>OX595843.1:10000000-14800000 GCA_951392215.1 Epirrita christyi | reverse complement strand
TACAACATATGAGAAGCTCAAACAGTTCTACTCTAATTTTCCACATTTTTCGGTATAATCCAGAAGGCATAAATTTAGAGCCGTGGTAGTCCTCTACTTGACGTGTCCTACAAGTTATTAACTTTATTTTTCTAATGTGTAGGTTTCTATGCCTAAATAACTCTATGTAATGTTGTTGTATTAAGTATGTCAGTTATCTAGTACCCATAACACAAGCTCTGCTTAGCTTGGGGCTAGATAATGTTGTGTGAAATGTCCAGCATTTATTTACTGTATTCATAAAGCGCCCAACTAAAATATATCTAATAACTCCAAATAAAACCATTTTAGAATTTTTACATTTTATTTTAGTCTTATGAACTATGTTTACGAGGCTTCCATCGCGGTAGCGGTTTCCTCGGTGTACTTGCCCTTGTCCTTTCCGAGGGCCGCTAGTCTGCCCTTAGCTCTGCGGTCGAGGATCGCTTTACGGTCCTTGTTCATCTTTAGTTTGACGATCACGCACTGTAAAATAAAATAACTGATCTGTAGCCGTTGTTTATACAAACACAACTGATGGTCAAGTGTTGCGAGTTCAGAGCCATGGAAGTGTAGCAGCATTAGCAGTGTCCCTGCATCACACTAGCCGTTGGCTGAACCGCAGGCTTCGGTGATGCGTAAGACAGAGTCTAAGTTGAAGTTTATCATCATTTGGGTATGGTACTTCGATATTATAATTTATATTTCTTAGATTGTTTTATCAACACACAATCACTAAGGTTAATTCAGGCTCATAAATTGGATCTAGCTTTCTAGAGTTACATCTCATCTAAGAATCAGGACTATTTCTGATATATCTATTAACTAGACATTTCTAAAGCTCATAGAATATTGGCTTTTTGTTAAACTCATGCTTTATAGTATTTTATGTCTAACTTATGTTAATCGATGTTGCAAAATAAATATTTTTTTATTTGTATCTTTATTACTTAAACGTAACTAGTCAAATAGGCGGCATGCGAAGACGCGCTGCCTGCCGCCAATGCCAATCTTGGTTTGAATTGAGCCTAAAAGTTCCATCAGTAAATGCATAGGATCATTGATTACCTTAGAGGGGTGGATACCGACGTATGCACTCGCTCCATTGGCTTTTTCACGCTGAATCCTCTCGATGTAGACTACAAACTTTTTACGGTACACCTGGACAACTTTGCCAACCTGTTGTCCTTTGTAGTGTCCACGTACAACCTGGAATCCAGTTTAAAGTATTAATTTTATTTTTATCATTCATCTTTTTGGAACTAGAACTAAGATTTTAAAGATACCATGGTATTTTAATTACTATGATATCCGTCTTATTTTTAAATGTCTCATCATCATCAGCAGAAAGACATCCACTGCTGGATATGGGCCTTCTCCAAGGAATGCCATAATGTATGTCTTGAGCTGCCTCCATTCAGACTATCTGGCATGGTCACAATGTCATCAGTCCATAAGAAGTCTACACACTGCATATTTCAGTTTACATCTCATAAGATATGACTATATAATTACATTGTAACTTCGATACAAGCACACTGATGTGTTTGAGGGTAAATTCTATGCTATCAGAAGAATCTACACAACATGTTTTTGGATTGTAATGACAGTAGGCAAAACAATCAGAGCCAAGTTTTTAACCAGGTCATAGCCTAGCAAAAGTACTCGGGACTCACCAAAGAAAACCTTTGGTTCATCCCAGACACAGATGCAATCGCCTATGGTCTGTGAATGGTTTGGTATCATCATTTGGTTTTGCCACTCATCACAAATTAGCATCGGACATAAGAGGAAATCAATAATTTCCTAACCTAATCTTTTAGCATTTAGCAAAACCATCAGAGCCAAGTTTTTAACCAGGGCATGGACTAGCAAATGTACTCAGGACTCACCAAAGAAAACCTTTAGTTTGTCCCAAACACAGGTGCAATCGTCTATGGTCTGTGAATGGTTTGGTATCATCATTTGGTTTTGCCACTCATCACAAATTAGCATCGGACATAGGGGAAAACAAGGATTTCCTAACCTAACTTTTTAACATTAATTTAGCAAAACCATCAGAGCCAAGTTTTTAACCAGGGCACGGACTAGCAAAAGTACTCAAGACTCACCAAAGAAAACCTTTAGTTTGTCCCAAACACAGGTGCAATCGTCTATGGTCTGTGAATGGTTTGGTATCATCATTTGGTTTTGCCACTAGTAAACATAACCTATCGGCAGGTAATTGAGAGCAAACCATGGATTTTCATACCTGAACTTCGTCGTCTTTACGGATGGGCATCGATTTGACGTTGAATTTCTGTTTCAGCTCCTTGGAAAGGGGAGATGACATGAGAACTCGTCTGATGTGTGAAGGTGCGCTGAAATGGCGCTTCCTGTTTTTCCTCCTCGAGGATGTGACGAGCTTATTGTACTTCATTCTGACACTCTTCACTGAAAAGCCAAAATACCACGTTTTATTCACAAACTCCAATGTTTAGGTTACGGTTTCCTGCATGCAAACTGACAGTTTGCCGCGACTGTAATTTCGTTCACTGACAATGAAAATGCACAAAATATACATCGTATAGGTTGCTAAATAATATCTTTCAATGAATTTGAACTGCTTTCACTAAATAAATTGAGGAATTACACCGATTTTCACGGATTTAACGTACCCGAAACAACACGGCAAAGAATCGAAATAAAAAGGAATTTTGTTAGAATGTTGCTATGCGCTGTTCCTAAAATTCCATATCACCCTATATTGATTTTTTGTTGACTAAAAAAAAGACCTATGAAAGGTGCGCAAAAATAGTTGTACTAGCTTAAACAATTGTTGAATTAAATAAAGTCATATTTCTTTAAGATTTTGAACGTACAAAGTAAGTAATAATGTTTTTATCAGTCACAATTATTTCTAGTTTGCCCATCTTAGGAGGACAATTTATAAAATGGCAATATTGGTAAAAGCTGTCAAAATTACGTTTCATTTCACGCAAATATATTTCCCGCTAATATTTTGATGGGAAAGGATTTATGAAAAAACAAAATATCGTGGTTTGGTGGGACTGATTAGGCCTGGTGACCTCGATAGAAACCTTAGATAGAAACAGTGTGGTTAATGGATTCAGTGCGTTGCACCTTGAGGCTCCTTCAATCCACTGTTTAAATCTTCCAATATTTTAGTTTCTTCCAGCGATTGTGCTACTTACGTTGAAAAAAATCCGGTAAAAAAATTGTACCTACCTTTACCTACCTAGGTGTCTTGAATGAGCAATATTTATAAAGTACTAGCTGCCCGCGCGCGACTTCGTTCGCGTGGTCCCGGTGTTCCCGGTACATTTAAACCTTTCCGTGACAATTATGAACACAACAAAACCAAAATCAAATAAATCCGCCCAGCCGTTCTCGAGTTTTAGCGAGACTAATGAACAGCAATTGATTTTTATGTATATAGATAATAATAATTATATAGTATGTTTTGAGATCTTGAAAATGGCTCTAACGTGAAAACGCATTTTTGCGAGTTTTCCGAGCAAAGCTCGGTCACCCAGGTAGGTAGGTACACCTATTACTGAAAAATAATGTTTATTATTTTACACAAATATATCAGAAACTAATAAGTAGGCATTTAACGGGATCATAGAAAATACCATAAGAAAGGTTATTTTCTCAAGAGGAAATGTATGTAGGTATCTATTGGTGCCGGATTCGAACCCACTATCCCCCGATCCTAAGTATCGGAAGTCCAGGTCACTCACTGGCATTTTTGTTACAATCATCCGGAAACACTGATTCCCTGCATCGTGGGTATCAGCAACTACGAGTGCCATTGTAGGTAGGTACCAATTAATATATTACCGAGCCCCGGATTTGCAGATCATGCAAACATTTGTCCTGTAGTGGGATTCGAACCCGCACCTCTCGCATCACAGTCGACTAGTCGACTACTCAACCGCCGCGCCACGTATACCTATGTCGTTTTTGACACGTCTGAGTACTATGTGGCGTGTGGCTTGGGCTCGATTCCAGATGCATGAACTAAATATGTACCTACCTTCTATGTATAACTTTTAAGCGCTTAATTTTATCAACTTTTTTTAATAAGTTGTTTTACCTAGAAGACAAGGCGACTTCTATCACTTGTACAAGGCCACTAAATATATAGTTCTATTACCGCTTGTTGTACTGAGCTGGCCTTCTGTTCCTATTATATTTTGTGCCCATGCATCCTCGTCCCTATCTCTGTCTCACTCAATTATTGAATGAAGCTTGGAAGAATTTTGGTATATCGTAGAGGCACATTGACGTTTCCGGCTACTATAGGTAGGTACGCGATGCTACGCTGCGCCGATAGGCCTTTCGTGGGCTATATGCAGTTGTTTTACAAAAAGTGTAAAATCCGAAGCCGGTTAGGGGCCCAGGTTATAATAATTATACCTACTCATTATACAGCCTGCAATCAAAGTTGTCGCACGGGCATAAACAGACAAATCTATTGTACCTAGATGGGCGAGTCAGGACCATTCAGTCACCAAAAAGCGATTTACGACAAGCAAACGGTGTTTACCGTGGAAGCTGGTGTGACCTTGTGACCTCTGAGGCATCGGCATCCTCGGTCGAGCTCGGAGGATGAGCGAAGCCGCGAGTCGCGCCTGTCCGAGCGTGCGCAGTGGATGCCGGCCCGGGCTCTTGCTGCCAGTGAATAGAGCGCCGGTGACCGACCCGCACGCAGCGACCCGCGCCTTCAAACTCTGACATGTGATGAGTGACTCACAGTGCAAAGTGCGCTCACAGTGATGGTACGCGCGTGAAACCAGGATGGCCGTGTGCTCGCTCGGGCCCGGCCAACACAGAGGATGCGTGCCGCCGTAGGTAAGCTCAAGGTCACCCCGTAAACAATTCCAATGGTGACAAGACATGACGCCCAGTAGCCTCACCCCCGAATAACCCTATGGAAGTGTAGAACCTGAATCCCCGAATCCTAAGCATTCTGGTGGTGTCATGTGTTTATATCCAATGACGGAGCAGCTTTGTCTTATGCCTTAACGATTCTGATAATAAATAACCTCAATCCAAGCTTGGCACATTTTGGCAGCACATTAGATAAGTCCAACAACTCTGTCTAGCTTAGAAAAAAAAGTGTTTGGTGATTGGAAAAGGACTAAGTTGTGCGTTTGGCGAGGCAGGTCTCATTGAATGACCAAACCACGTTTCTGGCGTGCCTCCCAAGATGTATATAAGTCTGTAAAGATGATTGTTCCTTCATGACTGTAGGTTTCACTGTCATAGAAGTAATAAAGTGACGTTTAGCAAATTCTAAAAGAAAATTAATTGATGAAAATGTATTAAAAACGTAATTGAAAATTATAGAGCATATATTCATTTCCTAACGACGATATCTGCTGCCGTGGTGTGTCCAGCCCAAGAATATATCCCTCCGTGTCCTCCCGTGGCCGTAGTAAAAGCCTTATTAAGGGGATGAACAGCAACACCCACCTGAATACTTTACACCAAACTGCGATCACCAATCCACCTGCCAAGGTTGGTGCATTATGGAAATTCCCCCCATTGTGTTTAATGGGGGACAATTCGTCCAACAGTGGACGTAAGTAGGCTTGTGATGAACAACGACGTCAGTAATTTGCAGCACGTAAAATAAACGGCCACCGCTATAAAAGGAGATCTCTAGCTCTAGGTACTATTATCATGTGCCCAGTCCTCATTTTAAAAACAGCAGCGCCATCAGGCTTTCATTAGTGAAGGCGTTACCTCCCTCGCAACGTCTCTCTTTGATAAAGACTCTGAACGTACCTTCCAGCCCGGCAAAAGGCAAAAGGTCGAATAGGATCGCTTCGTCTCAGATTTATCAATTACATTACCCATCAGTTTTAATTAGCCCTTCCTTAAAAATCAGATTACAGAAAATGGTGGGTAATTAGTTAAATTACAGTTGATTTCAAAATATAGGTAAACAAAATGTTACGCGCATTCTATTTCGTCAGCCCTGATTTTTGCAGCCTGATTCCATAGCTATGAGTAGGTAAGTTAGGGTACGAGTGCCGGTGAAATTGCAGGGACATGAGACTTTTCATCTTTATGTCTCAGGGTTGGCAGCGCCGTGTGATGCCTCTGGTGTTGCAAGCGTCCGTAGGCTACGGTATTACTTTCCATCAGGTAGGCCGTATGCTTGTTTGCAAGCCAAGTAGCATAATAGTAGATTATGCACTAAGGGAATAAAGCAGTGTCTTATGTCGCGGGCGCCATATTGAACCCTGGTTATATAGAGTCCTGAGTGAAGCGAGGGGTTCAAGCTGCCCAAAACGAAGACATGCTTTATTCCAGAGGAGCATACTCTACTTTTCACACCTACTGCGAGGCAATAAAAGGCCATGGCTCCATTAAATAAGTATCGCCTGTTTTGATAAACTGTGGAGTAAAATCATTATCGCTCGACATTTTTTGTTAACACTAATATTGTCACTGACATAATATTATATTACAAAAATATTGCAATAAAATTCACTGAAAATCACAGCACCAAACATCTCTTTTGTTTCACATTCTTTAAAATCGCGCCTATTTAATTTTTTTTTCCGAGTTTTGCTATAGTGGCCAGTTCGATTTTCGAACAAACCTCTTTACAATGCCATATGGGCATTTTTTTACTCAGAGTTTTCCACGAGTTTCCAACACGAATTTGACGTTCTAAATTCAAATCACTTTAATCCCTAGGGAGTTTCATACAACTTTATATCCCTAGAGAGACAATGCTGTACTTTACGTTGAGGTTGCATGATTTGTAATTGGACATTGTCGAGCAGGTGGTGTGAAAAAAAAGTTACGAAATACTTGTATTTCAGTGTTTAATTCTTAATTGATTTGATTACTACAAGGGTCACGATTTCTCAACTTTTTTGATGATTCAATAAGTCTTTATGTAGTTACATTATTGTAAAAGCAATTAGGTCTAAGCTCTACTTAATATTATCCCTGTCATGACACGAGATGTGTATGAGATTGAGATGGCAAACTTTATGCATTTTGACAGACCTCATTATCTTATGTCATCGACCCATCTTTAGGTGGTTCACCTCGTCACTTATCCTTATCTCTTGAGTTTTTCACTTTACCGCTCTTTCAACATAAATATTAACAGTTCTCGCTATACATTGTTATTGGTAGGGATGCAATAGATATAATATAACTTCCGCGGTGCGGCGGGCAAATAGTCAGCTGAGACACAAGAGGTGTGGGTTCGATTCCCGCTGCGAGACAAAAGTTTGCACGATCTGCAAATATTTGTTCCGCGCCTGTGTGTTGTGGTACGATACTCGTAGTTCCTGATACCCACGACACAGGGAATCCTAGTGTGGGATATTAATGTATGTGACTGTTGGGTGTTATGTTATGTTAAGTAGATATTGGATTATTCCTAGAACTCTACAGTAACATAGGCTACATTGTGGTCTCACAAAGATGTGAACCTATTGGTATGCGTCTTGGTCTGAGTGTTCTATTAAGAAAAGCCTATTTTGTAAAAACTTAGGTTATTTTGAAATTTTTCAAAATATGCAAATCATAGATAAAAATATACGCTTAGGTCTAGCTATTTAATTCGTAAAAGAATTGTGTGGTTGTCGTTCAAAATTAAAAGCATTTGAATGCCAAAACTTTTTTAGCGTGGTAATTTGTGTGTTTTTTTGCAGATGCCGATTTTTCTCAATATTCTGTTCATGTACAATTATTATTAGTATATTGTTGAAGCTACACTATTTTTAACCGACTTCCCAAAAAAGGAGGAGGTTATCAATTCGGTTGTTTTTTTTTTTATTTATTTTTTTATGTTTGTTGTGCATATCTCCGGCGTTTATGAACCGATTTGGATTTTTTTTTATTTGAATAGATATACTTCCAGATTGGCCCCATTTTTTTTAGAATCCAGTTCTGATGATGGAATCCATGAGGAATTGAGGGAACTCCTCAAATATTGTAGGCATACGTATGGCGATTTTGATATTTTCAGCAACAAACCAAGCATTTGTATTCAAAAAGTATCATAATCCTTTCACCACTATGGTTCTGTCATCATTATTTTTTCATCCAAATATTTAGTCGAATACAATGGCGGAAGTCGGTTTTTTAAATGAAAAGTTATTTGCATCTCATTATTTAATCTCGTCACGTCGCATGGTCGTTTAGAATAGCACTTTTGAAATCAGTCCTCGCCTTATAACCACGCTTCTCGACCATACGCTTGAGTTTTCATTCATGAAACCTCTTCGGCAGGAAAGTGAAACTGGCTTTTTCCATTTTCAAACAAACAACCTCTGTTCTAATTTTGATTGAAAAGAAACGTTACTCTGCTTGAATCTGCCTGTTGTTTTATTGTTAACTGGCCTGCCCCGGCTTCACAAGGGTAGAACCATGGAAGTAATAATAAGTGCCTACTACTTACAGGTACAGCACTTATTACTTCCATAGGTCCAAAAAATCTGCTGATCACCCAGTGGGCTAACTTGTTCCTGAAAATTTCATCAAAATCGGTCTTGCCGTTTTGGAGTCCATATACGCACATACATTTTTACATACCTAAGTACCTATATAGATTTTGAAAATTATAAAATATTTAGGGAATTTTCACACAACAAACTAAAATTTCAAGCTTATTTTTTTAATGATGAGAAATTTCGAAATGAGGAAGATCCGTAGAATGCGGATATTTTGGCAACTTATTCCCAGTTTCTCCATTACATTATCTGACAAGTTGACAGAAGGCCAACGTGGCGTGATAGGTGTTCAAATATTCATCGTTTATATACGTGTTTGTTTACGACATGACTAGAGGAATACGGGAAGCTTCGGCTACAACACGATGTGGCATTGCTCTTGCCATAAAAATGTCCAAAGTTACATACGTGAAGGTAGAGGCTATAGGCACATTCTTTTATACAGGAAGATTTGAAATTCATAATAAGCAATATTATACATGAGAAAGTAATTAATTTTACAAAAACTCTTTATTTTAGAAATTAGATAGGTACTTATCAATGTATATTATCAATGGGTCTTTTATGGGGAATTCTGTACGGTTCTATAATAAACTTCCAGAAGATGCATCTAAACTTCCTATTCGAAGATTTAAATCCTACATGACTATATGAATGATAAAGCCGCGTGGCTTGATGTCGCTCTGCCCTTCAACTGCTAAAATGGAAATTTGCAATATCTGTACTTACCTATTTACATGTTTCTATTAGATTATTATTTATAAGTATAACAAGCGTAGCGTGTGCTGTCATGCATATTTTTTGCTGATGGTTATTTAATTTTGACTACCTTCCTAAGGTTTTTAAGTTCTCATTTACTATGTATCAGCAACGCCTTACTCCGAGGCACCACACAAGCGCTTCTCACCTAGTGGTAAGACGGACCATTTTTTTAAGCCAAGCCGTGTTTGTTGCCTGATTCTTCTAGGCTTGGTCGCGTTGGAACAGGAGTAATTTTAGTTTATGAGACCAAAAAAAAAAAAAAAAATGATCCTTGTGATTTCAATGAATAAAATTCTTTTTGACTTTGACTTATAGGTTTTGGTACATTCATCATCACCAGCTCGTTTACGTCCATTGCTGGACTAGGCCTCCCCCATTTAATATAATGGAGGGGCTTACCATAATCTGTCCATTATATTCACACCATATTTGCCACACCACGACGTCACGTCATCTACATACAGTGGCAATAGGTAGGTACGTTTTCTCACAAATTAACTCTCTGATTTCGCAAACCACCAAACTAATTGAAATAAGTTGTTTTTGGGTGGCTTCTCTTGCGAGAATTGCGACACAAAGTTAATAGTAAAGGTACTCGGATGGCAAAGGCTTGGAAATTATAAGTTTACCAACAGTTCAAGTGAGGTCAAAGTGAAGTGGGTGTGTCCGGACTAAGAATATACCCCCTCCGTCTCCTCCCGTTGATGCTAAGGGAATACACCAGAAGATGAGTCACATCATCTACCTGAGTACCCAATCCGCCTGCCAAGCATAGAAATTATGGAAAATCCCACCATTGCGTTTTATGGGGGAACATCCTTAAGATATTCACTCCTGATGGACCCTCGTCCAAAACCTGCAAAAGAAGAAGAAAAACTAAGATAACAATAACATTATAACATCACACCAAAAGTCATGATCTCACACTAGGATTCCCTGTGTTGTGGGTATCAGGAACTACGAGGACCATAGTACAACAGACCAGACCCAAAATAAATATTTGTAGATCATGCAAAAATTTGAGCCCCAGCGGGAATCGAACCACCTCTTTCATCTCAGCCAGCTATTCGCCCACTGCGCCATGGAGATCGTTACGGTGACCACTACGATAAGTTACCCAAACCCTTCCACTGCGGTCCTGACGTCGACTATGATGAGACAGTTTAATACTGTCAAACGTATTCTTCGTTTATCTGGTACTTTCTTAGACTCCTTTATTTCTCCCCTTTTGTTTCCCCTCAGTTCTGAGCGATCGTGAAAAAACCAGTATGGTGACAAGATTCAGTGTGCGCTGTCATGCACAATTAAATAAAGGACAGACTTTAGAGTACATATCTCTTCCTTACCACCAATATGTAAATTTTGGCAACCGTTCTCTTCATCAGTTAGATACTACATACTATCAACAGGCGTGGCGCACTCCGCGATTTAGGTATAAAGCTACTGGTACCCGGGCCGCCCAGCAAGCCGGGTTTATTCAGTAAGGTGTGTCGTACGCGCTCGACCTGACGCTAACAATAACTTTTCATTTAAAAAACCGACTTCCGCCACTGTATTCTACTAAATATTTGGATGAAAAAAAAATTATGAAAGAACCATAGCTGTGAAAGGATTATGATACTTTTTGAATGCAAATGCTTGGTTTGTTGCTGAAAATATCAATCGCCATATGTATGCCTACAATATTTGAGGAGTTCCCTCAATTCCTCATGGATTCCATCATCAGAACTGGATTCTGAAAAAAATGTCTATTCAAATAAAAAAAGAATTTTCCAAATCGGTTCATAATCGCCGGAGATATGAGATATAAAAAAAACTTACAACCGAATTGAGAACCTCCTCCTTTTTTGGGAAGTCGATTAAAAAAAGCAATTCTTATAGGTTTTTAAGTTCGTCATTAGTCGTCAACCCTTACGAGCCGCGTCACTCCGCGCCAGACAGCGACTGAGTTACGCGTTAGAAGAGAGCGGAAATGTTTAGGTGAATATCGCGATCTAAGCGCTTATGCGAGCTGAATTGCACTTTGTTGCGTCCCAGCAAAAGTCGCTATTTATATAAATTTGTTCGTGAACTGAGCCTTCTGTACTCTCTTTATTCTGTGCTATCAATTAAAACATGTGTGTTAGGTCTCCTGAATCCCGCAAAATCAGTTTTTACTATCTCAAGAAGTGTTGATGAGCTGTATTAATCAGCTAAAAACACAATAACATTTGAATTTCGCGCCACTTGCGAAACGTTCAGTGTCAACCTTAAGTGGCTAAAAAAAAGCTCTTTTTATTCTGTCCACAGTATATCTATCTTTAAATAATTGATTGATTAAAGAAAGCTTTATTATAATTAAACCTTTAAGCTCTTGTCATACAATAATGAGATCGAAAACCTTTTGGAATTAATCCAGTCATTCTTAAAGTACATCAAAGGGAGCCGCTGTTGTAGAAAATTGGGTCCCGTACCTACCAAGGGCGTGACCACACAACCTGGTATATTTTGTTTCTCATGTTTTAAAGTTATTCTAGTGAGTAAAACACGTTATATTGTCCTTTACGTGAGCTGCTGTTTGGCAAACAAAATTTATTACCTAGTGTTCTAATCAGGAGTAAACTGTTATCCATGTATTATCACAGGTTTCAGTAAAGTGCACTTGTACATTATTAAGCTGGGTGATAAATTATCATTAGGCAATAATTAACTTTAGTTGCATAACTGGAATTACCTAGTTACTTTCGTCGAGGTGTCGCGTAGCATAGCTGTTACGCACATAGCACAATTACTTGCCCATTTTACAATGAAAACTATAATTCTTCAATGGTCAAGATTTTAATAAATTCCATGCATTATTCTCATCATATCTTTATTCAATATTATATACACAGTGAAATTGTTGTTGATATACCGAAAGGGACTGTTTCAGACAAATAGTCAACAAGCGCTTAGTTGGACGTCGTCGGTGCCAAATTAAAATACATGTTTTAAAAAAAAACGTACTAATGAAATAAATTCTGTTTTGATAGAACTTTACAATGTACAAAATCATTCCAGACCCAAGGCAGCCTGGAGGATACCCTTGGGGTTTTCGGGAACTTGAATTCAGACCCGTGGCAACCCCAGGTCCACAAAACTACATACAACGGTGTACCAGTGGTATCACGGGTTCTATTTACTAGTTCCCATGAATCCACCAATCGAATAGTGATGGGACAGATGAACGACATTGACAAAATAATTTAAATAGTCTAATTTTAATATTAATTTAACACAATTTCACCAATGCGTGGATTAGGCCACGTTAACTCTCTGTTCAGTTAATTACTCATTATTGATGGCTGCTTGTTTCCGTTTTTTAAGCACTGCTTTCAAATTGTGAATATGTACTAGTGTGCAAAAAATCATAGATCAAATTGCTACCAATTCTGGATACCGAGAAAAATGCTGAATTTACAGTACCTACTTTGGAAGTAATTCTATCGAGAAATTTTTATATAATCGTATTTGCCTTTCGAGAGGTTTTTGGAAGAAAAGCATAATTCATAATTACTTTAAAATTATATCTACATTGCAGCTAGTCTACGAATTGACGTAAGCTTAATCAAAAGACTGTGTATTTTTTTTAAATCTGGGCCTTAATATAAAAAAAATATACAACTTTTACGACCACATTGTATGAAAAATCTAATTACCTATAAAAACTACCATAAAAATACCATGGTCTGAATATACTATTCGGGAAATAAGCAACAAAAATTTCACGGTGTAAAATATATCACACCCCAAAATTGGGTCCGTCCCGTGCCATAACTCCACAACATTTTTATATTCATATCAAAGCTTTGTGTCCGTCCATCGGGGACCCTCGTAATGTTGACCTGACCCCACAGATTATAAAAGTGCTACCCCAAGTTATGTGTAGTCATTCAGTTCAACCCAAAAATGTTTCTAATGGATTTCGGAGTTTTCTTCTTACCGTGCTACCCTTTTTACCCGACTACGGCAAAGCAAACGAAGGGTTATGGTTTACTAGTCTATGTATGTATGTAAGTTTGTTCATCTGTTCATCTAATTCTAAGATACAATGTTTATTCGGGAGATTTTATCCTTACCGTAGACCCGCGATTTCTTCCAGGGAACCTTTGGATGGCCAGTAATTAGCGCAGTTATAACGGACGGCGGTGCACAGAGTAAAATAATAATAATAATGATAGATGGATCAAATATTACTTTTATATAGTTCGAATACAAAATATAGTTTTTTTAAATAGATTTATGAATAGTAAGTAATGAAGTTATAATATAACGTGTGTAAAAAGACTACTTACTCCCGAAAACTGAAATAGTGCACTCAGACCACGAATCTTAAAATATTTAAGCTGAAAAAAAGCTAAAAAAAAATGGTCACTTTTGGGCCACTTTTTCGTGTTTTCTTTAAGTATAAATAAAACATAATAAAAAGAACACAAAAACCTAGCTTCCATCAGTAAAAACACGTTTTTAAATAAAAACGTCAAAAAAAGCAATGAAAACCACCTAAGAAATATTAGCGCAGCGCGTCGCTCAGCTGACCGGGAGCGTTGAACTCGCGCAGCCGCTGCGCTCTGTGAACTTTGTATATCAAAGTCAAAGTCAAAAAGAACTTTATTCATTGAAATCACAAGGATCATTTTGAATCGTCTTATATAAAATTAAATTACTCCTGTTCCAACGCGACCAAGCCTAGAAGAATCAGGCAACAAACTCGGCTTGGCTTACATAAATGGTCCGTCTTACCACTAGGTGAGAAGCGCCTGTGTGGTGCCTCGGAGCAAGGAGTTGCTGATACATAGTAAATGAGAACTTAAAAACCTTAGGAAGGTAGTCAAAAGTAAATAAACATCAGCAAAAATATGCAAGACAGCACACGCTACGCTTGTTATACTTATAAATAATAATCTAATACAAACATGTAAATAGGTAAGTACAGATATTGAAAATTTCCATTTTAGCAGTCGAGGGGCAGAGCGACATCAGGCCACGCGGCTTTATCATTAATATAGTCATCAAAAGTGTAGTACGCTTTCTTAATTAGATTCATCTTTATGTAGGATTTAAATCTTCGAATAGGAAGTTTAAATGCACCTTCTGGAAGTTTATTATAGAACCGTACAGAATTCCCCATAAAAGACCCACTGACTTTCTTTAATCGAAATTTTGGTATATTTAGTTTGTGTTTATTTCTCGTGTTAATACCATGCACGTCACTATATATAATACACTCACTGGATCTCAACATTAACATATCATTGACACTAGGCACACACAGTTCCATTTTCCAATGTGAATGTGTGGCCATCACCGAAGCTGCCACCGCAATGAACAGGAGAGGGATCACAGACTACAATGTAAGGATCCTCTCCGACAGCTCAGCAACACTCAGAGCTCTGGAGAGCCATAGCTGCAACTCCAAGCTCGTTTACGAATGTCACCAGGCCTTGGAGAGAATCGCCATAGGAAACAAGGTGACTCTACAATGGATAAAGGGACATAGCGGATCACTGGGTAATGACGCCGCAGATGAGCTGGCTAGAAGAGGGTCGGGAACAACCACAGAGGGCCCATCTCCATTCCTTCCTCTACCCTTTTCTCAGCTACGCACTTGGATGCGGCTTCGCACCCTAAACCAACACAACGAACGTTGGGCACGGACCACGGACTGCAGACAGTCAAGAGCAGCCCTTCCGGCTGTCTCACCACGACTCACGCGTCGTCTACTCAACCTTTCAAGACCAGACCTTCGTACCATCGTGGGGACACTCACTGGCCACTGTCTCCTGAACAAACACCTCTATAACATCGGAGCCACAGACAGTCCACTCTGCAGGGGGTGTCTGAGCGAAGAAGAATCGGCTGCCCACGTAGTCCTGGAATGCGTGGGAGTAGCAGCTCAACGTGAACAAATCCTCAACAACCCGAGGTCACTCCGCGAAGCCTGCGAAGACCCCAGGAAGCTTCTGTGCTTCTGGACGGAGTTAGGCTGGCTAACTATCTAGCCAGTTAACCCTCACGCATAATGGACCATACATAGAGTTCGAATGCGGAAAAGGGAGTTCTTTAACATTAACTGTGGCGGACGATAAGTCCCGCAGTGTTAGCTTACAGTGTATAATTTAATACGAAATAAATATTGTTTGAAATAGTCGCTCCTTCCATTGGCCGCTAGGGCCGGGAGTAAAAATTGTATATTAATAGATCAAAATTGAGAGAAAATACAGTCCATTTTTACAATCATCGAAGTTTTACTTGGAACCTAATAGGAACCCTCACAGTTTATGGTCCTATCGGAGCCGGATCTTCAGGAACCAGAGCAACGACGCGCCAGAGCACGGGTGTGCTTGAAGAACGCCCAACGGCGCAACGTTGTTGAAGATGCCGAACACCAGGAGCCGAGCTGCTGCCGAGGAGAAGACCCTGCGGGTTTATGAAGATTTCCCCGCGTCTCCATCTGCAGAAGAAACACGTCCCGCGACCGCGACCGCGCCCGCGTGCGCGAGTGACGCCGAACTGCGTCCCGTGACGGCGTCCGCGTCCGCGTGCGCAAGTGACGCCGAACCGCGTCTCGCGACCGCGTCCGCGTACGTGAGTGATACCGAACAGCGACCCGCATCCGCGTACGTGAGTGATACCGAACAGCGACCCGCGTCCGCGTACGTGAGAGGTACTGTGCCGCGACCCGCGACCGCGACCGCGTCTGCGTCCGCGAACGTTGCCAGACAGCGGTCTGCGACCGAACTACCGCGTTCCGCGCCGCACGCCGCACCGGAGCGTCGTGAGCGAGCCTCTTCGATCCGATCGCAGAGCTCCTCCGCTAACGCGTTAAGTCGTATTCGACAGGCTGAATTTGAAGCAGAAAAACTGTTCGCCGAGATCAAACGCCAGGAGCTACAAATTCAAGCAAGGCTCATCGAGAAAAAATTGGCTGTTGACGTTGCTGTTATACATGAAGAAACAGAGCAAACGAGTGTATGCGCAGTAGATGCCACAGAGACAGAGCACAGAGTTGACGAATGGATCCAGCGCCACCAAAGACGGGGGGAGCGAAAAGATTTCGAACAAGTGGATCTTAACCAGGATAACAGATATCGCTCATCGACCAGAGAAATATCAGCCGAACGCCCACCGATCACACCGAATCGCGTCACGTTTGAACCGACAACGCAACGTCCTAGATCACCTACGCCGACACGATCACGAGACCGAGGAATCGACCGATTAGCCGAAGCTATAGAGAAAATGGTCCAGCATAGAGCACCACCGAGGCAAACAACAGATCTGCCAATCTTCGGTGGCGCTACAGTGGATTGGCTACCGTTCAAGGCTTCCATGCGGGAATCGACTTTCCAACATAAATTCTCATCGGCCGAGAATATAGCAAGGCTTAGATCGTGCCTGCGAGGTGAAGCGCGCCAGACAGTGTCGGCACTATTGTACACAGCTACAGAGCCGTCTGCTATTATGCAAACTTTAGAACAATGCTACGGTCGCCCAGAGATGATCATAGACCAAGCGCTGGAAGACATAAAAAAGCTACCACGTCTCGGAACGACTGCTAGCGAGCTGAACTCTTTTGCCATCAAACTGCAGAATATAGTGACAATAATAGTGAGCCTAGACGAAAGAGGATACCTACAGAATCCTATGCTAGCGCGTCAGGTTACCGAGAAGCTGAGTCCACATATTAGATCGAAATGGTGTGACTTTGCGGAAGACCATGGTAACCGAAGCGAAGCGGAAATAGTGACATTATCCCGATTCCTGATGCGAGAAGCAGATCGTGCCATGCGACATACATATGTGACTATACCATCGCGAGGTGCAATGAACGCAGCCCCAACATCGCGAGGCACAACAAACGCAGCCCCGTTTTCACGAGGCGCAATAAACTCCCGACCCACAGAACAACAGGCCCGTGCGAATGAACGTAACCGCGGAGCCGTGTACGCTACGACAGAAGCCACAAAAAACAAGATCGAATGTTTCTGTTGTGGAGCTGAACACGGAACTCCTGAATGCGAGAAACTCGCGGCCATGCCAGTGGGAAAGAGATGGGAATGGGCAAAAGAGACGCGCATCTGTTTTCGTTGTTTGAACAGCAAACATAGACGTTTTAACTGCAAGAGCAAGCGGTGTGGAGTGAACGAATGCCGCCATCCGCATCATGCGCTTCTACATGACCAAGACCAAAAAGAGAGAGACACTGAATCTACTAAGGACGAGGATTCGGTGACCACGGCGACGGCGCATGAATCCGCACAAACGAATCAAGTTCTATTAAAAGTGTGTCCAATCTCGATAAAAGGCAGTAACGGGAAAGAAGTGAGTACGTACGCGTTATTAGATGAAGGATCCACAATAACGTTGGTCGATGAAGAGATCGCCGAGATGGTCGGAGCGCAAGGTCCGACACGAGCCTTAAACATCATCGGAGTCACATCGAGCCAACGAGAACCCGACAGCCGAGTAGTGGACATTGAGATACGAGGGCGAGATCAGTTGAACTATCAGTCGATAAGAGCGCGCACGGTAAAAAATCTGACATTAGGAGGTCAATCAATCAGCCGAGCCGATATTCAACAAGCGCACCTACGAGAACTCCGACCAGAAACCGTTTGTTATGCACATGCGAAGCCACGTGTACTTATTGGAGCCGACAACTGGCATCTCATCGTGACACGAAAACTGCTAACGGGGAAGAAAAACCAACCAGCCGCGTCACTTACTCACCTGGGTTGGATTATCCACGGATCCATACCTAGGAGCACCATAACAAAAGAGGAAACGGTTTTACACGTGCGCACTTTACAAGAAGTTCAGAGTGAACGGATAACGAACGATCGAGACGACGACTTGAACGAACTCGTTAAAGCGCATTTCGACATAGACGCATTGGGCATTTCTACCAAACGAAAACCGGTAGCAAAGGATGAGCGCGCCAAAGAGATATTTGAGCTAACCAGCAAACGAGTAGATGGTCGTTTCGAAGTAGGACTACCGTGGGCCACCGATGACGTGATATTGCCACCGAGCTATGACATGGCATTACATCGGCTACGAGGTATTGAACGCAAAATGGACAGATCACCGGAGTTTAAGAGCGCGTACACAGAGCAAGTGACCAAGTTACTGGATAAAGGATACGCAGTCCTATGCGCTCAAAACCATGACAAGAACTCACGTCTATGGTACCTACCTCACTTCGCAGTGACGAATCCGAACAAGCCTAATAAAGTCAGAATGGTTTTTGACGCAGCTGCGCGTGCGAATGGAACATGCCTCAATGATGTGCTACTCGACGGACCAGATCTTCTACAGAATCTATACGGTGTTTTGTTCCGGTTCAGACAGAAGCCGATCGCTGTGACTACAGATATCCGAGAAATGTTTTTAAGGGTGAAAATTAGACCAGAAGATCGCATAGCTCAGCACTTCTTATGGCGCGGTAACGACCGCTCAGGACCGCCACAAAAATTCATAATGACTTCAATGATTTTTGGAGCTCGAAGCTCACCCTTCCTGGCACATAGCGTGAGAAATAAGAATGCGATGGACTACAAAGATTCACATCCACTCGCTTTCAACGCTATTACCCGAAACCATTACATGGACGATTGGGTTGAGAGTTTTGCCAACGATAAAATAGCTGCCCAAGCAATAGCTGAAGTGCGAGAAGTACATAGTAAAGCGGGTTTTGAGCTAGCGGGTTGGAGTTCCAATTGCGATCGTCTGTTGAAAGGAATTCCCGACGAAGAACGAGCACAAGCACCAAAAGAACTGGCTGCTAACGCTGATCTATGTGGAAAAACACTAGGAATTCTCTGGATACCGACTACGGACGAACTCGCTTTTAACACAGCCATGCATCGTGTACCTGATGACGTAAAGAACGAGGCACGGACGCCGACCAAACGAGAAGCCCTAGGAGCAGTGATGTCCTTGTTTGATCCGCTGGGCTTGCTCAGTCCGTACACGATCACCGCTAAGATCATGTTACAAGAACTATGGAAAAAGAAGGTTAGTTGGGATGAGCCACTACCACCTGAAGAAGCAAACACTTTTAGCGAATGGCAAGCTGACTTGAAGTACATAGCCGACCTGCGGCTGCCACGCTGTTACAATATTAGATCAGACACAACGCAGCAACAATTACATGTCTTTTGCGACGCCAGTGAACAAGCTTTCAGCACGGTCGCATTCTGGCGTTTCGTGAACCCTGAGAGCGTAAGCGTAATGCTAGTCGCAGGTAAAGCCAAAGTTGCGCCACTAAGAACACAAAGTATACCCAGAATGGAACTGCAAGCCAGTCTAATAGGGGCGAGACTCGCCACAGAAATCGTCAAAAGTCATCAAATAGCACCTGAAGTAATACTATGGAGTGACTCGAAAACTGTTTTACACTGGATCAGGAAAGATTCAGCGAAATACGCTCCGTATGTGGCACACCGACTCAGCGAGATAGCCGAATTGACTAGACCCGAGCAATGGCGATGGGTGCCCACGACGCAAAACGTAGCCGATGACGCGACACGCTCCGGGAACACTCGGCTACATAATAACGATCGCTGGTTTGTAGGCCCAGCATTTCTATATGAAACAGAAGATCGATGGCCCAAGGAAGTCGAGTCAGATCCAGAACGAGACGAAACAATAGTGGCCCATGTGAGAGAAAGATCGCCGCTTATCGATGTATCAAGATTCTCATCTTACGAACGCCTCGTACGAGCAGTCGCCTATGTACTAACATTCATAGATAAATGTCGGCGTCGCACAAATGAGCTTGAGATTAAACATATACATGACGCTGAACACCTGCTCATTAAAGAAGCGCAACGAGAAAGTTTCCTCAGCGAACTAGAACGATTAGGAAACGGAAAGAATGTCGATCGATCTAGCCGACTCTATAAACTTGACCCAAAATATGGCGATGACGGGATAATCCGTTTGAACAGCAGAATCAACGCTACGACGGTACCTGATCACATGAAAGACCCTCCGATATTGGACGGAGCACATCCAGTAACGCGCTTATTAATCCGTCAAGAACATGAAGCAAACAAACACGCTGGCAGAGAACAGATCGTGAACAATCTTCGCCAGCGATATTGGATACTGCGTTTACGTCCAACCGTCAGAACAATGCTGAGTAAATGTACGTTGTGCAAAGCAAGAATAGCTAAACCCGCTATACCAGTGAAGGGAAACTTACCCCAAGTTCGCCTAAGTACCCACACCCGACCATTTGCACACTGTGGGATTGACTGCTTCGGCCCTATGTGGGTGACGATCGGAAGACGTAAAGAAAAGCGATGGGGGATGTTATTTACATGCCTAGTGACAAGAGCAATTCACGTGGAACTCATCGCTAGCCTGAGCACCGACTCAGCCATTATGGCCATCAGGCGAATGGCTGCACGCCGAGGAACTCCGATCTATATCGCATCTGACAACGGGACAAATTTCCATGGATCGGACGTAGAGTTGAAAAAAGCATACAAAGAATGGCTCCCCGCCTTTAAAAACTATGCTCTCACCAAACGCATAGAGTGGAGGTACATTGACCCTGGTGCGCCGAACCAGGGGGGGGCCTGGGAGCGAATGATAAAGACCGTAAAGAGCGCCCTCGCTGTAACTCTCACGGAACGAGCCCCGAAAGAAGAAATCCTAACCACGTTGATGGCCGAAATTGAACATACAGTAAATTCACGCCCTTTGACGCACGTACCTGTGGATCCAGAAGACCCAGAAGCGTTGACTCCAAACCATTTTTTACTGGGAACGGCGGTTGGACTACCGTACGTAGGAGACTGCGACGTGGCCGACAAGAGAGCATGGCGAGCCGCGCAAGCTTTAGCTAACACATTCTGGGCTCGCTGGGTCACTGAATATTTGCCCACGTTAGCACCGCGAGGTGACGTCAGAAGACATTTGAAGAACGTCAAAATAGGCGACATCGTGGTAATAGCGGATGGGACATTACCAAGGAATATATGGCCCCGAGGACAAATAGAACGCGTATACACTGGACCCGACGGGGTAGTGAGGAGCGCGGAGATACGAACAAGAGGGGGAATCTTCAGGAGGCCAGTAAGAAGACTGATCGTCCTCCCGATTAATGAGGAAGGCTGCGAAGATCTGCGCCGGGGGGAGAATGTGGCGGACGATAAGTCCCGCAGTGTTAGCTTACAGTGTATAATTTAATACGAAATAAATATTGTTTGAAATAGTCGCTCCTTCCATTGGCCGCTAGGGCCGGGAGTAAAAATTGTATATTAATAGATCAAAATTGAGAGAAAATACAGTCCATTTTTACAATCATCGAAGTTTTACTTGGAACCTAATAGGAACCCTCACATTAACATTAACATTAACATTAACATTAACCATGCACGTCACTTTTTATCATAAAACTATCCAAGTGTTTATGTGTATGTAATAATATTTCATAGATATATTGCGATATTACTGTAAGAATATTGATTTCTTTGAAACGCTCCCTCAAGGAGTCACGCGACTTCATTTTATAAATGGCACGTATTGCCCGTTTTTGTAAGACAAAAATAGCTTGGATATCTGCTGCTTTACCCCACAGTATGATACCATATGACATAACACTATGGAAGTAGCTAAAATAAACAAGCCTAGCTGTAGCTTCATCAGTAAGCTGCCTTATTATACGAACTGCATATGCAGCGGAACTAAGTCTACCAGCAAGAGCCACAATTTGTGGTGCCCACTGCAACCCTGCATCAATATTAAGCCCTAAGAAAATGGTAGACTTGACAAGATCAAGTGTCTCCCCATTTATTTTAATATTAGTTGGATAATGTTTTACATTAGGCACTGTGAATTTGATGCATTTCGTTTTTTTAGCATTAAGCAAAAGATTATTAACTGTGAACCACTCAAGAACACGCGATAGTGAATCATTTACATCATCGTAATTAGATTTAGATCTATCAACTTTGAAAATCAAAGATGTATCGTCAGCAAATAGAACTATGTCACATATGTCTTTCACAAAAAAAGGGAGATCGTTAATGTAAACTAGGAATAAAAAAGGGCCTAGTATTGAACCCTGTGGCACCCCCATGACAATAGTCGATCCTGAAGACCTTTCACCACCAACATCAACTTTTTGGACCCTATTGGATAAGTAAGAATTTACAAGATTAATTGCCTGATTTTGTATGCCATAATGTTTTAACTTGGAAATTAAAGTATCATGCCTCACGCAGTCAAAAGCTTTGGACAGGTCGCAGAAAACTCCGATCGCGTCCTGCGAGTTCTCCCATGCTTCAAATATGTGTTCTAAGAGCATGGTACCAGCATCGGCTGTCGAACGACCCTTAGTAAATCCAAATTGATGGCTATGAAGAAGTCCGTGGAGGTTAAAGTGTGACAATAACTGAGTAAGAATAAGTTTCTCGAAGATTTTACTTAACGCAGGCAATATAGAAATTGGCCTATAATTACCTGGATCTTTTTCGTTACCAGACTTGAACAATGGAATTAATTTACTATGTTTCATAAGATCAGGAAAGACTCCCTCGTCAACACGATATGTACGTCAGCACGATATATGTGTACTTACTACATTAAACGTTCGTTCATCCCACTGATTGTTTCTCGGTTGCCCTGCATGTGAAGCTCGGTTACGTAACTCTCATGCTATCGGGTTTAATGCTGTTTTTATTGTAATTTTCGTTTTTGCGATCAACTAATTTACGCAGACTAGTTGCAATCAAGCTTTGTAATCAAACTGCGTAAATTGGGTAAAAAAAAAATCCAAAAAAATGTTGCGTAAATTGGTACGCAAGAGCGTAATTTCAGAACATTCAAAAAATAGTAACAGCGTTACAAAACCTGTAAGCCAGTTTAGGTACGGTGTTCCTGAAAAGGGCCTCGTGGCTAATTATGAAGAAACCAGTGTGGTGACCGAACCTCTGACAGAAAATAATCAGGTTACGAGTTTGGCTTTGAACCTTCACTAAACAACTTCAAACTTCCAAGGATCATAAAGTGTCACAGGGAAATTTTAACGAGATATTAGCATACAGTCCTTTATGGACGCACGTGCAGCTTGTACTCCGAGTATTTACAATTTAATTTAATTTTACGACTGAATATTAGATTAATTTGTCTTGGGAATATAATGATAAAAGCAATATCTCTGAATTTTGGTTAATTTTATAAGCTATTTAACTTTACCTGAGGCCTTACCATGAGCTCTTATAGCGATTCAGTTCAAAAACTATTCAGTACAAAATATCAGTTCCGTGATGTCCACAGCTATATTTAAAGGCACAGTAGCTGAAGGTCTATAGACCACTGCGATTAAAATTATTCAATGGTGACGAATGTCAACGTTGAACCTACGATATTTTGTACTGAATAATTTTTGAACTGGATCGCTATAAGAGCTTACGGTAAGGCCTCTGTTAGTAGGTATATATGTATGTAACTAACATACATATATACCTACTAACAGAGGCCTGAGGAGTGTGGAATCTTGAAACTGAATTTTGGACCAGTTTCATCCAACCGACATAGCAGAAATTTTCATGCCTGTCAAGTTCAGATGAAAATACAATATTATGGTGATGGCGAGCTGATCTGACGATGGAAATGGAAAATTAACAATGGAACTCCTCGATGATTAATACTATCCTGGCAGAGTTTGGGCTCATTTTGATGAGCTCACGGTTCCGATCACTAATTTAATAGTAGCTTGTTTTGAAAAATGCTACATTGAAATACACTTGTCAGTCCATTTTGTTTCATATATCCTCTGTGTTTAGGTACAGAATGCCTTACTAATTCCTCAAAATATACAACGGGTTCAATATCCAATTCATGAAATAACCAGTTGCCAGAATGTCCAAATAATTTCAGCATTATGTACCTAACGGTACACGTTTTACGCTTTATGTAACTGGAATAGGTATTCCCAAGATATTTGAAATACCAATGATGTTTCCATAATGTTGTCCAGTAAATCACACTTTTTTTTTGGTTAGGTAAATGACGGATCTGGCATGTGACCCACGGTAATGAAAGAAAGAAAGAAAGAAAATACATTTATTAACCAAACTGTCTGTGATTGACAACATTAACCTAGTGCAAATTACATTTATGTACCTATTTTTTGCAAATAAATAATGAACAAAATATATATATATATATATACATACCTATGTATATATCAAACAAAGGTTTGATAGGTACTAGGATAAAGCCTGTTTGGTGAAAAGGCAACGACTCAGCTTTTACGGCCTAGTCCGAGAACCAGACGCTGTTTTTCAGTCTTGCCAAGGGAGGGAGTGGGGTCACAATAATAAAAATAAACATGATGTTAATGTACACGTACATAATATTAAATAAAAATAAAAATGCTAACTAATATAAATATGAGTGTTAAATGTGTGTGTGTGTGTGTGTGTGTGTGTGTGTGTGTGTGTGGGTGCATGGTGTGTATCATTGTATATGGTCTGTAAACTAATAAAGATAAAAAAAGAGTCAGTTTAGCTGCTACCAAGCTGTTCATCCAAGAGATTTTTTTTAAAATTGTGTTTGAAAGTTCTCTTTGACAGTGGACTTCTCAGTGGTGGTGGTAGATTATTCCAGCACTTAGTGGCCTGGTAGCAGAAACTTCCTTCAAACCCTCGTGTTTTATGGAATGGAGTAACTAACTTAAATTGATTGACTCGTCTGGGATCATTTCTTCTATAGTCATGGCGCCATCTTAGTTTGTCATATAGATAGTTAGGGTGCTTATACCTGACAAGAGTATGGACAAATAATCCCAGTCATAGATATGGTAATCCCAGTCAATTATGCCAATACCACTTAGGTCACCATCCAGCTAGGACGCACCCTGCTTGAGACAATTAAAAAAAATGATGAAAACAATTAGTTCTGCATTAAAGAAAGTTGAAATTCATTTTTAGTGTTTCAGAAAAACTAATATTTAGTGTTTTTTTATATAATACATACAAATATTGCTCGTTTTATATAGGTACATTAACAATGTACACGTACATAATATTAAATAAAAATAAAAATGCTAACTAATATAAATATGAGTGTTAAATGTGTGTGTGTGTGTGTGTGTGTGTGTGTGTGTGTGTGTGTGTGTGTGTGGGTGCATGGTGTGTATCATTGTATATGGTCTGTAAACTAATAAAGATAAAAAAGGAGTCAGTTTAGCTGCTACCAAGCTGTTCATCCAAGAGATTTTTTTTTAAATTGTGTTTGAAAGTTCTCTTTGACAGTGGACTTCTCAGTGGTGGTGGTAGATTATTCCAGCACTTAGTGGCCTGGTAGCAGAAACTTCCTTCAAAAGCTCGTGTTTTATGGAATGGAGTAACTAACTTAAATTGATTGACTCGTCTGGGATCATTTCTTCTATAGTCATGGCGCCATCTTAGTTTGTCATATAGATAGTTAGGGTGCTTATACCTGACAAGAGTATGGACAAATAATCCCAGTCATATATATGGTAATCCCAGTCAATTATGCCAATACCACTTAGGTCACCATCCAGCTAGGACGCACCCTGCTTGAGACAATTAAAAAAAATGATGAAAACAATTAGTTCTGCATTAAAGAAAGTTGAAATTCATTTTTAGTGTTTCAGAAAAACTAATATTTAGTGTTTTTTTATATAATACATACAAATATTGCTCGTTTTATATAGGTAACAGTATAATATAGGATTTTAGAGCTCGACTATTAGGTATGAACCACATGATAAAATACACTCTTTATTGGCGCAAAACAACAGTTCTAACACACATAAATACCAATAAATTTGGAATTAGCAAAAATAAAAGAAATGTCAATGTCACGGTCTGACAATGAATTCTTCAATTGTAATTTCTTAGAATGGAGAGGACTAAGTTACCCACACGGAAGAATTTCCATGGCTACCCACTAGATTTCTTTAAATGCGTACAGATGCTATGAGTTCCGATGAACGTAAAGAAAGATTTTTTTACGGGCTTTGTTTTCTAACTGTTATGAATGTTCAGTCAACACAAAGGTGGGATATTCTTGATATAAAAAAGCTGTACGCTATTGTAACCTACAGCTATTTATTACTCTGAGGCCTGCTTTACATTTCATGAGATCTCGCTTTGACGACTCGTTTTTAATGTATATTAGGCACTTTTAGACCTCTTTACGAGTTTTTTAGTATCAAAACGAAAGTTTACGATGACCTAAGATAGAATGAGATGATTTATTTGAAATGAAAGATTTATTGGTTTGTAAGGAGGTCAAACTTTGCTTTTCGTAGATCCGGCTCAACAGGTTTCAGTCGTGATGGATATGGGATGGTTTTATTTTTAACTTACACCTACTTAACGGCTAGTTGAGCAAATTGGGCCCATCCTAAGAAAAATTGTGCTACTTAGATTCCAGTCTCTCTTTGAGTTTTGTTTTTTTAATTGAATACGAAGGAAAAAAAACCCTCAATGTGAATGAATACTGATTATATAATTTTACTACAAGTAATTGAAACCCAATATTTAATTTAGTGCAATAGAAATGTATAATATATTTTCATGAAACTTAATATTAGAATGATTGTGACGACCTCCGTGTCGCGGCGGACGAGTAGCCGGCTGAGACGCAAAAGGTGCGGATTCGATTCCCGCTGTGGGACAAATGTTTGCATGATCTGTAAATAAATGTTCCGGGTCTGGGTGTTGTGGTACCATGGTACTCGTAGTTCCTGATACCCACGCCACGACACAGGGAATCCTGGTGTGGGATCAGGACTATGTATGTGACTGTTGGGTGTTATGTTATGTTATTTGATTGCATTAATTTTTATTATTTTCTTACATTAATGTTTATCAATAAGTAATTTTAAAATAGCCGTCTACTATCAGGCCTGACGTTTTTCTCTGGGTCGCCTGCTCGTGCGTTGCGCTTGAGTCAAAAACAACATTGAAATATAATTTAAACCCGTCGGTATCTATAGCTAAAACGCTAACACTATCTCACTTATATTTGGAACATACTGCTGGGTTAGCAAAGATATTTTATAGCGCTTGCTCAGCGCATATCAAATCATAAGCAAAGAAACGATGAGGTTAATAAGGGAATACGTAATTTAGTACAGGATTTTGGCAACATTTCTGTTCAGAATATATTTCGACTTTTTGTATGAGAAATAAGTTCAAAAATTGGTTGTAATCTTAGAATAAGGACTAAAGCACCTTATTCTAAGGTTGTAACTGTTGTTTTTTTCCACACACATCCAAACTGCTGTTAGACCTCTCTTTCTAACTGGAAAATATTGAACTCTACGTTTCTATCTCAGGTTTCTATACAAAGATATTGTATAGAAACCTGAGATAGAAACGTAGAGTTTGGCAAGGTTTGACAGAATTTTGATATGTTTATGAAAACGTCGAGTTCAGCTCTAAGGTTCAGCTAATGTCTTTAGCTTGAGAATATATTATATGATATAAGCATCATAGTTATACTTATTCACATCTAATAATAATCAGTTCTAAGTCTATCAATCTGAATGAGTTTATTCACTTGTCTTTCGTAGACCGCCTACGCCGTAGAGGCCGACTGAAATCTTGGACTTCTACTTGCTACACTTCTAACACACCCCATGCCTTCAAGTAACTCATAACTGAGTTGTCTCGCATGGTGGTGCAAGGTGATTTTATTTTAAAGTCATGAATTACTCGTATAACCGAGTTTTCTCCACCAGCCGCCATAATTCACCAGTAGCCAGTAATTTCATTATTAGCGTGATTCGTTTAGCTCGTCTCAATCTCACAGCGTTTATTGCTCGTTTTATTGTGCCTCGTTTTTTAGTGCAACCGAGCCGGATAATCGGGTAATGGTCAACCCATTACCCGATTACTCATTGGAGCCTACTTGTTGCTATCTAGTGGATAAAGTAGGTTTGTAATATAATATTTTGAATCAAGAATTTGGGCTCTTGTTTTATCTCTACCTTTTAATTCTTTGGCAGGTACAATAAATCATCCGTTCTCTCTCTTTTGTGTGAAAAGGAAGAGAAAAGATGTTGTTTCAATCGATAAAGTAGCTTTAATCAAAAGCTGAATCTCGAATTGGTCAAGCTTTACTCTGGTATTATTATAAGTATCCGTTATTTTGAACGAATTGACGTTATCATTCGACAAATTTGAGATTTACCTAAAAAAAGCATGATGAAATGTTTTTTAATACCTTCATCAACATGATTATATAAATAATAATCAATATTGTTGACCTCTCATTTCTAGGAATTTGTTTGACGTTATAGTTCAGTTTGAATGGGCACTATTTTATTTGACAAAATAAACTTTTTTTTTTTTATACTTCTTGGCAAGCAAACAAGCATACGGCCCACCTGATAGAAAGCTGTTACCGTAACTTATCGACGCCTGTAACACCAAAGGCATCACACGCGCGCCGCCGACCCTGAGACATAAAGATGAAAAGTCTCAAGCGCCCGTAATTTCACCGGCACCCGTACCCTTCAAACCGAAACACAGCAATGCGAACACTACTGCTTGGTGGCAGAAATAGGTACGTTGGTAACACTTCCCCGGACGAACTCTTTCACAAGAAGTTCTACTACTAACAAAACACGCAACCAGTCACATTTTTGCCTATAGTTTTCTTGCAATATGCAGGAATCCTGCACAATAATACACTTGCTAGAATATTTTCACGTGTTAACTGAGTTAAAAAAAGGAGGTTGTAAATTAATTCGTCAGCAATGTACCCTACTGTTTACGCCCCGTTGCGTAAGCCCGATTGAAATGGTTGTTTTGTTGCTGTATAAGGAATAATTTTGAGGTGGGCCCTTCAATATTTTATGTAAATGTTTTGTGAAGTCTGTTAGAAAGGTTAAGTAGGTACCTTCATCATCATCCTGTAGATGTCCATCAACTGGACATAAGCCTCCCCCCTAGAATGCCATGACAAACGGTCTTAAGCCACCTCCATCCACTGTCTTGCTGCGACTTTTATAATGTTTTTAGTCTATCGAGATGGCTTTTCCTTTACTGCGTCGTCCGGTTTGTGGTCGTCACTCAAGAACCTTTATTTCCCAACGGTTGTCAGTTTTGCGACCTATATGACTTATCCATTGTCACCTAAACCTCCTAGTTCTGAGAGCTATGTCGGTGATCTTGAAAAAATATTACAACTTGTAAATATTAGTTTAAAGTGAA
This sequence comes from Epirrita christyi, assembly GCA_951392215.1. Classification (NCBI taxonomy): domain Eukaryota; kingdom Metazoa; phylum Arthropoda; class Insecta; order Lepidoptera; family Geometridae; genus Epirrita; species Epirrita christyi. The sequence continues at coordinate 14,770,494 of OX595843.1, read as the reverse complement.
AAAAAAAAACTGAAACTTGTTATTATTAGGTATATCAAATCAAGTTTAAAGACGAATGATTCATTAATCTACTCCCAACAAATAACTATACTGTACGTTATAATTAATCTGTAGGAAATTCTGTGTGAGTAATTAATTATCGCTGGAAATTCATTATTGCAGCTACGCGCTGGGTGTAACAGCGCTACGGCGCCGGCGTAGCGGTTTCGTAGCTGATTCATTAGTAGCCAAGACTGCGGCTACGACATTTCAGCGTAGCTTTTATTTCTAGTCACATGACGCCTGCCCCTGTTTTAGAGTCCATGCACATTGAATAGATATTTTACCGTGGATTCTATACGTTTTTTTAGACACAAGCCTTTTACATAAAAGTAGGTAGTATCACGTCTATAAAAGAGGTATAGAGGGTCTCAAATAGCAGCCCGCATTTAATATAGCTTCCTATAAATATACGACCTACCCTGTGGACCGTGCGTGCAGGCAGGCGCTATCTGGGGTGGACCGACATTAGCTCTCAGTAATGAAAAAAATAGCCTGAATAATAATAGATACTTTATGCTGAAAAAAAGTTAACGATTAAGTACGAATCAATCATCTTACTAAAATCTGATCAGGAGGATATAAAAAAACAGTTTTATTCATCATCAGCCTATAGAAGTCCACTGTTAGACATAAGCCTCCCCCTTAAAATGCCACGACGCACGGTCTTGAGCCGCCTCCATCCACGGACTTCCTGCGACGTTTGTAATGTCTTTAGTCCATCGAGTGGAGGGCCTTCCTCTACCGCGTCGCCGATAAATCACTCCAAACATTTTAAAACATCCAACACCCACCGAAAATTTCACTTACATTTCCTTTTGAAGGCCTAATTAAAATTTAAATCGAATTAACTTTTGAGTCTCTTTAAATAACCCTTCTTTGTTTAGAAACGGGTTCAGAAAAGCACATTTAGGTTAAATTTTAATTGGGGTTAAACTTTACAACTTTTGTGTCGTGGTGTGTCCGGCCTAAGAATAGGCCCTTTCATCTCCTCCCGTGGATGCCGTAAAAGTTGACTGAGGGATTACACCAGATGATGGGCAGCAGCATCCACCTGAGTACTCAACATCAATACTGCGATCACTAATCCGCCTGCCAAGCGTGGCGATTATGGCAAATCCCCCCTATTTTATGAGGGAGGCCTCATCCGACAGTGGACGTCTAACGGCTAATGAAGAAGAAGAAGAAATGGTAACTTTACAAGACGCGAACATATTTCACATCTTTCTTAATTTGTAAATACTATTTTCGCAAGCATTCAATATTCTAAAGTTGCGTTCATCGTTGAATCAAATGACGATCAGTGTAAAATCCAAATCGGGCTACTTTCGTTAGAATCCATCATTGTTTTGTTCTCAAAAAAACATCAATAAAAACTTTAGAATAAAGACTGAAGCAAAAGAAGTATTGCTAAAGTACCAACAAAATACAACAGTTTGTACTATTTTCACTTATGGCACTAGAAAAGTGTTAGAAAGGGATGCTTATACATTCGTCCATTCCTAATTTTACAAGGTTGTCACTAGTTTTCTTAATGCTAGTGATGTAACTGTGTCGACTTTAATATCGATTAAGAAATCCCACTATTCTTCGAGTTCTTTAAAACGAGCGTACCTAAATATTATATCGAAAATGGCTCTAACGATTTTGATGAAATTTACAGTAAGTACACAAACTGATTAGTAGGTAGCGGTTTTAGTTCCTTTATTATCACAAAAGATGCAAATTTTACACCAAAACTCACCGACATAAGGTCACTGGCTATTCGTATTTTCTTTTCGTGTTTTATTGGGTTTTTCAGTCTTCAACCACACACGCTCCAAAGAAGACTTCAAGAATTTCTACCAGTCGAAACATCAAATTTTCGAAGGTTTTTGTAATTATTTTAACTAATAAATAAAAAAAAATAACAAACGGTCCAGAAAGATTCATATCCAAATACAATGCGACCATTTTAAGTCGATGACACTTCAAGGGAAGATCAAGGCAGATAAGTCTTTTTAATTTTACTGCATTACGAGCTCCAAGGAGCTCCATTTGACGTTTTAACTTGTGACTCAGTTTGTATTTATTTTTATTCTAGCACTATTTCTAGTGCTTCAGTCCTTATTCTAAGATAAAAACCAAACATAAAATAAATCTACTGTACGGCTAGCAGGCTGATTAACGTTACCATGACGATAGTTTATATTGGCCAATGATATCGGGGTACCTTGAAATCTTTGTAATTTGATTGGTTAATATTTGACATTTCTATCGTCATGCTAGCGACTTGCTATCGTTAATAACGTTAGTCAGCCTGTGCTAGCCATACAGAATTTATGCGAATTGGTAACAGACAACCTCTTATAATAGGTATATTATTTACGTGGCCCTAAATAATAATTCATGAAAAAATCTAATTCCAAGCCGTAGTCAAAGGAAATTTGGAATACGTTAAATTTTTTACTGTAACAATTCGTAAATAAAGAAAGTCAGACAAATAAGAACTCGATGGTAATTTAATTTATTCTCTTATCAACGTTTTGCTTTTATTAAATTAGGAGATCCCAAGAACATTTCCGAAAGTAGGTAAGAAATTATTTTGTTTTGATCTCATATACAAGCTCAAAATTGCACAATGGGCTATAGAGAGAGCTATGCTCGAAGTTTCCCAGTGAGATAGGATTGGGAAATGAGGAAAGTTTCCGTAGACATAGCTATCAGAATTAGCAAGTTGATGTGGCAGGGCAGGTCATATAGCTCGCAGAACTGACAACCATTGGGGCCTAACGGTTCTCGAGTGACTACCATAAGCCAGACGACGCTTATGTAGATGAAAGCCTCAAAAAGGTAGTTGGGTAGACGTGTGCCGGTCCTTTCAAACCGAAACACAGCAATGCTAGCACTACTGCTTGGCGGCAGAAATAAGTACGGTGGGTACTTTCCATTGCTTTTACAATTTAAGAACATTAAAAAAGGTAGCTATTTGTGGTCAAAGGATAAATACCATCAAATTAGGCAATGATTGGCGATTTAGAAAGAGCTTAGTAGCATAGACTAACAGGCATGGCGTTGATTTTATGAAGTTAAAACCTTTTTGAATCATTTTGCGCCGCCTATTCCACACTCCTAGGTGTCGTACTGCGTGCGTTCACCTTTACGTCGCATCGTCGACATGTACAATAACAATTTTATTGACATCGATCTATTCTTATTATCTGAACCTAGATTTAAAACTATAGTTAAAAATATGTTGATGACTAAACGTGCAAAATATAAAACACGAACACCTAATTTTATTACCTAACAGGAAACTTACGAAACAACAACAACCTCATAATCTATTTTAGTAATCCGTGGATAACGTCGTGGGTTGTACATTTACTCATATTTATTTAAACAATAATGTTATTTAGTAATATCCTAATGTATGAACTGTTTGTTTTTCCCAATAAAGTAAAATAAAAATTAAATTAAATTAGGACTATTTGCACATTCGAATCAAATAGCACTAAAGGGTACCGCAAAACTGACTCACGTCAAGTTACTGGTCTCATATGGATCTGTATCTTAAGAATTTATTTGTGCTATCAGGCATCACGGTACATAATATTTCCTACACCGGTGTTTTCGTTAGTGGTCACATGACCTTTTTCATGGCCACCGCTCCTACAAGCTGGTCACTGATCTTAAAGAAGAGACCCAGGAGATAACTGGTCAAACGAAGAAGAATAAGACATAACGCCCTAGTTTGAGATTTGTGTATGCCTGCTGATAACATTACACTCGCTTGATTATATTAATTACTGCTCTATAATTGCTCTACTGCGGCAACTATCGTAAAGCCAAAATTGCTCGTATATAATGTAACTTTGAGGAAAATTTGGATACACGCTGGTCGCTGTCTGAATTGTTTCAAGAAGGTCGGACCTGTTAATATTTGCTTTGTACGCGCGTGTAACTTTATCTAAATACTTTGTATCTTTGAAGGGTTCAAGTTGAAGAAATGTTTTATGCTCTTGGTTATAGACTATCTTGTAAAATGTTATAAAAATGGTCCATAAACGTGATTGTAATAAAAAAATATTATTCTCTCGTATCACGTGCCTAAAGTATGAGGCTGTGAAAAGAGCCTATTCTCTCTTAATTATTGTATATGTACTTATACGTATAAGTAATGAAAGAAAATAAAGTTTTTTAAAAGCTTTTATTTAATTACATTAAGTATTTTAGTTTGTATGTACCTACCTACTAGTAAAAAAGGAACTAAAAACGAAAACTTGGTGGCGTATACTATTATGTGGTCATTGGTCAAATCTTGCAACTTAATTTTAAACCAGTTCCACCTAACCTATTAAGCTGAAATTTTGCATACCTGTCAAGGATACCTGTAATGAATGACAATAATGATGGCAGTGAGATATATATGATGATTGAAACGGCAGATGGACGGCGGTACTCTGAATTTATCATGTTTCTGGATCCGTGATAATGTTTAGCTTACGGGAAAATGCATACCAATATTATAGGTTACTATGAATAACTGTAAAAAAATGAATACGTCAGACACAATTAGGACATGGAATCTCTTAGCGTCAGCAGGATCACGAATAAAAATTGGTAAATACAATTGAGTACTAATGGAAATAAATGAAAATACACAAGCGTAGTGCTGATAAATGAAAATACACAAGCGTAGTGCTGATAAATGAAAATACACAAGCGTAGTGCTGATAAATGAAAATACACAAGCGTAGTGCTGATAAATGAAAATACACAATCGTAGTGCTGATAAATGAAAATACACAAGCGTAGTACTGATAAATAAAATTACACAAGTGTAATGCTGATAAATGAAAATTCACAAGCGTAGTGCTGATAAATGAAAATACACAAGCGTAGTGCTGATAAATGAAAATACACAAGCGTAGTGCTGATAAATGAAAATACACAAGCGTAGTGCTGATAAATGAAAATACACAAGCGTAGTGCTGATAAATGAAAATACACAAGCGTAGTGCTGATAAATGAAAATACACAAGCGTAGTGCTGATAAATGAAAATACACAAGCGTAGTGCTGATAAATGAAAATACACAAGCGTAGTGCTGATAAATGAAAATACACAAGCGTAGTACTGATAAATAAAAATACACAAGTGTAATGCTGATAAATGAAAATTCACAAGCGTAGTGCTGATAAATGAAAATTCACAAGCGTAGTGCTGATAAATGAAAATACACAAGCGTAGTGCTGATAAATGAAAATACACAAGCGTAGTGCTGATAAATGAAAATTCACAAGCGCAGTGCTGATAAATGAAAATACACAAGCGTAGTACTGATAAATAAAGATACACAAGTGTAATGCTGATAAATGAAAATTCACAAGCGTAGTGCTGATAAATGAAAATACACAAGCGTAGTACTGATAAATAAAGATACACAAGTGTAATGCTGATAAATGAAAATTCACAAGCGCAGTGATGATAAATGAAGCTTGACTTTTAAGACCGTTATGAATTTTATTATAGCTCGTATATAACCAGTAAAGGCGATAGTCGTAAAAATAATGAAATTACTTGGTAGAATCGGAGTGTTAATATCAGCGTTATTGAGTTGTAAAGGTGTTCTGAACCTGGAGATGCTGAGGTAACTTTGGTAAGACTATGAAATAACAACTCATCAGATTTCATATAGGCTCTTTATCTTCTCAAACTCGACCAAACTCGTCTTGTCAAGGACGGTCTCTGTGGTACAGCGGGTGAGTAGCCGACTGAGATGCGAGAGGTTGCGGGGTTGATTCCCACTGCAACGGTTCCAATGATGCAAAGATTCCGAGAAATTTTTGTATGATCTGCAATTATTTGTTCCGTGTCTGGGTGTTATGGTACCATGGTACTCGAAGTTCCTGATACCCACGACACAGGGAATCCTATTGAGGGATCAGGACTACGTATGTGTCTATTGAGTACCATTTATTTTATGTAAACTCAACATTTATGTACCAGTTATTTTAAACTACCGAGATTCCAGCTACTTACTCGCTAATGTATCTTTATTGGCTCTACTGTTTCTCTTATATAAACCTAATATATATTTTTTGAATTACCTAATATTTTGGATGATGTTGTTTTTTATATGTAACTTATTCTACTGATGGTACAAGCAGATGGCCCACCTAATATTACCTAATATTTGAATGGAATTACCTAATATTTTGGATGATGTTGTTTTTTTTATGTAACTTATTCTACTGATGGTACAAGCAGATGGCTCACCTGATGTTAAGCGGTAACCTCTGACTTTAACAATGCATTACCACAAAGGTCATATCCACCTAGGACGCGGCCTGCGTGTCGCTGCACTGTGAAATGAGACTGCATATTTATGTCTCAGGGTGGCCCTGAGACATAAACATGCTAAGTCTCATTCAAACCGGAATACCTACAGCAATGCAAGCATTACTGGTTGGCGGCAGAAATAGGTATGGTGGTAGCACCTCCACAGAGGAACTTTTTTACAAAAAAGCTCTACCTACTACGAACATGTTTTGTGCAACAGAAATTTAAATTGATAGAGTGTTAAGTGAGAGACCCGTCGTGGGATTGGAGGGCGCTGCTGTGATTAATTATCTTTTTTGTTTAGCGGGTAATACAGTAACACGTCTGTTCCGATTTGATCCTATTACAACTATTACTATTTTTTAAGTTTATGATTCAAAATGCCAACAGAAAGAAACCAGCCTCGAATTATGGTTTTAATAGTTAAGTTTAGTTTTTTAGTTCACAACGTTAGTTCACAATTTGGTCACGACGGCTCTCTTACTGAACAGACTCTACTATCTCACCATATCTTATAATGTTCTACCTACTCTAATAGTCTCTTTTCTAGTGCTTCCAGGCAGTACCTACCCGCAATATAACTTAATTAATGTAAGAGCTTCGCTTAAAGCTCTCGACCTTAAAAACAGAGAACTAAAAACTTAACTCCATTAAAGCCGATATAGGGTACAGATACTCTAATTTCAATCAGTTCCGGGTCTACTCGTAAAGTTCGATTCCCGCCATTTACGACCACTGACAATTTACGAGGCCCGCCATATTGCTTTGCTGACACAAAATGGCGGAAATTTATTTGCTGTTGTCTGACTAAATCTAATATTACGGAAGTGTATGGTTTCTGAAGAGCTATGATTATTAGGGATATTAATGTTATGATCATCCTAAGTTTTAGTTATGACTGGAATAGAAACAATAAGTAAAATGACGCGCGCCCTTACATTACCGTTGAAAAATACGGGTAACATAAATTATAAGCACTAGCTGACCCGCTCTCGACTTTGTCCGCGCGGAAGAAGATAATGATTTACAAACTCCTACAACATCTAAACTTTTAAACCATTACAAACCCTACATCCTCTTAAACACCTACAAACTCCTACAAGCCCTAAAACCCCGATAAACCCTAAAAATCCCTACAACCCCTAAAACCTCTACCTACAAACCCCTTAAAACCCCTACAAACACCTTAAAACCGTTTTTCAACCGTTTGTCGTGGCTTTATGTTCAGCAGTGGAAGTCTACTGCCCTACGATGGCAGAGCAATTATTTTTTCTATAAAACACAATGGATTTTTGCATCCCATCGGTATGGTGTTCAAAATTTTTTAAATTAGTTTTTGTAAACTATTTAACATCAGTATAAATTTTGGATAACGGGCACGTGGAAACCCACGCTACATGAAACTATCAACTAGTTTATAAATACAGGTTCACAAATACCTAAATTTAAGTCAAAATTCCTGAAACTTGACGTAATTTAGTTAAACTCACATTTGTATCAGTTTGTGTACTCAACTGTGAGGTAGGTAAGCCGGAGGATACTTCAAAGCTATGTAGTTTGAAACTTAGATCAAAGAAAAGTCCGTAAGATTTGCAGTGCACCTATAATTCTTCGTTCTACTATTAAAATATTAAAACAGACGAGTGAGACTCGTCCACTTAATGAATGATTATAAAGTTTTCTGAATTTAATTGGTAATTTACTATCGTTCCAATAATCACAGAGTTATAGCGTCACGAAATTTGCCATAATTACGTTTCATAATTTTTTTGTCTGGCTACCAAACTGAATTTATAGATGTTTTTTTATATCAAAAAGCTAATTTCATTAGCCTGTATATTTAATGTAGCTTGATTTCTTTGTCACGATTTACATAAAGAGAGTTGACGGTTCAGCCGCCATTTTTAATTTTCTAGAGTGCGCTGGAAAATTAGATTGTTGATTTTGAAGATCTTTAGAAAATTTTAATTCTTTGGTTGGAATAAGAAATGTTAAAGTTAATTAATTGGTTGTAGGAGTAAAAACATACGCATCGGGATCAGTAATATTAAAAGTTTTATATATATTTTCCCTGGGGCGGGTAGGTCATAGGGTAGGACAGACTCTTGTTTTTTATTTATTTTATTTTATACTCCTTGGCAAGCAAACAAGCACACGGCCCACCTGACGGAAAGCAGTTACCGTAGCCTATGGACGCCTGCAACACCAAAGGCATCACACGCGTGCTGCTAACCCTGAGACAAAGATGTAAAGTTTCATGTGCCTGTAATTTCACCGGCACCCGTACCCTTCAAACCGAAACATAACAATGCGAACACTACTGCTTGGCGGCAGAAATAGGTACGGTGGTAGTACTTCCCCGGACGAACTCTTTCACAAAAAGTTCTACTACTAACAAAAACTCTTGTTTAATCCCGGTAATTTTTGTTTGTATCTCATTATTTATTGACTCTCTATTAGTATCTAGTATTTTTTATATATCTTGCATAGTAAGTGACCCTATTTCATAGCACGCCAGTTTTTATAAAATTCCAATTCCTAACTGATTCACTGACCGACATATCAACGCACAGGGTTAAACCACTGGTCCTAGAGATTTTTTAGGGTGCATTCCTTTTATGGTCTAGGGGTGCACTAAGAAATTAATTTCTGAAATTCACCCCGGAGGGGGTACAGCGGGGTGTTGCAAGTTTGTATGGAAAAAACTCCACGCTCTATAAAATTCAAAGTCCTGACTGATTCAATGTCTGACGTTGATAGCACAGCCGACACAATACATTCTCGAGACGAAGTTAGTGACAATTTTGTCGTTATAAATATAATAACCTCAATTGTTTGAGAAATCGTATTAAACAAAAATTGTCTTGCACGCAGTTCACGCAGTTTCATGGAATAATAAAACATAAAGAAACCAAGTAATTACATTACGTGAAATTTGGAGAGCACCTACTTGCATTCCTTTTGTGGTCTAGAGGTACATTAAGAAATTATTTTCAGAAATTCAAAGGTTGTTTAAACTTGTGTAGATGAAACTACACGCGGACGATAAGTTTCGAGTTTACAAATACCTGTTTCAAACTTTCATATTTCCGTTGATCTTTGTCTTGATAAGTTGCAAAGCAATTTTGTCAACAGTGAGACATATGGCTACCAAAGTACAGTATTTTTTGCTGTTTTTGCTTGCAATTTTAAATAATATGATTTTATGACGACCTATATACCTAGTTAATTAAGCCTTTTATAAAAATTTTGGTGTATTCAATACTATGCGCCGTGATGTGTCCGGCCTAAGAATAGAGCCATCCTTCTCCTCCCGTGGATGTAGTAAAAGCCTTGCTAAGAGATTACACCAGGGGATGTGCAGTAGCATCCATCTGAGTACTTATCACCAAATGCAATCACCAATCCACCTGCCAGCCTGGTGTTTATGGCATAGTCACCATAATCACCACGCTTGGCAGACGGATCGGTGATGAAGAAGAAACTTGATATATTTTTTACAAAATCCACTTTTAGCTATATTTGTCCACAGTTTAGTCACCCTATCGATAAGCTTATAATAACGAGAGTTCGATGGACAATCAACCTTTTAGCAGATCTCTTTGGCATTGAACAGGTAGATCATCGACATGGCACAACATCGGCTTGTCCTTCACCAATGACTCCAAGCCTATACGTACTGTGCCGGCACGTTTCTATCCGACACAAGAAAAAAATAATATTAACAGATATATTTTGTTTTTGTTTAGACCTGCGATAGAGTTTATATATCCACTGGGTTACATGATAGTTCGCGGAATATAATTTTGCTAGCTGCTACCAATCTTTTGCTTCTATTTCTTCATTAGAAAAGTAAAGATATTTATAAGAGAAATACATAATTATCACTAGAAACGGGATATTTTCCATGATTTTTGAGCTTTATTGATTCCCGATATTTCGGCACAGTTTCAAAAATCAGTCAAAAATCATGGCAAATATCCCGTTTCTAGTGATAATTATGTTATTAACTATGATAGTTTCAAAAGTTATATAAGAGAAATATTTATAATATGCGTATAAAAATATATAATAAGTTACCTGAAGAACTGAAAGTACCTATTGAATGGAAATATATGTAAGAAGAGACTATCTTTGGCTAGATAACTGTTTTAATAGTCTAGGGGATTTTTTTTAGGTGTTAATTCTTAGTTAATTTGACATTTATATATTTGTACGCATGCATGCAGGCTGAATGCATCGACTAGCATAGATTTAAGACCTAAACATGCAACATTATCTGTATACTGTGTGCTGTCTTGCATATTTTTGCTGATGTTTATTTACTTTTGACTACCTTCCTAAGGTTTTTAAGTTCTCATTTGCTATGTATCAGCAACTCCTTGCTCCGAGGCACCACACAGGCGCTTCTCACCTAGTGGTAAGACGGGCCATTTGTGTAAGCCAAGCCGAGTTTGTTGCCTGATTCTTCTAGGCTTGGTCGCGTTGGAACAGGAGTAATTTAATTTTATATAAGACGATTCAAAATGATCCTTGTGAATTCAATGAATAAAGTTCTTTTTGACTTTGACTTTATATTTACTTGCAAATTAACGATTGGAGGACTTTTTCTGCTCTTTCGAAGGAAGACGTCGTCCTTTTTTATTTTATTTCAATTTCAAGTGTGTTTTTGAGTTATATCGTGTAATTTTGGTGGCATTTTAACCGGTGTAGTTTATAAAGAGCACATGGTAGTGAATTTAAAAAAAATAAGTGTATTGCGTGTCTTTTCGAAGGGGTGGAAATTGTCCAGGAATATTCTAGTAAACTGCCATCGATTTACTGGAACATGACTTGATAGAGGAATTGACGACTGGATATTGTTTGATAATTATCTATGCTAATTGGCAATCATTGACAAAATTGAGTATATCCTCAAATGCCATAAAAAAAAAAAACTAAAAAATTTAATTCTTGTTAATCTTAAACTAAAACTGCTTTACAGTAATTTCGTAAAAGTTTTAATAAAGTGAATAAAAATCGTTTATGTCTATATGAAACAGTGTTTAGCATTGGTTGGGTATAATCGATATACATAATATTGAAATGACTGTGGTATTGTAATGATTGTGTCCTACAATCCTATAGGCCGTGGTGGAATCTCATAGGCCAGAAGTGGGTCAAACCGGGGTTACGGGCCGGCTTAGCAGTTAATCCGAGCTCTTACCGCAGATCATTATCGATAATAGTTTAACGGGAAAATGCACATGAACGAAGATAAAAATTGATAAAATGAAACGTTTGGTTTCCTAAAAAGTAGTTACCATCCACTTCTGACCCCCTCTCTCTCTGTCTCTCTCTCTCTCTCTCTCTTTCTCTCTCTCTCTAGAGACCAGAGTCCACGGAGGTCATCATCCAGACCAGGTGTCTGGATGATGACCTCCGTGGCGCAGTGGGTGAGTCCGGTTAGTTGCTGATGGTTGAGACATAAAAGTTGCGGGTTCGATTCCCGCTGCGAGACAAATGTTTGCATGTTCTGCAAATATTTGTTCCGGGTCTGGATGTTGTGGTACCATGGTACTCGTAGTTGCTGATACGCACGACATAGGGAATCCTAGTGTGGGATCAAGACTACGTTGTGACTGTTGGGTGTTATGTTATATTATATTATGTATGTATGGATTTTTGTCTGTAATAGTCTATTTTCTCTGAACCAAAAAGCAAAAAGTTTGGTGTGCACATACAGAGTTAGGTAATCCAATCACGGACAAAAAAAAAACTAAAATAAAATACAAAAATAAACGAATTCAGATTTCGGGGGGTTAATTTTAAGGAAAATTCTATGGTTGGTATGAAAAAGTGGCTGAAACTCGAAAAATGCTGTGACGATTTCGAAATCATTTACGGATCGGAACTCTCAGGGTACGAGTCTAACTCGCACTTGTCCGTTTTACTTGAATAATTAAAAAAATAGTTATAGTTTTAGTTTAGTGTAAGCGCTTTCACCTAGGAACATATTCTTATTCTGTGGTATAAACCTGCCACTGTAATCGTTAAAACGGTAGGTAATTATAATAATAAAAACGGTAGGTATTTACTAAACCTAAAAAATATTTTTTATCTTCTTTAATTAACTTAATTTAATATTTATGTAGGTTATACCATTGCTTGTGAGATAAAAAATAAATACTAAAATATTTGTCACTTTTTGCGACAGTTTCATAGAAGCTTGTAACTTTGACATACCTTCGTAAATTTTTCCAAGCTAAAAGTTGGTGATTGAAAACAGGCATTCATAAGATGTCTCAAGGCTTATTTCTAATTCCTTGAGTGTGCCGAAACTTTTCATGCAATCAAACAAATCAGGATTCAACAACTCAATTAACTTTTTGAGATGCTATGAGCCAGGGATTTCATTCTCGGCTATAGGAAGTAAGTAAGTAGACCATTGGGAGCCATTTTAACGATGTTTGGCCCGGCATAGCACCTCAAAAGATTTAATTAGCTGATGTTATTGTGGCTTGAGAGCCGGGATGTGAGCGGGATAGTTGATAGCACATTATACCTTTCTTTGTCTGGTAGATGTACACTGCTGGACGAAGCCTCCTCATAGAAAAGGGAAGATTTAAGATTTTTTAAAAAGTGTCTAGTAATATTTCGCTCTTTTACAACAATGGTCAAATAATCCAAGACTCATTTCAGAGTTACGTGTGACTAAGAATGTTCCAGTAGCCCTTAAATTAACCAGCAGCACCAGATTAACCAGTAGCACCAATGAACCGGAAGAATTATAAGCACCGGATAAATCATTATCAACCGTTGACAGTAGCACCACATGAACAAGTAGCACTGGAGGAACCAGAAGAACCATTAGCACCAGATAAACCAGTAGCACCCGTTGACAGTAGCACCTACCAAACTAGTAGCACCAGGTAGGCGGATTGGTGATCGCAGTATTGTTGCTTAAGTACTCATATGGATGCTGCTGTCCATCCCTTGTCGCAATCTCATAGCCGCCTCTTACGATGACCACGAGAGGAGTTGGAGGACTTTTATTGTTAGGCCAAGACCACCACGGCCACCTTGTATATTGGGCATATAACAAAATATCGTAATTGTGGTGTCCGCAAGTGACGTTGTATATTTGTTTCGAAAAAAAAAATGATAGCCATATTATGTGAGCCGTAATATAGCGATAAACATGGTTATCAAACTTTCGTCAAAGACGTCAATTATCTTTTTCCATGTAACTTATTGACATAACACCCAACAGTCACATACATGATTCCCTGAGTCGTGAGCATTGTTCCCGAACCTCCCGTTTTTACGGGAGATCTATGATTTCCCATCGCATCTCCCGATCTACCGTAAGACAAAATAATTTTCTTCCGATTTTGTACTTTTCAATTCATGTCATTCATCAGCCTGCCAACTTTTTACTAAAAACTGTTAAAGTGAATCAATATTTTATTCAGAACGAACCTATTCAAGTTTCAAGTTATGAGCCTAGTGACAATTATCATCTCTATCTATCTCTGTCATAGAAACATAACATAGCATAACACCCAACAGTCACATACGTAGTCCTGCATAAAGACGGACAGCATAGTCTAAGACTAGGGTCCAGTTTGGCACCGTAGTACGGAACCCTGAAAACACTAAATATATTCAACATGAACCGCATGATTATAAAAATTGTTTGTTTGTGATCTTAAATGTTTCACATCACTAAAGCGTTGTAACATTGCTATAAACTCGTTTGGACCGACATGGCTTCAATAAAAGCGCTTACGTTACATGTTGCACAATGCGAGATGGTCCTGTTATTTTTATGAAATCCTCTGTTGAACAACTTTAAATGTTTATCCCTGCTGTACGACGATAAAACATTATTTTCAGTGACGTATTTTGAATTTTGAATGTTCTCGAGTGGCGACCACAAACTGGACGACACAGTAGAGGAAGGCCCCTCTCTCGATAGAAATAAGTAATTCTAAAGGTAGCAGGAAGTCAGTGGATGGAAGTGGCTCATGACCGTTTGTCATGGCATTCTAGGGAAAGGTCTATGTCCAGCAGGGGACTTCTAAGAGACTGATAATGATTATAATTATGATTATGACGAAGATATAAATTCAAGTATTTGGCGTATGGGTTTGGCCCACGAATATGAACTTGGTATCTTTGGGTCAAAGATATGATGGGTAGACCAATGAATACTAAAAGGACCGTATTTCAGAACTAAACTCAAACCAAGTCGGGGATCAAGCGTAGTATTTTGGAAGCTTTTCAAAAACTTGTGAATTTATGGACAGTTAAGTCTACATGGGTCGCTTTTTGCTATATTTATTTTCTCCATAAACAATTCCACTCTAAAAATAAACTGGTGGCTCGCCCCGAACTGAGACCTCACGACGTAGGTATGAATATTTTCTATGAACTTTCTAACCGACATCAAAAAACATTTGCTTTTTTTTTCATTTTATATGTGGATAAATGCAAGAATTCCATAATTTTTTACCGTCCTCTGTATTTGTATCACAAAAGCTACTAGTATGGCAAATTTCATTATTGTGGGATTACTGGTATACCATTAAAAGTACCTAACGTTACTTTTAAACGTGTAACAAAACAAAACAACAAAAATGTAAAAAACCTCAAGGGTATATACTTCCAGTACCTACAATGCTGAAACGATGTATAAGTAAAAATATTTTTTATATATGCAATCATTGCTGTTTTTTATTACCCCCCATTTGACTTGATTGTCTCACTATATCTCTCTTGAACCCCAGTATTTCATCAGCCTTACGGATCAATGGTTCGAAAGTTACAACTAGCTTCGCTTGTTCAATAAGTTTGACATTTCCATAGCCTATGAGTGACACCCAATGCATATCTTCCGCTACTTGCATTCTTGTCATTTGTCGCAGTCACAGACTAATTAACATTTGGACATTGATGATTGAAAATATTTTATTACATCTTTCCTGCTCTGATGCAGTTATTCCATTGAGCTTGCATGTGGCAATATTGATGTGCCTGTTCATCTAGTCCTGAAATTGATTTACTCGTGTTTGCCTTAACAATGCACGGGCAAGTATAAAACCATCGGTTGTCACTAACTTTGCAGACGATAAAATGCCATGCCTTTATTGCAATGTGACCGTTAGGTATCATCGAATCCAGCAGTTAATTTTCCCGTGCTCGCCTAACAGAAGCACTGTGAGCACACCGGTAGCCACTCCTTTGTAGATGTGCGTATTGTTAAAATGTCATGCCTCTATCGCATGAGCTATAGTAAAGTGCCTCGTTGGTCAAGTCCAGGGGTTGATTCGCTAGTGCTTGCGTCAGCGTAGCATGTGTGGACGCACCGCTGGCCACAGTTATCGCCAGGCACCCGTGCCGCTTTGGTTCAATGGATATTTGGGAGTTCAGACCTCGTTCAACAACACTGAATAATTTATTGTGCTTTGAAATCAGTATACCTAATACCTACTAACCAGACGGCTACTAAGACAGTCAAGTCACATGAAAGAAGAACTCTTTAAAAAACCTGTCTATTAATGCTCGCCTAAGTATGTACGAAATGCAGTTTAAACAAAGGTCAAGAAATCACTAATAGCAGAAATCAAGAAGTGTCTATTGCAGGTTTTATGTTATAGAGAGGATTTCGCGAGCTTATTCAGGCGGTCATCTGAGTATGGTTTATTGTAGGTAGACCCTTCGGGGGAAGTTCTGTCCCTTACGGTACGACGTTGGACTAGTACTGTTACCCAGATAAAAGTTATAATAGTACTAGTTGCGCCCCGCGGTTTCACCCGCGTGAGTAATGTTGAAAATTGATGATTATAATGATGAAAAGTAGCTTATGTGTTAATCCAGGGTATAAGGTATCTCCAAATTTCACTCAAATTCGTTCAGCCGTTTGAGCGTGAAGAAGTAACAAACATAATAGGTAACAAACTTTCGCGTTTATAATATTATACACATTTTGGCTATAATGGCTTACACATAAGATATAGATATATACTGTGGCGGGTTTTTTGTAGGACTATTTAAGATAATCATTTCTATCATACACTACATATGTGTAACTCTAGCGGTTTTGGCAGCGCACGCCAGAATAACTCGCAGATGGTAGATTTTTTCTTACTTCCTTGACACTTATCGTCATATTATGGACAATTCACACAATATCTTTATAAATAAATAAATAAATAAATGCTGGACATTTCACACAACATTATCTAGCCCCAAGCTAAGCAGAGCTTGTGTTATGGGTACTAGATAACTGATTTACTTAATACAATACATAACATAGATAGATATTTTTTATTATACATAGAAAAATACCCAGAACACCCTAAAGAAATATCTGCAGATTTTACAAATATTTGTTCCGAGGCGGGAATCTAACCCGCAACCTCCTGCGTCGCAGGTGAACTTTTGCCCGCCGCGCCACAGAGGTCGTCATAAATTTATAAATTGGAGTCTATGTGTTATTCTGATGTATGTATAAGCTATATTATTGTAAAGTTTTAATAAAATCCATTCAGTAGTTTTTACGTGAAAGAGTAACAAACATCCATCCATCCATCCATCCATCCATACTTACAAACTTTCGCGTTTATAATATTAGTAGGATAGGATAGGATAGGCAAATCTCGCTTTACATACACGACAGTAAAGTAACCTAGTTACGACGGCTCGCGCCGGTTAGAACAACAGAACTGGCTCGCTGGAGACACTTGCCTTTGTTCGTCATATGCATTCAATTGATTGTTGGTTACGGATGGTTAATGGAACTGGAGAATTATGCGTTGTGTTGTGTGTGAGAATAGTTTGTTATTATCACATTAGCCAACATTGGGTATACCAACATGGTGCTAATAGGACCATCTGCCCTGCAAGTTACTTCAATCGTGAGTTTGAATAAGGTTAATGACACGTTGGAAAACCATCGCAAACCGGTTATTTACCCAAATCGGTTGAATCTGCTTCTCCTAGTTCTCGAAACACAGGCGCTTCTTACCTAGTAGTAAGAAAGATCATCAAAAAAAGCCAAGCCGTGTTTTTTGGCTTGTTTCTTCGAGATTTGGTTGCGTTAGAACAGAAGTAATTTTAGTTTATAAGACGATTCAAAATGATACTTGTGATTGCTATGAAAAGAAAACCTATGGACTTTGACTTTGCTACAGAAAATAATACGACTTTAACCCTTCGGCCGTCTACGTAACCGTAGTTCCGTAACTAGTCACGAATGAGAAAAAAATTATCTTTTGACGAAACTTGTTTAACATGGCATTGAGAGTTAGCAATGTTGACTTTTATTATAGAAACATTCAACAGTGTCTTTTGGCGATGGCAGCAAATCATATTTAGCCTAAGTAAATGTACATATTTAGAATAAAACGGGCAAGTAGATTCACCCAAATCTGATGGCAAGGACATGCCTTAACATAATGAACTGAAACGACAAAGTTCATAAACATGACAAACACAAATTCGGAACAGCAAGAAACTCGAAAGGCGCTTTCCATGCATGGTTCTGACATAGCCTCGCTTAGCTTTACTTAAGAAGTTATAGTTTAAGTAAGTTTCTCAACTTATTTCACTTCTTGAAATTTCATAAGCAAATCCCCTTAGCACTTAGGTAAAGAGGTCAGTAAAATAGCAAATGCACGCTGCGTAAAAGAGCACGACAGGAAAGAGCACTACGTCAAAGTGCACCGTGCAAAGCGTAATTTGATGCTTCGTGTAGCTTTGACCAACTTATCTGCCACAACTGAAGAAAGTATTGGTTTTCAAAGCTCTGATTTGATTAAATCCAATTCTTTTATTACCCGAAGGAAGAAGTTTTATATTCCATCCAACCTATTATGTCAATAGGTACCTGAAATGTCTTATTTCTTTCGCGTAAATGTGAAAAAAACAGGTAGACTTATAAAAGTTAAAAATAACTAAAGAATGTGTTGTTAACCTCACTTATGCGAAATACTTATGACCATATTCTCAAACCAGTTTTTATTTTATGGCACACAACGCATGCTACATTGACAAGTTTCTATAAAAACTATCAAATTTTTCAAAAAAAGTGTCTCGTAAGCGTAAGGTGGCCAATTTATTATTGGTTGGTGTTAATAAGCATTAGTCTTTTAACTACCTCAAAAATTCAATTTGCGAGTCTCCTTTAGATAAGGGGACGATCCACGCCCGTTTGTTACCTTTTAGGCTATTATAACATCTAAATAAAACAGTTTTGTTTACTTGCAAACAGCTTTTGTTATGCTAAATGGCCAATATAATATATGACGATGCCTTTTGGTTTACAAAATGATCACCTCACTTAAACATACGATGACAACCTCATGGCCTGTTTTATAAGGTGTCATATTTCTTAGCCTACTTCAGTTCTCTGCTCCATCTATTATTTTGTCACAAATATCCTTTATCTCACACGTAACATATAAAACAGGTCAACATTCTCGCCTTACAGCCGAAACGATTGGCAATGAAACCGGTGCCGTTATGTGAATTGGGTCACGTCGTGTCACGTTGCCGTTGGGACCACAGCCTCTATAAATAAAGCTGGGTCTCTGATGTACCACAGCTTGTAAATAATGGCTAGGTTAGGGTAGACAACCAAAAAACCACTGATATTAATATTTAGTGCGTGATAGTGCTGCACGTTTGTAGAGATTTGCACAATGACATAGAGTTATTATACTTTCATTCAGCTTATCTAACGTTTTCACTGTTGGTCAGCTCTTGCCTGGTATGACCACTACCCTTGATCTAGATTTTGACCAAACTTTAACTTCATTTCAATAAACATACCTATAATGTTTGAATACTCAAGCATATGCGTAAGAACCAAGATCACCGACATAGCTCAGAGTTAGCAAGTTGTTGGCAATGGGCAGGCATACTGCTCGCAGAACTGACAACCGTTGAGGAATAAAGGTTTTCGAGTGGCGACCACAAACCGAACGACGCGGTAGAGGAAAGCCCTCCACTCGATGTACTAAAGACATCATGAACGTCGCAGGAAGTAGGTGGATGGAAGTGGCTTAAGACCGTTCGTCGTGGTTCTAGGGAGGTGGCCTATGTCCAGTAATGGACTTTTACAGGCTGATAATGATAACGCAAGCACAACATGTTAACAACATCTAACATAGAGTTTGTGAGGGTTGGTCCGAGTTTTATATTGATTACGAAACAATGTAATAATGTGAGATGTACATTATGGAGTGATCCACTTGTTCTGCTCCTAAGCTGCTATTGTGTTGGAGCCCCGCTGATGTTTTATTTCAGCCGTGTTTACCTATCGCGATCGGAGGCTGCTTGTTAAAGAATGCGGTATAAATTGCTCTTTTATTTGGCCCATCTATAATAGACAATCTCTAGTTTGTAACACTTTTGGTACATTTTAGAAAAATTACGACTTTTATACACTAATTACTTTACTATAATTCTCCTGCCGACGTTCGTCGTTAGTATTTCGATTCGTTTTGTTTCGTTGACTTTTGGTACTTTTGTGTTTTACTCAGGTGTTTTATGAGCACGAATAACATTTGTTTTAGACATTTATTTATTTACTTTAAAATTAAAAAGGACAACTCAATAACATAAATAAAAAATAATCATCACATCACTCAATAGTCACAGATCTCACACTAGAACATGTGGCCTATTTGTAACATGTCAAATTAAATTCCTTTGAATAGGCCCCTAGAGATTTGTATAACAATCACGCCATAAGGCTATTAGTGGTAAATAGATATAATATGTATATTATCTAGCAGCAAGTAGTGCAAACAATGCTGCTGTTGCTGACTTCCGATCAGTGATTTCCGGTGTTTAACGTAAATGCGTTTGTCATGCCAAGATAAATATCGCGCATCTAACAATAAGTGCTATCATTATATTGACATAAAAAAGCAGTCATTTTTTGCTGAAATATATATTTTGTTCATAGTTTATTAGAAGCGATATGACAGATAGGAACAGCAAGTAACGAGTGACAATGTGGTATTCTCCCAGTTGTTATAATTTAATATAAGTAGTATTAATTTGTTTGTAATTTGTTAGTAGTAGAACTTCTTGTGAAAGAGTTCGTCCGGGGAAGTACTACCACTGTACCTATTTCTGCCGCCAAGCAGTAGTGTTTGCATTGCTGTGTTTCGGTTTGAAGGGTACGGGTGCCGGTGAAATTACAGGCACATGAGACTTTTCATCTTTATGTCTCAGGGTCGGCAGCGCGCGTGTGATGCCTTTGGTGTTGCAGGCGTCTATAGGCTACGGCAACTGCTTTCCACCAGTTGGGCTGTATGATTGTATGCTTGCCAAGTAGCATAAAAAAAAATAATAATAACCGAAATAGCATATGACCACCTGATTTTAGGCCTATTAAAACTGCAATACCATCAACTCACCCTGAGACATAATGTTAAAATGTCCCTGTAATTTCACTGGCTACCTTTCAAGTCGGTTTGAAGTGTTTGGTATTCTGATTGGCGATAGAAATAGGTAAAGCTTTCAGAATATATTTAACGTATCTTTTCTTCTTGTCCACAGCGAGGTCTTCGGTGCGTGGGCGCTGCGGGCGCTTGCGCGCGTGTCGCTCGCTGAGTTGACAGCATGCTAAGCGCGTTCAACGAGTCAGACAACTTCACCGACTTGATGCTCGGCGACCTCCCCACCAGCCCCTACAGCCTCGCTCAGAAGATTGTCATAGCCGTCGTCGGCAGCGTCCTCTCAGTCCTTACCGTAGTTGGCAACTCTATGGTTATGATCAGCTTCAAAATCGATAAACAGCTTCAAACCATAAGCAATTACTTCCTATTCTCGCTCGCGGTGGCTGATTTTGCTGTTGGGTTAATATCCATGCCACTCTTCACGATGTTCACAATATATGGGTATTGGCCGCTTGGGCCACACATTTGTGATACATGGCTGGCTCTGGACTATCTGGCTTCAAACGCGTCAGTGTTAAATCTGATGATTATCAGTTTCGATCGGTACTTCAGTGTGACGCGACCGTTGACCTACCGCGCGAAAAGGACTACTCGGCGCGCGACAGTGATGATAGGTGGTGCGTGGGGGTTCAGTTTAGTATTATGGCCACCTTGGATTTACGCATGGCCATACATAGATGGGGAGAGAAAAGTGCCACCAAACGAGTGCTTCATTCAGTTCATAGAGACGAACCAGTTTATTACGTTTGGGACAGCGATTGCGGCGTTTTATGTGCCAGTGTCGGTGATGGTCTTTCTCTACGGCAAGATATGGAAAGAGACAAAGAGGCGGCAGAAGGATCTGCCTAACTTGCAGGGCGGGAAGAAGCACGACTCGTCGAAGCGGTCCAATTCTAGGTAAGTTACTCATGTATATTATTTTGCAGCATTGTTATAAGCAACACCACGCTATTCTATTACAATGTTAAGAGGTCTACAATGTTGTAACCCAGATCTATCCTCGATTACTGAGTGTGAGAGTCGTAATCCACTGCATATATCTCATGCGGATTGGTCAAATGCCTTCAATGTTTTGGTTGATTCCAGTTTCTTTGAAACGTTCGTTTCAGCCAAAAGCTTACTCCTAAAGAACCCGAATACAGCTATATTTTACTGAAGCAAACGACTGACTTCAAGTAGATATTCCATGTGGCAGGCTAAATAAACAGAAAATAGCTGGATAACCGCACCTGTCGTTGTAACCGAGATTAACTATGTAGGGTTTGAAAGCGTTCACTTGTAGCGGGTCGAACTTACGAGTCTCGTACTCTTTCATCGATCCTCGGATAATGAACTGGGATGCCGATCTCGGGTAAATCACTTTAGGGACGAGGCTCCTGAATAGTTATTCAGTGTTGAGATAGATTCCAGAGTAGAAAGGGACGCACTATCAATCACTATTATCGAAATTGAAGTAGTTACCTTTAAGGGAAAACACTGATGAGTTTTCTTATCCTTGAGCAAGGTTCACGAATGGTGACCAGTCGTAGCGGAGCCGGTTAACAAACTACGGTGTCATCAACATCAATAGCCTGTTGTTGTCTACTGCTGGATGAAGCCTCTGCTATTGAAGAACAATGGGGGGATTGGTCATAATCACCACGCTTGGCAGGCGGATTAGTGATCGCAGTCGCATTTTAAACTAAAGCTAAAAAAAACTGGCTTATCTACAGTTTTGACGAATTCCAGGAACACAAAGAGGACACACAATGAATACAATTTACTCAGACATGATATTTTTTTATTAAGTAACTGATTTTATATTATTATTATTGAAATATAGCTATCTTTATGATTTACAATGTAAAAACGTGATGTATAATTAACAAATTATCAATAAAATGTTTATATCTGTTTATATCAGTTTGGTGTTAAGTACTCAGGTAGATGCTGCTGCCCACGCCCTGTGTAATCCCTAGTATGACTTTCACTACATTCACGGGAGAAGAAGGGGTTTATTCTTAGGCGGGATACACCACTGTGTAGGATGCTCTGAACTAATGTCAAACCGATGATAACCTATGTCTCAGTATATACTTACCACCAGGGGAACGGTCAGAGGGTTGCTAGCTTTCGCGGGCAACCAACACACCAAGCCACAGATATCAAACATAGGTACACTCTTAGAATAAGGACTGGAGGTACACTTATCATACTTCATAACAACAATAGAGTAGGTAATCGCGAGAGTTTAAAAAATACTAATAGAGTAGGTATAGGTAGGTAAGCACCTTTTTCGTCTCAAAATTTAGAATCATAAAGTAAGTAAGTGGCAGATGGTGGGAAGGAAGAGGCACAATCCTTTGATACCAAAGGTTAGGTTTGGTTTTTCATAGATACAATATTTACGCTTAAAACGTTACTGAATCGAAAATGTAAGCCAGCAAAATGATAAAATGTGTGAGGGAGAATCATGTCCACCTTGAAATCCTGGACCGTGATGCTTTTTTTGAATCGCCTTTTCACAGGATGTGTCTTTGCTGTCCAATTTTGTTATGTGCACATCCACAAAGTCTTGGTTAACCACTTGGATATCTTCAATTTCCTTTATTTATCTAGTTTTTTTACAAAGAAAGAATCTTAAGTAAAGAAGAAAAAAACTAATCCGGTAAATTTAAGAATGTTTTGTTGCTATTCTAATTAAACAAGTGAACTGATATGTTGTTCCTTATAGTCATGCTACCTATACCAAGGAATTTTGAAGATTGATGTTCAGCAGTAGACTTCTTCAGGCTGATGATGATGATGACAATCGTAATCTTCAGAGATCGCAGCATGCAAAGCTAATTTACTGTCGTGCAAACAGATAATTACTCAAGTAAATTTGACTGATGAAGATTCATGTCAAAGTGGAATGTGTATATTTTCATAATTTAAGAGCTTTTGATAATTCACCGCAAAAACCTAACCTCCTTATTCATAATCATTTTTTAAATCTATTTTAGTTAGCTTTTGTCTTGTTTTGACGTATGACAGTTTACATCAGAGAGAACAAAACAAAAGCTGTTTTAACTAAAATAGGTTTCAAAAATGATTATGAATAAGGCCCTAAATCTTTCTTTTGAAAAATATAGTAGTAATTAAAAACATGATTGAAATAACCATAATACAAAATTTTATACCACTTTCAACTATCAAGATCCAGATAAACTCCCAGAACGACACACACAATGCAAGGTCCCTTTGCCGGTCGGTTGAGTAGGGATCTCTTTGTGCTTAAGTACTGACGTGAGATGGGCTTATGTTTGTGCCATACTTTTGAGATACGATGAAGTTTTGTACGTACTTTGTCAACTGCAAGAATATTAGCAATAATACTAGTCTTTGTTCGTACACCTATTGTTAATTAAGAGGTTGGTATAAGAGGATATAGATGAGAGGGTATAGGCATGATTTTACCCATTACTTACGGGACATCTACCGCTTAAGAGACACTTCATCATCATCATCATCATCATCAGCCTGTAGAAGTCCACTGCTGAACACAGGCCTTCACCTTAGAATGCCACGACGAACGGTCTTGAGCTGCTTTCATCCACCGACTTCCTGCGACGAAGAAGACGAAGAGATTCTTACGCATGTCAAATTTGGCAGTATTTCTTGATATGCCACTGGACTCACAGCTACCTACAATCTTTAACCATCTACTATCATCTAGTAGTCAGTCAGTACCTATTGCTGTCTGTATGAGTCTAAACAACATATTTATAAGATGAGAAACTACGATTCTTGAATAAATTAGGTAGGTACATAATTGTATTGTTAAATAATTAGTCAAGCTAATCTGTAATTTTGTTAACCTTTTGATGTGTCAGTGTTTTGGTTCGAAATAAATATTACTTATGCTTTAAAGGCTGCAGCACACCACCTGCGTACGCGTAAGCGTCGTCGTACCATGACGTTGTAATGTATGGAACTCTATGAGACATGGCACACCGCTTGCGTGACGTGCACGCAAGCGTGTTTACATACGTAGAGACGCGCGTGTTACGTTACGTGCTGCATACGCATCCAGTGTGAATTGGCCTTAAGTGTCATTAATTTCGTATCGATGACTCAATTTTACGGCCCCATAGTGTCTCGGAAAATAAGTATTGGTCGGTGAAAATGGGCATTGTAGTCTCTACCTACATGGTTAGGCGTTATGTTGGTAGGTGGTGTTAACTTTTAAGCCAGTCACGAACTCAGCAACATTTTTCAAATCTCAAACCGATTTAACTTTTGAAACTATCATGTATCATGGTTATTAACATAGTTATCACTAGAACGCCGTGATCATGGCGTATGAAACTGTGGCGAAATCTCAAAAATCATGGTAAATATCCCGTTTCTAGTGATAATTACACAAACCGATTGTCTTACAAATACCATAATCTTAAATTACATTTACCATATTTTCCAACCTTGTTTTTTTAAGCCATAATTCACTTTCAAAGAGCCGCTATAAAATTGGCAAACAAACAGAGTTTGTCAAAAACGATAAATTCAACCCGACCGAGCCCATACTCAGATCTAATAAAAACGCCTACCTAAAAGAGGCTTTAAAATTTCATCGTCCGCACACCTTCTGGGGACGGGTGAATGGTACATGCGTTTCACCCCCCTCATCACAGAAGAGATAGTACCAACTGACGTACAAAAGTCTCACTCGTGCGATGACTCGACCCTAAAACAGACAAAGGTCTAAATAAACTGGGCATAGTAGCGATGTCTACTAGTTTCCTCGTAATTAAGCTCAAACGTGAATCAAAACTTAAACATAGATTTGATGACAGTTTTTCATTGAAATTTGTCGAAAAATCTATGCTTGAGTCTCGATTAAGTTTGAACCTAGTACTGAAATTCGGGCAGAAGTATTAAGCAAACAAGTGACTCTGATGGTGACCCTAGTGGGTACTCTGTGAACTTTAATTTACTTACAAAACTCCGTGTTATGTACACTATACCGTATGCTCGTGTAAATTGAATGTCAAAACTCGTTTATTTTCATGCTACGGCCTCAGTATACCGCTGTCTTTTTTGTCTATCATTGAAAAATAATAAAGTGAAAACCAGCGCTACATTGAAGTGATTTTAGGCTTATTAATAACTAATTATAAATCTTTAGCATACGAGTGACATTCAAACATAATATCAGCGCATTTTAGCTCATAATTCATTTGACAAAACTACTACGCTATACTATTAATTGTGCTATATAGTATAGCAAAGAAGGACCTTATGCTATACTATATAGCATGGCGTTTACATTACGTGATATTATCGCAAGCATTTAAAGAATATAGCAAGCTCAGTTGACCGCGATCTTTGAACTTTGCGGGACAGCCGGGGGTGAGGAAGGAGGAAGAGGGCGGCGCGTGATATAGCACAGCATGAGCTCAGCGCATCGCACACACCAATTTATAGCGTATAGTAAGCCAATAATATATAGTACAGTACAGTGTGAACGTGTCCATAACAATGTATGGTGCGCGATATTGTTGTGCTATGAGCTATATACTATATGCTATTATATTAAAGCGTAGTCTGAAATTAGCTTTACAGACAGCGCGGGCTGGCACCTTTGCTATTAGGATTATGCACATACGCCTAAAGCCTGTTCGATAAAGCTTATTTAAAAAGTCGATGTGACAAGTGAAAGTGACACTGGTTTGCACCCACCACCTAATAGGGGAGGGGAGACCTCTCAGGCTTTCAAGGCGAAGTAAAAGACATTACTCTAAGATACGGGGAGATTTACGCCGGCGTATGTAGGTATACGTAATCTCACGTAAGTACAGGGAATGACTAAAGTTGATCAGCTGTAATGGATGTTTCTAATCAGATTTAAAACAAAGTTTTGTGAAGAGAAAGTGGAGCTACTGGATACGATATAATTTTCTGTGCCACTGAATAAAAAATTGAGGTACTTACGTATTTGAATTTTAACTAGGTACTTAGTATAAAAATTATGGCATTTTTAAATCTTAACAAAATATATAACGTACGCCAATAGGCATTATTTTTTTCATCACATTGAACCAGCAAGTTTTCACTACCTAAAACGTATATGTAACAAGACTGTTTAGCTGCGCAATCATAGATTTAGATAGTAAAGATACGCTTGACAGACAAAACAATAAAGCAATATCTCCTTAGAGAAAAATCAGCGCCATCTCTCGGATTACATTATAACTACGTTGAACACAAAAACCCGAACGCCATAACCTTTTTGCTTATTGGGGATCCGGTTATTTACAACCAAGAAACTCGCACGCGTATCAATTAACATCCTTACAGAGTTATAGCGTTTTGCTTGTATGGCGTCTCTTTATTGAATTGGAGAGCGATCTACCAAGGAAATAAAAATTTGTCATGGTTTTGCATGTCCTTAGTGTATGTCTATGTGCGCAATAGACTTTTTTGTATTTAATTTGTTTATGCACCTATACGGCCAAGATCCATTGGCAGTACTTAGGCCGTACCGTGAGCTCTTATAGCGATTCAGTTCAAAAACTATTCAGTACAAAATATCGGTTCGTCGTTGACATCCATTTTGTAACCACTTGGATATCTTCCATTTCCTTCGTTCAAGTAAAGAAGAAAAAACCTGATCCAATAATAACTGATCAAGTTGAACGACTGATGAAATTACATGCAAATCCATGCCATTAACAGCGGAGTTGCACGGTTTGGATGTTCACCATCCCCCGAACTATAAGATATTCCAACGAAATATTTCAATATTTTATTTCAATATATTACAGAACCTGTTTCAATAATAAAACCCACCCTGTTTCTGTATCAATACGAGAGCTTTTTATTCAGATTCATGGGGGAAAATGGAACGGAATCTTAGACACTTGTGCCCGGAGAGTTGGGTATTCTTTATAAGCCTACTTGTCTTCCGGCTTTACGGCATGTGTTATTCAAATACTATTAGAAAAATAAACATAAAACAACCTCTTACTGAACTACACACCCCTATAAACATATATTGTACATATTACATTGCATGCTATGTAGCGGATTATGGTGGATTTATACATTAATTTGACATCTATTTTTGTACCTATTTTCTCAATAAATAAATAAATCAATAATTTTTTTACGGTTTTGCACCCTACGGCCGTTTAAGAATAATAAAAACTTGTGATTTGTATATTATATTAAATTTAAACGGGTTTGGATCGCGTATTATAATATTTGACAACCTCTTGGCATGGCGGGCGAAAGTTCGCCTGCGACGCAGGAGGTTGCGGGTTCACTTCCCGCCTCTGAACAAATATTTGTACGATCTGCAGATAATTGTTCAGGGTGTTCGGGGTATTTTTCTATATAATGTACCTATAATCAAAAATATCTATCTATGTAAATCAGTTATCTAGTACCTACCCATAATACAAGCTCTGTTTAGCTTGGGGCTAAATAATGTTGTGTGAAATGTCCAGCATTTATATTTTATTTTATTTAGTTTTTCTAAGGTTTTGACTGCGTAACAATATTATAGGTCATGGGTCAGAAAAATCTGTTATTTGCTAAAAAATAATTGAACGAGCGAAGCGAGTTCTCTGAGTCAAGTTGGAAGAATCGGCGTTTGTATGTATGTATGTATGTATTATTGTATGTATGTTTGTCCGATGAAAACTTCCAAACCGTTAATCCGATCTTCATGAAATTTGGTATGGGGGTAGATAGTATTGGTACAATTTGTAGGTAAGGTTATGAGCTATATCGGTCAGGGGGTTGCTGAGTTATTGGGGTCCAAGAGGGGGTAAAAAATAAAAGTGAGAAAGTCAGATCAAGTGGGGTGTCTAATGAAAGCGCTTTGGTTGGAAATTTCAAAACTGTTTTTAATAAGTATTTAGCCTTTGTAGTTTTTGAGATATTAGGGAAAATAAAAAACGTAAAAATCAAAAATTCTAGGGAACTTCCAGCAATCCCACAATGCTGAAATTTGGTTTTGGCTTTTGTGTCACAACTACAGGGAAAAGTCTGAAACTGAAGAATTTAGAAACTTGTACTCCATAAAACAAAACCAATATAACATCCATTGTTGACCTCCCATTTCTAGGAATTTGAATGACGCAGGAGTTCTATGGTTTTCGTCAAAAGGACGTTATCAATTAATTCGTCAGGTACTTGATATAGGTACTAACAGGTATGTAGTATAACGCCCCGTTGCTTAGCCCTATTCAAAGGTTATTTCGATGATGTGTAGGAAATTAGAGTTGTTACTGATAGATCCTGTACTGTACAGGTAGACCTCGAGGTGAAATTTTTCAAAAATAAATAGTGGTTTGCCCCGAACTGAGACCTCGCGATGACACTTTTATCAGCCCGACTACCTACTTAAGTAAGACATTTCCATAATTTCCATTTTTTTTTTTTAAATTCACGTCGTGGTAATTTCCTACACATCATCGAAATAACTTTTGAATAGGACTAAGCAACGGGGCGTTCATACTACCAGAAACAAGGAACTTGTCTCTGATACCACAGAATAAATTGCTGATACTACATACCTGTTAGATATCAAGTACCTGTCGAATTAATCGTTTATTCCAATCTTTCCTACCAACAGTTCGATTGGTAACGTCCTTTTGACGAAATTATAGAACTCCAACGTCATTCAAATTCCTAGAAATGGGAGGTCAACAACGGGTATTATATTGCTTTTTTGTTTTATAGGGTATATGTCTCGAAATTCTTCAATTTCAGACTTTTCCTTGTAGTTGTGACACAAAAACCACAAGCAAACCAAATTTCAGCATTGTGGGATTGCTGGAAGTACCCTAGAATTTTTGATTTTTACGGTTTTTATTTTCCCTAATATCTCGGAAACTACTAAATCTAAATACTTATCAAAAACAGTTATGAAATGTCCAACTAAAGTGCTTTAATTAGACACCCCACTTGATCTGACTGTCTCACTTTTTTTTTTAGCCCCTCTTGGACCCCAATACCTCAGCAACCCCCTGACCGATATAGCTCATAACCTTACCTACAAATTGTACCAATACTATCTACTCCCATACCAAATTTCATGAAGATCGGATTAACGGCTTGGAAGTTTTCATCGGACAAACACACATACATACATACATACATACATACATACTTACAAACGCCGATTCTTCCAACTTGACTCAGAGAACTCGCTTCGCTCGTTCAATAATAGAAAAATGGAAATTACTTGGTTAAGTAGTCGGGCTGATAAAGGTGTTATCGCGAGATCTCAGTTCGGGGCGAGCCACTAGTATTTTTAGTTTCAATTTTCAATATTCAATATTCAACAGCAAGCTAATTAAATGAGTCTAATTGAACTCGCTAATAATGAAATAATACGACAGACTAAATAATAGCTACTACGAATGAACGGTGCCGATGCAAAAACAGGCCGGCAGCAACAACATACATATTCAACGAGTTTCCATCCACTAAACCACTGTACCTAGGAAATCTATCATTGGAATTGCGAAGTGGATTTAGTAACCGTGAATAAATGAATTCCAACCATAGCTTAGGCATACCAATATTTTTTGCAGGATTAGGTATCTGTCTGAATTTTGAGAAAGAAAACTAAGAAATAAAGATATATTGAAGCTAACTATAACTGTAATTCACGTGTATAAATAACACACACGTCTCGAGGACCTAACTCCATTGAGGTGTCTTTCCAATGACGAGTAGAAGGCACCAGAGACCGAAGTCTGAGTTTTACCAAGCAATTAATAATTTGGATCTGGACATTTCACACAACATTATCTAGCCCCAAGCTAAGCAGAGCTTGTGTTATGGGTACTAAATAACTGATATACATAATACAATACATTACATAGATAGATATATTTTATTATACATAGAAAAATACCCAGAACACCCTGAACAAATATTTGTTCCGATGCGGGAATCGAATCCGCAACCTCTTGCGTCGCAGGCGAACCTTCGCTCGCCGCGCCACAGAGGTCGTCAAATTTACACAGACGTATGCTATACCAAAATTATTTCCATAAAAAAGGAAGACCTAATGGTACCCCAGACAGTTTCTCTGTATCTACCATGGTTTCAGATTTCCCCCTAATTTCCCAGTTAAAAAAACACACAACATCTTCAACCGTCAGACGTGGACGAGGCCCCCATGAAATGGCAGGTGAATAACTAGACCTCGTTTGAAAGAGAGTTATATATTTTAAACTTTCATACAAATCAACAGTGATAGGACGACTTAATGCTAACAGCATTATCTACCAGTCAACCTGGGCGTGCAAAAAGATAGTGAGGCGTGCCTTACAAACAAGGTAGGTAAACGAGATTAAGTAAACAATAAAACTAAAAAGATGAATATAACATACTTATACTAATAAATACCTACTAAAGTTATACAAAAACAAATGGAATGTTACAAACAAATGTGAGGGAAAGTACATATAACTGACTAAGGCTATAATATCATAGAGAAGTTACCTTTCATAGACGGAATAACTTTGATGTTACCCAACTTAGAAACTACGAGGGTATGACAGAGAGACAGACAGATGGACGGATTTGATGAAACTATAAGGTTTTGGACGACCTCTGTGGCGCGGCGGGCGATTAGCCGGCTGAGACGCAAGAGGTTGCGGGTTCGATTGCCGCTGCAAGAAATATTTGTATGATCTGCAAATTTTTTTTTTATATACTATGTTACTCGTATTTCCTGATACACACGACACGACGCAGGGGATCCTAGTGTGGGTTCAAAACTACGTATATGAATGTTGGGTGATATAACAACTAAACCTTATAAAGCAAACACCTATCACCTAAGGTTGTCTCGAAGAAATCTCTTCTGAGCGATAAGACAGCCCATTGTAATTTGAATTATCATGTTAAGTTTTTGTTTATTTTTATTATCTTAAGGTGTACAATAAAGTATTTTTCACACCGCCGGCTCGACAATGTCCAATTATATATCATGCAACCTCATCGTAAAGTAAGGCATTGTCTCTCTAGGGATATAAAGTTGTATGAAACTCCCTAGGTAATAAAGTGATTTGAATTTGGAATGTCAAATTCGTGTGGAGACTCGTGGAAAACTCGAAGTAAAAAAATTACCATATGGGGTTGTAAAGAGGTTAGATCGAAAATCGAACTGGCCACCATATGGTGGCCATTTAAAAAACCGACTTCCGCCATAGTATTTGACAAAATATTTGGATGAAAAAAAAATGATGAAAGAACCATAGCGGTGAAAGGATTATTATACTTTTTGAATGCAAATGCTTGGTTTGTTGCTGAAAATATCAAAATCGCCATATATATGCCTACAATATTTGAGGAGTTCCCTCAATTCCTCATGGATTCCATCATCAGAACTGGATTCTGAAAAAAATGGGGCCAATCTGGAAGTATATCTATACAAATAAAAAAAAATTTTTTCAAATCGATTCATAAACGCCGGAGATATGAGGTAACAAACATAAAAAAAAAAAAAAAAAAAAAACAACCGAATTGAGAACCTCCTCCTTTTTTGGGAAGTCGGTTAAAAAAAAGAGAAAAAGATGCGTATACAAAGAATGTGAAACAAAAGAATCTTTTGTTTCATATGACATTTTTATCAAAATGAATATTGCAGTAAAATTTACTGTAAATCACAGCACCAAACACGCGTGTTTGGTGCTGTGATTTTCAGTAAATTTTATTGCAATATTCATGTTGATAAAAAATTACAAACGTTTGTGATTCTACTCCAGAGTTTATCAAAACAGACGCTTTAGAGATTATTGATAATCTACAAACGCAAAAATCAAAACAAGCCCTGGCTTTTTATTGTCTCGCAGAAGGTATGAAAAGTAGAGTACGGTCCTCTGGAATAAAGCCTGTCTTCGTCTTGGGCAGCTTGAACCCCTCGCTTCACTCATGACTCTATATAATCCCTCGCTTAGAGTCTCTCGTTAGGCTCAGGGTTCAATATGCCACCCGCGACATAAGATACTGCTTTATTCCCTTAGTGCATAATCTACTATTCTATTCTTTCTATACAGGGTGTTTTTTTTAAATGGGACAGTATGGGGATATCCGAATCCATAAGAGATACGGGAAAACTGTCTTTGAAACCATTTGCTCATTTTGTATGAAAACGATTTTGGCATAGTTATTTTTTTGGTCAAGCGTGAGTTCTCCATAAAAACGAGTAGTTTTGATCAAAAAATTTTTCAATGCGTATCGACTCATTTTCATGTACGGATTGTTTCATTGTATCGGAAGAAAAAAATCTGAGCAGCAGAAGTTAGTCAAATTTAATAAAATGTTTTCTCATACAATTTCCTCCATCTTGCTGTTTCCAGGTACGGGCACGTTTCAGAATACCTCTAGTGGCATTAGACAAAGATGTGTGGTGAATGTTGTTCTACTGCTCCGATGGTTTCGTGAAATGAGAAAAATCAGATTGCATTTAAATTAAACGTTTTTAAAATTTGGTTTGTAAATAACGAAACATTCACAGCACTTAGTCACCCCCACAAGGGCGGTATGACCTCCTGTCCACGTCAAATGATGCACTCCACAATCCATCAGCCCCGTAATGAGGCTCCACCGCAACTACTCACTACTGGTGTACCAATTTGCCTTGCATAGTGCTCGTAGGTATCTATAGCTTCGTATTGTTTAAGCCCGATAGGTAGATAGCATAGGCAGATATGAGGAACGCTTTTCCCGCGGGCTGGATGCGGCTAGCTTCCGCTTTTGGTCCGGCATGGAGAACAAAAAAAAACGTGAAAAATAAGTAAATTAAGAAAAAATTTAAGAAACTTTTAAATCATTTTTTCTTATCTACGAGATCAATTCAAATCGAATCTATTATATAAAAGGCAAAGTCCTGACTGACTGACCGAGTTGCAACGCACTACCTAAACCACTGGTCGTAGAGACTTGAAATTTGGAGGCTGTATTCCTTTTAGAGTGTAGGGGTGTACTAAGAAAGAAATTTGGAAAGTTCGCTCACCATTAAAAGCCCTTTTTGGATCCCTTAGGATCCAAAAAGGGCTTTTTATGTAAAACAAAAATGCTCTGTATTTTGGAAACGGTTGGTAGGAGATGCTTGAAATTTCACATGTAGATTTCTCAAATTAAATAAACAAGTAAGTACATATTCCAGCGATACCTGAAATTTTCCTGAAAACAGACACGTAAACGTTTTCGTTGTGAAAAAAATACACTTCACGTTTTGGCCTGATTTTAGTTTATTTCGATGCGGTAAAAGTTAGTTTAAAGGTGTAGTTGTTGAGATTCAAATATTTTCAGGACCTCAAGTATAAAATGGGACCTCTAAATTGAACATCTCAAGTGTAGTGTCGTTTCAAAGGTTGTTTCACGGTGTGGTTGTTGAGATTTCAATATTTTCAGGACCTCAAGGTTAAAATGGGGCCCCTAAATTAAAAAACAGGGTTAAAGGAGGTTGTTGGAGTTTGTAGGTGTTTGTTTGTTTCAGTGCGGCCGCATTATCTTCTTCCACGCGGACGAAGTCACGAACGGATCAGCTAGTCAAATATATTTATTTAGGAACAAGAAACAGAGGCATAAAAGTACAATTGAAAACGATGATAAATGTTCTTGGTTCACGCTAATAAGTAGCTTGTGGCTTCCGCAAACTGTTAGTTACATACTGCTGTCTCTATCGCACCTAACGTGTGTACAATTCCGTGGTTACGTGTTTTTTTGTTTGTTTGAGTAAATGACTGATCTGGCATGTGGCCCACCTGATGTTAAGAGACCCCTTCCTAGTTTTGTCTGAAAGCTTGTTGGTTTCTCCAACGGAATATTTGAAAAAGAGCCACTGCGAAAAATTACACAAAAGTCAGACACCTCAGTCGTAAGTCAGATAACTTTTCATTTAAAAAACCGACTTCCGCCATTGTATTCGACTAAATAATTTTCGATGAAAAAAAAATGATGAAAGAACCATAGTGGTAAAGGATTAAGATACTTTCTGAATGCAAATGCTTGGTTTGTTGCTAAAAATGACAAAATCACCATATGTATGCCTACAATATTTGAGGAGTTCCCTCAATTCCTCATGGATCCCATCATCAGAACTGGATTCTGAAAAAAATGGGACCAATCTGGAAGTATATCTAGTCAAATAAAAAAAGAATTTTCCAAAACGCCGGAGGTATGAGGTTTGTTACCTCATACCTCCGGCGTTTTGGAAAATGACATTTGGACATACAAAAAAAAAAGAAAATACAACTTAATTGAGAACCTCCTCCTTTTTTGGGAAGTCGGTTAAAAATACAGTTTCTCACTCGCGAAACAGCAACTAATGCGCGGATATTTCACAAAACTTGTTCTTGTTCTAAGTTATTTAAGTTATATACGTATATGAATGGATGTGAAGTGTAAAAAAATAAAAGTAGATACAGAACGTTGCCAATAAAAAAAAAAGGATTTATTTATACATTTTTATCATGCACAATGGTAACCTATCTATACCCTGATTTTTAATTTCAGACAATTTTTGTAAACAAACAAATATCAAGATATGCCACTGTGTGTATAAGTGTCATGTATGTGTGTCATATGAGAATTTACACGTATGCAACACAATCATGACACTTATACTCACAGTGGCATATCTTGACATTTGTTCGTTTACAAAAATTATCTGAAATTAAAAATCAGGGTATAGGTACTTGGTTTTTAAAACAATTAAATTAAAATAAAACAATAAAAAGTTATGTGCGTGTCAGCTGCACAGTTCGACGATTATGTTTGCTGATGCGCATGCCAATGATTTTTACGCCATGATGCGCAAGAAAATAGCATCAGTCAAATGTAGAATGCTGGGCAGTACCATTAGTGTACATGGGGCGCTGGCTGGCAGGTACGACAGTCGTCTGCAAAAGCACTCGGTATCGGCCCTTATCAACCCCAACTCTAAGCAGATATACTGCATTCATTAGTTATACCTAACTGAATAGTGTAGTGTATCGGCTTTCAGTAGGTAGGTACATAATTTAAAAAAATGTAGGTAGTTTTAAGTATTGAAGTTTTTGACATTTAATTTTATTTAATTCTGACATTTATGAATCTGAGTTGTTCGAATAAATATATATATTGTTATTTATTATTATTGTAGGATTCACCCATTAAGAGTTAGTTCAAAAATCAAGAACACCTCGTCTCAAGATGTTTTAAACAATGAAGCAGGAAAATATAAGAGAGGTTTGAAACGTATTTCAGCCGAAAAATTCAATCAGGTGTACGTGGCAGTCTTAAATAACAAAGTAAATCAGATTTCCAGCACGCCAATGGAGTTTAGAAACGGAACTTCAAAGGAAAACTCCTGAGACGAAGCTTATTGGATAGAAACATCAACGGAAATAGGATTGCGGTCTGGGATGTCGATGGTTTTCCATCCAATAAGTAAATTTCCTCCAATGGTTGTTGTAGAAGCCGACTAAGGGGTTACGCCAGGAGATGAGCAGCAGCATCCGTCTGAGTGCTTATTAAAACCAATACTGCGATCACCAATCCACCTGCCAAGCGTGGTGATTATGGGAAATCCCCCCAATATGGTAAAGCACCCGTATTAGATAGAAGATAGAAAATACTTTATAGAACACCATAATAAAAAAATTACAAATATGTTATACAATGGTGTGGGCTTATCGCTTTGCAGTAATTTCTAGTAATGACGTACGTTTATTTTGTTTTGTAGCCTGTTTTTTAACTTTAAACCTGTTTTAAGGCGATTTGTTAAAATTTTGGAGTCGCTGCGTTACATAAAAATAAATAAATGCTAGCCATTTCACAACATTATCTAGCCGCAAGCTAAGCAGAGCTTGTGTTATGGTTCCTAAATAACTGATACATGCTCACTCAGTAACGGTGAAGGTTACACACTTGATGTTAATACAGTGATTACTTGAGGATGTAATCTAAATAAATCAAAAACAGAAACACGATTGTTGAAACTTTTCTCGATAGATTTTTTTTTTTAAATCAGTGCTCTTAAAACCTGTTTTACGTCCATCCTTCTAATCTAGAGAATATTGACGGGTAATTTGTATACTATTCGGTAGTTAATCACAGTATTTCAATAAATAGAAAAACATTTATTTTTGCATTTACTACTTTTTAAGCAAAACGAAGTTTTATCATTTGTCGCTCACGCCCAACGATCTTATAATACACTCACAATAGATGCAGGGTCACGTACAAAATGAAAGCTAAAAACTGTCCGCATGGATACATACTTATACAGCTACATTTGTTTACTAACGAACAAAGATGAAAGTTTTAAAACAGTTCTAAGTCCAACCTAATTACAACCATGACACCTCGTAATAAAGTAGCAAATCTTCAAAATATTATCTTACACTTACGATCATTCGTCACAAAAAACGAGCAATGCAATTATATTACTCCTGTCACTTGTCAAATCAAAAGACATAGGTTAAACAACTAGTGTGAAATCAACCTTAAAGAGCTACAAATAAAGTTATTTTTCCCGTTATTACCTTGCGAGCTACATCCTTCCGTTTCCATGGTTTCGTTTCTGTTTGCTTTTTCAAATTTAACTACAGAAGGTATGGAGTCGCGTTGATCACTTAAATAATTTATAATATGCACGTTAAAGTTAAGTTAAAATTATTTATGTTTTGGGCATGTATGTTTGATATTGATAGTATATATACTTGTTATTTTATTAACGTTCTGTTGTGTGTATATTTATGTGTATGTTTATGTTTTTGGCCAAGATGTCTATCGCTGGATGTCACAAATAAAAATATCACTAAATTCCACATCTTTATATTCATGTTTACAATCTTTATAATACAAGTACAGTTTAGTGCAATAATTTGATCAAAACTCAAAATGTTTACAACAGTTCAACATTCAAATTTTTCCATTCTGCGTACCTACAGGCTGACAATGAAGCCCTAGTTATAAAAAGTTCAAATATAAAAAAATATACGTTCTGTTACGTTTGTCTCGTTTCATAATGAAAAAAGATATCAACCATCAAAGTTTTCCAACAAAAACCGTAAAGCGCTTGAGGGCGGGCGTACAGGCGCCTGCAGTAGGTTGGCAATTTATTTGATATTTGGGAAATATACCTATAATATAATAAAAGAATTTGAAAAATACTGTGTTTTACGATTATGTGTTCTATAAGTGATTCTGGTTCATAAATTTGAACAAAGCGAGAGGACTCATTATCAGCCGGTATAG
Organism: Epirrita christyi; assembly: GCA_951392215.1. Classification (NCBI taxonomy): domain Eukaryota; kingdom Metazoa; phylum Arthropoda; class Insecta; order Lepidoptera; family Geometridae; genus Epirrita; species Epirrita christyi. The sequence continues at coordinate 14,732,440 of OX595843.1, read as the reverse complement.
ATGTAAAGGGGTTGTTAACCAAAGATTTGGTTAAATAACAGTAGCGTAAATGGATTGCTCGGAAAGCTAAAATAAAAAAAAGGAAAGCCAAGTATCTGATGAGAGTCCAAAACAGACACAAAAGTAGTATTTTAAACAATTTTAAAGTTCTGGTAAAAATAAATTATTACAATACAAATCTACTCCATGCATCTACTGTTCTGTTACAGACAATTTTGCGTCAACGTTGGCCAAACATTTGTAGCGGTGGTTTAAAATCGGTAATTTTGATCAAAATTTACTATTTGTTAGTTTAAAGCTTAAAATACAACTTATTTTACATGTACTTACCGAAAGTAAGACACTCCGGCCGTTAAATTGTTTTTTCGGGGATTATTTTTGCAACTTTTAAATATACATTGCGGCATTGTGACACGTGTTTACATTGGCTTTGTTTGAAGCGAACTAAATCAAATACAAACTCACTTTTCAAGTGAGCTTATATTCACCGAGACGTATTTATTGCGCCGACCCGATATCTATTGTGAGTATTAAAGATCGTTGCTCACGCCAGTTACTTCTGAGCGGCACAAACCTATACCTTATTCTCTTCCCGGTGTTAATTGAGTATCGCGCTATCACTTTCTTGCAGTTTTGCTAGCTCCGTCCACTCGAGATTCGAAATATTTTAACATAATATCGTCTTAATTTCAAAGTGCCACCAATCCAATTTGTAAAAGCTCTTTTTTATTCACATAATTTATTTGCATTCCATAGCAAAAGTAATTTGTCCTTTTTGTGTATTCTCACAGTACTAGTGAAATTCAAATATTCCACGCCATTTCTGTCTTCGCGTAATAGCTTTCAAATGAGACAGCTAAGGGTAAAATTGTACTTTTACAAGGGAAAAGTTAGAAAAATCGCTAAACCGACCTCGAGGCGACCGCGGGGCTCTATCCATCAATGTCTTACATTCCACCAGCAGAAATGACCCAACAACCGTGAGAGCACAAGGAAAATTATACCATAACACGAGTGCTTACAGTCCAATGTGGTTGTAAGAAAAATATAGGTCAGTTTGCTAATGTGGAGCGATTTAGCAGTTCAAATTAATGTTTTTCAATATTGGACGAAAAACAATAGGAAGTTATTCCGCAAAAAGTGAATAACTTTGTCTCTGTCTAGAAAGTAAGGTGGCAAGACTTGCGTTTGGATGAATATTGCGTTAATATAATACATAGATATAATTATTAAATAACAATAGCTAGGTAATCTCCGTTAATTGGAGGATTCCCAACGAGTAACACCTAAACGAGTAACATTGTTTTATGCACCTACTAAGACATTTTTTAGCTAGGATAATTTATTAAATATTTTCGCTAATTAAGTCAGGGTATGATCCTAAAATCCAAACATCCAAAATCATTTGTTTTATTCAAACGCCTTTGCTTTAATTTGAAAATCTTATGTAATTTTTGACGATAAAACTAATTTGCACTTCAGATTGTATTCATTTTTAGGTTTTTTTTAATTAATCAAAATATACAAATCATAGACAAAAAATATGCGGTTAGAACTTTAAAATACAAGTAATATATTATTCAATTCGTAAAAAAAATCTGTTGTTGTCGTTCAAAATTTAGAGCATTTGAATGCTAAAGCTTTTTAACCGACTTCAAAAAAAGGAGGTTCTCAATTAGAAACGTATGTTTTTTTTGTACGTATGTTACGCGATTACTCCGTCAATTTTGCATTGATTTTGATGATTCTTTTTTTGTTTGGTAGGTTATTCTTCAGAGGTGGTCCCATATAAATTTTATCCACATTGATTCAGCACTTTTTGAAAAATTTGGTTTTTTGTGGTTTCCCAAAAACCCTAATATTTTTACTATGTCATTCTTGGTTCTGTCAGCGCTAGATGATACTGCTAGACGTCGACAGATGGCGTTATAGAAATACTTAAATACCTACCCGCCGATAGATTTATTCAAATATGAATTACCTACATTATAGGCACAGGCTTGAAGTCGGTTTAAGTTTTTTCCAAAAATTAATTATTTAGGGTTGTGATTTATGCGTTTTTTATTTGCAAAACCAGACTTTTTTTTCAAAAATATGTTCTTTTACAATTATTATTACTTAGTATATTGTTCTACCTACAATATTTTTTGCATGTCATTATTTAATCTCATCACGTCGCACTGGGCGTTAAAAGTAATACTTTTAATTATTTTTTTTGCTATACGTTACATTATGACAAATTGTCGGTTAATTCATAAAATCCTGTTGATTTTAGCGGACGCAAGAAGTTGGTGGATGCAGGCAGCTTCAGGTCATGACATTTTTTGTGGGAAGGCATACTGGACGTATTGCATTGGCATTGGTCGTCAATCGGCTGATGATAATGATGTTATAAATATATAAGTTTTGATGAAAATGGGTATGCACCTTGTCGATTTATAATCTTTTGGATAAAGATGGCTCACTTCTTATATTTAAAACGTGATCAAGAACTGCCTCTCGATGGCTGCAAGTGAAGTGTGATGTCCTCGAGGCTTAAGATGCGGTTGAGTGTTTGCGGATTAAAATAATATTGGAGCGAGGAATTACTGACGTAGATTTTTAACACGACACCAAAATTTAATACGCATATAAATTAAAGACTTAGCTCTAGACTTTCGTACCAGGGGCCCGTTTAGAGTCTGTTCAGCGAAAGACCCGTCGTGGAATTGGAGGGCGCTGCTGTGTTTAATTACCTTTTTTGTTTAACGGGCAATACAATAGCGCATCTGTTCCGTTTTGATCATATTACAACTGTTAATATTTCTTTAATTTAAGATTCGAAATACCGACAGAAAGAAACCATCTCCTAATTATGATTTTGATCTGTAGTTCACAACGTTAGTTCACAATTTGGCCACGACGGCTCTCTTTCTGAACAGATTTTAGCTTGGTTACACTAGACGTGTTGCTGTTAAACGTGTAACAACCATTTTTCTACAAAATCACAACAAGCACAAAATAGAATGGATGCTGAATGTTAAATGAGGTAAATGTAGTTTTCATGTACAAATTCCCGACAACTGTTCACAAACATCTATTCCCCGCAGAACAATTGATGCAGATATCCATTGAAGTTCTGAGATCTATTCAAGGCATTGAAACACGCGCCGATACTATCAGCAGCCGTCCCTAGTTCTATCAATAATAGCCATAGGAAGGATGTGTCAGTGAGTGAGACAGCATTATACCCACATCTCGCGCGTGAAAGGGAGGGACATGTGTCATTGTGTTGCGTCTCGATTGTTACAACTTTGTATGCATGGCGGAAGCTCCTTTTAGATCTGCGCGCCTGGTATGCCATGTTCATTTTACGATGTTTATGTCCTCTTTGGTGTTTTTTATACAGATAAATTATTGGTTCTTCGAAAAAATCACTAAAGGAATAAGTGTCATGATTGTGTAGCATACGTGTAAATTTACATATGACACACATACATGCCACTGTGTGTATTACACACAGTGGCATATCTTGACATTTGTTTGTTTACAAAAATTGTCTAAGATTAAAAATGAAAGTATAGAGCGTTTCGTGTAAAGTTAGTAAATTATAAATATCTTTCGAAAAAATCTAAATATGATTTTTCAGATCATTCAATGAGCATTGATACCGTAATATTCAGTATATTATCTTCTTGGCAGTCTTTTATTAATTCACTTGTTTTAACTTTCTTCCGTTTGTTCATCTTGTATGCAAAGGTTTGTTTTGGCTTTTCGCAGAAGAGAATTTAATTAGTTTCTTGGTCCGTAAATTACTAAGCCGCAAAAAGGTATTTTCTGTTTTAAGATTAGGGTCGAATTTAATTTAAACGTTGACCTATTTTTTTATGAGTAAGCAAGTATCATTAACTTCTAATCTATGCTTTATTATTCGTTACAAAAATAATAATAGAAAATGTTTGTTTACCAAAAATCAACTGAAAATCTAACAGTACGACTAGCAGGCTGACAAACGATCAAACAAATGATCGTTAGTAGCGACAGCGAGTCTCTAGCGATACAATAGTAAATGTCAAATATTAACCAATCAAATTAAAAAGATTTCAAGCTACCCCGATGTCATTGGCCAATATTAACATTTGCGATTGTCTCGGTAACGTTAGCCACCCTGTGCTAGCCGTTGATAATCATGTCACTAACACAATTGCTTTGTCATCCGACTACAAAATCGGTTGCTCGCAGACGTGCGTTTTGACTATTGACGACTATGCCAACGTATCCAAACCGGACTTGGAGTGCCGTCAGTCGTCCGTCAAGATGGCTTTGTCTACGATGAATGGTCTTGAGCCATCTCCATCCAACGACTTCCTGCGGCGATTAGAATGTTCCTGTTCAGTGGTACCTTCATAACTACAGTTATATTCATCGTGGTCTTTTTACTGTCCATGGATTTGGTTCTAATTCTAATCAAATTGTAAAGTTATACGATCCCAATAGTTTCAGGTTATTCTATTTACATTCACACTTTGTTATCAAACTCTATAACAAACAGTGTCCCAAGAGGAACCAACTAATCCAGAGTGTTAGAACAGAAGGAACTCGGAGGCATTTTGTCAACAAATGACGTGTAATCAGGAGGTTTGTTATCCTGAGGGAATAGTTTAATCAATTTATAAAGGATGCTGAAGGATTCAGTAAATACAATTTTGTTGTGAATTAATTTCGTTCTTATATACATTTGGAAACTATTGGGGCTGTTAGGGGACTAAGATAAGGTATTTGGGGACATAGAATACGGAATAAAACAAAACACTGTACCTACTTCTCAAGTATACAAGGAAACAGTCTAAAGTTCAGACTGTTTTCTTGGAGACAGTCTTATTTTTAACCGACTTTCCAAAAAAGGAGGAGGTTCTCAATTCGGTTGTATTTTTTTAACCGACTTCCCAAAAAAGGAGGAGGTTCTCAATTCGGTTGTATTTTTATTTTTTATTTTTTTTATGATTTTTACCGCATATCTCCGGAGTTTATGAACCGATTTGGAAAATTCTTTTTTTATTTGAATAGACATACTTCCAGATTGGTCCCATTTTTCCATCATTTTCCATCATCAGAATCCAGTTCTGATGATGGAATCCATGAGGAATTGAGGGAACTCCTCAAATATTGTAGGCATACATATGGCGATTTTGATATTTTCAGGAACAAACCAAGCATTTGCATTCAAAAAGTATAATAATCCTTTCACCACTATGGTTCTTTCGTCATTTTTTTTCCATCCAAATATTTAGTCGAATACAATGGCGGAAGTCGGTTTTTTAAATGAAAAGTTATTCGTGTTAAACGGATTGGTTTAATTGGTTTTAAATCGGCCTTACATCTATAGGCCAGACAACACGGCCAGAGAACATGAAGTAGTTTGGCAAAATTGTTAGAAAATTACTTACGATTTTGCTGACTCATAATAACACACTGGGGAGGCCCCCGTAAAAAGCCTGTCAGAAGGAAACACTTTCAACCCATCTAATTGAATACAACCCTCCAGCCTTATCACCTACATTACCATAAAACCCATTACCCATCATACAATCATAACATCAAATTAAGTTCAAGCGAGTCAACTTTATCAATTTATCTCAACATTTCTGCTGGTTCCGCTTCGCTATTATCAGCCCACCACATGTTACCCCCCTCTTAACCACCCTTTATAGCCCCCCAACAACCCGGAAAATGTACAAGCATTTCTGTACTATTTATGACAGCAGTCTTTCTCAATAAGTTAACATTAACCGCTCAAGCAAAGAATTTACGAATTTCCTACAACAGAATAAAATCTAAAATGCTCCGCAATTTCACGTTACTTTCACCATTATTCTTCCGTTATAAGCTCCTTAGATTTGGTGCAAACAAAAGTCAACTCCGTAGCTTTGAGAGTAGTTTCATAATCGCTTGATGACCAACGTGTAGTTTTAACGTTATATCCGCAAGAGTACTTACGTGGTCGTTTCGTAGTTGTTAGACATACAATTTGCATCTCTATTGTAAGACAATTTGGGGTTATTTCTGCTTGTGATTCGTACGGTGTTGTTGTTGAGTTATGCTGTTCATTGTGGACTGAAATCGTTTTGGAAGACGATCTCTGTGAAGATTTGTTTTCTGTTTATTTGAGATTCTGTGTTGTCGGGTTCTATGTTCACTTTAACGATATATAGTCTAACCCCCTTATTCGTAATCATTTTTTAAACGTGTTTTAGTTAAATTGCTTTTGTCTTGTTTTGACGTATGTTATTTTCCATCAGAGAGAACAAAACAAAGGCTATTATTTATAGATCAAAGTGAGCAAAGCCGCGGTTGGACACTACGTAGTAATGAATATGTTATTTTGACTGCGGGAAGTTTCTTCGATTCCATTAGTCGAACCTTTTTATTTGAACTATTTGGAACCTTTTTTATAAGGTTTTCCTTTTTGATGGAAGTAAGTAATTAGTCTCTGGCTACATATTATTTAAAACGTGGCTGATAGGCGTTTGTTCTTAAAGTGATTTGGCACAAAAAAGATACCTAATAAACAAAAAAAATAATAAAATATTTCAATAATTTTTAATAAGCAGGCAAACAGGCAGATAAACAAAATAATAATGTTTATAAAGTAAAAATTAGTAGCGCTATCTACCCCGGCGCTATCGTCCCGAAACTAAGTTTCATGTTCAAAGCAGGAAATTAATTGCGGCATGGTCGCAAACACCGCTGCATTGTCTTGTCTACGGTTCAATTATCATGAACCAAATTATCTACATACCGACCACACCCCACATCTCTACTTACGTAGGTGTAGGTAGCCTGGGTTCATTGCCGATTAGACCTAAATAGTGGGTTTACGTTTTGATGCTTTAATGGAGGAAGTTCTGTGTAGGGTACATATATAGAAAATACTTGATTGCACACCATAATATACAATTTCACGAACAAAAACAAAAACTAACTATGTTATCAATGGGTGGTCTTATTGCTTCGTAGTGATTTCTACTAGACAACTTTTGGATGGAATAGACTGTATAAAATTTACATGGAGTGTTGATGGTGTACATACTTAAATATTTATATTAAGATAATGAGATAATATAATCTTGGTAACTAATTTTAAATGCAAGATCGTGAGTGATAATGGATGCATGAAGAAGTTTGTAAAAGTTTGGAATGAATAGTTCGGTTTTACTCTTTTTCATAGAGAAAAAGATGAGCCAAGTTAAGTTGCTTTCATATTTTGGGTTGTTCATTTGCATAAGAACATACACTTAAGTTTACTTCAGAGCATCCTTTGTACTACATTTACCGACTACACTCTACCAAAAGGAGTCTAATTGTTTATGATAATACACTTTGTAAAGTTTTCCTTTGTAAGTTCTAATTTGCTGCAATAATGCTAAGAGGGTTCTGGTTTCCTAAAGAGAAAAACAATAAAGCGTCCTTAAAGTGTTGTCACTGTATTTATAAGAACGTATAATTTTAGGCCGATTTCGGTTTTCAGTGGCCCTAGTCTAGAATTAATATAATTAATTGATTCAAGCGTGACTTTGCGGAAATCCATTCTACAATATAAAATAGACGAACAAATATATAGTAACAATTCCGCTCCTCTCCAACGAAAACTCTGAAAGAATTCGACACGTGTTTCGCCTCTCAACGAAGCATCCTCATGAAACAGTAGGCTCATTGCGTGCTAGAACGAAAAAGACACACTACTGCAAAAACTCCGCAGCCATGTTGCCTCTTCGAACGCCGAACAGAAAGACCACCATGTCTACTGTTTCCTGAGGATGCTTCGTTGAGAGGCGAAACACGTGTCGAATTCTTTCAGAGTTTTCGTTGGAGAGGAAGATTTTGTTTTGTCTGGTGTTGTTGAACTTTATGCAAATAATAAAAATGCAAATAGCAAACCCAAGGGGGGTGAGTTATTCCCTTATAAAAATAAAGATATATGAGAGAGTTCTACCTACTTTGTAAATGATCTGAATACAAAATGTGGATTCAAATTGGTTTAAGAACGGCATATATTTATTACAATACAAGTTCCATAATCACAGTAACAGTAGCTTACGAATAATTTAAAGACGACAGAATAGGTTAATCAAAGCCAAGTAAAGAGGGCGCAATGGAACTCGTAACCGTTTGGCGACGTGCCAGCTTGCTCTCACTCGCACTAGTGGTTTGAGTGATGGGTGGAAACAGGAGAGAAGAGAAGGGAGTAATTGGTAATTAATGTGTGAATAGATGGTGCTTGCTTTCGACGCTCGGAGATTAGGAGGTAGGCGTTGAACGTGGTCTGAATTCTTTAAGGCTTTGGAAGACTTTATAGCGCTAGATGAACAAGGTCTATAGGACATCATCATGGTCATTCCGTATAATGCCATGACGAACGGTCGAGTGAACCTCCTCCGACCCATTCACTGACTTCCTGCTGACCGTGGGGCTACTCTTGAAAACAGTTCCAATCGCAATCCAGTTCCAATCTCAATCCAGTTTCGACGCTTGTTTGATACTCTTGAACCAAATCGAGTTTGAAATCGATATAGAGCACGCGATTGACTTTGCGTGATGAACAATAGAGACAGAAAGTCGATTTCACTTAGTTCTATAAAATTCCACTCCAAATTGTGCGCTTATTGAATTCAAGAATACCAAATAACCAAGGAATCTAGTATTCTCTGTCGACAAAATGACACTATATCCTGAATTAGGATCGAGTAGAGCGTCAAGAGCAGCCCTGCTGAAAGTCTAACTTAGGGGGCTAACCAGACCCCTGCCAGCCTAACTCCTTAAAATAACGGAGGACTTTGGCTTCATGGCATCACTGTGCTAGTGTCCCCGAGGGTGTTGTTGATATAGTAAAATATAACTTTCATTTGTCGATGTGCAGTACACATGCTCCACCGTCTCTTCCTCCTGAAGACAGCCACAACAAAGTCTACTGTCCGTGGCCTCTATTATCAGTAGATGGTGGTTTAGATCACAGTGTTTCGTGGTAATGTCTACCACCATCCGTAAGTCATCGCGTGTAAATTAAAAAAAAATTAAGTAAATTAGTTTAGTTATTAGTTGGTGGGGGATTTGGTCTTCCTCTTCTTCATCTTGAATATTATATTTATTCTTATTTCACGGTATTTCATGTAATACAGTCTGGACGAGAGTATCATATAGCTGTCAGAGAAGTGAAATCACCAGTTGAATGGCTCTCCAAAAAAGTGGTTCTTGAGATGGTACAAGTCTTTCTACCATAATTTTTTTAGTGTGTTAAAATGTTATATACTTTGTCACGTAACAAATATTTGCAGATTATGCAAAAAATTGTCTCGCAGTGGGAATTAAACCTGGGCCTCTTGCATCTAAGCCGGTTACTCGCTCTATACCATATACATCGGTAAACCTTATATGGACTTGTTCACACACAAGTACATACAGAGTGATAAATAAAAATTTTCACTGTTCCCAAAATAATAACGAAACTGCTATCTCGTTTAATTGAATTACACAGACTCACATTTGCGATTGTAAGCAGAATTGGAAGTAAATTATCCGCGTGGGAACTGCGTTTTGTCGACAGACAGCTGTGACTTGTTTATTTTACCTTATTGTCCATTTAGGACAAATTAATGTGTCTGTTTACAAGATCAGAGAGATGGCGAAACATAATTCTTACCTTACTTAATACAATTTAAAAAAAATCTCGAGCAAATATGGTGCTCTGTTAGTGTGTACACGGATTACTTTTGGTATTACATACATATCCTGTCTATGTAGATAATTGTTACTTGTACCTGCATATACCTAGTTAGCTCAAACATAAGTTGCATGCTCAAAATATATAAGTAGGTACACGGATACGTGTCTTGTTACAAGTGTTCCTTACCGGCCACAAAAAAGGTGATTCTTATAACACAGGTAATTGCAACTTAACAGAAGATATCCCAAACCCTAGTAAACACTTGTAAAAACAATAAAAACTTTTTGTTTATTTGTTTGTAGAGGTACAGTTTTACCCAAAATATAAGTCGCCCCGATGTACTTGCGCCGTAGAACAATTTCTGTAGCGCGGGAACCTTCTTTCTACCAATAGCAATCGCGCGCTAAAATCTTGCGCTGTTACTGGTTAATCGATTTCGCGGTAAAATCGCGGCCGGTCATGCGTCATCTTGTTCATTAGTCGACTCTGTCCGACAGTATACGAATCATGTCAGCGGGACAGAGCTATACTTTACGTTCGGCTACTGTCGGATATCAGTCTGCGCTTTTCTGCGCTAACGAAAACAGTCGATCGGACTTATTTTCTGGGTAAAACTGTATATTAGAGATATAGATCTTGCAAGCAATTAAGTTCTTTTCTCATGGCTTGCAAATGAATAAAAGTTGACTGCATATTTAGCCAACTGTTCAAGTGTATCAAAAAAATTAACATAGGTACTCGTGTGCAAAAAAATCTATAGTAAACTTTAAGGCATGGTGATCACAAGATAAATATAATATAGTCAGTTCAAACTCAATGCCATTGGACCAAAGTACCAGTAGCTGTATTTCCTCGATTCCAATTGGAAGTAAAATCCCTAACTTCCTGTATCGTATTTGCCTGGAATTGATAGTAAATTATTGGATCAGTAGACTTCCTGCGAGTACAGCTGTGCCTTCCAATAAAGTGCCTAATTGTAGCGTATTGAGCGAGTTTAGAACTTGTTTCATGGTTTGTTTACTGTTTACTTTACTTGATTGTATGGTATAGAATTGAAATTATCGTGGCTTGGTATCATTTTAGAAAAATTACGACACCACGTACTTTATAATTCTCCTGCTGACGTTTCGTTGACCATTTAGAGGTCCTTCCTTATGAGCACCGACCGCGACCACGCTCAAAGGTCGTGAGACGGGACGAGTGGAGTATAGTCGTAATTTTTATAAATTGTATGGAATAGAACAGGAACATAAATGCAGGTATATGATTTATTTGTGTACCTATTGGCAAACTACCAATCCGCACCGCACCGTAGCTGAACCAATTTATGAATAGGTTTTTATGATTCTTATTTTATTAGGCAGGTCATACTTTAGAGGTGGTCCCATATAAATTTGACCGAAATTGAATCAGCGTTTTTGACAAAAACAATAAAACAAAAAGTTTATACACAGATGTCGTTTTGGGTTTTTTGTGGTTCCCTTCAGCAAAAGTTTTAATAAGGACTTTCAATCTCTGTTTTAACTGTTATCACAAAAACATTAGCCAATGTATGTATTTGTGAATAACTTTTCATTTAAAAAACCGACTTCCGCCATTGTATACGACAAAATATTTGGATGAAAAAAAATCATGAAAGAACCATAGTGGTGAAAGGATTATGATACTTTCTGAATGCAAATGCTTGGTTTGTTGCTGAAAATATCAAAATCGCCATATGTATGCCTACAATATTTGAGGAGTTCCCTCAATTCCTCATGGATTCCACCATCAGAACTGGATTCTGAAAAAAATGGGACCAATCTGGAAGTATATCTATTCAAATAAAAAAAGAATTTTCCAAATTGGTTCATAAACGCCGGAGATATGCGGTAACAAAAAAAAAAATACAACCGAATTGAGAACCTCCTCCTTTTTTGGGAAGTCGGTTAAAAACAGTAATTTTTCTACTTTTTAGTTTAAGTTTGTTACAATTAATTTTACAATTAACAATTGTTTACAATTACAATTCTTGAAGTCGGTTTTTGTTTTTTTCCTAAAAGTTATCTTTATTAACGACCTCTGATATGATATGGAATGGATGTAGGTATCTACTCTAGTACCTGCTTATGGGAACGAATTGTACCACTACTAATTTGTATGTCATAATGTATGACTGAGTATGTTGGACGTGTGAATTATGACCACCAATACCATATTCAAAACAAATAAAATTATCTTTATCTCTGTGGCGCGGCGGTGGAGTAGCCAGCTGAGATGCGAGAGGTAGTGGGTTCGATTCCCGCTACGGGATAAATGTTTGTATGATCTGCAAACATTTGTTCTGGGTCTGGGTGTTATGGTACCATGGTACTCGTAGTTGCTGATATCCACAACACAGGGAATCCTAGTGTGGGATCATGACTGTGCGTATGTGACTGTTGGGTGGTATGTTATGTATGTTATGTTAACCGACTTCATAAAAAGGAGGTGGTTCACAATTCAATTGTATTTTTAACCGACTTCACAAAATAGGAGGAGGTTCTCAATTCGATTGTTTTTTTTTTTTTTTTTTTTTTAATTTTTGTTACCTCTTATCTTCGTCGTTTATAAACCGATTTGAAAAATTCTTATTTGAATAGATATACTTCCAGACTGGTCCCATTTTTTTAAGAATCCAGTTCTGATGATGGAATCCATGAGGAATTGAGGGAACTCCTCAAATATTGTAGGCATACATATGGCGATTTTGATATTTTCAGCAACAAACCAAGCATTTGCATTCAGAAAGTAATATAACCGTTTCACCACTATGGTTTTTTAGAATTTTTTTACATCCAGATATTTAGTCGAATACATGGCGGAAGTCGGTTTTTTAAATGAAAAGTTATTGTAGCATCAGCTTAATGCTATTTCTAAAACTTGATGTTTGTTCCAGTAGCGACGAAACAAGAGACTTGGAAGCTCGCGCTCGATCAGAGTCCGGGGATGCTGATTCAGTGTACCACGTGCGAGGGGCCCTTCATGACAGCCGGGGGACAAATATGGTAACGTATTATTCTTTCATTATCATAACTTTATTTCAATTTTAGTGTTTTTTATTTATAAAAACGACAGAGATCACGCTGGAACACTACTTATAATCGACACTTCGCAACCTACAGTAACCTTGCAGTGGTTTGGCTTTTTCATAATCAGATACAATTTTTTTGTTTTTGACGACCTCCGTGGCATGGCGGGCGTGTAGCCGGCTGAGACGCAAGAGATGCGGGTTCGATTCCCGCTGCGGGACAAATGTTTGCATGATCTGCAAATATTTGTTCCGGGTTTGGGTGTTGTGGTACCATGGTGCTCGTAGTTTCTGATACCCACTACACAGGTAATCCTAGTGTGGATAAGGACTATGTATGTGACTGTTGGGTTGTTATGTTATTTGATTACAAATTGTACTATGTTACATTGTGACAATCGTTATAAATTATGTAACCACGAAAATGTTACATTTGTAACAATTGTTATAAATTCTCTAACCACGAAAATTAACGCTAAAACAAAAGACGAAAGCACACAGTGCATATTAAATAGTTAGCGCAACTCAAACTCACTCAATACGCTTCGCAGTGAATCGGACGTCGAATTAGACCAAGCTTCAAGTTTCACGCATTTTAAATGAAAACTTTGTTCCCTCGCGCAGAAACGTACTCATTTAATTTGAGCTTCAACTCCTACATGTAATCACTATGCTATTTCATATTCACACAAAACTCCTATAGGCTATCTGGATTTAAAAATTTTAATTCCGCTGAAGTTTTCGCAAACAATGGGGAAAGTCATGACATATGCAATGGATCACCCCATTGTTTGTTTTTCTGGTATTTTTGCACCAATGTTCAATTTGTTAATACATCTGTTTTTTCCCCAAAAGATAAAATGTATATATGTTTAATATGATATGAATAATAACATATTGGGTAATATGTTAATAACTTAATATGTTAATGTATAATATATAATGAACAGTGTAATTAAATTATCTTCATATACAAAAATAAAAATACAACTAACACAAAAATACACAACAATTTAAATCTTCCTACTAATATTATAAACGCGAAAGTTTGTGAGTATGGATGGATGTTTGTTATTCTTTCACGTAAAAACTACTGAATGGATTTGAGTGAAATTTGGAATGGAGATACTTAACGCCCTGGATTAACACAGGATACTTTTCATCATCATCATCAATTTTCATCATTATTCACGCGGGTGAAACCGCGGGGCGCAACTAGTATCAAATAAAACAGTTGAGCTATCTAAAGACCATTGCAAATGATATAAAGATAGCTCAACTGATCCAAATCACTACCAGACGGAAGCATCTCCAAAGCTCTGCTCAACTATAATAACTACTAAATACTAACTACTAAATAACTAGTTGCGCCCTGCGGTTTCACCCGCGTGAATAATGATGAAAATTGATGATGATGATGATGATGATGATGATGAAAAGTAGTCTTTGTGTTAATCCAGGGCGTAAAGTATCTCCATTCCAAATTTCACTCAAATCCATTCAGTAGTTTTCACGTGAAAGAGTAACAAACATCCATCCATACTCACAAACTTTCGCGTTTATAATATTAGTAGGATGTATTTTTTATTACCTAATTTTTTTTTCCTCAAACTCCCCCCTGAGCAGACATCCTTTTACACACAAATTTACAACTTATTTTAGTTAGAGCATAACTCCACGCAAAGATTGCTGGTAGAGAATGCTTAGCATTAAGTTCGCCTGGGTACATGATTTGTTTTTTGTGCAATAAAGAAAATTCTATTCTATTCTATAACTGCACCATTTATAGTAATTTGCATCTATTGCTCCCCCCTCTCTGCAATGGGGGAGGGGAGAAGGAAATAAATAGCGAGGACGTGCTGAACTCGGCAACTCGAGCACTTTCGCAATGTCCAACTTTGCAACTCGTTCTGCATTATATTTAATGGGAAATTCTGATTGTTTCCAACAACCCTTTATCAGAAACTTGTTTAACAACAGTTAACAATATTAAAGTTTGAAGTAGAACTAAGTTATTGTATATCCATATCTAGTAACAGCACCAGATATGCTTTAGATAAATAAATAATAAATAAATGCTGGACATTTCACACAACATTATCTAGCCCCAAGCTAAGCAGAGCTTGTGTTATGGGTACTAAATTGTATTACGTATATCAGTTATATACGTAATACAATACATTACATAGATAGATATTTTTTATTATACATAGAAAATACCCAGAACACCCTGAACAAATATCTGCAGATTGTAGAAATATTTGTTCCGAGGCGGGAATCGAACCTGCAACCTCCTGCGTCACGGGTGAACCTTCGCCCGCCGCGCCACAGAGGTCGTCTAATATGGGGGAAAGGTAAAAATGAAAATTTTCAGTAACGTCGTATTACGTATAGATGGAACTACGGCGTTTTGAGCGGGTGATACCATTCCACTATTTTGACTAGCCGGTGGAGTCGACCAGTGGCGCAGCAGTTAACGTATCTCTACGGAGATATCCGCGATAAAATGTGACGTGGCACATGGCATACCTACATTGCTACGTAGAGTTTCCCATTATTTGGTTTCGTCGCTTCGCGAAGCGTTGCGAGCGCTTTGTTACATCGTATCGCCTACGTAAGACAAAGGATTAGAAAAGATATTCTTGCCCTTTCAATAAAATAATATTTTCATCTTTATTCTACATGGCCATCCAACTTAAGCTCTTACATCCACACAATTCGTATTTATGCACACGCAGCAGCTAACATGGATAAGTCAAAACAAAGGATCTAGACGAGAGCTCGTACCAATTGCGTCAAAACCAAATGTATTTCATAAAATTACCCATATTTTTTAAATTACGTAAACATTTTCGATTGATTTACATGTACCCGTGATCTTGAAATGAAGTTAAATAGGATTTTGTATTGTTTACTTTCGTGCGGTGACGGCGCCATTGCTTGGCAAAAGCTTGGCAATGAACCTCACAAAGATAAATTATTACAGGTAGGTATAGTCTATGCTCACAAACAAAGAGGATGCAATAACTATATGTACGACCTCAGAATAATGACTACATAAGACTCACAAATGGCATTATCATTCACCAGTCTGTCGCAACTAAAAGAAAAAAAAAGATTGTATGAAACGGGGCAGAATTTTAATGGTGACCATTTTTATCTCACTCACTCCCTCTATCTTTCTCGTTCTTTCATGACCTGTCAGTCAGTCACATTGTCAGTTTGTTTCTCTTAGACACAATTTATATGACAAAATATTGTATTATTGTGGTCTATTAATGCTAGAATACGTTCATATGTGTGTTGCTTGCTTCTGAAATACTATTATAAGTACCTAACCTTTCTGTTAATATTATGAAGTACAGAAATTGTGAAATATGCGGCTTACAATCAGATAGAAAAAACGGCAAAAAACTTTTTTTATGGCCAGGTTTCCTCTGGATGAAGTCCGGTTAGTACCTATTTAGATTATTAGATAAATTATCAGTCCTATACCTACTTCTTCTTGGGCCAAAATATCATAAATTCCTAAAAATATCATAATCCCAAGCAATAATTTTAATTTAGATTCTGAATGATAGTGTGGTGTAACGATATCTACATTTATAAATATCGATAACCGATGCTTTTATATTTTTGGTGTATTGGTGAAATTACTAAATCTTTCATCATCAACCCAAAGAACTGCTGGACATAGGCCTCCCCCATAGAATGCCACGATGAAACACTAGACACTGATTGTAGCACATGTACATTTATGATGTTTATAACCTAAATGTTATGGGTGAGCCTAAGGTTGTCTGGAAGAGATCGCTCTTTAGCGCCAAGACTACCTAGTTAATGCCAAAAAATAAATGTTATGTTTTACTTTATGGCGTTTTTATTGGACACAAATCCAATAAACTGGACCTTGTGCAACTGGTTTAGCACCACTAAAACAAAACTGGTGAAAATAATAATAAAAAAATATTAATTCCAACTGTAGTTAATGTCATTTATCAATATCGACAGATTTTAAATACTAGCTGCACATCACTATTCCATTCTTGTATGTTGGTAGAACTGATTGTTTTGTCAGTCGTCTGTCATGTTGGCTTTTTGCGGTAGCCCTGTTTTGACGACAGTAATTTATTTTACTCTATGTCCCGCCTCTTCTTACGTATATTAGTTATTGCATCCTCTTTGTCATTCATGACAGGACAGCTCTGTGAAAGACAGCGGCTTTTTTAAAATACGTATACTCGATTTACACAAACTAACAAGAAACTAGAAATAACGCATCTCAACTTGCGATGGATGATTGCTTTAATGAACCCAGGTAATCATACTTGGTATTAGTGCCGCGAAACTTAAGGCATGACACACACAGCTATGATCAATGTGGATTATCTGATCATGGATTGTGCCCACACCCCCCCGTAAGTATTGTTTGTACTATCTGCATTCAAATAAAATAAGGACTTTAGTTTATTGTTAGATATTGATTGTATAAACATTAATTTGTTACAGATAACCCCTGATAAAATACTGAGCCATAAATGTTTCATATTAATTTAAGAAACAACGCCCTTGAATTCTGAAAGTGTACCTAAACTTAGTATTATGGTCACCATAGTGTGTGTTTTGCATGCATAAATATTTGGAACCACCTTTTTTTCCTTTTATTATTATTTATTGGCTTTTGAACATCATGCCCA
Organism: Epirrita christyi; assembly: GCA_951392215.1. Taxonomy (NCBI): domain Eukaryota; kingdom Metazoa; phylum Arthropoda; class Insecta; order Lepidoptera; family Geometridae; genus Epirrita; species Epirrita christyi. The sequence goes on along the minus strand of OX595843.1, from coordinate 14,714,994 downwards.
TTTTTTATAATATCGTTTCTTTTTCTGTACCCCACTCGACGAATCAACGACACTGTTAACGTCCGCGTGAAGTCAGTGTATAGGGGCGGCACAACCCCGTTCATTGTGAAATTCTACGGGAAAGGCCTATGTCTAGCAGGGGACGTCAAATGGATGAAATTATAATGATGATGAAAATGATGCTACGCACCTATCTAGTATTTTATTGTATATTAGAAATGTTTTATTGTAAGTACCTATACTTGCTACTTTCCTGGCTTCACTAATAGCTGTTTATTAATCATATTTAAATATATACCTCACCGAGTTATTAGGACGTCATTGCCTTATACTTAACAGTTACTGATCCCACTAGGATCTCCTGTGTCGTGGGTATCACGAGTAGGTACCTACCTACGATGTTACCAAAATGTTGGTTATTGTAACTACCTAAGTGCTAAGATTATGCAAACTATTTATAAAGTAAGTTTTTTCATCAGAACATCCTTTTTATCATGCCAAGGCCCAAAAGATACTAAAGAATGTATTTATTTTAAAACTAACCTCAAAACTTTATGCCCCGAAAACTATGAATTTCGGTTATGAATCTTAAAAATACTTGTTGGTAAAGCAAAAACGGTTTATTATCCTCATATTACACTAGGTATTGTTTTGACGCAATTATTTTTGGTGTGGTACGAGCTGCCTTGCCGAAACGGCAAGATCCTTTCCATTACACTTACGCTTATCTTTATTACGCACTTATAGAGTTCATTTTTGTATAATTCTGGTGTACTAAATGTTGGTAAATTGGGGGGTAGTTGGACGTACGCCAGGGTGACTGCTGGCGATAATTTGGCACAAAATGTCAAAACCAGTCGTTTCCGGTTGTATCCGGAATGGAATATAGGATTATACTAAAATACATTGAAGTTTTGTGATTTTCATTATGCATAACCAAATGCGATACCCTCAAATCTCATTATAACAATCTAAGCACATAACATTGTCTCGACTTTAGGTACGAAAAGTTCTAGAAAAAAAACAAATAACTTAGTTGTCGTCATAGTGCTCAGAGAATAGACCTCTCATTCTCCTCCCGTGGATATAGTAAAAAGTATAGTATAAGGGACTATCAACGGAAGGACCCGCCTGCCAAGCGTTGTGAAAATTGGTGATTATGGCAAATCCCCTTATTGTATTCAATGGGGGACCTCGTCCAGCAGTGAACGTAAACAGGCTGGTGATGATGATGATGGTGAGCTCGTCGATAAAGTCATCAAAAAATATGCAGGAGCTCACGAACGTAGACTTCATCATCATGTGAACGTTGAGGCAGCCCAGCTTCTCGACACGGACATAGTGAAGAAACTTAAATGAACGAAACTTTATGATTTAATGTAAATAATAGTGGAATGTAAAAAAAAAGGGGCATTTATTCAGTTACACTAATCCTAGTTACAAAGGTACAAGTAAAATATAATTTAATAGTTAGTGTAAGAGAAAAGGACGAGGGCTCAGCCACGCTGTTTTTCAGCCTCACCTTAGAATGCTGCTGTCGCCACAGCAGCCATGATACTCGGAAGCTATATCTGCTGTTCAGCAAAGGAAACAGCAATACAAACACCGAGAACTCAATGAATGATGAGGGAATGTAGTGCAAATTAGTGCTAGATAATAAGAACAGAAGAACAAAGTGTCCTCCCCTTAAAAAGAAACAGTAAGAAAAGTGTTAATGGACACATTTTTAGCTATAGTTTATTCTATAAGTGTAGATCAATGCTAAATTACTTATTAGCCTGACTCACGGATAGACGCTTTATGCTAAAAAAAAAAAAAAAACAAGTGACTTGTTCGTTTTTTTACCCAACGGGCCACATTCTAACCGTGTATACGTATTGCAAGATGGTTCAGAAATAAATTATCTTATAATTTTATCTGAAACCATTCTGATGTAATTTTTTTTCCTACAGACTCCTCGGTATAAAGGATGCTCTACAGTACGAATGTTTCGTTGTTACGTACGTATCAGAATCCATAAAATTAAAAATAATTTATGGATTACATTCAACAAGTCCATAGAATTATAAATAGTTTTATGGATTTCCATAATTATTGGAAACTATATTTCTGTAGAATTATGCTTCCAAACACGTAGATAAACGTTAAAAGGAAGTCGTATATTTATAGATTGTTTTGCTGTTGTAAAATTAATTTAGATTCTTTGTAATTACTATAATCGATTTTTATTTGACTTTGTGTCTTAGGTTCCTTTATTTCGTGGCTTAATAAAAAATGTACCTATTAATTTATTCATGCTGGCATGATAAGATTTTTGAAATCACTGTCGGCTGTCATTTTGCTTTTTAATACCAGCAGCATCCGCCTATACCAAATCTTAATCTCTCAGGAATTATCTTGATTACCAATTGTGTTTTTGATTTTGTTTTCATTAGATTAAAGTGAAGTATGTATATATCTAGAATAGATCCCTCATTCTCATCCCGTGGATGTGGCAAAAGACGACTAAGGGATTACTCCAGAGGATGGGATTATCCTCCTGAGTACTTAACACCAATGCTGCGATCACCAATCCGCATGTCAAGCGTGGTGACTACGGCAAATCCCTCCATTGCATTCCATGGGCAAGGCTTCGTCCAGCATGGCTGCTGTTGATGATGTATATACCCATGAAGGCACCCTATTTACAGACCTATGACCTATAATCAATAATCTATGATGGAACCAGTTCTAAAGAATTAATGTTTCTTATAAATATTTTTCTTTCCTAGTCATACTACCGTCAAGCAAACGTAGCTCGTGGCTGGCCAGCTCTCCGTGCTTGGTGCTTGGCGTGGTGGCACTCCGGCCGTGAGGACCTTGAAGAAACAGAGGGTGAGGAGGAGCCATCTGATGCTGGTTTCGCCACGCCTGTATCTGTGGAGACACCACTGCAGAGCTCTGTATCCAGGTAATCTGTTGTATATCCTGTTGTTAGACCAAGTTGCTAGAAGGTTGTGCGTTCGAGGGGATTGGCAGTATGACTTCTTAACAATTTTAACCAATTTAATATAAAAGTTGATTACAAAACTTCCTGTGATTTAATTTAATTATAATCCTCGTAATATCTTTGTGGAGACGAACGCTAGCAAAAACCTTCCAGCTGGCCCCTTTGGGGACGAACGGGAAACAAATTCCCGCTGGTCCCACTAGTCTGCTAGAAGTGGAGACAAAACGTGGGAACGAGCGGGAATAACCCGTAAAGGGGATGGCCAAGTGTGTGTGATATAGTAACAATGTAGGCGCTCTTAACTATCACTTAAACTGTCAAAAGTTCATTGACTTTTGGTGTGTTTTATTAACTCGATCATTATCTCACAGGTGCACCTCACTAAACGTGATCAGAGATCCTTACGCCTCTCGCGGTGGCTCTGTTGGCAACAGTGATGGGGGTACCTCTCCTTTGCGGCGCACTTACGACCCCCTCAACATCCCATCAGCTCGAGACAGCCGTTCTCTGCCACCAAACACCAGAATCAACGCCACTGCCTCACCAGCCCCCAAATCCACTTCAGCAGATTCAGTTTATACTATCTTGATCAGACTACCAGACGCAGATACAGAAAGAGCTACCATCAAAATGATAACTGAAGATTCACCACCATCTGCTACTAGGACGCATTTCCGCCCGACCAGGGGAGATTCAGAACTGAATTTGCATCCTGCAGGACATGCCAATTTGACTAGAAGAACATCGGCCATACAAGATGTGAGAATACCATTAAACGCTAAAATAATTCCGAAACAGTTAGTTGGTAAAGGGTTTACTGCCAAACAGCCCAAGAAAAAGAAAACGCAAGAGAAAAAGCAGGAATCCAAAGCTGCCAAAACTCTGTCAGCAATTCTCTTATCGTTTATTCTGACGTGGACACCGTACAATATCTTAGTATTGCTAAAACCACTGACGGCTTGCACGAAATGTATTCCCGACGAGCTATGGTCATTCTTCTATGCGCTATGCTACATAAACTCAACAATAAATCCTGTTTGTTACGCACTTTGTAACACAACGTTTAGGAAAACGTACGTCAGAATCCTTACATGTAAGTGGCACAGCAGAAACAGAGAAGCGATGACCCGAGGAGTGTACAATTAGTGAATGTGTTGTGCACGAACATTGAATCGGAAAGTTTCAGGGTACCAAAATGTCGATTGCCCAATTTTGGTACCTTTGTGGAGTCGCAGTGATTTCAAAGAAATTCGCGTATTGTCTTCGAAGTACGTTTAAAAATAAAGACTAAAGTTAAAGCTAAAACAAGCAAAGAACCTGTACCTTATTAGTTTGTAATTAAGTACTTTCGTTCTGTTTGAACAATTTTTGATTTTTGTGATTTGACCATCCCGTCCATTGGTAGATGTATGATTTTGTAGATGCAACTCGTGGATTGTATTTTAAAGGTGTTATTTTTATTTCCAATTGTGAAATGACGAAAGGTCGAACCGATTTTAGTAACTCTTCTGTTGTAAAGGATCTTAAAAGCCAAAATAATATAAGCTTTATAAAACGTGAACTGTATAGTTAAAAATACAAGTAGTTTTCTCGTATTTTTAGTCAACGTGTGATTTTTCTAGTCATTATTGAGCTTTTAGGGTTAACGGCGACGAATTGAGAAATGGTTTAGTTATATTTCTGTAGCTTAAAAAAAATTGTACAACTTTCTCTTATTTAATATGTTCAGGGAATGACTCTTTGTGCCATATTTCTCATTATGCCAAATATGTTTGTGTTATTTGTTAAAAGACCAATCTAAAGTTTAGTTTATCTTAGTGATTCGAATATCTTGTTTGTTTGTTACTAAATCCTTACCTATGAAAAAATCCTGAGCACTATTAAATTATTATTAATTATTATTATTATTTATGTTCTCAGTGTGATTATAATAATAACTAAAATTTATTTACGTAAGTTTTCTAATTATATAAATTTTAAGCAATACGCAGATTGTTCTTTATCTTTGTTGTCATCTTTTTATAACCTTAAGAATTTCGCGTTTAAATTTATTTCTTACGAATATTTTATGTAATAATCAAATTCTTACATGAGATTATGGTCTCAAAAACTAAATACCATACAACGACTCAACTAACCTTTAGATAATCACATTAGATTAGTGCCAATTTGACTCACTTATATTAAAATCTTTAAAAAATGCCTTTAAACTTTTATATTTGATCAAATCTACTACTTATCACTTTTGTGATAACGACGAAATATAACGTATTTATTATAATGTAAAGCGAGTTAAAATGGTACCTCTATAATTACATATATAAATATGTATGTTACTATAATATACTATATATCTAATATATACATTTTAATACCCTTAAAATACTTTAATATCGCGTACGTATGTGTCAAAGTAGTAAAGTGATTATAATTCTAAATATTATTACATACTTTAGTAAATATTTAAATGTAAATACATTTAATTCGAAATTTCTAGTTAGTAACACGTCAGTATTACAATAGGAGGATTTAATTTACTGTTTATATATTTATATGTAATCGTAAGAATATAATTTCAATAATTACTAATAACTATAATGTTATACATTAAAATCTGTGTGTCGTACAACGTTCCTTTGTTGTGAATGAGGTTCTATTAACCTGTTTATAAACATAATAATTGTGTAGTAATAGAGTTTATTATAATAATATCAATATAGTAATATATAATGGAAATAAGTTCTAGATTTGAATTACCTTAAATTTTATACAATTTACGGAGGGTTACGCATTTTATGCATTTAAGTTTACTCGACTATTGTTTTTTTTAAAAAGATCGTTTGCTACCCTTTGCTTTTTTCATTTTTGTGTCGCAGGCTTTAGTCCAAAGAGTCCGTAGGCTCTTTGAAATCTATGTCTACACCGTAAAACCAAAAACTTGCACTATCTAAAGTACTAGCCTACTTTAATTATTGTGGTGGTATTTTCAGTGAATAAGTGATAACGATTACCATCGTTTGCGTTAAAAAAAAGAAATGCTAAGTGCGTAATTCTACCAAAAATTTACTTATACCAAAGACCAAATTATATTACAAATACAATTTTAATTATAAATTTGAATATGCCGCTTTATATAAGGGAGTGAATGTTACTATTGTTGTTATTATTAATTAATAAAATAAAATTTGTAATGTTTCGAAATTTTTTGCACGAAATAAACAGTTTTTTTCACGCGTTCACTCTTTTCAAAATGCAGCTTATCCGAAAATATTTTCAAAAGTTATTGAATACTCTAATTACGTAAGTTACAGTTAGATATATTGTTCATTATCGCATTGTATTTGTAATTACATTGTGGTAATAAATCTAATTCCTAAAATTATTGTCAATGCGCACAGTAAATTAGACATTATTTTGTGTCCCTTGTACTAGAATTAGACAGACTTTAATTTTAACCTACCTTATAGTTAACATCGTCATTTTAATTTAAAACAGTATCTACACCTTAGAATAATGTTCTCATTATTCTAAGATCTGCACTTCAAGTATTTATGACAAACAAATGAGTGATTTCTGGTTTGACACATCAGACGCTTGGCGCGGTATTTGGACATACGCAGACACAGTAATTCGTGCTGTCGGCAAAAATGGCGTAGCTTTATAGTACAAATACCATTTAAGCTACGGAAAATGGCGGGAAATCCGTCAAAATGACATACATTTTCAAAATTATTCTTTATTGATAATAGAACAAAGGTCAAGGAAGTTCCATTTTATTTTGTCTAGCCTGGGCCGATCGGCCCAATAACGAGCCTACGGGCTGATGTTTATTGTATTTCATTTAAATAAATACCTAGAACTATGCAACAAAGAAACATATTTTTTTTTAAATTGTGAGGCGTGACAATAGAAAAGGAATAACTTTTCCTTTAAAAAGAGTTTTACTTTTTATTTTTTTATTAGCCTATACTGGCCATTGTGGGCTGGATTCCTTTTCCTTCCACTTTTCTCGGTCCTGTGCTATGTCCTGCCAATCGCTGTGTAAGAGATCATCACGCCAGCGCTTTTTGGACCTACCTAATTTACTTTACTGCATATGAAATAAAATTTTAATATAATAAAAAACCCGTTTAAGCTTTGCACCTCGAACCCTTCATGTAGAATGTAAGTTGCACAAAATGTTTGCCTGTAATGATAACATTTTTTTTTTAATTATTAGTTAACTTTTAGTTTAGTTTTTAATGAGGCATTATTTTTATATTTTACTGACTAAAATCTGCTGTATAATATATTGAAAACTATTCGTTTTATTATTTGTACATACATTGAATAGAGAAGCTAGTGTTAAAAAAAAAAATGTTACCACTAAATTGATTCCAAAACGATTGTATCTTTCATAGTTATTTACACGCTACCGTAGTGACCATAAATAATGAAAATAATACAATCTCGATATGGCAACTCGGCAAAGCGGTAATCATGGCGACAAGTGAATTTTATATCAATTTATTTCTAACAAAATTTACGTCTAAAATAAATTGATTTGCTGCATAAAATAACATTAAAATAAAATTTGGTAGTATTATACTTCAAAATAACATTATATAAGTCATTCCAACTTTCACTTCGCGCCAGGATTAAGAGGAGGTTGCTGGTATGGCGCTTAAGCCCTTTCGTACGCGAACGAAGTTTGCTATTATTTTTACTATTATTTCATCAAACTCCATCAGTCATCAGATCTATATATATATTTTATCTGTATTTTGATGTATTGTTTAGTTAATGTATATAGGTATTTATATATTATTGAGTACACCGTATATATTTAATGGTTTTACACCACCGTCCTTTATCGTTCTCATCAATTCCAGACCATCCCAAGATTGTCTGGAAGAGATCGCTCTCAGCGATAAGACCGCCCATTGTACTTCCATACGTATAATTTTAATTATGATTATTTTAATGTTTTAATTTTTTATGTGGTGTGCAATATTGTGTTTTCTATTCTATTCTCCATAAAATTTTGTACACATTATCAGTACACTAGTATCTATAAGTCGTGGTGCGTCAGTTTTAAAAAATTTGTTCATTTTTAATTTTCAATTTGTTTACCATGTAATTTTATAAGAAAGTAACGCACCACGGGTGCAGTGCACTGATCATGTGTACAAAGTTGTATGGTGTTTGAAGAAGTAATAGCCAAATTAGAAGAAAAATTGTTTCGCGTACCTACAATAGGGCATAAGCACTCTTTTGGTTCGTGTGAGCATAAGCACCATTTTGTTAGCGACCGGTCCTCTTAAATTTTGCTGTTTTTAGAATCAGGACCCGTATTATTAACGAATTCAGCGTCACTGTAATAAAACAGAGATGTAATTTTAAAATCATTGTAAACTAATGGCAAGGGAATAAAATGAACTGAATTATTTAATTAAATTACATAGTATGGTGAATTTGTAGTAATAATTAACTAAACATTAAAAACTAAATAAATGGGCAGTAAGATATTAAGATATTTGATGAGATTTGCATAGTGTATGTATATTTGTCAATATGCATTTGGGGGTTTGTATATTATTAATAATACATAGCAATATTGCACTATTCCTTTTATTACTATACACGTATCTGGTTTTTAAATATTATCAAATTACGTAAATTATGTTGCGTTTTGAATGTAATCAATTAAAAACTAATTTACTTGAAATTAATTTATCTAAACAAAACATTTACCAGATTTTATCGAAAATGGGGTATCTAACATTTTTATCACGAGTTTCTAGTGTTATCAAGTTACCCAATTGGATCTTATTTTTTATTTAATAATCATTTGAATGGTAATTCAGGCAGCTCTATTTTATTTTAAAACTATTATTATACTGTTTTATCAATAGACATTACATAAAGTTAGCACGTAAAATAATTTAAAAGTGCCAATATACCAGAAAATGTAGGCAATGTGAAAGACAAAGTTTTATTAGTATCAATGTACAATTTTGGTCATTCACTACGTATTTATTAAAATAATAAAATAAATGTTTTTTGTAAGTTATTTTAAAAATTAATCCATGTTTTTGTATAACCAAAGACAATAAAAATTTAACTAAAAATCGACTAGTCTTTTATTTTTGCCCTTCTAGACCTCTACTGTCTCATTGTCAAAGATGGTTTAAACGTTGCCTGATCTAAACTCAGGTTTAGATCACCTTTCAAAAGAACCCTAATATTAATAAAACTGGCTAAATACATCTCGAACCATGCCTAGTGTATAGGGTTTTAATTCAAAATGGTCCTTGTGATTTTAAAGAATAAAATTCTTTTGATTTTGACTTTGACTTTCCGAAGTCAAGCCCTTTCATAACTCGAAATCATCACAGGATGAATCCCAGAGAATTTTTGATGAAAATCACTTAGTTTTTAACACATGCAAGTTCTTCTTTATTTATTTAATGGCCTGTGAGGAAAACTTTTCACAATTTTGCCACTGTCAAGAAATTATTTTGATAAAGTTAGGTAAAGTCATCAAAGTCTCAGTCAAGTTATGTTCTATTAAAGCTAATTTTAGTAAAAGCATGTAAGTTCATTAAGATTCAATCAACGTAATTCAAATATGCAATGACAGTAGTGATGTCAGTTAAATCTCAAATGCCTGTTTGATTTCGGGGGGTCTTTGGGCGACCATTGCTAGACGAGGTCTCCTCCATAAAATACAATGGTGGGAATTGCCGTAATCACCACGCTTGGCAGGCGGATTGGTGCTCGCAGTATTTTATGTTGAGTTCTCAGGTGGATGCTGCTGCCCATCCCCTGGTGTAATCCCTTAGTCGGCTTTTACGACATCCACGGGAGATGAGGTCTATTCGTAGGCCGGACACACCACGGTCGATTACGGGAGGTTAAATTACAGTTACTCAGCAACTCCTTGCTCCGAGGCACCACACAGGCGCTTCTCACCTAGTGGTAAGACGGACCATTTATGTAAGCCAAGCCATGTTTTTTGCCTGATTCTTCTAGGCTTGGTCGCGTTGGAACAGGAGTAATTTTAGTTTAAAAGACGATTCAAAATGATCCTTGTGATTTCAATTAATAAAGTTATTTTTAACCGACTTCCCAAAAAGAAGGAGGTTCTCAATTCGGTTGTATTTTTTTTTTTTTTTTTTTTTTTTAATGTTTGTTACCGCATATCTCCGGCATTTATGAACCGATTTGGAAAATTATTTTTTTATTTGAATAGATATACTTCCAGATTGGTCCCATTTTTTTCAGAATCCAGTTCTGATGATGGGATCCATGAGGAATTGAGGGAACTCCTCAAATATTGTAGGCATACATATGGCGATTTTGATATTTTCAGCAAGACACCAAGCATTTGCATTCAGAAAGTATCATAATCCTTTCACCACTATGGTTCTTTCATAATTTTTTTTTCATCCAATATTATTTAGTCGAATACTATGGCGGAAGTCGGTTTTTTAAATGAAAAGTTATTTGTTAAAATAGTTTTATTCCTTGGTTTTACTCTTGTATGGGGAATCCTCCTTGGTATTAGTTTTTTATTTTTAATACTTGCCAAGGTGTACCACAGCAACAAATATGTGTGAAAATTCCAACTGGATAAAATAAAAAAATGATATTTTTACACGATCCGTTAAGATGATTCTATGACCATCTTTTGCACCCCTTTGATGACCTTTCCGTTTATCTAACAGTTGGTCTACCGTCAGATAAACGGAGACCGACTGTATTGTCCCGCCAACAAAATTCGCGAATTCCTGCGTCATATATATTGTTAAATCTAAATTGGTCCGACATTGGAGGATAGGTCCCACAGGGCCGTAAATCTAACGAAAGCGATATTTACGACGTAACTTTGGTTCCGTACGCTCGAACGATTTACTTACTTGGTTACTTAAGTAATATATACATCAATGGCTTACCTGTGACTTAAAGCGCAGTCTAAGTACTGAGACTTGAAAATACTTTTGTAGCTCTACACTCTCTTTTATATAGACGTAGGTAATATTTTTTCACCAACGTTCTTCTAAATAACATTTTTAACATAACATAACAGCCAACAGTTACATATAATAGTCCTGATCCCACACTAGGATTCCCTGTGTCGTAGATATCAGGAACTACGAATACCATGGTACCACAACACCCAGACCCGGAACAAATATTTGCAGTTCATGCAAACAATTTGTCCCGCAGCGGAACCGAACCCGTTACCAATTGCGTCTCGTCCGCCGCGCCACGTATAGGTTATCTATGAACGGTCGTTATCAAAAGCTCTTTTCGGATATCATATGACTCGCGACTCGAGGCTCTTTAGCTCGTCCGTCCGACATCCAATTTAGGTTTTCGGCAGGACTATTCTATATCTCACGACAGGTTTGTAACAGGCGCTAATTGTCCAATCAGCGGTCTCTCACCATGAGCTGTTGTAGCAAAAACTATTCAATACTAAATATCGGTTCCGTGCTATATTTAAAGGCACAGTTGCAGAAGGTCTATAAACCTTTTCGATTAAAGTTATTCAATGATGACGAATGTCAACGACAAACCGATATTTTGTACTGAATAGTTTTTGAACTGAATCGTTATAAGAGCTCATGGTAAGACCGCTGATTGGACAATTAGCGCCTGTTACAAACCTGTCGCGACATAGAGAATAACCTGCCGGTCGCCACATTGGAACTAGTACTTAATTGAGCGCTACTGTTTGCTTTGCATTATTTCCTGCAATCAATTCTCTCAGGCAGGATCGGAGTTATGCTAACTAATTAATTGAAATTCACAATTTGCAGCTGCAATTTTCAGGCATATAATTTATTTATTTATATACAGACGAGCAGCTTTCTCTGATATGCCTAACACAGTGAGGAATGTCTTATTTTGGGTCACTTTTTTAAAGATCTGAATTGTCCTTTCGTAGCCAGTTGTCGAGCAAGTTTTTGAAAGCATTTACAGAAAATCAAATTAAATCAAATTTCGAGCTAGTGATCTTTCTCTCTTTACAAGGATATTTTGTAGGTCTGGCAGGAATTATTATTATTAGGTGCATAAATAAAATCTCTGGGAATAAACTCTCCTTTTAAAAAGTCAAAAATAATATTAATTAAAATTATGTTACTGATAAAAAACAATTATCCCACAGGTAAGTGCCACAAACGAAGCTCAAGGAATGGCTTATAGAGCAGTCGTTCTATGACTATGATGAGCTTACTTCCTTGAACCCTACTTGTTAATAAATAATAATTATCATTATTGTGTTATTGGAAATTAATTAATATCACGACACTTTGACAATTGAAATGACTTAAATTTAATACTTGAATATAATAGATAGATTGACTTATGTTAATTTGTAATAGTAATATAATTTTTAATAATTTATATGAGTTGATTGATTTGAATGACTGACGAACTTGTGTATGTAAATACGTACATAATTTTTATGTTTTATATGTATTAACTTATCACCTACTTAGTACCTATTAACAAAATACTTTATATTGTACTTTTCAATATGACATGTAACAAAAATCTGTTATAAATAAATAAACTATAAACTAAGTGTGCGAAAGTAAAATGTCGCTCTAACATGGTCAATATTTTGTACCTATAATTTAAAATAGATTAAAATAGGGCAAAACACTTTATGCTTAACAATGGACACTCTATAAGAGTACCTATGAGTTTTCTACGTATATTTTTGTCATCTCTCAGGACTTAGCTCGTTGATATTGGAATTTTCACCTCCAATATTCGGTGTGGATGTCGTGAGAAAGTGCTCACGTTGCCGACATTGACAGGCCGGGGCGGTGTCAGCGTTGTAAGCGAGCTTGGAGTTTTTAAATGAAAATTCAGCACTTAGGTGAACTCAAGAGAACACTGACTTTGGAACCCAGGATTTGGAGCGCACCTTATTTTATGTTATTATCATTGTAAGGGATGAGAATTCCGAAATGAGGATATCCGTAGAAGAACCAAGGTCATCGACATAGCTCTCAGAATTAGCAAGTTGAAATGGCAATGGTCATAATAGCTCGCAGAACTGACAACTATTGGGGAATAAAGGTTCTCGAGTGGCGACCACAAACCGGACGACGTGGTATAGGAAGACCTTCCACTCAATGGAGTAAATAGATTATTAACGTCGCAGGAAGTCGGTGGATGGAGGCGGCTCAAGACCATTCATCGTGACATTCTAAGGGGCAAGCCCAGCAGTGAACTTCTACAGGCTGATGTTGATGATGATGATCATTATAAGGACACGAATACCAGAGGCCCAATTCTCTAAGTTATTTTAAAACTACACTGAAAGTTGACCGAATCGAGACTGAATTGTAAATTGACTGAAAGTTGAACTTCTAGTCCCTCATAAATAACAATTTAGTCTACTTTCAATTCATGGTGACCACCATTAGAGTAGGATAGTTATGTATATAATTTGAAAGAATAAAGAGAGACTCCATCTACTTATGCTAAAATTAACGAAAAAACTTTGAATCGTTCAAGTTTCGATCACATTTCGATATAATCACATTACAGTGTTGTATTTTATGCCAGGAGAATACCATTTCTGACATTTAAGACATCGACACAAGATCGAAACATGATCCGAACTCTATTTTAACAATTTTTTAGTTAGTGAATTGGACCTCTGTTTCCTCACATCAAAAATTATAAATATATTTTTCATTTAAAAAAATCTGTTTTTATACGACCGGGTTTCGAAGCCTTACCATAGTAGGAACGGAAATCGAGTCACCACTAAACCAATAGTGCTGCATCTATACTGATTAAACTTGGGCCATACTACATTGAAAGTCCAGCTTAGGGTAAATGTACCATAAGAGCTTCTAGTAATTAGGCACTGGCGTGAACACAGTTGCTCAACTGCAGTTTCGCAACTTTGATCGTTAAATGTCTTCGATGTTAATAACTTTAACTTACCTCCTTGGCTGGGTTCGTACAACTAGACATATTAATTAGACAAAGGAAGAACTAAATTAAACTGAGTAAGTATTTTTTAACCGGCTTAAAAAAGGAGGTTCTATTCGTCGGTTATTTTTTATCGTCATTATAATTTTAAATGTGGTTATGTAATTATGATTACGTCACCAATTACGCAGTGATTACTTGCCCGATTTAAATCGATTTTGGTGCATTCGTACTATATATATGTACAAATTGGAAAATTTTATGCGAATGGTATCTGAAAAAACTTAATCACATTCGCATGTTATACGATGTTTTACGGGGGCGATAGACCTAGAAAGTTTACTTTTAGCAAGTAGTGTTTTTTCTTTTGTTTAAAATAGCCTAGAACTAAATCATTACAATATAGGGAGTAGGTATTTTAGGTGAAAAAGTTATTTTGAATAAAAAATACTGCTTAGAAAATGAATCAGTTAAAAGTATTGAATCAATAGGTAGATAGGTTGATTTGTTATTTGCAAATTTTTTACCATAGTACTTATGCTGTTTTTTAATCAATCGAAATTGGATTGATCACGGTTGATTGTGGACGAAAATTAAATACCTACCTAGAGTTAATGCGTGAACCTAAATTTTAATACAAATATTTTTGTTCAAAAATAATCTTTCCTATTATTTTATATAAACTTATTTATTACGCAACATTACCCGAATTCTGCCTTTTTTTTATGCTACTAGGCAAGCAGACAAGCTTACGGCCCACCAGATGGAAAGCAGTTACCGTAGCCTATGAACGCCTGTAACACCAGAGGCTTCACACGCGCGCTGCCGACCCTGAGACATAAAGATGAAAAGTCTCATTTGCCTGTAATTTCACCGGCACCCGTACCCTTCAAACCGAAACACAACAATGCGAACACTACTGCTTGGCGGCAGAAATAGGTACGGTGGTAGTACTTCCCCGGACGAACTCTTTCACAAGAATTTCTACTACTAACAAAATAATAATCTTGTGATAATCATCATCATTAATGTGTAGAAGCTCACTGCAGGACATAGGCCTCTTACCTACAAAAAAAAGCAAAAAGCTGTTCTAGCCCACATAATCTTCAACCAATAAACTATAAAAGAACTAAAAAAAATATGCATGAATTCAAATAAAAAAATATTAAGAGAACGTTCGAGCAAAGGCATGAACTCGCAAGTGCATGAGTCGAGTGTCGAGGCGTTAAGCGCCCTTTAACGCCCCCCTTACAGAGGTAGGAACTTGGAGACAATTGGTACGTTTACCCTATAGACCTACTTACGCTACGCTATTTTGTGAATTTCGGAGACAGGAAATGTACAACACGTATTTTGATGAAATTTTCTTTCAGAGTTTTCGTTGGAGAGGAGCGGAATTGTTACTATATATTTGTTCGTCTATTTTATATTGTAGAATGGATTTCCGCAAAGTCACGCTTGAATCAATTAATTAAATTTATAATAGTTATAAGCCAATTTATTTACTCATTTATATCGACATACCTGCGCATACATTAGGACTTTATTGCCCGTCCGCCTGACACATAATTTACCGGTTTATTTTAATTTTTAACCGACTTCCCAAAAAAGGAGGAGGTTCTCAATTCGGTTGTATTTTTTTTTTTTTTTTTTTTTTTTTTTTTTAATGTTTGTTACCGCATATCTCCGGCGTTTATGAACCGATTTGGAAAATTCTTTTTTTATTTGTATAGATATACTTCCAGATTGGTCCCATTTTTTTCAAAATCCAGTTCTGATGATGGGATCCATGAGGAATTGAGGGAACTCCTCAAATATTGTAGGCATACATATATGCGATTTTGATATTTTCAGCAACAAACCAAGCATTTGCATTCAAAAAGTATAATAATCCTTTCACCACTATGGTTCTTTCATCATTTTTTTTTCATTCAAATATTTTGTCAAATACTATGGCGGAAGTCGGTTTTTTAAATGAAAAGTTATGTTTAATTTTATTTATTTTATTTAATTTTATTCAATTGATTTGACTTGTTCTAACGGATTTTTTACATTTTTAACCGACTTCCCAAAAAAGGAGGAGGTTCTCAATTCGGTTGTTTTTTTTTTTTTTTTTTAATGTTTGTTACCGCATATCTCCGGCATTTATGAACCGATTTGGAAAATTATTTTTTTATTTGATTAGATATACTTCCAGATTGGTCCTATTTTTTTCAGAATCCAGTTCTGATGATGGGATCCATGAGGAATTGAGGGAACTCCTCAAATATTGTAGGCAAACATATGGCGATTTTGATATTTTCAGCAACAAACCAAGCATTTGCATTCAAAAAGTATCATAATCCTTTCACCACTATGGTACTTTCATAATTTTTTTTTCATCCAAATATTTTTTCGAATACAATGGCGGAAGTCGGTTTTTTAAATGAAAAGTTATTATTTGTAAATTGTATTGACATAAAATTGCCATCGTTTTGACATATGTTTATTGACCCGCTTTGTTTGTTTAATTAAGAATAAATAGTCATGCATACAATTTAATTTAATAATATAATAATTTAATCTTATGTAATAAAATTACAACTGGGTTTATGTGTAGGTACTTAACTAACCTAGTATAATAAGACTAATACTTACTAATATTAATGTATTTACTGCATAAGAGCAATAAATAAATGAATGAATGAATGAATATTTTGCATATTTATGGCTCCGTATTTTGATTGCGATACTAAAGAAGGAAGTCATGGGATGTAATAAGGATCATCAGCAGCCTTAACCCGTGACACGGTTTAAATCCAAATTTTGACGCCTTAAGATGTCCCCCTCTGGAGGAAGCCTCCCCCATTAAATATAATAGAGTGAACTGACACAATCTCTATGCCTGGCAGGCAGGACTGGTGATCGCAGTATTCGTGTCGAGTATTTAAGTGGATGCTGCCCTGGTATAATCCATTACTTAGCTTTTACGACATCCGCGGGAGGAGTATGTCTATCCAAATAAAAAAGAATTTTCCAAATCGGTTTAAAAAAAAAAAACGCGCTAGTTTAATTCGGTTGAGTTTGAGAACTCAACCGAATTAAACTAGCGCGTTTTTTTTAAATGTTTGTTACCTCATATCTCCGGCGTTTAGAACCGATTTGGAAAATTCTTTTTTTATTTGAATATATATACTTCCAGATTGGCCCCATTTTTTCAGAATCCAGTTCTGATGATGGAATCCATGAGGAATTGAGGGATCTCCTCAAATATTGTAGGCATACATTATGGCGATTTTGATATTTTCAGCAACAAACCAAGCATTTGCATTCAGAAAGTATCATAATCCTTTCACCACTATGGTTATTTTATCATTTTTTTACACTATTTATTTATTTACAATGGTCGGTTTTTTAAATGAAAAGTTATTGAATCTTTTTTGAAGTAACTAAGTGACTTTATTGAAGTAAAGTCAGCTAGAAGAGTCTCTAAGAGTGAATATTAAAATAACAGCTTAAAGATTTAATTTGAAATAAAAATAAATAATTCTTATCCTTAAAATAAGATAAGATAAGATTTATCCAGGAAGATTAATTCTTACAAAGTGTAACAATTAATAAAATAATTCAATTCAATTCTTCCAGTGCTATTTGCAGAGATCTGTGCCAGCATCATAAACACATCAATAACCTGGGTTTAATCTCGAGCTAGGCAGAGCCGTAACGGCAATATATTTGACATTTAAAAGTGAAACGATAACGGCACTCCAGCAGCCCAGGGGAGTTAGTAGAGTTGTACAATTGAATGTTATCATACAGCTCGTGAGTGAACGAGATGTATTTGATACAAATCAATTTAAAATGTTTGCAAATCACATAGTGGATGTTCTAGTGACATAGTGGATAGGTATTTAAAGCCGTACCAGTACGAGGAGTTGTACGGTAAAGCACCCTAATGGGGTGTATGTGTAAGTACTTACTACCTAGTATATAAAATACTTACTAATATGAATTACTTACAGCATAAAAGCAATTAATAAATGAATGAATAAATTAATAAAACAAAAATAGAAAAAAAATGGTCTATTTGAGTAGAAATAAAATTGTGGGTGTCATCATTATAGAATAATAATAAATAAAAGCTGGACATTTCACACAACATTATCTAGCCCCAAGCTAAGCAGAGCTTGTAATATGGGTACTAGATAACTGATATATACTTAATACAATACATTACTTATATAGATATTTTGTTATTATAACCTAAATAGAATGCTACGATGAACAGACTTGAGCCGCCTTCATCCACCGACTTCAAATAGGCAGTTAGTGATACGTTAAAGATTAATATAATTGATTGACGACGTCTGTGGCACGACGGGCGAGTAGCCAGCTGACATGCAAGAGGTTTCGGATTCGATTCCCGTTGCGGGACAAATGTTTGTATGATCTGCAAATATTTGTTCCGGGTTTATGTACCATGGTACTCGTAGTTTCTGATACGCCCGACACAGGGAATCCTAGTGTGGGATCAAGACTACGTATGTGACTGCGTATGTTGGGTGTTATGTTATGTTATAATTATGTCTCATTGATACAATTTTCTCAACTCTAGTAAGAAGCCTTTTAAGGGGGAAAATATGTGACATTCCCCGTGTCGGGGAAATTGTGGAATAACAAACGAACAGTGGAATGTGTGAACTGTTTTAGCAATAAGTTAGATCGCGGGGCAAGATTGGAACCTTATATTGTTTTTGGTATTGAAATTGTGTTAGCTTGTGGAAAGAGAACCATCATCATCAGCCTGTAGAATTCCACTGCTGAACATATAGGCCGTCTCATAGAATGTCACGACGAAAGGTTTTGAGGCACCTCCATTCACCGATTTCCTGCGACCTTTATGATTTTGACTTTAGTTCATCGAGAGGAGAGCGTTTAATTTTTATTATTCATAAAAAAAAAACAGTACTTACATGTTTGTTTTGTTGTAACAATGAACCAAGTTAGATTTTTGTTGGTTACTCACATTCGCTTGGATCATATTCATATTCATTCATATTCATATATTTATTTGACTGACGTAATTAAGTGTTCCCCAAGTCTTGGGGAACACTTAATTACGTCAGTCTAGGTAGGTACATAACAAAATTGAGAACAAAATAAATTGATACACGATGAAAATAGATGCAGCTGTATAGGGATCGCCCTATTTACTAACTAACTTATTACTTTAACTGCGTTGTCCGTTAAAAAAAATAAGCGAAAGAATAAGAGCGACAAAACAAGGAAAAAGACATTGGAATTAATTGGAAGGAAATAAAAAAAAAGAATTTCACAATGCACCCAACCCAAGCTGTCTAAGATTTTCATTTTATCAAGATCTTGTAGTAAAAAATTAATAACGAGACAGTGTTGCTATCACAGAATTGGTGCCGTAACTGCCGTACCCTCATCTCTCATGCCTTTTTCTTTCCGCACAGAATCTACTTGAAAATGCTCTTTAAGGTACAGACGACAAAGCTAATTGGTAACCCCCCCCCACCCCTCACAGATTAGATAATAATTACAAATTCCCGCGTGCTAAATAATTTTTGCGTTTTCGCAATTCGTAATTCGCAATAGCAATGAGAGACTTTTCTTGATTTTCTTTCACTTAAATAACATACCCACATAACCGAACAGTCACATACTTGGCCTAATCCCACACTAGAATTCCCTGGGTCGTGGTTATCAGGAATTAAAGTACCATGGTACCATAACACCCAGACTAGGAATTATGCAGATCATAAAAACATTTGTCCCGCAGCGGGAATCGAACCCACAACCTCTCGCATCTCAGCCGGCTATACTCGCCCGCCGCACCGCCACAGAGGTCGTCACGTGTATACGTGGTTGTACGTGGGAACCATAAATGAACTAAGATGAAGTTGGATGCCCGCGGGAAACGACTCTAACATCTACTAAGGATAGTGGGATCCAATTCCGGTAGAGGTAATAGTTATTTCCTATGAAATGACCCGGGGAACTTCGTACCACCTAAGTGGCAATGAGGGCTTTTTATCTTCGATTAAAAAGAAAAAAAGTAGTTAAAATTGGTTTGATAGATGGCGCTGACTCAACTGTATCAATCAAGATTGTCTGTGGTGCACGCGTATAAAACTATTATCTAAGTAGTCTGTGGCTATAGTAGGTATTAGTCATGATATTCTGTTTGTGATTGCTTCTTGAGTGTGCGCTATTGATTTCGTGGTGTTTTTAGAAGTAGGTATAAATAAATACCACGATACAAAAATTATTTCTACGTTGTTGATGTTGACATTTCACTTTATTTTGACACTTGACTGCTACGTTACAGAGCAGCGCCGTCTATATTCAACGCTGAAAGCAAGATTTGAAACGACCGTGAAAACCCCTCAATAAGTTTTATTTTTTATTTTTCGGCTGTACCTTTGGGGTTTTTCTAAATAGTCCCCGTATTGAGGCAAACGAAAAAAAAAACAAATCGGTCAAACCATTTTCGAGATTTTGAGAGAATAATGAACCACAATTGATTTTTATATAATATAGAACAGATAGATGGAAAATAAAACATAGTTTTTTTTATCCAAAACGTCAATTCTCGTTGCTCCCCGCCCCTCTTCAAATCCACTGCGTGACAGCAAGAGAAAAAGTTGGTCCCACGTGACGATACCTACATTATCGATGGGTACATTTATGCAGGTTATGTGGATTAATTGAATGACAGCTCAAACAATAGCTTTAAACTTAATAAAGTTCTTGAACAAGAACATTCATAGAAAAGATTTTTGAAGAAATTCCTATAAGTATTGAAAGAATTTCCACTCAATCGGAAATTCCGAGTCGTAGATACTTTAGAAATTCATTAAGAAACTGAATATGATCGGTGCCTATCGGGATAGTTGGTGGAGGGATGGAGGAAGGTTTTAATTGCTTTTTCAATTAGTGGGGATGCTACCCTCTTGAGATCCTCCAAGGCGTAATGGACTGGCCAAAGATGAGGTAGGTAGTCGCAACTTAACAGATATTAACGTCAGGAGACATCTGTAGATAGAAAATTTTAAATTTCTCATTCAAGTTGACTAATGCATCTATCTAACAAATACCTACTTCGAATACATGTAGGTATAACCCAATACATAGTGAAGATCGGCTTTAAACAGAGCACAGCTGATCCATGCCTCTTAGTAAGTATCAATATGAAATGAAGTAATCGGTGGCGTGATTACGTAATTCTGTTGCTATTGGTTTAAATCGATTTCAATGCTATTTCTATTCGAAATGATGCTCTTGCGATTACCAAATTTATGCATTTGGCCTAAAAAGGTTAGTTGCAACAACACTGTATAAATTTGGTAGGTAATTTTCATAAACGTAATTTCAAATAGAAACAACATTGAAATCGATTGAAATCAATAGCGACAGAATTACGTAATCGCCCTTCAGAAAACGTGTGTAAAAATAAAAGTTTACAATTAAAATTGTCACAAAAAGTAATAAAATGGGTGTGCTAGGTATAACTTATATAGCTTTGTGCTGTGGTGTCATTTTGCGCTCCTGAATGTACCTTTCCGATCAGATATTAGGAATTTCGGAAATTCATAAATAAATTTATAAAATCAGTAATTTTGGAAACTTAGGTGATTTTGAGATTTGTTCAAAATGGAATCAGTACAATATAAAAATCAGTCCAAACAGACCGGAAGCTATCCGGCCTACAATTATCGACTCCGTCTCCGCCCGTGGATGTCTTAAAAGCCAAGGGAATGGGCAGAAGCATCCACCTGAGTACGGTAAACTCTGCAAAACTCTTAATAAGCCAACTCCAAGATCCGTAACTTTCTAAAAAGAGAGCTATGTTGTTGGTGAATTCAGTATACACGAATAATATAGACGAAACTGATATGATCAAAGTGAAAGCACCTATATTTTTAGTCGCATTAGGGTGCTTTCGTCAGTATTTTTTAAACTCTCGCGATTAGAATACATATTTATTATATTGATTTCAACCGTAACGACGGTTTTAGTCTCTCGTCATCGTGGAATCCTATCATTGGTAGGTGTGCGCGTCGCGATTTGTCGTCTCAGCGCGTAGATACGGTTAGTGTGGTGTGTCGGACTATGAATACGACCATTTCTAATTCTGAACACCAAGTGAGGGTAGTTTCTGCAGCTGCCACCACTTCTCGACGGTAGCTCCATGTACTCCAGTCAGCCCGCGACCACGATTGCTGTAACGCATTCGAAACGTCGGGAATAATAAATAATAAGGTAACACGCGATAAATACCCGTGACAATAAAATAAATATGCTTTCATCAGTTACATAAGTTGAGCTTTGTCGTAGCTTGACTTGAAACCTCTGTCGTGTGCTACTCTATGACAATTAGGTAGACGATACACTCAAGATGATCATAATTCCATTTGAGTGCGGATATAATAGTCTCACTACAGATACACGCTATCCCTATAAGAGGTATTTCATTCGATTCAGTTGGTACTTATGAGTACTTGTTTTGAGCTTCGCCCCTTAGGAAAACAGTACCTTGATAGAATTATAATTACCTACAGTTCTGCCATATATTTTTTTGAAGGCTATGATAATAAAATTGTCTATATGCTCTTCAAAACGGCAAAAATCTATACTTTTAGTTCTAATCACAAGATCATTAGTCTGATCTGAACAGGATGGTCCCGCATAAGGCGCTTTCACATCGGACGATAGCGACAAGATACGATAACGGCAAAGATATCGGTGTCAGTCGAGAGTTAGCAATGCCAGCAAAAGGGCGCTTACGTCCTTTTGCTTCTAATTTGGCTATCATTTCATCAAACTCCATGAAACTTTGTAAATCTAGACCCGTGTTTTCGCAAAACCTGTTTTTGCTATTTCAAGAAGTGTTGATGAGCTGTGACGAGCAAAAAACACAATAAAATTTGGTGCCACATGCGAGACGATCCACCTTAAATGTAAGAATAAGAAGCATTTATTGTTAACCGTGTAAAAAGATCGTAGGTACAGGTAATGTGGTATCAACAGTCTGTCCATTTCAGGCGTAGGTACAATGTTTAGTAATAATACTAATGAAATCAAATCAAATCAAATCATTTATTCTTCAGACAATAAACAGTCCATTGTGTTAGTAAATTGATTTAAGCTAGGTTAGTAAAAATAGATTGCCAAATAACTAATTTATAATATGTAATATGAATGTAAATGTATGTAGCACAAATTATGGCACGTAGTTATAAATTAAAATGTAAATCTAACAAAAACTAATTAATTAATTTGTTCAGGAATCATCCCCCCATCAAACCATCATCTGAGATGACTCTCTGAACAAATCGTACCCAGATAGGGGAAAGGCAATTCACTGCCACTGTTTAAGAATGCTGTTGTGACTGCCCGGTACTCTGCTCATCAGAGATGCGTTTTTTTTCGAATGATGGCGTGGAAACCGTCATTTCTACTCTTGGCAAACATCTCTGAGGCACTACAAAAACGAGGCAAACCCAACAGCATTCTCAAAGTGTTGTTATACTGGACACGTAGGGACAACAATTATGTACTAGTACATACTTATATACTACTACTTACATGTCCGAATATATCGTTGTCATTATTGTCTAATGCGCAAGCGCATATGGGCCAACGACATTGCCATTGCCAGCTAGCGACATGTGTAGCTAGCTGGAAGTCGGTAGATAGA
The DNA here is from genome assembly GCA_951392215.1 of Epirrita christyi. Lineage (NCBI taxonomy): Eukaryota > Metazoa > Arthropoda > Insecta > Lepidoptera > Geometridae > Epirrita > Epirrita christyi. The sequence continues at coordinate 14,691,352 of OX595843.1, read as the reverse complement.
AACGGCTCAAGAGTCAAGACCATTCGTCGTGGCATTCTATGAGGAATTTCAACAAGCTGATAATGATGAAGCTCATTAGCCAAAAATGAAATGAAATTGGAAATGGTAATCGGATATTCATGTCCATTACGTACTATGCGCATAATGGATTCATACTTACATAGTACGTAATATTCATACTTGTGCCGTGGCGTGTCTGACCTAACAATAGACCCCTCCTTCTCCAGTGGATGTAGTCAAAATCTTACTAAGGGATTATACCAGGAGATGGGCAACAGCATCCACCTGAGTAATCAACACACCAAACTGCGATCACCAATCCGCCTGCCAAGCGAGGTGATTATGGCAAGCCTCGTCCAGCAGTGAAATGTAATGTAACACCCAACAGTCACATACATAGTCCAGATCCCACACTAGGATTCTATGGGTATCAGGAATTACGAGTACCATGGTACCACAATACCCAGCCCCGGAACAAATAGTTAGTAGTAGTTTTGTTAGTAATAGAACTTTTTCTGAAAGAGTTTGTCCGGGGAAGTACTACCACCGTACCTATTTCTGCCGCCAAGCAGTAGTGTTCGCATTGCTGTGTTTCGGTTTGAAGGGTACGGGTGCCGGTGAAATTACAGGCACATGAGACTTTTCATCTTTATGTCTCAGGGTCGGCAGCGCGCGTGTGATGCCTCTGGTGTTACAGGCGTTCATAGGCTACGGTAACTGCTTTCCATCTGGTGGGCCGTAAGCTTGTCTGATTGACAAGTAGCAAAAAAAAAAAAAATATTTGAAGATCATGCAAACATTTATCCGGAGCGGGAATCGAACCCGCAACCTCTTGCGTCTCAGCCGGCTACTCGCCCTCTGTGCCATGGAGGTCGTCCATTTTGCAATTACTTGAACTATTTTAACATGCAAAACGCACGTCTTGTTCATACATTATAGGAAACTAACTTAATTTGTATGGCAGCAAACTAATTAAGCAGTCAACTTGATGGCTTCCTAAGTGTTACTAGTTTCTACGATAGTTTCGAAGTCGCTCTAATGTTGCCACATCGGTCACACATGTTCATAGTTTCAGTGGTGCGATTACGTAACTTTGTTGCTATCGGGTTCAATTGGTTTCAGTGCTGTTTCTTATTGGAGCGATCTTTCGTTTAGTTTTTGCGATTACTTAACTAATGCAGTCCATTTTTATAGGCTTTGTAACTTTATAATTAGGTAGACTGGTAATCGGAAGAGTCATTTCGGTTAGAAGTATTGAAACTGATCGAAACAGACATCAACAGAGTTACATAATCCACAAGCTGGTTCATGCGATAGTGTTTAAATCCAACATCAGTGAACCTATAGTCCAATCAATGTGTAATTCGGCCAGGCTTGTCTTGGTCCATGTTCAATTAATCACATTGCATTCAACTTCAATTCGCCTTAAGGCGATGTCTCTCTTTTCCGGATTTTCTTCACGGCTGAAGCAGAATAATTTATTACTATCTGTCTTTCAAGTAACTGGTTTTGTAACTTGCTTAGGCTGTTTAATTAGTTTTGTTTTCTGAGAAAACAAAGGCTATATTTACTCCTTTTTTCAAGCGTCATTTTGTTTTAATTTTGTAATTACAGGTTTAATTGTTTAAAAACTTCTCGAGAAGGAATTCTAAGCGTTTTTGTAACTTTTCATGGGTCCAATAGTGAAGTAGCTAAAGCATTACCATTTTTGTTCATCATAGCATCTGTCTGTCTCACCGTCATGCTTGATTTCCTTTAAATTATATTATAGACTAGCATCTGCCCATGACACCACCCGCGCAGAATCTAGACCCCAATCTTTCTTGGTAAATACCCTACATGACAGCGAAAACCGCATTCTTGTCCATCCAAGTAATATAGCTCGAGGAACCGACGTTCGTTCTGAACCAAACGACGCAGTGCAGGAAGGCCCAATTCGGTGAACCAACAACCGTTCCGAACCAAACGACGCAGTGAAGGAAGGCCCAATTCGGTGAACCAACAACCGTTCCGAACCAAACGACGCAGTGCATGAAGGCCAATTCGGTGAACCGACGACATTGTAAAGGTAGCAGAAAATCGGGCTGCTGACCAGATTGTCACACCGGCGTGACTAACAGGAATTTATTTTACTCGTGGTCACACGTGGTGTGGTGTGATCAGTAGTAAGCTGTTAAAACATAAGACTCGTGGTCACCCTATTAGTATGGGAAATTGAATAAGTATATAATATCTGCCCTACAAGACGATGACAACAATTAGTTCCTTTTACCTTGGAGGCGACTCAAGAGCGTTCGCCATGGTTCTATGGCGAAGACTATTATCCAGCAATAGGCATCTACAGTCTACTTGCTGATGATGATTATGATGAACCATCTAAGACTTCCTTCACAAATACAGGTGTGATTAGGGATAACCAGCCCCCTTATTCGCTATGACCAAACGTAACATAACGCGGGCTCGTTACGATATCTACGTGGAATCATCGATAAATCGCCAATCTGTATGCCAATGTCAATTTCATAAAAGCGACGAAGCGGTAATAATAATAATAATAATAAAGCCTATTTATTCCTTAATAAAAAAAGATTACACGCTAAAAACATACATTATATTATTTAAACTTAATTAAGGACCCTCTTTGGGTAAAGGCCTCCTCCATTTTTTGCCATTCTTGTCGATCTTGAGCTATCTTGACCCATCTTTTACCTGCTGTTTTCAGGCGGGCGGTTACGAGTTGTCAAAATAACGTGTTTAGGAACCACGTTTACGTTTAGAACACGTTATGACGTCACACGTTATTGGCAAGGAATCTCTTAGGTCATGGCGAATAAGGGCCCAGAAAGACGTTGCTTTGTAAGAATGTAAAAAGATACTTTAGATTAAAAAAAAAACAAGATTGAAGAAATTGCTTTTAATCAAATATGGGGCCTAATGTAAGATGGTTCAATTTCGATAGAAAATACTTCTTTTGCTCATCTTAACATTGCTCAACCATAGATTTTGCCACCATAGCCTCCCCATCCTCCTTTTCCCAGACCAACACCTCCAAGCCCAAGACCACCATAACCAAGGTTATTGATACCGCCAAGACCACCTAAGCCCCAATCGCCTCCAATTCCTACTGTTTTTACAACAGGAACGGAGATAGGGGCGATAATAGGTGTCGAGATGACTTGTCGGATCACAGGAATTGGGGCCGCCTTGACGAGGTTGGCAGTGGAGACCGCGGGAGCCAGAATCGAGCCAGTGATGATGGGGGCGCTGTAACCGCTGACACCCAGACCACCGTAGCCCAGACCACCGTAGCCCAGACCACCGTAGCCAAGACCACCAAGCCCTGGAGAGAAGAAATTGGTTATAAGAAATGGGATACGATCTACTAACTGTTTTTACTTCTTTTTGTTAGTAGTAGAACTGCTTGTGAAAGAGTTCGCCCGGGGTAGTACTACCGCCGTACCTATTTCTGCCGCCAAGCAGTAGTGTTTGCATTGCTGTGTTTCGGTTTGAAGGGTACGGGTGCCGGTGAAATTACAGGCGTCCATAGGCTACGGTAAATACTTTCCATCAGATGGGCCGTATGCTTGTTTGCTTGCCAAGTAGTATAAAAAAAAAACAAAGAATAAATAAATAATCTGACTAATGTGTGGTTTGGCAAAGATTTATGTTTTCTAGAGAGCGAAAGTCGTTATTTGATGGATATAGTACAGTGGTAGCAATTTTCAACCCACATCATTATCATCAAAAATAAATGTATTTCATTTATCTTATTATTATTATTATTATTTTTTTCAACGTCATCCACAGGTAAGTCAAGTGTTGGACATCATCAACCTGTAGAAATCCACTGCTGACATAGGCTTCCTCCATAGAATGCCAAGACGAATGGATTCGAGCCACGTCCATCCATTGACTTCTTGCGACCTTTATAATGTCCTTGGTCGACCCAGAGCCTAGACCAAAGAATGCCAAAACGATATTCAAACTTACATTAAAAAAATAAGCCAGTCGCTCTGTATTTCATGTATATTAATCCGTAAAATGATAATAATACGGCCACCGCTATATTAGGATACACTTAAAATCATATATCACTCAGCCATGGTTTTTTTAGATTATGTTTACGTTTAATCCTACAGTGTCCGGCCTGAGAATAAACTCCTCCAAACCCTCTTGTGTATGCCGTAAAAGGCGACTAAGGGAATACGTCAGGGGATTATTTACTTTTGACTACCTTCCTAAGGTTTTTAAGTTCTCATTTACTATGTATCAGCAACTCCTTGCTCCGAGGCACCACACAGGCGCTTCTCACCTAGTGGTAAGACGGACCATTTATGTAAGCCAAGCCGTGTTTGTTGCCTGATTCTTCTAGGCTTGGTCGCGTTGGAACAGGACTTTTTAGTTTATAAGACGATTCAAAATGATCCTTGTGGTTTCAATGACTAAAGTTCTTTTGACTTTGACTTTGACTTTAATGAGTAGCATAGCAACATCAATCTGAGTACTTAACACCAAACTGCGATTACCAATCCTGGCCAAGCGTGGTGATTATGGCAAATCCCCCCATCAAGGACGCATGCAATGGGGGAGGCCTCATCCAGCAATGTATGACTCCGGCTGACGAAGATGACGATTAACATTATGATTGACTCTTACCATAACCTCCATCTGCGACGGGGTTACATTGCACACCAGCGATGGCCAAGAGGCAACTGAACTGAAAAACAAGTAAGTACCTAATTAGAAAATACCACAGAGTGAGTAGTTTTATATTTTTAAGCTAAATAGACTACATAACATAATAGTACAGGCAAATTAGCAAAAAGTGTGGACCTAAGTCGTGTAGTCGTGGATTCTTATGGAAACGTTAGATGACACGAAAAGAAGCTTATCCTAGGTTTGCACCGTTTCTGGCGCTTACGGAACCCTTTTAAATATTAGGTACAAACTTAAAAAGGCCGTAAATTTTAAAATAGAAAGAAATTACTTGATGCAAGTTAAATTACGTATAGAGAGACTGTCTTAGTGCATTATGATTTTAATAAAAACCACGTGCATGTAGGGAACACAGTGTTAAACAAATGCATGTTCCGTAAAAAAAAAACCAGTATAAAACTTCCGGCGGATGTAGTACTAATTAAATGAATAAGGTTAAGTCAATTTCCAGAACTACATTAATTTTCCCCGAAGTAGAGCGACAATAAAATATGGAAAAGTGCCTTCCGTGAGACGCACCAAGGTGCAAACCTGGTAATGTATTTCGAACATTTTTCTGATAAGTCTATCAATTTGCACCGACTACCTTAATTTTCCCGGAGCCGTAATAACCACAAAAAGTTTTTTTTGTAAATGTTTTTTTTTGTATGTTCCGTATGTCGGATTTAAAAAATACTTAGTGCAAATGTAGATCATAACGGTTCAAAGTCTATGCCAAATTGCACCGACTACTTCTATTTCCCCCATTAAGTTACGGATATTTTAAAGTTTTTCACCCTATTTCACCCTGTTCCGTAGGGTGAAATTACTGATGCTTATTATTAGAGGTGAGGTCTAATTGTTTTGTATGGTGAGCCATACAAAACAATTAGAAAAGTTTTCATGACTACATCTAATTAGTTCCACACTTTTGCAAAAAATCACCTAATTTGACTGTTCCATAACATAAACAACAGTCATATACATTGGGATTCCCTGTGTCGTGGGTATCAGGAACTACGAGTCCCATGGTACCACAATACCCGAAATAAATTGTAGATCATGCAAATAATTGCCTATTTTGATCACAAAAAAACCTCGGTTTTTGACATGAAGTACTCGATAGTCAGATACATATAAGTAAAAAGACTTACAATGATGTAGGTGTTCATATTGCTTTGTGTACAGGCGAAGTGTGCTCAATGGCTGGATCCCCAGGTTATATACCCACACTGGTATCCTAATGCCTATTTCGGTGTAGCAAATTCGGCGGATGCATACGTCCGAGGCGCACGCACGCTGGTGCAAACAGCTGTTCTTGTTGCATCAGGGTATTAGCATTTGATATCCTTGTACCTATTTCGTACCTGACAACCAGCAAAAGTGATGGACTGGGAACTGGGTATAATCTGCTGTAAGGTTGCGTTTCCACAGGAGATGAGCGGAGGATGCGTGGCGAGGGATGTGTTTGTTAAGAACCATTAGAATTGCTTCATTTATCTGGCTTCGCTCAGCGCAGCTCTGGTGGAAACGGCGTAACAGAGCAAGGTTTTTATATGTGAAAAACAAGCGAGGATTGTGTGCGAGGAATGTGTGCAAATGATGGACGCGAGAAACTACTAGCAGTCACTAGACGGAGTTTGTTAGAGGTAGATTTGTAATCTGCGCACCGTTTCACAGCGTCGCTACGCATCCTTGCACCGCTCATTTACCTCGCACATCTTTGGTGGAAAACACTTTATTGGACAAAGCTGAAAAAAAACAACTAAAGAATCAAACTACAAACTAATAACGGAATGACAAATGGATGGTCTTATCGCTATGAGCGATCCCTGCCAGGCAACCTTGGGATGGACTGAAATTAATAAGAACGATACAGAACGGCATAATAGTGCTAAATTGCAAAGACTTTGTAGCGTAGATTATTTATTTGTCAAAAGATTCTAAACCAATGTCAGGGTATATAACATAACATAACACCCAACAGTCTCATACGTAGTCTTGATCCCACACTAGGATTCTCTGTGTCATTGGTATCAGGAACTACGAGTACCATGGTACCACAACATACAAACCCGGAACAAATATTTGCAGATCATACAATTATTTGTCCCGCAGCGGGAATCGAACCCACAACCTCTCGCATCTCAGCCGGCTACTCGCCCACCGCGCCGCAGAGGTTATCAGTATTTATACTCCACTTTGCCGCACGATTGATTATTTCAGCCTACTGTAAGCAGCGATGTAAGTTGCATCATGAATTGTTATTACACATTAGTATTGTGCGTAATGTGCATCCTCGCGGGAACTGCCTCCCAATAACAGTAGCAAGTGGGAATGGGGAACGCAACAATGGGAATCATTTTGGCAGCCTTAGTGATATCAATATTATATGAAACTTGAGTAGGGGAAACTTCTTGACCTAAATATTCCTCTTTTCAAGTTTCAAAGATTTGGACAGAGCTGATGCTGCCAAAATGACCCTATTGTTGCGTTCCCCAATGCAATATGCTACTTTTATTGGGAGGCTGGGCTGACTGTATACCAACAGCTCAAGGTGAAGGTGAACATCGTCTGGGAAACGACAAACTAGCACCAACAATTCAGGGGCATGTTGCACCAATCCACACTTATGTTATAAATAAAAATGAGGGGAACACCCTTAAATCAGTTCTTTTTTTATATGACCTCTGAGGATTTACTCAATTTTACCAATGTCAAGTTATTGATTTATTCAAACAATTTCCAGTCGTCAAGTCCTCTGTCAAGTCATGTTGTAGTAAATTGATGGCAGTTTACTAGAATGTTCCTGGATAATTTCCCCCCCTTCGAAAAGACACGCAATACACTTATTTTATTTAAATTCACTACCATGTGCTCTTTATAAGCTACACCGGTTGAAATGCCACCAAAATACAACAGATTTAACTCAAAAAAAAATACTAGAAATTGAAATAAAATAAATAACTTTTCATTTAAAAAACCGACTTCCGCCATTGTATTCGACTAAATATTTGGATGAAAAAAAAATTATGAAAGAACCACAGTGGTGAAAGGATTATGATACTTTTTGAATGCAAATGCTTGGTTTGTTGCTGAAAATATCAAAATCGCCATATGTATGCCTACAATATTTGAGGAGTTTCCTTTTCTCATGGATTCCATCATCAGAACTGGATTCTGAAAAAAATGGGACCAATCTGGAAGTACGAGTATATCTATTCAAATAAAAAAAGAATTTTCCAAATCGGTTTATAAAAGTCGGAGATACGCGGTAACAAACATAAAAAAAAACAACCGAATTGAGAACCTCCTCCTTTTTTGGGAAGTCGGTTAAAAAGGACGACGTCTCCGTTCGAAAGAGTAGAAAAAAGTCTTAAATCAGTTCAATCTGTTTCTTACACTTTGAACATAAGTGTACAACACGAACTTAGCGCGTTAGTTAATTACAGCTAATTAAATATTGAAGAAGTTAAGTTGATATGATAATTGTACCTTGTTTTATTTTGATTGCGTTGTAAGTATAGGTAATCATTAAATACATTTGAATATAGTTTTCGGCAGCCTTAGTACTGTCTAAATTTTTTATAACATACGTAGTCATGAAAGTCATGACACTAGGATTCCCTGTGTCGTGGGTATCAGTAACTACGAGTTACCATAACACCCAGACTCGAAACAAATATTTGCAGATACATACATTTGTCCCGCAGCGGGAACCGAACCTGCAACCTCTCGGATCAACCTGCCGGCTACTCGCCCGCCCCCCCGTTAATCGAGAGGGGGCCATCTTTAACTGCTTAGTCTGGTTTGTGGTTTCCACAATCCGAATACACAATACTTACTATACTTTTAAGATAACTAAATTTATTATTTATAATTTGATTATAAATAATCTTTATCTCATAAATTAAATCGGCAAATTATTTAAACTCAAAATTTAAATTGCTCAATTGCAATGGGAATGTAAGCTTAGCTAAAAACCAGTTTTTATATTTTGCACGTAAATAAAGTGCACACAAAATAAGTGTGAAAATAAAAAGTCTGAAAGCACTTCGAAAGCAAAGCGTGCTGCTAACTACCGATACAGCCTTCCGATTCAGGACTGGTCGATTCGGAAGTGTTTTGCCAAACCTATATAAAATAAAAAATGAAAAAACTTTCAATTAAAGGCTGCAGCACACCGGTTGCGTACACATAGACGTCGTTTTGCACGTCGTCGTACCATGACGTATGGAATGCGTGACGTGCACGCAAGCGTGTACACACAAAGTGTCACGCGTGTCTACTTTACGTACTGGATACTGCATCCAGTGTGAATTAGCCTTATAGGTACAAAATAGATTACAGTTATTTGCTATAGGTACGGATATTGAAAATCTTTCTTTTCCATACGCTGCATAGAAGATGGAAAACGAACATACTTAATAGCACACAATAAACAATTAAACATCATAATTCAATAGGTAAGTAAAGACATAACATGATAAAAGATGGGCAGTCTTATCGCTGAGTAGCGTCTCTACCAGACAACCTTTGGATGGAATAATCTGTACGTAACAGATAACATACATTCGCTAAAGACAGTTTCTGTGGAGATGCCACTTGAATATCAAATTGAAACAGATTACTGTAGAAGATTTTGGAAAGATAACCTCCGTTATCTGCCCAGCAAGTGTACAGTTCAACACCCTGTATAGTAGGTAAGTCAGCCGAATCTAGCGGTCTTGACTCGAGGGACAGCAACGTTTCATGCTGTAGAGTTTTTACACTCCGTGGCACTGCACAAAAGAAAACATTTATAGTGAAACGAATCCGGTTAGCGACCGGTTTAAACTGGTTTTAGTCGGATTTTGCATAAAAATCATTATGTTGCTAGTAAGCATTATTCTATAGGTACGTTCCAGGTTTCAAGTCTATCGCCTCATAATAGACTTTTCCTCCCGTGGACGTTATAAAAGCCAACTAAAGGATTACATCAGGGGATGGGCAGCAATATCCATCTGAGTACTTAATACCATTACTGCGATCACCTATCCGTCTGCCAAGCGTGGTGATTATGGTAAGTCCCCTCATTTTATACAATGGGGGGAGGCTTCGTCCGGCAGTGGACGTAAGCAGGTTCTTAAAGAATTAAGCTCAAGAATCCCGTTTCTGGTAATAAAATAACATCTGTCAAGCTAAAACCAAACCAAATAAAGAAGAAATCGTAAATTAAGCATATTCATTTTGTTATAGGTGTATTTGATGTACTGAAGACGGATGGTCGAAAAAGCCTTCAAATACTACAAAATCACGTTTAAAGGCCACAACACACCGGCTGCGTACGCGCAGACGTAGATGTGCACGTCAACGTACCATGACGTTGTAATGTATGGAACTGTATGAGACATGGCACACCGCTTGCGTGATGTGCACGCAAGCGTGTACATACGCAGAGACGCGCGTGCCTACTTTACGTGCTGCATACGCATACGGTGTGTGAGTCTCCCTTGAGTTAAAATTGAAAAAATTGTATATAGGTCAAATCTGCAAGCGTTTGTTATTCCGTATAAAGTCCCCGGAGACATTACATTGCTCGAGCTGAGTGCATCTATAAATAATTCCCAACATACAAACTCTTGTAAAACGTGGCTCTTCCTGAAACGAATTTTGTATTACAATGCTTACATTACATTGTCTGCACAGAGGAAAATAAAAAAGTACTCTAAATGTAATAATCATGATATTTTTAATGGCAGACATAAAGAACCTGTGTGGTTACACATTCAAATAAACTGAACAATGGGTTGAGCAAATATTGCAGCTATAAACACCAACATACTTGTATCTTCAAGCTTTTTTCCTTTTAGAGGTAAATAGAGGCCATTTTTCGTCCATATAGTCTCACGTTCCGACAATAGGAACAAACTGCGACAATTTTCGAAAAATAATCTCACTATCAGCTTTGTAGTCTCGGCCTAAGGATAGGACTCCTCCAACTCCTCCCGTGGATGTCGTAAAAGATGACTAAGGAATTACACCAGGGGATAGGCAGCAGAAAACTGGGGTGCTATTTTTGATAGTCACTGAGTGGCTGAAAAGACTTTACAACTTAGACTTAAAAACTTACTTAGACTTTTAAATTATAAAAATAATATTTGTATTTCTCATATAGAGTTCTTTTATTTGATACGTCACATTTGACTATATTTGAATTTGATAAAAGTTTTTTTTTAGTTTGCTCCCCAAAATTAACCCGTGAAATCAGAATTAGTTGATTAACGCGTCCGTGATCCTACTAATATTATAAACGCGAAAGTTTGTGAGTATGGATGGATGTTTGTTACTCTTTCACGTAAAAACTACTTAATGGATTTGAGTGAAATTTGGAATGGAGATAATTTACGCCCTGGATTAACACATAGGCCTGGATTAACATCATCATCATCATCATAAATTTTCATCATTATTCACGCGGGTGAAACCGCGGGGCGCAATTAGTAAGGTCATATAACTCTATACATGTACCAAATTTTAGCTTTCTTGGTCCAGTAGATTCGGAGAAAATAGGCTACGACAGACAGACACCTAAGTTTTTCTTATTAGTTTCGGTAGTATCCTTGACGTACGGAACCCTAAAAAGGAGGCTATCAATAAATTCGTCAGCAATTACTACTACGTACGTATCGTTTACGTCTCGTTGGTTAGTCTGGTTCAAATAGTTGCATTGTTGCTGTGTAATAGAAGTCCAATCCTGGACATAGGCCTCCTTCTAGAATGCCACGACGAACGGTCTTGAGCCGTCTCCACCCACCGACTTCCTGCGACGTTTCTAACGTCTTGTTTAATCTCGAGGTGCCTTGTGAAATGTTTACTTAATTTTTCGCATCACATTTTTTACATTGCATGTATATTGTGAGGTCTCAGCCAATAGTAACTGACTGAAATTACTTGAAAACAACAATCCTTTAAGCCAAAGATGACTTGCCAATAGAATGTCGCCGGTTACTGACTAAGTGTAATCCTGCCATTATTATATTCACTACCCCATGCAGTAAGTGACGGGATTACGGACCCTGGAATAAGGATTACGTACCTACCCACAGGTCGCGTATCGCACCGCCCACACTCAGGAATTAATATTAAGTAAATGTGGGTTTGTTGACCTTTAATGCGAGAGTAAGTACAACCTTACTCTCGCATTAAGACGTGTAACAACGACATTTTGGCAAGATTTTTTTTTTAAATTTTTGTTCCACTAGTATGGTCTTAAAAGTTCATGATGAAATAATATTTTAAAAAATATAACAATTTTTCTAAAATTACTTTATTTTATGAAAATTACAACTAAAACATAATATGAGAAATGTCGAATTTTATAAATGTGATAATGATTTGATAATTTGATTTGGTATCGAATTTTTGTACTGAATAGTTTTTGAACTGAATCGCTATAAGAGCTTATGGGAACACCCCTGTATAGCTAGCACAAGCTAATTAAGAGTTGCTAGTAAGACGATAGTAAATGTCGAATATTAACCAATCAAATTAGAATGATTTCGAACTACCCCGATGTCATTGGCCAATATTACTATTTGCGGTTGTCTCGCTAGCGTCTTGGTAACGTGAGTCAGCCTGTGCTAGGCGTACTGATCATGTGTACAAAGTTTCATTGAGTTTGAAGAAATAATGTACAAATTACCGCTCTACTTATTATCTAATTACCTACCCACGATACTTGGATTATTATAATTTACTGAAATAAACATTTTTATTTTTTTTTGGATGATGACGATTTGCGCATTGGATATAAACTGAGTTGCAAAGAAATAGGGTCACTGAGAAAAAACCACAATACCTCCCAACCTATGCAAAACATTGATTTTAAATAAAAATCTTGAACCAAAAAATAGTACATCGAAGAAAAAATCTTATTATACCTAGTTTATTAGTATCTCTTTCACCTACAATTTGTTTCAGCTATCTTGCATAGTTGAAGAGATATCTTGGCTTTTCCAAGTGACCCCGTTTCATTGCACGCCAGTGTATTTATAAACATTTAGGTATAAAAATGTTGCTGGAAATGGATGGTAGAACTGCCTTAATCACCACGCTTGGCAGGTGGATTGCTGATCACAGTATTCATGTTGAGCAAGTATGTCATACGACGTGTGTATGTGATGGGTGATCAGTATCTAGGGATGAGGTAGGCAGTATAGGGGGATCTCTATATATTTAGGGTCACCAAGATACAGGCTTGGCCTAGTTTGGACCCTCCGTAAAATCTGTACCTCATCATGATACAAATAGGCCGACTAATACTAAAAACGATAGCGAGTCGCTAGCGAGTCGATAGTAAAGGACAAATAGTAACCAATCAAATTGCAGAGATTTCAAGCTACCCCGATGTCATTGACATTTGCGATCGTCTCGCTAGCGTTTTGGTAACGTTAGCCAGCCTGAGTAACGTTAGAGGATTTTTTTATGCATGGGCAATGATTGACGCTATCAAAAATCGGAATTGTTATATTCGTATTATATGCAAATATCGGTATATTGCGATCTTATTGTGTTCTAATGTTGTCATTGTGCTATCGATTGTACTTATGAAAATATATCAAAAAGTAACCAAGTGTGAGTGATGACATCCTGCCACAAAATCTTACGATGATGTATAGGTATCAAAACAATTGGAATATAAATTATATGGTTTTTAATAAATTTTCATGTTCAACTTTGAACCAAGTTTTGAGTTCTCTTCTTCCCTAACTACCCACGAGAAGGTACCTTTTATATTTAACTAACTTTATGCTACAATAAAAACAAACAACATAGAACAAACTACTTATAAAACTACAAAATACATAGAATACTAGAATAGTTAGTAGTAGAACTTCTTGTGAAAGAGTTCGTCCGGGGAAGTACTACCACCGTACCTATTTCTGCCGCCAAGCAGTAGTGCTCGCATTGCTGTGTTTTGGTTTGAAGGGTACGGGTGCCGGTGAAATTACAGGCACATGAGACTTTTCATCTTTATGTCTCAGGGTTGGCAGCGCGCGTGTGATGTCTCTGGTTTTGCAGGCGTCCATAGGCTACGGTAACTACTTTCAAACCAGGTGGACCGTATGCTTGTTTGCTTGACAAGTAGTATCCTACTATCCTACTAATATTATAAACGCGAAAGTTTGTGAGTATGGATGTTTGTTACTCTTTCACGTAAAAACTACTGAATGGATTTAAGAGAAATTTGGAATGGAGATACTTTACGCCCTGGATTAATACATAGGCTACTTTTCATCATCATCAATTTTCATCATTATTCACGCGGGGCGCAACTAGTAAAATATAAAAAAGAATATATTTTGGAATTATACCATGGATAACGGGGAGCTGTAGTAGCCTAGTGGAAACCATTTAATATTTGTTTTTTATCTGAGTACTTATAATTATTATATCTGTTTTACTTATTATTGTTTACTGTGTATAATTTGACTTATATATTATTTATTTACTTTCATTCTATTTCTTTTTTATAAACATTATAGTTATTTTATTTTATTTGATGTGTTTAATTGTGTCCTTGACTTTTTTTACCAATTTATTATATTGTTTGCTAGATGGCCCCAACGGAAGTCCAGCGTAGGTTGTTTACAACCTGCATATATGCTGAGTTGGGGCCTTTTTGCAACAACATTTTTTTGTTTTAAATACTGTTTGCTAAATTGTATCTAATGTTGTTGCAAATAAATCTATTCTATTCTTGTCTATTCTTTATTTAAAGTTACCAAAGCTTTCATAATGAACTAGGTATTGAGTGCCACAGATATGAATTCATTCAATGTTGTTCATTATGTTTCTTTATTTGAATGCCCAACTGGTTTACATAGTGAAACTAGTCCCTTCCAGATTTATAACAAGCTCCTGCTGTCCAAGTAACATTATTATAAAGTCTACAAACAATTTTCAGTGGCAGCAATCGCGCGTAGAACGGTAATGACAGGAGAGAGCTCTCGCGGGAAATAAGCGCGACGCAAATTGTTTTCTCCAATCGGAATGCGATTTAAAATTCATTAATGTGCAGGCTTACGGCAATAAGGGCTTTTCATCTTCGATTAAAAAAAAATAGTTCAGATTGGTTTGATAGATGGCGCTGACTCAACTCTAGCTGTCTAGATTGACAAATGTATTATCTGTGGTGTACGCGTACAACTATTATCTAACTAGTCTGTGGCTATTAGTCATGTTAATTCTGTTTGTTTCTTGTTTGTTTACTTCTTATTTTCTTCTTAGGATGGGTTACTATTATGTAGAAACACTCCCGTATGTAAAAAAAACACATGAAAAATAATTACGAAAAAGTATTGGATAGGTAACTAAATAAGATGCTGTACGTCTAGTACGGTTTTTGATAGTTTTCGAACACTATATGAAGTTTCGTTTCCTGCCATACATTTACTGACAGCGTCCTTAGTTTTCTTCTCGTTTTCGCTAGGGGCGCTGCAAGTAGTATGGAAGAAAACGAAACTTCATATAGTTTCGTAAACTATCAAAACCCGTATTAACCCTACTGGTTCAAATTATTGTTGTTTTATAGCGCAAGTCTCGAGTTAAACTTTTGTTGAAACTACACCTAAAGTGTAGTAGTCTGGCACATTATAAACACACCAGCATGTACAAAGGATTTATTAACATCAGCATCTTATCTCTATCTGCCATGTGCCATATTAATGGCCATTTTGTAATGTAACAAGAAAGCTTATTCTGAGCAAGAAAGCGTCTTATGATGGCAAGAAAGTCATGAATACAAAACACGTTCCTGTCTTATCACAAAGGTTCTTATTTGCTACTCAACGAGACTAAAAGGAGTTTATAAAATTTATTTTTACTAGTTTAATATACTAAGGGCCTCGTTCACGATCTTCAAGTAAAGTGTTGATTAGTTACTTCCTAAGTAGCGTTGACCAGCAAGTAAAAGTGCGCGGCGCGGGTAATTTCTTGCAAGTTTCGTGAAACACAAAACAATTCGTATAAAATTGAAAATTGTAATGGATAAAGCTAAACGACTATATTATTATATTAGACTATGCACTTGGTTCACTGCATTTTTAGATAAGCGAAATCTGGCAACAAAATCATATTCATCAAGTTCGGCAAAATAATTTACACGAACATGAAATACACGAACTCAAGGAATTGTTTGTTTTGTTGAATTTTCTAATTTACTCTATTTGATGATTAATTAAATCAAATAAATTCATTTCTAACACCTTCTTATAGGTTTTTTCGAAACAGTTTGATACTATCTACACAAAACCAGACGAAACTTGACTTTACTCGTCAGTTAAACCGGCTAATCGGCAGATGAAGCAAGAAGTAAGTTACAGGATACTTTACTTCCTGGTTAGTCCTACTCGGCCTTTGTGAAACTCGTATGCACAGTTACATGGGACTTTAACCGACAACTAGCCTACTCGAGACTTTACTTGAAGATTGCGAAAGAGGCCCTAATTCTTACAAATGCTTGAGAAACTAGAAACTACTTTTGATCCATAGTGTATGGTCAAATATATCTAAAGAATTTTGTTTATAGACTATAATCAATATTTATAAATTAGATAATTTAAGTTTTAAAAATAATGTTATCAAGGACTAAGAGGTTACGTCAGGGGAGCCTGAGTATTTAACACCAAACTGCATTTACCAATCCGCCTGCCAATCGTGGAAATTCCCCCCATTGCGCGCTATGCATGCTGTGGAGGCCTCATCCAGCAGTGGATGACTTCTGGCTGATGAAGAAGATGAATAATGTTATCTGAGTCGTCCTAAGAAATATTCCTATCTTCACACACTCCTGGCTCGGGTGGAATGGTGAGGGTATTGGTACCGTGCTTCATGTTCTCTGCATAGTCCTGAAATAAATATTTTTTAAATAATAATCTAATAGCATAATATTTTTACCAATAAAAACAACAGCAACCGGACGACGGAGTAAAGAAACATCCCTACTCGATGGATCAAAGATCAAAGCAGGAAGTCAGTGGATGGAGGAGGCCCAGGACCAATCGTCGTGGCATTCTATAAGGGAGGCTTATGTCCAGCAGTGGACTTCTGTACAGGCTGATTATGATGAGTCGTATACTTCTAGTTCAATCCAGTGACCAAGTGGCACATATAAATTGATAAATTGCTAGTTGTTACGACTGTGTACTGTATGTACTTTGTACTGTATGCACTTTGTACTGTATGCACTTTGTACATTATGTACTTTTTACTGTATGTACTTTGTACTGTATGTACTTTGTACTTTTTACTGTATGCACTTTGTACTTTATGTACTCTTTACTGTATGTACTCTTTACTGTATGTACTTTGTACTGTATTTACTTTGTACTGTATGTACTTTGTACTGTATATACTTTGTACTGTATGTACTTAGTACTTTGTAGTCTTGCACCTTCATCCACCACTTCCTGCGACCTTTATAAATTATATCCTTGGTCCAACGAGAGGGGTGTGGGGGGGGGGGGATGTGTACGAGTATTTTCTGATAGCAAAACAGTAGTAATGCTCACATGTTCAACGTCAAGCCGGTCCATCTCATGCACAGATTTCATCATTTTCTGTGTCCTTTTCTGCGCTGAAGCTGCTCGCTGTTGTAAAATCTGGAACAAATTGAGCTAAATAATTCAAACGAACTGGGAATTTATATTGTTGTCCGAGTTGGTACTGTACTTGTTGTAAATGTAAAAACAAATAAATTTTCTGTTTGTAGGTTGTCACCACAAATAGTGTCAAGCGGGAGTTAAGTACAGAGAGCCGAAAAGCCGAATCACCCCCATGTTTACCTTTAAATTTACTTTGTAATTATTTTGTTCCGAATAAATCCACTTACAGGAAAATTATATTGGATATAATAGTTAGTTAATTATGTATTCGTGTGTCGTAGCAGATACTATGCGCTGGCATTCCTATTGGCGTGACCACGGAAGACCAGCGCTACTCTACCGATACCGGCACGATACTCTACCATATCAAATGTGGAGGTGACCTATTTTTTAACCGACTTCAAAAAAAAGAGGAGGTTCT
This sequence comes from Epirrita christyi, assembly GCA_951392215.1. Lineage (NCBI taxonomy): Eukaryota > Metazoa > Arthropoda > Insecta > Lepidoptera > Geometridae > Epirrita > Epirrita christyi. The sequence goes on along the minus strand of OX595843.1, from coordinate 14,673,589 downwards.
CAATTCAACTGTATGTTTTGTGTTTGTTACGCGATTACTCCGTCAATTATTATGCATTGATTTTGATGATTGTTTTTTTGTTTTTAGGGTTCCGTACCCTTAGTGTAAAACGGACCCTATCACTAAGGCTCCGCTTTCCGTCCGTCCGTCCGTCTGTCACCAGGCTATATCTCATGAACCGTGATAGTTAGACAGTTGAAATTTTCATAGATGATGTATTTCTGTTGCTGCTATAACAACAAATACTAAAAAACAGAATAACGTAAATATTTAAGGGGGCTCCCATACAAAAAAACGTGTTTGTTTGTGCCGTTTTTATAGATAATGGTACGGAACCCTTCGTTCGTGAGTCCGACTCGCTCTTGGCTGGTTTTTTGTCTATGCTATGTATTATGTCACTGATTCAAATTTTCGTTCATAATTCGGCTCCCCATTCTTTCCAGACTTCGTGGTCTTGAGCTATTTGTATACAGAATATTAGGAATGTATCCAGCTTGTCTCAATATCTAGATATCCTTGCCCACATCCATCTCACTTGGCATACAAAAGATATCACCAGCTCAATTACATGATAGCTTACCGGCTTCCAAAATTACGTCAAACATGTCATAAAATTCAAAGTAGTTTCGTTTTTATGGCATAAAAATAAATATATGTTTTGTTTTTTTTTGTTTTGTTGTTTGTTTGTTTTCCCTGACACAAACTTTGGAACATTCTGTTAAATATCCAGGAATATTATTACCCTTATTATTTTTATTATTTATTATTGTATTATATTATTATCCAGGTTGTTACCGTTTGTCTTCTTATTTCTGCTTCAGCCAGCTTCTCTTCTATATCAGGGAGGCTGATCTCAGGCTGTAAGGGATGAAGCAACCTTTGGAGGTGTTGTGGTGGAGAGTTGTTCCGCTTGCCTCCTTCGAACTCTTCGAGGGGGATTTCGAAAGCTATCGCTGGAAGGAGGAAACAAATTTGATCAGATAGGCTAACCCAATTGGCCTTTACTGAAGTAGACTTAATAGTGGCATCAACATTGTCATCAATCGAAATAAGTCCACTACTGGACATAGGTCTCCCTCAAAATGGCACGATATACAACAGCTAACATCCACTGACCTGCTGCAACCGAAACAATTATATCGGTACATGGAATGTCGAACCTTTAGAGCTTGTCCAGATAAGGCGTTTCACGCGCGATTCGACTCGCGCGATTGTGAAATACTAGAGCTTCATACATTTCGTCCACATGCAGTCGCGCGTTTGCGCGAGCGCAACACGCGCATCAATCGCGCGTGAATTGCCTCATCTGGACAAGCTCTATGTGATTAGGAGTTGATTTAAATAACAAAAGTTTTTTTTTTGTAATGTTGCTCTTAATTGACATTTATAATCGTGCAGTATTAGGAGTTTTTTATTGATTTTATATCTCTAAAGTAACTTAATATGTACTCACGAGGTTTTGGTTTGATTGGCGTCTCAGGAAGCACCACGGTTGGTAGATCATTATCATGGCTCCCATTATGACCATTTGTGGCTGCTCCATTGCCATTCGCCACCTTAGCGTGGCCGTTTTCAGGGTTATCTTCGGACCCCACTGCGTTGGCTGAAGTACCACAACCCATTGTGAAGCTTATTCTTAGATGTTAGAGTCCATTTCACTTTATTTTCGCTTTTGATGATCACTCACAGACCTTTTTGCACTTTTAATTCTAGATTCTACCCATCAATGTTCAGTTTTAATTCAATTAGTTCACTAACTAGTTCACTAGTTTATTCTTAACTTCTTTGTTTTTTATCTTAACTTATTATATCACAATAGTCTAAGATCACGAGTTGAAGTCTTAATTAATAACTTTAATTTATTCTCGATTACTCAGCTGCAAACAATCCCAATCGAATAATAACCTACAAGCTTTAGAGGTATTGGTTCGATTTTAAAATCGTTTAGTCTTGACCTAAAACCCTTCTAACATGTCCTACTAAAACCTCAGCTTTCCAATTTCCAATCAAAGTGTGACCCCAATTAGTCCCGTAATAGTCCCCCGTCTCAACGCGACCATTAACCTGAAAAATGTAATCAAATTAATTGTCTGGTGGGTTTTCCATCAACGCCACGTGATAAAGCGGCCCAATTTATCATTATGAATGCGGCACTTAGTGATACGGGGTCAAAAATGGAATCTGCTTCGAGTGATTTTGCGAAATTCTGTTAGTTGTATGGCCAGCATCATCCACCTGAGTACTACGCATGAATATTGTGTTTCCGCCTGTCAAGCGTGATGATTGTGGCAATTCTCCCCAATGTGTTTTATAGCATCATCCAGCAGTGGACGCCTGGAGGCTGATGATGATGATGATATTCTTATTTATTGTGTGCGTACGGTGCATATTATTAATGTAATAATAGTGTTCGTTGTTGTAGAACTTTATAATTAGTTATACTATAATTCGTGTCACTGGTTCAAATGTAAAAGTTTTTGAAGATGGATAAATGGATGTTTGTTACTTTTTCACGCAAAAACTACTGAACGGATTTTGATTAAACTTTACAGTAAGTATTTAAAGCTTATAAATCATAATAACATATAGGGTATAATTATAATAGATTTTCCACGTGGGCGGAGCCGCGAGCAAATGCTAGTATTTTATAGTTCAAATGAAAAACGAAAGAGATACCAATAAAAAACCAGCAACCCGCGAGAAAAATAAATGAAAATAGAGTTTAGACTGTTCTTTTACTCGTTAGGTATGTAAAGTAAGTTCGTAGCACCCGTAGACTACCCTTTTCGTAGCAGTTCGTAGACCCTGTTCACATCAGCTCGTAGCACGCCGTTCGTAGCAATATAAATTCAAATAAATTGTTTATGAAAATACTTTCAAACTAAATATGAAAACTGAAAATTTCTATACTTTTACAGTTGCCAAATAACTTAAAATATGGCATAGATGGCGTTATTTAGGTAATCCACTATTAAATATCATACATTGATGATAGTTCTGTGGTGTATCCGGGCTAAGATAGACCCTCCTAATCCTCCCGTGGATGTAGTAAAAGCCTTACTCAGGGATTACATCAGGGGATGGGCAGCAGCATCCACCTGAATACTTAACACTAACTGCGTTCACTAATCCGCCTGCCAAGCGTGCAAATCCCCCCATTGCACGCTATGGATGCCATACCTTTTAAATCACAATTCACATAACTGATGTATTAAAAAACAGATTTTATAAATCACATCAAAAAAACTATGATGTTTCCATCGATGCTTCAAATCTCTTGTCCTTCGTCGTATCACAGATTTTTCTTGATCCTACTTTAGATCAGTGACCACTAGCTGTAGGTACTCTGATTTTTAATCTTAGACAATTTTTTAAAACAAACAAACTGTCTGTTATATGTGTCATGTGTATGTGCACACGTATGATACACAATCATGACACTTATACACACAGTGGCATATCTTGACATTTGTTTTTTTACAAAAATTGTCTGAGATTAAAAATCAGAAGGTACCTTTAAATGAGCCTTTCAACATTGCTGAAGAGTATTTAGAGCGCCTAGAAGAGGCTTTTTGCATGCGCCAAAACCGAACTCTGACTCACAACTGAATAACACAAGAGACATTACCACCTGTCTTGCAGTTGACAGCTGCTAGCTCCCACAATCATGCAATAATAATACCACTTATTCTTTAACAATGCCAGTGAAATTACAGGCATTTGAGACTTTTCACCTTTATGTCTCAGCCCGTATTGCATGCCACGTAGGGTGCGTTCCAGATGGCTTTTGAGGTTATGCATTGTTATAGGCAGACATTACCGCTTATCATAATATTAAACTGGGTCATCTAATTGTTCAATCAATACCTTATATTAAAAAAAACACGAATTGATATTCGTGTTTTTTTGAGAAATGATTTTAGCCTATTTTTTATTTGGGTGGAGATGTTTTCTTCGTTTTTCGTGAAATCAGTGTAATAGTAAATCGTTGCATGACTAAGGTACTTACTGACTGACTACGCACAGCCTATCCATAAGTCCTAAATACCTGCAATTCGGAAGGTATATTTCTTTTAAATTTTTTGCCTAGGGATGCACTAAAAAAGGTATTTCCGAAATTCATCGAAGAAAAAAATCGACTTGGAAAAAACAACAGGCATTCCACTTTGTTTGACATCGAAATTTAATTGAAATTTGATTGAAATTGAAGCATTTGAACGTTTTCGGCCACTGGTCCATCTGTTTTTAATAAACTTTTGCGCTGCTAAATTCAATGTTCAACTAAAGCTTGCATGCATTCGTAACTCGTGGACAAAACCAGCACAATTTAGTAAACTGTGAGTCTAAATAAGTAATTAAAGACAAATATTTCTTTACAAGTTTTGATAAGCACTTTAAGCTTAATAATTACTTACTTGTTTTAAATTTATGATTTTTACGTTCTAGAATAAAACGCTGGATAAAACGCTGGAAATGTTCAAGGGAGATTTACCTATCATAATAGGTCCAACAATGAACTTAAAAAAAACACTAGCAGGTGATAATTTACTCGGCTATTTAAGTATAAATCGGAGTAACAACACACTAGTAGATAAGTCGATTTTATAGTTTGGCTTCAAAAAATTTTGGGTTCTAATGATATTGATAAGGCATTTTGATTTGCACGACTCGTATGGGCTAATCTTGTTTTTGTGGCAAAATAAACAGCTACAATAAAGACTTACCACATTTAAGCTTACCATAAATATATATAAACCCATAAAAAACAAAACAATTTTCAAAATGGCCGCGCGGCTTGTTGACTGATGCTAACCATTTTTCAATGCGGAAACAGTTCATACGAGTTCTCAGGACACACTGAGCGCGTGGCGAGCGAAGGTAATTTTTCTAATTATTTGGCATTAAATTCACAATATAATCTCATCTTAGTCATTATCATCAACCTTTTGTGTCACTCAGGACGCCTTCCTTTGTTAAAGGGAGAAAGATAAACGTAAAACGTAACCGTAAACTATAAAAGATAACGTATGCATGCGAAGATTTAATAATAATTGCTACATTTAACAATGCGGTGACAGATGTGATAGTTGAATGAGATGAGATTATAATTGTGAATTCAATGTAATTACGAGAATGGGGGTACGGGTATTTAAAAAAAACTGGCTGTCAGACACCAAAAACTTAGTTGATCTGAATTTTTACGGTTTTTACGGCTGTTGAAATAGACACTAGAAACGTTCTTGAAAACCTAATTATTAATAAATTATTGCACTTTAATCTGAGATTAAAGTGCAATAATTTATAAATAAATGAAATGAAATAAAACATTTATTGATTGTGAAACGAGTTTAGCATAAAATGGTGATAAACAGTCTTATACAGTAATACCCTGTATAAATTAAAACCTGTCTGTTATGAAAACTAAAACCAAAACCTTAGGCTGAGTTTCAGAGACGTTTCTTAAGCTTAAGATAAAAGTTTATCAAGCTTCCTTTCCGGAAGCTTGATAAACTGAGATCACCAAAACACCTTGTTCCAATAGGTGCTTCCTAGAGTAGTTAGAACGATCATTTTAAAAAAACAGCGCGTGCGTTGTTTGTTACCCCAATTCTTCTGTAGGTTTGGTCACGTTAGGATAAGAGTAAATTCACCTAGTTTATACAAAAAAAGTTATAAGATGATTCAAAATTATCTTTGTGGTATCAATGAATAAAACACAATTGAACAAATGTTGATAGTATTTTTTAAACTCTCACAATTAGAGCACATATTTATTATATTGTCACGGGTATTTATCGCGTGTTACCTTATTATTTATTTATTTTATAGTCGGGAATAATAAATAATATACCTTATTATTTATTATTCCCACTAAAAACACGCTATAAATACCCGTGAAAATATAATAAAAAGAGGAAAAGGTTGATGTTTCTTTTTGCATTTTATATTTTCTGTAAAGTTGTTCCCGGTGTGTCTATCTGTAGCCTGGGCTTGAGAACGGGGATGGATTGCCGACGATATTTCCTGATTACTCGACTCTTGCAAATAAAAACATTGGCTGAAAACCTCCCGCCTTGTGAATTATCTTCGATATCATTTGAAAGGAACTGAGGGAAATTATCATCTCCGAGGCGAATTGAGTGATTGGTTTTGGAAAGTAGAATTTTATGAGATTCAAATACAAGTCGGTATAAGAAAAAAAAGTCAATGAATATTGAACTCAAGTGATGTGATTTCATGGTTTGTGAAAACTTCAATGGAAATAAGTAAATGTTTTTGTATCAACGAAATAAAACAAATAGACGCAAAAACAGTTGACGGATAATAGCATCAAATTAGATTAGAATTAGATGGTACTAATTCTAAATTATCCTTGTGATTTCAATTAATAAAATACTTTTGACTTTGACTTTTCCGTTTGTTTCAATTCTTAAATCACTGTTTACACTTTTTTGAGAAGTTTATTTACTTGGTTATGAATCGATAAGTGCTCGTCCGAGACTCGAACCCGCGTCGGCGTCGTGCCACGAACGCATCGCTACATCGACTAGCGCGATTAGTGTGGATTACATTCAACCCGACTTTTTCCATTCCAACCCTGACATGTGCCTAGCATGACCAAAGTAGTTTAATACTTGCATGCCAAACATTCCGAAACATTTTCAATTCACATTTTCTAACAAAAAAAAAAAAATTGTGAAAAATTGTATTATATTAATTTATTGTAAAAAATCTGCGGTCAAGAAATAACACTAGTAAAAAGTAGTAAAAATACCCCTAAAAAGGCAAGGTAAGGGCCTTATTCATAATAATTTTTTAAACCTATTTTATTTATAATAGTTTATATTGTGATACCCAGACTCTTAAGAGACTGGTGGTAGCAGGAGAGCCGCACTCACCTACACACACATCTACATACACAAACACCTACACCCACCCATTAACACGTGCATACCCCTCACACACACCCCCCCACACACACTCACACACTCACACCTAACAAGTTTTTTATCAATTGTTAATATATATTAATAACAAACTTTAATATCTAAAATATCTATGATAGGTTGTATTGTAGGTAACTGTTACAAGGAGGAACACTGGCTTCTAAACTACAAGTTTTTCTTAGTTTAGAAGCCAAGGGGTCCATATAGATTTTTATGTGCTGTACAATCTCTTTATTTGTTTACTGTTAATTTGTATCAACCTTAGATTTTTTTTTTATTTTGTACGTTTTTTTATTGAAAATAAACATTTTATTATTATTATTATTATTATTATTATTATTATTATTATTATTATTATTATTATTATTATTATGTCTACCGTGCGTCGTGGCATTCTAAGAGGGAGTCATGTCCACCAGACTTCTTTTGTATTGTATTTATTTATTCATCCATAGACATAGTACCATGTACTAAGATACAGATAGGTAGATGTTTCTACAGGCTGCTGATGATGATGATAGGTAACTCTATTGGATCGCCGAAGTTTTCAAAATAAAGTATCAAGAGTTGATAAGCTCATATATTCAGGAGGACAATGCTTACATACAAATTACCATCGTGAGTACAGCCTGCCCTACTGACGGACAGAAAGCGTGGAGTCGAATAACTGAAGTTTTCGTTCGTTTTCGGCAGTTGATTGTAATCCACGCTCAAAGTCCGTAATCCGTACAAACAGTGGCCATATAATTCGGAAAGTTTCGGCTTAGATAAGTATCAGTAAGTTGAAGCTTTCTCGCATGATCATGCTCAGTAGTTCGATGGTTTTAAGTTCTTTTCATGCTCATTACAATCGTACACATACAATTTTTTTGAGTTGGTTTTTTGATTGTTTTTCGCCAAAATATGGTTTAACTTAGAAAGGCGTGCCTATGCCTATGATCACTCTAGCGTCAAAAATATCTGAAACGAATTTACTTAGAAAATTCGAATAATACAATAAAAAAAAATAAACAACTTTTTTCAATAAAATTTAATACAATATTCAGCAAACATGGAAACATGCCTACAACCTACGCATGTTGCATGTTTTCATGTTTTTTGAATATTGTTGCAGAACACCATTTAATTTATGAGACACTAGATAACTTTACTAAAGTCTCTGGCCGTCCTAGGGCCTATAGAAGTCCACAACTGGACATAGGCAAATCAAAATCAAATCAAAAGCATTTTAATCATTGAAAAATTTCATTCATTTTTAATTGTCTCATATATGAAAGTTACCCTTGTTCCAACGCGACCATGAAGAATCAGGCCTCCCCCATAGAATGCCACCACAAACTGTTTTGAGCCGCCTCCATCCCCCGACTTCCTGTTACCTTTATTGTCGACTACACCACTTGTCACTACTCGAACCTTTATTACCCAAACGGTTGTTAGTCCTTTGAGCTATATGGCATGCCTATTGCCACTCAATAATTACCTATATGTTATATGTAGGTTTCATTATTATCATCATCATCTACCTGTCCACTGCTGGACATAGGCCTCCCCCTAGAATGCCTTGACGATCGGTCTTGAGCAGCCTCCATCCACTGACTTCCTGCGACGTTTATAATGTCTTTAGTCAATCGAGTTGAGGGCCTTCCTCTATTGTAACACTTATTATTATGTTAGAAAGCCCCGGAGGTTTCTATATAAATAGGTACTTAACCTTTCGTGGATATAGGTTTGTTTAAGCGTTTATTTGCGGCCACATTTGGGTCCTGTGCAAACTGAACATTTGTTTAGGTTATGAGTTGACAATTCGCATTGTTACGTCGAGTTTTCTATCATTTTGATATTCATTTTGGACTCAACTACAACGACATAAGTGAAGAGTTTCTTGAGTGGTGGTAGTTGGTATCAAACTTTACAATTATCTCATCAATACAAGCCTCTCGGGCTGTGAGAAAGCTAGCTGAATTGCATATCTATCATTTTCAGATTCATTTTTGTTTAGTTTTTTTTTGCATCGCACTGCTTGTTCATATTGTAGATTCAACATTGTAACAGCTGTTGAACTCAGACTTGTTACTCCTTCACGCTCAAACGGCTGAACCGGATTTGAAAATCATCTCAGAAAATGTCTTACTTATGTATTCTATAACCTAAGCGAGTATTATGCTCTCATAAATAGTGAATATGTTAAACAGTAGCTTTGCCTACTTTCTTTGTATTAGCACAGTCTATTTTTAAACTGTGGTTACTGTTTTAAGTGTTTTTACTTACCTAAACTATGTATATTGTACGTCCTAGATGGACAAACTCTTTTAAACTTGTACCTACCTGTATACCATCTTTTGTACAACAGTTGAACAATAAATCTTTTTCTGATTCTGATTCTGAATGAAATTTTAAATAAAGATAAGATACTAAACAAATAAAAAAATGGCGCTAATTATAATATTTCTATTATTGCTCCTGGCAGTTTTAAGTAGCAAAGTGTTTTCAAAGTTTGCTAAGCTATATGTGGTAATGATTTATAAAAATGATTGGTGTGGTGATGATTTATTAAGTAAGATTGTGAATTTACTGATAAAACTGATACCAAACACATAACATTTGCAGATTTTTCTACCATTTGTCCCGCAGCGGGAATCTAACCCGCAACCTCTCGCATCGCAGCCTGCTACTCGCCCGCCGCGCCACAGAGGTCGTCCACCATGCCATGTTATGAAAAAATCCTAACATCAACTAAGGAATCGACTCCATTCATTTCGCTCGTCACCGGCAATCACCAACACCTACCATTGATTGCCACTACATAATGCACAGAACCCCTTTCCCCTACCAACCCCTGTGTCCTCAAATTATACCTACCACCATTTTAGATAGACCTTTGCGTAGGTTCTGCTAAAACTTTAGAAGTTTTTAATAATGAGGATGGGGACACCAAAGTTTGTAACATACAGAAGTGTATAAATCCAATGACTCTATACTCTGATTTTTAATCTTAGACAATTTTTGTAAACAAACAAATGTCAAGATATGCAACTGTGTGCATAAATGTCATGTATATGTATTATATGTGTATATACACGTATGATACACAATCATGACACTTATACACACAGTGACATTTCTTTGTTTACAAAAATTGTCTAAGATTAAAAATCAGAGTTTATTACAGAAAAGTGTCTGTTTTGGTTAGTATTAATCTGACGCACATAATCATCATCATCGTCAGCCTGTAGAAATAGAACTTCTATAGAATGCCATGACGAACGCTTTTGAGCCGCCTCCATCCACGTGGTAAGTATATAGCTTTATTACGAGCTATATTTCAGTTTTAAGTCAGCGAACGGAAGTTCATTTTCTATTTGACACTACTAAACAACAAAAAAAAGAAGGTTGTCTGGAAGAGATCGCTCTTAAGCGACCCATTGTACTTTTGATTTATAACTATACTCTGATTTTTAATCTTAGACATTTTATGTAAACAAAGCAATGTCACTGTGTGTATAAGTGTCATGATTGTGTATCATACGTGTATATACACATATATGATACACATATACATATATCATACATATACACATATCTTGACATTTCTTTGTTTACAAAAAATGTCTAAGATAAAAAATCAGATTAATATGTATCTTTTTTTTTTGTTTTTTGTTTATTGGTGTACCTACATTAAAGTTATAATAAATCTATCCATCTATCAAAACGATCAGCATAGGCAGTTTTCAACTTATTCGACTAGTATGACCGAGTTATATTGAATTAAAATCTAAACCCATCGTAATAAAGCTCATTTAACAATCGAACGTCAATTCTTAGTGACACAGGTAGAAAGGGTCGAAGTAGATTGGTGGTTCTGTGCATGTCGATAATACTTGATCGATTTTAATAATTATATGGCTGTCAGAAGGTGTGTCATGATGTCAGTTCATATGGGTTTTTCCTGTTCGTAAACAAATTAAAAGTTCAATCAGTCTGGTCAATTTACACCATAGGTGTAAAAAAAATGTAAACTATATAGTAAAGTTTCCTTCGATAAACTTTATGACTGAATTGAGCTTAAGACGCTATACAAAGTACCATTAATGAGCTCTAGAATATTTAAGTTTTTAGTACGAGTTCTTATAGTTCACAAAAAGAAAAAAATTGTATCGTATTCTTAAGCTTTTTATCTAGTGAAATCATAAATTCTGTACACAATTAGAATTACTCCACTCGATAAAAAAATTAATAAAGATACCTCCTTTGAACCGTTTTAAAATTGAAATCTAATTTTAGACTAACTTCTAACACGTTTTAATTTTTGGAACATTTGGTAACTTATAAGTTGTAAATTAGATTAATTAATTCATCAACAAAATCTAACAAAACTTTAAAGGGAATTTTTATATAATTATTTAATACACAAAACCAAGGTATAACAAAATGCAATACAAAAAAAAATTGTTGAACCTATAGCGTCTTAATAACTGGTTCATTGTTTAAAAAATCTAGAACACATTGATAAGTCTTATCCAATTCTTTAGCTGAGACGTCCACTGTTGGACGTGGCTTCTATGGCTTCCTTAGAATTCAATGCGGGAATATGCCATAATCACCACGCTTGGCAGGCGGATTGGTGATCGCAGTATTTGAAGTACTCAGATAGATGCTGCTGCTCATCCCCTGGCGTCATCCCTGAGTCGCCTTTTACTACATCCGCGGGAGTTGTTGGAGGACTCTTATTCTTAGACCAAGACTACCACGGCCAACTTCTACGTATTTTCGTAACTTCAGTTCTAGTTTAAGGCGTAAATAGAAGCCATATTTTGTCACTATCTAACTCATTAAAGTTCAGGTACGTTAGAAGGTGACAGAATAGCGCTCACGAAACAAAAAGTGATCGAAAATCACGAAATCAAATATTTACAGCCTAATAAATCATTCATTTGATTCGCCAATAGAACACTTTGTCAAAATACCTTGACAAATATTTGTGTGAAAGAAAAATACTAAAACGTAAAAACCGTTTAGGACTCAAGGTGGGCGAGTTGTCGGCTGAGATGCGAGAGGTTGCGGATTCGGTTCCCGCTGCGGGACAAATGTTTGTATGATCTGTAAATATTTGTTCCAGGTAATCCTATAGCGTGGGATCAGGACTACGTATGTGACTGTTGGGGGTGTTATGTACCTTTACCTAATAACACGTGATACGTTCCAACTTATAATCTCTTTGATTCATTTATAGACGAAGTTTGAATTTCCGTTATAGCGCCTTTGTTTTTTGAGATCGCAAATAAAAGCTTCGTGCTTGCTCAGGGCTCATCGGAAATACCGTCAATACAAATATTTACCAGTAGCGACAATGCAATGCAAACAGACAATCACGATTTTATCAAAAGGTAGAATATCTTTCGTAAATATAATAGTATTGAATGTATCTCTGTGGGATTAGCACGAATAACTAAGTTTAGAGATGAGTAGATCACAAATAAATAAATTCTGGACATTTCACACCACATTATCTAGCCCCAAGCTAAGCAGAGCTTGTGTTATGGGTACTAGATAACTGATATACTTAATACAATACATTACATAGGTATATATTTTTTATTATACATAGAAAATACCCAGAACATCTTGAACAAATATTTGCAGATCGTACAAATATTTGTTCCGAGGCGGGAATCGAACTCGCAACCTGGCTGATAACTTTGGCAGAGAATTTGATAAAAATGTAAAGAAGATTATGCCTAACTGTAAGAAATGTCTTATTAATGAATCTGAATATACGTTTCCAGAAAATAAATCGATTTTGATTCATAAAGCAACTAGTGACAATATATCAAACATTTTAAAAAGTTTAAAAGTGAATAAGTCGCCCGGCAACGATGGAATACGTTGTGTCGACTTAAAATATATAAGTACTAAAATTGTAAGCGTAATAGCTAAGTTGATTAATTGTAGTTTAAAGGAAGGTAAATACCATAAAGAGCTAAAAACAGGCATAGTAAGGCCTATCTATAAGAGAGGTAAGCATGATGAATACGAAAACTATAGGCCTATAACATTGCTTCCGGTGATTGATAAGATAGCAGAAAAGTATATATGTATACAAATGCAGGACTTCTATAACAAGAATAAAATAATATCTAATGCTCAATATGGATTTCAACCGGGTAAATCTACGTCAATGCTTCTTTCCAAATTTACTGACGAAGTCAATAAGTGCCTAGATGCAAAAACCCATGTAATATTGCTTTTTATTGACTTCAGTAAGGCATTTGATACGCTGAGACATGATACACTGATCCAAAAATTAGACAACACTGGAATTAGAGGTCCGGTTCGAAACTGGTGTGAAGATTATTTGAAAGACAGGTCATATTATGTGAAGGTGGACAATGAGCTGAGTGATAGAGTAGAAGTAAATACAGGAACTGCTCAAGGTTCGGTTTTAGGGCCGCTTCATTATCTGGCATATGTAAACGATATGGGCAACGTAATAAAAAAATGCTCTGTCTATCAATATGCTGACGACACTTGTTTATTAGCAGCGCATAAAGACCTTAAAATAGCAGCTCAGTACATACAAGACGACTTCACAAACGTAAGTAAATGGTCTCATGACGCTGGTCTTGTTCTGAATGCAAGTAAAACCAAAATTATCCACGTCCGTTCTAGCCATCTGAAATGTAATGATACGGTGGACATCATTGGACATAACCACGACTGCTTACATAACCCATCATTGTTGAATGTCGGGTGCAACTGTGAGCGTATTGAACTGGTGCCTTATTACAGATACCTTGGAATGGTGGTTGATGATAGGTTTAGCTGGAGCCATCATGTAGATGTTGTCTGTGATAAGTTACGAGCAATATTAGCTAAAATTCATATCATCAGATATAAAATGCCTTATAAAGTCCTTCTTAATCTATATATTGCATTAGCAGAATCTGTAATATCCTATGGTATAACTAGCTATGGACGTACATTCAAAACTTATCTGGCTAAAATTTTTAACTTACAGTTGAGACTATTAAAATCAATAATACCGAAACCAATTAAACTTAGATATACAGATAACGCATTGGGTGTATTTCAATACTGTGGTGTACTTCCTGTACATGAAAAAGTTAAAGTGTATTTACTGACGGAGCAATTTGGAAATGGTGACATAAAAATACCAATTACACATAACATTATAACAAGGAAAATTACACAGCAAAAATTTATAACACCTAAAATGAATAATTATTACGGTAGAAGGACGACTGGGTTTCTAATCCCTTATATTAGTAATGAAATGCCTATTGAAATAACTGAACACATCAATTTAAGAAATTGTAAACGCATGTATAAGAAATATTTATTATCAAAGTTATAAAAATATTTTTTAAAAAATATATAGGTATTGGATACCCTGTATATTAGCAGGTTGTGGCTGCTTTGCTCCGCTGACGCGCCGCTTGGCGCGTTCGGCTGAGTGATGTGTGAGTGTGTGTTTCTATGTCACTATTTGCCTATTGTGTTTGTTAAATAGTAATATTTATTATCTAACCTTTTTGATGATTGTGTAGCAGCTATAGTGTCTCTAAGTGCCAAGACAAACCTTGCAGGGTTTTTATGGTACTTATTAAATTTAACAGTCTGTAAACAACTTTTTGGATGAATAAATAAATAATAAAAATAATAATAACCTCCTGCGTCGCAGGCGAAACTTCGCCCGCCGCACCACAGAGGTCGTCAAATATTGGCCATTGATACCGGGGTAACTTATGGTGGCACTTCCCTTGATGTATATTTGAAAATGTTTGCGTTATTTTGCCAAGGAAAACAACATTATGTTTTGATAGACTCATGGTTGATTTTACCTTGGAAAAATAATGCAAACATTTGCATATTTACACCAAGTGAAGTTCCAGCATGAAATCTATTTAAGTTGGTTGGTTAAAATTTGACGTTTGCAATCGTCTCGATAACGTTAGATATTCGTGCTTCGGCGGTATCATCATAAGCCTACAGACATCCATTACCTACTCAACTAGGCTCCCCAATAGAATGCAGTGGATAAATTATCCTACTAATATTATAAACGCGAAAGTTTGTGAGTATGGATGGATGTTTGTTACTCTTTCACGTAAAAACTACTGAATGGATTTGAGTGAAATTTGGCATGGAGATACTTTACGCCCTGGATTAACACATAGGCTACTTTTCATCATCATCATAATCAATTTTCATCATTATTCACGCGGGTGAAACCGCGGGGCGCAACTAGTTAGCCATAATCAACACGCTTGTTTGGTGTACTGGTAGTATTTTTTTAAATAATAATAGTAAGATAATACGCGATAAATACCCGACGATATAAATTTGGTTTATTGGTGTTGAGTACTCAAATGGATGCTGTTGCCCATCCTTTGTCAGCTTTTATGTCATTACGGAGATAGAAGGTAGGTTCATAGACCGAACGCAACACTGTACGGTTGAATGCCACATTGTATAATTTTGCAACTTGAAGAGTTCGTAATAAAAATATTGATTCATCATTATCATCATCAACGTAAGTCCACTGCTAGACATAGGCCTTCCGGCCTGCCCCGTAGTATGCCACGAGTCCACTACGAACGGTCTTGGGGCGCATCCACCGAATTCCTTTGACCTTTATAATAAATATCTTCATTTAATAGCAGAAATTAAATTCCTGCTAAGCATCGTCATACGTGGCATCGTCTGAAAAAGCGAATTTAGAGTTTTGATTTCAAAGTAAATGTTGCAAACGCCATCTAGTGACTACAAGTCAATGTCTGCGTTATCCATCAATTTTCTGCCACTACACACTACAGGTGGGTCTATTTCATAAAACGATCCGATACTACCGTCAGATGGCGTTAGTAGTATTAAAATCAATATTTTAGTAGGTACTAATTTTATTGAATACTTACAAAGATAATTTTCATGAAAACCAAAAGATATTAGAAAAAAGTGTTTTAATTTTTATAAAAAAATATCGGTGACGACTTTTCAAATTCATTCTAGATTGTAAGGGAGGCTTTAGAGAAAAACAAATATTTAAAATTATTTTATACTTACAGCTAAACTAGACAAAGTTTGAATCACCTTTAAATAAGAACGGGCAAGTGCTAGTAAGACTTGTACCCTGAGGCTTCCGTACCTTTATTCTCTGAACTGATATTTTTATTAGGTCTGTAAAATGTTGTACCTACGTTTAATTATTTGGTACAGATTCAACTTTACACTTTTAGCAAATCAAACAAATTTTATTCATTGAAATCACAAGGATCATTTTGAATCGTCTTAATCGTTTTAGTTCTTGACAGACAGATGAACAAGACGGTTCAGGAATGGTTCAGTTTTTTCTTTCTGAACCCTAAAAAGCTTCATTTCATTTTCAGTTTCAGGCGTCAATGAACAAGTAATGAAAGGTCGACGGACGAAGTTCCATGACCTGAAACCTTTGATGTCTTTACAATGTAGGTACAAAGTCTAGTTTTTCTGAAAAATTAATTGTAAACCTAGTTTTACAATGGCACCTAGGGTCCTTGCTTGAAACTTAATAAAAAATTGCTTTCCTGCTAATTAATAAAAATTAAAAAACTTTGTCTGTTTATTTTTTTTTTAAGTTTTTTTATGGTTTCGTGCCAAAACGGCTGGGTAAATTTCAATTAAATTTGGTACATAGGTATATTAAAATCTGTATAGTAGTTGTAGATGCTGGTTTTTTTATTTTATACCAGGATATAAAATAAAAAAACCCAGGAACTAAATTCCAGGGAATTTAGTTCCTTCGGGAAAATAAAGTGGGTAAAACCGCGGGTTACAGCTAGTTGTAAATATTTGTTGTATAATATACTTTTATGCTTAGTATCATGTACCATTATCCCCTTTTAGCCATCTTTGTAGAGTTATAACACTTCATAATCTATTCAGCATGACAGTGGTATAGGTAGGTGGTACATACTTTTAACTTTTTCATCGATATACTCGCCCTCGCTTTGCTTTGTTTTTGTTTCTCACAATATGCAATCGAAGTAAAATCTTTAAATACCTGAAAACTACTGATTGACGACGTCTGTGGCGCGGCGGGCGTGTAGCCGGCTGAGATGAAAGTGGTTGCGGGTTCGAATCCCGCTGCGGGACAAATGTTTGTATGATCTGCATATATTTGTTCTGAGTCTGGGCGTTATGGTACCATTGTACTCGTAGTCCCTGATATCCACGAAACAGGGAATCCTAGTATGAGATTATACCTATTTACCAAATCAATCTTTCAAACAAACTTCTTATTTTTTCTTACATCCAGATACAGTATTGTTTTTTTTTGCCAACGAAGGCCCCCCCATGAAATACAATGAGGGGAATGAGGGCTTTTCATTTTCGATTAAAAAGAAAAAAAGTAGTTCAAATTGGTTCGATAGATGGCGCTGACTCAACTGTATCAATAAGGTATCAATCAAGATTGTCTGTGGTGCATGCGTACAAAACTATTATCTAAGTAGTCTGTGGCTATTATTAGTCATGATATTTTGTTTGTGATTGCTTCTTGAGTGTGCGCTAGTGATTTCGTGGTGTTTTTAGAAGTAGGCAAAAATAAATACCACGAAACGAAAATTACTTCTACGTTGTCGATGTTGACATTTCACTTTTTTTGACAGTTGACTGCTACGTTACAGATCAGCGCCATCTATTTTTAACGCTGAAAGCATGATTTGAAACGGCCGTGAAAACCCCTCATTGCTATAATCACTACGCTTGGGGGTGGATTGGTGATCGCAGTATTCATGTTGAGTGACTCAGGTGGATGCAGCACCCATCCCCTGGTGTAATCCGTCAGTCGACTTTTATGTCATCCATAGGAGATGGAGGGGTTTATTTTAGGCCAGACACGGCGCACTGCAATAAATACTGTCTTCCAATAAACGATTGAAATATCTCGGCATTATGTGTATTACCAAGAAGAACCAAGATTACAGGCATAGCTCTCAGAATTAGTAAGTTGAAGTGGCAATGGACAGGTCATATAGCTCGCTGAACTGACAACCGTTGGGGAATAAAGGTTCTCGAGTGGCGACCACAAACCGGCCAACGCGGTAGAGGAAGGCCCTCCACTCGATGGACTTAAAACATTATAAACGTAACATAACGAACGTTGTAGAACTTCTTGTAAAAGAGTTCATCCGGGGAAGTAAGTCAAAGTCAAAGTCAGAAAGAACTTTATTCATTGAAATCACAAGGATCATTTTGAATCGTCTTATATAAAATTAAATTACTCCTGTTCCAACGCGACCAAGCCTAGTAGAATCAGGCAACAAACTCGGCTTGGCTTACATAAATGGTCCGTCCTACCACTAGGTGAGAAGCGCCTGTGTGGTGCCTCGGAGCAAGGAGTTGCTGATACGTAGTAAATGAGAACTTAAAAACCTTAGGAAGGTAGTTAAAAGTAAATAAATATGCAAGACAGCACACGCTACGCTTGTTATACTTATAAATAATAATCTAATACAAACATGTAAATAGGTAAGTACAGATATTGCAAATTTCCATTTTAGCAGTCGAGGGGCAAAGCGACATCAGGCCACGCGGCTTTAGTACTACCACTGTGCCCATTTCTGCCGCCAAGCAGTAGTGCTTCATCTTTATGTATCAGGGTAAGCAGCGCACGTGTGGTGCCTCTGGTGTTGCAGGCGTCCATAGGCTACGGTAACTACTTACCATCAGGCGGGCCGTATGCTTGTGTGCTTGCCAAGTGTATAAAAAAAAACGTCGCAGGATGTCCGTGGACGGAGGCGACTCAAAACCGTTCGTCGTGGCATTCTAGGGGAAGCAGTAAGACTTCTATAGGCTGATGATGATGATGACTTGTAATACCTCTGTAAGTTCTTGTTAGCGTAACAAATGCAAACAAGAGCTTACTAATCATTGATCTAAAGATCCTATCTCGTATCGAGATCAGCCTTTAAATCAGTTACACAAACAACTTCCATACCACGCATTTTCGAAAAAGGAAGTTGTAGGGTAAACTCACCGTTTTCCTGCTACGAGGGGTCAATGCCCTACAATTTACGTGTCTACGTTGCAATTTCTGCTTTCGACAGATCAATGAACAAAATATTTTTATCTACTCTCATCTTGGACGAATTATCATACTGAAATATAAAGATTAAAAAAAACTAAAAACAAAACTAAAATGACAGGTATAACGCACATGCCATCGAAATAAATTTAAAAAATTACATTACGATACAGCTCTTCTATGGACAACTGTATCATAATATAACTTTTTTTCTATTACGATACAACTACAGTTGGACCAAGGAGGTTGCAATGCAGTTTTTAACCGACTTCCCAAAAAGGAGGAGGTTCTCAATTCGGTTGTATTTTTTTTTTTTTTTTTTTAATGTTTGTTACCGCATATCTCCGGCATTTATGAACCGATTTGGAAAATTATTTTTTTATTTGAATAGATATACTTCCAGATTGGTTCCATTCAGAATCCAGTTCTGATGATGGGATCCATGAGGAATTGAGGGAACTCCTCAAATATTGTAGGCATACACATGGCGATTTTGAGATTTTCAGCAAGACACCAAGCATTTGCATTCAGAAAGTATCATAATCCTTTCACCACTATGGTTCTTTCATAATTTTTTTTTCATCCAAAATTATTTAGTCGAATACAATGGCGGAAGTAGGTTTTTTAAATGAAAAGTTATTCTATACATAATCTGTGGACGCGGCACAACACGCTCGTTTATATGGATATTGGCGCTACACGTTTACAAATAAATGCAAAAATAAGCTGTAATTTTACGCAAACATTGCCAAATTAGTTTTTATTTTAAAAAAATGTCTAAAAACGACTGTAGCGATACTGAAGAAAATTTTACACCACCGGACATTCTTGAAGCTGCAACGAACAAATGAACCTCTTACCGGCGAAATCTAGAAGGTATTACCATAAATGTTAAATATAATAGTGACTAAACAAGAGTGTGAGTAGCAGACTGAGACGCAAGAGTTGCGGGTTCAATTCCCGCTTAGGGACAAATGTTTGCATGATCTGCAAATATTTTTTCCTGGTCTGGGTGTTGTGGTGCCAAGGTACTCACAGTTCCTGATACCCACGACACAGGGAAACCTTGTGTGGGTCAGGACTATGTATGTGATTGTTGGGTGTTATATTATCTTGTGTATGTATGTTGACTATAAGGGATTATGCCAGGCAATGGGCAGCAGCATCCACCTGAGAACTTAACATCAAACTGCGATCACCAATTCTCCTGCCAAGCGTGGTGATTATGGCAAATCCCCCCATTGCACACTATACGTGCTATGGGGGAGGCCTCATCCAGCAGTCTACCGGCTGATGAAGAAGAATCTCATGCTCAGAAACATGATTATCCTACTATCCTACTTCGTACTAATATTATAAAGGCGAAAGTTTGTGTGAATGGATGGATGTTTGTTACTCTTTCACGTAAAAACTACTGAATGGATTTGAGTGAAATTTGGAATGGAGATACTTTACGCCCTGGATTAACACATAGGCTACTTTTCATCATCATCATCATCATCAATTTTCATCATTTTTCACGCGGGTGAAACCGCGGGGCGCAACTAGTAATATAATAATAATAATTATCATTTATTTCAATCAACATGGATCATATTTTAGTATAAGCAGTATCAAAAAGATAAAGGTATTTTTAAATATACACAGTAAATTAATAAGGTGTTTTCTTACTGCATGGACCTTAGTTCTCTGAACGAATTTATAACGCATCAGGGGGCTTAAGATTTTGATAGTTTACGAAACTATATGAAGTTTCGTTTCCATCCAATACATTGACTGACAGCTTCCCTAGTTTTCTTCTCGTTTTTGCTAGGGGCGCTGCAAGTAAATGTATGGAAGGAAACGAAACTTCATATAGTTTCGTAAACTATCAAAACCTGTACTAAGCACCCAGAGCTATGTTTCATAGGTGCTACGCGTGGTCTACGAAAATTTAGTGAACACTTGCGATCCATGGTTTCAATAATAAATTGCCTATTTTAGTAACTTTTTAAAACAATTATCAGCCTAAGTATAAGTGCTAACAGTAGGGGCACGCGTACAACTCCTTTTTGACAGGTTCAATGATATCAAGGACCGAAAAACAATGGAACTATTGTGATTAAAAATAGATATTATCCTTTCTGTACGTAATGGTACTTATTTGTTCTTTGTTCAATTTATTTTCCTTAATCCAAAATCTATAATTATATTTAATACAAAACTCCGTAGAAACACAATTGTAAATGAAACTAGACAAGCGCGACCTATGTGTAGGCCTCTTGGGCCACGCATAGTGTGGGGTTCCGAAGTCATACAGTGGCTCCATAACTCTAAAAGGATTCATCATGAATATCCGAGGTTATTTTTGATAAAAATAACCTAATTTTATCTAACTTGAAAAGTTTACTCAACTCAAAACTAGATGTCGTTACTAGTAGATTAGAATGCATTATTGGTTGCAGAATTCTTTGTACGGGGATCGGGATTTAGTTTTGTTGGCATTTTTATTACTTGAATCATCATCATCATCATCAGTCTGTAGAAGTTCTGGACATATGCCTCCCTCTCAGAACGACGGACGGGCTTGAGCCACCTCCATCCACCAACTTCTTGCAACTTGAATATACATTATACGTGGCGATTTCAACTGGCTACCTCTAGGCTTTGTAAAAGGGTTTCAATTGGCACCCTTTGGGTACGGAACCCTGAAATAGAGTTGTTAGCTTCTTTCTACTGTAAGTAGTGTCCTACTGTAGTAAGCATATTTTCAGTGAATTAATCTATCTCCACTATCGGACCATTTACCCGATCAACAAACAAAACGGTCCAACGCCAAATACGTATGAATGGTTGATCAGTGTGATTCAGTTCTAATAATGGCGATGCTACCCTTTTTCGGCGATTTATGAGCCTCTACAGTCGCGAGAGAAAATAGCTTTTTTAGGGTAATCGGAATAGCGGTCTGATATCGATTTCATGCGATGAGATCAGAGTAACGGTGCGCTTACCCTACAAGGATACTAAAAGTAGGATTAAATACACAGGTGATGGCAGAAAACCATGTTTTTGTTAAAATTATAATAAGCATTAGCAAGTTGCAAGTGGCAATAGGTACTAAGTCATATAGCTCGCAGAACTGACAACCACTGGGAGAAAAACGGTTTTCAATTGGTGACCACGAACTGAAAGCCACATAGCACGATGGATCTATTTGATGGATCGCAGTCAGTGGATGGAAGCGTTTCGTTATCGATCGTCATAGCATTTTAGACCTTTGTTTAACAGCGTATCTAGTTATTTTTTTCTTGCTATAAACCGATAAAATCTCAGAATAATGACTTCATTATTCTAAAAAGACAAAAAAAATATATAATAAATAAATAATATAATAAAATATAATATATAATAAATTGATATCAATGAGTTTTTTTATATTTGTGGCCTCTGAGTAAAAAACATGGTAAAAACTCAATTTTGACAATGTCAAGTTGAGAGATTATTAACCGACTTCAAAAAAAAGGAGGAGGTTCTCAATTCGGTTGTATTTTTTTCAAATAATGTCAAGTAGTAAGTTCAAGTCATGTTCTAGCAAACCGATGGCAGTTTTACAAAGAATGTTCCTGGACAATCTCCACTCCTTCGAAAAGACACGCAATTACACTTATTTTATTGAAAACTACCATGTGCTTTTTTTTGACGACCTCTGTGGCGCGACGGGCGATGGTTCGCCTGCGACGCATGAGGTTGCGGGTTCGATTCCCGCCTCGGAACAAATATTTACGATCTGCAGATATTTGTTCAGGGTATTCTGGGTATTTTTCTATGTATAATAAAAGATATATATCTATGTAATATATTGTATTAAGTATATAAGTTATCTAGTACCCATAACACAAGTTCTGCTTAGCTTGGGGCTAATGGTGTGTGAAATGTCTCCAGCATTTATTAATTATTTATTTATTTAAGCTACACCGGTTAAAATGCTACCAAAATAACACGATTTAACTAAAGAAAAAACACTAGGGATTGAAATAAAATAAAAACGTAAACGACTCGTTTCGAAGAAGCAGAAAAAGTCCCAATATGAGTTTGAAAGTTGAAAGCATTTGACACTTTCGACTGCTTTCCTTAACTAATAAGGCGGGTTTTGTGTGAAGTCAGTGGAAGGTCATTATCATCATCATCTGCCGATAGATGCCCACTGTTTTGCGAAGCCTTCCCCATAGAACTCAATGGGGTGATTTCACCACGCTTGGCAAGCTGATTGGTGCCGCAGTACTTGTATTAAGTACTCAGGAAGATGTTATTGCCCATTCTTTGGTGTATTCCCTCAGACTGCTTATACGACATTCATGAGAGGAGACGGAGGGGTCTTATTTTATGTAAGACTCACCACGGCAAAAGAAGGTACTTGCAGCTGATTTTCCATTTGCACGCTTATTTAGCGATTACATGCCGTGGTACGTCCGGCCTTAGAATAGGCCTCTCTGCGTCTGGCGTCTCAAAGAAGAGCTTTCCTCGGGTCGCCGAGGACTCCCGGACAGGCCTGCACCGGCATTAGTGAGCTGCTGGCCTTCGTGAAGGACATCGGGTGGCTGGATTAGCAGCCTCCACTCGCCACGCAAAAAGGGTGGTGGCCTAGTTGCGGAAAAGAGTCTGCGCTACAAGTACAAGTAAATTGTTCTCAGAGCCGTTTTGCCGTACAGTAGCGCGTGCCCAGTCGCCCATCCCGCGTACCCTCTCTGTGCTCAATGCTCTCCTGGATGCGAGTTCTGAATTTGATGTATTTGTGGATGGATGGAAGATGATTCTGTCGGAGTGCCTGGGTTCTGTGAGAAGAATGTGTGAAAGTTGCTGTTTGACATTATTTTTGACATTGTGCTTGACGTTATTTTTTTGACATTGTTTTTATATTTTTTATTTTTATTATTCTGTTTTTTCTGTTGTTTTGACTAATGTTATTTTTATTGTATTTCTATTGTTTAATATTGTTTGATTGTGTTTAATTAGTGTAATTGGTTACCTTGCCGTTCTAGTTAAAGTAAATAAAAAAAAAGTAGACCTCTATGCCTTCTCTCGTGGATGTAGTAAAAGCCAAGAAAGGGATTACACCCGGGGATGGGCAGCCGCATCTACCTGAGTACACGAATACTGTGATCACCAATCCGCTTGCCAAGCGTGGTGATTATGGTAATTTCCCGCATTGTCTTTTATGAGGGAGGCCTTGTCCAGCAGTGGACGTCAAAAGGCTGCTAATGATGATGATGCCATTGTAAAGTTATTTGGTGTAGGTTAATCAGATTTCAGGATTTAATTTTCCACCATCACAATATTTGCCCAATACCTACATCACAAACGTCACATAGACAACACTACGTAGAACAAACAAGCCAAAACCGTCCTAAATTAGTTCTAATTAGAGTATCATTTCGAAAAGGGGCGGGCCATATATGGAGACCCAAATTATGTGACCAAACATCTGTTATATTTGGTGACGTGAATTGACCGGCCAACATGACAAGTGGGAAACTTGACAAGTGCAGTGATAAGTAACTTATGTCACAATGGCACCAAGGATTTTTTGGTAATTTGGAGTGGACTGTGGGTAGAATAGTGTGGCTAAGTTGTTAAATAAATAAATAATATGTTAGTTGTAACAATTTATTTGCTAAAATTTATAGCATTCACCTACATCTTATAGGTTCTAGTCGACTTGACATTATTTGAATAAGTCTATGTTACTTGACATTGGAAAATTGAGTATTTCCTCAGAGACCATTAAAAAAAAAACGAGCAATTTTTTTATGTTTCGAGATGTCGAAACGGCTTTTAACGATTTCGATGAAGTTTGTATGGGTGTTTTTGGGGATAAAAAACGATCTATAACATTTTAATCTCTGGGAAAACTCGTATTGCCGAGTTTTCCGAGCTAAGCTCGGTCACCAGGTACTACAAATAAACCTACTAAAACATGTCAAAATTAAAAGCTTTTTAAAACGTAATAGATACCAGAATAGTATTTATAAATAACTCTTCTTCTTCTTCATCAGTCGGCAGACATCACTGCTGCTGCCCATCTCCTGTTCTAATCCATTAGTAAGGCTACATCCACGGGAGGAGAAGGAGAGGTATATTCTATGGTCGAACACACTCGGCCATTCACATCCCTTATAATCTTATTAAAATAACTAAGTTCTTATTTAAATGACGCCTTACTCCAACATTCAATTAACAAAAAAATTTTTTTTATCAACCAAAAGGTCCGGTGGCCTTGGTGGTCTCAGCTTAGGAGTAGGAATCCTGAATCTCCTCCCGTGGATGTCTTCAAAGCCGACCAAGTGATTACATCAGGGGGTAGGCAGTAACATCTGCCTGAGTACTCAACACTAGTACTGCGATCACCAATCCGCCTGCTAAGCATGGTGATAATAGAAAACCCCTCATTGCATTCTATGGATACCTCGTCCAGTAGTCCGTCAACGGGTGATGATGATGGTTGTCCCAACTTGCCCCCGTCTGAGCCCCTACACAACTGATAAATGGGTAAAATTACCATGGAGTCTATTTTAATCGTGATTTTTATTGTTGAAGCCAGGTATACTAAATAGCACTGGTTGAGGTAGATTGCACGCTATTGTATGCTATGTATGCTATAGTCTCATCCAGGAGTGTTTGTCTATCGGCTAAAACATGATTTGATGTTAGTTAATTTTAAATTACTATTACAGTTAAATAGGTACTTAATCCTAATGAATTTCCCAATAGTTAACAATGCATTAACCCTAATTAATTTCCGAATAGTTAACAATGCACTTGTGTATGTAATGATCGCACTCGACTCGATAGGCCTAATATTGTACGTCCGTCGGACAGTGAAATCACTCATGCGAGTCGTTGAATTTTGCAAATAACTGACTAGTACAATCGTAATATTTAATCATGGTTATTATAACCCAAATTTTAACATTAGTAATTTAATCAAAAAATACTTGAATTTTCGGGCGGAAGGTTTAATATCAAAATCTTGAATGTTAATTTCGCGTCAAAGGTTAATTACATAATATACACACATCAATTTATTTAAGCTTAAAGTGCTCCAATTCAAATTCAAATATTTTTATTGTTAAACAGGGTACTTAATTATATAAATGTCATCTGTGTTTGCCCTTTTGGTGTGGTATTAAAAAAACAGAAAATCCAAGATGTTTTAAAGAGTGCTTCTTAACTCAACCCAATGGAGGTCAACCCATTTAGGTATTTATATTGACTCAACCCATTTTAAAGTTATTAGGTTACAAAATAGCTTGTATTTTGAAGTGTACTTTCGTAACTAATTTGTATTTTTATTCTTAATCTGTTTATTATCCGTGTGTTTTCCATTATCCATCTTTTCATTCATCTGTCTATGTAATATTTTGCAAGGTTTCAACGCATTTTTATTTCACCAGTGTATATTAAAGCAATATTTTGCTTATTATTTAATTTTTAAATTTTTGTTCTCATCGTAGTAGTGTGAGATTAGCTTGTGGAACGTAACTCAGCTAAATTATACAGTAAACACAACCGGAACTTGAGTCTACGTGCCTCTTTGCATCTTCTGAATTCGTCGATTCCGTAAAAGTATCGTATGATCCAAACATCACAATTTACCTACGAATACCACCTGCCCATCAACAACTGACTCACAACAAACAGTCCAAGAAAACCCCCCAGACCAGCTCCGGAGACACCACGTGCATCTCCATACTAGTTCAACGTCGAACCATATTTTTGGATCCGATCCATAACTAAGGGACCGATGTCACCTACCCCAGTTACGAGCGCGGCTTATTTAGTCCTACCTCTTTACGGCCCAGGCCTATTTAGGAGGCCGCTAAAGATGCTATGTAAGTCTCGTGGGATTTTCTTTTTAGGATTGTCCACTCCTCAAATGGACAGTTATGCAATATGTGAATGAACTTGAACTGTTTGTTTACGTTTAATCGTTTTTTTTTTGTTTTCGAAAGTGGTTAAGGTTTGTACCTATAAACGAGTAGTAAACTCGCTTCATTTAAATATGGATAGGTTGTCGAGAGGCAAATTGTAAACATGGCTCGACAATATTTGTATTCGTTTGTACCTGACCACAGTGTACACATTGGTTGCACGTATCGGAAAGGAAATACTGTCCAGTTACAGAGCGTTTTATATGTGCTGTTTGGATAAGTTTGCTACAACGTTTTCTGTGATTCTAAGGACACTTTTGAATGTTTTGTTCTGTGGTGTTTGTTGTGGATTGCTTTAAGAAAATGTGCCATGCTTAGATATATGGATATTTATAATAGTTGGGAAGAAACTAAGCATTTTTATACTACTTACGAAGCAAATAAACAAGCATATACAGCCCACTTGATGGAAAGTAGTTACTTTAGCCTATGGACGTCTGAAATATCAGAGGTATCACACGCGCACTGCTGCCCCTGAGACATAAAGATGAAAAGTCTCATGTGCCTGTAATTTCACCGGTACCCGTACCCTTCAAAACGAAACAACAATGCGAGCACTACTGCTTGGCGGCAGAAATATGTACGGTGGTAGCTACTTTCCTGGACGAACTTTTTCACAAGAAGTTCTATTACTAACATAAGCTAACACGTATACGTATTGATTGCTCTGGTGATGTAGTGGCTAGACCCTGACATCAAATTCGGAAGTCATGGGTTCGATTACTGGTAATGCATCAATAGATTTTTCTTTGCGAAATAGTATGTGCTTAATGTAGTATTCTCAACACACATGTTCGCACACACAACCTAAACCTTGGTTGGGTCTTTCAAGTAATCACAGTTCAATGTTTATCATTATCATGATCACCCTTCTATTTTAAAGTGACTGGAAAGAAAATAATATAGGTACATATTTACCTTAGACCCCAAATACCCTACATACACAGCCATCTGAGAGTTGATTCTAAGTTTTTTGCAAACAATTGACACGGACGTTTGGTGTAGTGTAACAAGGATTCTGTATGGCGACAACGATGAGCGCCTCTGTGAACCTCATTTTCCATACCAAAACCATGTTACACAACACCAAACGTCTGTGTCAATTGTTAGAAAAAATTTAGAATCAGAGCCCAGAAAA
Organism: Epirrita christyi; assembly: GCA_951392215.1. Classification (NCBI taxonomy): domain Eukaryota; kingdom Metazoa; phylum Arthropoda; class Insecta; order Lepidoptera; family Geometridae; genus Epirrita; species Epirrita christyi. Next base: position 14,645,455 of record OX595843.1, on the reverse strand, counting down.
TAATAAGGCTGATATATATGAAATAAATGTCTGTGCCCTAATGAGTCCCATAGAAGTACTAGAGAAATCAAGTTCAGCTTAATAGTACTTTCCTACCATAAGTTTCAATGTCAATCACACACCGTTGCGTACGTGCTCTGCCTGTTTTGATGGTGTTTTGGTACATCCGGCGATGCAGGAAGGTAGTGGACAGTTACTTTCGTTGTGTTGCATAATAAAACTAGGTGCGGATATGCGAATCTTGGTGATAAACACGTAGATAGGACAATAGAGGTATTTTACTGTCAGGTGGCATGAATCTGATTCACGGAATGACTGTTGCATTCAAAGTTGCAGGTTACAATCCAGACAAAACTCTATTAGTATTCTGGAGTGAGTTTTTCCGCACTGGGTTTGACGGGCAGTGGGTATTTTCTCTGCGGACTTATCAGAAAACAAATCATTTTTTGAATTTATTGGTTATGTTACAATGCAAATATACTTCTTATTTTGAGCATTTTTATGCCAGATTGTTCTTTAAAATTAAATATAGTTTGTAATATGTATATTTTTTTTTTATTTTTTCTTTTATCATCATTCAATACATCCCACGCTAAGATTCCCTGTGTCGTAGGTATCAGGTACTACGTGTACCATAATACCACAATACCTAAACCCGGAACAAACATTGGCAGATCACGCAAACATTTGTACCGCAGCGGGAATCGAACCCACACCTCTTGCGTCTCAGCCGGTTACTCGCTCATGGCGCCACGGATGTTTCAATTTAGGTAATAAATTCTGTATAATTTATAGGAATAGGTCCTTGTTAATGACTTCCGTAGATTGGTTAGAGGTTTATACGAAATGCTTTTTACATCGCCAATTGCTGATTTAAAATGAAAAAGTTTTAAATTTAGATTTCACCCCACACAGCCAAAGTCAAACCCAAAACCAAATAGCCAAAGTCTACGCTTCGCTCGATAAGAGTTCAGTTCGGTTGAGTGCGAAAAAATAAATAGGAGCGCTGTACGAATCGCACTCATCCTAAGAAGAATAAGGGTTGGAACCTGTTGGTGCCTACACAAATTTCCCGTTTTAAGTGAATGTTTACGAAATTCGCAATTAGGCACTCAGCATAATTTTTGAGCTCCAATTTTGTATAATTGAAATTATCATGGCTTGGTATTATTTTAGAAAAAATACACAATAAAATACACATTAAAATACACCTCGTACTTTACTATTTTATGTTCTCGTCTTCCTCACCTTCGAGCGTGATATCGGTGCTCATGAGGAAGAACCTCTAAATGGTCAACGAAACTTCAGCAGCGAAAAGTAAAGTACGTGGTGTATAGTCGTAATTTTCATAAAATAACATTATATAGGTGCAGGTCAACTAATGGAACAAGGATCCATTTCCAGCTGGCATTGTTTGCCGACGCTATATAGGGAAGCGGTATCGAAAAAATCCCCCAATAGGTGTAAAATGTAAGTTTTAAGTATAAAATATTATGTATGGCATAATATGTGTATAAGGTAAATATCAATATATTGAAATTATATATTGATATTTACCTTAATGTATTAATTATTGAACGAGCGAAGCGAGTTCTCTGAGTCAAGTTGGAAGAATCGGCGTTTGTATGTATGTGTGTATGTATGTATGTTTGTCCGATGAAAACTTCCAAACCGTTAATCCGATCTTCATGAAATTTGGTATGGGGGTAGATAGTATTGGTACAATTTGTAGGTAAGGTTATGAGCTATATCGATCAGGGGGTTGCTGAGACATTGGGGTCCAAGAGGGGGTAAAAAAAGTAAAAGTGAGACAGTCAGATCAAGTGGGGTGTCTAATGAAAGCGCTTTGGTTGGACATTTCAAAACTGTTTTTAATAATTATTTAGCCTTAGTAGTTTTCGAGATATTAGGGAAAATAAAAAACGTAAAAACCCAAAATTCTAGGGTACTTCCAGCAATCCCACAATGCTGAAATTTGGTATGCTTGTGGCTTTTGTGTCACAACTACAGGGAAAAGTCTGAAATTGAAGAATTTAGAAACTTGTACTCCATAAAACAGAAACCAATATAACATCCATTGTTGACCTCCCATTTCTAAGAATTTGAATGACGTTGGAGTTCTATGGATTTCATCAAAAGGACGTTATCAATTAATTCGTCAGGTACTTGATATAGGTACTAACAGGTATGTAGTATAACTACGCCCCGTTGCTTAGCCCTATTTAAAGGTTATTTCGATGATGTGTAGGAAATTAGAGTAGTTACTGGTAGATCCTGTACTGTACTGGTAGACCTCGAGGGGAAAATTTTCAAAAATAATAATAGAAAATATGGAAATTTCTTAGTTAAGTAGTCGGGCTGATAAAGGTGTTATCGCGAGGTCTCAGTTCGGAGCGAACCACTAGTATATTTAATATGTTAATATATTGTCTATAAGGTATATTTTTCTATAATTTTGTAACTAGGCCTAAGCAATTACCGGTTTCAATCAGTATTTATTAATACTTAATATTTAAACCATAAAATTGTACTACGTGATAAAATTCGAAAAGAAGAGATCCTTGGAAGAACGAATATCACCGCTATAGCTCTTAGAATTAGCAAGTTAGCTCCCAGAATCAACAACCGTTGGGGGATAAAGATTCTCGAGTGGCGACCACGAAACAGATGCAGTATAGGAAGGTCCTCCTCTCGATTGACTAAAGTCATTATAAATGTCACAGGAAGTTGGTGGATAGAAGTGGCTTATAACCGTTCGTCGTGGCATTCTAGGAAAGAAGAGAAAGAAAAGAAAGAAAATACATTTATTTGGCCCCAAAAACACAAGGTGATTTTATATTCATATTACATAAAACAACATAAATAAAAAGTTGGTGAATTAAAACAAAAAAAAATATACGCCAACTGGCGTCATACGTGTTGTGTATGCCCAGTCCAGCCCCTCGATGGACTAATATATTTTTAAGGGCGTATAGGAAGCCGATAGATGGAAGTGACTAGAGACCGTTCATCGTGGCATTCTATGGGCTTATGTCTAGCAGTGGACTTCTACAGGCTGATAATGGTGATGTGCTCACCTATTCATAAAATAATAACGATGCGTTCTCCCATGATACGATCATTATGAAGCCCGCATCGCCAACGCCAACCAAATCGGGAGGGAACGGTCCGCGTCCGGCGGACGTTGGAAAGTAAAGTAAGCTGATCGTACACCACACTGGCATGCGAATGTCAGGTCACAGGCAGACCTAGAGGAAACGCATGTGTTATTGGAAAATTATTTCCTTTGGAGAACGGAACGCAATTCTCCTCCTCACATCCGTTTGAATGGTGAATAAATGGGAATCATGAACAGCTAAGTCAGGCTTGCTCTCTGACTGCACGACATGCTTATTGGACTAACTAATTACAAGACACCTTAAACTCACGGGACACTTAGCTCTTGTCAAATTGACAGGATTTTATTTAAAACTCTAGGTAAACTCACTTTAGTCAGTGAAAATGAGAATTAGTCTCAAAGAACAGGTGCTAAGTAATTATTTAGAATAATTAAAATTGTGATTTTTATTTATGTATGTGATAGTTGTGCTTATGTTATGTAGATATAAGATAACTGTTTTTTGATCACCACACAGATATAAACAAAAATAATTCAAAAATAATAGATCGGTAATATCGCCCCCTCAATATCCCCCCCTTATCCCTTGAGTGCCCTTATCGCTAATATCAATCTCTGCCAGGCTGTTATGTTAACTTATAAAAATAAATGACTTGGACTTTAGTGCTACGAAAAACGTGAACGTAGGAGAGATTCAGGAAATTTGTCGAGCATCAATTCAATTTAAAAAAAGGAGTCAAGAAGAAATGTCCAGCATTATATATTTATTTATTTAAAAAAAAAAAAATGCGCTAAGTAGGCTAAGGAGAGCTTGTGTTATGGCATTATATTATCCCCAAGCTAAGGAGAGCTTGTGTTATTGCAACTAGATAACTGATATACTTAATACAATAATACATTACATCGATAGATATTTTTTATTATACATAGAAAATACCCAGAAGATCCTGAACAAATATCTGCAGATCGTACAAATATTTGTTCCAAGGCGGGAATCGAACCCGCAACCTCCTGCGTCGCAGGCGAACCTTCGCCCGCCGCGCCACAGAGGTCGTCCAAAAAGAGCTGTCTTCAACAGTTCTCTCTTCTGTGTTCTTCTGACTTCACAAACACGCAATTTATTTGATCCCTTCAAACATCTTAGCTAGAACAATTTATAATGGAAAACTGATTGTCATTTTATGAAACTTGCACTTCCCTTTTTATTTCAAAAAGCTTCTCATGCACCTGCATTACAAAATTCGAAAAACATTCAGAATAAAAATAAATACGTTTCGAATAAGTTAATTTAAATAATTAAAATGCAAAAGACGCATACAAATATTTAAAAGTTTAATTAACATTTCGCATTCAGTATTATAATTTCATTAAATAGCGAGTTTATTTTAATTTATGTTTCATGGTTTGTCTTAATCAATTTGTACAACGTTATACCATAATGAGGTTACACAAAGTCACAAACTGTTTCGACGAAATGTCAGAAAAACAGCTCGCTCACGTCCTGTAGATCGCTATGATCATGTTAATGGGTGGTAATTATTTAAAATGTATCGTCTTTTATTATTTACATCATACCTATGTCTTGTTCCTGTGGGATAGATCGAAGAAATTCATGTCTTTACGCAAAAACTTGTACCTATATACAGTTAATGATGTATAAATACAGCGATATTATGACTAAGAGCTAAAAAGCCTTGCTCAATGTAAGTTGTTACTTGATAACTCCACCCCTATTTTAGCATAGCCTATAGACTAGTTTTTGCCGAGACAAGTAACAACAATATTTATTTTAATCGACAGATCGGAAATTATATACCGAGAAATATTGTTTTTTGTTTCAAAATGTTACTTTAATATGGAATGTTTATATTTTTATATTACACTTCAGACTGTATTAATTTTTTAATTAATCGAAATAAACAAATCATACATAAAAAATATGCGGTTAAAACTTTAAAATACAAGCCTAGCTATTTGTATCGTAAAAAAAATTTGTTGTTGCCGTCCAAAGTTAAGAGCATTTGAATGCCAAAGTTTTTCTAGGGTGGTCATTAGTGGCATTTTTTAAGCAAAATCTTCTTTTTTTTTTTTTTAATTCTGTTCAGTTACAACTATTATTAGTATATTGTTCTACCTGTACTATTTTTTGCATCTCATTATTTAATCTCGTCACGTCACAGTGGGCGTTCAAAAATAATTAAGAGGACATCTCAAAAGTTTTATATTGATTTTTGTAGATTGCTGATTTCTGCGAATTGCTCTCCTGAAATTCCAATTCCAATTCCAATTTGCAATAAAGCAAAGTAAACCATTTTCAAATTAAGAACACATTGCAAGATCCCCACAGAAGGCCAGGGAAATCGTATCAAATATCATATCACTCGAAACAAACACATCCTATTCCTTCACGAGGAGTCCTTCCGTAAATACTTCAGGGCGCATTAAAATTGATGTCGTTTTTGCTGAAGTATCGTATGTGACGGAGTTGCGAGTGTACATAATTGTAATTAACATGAGGTTTCCCGTAATAACTGCGGAGCGCGCGCGGGTCCAAAATTGGCGCGTACGGGTTTTTGTGTCGCGCCGTGCGTACCTACGCTGAATATCATAAAGCTGCGTGCATGGAGGAAGACACGGGGGCATTTTTCATGAAGCTTTTCATTTCTGTTGTTACTTATAAGAAGTACAATAATTTATTAGTCCACGTTATCTGGCCCTAACCTACTGATGTATGTTTTATGTAGAAATAAGTAATTTATTTTATGGGTAAGAAATATAATACTGTAACGCAAGAACTTTACGTGAACCAATTTACTCCATTCAAAACTAGATGTCGCCACTAGTAGATTAGAACGCGCTATCGTTGTGTTTTACCAAATGCATGACTTCTCTGTAAATATTGATTTGTGTTGAGCCATACGAGATTACAGAACTAATGCAGATACGGATACACCCGGACTAGTTAGTTCTCTCTCAATTAAAATCCTCCCTCGAACTGTGCGTTTTGCGGACCGGCTCCCGGACCCTGACCCACGGCAAGAGAGCGGATTCTCCGTTGTACATATCCAAACTCTAACGGATATAAATTGTAAACGCGTTCGCCCTTGTGAATGAAATAAACGGACGTCAAAATTAACGCGCGTTATTATTCCCGCCAACCTCGCCTTACAATTGGCGCTCAACGTACGGCAGTGGTTTGATGTCCCAGGACGCCTCTGGTTCGGGGACACCAAAAGGACCCACACTTAGGACGAGGCCTCGGCGGGTAGTAATCAAAGCATCGTCATCTTCGAAAATAGCGAAGAAACAAGTTAAGATGACGTCCACAAACATAAACATGTCTTCGGAGCAACTGCAGGAGCTTGTCGCGTCACTTACTACGGCTGCAATCCAGGCAGTTTCGGCAGCAGCGGTGACAGGAACAGCGGCGCCTGGCGGAAGCGGTCATAAGAAATCATTTTCTGAGGCGACCGTAAGCTTCAGCGGGGCAAGAGACACCGTCCAAGTAGAAGAATTTCTGGCGGCTGCCTCAATATATAAGAAAATACACGGAATTAGCGATGCAGATGCAATTATGTGCATGCCGCTAATTCTAAAGAATGAAGCTAGCACCTGGTGGCAGAGTGTGAAGAGCGGCATCGAAACATGGTCCGAGTTTGAGAAACGTCTTCGTCACGCATTCGCACCACAAAAGCCAGCTTACATGATATACCAAGAGCTGTTTGCAAGAAGCCAGCTGGTCGACATGCTGACAGAGGTGTTCGTGGCAAATAGCCGAGCACTCCTCGCGCAACTTCCAGCTCCAGCACACACTGAACAGCAACAGCTAGATATGATCTACGGACAGCTGCACGTGAATATTAGAAAACGGGTACCACGTGAAACAGCCCAAACTTTTGATGAGCTTCTGACTGCTGCTAGAGGAGCGGAACAGTTGATGAGAGAGAAAGCGGGCGCTGAGAAATTGCTGAACGACAACGCTAGCAAGTCTGGAGGTACTAATGATGTGCCAAAAGGAAAGAAGGTACGCTGTGACTACTGCCGTCGTCTTGGGCATGTCGCCGACGAATGTCGCAAGAAACAGATGCAGATGGACAAGAAGGTTACTGATGTTGCAACAACCCAGGCACCCTCCCCATCACAGCCTATCTTCTCTTGTTACGGTTGCGGTGCCCCCGGAGTCGTGCGAAGTAAGTGCCCGACATGCGTAGCAAGCAGGGCCGCTAAAGGCAAGGAGGCAAAAATTGACTTCTGCGCCCTAAATATCAACACGGATGCTCGGCCGAGACCTACCATTGGGATTGGTATCCTTGACATAGTAGGCAACGCGTACCTAGATACGTGCGCGAAATCCAGCGTCGCATCGTATGAATTATACCGGTGCCTAGAAAGAAGGGGGTTACCTTTCGGACGTCAAACCGTGACGGTTACATTGGCAGATGGAGTCAGGAGAAGGCAGGACGTGTTGTCTACCAAAGTCCCTGTACGTTTGTGCCAATACGTCATCCCTACGACGTTCATTGTGTTCCCAGAGGCACGTGAAAATAAAACATTGCTCGGTGTCGGATTCTTGCAGGATGCCGGGATCGTCATCGACTTGCCACAGCTTTCCTGGTACTTTGTTACGAATCCCGGGAAAAAATATGATCTGATTCTGGAAGAAATGAGCGAGCCAGCCACAGTCCACGCGGTAGAACGGAACGTCGTAGCACCAGTCACTAAGGCTAAACAGCAGACTAACGCAGCTGCTTGCATGATGTTAGAGGCTGATGAGTGCCCCACCTGGCCTGGAGTATACGATGGGGTAACCCAGCCCAGCAAACGGTACAAAGCCACGGTATTCGACGGATACTCGCCGTTCATTGACTATATGTATGCGGATGCACAGAGAGCCGTTGAAGAGGAACAAGATGAGCTTTCACCGGAAGAGGCAGCTTTATTCCCCGGTTATACAGGTGATGATATTGGGCTGAATGCTTTTTCACTAGAGACAGTTGATGTGGGAATCACCGACCCTACAAAAAGGGAAAAGGTTGAGATACTGCTAAGTAAACATGGAGAAGTGTTCCAGCCTGGGAATAAAGCTACTACACTGGCTGAGCACGTGATTGACACTTGCGAACATGGCCCTATTGCAGTGCCTCCGTACAGACTTTCACCAGCCCGACGCAGTCTGCTGGAAAAAGAAATAGGCAAAATGTTAACAGATGGCATTATCGAGCCTTCCACCTCCGCTTGGTCAGCTCCAATCGTGCTAGTACCCAAGAAGGACGGTACTATACGTCTTTGTGTCGACTACCGACGTTTAAATGCTATCACGGTCGCAGACACATATCCGATGCCGAGAATTGATGACCTGTTGCACGAAGCCAAGCCCACGCCATTCATGACTACATTGGACTTGCGCGCTGGCTATTGGCAAGTAAAAGTCAGGGAGGCTGATCAAGATAAAACGAGTTTCATTACACCGTTTGGACTCTACAAGTTCACACGGATGCCTTTTGGCCTTCGCAACGCGCCTGCAACGTTCCAACGATTAATAGACCGTGTGAAAATTTCCCTGGCGGACGTTAAAATGATGGCATACTTGGATGATCTGATCATTTTATCGACAACTTTTGAGGAACACGCGAACGATCTTGACAAAGTTCTCACAACTTTGAAAGCCAACGACCTGTATGTTAATCCCACGAAGTGTCATTTCTTTTGCACCACGGTAAAATATCTGGGTCACTACATAACCCCGGAAGGGCTGCAAGTGGATCCAGAGAAAATCAGCGCTATAGCACAGCTCCCAGCGCCCAGAAACCTGAAGCACTTACTATCTTTCATCCAGACATGCTCCTGGTACCGACGTTTCATCCCGGAGTTTGCCCAGAAAAGCGAGCCATTGACCAGACTGACAAGGAAGAACGTCATATGGAAATGGGGTAAAGAGCAAGAGGATGCATTTGGTTGCCTAAAAGAATGCCTTACCACCGCTCCAGTGTTGAAACAGGCGGATGGAACCAAGCCCTACACACTGAAGACAGATGCTAGTGATTATGCGCTTGGGGCATTACTAGTTCAGGGGGAGGGTGAGAACGAACACCCTATCGAATACGCAAGTAGACTATTGATCCCTGCAGAGAGAAATTACACCACAACAGAACGAGAAGCACTTGCTGTGGTATGGGCACTTACAAAGTTCCGCGGTTATATAGAAGGCACGCCCATCACGGTGGTGACTGATCACCAAGCGTTGAAATGGTTAATGTCTATGAGGACGCCAACAGGACGTTTGGCTAGATGGGCGTTAATCATACAATCTTACCAAATTACGATAAAGTACATACCAGGCAAGGTAAATGTCGTAGCTGATGCCCTATCCCGCCCTTTCTGTAGTGAAGAATCGAATAAGGACTGCGGCGTGTGTAGCGTGGTCGTCGATGCAACCACTCGTAGTTCGGCTGAAATTCGGCAGAACCAGCTAAAAGATGAACAGATCACCAGGATCATTGAGGCATTGGAATCTGAGTCACATGAAAATGCTGCATATTGGAGCGGAAAAGGTTACGTGCTGAATCAAGGGATATTATATAAATATGACCCTGATGGAGATGGTGAGAATGCCCTACTACTAGTGCCCCAACACGAATGGGCCAATGTGTTGGCTACATACCACGATAGTCCATTGGCAGGACACTATGGGAATGACAAAACTTTCCAGAGAATAGCACGCAGATATTACTGGAAAGGAATGAGGAAGTTCGTAGAGAATTACGTCAAGGATTGTATATCCTGCCAAAGATTCAAACCTTCTAACCTAAAGCCAGCTGGACTGCTGCAAACCACGGCCATCAATCAAAGATTCGAAACGTTGGCTTTTGATTTATTTGGGCCACTACCCACCACCCCGACTGGAATGAACTGGATTTTGATTGTGGAAGACATTGCAAGTGGATGGGTGGAAATTTTCGCCCTCGAAAAGGCGAGTGCTGAAAGTTGCGCTACGGTCCTAATAAATGAAGTCTTCCTACGCTATGGAATGCCGAGGAGACTTCTCAGTGACAATGGTCCACAATTTGTCAGTGCAGTAATGCAGCAGGTGACCTACTGTTTGGATATAAAACATACGTTCACTCCTGTATATCATCCCGCTGCAAATCCGGTAGAACGGAAAAATCGAGATCTGAAAACACAGTTAGCTATACTGGTTCAGGACAATCATAGGACTTGGGCAGACCAACTGGCGTGTATACGTTTTGCCATGAATACCGCTACTAGTCTAGTCACAGGTCATACACCCGCTTATCTGACTCTAGCTAGAGAACTTCGTACACCAGATGATAATAATCATGATCTGAGGCAAATAGTGCTATCTGAAAACTTCATACCCGAAATCACCCCTAAACTGCTGCTCCTGGCGCAAACCCTACGAAGGGTGCGAGAGACAAGAGAAGGTAAAGAGGAGGGTAGAAAAGAACAGGCAGATAAGTCACGTAGACCTGATCCAGTATATAAAACCGGAGATCTGGTGCTTGCCACGGTACATGCGGTAAGCAAAGCATCCCAAGGTCTTAGCTCGAAGTTTGCCCCGCGGCGAGATGGGCCGTATCTCGTCAAGGAACGTCTTGGAGCAACAACATACGTCCTGGCAAACCCAGATAAACCCGAACTACCCATTGGAACTTACCACACTTCGGCTTTGAAAGCCTACTCTGGTGATGATAACAACCTACCCACGCCGGTGCAACCAATTAGAGGAAGAGGACGTCCAAAGAAGGCAACGTCGGACTCAACAGTTGAACCTTCGCGTAGGCAACGAGGAAGACCGAAAAAGAACCCATAAAGCGTTTTAGGATGTTCTACTCGTCGGGACGCCATCATGAACATAGGGGGAGTATGTAACGAAAGAACTTTACGTGAACCAATTTACTCCATTCAAAACTAGATGTCGCCACTAGTAGATTAGAACGCGCTATCGTTGTGTTTTACCAAATGCATGACTTCTCTGTAAATATTGATTTGTGTTGAGCCATACGAGATTACAGAACTAATGCAGATACGGATACACCCGGACTAGTTAGTTCTCTCTCAATTAAAATCCTCCCTCGAACTGTGCGTTTTGCGGACCGGCTCCCGGACCCTGACCCACGGCAAGAGAGCGGATTCTCCGTTGTACATATCCAAACTCTAACGGATATAAATTGTAAACGCGTTCGCCCTTGTGAATGAAATAAACGGACGTCAAAATTAACGCGCGTTATTATTCCCGCCAACCTCGCCTTACAATACATATTATTTATTTCGAGCACTTGTCAAAATCGTCAAAAACATCATAAATAAAATAGAATTCGGTGCTTATTATGGAAGTTGTATTTACGGCGTAGCACCTCTACGACACGTAATTTCTCTTCTAAATAGTGACTAACTTAATCAACATGGTGTGGAATTTCTCGAAGTAATCCATACCACTCGCTTACAATCACCCCGTGTGCATTTACTACAGTCGACGGGAGACAGTGCTACGCCCTCTATAGCTGCACCTCACGACTGCTTACTATCTACAACTGATGGATTTCCTTTCAGTACCCGACACGATTCTTGAAAGATTATGCAAAACATAATTTATCTAAATAATTACACTCACAATAAAATCATTCAATAATAGAATTACAAAAAAAGATTCCAGATCAAGGAAATAAAATAGGGTTCTAAATTCAAAATATGTGCTGTATTGCTACTGATTTATACAAATTGCTGCAATCAGACTATTGTTTTTTATTTATTTTATTTAAATTGCAAAATAGGTAAATATTGACTGGTCCTTTCAACACACCGATTCTTTTAGCATCAGCTACAAATCCCTGTTCCTGCCACCATATGATAGTCACCTACCTCAAGTACCTCAAGATAGTCACTGATCTAGCAAGGTGACCAGAGGCCGTAGACAAAGTAACATCCTAATAGCGATGACGCCAGTAGAAAAGTATGGGATTGACGTTAGTTATCGATATGTCACGTGGTCTATTGTATTGAATTACGACTGTAGAAATGGAATCGCTTCGAAGCGAATGCCGTTTGGCTAGGCCCTCAGGACGGAACCAGTGACAGTGGCTTTTCAGCTCATCAAGATTGCTATGAAAGGTTTGTTCCTCGATCTTGATGAACTGAAAAGCGTCAGTCTTTACAAATAACTCCGATACGACTTACCGATAAATATCGTACGATCTAAGTCCACACACCCTCCGATACGTGGCATGAGCTCAGTTTTTGCTTCCCCTCGTAACACGATCGGTCCTTCTCGTAATTTAACCTTTTTTCCAATACGATGCCAGGACTCCTTATTAAGGCTGCGTAAGTGATCGATTACGTCACTGGCGCTATTGCTATGCAGGATGACAGTTGCTATCGCTATGATTCTCTATTATTATTATTCCATAATTATTTGTTTTTAAAGTGTTAGGTAAATTTTAAGATTTTATAGTATCCCAAAAATTACCAAACAGGTAGAAATTGAATCAGCGACCATCTCCTTGATACAGAGATGCGTTAACCGCTTCACCTCTGGTCAACTCCACGGCTGGTCGTTGGTTCGATTCCCGCGTGGTTGGAAATTTTTGGGATTTTATGAAATCTTACTTTTAACATATTTAATACACTAGCAGCTTATACTGAATGTATTAATGTGAAGAAATAGCAAAAAGTATTCAAAAAATAATACTAAATAGTAAAAAGTGGATCCGATGAGTGAAAAAAATGCTTATATACGCGCTAGTACGCACTCTGTGATAACATGGTGATAACGCATACAAATTCATATTTCAATTTATTAGGATAATTAAAACAATTTAAATAAATGTAATTTTATCGGGTTAGGAGTCTTTCGCCACAGGGTAATTTCGTTATAGAAAAATAGGGTAATTTCGTCACAAATCAAATAAATTCAATATTTTAAGGGTAACATCCCCATCGATTTTTTTCTTAAAGTAATTTCATTTTACTTACTATAATATGTAATATACATTTTTAAATGACAATAATTTAAGTAGGTACCTACTTTATTCAAATAAGTCGAGTTAATTTTGTATGAAATCTTATGCTGATATGATTTCATACAAAATGATCTCGTCCAATTTGAATACGTTCCTTGAGGGGCCTACCATTCCATTTGTCTCCGAAGCAATACACATACGTAATTAAATCTTTAACAAGATAAACAGTAGTAATACCCCATATGTTAGCGGTACTGGAAGTCTGCGCGTACGCCTAGGTTATAATAGGGTAGCTGGCATCGCCACGCATACCAAGGATCACGTAGTACCACAGAGTAAGTGCCAGTTATTACGCAGGTAGTCAGGTATGTACCTGGTTGTACGCGATGTCGTGTGTAAGCTTTTTTATAATTACCCTGCTCTTGTGATTATAAATTTCATGTCGGATTTAAATCCTACTTGTACTCCCTTTTTGTCGATACCGGACTTAAAGACATGAAAGATGTAACATTTCTTAGGTATCTATTCATTTTTTAAAATGGAAAATTTTCACGTAACGATATGTTGGTGGAAGCACCAACAGGTTTCGACCCTAATCGAGGGTCTTCCTGACCCCTCTTGGTTTATTTTCTGTTGGGGAAACCTGTTGGTGTTTCCACCAACACATCGGTACGTGAAAATTTCCCGTTTTACAAAACGAATGATATAATTCACGGAAGTTATTTTAATAAAATTTCTTAGGTATTTTTTAAAGGTTTTTTTTTCAGTTGGTCCCTGGGACAGCGTGCGGCGTCGTGGCTGACCAAAAAAGAGATGGCAAGATGATCTTGACACCGAGTTTTGAGCGTGGGGTAAAATACAAAAGACACAAGAGGCTTTTGCCCAGCAGTGGGGCACATCAGGCTGTCATTGAGCCAAATTGTTGATTGTCATCATAGACGTCCACAAGAATGCAATGAGAGCGTTTTCCAGAATCACCAAGCTTGTCAGGCAGATTCGTGATCTTAGTGTTGGTAGTACTCAGGTGGATGCTGCTGCTCATCTCTCTGTATAACATCCGCGGAGAGCGCACAGAGCATAAATATAAGAGGTGTTTTTTAATTTGTGAAATATGTTTTATGAATATATGTTTTTGAATCTCACAGAAAGACTTGCGTTAACTCGTTTCTACTTGCACTCATTTGATCATCGTTCATTTTACTTTGAAATACTTTACTTTACTTTAAAATCAGTTTTCTTTATTTCAATTTTTTCTCGTCTTAATTGCTAAATGACCAATGAAACTTCTCCAATACATTTTAATTTTACAAGACCTTTCAAACGACATATCAAACGAAATGGTACAAGTAAAAAAACGATTGTCGTGCCCTTTTTAAATAACGTTATACGGCCGCCAGTTTTTTTGATTTTCTTATCCAAAAACCACCCATTAAGAAAGTAAAATCGACTGACATCTAAAAAAAAAATGAGTAAATTGTTTCAATTGTTTTTGAAATGAGACGGTTCATCAACCATACATGGACATGGACACTAAACTTCCCCTTATCCTTACTACTACCCTTCCTCACATTGTTATGCCTCACTAAAGGTCGGTCCGAAACATAAGTAGGAAATATTTATTTGCTAATACATCAAGGCGGGATATAGTCCTGACCAATGTCCTTTGAATTTTTGGTTTTAGGGCATGTTGGTCACAATATTCTAAAAGTTTTCAGTTAGTTGATGCCATACTATAGTCGTTCTCTCGTTTGAAACTTATTAAAACATTTGTAAAACCTCAAAGATTGATCATATTTCAGTTCAAAGTATATAGCCAATTGGATATAGCCAATCAGCAGGCTACTCTTGACGCTCTACTCGGTCCTAATTCAGGCTTTAGTGTCATTTGTCGTCAGAGAGTACTAGATTCCTAGGTCATTTGGTGCTCTTCAATTCAATACAGCGCTCAATTTGGAGTGGAATTTTATGGAACTGAGTGAAATCGACTTTCTGTCTCTGTTGTTCCTCACGCAAAGTCAATCGCGTGCTCTATCTCGATCTCAAACTCGATTTGGTTCAAGTGTGCCAAACAAGCGTTGAAACTGGATTGAGATTGGAATTGGATTGCGATTGGAACTGTTTTCAAGAGTTTTTAAGAGCCCCACAGGCAGAATTTCCTCATGAACATTATTCCGGGGCGGCGATGCTTGCCTTTCGCGGAGCGGACGCAGGTTAGGCGGCGCGTGCGCACGCGTGCTTACTAATGTAGGGCGCACTGTAACCATGCCGCTAAAAATTTTGGGATTAGTTAAGTTTTTAATGGGTCTTTGTCATTGACAAAACACAGTCACAAAGTCACAAGTGGTGTTTTCGTTTTTTCATTTTACTGTTTTATAAAAAAAGTAACACTTTTGTGTCTTTCTAAAATTGTTGTCTTATTTGTGTTTAAATACTTCTTGGCATCAGTATTATATATGTACCAATTTTCTAAGTTTCGTGTTTTTTTGAAGCAACTTCCATTTATCAAAAAGATAAAGAGATGGGAGAAGTTTTTTTTAGGTTCCGTACCTTAACAGGATAAAACCCCTTACCCCTGGACCATTATAGGATCAATTTGTTTGTTTGTTTGTCTGTCAATACCCTTTTTCTTAGGAATGGCTGAAGCTACTACACTTGAAATTTATATTTGAAGGTCTATCAGCTCATAGCACAAATCAAGCAAATAAAAATATATTGTAGTGAATGTCTGATATTTGTATGGAAATCGCGGAAATTAAAAACCTCCACGGTGAGTGACCTCTTGTTTTTTTAAATTTGGAATGATAGGAACCCAATCACACTTTACGACACTAATAAAGGAAAAATATAAAATTGAGGAATTTCAAGTTTTTACCAAAAAAATTGTATGGTGAAATTTGAAGGAAAAAAGGCTTAAACTAGAAAAAAGTTTTGACAATTTCGAAATAATTTACGGATCGGAACCTTTAGTGCGCGAGTCTTGCTTGTAGTTGTTTGTTTTGTATAAACAATAGATAATATTAAAAAAAATAGATATATCATAGCAATTAGATTTTTTGCCATTACATTGCTCTCTGAAATGAGAATTTGAGTTTATCATGCTCACACAAGCACAATTCAAAATTAATTTAAAATTATGATTAAAATTTAAGTAAGCCAATTAATAAAATAATTAAGGGTAATTTCATTAAATGCGAGAGTGTCGGCGTGTACAGGAAAATTTTAAAAAATCGAGAAGTTAACAACATGGTCTCCCTATAAAAATTGACGCACAAACCCAATTACGGAACCCATTATTATAATAACTTGCCCATAGAGAGCATCGGCAAAATACGCCACAATGAATGTGTAATAGTGTTTTTCATTGTTTAAAATTTTCCAATGAAATTCAGTAATAAAATGTCAACGCGTGCCGATGCAAGGAAGTTTTTTGTTAATTATCTTTGTGACAAATTTGCAGATGGTATTGATAACGGAATTTTCGTACCAGTTACCACCATGGTAGCTTTCTTGGTAAGCAAGTACCTGTAAGTGGTCACATAGGCAATCCAATGGACAAAATTAGCGTTTTCATCTTCTGTAAACTTGTATAATTATTTAAAAATATATATATTTTGGTAAGATAATTAATTCCATCTCTGAGTAATAAAAATAAAATATCTTGCGACGTTGAGACCAAATCCGAGCCGTAGGATTTTAAGTTAAAAACGTCATGTTCTCCGATTGATTTTCTTCTTTGCAGATAAAGATACCATAGTCTACATCCCACATAGTTCCCTGTGCCGTGGGTATCAGGAACTAAGAGTACCATGGTACCACATCAACCAGACCCGAAACAAATATTTGCAGATCATACAAACATTCGCTCGCAGTGGGAATCGAACCCGCAACCTCTTGCGTCTCAGCTGGCTCGGTGCTGGCCGTCGCACCGTAAAACCGAATATAATTTGGATTTTTGTCACATCACAAAATTTTATTTGGCTTTCAAATCGAATTTAAATATATAATTATCACTAGAAACGGGATTTTTATCATGATTTTTTTGAGCTTCATTAATTCCCAATATATCGGGACAGTTGGCATACGCCACGATCACGGGTAAACTGAAGTCTTAAAGGAAGAACCCTGAAGTAAAATTATCCCGTTTCTAGTGAAAATTATGTTCATAACCATGATAGTTTAAAAAAAAAAAAGAATTTATAAAGTAAAGATTAAAGTAAAATAAATCATTAATTACATACTATAGTCAAGTTTAATTACATAGACTACTGATTAAAATTTTCTACAGAAACAATTTACTTATATATATGGAAATCCTAGTCTACAAGATTTACAAGGTATTACAAGCAAATATTATAAAACAACCTACTTATGCATCTGTAGGTATTCAATACATGCAAATAATGTGGAAATAGATATATACAAAGTTTGTATTAAACCTTGTATCCAATAGTAGAAATCCTTGAATTACTGTCTTGTATCATTGTTATGTACTTCTTGGATTGTAGGTATATTTGCTGATTATTCTATTTTGCTTTTGAATACTTCTTCTTTATCAGTCGTTACCGTCCGCTGTTGGATGTGACCTCCCCCATAGAATGCAATGGGCTGATTTGCCATAATTGGTGGTAATTCCTTAGTCAGCTTTTACGATATCCACCGGAGGAGACGGATGGGCACATGAGGGGCCGCTCGCCAGAAAATCAATGAGAAAAAATATTCATATTCATATTCATTGTTTTTATGTAGTAAGTAATTCATATTAGTAAGTATTGGTCTTATATACTAGGTAGTTAGTACTTACACATAAACCCCGTTAGGGCGCTGCAATTTTATTATATTTCATTAAATTATTAAATTGTATGCATGCATTATCATTTATTCTTACTTACTATATAGACGACCTCTATGGCGCGGCAGGCGAAGGTTCGCCTGCGACGCAGGAGATTACGGGTTCGATTCCCGCCTCGGAACAAATATTTGTACGATCTGCAGATATTTGTTCAGGGTGTTCTGGGTATTTTCTATGTATAATAAAAAATATCTATTTATGTAATGTATTCTATTAAGTATATCAGTTATCTAGTACCCATAACACAAGCTCTGCTTAGCTTGGGGCTAGATAATGTTGTGTGAAATGTCCAGCGTTTATTATTATTATTAAATTTTAAATTTAAAACTGGTGTATAATTTTAATTAAACAAGTAGGTACATAAAATCATTTAAGAAAGCAGGTCAATGGAATAGGTAGGTGACTAGGCCGACATATGCAAAATTCAATGTAATTATTGTCTTTTCCAAAATAATTAATTTTCATTGACAAAGCAAACCACTAATGAAATAGTTAGTTACCCATCGGAAATAAATTACTACCGTCAAAATGCGAATAATTGGAAAATTATGGATTCAGTGCGCGCGTGGAACATTTGTTCGTGTTCTATTTTATTGGATAATTGTTCATGGACCAGCCCTCTGGCTCTCAACACGGTGTGGCTTGACTGCGTAAACTAAAACCGTTTTATTTATAAACGTTGTTTTGTTTAGCTTCAGTTTAGCGGTCTTGTTCCTTTTCTTTTTTCAGGTTTTCACAAGTGAGATGGACTACATCGACGCTAAGCTACGTTTATAAATAAGAAAGATGAGTGTCCAAAGTTTTTTAAGTAAGAACCTTATAACAGCTGGTTGAAAAGGCGTTTCTACTTTTCAAAGACTTAAAATAAAACACAAATGGGTGCATATAAACAAATTGAGAAGACCTACGTCTTCTCAATTTGTTAACAAATTGATAAAAAAATTCAATTTGTTTGTTTTTAAAATTACTAAACCCACATGGGTTTAGTATTTTTACAGCGAGAACGGAGTCAATGTATATATATACCTATAATCGTTGCATGACTGACTGACTGGCTTACTATCAACGCACAGCCTAAGTTGTACTTAAGTTATGGAGACCTAAAATTTAGAGGGTACTGATACTGATACTGATCAAGGTTTGTACCTGTTTTTAGTTTTAGTTTATATCT
Organism: Epirrita christyi; assembly: GCA_951392215.1. Classification (NCBI taxonomy): domain Eukaryota; kingdom Metazoa; phylum Arthropoda; class Insecta; order Lepidoptera; family Geometridae; genus Epirrita; species Epirrita christyi. The sequence continues at coordinate 14,626,340 of OX595843.1, read as the reverse complement.
ATTCTTTCAGTTTTATTTTGTCAATGCATGCGTACCACATACCACAGACTACAGCTGTATAAAATATCTGCCTATAAAATGTGGATTCGATTTGGTTTAAGAACGGCATATATTTAATTGCATTAAAACTAGTATAAGATAACTGTGAATCCTAGATTAATAAAATAAATAAATAAGGCTTTCATCTTGAGGCTCTGCGGCATCTGTGACGAGAAGATATAGCGTAGTTTCCAGAACGCTGGCCATCCGAGTAGGATTCATAGGTTGACCTTTTTGTCGAAGTTGGACCTACCTGGTTGGGTAATTTTCGTTGGTATCAGAGTCCTGGCTGCGTATAACCACACGCACTGGCGTGTTGCCGTGATTACTTACGGCACTGCTATTGTCCTCACACACAGGCTCATGCACAGCAGGCTATGGAGAGAGCTATCGGAGTTTGCCTGCGTGATAGAATCCGAAATGAGGACACAGCTCTCAGAATTATCAAGTTGAAGTGGCAATGGGCAGTACAGATAGCTCGCAGAACTGACAACTGTTGGGGTTTTCCCCGTTCTCGAGTGGCGACAATATACTGGACGTGGATGACCTCTGTGGCGCGGCGGGCGAAGGTTCGCCTGCGACGAAGGAGGTTGCGGTTTCGATTCTCGTCTCGGAACAAATATTTGTACGATCTGCAGATATTTGTTCAGGGTGTTCTGGATATTTTCTATGTATCTATAATAAGAAATATGTATCTATGTAATGTATTGTATTATAGTAGTTTATGAAACTGTTGCATAATAAGGGTTCTTAAAACACGAGTGTGAGTGATAAAAATGAGCCGGAGGCGAGTTTTTTTATAGCATCACACGAGTGTTTTAAGACCAAATTATATGCAGTTTCATACACTACTTTATCTAATCTCATGAAATAGGTAATATTATATTTTAAAGCCTTGGTAACATTTATTGTAATTTCTAGATTTTGCCGGTAAGAGGTTCATTTGTTCGTTGCAGCTTCGAGAATGTCCGGTGGTGTAAAATATTTCTTTAGTAGGTATCGCTACTGTCGTTTTCAGACACTTTTTAAAACAAAAACTAGTTTGACAATGAAATTTTCGTAAAATTACAGCTTATATTTGCATTTATTTGCAAACGTTGAGCGCCAAAATCCATACGCGCGAGCGTGTTACGCCGCGTCCACAGATTTTGTATAGAAAAATTGCATTGCAACCTCCTTGGTCCAAGTGAAGTTATATCGTAATAGAAAAAAAGTTATATTATTAAAAAGTTATATTAAACAGTTGTCCATAGAAGAGCTGTATCGTAATGTAATTGTTTAAATTTATTTCGATGGCATGTGCATAAAGACTGTCATTTTAGTTTTGTTTTTAGTTTTTTTTTCTTTTTTTTTTTCTTTTTTTTTCAGTATGAGAGTAGATAAAGTATATATATCAGTTATCTAGTAGGTACCCATAACACAAGCTCTGCTTAGCTTTTACTGCTGTGTGAAAATGTCCAGCATTTATTTATTTTATTTGTTTATTTATACTGAACGCAGTAGCGGAAGGCTCGATGGACAAATTACAGGAAGTCGGTGGATCGAGGCGGCTCAACACTGTTCGTCGTGGCCTATGTCCAGTAGTGGTCTTCTACACGCTGATGATAATGATAAGGTACTTAACATACGTAGTACATTGTCTATAAAGTAGACCTCGCCTAGTTCTTACCAACAATGCTAATCGTAGGTATGTTTTTATTGCGTGGATTACAAACAAGCAATCAACCCTCAATCGTAGTATTTAGTATTCCATGCCTCAACCATAAAAAATCATGATCAAAATAGACTCGATGATGATTTTACCCATCTATCAGTTATGGACGTAGCCAGGGGTTCGTACGGGGGCAAGTTGGGGCAAGAATAGTCAGAACCAACCATGGTGACACATTGTTTTATTGTAAAACATAACATAACACCCAACAGTCACATTTACATAGTCCTAATTCCGCATTAGGATTCCTTGTTGTGGGTTTTAAGGATCTATGGAGTACCACAAACACCCAGAACCAGAACAAATATTTGCAGATCATGCCAACATTTGTCTCGTAGCAAGAATCGAGCCCGCATCTCTTGCGTCTCAGGTCACTACTCAGACTCACCCGTCGCGCTACGGAGATCGTCATCATTAGACGTGAATAACTTAAAAACTAGGTAGGTACTACCTATTACTTACCGCTGATGGAATTTTAGTTTACTTTCTTATAACAAAAGTATAAAGAATATTATTCAAATGAGTTCTTGGTTCTACCAAGTTTATTTTTCTAGATTTGCAGTGGAGTGCTGCTTATTATAGCGTCCAACAAACATCAAACATTCTATTTATAAATCGATTATTATTATTTTTAGTGCCCCCTCGCCCCCCGCCCTGGTTACGTCCACGCATCAATTATTTGATGAACTACTACGTATTATTCTGTAGCTATGTATCAGTATGTATGTGGCACTAATGCCAGCATGTAGCTGGGAATAAGTAATGTGTACCATATAGGGTTCATGTCAATTGTGGACAAGAAATTAGTTGGAGACACCCTTTGTAAACAAAATCAGATTAAAGTTTTGAAAAACTAAAAATTATTAAAACCGAAATTTTATTTTACTAAAACGAACATCATCATCATCAACAGGCTTTAGGCCACTGCTGGACGTGGCCTACCCCATGAAATATAAAGGGGGTATTGCTGTAATCACCACGCTTGGCAGGCGGATTGGTGATCTTGAGTACTTAATACCAAACTGCATCACTTAGGTGGATGCTGCTGCCCATCCCCTGGCGTAATCTCTTAGTCAGCTTTTAAGACAGTAATGGTGTTATTATAAAAAATGCCCTTAGTCTGGGTTTAAACCAGGACTACCAGTCTAGGCTTAAATATCGACCTAGGGTATATACGACTGTAATACAAAAGCAGATATTTTCCAGAAGCAACTTTCAAGCTAGATATGCCAAAAATGACATAAGCTTGGACTATCTCTGGTTTATCTAAAACCAGGCAGCCCCCTAGTTTAGCAATGGTCTATAAATTGACAGTTGATTGCTTGTTAGAGGTAAGAATTTGGACATCTCAATTGTATTGTGACACAATCCGTCAGTTTGATACTTTGGAAATTGCGAAGTAGCGCGAGAATTGATTTCGGAAAACAAACCATCTGCTTTCGTATTTAAAGTCGCATATGCCTAATGTCGATATTTAATCCTAGACTAGTACGCCTGGACTAAATTCAAGATTTAGTCCAGGTTTGGAGGAGTCCTATTCCTAGGCCGAGACTAGGTACCACGGCATTTTTTTATTAAATAAATAAATAAGTGTCTTCACAAAAAATGAGTTTGGGAGGTATTGTGGTTTTTCTAAGTGTCCCTATTTAAAAGCCAACCAGTATATTTTAAATCGTTGTGACCCTATTAATTGGAATTTCAAACTCGCAATTAGTAAGTCATCAAACATTAATTAAAATGCCTTCATACCCATGGTTACTCCACAGTTTTGTAGTAAATTCATTAATCAATCAGCTATTCCGATTGGCCGTAGCTTGACCAATGGGATGCCAGTTAATGTTATTAAAGATCGAATTATAAAGGCACATACTATGCCAAATATTACTACCAGAATTACAAGAGCTCTGGGTACAATGTAATTTTTTAATTGCTATATCGTTTGCGATATATCTGAGATGTATAAGAGGTCTAGATATATTGTTCAAGAATCGATGATTGTAATATTTTTTGTTGAAAGACGGGTCTAGGTTTTTGTGGCTTCTGATTCCAGTTCTGTCTAGTTTTTTGAAGAAAATGGCCGATTCCACTCCGAGGTTAAAGAAAATAATTGTATATTCAATATGAGAAATAAAACATATTTTATTTTTAAATATTTTATTATAAAAATTAAGGAAAAAAGGAACATTAACTTTTAAGTTAAACGATACAGCAAACTAGGGCTTTATAGTTTTAAACCACAGGTTTAAATAACGCAAGACTTGGCTTAAACATCTTATAACATTTTTGGTTATAGTTAAATAACTTTATTCATACCTGGGATCGATGAAAAATTAAAAAATACCGACGAAAACTATAAATGCTTTGATATGATGTAAATAAAATGATGACAAATGATTTAATTTAACAAAGTTGAGCGCATTTTGCCAAATATCTGCTTGTGGGTATTTAATTAATAGAATACTAAAGGCTGAAGTTAACTTCGACGTAATTTGCAGTCTATGAAATGAGAAGTTTTATTTGTAATCTGTGATAGGCCAGGTTTGTTCCCTGATGCTAATTTAATTATAGATAGAATTAGATGCACTGTGTAATTTTTTGTCAATGGTTAGTCATACTTTTGACAGATAATTGAATTCCAAGGATATTGCATACCAACTACATAGTAAACAAGTCCATGTTTCATCCTGATAGAAAGAAACATCTGTAGTCATAAGAAAAAATAAAAATTACTTGCCACAGACTAAAAAAACCTCTCATTAGCGCTCAATTAAGCTTTTAATTAATTAATGCGACTCTCTAATTTGCAAATTAAGCTCGGTAGAGACTTTTTTAGAGACACTGTTTTACAATATCTATCGTACGAATAAACAGTACTACTAAAAAATCTAGAATCATCTCGATTCTTTTTTTAAATACAAGGAAAAATACTCATACATAACTAAACGGTAACTAAGAAATTAAAAGAAAAAATATTACTAAAATGCACTTAAAATAAGTGATTCTAGTAAGAAATTAGATTAAGTAAATCTAGATTATAAACGTTTACGTAAACGTAACAAGTAACAATGTTAATTGGTACAAAAATACACATTATATTTAAATATTTTGAACAAACAATGCGATCGGATAGTTTTATTAATTTGCTTGTTTTAATGGTTTTGAATACAAAAATTTACTCGTATTCTAATCATACCGCTCAGTAATAATTGCAAAGCGATCTAACAAGGTGGAAAGAAACCAATTTTTAACAGAAAAATAGTAATTAAAGTAGGTAGAAAGCGTCTAGTCTAAAACTGCACGCCACACTGTTTAATTACGTCAAAATATCTTCATTATTGATATGAAGATATTTTGACATTCATACACATTTCATACATATTTTGATATTCTTTACTCTGTCACTACAAGGACCATTTTTGAATGTCAATCTTGAGTCAAATGCGAAGTAAAAGCGGTAGAAGAGCTACCGCTTTTCATTAGAGAGTTCATTAGAGTTCAGAGTTCAGTTTTAGATTAGGCGAATCCTACACAGTGGTCATAACAAAAAAGAATCGGTACATTTGTGTGAAGATGTCAGTATAAAATCTTCACAAATTGATTTAGTGAAAGTGAATTTTTGAATACGATTATATCAATAGGAATATGTAAAGGGTGATTCATTATACATAGATCCTACAGAACTAACGATTGAATACCCCTATACGTTTTACGATTTTGTTTTTTAAGTTATGATACATATTCAATAGTCTTTCATAGTACGTAGATGCTTAATTTTGCAATTAATTAACACAATGTTAAGTCCAAAACTTTGGTACAATATAATAATGTTAACTAGATACTTAATTTAAAGAAATGATTACATTAAGTCATTCCAGCCTTTCATTGTATCTGAAACAAAAATATACAATTAGAAAATTCATAATTATTTTTATAAATTGTCACAAATTTTTGTGGAAGTACTGGGGTTTCAATCTTTCTTATAATTCTTTGTTGCACAAAGAGAATATTTACAAAAATTGAAAGGCGAGCTTAACCCTTAAAAGAGTTTTCTTCCAGCAAACCTGCACAGAGAAGGTTCCTTTTTTTCTTGTTCATTGTTTCGAAATTTAGGATCTAATCTGATGTTGCAAACGTCCATAACTAAAGGTGGCCGTATGTTTGTTTGTTGCACAGAAGAACAAAAAAAAAACGATGGTACTAAAAAATTTTGCTTGTCATTCATTTAAAAAAAAGGTCTAGTCCCAGCAGTGGGAAATACTCACCGCGTCACTTCCTGCCAGTGCTGAGGTCCTGAAGCTCGCTGCTGTCGTCACTGGAACAGCCATTGGCGGAATTCGCACTCGCCATAGCCATATTTGCCATTGACAACGGTATGGTGATAAACTGGGGCTGGCTTGATGATGACGCTGTAACAAAAAGACAATGTCACTATGACGTAAGCCAAGACTAAATCATATAACAAGTTTCCACATGAGGACTTTTTCTGCTCTTTCGAAGGGAGACGTCGTCCTTTTTTATTTTATTTCAATTTCTAGTGTTTTTTTGAGTTATATCGTGTAATTTTGGTGGCATTTTAACCGGTGTAGCTTATAAAGAGCACATAGTAGTGAATTTAAATAAAATAAGTGTATTGCGTGTCTTTTCGAAGGGGTAGAAATTGTCCAGGAACATTCTAGTAAACTGCCATCAATTTACTAGAACATGACTTGACAGAAGACTTTGACGACTGGACATTGTTTGATTATATCAATAACTTGACATTGGCAAAATTGAGAAATACCTCAGATGCCATTATAAAAAAAAAATGTTTCCACATTAAAGTGCATCACACACGTAGCAGATGCGGTAATATTTAATATGCGTATAAAAACGTATCGCATCTGAAGGTATCACACACGTAGCAGATACGATAATATAAGAAAATGATACATTCACGCGGTAACCTTCAAACTGTATTATATTTCAATTTGTATACACAGATATCAAAAAAAAAATATAAATGATCTGCTACGCGTGTGTTGCTCCTTGAGTTTAGTAGAGAGAGCGATATGGACAGATACGCTCTCAGATACAGATATCTTACCGCATCTGCTACGTGTGTGACACACTTTAAGACCAAGTTAAAGACACCCTCTTTTTTTCAAAAAAGAGACTTTGCCTACTACTGCTAGTAGACGCGTAGTGGCGTGATAGGCGAAAAGCCGGCTAAGATGCAAGAGGTGTGGATTCGATTCCCGCTGCGGGACAAATGTTTGCATGATCTGCAAATATTTGTTCCGGGTCTGGGTGTTGTGGTACCATGGTATTCGTAATTCCTGATACCCACCACACACGGAATCCTATATAGTGTGGGATCAGGACTATATGTATGTGACTGTTGGGTGTTATGTTATATGTTATTAAAATTAATAAGAGAAACAAATAAAAGAGCCAAGTAAATTACGAAACAAATATTTGTTTCAATAATTTCATGATTTTCTTACCTGAACTTCAATGAGTAGTGATAGAATTTCACTAATGTCAGCGCCTTTATGAGTTAGTGAACTCATTAAATGCCTTAAATGTAAGTACAACCTAATTCACCGATCATATGAAATCTGGGTAGCTATTAGACTTTCATATGTAAGTGTTTCTTGTAAGTGTGCTGGATCAAAGTTTTTACTCGGTAAAAGATTTTATGAATTTATAGATGTATAATTTTTTTTTTCAAAATGTCTATTCCTTTATTTATCTAGTTTTAATTTTAATTTTTGCATACTATCTTTCTATATAGCGGAATATGGGTCTTATATTTTAATTGAACAGCATGTATGTACCTATTTCAAGCAAATAAAGATATTCTTTCTTTGTTTCTTTCTTTCTCTTGATCCGTGATCAGTGAACAACCTTGCATAATTTTAGGACCCCAGGAATATGGAACTGGATTAAATTTTTAAATCCAGTCTTTAAATCTGGGTGAATCTATCCAGCCACAACAAGAAAAACCTGAAACTCAGGCAGAGTAATAAAATCGTATTTAGTTGGCTCTCGGACAAGCTTTATAACACCATTTTGAATTCCTAGAAGCTCCAGAAAAACAAGCACATAAAACTAAATTCATATCTTTATTCAAGCCTGTCGCCAAGACTATCCTAATTATGGAACTAGACACCTGAAATTAAAACTAAATCTCTTTCGGAAATGTAGAAGTTTACGCTTGCGACGCGACTTCGTTCCAGTAAATACACAGCCCAAAGAGGTCAGCCAGATCATTTCATACAAACGACAAAGCTTTTTGGAACTTTGTAGCGAATGACGACTTTTTGCTTCTAAAAATTAAGTATCACGTAGCAACTCAATTACTATTACTATTTACTGTTAGTACCTACTGTTCCTCATAAATGACTGTGCGAAACAGTCACAAAAATTTTTTTTACAAGAACTAAGCGCATTTTCAAAAAAAATTCGCATTGCTTTATTGCGATGCTTGATTTGCCGTGTGTTTCCGACCTAAAAAGAGACCCCTCCATCTCTTCCCGTGGATGTCGTAAAAACCAACTTAGGGATTACACCAGGGGATACAGGAGTATCCACCTGAATACTTACACTAGAGTTACTTTTACTAATACTGCGATTACGTGGTTATTAAGGCAAAAGGCACTTTATAAAGTGACGAGAAAAATAAATCGTTTCCGCCGTGAGTCCTGAATAGATAACCGTTGGGGCATAAAGGTTCTCGACTAGCGATCACAAACCGGACAACATAGTGTAGGAAGGGAGGCCTTCCTACAAAACAATCTCTCTCGATCTCGGACCGACGTCATTTTAAAAGCCACTGGAAGTCAGTGGATGGATGCGGCTGGAGACTGGCCATCGTGACATTCCATAGCAGAGGCCTAGTCAACTGCTATGTATACTACAGGCTGATGATGATGATGCTGCTGCTCGAGTATACTAGCTGTTTTGTATAGGCTGTGTAAAAAGTCAGCTATTGCCAATGTAACCCAGTTCCGGCTCTTACATAACTAAAACTCATCTACACGTCCATTCGTCAGTTCTGAATTCCAAAAGTTGCTGTCAGATTTGCATGAATTTTCAATATGTATGCTATGAGTTTGAATTTCATAAAGGAGACTTTTATTTTTGGGCCCACTCAGGAATATTCCCACAAGAAGTTTGTGGCGTACAGTTATGAAATACATGTTGATTTGTTCCTTATAATCTCTAGATCACAGTGGTAGTATTATTTATATCTCGTCTAACAGGAATACTTATGCGAAAATTAAAACATGTACCTACGTCACAATAACCTAAAAACTTCCTAAGAGCAATTGCTTTATGAGCGAAAGTCACAAGGGCATTATAAGTTAATAAAATAGTGCCTTGTTCAAAAATAAATAGTATTATACATAGTCAACAAGGCCGCAGGAAGACAGTGGATGAAGGCGGCTCATGACCGTTCATCGTGGCATTCTAGGAGGGAGGCCTATGTCCAGCAGTGGAGTTCTAAAGGCTGATGATGATAGTGAACCAAAGTAGTTCATCGCACTATTTTAATGACTTATAATATCGATGGGGGCTATCTACTCAAGAATAAGCACATTAAACAATCGCTCTTACTGAGTTTTTCGGATATTGTGACCATCATTTTTTAATTGTAGTATTTCTCAGTATTTCCGTTAAACGAGGTATAACTAATATTACCACTGTAATCTAGAGATTATATGGAAGAAATCAACATACATTTCATTACTATACGCCAGACATTGTGGTGAGCCAATTCTCTAAACAAAAAACAATGTTTCCTTTTCGGCAACTTTTATTTGACGGAAATCTAGAAATGGGTTTAGTTTCGGTTTGATAATATAGGTTTTGTCGTCTGCGCCAAAACATAACACTCAATAGTCACATACATAGTCCTGATCCCACACTAGCATTTCCTGTGTCGTGGGTATCAGGAACTACGAGTACAATGGTACCACAACACCCAAACCAGGAACAAATATTTACAGCTCATGCATTTGTCGTGCAGCGGTAATCGAACCCGCACCTCTTGCGTCTCAGCCACTCACCAGCTGCACCACGGAGGTCAACAAACCCAATAATCACATAGCTAGGATAAAGTTATTCAGATCAGCAATAGTGGAGGAACATAGGAGGAGAAGGTTTGCAGAATATCCCAACAATATTGACGATACCTGAACTCCTGGTACAGAAAAGCTCCTGGCATCTCATTCTTATGATAGCCTTGTGGAGTTATTATGGCACAAAAGACCGACTTTGTGACTTAAAACATAAAACCTTGATTTGGCATCGCTGGTTAACGTACCTCCATCTTGTCCTTGATTGGCTAGCCCCAGTATAAAGCTATGGGGATAGCTCATCGCCAGGCTGCCCAGTCCCATACTATTCCCCATGCTATCCAGCCCTAACACTCCAGGGTACAGCATGGCTCCACCCGGCATCTCGATCTTGGGCAGGATCTTGGTGAGCCCTGGTTGACTGGACTTACTGCTGTCGGCCTCTTGCGTGGTGGAGGTGGACGCGTGTGCTTCCTGGTGTGATTCCCTGAGAATGTTCAAAATGATGTGATACAAGTGAAAACTAAAAATTAAAAAAAAGACCCTCGTGTTTGTGGCAAGACAAACATAGCTAAGAAAACTCTCGATCAGGTCAACTTTCTAACAAAAAAACTCAATCAAAATCGGTTCAACCGTTTGGGAGCTACTATGCCACACAGATACAACTTTGTACATATGATCAGAACACTAATATATGAACCTGTGGTGCGTTAGTTTCTTATAAAAAACTTATTTTTAAAAAACTGATGCTCCACCTGTCTAGACTGATCATGTGTACTAAATTTTATGGAGTTTGAAGAAATAATAGGCAAAATAGACGCTAACTTCGTTCGCATGCTAAAGAGCGTAAGCGCTACCGATAACAAAGTCAAAGTCAAAGTCAAAAAGAACTTTATTCATTGAAATCACAAGGATCATTTTGAATCGTCTTATAAGCTAAAATTACTCCTGTTCCTTAACCTTATGGTGGAGGGCTACCGATGATATGGTGATGACTTTTGAGTTAATTAATAACAGCATATAGTCCAAGTTATTGATGATATGATCAACAGTTTCGTAAACACGTATTAACAGGAGTTTCATGACGAACTCTGTGGCGCGGCGGGCAAGTGCCGGCTGACCGTACCTAACCTGTACCGTGGCTGTTACCGTACCTATTTCTGCCGGCAAGCAGTGTTCGCATTGCTGTGTTTCGGTTTGAAGGGTACGGGTGCCGGTGAAATTACAGGCACATGAGACTTTTCATCTTTATGTCTCAGGGTCGGCAGCGCGCGTGTGATGCCTCTGGTGTTACAGGCGTTCATAGGCTACGGTAACTGCTTTCCATCTGGTGGGCCGTAAGCTTGTCTGCTTGCCAAGTAGCATAACAAAAAAAAGATGCAAGAGGTTGCGGGTTCGATTCCCGCTACGGGACAAAATGTTTGTATGATCTGTTAATATTTGTTCCGGGTCTGGTTGTTATGGTACCATGTTACTCGTAGTTCTTGATACCCACAGGGAATCCTAGTGTGGGATCAGAGTGGCGATTACGTAATTCTGATACTATTGATTTCAATCGATTTCAATGTTGTTTCTATTTGAAATTACGTTTACGCGATTACCTAATTTAAGCAGTCTTGTTGCAATTAATCTTTGTAAGCAAAATGCGTAAATTGGGTAATCGCAAGAGCGTCATTTTGGATAGAAACAGCATTGAAATCGATTGAAACCAATAGCAACAGAATTGCGTAATCGCACCACAGGACTGTGTAAGTGACTGTTGGGTATTATGTTATACTTTCTCACCTTTTAATTGCCTCGTTGGCCTCATGGTTGGCCCATTCCTGTTTGTGCATCTGCATCAGTTTCTCGCTGGGAGACTCCGGTTCGCTGCCACTCTCATCACCGCTTTCTCCAGATGATGTTGGTTCTTCCTGCAACAAAAACATGTTGTTGTCTTCACAAATATTCACCAAGTTTGAGATGAACATTTACCATCTACCTCTATCTGTCTGCCTATGAGTTCTATGTGAAAAGAAACAACTTGAAAGGGTTGTAGGAGGCCTGTGCCTAAAAATGGGCAGCCCATATTAAAACAATTAAGTTAGTAATTAAAATAGCCACAAAATAATATATCTAAAAAATATTAAATTTACAAACCAAAAATTTAATAAAAAAATACATTTGTAATTAATTTTATAAATAGTTAGGTATTGATTTTAAAGTGTTAACCCACTCTTATGGGGAATATTAACTAAAAGTAGTCGGAGACGGTCGCGGGTTCATAAATAATGTAATCTTAATTATACTAGTGGTTCGCCCCGAACTGAGACCTCGCGATAACACCTTTATCAGCCCGACTACTTAACCAAGTAATTTCCATTTTTCTATTATTATTTTTGAAAATTTTCACCTCGAGGTCTCAGTACAGGATCTATCAGTAACAACTCTAATTTCCTACACATCATCGAAATAACCTTTGAATAGGGCTAAGCAACGGGGCGTAATACTACATACCTGTTAGTACCTATACCAAGTACCTGACGAATTAATTGATAACGACCTTTTGACGAAAACCATAGAACTCCAGCGTCATTCAAATTCCTAGAAATGGGAGGTCAACAATTGATGTTATATTGGTTCTTGTTTTATGGAGTACGAGTTTCGAAATTCTTCAGTTTCAGACTTTTCCCTGTAGTTGTGACACAAAAGCCACAAGCATACCAAATTTCAGCATTGTGGGATTGCTGGAAGTACCATAGAATTTTTGATTTTTACGTTTTTTTATTTTCCCTAATATCTCAAAAACTACTAAGACTAAATACTTATTAAAAACAGTTTTGAAATGTCCAACCAAAGCGCTTTCATTAGACACCCCACTTGATCTGACTGTCTCACTTTTATTTTTTTTACCCCCTCTTGGACCCCAATATCTCAGCAACCCCCTGACCGATATAGCTCATAACCTTACCTACAAATTGTACCAATACTATCTACCCCCATACCAAATTTCATGAAGATCATCGGATTCACGGTTTGGAAGTTTTCATCGGACAAACATACATACATACATACATACAAACGCCGATTCTTCCAACTTGACTCAGAGAACTCGCTTCGCTCGTTCAATAAATAATTTGGTGGTGACTGACCTATGAAAAGACCCTTAAAAAAAACTAGCTGGTGAAAATGATGATGATGATTCCAAAATATCTACTTCAAAACTTTTATAAAAGGTATCACCACTAAAAAATCCTAACTTTAAAAGCATGTACCTCTCCTCTTCGTTCCAAAGTTATTAAGTGAATCTAACGTAGTTCTGCTGAGTATGTCGTTACCACGTACAGGCTCAGGTGCCGATGAAAATAGGCTTTTTAGGAGAAAAAGTTTGCGCGAGTTAACTGCCACTTAATACCGAGCACAGCTGGGCGCTGTTCATATTTCATTATTATTTCACAGTATCTTCGCAGAAAAGTTAATTAACATTTTTTGTATGTTGATCAAGAAACAAAAAAACATTATTACAATCAAAATAACTAAAACTTAAATTTTCATGTTTTTATCTAGTAATCAGTTTCATTTTCACTGCGGATTTTTTTTCGCAATTCCGCGTGTGATTACGGTTTTTCAAATACGCGTCTATTATTCAACCATTATTAGTTCAATCAGTTGAACTTATTGGACCAAAATACTCTTATTAGTTCAATTTTACTACCACATTATATAAAGAATAACATGAAAGTTGAACTAATTGTAACATTATTAGATAGATTATAACCGGTTTAACTTACGTAGATTATTTTCGAGTATACGACCCGAGGTTTCAAGCAATTTAGATGCTCTTAATCATGTAAATTAAGATCATCTAAATTGCTTGAAACCTCGGGTCGTATACTCGAAAATAATCTACGTAAGTTAAACCGGTTATAATCTATCTAATTATGAATACCACTTACGAAAGTTTTTATCAAAAATAATTGTAACATTGTTGACCAAATAGTTCTAGTATTTTCTTTTACTTTTATTACTAACTGACTAATGGTGGATGATGGAAGGATGGTCGGTTTTTTTTATTTAATTAATTTATAAATAACAACCTACCCAATGACTTATTTTATTATGAACACCAAATGTTTCATCCCCCAAAAGAAGTATTTCAATAATTAAAAAGTTGAACAATGAATTAATTCTGTTCAATAAGTTCAACTTTTCCATAAAAATACGTAGGTGAACTTTTTGAAATATTTTTGTCTAATTACATAGTTCAACTTAGTGGAAAAGTTCAAAATTTCAGCAACCAACCATATGGGGTTGATTTAAAAAATTCCCTTTTAGTACACAGATCACAAATAACTACCTCCAAATTTCAGGTCTCACTTTTAGGCAGTGCGTTGTCTGCAGTGACGGATTAACCCTTAATCAAATTAAGCAATTGCCTAGGGCATCACGTCTGGGGGGCACCAGAAGAAGCACAAAAAAAATCCGTCCTTAGGTCATCACGTCTCACTCTCACGTCACCAAAAACAACACCAAAAAAAGGTTTCTAGGACTAATTTGAAAATTCACGTCCGACCTAGAGTCATAACCCCGCTCCCGCTTGCCTACTCGCTGCCCGCTAGTGGATTTGCTTTGGTTTTTATTGTTGTCGCACCTACTCCACTTCAAACACCTAATGTTTTAGGGGGTAAAGGTTTAGAGACCGATTCTAGTTGACTTACGGATAGGGGGCCCACAGGCGTGGTCACTGGTTGTCTGTTAGTCATTCAGTAACGCAACTGTTCTATTTAAATTCCTAGGCATTCTGTAGATTGCCTGAACTCTTACCCCCTTTTTAACCGACTTCCCAAAAAAGGAGGAGATTCTCAATTCGGTTGTATTTTTTTTTTTTTTTTTCATAATATTTTTTTAAACCTATTTTAGTTAAAATAGCTTTTGTTTGGTTCTCTCTGATGTAAAATGGCATACGCCAATACAAGACAAAAACTATTTTAGATATATATTTTTTTTGTTTTTTGTTTTTTTTTTTGGTTTCAAAATTGATTATGAATAAGAGAGTTAGCCGATAACATATCTTCAAACACAGAAGAAGATTTTTTCATGTTATGCCTCTAATTTATTACCTCATTTTCATGACGTAACTCTTATTTCATTTTGAAATATTCGAAGGTATATACGCATTGTGACTTGGATTATTCATATCGTTCAGAAAATATCACACGCAGATCATTGATTTATGACTCCTAAAGCATTGGAAGTACTTGCCGATATTTGTGGCAAACAAACATGTCGGAGTTAACGAGAAAAACAAGTCGTTCTACCGGTATCGATCAGCAAAATTAGACAAGTGCCCATCGATGTAATCGCTGATACAATGTATGTGATGGCAAGGTGTCAACAGGCACTGTTAATGTCATCTTTCTTAATGTTTTCTCTCAGAGCGATTTGTATCTTCGACAGCCTCTTGTCTAGCGCTACTTTTATCGCTTCTGCGTCACCGAACAATTTCTAACCTATCACAAACTTTGTTCTATTAACCTACCTGCTATTTGTGAAGTCAAGAAAACTTTTGTTTTATGTATTGACAGTAAAACTCTATAGTTTCGTTCGTTGCGTATGCTGAACAGAAAACCGTGCAAGTTAAGGGTTTAAAATATTTTCAATTGATCATAATGTGGGATGAATTTTGTGAAATACTTTCTCAATATAAATTTTGAAACTATCATGGTTATGAACATAACTAACTAGAACTAGAAACGGGATATTTGTATTGTATGTAATGTATTGTATTAAGTATATCAGTTATCAAGTACCCATAACACAAGCTCTGCTTAGCTTGGGGCTAGATAATGTTGTGTGGAATGTCCAGCGTTTATTTATTTATTTATTTATCATGATTTACCATGCCCGTGATCATGGAGCATGAATCCATGCAACTGTGCCGAAATATCGGGAATTAACAAAGCTCTAAAATCATGGTAAATATCCAGTTTCTAGTGATAATACTTTCTCAGTCCAGTGTTTAGTTTCTATAAGCCAAAAGGAACAATTGCGCGTTTGTAGGCTTTAACATAGTTTTGAAGACCATGTATATATAGTATGAGTCAGTGCCTTTTCGTTTAATATATTCGAAATAAATAATAATAATAAATATAAGTAATAATATATATATTTTTTTCATATTTTTTTATATTTTCATTGTTTTTTTCGTTTTTATGCTTCTTTTAATTTAACTCATAGTGGCAAACTGGAAAACAGTCACTAAAAACATATTTTTTTCCCCGACTTATTGGTCAGTTTTCGATGGCATAAGATTCGTCCTGGCTACTGGCTTATTTAGGAGCGTGTTATTGCTGGAAGAAAGCGTAAACCGAGTTGGTTTTGGAAAGCAATGGCGGCGACGAGCTCACCACTTGTCACGTCTATATTCCTACGATTGTGTAAGTAGTTACTGCCAACCCACGATGAAAAGAGGCCCTTTGAGGCTCTGCCTACCACTTCAGAGAAAAACGCCTGTGTTTATGCATGGATGCATTTTACTGTTTCTGGCCTAAAACTATAACGCAAAATCATTTTCGTAAGCTTTTCGAACGAAATGTTTTCATAATATCCAACATTTCACAACCATTACAAAAGCCTTACTGCGGTCAGCCTGACTATAACAATTGCAATCGTCGGCACTACACCAAAATGCAATAAGTACAAACCGATAAAATCTGACTAAAACCAGATAAACACCATAAAGTAGAGATTAAGGCCATATTAGTAGGGTTCTACTAATTTACTGTTAGGCTATAATGAGGCAATACTGCATTGTGACGTCACTCGACAAACGAACTGTGCGTCCGAAAACGGTGCTCCACTATTGTAGAGACTGGCTGGTACCGGGCTTTGGACACTTGGGTACAGTTGTTATATTAATGTAGATCATGGATTTGTTTATCGTCACCATTCAGTCATAGAGGTCTTGAAAGTTCAAACTTTAAAGACATTTCTTCTTCGTCTGTCGGTGGTCATGTTGACACTATGTTGGAGTTGAGTTTTGCTAGTTATGGCTTTGTTTTGCTTCACATCACTTGTGAAGGTAGTAAGGCAAAAGAGATAGGAGAGTAAAATGGGCATAGAATGGGAGCTCCGCATTCAGTGTGCGAGAAGTCTCGCATTTCTATTTTTTTTCCATTCCCCATTTGTGGCGGTTTAGTATGCAGCGGTCGACATGGCTATTAATAGATTTACAGACTATCTTCTTCTTTTTCTTCTTCGTAGTCTTCATTACTGAAGATCATGATCCTGAAAGGATTTTGTAGAGATGCTGACGAGCTACTTCCACGCTGTTCTGTCCTCGGCTTGTTTCGGCAATGATATGAGCCTTGACTTGATCATATCAGTGACTTGGACTATCATCATCATCATTAGCCTATAGAAGTCCACGGCTGGATATAGGCCTCTTCTATAGAATGTCATGACGAACAATTTGAGTCACCTGCATCCACCGACTTACTGCAACCTATAAATCATTCGAATTCCGTATATTTTCCGTTTCCCGTGTGAATTTAAAGACTTGGAATTTTAATTTAGAATTTATTTTAAACTATGAGTGCGAGGCCCAATATATTTTTTTTTTTGCAGATAGGTGCAAGTGGTCAATTTTCGTATATTTTATTTTATTTGATATGTCACAAGACGCATTTGACACAAGTTATTTTTTATTTTCTGGTTTGCCCCCAAAATTCACCCCCAAAATCAGAATTTAATAATTTGAACTCTTTTGGTCCAGTAGATGCGGAGAAATTAGGCTGTGACAAATAGATAGACATAAAGACAGGCAAACAGACACCTGAGTGAATGGTGCAGTTGGTACTTTTTGAATTACGGAACCCTAAAAGCCATTCAATTTATGAAAACCTAGAAAGAAACGTGTTTACTCAGGGCATGTCGCAAGAAAAAGATAAAAACGACAATCCGTGAAAACATTAAGAAAAATAAATAGCAGTCACATTAACCCTATCAGATCTGTGGGATTTATTTGCGAACGGTACGATATCAGATTTAAGAAGAAAGCCGAATGCGTTAAACGGTAGTTAGTTAGCCGCAATTATTATTATTTAGTGCGTCGGCGAATAAAGGAGACGCCCACGCCGCGTTTCATAGAACGCACGATAGGATAGTGTGGACTATAAATAAGATTTAACTGCTTTATTAATAAGTCCAAAGTAGCTTCGGTATTGAGCTGTCTTTCTTCTTTCTCAAATTATATAATAAAGACAGTTTTTTACCGTCGTGTCAGTGTCAGTTTAGTACTGGAGTATAATGATAGAGGAGTTAAGGCCATAGATTTAAATAGCGTATGAATTTTTTGTTGCACTCCGAAATGGTGGAAATTTTTAACCGCATAGAGGTTACGACCTTTTGCATGCGAACGAAGTTTCATCCATTAAATTTTGTATACATGATTAGTTACTATACATACTAGACCCGTGGTGCGTTAGTTTTTTTTAATTATAGGTTACCAAATCATACATTAAAAAAAACTAATTTTTAAAAACTGACTTACCACGGTTTTAGATGTTAGTGTACTGATCATGCGTACAAAACTTCATGGAGTTTGAAGAAATAATAGCTATACTAGAAGCAAACTTCGTTCGCGTACAAAAGCGAGTAAGCTCCCTACCGGTTAACCTCCTCTTACATAACATAGAGTTTAGACGGTCAAAACTATACGAAAATAATGTTTAAGATGGTTTGAAATATATTTTTGGTCATTTTGAACGCATTCGACAAGAAGTTTGTCTGTTGTTTTTGGAGACGTCACGAACTATCGAAATTTAAGGTCAATCACAGAGTTTCCTCACAAAAATTTCCTTCGCTGTTTGAAGTAATGATAAAAAGGCATGTCCATACAAATCTGACCAACAGTAAGCGCACGAAGCGCATGATACTATCTGCGCTTGCAACTCGAATCATTCTGTAGGTATTTATTAACAATTGTACTGTTTGATGCCTGATACCAGCTAATTACTGATGTGATTTATTGTGCGTCGGTCTGTTTGTATCAGATGACACGGCTATTGTGTAGGTTAACCTTTGAATGGTTTATATTTAAAGTTTTCTTATTTTTGTAACGGTAAAGATGTTTCTCTTTCGTCATTTAGGGTCATGTATCACCCTGCTAGAAGCCTCAAGACGAAAGTAGAATAGAATATAATTTATTTGTATAAAAGAGTTACAAAGAGACACATAAAAAACTTAGACTAAGAGGAAACAGACCCGAAGGTACAAAGTGTAACTCCAGTAACAAAATGGCTCTGCCTCAGCATGAGTTGGTTGACTAGCGAGCTAGCAACCAACGCTGGTCTTCCGTCAGAGCCACTTGTTGGCGCTACGGACCAACAACTCACAAAAAGTAAACATACAAAAAAAAATACACTAACAAAGAAAACTATTCATAAGACTAAATAACTAATAATAAAAGAAGAAAGTCTATAATCAGTGTGTGTTGCGTTGCCAGTAATGGCTTACGGCACTAAGACGTGTCGCTTATTATTGGCCGTATGGATAAGCTTAAAGTCACGCAGCGGGATATGGAGAGAGCTATGCTATTTTATAACTACGTTATAGAATCTGAAATGAGGAAATCCGTAGAAGAACCAAGATCACCGATCACCTGACGCACCATCGCACGGGTCTAGATATTAGTGTACTGATCATGGGGTTTTTTCATGGATTTTGAAGAAATAATAGCCAAATTAGAAACAAGTGGCCTCCTCTTGATGTTCAATCCAGATCGAAGATTTGTTTCCAGGGTCCCTCGGGTACTCGCTTCGCTCGCTAAGCTCGCTATGCACGTGTACAGGCGGCGAGCATTAGCGCGATTGACAGGAACACGGGCCTTGTTACCGCCGTATCGAGATGCGTATCTCACTCCTTTGGGCTACTGTTTTCGTATCTTTGACGCGGATTTAGAGAAGTCGCTTGAAGTGGCTAGAAGAACAGATTCAATGTAAGCAAATTAAAAAAACTAAACAAAAATAAACAGGTAAACTGTAAAAACCTCTGTTCTGGGATTACTGGAAGTAGATTAGAGATTATAGAGATTATTTTTAATTTTTGCTTATTTCAAACACTACAAAGTTTAAAATAATATTAATCATTTTTAATTGTGAAAAAAGCCCTTTAATATGATACCCCATGTAACCTGAGTATCTTACTTTTGACGACCTATGTAGCGCAGTGGGCGAAGGTTCGTCTGCGACGTAGGAGGTTCCGGGTTCGACTCCCGCCTAGGAACAAATATTTATACGAACTACAGATATTTGTTCAGGGTGTTCTGGGTATTTTCTATGTTTAATAAAAAATATCTATCTATGTAATGTATTGTATTGAGTATAATCAGTTATTTAGTACCCAAAACACTAGCTCTAGCTTGGGGCTAGATAATGTTGTTAATGTCCAGCATTTATTTATTTTATTTCTGAAATTATGCCCAATTGTAGACGCGATAACTCTGTCAATAATTCTTGAAAATGTATCTTTCTTCTGTGAAATTTCTGCAAAGTTGCAAGGAAATCGCAGAACATGACGTTTTTACGTAAAATCCTGAGCGTTGGAAACGACTTCTCCCATTTAATTATTTTATTGTGGTAGTTTTTCCTCATGTCATGAGAAGTAACGCACCGTGTAGCCGTGGGTTCCATACTCAAATCATTACGATTTTTTTACAGATCAGTTAGTTATCAAATTAAATATTTCTTTATACTTTCAGAATAACAAGGTCACAAAATTTTACTACACTACAAGCAAACGCCAAAAATATTTTCTTAAACGACTTTAAAAAAAAGGAGACATTCAACTGTATGTTTTTGTATGTTTGTTACGCGATTATTTCGCCAATTATGATTTGATTTTTATAATTCTTTTTTAGTTTGATTGTTCATACTTCAGAGGTTCATTCCTCAAGATTCTGCGCTTTTTGAAATGAGTTTGTTATTGTTTTTTTTTTCTAAAAATTAACTTTATGTTGTATTTGTATTTTCTGTCTATATTTTGTTAATTTTTACCAACACTTAAGATAAGATAAGATAAGTTTATTTGCCAGAACATTGTAAATACAACAAGGTCTTAGACTAGAAAAAGTCCAACATGTTCTACCTTATAACTAGGCATGCAAATTTTCACATGGGTAATAATGATTAATTTGAAAACAATAATATTAGAATAAGAATGGAGATTTAAACATTAAAGTAAAATAAAAATGCCAATAATTTGGTTAATCTATAAAAATTATAATTTAAAATCTCTGTATTGTAATTTGTAAGTATTGATTTAAAGAGTAATAGCATCTACCCATCAGCCATTTTTTGTATTTAATATTAAACAAATTTCCAGATATCTTTTTTATAGTCTGTCTATTCCAGTATCTTGTGCTTATATCCTGGTCCGCGGCTCCTGGGTGTAAATGGGTGCATAATAAGGGACCATTCAAAATCAACCAGATACATTCCAAGCGGTGTATAATAGGAATTCAACACTATACACATGTTGCTCGTCTGTATGTGTGTCCAGACATTTGTATGGAGAGTCTTGAATAATGATTTACAATGCTGCTTTAAATAAAGATTTTGGTTGCTTTTTATTCTTTGGATTTTGCTGAATTATTCCCTTTTTCGTGGTCCATGACGATCTGTGGGCTGATACCAAATGGATCTGTGTATCGTTTATTTACGAGCACTACCTTTGTCTGAACTTAGTTAAATAAGGGATTGTTTGAAGTTTTTACTTACCAATGGTACTTGTAGTTCCTGTTACGACACAAGGAATCTTAAGTGTGGAATCAGGATTACGTATGTAATTGTTGGGTGTTATGTTCCTAAGGTTTCTAAGTTCTCATTTACTATGTATCATCAATTCCCTGCACCGAGGCACCACACAGACGCTTCCTACCTAGTGGTAAGACAGCAAATTCGTTTAAAACAAGCCGTGTTTGTTGCCTGATTCTTCTAAGCTTGGCTCTAGGTTTACTCCTTCGCGTTGGATCAGGAGTAATTTTAGTTTATAAGACGATTCAAAATGATCCTTGTGATTTCAATGAATAAAATTATTTGGATTTGATTTGTTATGTTATGTATATATCTATGAATGTGTTTTCTTCATCAGCCTAAATTGACGTCCACTGTTGGACGTGGCCTCCCTCATAGTTTGGATTCCACGCTTGGCAGGCGAATTGGTGATCGCAGTATAAGATAAGATAAGATAATTTATTTATTCACTCTTAAAAATATGGTACAAATTAACCTAATTTCAGTTATTTTAAACATGATAAACTTGATATCGTGTACCAAAAGGAGCGCTGTCCCCTGCACTAGGTCTAAAAGAGCCTGTGTTGCAGGGTCACAGTGGCTCAGTATTGGTGTTGACAGGTGGGGATGCTGCTGCACATCCCCTGGTGTAATAGTTGACTTTTAGGACATCCACAAGAGGAGACCGAGGAGTCTGTTCTTAAGTGGACATACCACGGTACAATGAATGTGTAATGAGAGTCAAATTACATTGCGGTTTAGACGGAGGTGCTTCTATTATGCTACGAAGAAATAGGATAGCGTAAATTTTAGGTGTTTCATAGTTTTAATATTAGATATACAACACTAATGTGCACGTTAATTTAACCTAAATCCTCGTATAAGGGCCGGATTTCCGGTAATTTCAAGCACATTAAAGAATGTCTAGGGTTACTAATGTAATAAAACGTAGGTAGTTCTACTTCTTTATTTTATTCATTCAATCAATTGATCCCATTAAAAGGATCTACCGTCCCATTGTTCACGTAAAATTTTACATAACATAACATCCAAAGTCACGTAGCCCTGATTCCACACCCCTGTCATGGGAGTACCATGGTACGGTACTACAACACCAAGACCCGAAAGAAATATTTGCAGATCATGCGATGCATGTTTGGATATAAAAATAAAAAATATTTTATTCGATTAAATCATATGTGTTGGTTTTAAAGTCAATATCACTCTGGGAGTATTTGAAAGGTAAAGCACAAATAAATCAGACCAGAGGAAAAAACGTTGAGGTAAAATGTCCTACAAGTTATGTAATTTTCCTATTAGATAGCTTGATTTTACTTGCAGTCTGTTTTTACAGGAAATATTTATCAGTTCCGAGACAATACACTAATATTATTGTAATATTAGGATATTCCAAATTTATAAAAGGTACTTCTTTAGTATCTACAAATCAAGTTGTTTCCTGATAAAAAATTGAATTCAGGAGCTATAAAAGGATTTTTTGGCACCCTTATCTTGCAATAAGTTTTTGTTGAAAAATGAATTTTTTCAAAACAAGTTTTTATTATTTTAGTGATTGGAACCGCGAGCTGATCATAATGAGCCCAAACATTGCCAGGCTACTGTTAATCATCGAAAAGTTCCGTTGTCCACCCTCCATCTCCATCATCAGATCAGCTCCCTGATACCATAATATTGTATTGTCATCTGAACTTGACAGGTATGCAAAATTTCAGCTCAATCGGTTGGGTGGAACTGGTTCAAAACTCAGTTGCTAGATTCCACCCGGAAAAACATACATACATTGCAAGTTAAATAAAAGCTTTTTATAAATTTTTATTTAAAAAAAAATACAACTGAATTTAGAACCCCCTCCTTTTTTGTGAAGTTGGTTAAAAACCGACTTACGCCATTGTATTCGACAAAATAATTTGATGAAAAAAAATGATGAAAGAACCATAGTGGTGACAGGATTATGATACTTTCTGAATGCAAATGCTTGGTTTGTTGCTGAAAATATCAAAATCGCCATATGAATGCCTACAATATTTGAGGAGTTCCCTCAATTCCTCATGGATTCCATCATCAGAACTGGATTCTGAAAAAATGGGACCAATCTGGAAGTATATCTATTCAAATAAAAAAAGAATTTTCCAAATCGGTTCATAAACGATATGAGAACGGTTCATAAATAGATATGAGGAACAAACATAAAAAAAAAATACAACCGAATTGAGAACCTCCTCCTTTTTGTGAAGTCGGTTAAAAAGCGGGCAATCATATTCGCCCTGACGGACAACGCCCTCCACTCCCTCTCTATGCCTGCATCGTCTTTCCTATGTTTCAAAAATTTCTTTCAAGTTTTTTGTACAAAATATTTTTTCAGGAAAAATCTTTAAACAGCTTAGCAGTAACCCACACCTGAACCCAAGACGAAACATACTCCTTGCACCATGTAGCTGTCTACTGGGGTGTTGACGCGTGTCCATTGTATAGCGGGTTCGATTCCCCGATAGCGCTGACGGGACACCTGAATTTTAAACGAGCAGTGGTGCCAATTACGTGTTTATGCTATTAACCGAGGAGCTACGATTTTTGCGAGGATATTATTCACATTTTCTAACAGGATTTTTCATCGCGTGCCGTTTACGTAGTAAGTGGCTGGAAGAATACAACTAGACCATCATCATCATCATCATCATCATAATCATCATCATCAACCAATGAATTTATTGGCATAAATTGTTTAATAAATTTAGTTTGAGGGTGGGCGCTGACACCTATCATACAGGATATTATTATCTTAGTTTAGGGGTCAGTTGCGACACTAAAACTGTTACTATAGTTACCTTTAAGCCTGTATACCTACTTACTATGTCCTATATATTTTTGTACCGTGTTAAGGTTTTAAGGTGTCAATAAATATATTTGATTTGATATTTGAATTTCCAATGCTGGACGACACCTCCTCCATCGAATACAGTAGTGGGATTTGCTACAATTACCAGACAGGTGGAGATTGGTAATCGCAGTAATGCTGCTAAGTACTCAGGTGGATGCTGCTGGACATTACCTGATGTGAATGTTACGACTATGACTAGTTAGCAATCATCATCATCACCAACCAGTGAATTTCTAATGCTGGACGAGACCTCCATCGAATACAATAGGGGGATTTCCCATAATTACCAGACTAGTGTGCAGATTGGCAGATTTATGATCGCAGTATTGGTGCTAGTGGATGCAGCTGGACATTCCCTGATGTGAATGTTACGATTATGACTAGTTAGCAATCGAGTTAAAATTAAGTAGATTTAACTAAAGTGCCTTATCTTGTTGGTTGGTGCGACTGGTATTGGCTTAGAACTCCAGAACCCAAAATCCGCAAACTGGAGTGAGGCGTAGTTTTTCTACATATTTCCTCATTTCAGATTGTATCACGTAGTGAAACGCCTAGCATACCTCTCTCTATAGCCCGCTACGTGACTTTGAGCTTGTCTATACGGCTAATAGTTAGCGACCACGTCTCAGTGCCGTAAGTCATCAACTAGCAACACTGATTATAGACTTTCGTCTTGAGGCTCAAACAGCCGCAAATACCTATAAGGACCTAAACGAACTATGCCGTGATGTGCCCGGCCTTCATATACCTATATATTCCCTCTTAGAATACGGGATATTGCCATAATCACCACGTTTGACAGGCGGATTGGTAATTGCAGTATTGGAGTTGAATACTCAAGTAGATGCTGCTGCCCATACCCTGGTGAAATTCCTTAGTCGCTTTTTACGACATCCACGGGAGGAGAAGGGCCCCCCTTCTCTACTGCGATTACCAATCCGCCTGCCAAACGTGGTGATTATGGCAATACCCCTTATTCTTAGAGGAAGGCCTTCTCCAGTATTGGACGCCTACCGGCTGATGAAGAAATGGAACTGAAAACGTCATAAAGTAGAAACAACAACAAATTATGGCAATACCATAAGCAATAGCCACAATAGCATTATGAGCACAATAAGATGTCGTAATTCCTTATGTTAATAACATAATAACAAGACACAACCCATTTGGGATTGAAACTCGAGCGAACGGGAGCGGGCCTACTGAGCTAGTGTGGGTGTAAGTTCGGAATTGGGACTTTTGTGTAGATACCATACTAAATAAGCTTTTATGTTGAAAAAATGTATTTATCAAAACAAGCTTTTGTGACATTAGTCTTTCGGATGATATTGATGTAGAATCGGCCTTAGAATAGGACTCCTCCCACTTCTATGGATGTTATAAAAGGCGTCTAAGAGATTAACAACAACAGTAACATAAATAGTCTTGATCCCACACTAGGATTCCATGTGTCGTGCGTGGGTAACAGGAACTACGAGTACCATGGTAACATAACACCCAGACCCGGAACAAATATTTGCAGATCATACAACCATTTGTCTCGCAACAGGAATCGAATCCGCAACCTATTGCATTTCAGCCGGCTACACGCCCGCCGCGCCACAAAGGTCGTCGATTACGTCAGGGATGGGCATCCGTATGCCAACCGTGATGATTATGGAAAACCCCCCCATTGCATGCTTTGCATATTATGGGGGAGGTCTCATACAGCAGTGGATGTCTACCGTAGCTGTTGAAGATGAAGAAGAGTATTCGGAACCGTGCCTGATTAAAATCAGTAGCATAGAATGCCATTACGAACGGTCGTGAGCCACCTCCATCCACCGACTTGACTATGATTAGTTAATTTTGTAAACTACTGTAAAATTTTAGGGTAAATTTTGTTTCATGTTTTTTTTCTTGTTGATTTTATATTATGTGAATCTTACCAAATTCCGAAAAGCTCTTTATTCTAATGAGAACGTTTTATAAATAAAACATGCCTCAGAATCAGCTACCAATAAAACATTTTCACTGAGTCAATATCAAAGTCAAAGTCAAAAATATTTTATTCATTGAAATCACATGGATTAATTATTTAACTTATTTAATCATAAAAACTAAGTGAATTTACTTTTGTTCCAAAAAAACCCATCAGATTTACATGGATATAGGATTAAAATGTATTCTAAGTACAAATTACAAAAAAAGAATTTGAAAATGCAATTACTGAAATGAATGAAATTATTTAAAACAGAACATGAATAGAAATCAGCTGCACCAACCCTAAATTTACATAAAAAGCTTTACCATCTGAAATACTTGGAATATTCATGAAAAAGCATTAAAATTAAAACGCCGAGGGTGAAATGCAATCATTTCTTACCGCTGCTTCTCGCCAATAACAGCTTCATAAAATTTAATAACTGTAATGCGTTTATCGTTGTTTCCAACCATTATTTCTAGCATTTTGCTGGGGTTTTTTGTTGCACTAATAAAAGGAACTTTCCTACATTGAAAACCTGGGTGTTGAACTCACGTGGAAGATCTTTCAAGTAGAGAATAAGCAGAGTTCCAGCAGAAAAAAATGCAAGTGTACACTTGTGATCTTTAAATAAGCTACACCGGGTTAAATATCAACAAAAATACACGATTCTCTTTTCAAAAATGGCGGGAAGAGTCCATGACTGTGATTGAGGTGAGCAAAGGCCAAAAACAATTGAAGAGCAATTTTACTTTATCGTTCATCAAATGTTTAACAAAAATGTTGCCACCAAAATAGCAACTAAATATATGACAAAGCTTTTTGTCTTTACAAAAAATTTACAAACAAGCGTGTTTAAACATATTTTTAACAGAAAGCTACCGATGCTTTGTTTCGGGTCCACGCGGTGGCTGGAAATTCCTTTGTTCGTCCGAATAATGTGTTGCAAATAAAAAAATACCCTTTGTATAGGACATGTGCCTGAAATTCGTCAGTGACCTGACGAATTTGATGGATGAACAGTATTTGATCAAATTATTTCGAGCATGTAGTAGACCCGTGGTGTGTACAGCCTAGGAATAGACTTCTCCAACTCCTCCCGTGGATGTCGTAAACGCCGAATAAGGGATTACACCAGCGGATGGGCAGCAGCATCCACCTGAGTACGTACCATGAATATTGCGATCACCAATCCGCCTGGCAAGCGTGGTGATTATGGCAGGTCCTCATTGTATTTATCAGGGAGGCCCAAATGATGAATGATGATAATGATGATGTAGTTGAGTTCTGATTTTTCCATTAATTAGTTTATTGTGATGCAATTTTCTATAAGTATTAACGATTATTTCGCTGAAATGTATTAATTAATTCATAATCTTACCTATACCCCTTATGATTACTGCACTCATTTCTAAATACTACCGCACCAATTTGATAACTGTCAAATGTCTGTGGCTCGGCAGGTGAGTAGCCGGCTGAGATGCGAGAGGTTGCGGGTTCAATTCCCGCTGCTGGCATTTAGCGCCGTATCCAAAATTGTAGCTGTTTTCTTTTCTCAATTTCAGACTTATCCCTTTTTGCATCTTGCGCTCTGAAGGCACACGGAAGTCTACCCCACAATAGGCGGCAAGATGAAAGGCGTTTAATATGCGTGACGTCACGCGCTAATGGTGGCCCCGGCTTCGCTTGCATTGTAACTGCACTGCTCACCCCTGTAAGGATACCTCATCAGATGGTGTTTGTTTCTTTGTGAATTAGATGGCTATAGATAAGAAGGTAAATTGAATTGTTGCAATTATTCAAAGCTAAATCTAGGTTAGTGGCGGACAGTGGAAAAAAAAACATTGTAAATCGCATTATTGGTGTTGAGTACTCAGGTGGATGCTGCTGCCCATCCCCTGGTGTAATCTTTCAGTAGGATTTTAGAACATCTACGGGAGGACACGGAGGGGTATATTCTTAGTCCGGACACACCACAGCAATGAGGGATTTTCACGGCCGTTTCAAATCATGCTTTCAACATTGAAAATAGATGGCGCTGCTCTGTAACGTAACTGGCAAGTGTCAAAATAAAGTGAAATGTGAACATCGACAACGTAGAAATAATTTTCGTTTCGTGGTAATTATTTTTGCCTACTTCTAATAACACCACGAAATCACTAGCGCACACTCAAGAAGCAATCACAAACAGAATATCGTGACTAATAGCCACAGACTACTTAGATAATGGTTTTGTACGCGTGCACCACAGACAATCTTGATTGATACAGTTGAGTCAGCGCCATCTATCAAACCAATTTGAACTACTTTTTTTCTTTTTAATCGAAGATGAAAAGCCCTCATTCGTATGACACGCTTAATTCATTATAATCAATTGAAAAATATGTAAATGATAGAAGATTATGGACTTACACTCTTTAAATTCAACAAACACATGCAAATATGTAGAAAATGTCGTGCCGTGGTGTGTTCGGCCTATAATAGACCATCCACCTGAGTACTAAACACCAATACGATCACCAATCCGCCTGCCAAGCGTGGTGATTATGGCCAATCCCCCCAATGCATTCTATGGGAGAGGCCCCGTCCAACAATGGACGTTAGTACAGGCAAATTAGCAAAAAGTGTGGACCTAAGTCGTGTAGTCGTGGATTCTTATGGAAACGTTAGATGACACGAAAACAAGCTTATCCTAGGTTTGCACCGTTTCTGGCGCTTACGGAACCCTTTTAAATATTAGGTACAAACTTAAAAAGGCCGTAAATTTTAAAATAGAAAGAAATTACTTGATGCAAGTTAAATTACGTATAGAGAGACTGTCTTAGCGCATTATGATTTTAATAAAAACCACGTGCATGTAGGGAACACAGTGTTGAACAAATGCATCTTCCGTAAATAAATACCAGTATAAAACTTCCGGCGGATGTAGTACTAATTAAATGAATAAGTTTAAGTAAATTTCCAGAACTACATTAATTTTCCCCGAAGTAGAGCGACAATAAAATATGGAAAAGTGCCTTCCGTGAGACGCACCAAGGTGCAAACCTGGTAATGTATTTCGAACATTTTTCTGATAAGTCTATCAATTTGCACAGACTAAATTAATTTTCCCGGAGCTGCAATACCCACAAAAAGTTTTTTTTGTAAATGATTTTTTTTTGTATGTTCCGTATGTCGGATTTAAAAAATACTTGGTGCAAATGTAGATCATAACGGTTCAAAGTCTATGCCAAATTGCACCGACTACTTCTATTTCCCCCATTAAGTTACGGATATTAATAAGATTTTCACCCTATTTCACCCTGTTCCGGAGGGTGAAATTACTGATGCTTATTATTAGAGGTGATTTCTAAGCCATACAAAACAATTAGAAAAGTTTTCATGACTACATCTAATTAGTTCCACACTTTTGCAAAACATCACCTAATTTGACTGTACTACGTCTAAAGGCTGCTGATTTGATGTGTGTGTGATATATGTCATACGAATTTGGACCCATTTATTTTCCCACATAGATCTAACAACAGGAACGTAAATATATTATGTGCATTGTCGATATTTGCGTGAATCGGACGGAGCGTTATCCAGTTCAGTTTGATGCCGTCAATCGCTCACCAGCCGTTTACATACAGGGTGTTCTATTTTTAAACGATTGTAAACATGAAAATAAATCTTTGGTATGCCAAAAATTAAGTATTCTGTGGCTGAGGTAAAATATGCGGTAACAATGTAACTCAAAAACTCTTCGAGCAACACGGAAGGGAGTAGCCATTCGCAGCGTTCCCCTCTGTCAAACTACAAGCCAAAGTAGGTATATGTATTTAACAAAACTATTTGTTAATCTGTGCAAGGTTTGTTAGTGTGAGTGTCGTCATTACAGTGTTGTATTTCGATGTGTAAATGCGGAATTGCGCTTGTGTGCACATTTCCCCCCGCAAAAAATGACAGAACTATTTGAATGGTAATATATCGCTTAGGCTACTCCAGCCCGCGGCAGGAAGTTCGTGTTGCTCGAAGCAAAAACTCAAAAGACTGATTTCAATAGACAGCACCAAACTTTACGGCTGGTGCGGGTGAGAGAGAAGATACCGTGGGTAAAGGAGAAAGAGCGTCAATGCTTTTATTACAAGCCATAAAGCTTGGTGCGACCTCAAGCACAAAGTAATGAATAATTTTAGCAAAGTGACACAAAAAACTTGAATCCTTAAACCCTTCAGAAGGTTCTTTAACAATCCTGATAAACTTTAAGAAAAGTATCTTCTTTCGCTTTAATGTTTTTATAACAATGACCCTTTCGCCAAAGAAAGCTCCAAAAAAGAGAATATTCAAATTGGCTCAATATAAGCGCAAACGACTCGGAGATCCCAGCATCAAAGTACCCTGTAAAGCTCGTACTCTAAGAAGTAATATTTCCTAAAATGCGGTGACCGTTATATGTTGGTGGTGATATACAGGATGACCCAGAAGTATGCAATCCCAAAATGAGGTCATTCTAGATGTAACGCTTTGGAGATATAT
Source organism: Epirrita christyi (assembly GCA_951392215.1). Lineage (NCBI taxonomy): Eukaryota > Metazoa > Arthropoda > Insecta > Lepidoptera > Geometridae > Epirrita > Epirrita christyi. The sequence goes on along the minus strand of OX595843.1, from coordinate 14,595,379 downwards.
GCAAAGTTGCTCTTTCTGAGTAAATAAAAAATCTAACACATATTATCATATTACATCTATGTTTTATACTTAAAACATCAAAAACAAAACCTCTTTCAGAGGATTTTGTTTCGATACCGCTTCACTACAGCGCCGTAATACTTTAGACAAAAATTTTTTTTTAAATTTCGACGACCTCTGTGGCGCGGCGGGCGAAGGTTCGCCTGCGATGCAGGAGGTTGCGGGTTCGATCCCCGCCTCGGAACAAATATTTGCGCGATCTGCAGATAATTGTTCCGGGTGTTCTGGGTATTTTCTAAGTATAATAATAATATAAATCTATGTAATGTATTATATTACGTATATCAGTTATCTAGTTGCCATAACACAAGCTCTGCTTAGCTTGGGGCTAGATAATATTGTGTGAAATGTCCAGCATTATTTATTTATTTATTATTTCGCAACAGTTATATCTTGTTAATATTGATCATGAGAAACGCAAGTTAAATATAATTGTATAAGTGTAAAATACTACGGAAAGTCGCTAGAACTAGCCAGACTTTTTCTTAGCTGGCAACACTCAAGTAAGCTTTGTGTGGGTGCATCCACCCCGAAATTAATACATCTCCCAAAACTTATTTTTCTTGGAAACTCTTTTATTCTATTTGCGTAAATTGAAGACTCGGTGGATTATGCAAAGTACTTTAGGTATATTGAACGCTTTCGATGGCAATTTCCGTCTCTTTGCTTAAGGATTATGTTAATTTATTTATTTCGAGATAGAAGTTTACTGAAAAATGTTCAAGATAAAAAGATATACACATTCTTTTAAAAAAATACCTACCTAGGTATATCTTTGTTACCCACGACGGTACAGGGGTGCTATTTATGAATGTCACTGATGAAAAAATAACTTTTCATTTAAAAAACCGACTTCCGCCATTGTACTCGACTAAATAATTTTGGATGAAAAAAAAATTATGAAAGAACCATAGTGGTGAAAGGATTATGATACTTTTTGAATGCAAATGCTTATGGTTTGTTGCTGAAAATATCAAAATCGCCATATGTATGCCTACAATATTTGAGGAGTTCCCTCAATTCCTCATGGATTCCATCATCAGAAATGGATTCTGAAAAAAATGGGATCAATCTGGAAGTATATCTATTCAAATAAAAAAAAAAAAATCCAAATCGGTTCATAAACGCCGGAGATATGAGGTAACAAACATAAAAAAAAAAACAACCGAATTGAGAACCTCCTCCTTTTTTGGGAAGTCGGTTAAAAAAAGGCAGCAAATCAGCGTTTTTCAGAAGATCTACTGAAGGAGGCACTTGTATTGATATCATAGGTATACGAATTTTAGTAATCAATGAGTAACAATATACAGAAATTTGGAAATCGGGGATAAAAGGCAATTTTTTTGACGCTTAATCACTGGATGATATTAAAAAATCGTACCCCAGGGGTGTTTTATCCGCTTGGGGTAAGAGGTTGTTTGTTAGTAAGAATGTATCACCAAAAGTTTTTTGCAATAGTTTTGAACTTTCAAAATGGTTCATAGATATATTTTATGATCACTCATCATTAAGGAGCGCTGCAAGAGAAGGGAAATTTCAAGCAACCAAATAGGTATAACATGATGAATGATGAGTGAGATATTTTCAATCGAAATGCGATGAATTTGAATCGATCTTAAATTAAATTTAAAAAAGGTGGCAATGCTAAGGCTAACATACCGTCCAACAGTTACATACGTAGTCCTGATCCCACACTAGGATTCCCTGTATCGTGGGTATCAGGAACTACGAGTACCGTGGCACCATAACACCCAGACCCGGAACAAATATTTGCAGATCACAAAAATATTTGTCCCGCAGCGGAAATCGAACCCATAACCTCGCGCATCTCAGCCGGCTAGTCATCCGTTGCGCCGCAGAGGTCGTCAACGTGAAATTTAGAGAGCTGATTCTAAGTTTTGACAAGCAATTGACACGGACGTATGGTGTTGTGTTACACGGTTTTTTTTTATGGAAAATGAGGTTCACAGATTGTACGCTAGAGGCGCACCACACATACGTCCGTGTCAATTGTGTGCTAAAAACTTAGAATCAGCTCCCAGATGTAGGAAGTGCATCAGCCTCTAACACTATGAGTGGATTCGCGCGGCGTTCCCGACTCCGCCTCGAAAATTTGCACCACAATATCGATATTTCGTCCGAAACGTGACGAATTCGAATCGATCGCACAAACATCGAATAACGCAAATCACCAGGCGGTGGAGGCGCGTCGTGCGCCCCGCAGGCGGCGTTGAATCGATTCGACACTAAAGATGCTATCGAGTTGTGGAAGGTACATCGCTTTTTTACTGCTGTAGGTACTCGGAGGATACATCCAAAACGAGGAGCTCGCAGAACCAACAACATCATCATCATTGTCTTGCCCTTATCCCAATTTATTTGGGGTCGGCGCAGTACGTCTGTTTCTTCCACCCTCTTCCATCTTTTCTAAGGTCTTTCTCTTCCTTTCCGTCGCCTGTAGGGTACGCCCTAGCTTTATCGGGCATATTATAATTTATACTAGTCATACTGCAGAAAGATTTGGCTAGATATTTACAGTCGGCTGCCTGCCTGACACCAATCTTCCTTGGGAATGTTTGTAGGTGGTTTACCCGCCACCGCGCGGTGGACCCGAGGTGCGATAGTCTGCACAAGATTCCAAAACTCCCTTAGTTGCCTCCTACGACACTCACAGGATGAGAACTGACGAGATTTGAATGGTAGCAGAATGTCGATTGATGGAGGCGTCTCAAAACTGTAACTCGTGGCATTTTATGGGAGAGGCTTGTCCAGCAGTGGAATTCTATAGGCTGATGATGATTTAGTACTTGGAGGAAGCATCCAGTAATAATATCTTAGCAATAGCAGCAATAATATACTTATACGATTTTAGGGTATAGGTATTTTTGTTCCCAAACAAATGTCTAAATAAGCTATAACCCGGACTTGTTAGGCAATTTTCGTTAGTAAGTATAAGATTTGTCCTGGTTGCTGGCTTATTTAGGAGTGTGTTATTACTGGAAGAAAGCGTAAGCAGAGTCGGTCGTAGAAAGCAATGGCGGCGATGAGTTCACCACTTGTCACGTCTATATTCCAATTGTGCAATCCACGGTGAAAAGAGGCCCTTTGAGGCTCTGCCTACCCCTTCGGGGAAAAAGGCGTGTGTTTATATATGTATGTAAGCTATGATAGGTATCCTCACCTTTGGCATTATCGTCAGAGCCTTGACTGGGCAATATGTGCTGATACGCAATCCTGGCAGACTCTGTGAAGTGAAGAGGCAGATGAATCGCCCCTTCAACTGCTGGAGAGTCTGGGTCACTTTTGCACAAACGCAGCATTAATCTGGGCAGACACATCCTCAGCCCCGATAAGAAATCACCCCTAATACAATCCTACAGTTCCTAATAGCTGTAGGGTTAGTGGTGAGCTGTCAACGTCCCTTCCCAGCGGCAATATGTAACAAGTGGCGATCACAATAAGCCTACATGGCCGCAGTGAAAAAAAAGCCGCAAAAATCTAATAAAAAAATCCTCGCCAACATTGAGTAAAATGTATTACACCTAAAGAGGATTGTATACACTTCGAATAAACCCATACGGGCCTTTAAAGGTATGAAAATAAAATTTTGTGTTCGTTTTAAATATTGCGTCATTCAAATGTGATATAATTCTTTAGAAGTTCAGATAGAGGTTTTTTGAAACTGCCAAGAGTAAATTATCCAATATATTGATTTAAAAATGAAGAGCAGTTTTTTCAGTGAAATAGCACGGAAGGAAAGATGCGAATAGAGATTAAAATAGCCAAAATAGTGCAATGTTGTACATCAAACCTGATGTAAACACAAATTTTACCATCAATATCTTAAGAAACGCAATGTACAGTGACGTACTCTGTGGCCACGTGACGTTAGAGCGCCCAAATGAAAGGTTAGAGCGATGGCCAGGCTCGAGCTCCGCATAAACAGTTCACACTTGACAGCAGGCAGGTATGTAACTGCCTCATCAACGTCAAAAATATTATTCAGTCGTCCAATTTAGTAACCTTCAAGGATACATACAAAACCGACACACAAAATGAGGATTATCCCAAAACGTACGAGACTATCTCTCTATTGTCAAAACTATATGAACATCGTAATAACTTGGAATTATTTTTTATTTCAAACCTGAACTCTCAAAGCAATGTATCGCAGATCTGTAGACGCGTTCATTCATTCAGCAAGTCCTTGAGTATTTTGGTTATAGCTCGTTATCACTAGTACCTAGTATCCTAGGTACTACTATTACCAGTACTTAAAAGACTAGTGATTATATTATTTAATCCTATGCCAATAGACTCTGTCCAATTCATATAATCCTGCCTTTTCCGCCTCGGGTCGGTGAGATGATTGCGTTGCGCAGATATCGTCTAATCCCGCATGATAATTTCTCGCATGACCGAATTTCGAACTAGATTGTAGCAAATATTCGCTTATGTGCGAATACAGTGAAAATAGTATAATAAAATAAGAGTATTTGGATGTTTTTTTTAAAACAATCTTTTAATTATAGATTGGTACCGTGAGCTTATTAAAATGAGCCAAAACACTGCCAGGCTTCTGTTTATCATCATGATCATCTGAGGAGTTCCGTGTTCCATCTTCCGTCTCCATCATCAGATCAGCTCGCTGTCACTATAATATTGTTTTATCATCGTAACTTGACAGGTATGCAAAATTTTAGCTCAATCGGTTGGGTGGAACTGGTTCAAAATTCAGTTTCAATATTTGACCCTAAAAACAAACAGGGCAAGCTAAAATAAAGTTTCAGTTTATTGTTTTAAGGAGTTTTTTCTTGTGCAAAGAGCCCAACCGTAAAATTTTTTTTTTCTAGCACCTTTAAAGGTTTACTGACATTATGTCGTTTCGTTGTCTCCAAGGCAGGCAGGCAGTTTAATGGTACAACATTCTCGAGGTCACTCCGCGAAGCCTGCGAAGACCCCAGGAAGCTTCTGTGCTTCTGGACGGAGTTAGGCTGGCTAACTATCTAGCCAGCTAACTCTCACGCATAATGGACCATCATAGAGTTCGAATGCGGAAAAGGGAGTTCTTTAACATTAACATGGTAAAACATTTAAAAAAAATATGTTGACGGCTATATACCACATCGCGGCCTGGCACGTGGGAGCCTGCGCCCGCGCCGGCGGCTACCATCCGCATACATTTCAACATCTTAGATTATCTATGATGTTCCGTAGATGACCCAGCTATTGTCGGGTTACGAGTTTTAAGTTTTTACTACAGGCATAGACAATACATTCGCGCCTTTTTTGTCCGGGTTTTCAGAATTGCAGTTCCACGAAAAATTCTATTCCAGAAGGTTTTTAATACGAGGTAACGAACCTCACGTTCGAATTGAATGGAATACCTAACTTTTTATGCATCAAAATCATTTCAATGTTAGATAAGACCGAGCTGCAAGTAGGTATGGATATATGAATCTATAAAATTTTACATTCAAATTCGACAAAACGGGACTATGTCGAGATCGGTAGCATCGAACTCACTTTATCGATTGTCCGATATTGTTTAATGAAGGCGGCTCAAGACCATGTATCGTGGCATTCTAAGGGGGAGGCCTATGTCAAGCAGTGGACTTCTACAGGCTGGTGATGATGATGATGATGATGAATAGTACAACTACTCAAGTTGATTATAATATTTTGACAGGTGACAAATGGTTTTTTAAACGATACAGTTGAGTCGTGTTTACAGTTTTGCATCGGACAGTGCTCGTGATAGGCCTGGGGCCCGCGGCGTTAAGCTGAATGCTCCTAAATCATGAGGGACCTGATTTGCTTTATTGTCGGTGTTTTGTTTAGATATAATTGACGCTGCGGTAATAAGTATGTCTAAAAGTTGGTCTTATTAAGGCAATTCATTCAGACGCTATTAAATAGTTTGTTTTTTCATGAGTAAAATTTGTGTTTAGTGTTTTTTGTGAGTTTGAGTCGGGCCTAAGAATAAATAAATATATATATGCTGGACATTTCACACAACATTATCCAGCCCCAAGATAAGCAGAGCTTGTGTTATGGGTACTAGATAACTGATATACTTAATACAATAACATTACATAGATAGATATTTTTTATTATACATATAAAATACCCAGAACACCCTGAACAAATATCTGCATACTGTACAAATATTTGTTCGGAGGCGGGAATCGAACCCGCAACCTCCTGCGTCGCAGGCGAACCTTCGCCTGCCGCACCACAGAGGTCGTCAAATAACCGTTGAGGTCATTAATAATAATAGAATAGACCCCTTATGATCGAATTACCTTAAACGCGAGATGCCAATGAGGGCATTATACCTAAACATGAGAATTGCCAAAAAAACTGTTTACCCTAAACGTAAGATGCCAAATGAAGCAGTATGCCAAAAATGTGAAATTGACAAAGAAGCAGTTTGTCTAAAGTGGTAGCGCTTCCATCTTCTCTTATGGATGTCACCAGGTGCGGATGTCATCGATTACACCAGGGGATGGGCAGCAGCATCCACCTGAGTATGCAACACCAAAACTGCGACCACCAATCCACCTGCCAGTCGTGGTGGTTATGACAAATCCCCCCGTCCCATTTTATGGGGGAGTCCTCGTCCAATAGTCCGTCTAAAGGCTTGATGAGTTAAAACAGAATTGGCATTTGGTCCACATGATATTAAGCAGTAACCCTAGCCCAAAACAAATACAATATCTTAGGTCACGTTCTCCTAGGACGCGCCCTACTTGGCATGGCACTAAGGGATCACACCGTGGAATGGGGCTGGGCAGCAGCATCCACCTGAGTACTTCACACTAAAACTACGATTATCAGTCCTTTTGCCAGGCGTGGCCAGGCGTGAGGGAGGCCAAGTCCAGCAGTGGACATCTAATGGCCAAAGATGATGATGAATCTAAAATTGCGTAAAAATTTTGATGTACCATACTTTACCATCTACAAACCAACCACCATGATTCCTGCAACGATGACTCCAAAAAAATATCTTTGATGCGCGCGTAGGCACGTGTCGGTCCACACGTGATTGTTTTTACAAAGGACCAACGTGTGTGGTCAGTTATCTTGTATCTTTGTTGCTAATGAATGGGTTTGAAATAGTGAGAACATGTTCACATTTACACAATATGAAAACCCGACATCGCCAAAAAGGTCAGCCGACGAATCCAACGCGGATGAACCCATATCTTCTCGTCACAATTTACGCCTATTACAAACCTATCGCGAGATAGAGAATAAGGGATCCGAATAGGCCAGGAAGACAGAAATACAGGCAAGATAGACAAACATACCAGTTTTAACTGAGGGTTTAAAAATAACTGCAACTTTATATCTTTTCGTAAATAAAAAAGATATTATTCCAATAACTAACTTTGTTGTACCAATAACAGTTTATCCTTTCAAATTATTTATCTCTATCAATAATTGCTCAGCCCGTTCTATTTGAAGAAACCTACTGCATCTCGATCATTGTTTGTAGAGGCCTTGTCACTGTGTAGTATGTATACAGTGTGACACCTTCAGGGAAATGATAGCATAACTGAACACGCACATACATTTACACACACGTGTGTGAGTAAAACTCATGGAAAAGCGATGATCCATATCAATAATATCAATAATATTATTTATATATATATATATATATTTACAATATATTAGTTTATTTAATATCTTAGGCATTATTAGTAGGGACTTAGTTAATTAATATTAGTTATTGAACTTTTATTTTTTTATTTTTGCAATTCTTTTCTGTATTCACTATTCTCTTTCTGTGCACTACCGACGCAAATTTTTGTCCACAATACACCAAGGTTATCTGGAAGAGAATGCTTCTTAGCATTAAGTTCGCCTTTGTACTTCTTTTTTTATGTGCAATAAAGAATTTTCTATCTATCTATCCATCCGCAAGTGAAGTTTTTGAGATACTAACTTAACACGTCGTTATATTGTAATCTTAAAAAAAAAGCGTCAAGGTCTCGCAATACACGTACTTTTGGTTGTCCATATTACAATCGGGACATATTGCACTGGGCGTAAACTTACAACAATAATTATCAGACTCTGCGAGAACTCAACGCCTATTTCTCCTCTTAATAGCAACGAAGTATGGCACTTTCAACTAAATAGCCTACGTATATTGTTATAACCGAACTAAAATAAAATGACGTAATTTGTAGCACTGTTACTCGTTGGGATGTTTTTGTCCTATCGAGTAACAGTGTTACACTGGGTGTAACTCGTTGGGAATACTTCTTTTAATTTGTATCCCATCGAATTACACTGTTACTCGATAGGAAAAAAAATCCCAACGAGTAACAGTGTTACTCATTTGGGTGTTACTCGTTGGGAACCCTCCTTTCTTAGGAAAGAAAAACCATAAATATATCACACTTATATTACAAATGCGAAAGTTTGTATGTTTATTAATTTTTCACGCTCAAACGGCTGAACGGATTTGAGTGACATTTGGAATGGAGATACCTTATACCCCAAATTGATACATAGGCTACTTTTCATCATCATCATCATTGTTTAACGCGGGTGAAACTGCGGGCGCAGTTAGTATACCCATATTATATTAGTGAGTAGTAGGTAGGTAATAGGCAGGAAGTTAATTTTAGGCTGTTAAGTAGGTGCTTGCTTTCCTAGAGTACGTGTAACAGATAGATTAGAGAAGAATATATCCACGTGTAATAGACAGTACCAGATGTAAGTATCTCAAAGACACAGTGTTGCACGACTACTTTAGCTTTACTATGGCGTTACTCTGAACAGTCGGTAATCTATATGCAAATGCAATAATAACCGATGTCGACCGACGGTGGCTATCAACTCAATTTTTACACTTTTTAACCGACTTCAAAAAAAGAGGAGGTTCTCGATTTGGTTGCATTTTTTTTAAACTTTACGACCGCCTCAGCTTATGACTTTCTTTTTAATTTGAAAACTTCTGTCTTGAATAATTATGATGTAATGAATAGGAGAGTTATTAATAATTACGAGCTATTGAGTTTGTTTAATGTATTTTGTGCCTCTTACTCTTTGCGTGGTATTAAAAAATATATAGGTTGGTCAGGTTGCGGTTAATAATAAATAAAATGGACAAGTGCGAGTGAAGCTCACGCCCGGAGGTTTCCTATCAGTAAATTATTTCGAAATCGTCAAAGGCCTTTTCGAATTTCAGCCACTTTTTCCTACTAACTTTAAAATCCCATTTCAGGGGTAAGAAAGTCGAAATTCCTACACTTTAGACTAGTTGTCACAAACCCTTCTAGCATTCCTTTCAGAACTTTGAGGTCACTGGAAGTGCCCAAAAAGATTTTCATTTAGCAATTTCCATGCAAAAAATAGGCATTAATTGCTATATCTTTTAATTGCATTGAGTTGCAGTTGGGTTGTTGTTGTTTGTTTTTGTTGTTGTTGATCTTGATTTTGTTACGGCACTATAAGTTCACGGACCTTTATATCTGGTATAACAAGTTGATTCCTTTAGCCGTTCTTAATAAAAAGGGGTTTAACAGACAGATGGACAACAATGTGATCCCATAAGGGTCCCGTTTTTTCCTTTTTAGGTAAAGAACCCTAAAAATCGCTCGTTACAAGATAAATACACAATTAACAATCGTGTTTTTTTCGTTCCTTGCGAGTTTTATTCGAATGAATGTGTTACGTTAATTTAAAAAGATAGTAACGTAAGTGTCGCGCCACACCTGCGTAATGTACTTCGCCGAAGGTTCAGCGGCTGAAGTTTTTGGTTTGACGTAATATCAGCTGATGTGTCATAGGGAACTTGAAAAACACTGCGAGCGTATTGAACCGAACGTTCGGTAGCGGTACGTTCCGCAGGTGTGGCGCTATACTAATAATGCTCGAAATATTCCACTACGAGCAACGATTTGAAGAGCACCTATCCTATTCCACTTTGAGCACGGATTCATATTTTCGATCTATGCTCTAAGTGGAATAAAAACTGCTCGATTTATTAAATTGATCATCATAGTCGATATAAAAAGTTTTTTTTATTTTCTAATTTGCCTCGTAATTGTATTCGTTTATTTACGATATACGCCTGTAATTGAGACACCTAACTCCGTATCCAAATTTATTAATTTGGTTTCAATAGATTTAAAGATAACTTTTCATTTAAAAAACCGACTTCCGCCATTGTATTCGACTATATATCTGGAAGATATTTTGATGGTGAAAAAACCAGAGTGGTAAAAGGATTTTACCAAATTATACTTTCTAAAAGCAAATGCTTGATTTGTTGCTGAAACTACCAAAATCGCTATATTCCCTCAATTCCTCATGGATTCTATCATCAAAACTGGATTCTGAAATGGGAGCAATCTGGAAGTATATCTTATTCAAATAAAAAAATAATTTTCCAAATTGGTTTATAAACGAAGGAGGTATGAGGTAACAAACATAAAAAAATAAAAATAATACAACCGAATTGAGAATCTCCTTCTTTTTGTGAAGTCGGTTAAAAATGAATCCATCATAACACGTCAAAACAATGTAAGTACCCCGTCACACAAGTGCAACAATTAATACTACGATTACTTCTAAAAAAACGTCAACAAATTCTACGTCCGATGCTTTCAAAGTTAGATAAAAAATGGCAATCTTTGATTTATGATCACGATTTTCCCACGTGGGGAAGTGTACGGGGAATAAGACCCGGAACAGCTCCCTGGGAACTGTACGCAGCGTGTAGCGTATCGGGTTTTTCTCGGATTCGTTTGTAGGGAGGTAACAAGGGTTATCGATGAAAAAAATATTTTCATGAATAATTTCAAACAATACGGGGTTTGAATGTTAACTGTTAGATTTACTGTGATAGCGAATCGTTTGGATTTGGTTGCTAGGATAGCAGTGCCTAATCGCGATTACGATTTTTCTGGAGTAATATTAATTATGATGAAAATATAAATTTAAACATTTTTGTGGCAATTTTTTATGTGTCATCATCATCTCGCCTCTGCATTACATTTAATTTTAATTTGTTACCTTTTTCTTCGAATTAGATACCTATTAAGTTATAACATGTTAAACTAGCTTGCAATGAAGTAGGTCCACTAAAAAAAAACCACAATACCTCCCAAACTAATTTTTTGTTTATTTATTTTTTTACAAAATTTATTGTATTTAATGCCGCATGAAATATCTTTTAATACGATTTTTAGTTCAATTCGATATCTTGCATATTTTGGGAGTTATTGCGGTTTTGTATGTGACACTAGTTTAATGTGTGTACTCCTATTTAATTGCACGCCAGTTTATAAAAACGTTTTCTAGCGAAGAAAACTTATGTAAGGTGTACAGGAACATGCTTAATTCAAACTAAATTGACAATAGTCAAATAAATGAAAACAATCGATGTTATCTCTTCACCTCCCTAGTGTCCACTAGTATCCTAGTATTCGAGGCATGGTATGACAAGTCCTCAGCATTTCTATACATAGCCGGCAGTCGCGCTTTGACGATCGATACAATAATAAATAACTTTTGATTGGTAGTTTGTTTTAGGAATGAGGCCTCTATTACTGTTAGCTTATAGAAGAAGACTGCATTTTTGACCGAATCTTTTAAAAAGTAAAGCGGCTCAAATCATAATTGCAACTTTAAGACGAGTTCCTCTTTCTCCTCCCATGGATGTTGTAAAAGCCGACCATGGGATTACACCAGGATGGGCAGGAAGCGTATACCTGACAACTCAACACCAATAATTTGATCACCAATCTGCCTGCCAAGAGTGGTGATCATGGCAAATCCCATATTGGATTCTATAGGGGAGGCATCGCCCAACAGTGGAATTCTACCGACTGATGATGAAGTTGAGTTTTTCTTATGTAAAGAAGTATAAAGTCCTAACATATTTACTTACGAAGTTGATTGAATTGATTCAAATAGCAAAAATGCGTAAATACTGTTCCTAATTAGATAGCAATGCCATGAATCTAACCTTCATCAGAATCCGGCTTGAAGGACCAACAATTAAAAAGCTCCCAATTTGTCGATGCACGCGCACGCAGATGATACTAATTTAAACACTTTCACGGAACGCGCCCGCTTATATTACCGATAAATAAATATAAAATCTTTTTATTGTGCACACACGTCCTCAGAAGGAATCCTGCTTTCCTTATAAGGCTGGGGAACCACTGCAGGGATTTTGTATGCTGCGATGCGCGCGCGCCGCAAAAAATTACGCTACGAGTGTGTACTCTCTACTTGTGCCGTACGGGGATGCCAGCCAGGAGTTGCCAGGTCGGAGATTGTGTTGCCAGATTCAAAATATCAAGAATATTTTTAGAAGTTATCGTGGGTTGCTATCATTTTAGAAAAATTACGACTATACACCACGTACTTTACTATTCTCCTATTTTTTTCTAAAAAGAATATTTTTATCATGTTCGATGGTATTGTCCAATAACTTTGTTTGGAAACTTTGGTGTTGATTTTTAATCATGTAACGAAGTTAAAAACAACCTTTTAAGATGGTGACATAAAAAATCATGACGAACTTTAGAGTTACGAGTTTAGAGCTTTTTGTAAATTTCAAGACAAATCTTCAGTTCTCCGAGAATAATAGAAATTTGCAAAATGTTTGTATGATCTGCAAATATTTGTTCCGGGTCTGGGTGTTACGGTACCATGGAACTCGTAAGTCCTGATACCCACGACACAGGGAATCCTATAGTGTGGGATAAGGACTACGTATGTGACTGTTGGGTGTTATGTTATTATTATTGTGAGTATTGATATTGAGCCAGTAGTGTCCCACTACAGGGCAAAAGATTCCCTTCTCTCCAGCCTTCTCTGTTTTTGGGTCACTGTGGACCAACCCTAATAATTCTAATTCAAGATAAGATCTGCACTGACTTCCCGCATTGGGGTGTATTGTGCATTGACCCGCTGCCCGCTGTTAAAATAACGGAGAAGGACTCTGGGTTGACGGCAGCACTGTTCGACTGTCCCGGAATGAGTAATGGACGAAGTTAAACAGGACTCTATCAGCTCCTGGAGTTCGGTTTTTTTCCTGGCTTCATTTGTGGCTGTGCAGTACAAAATTACATGCTCCACTGTCTCCTCGTCCTGAAGACAGCCACGACATAGCACGCTGTTCGTAGCCCTTATCTTCAGTAGATGGTGGTTGAGATCACAGTAGACCAACCCTTTAAATAGATAGATTTCGTCTCTCCATCTTCGCCGCGGTCTGCCACAGGGTTAGAGGCATCCACTCTGTGGTGGCATTAACCCATAACGCATCTGACATACGGCAGACGTGGCACAACCAATCCCACTCCAATTATTCCTCTTTCTGTCCAATATCCGCAACTTGCGTTTTGGAGCGTAGTATATTGCGAACGTGGTCTGTCAGTCTGACTCCTAGAATACTGCGCTCCATAGCTCCATTGTAATTTATAAAGTATAATAAATTATAACCGTGTTATGGCCACCTCCACACGTACCTTCATACCCCGTAACATTATAAAAGCAAACAATACTAATCACAGCGTCGCTGAGTGGCCATCTACAATTCAATACTGGGCATAATTGCAGTGCGTGGCACCCTACCGGGTATGGGCAAAAAATATCACATAGCCTAGGATATCTAGGAGTATTATTAGAGATTAAATGTTGTGTCTGTCTGTTGATTGATATTCTGCCTTGTACTGACATCTAAGCGAGCAAAAAGTAAGGAAATTCAGGTAAGGTGCCTTCTGCGTGACGGTTGACAGATACCAGCAATTTTTAAAATCAAGTTAATGTCAAGTTCTGTTTTTCTTAAGACTGTTAGCTGAATGATATAGAATCAAATCATTCTTTATGGCGGTGACAAGATTTACCATCTACCGCGATGGCAAAAAAACGTTCTATAAAGGGATTCTCCTACAGGAAAACCTTTTTTTCTGTCGGGATACTTGGTTATAATGCCCAATAATTGCAGACGATATTGAGCCCTATTTAAGTTATAATTAGGCCCACTGGTTGGGACAACTAGTAGGGCTAAGTGTAACAGGCAAATTTGTACGCTTCACCAGCTGCAGTGAATCGGGAGAAGTCAAGGTGACTTCTAGTCTAGAAATACAGAAGTGTCTGGACAGACTGTGTGACTGTATCTTTGCTATTCGAGGCACGAGATGGCTGGATGGATACAAGCTAGGGTTTCATCGCGCGTGGTCATGGCTCAGTATAGTAGTGTAGATTGATCATGTGGCTTTTTTGGACGGATTTTTGAACGGTGAGCGCAATTATCTTGAAAAAGTCTGTGCGAGATATCGTGAAGAAGTGTACCGTTACAAAGGTTAGAAAATATCTAACGCGCACTGAATATTATTGTAATTTTTCCTTATCTACAACAGCCGTTAGACATCTACTGCTAGATGAGGCCTCCCCCATAGCATGCATAGCGTATAACCTATAGCGTGCACTGAGGGGATTTGTCATAAAAACCACGCAGACGGATTGGTGATCGCAGTTTGGTTTTCATTCAAAGTCAAAGTCAAAAAGAACTTTATTCATTGAAATCACAAGGATCATTTTGAATCGTCTTATATAAAATTAAATTACTCCTGTTCCAACGCGACCAAGCCTAGAAGAATCAGGCAACAAACTCGGCTTGGCTTACATAAATGGTCCGTCTTACCACTAGGTGAGAAGCGCCTGTGTGGTGCCTCGGAGCAAGGAGTTGCTGATACATAGTAAATGAGAACTGAAAAACCTTAGGAAGGTAGTCAAAAGTAAATAAACATCAGCAAAAATATGCAAGACAGCACACGCTACGCTTGTTATACTTATAAATAATAATCTAATACAAACATGTAAATAGGTAAGTACAGATATTGCAAATTTCCATTTTAGCAGTCGAGGGGCAGAGCGACATCAGGCCACGCGGCTTTATCATTAATATAGTCATCAAAAGTGTAATACGCTTTCTTAATTAGATTCATCTTTATGTAGGATAACATTCAGGTGGAAGCTGCCCATCCTCTGGTGCAAACCCTTAGTCGTCTTTAACGACATCCATAGGAGGAGTTGGAGTAGTCCTATTCTTAGGATGAGATTACCATGGCTTTATAATTATCTATTACTGTTTATAAGGAGCAAGTATACCAAAAGTGGAAATCCAACCTGCCTATACCAATGTTGAGGAAATCAGCTTAATTTTATGTATGTATGATTTTCACTTTGATTAAGGTTTTTCGACGAATCAATTTGAACACATTCTCGTCGCAAAGCTCATTGATACTACGTCCAATTGTAATCGAACTAAACCAATATTACCCTGAATTGAGATGAACTAATTAAACACCAATCCATTACTCATCAGCAGTCCTCAAAGCGCTGTAATTGGATGTAGTATGTACCAACTCTACACGTGTATTATCACTCGGCTAACGATGCCATCTCTCTGACAACAGCCCGTCTCGCTCTTACACTGATTAAATAGTGATTTGTATTTTGTGTCTCTCTATTTACATGAAGCAGCTATATTAGGCGTAAAATATCAATAACGTATCTGAGTGTATTCATGGAATAAACATCACCATCAGCATGCCTTTTGGCATCCACTACTGGACGTGGCTTCCCCCAATTATTGCTAATCGATGCGGTCCTTAAAGTACTGTAAGAACTGTGTCTGTCCCTCTATCTGTGTGTGTGTGCCTGTGTGTGTGTGTGTGTCTGTGTGTGTGTGTGTGTGTCTATTTCTTGTGTGTGGATGTAATCATCATCGTCATAAGCCGGTACAAGTCCACTGCCGGACATAGGCGTGTGTGTGTTGTTGTGTGTCTGTGTCTTGTGTGTTGATGTAATCATCATCGTCATCAGCTGGAAGAAGTCTACTTCCGGACATAGGCCTCTTTTCTTGTTCTTTTGGGTCTTCTTGGTTATCTTATCCACGACGCACGGTCTTGAGCCTCCTCTATCCACTGACTTCCTGCGTCGTTTATAATGTCTTTAGTCCATCGAGTGGATGGCCTTCCTCTATCGCGTCGTCCGGTTTGTGGTCACCACTCGAGAACCTATACTCCCCAACGGTTGTCAGTTCTGCGAGCTACCCATTGCCATTTCAACTTGCTAATTCTGAGAGCTATGTCGGTGATCTTGGTTCTTCAACGAATAGAATAGAATATAATTTATTTGTATAAAAGAGTTACACAGAGACACATAAAAAACATATAGTAACAAAATGGCTCTGCCTCAGCATGAGTTGGTTGACCAGCGAGCTAGCAACCAACGCTGGTCTTCCGTCAACGGATCTCTTCATTTTGAATTCTATCACGTAGTGATACGTAGTGAGTGGTAATTGGATGCATGCCTTTATAATTCAAGTAAAAATATATATATAAATGTATTACATACGCGTGCATTATATATTACCTCTGCTAACGATGACTTCCCTCAAACAAGCACCAAGGCAGCCAGTGTGTCTCGCCCTTACACTGATTAAATTATGCCTTATAGCAAGGAATAGAATAGACGAATGGATATATGGCGTCGTCAGAATTCAACTGTATTTCTATACACAATTGTCTCATGAAATTAATTAGAATTTGAATATAGAAATGAATACGCTACAAAGCGAAAATCACTAAGCTTTAGAATGCAAACATAGCGTCTAGTTTCCTTGTAACAAAGGAAATTGCAGTAGATGTTTTATCTAACCCTGTCCTTTCCACAATTCACTTACTATAATAGCAAGAATAATAATAATAAACAAATAATACTTTAATAACAAGGCTAGGACAAATTGGCTTATTTAAGCCAAAATAATTATAGAAAAGGAACGCCTAAGGGCGAAGAAGGGCGGTATTTCCCGTTATCTATGGGCATACTTACTAACAATACTAGGACGACAGGTCTGGGAAGGCTTCCTCTCAATAGACCGCTGAAATATTAAAGTACGCCGACAGTCATAAAGGTGATATGTTAAAATGTTTTGAAACTCGAGTAGGTGAAACTAGCAGAACTGCAAGAAAGTGACAGCGCGATTACTCACTTCACACCGGGAAGAGAATAAGGTATAGCTTTGTGCCGCTCAGAAGTAACTGGCGTAAGCGACAAATGATAAAACTTCATTTTGCTTAAAAAGTAGCAAATATAAAAATAAATCTTATATTTGTTTGAATACTTTGATTAGCTACCGAATAGTATACAAATTAACGGCCAATATTTTCTAGATTAGAAGGAAAGGCGTATAACGGGTATTACGAGAAACGATTACAAAAAATAAATCTATCGAGAAAAGTTTCACCAATGGTGTTTTTGTTTTAGATTTATTTAGATAACATCCTCAAGTAATCACTATATTAACAACAATTTTGTAACCTTTACCGTTACTGAGTGAGCATGTAACGCAGCGACTCCAAAATTGTAACATACCACCTTAAGAGGGCACTATACTACAATTTAGGCTCCCTCTTTAACGCACGCGATAACCCGCGCGCCGTCTCGCTCGCGCTAGCGAGTGTCGTGCACAAAAATGAAGTTTTTCGTTTATTATGGCGAAAATAAAGTGTTTATCAAAAAACTGATTTTAGCATAAGAATAAATAGTTATTACCTACTTGTTGTAGTAAAGTTTATCTTAAAACACCGTAGGGTTCCTGAGATTTCTTTCAAAACGTGTCGAAAACAAGGTTTTTTCATTAAATAAAACTATCGAGGTTTTTTTCACATATAGTGTTTTCAACTTTACACAATAAATGCAAAAATATAAAATATTCATATTCCAAAATATTTAACTCTTAGAACCCGTAGTACTGAGTTCTAGATCGATTTTGTTGTGCAAAATCACATAGTAAGCCCTCTTAAATGGAGGCGGCTTAAAGACATTCGTCGGGTAACACTCTGGAGGAGGCCTACGCATATGCAATATAAGGGAGGCCTCGTCTAGCAATGGACGCCTGATGATCAAGAATGTTACCCGTGAATCTCCGCATAGTTCTAGAAGGCCACAGACCACTTTTTATTCCTTAGACAGCATAGTTAATAGAAGGTTGTCCTGTCAGTAACATTGTAGCTTTTTTTTTGAATAATTAACAATATAAATAAATCAAATAAAACTTCCGTCTCCAATAAGGGCATAATTAAAAAAAAATGTAAATCAATTCAAACCAATTACTAGACAATGAGACTACAACATACATCATCATCATCATCATCCGCTAAATGTCCACTACTGGACATGGTCACACCTAGAGAATGCAAATGGGGGGATTTGCCATGATCATCACCACGTTAGGCAGGATTAGTAATCGAAGTATTGGCGTTTAGTAGTAAGTGATGGTGGATGTTGCTGCCCATCCCCTGGTATAATCCCTCAGTCGACTTTTTTGTTATCCACGGGAGGAGACGGAGGGATCTATTAGGTCGGACACACCACGGCACACACCCGCCACCGGTATTCTCTATCTCGCAACAGGTTTGCAACCAGGCGTAATTATGCAATCAGGGTGGTTATTCGCTATGACCCAAGAGATTCCTTGTCAATAACGTGTGACGTCACCCATGCTATTTAGCGATGATTCCACGCAGATATCGTAACGAGCCCGCGTTATGTCACGTTTGGTCATAGCGAATATGGGGGCAGGGCTGTCAAACGGTAATTTGACAGCCCTGATTGCATAATTACGCCTATTACAAACCTGTCGCGAGATAGAGAATAGCCTTGCCGGACAGTTAGTTACTGCTAATTAGTAACTCATTGTTATTGAACACCCACCGAGAAAACAAAACCGAAAAACACGAAAATCTGAAATATTTGCGCGTTCAATATTCATGGGGTAGCCAGAAAACCTTGATGGTGGCCTTACGGAGTGGATTCCAAGAGTCAGTTTTTTTGGAGGTAATTAAGCTTTATATGGTTTGAAGAACCGCAGTGCCACGCGACCGACGCGCGACTTCCCTAAAAGGAGTATCGACTACAACCCTGGATTTGATCGACTCAATAATTGAATCTCACGTTCTACCGATACAAAGCTGGGTCACTGACCTATTGCACCAAAGAAAAACCAGTGACAACAATCAATTTTTAGGGTTCCGTGGTCTCACGCGAAACTCTTTCCTCGTATCTATATATTGACAATAAACATTATGAATAAATTAATATCAGGTATGACAATAGAATTGAAATTACCGTGGCTTGGTATCATTTTAGAAAAATTACGACTATACACCACGTACTTTACTATTTTTCTGCTGACGTTTCGTTGACCATTAAGAGGTCCTTCCTCATGAGCACCGACCGCGACCACGCATAATATTATGACTATTAAATTAAGATCATTCCGTTCGTCTCAATCTGTCACTGCGTCGTAACTTTCATAGTTTTGGCCCAAAGTGCATGCATGTATAGGGATACTTTGGATACATTTTAAATAAGTAATAATAAAAGGTCATACATTTACATTTAAAGAGTACCATCCTACACATTTAAAGCCAGGGTGATTTTTAAATGAGCGTATTTGTCCATTATTTGGTGTATCGTTAAAAAGGTCTTTTTAAATGACGCAGTGTCTCCTAACACCATTTAATACCGTGAGCGAGATATTTACAATGCCAAACACGTTTACAATATGGTCCTCCACATAATTTCTAAGCTGTTTTATCTAGATGGATCATGGTGAAAATATTCATTGAAAATTTCGAGTTGAGGGGAAAACTGAAACTTGACTTCAGAACCCTACACTACGCTTAGTCTGACACACACTTGCCCAATTTTATTTTAGAATTTTCTCACGATCTATAAAAATCTAAATATAATTCTAACAGAGGTGATATATGAAGGGTCAGTGGCTTTTTCCAAATACGTAGACCATCACACCATGTCACTTTTCAATCTATCTTCAATCATCGTCATACGATATATACCATCATGTCCCCTACTCGTCAATAAGGATCATTAAAGTGTCCCCTGCACTGCTTTGTAATACGTCATTTGATCCAATTCATCTATGAGGCAAGACTCACGACAATTCCCCTGAGTCACGACCCGATTCTCGCGCTAATAGACATAATGTCGAACTCGACATTTTCATACAAGATCTATCAAAACTGACAGCTATTCGTATGCAAATGACGAATTCGACATTATGTCTAAAATTCGAGAATTGGCCCCCAGGGGTGTGATTTTTGAATGAGAGTCATCGAGTGACTAAACGTCAATACAATTGCCATTAATCCCCGATTTCAAAATTTCTACATAAGCATATATTGAAACTCATTGATGACTAAAATTCTTACATTTACATTTGATATACAAGTGCCTCCTCCAGTAAATCTCCTGAAAAACGGTGATTTGCGGCCTTTTTGATGATATTTAGTCACTCAGTGACAAAAAAATCGCACCCCGGTATTGACGTATTTAACTAAATTGTGGCAGGTACGTATGGAATTCTGCTGCCAGAATTCTTTCATCGAAAAAAGGTTCAAAAATGTTCTAACATCATCATCATCAGCCTCTAGAAGTCCATATAAGCCTCCCCCGTAGAATGCCACGACTAACGGTCTTGAGCCGCCTCCATCCACTGACTTCCTGCGACGTTTGTTATGTCTGTACATCGGGGATGTTTCTAAAACTACCAAGAGACTAGGAAGCGGTAAGAAGTTCTATCCTTCCTACTAATATTATAAACGCGAAAGTTTGTGAGTATGGATGGATGTTTGTTACTCTTTCACGTAAAAACTACTGAATGGATTTGAGTGAAATTTGGAATGGACATACTTTACGCCCTGGATTAACACATAGGCTACATTTCATCATCATCATCATCATCAATTTTCATCATTATTCACGCGGGTGAAACCGCGGGGCGCAACTAGTGTCTTAATATTTGTCAAAAAATAGATTAGGTAAGTATAGTGGTATCCCCAAACGAACTCTTTCACAATATAGTTTTTTTTTTACTGCTTGGCAAGCATACAATCATACGGCCCACCTGATGGAAAGCAGTTACCGTAGCCTATGGACGCCTGCAACACCAAAGGTTAGTGTTACTGTCAAAAGTGGTTTTATAGCTTGACGGTTCCATAGATAATATCACTAGAAAACAAAAATATACCTACACTCAACACCTTTAAGCTGTAAACATGATTCTCTGCTACACTGCCGACCAAATAAACAGTCCCCACTCATTGTCGAAACAAAAATTTCCCTACAATTCTCAACTCGATCAACAACAGGCTCGTATATCGCAAGGCCCGCTTGTAAATATCTTATTGTATCGTCCGCTCGTCTGTCTGTCTGTCGAGTGATTTGCGGTCCGCTCCCGTATAGTAATGAAGGTGCAATCATCTGACAGCGCCCTCGCCGACCTCAAAACGTTGATGATGGATTCGATGATTATAATCGATTGTGTGTTTGTAACTACCTTAATTATCGTTGGCTGTTTTGAAACGATTTGCATACGAATACTTCCTGTGAAATAAATGTTTGAATAACTACTGAATAATGTACAAAGATGCTTTAATATTAAATATCATCATCATCATCAAACCGTAGAAGTACGATACCCCCCCATAAAATACAATGGGGGGTATTGCCATAATCACCATGCTTGGAAGGCGGATTAGTGATCGCAGTATTCGTGTAAAGTACTCAGGTGGATGCTTCTACTCATCTTTTGGTGTTATACATTAGTCGGTTTTCACGAAATCCAAGGTAGGAGATGAAGGGGTCTATTCTTAGGCCGGACACACGACGGTACAAAAATGTTTTTTTTTAATTAAAATTATAAAAACACTAGTTGCGCCCCGCGGTTTCACCCGCGTGAATAATGATAAAAAGTTGATGATGATGATGAAAAGTAGCCTATGTGTTAATCCAGGGCGTAAAGTATCTACATTCCAAATTTCACTCAAATCCATTCAGTAGTTTTTACGTGAAAGAGTAACAAACATCCATCCATACTCACAAACTTTCGCGTTTATAATATTAGTAGGATAGGATAAATGCACTATATTTATATGCCTCATAACAAGCCCTTTCATTTAATATGTCACATGTACAAAGATGCTGTAATATTAAATATCATCATCATCAGACGGTAGAAGTACACTGCTGGACGATACCCCCATAAAATACAATGGGGGTATTGCCATAATCACCATGCTTGGAAGGCGGATTGTTGATCGCAGTATTCGTGTTAAGTACTCAGGTGGATGATGCTGCCCATCCCCTTGTGTGATTACTTAGTAAGGCTTTAACTACATCCACACGACGAGAAGGAGGGGTCTATTCTTAGGTCAGACACACGACGGCACAAAATTGATTTTTTTTAATTAAAATTATAAAAAATATATATTCCTATAAATAACAAATGCACTATGTTTATATGCCTCATAACAAGCCCTTTCATTTAATATGTCACATGTAACATGATGCACTTGAAGTAAGGTTTTTTTTAGTTTTTAGTATGCCCCTACATTAAACTCCAAAAGCAGAATTCGTTTGTTTTCACTACAAGTCCGTGACTGGGGCCACCTAATTCTAATGTGTGGCAAATTCCACTTTTTTCCCTTTAGCAGTTTAAAAAAAATAGCCTGTGATAGACAGACATACACCAGAATAATCCTATAGTGGTTTCGTTGGTACCTTTTGAGGTACGAAACCCAAAAAAGCTATGTTACGTTTGACCACAGAGGCTTATAGCGATTCAGGTTAAAAACTATTCAGTACAAAATAACGGTTCGTCGTTGACATTCGTCATCATTGAATAACTTTAATCGCTGAAGTCTATAGACCTTCTGCTACTGTGCCTTTAAATATAGCTGCGGATATCTCGGAACCGATATTTTGTACTGAATAGTTTTTGAACTCATTTTTTCATTTTTAAAATTCATTTATTAGACATATCAAATCTTAACCTAAAACATTTCCAGTGTAAATTGAATCCTAGAATGTAAAAATCATAAATTAAAATACGTAAATTAAGCTAAAAGCGCTCATCAAAACTTATAAAGAAAATATTTGCTAAATTACTTTTTAAGAAACAGAGTTAACTAAATTGTGCCGGTTTTGCCTACGAATAAAGAATACATACATGCTAGCTTTAGTTGAGCATTACATTAAACAGCGTAAAAGTTTATTTAAATAAAACAGATGGTCCAGTGGCCGAAAATATTAAAAAGATGTTAAAATGCTAACAAAAAAATTAGAAGTACCTACCCTGTGGGTACTCGTAAAAGTATTTGCTAGTTTGACAAATAATTAAGCTAGCAGCAGGAACAATTACCCGCTGCTCATCATAACCGTAGCAGTCACCCACTCAAGCTCGCGCCGCACCAGCATGATCCACGCACGCGGCACTCGGTCTATATCCCAAGATAATAAGGTCGAGAACCGCGCGCGTAGCGGCGAAGCCCGCACGCACGCCTGTGTGGGCCATAGTTTTTGAACTGAATCGCTATAAGAGCTCATGGTAAGGCGTCTGAGCGTTCGACCGAGATTGTTTTAAAAAATTGCATCGGATTCTTATCGAATTATTATCTAAAAAAACTTATGTTATAACCGTATTGTCGTAATATTCAATTTGGCTTGGAATAACTTTCTTCATCCACCCCTTTTATTCCCCGTACGGTTGAATTTTGTAAAATCCTTTCTTATTAGAAGCCAAAAGAAACATATAGGACAAATTTCAAGCTTGTAGGTTTTATAGATTAGGAGATCTGAGGACAAGTGAGCCCCTTCACTTTCACTTAAGTATATTATTATAAACCAGCGTTTAATTAAAAAAAGGATCACTAAGAATAACCACAATAACTCCCAAACTCATTTTTTGTTCATTCATTTTTTATTTAATAAATGTTAAGTATTTTTTTACAGAAGTTAGTAATTTGTTGTATTTAGTGCCGTATGAAATATATTTTATGATTTTAATTTTAATTTAATATCTTACATAGTTTACTTATAATTGCACGCCAGTTTAGATTTAGAATGCATATTTTTTTCTCGTGAGTGTATATTTCTTCCGCACAGTATCTTGTAGTTCGTATAACTCAGAGCAACACATCCACGCCGCAAAGTGATCATTACATGTTCGGCAACGTTCAGCAATTATCATTTTGTGATAACACGAAACAACCACTCCACTCCATACACCAAGCAGTTTCATACTAGTGACTGCCGCCGATTTTACCTGGTTATATTGTGTAGTTAAGGGAAGGTTTCCGGTAAGGCGCTTACGTTCTTGTGTACGCGAACGATGTTTGCTTCTGTTTTGGTTATTTTTTAACCGACTTCACAAATAAGGAGGAGGTTCTCAATTCGGTTGTTTTTTTATTTTTTTTTTATTTTATGTTTGTTACCTCATATTTTGTTACCTCATATCTCCGGCGTTTATGAACCGATTTGGAAAATTATTTTTTTATTTGAATATATATTTCCAGATTGGTTCCATTTTTTCAAAACCCAGTTCTGATGATGGAGTCCATGGGGAATTGAGGGAACTCCTCAAATATTGTAGGCATACATATGGCGATTTTGATATTTTCAGCAACAAACCAAGCATTTGCATTCAGAAAGTATCATAATCCTTTCACCACTATGGTTCTTTCATCATTTTTTTTTCATCCAAATACTTAAATAAATAAATAAATGTTGGACATTTCACACAACATTATCTAGCCCCAAGCTAAGCAGAGCTTGTGGGTACTAAATAACTGATATACTTAATACAACAACATTACATAGATAGATATTTTTTATTATACATATAGAAAAATACCCAGAACACCCTGAACAAATATCTGCAGATTGTACAAATATTTGTTCCGAAGCGGGAATCGAACCCGTGGAGCATCGTATTTTTTTTTTATATTTTAAAAGATTTTGTAACCAAAAAACTAACGCACCAGGGGTTAGATATTAGTGTATTTATCATGTGTGCAAAGTTTCATGGACTTAGAAGAAATAATAGCCAAATAAGAAGCAAGATTGATGATATTGTAACGGTGCTGGAAGTCGGTGGATGTAGGTGACTCAAGATCATTCATCGTAATATTATGATGATAATATTTTCTAGGTATATTAAATAGTAATAGAAATACTGAAATATGATAACAGTGAAAAATAGCTACCGGTAAAATCGGGTTACTTTAACCCTTTACTTTGGCCCAAATCGGGAAAAAGTTTGATTTCACACGAATCGTGACAGATTCATCGTGTGAAATCATTCCGGGAGGAGCACAGGACCTGCCATCTGTCAATTAAAGTAGAAACTACGAGCAGAAATTACGCTCACACCGCAGGGCGGGAAGTTCAAACTTTGGGCCAAGTTACCTATTAGGGTTAAAGTAACCCGGTTTTACGGATCGTACGTCTTTATTTTTGATACGGTAGAAGTAAGCCGGATTTTTTTCCATGATAAAATTAGTAAAATTAGTATTTAATTATGTGTTTATATTTTTTATTTAGTCGACTTTTAAGACATCCACGAGAGGAGATGGAGGGGTCTATTCTTAGACCTGACACTATGACATAGGAAAGACCAGTAAGATAGTAGGAGTAGGGATTAGACCAGGGGATGGGCAGCAGCATCCACCTGAGTACTCAACACCAATCCGCCTGTCAAGCGTGGTGATATTTCAAATCCCCCCATTGTATTCTATGGGGGAAGCCTCGTCCAACAGTGGACGTATAACGGCTGATGAGGAAGATTCTTTATTTTTTATACGGACATACATTTACACTGTTTTATTACATATGTAATCCAAACAGATAATTTTTAACAGCCAAAGAGCCGTATATTTCAAGGCAGGCGTTATTTTTCGTACCTTATCTGGGAATCAAGTTACAAGTGTTATTAATTGGCCTGTACCGGTGCATCAGTGTGCATCTGCCTTAAGGCCGTATTTACCGTATTTTGCACCTCATTTTGGCACATTCGGGTAACAATATGGGTAACATTTACAATATTTTGTGCCGTGGTGTGTACCACCTAAGAATAGATGTGACGACCTCTGTGGCGCGGCGGGCGAAGGTTCGCCTGCGACGCAGGAGGTTGCGGGTTCGATCCCCGCCTCGGAACAAATATTTGTGCGATCTGCAGATAATTGTTCCGGGTGTTCTGGGTATTTTCTATGTATAATAAAAATATCTATCTATGTAATGTTATTATATTACGTATATCAGTTATCTAGTTGCCATAACACAAGCTCTGCTTAGCTTGGGGCTAGATAATGTTGTGTGAAATGTCCAGCATTATTTATTTATTATTTATTTATTTATTTATAGATCCCTACTTCTCCTCTCATGGATTTAGTAAAAGCCTTACTAAGGTACTGTTTATTTATTTTAGAAAAATAACGACTATACACCACGTACTTTACTCTATTACTATTATTTATTTATCAAACAAACAGATCACAACATTTGGTTAGTAATGTCTTAAAACCTAGGTTAGGTTTGTCTAGACTAGTTCTATTTTAAAATACGATGATTTTAATAGGACAGGCGATGGGCAGCAGCATCCATCTGAGTACTTCTCGTTAAGACTCTGATATATTATATTATGGCTCCGTACCCCAAAATATACTAAAACGGAATCATTATTTACCGAAAAAGGGTCATTTTCTTAAAATTGTCAATGGATGCACAAATCAAAAGCGCCTACGTAAAACTTACATTGAAGTACTGGAAAGTTCGACAAGCATCTTACCTGAAACAAAAACAATATTCATACATAATTCACCTCCATGGCTTATACATAAACATCTAAGTTCATTTTAGCGTTACGATTATAATAAAATGAAAATGAAATAAATAAAAAAAACGTTTTACATACAATATCAATACAATTTATAACAAAGAAATCATATTTATTTATTAAAAAAATCATAAAGAAAAAAATTCACTGTCCCTAATTGACCAGTGCGAATAATGACATATTTATATCCCAGTTTCGGGCGTGCAACAAAAAGTGGGATTATTAATAATTGATATTGAACTAGCAGACACGTTCCTTTAGCTGCCGGCGCCTGCGCTCTTGTATTCAGACAAAAAACATATTAATAACATAAGCGCTGCTTAGATACGGTGGAGAAGGCATCTAAATGCAGTATCTCTGCGTTTAGGAGACAAAACAAGAACACAGGCGACCCATCGTACATATAGACTCTTCGTTTTGCCCAAAATACTGTGTTTTTTAAATAGTATCAATAGAACTACAGAATAGAACTACTGAAAATAGAATTGAAACTTTCGTGGTTGGGAATCACTTTAAATTGAAAAAAAAAAACGGCTAATTACCACTGTTTTTCGTCACTTTTGCTGACGTTTTGAGATTGAATTGAAGAAGCTTCTGAACTAAGTCTCGAAGCGTCAGCAAAAGTGACGAAAAACAATTGTAATTAGCCGTTTTTTTTCAATAATTAATGTTATTGTTAACAACTGAAAATTATCCCTTTCTTTATAAAAACATTATTATTTGAATACTCAAATGGATGCTTGAAATCGATGGCTTTTACGACATTCATGGGAGGAGATGGAGGGATATAGTCTGAGGTCGGACACACTATGGCTTTATAGCCGTAAGATAAATTAATTATATTAATTATTAAACCTAAAACCTAACTACTGTGTTACACTTAAGTTACGATCGATAAAAAATTATGCCAATTATTTTTTTTCCTGCTCACATTATTACTTAGACATCGAATTAAGCATTTGGAATAACCAATTTTTGCGTGATAAGATTACAGTAAAATTACTGAAATGTAATTAATTATGCCATTAATATTACCTAATTAGAGTACGAGTTTATATTTTTGTAATATATACGTATCTGATAAAGGCTTTTATTATTTATTATTATTAATTAGAGTACGAATAATTTGAAAGGGAAAATACCAAAACCTAAGCAGTTGTTTAAAGTCAAATTATGTTGAGTGTTTTATTTGAGAATTTTACCTGTACTGTGACCTAGCATCGAACGCCAAAAGGTACAACAAGTACGTGAGCTTACAAACAAAAAACTAAAATTCAAGGGTCCCGTATAATACAAAAGCATAAGGGAATGTATTTCATATAAAAATTGGCCCATGGTTTTGCGTCGGCACCGAGTGATGGAATACTTGTGTGTTTATTATACCCCTTAATGTGACAGTCTGAATGTATTGTGGTTTATTTATGTCTGTGGGTTTTATTGGGAAATATTTGGGGGTCTCTAATTTCGAGTCAATAATGGCGGACCTGTCGCGTAATTATATTTTTGTGGTATTTTATGTGGGGTTATTAAGGTATATAAATACTTATATAATTAGCAAAATGTCCGCCAGTGTATTGGGAACTTAAACAAGAATTTAAATTGTATAGTAATCATTTCAAACACTTATTTAATAAAAAAAGAGCAATGACATACAACCATTTCATATGTTTCTAATTCATATCGGTAAAGTTATTTACATACAAAAGAAACACCATTTAATTTAAACACTCCATGCAAACCATTGTAATTAATTCATGTTTCACTTATTTATTAATTTTCAGTTGAAATGAATACAATAATAATAACTCAAAAATTACTTTTCACAAAACAGGCCATTCATATACCAATATTTAATTTAAAACATATTCAGTCGCTGCTTTTTGCTATTTCAATTCAATACACTGCAATACAATAAAGAATAGATAATTGTTGAATAGCCGACAAGACATGAAAGCTAAGGGTGTTAACAAACAGACTTCAGTGGCATATTCAGACTGCACGCTTGCAGTTTATTATGTCTACTGCACTCGACTGCGTGCAGTTATACTGTACGGTTGATCGCTATGGAGGAGACAAGCACAGTTGAGCGCTCAACTGCACATGACGGACAGTTTGCAGTTGAGCTTTGAACTGCGGTCTACTTAATAACTGCACACAGAAAGCGTGCGGTCCGTCGAGTGCTTCTTGTTTCATCCCAAAAACTTTCTACCCGTTCAGGTATTTAAATCAACTCAACCTATTTTATTAAATTTCTATTCTTGTTTCAACCCAATCCTAAAACATGAGTCACAGTGTATTTGCAGCGGTATTTAAACTATAATCGTCATCATCATCAGTCTGTAGATGTCCAGTACTAGACATAGTCGTTCCCCCAAATAATCCACCAGCAGTTGTGTTTTTAAGTACTTACATTATATATAAAAAAGTTGACCTTCTGCTTCTTAGGTTTACTGTGTCAAATGTTCGAATTCAGACAATAATAAACTTGCAATAATGCCTCATATTTTAGGATTGGTTTGAAACAGAATAGAAATTTAATAAAATGGGTTGAGTTGATATAAATACATAAATGGGTAGAACGTTATAGGGTTGAAACAAGAAGCATCCGGTCCGTCTAAATGTGCCAGTGAAGTCCACTTGTCAGCACCCTTAAAACGGCTGGCAAGAAACACAAAGATACGGGTTCGAGTCCCGGCGATGCACTTTGTGATAATGTCTCCGAAGCACGACAGTTATGATTGATGATCGATTTTGACAATTCGAATTAAAATGTGAGTCGATACGATTCGATAAATAATTTATTTTGGAGGAATGGAGGCCTTTCAGCATTTTTGATGTGCTTGATACGACATTGCGCCTCGTATCTTGGAATTAAACTAAAAAACTATACTTAAGCCCGGTTTTGCTCGTGATGTATATAAAATTCGTGATTACGAACCTACTGTTACGTATGTGTAAGATGTTTTGATATATAAAAAAGCTCACTTACGATATTTGTGTTATGGCTTATGACAGTCATCATAAATCATAAGTTAGCTTAATCTATAACGCCAGTATATAAAATTAAATAATAATAAATAATAAATAATGCTGGACATTTCACACAACATTACCTAGCCCCAAGCTAAGCAGAGCTTGTGTTATGGGTACTAGATAACTGATATACTTAATACAATACATTACATAGATAGATATTTTTTATTATACATAGAACATACCCAGAACACCCTGAACAAATATCTGCAGATCGTACAAATATTTGTTCCGAGGCGGGAATCGAACCCGCAACCTCCTGCGTCGCAGGCGAACCTTCGCCCACCGCGCCACAGAGGTCGTCAAATATTATTACTCATATGACTCAATTAATGTTACTGTGAGCCTGTACTATTCCACTGGCTAAAAACTTCTCCAAGCCTCTAAATATTTCAAGCCACTGCAGCAATGTTGGCCTGTGTTAGGTACCCTTGAAAATTATGCATTAACAGGAAGGTTTCTGATAAAGCAATCTTGATATTTAAATAAGACTAAAAGCATTATACAAACAAACAAACACAACTGTTTCTCTTCTATCACGTTATCAAAGTAAGGTTATATCGCATCAATGACAAAAACTTATCCATTGTCATAACATTTCATCTTTCCGTTAAAAGAATTTCAGTTTCGTTGATTTTATCAAGCCGCATTCATAAAATCATATTTCGATACAAAAAGTTTTTATTCTGAAATGAGAAATAAATACATAACTTTAAAACTATGTAGTAGGTACCTACTTAATTATTACAAAGTATTAGCGGATATTATGAAATTTGTATTAACTTTTACGGTGATCATACCTACCTAACTAAAACATAACACATACATAACATGTTGGGTGTTATGTTATGTAAGTTACGTTAAAAGCACTTGAAGTATGCCTAATTTCACTTATGTTTATTTTTGAATGTTTAATCCTATTGTAACCGTATTATCTGAATGGAATCCAGCTCATATTTCTGCGCGGAGTCACGTCAGACAATGGGCCTCAATACAGAAGCCGCGACCTCTGACCGACACAGTATCTTGTCCTATCATCTCAGCTACCAACTTCACCCCGCGACCTGCGTGGGGTTTGGAAACCATAATTTTAACGGAAAAATAAATCGTTTCAGATATTTTTTAATCTTAAGTACAGTTTTACCCAGAAAATAAGTCCGATCGACTGTTTTCGTTTGCACAGAAAAGCGCAGACTGATATCCGTCAGTAGCCGCACGTATAGTATAGCTCTGTCCGGCTAACATGATTCGTACACTGTCGGACAGAGTCGACTGATGAACAAGATGGTGCATGACCGGCCACGATTTTACCGCGAAATCGATTCACCAATAGCGATTGCTATTGGTAGAATTAAGGTTCCCGCGCTATAGAAATTGGTCTACGGCGCAAGTACATCGTGGCGACTTATATTTTGGTTAAAACTGTATATTATTTATGAGATTTGAAGTTTTTATTTCTATCTATATATACAGTTGTGCAGTTTTAGTTGATGAGGGTGTTACCAACTGCTCAACTATTCATATTTTTCATAGTTGAAATTACCAGTTGAGCCGTTGCTATTACCCACTGCTCAACTTGATTTAGTTGAGCATTGGGGAAGACGCGATTTGTATATTTGCCGTAGCGGATCTGGATATAGTAAAATCAATACTATGGGATAACACCAGGGGATGGGCAGCTGCATCCGGGCTGAATACATAACACCAAACTGTGATCATCATTTTGCCTGCGTGGTGTGTATGGCAAATCCCCCATAGTAGGGGAGGCCTCGTACAGCACTGGATGGAAAATAGCTAGTGATGATGATGATGTGATGGTATGTTTAAAAAACCAACCATACGCTTGGATATCAAATAGATATAATGTAAAATCGTTGGGTGACTCAGACTCACATTTCTGAATCTGAGTCTGGGTGAGTATGTTACGTCCACCTAGGACGCGACCTACTTAGCATTACACTGCGCCCGTCATCCTGAGACAGATATACTGTTCTAACAGGAATACAGCAATGCGAGCACTACTGCTTGGCAGGAGAAAAAGATTTAGGCAATTAGACGATACTTCAGTGCCACGAATCAATTGACCAATAATTGATTCAATTGATCATATCGATTGACGGACGATATTTTAAAGTCAAAGTCAAAAAGAACTTTATTCATTGAAATCACAAGGATCATTTTGAATCGTCTTATATAAAATTAAATTACTCCTGTTCCAACGCGACCAAGCCTAGAAGAATCAGGCAACAAACTCGGCTTGGCTTACATAAATGGTCCGTCCTACCACTAGGTGAGAAGCGCCTGTGTGGTGCCTCGGAGCAAGGAGTTGCTGATACATAGTAAATGAGAACTTAAAAACCTTAGGAAGGTAGTCAAAAGTAAATAAACATCAGCAAAAATATGCAAGAAAGCACACGCTACGCTTGTTATACTTATAAATAATAATCTAATACAAACATGTAAATAGGTAAGTACAGATATTGCAAATTTCCATTTTAGCAGTTGAGGGGCAGAGCGACATCAGGCCACGCGGCTCAAGAGTGTAATACGCTTTCTAAGGCCGCGTGAACTCTGTGGATGGAGGCTTCAAGACCTTAGCATTATATTGGGGAGGTCTATGTCCAGCAGTGGACATCAAAAGTCTGATGATGATGATAATTATGTTAAGCACAATATCCCCTCATAAACTGGAATGATAGTAACCCTACCAGTAGCTCTTGTTTTTCGAAAGCCAACGTTATGTCCTGCGGCGCAACTTCGCAGTCATAAGTCTCAGATTACACATTTGAACACAATTTTCAACAAGAATTATTTCCATTGAAGCTTTTTAAACATTATACCTGAAATTGACAGTGTTATTTCAGCAATGGATTATAAACATTCGTTTTATTCAGCAAGCAGTCAAGCTTGTCGTATATTTTTCTTTGTCGAAGAGTATTTCTGTAACTTTTGGTAATATTTGTAGCATTTGTGTCGCGTATCGTTACAACTGCTTCGAAGTCGTCATCATCATCATTCTGTACAAGTCCACTGCTGGACATAGGCCTCCCCATAGAATGCAATGCGGAAGGGTTTTAGCCACTTCCACCCACCGACTTCCTTCCGAATGCTATGTAGTATGCGTATTCAAATACAGAAAAAAACCATACCATGCCATTTTAAGTTAATTTAATAAGAAGATACTGATTATATTTTTTTTTAACTTTATTTACACATGTATAGTTTAATACTGTAAACATTTACACCAAAGTTATAATGTTAATTGGATATTTTTAAGTAATTAAACATTAAATACCTTTCTATAAACGTAGAGACAATGAAAAAAAATGTGTTTCATGTTTGACAGATGCGTAATTACCACGCGTATTCCTTCGAAGGAAAAACAGACCTTTATAAGTAAACAAGATCTTTTTAAGTTCCGTATAAATAATATAGTTATGTATTCAACTATTTTTTTATACGGAAACAGAGTAAACAGTATCTTCTGATTAAAAATGATTCTGATATGGCAACAAATAAAGAAATGGAAATTTTTGACAGATATAAATACTGTGGTTATGATTCTGTGAATTTTGGTGTTACTGTTGATCCTTTAAATTTTTAGGCAGTTTTCGAATTACTTATAGATCTTTTGACAAACTTGCTATTAATTTTTGACATTGATGTATTTAAATGGTTTTTGAAAACTTGAGAACATGCCCATAAAACATAGGCATGTTTTTTTTAGTTATATCGTGTAATTTTGGTGACATTTTTATCAGTGAATCATATTTAAAAATCACAGTTGTAGTGAAATTACATATTTAGAAAGTGTATTCCGTGAATTTTCAAGGTGGTAGATTTTTTTTAACCAAAGTTTTAGTAAAAATGCCATCGCTTTACTAAAACATGACTTGACTGAGACTTTGACGACTTGTAAAGAGTGTAACGTTGCAAATACTTGACAATTGAATGCACAAGCCAAGCGAAGCCGAATACAAATAACTTTTCATTTAAAAAACCGACTTCCGCCATTGTATTCGACTAAATACTTGGATGAAAAAAAAATTATGAAAGAACCATAGTGGTGAAAGGATTATGATACTTTTTGAATGCAAATGCTTGGTTTGTTGCTGAAAATATCAAAATCGCCATATGTATGCCTACAATATTTGAACAGTTCCCTCAATTCCTCATGGATCCCATCATCAGAACTGGATTTTGAAATGGGACCAATCTGGAAGTATATCTATTCAAATAAAAAAAAAAATCCAAATCGGTTCATAAACACCGGAGATATGCGGTAACAAACATTAAAAAAAAAAAAAAATACAGCCGAATTCAGAACCTCCTCCTTTTTTGGGAAGCCGGTTAAAAAAATGGCCTGTTTCTGACAATTAACCACAGATGCCATAAACTAAGAAGTGAAGTCCAGTGAAAACATGGCCTTTTAGGCCTATTGCATGAGGACAAAGAACAAAGCTTTTTTAACCAAAATATTAACTATATAATCAATCATATCGATTAAGTCAAGAGGCAGTTATTTATAAGATTCGAGAACTTCTCGATTATACAATTCATGTCGATTATTTGAATCGAGTTGACACAACCACAAGGTGACATCGCTCACACATCATACTGTCTCATTAAGACATTATTTGGTAATGCTTAAAAAGTCGGAGAAAAGGACAAGGATAGTCGAGTCGTGCCGCATTGAGGGTTCTGTACGTAAACATCAAGTGGATAGCAATGGCAGTTGTAAGTAATTTGTCTTGAGTCATTTTACAGGCCCATTGGTTAGTGCTTACAAAGGTGGTTAATATAGATAGTTAGTAGATAATAGCGCGGTAGAGGAAAACCCTCCACTCGATGGACTAAAGACATTATAAACGTCGCAGGAAGTCGGTGGATGGAGCCGGCTCAAGACCGTTCATCGTGGCATCCTAAGGCGGAGGCCTAGGTCCAGCAGTGGACTTCTACAGGCTGATAATGATGATGATGAGTAGGTAATAGGAAGTAGGTAGGTGTTCCGTGGTGTGTTTGACTTAAGAATAGATAGTTATTTTTTTGATTTATGATTTGGTAACCATATAATTTTATAAGAAACTAATGCACCACGGTTCTATTTATTAGTGTACAGTTACTGATCATGTGTACAAATTTTCATGGAGTTTGAAGATATAATAGCCAAGTTAGAAGAAAACTACAACTACTACGTGCAAACTGCATAGTTTTTGTATGTCCAGATTTGCACAAGATAAGTCGCAGTGTGCATCGCGAGAGAGATTTTACGCCATGCAATCTCTTCCTGTGCAAACGATGCCTTGATGGGTTTCTTTTGTATCTTCTTGGTAACGGAACCATAAATACATAAGAGAAAGTTCCATTGTATTTATGACGGCATCAGGGAGCTTCAGCAAAATACTTCTTTCTGTCGGATGATTGATTTTCAGCTGAATTTATTGCGATTATGGATTTAATTGACTATTTGTTGTGACATGGCGTGCGAATGGACTTTCTACCGGGTGATAAAGTAGGCGGCCAGACTTTTCCCGTCAATGTGCACTTTTATAATTCGCACGTCACGTTATCGTTGACGTTGACTTGCACGATGTAACGTAGACGGCGACGTTTAACGTTAAATGCGTTTTTATAATTCACAGCCATAGACTTATACTAAGGACGCTAGATAACCGCCAAATAAAATGGTGTAAAAATCAGTTGAGTGACACCATCGATAATCAGTCGGTGAGGTACACCGCGCGCGATCGTTTCGGCCACAAAATGCCGTATTGTGTGGTGAAAGGCTGCAGAAACAACTTTGCAAAGTGTAGCTTAAAAAAATATGGCATTTCTTTTTATCGGTATGGCAAAATTTTGTATGTTGAACTTTCCCTAATTATAGAAAACAATTTTATGTCCTTGGTAGATCGCTCTCCAATTCAATAAAGAGACGCCATACAAGCAAAACGCTATAACTTTGTAAGGATGTTAATTGATACGCGTGCGAGTTTCTTGGTTGTAAATAACCGGACTCCCAATAAGCAAAAAGGTTATGGCGTTCGGGTTTTTTTGTTAATTTCAACGTAGTTATAATGTAATCCGCGAGATGGCGCTGATTTTTCTCTAAGAAGACATTGCTTTATTGTTTTGTCTGTGTGTCTGTTTTGATGTAGTGGAAGTGCGTAGCTGCAAGGGTTACTTTCTGTGATAGGTAGTCCACGTGCTAGCGCTTTCCTCGCCCGCCTTACGCATTTAAATGACATTCATCACGTCCACGGCTGTGAATTATAAAAAACCAGCCAAGTGCGAGTCGGACTCGCGCACGAAGGGTTCCGTACTATTATCTATAAAACGGCAAAATAAACACGTTTGTTGAATGTCCCCTTAAATCTTTATTCTATTATTTTTTTTATTATTTGTTGTTATAGCGTCAACAGAAATACATCATCTGTCAAAATTTCAACTGTCTAACTATCACGATTCATGAGATACAGCCTGGTGACAGACGGACTGACAGACGGACGGACGGACGGACAGCGGAGCCTTAGAAATAGGGTCCGTTTTACCCTTTGGATACGGAACCCAAACGTCAGCGTTACGGCAGCGTCCTCGTGGAGATTTTAAACCTAGCCTGCTTTTGGCTTCGGCTGTTTTAGCCACTGCTAAGCATTAGACAGTAACTGTTTAACAAAGTTCAAAAAAGTTGAATTACAGTAGCGGAAAATGTGATTAATTAATACTAAATGAAATGATTAAAAAAGATAAATGGGCCAAGGACGTGATCGAATAGTACCCAAGAGAAGGGAAAAGAGCCAGAGGCCGACCATTTCAAAGGTGGGAAGACGACATCAGCGTAGCTGCAGGAGTTCTTTGGAGAAGGAAAGCTCAAGATCGCAAACTTTGGAAAAGGCTGGGGGAGGCCTATACTGATGTCTAATGATAAGATTTTGTAAACTAGAATTAAGATTTGTTTAATAAAGGCTATTGAAATTGAAATTGAAATTGAAATGATTAATCGGACACATTGTTAGCTATACCTATTTTATTTTATAAAAGTAGGTCAATGGTAAATTACTTATTAGCCTACCTTACGACTAGAGTGTAGGTAATGTTACAAAGGTACGTTACTATTCATCATTATCATTATCAGCCTGTAGAAGTTCACTGTTGGGCATAGGCCTTCTCCCTAGAATGCCACGATGAATGGTCTTAAGCCGCCTCCATCCACCGACTTCCTGGTACGTTTATAATGTATTTAGTCCATCGAGTGGAGGGTCTTCCTCTATCGCATCGTCCTGTTTGTGGTCGCCACTCGAGAACCTTTATTCCCTAAAGGTTGGCTATATAAAATATTAATGACCTGCCCATTGCCACTTCTACCTACTAATCCTCAGAGCTTTGTCGGTGATCTTGGTTCTTCTACGGATTTCCCATTTTGTATTCTATCACGTAGTGAAACTCTTAGCATAGCTCTCTCCATAGCTGACAACGTTACTTTGAGCCTGTCTATACGGCCTATATAGTTTAGCGAGCGTCAGTGACGTAAGTCGTCACTGGCATTGTAGACTGTCTTGAGGCTCTGCGGTATGTGTGACGAGATAGTATATTACGATACGTGTGACCTAAGTTGCCTATTATTGCACGGCGTGAAGTTAAACGCCGTGCATTAATAGACAACTTAGGGCACACATATTGTATACTATTTTATAGCACAAGTGACATAAACCCGCCCCGGACGTTCATTTTCGCACGGTGTAAAAAAGAGCTATTTAAGTCACGGAAAAGCGTGCATAAAGTGCGGGTTTAGGTCACACTGTGCTATAATAGTATATTACGATACGTGTGATAGCGTTTAGCACCCTCGCTACGCTCGGGCGCTAACTCACGCCGTGCAATAATAGACAACTTAAGTCACAGGTATCGTATAATATTTTATAGCACACGTGACACAGCCGACGTTCATTTTCGCACGGTGTAAAAAAGAGCTATTTAAGTCACGGAAAAGCGTGCGTAAAGTGCGGGTTTAAGTCACACTGTGCTATAAAGATAATAATATACTTAGTGATAAGTTTGACGACCTCTGTGGCGTGGCGGGCGAGTAGCCGGCTGAGATGCAAGAGGTTGCGGTTTCGATGCCCGCTGCGGGACAAATGTTTGTATGATCTGCAAATATTTGTTGCGGGTCTGGATGTTATATTACCATAGTACTCGTAGTTCCTGATACTAACGACACAGGGAATA
The DNA here is from genome assembly GCA_951392215.1 of Epirrita christyi. Lineage (NCBI taxonomy): Eukaryota > Metazoa > Arthropoda > Insecta > Lepidoptera > Geometridae > Epirrita > Epirrita christyi. Next base: position 14,557,323 of record OX595843.1, on the reverse strand, counting down.
CTAGTGTGGGATTAAGACTACGTATGTGACTGTTGGGTGACATGTTATGTTATGTTATACATCACAATGACGTACGCTACAAGAAAAGAAAAAAAATGCTTAATCAATTGCTTACAGTCATTAAAGCTTCAAGGAATACAAAAAGTAGCATGTACTTTTACTTCTCGCTCGCAATTATATTTTGAAAGTTGGACCACAGGACTGGACCGCCTTGTGTGGTCCCGTCCCATCATTGCAAAAACGCATCTCTTAATTTTTTTTACTACAAATAAAGTCCAATCAAAATTGAACTTTAGCAAACTGTGATAGGGTCACGAAAAAAATCAAATCTTAGGAGCTGTCACAGCGGAATGATTTCGTCGCGACCGATATCTTCAATTAATTGTCGGGGAAATAAAAAGGGTTTTGGACAGTTAGAGGAAGCTGGGGGTTGTACGGCAACTACCATACTCTTATATATATCGCTATATTTGACCTAATTTAGTCCTTGCTCATCCAGCTAATATTATTTTACTGAGTAGCAATAAAACCGGAAAGTGAAGACGTGCCATGGCGTGTCCGGCTTAAGGTTCCCATGTACACCTCGTCCAATTTTTTCTAACTCATCATCATAAAACTAACTAAGAGTTAAGAATAACTCTTATCAGATTATATATGCAAAAATTTTTGAAGATCTGAAATCTTGTTTTTTAATGAATGAGAGACTACGTTTTTTCGTTCCGTCTAGCTCTAGTTTATTTATAACTTGCAAACTTCAAGTCAGAGGCCCAATTCTCTAATTAATAACATTACAGTCACAATAATAATCTCGTGTTTGTCGCACTGTCACGTATAGTAACTATTACATAATCTTTGCGTATACATGCGAAGATTAAGTAATAGTTACTATACGTGACTGTGCGACTGAGACGAGATTATACTGCAAATTGAATGTTTTTAAATTAAAGAATTGGGCCTCAGATCTTCATATTTTTTTGTAGTTATAATTGGATAAAACTTATCAAGGTACGGATATGCACGCAGTAGAGTAAGGCCCTTCTTTCGATGGACTAAAGACATTACAAAGGACGCAGAAAGTCGTTGAATGGAGGCGGAACAAGACCGTTCGTCGTGGAATTCTAGGGGAGGCCTATGTCTATCATTGGACTTCTACAGGCTGATGATAGTAATGATTATGACCCCTATCTTTTTCTTCCGAAACCGCATTAATGCTCTCATAAATAATAAACTAACGTGCAATGAAAATAGGTCACTTGGAAGAGTGAACTATGCAAGATAGCTCCCTGAAATAAACTGTTGTTAGAATATTCTCAATTGTATGAGTCAGAGCCGGGCGGTGCGGCATAAAAAGGATCGAGATACGACGGACTCTGGTAACGCAGCATCGGCCATCTGAGGCCAACTGCATTTTGTCCTTCAGAAAAAAAAAAGAAAAAGGACGGACTCACTCTCTCTTCGGCTTTCGGACGCGACGGTTGTCATCGGGTGCTAGGATTTGTTAGCCTTGAAGTTGTGTTGTAATTAAATTAACTCTGCGGTTATTGTTTTTAGCTAAAAGTCATTGTTAGAAGTATTAATTTGCTATGGTGCATTGTATGTTCTTTTTTTTAATAAATTCTGATGAGATTTGTAAGACTGTGTTAAAATGGATATTTTTACAAAAAATATTTTGTTAATGCCGTATGAAAAATATATATTTAAAATCAATATTTTGCATAGTTTGGGAAGTACTGTGGTTTTTCTAAGTGTCCCTATTTCATTGCACGCCAGTTTATTAACAACATCTTTTCAAATTAGATATGTCACGTGTCCGGATTCTCTGAGGGCCCAGTTAGCTATGGTCCAATCTCGACCTGTCTCCCCTCTCTCCGACCTCCCTAGTCGTCCCAGTGGGGGTGGTACTGTGAGCCTGAACCACAGAAGAAATACTAGTAACACTTACAGAAGTCTGTCTCCAATGACACTATGAATCTGTGGCCCGTATGTTAGCAATATTCGAACGTAAAGTCAGCGTGTGACAGCTTAATTCAATTTGACAAAATACACGAATCCCTTCAAAGTACCACGACATATTTGATATCCGTATTGAATCTTATGTTAATCTATTAAACCTTATTTTACAATGAATCTTATTTGAAGTGACTATGGATGCCTCGAAAACTTAACAATTTTAATTGTATCAAATAAATCTATCAGCTATAGGTAGTTAGGAATAGTATTGGTAGTTTTTGTGTTGATCCTTGGTGGTCTGTAATGATCTAATGATAAGCAGAACACAAAAGATACCAACCGTAGTTTAAAAATGAAAATTAAGATTGTTCCCAACTGCTCAACTAAACTGCTGAACTAGTTGAGCAGTTGAGCAGTAGGACATAGTTTGTATTACCGAACATTTTATGCTCTATAGCTCAACTATTTTTTGCTCAACTTAGTTGATCAGTAGATCATCCTTATAAAATTGAACTTATATAGAACACATCATCATCATTAGCCTGTAGAAGTCCACTGCTGGGATATAAGTCTATAGTGGCTTCTCACCTAGTGGTAAGACGGATCATCAAAGTAAGCCAAGCCGTGTTTGTTGCCTGATTCTTCTAGGCTTGGTCGCGTTGGAACAGGAGTAATTTTAGTTTATAAGACGATTCAAAATGATCCTTATGATTTCAATGAATACAATTCTTTTATTTGATTTTTGATTTTATTGAAGCCCATAGAATGCCACGACGAACAAACTTGAGTCACCACCATCCACCGACTTCATTCGACCTTAAATTCTACTGCTAGAAATAAGCTTCTTAAGACCTTCATAAAACTTACTACTTATATAATCAGGAAAGCCTTTTCAAGGAACGAGGTTTTGAAAAAATTCACCAGAAAAAAATAAAGGCGCCGAAAAGTTTGACGATTTACACGAGGGAAGTATTCTAAAACACAAGCCGAGAGAAAGTTTTAGATTATTAAATTCCATAGAATCCGTAGATTCAGCATCTTTCAGTCCAATATCAATTTCAATACAAACTTCCCCTCGTCAATCCTTTTTATTTCGAGATTTAAAATTCGAGAATTTTCATTGATAAATTGATTCCAAACAAGTTCTTACTGCTTCCTAGAGATTCAAATATTATTGAGTATTTGAATTTTCTTCACCGAATAAGTTAGTAATTTGATAAGTACCTCAAATTTTTACGGATCTATAACATCAAAGTTCACCGGATCATGTTCGTACTTCTCTACTCCACATTTATTACAGCATGATTTAAACAATCATGCTGTCACGTTGTCTACCAAAATTAGTATCTACAGACATTTTGGTCGAAGCAACAACATTTCAGAAGCATTATTTTCACAAAAACACTGTCCGTGTTCGTACGAGCAGTACTAACGTTCAGGAATGATGACATTTTTGCTGGACTGAGCTGTTATAATATGTTATGGACTAACATATTCATGGACACGAAAATGTGTAAAGAACTTTGCACGTGTGGCCTAGTGGTTTGTGACGTCTTCGTGCTTGATAATTTTTTAGACGTAAGAAAACGTAAAACCCGTACTTTTTTAAAACTTGTATTTCTTTTAATAAATATAAAAGATGATAGGATAAGAAAGGAGTGGTGGGGTGGAATCAATAGGTACTTTTACAAGAGTTTTGTAATAGAGACGAGAGCTTTACTCAGCAAAGCATATAACCTTCACAGGTTACTATATTCTACTATTATTCTATGCGAAAAATATGTGTCAATTAATTTAATTTAAATGAAATACTTTTAAGCTGAAGCAGAAACAAAACAAGCCATAAGTAAACGATGGTGTGACTATATCCTTCTTTAAGCGCTCACTCATACAGAACCTAAGCTCAGGTTCTGTAGTAAGAAAATCAGCCCCACGGTTGGTTTGTCCAAATCATGGTTGGGTATGTGGCACGGTGTTCATGATTTTTTTAAAACTATTTTGCCATGAAAGCGTAGTCCGGTGGTTGGCTCGTCCAAGGGTTGATTCGTCTATGAGTAATAGTCATGGTAAGGCATGAAACAGTGTTTATTGAAAAAAATTGAACTATTTTGCTCTGAAAGCGTAGTCCGGTAGCTGGCTCGTCCATGAGTGTAGTCATGGTATGGCATTTGAGGAGCGGTGTTCTCTCGGCTGTTACATTTCATGATTATGGCTTACGTGGTTCGCTTGTAAACGTACACACATTGTAATTAAACTTATACCGGATTTATTGGGTTTCAACATTTCAGTCACAATGAATGTGCGTAGTTGCAAAAATTACCGCTCAGCTAACATCAGCCTTTAGCAGAGTTTTTTAGTTTTTACATAGAAGCGTTACAAAAACCTTATCAACTACACGACATTAGTCTGAGTTAAAACGCAAGGATTTCATAAAACAAGAACTCCCTGATATTAGGGAAACAGCACACGTCCCCAAAACAATCGGACGTGTGTTCTGGAATTTAATTGGAATAACAATAAACTCCAGTTGCACAAATATTTGCTAAAGAAAAATATCGAGCGTGGAAATGTTAATAAAAATACGAGAATAAATTCAAAGTTTTGTTGACGAAACGCGCGCGTACATTCGAACACACAAGTTTACAAGATACCTAACTACGAAAAAAGAGTATTCGGTATACGAACACATTTCTAACACGACACGGCACATGTTCGTCGTTTTTGCGAACATCTCGAAACATGTCTCGTGTATGAATCTGTGATGACTTCGAATCTTTAAGACAGGAATTTGATATTCCCTTTTTGCTGGGTACAAAGTTCAGTTATTTTAAACTGAGGCAACTCGGGTTTGAGGTATGTTAGCACAATTTATTGTCCGAAGCTTTTGAAATGTATTTGCTTATGAGATCAGAGAAACCAAAACTATGTTAAGTTAGCATTTGCTCGCGACTTCGCCGAGGCGTGGAATCTTTATTATATTATTATAAATTTTATTATTCTGATTATAAGCGATACTATATACTGTGAAGTTTCATCAAAATCCGTTCAGTAGCTTTTGCTTGAAAGATTAACAAACATCCATCCATCCATTTTGTTAGTAATAACTTCTTGTGAAAGAATTCGTCCGGGGAAGTACTACCACCGTACCTATTTCTGCCACCAAGCAGTAGTGTTCGCATTGCTGTGTTTCGGTTTGAAGGGTACGGGTGCCGGTGAAATTACAGGCACATGAGACTTTTCATCTTTATGTCTCAGGGTCGGCAGCGCGCGTGTGATGCCTCTGGTGTTACATGCGTTCATAGGCTACGGTAACTGCTTTCCATCTGGTGGGCCGTAAGCTTGTCTGCTTGCCAAGTAGCAAAAAAAAATTACATCTTCAACAGCTTTAAGACTTCCACTGTTGGACGAGGCCTCCCTCATAGAATGCAATGGGGGGATTTGCCATAATCACCACGCTTGGCAGACGGATTGGTGATTGCAGATAAACTTTTGCATTAAGGCATCGTCCTAATAGAACGCGACTACGCGATTATAGCGCGAGTAAGCGATGCGACCATCGTATCAATCATCAAGCATTCTAGTCGCGCGACCGCATCGCGCGAATGCCGGTTAGGACACCTATTCCATAACAGAGGCCCAATTCTCTGAATTATTTTATAACTACACTGAAAGTTAACCGAATCGAGACTGAATTGTGAATTGACAGAAAGTTGGTATTCTGCTCCCTCATAAATAACAATTTAGTCTACTTTCTACCATTAGAGTAGGATGGTTATGCATATAATTGGAAAGAGTAAAGAGAGACACCATCTACTTAAGCAAAAATTATCGAAAAAACTTTGAATCGTTAAAGTTTCGGCCACATTACGATATAATCACATTACACATCATTATCACAGTGTTGTATTTTAAGTTAAGAGAATACCATTTCTGATATTTAAGACATGCAAACAAGATCGAAACATGATCCGAACTCTATTTAAACTATTTTTTAGTTAGAGAATCTTGGGCCTCTGAAAGTTTGATTGTGGATTCGTATACGATTGAAAATCGCGCGAACTTGCGATGATCTCTTAGTCGCGTTCTATTACGACGATGCCTTTTAGGTAATACTTATTAACATTATTTTATAGATTTCTATTTACTTTAAACTATAAAATATATCATTTAAAATAAGCGTACCTAACAATAGTATTATAAATGTGAACATGACCATCTCCAGTTAAAGATCCGGGGTTACGTAATTTTGCTCAAATTAATAAACTTAAAGAAGTTACAATAAAGTTAGATATATTGAGTATAACCGAAGTTAATTTATATTAAACTTGTTATCCTATCCCCAGGTACTCTTTAACTATTTGAATAGTTTCCAAACAGTTATTCAAAGAGACACAATAAAACAACTCAATTCTCTCACTATGATTGTAATCGTTCGATCATCCGTAAAACCATTAATTACTATATACCTATAGTAGAACTACTATAGAATTAATAATATAACACTGTACGCACGGGAGCACGTATATAATTAACGAGTGAATGAAATGAGCGATGAGTGAATGAGTGAATGAGCTCATTATAATAATTTTACACCGCGGACGAGCGCTGGTAATTACAAAGAGTGTAATGAGAATGGTTTATTATTATGAATTGGACTATTAAGACGCTATAGGTTCACATGCCTTTAATGAGCTGTAGAATGATATGAAAAAAATTATATGGTATTCTTAAGCTTTTTATCTAGTGAAATCATAAATTCAGTACACAATTTGAATTACTCCAATCGATAAAAAAAGATAACACCTTTTTAACCTTTTTAAAATTGAAATCTAATTTTAGACTAACTCCTAACACGTTTTAATTTTTGGAACATTTGGTAACTTATAAGTTGTAAATTATTCATCAACAAAACTTTAAAAAATAATTTTTATACACATAACTTTTCATTTAAATAACTTTTCATTTAAAAAACCGACTTCCGCCATAGTATTTGACAAAATATTTGGATGAAAAAAAAATGATGAAAGAACCATAGTGGTGAAAGGATTATTATACTTTTTGAATGCAAATGCTTGGTTTGTTGCTGAAAATATCAAAATCGCCATATGTATGCCTACAATATTTGAGGAGTTCCCTCAATTCCTCATGGATCCCATCATCAGAACTGGATTTTGAAAAAAATGGGACCAATCTGGAAGTATATCTATACAAATAAAAAAAGAATTTTCCAAATCGGGTCATAAACGCCGGAGATATGCGGTAACAAACATAAAAAAAAAAAAAAAAAAAAAAAAATACAACCGAATTGAGAACCTCCTCCTTTTTTGGGAAGTCGGTTAAAAACCGACTTCCGCCATTTTATTCGACAAAATATTTGGATGAAAAAAAAATGATGAAAGAACCATAGTGGTAAAAGGATTATTATACTTTATGAATGCAAATGCTTGGTTTGTTGCTGAAAATATCAAAATCGCCATATGTATGCCTACAATATTTGAGGAGTTCCCTCAATTCCTCATGGATTCCATCATCAGAACTGGATTTTGAAAAAAATGGGACCAATCTGGAACTATATCTATACAAATAAAAAAAGAATTTTCCAAATCGGTTCATAAACGCCGGAGATAGGCGGTAACAAACATTAAAAAAAAAAGTTAAAAAAAGAACAACCGAATTGAGAACCTCCTCCTTTTTTGGGAAGTCGGTTAAAACCCAAGGTATCAGAGCGAGCGCTCGCCTTTTTTAGTTCATACAAAAATGTTCGTTGAACCTATAGCGTCTTAATTAATTGCTGCTGCTAGAGTAGAGATTTCAGCTCTTTATAGTGGACGAGAGCTTTTTTTTGTTCCAACTGTAGAACCACTTGATCGTTTAGTCATAACCAATACCCCTGTCTTTTAAATTTTATCAAAAACGTTAGAGCCACTTTCGAGATCTTCTGTTCAGACAAATTATTACAACTTGCTCGTTTAAAATAATAAAGTGAGTTTAAATCAAGTTGATTGAGTCTGCTTAAAATCTGTTATCATATTGTTTATCTTATGTTAATTCTTTTATGGTAAAACATATATTTTACAACGATTTTTCAAATAAAACTTTGCAATACTATTAATGATTTATTTTTTTAGACACTTGAGTCCTCTCTTTTAGGAACGCAACTCATTTTACTAAACGTATCTTTTTCCATGAACAGAAAATATTCGTAGTTATCACTAGAAACGGGATATTTACCATGATTTTTGAGCTTTATTGAAAATATTCGATTTATTTATTTAGAAAATTGAGTCCATTTTGTAAGTATAACTGCCTGGTCTCTTTTATATGAACGCAATCTGTTAAACGAATCTTTTTTCATAAACAGAACTGTATTTTACTAAATATATTCAAATAATGATGTGTTCTAAACAAAGACACTACTAACAAGACCTCTACAAAGTAGCCTAAAGCTATTAATATCTACCTTATTATCTCAACCTGTCGTATCATTACGATTTGATGTCGTCCACCCACCGGTCAACCGTCTAATGATACTTGATAATTGCTACTTGCTCCGTCTACGATTTGATCATCAAGATCATTCAAGATGACTGGTGGTCTTTCTAAGTGTGATGTGAATTGTATGTATTTAACCGACTTCAAAAAAGGAAGAGGTCAATTCAGTTGTATTTATTTTTGTTTTTTTATTGTACTGTTATCAAATAAAACAGACAAGTGCGTGCGAGACACGCGCCCTGAGTGTTTTGATCTGTAAGTTATTTCGAAATCGTCAGAACCCTTTTCGATTTACAGACACTTTTTCGAATAATGTATAAAAAAAATATCTCAATTTAAGAACTTTCATTTTATTTGTGTTACAAAACTTCCTAGCATTCCAAATTTTAAAAATGTGTGGTTACTGAAATTACCCTAAAGGTTTTTCATTTCAAATTAAGAACGATCTCAAGATCGTTTCACCAAAAATGTATTTTTTGTTTAGGTTTGAATTTGGAACACACCAAGTTTGTTTTGAATTAAGTTTCTTTTTAACCGACTTCCCAAAAAAGGAGGAGGTTCTCAATTCGGTTGTTTTTTTTTTATGTTTGTTACCACATATCTCCGGCGTTTATGAACCGATTTGGATTTTTTTTTTATATTTGAATAGATATACTTCCAGATTGGTCCCATTTTTTTCAGAATCCAGTTCTGATGATAGAATCCATGAGGAATTGAGGGAACTCCTCAAATATTGTAGGCATACATATGGCGATTTTACGATTTTCAGCAACAAACCAAGCATTTGCATTCAAAAAGTATAATAATCCTTTCACCAGTATGGTTCTTTCATCATTTTTTTTCACCCAAATATTTTGTCGAATAAAATGGCGGAAGTCGGTTTTTTAAATGAAAAGTTATATATAATAACTATGCGTGTGGCTGTTGGGTGATATGTTATGTTGTGTTACACAAGTTATTTTCATTTGCGCTACAAGTTTTCATGTTTTTAGTTTCGTTTGGCCCCATTTTCAAGACATGATAAATGTTTACGACCTCTGTGGCGCGGCGGGCGAGCTGAGATGCGAAAGGTTGCAAGTTCGATTCCCGCTGCGGGACAAATGTGAATATTTACATGATCTGTGTATGTTCCGGATCTGGGTGGTATGGTACCATGGTGGTTCCTGATACCCACGACACAGGCAATCCTAGTGTGGGATTAGGGCTACGTATATGTGACTGTTGGGTGTTGTGTTATGTTTACAACTCTAGAAAACAAAAATAATTTTGCTGTAACTTTTTTTCACGGGTTTATTATTGTCTTGATTATCTTGGTGGTCTCAGCCTTAGAATAACTAGGAGTCCACCTCATCGTAGGTATTATGCAAGGGAATGAGCAGCAACCTGAGTACTAAACACCAATACTGCGATTACCAATCAGTTCAGTTGTGAAGCAGATATCCGTGTTTTCACTTGTACGGTTTCAGCGGAAGATCAGCGTTGTGTTGCCACAACACAACAAATGCTGAGCTGAACGCCAATTAGTACAGGCAAATTAGCAAAAAGTGTGGACCTAAGTCGTGTAGTCGTGGATTCTTATGTAAACGTTAGATGACACGAAAAGAAGCTTATCCTAGGTTTGCACCGTTTCTGGCACTTACGGAATCCTTTTAAATATTAGGTACAAACTTAAAAAGGCCGTAAATTTTAAAATAGAAAGAAATTACTTGATGCAAGTTAAATTACGTATAGAGAGACTGTCTTAGTGCATTATGATTGTAATAAAAACCACGTGCATGTAGGGAACACAGTGTAGAACAAATGCATCTTCCGTAAAAAAAAAACCAGTATAAAACTTCCGGCGGATGTAGTACTAATTAAATGAATAAGTTTTAGTCAATTTCCAGACCTACATTAATTTTCCCCGAAGTAGAGCGACAATAAAATATGGAAAAGTGCCTTCCTTGAGACGCACCATGGTGAAAACCTGGTAATGTATTTCGAGCATTTTTCTGATAAGTCTATCAATTTGCACCGACTACCTTAATTTTCCCGGAGCCGTAATAACCACAAAAAGTTTTTTTTGTAAACGATTTTTCTTGTGTTGTGTTGCCACAACACAAGAAATGCTGAGCTGAACGCCAATTTGTGACAGTGTTGCATGACTGGTACTAAGAGGCACATTATTATAATATAACACAAGTCATTCTTGTATTCTGTTTAGTTTTAATTTTCTTTGTTAATCTTTGTTGTTTGTGTGTGTGTCTTTTGTATTTTCCCGTGTCTTTTTTATGATGCATCATTGAAACAAATAAATGCTTTTTCTTTCTTTCTTTCTTTCAATCCGCCTGTAGTGGAAGCCTACCAGCTGATGAAGATGCCCCCTCCCAAAAATCCCCTTAAATTATGTTGTTATCCCAACATAATTTTCGAATACTACCCACGAAGTTGCTTTAAAGAAGAAAAAACAAAACTAGCTAATTTATATTTACACAATCAAGTCTATGACTAATCATTTGCCGTAATCAAATTGTATAAGCTTGTAAAATCCACTAATTAATTAAAATACTTTATGAGTTTCGAAACAAATCCTTTTAAACACTTAGCGGCTTTCATAACATCATAAAATTGTCCACGTGGCCTCATTTCCCTAAAAAAGCCCATCGGAAGATAATTATCGACGTTTTTAGCGATTCTATCAAAATCAAATAAGAATGAGATGAAAAAGAGATATATAAATCTCGATGACCGACAGAGACGGCAATATTTATAGACGCAAATGTAACCTCAATTTTATAGAAGCCTTTAAAGGATCGAACAAAAAGGATTTTATTTTAAAATTATCAAAAGAAAACTAACTCTATTTCTTAAAGATTAGGACGTGGATTCCGATGGCAATAGAATAATCGTACCGTGTGCAACCGCCAACACAGATTATGACAAGTAAATTAATAGTTATAAACCCGTTTCAAATGGCTAAAATGTGTTTTTATGGTTTTAAAGTCTGTTAAGATACTACATGATATCTTTTCCATTTGAAAACTCCAGATGGGATGAATAGAAATTATTTTTTCAACCTCATTCATAAGTCGTGCCAACTAAATCAAATTATCGAGTTACATCTCGGCATCTAGCATAAATAACTTTTCATTTAAAAAACCGACTTCCGCCATTGTATTCGACAAAATATTTGGATGAAAAAAAAATTATGAATGAACCATAGTGGTGAAAGGATTATGATACTTTTTGAATGCAAATGCTTGGTTTGTTGCTGAAAATATCAAAATCGCCATATGTATGCCTACAATATTTGACGAGTTCCCACAATTCCTCATGGATTCCATCATCAGAACTGGATTCTGAAAAGAATTGGACCAATCTGGAACTATATTATTTGAATAGTCAAATAAAAAAAGAATTTTCCAAATCGGTTCATAAACGTAGGAGATATGAGGTAACAAACATAAAAAATTAAAAAATACAACCGAATTGAGAACCTCCTCCTTTTTGTAAAGTCGGTTAAAAAAGAGAAACCTAGATTATAATTTGCTAAGCAATTAACAACAAAATCAAAAGGTTTTGTTTAGATTTAGTTGTATCCCGAACCGCACATTTATCCAAAAATTTACATTAGTGTCTCTTACGAGCTGCAACTGTTATACTTAGATATAATTCTATTATACATACAATAAATATAGAAATGTATATAATTATGGTTATAATAATTGATTTCCTAAATACCTATTTCACAAAGATCGCGGTAGTATACTATCCTCTTAAGCGCACAATAAAAACTACAATTACTGTAAATTCACGGAACATCAAAATAACTGAGGTGTTAACCTGACATTGTTTACTCTTATTGGTTTTAATCGGCTTGATTAAGCAATTAAGCGTCCATTTTCTTATAAAATATACGTTTCAATACCGTTCTTTGACATAAAACAAGGGTAATTATTTACGTATACAGAGGCCCAATTCACTAACTAAAAAATAGTTAAAATAGAGTTCGGATCATGTTTCAATCTTGTGTCGATGTCTTAAATGTCAGAAATGGTATTCTCCTGACATAAAATACAACACTGTAATGTGACCGAAACTTGAACGATTCAAAGTTTTTTCGTTAATTTTAGCATAAGTAGATGGAGTCTCTTTTTACTCTTTAAAATTATATATATAACTATCCTACTCTAATGGTGGTCACCATGAATTGAAAGTAGACTAAATTGTTATTTATCAGGGACCAGAAATTCAACTTTCTGTCAATTTACAATTCAGTCTCGATTCGGTCAACTTTCAGTGTTGTTTTAAAATAACTTAGAGAATTGGGCCTCAGATATTTGACATAGTGTTCCCTTGAAAAAGAGCGCATGCGCGTCTTAATTATATAATAAAATAACTCTAGAAAATGTATGAGATGGATTTACGGGTGCGTTATGGTGTTGGTGGTCGTAAAATATTTTGTGGTCATGAGTGGTTAATTTGGCGTTTAATTCATGGGACTACTAGAACTGCTTATAGCATGGTGTTTATTATCTTATTATTATTATATTATTCTTATCATAGAAGATGATCCAGCAAATTGACCTCAGTGGCGCGGCGGGTGAGTAGCCGGTAGAGATTCGAGAGGTTGCGGGATCGATTCCTGTAGAACAAATGTTTGCATGATCTGCAAATATTTGTTCCGGGTCTGGGTGTTGTGGTACCATGGTACTCGTAGTTCCTGATACCCACGACACAGGGAATCCTAGTAAGGGATCAGGACTATATACGCAACTGTTGGGTGTTTGTTATGTAATAAATTAAAAAAAAACAATTCCAACAGACAGGTCGATATGTACCCAAATCGCAACTTATATATGCAAAAGTTTGTGAGTTTGTTTGTTACTCCTTCACGCTGAAACAGCTAAAGCGATTTGGTTGAAATTAGGAATGGACGCATAGTTTATACTCTGAGTTAATGTATAGGCTATCTTTTATCCCGATATTACCACTTTTTACTACCTTTCTATGGTTTTTAAGTTCTCATTTACTATGGTATCACCAACTTCTTGCACAAGGCACCACACAGGCGCTTCTCACCAAGTGGTAAGACGGACCATACATGTAAGCCAAGCCGTGTTTGTTGCCTGATTCTTCTAGGCTTGGTCGCGTTGGAACAGGAGTAATTTTAGTTTATAAGACGATTCAATATAATCCTTGTGATTTCAATGAATACAATTCTTTTTATTTGATTTGGTTCGCGACTTATGCGGGTGAAACCGCGGGGTACAGCTAGTATACGACAATAAGCAAATGAGGAACTCATCTACGTAGGTATACAAGGAAGGTGTCACACTGTTTCAAATGTAATGAATACAGTGGCATTGACGTTCCTCTATTGTGTTTGTCACCATCCGGTCCTTACCCTTAATTTTTCATCATTCATTGATATTATTCATTGGCTTATTGATTAGCTAAATGATATAAAAGTCATTGTTTATAAATGTCGCGCCAATATCGGACTGTACGTGACTTTAATGATGAGATTCGTGCAAATAGTACATTAGTCATTGGTCAAGGGTGATGCGACGATAGAGTACATACTATTAAAGTATACCTGTCTATTTTTTCTTTATATTGCATCTGAGGATGTACTCAATTTTGCCAATGTCAAGTTATTGATATAATCAAACAATGCCCAGTCGTCAAAGTCTTCTGTCAAGTCATGTTCTAGTAAATTGATGGCAGTTCACTAGAATGTTCCTGGACAATTTCTACCCCTTCGAAAATACACGCAATACACTTATTTTATTTAAATTCATTACTATGTGCTCTTTATAAGCTACACCGGTTAAAATGCCACCAAAATTACAAGATATAACTCAAAAAAACACTAGTAATTGAAATAAAATAAAAAAGGACGACGTCTCCTTTCGAAAGAGCAGAAAAAGTCCATATACCTGTCTAATAGATGACTTTACCTATCTGATAGATGACTTTTGCAAAATCCACGGTAGGAGACGGAGGGGTCTATATTCTATAGACCGGCCGAAGACACCACAGCAGTGGGGTATAGTTTTTTTTATATATCCCACTAAGACTAACTAACTAAACTAAGATTGCTCTATTTTTTTTTATACTACTTGGCAAGCAAACAGCATACTGCCCACCTGATGTAAAGCAGTTACCGTAGCCTATGGACGCCTGTAACACCAGAGGCATCACACGCGCGCTGCCGACCCTGAGACATCAATATGAAAAGTCTGATGTGCCTGTAATTTCACCAGCACCCGTACCCTTCAAACCGAAACACAGCAATGCGAATACTACTGCTGGCGGCAGAAATAGGTACGGTGGTAGTACTTCCCCGGACGAACTCTTTCACAAGAAGTTCTACTACTGACAAAACTACTAACTCTATTTATAATTTTCCCAACCTCATTTTCAACTTCATATTTGACAAAATAAACAAATTGTTTATAAGACCGTATTTTTTTGGCATTCTGAGTCTTAAATAATTTAAAAAAAAAACCTGGATTTATAAACAATTTTGTTTCTATAGTGTCAATGTTACGTGACAATACTAAGGTATTAGCAGTAGCTATGAATGTGGTCACAGTCTGTGGTTAGCGTGTCATCAATGAAATTGCGATTGTGGTCAAATACTCATTCTGGTGATGGTATGTTTTAGATTCAGGTATATTTGAGCTACTCATTAAACTCTAGGACTAGAAATATTGCAAAAATCTTGCAAGATTCCTTCCGGTTGGGGAATAAAGTTCTCGAGTGACGACCACAAACCAAACGAGAGGAAGGCCCAACTTTGATGGACTAAAGACATTATAAACGTCGCAGGAAGTCGGTGGATGGAGGCGGCTCAAGACCGTTCGTCGTGACATTCTAGGAGGGAGGCCTATGTCCAGTAGTGGACTTCTACAGAGCCTCCCATAGATTAATAGAAATAACTCCACGATAAAGGGCTTCCAGCCACCACCATCGTCCGGCTTCCTTCAACCTTTAGAATGTCGTCTGTCCGAGAGAGGGCCTTCCTAGACCGCGTCATCCGGTTCGTGGGTGCAACTCGAGAACCTATATCCTCCAACGGTTGTCGGTTCTGAAACCTATATGGCATGCCCATTGCCATTTCAACTTGCTAATTCTGAGAGCTAAATCAGCCCCCTAATTACAGTAGCAAATGGGAATGGGGAACGCAAAAATGGCGATCATTTTGACAGCCGTAGCTCTATGTAAATATTATGAAACTTTTTTTTTTTTATGCTACTTGTCAAGCAGACAAGCTTACGGCCCACCAGATGGAAAGCAGTTACCGTAGCCTATGAACGCCTGTAACACCAGAGGCATCACACGCGCGCTGCCGACCCTGAGACATAAAGATGAAAAGTCTCATGTGCCTGTAATTTCACCGGCACCCGTAGCCTTCAAACCGAAACACGGCAATACGAACACTACTGCTTGGCGGCAGAAATAGGTACGGTGGTAGTACTTCCCCGGGCGAACTCTTTCACAAGAAGTTCTACTACTAAAAAAACTTAATAAAAATATAAAATTTAATAAAAATATAATATATAAACCTGAATTGAAATGAAGAATATTTAGGGCAAGACGTTTCCCCTATTCAAGTTTCATAAGATTTTGATAGAGCTAAGGCTACCAAATTGATCTCCATCGTTGCGTTCCCCATTACCATTGGCTGCTGTAATTGGGAGGCTGGGTTCTTCTACGGATCCCTTATGGTAGTGAAACTCCGAGCATAGCTTTATCTATAGCCCGCTGCGCGACTTTAAGATTGTGTATGAGGGCAATCGTTGTAGTTACACAAATTAATACCATTGATTTCCATGTTTCGTTTTCCCGTATCGTGACGTCACAGAATACGTAGAACGACACGTGTTAGATACGTCGCCAGGAACCCACAATCTGAAGCCCAATTATCTTATATATAAAACATTTAATTCATAGTATAATATTGCGAAGAAGTAGTAAGTAATAGTTACTACGTGACAGCGCGAGATTATACTGTGAATTGAGTGATTTTTAACCGACTTCACAAAAAGGAGGAGGTTCTCAATTCGGTTGTATTTTTTTTTAATGTTTGTTATGTTTCATATCAGAGGCCCAATTCTCTAATTTTAAAACATTCCAGTCACAATATAATCTCGTGTCAGTCGCACTGTATCGTGTAGTAACTACTACTTAATCTTCGCGTATGCATGCGAAGATTAAGTTATAGTTACTATATAGGTGACAGCTGACAGTGCGACTGAGACGAGATTATACTGCGAATTGAATGTTTTTAAATTAGAGAATTGGGCCTCTGGTTTCCGGCGTTTATAAACCGATTTAGAAAATTCTTTTTTTATTTCAATAGATATACTTCCAGATTGGTCCCATTTTTATCAAAACCCAGTTCTACTGAATGGAATCCATGAGGAATTGAGGGAACACCTCAAATTTTAAGGGTATACATATAGCAATTTTAGTATTTTCAGCAACAAGTTATTGTTTTGTATGCCTTTAGCAAATAAAAACATGCAGATAGCCGAATTCAATGGCGGAAGTCAGTTTGTTAATGAAATGTTATTTATAGTTTTGACGACCTCTGTGGCGCGGCGGGCGAAGGTTCACCTGCGACGCAGAAGGTTGCGGGTTCGATTCCCGCCTCAGAACAAATATTTGTATAATCTGCAGATATTTGTTCAGGATGTTCTGGGTATTTTCTATGTATAATAAAAAAAAACTATGTAATGTATTGTATTAAGTATATCAGTTATCTAGTACCCATAACACAAGCTCTGCTTAGCTTGGGGCTAGATAATGTTGTGTGAAATGTCCAGCATTTATTTATTTATTTATTTATTATTGATTAATACGCATATAGTACACACACACACACATAGCAGCATTTAGACGTCCACTATTGGACAAGGTCTGCCCAATAGAATACAATGGGGGGATTTGCCAAATCCCCCCATTGTAAAAATCTGAAAGTATATCTATTCAAATAAAAATGAATTTTCAAAATCGGTTTATAAACGACGGAGATATGAGGTAACAAACATTAAAAAAAAACAACTGAATTTGGAACCTCCTCCTTTTTGGTGAAGTCGGTTAAAAAGAAAGCACGTACTATAACAATGTACTAAATATTCGACACAGGCTACGTCGCTGGACCTTCCGGTAGGAAGTGGGAAACGATCATCGCCTGCCAAATATTGCCATTATAGAGTTTGTGTGTGCCATTTGAATGTGACGTGAATACCACTATTCGTCAAGTCGGTGAAGGCAATTGTGTTACACATGACGTTAACTGCGTCCATAGTTCGTAAATTAAACAAATTTATTGGAGACGTGGTTGTTATTTATTTATTTATTTAATGGGTTAACCGGGCACTGAAAAAATTAAACATTGTTATCAGTGAAACCTAATATCAAGATTCTGAAGACCCTTTTGTATTGGGATCAAATACATCCAAGTCGTAAAAGAAAAAGCCAGCACTTATGTTATACCACACTACCACACTAATAAATATTATACAAACAAATAACTAATAATTTATTTGTTTCCAAAAAACACTGAATCCATACACTTAATCATGTAAATAAGTTATAGGTACCTTAATATTATTGTAAGAGTAAGTAACCCTAGGTACTCACTATAAACAAAATTTTAAACCAGAACAGAAGGTACTTATAGTAAGTAGGTAATTTACTAACTTTTCTCTTCCAGGAGTCTAGTAAATAAACTGATTTAGGTAGATATGTGATATACATACAAAAAACTAAGATACATATAAGTAGGTGAAGATACCTACTTATACAAATTCTGTAGGTAGGTAATCAACCATACAAAGTAAGATGGAACTAACATGCAAGAACACGAAATTTTTTATTTTTTTTTAAATATATTCTTTTTGGTAAGCAAACAAGCAAACGGCCCACCTGATGGAAAGTAATTACCGTAGCCTATGGACCTGCAACACCAAAGGCATCACACGCGCGCTGCCGACCCTGAGGCATAAAGATGAAAAGTCTCATGTGCCTGTAATTTCACCGGCACCCTTACTCTTCAAACCGAAACACAGTAATGCAAGCACTACTGCTTGGCGGCAGAAAAAGGTACGTTGGTAGTACTTTCCCGGACGAACTCTTTCACAAGAAGTTGTAATTACTTACAAAAATGGAATGGAATGGAGAAGAACTACAATATCTCTCAAACATATTTTTTGTTCCTTTATTTTTTATTGAATCAATTTTAAGTACCTTTTTACAAAAGTTAATGCATTTAATACCCTATGAAATATATTTTCATACTATTTTAAATTCCGCAATAGTACTGCCCTTCAATTACAGCAGCAAATGGCAATGGGAAACACAACAATGGGAATCATTTTGGCAGCCTTTGCGCTGTGCAAATCTATTTAAACTCGAAAGAAATAATATTTAGGTCAAGAAGTTTCCCCAACTCAAGTTTCATAAGATTTAGATAGCGCTAAAGGCTGCCATAATGATTCCCATTGTTGCGTTCCCCATTACCATTTGCTACTGTTAATTGAATTGCTGGAACTGATTTGTTGCCAGATAACTATTTAGTTATTTTTTTCAGGGCGAAAGAGTAATGGGGTTTTATATATTAACTCATTATGTAGGTCCTATATTCAATGCCTATTCAATATAATTTCAAATTAATTAATTTGTTCGTTATCCTGTAATTTAATACTTATATTAAAGTGACCGATAATGGCGGTTGGTAACAAATGAGGTAATACATGAATCAGCGTAGCATAATGATGCATTTCAGCTCAGCTGGTAAATTTTAAAGAACTTTGTACCGCCTAATTTATAATACATTTTAAGTAATTGATAAGTACACACGACTACCTACTTTTAATCCTACTAATATTATAAACGCGAAAGTTTGTGAGTATGGATGTTTGTTACTCTTTCACGTAAAAACTACTGAATGGATTTGAGTGAAATTTGGAATGGAGATACTTTACGCCCTGGATTAACACATAGGCTACTTTTCATCATCATCATCAATTTTCATCATTATTCACGCGGGTGAAACCGCGGGGCGCAACTAGTAATGTAATAATTATAATATATGATTGCAGTGAGTAAAGTTATAATTAATAACAGCATTAATTGATGTTAAAGGCTGTATGTACCTACCAACTTTTTTTATCGCGAAACGTTCTAACTTATCATGCTACATAAAAACTTACCTTATTTCAATGTTTTAATGAATTGCGACAAAACTAATTACTTAAAAATGTATTAAATTACAGTCATAAGTATTTTATTAATTATAATTAATGGGCTTATAAATTAGGTTAATTAGCGTACATAGAGTACCTACGTATCACGTATTATATCCCTAATTGAAGGAAATACCGAAAGTTTATAATTAAGCATAATAACTATTGATATAACTTTTCATTTAAAAAACTGACTTCCACCATTGTATTCGACTAAATATTTGGATGAAAAAAAATGATGAAAGAACCATAGTGGTGAAAGGATTATGACACTTTCTAAATGCAAATGCTTGGTTTGTTGCTGAAAATATCAAAATCGCTATATGTATCCCTACAATATTTGAGGAGTTCCCTCAATTCCTCATGGATTCCATCATCAGAACTGGATTCTGAAAAAAATGGGACCAATCTGGAAGTATATCTATTCAAATAAAAAAAGAATTTTCCAAATCGGTTCATAAACATAACAAAACATTAAAAAAAAAACCGAATTGAGAACCTCCTCCTTTTTTGTGTAGTCGGTTAAAAATAGTACACCAGCACTGACTTTGTAGTGGCGAGTCCTGATTAAGACTCCGACTCCTGTGAATGTCGTAAAAGTCGACTTAGGTATTACACATGGGGATGAGCAGCAGCATCCACCTGAGTACCCAACACCAATACTGCGATCACCAATCTGTCTTGCCAAGCGTGGTGATTATGGCAAATTCTCCCATTGCACGAAGGTTTCGTCCAGCATTGAACGTGTACTGGCTGATGACGACTTTGTATTACCCAAAAACTAATATAGCAGTGTCAATCATCATCATTATCATCAGCCTGTAGAAGTGCACTGCTGGACATAGGCCCTTAGAATGCCACGACGAACGGTCTAGAGCCGCCTCCATCCACCGACTCCCCGCGACGTTTATAATGTCTTTAGTCGATCGAGTGGAGGGTCTTCCTCTACCGCGTCGTCCGGTTTGTGGTCGCCACTCGAGGACCTTTATTCCCCAACGGTTATCAGTTCTTCGAGATATATATGACCTGCCCATTGCCACTTCAACTTGCTAATTCTGAGAGCTATGTCGGTGACCTTGGTTCTTCTACGGATCACCTCATTTCGGATTCTATCACGTAGTGAAACTTCTAGCATAGCTCTTTCTATAGCCCGCTGAGTGACTTAGAGCTTTTCAAATTTTTTTTTTCCAGTATCATTAAGGCCACCAAATTCAAGTCCTACGATCTCCAAGTTCAGGTGAAGTACAAAGAGTAGCTCATTCATTCAGACTTCTGGCCAGCTGGCATTGTTTACCGATGCTACAGGGAACCGGTATTGAAACAGAATCCCTCAACAGACGTAAAGTGATAGTTTTAGGTATAAAATATGTATGTTAGTCTACATATTTTTTTAATAATTGTTAGTCTTTTTTTTTAGCTAAAATAGCTTTTGTCCTGTTTTCGCGTGTCATTTTACATCAGAGATAACAAAGCAAAAGCTATTTTAACTAAAATAGGTTTAAAAAATTAATATGAATAGGTTATTGCTCAGATATCATTTTATTGTACACTTCCCATGTCATCATATTCAGCCTGATAGAAGTCTACTAATGGAAATATAATGAGTCGCACCACGGATCTAGATATTAGTGTAATGATCACGTGCACAAAATTTCTTACGAGTTTGATGAAAAATAACAGCCAAATTATAAGCAAACTTCATTCGCGTAACCGGTAACCTAAATAAATAAATAATAAATTTTATTTCTCAAATCAAGCAATATTACAATTACAATTATTAAGTCTCTAGGAACAGAATTATCTAAATAATTATCAAAATAATCGTGACTAATTGAATTCATTTGTAATGTATGGCATAATGTAATGGCTTGTAGTCTTATTAAGGTTTGCAGTATTTACACTAATAAGTGTAAAATAAGTGTAAGTGTATGACTTGTGTTGTAAATACCTCACTACCTTCCATTTATTTTTAACCGACTTCCCAAAATTCTTTTTTTATTTGAATAGATATACTTCCAGATTGGTCCCATTTTTTTCAGAATCCAGTTCTGATGATGGAATCCATGAGGAATTGAGGGAACTCCTCAAATATTGTAGGCATACATATGGCGATTTTGATATTTTCAGCAAGAAACCAAGCATTTGCATTCAAATAGTATAATAATCCTTTCACCACTATGGTTCATTCATCATTTTTTTTTTCATCCAAATATTTTGTCGAAAAAATGGCGGAAGTCGGTTTTTTAAATGAAAAGTTATATGTGCTGAATAAAGCTGAGGTGTAATAATGTGTGAGTAAGAACTTTCTTTTAAGGTGATGAAATAGTACATTATGGTACAAGTGTGTAAAGTTAGTGATTACGTCAGAGGCGCCATTGAGAGAGCCGAGGACGGTAATCATTAATACACACGTGTATCATACGACGTTTTTCAACACACTTGTGAAGAAAATAACTATAATTTTAACAGTGAAAACGAGTTGTGAAATTTTTTTCCCTATGGCGGGAAAAATTAATCAGTTTTCCTATGTGCGCGCATCTAACAATGGCGATCGGCCATAGACTAAAAGAATGAGGTTTTTTTTTTTGCTTTCCGCGGCTAGCGTTTTAGCAACGTACAAAATGGGGATTTTTTTTTTTTATTACAGATAAAACAAAAGTTACATTTGAGTGAAAGTTTTATTTATTAAACACGTACAAGTTGAAATTATCTATTATAATACGAAGTTGCATGATGACAATTTATTTGTTCTATTGATCACGACCTTTTTTGTATCGAAACTTTTTTAAGATCAAACGGGACAACTGGGATCAGAGGAAAGCAACTTAACCAATAAATAAAAAAAAAATCTATAACTCACTTGTGAGTTATAGCAATGAAAAAGTCACAGTTTGATATAAAAAAAAACTCTATAACTCACTTGTGAGTTATAGCAATGAAAAAGTCACAGTTTGATTATAGGTGTCATTATGTGCCTAATTGCGGTGAAATTAGAGCCACTTTATGAGCAAGTGTGTTGAAAAAATCATTACAGTATACAGTAGCCTATTGCATCTTACTCAAACAGAAAGGCAAGAAAAACGACTGAATGCGTTTTATGATTTACTTATCAGTTCTATTCAAATCAAAGCTTATATAAAACCGCAAATAAAATTAGCTATTTCATAGACTATACCGCTTCATCACTATTCGTTTCAAGTTTAGCTATTACACAACCAAAATGACTTTATTACTATTTACAGCACGCGCTAAGAATTATTATGGCATTCATGTAGACTTTTGTAGACGAACGCGCTTGACTTCTTCCGCTACAGAAAAAGTATAGCCATCTGCTTTTTACTGCTACATAGAGCCTGTTTCAATCCAAAAGAACCCTATTCCTATATAAATACCGATTGAAATAGATTGTTTTAATTTTTTTCTAGATGGTCATTGTTTGATTGTATTTTAAAAAGTTCACACATTGATATCCGGTGTTGATATGTATGTAAGACACGTTGGCAATCAGGAAGAGGGGTGCTTGCACCTTTTCACAACTTTACTTTGTAGTTATAGATGATGACAATGTTCGCAGTATGCGCCGGTTTACCGTCGAACGCGGTCGCGGGCGATGCTCATGATGAAGAGGCTTCTAAACTCAGTCTCGAAACGTCAGCAAAAGTGACGAAAAACAGTGGTAATTAGTCGATTTTTCAATTTTTAATAACTTTTCATTTAAAAAACCGACTTTAGTCATTGCATTCAACTAAATATTTGGATGAAAAATTTTTATGAAAAAACCATAGTGGTGAAAGGATTATGATACTTTCTGAATGCAAATGCTTGGTGTCTTGCTGAAAATATCAAAATCGCCATATGTATGCCTACAATATTTGAGGAGTTCCCTCAATTCCTCATGGATCCCATCATCAGAACTGGATTCTGAAAAAAATGGGACCAATCTGGAAGTATATCTATTCAAATAAAAAAATAATTTTCCAAATCGGTTCATAAATGCCGAAGATAAGCGGTAACAAACATTAAAAAAAAAAAAAAAAAAAATTACAACCGAATTGAGAACCTCCTCCTTTTTGGGAAGTCGGTTAAAAACTACTCGGACTCCACATACTTTAATTTTGCCGGTTACTCAACAAACGCGCGTTTACGCGGTTGCCACGTAAACGCGATCCTCACACTAGGTTACACTCTGGGTTACTTTTTGTTACCGTGCAAGATTACGTTTTCCTCTTGCGTCATAATTTCAGTTCACGATCTATTTAAATAATAAATGAAGCTTTTGTTATAACTCATTACCTTTATCAATAAATTCCATTAATTTGAAGGAAATTTTAAATTGTGGATTATAATTTTATTCAAATGTACCTAAGTCTAAATTACCACCAATTAACGCATGTGGTAATTCCAGAAGTTTTATTAACCGATAGTTTTTGCTTAAACAATTTATTAATAATAATAAATCACTACTTACAGGGAAACTGTTGCTTGGGAACAAAAAGCATCCAATTAAAAGATTAATTATTGTGAATAACCGTTATTCAAGAGTTTGGAATACCTATGACGAAGACTTTATCATCATTATCATCCGCCGTTAGATGTTTAACAAACACACACACACACACACACACACACACACACATACATAGTCCTGTGGCTCGATTACATAATTCTGTTGCTATCAATTGCAATCAGTTTCAACGCTGTTTCTGTTTGAAATAGCGTTTTTGGGCCTAATTTACGCAGTGTAGTTAATTGCAATCAAGCTTTGTAGGCAAACTGCGTAAATTAGGTACTTAATCGCAAAAACGTAATTGTAAATAGCATGTAATGCCATTGAGACTGATTGAAACTGTTAGCAACATAAATACGTAATCCGCTGGCTGATACTACACTAGGATTCCCTGTGTCGTGGGTATCAGGAACTATGCGTAGGGTACCACAACACCCAGACCCGAAACAAAGAACATACAACATGTCACACAACATTTGTGCCGCAGCGGGAATCGAAACCGCAACTTCTCGCATCTCAGCCGGCTACTCGCCCACCGCACTACAGAGGTCGTCGTTTATTGCTGGACGAGGTCTCCCTCATAATAATGTAATGGGGGAGGGGGAAGGGGGGGGGGTTCACAATCACCATGCTTGGCAAGAGGATTGGTGTTCCAGTATTCTGTCACAAGGGTATATTATCTTCTATAAGTACGCCATTCTTCTGTCTAGATTAGGATCCCGTTGGCACCCTTCGGGAACGGAACCCTAAAAACATATGAACGCGGGAAATTGCACAATACTACATGTTATGCGGCGCCGCCAACGCGGTCAAAACATACAAAAGACTCTTAATTTTGAACCCTAACAGACGGACATAGAGATGATAAATAACTAACTTTCCACTATTTAGACACATTTACTATGCACCATGCACTGCTGCAATTAGGACAGTCCTGCATACGTGATCCCGGGACAACGTGACATGAAAATTCATTTGATATTATTCAAAGCAGTAAAAGATAGGAATAAGTTTGTAGTTATAGTTTTATTTAGAGTAATGATAACTTTTCATTTAAAAAACCGACTTCCGCCATTGCATTCGACTAAATATTTGGATGAAAAAAAAAATGATCAAAGAACCATAGTGGTGAAAGGATTATGATACTTTCTGAATGCAAATGCTTCGTTTGTTGCTGAAAATATCAAAATCACCATATGTATGCCTACAATATTTGAGGAGTTCCCTCAATTCCTCATGGATTTCATCATCAGAACTGGATTCTGAAAAAAATGGGACCAATCTGGAAGTATATTTATTCAAATAAAAAAAGAATTTTCCAAATCGGTACATAAACACCGGAGATATGAGGTAAAAAACATTTTAAAAAACACTTGTAGACCATAGAGATACTTTTTTAAAGGTCATAGTAACACAAGAGATTATGTAGATAATGATACAGCTTGGGATTGAATTTGCTCCAACTTGGTCCAAACAAGATAGATAGATAGATAAACACTTTATTGCACATCAAATAAACATACGAAAACAGATTGAAACTGATAGCAATAGAGGTACGTAATTCGCAAGCTGATGGTGATTGATGATGGCCACAAAAGTATTTATTCCGCATTGTGTTAGTAGTAGAACTTCTTGTGAGAGTTCGTCAGGAGAAATACAACTACCGTACCTATTTGTGCCGCCAAGCAGTAGTGTTCACATTGCATGTAAATTACAGGCACATGAGACTTTTCATCTTTATGTCTCAGGGTCGGCAGCGCGCGTGTGATGCCTCTGGTGTTACAGGCGTTCATAGGCTACGGTAACTGCTTTCCATCAGGTGAGCCGTATGCTTGTTTGCTTTCCACGTAGTAAAAAAAACACGTCTACGTTAATATTAGGAGGCCAGTGATCACATTAGTTTTATAATTACAGCAAGTATGCGGAAACTAGGAAGTGTAAATGACGTACTTCCGCTTAGTATTTGAAACGTGCGTGACCGCACGTCGGAGCTTTGCTTGTTATCACATCATTCAAAGAGTTTGAGGATAAACATGCGACCTCTAATACTAATTCTAATTGAAAATGGGGGAGATAAGATCTGCACTGACTTCCCGCATTGGGGTGTGTTGTGCATTCCCCCTGCTAACCTTACCCCAGCCAGCCCAACTCCTTAAAATAACGGAGAAGGACTCTGGGTTGATGGCAGCACTGTTCCAGTGTTCCCGAATGAGTAACGGATGAAGTTAAACAGGACTCTATCAGCTCCTGGAGTCCGGTTTTTTTCCTGGCTTCATTAGTGGTTGTGCAGTACAATATAACATGCTCCACTGTCTCCACGTCCTGAAGACAGCCACGACTTGCGACCTCTGTGGCTCGACGGGTGAGTAGCCGGCTGAGATGCAAGAGGTTGCGGGTTCGTTTCCCGCTGCGGGACAAATTTTTGTATGATCTGCAAATATTTGTTCCGGGTCTGGGTTTTATGGAACCATGGTACTCGTCACCACTACACAGGGAATCCTAGAGTGGGATCAAAGTGATACGTTATTCTGTTGCTATTGATTTCAATCGATTTCAATGTTGTTTCTATTTGACATTACGTTTATACGATTACCTAATTTACGCAGTCTTGTTGTAATTTATCTTTGTTGCAAATGCGAAAATTGGGTAATCGCAAGAGCGTCATTTCGGATAGAAACAGCATTGAAACCGATTGAAACCAATAGCAACAGAATTTCGTAATCGCACCATAAGACTATGTATGTGATTGGTTGGGTGTTATGTTATGTTATGTTATCTATCTTAAATTAATAACAGTTATGGTAATTTCAAAACACCATCACTACTTCTGCATTCTAATTGCACGACACCACAGTATACCTACTATATAGTATGGATTACGTCAACGACCTTTTTAAAAGGCGGAAGCGTCTGAGGGAAGTCGTGTCACAGATTAAAAAGTAGTAGGTAAGTATTATGCATTTTTTTAATGTCTATTTTAGTCACATTCGCAGGATATTACGTTTTTTGGAGTCCGTTGACTTTTATGATTTGAATTCGTGTTGCATTCCTTCCGGAAACTTTTAACGCCAATTTCCGGTTGGCGAAGTTTTGAGCTTTTTGTATTTGCTTTTATTCCCGAGCATTGTTTTATCCAACAGGGGAAAAACTCAGTTTTCAAAGTCAAAGTCAAAGTATATTTATTGCTGAATTACATGTATAAAAGATGTCATAGTTATTATATATTGGATCCAATGTAAGGGCGTGCAATTATTTATTTAATTTACAATTTAGATTAATAATATCAATAGTTGAATATAAATAATAGATGTCAAACATTACAAATATTATAATATAAATGTCACATGAATTAAATTAAAAAAATAAAATGTTTAGTCAATGATAAAAATAATGATTAAAAATTTAATTACATAATAAAAGATTTATCGGTCATGAATTCGCTAATTTTATAATAACATTTATCAAACTATATGGTTCTCAGCTTTCTCTGCATCATCGACGTTGGCAATTCTCTCAAAGATATAGGTATTTTATTATAGATGACTCTTGAAAACAGTAAATTCCAATCCAGTTCTAATCGCAAACCAGTTTCAATCCTAATAACGCTTGTTTGGCACTCTTGAACCAAATCGAGTTTGAAATTGAGATCGAGCACACGATCGACTTTGCGTGTTGACTCGTGGAAGAAGTCAAAATCGCGTCAAGAGTACCAAAAAATCGAGGAAAGTCGATTTCACTTAGTTCCATAAAATTCCACCAATCTCTATTCCAAATTGTGCGCTAGTATTGAATTCAAGAGTGCAAAATGAAATGAAATCCTGAATTAGGATTGGAATAAAGCATCAAGAGTAGCCACGCAGATCGAAACACTTGAACAGCATCTCATACATCATGCATTATCATTAATGACGAACTCTGTGGCGCGGCGGACGAGTGAGATGCGAGAGGTTGCTGGTTTGATTCCCGCTGCGGGACAAATGTTTGTATGCTCTGCAAATATTTGTTCCGGTTCTGGGTGTTATGATACCATGGTACTCATAGTTCCTGATATCTACGATACAGGGAATCCTATAACAAGCGTAGCGTGTGCTGTCTTGCATATTTTTTTTTTTGCTGATTTTCATTTAATTTTGGCTACCTTCCTAAGGTTTTTAAGTTCTCATTTACTATGTATCAGCAACTCCTTGCTCCGAGCCACCACACAAGCGCTTCTCACCTAGTGGTAAGACGGATCATTTTTATAAGCCAAGCCGTGTTTGTTGCCTGATTCTTCTAGGCTTTGTCGCGTTAGAACAGGAGTAATTTTAGTTTATAAGACGATTCAAAATGATCCTTGTGATTTCAATGAATAAAATTCTTTTTGACTTTGACTTCGACTAGTGTGGGATTAAAGCTTCGTATATAATATGTGACTGTTGGGCGTTACTTTATTTTTATATAATCGTCACCAGAAATTAGACGTCCACTTTTGGACGAGGCCTCTCCATTTTTAACACAAAGTATCCTTAGTGTAGGATAGGACTAAGTATGTGACTGTTGGTTGGACCACCACGCTTGGCAGGCGGATTGGTGATCACAGTATTGGTGATGGTACACTTAGGAGGGTGCTGCTGCCCATCCACTGATGTTATCCCTTAGTTGGCTTTTACGACATCCGCATGGGAGGAGACGGAGGTTTATTCATAAGCCAGACACGTCTTGTTTAGAAAATATCTGATGGATCAAACAATTTGATTTTTGAAATTGACGACCTCCGTGGTGTGGTAGGCGAGTAACCGGCTGAGACGCAAGAGGTGTGGGTTCGATTCCCGCTGCGGGACAAATGTTTGCATGATCTGCAAATATTTATTCCGTGTCTGGGTGTTGTGGTACCTTTGGTACTCGTAGTTCCTGATACCCACGACACAGGGAATTCTAGTGTGGGATCAGGACTATGTATGTGACTTTTGGTTGTTATATTTATGTTATATTATGTATGTTTATGTTTAATCCGCCATTTTTATAACTTTTCATTTAAAAAACCGACTTCCGCCATTGTATTCGACTAAATATCTGGATGAAAAAAAATTATGAAAGAACCATAGTGGTGAAAGGATTATGATACTTTCTGTATGCAAATGCTTGATTTGTTGCTGAAAATATCAAAATCACTATTATGTATGCCTATGATATTTGAGGAGTTCCCTCAATTCCTCATGGATTCCATCATCAGAACTGAATTCTGAACCAATCTGACCAATCTCGAAGTATATCTATTCAAATCCTACTCCTACTAATATTATAAACGTGAAAGTTTGTGAGTATGGATGTTTGTTACTCTTTCACGTAAAAACTACTGAATGGATTTGAGTGAAATTTGGAATGAAGATACTTTACGCCCTGGATTAACACATAGGCTACTTTTCATTATCATCATCATCATCAATTTTCATCATTATTCAAGCGGGTAAAACCGCGGGGCGCAACTAGTAATAAATAATTTTCCAAATCGGTTTATAAACGACAGAGATATGAGGTAACAAACATAAAATAAAAACAACCGAATCGAGAACCTCCTCCTTTTTGTGAAGTCGGTTAAAAAATTGGATCGAAACATAACTCCTTTAGTAACATCATAACATCGTCAAGATCATCGCTATGAAAGACCACCATTTAGCCAATAGACCACGACTATTTCGTGATAAATAAATCATTAACATGAATGGTGCTTTGTCAAGGCTGTATTACTCCAAATCAACTCATTACGTAAAATGAGCTTTAAACTTAAAGCAATAATAGCTAATTTTAAGCTTAATAGGGCTCGAGCAATTCAATTTTGAAAAATCTGGGCACCGCGCCCTTTTCTAATTCTGTCCAAAGGTGACCTGAAAGCCCTGAAGCATATACAAAGTGTATCAGAATACCCTTATATACCCGAGGTATGAGGTTGATTTGAAATCTCCAACCAAAGCGCTTTCATTAAACACCCCATTTGATCTGACTGTCTCAATTTTATTTTACCCCCTCTTGGACCCCAATATCTCATCAACACCCTGACTGATATAGCTCATATTATAACCTTATCTACAAATTGTTCTAATACTATCTACTCCCATACTAAATTTCGTGAAGATCGGTTTAACGGTTGGGAAGTTTTCATCGGACAAAAACACACATACAAACGCCAATTCTTCCAAGTTGACTAACAGAACTCGCTTCCCTCGTTCAATTGTAAACGTCGCAGGAAGTTGGTGGATGGAGGCGGCTCAAGACCGTGCATCATGGAACTCTAATGGGGGAGGCCTATGTCCAGCAGTGTTCTACAGGCTGATGATGATGATGATTGAGCTGTCAGGCACTGACTGATTTCAAAAAGGGGGTGTTCACAAATTGTTTCTTGTACGTTTATCAAAGTTATATAAAAAGTATCTGGCAGATAGAGTGAAACTTCTGTGCGATATACTACTGATTCTTCTGAGCCTTTGTGTAGGATGCGCAGGCGCCGATGACGTCAAGACTCGATGACCAATTGCGACCTCCGCTCCTTTTATGGACAACATCATTTTCTTTCTATTTAAAGCTAATCAGGTCCTTGATCAATTAAATTAATGCAAATAAAAAAATATGTTAATAAGTTACCTAATTTTGATTCGAACAAACAGCTGTGGTTGACGAATGGAGTAAATTATATTTATTTATTAGCGGTTAGCTTAATCAGACAGTTATTTATTTCGATTCAAATACCGCCTTTGTGATAAAACTACCTAGCCAGGTATCTCCATCAAGAAACATAACTAAATAAATATCCTGAGGTTCATAAACCTTGGGCCACAAAGACAACGTTTTTTTATACTACTTAGAAAGCAAACAAGCATACAGCCCACCTGATGGAAAGTAGTTACCGTAGCCTACGGACGCCTGCAACACCAGAGCCATTACACGCGCGCTGCCGACCCTGAGACATAAAGATGAAAAGTCTCATGTACCTGTAATTACATCGGCACCCGTACCCTTCAAACCGAAATACAGCAATGCGTGCACTACTGCTTGGCGGCAGAAATAGGTACGGTGGTAGTACTTCCCCGGACGAACTCTTTCATAAGACGTTCTACTACTAACAAAACAACGTTCCTATTAACCTGCAGTAAATTTTTGGACACTACCTCAAATTGTTTTCCACATACACAAAGGTTAACTGGAAGAGAATGCTATCAAGCATTAAGTTCTCCCATGAACAGCACGTTTAAGTTGTGCAATAAAGAATTTTCTATCTATGATCTATCTATTGCTACTCTGTTACACAACCCAAAACATAATTCACTGAGATCTTACAAAAACTAATTACTCATTAAAACAGGAGAAAGCTTCCAAAAACGCTTAACTAACTGTACCATCTCTATTGTCATACCAACTGGCAACACGGTAGCAGTACCAAAAATGGTCAAACCCGGAGATATGGACAAAAAACTCACGTTTAATTGTTTCCCATCCTATTTCGGAGGTTTTAGAGACGAAATGTACAAATATGGCAGTTGAGTCAGCCACCCACACGGGAGCAGATTTTAACACCCGATCGGAAAGGGTCATTTACATAAGATTGTATGAACACTGAGCGGACAAGTAGCGGACGTTTTTGCACACGGCTTTGTACTTGTCGCAGTAATAAATGGCATATCTCCACGCAACTTAAAGTTTGTCAGACATGCGAAAAGAGATGCGATTAAAGTTAAAGTAAATCTCTAAAAAAAACCACCAGTTGAATGACGACCAGAATGCCACAACGAATGGATTTGAGCCGCCTCCATCCATCGACATCCTGCAACCTTCGTCAGCAGTCCTTCGTGTGAAAATGTCGTCGGTACATCGTTACTAACTATCTATTAAACTATTCCTTAAAGCAACTTTCACGTTAATTCCTTATAAAAAGTAAGTGCCGTTGATTGGAACAATAATAAACTGCAATTAAACTTTGAGCCGATGGGAGTCTACGTTGCCTGAATAGGCGCAACAACCTTATTACGTATGTTAAAGTACACTGTGCACTTATGTTCAAATGAATGAATAATATTAAAAAAACACTTCTTGACAAATTCATTAAATATGAAAAACAATTTAAAAAAAGCAATTCCCTTGGTTTTTTCCAAGCGTCACATAGTAAGGATGCCTTAGAACCGAATTAGCAGACATGTGACATAAGCATGAATGGATCTTACCAGAGGGCTTATTCTATAAAAGTAACAAGCAACTACACGGGCGTTTGTTATGTTACACTACACGGATTTTTGTATGGAAACACCGAAAAACGCTCCTGGCATACCATGAGAACCTCAATTTCCATACAAAAATCTGTGAATTTGTAGACTAGGCCCTCAGCTACTAATTCTATTTCAAGTCATCGGTTTTTTTTTAGAAACGCGTTAGGTTAGTGACCAATTTAAGATATGAAAAGCCCTGAAAAGGCCCTAAAAACAAAACCAGCTAGGTATACTGAATACTTTTAATTCATACATCATCGGTTACAGGCCCTGTTCATGACTACCATACCTCTCATAAAATGCAGGAGGACCAAAAGATGACCAGTGACACGACAAATGAATGAACCAAGGAACCGTTGTTGTGAAAAGCTACTTTATTTATCCGCTAAACAACGAACTAACCAAGCAACCGTTGTCAGGAGAGGCAACTTAATTTATCCGCTAAGCAACGAACGAACCAAGCGGCCTATTCTGTTGTCAGGAGTAGCTAGGTACTTAATTTATCCGCTAAGCGTTCATAGTGGCATAAAATGGACCCGAATGTCAGTTTGTTTACAAGTTGTATCGATATTGTGGTCTGAATATAAGAGGGCTTTTCGTGAATGTTTTGGAAGAATATTGTTCTTTATAAAGGTTCTTTTCTATTGGCATTCTTTTATTTCTGTTGTTTGTGGAAATACAGTTTTTATAACCATCTCTACGGGTTTGTACGACTTGTAGTAATAGCTGATAATGCCGTGGAATGTATCCGGAATCAGAATAGACCCTGCGTATCCTCCCGTGGATGGCGTAAAAGTCGACTGAGAGATTATACTAGGGATTGGCATCCACCTGAGTACTCAACACCAATACTGCGATCACCAACCCGCCTGCTAAGCGTGGTGCTTTAGGCAATCCCACCATTGCATCCACTGCTAACGTCCACTGCTGGACGTGGCCTCCCAAAGAAATAAGGGAGGCCTTGTCCAGCAGTGGACATCTACAGGCTGATGTTGATGAATAGCTGACAAGCTGGATTCTTATTATCATTCGCTTTGAAGTGCCGTGAAGATGGTTTACGATCTTGAAATAAAATATTATGGATATTTTTGTACCTATTGTTCAGGCTTGTTGAGTTTCTTCAGAATCCTCATTATGGATGTGAAGTTGAGACAATTTTTTATTATATTTCTCCAACTTTTTTAATCAAGAAAATCCCTCACCAACTTCAACAAAACCTTGTCAATATTAGCATCAGACGTACTAACCAGAAACTCGATTAAACTCAAATAGATTCTATGTAGATGTTACAAGAGCGGAAACATCAACCTTGGATGTGACCTGGATTTTAAGTTGATGAAACCACAAACAGTCATTCAGTCAGTTCATGAGGTTCATTTTTTACCGCCCTAAAGACTGTTTGGACTCACTACTGCCTCACTCATAAAACGGTCTTTATCAAAGAGCGCACAGTTATTGGTTTTAAAGTGTTAACCCACACTTGAAAATAAGTGTTTATTTAAATTTATTAACATTCCAAATATTACTAACTAGTCAAAATGGTACAGCGCACTGTGGATCGAAAATCGATTTTCAAAGATTTCAGTTTTTGGGACAGCAGAATGGTAGATTATATCATAAGGGAGCAAAATAATATCTTTACCGCGAGGACGCTTTTTTGAATCCAGTGGCGCTGAACACTAAGATGTTCCAAATTCAAAAAGTGCGCGGCAAAGATAATTGCGGCGTACTTATAGAAGTTTCTTATAGAAAACACCACCTTTGGGCGCACTTAAAGGCGAACCAAGTCGTCCTTTTCGAATAGATGGGATGAAAAGATATTTATAGTTTCTCATGGACCTCACCGTAAATACAAACTTGAAGCGACGATGAACGTTACGAAAAAACTTTAGCAGGAAAATAACAAAAGCAAAAACATTTCGAAAATAATAATTATAATAGGCGTTCTGCATTACAATGACCACCTCATAGCACCGCGCAGAATTATTATGACAGGTGACCGCCTGTGGACAATGCAAGCGGCCACCCACATCATCCCATTATCCACCATCGGCGAGGAAGTCCGGCTTGCGACCAGGAATATTGTTGCTGTTTACTAACAAGAGGTAACCAGTCTAAAATTTATCGTCGCAAAATTATCTGTTTTGTTGCTAAGAATGGAAGCTTACCTTTAAATCTAACGTACGTAAATAACTGATGAAAATAGTTTGGTTAAAGAAGCAATGGTTGCGAAAACTTAAAATAATTATCAGCAGGTTTTAGACACCACTGGTACCACTGATCCAACTGCGATTACTAATCCACCAGCGCCAAGCATGGTGATTATATTGCCATCACCGTTTATTAGAATACTAAACGAAAACCTAAAACTAAAGCCTAGTCAAATCCATTCCAAACAAAACCAGCAGATATCAGATCAATCTTTCCGCTGTACAAACCCCAACGTTATTTGGTGAATACTTAATACTAGCAGTTGACTGCGGTTCCAACCGCGATATTCTCCCAAGGAAACAGAAATTTGAAATAAAAAATACTACTAATACTAAAAAAAAATCGTGATTATATCATTCATTTTATAAAATGCGAAATTTTCCAATCTTGGTGGAGGCCAATGTAGCCAATGTTGGTGGAAGCACCAACAAAAAAATCAAGAAAGTATTCTATATTATTAATATAAGTTTTATTCCATCTGTGTACCAGATTTCATCAAAATTGGCGCAGCCGTTTTGCCGTGACAGCTAGATAAATATCCAACCATGGTCATCATTAATTTCACTTTATATTGTGAAAATGTTGCCTTGTAAATGGTTTTTTTTTATCGATGCACATACACATCCCTTTTAAGATAAAATATCAACAACAGCTAGCAGAGACATACATGCAGAGTGCAATTGTATAATTTCCCTTGAGAGCTCTGCGATAGATGCTGATGCAACCAGAACACACGAGCACACAGTGAAGATATATCGACATTTCTTATTACGAAGACCAGAATACGAATTTTGTTATACTTGTTTGAGAAAATTGTGAAAGCGTGCATTTTTTTTACACGGATAAAGATCTCCTTTTTATCGTAGTCACGGGATAATTATCTCTTTTATAGCGTAGTCACGGGATAAAAATCTCTTTTTCAGCGTAGTTACGGGATACTGATCACTTTTTCAGCGTAGTCACGGGATACTGATAACTTTTTCAGCGTTGTCACGGGATACCGATCATCTTTTCCGAATAGTTACGGGATAATATGGACTTTTTATTATGAGTAAGATCGGTGGCAGTAACTTCTAGAACACAACACAATTACCTTCCATATAAAAATTTAGTTATTTTGTTCGACTCTTGTCTCACCAGAATGACAAAAACCTTGAAAGGATATTCACACTTTTGATTTTAGTTGGCCAATTAGAGAGAATCAATGTCACTAGGTACGTAAATGTTTAAGATGCGGCTACGAATTGCTAAGCCAACAAGTTCAGAAAAAACTAGCTACGAAAAGGTTTGAGCATTCAATTTCTTAAACATGAACTTTGTTTATTCGCTTTTCTAAGAATCTTTGATTACCCCAACCATCCTTTTTGGTTTTAATTAATTTTAGATATTATTATTAATCAGGCAGGTATTGAATGTATGAATGTAAAATCATAAATTTTGAAACTTTCCGTCGAAATTCTGCTAATGGATCAAGTTTAGCATTCTAACTCCATAAAAACTGGGATCTGTATTAGGTATTCGGCAAGGTTTCGCAACGAGTAGCAAGTCTTGCAAGTGCCTCAAACGCGATCGATCAAACGCATTGACAAATAGCGCTCACACGTCAACCCCACCAGTTAGCCGTCCAGCCATGGCACCTTCCCCACTAGCTGCGAGCCTGCCGAGTTTCCCACTTTCCCAGACCGCAGTGAAGTTGGCAACACAGCAGTGGGCGGAGCGAAGGCGGGCCTGGGTGTGACGGCTCAGTGCGCGCCAAGCGACCGCTTTGAGCGACACTACGCGCCGCGCTTTCCAGCGCCTGCGGTCTTTTCCCGCACAACTTTGAAAATGGAACTGTCAAAATTGTTACGCCTGAAACTAATGTTGCCAGTATGAACATTCAGTTATCCAGCGTGATTTAACTATTGCTAATTAATATAGGAGCCGCCCAATCAAACAGGTGAGCTGGAAGCATCTGTATCTGTAATAAAGCGACTGACCTTTACCTATACTATTTGTCGCAGCTCATGATTAATTCATGACTCCCAGTACAGCTTTTTGCTGCGTAAAGTGCGTATTGTGGACACCGTGCATTGCACATTCAACCTTATCGCCCGTTCCAAAGGGAAATAGTTTTAAGAATTTTTTCTCGTATGCTCTTAAGGTCGTTATTGTATTTGGCAGACATTGTTCGCAATTTGAGACAGGCCGCGATCGGCATGCCTTCGGAAATAAAAACAGTTACGTGCAAGGAAAGAATCAATAGATTAGAGTTTTTGCTGGTCCACGGTCCACACACTAGTCCAAACGACATTGTTCCACTCCGACGTCAATTAGAGATAATGATGAACAGTGTTTTTAAGGTTGGATGTCGCGATTGTCTTAAGATTCAAGGCTCTCTGATAGATGATATAAGTGCAATTTTGTTTCGCTTTTCAGAAGTAATACGTACTTTTTGTTCGCCGTATGTTGGTGTCGGCGCCACAGTTTTTTGGTGACGAATTTATATGACCAACCTGTTTCAGTAAAGCGTTTAAATCCAATACTCGAAAAGTGACAAGACGTCAAAAGAGATAATTGTAATATCTTGGTTTTAAAAGACAACCCTATTGTTTCATTTTTCTGTTATCGGTATCTAACATTCATCTATCATTTTCTAATACTCAGCCGCCCTATTCCATGACTGAAAGAACTCGGTGACGAACGTTTGACAAGTAAAGTTACCATCAATAAAAATTATCACAATATGTCAAAATGATCGTCATTTTACATGTCAAACGTTAGTCACAGAGTGACTTTCAGTAAGGGAATAGGGGGGCTGATCACTTTTTATTTTCTTAGGCCGGACACATCACAACCACAATAAGGTAAGTACAGTATAACATTGTTAGTAGTAGAACTTGTTGTGAAAGAGTTCGTCCGGGGAAGTACTACCACCGTACCTATTTCTGCCGCCAAGCAGAAATTCATTCGCATTGCTGTGTTTCGGTTTGAAGGGTACGGGTGCCGGTGAAATTACAGGCACATGAGACTTTTCATCTTTATGTCTCAGGGTCGGCAGCGCGCGTGTGATACCTCTGGTGTTACAGGCGTTCATAGGCTACGTTAACTGCTTTCCATCTGGTGGGCCGTAAGCTTGTCTGCTTGACAAGTAGCATAAAAAAAAAAAAAAAAAAAACATGACTATACGCTGGTCTACAAAAATCAAACTACTAATACCTGTTTTCCAAATCTATAAATCTACAACTTAATAAACAATTTAGACTAACTGGTTTTACCTTATAATGTTTATACGAACAATGAAACAAGCCCAGATCTCTATATGATAAATAACAGAAATGTCAATAGACAGATAGAGTTGTTGATGGAACAAAGGTCGTTTAGAGCAAGGTTCTCATACAAGGATTTATTGAGTGCTTCATCATCAACATATACAAGACCACTGCTGGACATCACTCATGTAATACCACGAGGAACTGTCCCAGGTCACGTCCATAACGTCGCATGGACTGGTTTATAATGTTAGAAAGTCAGAGTGTATGGTCTTCAGGGCGGGTTCCAAATGCCCCACTTATATTCCCCCTGTTAACCTATACGGTATTCCCCTTAAGTGGGTTTCACAATTTAAATACCTCGGGCATTTGGTAACCGAGAACCAGCAAGACGATGCTGATATGGAACGGGAACGCAGAGCATTGTCAGTCAGAGCCAATATGCTGGCGCGCAGATTCGCGAGATGTACAGATGCTGTTAAAATTACCCTTTTCAAGGCGTACTGTACATCCATGTACTCCGCGAGTCTGTGGTTTCAGCATACTCAAAAGGCTTACAATGCTCTGCGGGTCCAATTCAATAACGCTTTCAGGACGCTGTTGCGGCTCCCGCGATTCTGTAGTGCTTCAGGCATGTTCGCCGATGCGCGGACTGACACTTTTGACGCCATCTGGCGGAAAAAACTGCCTCACTACTTAGCAGAGTGCGCGCGAGCAACAACAGCATCCTGAAAGAAATTACAAATAATTACGATGTCCTCTGGTGTGGAAGCTCGCCCAGAGGACTAAATCTGTATTAGTTATTAAGTACTAACCCTTAATCATAAGCTGACTAACAATATTGGACTATGTAGTTGTCTGAATAAAAAACTTTATTATTATTATTATTATAACATAGATAACATAACACCCAATAGTCACATGCATAGTCCTGCCCCCCAATGACAGTAGCAAATGGGAATGGGGACGCAACAATGGGGACCATTTTGACAGCTTTAGCGCTGTCCAAATCTTTTGAAACTTGCAAGGAGGAATATTTAGGTCAAGAAGTTTCCCCAACTCAAATTTCATAAGATTTAGATAGCGCTAAAGGCTGCCTAGAGGCAGGACGATATAGTCAAGTTAGCAGGAAAGTCACGGATGGAGAAAGCTAATGGAAGAAAAGTTTGGCAACTTTTGGTGGAGGCCTATACCCACAAGGGGTCCTTAACTAAGTTTTAAGAGTTATGTATTAAAGTCAATTGTTATTTTAAGTTTATTTTAGTTTAAGGAATATTAATGGCTTTTTTATTTTTTTTATTTTTTATTAAAGGCTGCCTAAATGATTCCCATTGTTGCGTTCCCCATTACCATTTGCTGCTTGTAAATGGGGAGCTCCCACACTAGGATTCCCTGTGTCGTGGGTATCAGGAACTACGAGTACGTTGTTACCACAACACCCAGACCCGGAACAAATATTTGCAGATCATACAAACATTTGTTTTGCAGCGGGAATTGAACCCGCAACCTCTCGCATCTCAGATGGCTACTCACCCGGCGTGCCACAGAGGTAGTCTATATAAGCTTGTGATGTTCCACCGTAGAGCATAGGCCCTACTGGTTCTTTCTTGGTCAAGATCAGCATATTTTTGCTGATGTTTATTTACTTTTGACTACCTTCCTAAGGTTTTTAAGTTCTCATTTACTATGTATCAGCAACTCCTTGCTCCGAGGCACCACACAGGCGCTTCTCACCTAGTGGTAAGACGGACCATTTATGTAAGCCAAGCCGTGTTTGTTGCCTGATTCTTCTAGGCTTGGTCGCGTTGGAACAGGAGTAATTTTAGTTTATAAGACGATTCAAAATGATCCATGTGATTTCAATGAATAAAGTTCTTTTTGACTTTGACTTTAAACTGCGAACTGTCAGTCACCAGTGCGGCTAGCACAGGCTGACTAACGTTACCAAGACTCTAGCAAGACGACCGCCAATTGGCCAATTACATCGGGGTAGCTTAAAATCTTTTTAATTTGATTGGTTAATATTTGACATTTACTTTTGTCTCGCTAGACAATAGCGACTCACTGTCGTTACTAACGTTAATCAGCCTATGCTCTACAAAGATTTCAAGCTATCCCGATTCAATTGGCCAATATTTAACATCGACTATCGTCTCGATGGCGTCTCGATAACTTATATATTCGTGATAATCCCACAGGTTGAGGAATGGTGACACTGTAAAGGACCTTAAAAATAACTTTATCACTCCTCTTGCTCAAAAAGACCGTCATTGTGGCGTACCAGAGCGAGGAAAAAATAACATTCCTTCCACTAGGCGAGAAAGTATTTTTTATTTTTATTTTTGACTGTCAAATGACAATGAGCCTACAAAACGAAAAAGTCTTTAGTCGTAAGTAGAATAATCATGGTTAAAGACTATTACTGTTTCATACAAAAAGAACAACATTTTATTTTTGAAAATGGAACTAAAATCGGCGATCTCTTTGGTAGAATGCATGCAATGCGTTGCGGCTACACAAGAAATAAAAAAAAGACATTGGCGCGAAATCTTTAGAATTTTTCTCTAATTGCAAATTGAATTGGTAGTGACCGTAATTAATTTCATATTGTATTATTTTATTTTCTCGCAATCGTAGTGAAAAGTTGAGTGTAACACACGGCGCTAAAAACCCAT
Organism: Epirrita christyi; assembly: GCA_951392215.1. Lineage (NCBI taxonomy): Eukaryota > Metazoa > Arthropoda > Insecta > Lepidoptera > Geometridae > Epirrita > Epirrita christyi. The sequence goes on along the minus strand of OX595843.1, from coordinate 14,516,763 downwards.
TAAACCTCGATTTCTATTTACTCCCTCGCTAACGTAAAGAATGGGTAATTTTAGCCTCTTGTATAACAATCTACTATTTTATATAACTTAAATTTTCCCATAAAACCCTAATACTAAAAATCCCACAATATTGCAATAGGACTAACATCCAAAGAATCCACGTACAAAACAAACATTTCTATCAGAAATAATTGGAATCCACAGCAACGTCTCTATCTAACGAATTTCTAATTTATTGTGTGCGATAGCCCACACCAAGCAGTAAATCCTGCGCGCACGCATCTAATCGGCACAGTGGCGGTATCTAGCGGCGCCTTTGCGAACTAAGATGCTGAAGTGCGCCGACCGCGCAGCGATTGCAGCGCTGCGTTGAAATATTTCTATTCGCGCTATCTGCGCGGGCGCAGCGCTTGGTGGCGATAACTGTGCTAGCCTTGTATCATTCCAAACTGGCTTTCAATTTAAAATGAACTTTATTACACTGTCTTTGAAGTTATAACGTCACAGAATGTGAGCAACTCTACCGGACTAGCTGTTTAGATTCTGCGAGTAGTCAGAATTCAGAAAAATCTTGGTGTCTGCTGGCGGCGCTTACCAACTTGTCTTAAATGGAACATGTCATGTACAGATTGAGCTCTTTGTCAACTCATCCAACAAAAACTAGTCAAACGTATGACGAGAAGATGAATTAAAAAAAACCTTTTTAACTCGCTCGCCATACTTTAAAATCCATAGATTTCCAGTACAGTCAAAGCCTACACGCTTTACAAAAATGATAAATAAATAAAGTACTTATTGGCTTTTATTTTATTAATTTGATTCATTTTTTTAATTCTTTTATTGACCATCAGTTAAATTGTCATCGGAGTGAGATATCAGAATATGGTACTATAATTTGTTCTGTGGCTTGGTCACTTGGTGGCGATAGCTGTGCGTATTAATTGTCCATTTGCAAAGTGCAGTTTTGTTATTTCCATGATTGTACCTAATGCTACGAAATATTTGCGTAGGCACCTATTAGGTAATTAATTATTTCAGTGAAGTACTTACATAAGTCTTTACATTTTATCATTTTAGACTGAAAAGTGATGTTTCGTAAATGTTCGTTTACAACCGGATTATAGACCGCTCGATTCACCCAATTTTGCATAAGAGTGATAAAAAAGTACAATCTAGTAAATAAGTCTAGATATACATATTTATGCATACCTTTCATGCACACATAAATAATAATTTAAGTCATTGTGCAAAACTTCCAACTATTTGCAAAATTGGGTTATACAATTTTTTTCAACAGAGAAATCAACTTTAACTTGATAGATTAGTGTTGAAAGTTCTTTGTAGAGCTACACAATACATATTATGGACCTCGTTTAAACACGTGTCATTGCGATACGAAGTAATAACTGATCTTATTCTTTGCAGTCACGAAATTTCAACTTTCCAACGAATTCCAACTTTATTTTGAAGCACATAAAGCTTATTTGTTGTTTCCATAATGTTGAAAAGAAAGGCCGCGAATGGCGCCTGCTTATGCATGAAACGATTGTCCCATAAAGATTTTGGTATGGTCAGAAAGAAAATAAATGAGATGGGAACTGAAACAAGTCAAAATATTGTGAATTAGTTTGAATAACCAAAATAGTCAAAATACTTAATATAACTTACCTAAACATCAATCTTGTAGACCTTATTAGCTAGCAGGGCGCTTCTACATTGCTCGAAGAAAATCTTAAGTTTTCTAGGAACTAACGATCGTATGTAAATGTACGTATTTTGTATCCCAGACTCTCCTACCAAAGATGAGCGTCGACACGACATGTTTCTTTATGACAGTAATACAAGCACTAACACAATCACATATTTTTTGAATTAAAACCTTTGTTGACACTAGTGTTGCGCACCATACGGTTATGATTTAGCGTGTCGATATCGATTACTGTGCCGGCGCGCGGTGCGGCATCGATAAATCGACAAACTGAACTATTATGCTCTCTGTGGTTCTGTCGACACCGCACAGCGCAAGCCTAACGAACACAGGACTTTCATTAACCGTTTCGATTACATTTCTCAGTGTACAAGATATTAATGACTTTTATAAACAAGTTACAATAATTGTTTGGTAAGAAAAATGCCTCACCTTGATGCTCGTCTGACGTATGTTGACTTACCTGTAAATAAAAGATGGTTTGTTAATTTATAATATTTTTATAGGAGTAATAAATTAATTAATCCTCGATATAAAAGTTGCTATAACTATAGTTAATGTGTAAGCACGGTGTGGTTATTGTGGGAATTCATTATTAATTATCGGTTTTATTTTATTGGTTTAGTTTTCATTATCATTATCATAATCTTGTAAATAGGTTGATTTTCCTTTTTATAAAGTTTAAATAATTCCTTGAGTATAAACTTCATTTGCATATAATTTGAATATTGACTGAGATTGAATAATGACCAAAATAAAGATATACGGCCGTCGAGTAAATAAATAAATTGTCCCATGGCGTTATGGTAAATATGGTAAAACGGGGTCGATTAAGGGAAATTTTGGCGCGAATATCGGCGGTCCGGTGCGGCTCCTTTGATGTTTACGCGCAAAGTAAACGTGACGCTCATCGCGCCCGTAATTGCCCACAGTAGGGATGTGCCCGGTCTGTGGTACATTGATAAAAAATACTGAATGGAAATACGATCCCAATATAGCGTTTTGCCAACCTACTTGGTCCGTCGAGTCTCTCAATATTATTAATTTTATTGAAAATCATAATAATACAATTTGTTCAAATTATTTTAGAAAATTTCGTTAAGACGGGAATGTATCTCAATGAAGGCACCGTCACCGCTAAAATGAGTAAAAAACCTTGTTTTTAACCGACTTCCCAAAAAAGGAGGAGGTTCTGAATTCGGTTCTATTTTTTTTTTTTTTTTTTTTAATGTTTGTTACCGCATATCTCCGGTATTTATGAACCGATTTGGAAAATTCTTTTTTTATTTGAATAGATATACTTCCAGATTGGTCCTATTTCAAAATCCAGTTCTGATGATGGGATCCATGAGGAATTGAGGGAACTCCTCAAATATTGTAGGCATACATAATATATTATGGTGATTTTGATATTTTCAGCAACAAACCAAGCATTTGCATTCAAAAAGTATCATAATCCTTTCACCACTATGGTTCTTTCATCATTTTTTTTCATCCAAATATTTAGTCGAATACAATGGCGGAAGACGGTTTTTTAAATAAAAAGTTATCAAAAATAATGATAATATTTTACGATAGTGTTTGCTGTAACATTTTTGCATTTTTGACCATTTTAAACATTTAAGATGCGTTTGCACGAAATAATAAATAATTTAATGTTTGTGTAATTTCATAGCATGTTGGTATTTGGCTTTGTACGATAACTTTTACAAAGAAATATAATAAAATCGCAACATTATTCTTTACATTCTAAATTTGTATACCAATCGCTGAACGATAAGTACTACATCACTATTGGACAGGCAGGTCGATAATTATGGATTGTACATTTTGTTTCCGCGTCTCGATGCCTCCCGGGCGTAGTCATAATTCTCTTTTTTTGTTTTTTCCCCGACAGTACTTTCTTTTTAGGAGCGTCTTCGTGAAAGTACCGTCTGAATAAAAAATAGGTCAAGCGTGTTTAAAGTTTATGCTCCGTGGGTTCCGTAAAGTATTTTTCTTGAAGCTTTTAAGTGCACTGAATGGTAAGGGTTTAGATTCGTTTGAAGCTACGTTCAACAGAGAGTGATTAAATTGTCTGTTTGAAATGGAATACTGCGGTGGAATTTATTTTATAATTTTTCAATTACTTTAATAATTATGAATACTCTATTTAGGATTGGTGAAATCCAAACTGAATAAGTGTTCTTATAACTAGGTGAATATCCTGTCAACAATAACCTAATAAGTAGATACCCTAAAAAACAACGGCCTCTGGCCTAAACACAGGAGTTTGTTGTTTGTTTTTTAGCTTTGAATTTTACGGTACCCCAAAAACATCAAATAGTGATGCACCTATCATCACCGGATTGTCCTAAACACTGTAATCTCATCAAATTATCACCTCGAGTATTGAACGAGTAATGATATTTTTTGTGATGACTAACTTCCGGTTCAGAACTTAATATAATGTTTGTTTAAATCTATTACGATTGAGGGTAGATGAAGGTTGGTGCTTGTCATAGGCGATAGCGGATGTAGACAATCGCACAAAAAAGTTTGTAAGAGACAAAAATATACAATTACTAACATCCGGGATTATAAGAAGCAAATGTAACACATATGCACATATGCATCTATGTACCAAATTCCATCTAAATTGGTTCATCCGATACCATTCATAATCGGTGTTCTTAGTGGAACGCTTCGATACCATGTGATTGAACAACAAACAAACATACAAACTTTCACAATTATTATGATATGAATATTATTATTATATACGTAGAGTTCAATAATTACAACTTTGCTTATTTCAATTTCCTTTAGTTTAAATATATACACACGCCTTTTTCCCCAAAGGGGTGGGCAGAACCTCAAAGGGCTTCTTTTTACCATGGGTTGCACAGTCACAGGAACATAGACGTGACAAGTGGTGAGCTCATCGCCGCCATTGCTTTCCACGACCAACCCGGCTAATATTATATATCATAATAATTTTTTAAACCTATTTTAGTTAAAATAGCTTTTGTTTTGTTCTCTCTGATGTAAAACAAGCCAAAAGCTATTTTAGCTATAAAAATAATAATATAATAATAATAATATAGGTTTAAAAATGTATCATGTTTAGGAGAGTAAGCACTATTGTTTTGTGTGAAAGTTTTAAATAAACAAATAAATAAAAGTTTGAACTTTTTTTTGATTTTGAAGTTTGTATGCTGAGACAGGGACCTATTTGACACAACATGCATTACGCCATTTGGTGTTTTTTTAGTTTTTTGTAAACTTACTACTTAGGTAGGTACTGTTCTTTTTATTTTGTTTCTTTTTAAGTAGGGACAAATAAACGTATTTTCTTTGTTTCTTTCTTTTGTTCTTTCTATTTTAGAGCAAAATTTTGTCACAATTATGATTCTTATTTATAGTTTTTTTAATATTTTTTATTCTTTCGTAAAGGGACTAAACTAGCTGATGATAAGCGGGAACCTTTATTACAACTGCTATCTGCAAATATTTGTTCCGGGTCTGGGTGCTGTGGTACCATGGTCCTCGTAGTTCCTGATACCCACGACACAGAAAATTCTAGTATAGAATCAGGACTATTAATGTGACTGTTAGGTGTTATGTTATTTCGTGTTAAGACGATACTCCTTGAAAAAAATTCCCACGCTAACTCCGCCTATGAGTCCCGATTAGAAAGTGATAGCGCTATTACTCACTTTAGCCCGAGAAGAGACCCGGTATAGATTCTGTCCCGTCCAGAAGCACTCAGAAGTAAATGCCGTAAGCGACATGTGATAAAACTTCGTTTTGCTTAAAAAGTAGCAAATATAAAAATAAATCATCTTCTATTTTGTTACGTGCTGTGATTTTCTACCGAATTGTATAAAAACTTACCGTCAATATCTTTTAGATTCGAAGGATGGCGTAAAAAAGGTTACAGGAGGGCCGGTTTCAAAAAATAAATCTATCAAGAAAAGTTTTACCAATCGTGTTTCTGATCTATGATTTCGTTAGATTATCCTCAAGTAATCACTGTATAAACATCATGTTTGTAACTTTTACCTTTACTGAATGAAAATGTAACGAAGTGACTCTAAAGTCAAGGAGGCTCGTCTTAATAAAAGCAATTTCCTTAGAATTGGGCCACGCTCACCAATTTCAATGAATGACAAATAGGAATAGATGATTACACAGAGCGTTCGATCATCAAATATCATCATCAAGGTTATTGATGCGTTGATCAATATCTGTTATAATTATCGATTGCTTTTTCTTTTGTATTGATTCAGCAGTTGATAGAGTACTTAATTAGATACAAAAATAAATAAATAAATAAATAATGCTGGACATTTCACACAACATTATCTAGCCCCAAGCTAAGCAGAGCTTGTGTTATGGGTGCTAGTTAACCGATATACTTAATACAATACATTACATTGATAGATATTTTTTATTATAAATAGAAAAATACCCAGAACACCCTAAACAAATATTTGCAGATCGTACAAATATTTGTTCCGAGGGTGGAATCGAACCCGCAACCTCCTGCGTCGCAGGCGAACCTTCGCCCGCCGCGCCACAGAGGTCCTCCAACAAGAGGAGGATACAAGTGCTTAGATAACACATAGCTAAGCAGGTATAGACCTCTCAATGGCATAACGACACTTTAAAGGTAGCAGAAAGTCGGTGGATGGAGGTAGCCCAAGATCGTTCGTCGTGGCATCCAATGGGGAGGCATATGTTTATTTTAATACTTACTACTTGGCAAGCATACAAGAATACGGCCCATCAGTTTGAAAGTAGTTACCGTAGCCTATGGACGCCTGCAACACCAGAGTAAGTTCACTGCCTAAGGGGGTGGCAGCAGGGTGATTGGAAAAACTCCACGCGTACGAAGTCGCGTTTTCCCACTAGTATGTTATATAAGAAAACTTGTTGAGCATTACGACGGATGGTCTGCAAATATTTATTACAGGTCTGGGTGTTGTTGTACCATGGTACTCGTAGCTCCTGATACCCACGACACAGGGAATCCTAGTTTGAGATCAGGACTATGTATGTGACTGTTGGGTGTTATGTTATTATTGAAATCTTGCAGCTCGAGGTTAACTTTCTCAGTTGGCACTATAATCCAACTTCTAAAAATAAACTAGTCTCCAAGAACAGAGACACATCAAAATTGGCCCAGTTAATGACCACCTATTATTATCGTACTTCATAAATTGACACACCTTTAAAGTTAGGGCTACTGGCCGATGAAGCGTCACGGCGTCGTCTCTAAATATATATGATACTAGTTGCGCCCCGCGGTTTCACCCGCGTGAATAATGATGAAAATTGATGATGATGATGATGATGAAAAGTAGGCTATGTGTTAATCCAGGGCGTAAAGTACCTCCATTCTAAATTTCACTCAAATGCATTCAGTAATTTTTACGTGAAAGAGTAACAAACTCGCAAACTTTCGTGTTTATAATATTAGTAGGATTTTACGTTTTTGTTTTCTGTAGTACGCCTGCCTTCCGAAATATTAGTGCTGTCACTGTCATCGTCAACTCCATTCGTTTTCTTAGAAAGTTCGCTATCGTTTTGTTGTACACTTTCCCTAGAGGGCGTTGTTCTAAACTATAACTTAGTCATAAAATCGTATAAAACAAAACAAAACAAAAGTTTATTATTCATTTAAATCACAAAGATCATTTTAAATCGTCTTATAAACTAAAATTACTCTTGTTGAAACTACGTTTTACTTAATTTTATGACGATTAGGCACTTACGCTATGTTTTATCAAATTTGTATGCAAAAATGTCCACGGGACAACAACAACTTGCTTACAACCAACGTTGTATGGAAATAATATTTAAATTGAAAATCAGCCCGTAATTGTGTCCGACGAGCGGTATTTTGACTGAAATAACTCGTTGCTGCCAATAACTATTACCGCTTTTGTTAATGGAGCGGTAGTCGTTGCTGTAATTATGTATGATACGAGCTTCTTATCTTATAGTGTACGAAATGGTTTAGTGGACACTGGACTCAGTGATCCGATGATATATTCATTCATTATCTCGTGAAAGACGCTTTGACGTGAAAATGATTTTTGATGGATTTACGAGCTTTAACGCAGCAGATGCAAAAACTGAATTGCTCAGTGGATGGTGGCGCTGTAATATATTGCCCGTTAATCTATGCGAAATTGCACACGTTACATACTGACAGACATGACGCTTTTTTATTACAATTTTCTTAATTCTTAATTCTTTATTGTACACACAGAATTACAGAAAAATAAACTTACATATAGGACATGTACAAAGGCGAGCTTAACCCTAAAAGAGTTTTCTTCCAGCAAACCTTAGAGGAGTGGGAGAAATTATAAAAGTGGTGGGTAACGTGTACCTATAAAATACAAAAATAAAAAAAAAATAGACAATATAAAACATAATATACCTAACTTAATTACACTTAATTTAAAATTCTATACTAACAAATACATACCAACACTAAACCTACAGAAAATAAATATCTATATAAAAATGTACTTACACTAAATTCATAATATAATACTAATACATAAGAATAACTAATACATACATATACTAATACATACCAACTATTATAAGGAAAGATAGTGCTCTTTAACTCTGCGCTTGAAAATGCAAAGTGATGGACTAGCGCGGATGGAGTGGGGAAGCGAATTCCATAACCTGACTGCATGGACAGAAAAAGATCCACCATAATTTTCATTGTATTTTTGTTACAGAAACTTCGGTGAACGTATTCAGACTTCATCAGAGACGTTTTGGAGAAAGGTGAGGTCAAGAGTAGGTACCCTAAACCAACGAACGAGTATGAAGAATGTGATAAGAGTGATAAAGGCATGTCAGGATCGTAGGAAGTGGAAATCGGCTTACCCGTCCAGGAAACTAAACCTAAACTAAAACTAAAAGGAGGCTCAAGCACGAATATCTCACGCTATTAAACGTAAATGTAAAATATTACAAACACACGCCTTTTAGTATTTTTTAAACTCTCGCGATTAGCACATATTTATTATATTGTCACGGGTATTTATCGCGTGTTACCTTATTATTTATTACTAGTTGCGCCCCGCGGTTTCACCCGCGTGAATAATGATGAAAATTGATGATGATGATGATGATGAAAAGTAGCCTATGTGTTAATCCAGGGCGTAAAGTATCTCCATTCCAAATTTCACTCAAATGCATTCAGTAGTTTTTACGTGAAAGAGTAACAAACATCCATCCATACTCACAAACTTTCGCGTTTATAATATTAGTAGGATTCCCGACGTTTCGAATGCGTTACAGCAATCATGGTCGCGGGCTGACTGAGCCCCAGAGAGGAGTCAGCCCGCGACCATGATTGCTGTAACGCATTCGAAACGTCAGGAATAATAAATAATAAGGTAACACGCGATAAATACCCGTGACAATATAATAAACACACGCCTTTTCCTCATATAGGGGTAGACAAAGCCTCAAATTGCCTTTTTCACCGTAATATTGCCCAATCTAATTACAATAATTTCCAGTCCGATGATGCCTTTTGACACTGGACGAAACTTGCTTGCGTCTCAATAGCGTCAGATATTTGTGTTAATCCCATAGGTGAGACCTATATGTATGAGAGACCCAATCCCAGGAGCAAAAATGTCTAGGTCATCCAAACATCGAGTGATTTAATTACTGTGAATCAGCCCCCCTATTCCCGAACTGAAAGTGACTAACGTTTGACAAGTAAAATGATCATCAATTGCTCAAAATTTTCATTAAGAATTATCAAATTTTACTTGTCAAACCTTGGTTACCGAGTGACTTTCGAGATAGGGAATAGGGGGGTAGAAATGTGTAGGTAATTCAAATATCGAGTGTATTGTAATTTAATTGGTGTAAAAACTATATGGGTTCATTCTACACATCCATCTTGTCCGAATCTAGCCCCTAACATGAATTAATTTTTTTCAAGGGTTCTGCATTAGAGTTAAGAAAAGACCTGTCAAAAATTGGGGCAACTCAGACCTGTCAATAAGTAACCCCGACATAATCAATGTGGGAGTAAATTGATCAATTAATACACCCGGCCTCAGCCCGGCGCTGGAGTAATTGGTTATTTAAATTCGTCCCTGGCCGGGGGAGGTTTTAGTTAAAAAACCTAGCGAACTCGTTCTTATTGGTAATGAAAAAATTATATAAATCAAGATTTTCATCGCTGAATATTCTGAAAAATATGTTGTAAGAAAGAAACAAACAAAGAAGACATTTACTCATACAAACTGTACACAAAAACATAAATAACAAAAAAAAAAATGCTGGAGACATTTCACACAACATAATCTAGCCCCAAGCTAAGCAGAGCTTGTGGCTAGATAATGTACTAGATAACTGATATACTAAATACAGTACACTACATAGATAGTTTTTTTTTATATCTGCAGATCGTACAAATATTTGTTCCGAGGCGAGAAATGAACCCACAACCTCCTGCGACGCAAGCGAACCTTCGCCCGCCGCGCCACAGAGGTCGTCAAAACACATACACACACATAATAACATACACTATTACGCATATACAAAAAAAAAACGCATGAGGGACCCTACCATAAAAAAACTGACGCACCACGGGTCTACTGATCATGTGTCCAAAATTTAATGTAGTTTGATGATATAATAGCCAAAACAGAAGCAAACTTCGTTCGCGTACAAATGTTTGTATTAAATTTCAGCTATTTCCACGGATAATAAAATGATCTAAACAACAACAAACCCCATGTGATTAAGCATGGGGTGTTCCGTGGATTTGTAGACAAAGTGGAGCACATTGCGGGATGAATGGCTCGCCACGGGGCGTGGACCACACAGTCTGGACGCTAGGGGATCTAGGTAATACTATTGATGTTGTGTTTGCTGCTTTTTTGTGATCGATAAACCAGCATGTACCTATTTGAGGATTTGAAAAGAGGAATCGACAAGTTAAGTTCATAGTAAGTTCCAAATTGTTTCTACCAATTTTTACGGGAAAAAAGGCGTGATTGTTGTGACCAGAGGTGAGCCATGAGCTCTTATATATAGAGATTCAGTTCAAAAACTATTCAGTACAAAATATCGGTTCGTCGTTGCCATCCGTTATCATTGAATAACTTTAATCGCAGAAGTCTATAGACCTTCTGTTACTGTACCTTTAAATATAGCTGCGGACATCACGGAACCGATATTATGTACTGAATCGCTATAACAGCTCATGGTAATAAGGCCTCTTTACGGCTAGCACAGGCTGACTAGCGTTAGTAACGATAGCGAGTCGCTAGCGAGACGATAGTAAATGTCAAATATTATAACTTATAATAAAGACGCAAGAAAGTTGTATATACCTACCTAGTCTAAGAAAACGCGGAGGGAGTGCTGCATTGACTGACCCTGGGGAAAACTCGATTTTTTTGTCGAAACTTGTCGGTTTCATCACTTTGTACGTGAAAATGCCCGTTTATGCCACATGGATCATCATCATCATCATTATTATAACCAGCCTTTAGACACCCACTACTGGACGAGGCTGGGGATTTGTAGTTTTTGGGACAAAATGGATGATTAAATAAATAAAAAGTTTAAAGATATTGTAAGATTTGCTTCTGTGGCAATTATGTTGTAGCGCGTGCTGGGATTGGACAATCTTTTAAGTAAGTTTTGAGCTCGTAAAAAAGCTTGTAGACCTTAAAGAGTTATCGTTATTTGGTGCCCCTCGAATTACAGTAGTAAATGGTAATGCAGAACGTTACAATGGGGATCATTTTGGCAATCTTAGAGCTATCCAGGAACAGGAGTAATTTTAATATATAAGACGATTCAAAATAATCCTTATGGTTTCAATGGGTAATTTTAATATCCTACTCCTACTAATATTATAAACGCGAAAGTTTGTTAGTATGGATGGATGTTTGTTACTCTTTCACGTAAAAACTACTGAATGGATTTTAATGAAACTTTAGAATAATATAGCTTTTACATCAGAATAACACATAGGCGACTTTTCATCATTATTCACGCGGTTTCACCCGCTGTATAAGACGACTCAAACGGATCCTTGTGATTTCAACGAATAAAGTTATTTTGATTTGATTTGATTTGATCCAAATCTTATGAAACTTGAATGGGGGAAACTTCTTGATCTAAATATTCCTCCTTTGAAAGGAGGTTTCAAATGATTTGGATAGCGCTAAAGCTGCCAAAATGATTCCCAATGTTGCTTTCCCCATTCCCATTTCCTACTGTAATTGGGAGAGGGGGGAACTGCATATTGTACAACTATGTTGCTGTATTTTATGTGTTATTATTTTTATTACAACCAAATCCTGGCGTAATCTCACGATCTCGTTGCGTAAATTTGTCAACAAAACGCGTTCATTATACAACTCTAAAATGCTGCCGTTTTAATTAACGTTAAAAAAAACTTTAATTGGCGGTGAAATTTTAATTTCCACAGAACCTGTAATCCAGACGATAGTTACTTTCGTTTATCGTAAATCGTCGATTTTATTATATTTTTTTTGAAACATCCGATATAAAAGTGCCGATGATATTGTAATTATTGGGCTATTAACTGAAACGTGTTAAATACAAAACAGTTAGTTGAATCGCATGCGAAAAAATAATTTAAAGTGAAAAAAGTGCGTTATAATTTTAATAATTTAGCGTTATCGATAAATTTAATTCACAGCATGGGGGTGTAAAAATTTTATTTGTCGTTAAAAATAAATTTTAATTCAACTTTGTATTTATTACGGATGTTCAAATGTTAATTGTGCTAATTTAGCACTTTGAGCGCGAAAGTACTTTCGAAATAGCAATTAAAATGTTTTTATTGCAAGAGCTGCACATGAAATCCTGCGACGACCTCTGTGGCGAGGCGGGCGAGATGCTAGAGGTTGCGGGTTCGATACCCGCTGCGGGACAAATGTTTGTATGATCTGCAAATGTTTGTTCCGGGTCTGGGTGTTATGGTACCATGTACTCGTAGATACCCACATCACAGGGAACCCTAGTGTGGGATCAAGGCTACGTATGTGACTGTGGCATGGCTGCAAAAGTGGAACGCTTCTGCGAAACGGCTCCCAAAAGAAAATACTTCTATAGCATCAGAGTTTGGTTTTGTTTTTTAGTATTGATATTGTTATTTTTCTGTGTACCTAGTTAGGTACAACAAATAAAAATAAAATACAAATAAAAATATTCAAAAAGTCGCTATGCCCATTTGTTTTCAAGTCGCAGATCATAATTTTATTTGCATAACTGCATAAACTTCAACCCGTTAAAATATACGCGTAACCACACGTCTACAATAAGCTCGCATTTAATTTTCTCGTAATTCTGCATCAAAGTAATTTTATTCGAAAACAGCGTTTATTCGAAAATGGCTGCTTAACGCGCACATGTGAAGGATTGAATAAACGTTGACGTTTTCGACACGTTGTCGCTTAACATAAATAGTATGAGTTCCAACAATGATTTTATTACATCATTGCTGCTATTATCACCAACATAATATATCATTTTTCAATATGCGGAAACATATTAGTGGTCAATAGTTTAATTTTTAGAATAGTTATTAGATTTTAAGTACTGTTTGTTTTTCTAAGAAAATAAAATATATAAATAAACATTTTAGACCACATTGAATGTAAGCTCTTCCGAGACCATATTTCACGCTGCTGTAGCAGTAGCCGGAACTACCAGTTCCATTAGGAATTACCCTGGAACGCAACCGTTTAGACTCTAGAAACAGCACATTTACCTATTCACACTTGATGATAGATGAGGTTGAGCAAGTGAGAATATCACTGGATGAAGCTGACTGACGGCTGAATAATTAGTATGATGTAAGAAAACAGTGACTGACTTCTGGCCTTTGAAAACGGTGTGGATGATATTGTCCAATATTTCACATGCCACCTTTTTGCAGCTTTTCTTGACATTTTTATATAATTTTATTTGTTTGGGATGGGATATTTTATCTCAACGTGAGGTAGCAGGTGGACCAAATGTAATCATAGTTGCATCATAGCATTTTACATATTTGCTACCTAAACAAGCCAAATTGTCGATAAATTGTTCGAAGAATGCTATCTGGTTTTCTTTGCCCACTAATCTATCATTTTGATTCATATATAACTTTTCATTTAAAAAACCGACTTTTGCCATTGTATTCGACTAAATATTTGGATGAAAAAAAAAATTATGAAAGAACAATAGTGGTGAAAGGATCATGGTACTTTTTGAATGCTTGGTTTGTTGCTGAAAATATCAAAATCGCCATATGAATGCCTACAATATTTGAGGAGTTCCCTCAATTCCTCATGGATCCCATCATCAGAACTGCATTCTGAAACCAATCTGGAAGTATATCTATTCAAATAAAAAAAAGAATTTTTCAAATCGGTTCATAAACTCCGGAGATATGCGGTAACAAACATACAAAAAAAAAAAAAAAAACATACAACCGAATTGAGAACCTCCTCCTTTTATGGGAAGTCGGTTAAAAATAGAATAGAATAGAAAAAGTTTATATGCAACAACAAGACAGATTTAACAAATAAAATAAAAAAATAAGACAGTGTAAAAAATAATAAGTATTGCTGTTACAAAAATATCTCTTTATTGGATTAAGAGCAAACTTATGCTTACTGAACAAACGTATGGAAAACGCTTAATATTTCAGTGTGATGTACAAATTACTGTGTAAGTAAAAATGTATTCATATACACTTAAATTCAACAATGTAACAAAAATGTGTTTGTCGATAAAACCTTACTATACTTATTGAACTGTGTGTTTCGTCAGCGAACGCCAATTAATTTGTCAGGACGAGCATCGAAAGCTTTTGAAAATTGCACATCGATGCATAATTCAATGAACATGGAAATTGTTTCGATAGTTTATAATACATTTACAGCAGTAAATGATTTAAAGCAGCATAATGATTCAATGCAGTTATTAATAAACAAAACAAAATAGGTATGTCAAACTAAACCTTTTTCCCAACTTCAATACTCTTGCCAGATCCAAGCAGATAATTTGCTTACAATATAATCGGACAAAGATTGCGAACCTTCAAGGAAAGGGGTAAAAAGCGACCCATAGGATGGGGCTATTATATTCAAATCACTTGGTAAAGGCAATTTATATGGCGTTTATTGACAAGACGCCGCGGAGACGCGAATGCGCGAGAAATTCTTTGAGAGAATATCTTGAATCCCGCTTAATTGAACGGAGACAATATTGTTGTATGTTGCTGGCTTTATATTTTTACCTGCCACCATAGAACAATAAGAAAAAGTTTGTGTTCTTAATTTGAAAAGTTGAAACCATGGAGGTTTCAATCTGAAATTGAATTTCGAATTATACGCCCGACAACAACTCGTTGAGACGTCTTGAATTTCGAATGTTCGTTCGTCGATAGTTGGGGGGCTTTGTCGGTTGATTGTTTATTTTTAAAGGGTTTTCGCCAACGGTCGAAAGAAAGTGGACACAATGCGGGATTTCACAAGACAGATTACAGAGGAGCATTAATAAGGTGACCTTTATGAAGGGAGATACGATTTGAATATTGAATTATGATAATACGTCCAATGATGTTGAATTATGGTGAATTCAAACCAAGGGCATGGTTCATGTTATGATTCATGTGACTGAAGATTTGAATGAAGACGGTATGAGAGATAATGTAGTGCATATTTTTCTAAATTGATTTTTATACCTAGTTTTCAATATCTTGTAATTTTTCTTAAGGACGCTCTCACAAAAATTAATGTTATTCAGGTACCATTGAATGAACCAGGAATCACAATTGTGAAGATATCATAGTACAAAATTAGGGATAATATATTCATCTTTAGAAATAACAATAAAAAACTGGGCAGTTTCATACAAAATTTTCGTATAAATACGTTTTAACCATCGCAAGATTCACTGAAAACGACGAAAAATGCCGTTTATTTAGATAACAATGTAGCTAAATCCGCTGCATATGTTACTTATTAGAGTAAATGACATGCAAGTCAATAAATCAAAAAACAAAGGGCAGATTCAGTTTTCAGGCTCTCGATACGAAAATATTATGATAGTTAACATCTTATCGTCCCAAGATTTCCATACAAAATTTCCACGAGTCCATCATTCTGCCGTCAAACGCCATGTTGTTTTTAACCGACTTCCCAAAAAAGGAGGAGGTTCTCAATTCGGTTGTATTTTTTTTTTTTCTTTTTTTTTAATGTTTTTTACCGCATATCTCCAGCGTTTATGAACCGATTTGGAAAATTCTTTTCATTTCATTTGAATAGATATACTTCCAGATTGGTCCCATTTTTTTCAGAATCCAAATCTGATGATGGAATCCATGAGGAATTGAGGGAACTCCTCAAATATTGTAGGCATACATATGGCGATTTTACTATTTTCAGCAACAAACCAAGCATTTGCATTCAAAAAGTATAACAATCCTTTCACCACTATGGTTCTTTCATCATTTTTTTTTCATCCAAATATTCTGTCGAATAAAATGTCGGAAGTCGGTTTTTTAAATGAACAGTTATTAGCAAAAATCTTTGGTTTTTAGACTGAAATAGGTATTCCAAATTCGAATTTGTATTTTTTTGTGGGAGTTTCTTTATAGGAAATAATGAAGTATGTAAATTGCTATCGGAACACGATTGTATTTTATAAAAGGATCACAATAAAGTTACAAGTAAGTATTACAAGTAAAATTTACGACTTCTCAATATCGTCTCTTTGAGAATCGTCGAATATCAAAAGTCAAAGGTCGTATTCGGAATCGTAAGGTCTAAAAAGTCAAGAGATGCACATGTCTGATGGAAAGATAAGATTGCTATCTTTTCGGATATTGCTCGCTATAATCATATGCGGTTTTATTTATTTTTCTCGATTTCGCGAGGGCGTAGTCGTGGCATGCCGGACAATAACGACGGGTGATGGTGGTTCAAAATATATTTATAAATACAATAAGTCACTAATACTTAGTAATTTAAATTTTTAATAGGCATTAATCACTGACGTAGCTCTTCCCATATAATGCTATTAGGGGACTTGCTATAATTACCACGCTTGGCAAACAGATTTGTGATCGCAGTATTGGTGTTGAGGTTTTTTTGTTTTAAAAGAGCGAATAAAAATTATCTTATCGTATCTTATCTTATCTTGTATTATCTTATCTTGTATTATCTTATCTTATATTATCTTATCTAAGTACTCCGGTGGATGCTGCTGCCAATCGTCTGGTGTTAATCTTTTAGTCGGCTTTCGTGACATCCCAGGGAAGAGTCTATCGGGGATCTATTTGAAGACTGATTAAATACACCGCGACACTCTTAAGTTACTATAATGTCTCCATATCAATAAACCCCCCCCCCCCTTCCCGGGTATCACTTCCACCCACTTCCACTTGTCGCTTTCGGGGGCTGCTTCCAGATACCTTGCCCGGGAGAAGACTTATTGACATGGTAACAGCTAAAGAAAAGATTATATAAAAAATTGTCTTACAACACTTTATAAAGTTGTTAAGCATTTATTTATACGTACTTAAAACATAAAGATAAACATTGTTACTTATTATTATTATTTATTTAACTTTTACAATTTACAACAACATAAATATTTATTATTCATATTATTGCGGAATCTTATTTCATTTTAAAACTGTAGGTACGTTCTTTTTACTTTGTAGCAATTTTTACGACTGCCATGACCGCAAGATGGCGTTTTCAGTAAAGTAGCAATAAAAGTTCAAGATGGGGATGTTAGAAATCTCAGCCATCTGCTGCATACTACGCTTTCTCGTGCATACTCCAACGATTTAAAATATTTAACATTTACATCTTTATAGCGATATTAACTCTAGCTATACATATCTATATTTACTATACAGTTGACTTCATTAAACGACGTATCACGGGTCTAGATATTAGTATACTGATCATGTGTACAATATTTAGTAACCTTCTCTTAAGGTGGAAAGTTTCACAAGAGGCGTGGAAAAAAAAAAATGTTTTTGCACAGTATAGCTTACTAGTTGCGCCCCGCAGTTTCACCCGCGTGAAAAATGATGAAAATTGATGATGATGATGATGATGAAAAGTAGCCTATGTGTTAATCCAGGGCGTAAAGTATCTCCATTCCAAATTTCACTCAAATCCATTCAGTAGTTTTTACGTGAAAGAGTAACAAACATCCATCCATACTCACAAACTTTCGCGTTTATAATATTAGTAGGATGAATGATTTGTATACTTAGTGTTATTTTAGTTCATTGACATTCGTAGCTAAACTAAAGATATTTATTAGATACTATCAATAAAAACATGTGTGTTAGGTCTTCTAATTCCCGCAAAACCAGTGTTCGCTATCTCAAGAAGTGTTGATGAGTAATTAGCAAAAAACACGATACAATTTGAATTTCGCGCCACTTGTGAAACGTTCCACCTTAACTTATAGCGTTGTGTTGTTCCATACATAATCATATTTCCTATTTTCAGCTGTCTAGTTGTGAGGCGCTGAAGAGGCCGGCGCGAATTACGAGCAAAGCTCGAGGCGCGCACGCGCACCGATTTACGCGCCTCATAGGAATATAGGGATGTCTTCGGAATATCGATAGTAAGACATAATCTTGGTGTTGTCCAGAATCTAAAATCAGAAGTCCTACCGACGTGCCTGTTTGTACCTATATAAGTTTTCAAGCATCCATATCCTTGTTCCGGTTTAAAACGCTTTCAGTGAAACTATGGACTCTGAAGCGGAGAACAGAGGCAGTGTACTGGAAGCGTTGTTTTTATTTTTATTTATATACTAATAGGCAAGCAAACAAGCATTATGGCCCATCTGATGGAAAGTAGTTACCGTAGCCTATGGACTGCAACACCAGAGGCATCAAACGCGCTGCCGACCCTGAGACATAAAGAAAGTCTCATGTGCCTGTAATGTCACCGGCACCCGAACCCTTCAAACCGAAACATAGCAATGTGAGCACTACTGCTTGGCAGAAATAGGTACGGTGATAGTACTTCCCCAGGCGAACTCTTTTACAAGAAGTTCTACTACTAACCGATCGATGGAAGAGAACTAACAACCGTTGGGGGTTAACGAGTTTATGAGTGAGGAGACCACCTCTGTTGTTATCTTGGTCTGAAAATGGCTCTAACGGAAGACCAGCGTAGGTTTTTAACAACCTGCATATGCTGAATTATGGACCAGCAATAGTTCTTATTTTGCATATCAAGTTTTTCTATTTCTATTCAAACGTTGTGTGACTTACAAAAGGCGGTGGCAAAGTAGATGAGAAGTGTTAAACATCGGGATCAGTGGCGCGTATTTGACAAGGCCTATGGATGTACTACGATGATGATGATAAACACACACTACCAGAGCTTAACTAGAATGTATAAGGAGTCCTTGACAACAAAGAGCGTTGTCGATCAGAGTGTCTAATATAGCCGGACAATCCTATTGATACAATGGGGTTTAACAAATAGTCTATTTTAGGACCAAAAGCACTATTTGGGGAGGTTTATGCACCAGTTGTACTTCGCATGTCCAGCCTAGGAATAGGACTCATCCAACTCCTCGTGTGGATGTCATCAAAGGTAACTAAAGGATTACACAAGGAGATGGGCAGCAGCTACCACCAAAGAACTCAACACCAATACTGCCATCACCAATCCGCCTGCCAAGCGTGGTGATTGTGGCATTTGCCCCATTATATTTTATGGGGATGCCTCATCCAGCATGGCAGTGGACGTCCAAAGATTGATGATGATGACGATGCCCAGTAGTGGTTTACTACGAGCTGTTAAAAATGATGAGGTAGTGGTTCGAATCCCGCTGACAAATTGCATGATTTTCAACAATTTGTTGCTGGTCTGGGTGTTGTGGTACTATGTACACTATGGAATCCTGATGTGGGATCAAGGACTATTAAGTGACTGTTGGGTGTTATGTTATGATGAAAATAAAGATTCATCTCAGGGCCACTTAGATTAACTATCGCTTCTGTTAATCAAATATTTCATTCGAAATATCGAATGTATTCAAACTTCGACATGGTAAATAAAAAAGTTGCCAAATATTTGTACAAGTCAATATAAAATGTACATTTTGCCAGGCAAAATAATTAATATTCAACGCAAACAGACTCAACTACAAAAGCGTTTCAATTTATAACGAGAGCTTTAGTACAATTAAAATTGTAAGCTACGCGTTTCGATGCCACGCAAATATTTTTCCAGTATGGCTGCAAAAATTATTAGTTCGTTTTACGGTACAGTCACTAACATACATTTTAATAACACTCGAAATATGAGAGGGAAGAGCATTATTATTTAACAAAAATCCTTAACCTTAGTGGTATCAACAACATTATCCACGCCATTTTGTTGTTTTCTTTACCTCGTTACATTCAGTCATCTAAATCTGTCTTTGAATCAACCTAAAGCGTCTCAGAGCTGAAGAACTACATATTAATCTTTTTATATTTATATTTTTTTATATTAAAATTTTCAAAGATAGATTATAGATTTAAAGATTAGATATCCTAGGAGGCGATCCGCATAAAAAATATAATTAGTTCATCGTATTTTTTTCAAGATGGCTGCCAATGTCATCGATATCGATAGTTCAGTCAGTACAGCACTAGCGACCCTTCGGCAACCACGCTCGGTATTGCTCGCTAAAAATGAACCGTGACCCCCGACACTAACCAAATTATTCTCGGTTCTAGCCCACGGATAGCGGGTTCGATTCCCGCACTGTTTGGAGATGAACTACCGATAGTGTGTTATTGATCTGTTTAAAACGAGTAACGTTTTGTTTAGTTGTTCTAGTTATTGCCTACTACTATCTCCAGCGGCTTCGCTTGCATTATACCACGATAATAAATGGACCATATCTCCCATCATCATTATCATCACCATAAGTCGTTACACATCCACAGATAATCATCATTTAAAAATCATCTTACTCCTTGATAACGCAAAGGCGATAGATTTGCAAGGAGCAAGACAAGACGTAAGTACTTCTCAATCATCAGGTGGTTTTGATGCCGTGGTGTGTCCGGCCTATACGAATATATATATATATATATTTATAATATTCAAACCGGACGACGCGGTAGAAGAAGGCCCTCCACTCGATGGACTAGACATTATAAACGTCGCAGGAAGTCAGTGGATGGAGGCGGCTCAAGACCGTTCCTCGTGGCATTCTAGGGGGGAGACCTCTATGTCCAGCAGTGGACTTCTATAGGCTGATGATGATTATGATGATGATGATGATGATGATGATGATGATGATGATGATGATTATAATATAATATATCCGTTTCCTCTCGTGGATATCCTGATAGATCCTGACTGCAAATAAATGATTGATTTGATTTGATTTAGCCGACTAATGGATTACACCGGGGTATGAGCAGCATCCACCTGAGTACCCAATACTAATACTGCGATCACTGCGATCCGCCTGCCAAGCATGGTGATTATGGCAAATCCAGTGACGTCATCCGGCAATGGACGTCTACCAGCTGATGATGATGATGATGATGATGACGAAGTTTGATACCATTTTAATTGGTAAGTAAAACCACAGTATAAACAATAATACAGTAAGTTAAGCTTGTGCAAAACGAATAAATTAAATGTAAATGAAAGCAGTGGACATTAGCCGCGATTTTGATACAGTTCTGCATTGCTCTGTTTATGGTTAATTAAGATTCGTTAATTGTAGTTGGGCTTTGGGCGAGCCGCTAGTGGTTTCTTATCCTGTGGCAGACATCCCCATGGCATGGCCTCATATGAGGCTAGGTTCATTGTATGTTATGTGGACGTTAAGTCGTCCAGCACTCGACGTCTAATGGATAGATAGATAGATAGAAAATACTTTATTGCACAAGACAAAAAAAAACAAGTACATAGGCGAACTTAATGCTAATTAGCATTTTCTTCCAGCTAACCTTTGTGTAATATAGAGTGGGTGGTAGTGCTATAGGGAAATAATACATAACGAGATTAAAAAGATAACATAATTAATTACTTACCTACTTAAAATAACTAGATACATATTAAAAAATATATATATAAATATATATAATTATTATAACCTACCATAAACATAAACATACTTATAAACAACCTCTGTGGCCCGGCGGGCGAAGGTTCGCCTGCGACGCAGGAGGTTGCGGGTTCGATTCCCGCCTCGGAACAAATATTTGTACAATCTGCAGATATTTGTTCAGGGTGTTCTGGGTATTTTCTATGTATAATAAAAAATATCTATCTATGTAATGTATTATATTAAGTATATCAGTTATCTAGTACCCATAACACAAGCTCTGCTTAGCTTGTGGCTAGATAATGTTGTGTGAAATGTCCTGTATTTATTTATTTAGATTTATTTATTTATAAAGAAAACAAATAAGAAAATAACATAAGCGCTCAATTTTGTCCAACATTTTGCAATGAGAAAAAGTATTGGTACAGTTTGGACTTGAAAATTCCTATGGACGCAGCTTTCCGAATTTCGACTGGAAGAGAGTTCCATAAGCGGCTCGCAGTGACCGTAAAATGATGATGATGATGGTCAAAGGATGATGATGATGATGATAACGATCAATATCTTAAATCGTTGCGCGACTGACTGACTATCATCGCACAGCCTAGGCCGTAAGTCTTATGTCCAGATATAAAAGAACGTACTCCACGGTGACTAAGTAAGTCTTACTTTGAAATCATCTGTCTCTCTCTAATACGCGTGTTTTAACATTTATGTGACAGTGACGAGGCGATTTCAAAGTAAGGCTTAGACTAAGAGGTTTGAAGTTGTCCGTATAGTTCTACCGTTCAGTTCTACTAGTAGGCATAAACAGATAGAAAAATCCATTTAGTCCTACTATCTGTAGTATGAATTTTAATTGGACTAAACGGACAAAATAGTTTTTTTAGTACTTACTACTACTTTCAGTACAAAATTCAATAGGACTAAACGGACAATACTAGTAGGACTAAATGGACAAAAGTCAAGTATTTGCAGAGTACGATTATTTTTAGCCTTACTTTCTTTTGTCTAAGTGACTCAGTCATAGTGAAGTACGTTCTATTTATCTCAACCTTAGAGACCTCAATTTTAGAGAGAACATTTATTTTGTTGTCTAGGGGTACACTAAGATAATAAATTTCCGAAGCTCACTAAGGGGTTTAGCGGGGTGTTGATGTGTGTATGAAAAAACTCAACGCGGACGAAGTCGTGGAAGTTCCACTAGTAAGAATACAATATTTTTTTACGCTAATTTTTTAAATGCGTTAGTTTTGTGAGTATGTTTCTTAAACGTCAATACTTAAACCGTATACCCTGGATTAACACATAGGCTACTTTTGCTTACTCTTTCATCATCACATCATCAATTGGCATCATTGTTCACGCGAATAAAATTAATAAATAAAATCTAAGTAATGGATTTATTGAAACCAAACAATTAATAAAAATAAAATAATCGAATGTAACTCTTTTAGGAGTGCTTCTTAACTCAACCCAATAAAGGTCAACCCATTTAGGTATTTATATCGACTCAACCCATTTTCATTAAATTTCTATTCTTAACTCAACCCAATCCAAAATATGAGTATATATTGCAAGTTTCTATTTTTAGTACTATCGAAATGCAGTCAGTAGGTACTATTGCAACACGATTCATAGTTCAATCTCATGTATGTAGGTACTTAATACAAATAGTAGGCAAATCAGCCAAATGGTCGCTTATTTCATAATTGCATTGAATAATGTATGAATTCCCATTATATACACTATTATGTAAATGAAAATATATGAAAACCAACGTAATAATTCACGCGTTTAAGTCTTTTGTATGCAAATATTACCTGGCTTTATATTTTTATTAATCTAAAGGTTAAAAGGGAATTTATGGTTTTATATAACCTACCTCTATGGCGCAGCGGGTGTATCTGCCTGAGACGCAAGAGGTGCGAGTTTGATTCCCGCTGTGAGACAAATGTTTGCATGGTTTGCAAATATTTGTTCCGGGTCTGAATGTTGTGTACCATGGTACTCGTGTACCATGGTAGTGTGAGATCAGGAGTATATATGAGCCCCCCCTCCCCCCCCCATTGAATACAATGGAGGGATTTGCCATAATCACCAGCTTGGCATGATTGGCACGCGGATTGGTGATCGCAGTTTGGTGTATTTAGGTGGATGCTGCTTCCCATTCCCTGCTGTACCTTAGTAGGACTAGGTACGACATGCATGGTTAGAGGTGGGGTCTTAGACCGGACTCTCCACGCCATAAATTTTTATATAATTAAACGATATAACTTTTTTCCAAAATATCTTTGATTATCTTTCGTTCAGTAAAGTGAGTGGACGTCTAGAGGGAAAAGATAAATACTCTAAGGCGGAATTAATTTTAATTAAATAATGATCAGTTTTCGCATTCCGGTTTTTGCAATGCAAAACTCGTAATAGGCCCTCAATCCTCCACTTGGTTGCGGAGATTAGTTCTTTTTGTGAATAATGCGGGTCAATTACGAATAAAGAAAGAAAGAAAATAAATTTATTTGAATGAACATGACATTTTTATAAAACAAAAATCAACAAAATATTCATATTCATTTATTCATTGCTTTTATGTAGTAAGTACATTTATATTAGTAGGTAGGTATTGGTCTTATTATACTATAGGTAGTTAAGTACTTGCACATAAACCCCGTTAGGGCGCTGCAATTTTATTAGAAATAAAAACAACAGTAGCTTAATTATAATAAAAAAACGAAAAACCACCAAATGGCGTCATGCGTGTTGTGTGCATGGCGATTTGTACTGTCTATGGTTAAAAATTGTGAATAGGGACGTTTGGATCATTCGAGTCTTCCACTCCAGGCAAAACATCCGGCTCGAAGGACCAATAATATCCTTGTAGTTTCAATAAATAAACTACTTTTGACTTTCACTTTGAGATCCGTGAGAATAACCTACTTAGATTAATTAAATATTACGAACAAAATGATATGTAAAAAAGTCTCTAACAACGTGTATCAGTGAATACACGTGTATCCAGGGGCAGGACAATACAAGACAGTATTAATATTCAACGTCGGGAGATAAAACCAACGAAGATAACGTATTTGATATTATTAAGGCGCAGTAAGGAGCTTATTTAGAAGAAAACTAATGGAAGTTAAAAAGCCACGTCGTCTTCCTCATAAGAGTAGGCAGTACCTCAAAGTGTATGTGTTGTATGGGAGCCCCCTTATATATTTATTTTATTCTTTTTTTATTAATTGTTATAGCGGCAACAGAAAGACATCATCTGTGAAATTTTCAACTGTCTATAACTATCACGGTTCTTGAGATGCAGCCTTGTGACAGACGGACGGACGGTCGGACGGTCGGACGGACAGCGGAGCCTTAGTAACAGTCTGTTTTACCCTTTGGGTACGAAACCTTCAAAACCATTATTTTTATTTGTTTTTTAAAACATCTTCTTTCTTGATGCTAAGATAAATAAATAGAATACATAAACCAAACCTGTCTAAGCATTGAGATTTGGTCCACATAATAGTGGGTACATCGCCTTAAGGTAGCGAAGATCACAGGGGCGGGTCGGGCTCTTTAACCACGACATAACCGACTCACGTAAATACTGTATTAATTAATTTGTACAGACAGAATGAACTCTAGATTTCTTGCATTCATATTTTTTTTTCATAGTGGACCAATCGCAACATAACATAATCATATTAATCATAGTCATAGTAGTTTATTGATAATGAAAACGGTTACAGGTCATTAAACATATTCATAAGTATAGGCATACGACATACGACATTATAAACAACGCAAGAAGTCGGTGGAGGGAGGCGGCTCAAGACCGTTCGACGTGGGATTTAAGAGGTTTATGTCCAGCAGTGGACTTCTACAGGTTGATGATGATGATGATGATGATGATGATGATGACCACTCGCAATCCACGCTGGACGAAGAATGTCATCACCATCATAGTGGCTTACAAATTTTCATCCTTGAAAAGCTTAAGGGACTATCATCATCATCATCACCAGCCTTTTTACGTCCAATGCTGGACGAGGTCAAAATCGCTACGCTTGTCAGGCGGATTGGTGATAGCAGCTTGGTGTTAAGTACTCAGGTGGATGCTGTTGCCCATCCAATGTTTACCTTAGTAGGTATTACACAAGACTATTATTAGTGAATCTATTATTATTATTGGCAGAAGTCGGTTTTTGAAATGAAAAGTTATTGGCTATTATTTCATCAAACTCCATGAAACTTTGTACACATGATCAGTATACTAATATCCAGGACCGTTATGCGTCAGTTTAAAACAAAATACACTCGAGAGCAATGAATCCGGGTCACTAAAGAATGTTAAAAATCTCGGAAACTAAAAATGATAGATTAATGCAATAAATTGTATTTAATAGACAATGTAATACTCCTTAAATGAAGGTAAAAAAAATATGAGTCACCATACATTTTATTAACACAAAATTACATAAAGAAAAAAACTGCTGATCTCTCCTTAAAACAAAAATAGGAAACATGAAATTTTTGAACTTTATTACGATTTTCTTGAATTTTAATACTTCGTATTGCCTCCTCGTGCTTCCATTACTGCGTTTACGCAGAAAAAAACAACAAAAAAACAGAAATCAAACAATGATAAATGACAGATTACAAACAAAAGCAAAACCAAATGCTGTAATTTCGTAGTTCCATCTTCGAAAGTGGCCCTTTTTCAAATTTGATTTTTTTATGATATAACTTTACAATAACTAAGAAGTTTTAATACCTTCATTTAAGGAGTATTACATTGTCTATTAACCTAGCATTTTTAGTTTCCGAGATTTTTAGGATTCTTTAAGTGACCCGGATTCATTGCTCTCGAGTGTAGTTCTATTTATTATTTGGTATCCATACTATTTTATAAGAAACTAACGCACCACGGGTCTAGATATTAGTGTACTGATCATATGTACAAAGTTTCATGTGAGTTTGAAGAAATAATGGCCAACACACACACATATTGAAAACTGATTTTGCGAAAACTAGGAGGTCTAATACACATGTTTTAGTTTGTAGTATCTCATAAGGATAATTAGTTTATCTACGAATACTCTTCAATGATTTTTATAGTGTTTATTTGTTTTAGGGATATTCGTAGCTTAACTTAATGATAATTATGAGATACTATCAATTATAACATGTGTGTTGGATCTCCTAGTTTTTGCAAAACCTTTTTTAGCTATCTCAAGGAGTGTTGATGAGCTGTGACGAGCAAAAAACACAATACAATTTGAACTTCGCGCCACATGCGATACGATCCACCTGCACTCTCTCTCGTTACCTTCTCTAGTTACAATTTGTACCAGAACAGAATAATGAGTACCATCTTACAAAAAAGTGGGAAAATCCATGTTAAACTCAATGTTTTTACTACCAGTACATGTACACAATCATTACACAGTAGATGTCGAGATAACAAAAAGATCTGATCGGGGAAAAAGCGATCAAAAGGTTGCGGGCACGACCGTGCGGCCACTCAACCGATTATATTATTGTTTCTGCGGGCTCAGGGATGGATTTAGTTACTGGTGATGAGGGGGCAATAGGGAATGAAACCATATAGGCTCTGGGTGATGAGGGGGCAATAGAGGATGGAACCACAGTGGCTCTTCATAAAATAGAGTCCGACCAAACTAAGCTAAATATTCTAAAAGCTATCAAAAGATTGCGGGCACGAACACGCGGCAGCTTCATCGATTATATTATTGTTTCTGCGGGTACAGGGATATACTAAGTATTTGGTGATGAAGGGGCAAGGTATGAATGCATGACGGCCTTCTTTCTGAACATACACTACGTAAATATATACCAAAAATAATAATAAATAAATATCTTCCATATAATTCACCTTAATTCTTCTTCTATCGTATTAAGGATCTTGTCAGTGTGTTTGTCCTTGTTTCAACCGCTATGGCGCTGGCGTAATATCTGGCCGAGACGCATAAAGTGTGGGTTCGATTCGGTTGTTTGAATCGTCTTCATATTTACTCCAGGTCTGGATGTTGTTGGTACCATGGTAACTAGTAGTTCGTGATACTCAAAAAACAGGGAATCCTAGTGTGGGATCACAGGCCCAATTCTCTCGCATAATACGCGAAGATTATGCAATAGTTACTATACGTGACAGTGCTACTGACACGAGATTAAATTGTGACTTGAATGTTTTTAAATTAGAGAATTGGGCCTCAGGACTATGTATATTATAACTGATGTTGGGATGTTATGTAATATTTCAATAAATCTAACGACATTGACAGGCTTAAAGGAATCCAAGGTAACAGACAGCCTCCCAGTACAGGCTCGCAATATTTTATCGATGTAATTCATTCATTCATTCATCAATTTAATTGTTGCCCCAGAGCAGGGACCTGAGTACAGGCCTGTTTGCACAACCGTTGTTTTATTGCTATTTATGATTATTGAATTTGGTGCACTCCTTGCAATGGAGGAATAAATCCTGTAAAATTACTTTCTCAGCAAATGTTAAACTTAGAGCCTTGATATAACAGAAATAGATCGCTTTTAACCAACTTACTTAAAACTTAAGCCTGTCTGTTAGTCTGTTTATAGAAGTATATAAAGTTCCACTGATGACCTCAGTGACGTGGTGGGCAGGTAGCCGGCTAAAAGGTGAGGAGTGCGGGTTCAATTCCCATGATTCTTAATTCTTAATTCTTTATTGTACACAATATAATAGAAAAATAAACTTACATATAGGACATGTACAAAGGCGAGCTTAACCCTAAAAGAGTTTACTCCCAGCAAACCATAGAGATGATCTGCAAAAATATCAGGGTGTTGTGGTAGTTACCAGAGTACTTAAGACACAAGGAATCCTGTAGGCCTAGCCAAACGGCATTCGCTTCGAAGCGATTCTATTTCTACAGTCGTAATACAATACAAATACACGTGACATATCGATAGCTTACGTCAATCTCATACATTTTGGACTTTTCTACTAGCGTCATCGCTATTAGAATGTTACTTTGTCTACGGCCTTTGGTATGGAGTCGGGACTATGCATTCGAGTTTTGCCCATAATTTCACTTTCACACTTAAAATAAATGGTTTACTACACAAATTAATTTCTTAATATTATTTAAATAATTTTGTAAAGATGTGTACGAAAGTTTATATAAAAGTTATGTTTCTATTTTAGTTTATGTGTATGGTATTCAAACCGGCCGACGCGGTAGACGAAGGACCTACACTCGATGGACTAAAGACATTGAGTATAAACATCGCAGGAAGTCGGTGGATGGAGGCGGCTTAAGGCCGTTCGTCGTGGCATTCTAAGGGATATCCTATGTCCAGCAGTGGACTTCTACAGGCTGATGATGATGATGTCTGGTATTCCTAGTTATTTATTATTATACGATAAACGAAAACATCTGACTCATCATTGCGGTCTGACTGCAAAAAGTTGCACGCGCGAGAATGCAAGGTTTATGGCCAAAGAGTAAGTAGTTTGATAAGATAGGACAAACGATACAGTTGTTGATAACGTTTGCCTCGTGCGGGACATACTCATGAGGTGTCTCACATACTTGGTGGGGGAGGTGACGGCGCAGCGCGGCGCGACGCGTTATTCTTCCATATTTCAAACAAATTGTATAGAAGCGACAGGGTGCACGACCTACAGAAGCGTATAGAGGCGATAGATAGCGTGCCTCGACATCCGCACGCCAGACGCTATATATACACATCAACGGAGAAAAATTAGTGACGATATGGAATTTAACATCCAATTTTGCGAGTTAGTGGAAAAACATCTAGAACTTTAACGAATACAATCGATTATTATGTATGATTATAGTAACCGAATTTAATGATCTGAATACATATCCCACCGCCACATAGTCCTCGCCTCGCCTTTTCAGCATCGTTGGCTCGCTTAAGAGAAGATTACAGGTATAGAGCGCTTAGGCCCTTTTGTACACGAACAAAGATTTCTTATATTTTGGCTATTATTTCATCAAACTCCATGAATTTTTTTTACACATGATCAGTACATTAATATCTAGATCCGTGGTGCATCAGTTTTTTTTATTTATGATTTGATAACCATATAACTTTATAAGCAACTGACGTACCACGGGTCTAGATATTAGTGTACTGATCATGTGTACAAAATTTCAAGAAGTTTGAAGCAATAATAACCAAATTAAAAGTAAACTTCGTTCGCGTGCAAAAGGGCGTAAACGCCTTTTTGATAGCTACCGGCAACCTCCTCTTAATCTGCGTCACAACGAGCACCGCCCCCACGCCGCCGCGCCGCTCCTTCACGTCGCCCGCCCCTCTCTGCTCTTGTGTCCCGTGCCTTGATCGCATCAGTAGGTTAGGTACGATTGCGAAGCTCACTTTGTAGTGTCACATCTGAACTGAACCTTTCGTATTCTTTGGCGCTACGTGGAAGTGTCTTCGATTTTCTCACATTAATGTGAACATTTGAGATTATTAATCTTCCATTTCACTAATTAAAACTTAATGTTTTCTTAGTGACTTTACTAGGAAAGGTGTTATTTATTGGCCGAGCTCACACGGTTACTGGACATTTCTATAGGCATTTTCATGGCAGAATGTTGTTATGCTATCTGTCACTATAATGTGCCACTGGATACTACTACAGGGTGTCCATGATTCCACTTTTGGTTGTGGATTTAGACTTTTTTTTTATACTAAGCAAACAAGCATACGGCCCACCTGATGGAAAGTAGTTATCATAGCCTATGGACGCCTGCAACACCAGAGGCATCACACGTGCGCTGCCAACCCTGAGACATAAAGATGAAAAGTCTCATGTGCCTGTAATTTCACCGGCACCCGTACCCTTCAAACCAAAACCCAGCAATGCGAGCACTACTGCTTGGCGGCAGAAATAGGTACGGTGGTAGTACTTCTCCGGACGAACTCTTTCACAAGAAGTTCTACTAGTACCAAAACACGTTTAACGTGAATACGTCATTAAATTTGCTTCCATAGTGGGAAGCAATACAGAAAACTGATGATAACTAAATCGGGGATACAGTTTGGTGTTGCAGTTACATATCTATCATCTAAGGTACTTCTAAAATTTAATAACACCATTCGATAGCTTAGGATCAAAGAATTCGTTACGTTGAGTGAGGACTGAGACGCATCGCGCGCGGCGGAGGGGAAAGCGCCGCTATTTTGAGGTCGTTTTGCTGCTTTACATTATTTCGTATTCACGTAAAATACACGGCCGATCAGTAACTACTCGTGTCAATGACACAGCCACACTCTCATTTTTTTATTTTCTTAGTTATCATCACCCCCTTTCGGGATCGCATAAGAAGTTTTTGTTATTTTTTTTTACTTTTGAAAGTGACTGTACAAACAGATCTGAGATGCTTTTAACAATGCATAACAACACAGGTCACGTATACTAGGACTTAGATTTAGATTTCATCTGATCTCACGAACCGTTACAATGAGGGACGCACCACTAACATGACGTTCCTAAGTACCTACGATAGTAGTTCAAAGTGAACTAACTACTAGTAGTACAAAGTCTCCTAGTACAACCGCTTCCGCCTTAGCCCTAGCACATACACTAGACACCGCTAGCTTCCCGGAACCGTGGCGCCCCCCGGACTGAGCCGTTACGATGACGGACGCACTGACATGACGGATCTTATACGATACTAGTTCAGAAGTACAGACAAACAGAAAGTCGCACACTGTTCGATGTGAAATTAGTTTCCGTTTCGTAACATTTTATCTCCAGATAAAATGTTACGAAACGGAAACTAATTTCAAACTGAAAAATGTAACTTATGGGATAAAATCAAAATATCATCATCATCATTAGCCTGTAGAAGTCCCCTGCTGGATATGTCCTTCCCCTAGAATGTCACAACGATTGGTCTTGAGTCGCATCTATCCCTCCATCCACCTTTATAATGTCTTTAGTCCATCAACAGAGGGGTCTTCCTCTATATACCGCGTCTTTACTCTCACTCGAGATCCTTTATTCCCCAACGGTTGTCAGAGCTATATAATGACCTGCCCATTGCCATTTCAACCTGCTAATTCTGAGAACTTCTACGGATTTCCTTATTTCGGATTCTACCACGTAGTGATACTCTTAACTCTCTCCATAGCCTGCTCTGCGACTTTGAGCCTGTCTATACAGCCAATAAATTAAAACAATTATTAATAAAGATTTTATTTATTCATTGTTGTTTTGTTACAAAATTCTGGAACTTAGGAGAATGTCACCGGTATCATCATCATTGTCTTGCCCTTATCTCAATGTATTTGGGGTCGGCGCAGTACGTCTTTCTCTTCCACTCTCTCCTGTCGGCCGTCACCTCATCATTCACTCCTTTCTCATTCATATCATCTCTCACGCAATCCATCCATCTTTTCTTAGGTCTTCTCTTCCTTTCCATCCACTAACCTTCATATTCATCACTCTCCTAGTTACATTTGTTTCATCTCTCCTCATAACATGCCGATACCAAGCTAAACGATTCCCTTTCAACTTTTCTGTCACTGGTGCAATTTTCAAACTTCCTCTTATGTACTCATTCAGAATGTCACCGGTATATAGCTAGCAAAAGGGTGCGCATGCGCCTTCATAATATTTTAAGGTTACCAAATATTATGTTTATACCAACAGAATTCCACTGTAAGTTGAACAAACTCAAACTAATTACTATTTCGTAAAGAATTAATATAATCGCCGGCGGTAGCGATCAAAAAGTGCAATTGTCTGACCGACCACAGTTTACCGATCACTTAGTATACCTGAACAACCACAACATAGCAAACAGTTAGTATTGGACCATACCGCGGATTCGCGCGCTCGTGTCGCGCGTCGCATTCTAATGAGGCGGGTTTTTGTCGCGCGGCGGCGTGGGAGCGGTACGGTGAACGATATCGTATGTACACTCACCTTTACCACAAAATATATAGGTACAGAAGGTCAGCTCAGTACAACAAGCGATAACAGGCGAATGCACACATAGACACGCGTACACAACTACACACGTAGAACTCGGTCTACTCGCGACTGGTGTTCAACGGAGTTCTACCGAGATTGTCGTGGGTACGCGTCTATTTGTGCAATAGTAATTTATTTGTCAGAATGTAGGTACATGATGTAGATTTCAAACAATTATAACAGATCCATTACACTGGATCCGTTTTTAGGCATACAAATATTATATTATGTAGTTACAGGTAAATATCATACGTACAGTGTCATTTCTCTTTCATGTTCTCTGGTACCTTATTAAAGATTTTTGTAGCCATACAAAAAATACTGTTTTGCATAAGTGTAGTTTTCGATTCTACATTACATAATCTATCCTTATTACGCATATTAAAATTACTGATTTCACAGAATTTCTTAAATTTACTGATGTAATTTTTTAGATAAATAAATAAATAATAAATAAATAAATGCGTCTGTTACCGCTATTGTCCTAAGCTTGCCTTCTGTACCTATATATTTTCTTTACTATAAGCTAAAAGTATATCTAATACGTGATCGCAGTAAAAACTTTCTTAGAAGTAATGCAAGCATGTTGGTATCGTCTAGAAGCCGTTCCGTAAGTTCAAAGGGAAAAGAGCTGTCTAAGAAACTAAGTGATAGATAGACTAACATCCAATAGTTACATGCATAGTCCTGATCCCACACAAAGATTCCCTGTGTCGTGGGTAACAGGAACTACGAGTACCTTACCTACCATGGTAACACACTACCCAGAACCTGAAATATTTGCAGATTATGCAAACAAGAAGCGGGAATAGAACATAAGACCTCTTGCGTCTGAGTCAGCTACACGCCCGCTGTGCCACGGAGGTCTTCAGTTTTGTCGTATATGTACCTATGTATTCCATGCGTAAACCAATGATCTCTTACCATCTTCGCATAGGTTTTTTTCTTTTTTGACTTGTATTTACAATCTAAATCTATGCTTGTATTACTAATTGTTATTATTCAATTTTTGACATTGTTAAATTGTTTTATTGTCTGTGTCTTTAATTAATGTTATTGGTAAATTAACCGTGATAATTAATAATAAATAAATAATTGGTATTTTCTGATCCATTGTTTCAAAAATCTATAAAACAACGGACCTTGATGAAGCCTTATGACATTATCTACAAAACTTTATGAATATCTAACTTGTAGTTTTTAAATTAATGAGAAACTATGTTTTTTCGTCCCCTCTGGCAGTAGTTACCTTTGAGTTAAAAACTACAAGTCAGATAATCATAAAATGTTGTAAATTAGAATGAATCATTTTGCTCTGACTGTACTTATAATGCACATTAGTCCTAACAAAATAGAATGGCCCACAAAGACAACCAAAAACCACTTGTTTTTGCTACTAACTTTAAGGACCAAATTTTTGGGTTACAACGGCAATGAAAATAATGCAAAATGGGACGCACAGTCAATGGCCCTCAAACCTTGGGCCACAAAGACAACATCCCGCTTTAAACAGGTCTTTATCTACTTACGTTGCGGACCTACGTTCTCTTTTAATTTTTTCTAAAATCTATTGTAATAGATTTTAGAAACAATTAAAAGAGAATTGAAGTTTAATTCAGCCTTTAAGTTAGATGAGGTGTACGTGGGAATCTTAAAGAGTCTAAGAACAGATAGCTTTTTTCCATTATACGACTGGAGAAGCCAATCAGTAAATAACTATATCTTTGAACGTTGAAGATACCTTCTGGAGAACAATTACGAATATCCTCACGCCTCTTAGCGACACGACAGTCCAATATTCAGCATTATTTCAATCTTTTTTCTCATTCACTCTTTTTGCGATTTATCGCGAAAATGCGTAGTTCCGTGCGATCCAGCAGCGTTTTTGTCTCGTCCACAAACACGTGCCGCGTCGAGTCTGTCGCTTGCTTTTTGCACGATGATCAATTTTCAAAGCGACGTGTTCACACTACAGAATTGTCTATCAACGGCTTTGTACCAACTTCAATATAGACTCATTCGTTTGCCGTCATTAGTAGTTAAAAGTACCGTAAACCGACGCGCATTATGAAGAATGTAAAAAGAGTGAACGAAGCAGGAAGTATGTCTGGATCGTAGCAAGTGGAAGTTCGTGGTCTCTCCTATACCCCTCCGGGAAACAGGCGTGATTTTTATGTATGTATGTACGACATACATGTTAGAATTCTAGAAATTCCAAAAGTTTCTACCCTCAAGAATGCGTCAGCTAAGATGGTTGGTAAAATAAAATAATATAACTTTTCATTTAAAAAACCGACTTCCGCCATTGTTTACGACTAAATAATTTTGGATGAAGAAAAAATGATGAAAGAACCATAGTGGTGAAAGGATTATGATACTTTCTGAATGCAAATGCTTGGTTTGTTGCTGAAAATATCAAAATCGCCATATGTATGCCTACAATATTTGAGGAGTTCCCTCAATTCCTCATCATCAGAACTGGATTCTGAAAAAAATGGGACCAATCTGGAAGTATATCTATTCAAATAAAAAAAGAATTTTTCAAATCGGTTCATAAACGACGGAGATATGAGGAAACAAACACACAAAAAAAAATTCAACCGAATTGAGAACCTCCTCCTTTTTGAGAAGTCGGTTAAAAATGGATAATACTCAATTTTAATATACTCCTTTAGTTCCATTGTCACCAATCCGGAAAATATAGAACACTTCTTTACTTCACTACTAAACAACTTATTCCTTCCAAAATCAACGATAAAACTGAACTGTGAGCAACCGATATCAGAGCTACGCCATAATAATGCTCAGTGGTAGTCGACGACAGACGCACCACCGGCTACGATTGGTCGAGTTGAATCACACTGGCAATCGCTGATGAGGAAGTCAAAACACTGCTATTATTTTACAACTTTCTTTGAATAAAACAAAATTAAAAACTACAGTAAGTATAAATTAATATCTCAATTTCCTGACATATAAAATACTTCTAAATTTATACATAAAAATATGTAGAATTAATGACGAGAGCTTACATACATCTATATATATAATAATAACAAATACGAAACCTAAGTGATCAAAACTTTATTTTGACTATCCTTTATTACGAGAATTGGGCCTCAGTCAGTCAGTACACACGCGCTCAACTATATGCTGTATCAAGCGTGGAGGGTTCCCAACTCGTTGGGAATTTTTGTCCCATCGAGTAACTCCAAGCCTGGGTGTTACTGGAGGTGCGAGTAACAGGAAACCATCCCAATTTGGGACTGTATTTCTTTTACCTTCTTTCGCGCCATCTTGTCTTTTTCAACCCAACAGAAGACCAGCTGTCTTCTGTTGCAGGGTTGGGTTGTTGGTTGTGGGGTGTCGCTGGGTTGCCTACGTGGCCTAACAAAGGTTGAGTTGGGGACCTTTTTGTGGCTTGCAGCAGACACACACATTTTGTCATTATTATTTTGTTAGGTGTAATTGTTTTTTGAATTCTTCTGTTTTGTTTGTTGTTTTGTGGTTGTGTGTTTTTTGTTTAGACATAAATAAGCTGTTTATCTTTCTTTCTTTTTCACGGCTATCTATCTAGGCTCCACATTGATTCCCCTTCTCGAGAAACAGTCTCGTCTTTACGATCAAAAAATCGGACCGCAGCGAGATTACTCCCAAGAATTAACATTTAAATGGTATCCAGGTATTGTCTCGCTTCCCGAAATTATGCACAAGTGTAATTCGTATCCAGTGGCTCCAATTATCGTGTGGTGTGGTGGCCGTAACTGGTAATTGCCTATTGTGCCTGCCACAATAGTTAAGCATCTCCAAAAGTTTTTCGACAACATCTTTATCCGAATCAATGGGTCGTTAAGTTTCGCAGGCTTCGGAAGGTGAGGTGTGAATTTTAAGGGTTTATTTTGCCAAAAAAGATATTGATTCGGCTGATGATTATCACTCTAATTGCCGCTGTATTTGGCGTTGTTTCTTCTGCGCGTGCGTTAAAGTCCAGAGGAGAACTAATTTGGCCAGATAAAATTGAGATCTCAGATTTGGTGCATAACTTTAAAGTAATGGTATTAAGTTATTTCCAATTACACGGACATCGTCGAAATACGTCGATTTCACAATTTATAACGAGCAAGAATTTTGAATTGCTTATCAATTAAGGGAAGGTTACGTCCTTTTGTACCCGAACGATGTTTGCTTCTATTTTAGCTATTACTTCGCGCCAAATAATCAATAAAAAAAATAGTTTTTTTATTTATGTTTTGGTAATCATATTATTTTATAATTAAGAAACAAACGCATCACGTATAGATAATTAGTGTACTGATCATTTTGTACGAAGGCGTAATGCCAATTAATGAGAACTGATAGATGATGTGTTGGATTTTGCTGATAGTGTAGGTATTTATCAGCGCAGCTGTTATGGAGAGAGCTATATTAGGAGTTTCACTAGGTACATGATGACGAAATAATATTCGTAGAAGAACCAAGATCACCGACATAGTTCACAAGACAAGACATAGTGAAAAGATCACAGAATTGGCAAGTTGAAGTGGCAATGGGCAGGTCATAGGTAGGTATAGCTTTTGAAAAACTTATTGAGTCACAAGCTGGGCGACTGACTGGCTGCATCCGAAATTAAAATTAAAATGGTCTGCCACAACGGCCAGCATGCTGTTGGCACTAGATAAGATAAGATAAGATAAATCATTTATTACCAGTAAATACAGTACAGTACAGAAACAATTAAGGAAAACTACACTTAGTATTTTTCCTTCGCGGACGCGACTAGATTAAACGTCAAAGGCTCAATCGTTCAGAAAAACAGCTAGATACAATCGTGTACATCAGCTAAAAATCTAAACCGAAACCAAAAACATACCGTTCGAACAGTTACACCATTTAAAAACAACGCAATTGGGCCCCTGTTTTCTGATAGATTGTCAATCGGACGACGTAATAGTTAAAGGGTAAAGTCCCTCAATTCCCTAACCTCTAAACCAGCAGTCTATCCGCAATCTAATGACAGCTGTAAAACAAAATGGCGGAAGCGGTCAAACTGTTGGATTGGTGCGTTAAATCGGAATTAAAATAGGATAGCCACTGAATAGGCATACGCTTTGTCGGATCGCGTCTGTCGCAGTAAAAAGTAATGCTATTTGGAGAATAGTTGTGGGTGCTGATGCTGTAGTTTTTTTTTTAAATATATTTTACAGGTCTTGTCTTTGGCCCACCTGATGTTAAGCGGTAACTTCAGCCATTATAAAGGCAATACCCCTTAGGTCACGTCTAGCTAGGACGGGCCGTACTTGGCATTTGCACTGCGCCTGTCATAAACTGCCTATAAATTAACTCCAAAGTCCATCATAACCAAGGGATCTATCAGTAATGTTTGCTTGCCAAGTAGTATATAAAAA
Source organism: Epirrita christyi (assembly GCA_951392215.1). NCBI lineage: Eukaryota > Metazoa > Arthropoda > Insecta > Lepidoptera > Geometridae > Epirrita > Epirrita christyi. The sequence goes on along the minus strand of OX595843.1, from coordinate 14,478,524 downwards.
AAAACAAATAATGAATGGTCTACTAATGATTCGTTTGTATCTTTAAGGAAACCTCTGAAAAGTGTTTCAGCTAGCATAATCAGCTGTTGGATTACAAAAGACAGCGGAAGATAGCGGCAGGTATAGATATAGTATCAGTATTTTCAACGCATAGCACGCGGCATGTTGCCACTTTTGCAGCCTGTGCAAGAGGTGGAGAGATTGATGTAATTAGAAAAACGGCTGGACTGATGAGTTTTTCCGTTTTTTGCTAGGTTTTATAACCGTCCCATTATAATTATTGAACTCTTTGCAAATGTTGTATTGAGACAAAAAGTTTTCATTTTGAGACATGAAGATGCAAAGTCTCGTGTGCCTGTAATTTCACCGGCACAAATCAGAACAAATATTTGCAGATCATACAAACATTTGTCCTGCAACGGGAATCGAACCAGCAACCTCTCGCATCTCAGCCAGCGTCTAGCTATTATTTAAATAATTCAATTTTCTTAAAAACTACCATAAATCAAGTGAAATTTTATTATAAAGACCCTTGTCTACGGCCCAAATACGAATTTAATTTCGGCAAAAGTAATTCGCGGAGTTCACGAATTAAATGTGCATCAATTTAAAGTTTTAGCCTCAAGTGGATTCAGATATGAAATCTTCTACATCACAGCATTTCCGACCCTAAACGAAAACGCAGTAGCAGTTGTTTTCGCATGTACGGTTTGAACTTCTGGGGAATTAGCTGTACCACTTGATTCTCAGCTGAATGTCTTTTGTTTTAGAGTGGTTTTTGCTTGTCTTATTGGAGAAATTCCCCTGGTGGTCCTTCCATAGTAGGAGGCTCGTTTGTGATGCAATATGAAAGTTCACGGTACTCGAAGCGATGATTTTAATCGTTATACCAATTAATGAATACCTATCGAGCAGCCCTTAAGGACATGCTATCTTCTTTAAAACTTAAAGGTCAAGCTACCTCTTTCGTTAATCTCTATAGGAATAAGATTTTTTCTTTTTAATCTTTGGTAGGCCAGGTAAGTTTCCTGATTATGACTAGATGACACGATAGTACTATGCAAAAAATTAACATAACATAAAAATGAAAATTGTTTATTGAAAACCTGAAGAATACCCATCAGCACTATCAAAAACTAATTGATAACGTGATTGCAACACCAGTTTCTCGTCAATACTATGCATATAGGTATAGGTACATTCTTATTACTTACTTAAAATAATGGTCTTTAACAAATTAATAATTACAATTACAATGTGCCTTTCAGATTTGTTCAATATCCGCTGTAAAGAGGCGTTGCATACTTGACTAGAGATACGTCACTAAACAATTCAAATAAAATAATATGTGTTTCAGCTGTAAAGAGGCATCATCATTAATTGAATAATTATAAAATAAATTAAAATAATCATCTTGTCACAGTTATTCATTAGTAACTGGCTGATAGTCAAACATAGTGTCAATAAAAAGTATAAGTCAAATAATATGTTACATTAACAATAGTTGTTAGCCAAATACTCACTAACATTATAAATAGTCTTATTCAATAAAAGCTCCTTAATTTTATTATAATAAGAGTTATCACACGTAATTAACCTAATATTTAAGGGAAGCTTGTTAAATAATTTAGGTCCTATAACTTGAGGTAGTTTTTTTGTCATTCTTAGTCTATTTTTCACAGATAAGTTGCATAAGATCCAACAGTCACATAAATAGCCCTGACACTAGGATTCCCTGTGCCGTGGGTATCTGGAACTACAAGTACAATGGTAACACAACACCCAGACCCGGAACAAATATTTGCAGATCATGCAAACATTTGCCCCTCAGCGGGAATCTAACCCGCACCTCTTGCGTCTCAGCCGGCTACTACTGCGCCACGGAGGTCGTCAATTGGTAAGAATTGATTAAAAATCTCTTAACTCTAAGCTTTATCATCACCAGCTTGTAAAAGTCTACTTCTGAACATAGGTCTTCCCAATCTACCGACTTCAAGGTCACTGGTCCATCGAGACCACCTTCTTAAGCGAACGCTATCTGGTATTCGTTAACCAGGTATCCGGAATTTATCCAAAATACCAGAGGCCCAATTCACTAACTAAAAAATAGTTAAAATAGAGTTCGGATCATGTTTCGATCTTGTGTCGATGTCTTAAATGTCAGAAATGGTATTCTCCTGACATAAAATACAAAACTGTAATGTGATTATATCGAAATGTGACCAAAACTTGAACGATTCCATGTTTTTTCGTTAATTTTAGCATAAGTAGATGGAGTCTCTCTTTACTCTTTCCAATTATAACTATCCTACTGTAATGGTGGTCACCATGAATTGAAAGTAGACTAAATTGTTATTTATGAGGGACCAGAAAATCAACTTTCTGACAATTTACAATTCAGTCTCGATTCGGTCAACTTTCAGTGTAGTTTTCACACACATAGGCTACAATAATCCTATCCTATCCTACTCCTACTAATTTTCAAGGCACTAGCGATTTGTTAAAAACGCATTGTACTTAAAGTAATATAGGCCCAAGGTTAGGCAAGTAACTAAATAGGCAAGTATTGCATTTTTTAAGTATAATAAACATAATAATAACTACCGTACTGTATTTTTTGGAAATGTAGAAATAGCACGTACTAAGAATTATGCCGCGAAAATTATTTATGTGATAAATCTTTTCTACGCCACGCTAATTATTATTACTTTTATTTTTTACTTATTTATTACTTCGTCTGTGCAGGATTAGTATTTCGAGTAGCTTATTAGCTACTCGAAATACTAATCCTGCACGGACGAAGTCACGGGCACACACAAAAAAAAAATTTCGTCACCAACCGCATGAAATTCTTCACATCTCATTTTCTATAATTCACTTTTCAGCTAATCTCATTGTAAACAAAGATCCAGCATCACATTTCGTACGCGGAATGACTCATTTCGCTGCTTTTGCATAAATATTATCGAATTTAAATCTCGCATCAACTTTATAACACAAAATCACATAAAATACACTCTATTACCTTAGCACCAAAACCTAAAATCAATAGAATCGATGAGCTCATTTGAGTCCGTTTGTACAACCGCGTCTTTCCAGCGAATAAGGTAGTACACGCAAATTCAAAATTTTTAAACCCGACCTTAGTTTCACTAGTTATAGTTCAGATTAGTTCGAATGGGTTCTGTATGGTCAGTGCAGTGATTCAAACAGCTAGTTTTGGCTCCCGGGGTGGCTTGTACATTGTACTCGCGCGTGACACTGCTCTATTTACGACTGAGTCGGTCGCACGGACCCGTAAGGATGTGACTTGGTACATGAATGGAGGAACTTGCATTTTTAGGTAAGTTAGTTTAGTAGGTACTCGTAGTTCCTGATACCCACGACACAGGGAATCTTAGTGCGGGATCAAGACTACGTATGTGACTGTTGGGTGTTATGTTATGTAAGTTTAGTTAGTTGCAATGCAAATTTAAGCGCAAAATGGCTGCGACGGTCATGAGGTTAAAAAAAGGTTAGAGTTTGAAGCATAGGCCCAATTCTCTAACTAAAAAATTGTTAAAATAGAGTTCGGATCATGTTTCGATCTTGTGTCGATGTTAAATGTCAGAAATGGTATTTTCCTAACTTAAAATACAACACTGTAATGTGATTATATCGAAATGTGTCCGAAACTAAATAAATAGTGGTATATATCCGTTGTATCAATCAATACATCCTTAGTTTTCTTAGGAAGTAATTTTAGCTAGGATGTTGATAGCTTCCTTAGCTTTCTTCTCGTTTTCACTAGGGGCGCTGCAAGTAGGTAAATGTATGGAAGGAATCTATCAAAACTCGTACTAAGCCCCCTGATCAACCATAAAAGTTTCAATTTTAGAATATTTATTTATCAACTTTTGTACCGCATCACTTCGGATTTACCTCACAATATGCGGTACAGCGGTATTGTATTGCATGTCCACACTATTAACCGGCCGATTTATATGCCCTTAATAGTGAGCCACTGACTGCTGGGTTTTGAATAATTATAAAAGATGCGAGTGCACTTCTAGATTTATGCAGATGTCGCCACCGCGCGCTGTTTTATTGACCAATAGAAGTGTCAGTTACGTTTGAATTTCGAATTGATTTTGTAGAATCTATTTGTGAGATTTGAATGTTGATTGATTTGTTTATTGAAGAGGTTGGATAATATGTATCTTTCAAGGTGGTCTTGCTTCATGCTTGGTCGCGACTTCGCGAGGAATAGGCGTAAACTCACCTAGTTTATAAAAATGATCATTCTGTTTTCAATGAGGGGTTTTCACGGCCGTTTCATATCATGCTTTCAGCGTTGAAAATAGATGGCGCTGCTCTGTACCCAGCTGTCAAGTGTCAAAATAAAGTTAAATGTCAACGTCAACAACGTAGATAATATTTTCGTTTCGTGGTATTTATTTTTGCCTACTAGAACACCACGAAATCACTAGCGCACACTCAAGAAGCAAACACAAACAGAATATCATGACTAAATATCCACAGACTAGTTAGATAATAGCTTAGTACGCGTACACCACAGATAATACATTTGTCACTTTTGGCAGCTAGAATCGAGTCAGCGCCATCTATCGAACCAATTTGAACTAATTTTTTTGAAACCGAATAAAATAATATTGACTTTGATTTCACTTACTGAATCAAATAGTTTGACAACGTTGGACAAAGTCGCGGGTTACAGCTAGTGCAATATAAATAAACAGTCCTCTAAATCAGTGATACCCACTTTCCGCCAGCCAGCACGACCCAAACCAATTTCTTTAGCTCCATATTTCAGCTTAGACCCTAACTATGACCACTAGACGGGGTCAAAGCGTAGGGTACCCTTCGATACTGTTACTGTGCAAACAAACAACTATATAGTACAGAATTTAACCTAAAACCAACCTAATTCAACGCCTATTATCTAAGAAGCTAAGTTCTTTTTCCATTGTAGCAATAGGTCTTAAAGAATCCAAACTGTTTTGAGTCTTAAGGCAAGATATGTAAGGAGATAAATTCTTTGAAGTTTTATCAGTTTTGTGGCATTTAAGAGCTAGGTTTAGTATTAAAGGAGATCTCCACAGGCGGCGTAGGGTCACAGAGATAGTATCGGATGACCGAGAGGTCCCCGGGCATCGTTTAATTGCGCGGGCGCGGGTTCGATTCCCGCTGAATGGGTGGGCGTACGGTGGCCGATGTTTTATAAATTGTCAAGCGGTAGCATGGGTGGCGAATGCTCTATGGCCATGTGGAGATGGGTTCTAATGGCTATTAGCGTAACTGTTAATTCTCTATGGTATCTTTGTGAAGAAGCTATTTGATTATTTATCTTTAGGGATAAGATAAGATTAAGTTGGCAAATTGCCGTGGAATAGACCCCTCCATCTCTCATTTGGATGTCGTAAAAGGCGACTACGTGGTAACGTAGTTCACGTGGTTACCTTAGGGCTTACACCAGGGGAAGGCGTTGGTCGCGTTGGAACAGGAGTAATTTTACAAGACGATTCAAAATGATCCTTGTGATTTAAAAGAAATAAATACGGAAAATATAATTTTAAAAATATTTTTTGATTTGACTACCGACTGTGCACTACCGACGCATATTTTTGTCCACAATACACCAAGGTTATCTGGAAGAGAATGCTTCTTAGCATTAAGTTCGCCTTTGTATTTCTTTATTATGTGCAATAAGAAATTTTCTATCTATCTATCTGATTTGGATGGCCAGCACCTATGTACTCAACCAATAATGCGATCACCAATCCGGCTGCCAACCTTGGTGATTATGGCAAGTCACTCCATCGCATCATCATAACATAACACCCAACAGTCACATACGTAGTCCTGATCCCACACTAGGATTCCCTGTTGTGGGTATCAGCAACTACGAGTACCCCCAGACCCGGTACAATCATTTGCAGATCATACAAACATTTGTCCCGCAGCTGGAATCGAACCCGCAACCTCTTGCAACTCAGCTGGTTACTCGATGCCACAGAGGTTTGCTGCGGGACAAATGTTTGCATGATCTGCAAATATTTGTTCCGGGTCTGGGTGTTGTGGTACCATGGTACTCGTCGTTCCTGATACCCAGACACAGGGAATCCTAGTGTGGGATCTTTAGGGTGATTTCCAAACGTTCGGAAGGGTTTCCGATCGTATTCATTAGTTTTTCATTTCAAACAATTAATTTTAAAACAATTTCCTGTAGTAAAACTACTAGAGAATAATTTTATCTAGTTTTACTAGAAAAACACAGTAATAAACAATATTTATTTTTTAACCGCCTTCCCAAAAAAGGAGGAGGTTCTCAATTCGGTTGTACTTTTTTTTTTTTTTTTAATGTTTGTTACCGCATATCTCCGGCGTTTATGAACCGATATGGAAAATTATTTTTTTATTTGAATAGATATACTTCCAGATTGGTCCCATTTTTTTCAGAATCCAGTTCTGATGATGGAATCCATGACGAATTGAGGGAACTCCTCAAATATTGTAGGCATACATATGGCGATTTTGATATTTTAAGCAACAAACCAAGCATTTGCATTCAAAAGGTATCATAATCCTTTCACCACTATGGTTCTTTCATCATTTTTTTTTCATCCAAATATTTAGTCGATTACTATGGCGGAAGTCGGTTTTTTAAATGAAAAGTTATTGAAAATTGGTTTTGTTACTTACCACATCGATATTAAAAACTAACGAATCCGATCGGAAACCCTTCCGAACGTTTTAGAACTATTTATGTATACTGTTGGGTGTTATGATATGATATAAAACCATTTCCCATAGTTTGTATCTCGTATTCTGAATTCTGAATTCCACACAACATCATCAGCCACTGGATGGGACTAGCAAAGCGTGCTGCGGCAACAACAAAGCGCGGTGCCTTTGGTGCGCCAATCGCAGCATCGCGCAACACGACTGCGATAAGCGATACGGCTTTCTCCCGAGCGGGTGCGTTATCGTATGCTGTGCGATGCATTTTTGAGTGCTAAGACGCAAGTTCACAAACAAATAAACGGGCGTTTACCGTAATCATTGGTGACAGTAATCATTGAAAACACGTGTCAAAAAGCATTGGTCAGTTCAATAGTCAATAGTCATTATTGGTCAATAGTATTTATTTTGTAAAAAAAACAGATTTTACAAGTCAACACAAAACAAGGCTATACAAAGTACTTAAGTATAAAAGTACGCAAAAGTTTAGGCTCGGTTTAAAGACCTTTTTGTGTTCCTACTGCTGTGTTTAGCTACTGGAAGTAGCTTATAGGTACCCATAAGCTACTTCCAGTCCAAATTTCAACCAAATCGCTCCAGCCGTTTCAGCGTAAAGGAGTAATAAACATACTCACAAACTATCGCATATTTTAAATAATAGTGAGATTCAATTCACAGTATATCTCATCTCAAAAAATTAAAAATATTTTAATTTAATATTAAAGGTGTAGGTACCTAAAAGATTGTAATAACCAAAAAAATGTAGTTGTTTGTTTTCCTAAATAAATAAAAAAAAAACTCAGTCTACTATTATGTGTAAGTACGTAGCATAGTAGACTGCGTAAGTAGACTGCGTAAGTAGACTGCGTAAGTAGACGTAGTATGTCATGCATACGTTATCATTATCGCCCTAACGAACGCCTTCCTGAGTGATATAAAGGTTGATGATTCATCGAAAGTCCACTGAGATCAGATTATATTGTGAATTGAATATCAAATTGTAAATGAATAAATGATTATGATTATGAAATAATTACAAGAATTGGGCCCCTGTACGCCTGTGGAACGCTTTGGCAATCGAAATGAGACCGTCACTGCGCTCCTGTATATAATTTTCTGTCTAACTTCATAAGTTTCTACGTTTAGTTATTTGTGTAGCATTTAATAGAATTGAAGTTATCGTGGCTTGGTATCATTTTAGAAAAAATTACGACTATACACCACATACTTTACTATTCTCCTGCTGACGTTTCGTCGGCCATTTTGAGGTCCTTCCTCATGAGCACCGGTTGAGCAAAGACCTCAAAATGGTCAACGAAACGTCAGCGGGAGAATAGTAAAGTACGTGGTGTATAGTCGTAATTTTTTCTAAAATGTGTAGCATTTATTATTAAAAGTATAATATATTATGTATTAGTTTACTTTATCAAATAATAATATTATGCTTTAATTATATATAATTATATACATATAATTATTATATTATCTGCATTGTTACTTTTAATTTTCAGGTACTTTAGTTTTAATTGCAATATTTAGGAAAATATATACAATTGCTTAGAAATGATTGAGAGCTGACTCTATAAATTATTTCACTCTAGAAATAATATATAGTGGTCTCAGCTTATAAGAAAAGGACTCCTCCAATTCCTCCTGTGGATGTCATAGAAGGCAATTAAGGGATTACGCCGGGGTGGCCATCAACATCAATTTAATTTCAAACTCGATTTGGTTCAAGAGTGCCAAACACGCTATAGGATTGATACTTGAATATTAGTATCATTTCGTCTAAAAAAGCAGCTGGTCTAATTAGCGAGTGGTCTAAAAAGTAGCTGGTCTAAGTAAAAACTGTTACATTTATCTAATAAATATTATTTAATATAGTAATGTTAAAGAAATCCCTTTTCCGCATTCGAACTCTATGGATGGTCCATTATGCGTGTATTTAATATAGTAAAATAAATATATAATAAAATAATATAATCAAAATTAAAATAATAAATGACCATCTGCCAGTTGCGTTTTAGACCAGTTTGTACTTAGACCAGCTACTTTTTAGACCACTCGCTAATTAGACCAGCTGCTTTTTTAGACGAAATGATACTAATATTCAAGTTTCAATCCTGATATAGCGTGTTTGGCACTCTTTGACCAATTGCTGATTAGACCAGCTGCTTTTTTAGACGAAATGATACTAACCCCTAAAACTGGATTGCTATTAGAACTGGATTAGGATTTTAACTGTTTTCAAGAGTAGCCCAGCAGGACTATGTATAACGTTGGGTGTTATGTTATGATTTAGAAAGCTGAAGTGAGAGCCTTTATCTACACCAAATACTTATACCAATCTTGCTCTAGAGGTCATGGCCGCGACAAAATCCCCAGACATGACTAACGAAAGGAAACGACGGAAAGACATCACACGGAGACACGGATATCAAATATTTACTACAAACAGACGAACCGACGGACTTTGTTTGTTCGTATTTGCCGAGATATATCGTTTGTAACAAGATTTGCTAGACCGGGAAATTATGTGTTTTAAGTATAGGTTTACGACGCGTTTAGGCGGTTATACAAGCTCAAAGTCGCGCAGCAGGCTGTGGAGAGAGCTATGCTTGGGGTGCTATGGGGGGGCGCTACGTGATAGAATCCAAAATAAGGAAATCCGTAGAAGAAGTAAGATCATTGACATAGCTCTCAGAATTAGCAGGTTGAAATGGCAAAGGGCAGGTCATTATAGCTTGCAGAACTTGACAACCGTTGGGGAATAAAGTTTCTAAGTGGCGACCACAAACCGGACGACGCGGTAAGGGAAGGCCCTCCACTCTATGGACTTAAGACATTATAAACGTCGCAGGAAGTCGGTGGATGGAGGCGGCTTAAGACCGTTCGTCGTGGCTTTCTAAAGGGGAGACCTATGTCCAGCAGTGGGCTTCTACAGGCTGATGATGATGATAGGTTTGACGACCTTCTGTGGCGCGGGCGAGTAGCCAGCTGAGATGCGAGAGGTTGCGAGTTCGATTCCCGCTGCGGGACAAATGTTTGTATGATCTGCAAATATTTGTTCTGGGTGTGGGTGTTATGGTACCATGGTACTTGTAGTCTTGATACCCAGGGAATCCTAGTGTGGGATCAGGACTGGGTATGCGACTGTTTGGTGTTATGTTATGTCTTTATGCCTCAGACGACGAGCGCAGTGCAAATGTATCGTAGGACGCGTCCTAGGTGGACGTGATCTAAGAGGTATTGCTACGGTAGCCACTTATCATCAGGCGAGCCTTTAGCCAATTTGCCTCTGACTACCCCTTAGAATATCTACATTTTTAAGGTAATTCCATCGACCTAATCTCACCAAACAAGCCCCGTTAAAAAAAAACAATTTACCGTCATCTTTGATAATCTCCTGTATGACACAGCCCACGCGCATAAGGACGCAACTGCAAAATCTGAGATACTTAACGCGTGCGATACATAATTATTATGACAGAACAATAAAGCGCTTATGAATGCTGGTCCAACAGACGCAGGACAGTTGTTTTATGCGTGCATGAGACAAAACTGTGAGATAACATGATATCGCTATCGGATTTATCTCGTTTATTGTTCTGTTGCTTTGTTATGATAGCTGTTTACTCTTAATGATATGTTTAACTATAAAAACTTGGTACTATATTAACTATATGTATATTATTATTGACGACCTCTGTGGCGAGGCGGGTGAAGGTTCGCCTGCGACGCAGGAGGTTGCGGGTTCGATTCCCGCCTCGGAATAAATATTTGTACGATCTGCAGATATTTGTTCAGGGTGTTCTGGGTATTTTCTATGTACTTATAATAAAAAAATATCTATCTATGTAATGTATTAAGTATATCAGTTATCTAGTACCCATAACATAAGCTCTGCTCAGGTTGGGGCTAGATAATGTTGTGTCAAATTTCCAGCATTTAAATATTTATTTATGATGTATAGGCTATGTACATATAAGTTTTTTTTGTGCACTGGACACAGACGTGGTTGCTTACTTTTGGCCGTTTATACAAGCTCAAAGTCACGCAGCAGGCTATTAAGAGAGCTATGCTTGGGGTTTCACTACGTGATAGAAACCAAAATGAGGAAATCCGTAGATGAACCAAGATTACCGACATAGCTCTCAGAATTAGCAAGTTGAAGTGACAATGGGCAGGTCATATAGCTCGCAGAACTGACAACCGTTGGGGAATAAAGGTTCTCGAGTGGCGACCACAAACCGGACGACGCGGTAGAACCGGAAGGCCTTCCTTCCACTCGATGGACTATAGCCATGATAAACCTCACAGGAAGTCGGTGGAAGGAGGTGCTTCAAAACCGTTCGTTGGGCATTTTAGGAAAAGACCTATGTCCAACAGTAGACTTCTACAGGCTTACGATGATGATTATGATGATGATGATAATGATGATGATGGTGGTGGTGATGATGATGATAATGATGATGGCCCCAATTTTTCAGAATTGTAATAGATTGCAACCAAGCAACAATGAATCAAAACTCAGCGCGATATAATATGGTTCACTCTATATTGGAACCCGTACTCTTGTTTACATCCGGAACAAGGTAAAAAGCAAATTTTGCAAATTAAAAAGCGCGACAATGGTAGAAAATATATTCAAAGCACGAAACACGGTTTCGACATTGTTAAATTGCTTAAACGGGCGATTAAAATTGAGCGATACTGTATTTTTGACGTCTCGTTTTGTTTGCAACAGCACACTTGATATGGCACTAGGGTGCGTTCAATGGAAACATTCCATGATTGTAGGTCGTTGTTGTTTTTTCAACAAATACACAGTCGCCAAGGTCGTTGTAAAAAAATTGTTTAATTTCCATTCAAACGAATTTTATTTCAGTGTTTTACAACGATAGGTTGAGCTGGTTGTGCATTTAGGGTCACGTGACGCTATAAATAAACTGAGAGTGACCATTAGTTCTATAGCGGCAACCAACAATCAAAGTGTAGGTACCTATTGAACCACCCTAACTGTTGCTTCATACTCACTACATTTATGGTGAGCTATAAATAGATCAACTAGGTAGACTCTAGAGTCTAGAGCAACAAACTTCATGCACACTGAAATGAGCTAAGTTCTATTCATCACCAGCCCGTTTACGTAACCTGCTGGACGAGGCCTCTTCCATTAAAAAGAATGGAGGATTTTCCATAATCTTTTTTTTTTCTTTTTTTTATGCTACTTGGCAAGCAAACAAGCATACGTCCCACCTGATGGAAAGCAGTTACCGTAGCCTATGAACGCCTGCAACACCAGAGGCATCACACGCGCGCTGCCGACCCTGAGACATAAAGATGAAAAGTCTCATGTGCCTGTAATTTCACCGGCACCCGTACCCTTCAAACCGAAACACAGCAATGCGAACACTACTGCTTGGCGGCAGAAATAGGTACATGGTAGTACATCCCCAGACGAACTCTTTCACAAGAAGTTCTACTACTAACCATCATCATACTAATCATCGGATTAGTGATCATAGTTTGGTTAGGTGTTATGCTGCTGCCCATCCTCTGATGTAATCCCTTAGTAAGGCTTTTACTACATCTACGGGAGGACAAAGAGGGGTCTATTCATAGCCAGAACACATCACGGCGTAAAAAAACAAAAATAAATTACCTACACAATATACTTATAAGGTTGCTCCACTATTGCTCCTTTGTGACAAAAGACTGTCAACTGGAAAAATGTGGCTCTTAAAATTGCTCGTGTATGACCACTATTAATAATATCATAGCGTAGGTGTGGCGTGGGTGTGTCACCGCAAAAAGGTCCCAACTTTTAAATTACTGTTTTTGTAATAAATCATAAGCTTGCTGACCCGTCCATGACTTTACTTGTTTCGTCCGCAGCATCTTGCGTAATGATTCTCTCTGATTTAAAGGCTTTTTGTTTCAATTTTATTCGCTAACATTGGAGATTGGGCAACTTTCTTTCGAAGTATTGTTTATGTTTTTGTTGATGTCTGTCGAGTTTTGTTGCTTCAGAATAGAATATTTTGCATTAATATTATTAAGGCTTCGTTGAAATGTCTTCTAAGCAATAGTGAATCTAGAGTTTGTTACTTAGCTTGATACCTTTGACAGTTGGTACTTTTTTTTGGTTGGTAGGGGTCATTTTGAGTTTCTTAGCACTGTGCAAAAACTTTTTAAATTAAAAAAAAGGAAATAACTCGTCTTAAGCTTTCCCCTTTTCAAGTTTTAAATGTTTTAGGCAATGTTTTAAGTACTAAACTCTCAAAATGACATAACAACTGTCACTGGTGTCAAGATTAATTTTACGAACAATAGTGTGTGAATACTTAAAAAGTGTGTATAGTGATCACACTGCAATGGGGTAATCTTAGCAATAGTGTAATCTAAGCAATAGTGGATCTACAGTTCGTTACATATCTTGATACCAAAGCTTTTCTCTTTTCAAGTTTTAAATGTTTTACACAACGTTAAGACTCTCAAAATTACAAAACAACTGTTACAGGTAAAATAGCTATAAGAAATAGTGTAATCTTAGCAATAGTGTAATGTAAGCAATTTTGGATAAAAACGGTTGCTAGAGCTCACTTGAAGTACTTTAATCGCTTCATAAAATACAAAGAGAAGAAAACTATCTATCTATCTATCTATCTAATCTATCTAAAGAGAACTTGGACGCTGTACAAACAGCAACCACTTCTATTACATAGATTACAACTACACCACTTGTTGTACATAATATAATCTAATTTATTGCTACCACACAATTACGCAATTACTACAATACACTTTCTTCCGTGCTACAATTGACTATTCAAAACCATCCATCTTATGTATTCATATTAACTAATTCAACTTTATATTTATACGCGCGACAACAAAAGCTTAACCCAGATAAGGGCCACCGCACACTGGGCGCGATAAATAACGTCATATTAAAGCCAGTATAAAAGCTTTGTGTGTAGGTGGGAGTGTAATTCAATAAAGCTGTTTTTTTTTTTAATTGACTGTTAATACAAGGAAAATGTAATAAATTGCCAATTTATAGACTACTAGCTTCTGCCCGCGGCTTCGCCCGCGAGACCTACAGGAAAGAAATTACATATTTGTTTTCCAAAAAACACTTGTTTTTTCCTATTAGCCATCCCCTATCTATGCATTGGACTTATTCCGGCTGACAATAATGATAGTTATGATAGAACTCGGTCGATATGTAAGTACGTGTCAATCGTCTCACAAAAGAGATCAAACACGACCAGGCGCGGTCACGGCCCAGGATTTGGGGGGGGGGGGGGTCATCATCAGGGTGTCCCTGACTTTTCCTGACCAGTTTTGCATATTTCCCTGACGAACTATTCGTAATTAAGAAGTGTTTTTGTGATTTTAGTAGCAAGATTAGCTGGAAATTAGCTGTACCAGAGGCGAAAATTTCGTTTTTCACAAGTGTAAACAGGCAAATTTCTTATTATTTTAGTATCAAGACCAGCGGTAAAAGTATCATATATGAGGTAGAGGCGAGCGGAGCGAGCCACGAAAATTTCGTATTTCAGAAGTGTAAACAGGAAAATTTCTTATGATTTTAGTATCAAGACCAGCGGAAAAAGGAACTGATCTGAAAATTGAGGTAGAGGCGAGCGGAGCGAGCCGCGAAAATTTCGTATTTGAGAAGTGTAAACAGGCATACTTCTTATGATTTTAGTATCAAGATTAGCGGAAAAAGGAACAAAACTGAGGTAGAGGCGAGCGAAGCGAGCCGCGAAAATTACGTATTTCAGAAACGTAAACAACTAAAGTTTTTGTGATTAGCTGAAAAATAATTATAAAACAGGAAGCGGCGAGCGAAGCGAGCCGCAAAAATTTTGTATTTCATTCTAATTTTCATCATTTTTCTAAACCTCTCATATAGTTATATGAGAGGTTTAGAAAAATTACGACTATACACCACGTAGGTACTTTACTATTCTCCTGCTGACGTTTCGTTGACCATATTGAGGTCCTTCCTCATGAGCACCGACCGCGACCACGCTCAAAGGTCGTGAGATGGGAACTCAAATGATACCAAGCCACGATAACTTGAAAGGAATTAGAAGAGAGGTAGCGGCGAGCGAAGCGAGCCGCGAAAATTTCGTACATATTTACGAAGTGTGAATCACCAAAGTTTTTGTGATTTTAGTAGCAAGACAAGCCAAAAAGAACAGGCAAATTTCTTATGATTTTAGTATTAAGACCAGCGGAAAAATAATTAAACCGGAGGCAGCGGCGAGAGGAGAAAGCCGCGAAAATTTTGAATTTAAGAGTGTAAACAGCCAAAGTGTTTGTGATTTTAGTAGCAAGATTAGCTGAAAAAGAACCATAGAAGAGGCAGTGGCGAGCGAAGCGAGCCGCGAACGATTTCATATTCAGAAGTGTAAACAGGCAAATTTCTTATGATTTTAGTGTTAAGACCAGCGGAACATTAATTAAACTGGAGGCAGCGGCAAGAGGAGCGAGCTGCGAAAGTTTTGAATTTAAGAAGTGTAAGCAGTCAAAGATTTTGTGATTTTAGTAGCAAGATTAGCTGAAAAGGAACCACAAAAGAGACAGCGGCGAGCAAAGCGAGCCGCAAAAATTTCGTATTTCAGAAGTGTAAACAGGAAAATTACTTATTATTTTAGTATCAAGACCAGCGGTAAAAGTTTCATACATGAGGCAGCAGCGAGCGGGGCGAGCCGCAAAATTTTCGTATTTCAGAAATGTAAACAGCCAAGTTTTTATGATTAGCTGAAAAAAAATTACAAAAGAGGCAGCGGCGAGAGCAGCGAGCCTCAATAATTTTGTATTTCAGAACTGTTAACATCCAAAATTTTTATGATTTAAGATGCAAGATTAGCCAACAAAGAACTGCAGTAGATGCAGCGGCGAGCGGAGCGAGACGCGAAAATTTTGTAGTTGAGATGTGTAAACAGGCAAACTTCATATGATTTTAGCATCAAGATTAGCGGAAAAAGAGGAACAAAACTGAGGTAGAGGCGAGCGAAGCGAGCCGCGAAAATTACGTATTTCAGAAACGTAAACAACTAAAGTTTTTGTGATTAGCTGAAAAATAATCACAAAACAGGAAGCGGCGAGAGAAGCGAGCCGCAAAAATTATGTATTTCAGAAGTGTAAACAGGCAAATTTATTATTATTTTTTGGGGAAAAAATTTGGGGGGGGGGTCTCCTTAGGATCCCTTTTCCCCCCTTTTCCTCGGACCGCCACTGAACACGACCCTTCTACTGTTACCGTTCGAAGAGGTGAGACGGCTGACAATACGTGACAGCCAGGGTCCGATAATGAAAGTGGAAGAGGCTTAACTCTCCCATTTTCATCTTTGGACCCTGGCTGTCACGTATTGTCAGCCGTCTCACAAAACCAATACAAAACAGCCCAAACACTACCATTCTACTGTTATTGGTTAAGGAGATCCGTTGAACATGCCCCCCCCCCCGGCTTCATCATCAGATCATGGCCCTCATCTACCGTTAAAGATAAAAAAAACAATTTAAAAGAGCCTAAGCACGACTATTCTAGGTATTGTAGGCAAATAATTGTTTATGAATTCAGTTTCCATCATCAGATCGACTTCATTGAGGTCTTCTTTAAAAATTAAATAAATAAATTAAAATTGAGTATTAAAAATTAAAACATTTTTGATTTCATTTGAAACGACACCTCACTCATGTTTTTCAATTAGGGGTCCCATTTCAAACTTGAGGGCCTGAATATATTTTAAACTCAACAATACCACCGTGAAACTAACTTTTACCACGTTGAAATGCACTAAAATCTAGTTACATCGTAACGTGTATTTTTTTTACAAAGAAAACGATCCCTTCCCTTTTTTCAGCAAAATTTCAGGTATCGCTGAAATATTTGTGTGTTAATTTCATTTGAGGAATCTACATGTGAAATTTCATGTACCTACTACCAACGGTTTCTGAAATACAGAGCATTTTTGTTTTACATTAAAAGCCCTTTTTGGACCCCTTAGAGGGAGAAACTTTCCAAATTCCTTTTTTGGTAAACCCTACAATCTAAAAGGAATATATTCTCCCAATTTCAAGTCTTTAGGTAGGCTTTGTAGGTGGCTGAGGCTAGGGGTTGTCTGTCTGTTAGACAGTGTCTCATCACCCCTATTAGGGGTAGTTTGCAAAAATACATATTCTTAAACTTTTATCATTTGTACTGAAGAATATTTATGCCAAGTTTCAAGCAAATCAAACCACGCGTTAAATAAATCCCATACAAACTTTAACTCTCTATCACACCCCTTGAAAGGGTAAGTTTAGAAAATATATTATAGCACACTTTTATCATTTGTATTGAAGAACATTTATGCCAAGTTTCAAGTTTGTAAGTCCAAGGAATACGATTTTTCATACAAACGTTTTCATCCCTTTTCATCCCCTTAGAGGGAAAATTTTGCAAATTCCTTTCTTAGTGCGCCATTTCATCCTAAAAGGAACACACCCTGCAAATTTCATGTCTCTAGGACCAGCGGTTTAGGCTGTGCGTTGATATATCAGTCAGTCAGTCAGTCAGTCAGTCAGTCAGGACTTTGAATTTTATATATATAGATAGATACCCATTATTTAAAAAATATGCTAAAATAAAATAACAATCTAAACTCGTTTCTAACGCATACATCATAGATACAGGCTTCTTTCTTCGAAAAGGTAAGCAGAGCCTCAACTCCGCCTCCTTTTAATATGGCTCGCATGAAAAATACTAATTTTGCAGATACAACCTTACACACTTCGATACAAAAAATAGTCAAATCGCAACTACAACCTTATTGCGTCATCAGTTGTACCCAGTAGCCGTACAAACATATTAATACCTTTCGATCGTATCAGTCATGTAGGAGTTCTATTGTGAACATCATTGAACAATACTGAGATAACTATAGCGAAAGTTTATTGTTTGTGTCGGTCTATTTGTCACTATCACTTTTATTTGATGGCTTATGTGATTAAGTTAAGAATAGGTGACCTTTTGTTATAAGTACTTAATAGGCCCTCTTTGTTGTTGAGTAAATATCTACCGTGTCTTCTGCTTTGTCATACGTAGGTACAGACTGCGCCTGACTATTATAGCCTGACTTTTGGATTTAGAATTCAACTAGTACAAGTCCTTGCGATGAATGAATGACAGTGAATGAATAAATAAATGAATGAATGGTAATACTCTTTTGTACACATTACAAACTTTTTTTTTGAGCTGTTCTGTACTCACAATAACTGTCGGTCGCCCAATAACTGGGATTTTCTTAGTACATTTTCATCTGTGGAATATCCTTTACATTCCTTAATCGGTTCACAGACCTGGCACCAAGAAAGAACCAGTAACACGACAAACAAACAACAACCTGTGATGACATTGGAATTGAAAACGTACAAAATTGACATTACTCAGACTAGAGTTGAGTCTTTGTAATAGAGCCCCGTATTCATAAATCGAACACAACGAACGAGTGCGTTCCAATTTCAAAAATCCCACCGAAAAGCGGAATTTTCTCGAACACAAATATTAAGAGCATTCCAATTTCAAAAAGCGGAACTATTTTGAAAATTCAAAGACCTAATGACAATCTTTTACCAAACTAGGCCGGTGTGGTAGATAGCGGCCTTTTTAGTGTCGCTAAATGTAAAATTACATTCGAAGGCCAATTGCAACGGCTAGTGCAGTTTTTTTGTATGTTGCACGGAATTAGCGAGACAAACGCACAAAGCTGGAATTGCCATGATTGCAGTAGTGGGCGTATGCGTGACTAAGTGGGCCGTATTTGTTTATTTTACGTCACTTTGATTTAAGGTGAGGCTGTTTTTATTGCAGTTTACAGCTTATATTATACTACTATATAATAATGGCATTTTGCTTACAAAGGTTAATTGCAACAAGATTGCGTAAATTAGGTAATCGCATTAACGTAATTTCAATTAGAAAAAACATTGAAATCGATTGGAATCAATAGCAACAGAACTACGTAATCAGCTGAAAACAATTCTCAAAATGTAACTGTTGAAGGTCTTTATAGAGTCGTAGATTTGGCTTTCCTCTACAACATTTTTATTTATTTATTTGAAAGAAAATCAACAGCACAATAAAAACCAGAAAGAAGAAACGAAATTGTCGCGCAGAAGGCGAATAACAGGTTTTCACGAAGAGAAGGAATAGATGCTACTACTTTTTTTTTAGCGTTTGCTTTTAAAAGTTTTCAAACTTTTTGTTTTAAAGATTTCCGGTCTGACCCAGTTTATCTGTCAACAGTTTTTTTTAGTGTTCGACGAACTAATACCTTCGAGCACCACGGAAGGGAGTAGCCATTCGCAGCGTTCCCCTCTGTCAAACTACAAGCGAAAGTAGGCATATGCGTTCAATAAAACTAGTTGTTATTCTGTGTAAGGTTTGTTAGTGTGAGTGTCGTCATTACAGTGTTTTATTTGGATGTGTATATGCGGAATTGAGCTTGTGTGCACATTTCCCCCCGCAAAAAATGACAGAACTATTTGAATGGTAATATATCGTTAAGGCTACTCCCTTCCGGCCCGCGGCAGGAAGTCCGTGTTGCTCGAAGACTAATACATACTATGTTAAATAGTTCAAAACCTTGACATTACCATAACTTCACCAACAGTACATACAACTTCAGTGCTGTTCTTTCTGTGGTGTTCACAGGGTAAAAGACGCAGTGTAGGACGGGCGCCCAACGATGGACCGATGATGTTGTAACAGTTACCGGAAATGGGTGTATGGAGGCGGCTCAAAACCGTTCGTCATGACATTATATGGGGGAGACTTAGAGAATAATGGTGGGGAGAGCAGTCGAAGTCTGCTGGCTGATGATGGTGATAAGAACAATTTAGATCCTCGAAGTCTTCACTTCACTTAACATTTTAAAATCCGAAGTAAAAGAGCACTATTATTATTTTTTTTTTTTTAATTAGTCTAAGTAATTGTTTTGTGTTTCCAGTAATGTCCCTACATATTGTTATGATTTTAATGAATTTATTTTAGTTATTTGACTAAATATTATCTTTTTTTATTTCTGTACAAATTGTTAAATTATTGCCTAAATTAAAATGATATAAATTATGTGTACCTACCTGATAACCGATTTCCGCATACAAAGTATTTTGTTTTTTTTTGGAATAAATAACTATGAACTAACTATGAACTCTCTCCTTGTAATTTAGGCTTAGAGTATGATGGTTTATATATATATTGTATATATATTTATTTATTTATATATATATGTATGTATGTATGTATATATGTATGTATGTACCTATGCAGTGTAATATTTATTAAGCTTAGTTAGTTTTCAATTAGACATGTATATGGTTTTATAAATATTTTTAGATTTCACGTTGGTTTGTGCACTTACTACCAACTTTATCACCTTCTATCTAGCCTCAAAGGTATGCTGGAAGAAAACTCTTTTGAGGGTTAAGCTCGCCTTTGTACATGTCTTTCTTTATTACTTTTCTTTATTTTCTGTGCGCATTAAAGAATTATGAAGTCTTATTCAAGCGAAAGCTAACATCCGGTCGTCTTTTGTATCAAGTTTTCGTTTTGGCTCTATGTTGTCGATTGCCGTTTATAGAACCACTGGTTCGAAATTCAAATAGCTCGTTTTTCATTACAAAGCTATGACTGCGATCATCGGTCAAAGGATCTATTATCAGGGCCGGATTCAGAGGGCCGGATTCAGAGGGCCGGGGCGGAGAGGAGAGGAGACGAGAGCACAGCTGGCAGGTTATTGGCAGGCAGGCTTGACAGGTAAAAACTAAAAGAAAACAACGAAATCGGATTGGTTTATTCAAACAAAGCTCCTCTCGTCTCCTCTCCTCTCCGCCCCGGTGGAAACCGACCCTTAATTCAAAAACTGCCTAAAAATTTACAGGATCTATTAGTAATATCAAAGTTCACAGAATCTATGCAGTAACTCGATCATCGGTGGGTGTCATCGCGATCACAAAGGCGATGGATTTGATCTATAGCTCGTTATCTCACTCTAGAAGGTACTACATGGATAATTTGTTGAATACAATCCAATAATGGCACCAAAGTGGTCAAAGTTCATCGCGAACTGTCTTTAGACAAATATCCATGTAAACTTCAGCGTAATGCTGAAGCACTAACAAAAATGTATAGACAAACAACGCCATAACGCTGTAGAAGTGGGCAAATTTTACTCCAAATCATCAGGAGCCATAAGACGTCCACTGTTGCACGAAGCCTCCCCCATAGAATTCAATGATTTGCCATAATCACCACGCATGGCAGATCTTGGTGATCGCAGTATTGGTGTTGAGTACTCAGGTGGATGCTGCTGCCCACTCTCTGGTGTAATCCTTTAGTCGGCTTTTACGACATCCACGGGAGAAGACGGAGGGATCCATTCTTAGACTGGACACACCACAACACTCCAAATAGTGTAGATAAACTATACGCTAGAAAGAGTAGTGTATGGTAGTGATATAAGAGATCAACGCCGTCAAGATCAACAACCTCTCCGACTATGTCTTCGCTCTATGTTACGCTCGCGCTCGGATGGACATTTGTCTAGCGGGGCTGTTCCATAGGTGTTGAATATTTATAAGTGTTTCGCCAGTTCGCAGTGGCATCATGCCCTTGAGTACACATGACTCATGAGTCACTGCTTGGTAGTGGCTGGTCAAGAGTAGGTAGGTATGTGATTATAATATATGCGGGTTTGTCCTTTCTGATCACACAAAACGGCCCCCATATTCTCTATCTCGCGACAGGTTCAAACGTCCCTTTCCTCATACAAAAGGTACTGTTTGCCAGCCATGCGATTTTTTTTTATATTATGGCTCGATAAACTGGCATACGGCCCGCCTGATGGTAAGCGGTTACCGTCGCCTATTGACATCTGCAACACCCGAGGCATAGACAAAGCTTTGCCTGCCTTGGAGGACCCTTTTCATTGCTTGTTGCAAACCTGACAGGAAGATAGAGAACAGCCCTGCGGATCACGTCCTTCCAGAGGGCGTATTACAAGTTTTGCATTGCAACAATCGATTTACGAGTCGTCAGCTTTTACCGTGACTAACATAGTAACTATTCATCATTCTGTGCCGCGCAGACGATAGAAACAGCACAGATACATAAATAGTTACTACGTAAGTCACGTTGAATACACACGATTCGCAAATTGATTGTTGCAGTGCAAAATTAGTAATAATACGCCATCTGATCACGCGAAACAATCCCGTCCGATCAAGTAATGAGAAAGGACTACCAAATAATAAAATTTTAGAACACGACACAGATATGCAGATAGCGGACGACTAGCGGTAGCTAGCTTTCTAAATTTTCTTGTCCATCCAAATAGAGACTCAAAATCACTACATTTTGGAATTTATCACCGAATAATAAGCTTTCTACCAGTTACTTCACTTTAAGAGGATAATACAAGCTCCCGCTTTCCCAGACAATCAATAACAGCTAAAAACTCAACAGCCACTAATGTGTTCAGCAATCATTTGGGAAAACAAACGGATCCTTTGTTCAGTACAGTGTACAAGAACTGTAGGTAGCTAGTGAGGGTACACAGTGTAAAACAATTACTCCTCTCGTTTACCACTTAGCGAGGTTTGTTCTGTTAGCGGCGAAGAGAGACTAAGGATTAAGTTGGGACAGTTTGGCGGTCCCAGTGTGAATCAGTTTTGAGGTTAACAATGATAGAGGCTATTGACCCCAGCTTCCGATCCTTAGGTTAGGTTGCGGGTTAGATTTCCGCTGCGTTATAAATGTTTGTATGATTTGCAAATATTTGTTCCGGATCTGGGTGTTATGGTACCATGGTACTCGTAGTTCCCATGATACAGGGAATCCTAGTGTGGGATCAGGACTACGTAAGTATGTGACTTGTTGGGCTATATATACATTATAATATTAATGATAAATTGTTGTCGTGGTGTTCCCGGCCAGAGAATAGAACCCTCCTCCCGTGGATTTAGTAAAAACCTTACAAATGGGTTTACACCAGAGGATGGGCAGCAGCATCCACCTGAGTGATTAACACCAATCTGCAATCACCAATCCACCTGCCAAGCCTGGTGATCATGGCAAATCCCCCCATTGTATTCAACGGGGGAGGCTTCGTCCAGCAAAGGAAGTAAATAGGCTGGTGATTATGATGATGATGTATGCGCAGCGAGGCGCACCGAATTCTTTCTCCACGCTGACTCATTCATCAGTTTGGTCAGTCACTTTTGTGGGGCATCCCTCAAGCTGTTCACTGACCTAATATAGGGTGACCAAGAATGAATGAGTGGCATGACGTAGTGGTTCAAATGAAGACAACATACACATCGTGCACACAAGAAAACTAGCGTGTCGTTTAGCCTTTTTAACCGACTTCCCAAAAAAGGAGGAGGTTCTCAATTCGGTTGTATTTTTTTTTTTTAATGTTTGTTACCGCATATCTCCGGCGTTTATTTGAATATACTTCCAGATTGGTCCCATTTTTTTCAGAATCCAGTTCTGATGATGGAATCCATGAGGAATTGAGGGAACTCCTCAAATATTGTAGGCATACATATGGCGATTTTGATATTTTAAGCAACAAACCAATCATTTGCATTCAGAAAGTATCATAATCCTTTCACCACTATGGTTCTTTCATCATTTTTTTTCATCCAAATATTTAGTCGAATACTATTTCGGAAGTCAGTTTTTTAAATGAAAAGTTATCAAATACATTCTTTAATAACACCCAACAGTCACACACGTAGTCATGATCCCAAACTAGAGTTCCATGAGTCGTGGATATCAGGAACTATGAGTACTTATACCATGGTACCATAAAACACCCAGACCCCAAATATTTGCAGATCATACAAACATTTGGCAGCGGGAATCGCACACCCTCTCGCATCTTAGCCGGCTATACGCCCGCCGCGCTACAGAGGAAGTCAACCACATTCTTCTTTCCTATCTACTTTCATATCTTACACCATCCTCCAAAAACTCAAGTCTAACCCCAAGGAGCTGCTAACACCCCCAGTTCCCATGCCCCGCCCACACCAGCGACTTAAAGAAGCTTAATTAACGATAAACGGATAACCTCCAATAGCATCAGGAATTATTGTTTTATTTCATATGGTAATTATTTGCACAAACAGAGGTGTTCAGACATGCGAGTAAATAAAAATAACAAGAGGAATGCACATAACTTTTACTCGTTTGTAGTGCTACTGTATACAATAATCAAAGATATGTCATCATCATCAACCTGCAGTAGTCCACTGCTGAGCATACGCCTCCTCCCAAGAATGTCACGACGAACGGTCTTATGCTCCATCCATCGACTTCCTGCTACTTTGATAACGTCTTTAGTCCATCCAGAGAAGGGCTTTCTGCGTCGTCCGGTTTGTGAGATCTTAAAACACATATATTCAAATATTGCTTATTTAATAGTATAGGATTTTGCAAAACGATTAGATTTTCACGTATAGTAAGTCGGAACAGGGTGAAACAGGGTGAAAACCATAAAAATATACGTAACTTAATGGGGGAAATAGAAGTAGTCGGTGCAATTTGGCATAGACTTTGAACCGTTATGATCTACATTTGCACCAAGTATTTTTTTAATCCGACATACGGAACATACAAAAAAAATCATTTACAAAAAAAACTTTTTGAGGTTATCACGGCTCCGGGAAAATTAAGGTATTCGGTGCAAATTGATAGACATATCAGAAAAATTTTCGAAATACATTACCAGGTTTGCACCATGGTGCGTCTCACGGAAGGCACTTTTCCATATTTTATTGTTGCTCTACTTCGGGGAAAATTAATGTAGTTCTGGAAATCGACTTAAACTTATTCATTTAATTAGTACTACATCCGCCGGAAGTTTTATACTTTTTGGATTTTTTTACGGAAGATGCATTTGTTCAACACTGTGTTCCCTACATGCACGTGGTTTTTATTGAAATCATAATGCACTAAGACAGTCTCTCTGTACGTAATTTAACTTGCATCAAGTAATTTCTTTCTATTTTAAAATTTACGGCCTTTTTAAGTTTGTACCTAATATTTAAAAGGGTTCCGTAAGCGCCAGAAACGGTGCAAACCTAGGATAAGCTTCTTTTCGTGTCATCTAACGTTTCCATAAGAATCCACGACTACACGACTTAGGTCCACACTTTTTGCTAATTTGCCTGTACTAATAAATTATGATGTATACCTACACTATACAATGCTTCAACAAGGAGATCACGGTATCTCCTATACCTACAAGACAAGGTATAACAAACACGTAACTCGATACCGAACATACAAGGAATACCGCTGACTCACCTATTTACATACATGTCACGTTCGATAGCCTAATATTTAGAGCTATGTTTTATCAATGTCATGAAGATGATTGATCATGAACCATGATCGCTTAATGGAGAAGGTAAAGAAGAAAGTAGCTAATGGTTTGCTTTTTAAAAGTATATTTATGTTTAGTTATGTATGTTTGGGTGGAATCTTGCAAATGAATTTTATATCAGTTATCTTTAACCGAATGAGCTGAATTTTTTTCATACCTGTCAAGTTCAGATGATAATACAATATTATGGTGATGGCGAGCTGATGTGATGATGGAGACGGAAGGTGGACAACGAAACTCATCGATGATTAATAGTAGCCTGGCAGTATTTGGGCTCCGATAACAAATTTAATAAAAGCTTGTTATGAAAAATACATTTTACAAAAAACTTTTTCTACAGAATTTTGAAACCGAAACTGTGAATAAAAGGGTTCGTTGCAGCACTGAATCCATTCAGCACACTGGTTCTTCAACATCGGTCACACACCCTTTTCAGAGCCACCATACCTCATGCAGTGAAACTCAATCAAGCGAGTACTGAAGATGATTTGTTTATACTACTTGGCAAGCAAACAAGCATACGACCCACCAGATGGAAAGTAGTTACCGTAGCCTATAGACGTCTATAACACCAGAAACATCACTTGCGCGCTGTCGACCCTGAGACATAAAGACGAAGTCTCATATTATGCTTGTAATTTCACCGGCACCGGTACCCTTCAAACTGAAACATAGCAATGCGAGCACTACTGCTTGGCGGCAGAAATACGGTGGTAGTACTTCCCTGTACGAACTCTTTCACAAGAAGTTCTACTAACCAAAACCACTACCAAAGGTTAAGAAGAAAGTAGCTAATGGCACTTTTTTTCTATAGAATTTTGATACCGAAACTGTGAATGAAAGGGGCCAATATAAGGGGCAACTAAATACGTCATATTTTGAAACTAAACCAAGCGAGTACTGACGATGACCGCGGTTCTTTAGGAGAGAAGTAGTAGTTACTCCTCGTACTAGAGGAGTAAACACTATTAGACAGTAGTGTGTTCGGCCTAAGAATAGACCCATAGTCATGGCATGGATGTCATAAAGCCGACTGTGAAGAAACGAAGGTATATGCAACAACATCCATCTTAACGCTTAACACCATACTGTGATCACCAATCCACCTGGCGTGGTGATTATGGCATTCCCTTATTACATTAGATGAAGTTTTTTTGTCTTCGTTTAGCAATGGAAGTATTCTAAAGATAACTTTTCATTTAAAAAACCGACGTCCGCCATTGTATTCGACTAAATAATTTTGGATGAAAAAAAAATGATGAAAGAACCATAGTGGTGAAAGGATTATGATACTTTCTGAATGCAAATGCTTGGTTTGTTGCTGAAAATATCAAAATCGCCATATGTATGCCTACAATATTTGAGGAGTTCCCTCAATTCCTCATGGATTCCATCATCAGAACCGGATTCTGAAAAAAATGGGACCAATCTGGAAGTGTATCTATTCAAATATTTTTTTTTCAAATCGGTTCATAAACGACAGAGATATGCGGTAACAAACATACAAAAAAAAAATATATACAACCGAATTGAGGACCTCCTCCTTTTTTGGGAAGTCGGTTAAAAATTAAACTTGGTTACTTTTAAATTTCAAATTCAAGTAGCGAAAGCCACACAACTAATTCCCAAGGTCTGCCTCCTAATTACAGTAGAAAATGGCAATGGGGAACGCAACAATGGAGATCATTTTGACACCCTTAGCGCAGTCCAAATCTTTTGAAATGTGAAAGAAGGAATATTTAAGTCAAAAAGTTTCCCCTATTCAAGTTTCATAAGATTTAGATAGCGCTAAGGCTGCCAAAATGATCACCATTGTTACATTAATAATAACCGCAGGGCACGCTTGTGGCGAGCGTTTGGTAAGTGGCGACACCGCGGAGCCCCATTACTCCCTGGGGTCAACGGAGAGCCCTGACCCTCGGCTTGCCTTAGCTGGCTGGCCGAGGGTGAAGGCGCAAGAGCGAAACCTATGCTCCAAGTGTGGAAGTGTTAAAGGCATAAAGCCAGGAGTAGCGCTTAGTAAAACTGCAGCACACTTCTCAACACCCTTAAGCCGTCTACGCCAACGTTGCCCCTTACGCTGCCTTCATTGGCGGTATATTTAAGGGGCCCGTTTAGTGAACGGCAAGTCACCTGCCTAAATCGTTTTTAATAATTTATAATTGGCAGGTGCCGTTTCTCATATTATAATAGCCCAATAAACATTCAATTAGCATGTTCTCCTTACAATAGCACCAACTTTCATCCATTTCCACAATAGTTTAATCATCTTGTTTTCCATCCACCATACCAATAATGTTTTTATATCCTAACTAGTTGCGCCCCGCGGTTTCACCCTCGTGAATAATGATGAAAATTGATGATGATGATGATTATGAAAAGTAGCCTATGTGTTAATCCAGGGCGTAAAGTATCTCCATTCCAAATTTCACTCAAATCCATTCAGTAGTTTTTACGTGAAAGAGTAACAAACATCCATCCATACTCACAAACTTTCGCGTTTATAATATTAGTAGGATTGTAAAAGGGCCTCTTATTGTTGGCTAATACGGCCCCAGTAATGCCTCATAAAGGTCCAGGTTAAGCCTGTGTTTGAAAATAAATGACTGAAATAATAATAATGTTTTGTTTCAGGCTACATGGGAAATGTATAATAAAATTATACCTAAACAATAAGCCCATAGAATATATACCTTATAGACTAACATATTGTATATACATTCCCCATTGCCATTAGCTTCTGTAATTGAAGGTCTGGTTGCTGTTCGATCAGCCTCCTGGCAACTGCTATCGGCTCCACATCACGAGAGGCACCCCGCGGTCTCATGAATTGTTAATACCGTTTAATTATCATCGTGAAATTTAATTTGAAATGTGTCCGCAAAAAGCTAGGCATGCAATGGCGGGCTACTGTTGCAACCGAAACGAAGCAACAGTGTTATCTCTGGACGACCTCTGTGACAGGCGAAGGTTCGCCTGCGACGCAGGAGGTTGCGGGTTTGATTCCCGCCTAGGAACAAATATTTGTACGATCTGCAGATATTTTGTTCAGGGTGTTCTGGGTATTTTTCTATGTAAAATAAAAAATATCTATCTATGTAATATATTGTATTAAGTATATCAGTTATCTAGTACCCATAACACAAGCTCTGCTTAGCTTGGGGCTAGATAATGTTGTGTGAAATGTACAGCATTTATTTATTTATCTTTCGTTTACAAACCCAAAATTGCTGGTAGCAAGAATCTTCAAGGATTCTACCATTACTCACTCGAGGACATAGGAACAGTGCTGCCATTCAGCACAGAGTTCTCCGTTATTTTAAGGAATTGGGCTGGCTGGGGTAGGGTTAGAAGGGGGACAATGCACAATACACCCCAATGCGGGAAGTCAGTGCAGATCTTATCGCCCCCATTTTGAATCAGAATTAGAATTAGATCTTCAAGGATGTCATGAACGAAACACTACCAGACCGTTCCCAGTCAGACTTCTAGCTTTTAGTTATTTTGACGGCCAGAGAAAAAAGCAAGAGGTAAAATATGTTCAGCAGTGAACTTCTAAATGCTGATGATGATGATGATGATGATGGTGAACATAAAACACCAAATCCGTGGTCCGGGACAATTGCTTGTGAAAACTCAGACTACGGCCTCTGCTTTATCCTACAAGCGTGTGATTTTTAGAGTTCCGTACCTCTAAAGGTACCAACGGAACCATTAAAGAATCACTCAGGTGTGTCTGTCTGTCTGTCATTTTCTCTGAATCTGTGGCGCAATTACGTAATTCTGTTTCTATAGGTTTCAATCGATTTCAATGCTGTAATCACCCTCCTGAATTCTAGTTTCAGGAAACATTAACTAAATATTTAATACAAAAACTTATGTCATCGTGACATATAAAATGAAAGAACTCGTTTTGAGAAATAAAAATGTGTTAGTTTTTATAATTTTAAAATGATTAGTTTAAAAGATATTAAAGAAAATATGCGAAAATTTACCGTTCCCCCTAACTACGAAAATACTGAACAAAAATTTTGAAAAGACACGGAATATTGCACTCTTAGTTTACAAGAAAACCTAAGTGAAAATCCTTAGTTCGTAAATGGAAATTTAAGAACTAAGAACGTAAGAACTAAGAATTTAAGAACATGGAAACGTAAACCGGAAAATAATCGTAATGAGAACATGCGTATAAAATTGTGTGTATTGTCTACATAGACATACACTAAGGACATACCGGACGCTCGCTAGATAACCGCCAAATAAACCGGTGTCAAAAATCAGTTGACTGACACCCTCGATAATCAGTCGGTGACGTACATTGCACGTGATTGTTTCGGCCACAAAATGCCGTATTGTGTGGTGAAAGGCTGCAGAAACAATTTTGAAAAGTATAACTTAAAAAAATATGGTATTTTTTATCATCGGTATGGCAAAATGTTGTATGTTGAACTTTCCCTAATTATAGAAAACAATTTTATTTCCTTGGTAGATCGCTCTCCAATTCAATAGAGACGACATACAAGCAAAACGCTGTAACTTTGTAAGGATGTTAATTGATACGCGTGCGAGTTTCTTGGTTGTAAATAACTGGACTCTCAATAAGCAAAAAGGTTATGGCGTTCGGGTTTTTTTGTTCATTTCAACGTAGTTATAATGTAATCCGAGAGATGGCGCTGATTTTTCTCTAAGGAGGCATTGCTATATTGTTTTGTCCGACAAGCGTATCTTTACTTTATATCTATGATTGTCTAATGTTAGTTGGTGTCTCCACGTGAGTCCGACTCGCACTTGACCGGTTTTTATTATGTAAATAAATTCCATTAACCGAAAAACAGAGTGGTTACGTAAGGATGGGTTCGCAACTTGGAATAAATCTGCGGACTTTCACCCACTGACACCAAAGCTTTATTAACGCAAGTAGACACAGAGCCACAGAGCCACAATACTGTGCAGAAGGGCAAATCGAGGTAATTCCATTTATACAATAAATAAATAAATAAATTCTGGACATTTCAAGCTAAGCAGAGCTTGTGTTATGGGTACTAGATAACTGATATACTTAATACAATACATTACATAGATAGATATTTTGTATTATACATAGAAAATACCCAGAACACCCTGAACAGTTATCTGCAGATCGTAATCGGAATATTTATTCCGAGGCGGGCATCGAACCCGCCACCTTCTGCGTCGTAGGCGAACTTTCGCCCGCCGCGCCCTAACTAGTATACTTGCGCAGTTAGTGGTGTGCCGAAACGTGCGGGGATCATCGAATAATTTGAAAATATTAGGTTTATATGAACTAAGTTTTCATATTTTTCATCAATCCCTCTACGGAGCTACTTACTAAAATGGGCTTAGGTTTATTATGGTCCAAGCGGGTGTGTTTAATTTTTTTTTTTGTTAATTGTGAGTAATATACGTTTTGTTGTTATAAATAAAGGGATAACGGTGACAATTGTTATTTCCTCTTTTCAGTTTTTGTTATCATATTTTTGTTATACCTAGTTATAAAGAATTTCACACGCAATTTAAGCCTTTTTCG
The DNA here is from genome assembly GCA_951392215.1 of Epirrita christyi. Taxonomy (NCBI): domain Eukaryota; kingdom Metazoa; phylum Arthropoda; class Insecta; order Lepidoptera; family Geometridae; genus Epirrita; species Epirrita christyi. Next base: position 14,447,783 of record OX595843.1, on the reverse strand, counting down.
AAAAGTTTGTCAAATAAGGAAAAAATAGTTATTACCCGCAGCGGTAATCGAACCTCTTGCATCTCAGCCGCCGCACCCTAGAGGTCGTCCGTATAACTGAGTACTTGTTTAATATTTTTTTATTGGATTTATTGCTTTTTCTACACTGTGTGCACATTTTGTAGTATTTTGGAAGTAATGTCGATGCACCACTCGCGCTGTCCCGAAATTGAAACCGATAACGTTATTGTAGGTATATGAACAAACCTGGCTCTGGTCATTACAAAGATCCCGGATATCACGACCTGATGATATAACGCTTTTTGGGGCTTTCTTAACTAAAAACATCGTTTTGTTTCATTTCATTCTTCTGGGTGAGCGGGATTAATTAGGCTCCATCTGCACTTACCATTAGGTGAGGTTTAGCCAAATGTAAGCCCATATTTTATTAACCGACTTCAAAACAAGGAGGAGGTTTTCAATTTAACTATATGTTTTTTTTGTATGTTTGTTTAAATAAACCAGACATGCGTCTCCTCTAGGTACATTGTAGGGTTCCGGAGTTTACTAAGCGCAAGACTACGGACGGCCGGCGTAGGCTTAGTAATAATAGGGTCCGCTTTGGCACCCTTTTGGGTACAGACCCCTAAAAAATAACACTCCAAATTGGTCTCATTTACAATGCAATAATATGTGAGGACTCTATTACTGTGGTGTGCAAGAATAAACCTCTACGCCATGTCACCACCCCATGGATTATACCATGAATAGATGAATAGAAATTGGTGGAGAATTATTTATTTCATTTTATTTATTTATTTATCTATTTATTTATTTAAAAGGCACTGAGTATTAAAACCTTTAAAATCTGTTTAAAGGTAGGCCCAATTTTGCCACTTATTTTACCCCTAGCTGTTGTACTCCTAGCAAAACAATCATTCTTGTGTATTGAAATTGATTGAATGAATTGACTCTAGAATTGAAACTAAAATGTACCTATGTAAGCTCCTTCAGTGGATTTATAACTTTAACCTCCGTAACACAGGATTAGCACGGGTAAGTTCAAAGTACCACAGATATAAATAAGATAACGTAAATAGTACTTTGACCCGTCAAAGCGATGCTAAACAAATCGCTGATTTTAATGCTATTTGATACGGCACATATCCAGGAGCAATCAGGGGTGGACAACATTTCAGAACATTTACATCATATATTTTTTTTTAACTTTTTCTGTATCTGCTAAATTAAGTACCTACTACAAACGGGCCGCAGTGTCAGAACGTTTTGCATGTGGGCCACAGTGTCGTATCAAGAATTTTGCCCTTTACTTCGTGGGACACAAAGACAACATCCCTATATTTGATCCGGGGAAGTACAACCGTAGGTACCAATTTCTGCACAATGAAAGAAAGAAAGAAAAAAAAACAGTTCATTAATGGTCCAAAAAACACACAAGCACTAAAATATCATACATATTAAATAACAATGACAAAATCTGTGTGTCTGTTGCAAACCACAAAAGGGGGGAAGGCCCTTTTGTGGTTTGCAACTCAGCATTTTCTAGGCCGCCTAAAGAACCCAGCGTGATCTTCCGTTGGGGCCTAGAGTGAACCATGGAAATCCGCAATGCTGTGTTCCGGTATGAAAGTTATGGATTGTGATGACATAACATGCACATAGGAATTTCCGTCTTAACATCTTAGGGTAGCGAGCACAGTGCATTGCAACGTAGGGCGCGTCCTAGGTGGACATGACCAGTGAGGTAATGCGTTGTTATAGGCAGAGGTTACTGCTTATCATCAGGTGAGCCATCTGCTCTTTCCGTCATATATTTACAAAAAAAGCCATCAAAAACATTACCGACCGGTCGGTAATTTTTGGGATACTAGGTATAACTATATTGGCTAATTTTAAAAAATGAGTACGAATAAGTATGAATAGTATAAGTTTAATTCAAAAGATTCACGTCAACTTGACATTGACTCATCAAGTATCGTTCAAAAAGAGAAAACGGCTGCGTTAGAGAAGGATAAAAAGAAGACTGCGTTCCGTTTTACGCTTAAACATATTGAAAAGAATAAAATTGCTTAATTTCTTAATTAAAATAAAACATATATTATAAAGTAGGTACATTTTAGAGTAGGGTTGACTCCCTACCCTCAATGGATCACTTTCAATCAATTCTACATTGATCTTCATTTAACTAAGTAACAGAAAAGGTCCAGTACCCCTGAAACTATGATGTATCTCGAAAATCAGTGGTGTCATCATTGATTTCTGAGAATATCAGCATACCGGCCGCATGCCGCCTTATAACCTACTTATGTACCTACTCTATCAATGGAAAGTTTTTAACACATGCTCTATATACAAAGTAAAATGTTTTCAGAGTAGTTTTCTTTTAAACCGACTTAATAAAAAGGAGGAGGTTCTCAATTCGGTTTTATTTTCAACCGACTTCAAAAAAGGAGGAGGTTCTCAACTCGACTGTATGTTTTTTTTTGTATGTTTGTTACGCGATAACTCCGTCAATTACGAACTGATTTTAATGATTCTTTTTTTGTTTGGTAGGTCAGAGAAAAATTATTTGGGATCTTCAGAGGTGATCCCATATATTTTTTATCGAAATGAGGGGTTTTCACGGCCGTTCCAAATCATGCTTTCAGTGTTAAAACTAGATGGCGCTACACACATACACATATCTTTACATAGCTGTCAAGTGTCAAAATAAAGTGAAATGTCAATATCACCAACGTAAGACTTTTTTCTGCTTTTCGAAACGAAACGGACTTTTTCTGCTCTTTCGAATGGATACGTCGTCCTTTTTTATTTTATTTCAATTTCTAGTGTTTTTTTGAGTTATATCGTGTAATTTCGGTGGCATTTTAACCGGTGTAGCTTATAAAGAGCATATAGTAGTGAATTTTAATAAAATAAGTGAATTGCGTGTCTTTACTAGTCTAACTAGTTATTTATAAGTATAACAAGCGTAGCGTGTGCTGTCTTGCTTATTTTTGCTGATCTTTATTTACTTTTGACTACCTTCCTAAGGTTTTTAAGTTCTCATTTACTATGTATCAGCAACTCCTTGCTCCGAGGCACCACACAGGCGCTTCTCACCTAGTGGTAAGACGGACCATTTTTGTAAGCCAAGCCGTGTTGTTGCCTGATTCTTCTAGGCTTGGTCGCGTTGGAACAGGAGTAATTTTAGTTTATAAGACGATTCAAAATGATCCTTGTGATTTCAATGAATAAAGTTCTTTTTGACTTTGACTTTGACATAGACCTCTCCCATAGTCAAGATGAACGGTCTTGATCCACCTCCATCCACCGACTTCTCGCGGCCTTAACAACGTCGTCGTTACAATTTATTGATAATTCCCACACGTAGGTAACTTCACATCCAGTTATCGTAGATTCCTCGAGTTCCTCGTATCACGGACATCCTCAAAGCACCCTGCTGAACTCATTTACACGTCACACAACTTTAAAACATTGCAAAATAGATCGTATTCCAACGTACTAGGGTGCAAGTAAAGTGTAGAAGTCAATTTGTCAGTGGATAATTTTACACTGAAGCAAAGATTTTTGATCTAATATAGAGCTTACTGAGACGAGATAGAGCTGAAAGTGATTAGTTGTCGATCGACGGAAGCTGTACGGCCTCGTGGTTCGGTTTGGTACAAGTGGTAATCTGTAGCGTAATTTTTTTTATTGTCAGTTAATTATTTTAGTGGTAATTGGTAGTGTGGTTAAATGTTAGGATAGGTTAAAAATTTTAAGAAAAAAATTTTGTTTGAATGTGGGTTGAGTCGATATAAATACCTGAATGGGTTAAAAGTTTTTGGGTTGAAACAAGAAACACCCCTAATATAGAGCTTACTAAGACCGGATAGAGTTTAAACTGATAATTGGTCGATCGACGGAAGCTGTACGGCCTCGTGATTCGGTTTGGTACAATTGGTTAACTGTAGCGGATAACCGTCAGTTAATTATTTTGCTCAAAAGGTTGATGCGGTAAAATGTTAGGTACTATTTAGTAAAACATTATATTTTTTAGTCTGTTTGTTACCACCATTGAGTTTTTGAGGAGAAAAATGTATTTGCAAATATGAAGTTAATTAGATTTGAGATTTAATTAAGTAATTAAGTATGATATGTTTTCGTATCTTAAAACGTTAGTAAATCGGCGCACGCGTCGAGGAAGTGACGTCACGGCGCGCCCCATCTTATCTCGACTAGGTCACAGAATGAAGAACAGTTGTTACCACGCACCACTTATCGATGTTTCCGCCGAGAGGTCACATCACTAGTGAGAAAACGTTCCGAGCTACGCAGAAATCATTTTACTTTCTGGTACAGAGGAAATAGTTGTGGCTTTTTGCAGTTTGCTTGCGATCGATATCACATTTGGTATTTTTTAAATTCTTATCAGATGTAATTTATTGTGAAACATAAGTAAGTATTACAGATGTTAGGTACACATTAAAAAGGCTAAAAGTTTATTTTTTAAGCTGTATTTTACTAAACTGTGTTTAGTTATAACTAGTAGTTCGCCCCGAACGGAGACCTCGCGATGACACCTTTATCAGCCCGACTAATTTAAGAGAGGAAGAAAGGGTATGTAAGTATGTTTGTATGGATGATCCATCAGAAAATCTAAAACTATCGAGTAAATTTTTCTAATATGAAAGAGATTTTGTGAAGCAAGAAAAAAGTTTTTTTATTTAAGCAGTGCCATCTAGTTGTAGTTTTGCTACCTAATTTTTAAAGATTTAAGTTTTCTACACTAAAAATGGATATTACAAAGAAAAAATCCTCAATTTTCGACTTCTCCCCGTAGAACAAAATATAATTAAATAATAAATTTCAGCATTACCAGCATTAGAGAACTTGAAGTATCTTCGAGATATTTTTTTGCATATTTTACTTTCTTTACCCTTCTAACCGATTTCTAAAAACATTTACTGCGAAAAAAAATTAACCTCTATAGGAAATTTTTCTACACATCATCGAAATAGCCTTTGAATAAGACTAAGCAACAGGGCGAAAATACTACATACATGTTAGTATTTAAAGTACTTGACGAATTAATTGATAACGTCCTTTTGACGAAAACATAGAACTCCAATGTCATTCAAGTTCCTAGGAATGGGGGGTCAACAATGGATGTTATATTGGTTATTGTTTTTTAAGGTTCAGGGTTTCTAATTTCTTTAATTTCAGACTTTTCCCTGTAGTTGTGAAACAAAAGCCACAAGCATACCAAATTTCAGCATTGTGGGACTGCTGGAAGTACCCTAGAATTTTTGATTTTTGCGTTTTTTATTTTCCCTAATATCTCGGAAACCACTAAGTTTAAATACATATTAAAAACAGCTTTGAAATGTCCAACTAAAGCGCTTTCATTAGACACCCCACTTGATCTGACTGTCTCACTTTTATTTTTTTTACCCCCTCTTGGACCCCAATATCTCAGCAACCCCCTGACCGATATAGCTCATAACCTTACCTACAAATTGTACCAATACTATCTACCCCCATACCAAATTTCATGAAGATCGGATTAACGGTTTGGAAGTTTTCATCGGACAAACATACATACATACTGCTACATTGCTGAGATATTGGGGTCCAAGAGGGGGTAAAAAAAATAAAAGTGAGACAGTCTGATCAAGTGGGGTGTCTAATGAAAGCGCTTTGGTTGGACATTTCAAAACTGTTTTTAATAAGTATGTAGCCTTAGTAGTTTTCGAGATATTAGGGAAAATAAAAAACGTAAAAATCAAAAATTCTAAGGTACTTCCAGCAATCCCACAACCCTGAAATTTGGTATGCTTGTGGCTTTTGTGTCACAACTACAGGGAAACGTCTGAAATTGAAGAATTTAGAAACTTGTACTCCATAAAAGGAAACCAATATAACATCCATTATTGACCTCCCATTTCTAGGAATTTGAATGACGTTGGAGTTCTATGGTTTTCGTCAAAAGGACGTTATCAATTAATTCGTCAGGTACTTGATATAGGTACTAACAGGTATGTTGTATTACGTCCCGTTGCTTAGCCCTATTCAAAGGTTATTTCGATGATGTGTAGGAAATTAGAGTAGTTACTGGTAGATCCTGTACTGTACTAGTAGACCTCGAGGTGAAAATTTTCAAAAATAATAATAGAAAATATGGAAATTACTTAGTTAAGTAGTCGGGCTGATAAAGGTGTTATCGCGAGGTCTCAGTTCGGGGCGAACCACTAGTATTTTATAAGTAATAAAGACCTTTAAAATAAAAAAAAGGTTGTTTTATAAAATGTTATTTCAAGTTTGAGCTCAAGTGCATGGTAATCAATCCAACGATGAACCCCCTAATTACAGTAGAAAATGTAAATGGGGAATGCAACAATGGGGATCATTTTGGCAGCCTTAGCGCTATCTAAATCTATTGAAAACTGAAAGGAGGAATATTTTAGTTAGAAATTTTAATTTGTTGTTTAGAAATTACCTCTATTCAAGTTTCGTAAGATTTAAATAGCTCTAAATTGATCTTCACTGTTGCGTTCCCTATACTGGGCAAAAAGTAATGAAAATTACAATCAAAAGAAAGTTGCTAAATAAATCGAAACGAGACGGTCTGGTAACTTGCTTCTATCAAAGTTTTCTGTTAATGAGTATTTACTGATTGATCCAGTGGCTATGATCCGGTGAACTTTGATGTTACTAATGAATCCGCTCTTAAAACACTATTAGGTTCACAAAATAACTTTAGTGATTTCTAGAATAATTATTTTAGTGAGATTTATATAAGATTTTGATATGAGTTCTCATAGTTTACAAAAAGAAAAAAATTATATCGTATTCTTAAGCTTTTTATCTAGTGAAATCATACATTCAGTAAACAATCCGAATTACACCACTCGATAAAAAAAATAAACAACGATATCTCCTTTTTAACCTTTTTAAAATTGAAATCTAATTTTAGACTAACTCCTGACACGTTTGAATTTTTGGAACAAATGGTAAATTGGGTAAAATGGTAAATTGGATTAGTGAATTTATCAACAAAATCTAACAAAACTTTAAAGAGAATTTTTAAATCATTATTTTATACACAAAACCTAGGTATCAGAGCGTGCGCTCGCCTTCTTTAGTTCATACAAAAATTTAGTTGAACCTATAGCGTCTTAAATAAATATTACAAAAAGCCAACTTTAAAAAAACCTCTACATACAACGTTGCGGCACCTCACAGGACTTTCATTAAATTCCGAACTATTTTACCTTATGCTGTATTTGATCCATTTTCTATATGATAGGATTGCGAACAGGCAGACAGTGGCAGCCAATAATCGCTCGATCTAGACATATGCCAGCGCAGGCGCATAGAAACTCAAACCATTCATTATCATTTAATTATTTACAATCCAATTTCAAAATTCTCATGACTTCTGTACATATAGAAATCTGTTATGGTACATACGTATTGCATTTGCTTACTTTACGGCTATTGAAATTGAGATGTCTTTGCGTTTTTTTTTTGCGTCTACGTTGCTACAAAAAAAGCCAAAAAATTCTTAATAATGTTAAAATTAATAGATAGGCATTTAAATAAACTACGTGATAGAATCCATACAAAAACCTAAGAGCGCTCAGAATAAGCAAGTTGAAGTGACAATGGGAAGGCCATATAGCTCGCAAAACCGACAAACGTTGCAGAAAAACTGTACTCGACTCTTTTTAACCGACTTCCCAAAAAAGGAGGAGGTTCTCAATTCGGTTGTATTTTTTTTTTTTTTTTTTTTTTTTTATTTAATGTTTGTTACCGCATATCTCCGGCGTTTATGAGCCGATTTGGAAAATTCTTTTTTTATTTGTATAGATATACTTCCAGATTGGTCCCATTTTTTCAAAATCCAGTTCTGATGATGGGATCCATGAGGAATTGAGGGAACTCCTCAAATATTGTAGGCATACATATGGCGATTTTGATATTTTCAGCAACAAACCAAGCATTTGCATTCAAAAATTATAATAATCCTTTCACCACTATGGTTCTTTCATAATTTTTTTTTCATCCAAATATTTTGTCAAATACTATGGCGGAAGTCGGTTTTTTAAATGAAAAGTTATGTTAGTAGTACAACTTCAACTTCGAAGCCTTCCACTAAGAGCACTATTTGATTCTTGTGAAAGAGTTCGCCCGAGGAAGTACTAATAACACCGTACATATTTCTGCCGCCAAGCAGTAGTGCTCGCATTGCTGTTTCGGTTTGAAGGGTACGGGTGCTGGTGAAATAAAAACCCCATCATATGAGGGATATGAGGGAGGCGTCATCCAACAGTGGACGTCTAAAGGCTGCTGATAATGATGATGACAAAGCTTCAGGTTGGCCAACTTTACTGTGTTTTTCTTATTACTTTTGCTTTCTTTTACTGTATAGTAGTCAAGCTCCATAAACGGTATTGCCAGTATCCTGTACGACCATCGGATGTTTGCTAAAATATAAAAAAGTTAAAGAGCGAATAAAGTCATATCGCGTCGTTAAACGCTTTAAGATTTCTGACGATATTGTTCTTAACGGCTTAAAATAACCACTCAATACTAACACGTGTGCAAACATGTTCATCCGTCTGTTATTTTACACTTATTGCTTGTATAAATTACTAAAAGATACTTAATATACCTACAGAAATTTTTTGTAATTGGAAGTTTTGAAAGTTAATAACTTTTCATTTAAAAAACCGACTTCCAGCATTAGCATTCGACTAAATATTTGGATGAAAAAAAATTATGAAAGAACCATAGTGGTAAAAGGTTATGATACTTTTTGAATGCAAATGCTTGGTTTGTTGCTGAAAATATCAAAATCGCCATATGTATGCCTACAATATTTGAGGAGTTCCCTCGATTCCTCATGGATTCCATCATCAGAACTGGATTCTGAAAAAAATGGGACCAATCTGGAAGTATATCTATTCAAATAAAAAAAGAATTTTCCAAATCGGTTCATAAACGCCGGAGATATGCGGTAACAAACATAAAAAAAAAAAAAAATACAACCGAATTGAGAACCTCCTCCTTTTTTGGAAAGTCGGTTAAAAATAATGGCATTTTTTTGTATTTTATTCAATAGAGTATTGCCATAACCACTACGCTTGGCAAGCTGATTGGTGATGCAGTGTTGGTGTTGAGTACGCAGGTGGATGCTGCAGTCCATCCCCTGGTGAAATCCCTTAGTCGGCAGTTACAACATCCACGGAGGAGAAATAGGAATTAGGCCGGGCATAACACCCCCCTTACAACTAAATGTATTTTCATTCTTTCGACAAAGGCTCTTTTGTCTATCTCTATAAGCTGATGATGATGTGTAAGTGAGTTGGTATTTTAAAGACAGACATGGCGCCCCATCTACACATTTACATATTCATCTAAAAGTCATCAAATAATTCAAAATGCTTGTTGCGTATTATCGATCAGCTGGTGATGCAGTTTGCACAGCAGTAATAAGATTTTCCACACACACATGTAAATAGCCTCTGATAAATAATGACTGATTACACCAACAGGCTTTTAGATAGTCTGCCCTATTCCCTAACTGAAAGTCACTCGGTGACTAATGACAAGTAAAATTACCATCAATCGACCAATTCTTTATGATAATTTTGAGCAATTAATGATAATTTTACTTGTCAAACTGTGTGAAAGTCACCCAGTGAGTTTCAGTTAGAGAATAGGGGAGGACTATGTTTGTGACTGTTGGGTGTATGATTTTGTTAACCCCATAGGTTCACGAAGGATTGCTGTCATTTTCTTTATCGAGAAAACGGAAAGAGATAGAACTATTTGTAGCGTATACGATTTCCTGGGGTTTGTAAACTTACGTAGTATATGCATAATTTTCATCAACATTTTTCTTAGCAAACTGTCGGTTTGACGTTCCGTTCCGTTTCCAAACAAATATGTTCTTAAGAATCTATTTTTTTAGTGCAAATGTGTATTAGCTTTAGTCAAACAAACGGCAAATCCAATCAGATAAGCCACGAGGAAACGAGATGCCAATACCTTATCAGCGAAGGTTGGATAGAGACAGCATTTTGCGTGCTATCTGTTAATATCGACTCAGATTACTAAGGTCATAACTCGACTTGAAATATCGATCGATTTTGAGATTAAATTAATTAAGTGTTGGGTTGCTTTTTATGAGTAAGAAATTTAAGAGCAGTGGGAACTAAGAGGCGACCCTAATTATACGAAAGCCATGAGTTCAAATCCGGTAGCGATTGCACTCTCTGTGACGTAATGTCCTCAAAATAAGAGATGAAAAACCTTGTGAAGAAAACATACTTATGGGAGAAGATTGATGTAATTATGTAGAACCAAACATTTTAATGCCCATTTTCACAAATCAACTCAAAATTTACGGGACACTTAACGCATTTCGCCTCCAATAGGAGAAATGTGCAAAAACGAAATCCCATTTATGTAAAAAAAAAATTGACCAGTTCATATGAAAACTGTCAAATTTTAAATACAATTTTGTTAAATTGTACAATGTTGTTGTTTTGTTAAATGTATTTAGTATTATTTATTTATTTAATAAATTAATTCACACGTTTTATATACCAATAACATTAATTAAAGATATAGTATGGAAAAAAAAGAAACACAATAATGATATAAAACAATGACAAATTTATGCACATGGTACCATGGTACTCGTAGTTCCTATAACCACGACACAGGGAATCCTAGTGTGGGATCATGACTACGTATGTGGCTGTTGGATGTTATGTTATATGTAAGTGATAATAATGGTTGAAATACTAATGTTTAATTTTAAGAGTTAGTGAAATCTGAGTTTGATATCTATTGCAATCTTAAGTTATAAACTTACAGGCAGTGGTAATGTTTGTGCGCATGCGTTGATGACGGAGATATGAACAGCGGCGCCGGCGATGTTGAGCTGAGTGCACACTGGAGCGCAACGCACAAAAAAGTAAACATTTGAAATACAAATAACCATGTCTGAGAAATTTAATTCGAGATTTTTCATTCGAGAAATTTAGTTCGAGATTTTTCGTTCGAGAAATTTCATTCAAAATTTTTCCTTCGAGAACTTATTTTACACATATTGAGCCAGAACAACTTTTTTGGAGTGTTTCCCAGTGGTCAGATTGGTGGTCAGACTAGTCTGGCCAACGGGAATTATTTTTCCCGTTGTTTAGATTAGCTCTTAATTTAGTAAAGTACTGTTGAATACAAAAAAATACGAAGAGGTCATGTAAATTTCTAAATATGTTTCATTTATAACTTGCACTGATTGAAACTCTTTGCTAGATGTTTTATGGTTGTAACAAGAAAAGGACCCGGGATAGTCAACTTACTGAGAATTTTACAAAAAAAATATTTTACCAAAATAACAAATAAACGGACAAAGGAAAATATAATGAGAGACGAATTCATAATGTATTCACAAATGATGTTAACTACTGGAGAATTGACTGTTGGTAATTTTTTAGAACGCCTTAGATAAATTTGATAATAAAATGCAAAACAGTTTTCTCTTAGATTGTACTTTTTTCTATGTCTTTTCCAGCTGTCAAATAAATCTGGCCAATGGGAAAAATAATTCCCGTTGGCCAGACTAGTCTGACCACCAATCTGACCACTGGGAAACACTCCTTTTTTGTATTCCAATATAGTTACACCTTGAATTTTCGCTGACTGTACTACTTTTGTAGTAAGTTCGTCACAGGATCTATTAGTAATTCGAAAACTGTCTAATAATTTAAAGGATCTATTAGTGACTCCAAAGTCCACAGAATCATAACTAAGGGATCTATCAGTAACTACTCGATGAAACAACTTGCCCTTGGTTTATAATAGAACAAAAATATATCTAGATATATGCACAATCTTAAAACTACTGAAACTACCATAATCAACGTTCTCAAACAGCTGATGACAGACCACAAAGGCAAGACTAATGAAAAAATTGGTTAAAAGAGTTTGAATACCTTTGAATTTATTAATTTTTCGAAGTCTAGCTAAAGCCACTTACATAACACAACCGTAGCGTTTCCGCTAATACATTAAAACGAAAACGCAGTTGACGTAAATAATTGCGTTGATATGGCTAAAACTTATCTAACAGCCGTCGGAAATATTGGCTAAAAGAACCAGAATTAGACTAGGTGTATCACGGTTTTCATACAATTCTACAAAAAGCTAGTGCGTGGTTTAATCGCAAAATCATTTGTGCTTTTTCACCGGTGAGTCATAGCCCTAGCATTAAATCTCAATTTATTGCAATAAACCGAGATAATAGCACAGATTACTCCGCGATAACTTTAGATGTTTGCACTAAGCCACCGCACTGTTTATCGCAATCAACAAGCCATACAGTAACTCAACTTCATAGAACTTAAACACACACACGCACACAGCTACGAGTATGCAACAAACACAAGCACACAAGCCTCACATACACAAGCTCAAAGTCACGTAGCGGGCTAAGGCCCGGAATTATTTCCTATGCTCGGAATTTCACTAAGTGATAAAATCCGAAACGACATAGCAAACCAGACGACCGGAGTGTGAGAAAGCTTCCCTCGCAACCGATCTCACTTTTAAGGTCGCAGGAAGTCGGTGGATGGCGACTCCTCCGGCCCGTTTGTCGTGGTATTGAGGCGGATGCGGCCAGTGGCAGACTTCTACGGGCTGATAATGATTATCTAAGCTACTACAGCTATGAGTGGTCTGAGGTGGTTTTACAACCTCTACATGTGTAGACTCTTAATTATAAAGAAAAGATACTAGGAAAATACGCGTGAAAAGTTTTAAACCAATAAAACCTATGATCTACCAGGATCCATAAAATGTGCTGAGAAGTAAACTCTATAGAGCGAGATGCAGGGCGATTCTAAAACGTCGGAAACGTTTCCGATCGGATTCGTTAGTTTTTCATTTCGATGTGGTAAGTAACTACAACAATTTTCTCTGGTAAAACACAGTAAAAAACAATAAATATTTTATATTACTGTGTTTTACTAGAGAAAATTGTTAGAAAATTGTTTTAGTTACTTACCACATTGAAAGGAAAAACTAACGAATTCGATCGGAAACGTTTCCGACGTTTTAGAATCGCCCTGAAGGTAAGGCCTAGAAGCATAAATACCATGTTCAATATTTAATCTACCTGTGATCAAAAACTTTTCTCGAAAGCATTTCTTATACAAAATGAAACCGTTGCTATGCTGGTGGTAACTGATCTTGGATCAATAGATCAAAATTATATTGAAAATGGCAGTATGCTAATAGAATTGAAAGATTTCTGGCAGGATAAGTGGATAGCCAGCACTTCATGCACGGCTATTATAAATTAATCAAACATTGGGTCTAGTATGTGTGTGTGTGTCAAACATAATCAATTACTTACACAAGTAGAGCTACTGCTTCTCTCTTAGTCAATTGTTGTGCTGTTTTATAGTCGAGGTGTGGTTTTAGACATTGTAGATTCGTATTAAGATGTTGACGACCTATTTGTTGTATACCAACCGTTGTTTAAACTTAATTCGTGGTTTAGTTAACTTATCTCGATTTGAAGTAGAACTAATTGGCATTGCTACATTTGAGATGCAAATTTGGACAAACAGGATGTACGAAAACTTGACGGGACGGCGCGCGGCGCCACACCATGATTTTCGATCGATACATCATCATCTTCATAATCATCATCATCACCATAATCATCATCATCATCATCATCATCATCAGCCGTTAAGCGTTCACTGTTAGTCGGGGCCTTCCTCATAGAATGCAAAAGGGGAAATTGGCAACAGGCGGATTGATGATCACTGTACTCAGACTCTGCCTCTGGTGTAATATCTACGTTGTCCGTTATACTTCGCTTATTACTGTATATCCAGAGGTCACCTTTCAGCGATAAAACCGTCCATTGTACTACAAATTTTAATATATCCTATTATATTTAACTAGTTGTGCCCCGCGGTTTCACCCTCGTGAATAATGATGAAAATTGATGATGATGATGATGATGAAAAGTAGCCTATGTGTTAATCCAGGGCGTAAAGTATCTTCATTCCAAATTTCACTCAAATCCATTCAGTAGTTTTTACGTGAAAGAGTAACAAACATCCATACTCACAAACTTTCGCGTTTATAATATTATAGTAGGATACTGAACAATACACAGTTAATATATCTATAACTATTTACTATTTACTTTTGACTACCTTCCTAAGGTTTTTAAGTTCTCATTTACTATGTACCAGCAACTCCTTGCTCCGAGGCACCACACAGGCGCTTCTCACCTAGTGGTAAGACGGACCATTTATGTAAGCCAAGCCGAGTTTGTTGCCTGATTCTTCTAGGCTTGGTCGCGTTGGAACAGGAGTAATTTAATTCTATATAAGACGATTCAAAATGATCCTTGTGATTTCAATGAATAAAGTTCTTTTTGACTTTGACTTTGAGTTTGATATCTTAGTCGGCTTTTACGACATTCCCGGGAGGAGACGGAGGGGTATATTCCCCTCCGTCCTCCTCTATAGGAAAGACACACCACGGCAATCGATTTGATTGATATGCAACATTGCATACTGAAGGCTTTTTCAGACAGGTTTGACTGTGTGTACCTCAGCCACTGTTCTATGATTCATTTTAATAAGGAACTAAATTATTTATTCTAATTCTATTTATTCAATGACATTACAATTTTGACATTTAATAACCTAATTATGACATACTTCATTCAAATTCAATTCAATTCTCAGGATAACAACTAAAGCAAGTGTTTTATGATTGTGTAAATTCTATTTGATTTTTTGACCTTTAACTAATCTAGGATAAGAAACTAACTAACACAATATGATCCATATGTTGGTTGAAATAAATGAATAATAATAATAATAATTGAACTATTTCTCACGCAGGGAAAAAATCTAACTACTTGTAATATATCTAATTTTTAGATGACAAGTTGTAATTGTATGGCAAATTTAAAAAAAAGGTTCCAGTGGTTGTCTGGAAGAGATCGCTCTTAAGCGATAAGACTTTGTATCCTTATTTTTTTGTTTATGGTGTGCAATAAAGTTATAATCTATCTATCTATCTTATGATTTAATGATTTATATTTAATTTTGTCATCACTTTGTACTATTTTGAAATTTGCATGCTAGATAAGCTAAAACCTAATTTATTCTTACCTGCTTATTTAAAACCTATCATGTAACAATATGTTTCAAGCAAATAAATGTATCTTGAGGTTAAAGATTTTTTATTCGCAAGAACAATACAGTTCACCAAAATCATTTAGAACTACGCAGCTGCCGAAATGTTTATCTTTCTATCTATCTCCTTGTATGTACCAGTCACACTTGCCACCTTGTCAGTATCTGGCAGGCTTTTGCGCGAGCTACACGCATGTGTATCACGGACGCATGTGTATTATTTGTGTATGAAAGCATCTCGAAACATCTTTCGCCCATCACCTTGACGCTCGTAAAATTGTCAAGATGCACGAAGTAATGTAAGTATTGCAATTTGTGGGTTTGTTTAAGTACTACTAATTGCAAATGCTAATTCCAAAACTACTTACACCTTGAGGGACACGTGGTAAACGGCAGTTATAATTATAAATCATGGTCGTTATAACACGATTCATAATTATAGTCTACAAGTTTTATAAATGTTGTCCACTTAAACCTTTCGACTAGTAACTCGGTTTACTTAACTTTATAAAAATATCTCAGTAAATAGAAAATTAATTTGACCCAGTAACATTTCTAATTTTAAAATACTTCGGTATAATTTAATAGGTACTTGATTTTATTAAGCTGTTCGTTGATGTTTTATAGATATGTCAGAGAGGGTTACAATCCTTTGTGACCTTTTTATAAATGACATAATTATGAAAAAAGTCACAAGGCCCTGCTAAGGGGCAATCACTGCGATCTCCAATCCGCCTGCCATGCTGATGTGGTGATCATGGCATTGCATTCTATGGGGGAGACCTCGTCCCGCAGTGGAAGTCAACCAGTAAATGATGATGATGATGATGATGATGATGATGATGATGATGATGATGATGAACCTGACAGATCATAAGGTGATCAACAAAGAACCAGTGACACTTTAGATTACAACAAGGTCAAATAAGTGTTAATCTTCAATACAGCACAAACTTAACGTAATGTTCTAAGAACAACATTTAATTTCAAAGATAAAACAAGTTAGATTGTAATTATTATCACCTCATTAGCAGGTGTAACTATTCTAAGACACCGTTAAGAAAACTCGTCACATGAATTTTCAGTTAAAAAAGTAACAACTAACTGTTGTGAGAGTCAACGACGGATCTTCGCACACAATTGCGCACCAGATGTCAACAAACCGTCTACTCCCGCGCACCCCTGAAGTATTGCACCCAATGGCCATCGTGTAGGATGAAAACTACTCCAAAATAAGCAAAACAGTGAAATTTTCATTCCAATATCTTCCTTCGTTCGCATTTTATCTCAATATTTAGCCACATGTGAGCGCCGTATTTGGTATGTTGTTTTTACCGTACACCCGTCCTTTTCTGTCTCTTACCAGTGACCTAAGTGCATCTTACTCGGATGACGTCACCCAACGGTAGTCGAGAGTCGTCGATATTCTAGTTTGAGTCCTTTACTATGTTTCAAAGGTTTTGTGTCAATCAGAGATCATAATCTGTGCAGTGCGATTATAAGCCAGTAAGCTTTGTAATCTGTACAACTTCATAAACACAACTGTCTGAGTCATTGAAGTTATTTTAATACAACGACCTTCCTAATTAAATCCACGTTTAAACCCAGTTCCATTACTAGTATTTAGTATCAAGTACATCATCGTAAATCGGCCTTGGTGTTTCTGATATGGCGTCCATGCCTAAATTATACAATTGCCCTGTCATGACCCTCTAATCATAGGGTAGGTATATATGTTAGTAGGGAGATACAGAGTGCCTTTACATCAGCACATCTGGCTATTTTAATATGAACACAACAAAAGACTACAGTAATTCAACTATACTTATAATGTTTTAAGTCCATCGAGAAGAGGGCCTTACTCTGCATCGTCCGGTTTGAGAATCTTTATTCCCCAACGGTAGCCAGGTCTGCGAGCTATGTGACCTGCCCATTGCCACGTCAACTTGGTAATTCTGAGAGCTATGTCGGTGATCTTGGTTCTTTTACGGATTTCCTCATTTCGGATTCTATCATGTAGTGAAACTCCTGGCATGGCTCTCTCTATATCCCGCTGCACGACTTTGAGCCTGCCAATAGTTAGCTACCACGTCTCAGTATCTTAAGTCATCACTGGCAATACTCACTGATTATTTCCAGCATAATCGTTTAAAAACAAATAAATGCGCCTAAAAAAATGGCCCACACTTCTTAGCATAGTCGCATAGGTGTATTAAATCAGCCGCGCGTCAGACACCGTCAAGCTTGAATTAGTGTTGTGCAGTCCGCGTGTCGTCAGCAGCGGGTGTCGATATCGATATTTATCGATGTGACGTGGCGACTTATTGCCGCCGATCGGCTGATAACGAGCCAATTTGTTAGCCGAGAGGCGCGTCGACAAAACTTTTGTTTGTTTTGCAGCATTGATGATGAGATTGTAGTACTTACAAGTTTTACAAGCTACTTTGTGATGTGACTGAATCTAAAGATCAGGTTTTAAATAATGTTGTTGAAGGTTTTTGATGCAACTTTTCACGAGCTGTTCACTTAGTCGAGCTCTTATAAAAATAGTATCTGAGTAAAACAACGCAATATTATCACCAGACAACAAAGTAGAAGGTGTTATGTGTGAACTTGTGCGAATATCAACGACCGCTATGTTTAATGTATTTCAACTACCGGCAAGTTTAAAATACATGTTCAATAATTGAGAATGAATTTAAGAGATATTTTTTACACAGACTATAAAAAGTAACCAACTGGCTTCTTCAATCGAACCAATTAGCTTTCAAAGGACAAAAAGCAATTTTATTATATTCTGTAATTGAATCGCTCGATAAAAAAGATGTGTAGAATAGATTAAAGTAGTACCAACAGCGTAGAGTTGTTTTAAAATTCATATTTTCGCCGCAAAAAGTGTTATCGATAACAAGGCACATCACTGGCAGCCGGCTCGTTAGTCGGCGGTAATGTGTCGACATTTCTGTCGCCATACTTAAGGACGTGCTGCGTGGTGCGCAAGCGCAGGTTAACCCGCGTTAATCGCTGGTTTACGATAGCCAGAGGTAAATTAGAGCTTACTCGGACTTTAGTGTTTCTTGATGTTTTATGGCCGCCAAATCTTACTTAGATAAAATCGCTCAATCTGAATCATCATCATTAACCTGTAGAAGTGCACTGCTGGACATAGGCTGCTCTTTCATAGGATGCTACAACCAAAGGTCTTGAGTCGCCTCTATCCGCTGATTTTCAACCTCTAAAATGAGTTTAGTCTATCGAGAGGGGCGCCTTTCTCTGCTGCGTCGTCCGGTTTGCGGTCACCACTCGAGAAACTTTATCTGATCCTGAACTTGGGTCTGAATTGTGCTATATTACTCTGTGCGGTTGGTACATCATATATGATCTACAGTCCCACTAGTCCCATGATGGGACAACTGACACTATTTCGTCCAGTATCCCCATAGCACGAGTGACATGGCGGAATGAAATATATGGAAAGCTTCCTAAGACAAAAGTATCCGTATTGTATATTGGAACTGTATGTACTATACATACAGTTCTTCCATACGGATACTTCCACTTTCGGAGATGAATTAATCTGCGACAGTGAGTAACTAATGTTTAACGAAAAGTCCCCATGATCAATGTACATAATGAGGTTTGAAAACAATGTTCCTAGAAATCAAAGATTTGGCCCGACTTATGAAAAAGATCTCCACAGTTGTAACTATCAGTTTGGCCAAAAACTTTAGTCTGACTGTCGATTAACCCTATCATAATTTAACACCAAGGTAGGTGCTAACTCAAGAGCAGCAGACAGCCACAGATCATCACCGAGATAGCCGGTGACTGACACCACACATACATACATACATTTGCATATTCTTATCTAGAGTTATGCGCTATCGTTTCGCGAAAGTAGCATCGTATTTTTTACATTTTGATACGAATCGTTTATGACGAAATGTGCGTTCAAGATAAAAATGAATTTATGTAGAGTACAAATTAAGGCTGTTTTACTGGAAAATTAAAACTCAAAACTTTGAAGGCTACGTAAAAGATCCAGTATCCACTGAAGATATCGGGGAAATGTTTGACACAACCGATAGATTTCTGTCAAAATCTAATCACATCACCCACATGTAATAGTTCTAAACCACACTATACTAAATGGTACCTATATATAAAGGTAGACACATGTACAGTTCATGTTATAGGGACTGTGATGTACCTGGGCCAAAAGGAGCTTGCATACTAGATTATTCAGTTCTTGAAGCATCGAGAGCTTTGGAGAAAGCTTAGAGAAAAAAAAATATGCTGTTATTTTTCACTGCGAAGATTGATTTTTTATATGGTTCTTTCTTTACACGGGAGATTTATTCTATTTATCTCATTGGAACTTTATAGATAATCAATCTTTTGTTGCCTTTTAAGTATCAAACAATTAAAAATACTCTTCGTGGTCAGTTTAAATTCGGGTGTACAATGGCTTCTGTTTTAAATAAAAACTTGATACCAAACAAACTAAAATGACCAGAAATGCACAACCAACTTATTCTTACTACCCCGAAAGCCTTGTACTACACATCTTACACCTTATACTCCTACACTGAACGGCGGAATTGAGAAGTCATGAAATTTTCGGAGGCAAGTGTCTTATGCATCAGAATACAAGGTTCAAAATGAGGTGTTGTTTTTATATGTAGGTGGTTGGTGTGTTTGTGATATGATAGCAGGTAGATTAATTATGAAGATGCATCTCAGACTGGTTGGTAAGTGGTAACCATCCAGTAACGGTTAAGTTGACACTTAAATAGCGCGAGTTTAGCGGGAAACGCGGCAATTAATTAAATTTAATTCTTCGAAGAGATAAAGGTGACATGGAGTAGGTCAATGTGAGTTTGTTGGTAATTTCAAGATGGAGCAAAATTAACGAGCTTCAAACTATAAGACTATTTAGTCTAGGGTTTCCCAAAAGTAACTATAAACTTCAGATACATGTTTGATAGATAGATAGAAAATACTTTATTGCACAAGACAAAAAAAAACAAGTACATAGGCGAACTTAATGCTAATTAGCATTTTCTTCCAGCTAACCTTTGTGTAATATAGAGTGGGTGGTAGTGCTATAGGGAAATAATACATAACGAGATTATAAGGATAACATAATTAATTACTAACCTACTTAAAATATGTAACTAGATACATATTATAATATATTTAAGTATGTTTATGTTTATATACATATTATAAACATAAACATACTTAAAAAGAAAACAAATAAGTAAATAACATAAGCGCTCAATTTTTGATTTCAATTTTGATGTTTTTCATGTTTATTTTACGGAGTTCACTTTTTGTTGCTAGAACAGTTGAAACGCGTGTAGTTAATTTGTAGAAATGATGAAATTACTTCAACCCTCTTTTAATCCTCAATAGTTTATAGGCATTCCATCAAATTCTCTATAATTTCAATTAACTCGTAACTACTAATCACTAAGATATACTCCCGTAATTATTTACTCCTCTGTAATTATCGTAGTACCTGCGAAATGAGGCTACTAATAGAAATAAAATGTTTGCAAATATTTCAAAATGATGTAGTTACTTTTAGAGGGAGCAAGAAGTCAGTGTATGACGACCCTTCATCGTGACATTATACGGGGTAACTCTATGCCCATCAGGGACTTGAACCAGTTGATGATAATGATAGTGTAGGTAATATCAGCGAAATCTAATCAATTTGAATTAGATTTTTTTCCAATTGAGTACGGTTATTTTATTTGTTTGAAATGCACAGTCACAATTATAGGCTGTTTTCTGAGCCACATACCTGGAACACCGGGAAGAAACTAGTGAAACGAAGAAGAACATGAGTGAGAAATGGAGTACAATACTTCAAAATAAAAGAGCCACAATTTTCTAGGTTTATAACATAAAGTTCAACTTCAGCACAGGCCTCACCATGAGCTCTTATGGCGATTCAGTTCAAATACTATTCAGTACAAAATATCAAAATATCCGGTTCCGTGATGTCCGCAGCTATTATTTAAATGCACAGCAGCAGAAGGTCTATACACTTCTGCGATTAAAGTTATTCAATTATGACGGATGTCAACGACGAACTGATATTTCGTACTGAATATTTTTTGAACTGAATAAGATCTCATGGTAAGGACTCAGATATGATCTACAATTTCAATTTCAACATCGCCGTAATCGCTCAGGCATTTAGCGTAGATTAATTCCACTCACAGGAATCAAATGAGCTCACTTCCTAGGTTTGCTAGGGTTCACAGAATTCCAACATTTGTGATTGATTTCCGGACAAAACCATTTTTTGGTTTCCGAACCGAAACAGGAAAAAACAGGACCCATAAATGAATAATTCGTTGTCTGTCTGTATGTCAAGACCCTTTTTCTCACATGAACGGCTAAAGGGATCAACTCCTATACCGAATATACAAGTCTGTGACAAGTTTCTAACTCAATGCATTAAATGCAAAAACATAAGAGAGTGAATGTCTAATTTTTGTATGGAAATCGCGAAAATTAAAAACTTCTGGCTAGGGTATAGCCAGTAACCTTACAATTCTGAATTTTGGAATGCTTTGTGCTAAAAAAAAGGAAAAATTCTGAAATTTAGGAATTTCGATCTTTTTAGTCCCATATAATATATAGGAATATAGAATAGTGAAGTTTGTAGGAAAAAGTGGCTGAAACTCGAAAAGGGCTACGACGATTGCAAAATAACTTACGGATCGGAACCATCAAGGCATAAAAAAATTAATCGATGTGTAAATATGATTATGATTATCATTATGAGGCGCGAGTCTCACTCTCACTTGCCCTTTTTTTCCTATTTCGTAGTTTTTTCTGGAATATTTTTTCAGCCCACGTAAAACCCAGGAGAAGCTAAATAAGGCAAAGGCCCTATCAGCCTTGGAGATCTTTACACATCATCAGTAGCGTTAAGATGTCCACTGCTAGACGAAGCCCCTTCATATAATACAATGGAGGGACTTGTCATAATCACCACACTTGGCAGGTGGATCGTACTATACATGTTGAGTACTTAGGTGGATGCTGCTGCCCATCCCCTGGTAATCTCTTAGTGGGTTTTTACGGCATCCACGGGAGGAGATGAAGGGGTCTATTCTTAGGCACTCCACAGCATATAATCGGTATATTCCCAGCGTCCCCCACCTATTTGGCCCCACTGGGGGACGTTGGGAGAAAAAGTGCGCAGTATTGGTGTTGATTACTCAGGTGGATGCTGCTGTCCATTTCCTTTACGACATCTAAGAGGGAGATAAAGGGGGATTCTTAGGACACGCTACTTGTATCTTCATCACTTTCATCAGCCGGTAGACATCCACTGCTAGATGAAGCCTCCCCCATAGCATGCGTAACGTACAACTCATGTAATAGGGGGATTTGTCATAATCACCACGCTTGGTGCGCGGATTGGTGATCGCAGTATGGTGTTAAGTGCTCAGATGGATGCTGCTGCCTATCCCCTGGTGTAATCCCTTATTAGTCGCCTTTTACGACTTCCGGAGGAGGAGTTGGAGAAGTTCTATTCTAAGGCCAAGACTACCCGATACAACTCGGCGGAACTCGATATAATCGTTTTTTTTATGAAAACTTTCGTAAGTAGTATTTCATAATTAGATAGATTATAACCGGTTTAACTTACGTAGATTATTTTCGAGTATACGACCCGAGGTTTAAAGCAATTTAGATGCTCTTAATCATCTACAGCGATATAATCGGAACATATTTATATATTCGCAGATAAATAATTAAGGAAAACTTGAGTCAAATAATTAACTCGAGATTAAAAACAGAAGTAAAAAGTATCCTGAAAAATTATAAGATTTTTAGTAATACAAGAAAAATACTGGTTATTTTGGCGGTTTTTTCCGAAAAACAAACAAATTTATCGAAAAATAAACAAATTTTCCCGGCTTTTCCTCTGCAACACTAGCTGGTAATAGCTGATAATAACTACGATATTAATTGAATCGCTTAGCCTCGCGTTTCATAAATCACTACGATATTTAACATGGCTAGTCACTGGTAGCTTATATAAAGACTAATTGCGTGGCATAGATTCAAATACCTACATGATAAGGAGAGTAAGGCTCCATGAACATAACATGAATATTTTAGAATCCATCATCATCATCATCATCAGCCTGTAGAAGTCCATTGCTGGACATAGGCCTCCCCTTTAGAATGCCACGACGAACGGTCTCGAGCCGCCTCCATCCACCGACTCTCTCTATCTCTTCTGTTTTAGAATCCAAACATATAAAACTATTACTAGTAGTTAGTAGTAGAACTTCTTGTGAAAGAGTTCGTCCGGGGCAGTACTACCACCGTACCTATTTCTGCCGCCAAGCAGTAGTGCTCGCATTGCTGTTTCGGTTTGAAGGGTACGGGTGCCGGTGAAATTACAGGCACATGAGACTTTTCATCTTTATGCCTCAGGGTCGGCAGCGCGCGTGTGATGCCTCTGGTGTTATAGGCGTTCATAGGCTACGGTAACTGCTTTCCATTTGGTGGGCCGTATGCTTGTTTGCTTGCCAAGAAGTATATAAAAAAAACTGTTTTGCTACTGATTAACTATGTTATTGTTGCGTGTGTTCGGACCCCTCCGTGTCCTCCCGTGGATGTCGTAAAATCTGACTATAATGGATTACACCAGAGGATGGGCAGCAGCATCCACCTGAGTACAACAACACCAATACTGCGATGACAAATCCGTCTGCTAAGCGTGGTGATTATGGCAAACCCCCCACAGCAGTCAATGGGGGAGGCCTCGTCCAATAGTGGAAAGCTGATGATGATTGTCAAATATTTGTACGATCTGCAGATAATTGTTCCGGGTGTTCTGGGTATTTTCTATGTATAATAAAAAATATCTATCTATGTAATGTATTGTATTAAGTATATCAGTTATCTAGTACGCATAACACAAGCTCTGCTTAGCTTGGGGCTAGATAATATTGTGTGAAATGTCCAGCATTTATTTATTTATTGTGTTATGTGTAAGGGTAAGGATATACAGGGCGTAAAAATACTAATCCCGAAAACTGAAACAGTGCATTCAGACCATTATTTTGAAAACATTTAAGCAGAAAAAATACGAAAAACAATGCTGACTTTTGAACCGTTTTTTTCGTGTTTTCTTTATCCATAAAATATCATTAAAGGAACACAAAACCCTAATTTTCATCATAAAAACACGTTAAAAAAACTTTAAAAAAAAGCCATGAAAACCACTTAAGAAATATTAGCGCTACTGGTCGATTAGCTGACCGGGAGCGTTGAACTCGCGCGGCCGGAATAAATGCGTACATTGCTGGCTGACAAATACGATACGAAACGAAAAAAAGGTTTTCTCCGGTATGAATCACCTCTCAGGCGAAAGCTATTTTATGTAGCTATGATATAGGTAGCTTTACCGGTACCTTCAGTATTGGGGAGCTGTCCTTTTACACGCTGTATATAATATTCATGATAATTTTGTATTACTTTCTACTTCAAGTCAACGGTTTTTTCTTGGTTAGCCTGTTAGGTCAAAAACAAGCTAGCAGATTGAGTGATAGTATCCCAGCAGTGGGATCAAAAATAGCAGCTATAAAATTTAAGAAGAAACTTATTATTAAACCTTACCTTGGCGGTTTTTTTGTTTTCATTTTTCAGTTCGCGTACAAAATCCTGTAGGGGCAACGAAATTAGTTGTTAGTCAAGCAGAAATGGAAAACGTTACTTGAACAAAAGCTGTGCGTATTATGTTGCGATCCATCCAAGATTTAAGAGGAGGTCACCCGTAGCTAGCAAAAGGGGGCTTACGCCCCGAAGTTTGCTTCTAATTTGGTTATTATTTCTTCAAACCAAATCATAAATTTAAAAAAAAAATTAACCTGACGCACTATTGGTCTAGATCAGTGATGGGCAAAGTACGGCCCGCGGGCCAACTCCGGCCCGCGAAAGCATTTAATCCGGCCCGCCGACGGTCCTTCGATATGAATATGAATAGTATATGACCCGCGATAATTATATTTTGACGGTCCAGAAGTATAAAGTAGATTCTACAGTAGAATAATTGACGCATAGGTAAAGGAGCCAGCTAGACTAGCCGTGTAGTTCGCAAATACAACCGTATTGAGAACCTCCTCATTTTTTTGAAGTCTGTTAAAAATTCAACACAAAATGCATTTTTCCTATAATTCTGGCTCTCCTTTGAAATTTCTTAAACTTTCTGGCCCCCCAATTAAAAAAGTTTGCCCACCACTGGTCTAGATATTAGTTTACTGATCATGTGTTGTGTATATAATTTCATGGAGTTTGAAGAAATAATAGCCAATTTTGAAGCAAATTTCGTTCGCGTACAAAAGGGCATAAGCTCCCTTAAGGTAACCTTCTCTTAAAGAAATTAAAATCAAGAAAAGTATGAGAAGAGATAGCTTTAGTAATAGGAGAAAGGAAATAAAAAGCAAATAAGAACAGACACATAAACATATAGATCTTTATTGAAAATAAACACAATAACAGTAACACACAAACGTGCAAAATCTCTAAACCTCGTTTTACAAAGATGCAAAGGTTTTTACAGCACACGACACAACATCACCAAAATTCCCTTCGGACGCCTACGAAACACGTGATACGTATAACGTATCGTATTATTGTTGTCACGAGTGGGGGCCGATGGAAATTTTTCTCCCAACGTGTGTGGGAGTGGGGTCATATAGGTGGGGGACGCTGGGAATATACCGATTATATGCTGTGGAGTGCCTAAGAATAGACCCCTTCATCTCCTCCCGTGGATGCCGTAAAAACCCACTAAGGGATTACCAGGGGATGGGCAGCAGCATCCACTTAAGTACTCAACATGTATACTACGATCACCAATCCGTCTGCCAAGCGTGGTTATTATGGCAAATCCCCTCATTGCATTAAATGGGGGAGGCCTCGTCTAATAGATGTTCAACGGCCGATGATACATTTTATTTTTCTTTCTACGTACGTTACCAGTTTCTTACTAAAACATTTTATTCTTCGTAGGAAACCAACTACGTAAGCAGGTTCTTAAACTAGTATGAAAAAACATCATAACCTGCATAGGGACTAGGTACGAAAAATAAGATGTCTTCGTACGAAACTGGTTACGTAGAAAGAATAAATAATCTTTGTAGGATACTAGTTACGTAGCATGGGTTTCGTTAGCGGCCGATACAGCAAAATTCTAGTTTAGTTACTATCTAGAAAAAATATCGAAGATTGATGAGTAACATGAAGCTTAAAAAAAATTTTTTTGACGACCTCTGTGGCACCGGCGGGCAAAAGGTTCGCCTGCGACGCAGGAGGTTGCGAGTTCGATTCCCGCCTCTGAACAAATATTTATACAATCTGCAGATATTTGTTCAGGGTGTTCTGCAGTATTTTTCTACGTATATAAAAATATCTATCTATGTAATGTATTGTATTAAGTATATCAGTTATCTAGTACCCATAACACAAGCTCTGCTTAGCTTGTGGCTAGATAATGTTGTGTGAAATGTCCAGCATTCATTTATTTTATTTATATTTGAAATCTTTTTTTACCGCTCCGCAAAATCAACATACTCCCAATGAATCAACGAAGTCGGTTAATTCACCACATGTTCAATTCGGCGATGTTATTAATTAATCGAAGGGATTGTCGATAAATTACAGCCGTAATGTTATTGAAGTAATTGTATGCCTGCCGATTGTTTATACGGAGAAGTCACGAAGACGATGAATATTTTAAGAAGGCCAATTTGAGATAAAGTATGATCTATCTCCATTTATCATCATCATCAGCCTGTAGAAGCCCACTGCTGGACATAGGCCTCCTCCTTAGAATGCCACGACGAACGGTCTTGAGCCACCTCAATCCACCGACTTCCTGCGACGTACCTATATAATGTCTTTAGTCCATCGAGTAGAGGGCCTTCCTCTACCGCGTTGTCCGGTTTAAGGTAGCAAAGCGTTCCACTAAGAGCTCCGATTTGACGAGAACCTTTATTCACCAACCTCCTCCCTTCCCTTTATTTAGATACATCGGAATACAAAAATTGCTATTTTATTTCTGGTCCCACAAACTTGAGTAATGTCTTGCAGATCATGCAATCATCAAAATAAGACACAATATGATTGACAAACCAGCAGTGCAAGTACGTAGAACCCAATTCGATAAATTTGTCTTTAAAATTCGACAAAACGGGACTATTACCTCTACATAGTCCCGTTTTGTCGAATTTTAATGTAAAATTTATCGAATCAAGTCCTACGTACTTGCACTGCTGCAACGTTAATTTCCCAGCATAATAAATGTAGGTATTACTCATCAGGCATTCTCACCAGCATATTAGGTACCACAAACCCTACCAACAGTTGAGTTTTTGGGAATAATCCAATTCGGATAGTATCAAAATTCCCACTGCTATGTCAGTGATCGCGCGGTTGGGTTTTTGAGAGAACTTTCTCATTTTTCGCAGAAACCCTAATGGTCAGGTTTTATTGGGAATGTTCCGCAAATATTAACCTACATTATTATTTGTTATAGTTTTGAGAAATGCTTTCTATTATTTCAAAGGAATACCTTTAAATCCTAGGTTACAATGCAATGCAGCTCATAGCTTACGTAAAGGGCATGTGCTAACATTCCCATACAACACTTAGGCACGTGGGCAGCGGCGAATCGTGAACCGAAACTTGGGCAATTGTGTCGACTGGACGGTGCCATACCTCACTGAATCACGCAACTACATATTTCTTATTTATTTTTTATCATACTATACAGCTCCCTAAGGCAAACGCTATTTTTATCTTTAGCGTAGTAATAAAAAGCATTTGTGCGGAAATAGCTTTTACCCTAACGGTGATTGTCGAAAGCTTATATTATGTAATTTCCATACATATTTAGTGACCGCTTTCACATTATGCTAGAGCTTAGATGAACGTTTGTCTATCGGCCTAGTTCATACTAGATCTGTCTGGCATAGAATGCGAATATTCGTAATTAAATGTATTTTGTTAGCAAAAAATGGTGATTCAATAGATTTTTTTCTGATTCCTGTTTTTCAGAATATTAACTAGTTGTCCAAGTCAATTACTGTCAACAAACTACTTAAATCACTGTTTGATTTGTACTTAGCCAAAAACGAATGTAAAAATAAAAAAAAACCTAAGTCGTCTACGCTAAATAAACTAGATTGCATGCCTAAATTTAGAAACTGTCAATAGCAATAAAACACACCACACACATGCAATGACCGACCTCTTTTCGATGTCTACATCAAAACTGACCTGGAAATAGCAAAAAATACAAATTAGAACCGATATCAAAAAATGTAACAAGGTACATAAATTATAATTAATTGATTCAAGCGTGACTTTTGCCGAAATCCATTCTACAATATAAAATACACGAACAAATATATAGTAACAATTCCGCTCCTCTCCAACGAAAATAACGAGTTTATCGAGGAGCGGAATTGTTACTAATATATTTGTTCGTCTATTTTATATAGTACATAAATTATTGTTAAAAAGCATAATTTTAAAGTTCAATAGATCCAATATTTAAATAAGATTTAATTCCAAAGACTAGTTATTTTATACCATTCCAAAGAATACGTACTTCATAGCCGTTAACTATATAATGACCCCGTAAAATAAATGAACAATATTCCTACATTGCACATTTATCAAACCAAGGCTTGCATCAATTAGGTGGCTATCTAACAAGCAAACCAAGTATCTATTACTAGTTTTAATTACCATTCATTAATATTAAGCCGTATGTGCGTTGCAGTCTATATGCATTTTTTTTATAAATAGGCGTGGCTGCATTCAACCGGCCAACAAGCATTACAAGGGTGATTTGAATAATTAAGCAAACAGCCAACTTTTTTTGTTATTTTCTTAAAGACAGGTGCATATGACGATAATTTGTAAAATATGGTACTTTTTTGCAAATTAACCGGCCTTATTAGAAACGATACACGGTATTTTTAGGTTTAATGTTAGTTTTAATTAGACGTTGTAATAGTTTTTATTTCTTATTGTGTTTATTTGTATTACACGAAGGAATCTAATGTCATTTGGAAACCACATGTCATTCAAAGAATGTGGTATCATTTTGAAAAATTAAATATTTTTTAGCTTTTTAAGCATAACACCATTCAAAGATGATGGACGAATGTTGGACATTTGGTCACCTTCCAAAAGATATTGTCCAATGTAGAACGTCTCGCGTTTGAGTACGGTTGGCAAACAAAATTTACATTAATACCAACAATATCATTTTAAAAATTTAGATTGGCTTAGATAACTTTTGTATGAGAAAAGTGACGTTTGTTAGCAATGATCGCACAATTTAAGCTTATTGCAAACCTTTCGCGAGATAGAGAATACGGGGGCGGGGTAGACCTACACGTTTTGTTACTGCTGTATTGGTTTTTTTTGAAACACAAACTTACTTTACACTAATATATAAAAAAACTATAAATAACTGACAAATTCGACATGCGACAGTGTCTCGTAAGCGTTAGGTGTCCCATACTTGGTTGGTGAAAATAAGCATTAAACTAACACCTAAGAACCTCTAACTTTTTTTAAGGTATTATCGAAAATGCGTTCTTCTCTAGTATCGTGGTACTTTCTTGGTTCTTATCAGGGATAAGAAACCACCAGTGTGTTTTAAAGATTTAGGGTGCGTCTTGATAGAATTGTACAAATATGAATACCATTCTGTAATACAGCATCTAGCTCAGGTACCTAAGTAGTAATAACACACGTGAACTATCGAGACACTGATTGGTATGAAACGAAATAGCAAGTTAAAGTGGCAATATGCACATTTTTTTTCCTAAAATTGCAAAATATAATAAAATAAAACAAATACAGCTCTCTTAACCGATAACCACTGGGAAGTAAAGGTTTTCGAGTGGCAGCCCTGTACCGAAAGACGCAGTAGGTATAAGAGTGCCCCCACTCGATGGACCGATCACATTTTAAAGGTCGCAGAAAGTCGGTGGATGGAGGCGCAGGCGGCGCAATAGCGTTCACCGTTGCATTTCTAATGGAAGGCCGAGGTTCATTGAGTGTTGACAACAAAAAATTTCATGCAAAATATAAAATTATTAACTAACTTTGGTTTTCCTTAGAATTACCAATATCACAATCAAATACGAAGTATTAGCAATTACATTTGAAGAAGTTATTTAATTTAATAAACTAAAAGCACCTACTTAACCTGTACCTACTTACAGGAAAAATCCAAAACCACAAATTCAGATAATTCTTCTTATCAGAATTAAATTAATATATGAATTATTTTAAAACGCAATATGTTATCCTGTACAAAAATAAACGAATACACATGCTGACCGTACAACAGAATAAAATGTCCACGTACATTTATCATCATAAGAGTGGCTATACATCGGACACAATGTACTGACACATACACATGTATAACACATTGTTGTATACCACAATAGAAATATGTACCATTCGTGGGTCCAGCGACCATGACACCACAGTAGATGTCGGCACAGTTGGCCACTAAAATATTGCTGACTCACAACTATAGAAGTATACGTTCCTGTTAATGTTTATAAAGTAATTAGGCCTAGTTTTTGCTTTTTAGGGTACCGTGCCTTAAAAAGAAAAAACGTGACTTTATAGGATAATTTTGTTGTCAGTCTGTAAAACCCTTTTTTAACCGACTTCAAAAAGGAGGAGGTTCTCAATTCGGTTGTATGATGGGATCCATGAGGAATTGAGGGAACTCCTCAAATATTGTAGGTATATGGTGATTTTGATATTTTCAGCAAGACACCAAGCATTTGCATTCAGAAAGTATCATAATCCTTTCACCACTATGGTTCTTTCATAAATTTTTTTTCATCCAAAATTATTTAGTCGAATACAATGGCGGAAGTCGGTTTTTTAAATGAAAAGTTATGTTATCTCACAAACAGTGAGTTTTATCCATGCATACCCCATTGCACCCATTTAGGGGATAAATTTCGCAAAATACTCAAAACGACAAAGGGAAAGCACCTTTTGAATACAGAGGCCCAATTCTCTAATTTAAAAATATTCAATTCGCAGTCTAATCTCGTCTCAGTCGCACTGTCACGTATAGTAACTATTACTTAATCTTCGCGTTTCTAGCGAAGAATATGTAATAGTTGCTATACGAAACAGTGCGACTGACACGAGACTGGAATGTTTTTAAATTAGAGAATTGAGCCTCAGGTGTTTAGGAATTACCGGCGTTGATAGTCAGTCAGAAAATGAGTCGGACAGTCATGCAACGATTTTATACATTATACCGACTTGTGATAGAAAGATCTGTGAGATTAATATAGTCAGAACTGACAACCGTTGGGGAATAAAGGTTCTTGAGTGGCAATTACAAACCGGACGTCGCGGAAGAAGAAGACCCTCCAATCGATGGACTAAGGACATTATAAAGGTCGCAGGAAGTCGGTGGATGAAGGCGGCTCAAAACCGTAAATTCCTTAATATTTTGTCAATGGAAAGTTCTTTTAAACCATAATTTTAAAAGACATAAAGGAAGCTGGCTACAAAGTTTATAAGAATATGAAAACAAATCAAACAAGTCTGTATTAACACAAAATACGAAAGGAGTTCGTACAAGTTCAGCACTTCCTGATACAAAGTATTCCGCCCACGAACAGCCATATGTAATGTAAACATCGGAAGTTTAAATTACCAATACAATAATTAACTATAGTTAATTTAACCAGAGTTTCTCGGACGCTGGAACTTTTCTTAGAAACAAACCACTGATTATTTCACAACCGCGCCGAGAATTTTAACGCAAAACCAATTTTTCTCGCGCACGCATCAGACCGTTACGAACAGCGATTATATCGTAAAATTTTAACATCGTTTTATATGTATCACCTTGCTTCGTCTCACTCCTCGGTACTTAATAAGAAAGGGACAGGAACGAATTGAAAGCATAAAATTAAATTGGATATGATAATTGACATTGTTGGTTCAAAACTTCAAAGTAAACAGAATGCAATGGGCGATGGGACCCTGTGATTTCGGAACATATATCTCGAGGCTATACTAAGGTTATCTGTTTACTCTGTCCGATAATTTCAGTTATAAAGTGATATTTTGGAAGGTAATAACTATGGTATCGACCTGATTTTAACGTGTCACTGTAATTGGTTCTTGGACGAGCAATCGATGATTGATGCTTGATAACTGCCACTGTCCGCCGATTATTGGCATTGAGAAAGCAATTTTGGAGAGTACGCTCTACTTTGGCAATATCTTATGTAAGTATCCATCAATATGCAATCTTTTAATTATTTACGCGAGCTTTTATTTTCATCATTTCAGATATGTTTTAAATTGCTCTCAAGTGGATCGTGTTTAAAGGAGACGACGTATCTTAACACACAATAACTTTCTTGATAATCATATGTAATTAAAACGGCAATTACTGTGACAGTTTGTCGGTATTCTGTATTTTGGGGGCAAAATGATATTAATCACGCGGCGAAGATAATTCGTGAACAATTTGCTTGGTTTATCAGTACGTAATTATCCGAAACGTGCGCCTTAATAAACGGTTGCGTTGCGATGCTCTGTACGGTGTGAGTGACGGTCGACGGGCGGATAAATTCAGCCAACTTTTTTTTTTTTTTGTTATTCATCATTGTTATCATCGTCAGCCTTTAGAAGTCCACTGCTATAGACATAGGCCTTGCTCAAAGAATGCTATGATTTTTTTGTTTATCATAATGAGGCCCTCTCATTATGGTTAACATAAAAATTCATGGTGGATATGGGGTTTGCCATAACCACCGCGCTTAGCAGGCGGATTAGTAATCGCAGTATCGGTGTTTAAGTACCTACTCTAAGTGAAAATTAAATTGTTTTTTACGGTGACAAGACTTTATAATGCTTCATAGCAACATGTCGATCTCTTGGTCACAGGATCTATCAGTACCTAAATTATAACTTTTCATTTAAAAAACCGACTTCCGCCATTGTTTTCGACTAAATATTTGGATGAAAAAAAAATGATGAAAGAACCATAGTGGTGAAAGGATTATGATACTTTTTGAATGCAAATGCTTGGTTTGTTGCTGAAAATATCAAAATCGCCATATGTATGCCTACAATATTTGAGGAGTTCCCTCAATTCCTCATGGATTCCATCATCAGAACTGGATTCTGAAAAAAACGGGACCAATCTGGAAGTATATCTATTCAAATAAAAAAAGAATTTTCCAAATCGGTTCATAAATGCCGGAGATATACGGTAACAAACATTTAAAAAAAAAATATTACCGAATTGAGAACCTCCTCCTTTTTTGGGAAGTCGGTTAAAAAGCACAAGGGATCTAAACCACAGCATCTATAAGAAAGTACTCCGCTAAACTGGTTGGACTGGCTGAAGTATAATTGAAAAACAACGATACAATATGATTCTTCCTGTTCACTATTGCAAAAAGATTTATTAAGAGGTTTTGATAGAAACACTAGTAGAGGCAAATGGAGTCTTGGGAAGAACCTGGTAGAGCTCGTTTTCTCTTGCTTATAACTTCATCCTTGAAAAACGCAGATCAACACAGATTCTAGAAAGCGAAGTGCGAATTCTACGTGGACAAATTTCAGCAAAATGAGTGTTCACTCATTCTATTGATAGATTTTGGGGCATTTCTTGAGTTCCTATAATAAAAACGTATCAGCGTGTGATCCTATAGAACAATTTATAGCTCTCTAGCTAATATTTTGTGCGATTCAACTATTTTAAAAGCATTCTCTGATAACTTGCACCACACGTCATCACAGACTCCTGCGCATCAGCGCATCTTCCGCCGCGCTGTTATTACTGACTGAGTTATTGCGTTGACACGTATAGTGTTGTCGAAAAAATATCACGGACTAAAGTGATAATTAACCGTGCTACTCGATTTCCGTGAAATCGATGGAAAGTGCATTATGCAATAACATCGGCGCAGGCGCATCCGAAACCTGTGTCTTCAATTTCTTAATGATACTGTGAGAAACGGAAGATTTCATTTCAAAAAAATTCATTTAAATTCATTTTGTAAAATTTAAAATTATAATGGATAACGCTAAAATACTATATTATTATATTAGACTATGCACTTGGTTCACTGCATTTTTAGATAGTCGAAATCTGGCAAATAAATCATATTCATCAAGTTCGGCAAAGAATTTACACGAACATGAAATACACGAACTCTCGGAATTGTTTGTCTTGATAAATTTTCTAATTCCTCTATTAGATGACCAATTAAATCAAATCAAATCCATTTCTAACACTTTTTAATGAGTTTTTTTGAAACAGTTTGATACTATTTACACAAAACCAGACGAAACTTGACTTTACTCGTCAATTAGATCGGCTAATCGGCAGACGAAGTAAGAAGTAAGTTACAGGCTACTTTACTTTCTGGTTAGTGCTACTCGGCCTTTGTGAAACTCGTATGCACAGTTACATGGGACTTTAACCGACAACTAGCCTACTCGAGACTTTACTTGAAGATTGTGAAAGAGGCCCTAAGATAACTATTTTCCATTGCCGTATTGGTGGGCCGTATGCTTGTTTGGTTGTCTAGTACTATAAAACAAACATCATCATCTGATTGTACAAGTCCACTGCTAGACATAAGCCCACCTACAATGTCACAACGAACGGTTCGACTCAGCTGTCGGTTCGCAGAACCAACAACCGTTCTCGAGTGGCGACCACGAACCGGACGACGCGGCACTCAATGGAACGATGACATTTTTTTATTTTTTTTATTCTACTTTGCAAGCAAACAAGCATACGGCCCACATGATGGAAAGCAGTT
Organism: Epirrita christyi; assembly: GCA_951392215.1. Taxonomy (NCBI): domain Eukaryota; kingdom Metazoa; phylum Arthropoda; class Insecta; order Lepidoptera; family Geometridae; genus Epirrita; species Epirrita christyi. The sequence continues at coordinate 14,412,652 of OX595843.1, read as the reverse complement.
ACCGTAGCCTATGGACGCCTGCAACACCAGAGGCATTACACGCGCGCTGCCGACCCTGAGACATAAAGATGAAAAGTCTCATGTGCCTGTAATTTCACTGGCACCCGTACCCTTCAAACCGAAACACAGCAATGCGAGCACTACTGCTTGGCGGCAGAAATAGGTACGGTACATTTTAATAACTCTTAATTCGTTATCGGTACAATTTATTTTGGAACCATTTTTGATAAGTATCTAGAATCCTAGCGTAGGATCAGGATTATGTATGTAACATAACATAACACCCAACAGTCACAATCATAGTCCTGATCCCACACTAGCATTCCCTGTGTCTAGTGGGTGTTATGTTACATATATACTTATGTCATAATTAAGGAATGATAAACACAGCGTCTAAAATATTAGTACATCATATTAAACTATTCGACTACTTGTTAGACACTATACGACAAGACGTAATAATCCAAACATCCCCTCCTACACTCTAGGACTCTACGCTGCTAGTATAACACCCAGCGCTAAACTACAAGTCGTAATCCTAACTCTAAGAAACACCCCATTCATTAATTAAGTCCACCAGAACAAAGACAGTAACTAGAACTCGCCATTACAGACAGACGCTTTGTATAGTGATGTGCCGATTTTTTGCCGTATTTTCGTATCCGTATCCGGAATTATTTTTCCAGATATTCACAGAAAAAAAAATTAAATACCCGTGACAATATAAATGTATGTTTACAAAAAAGTCTGAAGTTGCCTACAAGGCTGATTTTAGACCGCGGTTTTTTTGCGTATCCCTCAATCGATGAGGAGTTTAAATGTCCATCAAACCTACACTGAAATTATATGTATTAGTAAAAAAAATACAGGTTTCTATGAAAAAACTGTCACGTTGATATGCGTAAGTATTTTTTTAAACGTTGATGTCCCGTAACTAGTTGGTCATTTTAAACAAATGCCTCGGTCACAGAATCTGTCAGTAACTAAATTATAAGCATAAGGGATATATTAGTACAAAGGATCTAAACCATAAGATTGATTAGTAACTACTCGGTGAAATTGAGCATCAGTTTAGGAAATCAAATTGAACAGATGAAATATTTTCTATTTCCAAAAAATTGTTTCCGTATCCACAAATTTAAATTTCCTCAGATTCCGCACATCACTGCTTTGAATATTACTAAGTACATTGCAGATAGAAGTGGTAAGAGGATTCAGAAGCAAGAATCCATTTCTGATGCAAATTAATGCCGGGAAACTATGAAGGAAATGTAATTTGGCTTCTTATTAGCAAGGAAATGGTTTTTGAAGAGGAGTGAGAAATTGAATTGGTCCTCAAGGTTTTACTGCACCAGTCACGTTGGACTAGGGTTGCCAACCCTACTATATAATATAGTATCCTAATATATCAGGGGCCCAAATATCATAATTATTAAAAATAAATATAGTAACTACTTTATTTTATTTGAATTCAATAGTTAACCAACATTGTTCGTTTCAAAAATGTTTAAGCGTAAAATGGAACGCAGCCCTCGTCTTCTCCTTCTCTAACGCAGCCTTTATCTCTTTCTGAACGAAACTTTGTACCTATGTCAATGTTAAGTTAACATGAATTTCACGAAAGAAACATACTACTTCTACGTTTTTAAATTTTTTCGACATCTGCTATTTACATACATAACACGCCTATTTCCCCGAAGGGGTAGGCAGAGCCTCAAAGGGCCTTTTTCCACCGTGGGTCGCACAGTCACAGGAATTTAGACATGACAAGTGGTGAGCTCATCGCCGCCATTGCTTTCCACGAGCAATTCAGCTAACGCTTTCTTCCAGTCATAACACACTTCTAAATAAGCCAGCAGCCAGGACAAATTATATACCAACGATTGTGCTACAAGTTTTTACAGCTTCGAAAATTCAATATTTGATTTTTAAATGTTGGCAACCCTAGGTTGTACCCCACTGGTCAGCCCGAAGCAGCACCGTCTTGAAAAGCAAGTTTTGTATGGATTTCAAATACGGTGCTAGTGATAACTCACACAAAACACACTTTTAGTACCCGGGCCAAACTTTAACAGATTCTTTTCTACAAGTATACAAATGGTACAGGCTATTTTTTCAAAACTACTTCAGCTGAAGTCAGAACTTCTCCCTACGTTTTCCTAAAAAACTCCCGTTGCTTTTTCAACGATAGATGGAATAAAACTCAAAGGATGTCACACAAAAAATATGTATGAAAATAATTATGTTGATAGGTATACAATGTGTTTCGGTTCATTGCGTCATAGTTTAAGCACGCACGATCTACACTCACGCCATTCCTAGTCCGGGTTTTGCAGAAACCATCGAAAAATGTTAATGTCGTATTCTGGTTATTTTCTTTCGGAATAACGAAGTCACTTAGAAGAGTCAAGACATCTCCTAAATAATAATATTTCGTTTTATGACTTTTATATATTTTTACGCTGTTGTTGTTGTTTCTGCACAGATTTAAGAACTCGAAGTGTACAATTATGTGTATTCTAGCAAATAAACGACACAAATTGAATTTAAAGTTGAAATTTAAATGAAAGATACTTAGTTAGTTCCCTGAAATGAATTGTATGTGAAAGAGATTTTTTTACAAAAGTTTTCTTATTTAATGCCGTATGAAATAAATTTTAATATGATTTTAATTTTAATTTGATATCTTGCATAGTTTGGGACGTACAGTGGTTTTTCTAAGTGACCTTATTTCGTTGCACACCAATGTGTATTGTTAATCTACTACTACAACTTATCTAAAGTATGGTAGAGTTTCAATTGTATACATCTATGTTTGGAAATAGGCGTTTATTTTGTCTGCCGAGAGCAAAAACAATGACGAAGTTCTCTTAGGTGTGAGTGGACTCATAGAACTAACTTTTTTGGCCAGTTTGGAGCTGACGCCCTCTAGTTCAACAAAGGTGCACAAAACACCAAAATCGTTGTATAGAGAAAAAAAATCACATACAAAGATTCACGCCGGGCCAAAACTGATCAAAAAAGTTCACGGCATAAACTGTCGCCACAGTTGGCAATAATCGGCGTGAGTCTAGAGCTGTACGCAATAGCGTATGGCCATAAAAACGGATAAGGACAGCTCTAGACTCACGCCGATTGGTGCCAACTGTGGCGACAGTTTATGCCGTGAACTTTTTTACTTACCAGCGGGAAACCCAGGTGATATCCTAATATTTCAAAAAATTACATTTCTCGCATAGCTAGTGCGAAATTATAATGCTAATTTATTTGTTCGTTAATGTCTGATCCGTTAAAGGTTGGCGAGTAAAAAGTATTTACACAAACATCGCGAATAACGTTAATTATAAACATTGGTAATGTTTTATTTATGAGGACACGAGACGTGGAAAGTGATAATGCCGCGTTTTGGCACGCTGTCTTGAGAACCTGTGGGCCTTATTCCATTTTAACAAGTTTTCTTTTTCTAAGTTTTACAATGCAAAATTCAGTAAAGTGCGTCTAGTCTAAAACTAAACGCCTCTAAACTAGACATGGGACGAGTACTCGGTTTAGATTCGGTATTCGGCGGATTCGGGCTTTTTTAGGGTTCGGCCGAGCTTATTATATTAGATATATTAAAACACCAGGAACATGAGAAACAGCAGAAATATTGAAAACGTACATGAATCTATAATAATTTACTAGATAATATTTAAAATTTAAGAGAGGAAGATTGTGATGCAAATACACTAGTTTTTCGGCCCTATTTAGGTCTAGGTCACGAGCGTAATTGCAGTGTATATTCGTACAAAAGTGACAAATGAGTTGACAAATTATGAAATTCCTAATTTTCCCCGCGCAAAGGGGATTCCCCGTGCACAGATTCGTCGCGCTGCAATATCGCACTCTTACTTGTGTTAGGGAAATAACCACGTGCCGCCCGCTACCGCGTTTTTTTTAAAGCCGAGTATTCGGCCGAGTACTTCCCAATCTAGACCGAGTACTCGATGGCCGAGTACTCAGCGAATCACTACTCGTTCCATGTCTACTCTAAGCGTTCGATAACGGCCCCCGTATTCTCTACAAAAATCGAGCAATCTCTTTATGTTTCCCTTGCATGCATTTTTTTAATTAAACCCTTTGATGCCTTCCATACATTGGCTCATTCAAAACAATGTTAATTAATATTACGTCCCAATAATAAAATAGCTTTAAAATATATTCCTGCTCTACACTTGCCTACATTCTTTAAGAGCCGCACATAGCCTACAATATTGAAGGTATTTTAAAGACCAATCGACACTATCACCCTCAGAGTTGTAGAGTTAGCTAACACGCTTAAACCATTTAAGTATGAACAATAGATAAGCTCAGTACGAACACTTTATGAAAGTGACAGAGACATTGACGACCTCTGTGGCGCGGCGGGTGAAGGTTCGCTTGCGACGCAGGTGGTTGCGGGTTCGATTCCCGCCTCTGAACAAATATTTGTACGATCTGCAGATATTTGTCCAGGGTGTTCTGTGTATTTTTCTATGTACAATAAAAAATATCTATCAACGTAATTTATATTGTTATCTAGTACCCATAACACAAGCTCTGCTTAGCTTGGGGCTAGATAATGTAGTGTGAAATGTCCAGCGTTTTTTTTTTTTGTTAACTTTCACGACGCTTTCTGTAAAGGAATGGCTAAACCAATCTGCTACTTACTACAGCGACGTAGGACATAAAAAGTTTTCAGCAAAGGACTGAATTATTTTTGTACTCACTGTTACTGTAACAATTCCGGGGGAGCCAGCCCCCATCCCAGGTGTATGCGGATAGTCCATAAAGGTTTCCTTTAACATTCTACACGGAACCAAAACAGGCCAGTGCAACAGACCTTACGGTAGTAGTCGCTATATAGTACAGATAAATTTATATAGCTACAAAACGGAAAATGTAATAACGCGTAGGCTATCCTACACTTGACACAAGGCATTGTTCTTTTAGCACTCATAATACATAGACTCACGGCTTTTTGTTCGAAGAGGTAGGCAGAGCCTCAATGGGCCACTTTTCATTGTGAGCCACACGATCGTAGGAATCTAGACGCGACCAGTGGCTAGCTCATCGCTACCATTGCTTTCCCACGACCAACTTGGTTAACGCTTTCTTTTAGTAACAACACATTCCTACATAAGCCAGCTGCCAGGAGAAATCTAATACCATAGATAACCGCTCAACATGTTCGGCTGTAAAAAAACTGCTTACGCTCAAAGATTTAAATCTTTGCTTACGCTGACATTTATACAGTTTACTCTTGAGCCCTACAGCTTGATTATTGTTGCTCTTCAATAACACCCAACTATTTCATTGAGTCCCGTCTGTAACGACTTAATAAGATGCCTATCTTCACGCGCTGCCGTGGGCGGGGTAGGCAGCTTTCGAGGTTCGATCGTAATCGACTGTAATTCGATGTCTCACTTTCGATGGGAATGACTTAACGATGGCGTCGATGATGGTAAAGGTTGTGATTCTGCGTTTATTAAGGTTTAAGGGTCACAGAGCATGAAACTTATTTTTACTCGCTACTGGATAGAGACATCTTAATCAACATCATAGTATAGATACCACTTGAGTGAGTCACCCATTGAGTATATAGAGGCCACACTTTTGTAGGATAACTTTTGTTTTGAACAGTTCTTTCTAACAACATAGTCAACATACGTCGTGACATAAGTGTGAGCGAGACTCTTTCCCTGCAGGTTCCAATCTATAAGTTATTTTGAAGTCGTCAGAGCCCTTTTCGAGTCTCAGCCAGTTTTTTCTTCATACTTAACCAACCCATTTAAGGGGTAAAAAAGTAAAAAAAAAACAATTTTAGACTTTTTCGTTTATTTCTGTCACAAAGCCTCCAAGCATTTCAGATATGTGAGGTTACTGGAAGTACCCTAGAGGTTTACATTTAAAGTTGTTACTTTTAGCCATTTCTGAGACAAAGGGTCTTGATAAACAGAAAGACAGACAGACGAATATTAAAGTGATCCTTATGAAGTTCCTGATTTTTCTATTGAGGTACGGATCCCTAAAAGTCGATAAAATTATAGCATGTCTCAGTCACAGTAGGTTCGTGTGGGATGATTAGATTGATAGGTGTTGTAACACATGACATGTTACCAATATATGATCATTTCCGTAAGTAGATCTAGATACCTATTCCAGAAGCTACTATCAATAGAGGCACCTTTACCAATCAAATTTTAGCTGACAGCAAAATTAAACACTTCTTTAAGTAGGTTGCTTCTATCTGAGAGTTACTAAAAGCTTTCTTTGCTCTGTGGGATTATTGGAGAAATGCAATAATCGAATGATGGTGATAAAGACTTTACATAATAACACAATTTACTGAAGACAGAGGTAGATAACAATATTTGCAAAATATAAAAGAGAAAATGGAAAAAAGGTAATAATATTCCTCATTCTTTATTATACACACATATACATAATACGAACACAAGACAGAATTAAAAAACATGCACAAAGGTGAGCTTAACCCTAAAAAGAGTCTTCTTCCAGCAAACCTCTGAGGCTAGAGAGTGGTGATTATATAGGTAGGTTTGTGTACATAAAAAGAAAAGTGAGACAAAAGAAAAAAAAGCAGCTTGGGGACGCTTCCAAAAAAAGGAAAAAGGAAAAAGGAAGGAAAAAAAAGGAAAGGAAAGGAAAGGAAGGAAGGAAAGGAGGAGGAAAAAGGAGGAGGGGGGAAGGTTGCCTGGAAGAAATCGATCTCAGCGATAAGACCGCCCATTGTACTGCTAATTTTAATAAATCCTGTTATGTATTCCTGGTTTACAATAAAGTGTTAATCTATCTATCTATCTATCTATCCTTCTGCTTGGTCATTGGACCTTTTGTCATTTGGACGTAAGTAACCCTGAATGAGGGATTTGGATCAGTTTAGCTATCTTTGGATCGTTTACAACAGTCTTTAGATCAACTGTTTTATTTCACCATAAACAGAGAACCATATTTTGTAAAAATAAATAGACATCGCTATCATCAAATACTTAATAGAGTCATCAACCAAGTAAACAATATTTCAGAGGTCCATATATTCAAAAGTTACCTTGCCATGAGAAATGACTACAAAACTGTTAACGAGTAGTGACCAAATAGGTATCAGTGAAAATTATAAGCCTACTGTCCACTGCTAGCTCGTGTAAGAGAGTTCTATTAATAAATATGTAGCGAAGACTCGATGGATCATCAACATCAGCCCGTAGAAGTCAACTGCTGAACATAGGCGTCTCCCATCGAATGCCACGACGAACGGTCATGAGCCACCTTCGTGCATTTCATCATCATCATTATCATCAGCCTGTAGAAGCCCACTGCTGGACATGGGCCTCAACAACAAACTGTCTTAAGCCACCTCCATCCACCGACGTCTTGCGATGTTTCTTATATCTACTTTATACAACCATTAAAATGTCATCACCGAATTTACATTTACACATTCCATAGTTAAGAAGCTATAACTTTTAACCATGAAATATTGTCAGTGAAAGATTCTAGCTGGGATCTAAGAATGAAACGTTTCCTTCATACCACGAAACTAGCGTACGTACTCTACTAATGCGTATGATTGAACGAGCAAAGCGAGTTCTTTAAGTTAACTCCATGTTAACTCAAATTAGCCGAATAAAAAAGCCGAACTACAGATCGGCGTTTGTACATATGTTAGTTTGTCTGAGGATATTACATACTACAATCTTGTACTTATCTGAAATACGTCAGCTATTACAATTCTTTAACTACTTATAAATATTATGAAGAACGTTCCTGTGCACGTAGTATTGCAGTGTTTGAAGTGCACTAACAAAAAATAAATAAAATGGCGATAAATACGTTCAAAATTGTTTTAATACAATTGTAATACAAATAACTTTACAAACGGCGAATTAGAAGTTTGTACTAAATGATGTCACAGAATATGTAGCTGTGTTTGTGCTTTATATCTCACAGTGGAAACATACTTTACTATTTCATCAATTTATTAAAAACCAATAAAAAAGCGTAGGCGAATACCGACATGCTATAATTTGCGATTAAAAATGAAGTAATTAAAAATGTAGATGTTAAAATAAAGGACATATTCGCTCTGTGTAGGCTGTGTAAGCAGGTCTGTGTCACTGTAAATCAGATTCAATGTAAATTTAACTTTATATTTGCTTTAGGTTTTAGGTTGAATATAGTACGGATGTGAGCAATCTTGCAATCGAAAAACTATTAGTTCGCTCGCTGACTTTCAGGCTCCATAAAGCAAAATGAAAGCCGAGCCCTACTGCGCCTAACTTTCTAACAAAATTCTAATATTTCTAGTTTTTCTTGTTGTTGTTGGTAAAACACCAAAATTTGAATTTTACCAAAGTAAATATAGTTTAAACAATAATAAGCCCGGGATAGAACGGACGGAAAATGACATTCAAATTGCAAATCTGCTTTGTACCGAATTTACATTTGGAACGAGCGGTAATGACTCGCATCAAAATAGAAATATACATAGAAATCAGGCTGGCTACATAATAAAACAACATTTTCTTTATAGAAAAAATATCAGTAAGTATCTAATTTTCGATTTGCATTCAATGCGGTCAAATTTTATATAAATACAATCGCTTCCAAATGATTTATGCCTAACAAAGTGTTTTTTTTAAATTTGTTATATTTTACTAGACACTTTTAAGAGGACTGTCAGTTGCCCCCACGAACCCTCTCAATACAAATATCCACCAAACATCGTTTGCAAGGACCGGGCTGCGAACAGTTAAAACATGCCACAAATTGATACACGTTATCGTTAAGAGTGAAACTTCTGTACTTTATTACTTTTATTTCTTCTGTGGTGTGGGTAGTGTATATAATTTAAAATTGCCATTTTTCTGCCGGCAGCCCACGGTCAGATTAGTCAGTATTTCGACATTCCAGCCCACATGGTTCGTTATTAACATAAAACGCTACAATTCATTGTGCAATAAACGCGAATTGCGATTTTATCTAGCGACAAAGCAGAGTTAAGGTTCAACCTATTTTTGTTGTCCACAAAATCTATAATACAATCGAGGCCGGAGGCTATATTGACCTAGTAGATAATTCGTTCGTTTATCGTGTCACTGGTTTTTTCCTGGTTAGTAACCTGGTTAAGCAAATGATCCTGAGAAGGGCCAATGGTAAAAGAACCAGTGTGCGAAAGGATTTAGTGCACCTTGGAAAGGGTCCTCTCATGCACACATGTTTTCGAACTTTTGAATAAGTGTTATTCGTTTACATCCAAAACCAATTGTTATACGGTTTATATATTTTACAAAGTAAGAGGAGAGCTTTTATTCTTCTTCTTCTTAGTTGTACACTCTTGACAGAGTGGTCGTGGTTAAGTAGGTCTTGCTTGAGTGGCGGCTCTTGCGATGCGTCTCCACTCGGCTCTATTAGCAGCATCGCGAGAACCGCTCCGTAGAGAAAGACGAGACTTCTCATAAGTCGAACCTTCGTGTTTTTGGTTATTCTGCGATCTTTCCAAATCTTTGCGAGCTTTTCAACAGCTCTATTAAGCTTTTATTAAGTGTATGTAAACAAACATGGATGCCGACATAAATCAAAATGGAGAAAACTCAATTTTTAAAACCTCCTTTTATTATTCACGAATACATAACACTTCGTCACTTCACCAAGACAACTAACCCCTTTTTAAATCAACGATAAACTGACTGCGCACTGCCTGACATCATTCCCTCCAATCATAATCGGTGGTAGTCAGCGGCTACGATTGGTCGAATCAAATCACGTGGACAGTCGTTTAGAAGGAAGTCAAAACACAGCCAATTACATTAAATATTAAAGCAGTGTTTTGATTGGGATCGTTTATGAAGGGTGTTTGTACTATCATAAAAATAAATATTTTTTGAATTTAATTTTTAATAACTTACAACATTAGTTTAAATTATTATGTTTATAACTAGGACTTCTAAATCAATACGAAACGAAAATAGCTTTTTTCATCTTCTGTATTTTCAAGTTATAAAAACCACTAAATGAAAGAGGAAGAGGAAAGAAGGAAGGAAGAAGTACAATCTGCATCAGGGCAACGCATAAGGAATAACTAATTTTAAATATACACTCGAGAGCAATGAATCCGGGTCACTTAAAGAATCCTAAAAATCTCGGAAACTAAAAATGATAGATTAATGCAATAAATTGTATTTAATAGACAATGTAATACTCCTTAAATGAAGGTAAAAAAAATATGAGTCACCATACATTTTATTAACACAAAATTACATAAAGAAAAAAACTGCTGATCTCTCCTTAAAACAAAAATAGGAAACATGAAATTTTTGAACTTTATTACGATTTTCTTGAATTTTAATACTTCGTATTGCCTCCTCGTGCTTCCATTACTGCGTTTACGCAGAAAAAAAACAACAAAAAAACAGAAATCAAACAATGATAAATGACAGATTACAAACAAAAGCAAAACCAAATGCTGTAATTTCGTAGTTCCATCTTCGAAAGTGGCCCTTTTTCAAATTTGATTTTTTTATGATATAACTTTACAATAACTAAGAAGTTTTAATACCTTCATTTAAGGAGTATTACATTGTCTATTAAATACAATTTATTGCATTAACCTAGCATTTTCAGTTTCCGAGATTTTTAGGATTCTTTAAGTGACCCGGATTCATTGCTCTCGAGTGTATCTCATAACAAAAAGTTTGAAACCAATTTCAGAAAGTAAAAAAAATTAAGACATAAAGTTCACAAACGATAAAGCCTCGTATTTATCTAGCTATAGTATACAATATCTATGTAATGTATTGTATTAAGTATATCAGTTATCTAGTACCCATAACACAAGCTCTGCTTAGCTTGGGGCTAGATAATGTTGTGTTAAAATGTCCAGCATTTATTCATTATTATTTATTTATTTATTATTACAATACACATTTTATGGCACACACCACACAGTCAAGCTTTTGATAAACAGCAAAAAAGCTGTATTTGTTTACGGCTATCCAAGTCCAATAAAATTATCTTTATAAGGTAAGCTATCGCCTAACTAATGCTTTTTTACAAAGAAACCCAAACTGTCACTATTTAAAATTTGATTGCTTTCAGTGAATTAATTTTGCTCATTAGCAATATACTTCTCACAAATTTTACTAAATACGGGCAAGAGCGAAATAGGTCTACATATATGTTTTTCCACCATCTTGTACAAAGGAATCACTTTTGCTAATTTTAGAACGCCGGGGAAGCTACCACTATTCTAGCTAGCTCGTACAAGTGCTAATGGTGGTGCTATTATAGGCTCAAAGTTAAAAAATCCCATTGATCACATAAACTTTTAAATTCGAATTTAATTATAATTTGTATAATACAATTCTTAATTCTTAATTCTTAATTCTTTATTGTACACACAAAATTATAGAAAAATAAACTTACATATAGGACATGTACAAAGGCGAGCTTAACCCTAAAAGAGTTTTCTTCCAGCAAACCTTAGAGGTTACAAGTTGGGGTAATATCCTTGGCTTGTATTAAAACTATAAATAAATTGAAATGTTGTATTCCATGTGATACATATACTTATACAAAGAGAACTCGCTTCGCTCGTTCAAATAGCAGTTTCACAGGAAAAATAGCACAGTTTACTTTTTCATTTTGAGCAGTGTTATTGTCACTTACTCAATCTACTCGGAGGTCTTTCTGTTTCAATATTGACACAATTGACTCCATATTTCAATTGAGCTATAAAACTGAGAGTATTTCAAAGTTGTACTTTACACCCCCACGATTGAAATAAATTTTACGATTCAAACATAGAGTAGAAATAAGCTATAGGGCGCCCAAGACAGCTAAGTTGCCTCAAACTGACTGATTACACACGACGCTAGGAAATTGGAGCAGACACAATAATCTAAGCCAAACAGTGCACCTCAAAAACTAAATATTTGATTTATCTTCATTCTAAGATCACATACAAAATTAAAATGTTACCATTATAATTTACAATGTTACCATTTAAACTTATTGTTGCCATGCGCGAGATTCTGTCAGCGTTCGCATCTTTGTGCATGTGGTTCGTAAGTTGCTTTGGTTCCTCTCAGTATTCAACAGTACATATTTCATTAGTGATTACGACTGGACTCAATTTTTGTTTTCTTGGTGAAGGTAACTAGGTAAATAAAAAGCATTAACTGCAAATGTTTTCTGACTTTATTTGTCTCAAAGTTTTGCGAAGCTTTGAAACCCGATTCCGGTATGAAACGGAAGCAGGACAGACAATTGGTAAGACTTTTAGTTTCTGATATTTTTATAAAAGACAACTTTGTTGCAATATTCGTTCCGATTCTTTCCGCTCGCTGTACCAAGGCAAGTAAAAACAAGTAAGCTGAACTGTAGACACAGGTTTTTGCAGAAGTTTTTACAATACATGGTCAATCAGACCAGCCCATTGAGAAAAAAACTGGAAGACGATAATATTATAAACGAAGAGATCCAGATTTTAAACAAGCTTTGAAGAAGATTTTACATCTTAAATGATACCGTAATCAACAGAACAAGCCCATCGAAGATCAGCCCCCCATCACAGTAGCAAATGGCAATGAGGAATGCAACAATGGCGATCATTTTGGCAGGCTTAGCGATGTCCAAGTCTTTCGAAACTGGTAAGGAAGAATATTTAGGTCAAGAAAGTCTTGAAGGGGAAACCCCTTCAAGTTTCATAAGATTTAGATAGCTAAGGCAGCCAAAATGATTCTTGTTGCGTTTTCCATTACCATTTGCTGCTGTAATTGAAGGACTAAACAGGTTGGCGTTTTCCTTTAACCAAAACATCCTTTACGAAATCATGGAGTTGTTCAGAACAGGTTTGCACGAGCTTTCTTTAGATGATAAGGTTACTTTGCACCATGAGTTATCAAATTGAAATGGGTCACATTTCGCGTGTTCATCTTTTCGCTAGATAATAAACCGGTTACAGAGTTGATCCAATGAACTTCCACGTACTCCACGTCGGAGAACACAGGGGTCAATTTCTGAAATCACGCAATCTTCCAAAAAATGCCCGCGACATTATACCGTACTCGATCAGATACCGCCGGCACACGCTGATCCATGTAAAGTTGCCGGTAATTGCCATGGCACATCGTGGAGAAGCGAATCTTCGGTGTTTTTATTTGAGTAAGTAACAAAACTGTCAAACACCACCATCAAACGGTTACCCATACCTATTACAGCTGCAATACCTCATAAATCACGTCCACCTTGGACCTTTACGTTAGCCCGCCACCCTGGATCATAATATGCACGTCATTTGGATTTAAGAGCGTTATCTATGTCTAGCACGAGCTAAGGATATGTTAACCAGTAAACGAGTAAATAATGCACAGTGAAAATACCAACTACTAAACCAAAGTTACCCGATTTTGGCGAATATCTCAGTTGCCACAGTGTACAGCAACAGCTAGGGCCAGTAAGTGAACCTTATCCACAAAAACAATCCCTTACACAGGTTTACAGATAATATTTCAGATGAAACAAAGCTCATACAACTTCGCTAACCGACAAAGCGGCATCGCAAATCTCATTTGCGGACAACAAACAGATAACTATCTCATTCTTTCAACAATGGAGAGCGCGTTCATAAACAGAGCCTAATTAGTAATATTCCATTGTGGTAGCAAACGTACAATACGATGGAAGTTATCTAGGGCGATAAGCGAAACTCTCGAGCGACAATTATCAGTCGATGACGTCTGCACGTAGCAGACCCCTTGATAACACCGCTTTTGTCCGTATCCATTGCGGCTTCCACCCCCGGCATTACTTACCCCCGTTAGTAAATCGTCAATGAAAGTATCACAAGAAGATACTGCAGCTTTAGCCTCGGTCTCAAGATACGATCGTGTATGGAATACGTAATGGTCAGTAGTGCTCCGCCGTGTAGCCGGCATTGTTCCGCGGCCGCGTAAATTGAATAAGTGCGTTGAAGGAAGATTAGAGGTTCTGGTAAATTGGCGATGCTTGATCATAAGTTGATATATCAGAACATTTGCATTAGTCTATCAGAGGTTCATTGGTTTGTAACTGGGGGATAGTTGGGTACCAATAAAACAGCCTGGCATTGCACAAATCATATCAATTTAAATTGCAATTAACTTAACAACGAATTATTCCATAGTTCATAATTAGTACAGGCTACATACTACGTGTGTGTTTTCATATAGCGTGAAAGCGTATTACACTCTTGATGACTATATTAATGATAAAGCCGCGTGGCCTGATGTCGCTCTACCCCTAGACTGCTAAAATGGAAATTTGCAATATCTGTACTTACCTATTTACATGTTTTTATTAGATTATTATTTATAAGTATAACAAGCGTAGCGTGTGCTGTCTTGCATATTTTTGTTGATGTTTATTTACTTTTGACTACCTTCCTAAGGTTTTTAAGTTCTCATTTACTATGTATCAGCAACTCTTTGCTCCGAGGCACCACACAGGCGCTTCTCACCTAGTGGTAAGACGGACCATTTTTGTAAGCCAAGCCGTGTTTGTTGCCTGATTCTTCTAGGCTTGGTCGCGTTGGAACAGGAGTAATTTTAGTTTATAAGACGATTCAAAACGATCCTTGTGATTTCAATGAATAAAGTTCTTTTTGACTTGACTTGACTTTGACTTGAATAAATGTCGAAACTGGCATATGGTACACCTGATATTGTGCGGTAACCCTAGCCTATTATACACAAATACAATATCTCTAAGGTCACCCCACCTAGGAAGTATATAGATGACAATCAAGTTGAGATATGGCGGGTATACCACTTGATTGCCGCTTACCCTCTCGTGGCATTACACTGCGACCGCCATTCTAAGACATAAAGATGAAAAGTCTCATGTGTCTGTAGTTTCACCGGCATACTCTTCAAACTGAAACACAGCAACGCGAGCATTACTGCTTCGTGGCCGAAATAGCTAAAATATAGGAAAGATGATGATAAGGTGTTCCCTTCTTTGCCTAATGCAAGCGATCCTATCGTTCGACACCGCCAATAGAGAGGATAACGTTTTAGCGAAACGACCATGTGGATCCTGACCTGTAAATTGTGTGTTTATCTTCAAATGGAAGATGTTTCGTAAAGCTTTTCATAAACAGAAACTTTAAAGAAACCCTATTTTGGCGTTTTTTGTTTGTGTTTTACATGACTTTACGTGATTGTGGAGTGTTTCTTTGAATAGGCACCTGGTCTACATTTAGATTCTTTTCTTATGTATAAACATCAACTAGTGAACCTAGAATTTCTTCTGACACCCAACTAATACGAATATTATGCAAAGTGCAGTCAGCGTAATTAATACAAGCGCAGTGGCCAAATGCTAAGCGATTTATAATTCCCGTGAAATTGTTTTTGTTGATGACTGTACAGGTGTGTAAACTAACACTTTTCGAAAGGTGTTTGTAAACTGAAGTAATATTTTTCTTACTTTATTTTCTAAATTTTTCTAGTTTTATATTTTTTTACCGGACTATGGCAAAACAAAAGGAAGGTTATGATTTTACCAGTCTATATATGTAACTGTGTTCATCTGTTCCCTCGTTGCTCCGAAACTACTCGACGGATTTTGACAAATAAGGTATCATATTAAGCGTTGACGTTTCGCGTGTTATAATTTAAAATGGCGGAAATTAAACACAATTTTCCAAGCTCGAAAAATATATAACTATTATAAGTAAGTAAATATAATTAATGAGTTTGGTCTTAAATTAAGGGGTTTGATGAGTACATTTCAAAAATATAAAGCATTAATATTAAATAAAAAGTTGTAAAAAGTTAATGTTTTAAAACCGACTGTGCTGAAAACATGTATAAAAAATTGTAGAAGAAGGCCAAATACAATATTCAATAGAAATAATATAATAGATAATTCAGTGAAGTTTTATGGCTTCAACTCATAAAACTTCACTGAATTAGCTAGAAACGATGGACAAGGCCTCATTCGTAAAAAAACATAATTGTTTACTCTTGTTTCATTTACTTTTCTTCGAATAGGGCATAGATCACATTGAAAACCAAGACCCAGATCTGAATTCAAACAAGATTGCAAATATAGAATAGTTTACACCATTACTAGCCCTAGTTTATGAGTCGCAACCTGCACTGACCTCTCGCACGAATTACGGTGTATTGTGCATTGTCCCCAAGAATTCAAGCCACAGATAACAATTACTTTGTACCCAAAGCACATACTATTTAGACTACTTAGGCCTTTTTAGCCAGATTTCTTTTTGAACAGATTCTTGTTTGGACAGATTCCTTTTTCACCGGAATGTCAAATTATTCTGAATGGTTAATTACATATATGTTGATATCTTGATATCTAACTGATGCCGTAGTGTATCCGGCCAAAGAATAGACCCCTCTGTATCTTACCAAGGAATGGGAAGCAGCATCCACCAACCTGCCTGCCAAGCGTAGATCACGGATGGATGGAGATCATGGATATGATCATGGCAAATTCTCCCATTGCATTTTATGGGGGAGGCCTCATCCAGCAGTGGACGTCTAAAGACTGATGATGAGATATCTAACTAATCAATTAAGATAAGCCTAGTAAAATTAAATTAAATTAGATTAAAAACTTCGAGACTAGTAAATTAATCCAAAAGTGAAGATGAAATTCACTAAAAAGATGAATAACATAGAATAAGCTATAGAAATAGACCGAATGAACTTTCCTTCGTAATAAGATCATTATCGGGCTTAAATGTTAATTTCATTAACTCTAATTAGGACTGCAATTCTAGGAAGAAATAGAAAAATTACATTCGAGTAGATTGATTAAATGTTCACGTGGTCTACATAAAATACAACCGAATTGAGAACCAACTCCCTTTTTTTGAAGTCGGTTAAAAATATTGAATTTATTTTCTGATGACGAAACTACCCGATGACGAAAGCCCCTAATCCAAAATAATAAAGACATTGCTAAGCTTTTACTGTTCTTTTTTGGATACCCACCCAGCGTTAAGCCAGTGAATCGATTGGTGACCCAGAAAGGGTCTCTTGCCGATTGCGGATAGATTCAGCGGACCCCCTAGAGGCAGCTTTCATGCAGTTATTAGGCATCTCCAGGGCGTAACGTATTGTGCACATAAATGCAAACATTGTTATTATAGACCAGTTTCTCAATAGATAGGTCAACTTCTGCCATAAATGTCTTTCACAGCCTTTGTTTACGAAGCTCGTATACCTTCGCTGAGAAGGACAAGACCAGGCCACCCCAACTCATGTAAATATGTATGAGAGGGTTGCTGTGACGTGAAATTGAATCATAGCGTAGCAAACAAGATCGTTACCTACTACGCAAACTAAACAAGCAACTACAGTAGCCAACTTGGACAAGTTTTGGCTGGATTTAACCACTTTTTTAATATTCTGTTGCCAGTTTTTTAATGACATTATCCATTTTGTAGCTTTTGCAGCCGAAAAACGGTCACAAAAACAAAAATAAAAACAAGTGTGTGTGTGATAACTGTGTAAGTGTAAGTTAAAACGTTATTTAGACTCGTGAAAAACCAATATATACAATAATTGTAATGATTCTAAATCAGTGTCTTAACTAAACTCTGCTTACTGACATTTGAGGGCTAAACATATGCTTGTGAATTTTTAACAGCTACGCCACAGCACCACGTTTTCGGATAAAACTAGCGACTAATCTAGTCAGAAGTTGGCAACGGCGCCACAGAATAAGCACTACAGAAAAGAAACAGCAACTCAACGAGTATGTAAAGTCGCTAGTTTGAATGCTAGCTTGTAGCTTAATAAGATCCATTGTTATTTGTGTGGGTTCCGTACAATTTAGTTGTCTGTCTGTATCACGTTTAGAATTTTATATTAGTAGCAGGTTTTATGGCCATACGCACACGCAGTTCTGCGAAAGGCCAATCTTCAATCTTATTTACGTGTAAGCTTTTTTGTTCAGAAAACTTTGCGGTGTCACGACTTATTTTAATTATTTGTACCTAATTACAACAAAATTATTATGCCCATTGATTAATTGAATAGGATTATCACAATGTATTTTCTTTTTGATTCTCAGAAAGAAAAGTTGAGGCAGCCAAAGACAGGTGTGATATTTTTTGTTTCGAGTATGTAACGGAACATGTTTATTGCCTACCTGATGTTTAGCAGTAACCTCTGCCTATGACAATGTATTACCTCACAGGCCACGTCCACTTTCAACGCACCCTACGTGACAACGATCCTGAGAAATAAAGGCGAAAAGTCCCATGTGCCCGTACCGGCACCGGCAACCATACCCTTCAACGCGGAACATCAGCAATGCGAGTATTGTGGAAATCAGCAATCTCTGTGTAACCTCTACCAAAACCAGCATGAAAATTAGTACTTATGTAGACATTCTTGTGAACATTTTCACTAAAATCATCAACGACATCACTGGCAATACGTACTGATTTATAGACTTTCGTCTTGAAGCTTTGCGGTATCTGTGACGAGAAGATATGGCGTAGTTTCCTGAACGTATGTACTGATTTATAGACTTTCGTCTTGAAGCTTTGCGGTATCTGTGACGAGAAGATATGGCGTAGTTTCCTGAACGCTACCTATCCGAGTTGGATTCGTCGGTTGACGGTTCGTCTGATCCAAATAGAGATTGTAGTGGTTAACAACTTCGACAAAATCGTTCCCAACGTATACTGGCATAGGTGCGACATGGGCATTTGACATGGCATGTTCGTCTTGCCCATGGTCATTTTAAGACCCACCTGTTGGGAGACGGTATTAAGGTCTCTTAGCATTGTTTCAACGTCTTCCAGCCATTCTGTCATGACTATGTCATCGGCATATCGAAGGTGAGTGATATATTCACCATTGATGTTGATGCCATATCCGTTCCAGTGCGCAGAAGCTTAAAAACATCCTCCAATGCAGAGGTGAACAGTTTCTTGTCTATACATTGTAGTAATAAAAATGTCCTGACATTGGACCCCGCTTGTTTTTGTCGTATATTAATACAATGAAAGTAGCGATGACTTACATAATATCCCCGTGACATTGATTTATTTATCGGATTGTCCTTAAAGGCTGGCTTCAGACGAGATATTGAATTTTCATATTTCATTTATTGCACATAGAACATTATTGTAAGTATTCGATTATATTTATAATTGATAGTAGGTAGTTGCCGTGGTGGTCTTGGTCTAAGAATAGGATTCCTCCAACTCCTGTGAATATCGTAAGAGGCGACTATAAGAGATTACGCCAGGGGACGGGCAACAGCACCCACCTGAGTTCTTAACACTAAACTGCGATCACCAATCCGCCTGCCAAGCGTGGTGATTATGGCAAATCTCCCATTGGGGAGGCCTCGTCCAACAGTGAGAGTCTAACCGCTGATGATGATGATCCAAAAATAACATCAGCACGTGTACAACAGCCTCAATCTGTAAGACCAACAGCCGCCCATCTCAATTCCGTACCCACAATACTCAATCGAATAAACGATAGTTACTTTGACTCAATGTCCACCATTTAGTGTTTTTTACTGACTCTTCACATCATAATGCGAGTGAAATGTGAGCTATTACAGAAACATGAGGCGAAATATTTATCTGTACGATGATTGAGCGACGACGTTAACCGCACAAACTCATAGGTATCGCGAAGAGAAAATAAATAATCGATTGCTGATCGATAATCGAATTGCAATTTCATTACATTAAAATTAAATCGAGTGTGATCAAAGAGTATTTAGGATTGATGACAATTTTTAATAGGGTGACCAGTCCCTCAAGTACAGTAGCAAAAAGGCAATGGGAACACAACAAAAGGAATTATTTTGTCAGCCATAGAGCTGTCCAAATCTTTTAAAACATGAAAGGAGGAATATTTAGACCAAGAAGTTTCCCTAAACCAAGTTTCATAAGATTTAAATAGCGCTAAACTGCCTAAATGCATTATTGCGTTCCCATACTGTAATTGGGGAGTTGCACTGGGTCCAGAACGTATATTACAGCGTCATAACTTTCACAGTAAAGAACCAAATTGCATGAAATTTGGCATACTTGTAGGCAAGCTCAAAATCGCGCAGCGGGCTATGGAGTGCGCGATGCGAAAACCCTGTTTCACTACGTGATAGAATCCGAAATGAGGATCTCCAAAGAAGAACCAATATCACCGACATAGCTCTTAGAATAAGCTATAGTTTATGTCGCAATGGGCAGGTCATATAGCTCGCAGAACTGAAAACCGTTGGGGTATAAAGGTTCTTGAGTGGCGACCACAAACCAGACGGCGCAGTAGAGGAAGGCTGATGATGATGATTGGTATACTTGAGATATATTATAGATCTCAATAGATCTTAATTAAGTAGGTAGTACACAATTATGTTAGCTGTCCTAACCTAAGCAAGTTGTTCAAACTTTGTTATTGCACTAACATGTATTTCGACGTGAAAACCTGTAATTAGCTCACATATTAGTTTATTACTTACAAGTTAAACTCGCTGTTGGGTTTTCTAGAAATATTTAATTAAATTCGAATTAACATTGAAAATAAGTTATGTAAATTGAGTCGAGACTGTGTTGACGGGTGGGTGATGCTTCGTTTTAACACAATGTTTTTTTACATCAACATTTACTCGACTGTGACATGCAACCGTTGGTTCCACTCAAATAAAACGGGAAAAAAACATGTATTTATAACAAGACA
The DNA here is from genome assembly GCA_951392215.1 of Epirrita christyi. Classification (NCBI taxonomy): domain Eukaryota; kingdom Metazoa; phylum Arthropoda; class Insecta; order Lepidoptera; family Geometridae; genus Epirrita; species Epirrita christyi. The sequence goes on along the minus strand of OX595843.1, from coordinate 14,391,896 downwards.
CGCAGTTTAGTTAAAAGTTTTAGTTGTATGAATCCATTCTATTCCGTTGCGAATACTAACTGTATGTACTAACTGTGCATCATCCTCATCATCATCATCATCATCATCATCAGCCCGTAGAAGTCCACTGCTTTACATAATTATATCTTTGAATGTTTTTGGATTTCTACCTCCTGATTCATAATCATTTTAAAACCTATTTTAGTTAAAATATGTTTTGTCTTGTTTTGACGTATGACATTTTACATCAGAGAGAAGAAAACACTATCTTAACTAAAATAGGTTTCAAAAATTATTATGAATAGGATCCCTTAGGGATTCATTTATTACCAAAGTATTATTGTTCTTTCGTGCTAATTGCATTACTCATTTTAAAAGGATGACTAGGGTTCTTCTTTTATGATTTACTAAAAGAACGCCTGCGAATTTGCCCACGTGCAGTGTTTTTTTTAATTCTACTTTATTTTATCCTAGGCACAGAATAAAGACAGTACAGGAGGCTCACTTCACGAACAAATTTATATAAATAGCTACTTTTGCTGGGACGCAACTAAGTACAATTCAGCTCGCATAAGCGCTCCTAGGATTTAATTTTAGGAAATTGTTATATTCGTGTATCCCACTACTCTATAAAAGGAAGGTAACCTCTAAATTTCAGGTATCTAGGATCTAGGTAATGCAATAGTTTTATGTATTTTTTCATCAGCCTGTGCCTATAATGAATAGGCCTCCCCCCTAGAATGCCAAGACAATTAAGTATGTATGTTTTAAGATAGATCTACCTAAATCAATTTATCAACCATTAGCTGCTGGACTAACACAGGATTACCAGTAAAGAACCAGTGACATGAAAAACAAACAAACAATTTAAAAGAATCCTATTTTAATGTGATGGTCACAAATACTCAACCTACATAACACAAGTCACAGTCATTAAAAAAAAACACTCCTGTTGTTGATAACTTAAGATCGCGCTACGAAAAACCTTATTATCGATACACAATCGATCAAGGTTCGACTGTTTCGATTATATGTAATTTCACCGGCCAAAAACCTGGTGCATTCTTCTATAATGAAATGACAATTACGGCAGGCCACAGAAGATATAATAGTAACGCACAGAAGATTCACTGCTTCTCTGTATGACCTTGAAGTCGGCGTGTACCTAACAGCTCATTTTCCGCACCCTCCTAAGCTTAACGCAGTTGGGTAAAAACTAAATTAATTTTATGGGCACGCAAATTATTCAGAATTCAAATTACTCGCATTCTTACCATACTTATTCTAAAACCAACGTGTTAAAGCTGTTTTTTTTTTAAAGCACATTTGGAGTGGCGTAGGGCTGATGAGGCGAGATTCCGAGGACATTACGGAACTTTTGGAAGGACGGGTACTAAGGGTTCTCGAACGACCAAAATGATTTTAGTTAAACTCGATTCTAAAACAAAATGACGATCGACTAAGTTGTATTGACAAAAACTTAAAAAAATATCCAAATAGAACTCAGTTTGGGTTTCGCTATGGTATATTTCATGGCCTTGGTGGTCTTGTGGGACAAAAAACTGCAAATTGTTAATTTTTTGCTTTCATATTTCAATCTAATAACACGAAGCTTGCTCATCAAGTGTCAAAATTGGTTCAGTGTTTTTCTAATTCTGTTATTTCCACCACACAAAGTTACATATGTTGACGTTAAATTCATTACCCTTTCTAAATAAAATAGTCGGGCAAAAATTGTTCTCCTAAATACAGAACTCTAAAAGGTGAGTAGAAATTGAAAACGGATATAACCAATCGGCAAACCCATTTGACATTTGACGACCTCTGTGGCGCGGCGGGCGAAGGTTCGCCTGCGACGCAGGAGGTTGCGGGTTCGATTCCCACCTCGGAACAAATATTTGTACGATCTGCAGATGTTCAGGGTGTTCTGGGTATTTTCTATGTATAATAAAAAATATCTATCTATGTAATGTTATAATATTAAGTATATCAGTTATCTAGTACCCATAACACAAGCTCTGCTTAGCTTGGGGCTAGATAATGTTGTGTGAAATGTCCAGCATTTATTTATTTTATTTTTTATTTATTTACTAAAAGTTACTGCTCTGAGTAAAATTCAGAAATAGCAAAGCTTTGCAGCTTACAAAATAACAAATACTTTTCGTCCTTTACGAAAAAGCCATTTCAAACAATCCATTCCGCGCAATCAACAAAGAACTTTTCTAAAAACACCAACAATTTTTTCGTATTTCGCCAACACTTTTTGCACTACGTTAGTAGGAGTTCGCGCATTTATCGCAAGGAAAACGTTCGATTGTTTTATAAATAAAGCCTTAGCAAAAAATACTATCGATCAATCGTGCGAAAGTCAAGCGATGGACCCAGATAAAACTCCACAGAGAACCTTACACCTTCATATCAAAACTTAAGGTTTATTTTCTGTTTCTACATATAACATTGTAGTTGTCTCCAGAGTAAACCTTACAAAAGACTATGGACGTTAAAGTTGAGACAGTGAATTGTTTTTTGCTGAGCAGAAGAATGAAGAAGAGACGTCATATTCGTGCGTACAAACGTGAAAGATCCCGTACTCGAACTGTCCAAACATTTTATACTTTCAAATAGTTACTATCTCTAGTGATGATCTGAAATGGTTTATCTTCGATCTGCTTATGGTTCTTAGATCTTTATTAATGCAGCCCTGGTTTTGACGTGACGTGGAATTATGCTATTGTTACAGGCCTGGGGGTCGATTCTCGGATTGAACACATTGAAGTCGAATGGACCAAGACATTTTATCATCTATTGCAGCGCCCTCATGTGGCAATAATAATTCACAAAAACTCAAATAAATCCAAATAAAAATATTAAAAAAACATTTCAGATCGTTTGCAACGGTTTTTAAAATGCTGAATTGTTTCATTTGTACTTTTTAAATTTTGTATATAGGTTCTTGTAATATTTATTGGTAAGTATTATGTTTTTTGTAAGTAAACATTTTTTTTTTAATTATCGACAATTATTTTGAATTTTTAGGGATTTACTTGATTTATTTGTATTTATGTAAATAATTATTGACACACGGGGACGCTGCAATAGATACTTATGATAATAATGTTCTTGACTGTACCTCTTCTGTTCTTTCGACATGTTATCTCTATTCGACTTCAATGCCTACAATCCGAGAATTGACCCCCAAGCCAGTGGAATAGGGTGGTCACTTTATTTCCGACTGTCAGTGCACTGATGTATTTATTGGTGATGGCTAAAGATAAGATAAGTGATAAGATTATACTCAATTTTCGATGCCAAAATCCGAAATGATGTGAACGTAGACCCTTAGCGTGAGGAATCATCAATGAGAACTGCCGTTCTAAACGAGTTGTGGATATCTCCTGATCATCACAGATCATTAAAAGGATCTTGCCTGTCAAGAATACATTTTTTGAAAGATTTACTCCAGCAGTGGACTTCTACAGGCTGATGATGATGATTATGATGTTGATGATGAAGGCTGCCAAAATGATCCCCATTGTTGCTTTCCCCATTCCCATTTGCTACATTAATCGGGGAGCATATCTCGTGCAGCAGCGAACTTCTACGCCCCGAAAATTAGTGCCCCTGGCTTGGTCACTTTCCAGTTTTAACCGACTTCCCAAAAAGGAGGAGGTTCTCAATTCGGTTGTATTTTTTTTTTTTTTTTTTTTTTTTAATGTTTGTTACGCATATCTCCGGCGTTTATGAACCGATTTGGAAAATTCTTTTTTTATTTGAATAGATATACTTCCGGATTGGTCCCATTTTTTTCAGTATCCAGTTCTGATGATGGGATCCATGAGGAATTGAGGGAACTCCTCAAATATTGTAGGCATACATATGGCGATTTTGATATTTTCAGCAAGACACCAAGCATTTGCATTCAGAAAGTATCATAATCCTTTCACCACTATGGTTCTTTCATAAAAAAAATTTCATCCAAAATTATTTAGTCGAATACAATGGCGGAAGTCGGTTTTTTAAATGAAAAGTTATTCTCTGAATAAATAAAGTTGGTATAACCAGAGACTACTAGTCTCTGGTATAACACACTCACCATAGTAATTAAATAAACAATGCTTGATAGAAGAGTAATGGATACAGTTATAGAGAAACAGAATGAAGCGAGCGAAATTGCTAAAACAACAGCATTTGTCACGGCTTGTTTTTGTGTCGCCCACAGAGCTGAGCATGTGGAAGTAATCTTGGTGTATGGTTTATATGTAAGCTGAGGCCTTACCATAAGCTCTTATAGCGATTCAGTTCAAATACTATTCAGTACAAAATATCGGTTTCGTGATGTCCGCAGCTATATTAAAAGGCACAGTAGCAGAAGGTCTATTAAAGTTATTCAATGATGATGGATGTCAACGATGAACCGATATTTTGTACTGAATAGCTTTTGAACTGAATCGCTATAAGAGCTCATGGTAAGGTATGGCATGGTAGTATAATTTACATAGATTTTATTTGAGTTTGAAGTAGCTGTGTATACTGATAACCGTTGGGGAATAAAGGTGCTCGAGTGGCGTTACCAGAAACCGGACGACGCGGTAGAGGAACGCCCTCCACTCGATGGACTAAAGACATTATAAACGTCGCAGGAAGACGGTGGATGGAGGCGGCTCAAAACTTCGTCGTGGCATTCTAAGGGGGAGGCCTATTTTCAGCAGTGGACTTCTACAGGCTGATGTTGATGTAACAGTAATCCAGGAAGGTATTCTCTTAATTATTTGACATTTTAATTTAAAAGAATCAATTGATTCAAGCGTGACTTTGCGGAAATCCATTCTACAATATTGAATAGACGAACAAATATAAATATATTAACAATACCGCTCTTCTCCAACGAAAACTCTGAAAGAATTCGACACGTGTTTCGCCTCTCAACGAAGCATCCTCAAGAAACAGTTGACTCGCTGCGCGCAAGAGCAACATAAAAACAACAACAGGATTTGGCCGGCTGATGATGATGATGATTACTATTATTATGATGATAATGATGATGATGAACTAGATGTTGAATACAACAAAAAAGATCGGTAAAATAGAAATCTGCATTAGCTATTGTAAGACCAAAAACAGCATAAAGAAGGTTATGTAGAAATTAATAACTTGCTTATGTAAGATGGATTCCTTTTCTTAATCTAGACATTTAATCTAAGGCAGGATTGTAAATTTTACAAATATTTGAAGATTCATGCAATGTATGTGTTTGTTGTTCAATTGTGTGTTGTTCAAATAGAAGGTAATTACGATGAAGGATTTAAATATACCTGTTTTTTTCTTATGTGCTGTCCTTTTGTAACTCACACCAAACAAACACAGTCAATTAAACGATTCGCCTACACGAAACTACTTCACGTCTCTCTATCGCTGCTATAATATTGATTATAAATTACTCGATGTGTCAAACCTACACAACAAGGTCACAAAACATGTGTTTCGAGATAATATTTGGGTATTTTGTGTTTTATATTCACATGGAGTTTACATAAATCTTTAAATCATCAAGTCTATCAGACTCATTCATTAATAACTGAAGCACAGAGGCCCAATTCTCTAAATTATTTTAAAGCTACACTGAAAGTTAACCGAATCGAGACTGAATTATGAATTGACAGAAAGTTGGTATTCTGCTCCCTTATAAATAACAATTTAGTCTACTTTCAATTCACGGTGACTACCATTAGAGTAGGATAGTTATATAATATAATCGCAAAGAGTAAAGAGAGACTCCATCTACAATGCTAAAATTATCGAAAAAACTTTGAATCATTCAAGTTTCGGTCACATTTCGATATAATCACATTACAGTGTTGTATTTTATGTTTAGAGAATACCATTTCTGATATTTAAGACATCGACACAAGATCGAAACATGATCTGAACTCTGTTTTAACTATTTTTAAGTTAGAGAATTGGGCCTCAGTTCTCGTAATACTGAAAGTGGACCAAATCGAGACTTTTGGTCAACTTTCAGTCTGGTATGGTGTGTCTGGCCTAGGAATAGACCACTCCCTCTCCTGTCGTGGATGTCGCAAAAGCCGACTAAGGGATTACACCGGCAGCATCCACCTGAGTACTCAACACCAATACTGTGATTACCAATCCGCCTGCCAAGCGTGGTGATTATGGCAATTCCCCCTATTGTATTTATGGGGGAGGCCTCGTCCAGCAGTGGACATGTAAAGGCTGATGATGATGATGATGATGATGAATTATCATCAAGAGGACCTTCCTTTTCTGTGTTGTCCTGTTTGTGGTCACCACTAGAGAACCTTTATTCCTCAATGGTTGTCAGTTGTACGAGCTATATCATCTGCCATGCACTTCAACTTATTAATCCTGAGAGCTGTTGGTGATCATGGTTCTTCGACGGATTTCCTCATTTCAGATTCCATCACGTAGTGAAACTCCTAGCATAACTCTCTCCATAACCCACTGCGTGACTTCGAGCTTGTGTATAAGGTCAATAGTTAGCGACTACGTCTCAGTGTCGTAAGTCATTCACTGTTGGACTAAATATATTTTAAAGGTCGGAGGAAGTTGGTGTATAGAGGCGGCTCAAGACCGTTCGTCGTGGCATTCTAAGGGGAAGGTCTATGTACAGTGGACATCTACTGGCTGATGATGATTATTATGATGACCAATTACCTCGCCTCTTGTCCCGTAGGTCTTGCCTATTTATCTTGCACAATCTTCCTGTCGGCAGGTGGGATGAATAGCGTTACTGATGGCCGATAGCCTATCTATCTATAGATTGTTGTTAATTAATTATTGGTTAATACAAATGTATCCGTCGATATCGTAGATAGTGTAATGTTCAAGATTTTATTCATTTACATCTTATAAACTACCAACCTATTTCTACCGCCAAGCAGTAGTGCTCGCATTGCTGTGTTTCGATTTGAAGGGTACGGGTGCCGGTGCAATTAGAGGCACATGAGACTTTTCATCTTTATGTCTCAGGGTCGGCAGCAAGCCTGTGATGCCTCTGGTGTTGCAGGCTTCCATAGGCTACAGTAACTACTTTCAATCAGGTGGGTCGTGTGCTTGTTTGATTGCCAACTGTTCCAACGCGACCAAGCCTAGAGAAGGTGTCACAGCAACTAAAACGGCGCGCGCTTGGTTTGATGGTCCTTCTAGTAGGTGTTCACCTAGTAGTAGGTGAAGAAAAGTGCTCTACAGTGGAAGACCAGCGTAGGTTAACAACCTGCATATGCTGAGTTAGGAACCTTTTTGTAACAGCAATTCTAGTTACTTTGTATTACTGTATTTTTTTATTTGTGAAATCTTATATGTAAATAAACTTTTTCTATTTCTATCACGGAAGAATGATATCTATTTGTTTTATTTAATACAAAGCTAACTCGGTTAATAAAAATGGTGTAGGAAAACACAACACAACTTATTTACGATAAAAAGGAGGTTCAGTAAAAAAATTAACCCCACTTCACACGTAGACATAGATATTTTTTTCTTCAAATTTGAATTACCTACTATATCTAACTACTTATCCTATAAGTACTAAATTTCATGCATTTTGGTTGAAAATAACTGTAAAAATTATGACGCTGTGACAGTCGGACGGACGGACAGCCTGAACGATCTTATAAGAGTTTCTTGTCGATTTACAGAACCCTAAAAAGCAATGAGTATAATGCAGCTGTTAAGCCGCACTTGACCTGAACCACAGAATAAGTAAAAGCACTAACATACAGAAGGTTCACTCAAAGGAACAAACAGACGCTTCATCATCATCATTATTAGAAAATGTGAAAAGGGTCCTCCAAGGCAGGCAACGCATTGGCAATGCCTCGGGTGTTGTAGATGTCAATAGGCGACGGTAACCGCTTACCATCAGGTGGGCCATATGCCAGTTTGTCGAGCCATAACATAAAAAAAAAAAAAAAAGCCTTTAGACGTACACTGCTAGACGAAGCCTCCCCCATGAAATACAACGGTAGAAATTGCCACAATCACCCCGCTTAGCAGACGGATTGGTGATCGCAGTATTCATGTTGAGTACTCAGGTGGATGCTACTGTTCATCCGCTGGTGTAATCCCTTAGTCTGCTTTTACGACATCCACGGGAGGAAATGGAGTGGTCTATTCTTGAGCCAGATACATCACGGCAAAACAGACACAGACGCTAACCTATACCTATATGAATCTGTGGCATGAGGCAGGCTGTATCAGTTCATATTCCATTATACCGACGACCTACGAACTTTGTTTAAGGCCAAAGCACACCGGGTGCGTATGCAACACGTAACTTAGACACGTGCGTCTTTACGTATGTACACGCTTGCGTGCACGTCACGCAAGCGGTGTGCCTTGTCTCATAGAGTTCCATACATTACAACGTCATGGTACGACGAAGTGCACGACGACGTTTACGCGTACGCAGGTGGTGTGCTGTGGCCTTTAACCATAAGGGCACGGTTGGCATAAAAAAATCGGAATTGGAATCATTCGCATCCGAGCCAAATTAAATCTAAACTCAGCGCGATGAAGCTCATTTTTCATTGAAACTAATTCGGAGTGACACAAGCCTGCCTGAACTTTAATCGGCCGGATGATCAACGATTATTGTGCCAAATCCGAACCAAGACCGATGCCCCAGCCGGTAATGCATACACCGTTATACGGTGCTGGGACAAAGTCAAAGTTTATTTTACAGCTTCTAAGCACTTTGTACCGGGTTGCGCACCGATGGTCTTGTGGGACCATTAGCTGGAAGAAAACTCTTTTAAGGGTTAAGTTCACCTTTGTACATGTCTTTCATCATCATTATCATCATCATCATCAGCCTATAGAAGTCCACTGCTGAGCATTGGCCCTTAGAATGCCAGGGCGAACGGTCTTGAGCCGCAATTAAGAAATATAAGAATTATAAGAGCTGTGCCGTACCAAATGTTGTTAACGCATCAAATAGTTATAAAAATACTTCACAGCATAAGGTATCTTTAGGTGCAATATTTTGTATAGATACCAGGCATGGTGAAAATTTGATCGTACTTACAATTTACCGTCGGGTGGTAGGTACCTGTTTGAAAATGTATGATGCCCATAATGCAACTTTCTTATCAACATAGGGTGTCAATCTTCTCGTTGACATGATAATTAACGCCGAATACTGTCGAGAAACAAATTGTTTTAACAGCCTATAGTGAAGGGAATGCAAGTCGATAAAATAAATATCGATGAGAGTTGGGAGCGTCTCGTTAAACTCGAGATAGCGAGATCTGAAACGTATATTGGAATTAAAATTTGAATATAAATGCTATGCTACAAGTGTAAGACTTAAATGGATTTACAGTACTTAAATCACAATAATAAATAAGCAGTTCATAAAACAACTGTAAAAAAGACAGGAAACATGATTACTTAAATACTCATTTATAAAACCAAAATGAGCTAAGCCTATTTTGATTGAAACCTAAATTAATAAAACCATAGATGGTGCTGAATTTGATAAAATAAATCACAAATCGGATGTAGCAGTTTAAATCAAATTATCAAGACAACACCTTTCTATGAGTTCGAAAAATAAAGATATTATCTAAACCTGTTATGTCAAGACATCGAAATTACTAAATCAATCAAATCTATTAGAGAACCCACGTGTTTTCCACACAAATGCAAATTCATTCATAAAGTTTATGGTCAAAAGTTGAATTGAGGCGTGAAATTTGTTAAACGAGGCCTTGAACTCGTACAAAGATCGAGGAGAGACGAGTGGAGCGGAGCGATCAGCGTTTATTATTGTATTATTGTATAGATTTTATAGGAAACTAAAATCGATCTTCTATAATCTTAGCTTAAATATATGGAGTTTTTTTTACTCTTTTTAATGATATCTATAAAACATCCTGCTCTAATGGTAGTCACAGTGAATCGAAAGTAGACTAAATTGTTATTATGAGGTCATAATTCAGTTTCGATTCGGTCAACTTTCAGTGTAGTTTTAAAATAATTAAGAGAATTGGACCTCGGGTACATAAATTATGATACGTTACACGTCATACGTCAGATAGGTACGTGACTGTTGGGTATTGAGTTTGTTATGTAATTATGTAAAAGCAATATTGCTGTAAGTGACGATATAATGTAAAATTATATCAACTCAATCTATAAAAGAAATTTAAAAATCGAATCAAAATGAATGACGTTTGAAGTTTGACGACAAGTTGATGTCGAAATCAGACGCTCTGCTCAACGCTCATCCCAATATAATGGAAGCAGTGTTTTTTTTAAAGTAAATCTGGTCACTTCATTTCGATGATAAGAGGTAAAAAACCTGTGAATAATTTAAATTAAAAGCCGCAAAATGGATGTGAAGAAAATTAAATTGTGCGGAAATGTTATGTACTCAATTATTATTTATATATAGCTGGTGTAAATGATCTGCTTTTCTGAGGAAGTAGGCAGCCATTTTGATTTCAGATTTTGTAATTGTTTTTGCAAGTTGGTTTTGCTCTCACTTGACGGCATTACAAATTGAATTCACAAAATTTTAGCTTTATAAAAACCTTGGTAGTACCGTCTTCTCTGGTTGGGTATTGTGAAAAGCTTCAATGAAAGAGGGTAAATTACAATTTATTTCAGAGACGCCATTTTGTGTAATCTGTATGATTTCGCGCCAGGCTGAGAGCAAATACGTCGGTGTGGCCGCCACTTATCTCTTAAATAACGCTTTCGGGGCCATCAATTATGCGAACATGTAATTGAAATAAAATCTTACAAGATAATTGAAAAGCAGGAGTAATGTCGACTTGACACGGAACTTTCAAAATTACTAGGTGAAGGTGGATGGCTCGATTTCGTTACCCACCCTGCTGTTAGGTAATATCCATGACGGACGCCCAAGAGAAGTTTTTCGCCAGTTCTTCTTCGTCGAGGTCATAAAAGATGAATCAGCTATAATCAGCACAACTATCATGTGGCATAATGTTGTAGATAAGCACATTATCGTGTCAAGTCAAGACACATTTTTAGGGTTCCATACCTCGACAGGAACAAACGTGACCCTTATAGGATCACTTTATTGTCCGTCTTGTCTATCTGCCTGTGTGTCTGTCTGTCTGTCTATCTATCTTTCTTTCTGTCAAGATCCTTGTTCTCAGGAACGGCAAAAGGTATCAACTCAATGCACTAAAAAGTATATAATTTTTGTATGGAAATCGCAATAATGTAAAACCTTTAGTGTACTTTCAGTAACCACACCTTCAAACAAACAAACAATCCAAACATGACTGTCGTCTTCACGTTCTATTAGGTCCCTTGACAGCTTGACAGAAGGTATAGTTTGCACGCACAGAAGTCAGAAATTTTGCTATATTTGTAATCGGTTACTTTCATGTTAGATTTATATAATTATACACGTACTATGCAGGTAATACTTTTCTTGCCTATAAAACCAATAATTTTCTTGGATAGAGTACAGACTAGGCCCTGTTGTTATTTATGTGTCTACACTACCGTTGTCTTTTAACTTGTAATTTGTAAAACGGCCATCAATAAGCCAGATGCGCGCCGGCTTTTCATAATGGCCGTTCGGTGTTTCTCGCGGAGAATAAAAATGTTCGATAACGCGTCCCGGTTCTGCAATTTGCATTAATATAACGTATTCTCGCGTTATCGGATGCTGCGGACTGGCAGCTGGCAACACCTGAGAGGCGCGCGCTTACTGCTTCTGCTAAATTTACAAAATTTTAATAACTGATTTTTTGCCTCTTCTTTCTCGCTTTCGACGAAAATTTTAAAGCAACTGAAAATCTTATCTGATGTTAGAAATTATAACATAACCACGCTAATATTGTGAATGCCAAAGTTTGTGAGTATGTTTGTTACTTCTTCACGGCTGAACGGATTTGAGTGAAAGGAATGGAGATACTTTATATCCTGGATTAACACATATTCATCATCATCCATTTTCATCATTGTTCATGCGGGTGAAACTGCTGGGCTACTACTAATACCTACTAGTTAATAATGATAATCTTTATTTGGAACAATTAACATAGTAGGTACAGGAACAAATAAAAAACGATGATTCCAGCAGAAGTAAAGATACTGTGTCGCAAATATCAACGTCCTCCTCCATATTGTGGATTACAAGGTTCCAAAATATCAGATGACAAAGCAAGATAATGTGCTAGACAAATGTATAAAAATAATAACTATACATGGTAGGGTACATAAACAAAGTAACCAAATTGTGACTTTGTCTAATGTTAGGGCCACTTTTAAAGCAGAACATTTATTAAGGAACATCAAAAATTTATTTTTTGAATGTGTTATTGCATTTTAATTCCTTTAACTGTAAGAGAATTAAATAATCATTATATAACGTAAGAATGCTGAGAGAATGTATAGGGTACAAACTTCTAGAATAAATCCGAAAAAACCAACCGTACCTTTTCTCAAACGATGTGATAAATGATGATTGAAAGCAATACTTTCCTCTAATTAGCAAGAATACCTACATACATTATATTGGCATCCGCTAACGACGACGTCCGTCACACCAGCTCTCTACATCTCCATAATGTGACAATAAGCAATCACTCATTTGCTCATTATGAGCACATGGAACGCATGTCATATGGAGCGAAACATAAAGCCGAATGAAATGTCAATGTATTCATGGATGATTTTTTGTCTAGGGAAGTGCTTCGACCGAAAATTTTACAGAAATGGCCAGGGTACTGTGTACTGTGTATCATAGGGATGTGAGAGTACATCGTTTACGTACTTGTGTAGGTATCATCATCATCATTCGATTCCCGCCTCGGAACAAATATTTGTAAAATCTGCAGATATTTGTTCAGGGTGTTCTGGGTATTTTTCTATGAATTATAAAAAAGATCTATCTATGTAATGTATTGTATTAAACATATCAGTTATCTAGTTCCCATAACACAAGCTCTGCTTAGCTTGGGGCTAGATAATGTGGTTTGAAATGTCCAGCATTTATTTATTTATTTATCATCATCATCATCAGCAGCTGCCTTAAGACGACCACTGCTGGACGAGGCCTCCCCCATAAAGTATAATGGGGGGAATTGCCATAATCACCACGCTTGGATTGTGTAGGTATATTAGCTGTAAAATGTGTTATTATTGTATAACACATTTTACAGACTTTTTTGACGACCTCTGTGGCGCGGCGGGCGAAGGTTCGCCTGCGACGCAGGAGGTTGCGGGTTCGATTCCCGCCTCGGAACAAATATTTGTTCTGGGTGTTCTGGGTATTTTTCTATGAATAATAAAAAATATATATCTATGTAATGTTATTGAACGAGCGAAGCGAGTTCTCTGAGTCAAGTTGGAAGAATCGGCGTTTGTATGTATGTGTGTATGTATGTATGTATGTATGTTTGTCCGATGAAAACTTCCAAACCGTTAATCCGATCTTCATGAAATTTGGTATGAGGGTAGATAGTATTGGTACAATTTGTAGGTAAGGTTATGAGCTATATCGGTCAGGGGGTTGCTGAGATATTGGGGTCCAAGAGGGGGTAAAAAAAATAAAAGTGAGACAGTCAGATCAAGTGGGGTGTCTAATGAAAGCGCTTTGGTTGGACATTTCAAAACTGTTATTAATAAGTATTTAGCTTTAGTAGTTTTTGAGATATTAGGGAAAATAAAAAACGTAAAAATCAAAAATTATAGGATACTTCCAGCAATCCCACAATGCTGAAATTTGGTATGCTTGTGGCTTTTGTGTCACAACTACAGGGAAAAGTCTGAAACTGAAGAATTTAGAAACTTGTACTCCATAAAACAGAGACCAATATAACATCCATTGTTGACCTCCCATTTCTAGGAATTTGAATGACGCTGGAGTTCTATGTTTCACATCAAAAGAACGTTATCACTTAATTCGTCAGGTACTTGATATAGGTACTAACAGGTATTTAGTATAATTACGCCCCGTTGCTTAGCCCTATTCAAAGGTTATTTAGATGATGTGTAGGAAATTAGAGTAGTTACTGATAGATCCTGTACTGTATTGTACTGGTAGACCTCGAGGTGAAAATTTTCAAAAATAACTAGTGGTTCGCCCCGAACTGAGACCTCGCGATGACACCTTTATCAGCCCGACTAGGTACTTAAGTAAGACATTTTCATAATTTCCATTATTTTTTTTGAATTTTCACCTCTACGTAATTTCCTACACATCATCGAAATAACTTTTGAATAGCACAAAACAACGGGGCGTTTATACCACCAGAGACAAGTAACTTGTCTCTGATACTACATAAGTACCTGTTACGAATTAATTGGTAACGTCCTTTTGACGAAATTATAGAACTCCAACGTCATTCAAATTCCTAGAAATGGGAGGTCAACAACGGATATTACATTGGTTTTTTGTTTTATAGGGTACATGTCTCGAAATTCTTTAATTTCAGACTTTTCCCTGTAGTTGTGACACAAAAGCCACAAGCATACTAAATTTCAGCATTGTGGGATTGCTGGAAGTACTCTAGAATTTTTGATTTTTAGGTTTTTTATTTTCCCTAATATCTCGGAAACTACTTAGTTTAAATACTTATTAAAAACAGTTTTGAAATGTTCAACCAAAGCGCTTTCATTAGACACCCCACTTGATCTGACTGTCTCACTTTTTTTTTTTTTACCCCCTCTTGGACCCCAATATCTCAGCAAGCCCCTGACTGATATAGCTCATAACCTTACCTACAAATTGTACCAATACTATCTACCCCCATACCAAATTTCATGAAGATCGAATTAACGGTTTGGAAGTTTTCATCGGACAAACATACATACATACATACATACATACAAACGCCGATTCTTCCAACTTGACTCAGAGAACTCGCTTCGCTCGTTCAATAATAGAAAATATGGAAATTACTTAGTTAAGTAGTCGGGTTGATAAAGGTGTTATCGCGAGGTCTCAGTTCGGGGCGAACCACTAGTTATATTAAGAATATCAGTTATCTAGTACCCATTACACAAGCTCTGCTTAGCTTGGGGCTAGATAATGTTGTGTGAAATATCCAGCATTTATTATTATTATTATTATTATCATGTTGCTTATATCAAAAATGAAGAAATTTAACTAACATTTAGTATAGTTATTGTAAAAATTAAAAAATTAGTTACCGTTGTATGTCCGGCATAAGGATAGACCCTTCGGTAGAATCCCTTGGATTTATTAAGTCTTACTGAGGGATTACACCAGGGGACGGGCAGCAGCATCCACACCAAACTGGGAACACCAATCTACCTGCCATGCATGGTCACTATTGCTAATTCCCCCATTATATTCAACGGGGAACACCTCGTCCAGCAGTGAACGTAAACAGGCTGATAATTACGATGATGATGATAAGATACTTTTGGTATTATGTTGGCTATTCAATTCAAATGTTGATACAAAAGTTTACAGTTATGCGTGCTTTGTGATTCGATTTCATTAACATTATAATTTTTTATCAATAATCGATCCTTATGAAACCCAGCATCTGATTTGATAACAGAGTTCATATAACCCTGCGGTTGAGTACAGTTGATTGAAGATTAGGGCCACACAGAAGCTAATCGGAAAGTCCCTATGCAACCAAGCTCGCAATTAATCAGTCTATAGTCTAGACTAGACCATTGGTCAATAAAGACTGTAAGCAGATGAACTAAACATCAACGTTTCTCTATAAATTTCCCCATTGAAATGACTGAGTCAAATCAAAGAGTGAAAATACACAACCACTTTAACCAGATACTATAAAGCTAGGTTTTCTAAAAATTGATAGTGCAAAAGGGTTCTGTTTAAATTGGTCAGGATTGTGGCGAATGGTTTCACGTACTAAAGATTATTCACAAAAGTCACAATATTTTAAACGGGTACTTAAAGCCCTGACCTCTTACTGATAATGTTGGTGTCAGTTTTAATGTATTATGTACCTTGTAAGTGGAAAAGTAAGACGAAGTAATTCTTTACGAGGCTCTTCATCACAAACGCATAAATAGCAAGATCCGTTGTTCTTGCTTATGGAGCAAATACATAGAGGGAAAGAAAAACTATACAAATACAACAATTATATAGTGCCTTTAACCATTGCATCAACTATCATTAAAACGACAATCTCATTTTTGCTGACACGTCAATTCTGAAAGTAAACGAACACGTAATACGAGAAACAGTTAATTATAATTGATACCTGTACAAAACCTGGAAAAGCACATTGAAAAACACACAGAAATCAATCATGTTAGACAATTAGTGGTTAGTTTTCAAAACAGTGAAATAAATAGGAAAAACACTTACCTTAGCTTTTCTTCTTTTTTCTTTCTTCGTAAAGAGTTCGATTGTTAACTTCGACGCGAAAGATTGGCCAATCTTACTCTAGTATTAATTGTAAATCGAAACGCAATCGATGCCAAAAGAAAGCTGCCCAAAACGCCTTTCCTCTGTCAAAACCTGAAGGAGGATCATTGAGCAATTATTGCATGTTTACGATTGTAATGGTCGCGATCGAACGGCGAAAATAATTATGCAGGAGGTACAACTTTTGGCATCGACGGAGCTCTAAAAACCGACCGATTTCGAAAACGCGCATCCGAGAATTTCAGATACGGTTGGGGAAGCGATTCGAATCGGTCAACTTATCGATAAAACCAAACACTATCGGACACACCCCTCGAATCGATAAACGTAATTAAAAACGTCAAATTGGATGTTTTACGACAATGTTGGTTGGTAATGGTAAGTTACTGAAGTAAACCGCGACGGGAGGATGATCCGTACGGTCCAATGGCGGCGATCGTAGTCAAAACTCAACAAAATTTAATCGAATGCACGCACAACACTTTAGGCCTTTAAGTGATGTACGGAATATCGATGAAATAGAAAAGAGTTTCGACTGGGGCCCCAAGATCGCCACCCCTAGATACAACTTTCTATCAGCGTGCCGTAAATTTAATTTTCAATGTAAACTGTACTGAATGATGAAGAATGGAATTTTTCATATTGGAAAAGATATTGAAAGTTAAATTTCCGGCAAAAGACGTCATACGGGATCAGTTCCCCGGGTGTCGTCCGACAGTGGGTGGGAAGGGAGGCTTACGATAACACAAAACTGATGAAATTTTTTAACATTTTATTTTTATAATTTTTTTAATGTCTCTTCCGATTTCGTCTACGACATTGTACAAACACATAATATGAATTATTCGAAACGATAAAATAAGTCATTATTAAAAATAGAGTAGATTAAATCTTTCAAAAAAATATTTAAATAGAAAAAAACTTGTACAACATTGCATCTAGTATTAAAATTATTCTCGCTTATTAATTATTGTACATATTTACAAAAATGTATTTTACAGTAACAATGATCTAGCGTCTTTAGGTATTGTTTCTATCACATCGCCTTTTGTCACACGAGAGTAAATATGACGTCAATAAGAATGGGATTAATAAATATATAGCCGGTTTCACAACCATGTTTTGCAATACACTGTCACAACACTTTTGAAGTTAAGTTGCCAGCCTTATTTTGAAATAGCTGTACAGGAAAATAAAAGTATGCTTCTTCGCATCTAACATTTTCAATATATAAGAGTATCTAATCGCAATCAAATTAATCAGTTTTTTATTTACAGCTTTAAATTAAGTACATTCCTTCAAACCTGAATGAATTAAGGCCGTACACACACGATAAAATCACGCCAGAAACACTATAAACATGATAATGAGAGCTATAAATTTTTATACAAAAATGTACACCGTGCTTCTGCGTGTTCCCGCGCGTGTGTAAAACCTTTACACGGACAAGCTTTTAAACGAGAATGGAATTATTGCACGTCGCACATTTATCAGCGACACATGAATAATCGCCTCGGAAGAAATGAACGTCTCACGAAAAACTTAATTTCATATTTAAATATTATGTTTTCGAAGATTTGTTTCAAGTTTTTCATGCGTGCGGTAAAATCTTCTGTCAACGTGCGACTGATTGCGGTAGGTTGATTCCTTAATGTCAGTTTGACGATTTAATACACGCTCAGTCAAATGTTGATGCGAAGAGACAGCATTCATAGCATGTTATTTAATAAATAAAAGTTGGCATTAAATCTAAATTATTGACTGAACGTGCTTACTAAAACTGCAAGGTTCAACGAGTGAACCATTATCATAAAACTAAAAGACTCATACTCATGTTTTAAGACCAAAACACTATAAAAATATCGTAAGAATACGAAAGTGGGTTATTTTGTCCACTTCACTAGTGATGCAAGCTCTTAGGCTATTTTATGAGTCATTTAGCTTTCTCTCAATTTGAGTCACTGTAACAGTAACTATAGAATTTATAGTTCAAAATTACAGTACAATTTTCAGATCTTTTCAAGAATTTGTATTTTAAGCTTAGAACTAAGCCCATTTCAATTTACTAATTAAATACCTCTCAGGTTAAAAATCCTTTAATACTGAAAATACAACATCAATTCACTTCTTTGATTTTAAGTACTTGTTTAGAGTTCATAAGGCACTTAAATATAATAAGACACTGGATAAGTCTATTATGCACAAATTATTAAGTTTTTTCACAAACTGGCGTCACTTTTGAATGCTTTATCGCCAATGATTCCGCCGCGTTGTTATTAGGGCACGTTAACTTAGTTAATAATAAAATTAATTAATATCATCTAGTATCGACGTCAAAATCGCGAGATCCAATTTTACTAGTAATTTATTTTGCTAATCTAATTCGTTAATTTTGATACTAGTAAAATTGAAGTTTGACTGACGCTTGATTTTAAACTTTAGAAATTAAATTCCAAACCAAAAATTGCTTTTGATGTAAAAGCAGTGGTTCAAAGGTTTTACAAACCTTCCAATTAAATTGAAGCGTCAGTAAACAGTAAGTAAACAACCGTTCACACAAACAACATGCCTTAAAACTAAGTTGTTCTCATACGTTGGATGGATCACAAACATGTTATACAACACTGAAGCACACTGGGAATGTTACGTTACTTATACAGGTATCAATATCAGGACGTCCAACAGGACATCCATAAACTACAATATAAAATATATTAAGATTTTTTATAGAGATCATCTATGATTCTCTCGTCGCCGCAGCAGCACCAATAGCACCGATTGGAATTGATCGTAAATTTGATCGTTTAAATGGAGCCTAACTATTAATTGCAATCAGATTGATACGTACTTAAAACTATAAGAGGATGGCACTTCTTGAATGGCCTGAGAACTAATGAGTAAAATGCATTAGAGTATAAAACTTACAGTAATATGTATAATGGCCACAACACACCATCATTTCGGACCGACAGTTAAGGCTGAACATTCAGACTGATGTGGTGTACCACCAGTTCTCAATGTCAGTTGAAAATGATGGTGTATGGTAGCTTAAACGCGAAAACATTAACAAAATGTACATAGCAATCGTTTATTATGCTAAGCCTCACGCATCGTGTTTGGTAAGTCGACTCACGTAAAGTGTGTTTGTTTGTCTTGCCTCATGTCTCATCGAGCGTATCGATATCGACTAATTATTATGATTTTAATGACTTGACGAGTTATATGTCTTCTTTTGCGAGGATTTGATTCAGGAGAAGAAACGTTTACTTAACATAAAAAATATGACGCATGAGTAAAATAATCTTAAGTTATCAAAAGTTACTTATTATAAGAACTTAACAAGCGTAATAAATTTATATCGCAATTTTATGAAGATACATTTTATGTAATCATTCCTGTAAATAACTTCATGTAGAAAGGACTTAAATATTTAACGCGTTATCATGACATGGCAGTTTTAGTGCCCAAAGATTATCATAACGCCAATGACAGTGTTGTCACTACGTTGCATTTTACAGCGAATGTATTGCAAAAGTGACATTCCAAATCACAAAGTAGTAAAGGTACCGTTATTGCGAAACCATAATGTATCGGATAACGCACAAAAGAGAGGCGTTCAAAATTAAGTCATAATTTAAAAAGAAGATGGCCATTTCGAAATGTGACCGAAACGAAGTACAAGCGACTTTTATCGTAAGAACCACCTACGGGTTGATGTCACGGTCTACTGGGGCATGAACTTTAAACATCGAAGATAAATTATTTGAAAACGGAGCCCGCGATATAAATGTTGTAAAAAAACAATTGTCGTGTTCATTGCAAAAAGTAAGTTAGGTCGCGTAGGTCGGCCGTGGGCGGGCGGAAGTGAGAGCGTAAAGCAACGTCAAAGTTAAACGTGGATATTTTGCATCCTTATCTAGCAAGGTGAAATAGATGAACAGAAATGGGACCGAGAAAAAGCAATTCCACAATGTCACAAATCTTGCAAGGCTCTTCAGTTTATGAGCACTTTCGGATGCAGACGCAACGACACAGAAGAAAAAATAGTGCCTATGATGCAACGGATCGGTTCTCTCGTAACTACGAGTTTGCGCCTTTCAATGAGAAAAATATCGTCATTATCGTGCGATCACAGAAAATGCAGAAACTTTACAATATTCAAGTCATGTTCGACGTAAAAACTGCATTAAATGTTGGGTTTATGTCGGCTCACAATTAATTCTTTATGTAATGAGATATCGATCTACAATATACATGCTGATATGCAATTTGCTCGCGTTTCATTCATCAATTACGATGCAGAGTAAATAAGTAACTAAGGACTATGTAATTAATCGTGATTAAAAATGCTGTAGAGACTGAAGCCTGCTGAATGATATGCGAATGTAGCTACAGTTACGTTATCAGGAAATTTTAGATATTTTCACATGTTCGTATTCAATGCATTTTGATGAAGTCTTCGTTCCTCAGGGGTAATATTGATATGGTCAAGCTGTTGCCATAAAAAATTTGTCACAGGATACAATCAGTTAGGATCAATCAGATTGTGAAGACAAAGCGCGCGATAGTGTAAACCATTAATAACGTTACATGCAATTTATCTTATAAACGCGAAATTGTTTTGATATGAGTACCTAATTCATTATACAGTTATTTATCGTGTTTGATAGCGGGCAATGGTTTGCTAAGCATGTTCATAAACTAGGGTCAACCGTTTAGTATCAAATTTTTAAGCTTTAAGTTTCAAGATCAATGATGTTCATTTTGAAGCAATGGCATAACTACGCTTTTATTTCAATACTAGAACCACATTAATAGATATTAACCGCTTGCGCCGACCGACGACGACGCGCCGACGCAAGTTTACGATCCAATCTGTGGATAGGGACGATCGGCCACTACGCACGCTGGAATCTAACCTTTACTACCAATTCAATACATTTATATCCATCAGCCTTCAATTAAGCCCTTTTCCGCGGTAATTATTGTCTATTCTGTGACTTTATACTCAATTAGAGACGACAGAAATCTTAAAGATTGGGGAATAAGTATAATTCTCGTTTAGAGCTCGTTACGGGTTAATCAGCCACCGAAAATGATACCGAAACAAGTCGGCCAATTTAATTTGCTACAGTTTTGAAAGTAACATTCGATTCTAGAGAATGCCGAACAGGTTTTTTTGATACAGTTTTCCAGAAAAGAAAGGCTTCGTTTTGTTAATGAAGGTAATTTTGGTAACTGGGCTGATTAAAGTGACGGTGACGGGCATCGATTACGCATGAGAAAACGAACGTTCGAGATCTGATAGGGACTGGATTTTTGATTCACAACACGATCGAAAAAGTACGAGAGTTGCGTTGCGAACACAATAATTCCGGAATGTATCTAGTTAAATGAGCCAAGGAATAGCATCATGCATAAATCATGCGCGGGAGTGTATCGAGAGCCGCACGCGCCGATATGTAACGAGCGGCATTAGACACTCGCGCGCGGCGCAGAAGGACGTCGCCCACTCGTCATTCTAATGCAGCCATGAGCCAATACGTCGATTATATCACCGTTTATGTAGGTGGCCTTATAAGGTTAATGTTTTAGACGCGTTTGAAACGCTGACTAAAATTCCCACGTAGAGTGTCGACGCGGAACTAATCCAGCACGTACTATAGATTAGCATTTGAAAGCTTTGTTTGTGCAAGCTCGGCGATACCGGTCAATAGAAAAAGTATGATGGATCGGCGCGGTCACAAAGCAAAAGATTTGTTTTCAGAGCTGAATAGCCGTTGAGTTAGTTCGGAACGCGTACTGAATACATTATGCGAGATTGCTCGCAGTGTACACGCGCTGGTCGGAAAAATAGTGCAACACAATGTATGGAACATGGCCATGATTCAACATGAGCCGTAGATGTCTTTGAAATTTTCTAGGAAGCTTTCCTTTGAAGCTTGTAACCGTTAGGCCATCAACGAACAGGTTAGCGGAATACTTTTGCAAAAAATTGGAGGTGTATTTCAATGGACGACTTAGTAAAGCGATCTGCGAAGAATGGCTGGCAGCAATTCTAAATTAATCTGGAGAGCCAAAGATTGTTGCAAATAAGGAGTCTGCAATGGGGTAGAGATAGTGAAATATAAGAACTTGGAAGGCGCTATAGAAACAAACACTTCACAGAACATCTCTGCAACATCTTCCGCCGTCGCAATAAGTAAATCCCGCATAAATCATCTGCAACAATTGTTACCAAATAACGCGGTGTTTACACACAATCCCGGGCGTTCCCACGGCGCTGTCACCGCGGGCGCATATCGCCGCATCTACACCACTCCAGTCTGGTGGACAATCGTCCTAACAAAGCCTCACCGCGCGGGGCAGCCTACTAGCACAGTACATAATATAGCTAAAGATACTAGGGTCAGCAGACATAAGCATCTGCTATTTTATCGAAAATACTGATAATTTTGGTTTAATAGTGATGCCACAAACGTCCGAAGTAATTCTAAACAACGAACGCTTTTGAATTGTGCAATTCACAAATGTTCGAATCGTATTGAATAAATCTTTTGCCTGCCACCCATTTTTTTACGAAAATCTCAGGATCTCTTAAGTCGGACTGCCAGGCAACCCTACCGGACCCAATCATTTCCCACGCGGTAACGGGCCCGCCTCAACCGGGACGCTAGTTTGAATTTATGTTCGCGGAACTATCTCTGAACCGAACATCCAACTCCTACTCACTTCGGTCACTAAGAAACCGCCAGTATAGGAACCAGAGATGTACAGTAAACAATCGATAGTACCACGTCGTTACCTCCAAAAGCGCAGAGATCGCGATACAAAAGCATGACCGATAGTCTTATTTCAATAACATAAGAAAACAACGCTTGAACTACAAAATCCACAGTCATGCTGATAAGGAATTACAATTCCAATGCGCAGAGAAAAGATTTATGATCCAGATGCTAGGTTTATAATCATAATCTCGAAAGAATATAAAAAATAGGTGCGTTGCAAAAATAAAGACAAACCTTATCTAGCCAAAAGTACGAATAAAGTTTCAACGCAAAAAAAGGAAAAACGAACCCAATAGTATGCCCCATAACAATAAAAAAGAATCCTACTCAAGATCTAAGAAATCTATCTTGAAACCTTTTTTAAGGATTGCCCGATTTTGACGCACCTTCCACAAATAAACTCGGGGTAAATACAATTCGCGTTATAAAAGCTATTCATTTTATTAACACTGTTCCCAAAACGACAGCAATAAAATATGTATTTATTTCTGTTTTGCCAGTAGTTGACAACCTTGACAAATCTTATAGGCTTGAACGTTTCGGTCTCGTTTTAAGCAGGTTTTTAGTGTTTTCTTTATTTACGACTGGAGTAGGTAATACCTAGACACGTGCAGACCTAGCACAATTTATCCTTAAACCTCTAAATATTTCAGTACAAATAAGGAGGCTGCAGTGTTCAGTTCCACCCATTTCCAACAACCTATGTTTAGAGGCACAATTCAATATTTTCTTAAGATCTTACAACTTTTTCAAGTAGTAATTGTCTCGTCGATTCATAAGTCTTTATTGCATAGGCGCAAGACATTGCAGGGGTTCTGTAATTATTCCATTTTGATTTGTAACACAATATCGAAAGCAGGTCGCGTGCGGGCGCGGGCGATGCGAGTTTACGCTATTCTCGGCGAGGGACTAATTTTAACCATGTGCGTCTCCCAGACTAGTTTTAGGAAGTGGGCCGACTCGGATTCACCGAACGACTCTATACAAAACACAACTGAATCACTGATTGAATAATGGTTTTATAACGACACGCCCTGTTATAACTTGAAGCTTTGTGGAGTGAAAACATAAGCAAGGTGATAGCTTAACGTCCAGGGATAAATGTTCCGAAGACAAAGCGACAGGTTATGTCGGGCGGAACCTGTGTATGCGGCTTTTTACGAAGCAAATACTTAACCCTAGCTAAAAGAAACGCTAGTTTATATGAAAGCCATAGATCGATTTCAGCGGCATCGTAGCCCTGGCTGAGCTATCATTAAATTCAATGACAAATATTATTATGATTGCTGCTGGTAAGAATTTCGAGATTGTTCATATCGACAAAAACGGACGTAGTTGGGATCTTTTGCACATTAGAATTTAATTACGAACAAAGAGCTTTAATTGGGGCTAGATAAGCCAAGTGACGCAAGATGCCAATCAAAGGATCTGAGTCTGGGTCTGGCGACTGGTACAGATGGTGAATTGCGCAAGAACATAATCGGGTCCAATTATCGAAATGACACAGCCCGTCGAGACGATACTCGGACTAAATCTATAATGGATGAGGCGTCTCGCGTCAATCCAGTAAACGAGATCGCATAAGCGCTGGCGCATGCGAATGTAAGGGTTTTATTCATTACGAATTTAACTGGTAAAGGTATCCGAAAAATTTCAGTAAGAATAGAGATAAAGTCGCGGAAATGTACAGAAAGATGGATTTACAGTGGTAATAAGGACATGGAGTCCACATATAAAATTGCAAGAAAAATTTTTATCCGAAAGTATATGGGTATTTTATTTTAGGATAAGAAACTGTAGTAGATTGGTCCTTTGTATCAGTAAACAAACTTCAATTAGAACAAAGTACACGGAAGTGTATGGGGACGATAAGGGTTCGTGTCAGGTGGTGCAGTGCATACAAAGACGGACCTCCGCTGCAAATCATTAGAATTGCGGTAAGTAAGATGTGAGCGGAATTCTCGCTTTGATCCGACCTGCTGATAATGACGGATTACTTGGCAACGGGGTGCAGGATGTTTACAACATTGCTTAAGCTAAGGGTCAGCTTTTGCATGATAAATTGGGTAACATTTGCGACTTTGAGACTCGAAAGTAAAAGCAACAATGAGCTTACAAAGGAAATATCAAACAACGGGTTTAAATTAATAAACGTGTCAGAGCCACGTTGAGGAAGAATGACGTACAATGTAAACGTCCAAGCATAATTCGCTCGGAAGATTTGTAGCACACTGGAAAGATGAATCTCCGCACGCCAATTTGTATGGGCCGACATAAAGCGTAAGGTAACGAAGCCCCTAAACAAGAGAATAAGCGCACGCGCACACCCCCAGTTATATCTCACGGGTGACACGGCGACAGCACAAGAAGCGAACTTTACATTCGCCGACGTAACGAGGGTAGCCGGCTCATGGCGCTCACCCATTGTATTTATGCCTCAACAATTTATTTATTCACCAAACATTACGGAGACACAAAATCTCGTCCATAAATACATGTGAAAGCACATATCAAGTATCGGAATGCAAACGGCGGGCCTCGTGCCTGAATTATGCAAGAGCAGCGCGCAGGCCCTGTAATAGTGCACGCAACTCCTAAAATAATGCGCACGAATACGCAACGCACTGATATAAACCTATCATCGCCACCTGAATTTCAGCAATTATGATATGAACAAGTCTGCTGCGGAATAAATATAAGATCCATTCACCACGGTCATCGCTCTTGCGAATTTCACCAAATTGTGATGGCTTCCTTGACGGGACATCTCTTCATTTGTTGCGGAGGACACGGCAAAGGCGGGTTGCGAATATTGCTCTTATGTCCGATCGGATTTGAGTCCATCGATCTTACGTTTGGGTGGTCGGGCGGTGCCACGTTAATTACAAGGGAGAACCGATCATTTAACGTAAATTTCGCAAACATTAAATAAATTTTAAAGATGAAGCGGCGCGGTGCATTCACGCGCTGAATAATAATATATAAATTAAGGATCGCAGCTATCGCGACGATACACCCCGACTAATTCCTGGATGTCTCTTGAAAATCAATCTCTGTGTGTCAACATCAGAAGTAGGATTACGAATCAGTCTGGCTGAACAGAACACTCCAAAATTACAATTACAAATCGACAAATAAAGTCTGAACTAGAACAATAGCAACAGAAAGGCGTTCATTAGGAGTCGGTGATACGGCCGTCGACAAACAACTCTGTAATCCTAAAACCACACGCGGCGACGATTACAACGCACCTATTAGTCAAATTAGCTTTATTGTTGCTTTTGTTGCACAAGACGACCAATCGGCTTAGAGGCGAACAATTATGTGGTACAATACGATGAGTCAGCCAAATTGCGTCTCAAGCGTTTATCAAAACAATAGTATTGATAAGTTAATAAAGCAAGGTGCGAGACTAACGAGCGATTACTGACTCGTCGAGAATAGACGCAGAGGCTCGAGTCGCCGGAGTGGAATACGTTAGGGATGCATGACTCACCGTTTGAAAGGCACCAGCCAAAGATAAGCCTAAAAACAGACAAGAATTCATGTCTCGTGTTGACAATTTCTAAACAAGCGATACTTTTTCCGCTTTGAGACAAACGTGCTTTTAAACAGAAGGAATCTTTGCAGGAATCCGATGAAGAAACGTGCGCGCCGAAAGCGAAATCTCAAGAGCTGGCCTGCGAGTTACGAAACGGGCTCGATTAGGGAATACGGCCGCGTGAGGCCACTGACCGACTTCCACATTTATACTGCTAATTCATGTACAAGTATCTGAATCGCGCGAGCAGCGAGCAGCGACATGCCGAACTAATCTCGGCTAATGCAGTTTATATTCAAGCCGCACCAGACGACGAGAATACGTAAAGAATTATATTTATGTGGACGACTGCAGGCGATGACAAGTGAAACTCTTCCTAGACAGAGAAAAATGCCGCCTTTGAATATTAACGCGCATAAACCGAGATACGGTACAGACCGTGTTGGTCACGAAAACATGTACCTACCTACATCGAATAGAACACAGAATTTCACGATTAGGATCTAGAAGAGCAGTCATCGCGGGACGCTTATCTCCTCAAATCGTAATTACTTACCGCGTGAATATTTCAATCGAATCGACTTATCGACGATACCTACGCGAACAATAACGATTGGAATCGATGAGGATGTATTTTTATTTATTTCCATACGTCAATCGTCTCCTGCGCGCGATGAGAACGGTATGACCCACCTGAAAACGAGATTTTTATCGACTCGTAAAGAAGGAAACGACGAAATCGATTTCAACATTTTGGACACGTGATTCGAGGTCGGAGGCGAGGGCGGTGGGCGCCGGATGGATTCAAAATTAAAACTAAATGCAAATGAGGATCGGAAAATTAATCGATCGGTGCAATCGAGTCGACGGCTACGAGAACCACTACTGGGTACAAATCAATGAATACAAAAAACACAAACGTCTTGTAAGCTACGCAAGGTGTACTGCGGGCGATGGACCAATCGATTCTAACTATCAGTGGTTGAATGAATCGGACGCGCCTGTATTTAGCGGAATTTGATCAACTACTGTTCTATTGATTAACCGTTGGCACGAAGAGTCTATATCGATACGCATCGCTGCATCTAACGTAGGAAGCTGTGAGTATCGCGCGCTTGGCGTCTCGGCACGAGAAAGCTACCGCGTTACACAAATTGATTTTCCCGGTAACACGATCGCAGGCGTCGAGCTCGACTGGGGAATTTATAATAATCACTCTTGGTACAGCCAAAAGTAATTTTCAATTAAGTTTCTAGATAATCCGGATCACGAGGCCGAGGATTTAGACCCGAGGCGGCGACAGCGCAAGCGCTCCCTTCATAATTGGAAACTGTCTCTAGTTACAAATAACACACCTGCCCGCTCTATTTGTTCTCTTTTTTTTGCTTCAGGCGTTGTAGTTTTTGATTTTGATTGTCAGTTACAGTATAACGAGGTCCTAGATTATGTGTATGCTAATAGAGCGATCAATACGAGCGACTTCCTACAATTTGGAGCGTAATCAAGACTATTAAGCCCCGTTTCGATTGTGTATAGGTTTTGTAGAATGAAAGTCCGATTCATTGATTGTAATGATGATTCGGTAGTTAGACGTTCTAACTTCCGAGCCACACGGCGGCCCGTCTAACCAGTCTCTAACATTAATTATAAACAGATTTAAATTGAATTATTTTGCTACCGAACACTTCTCTATCTATTTCGACATCTCTTGTAAGATCATCAATTTCCGTGATAGGTTCCTCAGTGATATGATTTATTGAGTTTTCGTTTACAAATTGAATATTAGACTCCAGTCTCTGGAGTTATTTACTTACTTAAATGTAATGAATATTAATGTGGTATTTTAGTTTAAACACTTCGAGATAACGAGTTAGGTACTTTGTTTTGTCGGCAATCTGGCAAACAAGTCATTTTGTAACGAAGGTGCTTATCTCAGCGTTGTGAATGGATCTGTCAATCTCGATCCGCGATCGGGCTCGTGAAACGGTCCACATTATAAACTGTTTGTAGCATGATCACGTAAATCAGAGCTTTCTCCTCAAATCCCCGCAGAAGACGTACGCAAATACACTACCATATTTACAAAATATATTAACAGAATTTATTGCTCGTATATTAATCTTTCTTACCTACATTTTAGAAGCTAATCTAGAGCGTGACTATACGGAACAGTCGTACCTAAAAGTCGCGAACTACCGTTGAGGATGATGCGACATGTGAGGGTGCGATAGATGTGCGTGAGAATATGGTTGTCCTAGCGAGCTCAGGGGTAGCGGCGAGGGGCACGGCGGGTGCTGGTGGTACTGCTGCAGCGGCGATGGGGCCAGGCCCGGGTGGTGCTCTATGGGGTATTGCGAGCCCGCGTACGCCAATTGCCTCACCTTCATGTCTTCATCTACAACGTTATAGGTGAGCTCTGTCTCCTCGAAGCCGGTGGCCGCCATGCGCTGCTCGCTGGTTGTCGGCGGGTCGGGGCTGTTCAGACACGTCTGTATCAGCCGCTTTCCAGAATCTGACGTGATCATAGGCTGCAGCTTCCGTGTCGCAAATGTGTACACATGGCCGGTTTCCGAGGCGACCAGCAACATCACTTGCGTCCCCGTTAATGTTGATAGCTCGTAAGCCTGGAAAGAAATGGACTTCATTAGCATTCGGGAAATTAATGTAAATTATGATGTTGGGAATTTGTTGTCGCATTTTTGTGAACATTTGTCAGATCAGTCGTGAAAGTCTTGGCGGTAAAAAAGACAAATTATATGCGTATTTTTACGACGTCCGTCAGTTGGACATCTACACTAGACAGTTAAAAGTTTTTGCATTTCCATGAATTAGAACAGTCACAACTTCAGATTTCAAACGAAATGGTTGGTATTATATATATTATATAGGCACACTAATTTGAGGTTCGCAGCAGTCTGCATTTCAAACATAAAACTTTTCTTTCGTTATCGGTCCTGCCTGAAGTTCCCTTCGACTAACCTTTCACCTCTCCCACGCCACTAATTCGTGGGTAAACTATCGGTTTCGGGAGGATATCGCTCTCTCACGGCACTCTTTGTGTATGCACGTCGAATTATCACATCCACCGGCGCCCTAACACCCACATCTCCAATCGTTTCATCCACTCCTGTCAACCCAATTTCAACTCAAGCACTTTTAAATAAGAGCTATGTGACAGCATACGACGCTACGATTCGTCGCGGGCAATTGACAAAAGTCAGGTAGCTATTACGTTATGCGCTCCACAAATTAATGTTAACCACAAAGTAAACTCTAGAGTGCAGGCAATAGGATTCTGTTTGTGATTTGGGAATGTAAATAGTTGACTTTTATATTAATTTGCTTAGCTATTGCATAATGGGAGTCTGCGGTCGCGACACAATTCGCCCACTTATAGGCGCCGTAACGGATCTGTGTGTACACTTGCGATACAATTTCTCTTTACTCAATGAGCTTTTGTTGAATGTGTATACTTCTGTAGGTCAAAGGTTGTAGTTTTAAATACAGGTCAAAGGCTCATTCGCTGATTTGTTTTCTAACAAACATGGCATTTCTTTTAGCATCAAAGAAATCTTTTAGCATTCGAAATGAGACTGACCCTTAGAAAGTTACTCAAATTGAATTCTACAAATTGTTTCCGAGTAGGTAGGCACTTATCTCTTTCATCTCTCTACCTTCAATACGATTCAATTATATTTTGAAAAGACAGCTTCCTCGCCCTAACCTGCACTTCCCTTCCCATTCACCGAGATGATTGATGATAACCCTGTAATTAGCAACTACTTGTAGCATCTGTGACATCGACACCGTTACTGAATAACCGGGTCAAAGCATAATGAGCCTTATTAAAACGAAAACAAGACTTTCGGCAACAGCACAATCAATTTCGCAACACGCCGAAACACTGTCAAAATTGACAATTACAAATGCAAGGCACCCATAATGAGCTTTTGTTAAAACATGATTAATGTATCTTCAGTGAAATTTCAGATTCCAAGTTATCGATGGTTTATACAAAAAATCACAAAATCGACGTTTCGTTATCTCATTAAAAAGTTGAGATAAAAGTCACTGATGGTCTTGCTTTCTTCCACAAAGTTTATTAATTGACAATTACTGTTAATTGTACAAAATTTAAAGGTCAAATTAAAATTGCAGATGTCACAATAAGGGACTTTAATTATAATTAAAAAGTAATCGAAATACCATCGGAAGAAATCACATCAATTTGAGCTTTTAATCAAGCGCATATTATTCTTCGACATTTAAGACATGAATATGTTTACAGTAAAATCATCATCAGTAAAGATAACAGCATTAACAAATTACCAAATCAAGCGAGGTGCATTAAAATTCGGGTTTACTGCTCAATTGATTTTATTACCATTTCCTCGGATTAATAAATTTGCGGCGAAACAGTAGCAACGCAAATAATCATAAATCAAAACGAAAACAAGTTAAGGGTTTAATCTTCGTCCAACAAAATCGGGATTACAATGTAAACATAACTATAGTTAACGGTTTCTTGAAATTACTTCAGATAACTTAAACCAATAGCTTAGTTTAAACGATGATTAGACGAGCAAACAATTGGCTAACCTCCTGACTCTTCCATTTGACCCAAGATCTGAGAACTTCAGGGCTAGCACTGATTTTAAAAAACTCACATGCTTCTTCTCAGTAAATAACCATCGAGAGCTTTTGTTGCTATAAAATTTCTGCAACTTCGAATTTCCGATGCATATCTACTGTATTTCCTACACTGCCAGATCAACATTCAACCCACATTACCAGTTAACATCCAAAATGAATTCTAATTATCGCTACAAGCTTTCCTATAATCCCTTCGCAGCTTAAACAGTAAGCTAAGATGACGCAATGTAATCTTTAATTGAAATTACAGCAAGAGTGACAGATACGATCGCTTCTGTCGATTCGTATATTGCAAAAAATGCTCCAGTTACGTCAAAAGTGACTGTAGGTGGCAAAACAGTCCAAGAAAGTAGTTTGTCAAGAGAAAAGGAACTGCCGAAACTGCCGAATGAGATCACAATATTGAAAGCCACACGCCTGTCAAAGTAAACGTAATAAGTGTGGACGGCGTAATCCTTAGAATAATGACTGCGTAATCCCTTGGAAGATTGTTTTACTTGCTTGATGATACGTGTGATTTTTAGACCCTGGAAGTTGTGTAGGTCTAGGTATGTAGTCTTTCTTAGACTAGACATCTTAGACATAATTTTGTGGTGTTACTGAGAATGGTACATCTAAAATTGTATATTATTCGTATTATCGGATTTAGGCCTTCCCTTATAGAATGCCACAACGAACGATCTAGATCCGCCTCTATCCGACTTCCTGCAACCTTTAAAATGTTGTCAGTCTTTCCAGAGGGGGGCCGTCCAACACTGCCTCGTCCGATTTGTGGTCACCACTCGAGAACCTTAATACCCCATCGGGTTTCACTTGTGCAAGCTATAAGTCCTGCCCATTGCCAGTTCAACTTACTCATTTTGAGAGCTATGTCGGTAATCTTGGTTCTACTACGGATCTCCTCATTGTTTGTATAGTGAGTCTTTATCATCTGCAAATAAATTAATTCGTCTTCAACTACGAAGTGCATGGAATTGTATATCATGCATCAACGAAACTCAATCCTGAGAGGGTTTTAGTCATTACATTCTTTTACTTTCAAACGTTAAGACAATTCAATACGGATATTATGAATCCATTACTTTGTTGATGCCATAAACATCATTTTGATTTCATACTTAACTTGACTAACTATCACTAACTTGTTTGCTATTTTTTTTTTACTATCTACCAATTTACATGAAAAATTGTAAATTACCATTTTACATTTCATCTTTATTGCAATAATGACTGTAACATCTTCCTCTTTATTTATATTAGATCATCGAGAAACTTTCCTTACTTTAATAAATTAGTATGCCTCTGATTAAATGCTTAATAAATAAATTAACACAATTATTAAAACATTTATCAACAATAATTAGCTAACAACTACATTTTAGTACGTAAAACATTACTCATTGGGAGTAATAACTTTATTAAAAACTACTTTAACGTAAAATTAACCGCGTACTCAGTCAAACAAAAGTTACTGATAGACTTTTAAAAATAGCACTAAGCAGTTGTGTGTAACAACAACAATAAAAGTTAAGTTAATAACAATCTGGAATTACTAAATGACGACAACTTAGCAGAAAGCTATCGGAACTTCAGAGTGACAATTACGGAAATATTACAGAACAAGGAAAGTATAAAGTATTCACTGCAAGAAATAAGTAAAAACTTGAGCAACATAACATAGTTATTACAATGGTTATTCGATTACCGTGTAAATGATTTAAATCAGAAGCCGTATAGTGTGTTAACAAGCTCAATTGACACGGTAGGATGTGTAGTGTAACACGGATTTTGTATGGAAACTGAGGTTCACAATGTGTGCACTAGGAACGCTCATCGGTGTCTCCGTACAAAATCCGTGTCACACTACACCATACGTCTGTGTCAATTGCTTGATAAAAACTTAACACTACCGATACCGTCACTGAAGCCTTACAAAAACTATGCCAAAACATACAGTACCCAGAGGATCCTTACGTTCAAAAGATCTTTCGTCAGGGTCACTTCTTTGGAGGATGGAAGGTGTCGTCATGGTTGCCCGAAAAAGTCTTGGTGAGGCAAATGTCTATTCTTTAGAGGAGTGTGTGAGATCACCAAAGACAAACATAGATGGAACGATTTGTGGTAGACCTTTGCCCAGTAGTGGGACACAAGTTAGGGAAAGAATAATTTATCATTAAAACTTGGGATTTTTACGCAGCAACCCTAGCTTAAAGTTTCTGTAGCGGCGCTAAGTTTTCCGGCACTCGTACTGAGGGGCGATGAAAACGGCACTTTTTGCCGAGATCAGATACAGCATCCGATAGCACCAACTAATAGCTCTATAAACAAGATAATCGCCTAGTTAGCGCTGGGAAACATGACGTGCCGCGGATTTATGAAATATTTAAAAATATTATGGCTCTTGTGGATTTGCGGTACTCTAACGACCAATATATCTTCCATATAAAAAACATTCCAAGAAACAGTGTAGATGGTTTGTTTTATAGAACGTGGATTTAATTTTATTGCAAAATATAATGGGACAGATCTTTAGACTTTTGTATACAGACAGACGCCGCATTTCTTAAACATGTAGCCTGAGAAAATGGAGATTATACAGAAGATAATGTAAAGAGTGAGTGATGTAAGAGGTCCTAGCGCGAATCAACAAGTCTTAAATATAATTGCATTCATAACGGGAATGTGATGTACCCGCATCAAGCAATCACGCTAAATAAAAAACCAAAATTTAACGGTAAACTGACAATGAAAAACTTCATTCAACCCGTTCACACGTGAATAACCACTTATGAGACGCAAAAAAAGAATTTGATGGTCAAGTGGGTTAGTGCAAATTTTTGGAGAAAACTTTCTTGACAAAAAGCTCTCAGTAGGATAAGTGTGGTATTCAAGTCACAAATTAAATGAAAAACATTAAGGAAGAGTGCATTGCGATCCACGACATTTCTGTGACAAGTGCGAGTTGCGACAACGCCGCCCGAAAAAACCAGCTAATTACAAGTACAATGGAGTACAAAGAGCCCGCTGTTCCCACGGAGCATCCGCGCATGCGTACCGATCATTTCGAGCGTGCCCGACTTTTATTGCCAAAAATTAATGCCCGGTAAACAGTCCTTAATTGCAAGCCAGTCTTGTTAAACCCGACCCGAGACCCGCCCGTCACACTAACAGTAACGTTTCGACGAAACGAAAACCAGAAAATGCATAAAATACGCAATAACTGAATAATAATAATGTAATATAAGTAATACCCCGTGATTTTTGTGTCGACTCTGGTGCACAATTGCCGTTTTATTACATTTTAATTTGATTGGTTAATGCAGTGCTTGTGCTTCAACGCTCGCTTCATATTGCGCAATTTAGCTTTAACAACTTTATAGCTAAGAGGCAAATTGTCATTTCTTACATAAAATTGGATACCCGTTGAGTGCATCGACAAATTTCAATGTTACCGAGACAGATGTACCAGACGATAAAAAAATCTAACTATTATTCAGGTACCTCAAATCTATATAAAATAACTGTCTTATGAGACTCTCGTACAGCTTAACCACTGAAGATAAAAACTTCACTGAAATTTAAATTTTTAGTGTAGGTAGTTGTTTTTTTTGGTTTAAACATAAATGTTAATCTACACAGTTAAATGTGGCGGCTGATCTGAGCACTGTTACAAACACTTACACCGCATTTGTACCACAGATAAGAGTATGAGAGCTATAATTAAGAAAGGAGTCATTAGCATACATATCGAAAAGACAGCACAGTTTTAATTAAGTTATCAAACTCGAATTGTTTTAGAACAAAATAGAGTAAATTCGCTCAGGCAAACTTACAACTTGTGACATGTTTTGTATTTTAAACACATTTCAAATTTTGAACCTAAATGATTTAGATCTTGTATGTATGATAATAAAGTTATTGATTCATATATTCAATCTGCATTTTCAATAGCAATAAACAGTATTTCAATACTCCCTAGCCCTACCACTTTCACTATACCCCGAGGTGTCAGGCCATTATCACCGCGGTGGCTAGACGAGGGCCATTCCTATGATAATGAGCCTGCAAACGGTAGTCTGACGGACTGACGCTGACACCTTAGCTAAGGTTAAACGCGCGCATTTACATCCATTAGTTTTCAGGAAACTAGTCAATTATTTATAAATCTATCTAAGATAATTGCAGAAAACCCAGAAATATATCACTTACGTAAGTCAATAAAGGGAAGAATCAATAAAGATGTCTCTTGATTGTAAAAATAGTACAAAAAACTATTTGTATAGCTCGCATCCTGAGAATCTGTCGTATTTGTTGAACTTACTGTCGCAGGTAAAGATTACGTTACAACAGAATATTAAGATGATGCAAACCCACACGTGCGATATCAGAAAATAAAAAGATATGGAGTAGTTCACCTCACGGGTAAAGATAACCCCAAAAACAGGTTATGAAAGGCCAGGTTGCCATATTTGTGGGCGGCTCTCGACTGGATTAGTCGTAAAAGGTTGAAACAGGCCGAGTTCCTCTTTTGCCTACCGGAGCGTGCTCGCCACGTGGCTTTATTTGTTTGCCAGCTTCGGACGTCATCGCTCACCCTGTATGGCAAGGATGCCGCTGCTATTTGCATTAAGGGCACAGTTGATTCACCTCTCGATTACATTTAGTAACAGAAACCACATCTTTCGATTGAGGTGTTTCGCCGGTAGCAACTTAAATTTCGCACATCGAAATATAGTCATAAATCGAAATCAGCAGGGGGTTAAATCGGAACCCCTAAAGATCGATGCGATGCCGGTAATGATCGAAAAATGAAAGTTCAAAAATTATCAGGAGAAGCAATTCAGTAAGGAGCCACAAATATAATCATGATTAAAGCGAAGCTTGCTTTGCATATCGTACAAAGTTACTCCGTTAATGATGCGAAGAATGCTAAAGCATAATAGATCATCAAAATTGCATTAAGCAGCAGCATAAATGAGTTTAACGAAAAATTAACAGCTTGTTTGTTTTGAGCGGTCGTCAGATGCGGTCGAAAACTTGATTACAGAAAGAAAAAGGTAATGATTCGCGAGCATGGACAAGTCGACCTGTACTTTGAATAGCGGTACAATTATGTAAATAAGCCCGCAATGAGATACGGTGGAAGTCTCCGCTGAAAACCTATACGCATACGAAGAATGTGATATTAAAAACCAACAATGGTATAATAAAATTACGAACTCATTCAAAGCACTCGATATATAATAGTTCTAATTTGAAATTCAACATTTTCACGAATTGTTATCTCGAAATATATTTTTTGTATACGAATACGACTCTACCGCAGAAATGCGCACAGAGTTTTAACTACAGACTTTTAGAAGAAGTAAATATGCTTGGTATATCACCAAGAAAGTAAAAGAGAGCAATAATGGAAATTAAAAATAAGTTGATAATGTGCGGTATCGTTAATTACGAAGTGAATGTTGTTAGGTCTGTTAATTAAACAAAAATCTGAATCGGCAATATCGAAATTGTGATTCAGGACATAATCAGCGATTGCATTGACGGCGTCAAACTGGCATTAGAGCAAGTGGCAGTCGCCGGGGGCAGGTTAGCGCCACTTCAAGTGATTACTTTAAACGACGCTTAAACAATAATTACCGATTACTGGAAACCGGTGTTTTATCGTCGCTCTTAGCACCAGTTGCCACCGATGAATGAATAATAGATTAATAGCTATTTGTCGCTTTAAAATTCAAATACTCTGCAAAGTCAGGAGTAATTTTCAACCGCCTTAATACATTTAGTTCAACAACTTATCGGCGTGATCGAAATTTAAAGTAATTTCTGAAACCCCAGTAGCAAGAAACAGAGGCCAATATATGAAATGTAATTCCAGGGCTATTATCAAAGGAACAATAAGGAAGATCCAATTAAACCTTCTGTTAGCGACAATGGAAGCTATAACCAACAAAGCCCAATCCATGGAACAATGGGCAGCAATGGATCGATATAAAAGGACGTAAGACCGCGGCTAGGCTGAGACGCATGCAAATCGCAGTTCGATGGCAATGGCGACGGTAATTACCAGTCTGCATCATCCAGTTTCATTCATAAACAAGCGAGATTGCTTATGAATGGCCGTCGCACCATATCCTTAATTTATTGTAGCGTACTTCCATAAGTTTCCTGCTCGGAACATTACCATTTATCGAATGTTGTTTACGCGCCATATAATTTTGTAGGCGCTAACCAGACCTTGATTAATGAACTCCATTCAGTACGCTAATCTGCCGGTACATGATTACTGTATCGAGCGGTTACAAAGACGGAATTTATTAAATATTAACATTCAATTCATTACTAAAACATACGAAAAAACAAACATAACTCAACACGCTATTACCCGAGCTTATGAACGTAAACCTGTCCGACTGTTAATAATTCTTTTCTTAATGGCCTCTCATGGCTGAATAAATTTTAGCGCTAAATAAACAAGCTTTATCTGCGATCTCCACAATGCAACGGGTCCAAGGGAGGCGGCGGGAGCCGACTGAAACGCCGCCACCACGATACCATCACACCGATACGCATCAAGGAAGACCACTTGTCAATACATTTCACTCGCGAACCAAACCTACTTGATGGCCCGTCGCTGCCCGGAACGAGTTCTCATGAATTGTGTTGCGTGCGAGACATTTTTATACTTCTGTCGGATGGACAACGTGTACCGCGGGCTTACATGTTAATGTATCTCCTGCGCGGTGCACTTTACGAGCTCCTTCGGGCGCGATCGAATTTCTAATTGGAGAAACGCGTCGATTCAATACGATCGGAGACGTTGCAATCTTCGGGAAACGCACTCAGTGTTAATGCTAATTCCCGTCTCGGCCGCATGCAAATGACCCCCAGCGCTACTAAATAGCATTAAAGCAAAGGCAAATATTCCGCTAACCTTATTTAATGGACAATTCATACGTCCAGCCGCAACACAGGTGGCTCCGATAAAAGGTTCGGTAGAGTCCTAGCATCTGAGGATGCCGCTCTCCCTAAAAGGATAATAATACGTCGTTTGGAAGCCGACCCACGAGAATCCCCAGGACTCTGGGAGAAATGTAAATTGTCCCGCCATCTGACAAATAGCTTAATTAACAGCAAACACGCGACGCGGGAATCATTGGGATAGCCCGCATGGTTCGTGCTCGAAGGCGTTGTACATCCGCAAATATTTGCAGTTTGTTTCCCATTAGACTTTTTTTTCGCCGCCATTACCGCTTCGTTGGTGAATAGAAGGGCTTCGAATACAATGGACTATTGACGTATAGTAAGAAGTTATGAGTCGTCTTAAGCCCACATGAAGCAATTCAACCGAGGCATTTAGTTTCAAGGTTAGGACAGGAGTTGCTCAGAGATTTGGTTTTTTTCGCAATGTTGTGGGTTTGTAGGTGGCAGGTGGGCGCGCACGTGACGGAGCTGTGACTGCAGGAGCGCACGCACGCGGCACGAGCGCTCGCGTGGGCGTCCGCACCGCCACTCTATCTACCTAAGACAAGACGCCGGCTCCACTCCCTACAACTACAACCTTTACAATTTAATGGTTATTTTGACAGTTCCAATGCTAAGGTCAGCTATGAAGGTTCTGATTTCATTGACTATTTCCGATCGGCTCGTTATGAAGCGCGTAAAAACCGTGTGCGTTTACGAAACAGAACGCTTCGAAATATCGCGAATTCCCCGTAAAACGACACCGGGCGCAAAAACCGTCGGTATTGTTCAATTGCATGATAACGAGCGGAATCCGCGGTTTCCCACCGAAATCTGGATGTTTGGAGTTTTTTTTAATTGCTCGAAAAACTACCTCGTCGTGGTTTCGAATCGCAATCAAATAAAAACTTTACTCGTTAATGTTTTATGTATGACGTTCTCGATGCCGATGTATTATGGATGGGGCCCCGCTGGCTCGGGTGCTTTGGCAATTTTGACAGAGCGACAGATATCGGTAATCTCTATGGTGACCACCGATCGGTTACCGTTTTTCTGGTGAGTTCTGGTGAGTCAGGCGACTGATAACATCACATGTCGCATAATACGAAACATTTCCTCCGGCCTCGAGATTACTGAAGCATGTAAATATTAATATATCTTTTTCCAGAATAAAGGATTTATTTTCGGCACGAGTTTTTACTTATAATGAGACATTCGATATGATACGCCGGAGATTTAAAGTGAAAACTTTTTATCAGTGGATTCTGGTTTCTTAATTAGGAAAAGCGAGTACAAAGTTACGAAGAAATTATTGATCAATAATTCAAGAAACCTCCGACATGTGGTGATGAACAAACTGACAATGATCCTTGAGAAGAGTTGGTTGTAAGCAAAATACAAAATGCCCATAAACCAGCTATATTTCTAGCATTTAACTATACAAAAAAAGGTTTCAAAGAACATGACGCGTGACACTAGCTAAGCAATGGAATTTCCTTGCAAAAGATCCTTATCAAACAAATTACAATTACAAAACATGGTGCCAACAGGTTGTTAGAAGAATCACAATTTATCTATAGGAAGGTACAGAAAGAAGGCACCTGAGAGGTATAATTTCATCAGCATGCTAAGACATTAACAGTAGGTAGTATTTTTTGCAACCACTATACGCAGGTGTTGCTCAGTCTATTATATTAAATGAGCTGTATACTTGGGTATACAAACTACTGGGAATATCTTTATAACGTCTTGAACTTGAAAGGAACTCAGGTTATACAATTAATCAAATAATATATCAACAGTTATAATTCCGACATGCAAAATGATCATGGAGAAAATGAATCGAGTAAGAAAATATATACGAGGCATTCCACGAGGAGCCCATCTAACGAGCAAGTATCTAAAAAGCACCAATTTAATTTCACAAAACTAGTTCCATATTCAACATAAGGAAGAATGCTAGATAAATTAATAGATTTAGATTTCGTCAAGATTCAAATAGATTATACAAAAGTTAGTGTGAGAATAACCAAAGGCTTGGAAATGAATACAAGTCAAGATGTTGATAAGAATAAATACTCGTTTAGAAGGTTGAAACGTTTTAGACTAATGACTGGGGTTGGTCTTCTAATTGAAGAATGATGTTTTCCAAATAAAATGAGAACTGTCAGACAGATGTCAATTAAGGATGAAATTTTTGCAAAATGTAATTTTTGAGCTCAAATTAAAAGACACAATAGCATTGAAGACATTTGTGTTTGTTAAAAACTATGTTGCATATCCATAAATTTGTAGCAGGTGTAAGGTAACTACATTATATATCTTCTTAGACAAATTGAATGCAAGGGAAGCCAAGCGTAAAACAAATTAGAAAAACACTTAGTGACGGAATTCGAATTAATCTTAGAGAATTTATGTAGGGAGATGGCATGCTCATCTTCTAGTACTAAATTATTTCTGCCACTTTTTGCGGGAGGCGAGGTAAACACGTACAGCACACATTTACTTACTCACGCACACTCAAGCAGAAAGTTGAGACGTCTCTATAAACGCACACGGAAATAAAAACTGTCACACAAACATAAAACAAGCACACAAATAAATAATTTCTGTAATTACACTATTGGTTAGTTGCACACTAGCGCAAAAACTAGTGATGGGGTGTAAAAGACTGAATGAAATTAACATTATTCATTGTCTATGGATCTAGTCTATGGATGTATGTATTACGTTTGAATGGGTGAATTGATTCATAATGATCAATAGTAATCGCGTAACAAACATACAAAAATACATGCTCAGTTAAAAATTTATTTTTAGGATTTAAAAGGTCACCGGTAGTACGCGTACGTCCTTTTGCACGGGAACGAAGTTTGCTTCTATTTTGGCTATTATTTCTTAAAACTCCATGAAATTTTGTATTCATAATCAGTACACTAATACATCTAGACCCGTGGTGCGTTGCTTTCTTATAAAATTATATGGTTTCCAATTCACACGCATCAGGCATGTATGATCTGCAAATATTTGTTCCGGTTCTGGGTGTTATGGTACCAGGTACTCGTAGTTCCTGATAGGTACCTACGATACAGGGAATC
This sequence comes from Epirrita christyi, assembly GCA_951392215.1. Taxonomy (NCBI): domain Eukaryota; kingdom Metazoa; phylum Arthropoda; class Insecta; order Lepidoptera; family Geometridae; genus Epirrita; species Epirrita christyi. The sequence goes on along the minus strand of OX595843.1, from coordinate 14,350,448 downwards.
CTAGTGTGGGATCAAGACTACGTATGTGACTGTTGAGTGTTAAAAAAACAATATTTTGGCTCCTGCTCGGAATGGATGTAAGGTTGGGTCCCGTGGTATTAAGGAGCTCCTCCTCATTGACATGGCCATCAGACAGAAGGTCAGGAGGAGCAAGGCAACCTCTCGGCTGCTTGTATTGATTATAAGAAGGTCTATGATTCGGTGCCACATACATGGATTTAATAATTATAAGCTGGGATTAAGACATTTTATATTGTATTTTTTTAATGAAAATATAAGCTATTAGTTTTAAAATGGATCAATTTATTGTTATGAAAATGTATTTTCGTGGATATGCTTTTTTCATACGAAACGAGATTCGAATATCAATTAGTATACTTTTGCATAAATACTTTCCTAATTTCATATTGTGATAGACGAAATAACCCTAAAACCGAAAAAAAACGGAAATACAAACCTCTAATATAACCTTACAACCCCTTCAAACCCCAAAAACCCCAAAAACAGCTAATCAAGTCCATTTAACCTATATTTTAGGCTAGTATTGAACGACGTAGGTATTGATATTTTCTTTGGAATCAGGTTTTTTTTTACAGCTTTAGAGATAGTTTTTTCGGCCTGAATACTCCCTACCCTGTTAATTTCATAAAAATCGTTGCAGTCTCTTTCGTTCATTCATTCGTTCGTTGTTTTCACATCACTGGTCCCCGTACCAAGAAATTACGTATCGTTATTTCTGTCGTAAGCTTGCAGTAAGAAAATATATTTTACGGTGAAATTGGTGGCTTAATTGTGTTGTCAATTACTTAAATGTGATAAGAAACTCCATATTTTGTTAAATTTGATGTTTCCGACCGCCATTTACACGAAACCATAGCACAACCAACCATTTTAAGGAGCTCCGTATAGCGACAGGTATGAACGCAGAATGGCAAACGATCGTGGCTAAACTAGTTTTTATAAACTGACACGAACGACCGTTCATGTACTTCGGCAGAGGGGAAAGCGTATGCTTGCCATCTCCCTACTATAAATTCTCTAAGGAATTAATACTCGAAATATGTAAATGGATGATTATACGAAGCCACTGTATCTTGAAATACAGTTTTTTACTAGTTTGGAAGCCTATGGAATCAATAACAAAATGTAACATTCTATAGTCAATAAATAAGTATTATTCTTTAAAAATTTAACAACACGATACTAACTTATTTACCCTTTAACTATAAAACGAGCAAAACAAATGTTATACTGTGCCTAATTACTTACCTATACCAAAGAAAATAAAGCATTCATTCATTATTTTCAACCGTTGCTTTTCTTTCAATATATTTAGTCCCTAAAGTAAATTATATTCGATTACAATCATACATCATAAATGGGAGATATTTATGAAACAAAAACCCTAGGTTTTTCACTAATTTATAGAATGTCAAATCAGGAGATCCGTAGAAGAAGCAAGATCACCGATATAGCTTTCAGAATTAGCGAGGTGATGTGGCAATAGGCAGGTCATATACTTCGCAGAACTGACAACCGTTGGGGGATAAAGTTTTTAGAGAGGCAACCACGAACCGAACGACGCTGTATAGGAAGGCCCCTAATAAAACGTAGATAATTCCGAAAAGGGGGCCAAAATCTAGTTTGTATGGATTTAAGAATTTGTAGACTAAATCAGAAAGGGGACCAATAGCGAACCGACCCCCTCGATGGAATGACGACATTTTAAAGCAGGAAGTTGGTGGATAGAGTCGGCTCAAGACCGTTCTTTATCGGGGATATTATTGGGGAGGTCTACGTTCAGTGGACTTCTATAGGCTGATCATGCTCAATTATTTCAGTATAATCTAGATTCTTTAATACAGCTTGAATCAGAGAGAGACATCAAGACAGGCATTAACGAGCTGGCTGCGATCCCATGGGACATATACTACTTATAACCTGACTGTGTCACACCTCTGGTAGATGAGATGACACACGTTTGTAACGCAAGTCATAAGAGAGAACTCAAACCGTTGTATGGAATAAACTGACTAGCTGCTGGGGTATATACCCAGTTTTTGATGTACTGCTCTCACAATTCTAGAGTTCAACAACTATCCCAAGCTAGGAGAGGTGTTCATTATGTCAATTGCTTGCCGATGGACCGACGCGACCAGGCGGCTCAAAGCCATTCAATCATGGCATTGTAGAGAACTATATCCAGCAATGGACATCTTCCAGCTGATGATTTCAGTATCATCACTCCCATGTCTCTTCTGCCCTGACTCCAAAACTACAATGCCATGGAAACAGGTGATCAATTACAGTAAATTTCAGGTAGCCCACGTACAGCTCATCAATGTTTTTGGCTTAATTACTCTTGTGCTGTGGTGTGTTCGGCCTAAGAATAGACCCCTCCTCCTCCTTCTCCAGTGGATGTATTAAAAGCCTTACCAAGGGGTGGGCAGCAGCATCCATCTGAATACTTATCACCAACTGCGACCACCAATCGCCTGCCAAACCGCCAAAGACCTCGTCCAGCAGTGGACGTAAACAGGCTGGTGATGATGATTATGGCTCTGCAACGCTTCAAGATCTGACTTGTAATTTTGAACTAGAGCCAGATTGAATGAAAAAACGTAGTTTCTCATTAATTTTCAAGTCAGATCGTCATACAATTGTAGTAATTCGGTTATGACTTATCAAAGTACGCAGTGTTTTTTTAAAGAATGAACCAGAAAAAGTTTAGTTTGAGTCAAAGTGTATGTTAGCTTGAAAAGTTCGACGACGGACGTGGGAACCTTAATCACGCACGACCAACGGCGAAAATACCTACGGCGAAGAAGTTCACCGAGCATTTTATAAGCATCATAAAATAAATTAGGACTTTCGCGATCGCTTTCTTCTCTATCTTGGGCATCAGCACAAGTTTGTTTGTCCGCTCATTACATGCGATGCGATAATGACCGCGTATCTGCAAGTGTAATGGGATATCTGCGCATCGCACGCATTGTACGCGACCGGCTTTAAATATCTTTTATACAATTTACACGCGTACGAAGGCTTGGGAAAAACTGCGTGTATGGATAAGACTTCTTTTGGGCTTCCAAAATGCCACCCAACTTTCATGTCGCTCAGTATATTGACGAATTTATTACGCGTTGTAAATTTTAAAACTAGTCCGAATAAACCTGAGATCGCACCGCGAATAGAATAAGAAGAATTTGGTCTTGCTTATTAGTAAAAACTAAATTCTGTAAATGATAATGAATAGAAGTTAGTATAGAAAAGTGTTTCTTGCATAATTGTATCTAAGGCATCATAGGCATGGATATAATAATTAATAATACATATAAAAATAACATCGACGTTCCTAAGAACTTAAATAAAAAAATGGGTTTATGAATGTCATTTAACTCCAAGCGATTCTATGAATTTATGGCATTTTTATACAACATGAGGTTAGAATATTTGCCATCTGTTCTTAAACAGGTTTAGGGTAGTAATATATCCAACCATTTATTTATACTTTTCAATTATTTTCCAACCGCCTACATGATATTTATAATTTGTTTAATCGAGGACTTTGAGCAAGAATTTTAAATCATAACGTTCAAAATAGCTAGGTACCTAACCAATCCCCTTAAAGGGGATTTCAGGAATAACCCTACTTACAGAGACCTGGCCCCTATTCCGTAACTGAAAGTCACTCGGTGACTAACTTTTGACAATTAAAATGACCATCAATTGCTCAAAATTATCATTAAGAATTGTCAAAATGATGCCAAATTTACTTGTCAAACGTTAGTCACCGAGTGACTTTCAGTTAGGGAATAAAGGTGCTGTAACCATGGTACCTACCTAATATTAATCTATCGATGAAACAGAGTTCAGCTTGTGGATTTTGTTACTCAATTTCAATTTGTTTATTTGCAACTAAAACTACACTATAAAACGGTAATATACAAAAAAAAATTAAGCACACAGTAATACATAAACTATTGTTTAGATGCAAAAAGGTCCCAACTCAGCGTTTTATAATGCAGGGTAGTGTAATAAATAATACTTATACTACAAATAGTACATGTAATAAACTGCGCTGGTCTTCCATTGAGGCTTCTGACACCAACCGCAGGCAGGGTGTACAAAGCGCTAGCAAAGTTAGATGCATCGTTAAAAAAACTAGACATAACATCCCACAGTCACGATTCCCTGTGTCGGGGGTATCAGAAACTACCATGGTAACACAACACCCAGACCCTGAACAAATATTTACAATTCATGCAAACATATAATATTATCGTACGTAATTATAATATTAATATTACGTTACATACGTTGGATGGCAATACTAATTTTAATTTTATATAAGAGTGTTATTACTGGAAGAAAGCGTTTGGTGAGTTAGTCATGGGAAAGCAATGGCGGCGATGAGCTCACCACTGGTCACATCTATACTCCTGCGGTTGTGCGACCCACGGTGAAATGAGCTCATTGAGGCTCTGCCTAACCCTTCGATGAAAAGACGTGTCTATGTTATGTGTACCTACTTAAAATGCATGCTCAATCTAATCAAGAAGCAAATTAACATACATTTCGTGTTATCTATCCGATATTACCATTCTAAGAGCCATAACATCACATTCGTGCGCATAACTAGAGTTTTCTCGAAATCGGCTTGAACATCGCGGTCGTGCGCCGAAATCCTTTGAACTACCCGACGACTAACGTCGATTCACCGATTACTCGAATGACGGACGCACGTCACTATTATCGACTCATCAGACTATTCGCAATGACAACTCGCCCCTCACTAGTGTTCACTATGGAATAGGGATGACCCGTAGCTCGATAATCTGTAAGTCCGTAAACAATATCATCGGAAAAAATCCGCAACTGAAGTAGAACGTATATTTTTCGTGCTATTTTCAGATAATTTCACCCGATATTTTAAAAATCAAAATAAGTTCTCGCTGTTTGCATTGGTTGGATTGAAGCATTTTTTCGTTCATTCTAAACAGTCATTCATACAAGTTTCTTTGAAAAATATGAATGTAAAGAACCATTAGATACAGGACTACATACATAATACTTAAATATTCTTTTATATCCGTATCCAGACGCGTGACATAGAATATTTCGAACAAGCCTATTTGCTATAGTTTAACCTATTTACACCAGGGGATGGGCAGTAGTATTCACCTGAGTACACAACTCCAATAATGCGATCACCAATCCGCCTGCCAAGCGTGGTGATTATTTGGCCTGTTGGCTCCGTCTAACAGTGGACGTACTAACGGAACCTATTTACTGCCATGGTGTTCTGGTGTAAGGTATGGCTCTTAGAGTTGTAATATAACTGGATGAATTGGATCGCGTCGTATCTATCAATCAAGGGGAACGAAGTACAAATTGGTTTAGAACAGCAAATTTATTTTATTAGGCTCTTCTAATATAACTCTGCGGGTAGTAGTGATTTTACACGTTGGTTACCTACAACCGGTTAGTTCGTAAACTATGAAAACGATTGAGTGAGGACTGTAGAAACCTATTTGTAAAGCATATAACAATCAAATTTAAAATAAGCTTTAATATTTATTTCCTGCCATTTTTTTCAACAAAAAATGCGTAAAAATAAACTTTATATACAGCCATTCATTGTCATAAAAACGAATGGTCGCCGATCAATCAACCGGTGGCATAACGTAACTGGCATGGCAATGGCACCCGAGTACTAGGCTCTCATAACCAGCAAGGCGTTAACGCTAGTATGGGGGCGGGTCGACGCGCCAGACATTCCCTTTCCAACGCCCAATCAACTTAGAACCACCCCGTCCCCACATTATGCCTTTCTAAATAGTTAGAAAGGAGAGTGGCAGAGGGTCTTTGTACGTTGGGTGCATTTTGACTACCTCCTTGTTTGTATGATGCCCTGGTAGTTGAGGTTCATTGCGCGCGGTTGTTTTTAGTGCTAACGTACCTAAAAGGAACAGAGTGTCCGAAGTGCTTTCATTATCATCCAGAGTGGATGTCCCATTAAAACTATTTTTCTTAATGTAACAATTATTAGAAACCATACATAAACATTTTTGCAATATGCATTGAGAAAACAAGCAACTGCCAAGATTTTTTTATTGTAATTACTCATATTACACACGCACTCATTAATTCTTAAACGATTTTACCTACCTTTATTATTTTTCATAAGGTCCTTCCTGAAATAGACCACGGAAAATTTAAATGAGCGCCATCTACCCACTTTTGCCCAAAGGTTTTGTTACTACATAGTGATGCGCCCTGCTTTTCCACCAAAAACAGCCCGCTACGTTCGACTCTGTCTGGCACGTGGATTGAATTCTGGTGACCTTCTCGTAAATTCTTCTGCCCTAGTATTTTCGATTCCATATTTGGAACTTTCCATTTTGCTTACAATGACGATTGCGCAATGAGCTTTTGTTTAGCTGAATGCGTTATTTTACTGGGTTTAGTTCCATACACGGAATAAATCATTGCTTAGTGTGGGGGGGGGGGGCAGTTAAGTTTTCTTTTTGTAGGCTAATTAATTTGTTGTTGCCAATCGTCAAAGTTTGAAATAATTTGTTGTTTCCAATAATGTATAAACTCTTACTTGTATTTACGGGTTAACTTGTTTGCAATAAATAATATAGAAATATGTGATTATTAAAATAATTAAACTTAACAAATAAAAGTTTTACAGACAAGCTAGTTCAGTTTTGTTTATTTTTTGTTATCTTATGGTGTGCAATAAAGTATTTTCTATTCTTTTCATACAAGCTCACGTTTTAAACATAATATATTAACTATTTTGTATCAGTGTAATCACGCAAGTTTAGATTTTTGATGCAAATTAAATATTTTTGAGACAACTAGAGAAATCAAAAAGGAACCACCGAAATACAAAATGACTATACACAGACAGGTCGCATTATGCCGCATTAGCATTACAAAACTGCGGGCCGTGAGATATGGGTCGCAGATGCTCGCCCGCGCGGCAATTACTGCGCAATATATAATTGTTTCATTTCGGAATGGTCTACCTGTTCAGCTACTGCAAATTCGCAAAAATTAATGGACGTCTAGGAACTACCACTGACTGAATAAAATAAAATTGAATAGTTTTAGAACTGAGTGGAGTCCAGAGATTACTTTGTAGCAAGATAATAATATATCTGAGATGATTAAACCAAGAATCAAAGGATGTCCACCTCGAGGATATATAAAGAGATTAAACTATCGTTAATTGAGCTGTTGGCTTCGGCTCAACGACTACACCACTCAAAATTAGGTCCGTCTAGTAAAATCATTAAACAATACCTGTGGAATCACAAAATCTAAGCGTCGTCGGGTCGTGTGGGAAAATAATCTCAAGCGCAATCTACATCCAAGCTAGGTCCTAATTAATTTAGTAATCGTTCGTGACGACTTATTCCGGCCCTAGACCGAACCACGAACCTAACGAAATCACGACTCTGCAAGACAACGATAATCGTTATTTTAAATTTATTAAAATGTCCTCTTTAAGGACTATATCGGAACGCCTATATCTGACTGTATAATTTATTCTTGCATTGGAGGTACGGGCTAAACAATGAGGGCTATTATCATTTCTTAAGGAGCACGTTTTGATTTATAAATCTCGAACAGAAAAACGAGGCTGCGCGAATTTGGATTACTCATTTACTTGGTTATTTCAACGACGTCGGTGGTTTTCTTTTTGTTATCATTTTAACTAGAATTGACAATTGTAAATCAAAACAAAGAGAATAAATCATTATTGGCATATAAGCCATAGATCAATGATACAGAAATTAATCACAAGAAAATGTAAGAGCTAACATTTGCAAAGCCGGACATAAAGCATAGCTTCTTTATGACTCTGTCAAAACGTTATGTTGTTGAACTAAACGTTTAGACTGGGGAACAACGTATCGCCAACGATTTTCATGACAAAGTCGGCACAATACCGGCATGCTGGCAACAAATGCCGTCGTGTTGCCCTCAGGGCCCCTGGGGCGTCGCAATTAAAGTCCCGCTCGTAAGGTGATCAGTTGATCCGACTGATGAATTACTGCTGAATAGATTTTCAAACGATAATTCACATTATTTGAATAATCAAATAACCCCCAACAATTAAAACCCAACTGTTCGTTTCATGGTAAAGATAAAGAAAATTGAGGATAAGGTGAAGAAATCGGTGACACCCACGCGTCTGAGGAATCAATTACCGAAATCGAGAATTTAAGAGAAATCAAACAAACAATTATCCACCCACGGCATGGCGTGATTTACGGTGCACAAATTTAATTACATGAACTCAGGTTTAGGAGAAAAAAGGGCCTCGAATAGCTGGCACAAGCAACTGGCGTAACGAGGGCGAACGGATGCTCGTACGGCCGCGGCCGGCTAACAAGTAACAACAGGGCACGCCGGTGACTTTGATTCCCGCTGCGCGACAGGACCGCTTGCGTGCACATTAGGCGACCTCTGAGCTTGTGGCCCAAGTTTCTCTTTAAATTGCAATAGCAAAGATACCCTAATTGTTGTTTAGTACCTAATGCTTTTGCTGGTTAGCAAACTGATGTTTAACACAAGCTAGTACTTACTACAAAGAAACGGCAGTCAATGCTGTTGCGGTGGTCTGACCAATACAAATTCACACAAGGTGATTCCAAATTATTCGGATATATTCCAGACTTTGCAATCAATAGCCAACACCTAAGAGGTTGTGTTAATATTTCAACGAATCCTAGAGTTAATTTCCATGTAAGACTAAAGATAAAGTAAGTAAAGTTAAATTATTTAATATAAATTAATCTTAACCAATAAAAAGCCAAAAACCAACTGATTAAAAGTTAGAGATAAAAGTTATTAAAATTAAATACTTTTTAAATAATCTAGATCATTCCTCCATTAAAAGGAAACATACCTATGACTCCCAACTCCTTCAGCGGATGTCGTAGAAGGCGACTAAGGTATTTACGCCAGGGGATGGGTAGCAACATCGACCTGAGTACTTAACACCAAACTGCGATAACCAATTCAACTGCCCAACGTGGTCATTATGGAAAATTCCCCCATTGCACGATATGCATGCTATGGGGGAGGCCTCATCCAGCAGTGGATGTCTACCGGCTGATGAAGTGAAGAAAAAGATACACCTATAATGGGAATCTACTTTCAGAATAACTTTGAAGCGATTGACAAGCCTGTATTTAGGAAAACATTATCTTATTCCTTTGTAGAGCTAACTAGGCATCGTGAATGAATTCGCCGTCTGCTCGCTATTTGCATCCAGGTTGGTGGATTTTGACAGACATCCCTACACGGGCCGCTCAGACATTTCTACACGCATAGATTGACAATGTCTGCTCACCTAATGAAGCTACCGTCTCGTTTCTGAGGCCCATAGGAAAATTCTCAGTGCTTTACTACGTTCCTGTGTTCCGACAGCGCCGAGAATAGCTTGACCTGACAGTGGAGCTGCATTAGTTTTGTAATTGATTGTTTCGTTATATATTGGTTCAGTTTATGAGCTTGTTTACCCATATTAGTGCTAGATTATATTATTGAAATTAACATTCACCCGTGACTTCAGTCGCGTGGTACCGGGATAAAAAGAAGCCTTATGTGCTAATCCTGGTCATAGAGCTTTAATCGAAGTCAGATCAGTCGTCACGGCGCGATTTAGAAAAAAATAAACGAATGAATATTGGATACAAACACATTCAGTAAATCAAAACATTTATGTTTTAGTAGAATAATAGCGATAGTAGTAACGCCGTATTGGCTGGTCCAATTTAAATATTATGTTTTATTTCATGTGTAGGGCTTCACCCTAATCAGACCATCATTAAAATGTTATCATTATTCGTTAATTACTTTAATTACTTAATAATCTTACAAAACAACATAATCCTTTTGACTTAGTGCTTGCCAAATTCAACATCTAAACATAATGCATACAGACGAACTCTGCGGCTTATGTCGATTAATTGAGTTGAATTGATGTAGATTGTTAAAATAAATCAAAGATACATAACATAGACTCTTGACTTTAATCCCCACGGAGGACTCGAATTTTCACTTAGATCCATGAGGACATCCTATACCTAAGGAGTAGTTAAAGCAAGTCTAAACATTGTATTTGGCACATGTCTACTTATTGCAAAGCTGTTAGCATTGCTGACGTGACGCACGTCGTAATTAAAGTACCTACCTACATATTACATTAATTTACTTATTTCAATTACACCGTGTGTATGCATAGCCGATTAAAAGATAATCTGTTTTTTTAAGTCAGTTAATAAAAAATTATAGAATCTCTCTAGTGTTTTATCAAACTTAATCATTTTCATAGTGTTTAAAAATGTATATGTTTTTAAGTACCAACTTAGCACAAATATCAGTTTTTCTTATCAATCTAAATTCGGTGACGAACACAGACCACATTGCACTAGTTAGGTATATAAGTAAATTTTCCGATTCCTGCCCAAATAGGTACAAGAAGTACCTGTTTTACTCATTGCGATGTGTGTTGCATTAATAATAATAATCGATTATTTCTAGATGCTCGATAGTAAATGTAATGCAAAATTAACAGCAACTAGTCAGGATAAAATTAGTTGTTTATAAAACAATTAATGCAAGCATGCAACGTGCAATCCAGAGCCCTGACACAGCGGGGGGCGCGCATACTCATACCTAAAAATTTACATTGTACATTGTGTTATGGTGATTAACAGACTAATAAAAAAAAAACTAAAATAAAATAAATAGTTAAGTACTTACATACCTAATTTTTAAAAGGTTATAAATAAGTTGGTGCCATCTCCATGATTTGATGCATTATTAATTTTTTTTTAAACTTCACGCGCTTTGGTTTTCAAAACTTATTTCAAGCTTTTTAAAATATGTATACACTAGGGTGTAAAAAGAGCGGTCCGGTGGTTTTTCCGAACTTTTCAAATAAAGAGCATTTACATCACTAAAGTCCTAAATTGGAACAAGTAACGCCATCTATCGACAACTTTTAGCGCATCCGCTGTCATCGTTTTATTTACATTGAATCTTTAATTCTTCGTGGGTTTTGGGATCTTTTAACGCAAAAAAGGTACTTTTACATTATTGGAATGTACTTTAAAAGTTACCAAAATGCTATAAGTTGTGTAATTATTGTATAAAATGCGTTTGTACTTACGGAAAATAACCTTGTAACAGCTGACAGTGTCAACAACTTTCATCACAAATGTTCACAAAAACACAATAAAATTGTAAAAAAACACATGGTCAAATAGCTGTGGAGCAGTAAATTACACGAAGTTACTAATAAAAATACATTTGGACACTTTTTCGGCAATATTCCATATGAATGACTCCATCACAAAAACTTAACCTCTAACCCCAAAAAATATGTTTGTTCACAATAAATAATTATTTTCATAACTAAGAAAGCTAAGGCACAGTATTTTAACATCCACAAGTCCACACAACACTTTTACTGCATAGAATTAAAAGATTTCATGTATTTGTTGAGAGAAAAGATTGAACTAAAGTTGAGATTTCACAACTATATTTTTCAGTTATCTCACCAAATAGTTAATTTTTATACTATTTAGTAGCACTCAAGGATTCTAAAAACAGTCGCTTTAAATAAAGTTTATGTCATTTACAAATGAGCAAAAGGTTTCCTTGCTTTTGATTTATTTTTTCTGGGAGAAAACGGAATTGTTGTCATTGACATAGGAAGTCACAGAAGACTTTCTTCAAAATCATATTAAATCATTTCAAATTATCAACATTTAATTTAATTATGAATCTAAAACTTTGTTAGAATAATTTTTTATTCATGTGTCCTTATTATTGATTGACCAAAATAGAAAATGTTTTAGTCGCACTAATGATTTTAAAACTTTAATCACATTTCTACAGCCGTTTTAAAAATTTTACAGACACTCTGTATTTTTTTTCCACTCTGTTATGTTGTATGCTCATAGGATTTTACTGCACATTGCCACAAACATTAGTGCTGGGTCGGAATGACCCATATGGAATATTGCCAAAAGCGGTGTCGGCAACCCACCTTCTTCATAATGCCAGTCTTCCGCTTGGAGAATGTAGTGTAACGCCGCAGTTTGTTGTCTATATACTCCATTTTGATCTTAACTCTCCCCTTGGTCTTTTTGCCATTGGATGGGGGTGACTTTTTGGGTTGAAGGGGAGCGTAGCCATCGTCCGCTATGTCAGGCATGGGACAGTGCTCGAGTCCGACACTCTGAGATGGTCGCTCGTCGTAGCACTGGTCTGAGGGCCGCTTGACTCCAGCCCGCGGCATCGGGCAGGGCTGCATGCCGGGCCGGAGGGCCCCGCCACTCAGAGCACCCGGCGGGGGCCTGCCTCCGCCGTACATGTCCCCCATCTCTCCTAGTAGTCCCATGCCGTAAGGCGACCCGAAGCGGGGCTCCCGCGCTCCGCCCGGCGCGTCCATGATAACCTCGCAGTACGCCACAGTAACCGGTGCGCACGCGCGCTATGTTCACCTCACCGTCCGAACTTCGAACGGAGACTAACCGCAAACGCGAAAGAGCCGAGGGCGGGACTGACGAGTCGGCCGCTCGGACCGCGACTGACTTCGCGCGGCTGCGTCCCGCGCGCCTCGACGGCTACCCGTCTCGCTCGCGCGCTGCGACGCCAAGCACCGATGAAAGGGACGGAGGCGCCAGCCGCGGTAACCCGACACATCCGTAGGAAAAACCGGGAACCCGCAAACAGTTTTCAGCGCCTGAAATCCGTATTTAAAATAGAGCTTTTATTTTGAGTTTATTTCGTTAATAGAAATAATAGAGACGGAAGTGGAGCGATCGCACGCGGCGCGGGGCGGTGGGCCGAGCCGTGCCATATTTAGACGCGAGCCGTGCCAAATATGGCATTCGACGGTCAAATGGGGGCCACTGAAATCCCTCCTACTTGCAGCTGGCGATTTTCACGTCTAATTGTAATTAAAAAATTTGTCACGCCGCGTCTTCGATGATACGTGTGTGCACTAACAAACACTCCATGCCTACAGGTACTATAGTATCTAGGTAGTCCAGCCAGCCTATTAGGTAGCTACCTACGTTCCTACGACAACAGCCTGTTAAAAGTGCACAACTATTGGCTACTTAGGTATTTAGGTAGTAGGTACTGTATATTACCTACACTTAATAAATAAGATAAAAAGTTTTCTTCTTTCTTCGTTGAGTTAGAGGGGTCCATCCGCCCATCATCACTGCCAAAAACCTAGAACTTTTCGGCTCTCTCTGCTTGCCGGTAACTGCCAAACATGAATAAAAACCTGGACTCATATGACTTAATTCCAAAGTCATTTCCATAAGCCTCCATTGAAAGACAGCTGCATTATTATATGCTCTACGTACTCTATACATCCTTCACACATCTGATGTGTGAAGCTGTGAACTCTATAGTTTAGCTTATAGGTAGATCTTTTTAAGCTAGAAATTGGTACATACTTACGTACAAAAAAATACCTACCTAGGTACCTACTTTAAAAGTACCCAATAACTAATACACCGTACTTAATTATCTTGCAAATTAATTTTAGGTTTGTTTCTGTGATAACGACATCACCGATACCATCTAATAGAAATGCTAGGACTCCATAAACTGCGGCCCACCTTTGAATCTATTAGGCAAAGCCTTAAAATTAGCGACATTTTATGGCCTTTATCACATTTTATTGGGTTATTAGCAGAAATTTGTGTTTTCTGTGCCTGTGTAGTGGATAACAGTAGGCCGCCCACAAATGTGCTGTTTTTCCATTTAAAGGGTATTTTATAGAGCTTACTCAGCTCCGAGTTCATTTAACCCAGGGCCGGCCGTTGTTCTTTATAAAATGGAAAATAACCTAAAATTATTCTAATTCAATCAAAACTTTGAATAACTAAACCAGAGTTAGAATAACCGTTCTTTTAAGTAAGAGGTATGTACCTACTATAAGGGCAGGCTGGAGGTAGGTAGATATTATGAACAATTGTGAAAGAATCACTGTGTATGTGTTTTTTTATACAATATTAGTTTTTTGTGTTACTAAAAGAATACCTCCAATAAAATCGAGAGAGAAGAACAAGTACCTATAGAGTTTTGCCAATTGATCTTGACCGAGCTGAAGTTGGTTACGATGCGCATAGACAAATTAACTCCTAAGAAATTTATTGCGCAGCTATACAGCTAACTTCAACCCAGCCAAGATCCATCGGAAGAACTGTAGGTATAGGTATACCTACCTACCTTTTTGCTAGAAATAGTGGGAAGGACGAATCACAGAGTTGTTATGTTCCTTGCTTCAATTAAATTAATGAACCTACGGACTTTTAACTCGTCTATTATGATCAAGGTCGGGTAACTGACGAACAGAAAACATTGGAAGTGTTGGCGCTATCCGCGGGGCAAATTATAGTGTGTAATAGGTATTAGCGAACTTATCTCAAAATTCATAAAACAATGAATATCGCTGTTTATCCTATCGCCTAAGGGCCTTCTTTATAAATATTTTAGTTAAAATAGCTTTTGTTTTGTTCTCTCTGATGTAAAATGTCATACGTCAGAACAAGACAAAAGCTATTTTAACTAAAATAGGTTTAAAAATTGATTATGAATAAGACGGTTAATCCATACGATTTCAATCAGCAATGCAAGTTGGTATAAGTACCTATACCTAGAATGGGAACAAAAGTCATTATTCTGAGGGAACATCCTTAAAAAAACAATTCTCTGTCCCGCGGATAGCGTTGACCTTAGAGAATTTATGTGGGGAGATGGCATGCTCAACTTCTAGTACTAAATTATTTCTGCCACTTTTTGCGGGAGGCGAGGTAAACACGTACAGCACACATTTACTTACTCACGCACACTCATGCAGAAAGTTGAGGCGTCTCTATAAACGCACACGGAAATAAAAGCTGTCACAAAAACATAAAACAAGCACACAAATAAATAATTTCTGTAATTACACTATTGGTTAGTTGCACACTAGCGCAAAAACTAGTGATGGGGTGTGAAAGATTGAATGAAATTAAGATTATTAATTGTCTATGGATCTAGTCTATGGATGTATGTTTGAATGGGTGAATTGATTCATGTTGATCAAAAGTAATCGCGTAACAAACATATAAAAAAAACATAGTCAGTTAAAAATTGTTTTAGGATTTAAGAGGTCACCGGTAGGACGCGTACGTCCTTTTGCACGCGAACGAAGTTTGCTTCTATTTTGGCTATTGTTTCTTCAAATTTTGTATTCATGATTTGTACACTAATATATATAGACCCGTGGTGCGTTGGTTTCTTATAAAATTATATGGTTTCCAAATCTCACTTATCAGGCAACTCACTTGGCAGGCTGATCTGCAACTATTTGTTCCGGGTCTGGGTGTTATGGTACCAGTTACTCGTAGTTCCTGATAGGTACCTACGATACAGGGAATCCTAGTGTGGGATCAAAACTATGTATGTGACTGTTGAGTGTTAAAAAAAACAATATTTTGGCTTCTGCTCGGAATGGATGTAAGGTTGGGTCCCGTGGTATTAAGGAGCTCCTCCTCATTGACATGGCCATCAGACAGATGGTCAGGAGGAGCAAGGGAAATCCCTCGGCTGCTTGTATTGATTATAAGAAAGTCTATGATTCTGTGCCACATACATGGATTTAACAATTATAAGCTGGGATTACATTTTATATTGTATTTTTTAAATGAAAATATAAGCTATTGGTTTTAAAATGGATCAATTTATTGTTAAGAAAATGTATTTTCGCGGATCTGCTTTTTTCATACGAAACGAGATTCGAATATCCGTATACTTTTGCATACCTTCCTAATTTCATATTGTGATTGACGAAATAACCCTAAAACCGTAAAAAAAACGAAAATACAAACCTCTAAAATAACCTTACAACCCCTTTAAACCCGAAAAACAGCTAATCAAGCCCATTTAACCTATATTTTAGGCTGGTATTGAACGACGTAGGTATTGATATTTTCTTTGGAAACAGGTTTTTTTTTACAGCTTTGAGATCGTTTTTTACCTTTTTTGGCCTGTAAACTCCCTATCCTGTTAATTTCATAAAAATCGTTGCAGCCTCTTTCGTTCATTCGTTCGTTCGTTTTTTTCACATCACTTGTCCCCGTACCAAGAAATTACGTATCGTTATTTCTGTCGCATGCTTGGACTAAGAAAATATATTTTACGGTGAAATTAATGGCCTAATTGTGTTGTCAATTACTTAAATGTGATAAGAAACTCCATATTTTGTTAAATTTGATGTTTCCGACCGCCATTTACACGAAACCACAGCACAACCAACCATTTTTAGGAGCTCCGTATAGCGACAGGTATGAACGCAGAATGGCGAACGATCGTCGCTAAACTAGTTTTTATAAACTGACACGAACGACCGTTCATGTACTTCGGCAGAGGGGAAAGCGTATGCTTGCCATCTCCCTACTATAAATTCTCTAAGGCGTTGACACATCCAAAGTTTGATGTAGGTATGGGAATTGAACTTCTGCTTGCCAATGAGTTATCCTTCTTCTTCGTTTAATTACCTATTTATGGCCTCGTAAGAAAAGCCTACTCAATTTGCCAGTGGCAAGTAGGTCTAGTTATATTATTTTGATAAAGTTAGGTCAAGTCGTTAATGTCTCAGTCAAGTCATGTTCTAGTAAAGCGGTTGCAGTTTTACTAAAATGTTGGTGGACAATTTCAACGTATTTGAAAAGACACTCAATACACATAGGTAAGTACCTATCTATTTTAAAATTCACTACCATGTGCTCTTTAAATAAGCCACACCGGTTAAAATGCCACCAAAATTACACAATTTTATTCAAAAAACACTAGAAATTAAAATAAAATTAAAATGGACGACGTCTTTCTTCGAAAAAGGTGAAAAGGAGTTACTTTTCTTGATTATTGATACTAAGGAGTTCAGGTGAAATTCAATGACAGAGTAAGAAGGCAGAAGAGAATCGAGGTGCGTTACCAACACGGATATCTACCTATTTGAAATTATTACCGACGGTGAAACAAGAATAGATTCATAAAATGAGTTGAGTCGATATAAATACCTAAATGGGTTGTGATAAGAAGCACCCGATTTATGATCTAATGACAAAGGTACCTACCAATACCTACAAGATACCTACAATAGGTATTCCTGTTCAATAAGCTTGATCTGCTGAAACTTGAAATCATGACATAGCATTAGTAGTAACTGTCCACGAAGCTTTAACATCTCGAGTTGCACCCATCACGGAGCGCATTCCGCGCCAAAATCGGGTAGTCTACTTGCTACTGGCTGCGCCCGCGATGGCGATGTTGACGCAATGCCATTCAATACGCCACACGTTGTAGGGACTCCATGACACGATACCTATCGTCAATTTACAGAAAAATCCGCCATTTACCGAAAAAAGGAATGTTTTTATCAAGCAACTGATACGCATTTTGTTTGGAGCCACCGATAAGCGCCATAAGCGTACACTTTTTGAACCACATTTTCCATACAAAAATCGGTGTCAATTGCTCGTTAGAACTTGGACTTCTGTCTCAGTCTCAGGAGTTCTTCCCACGAAAGAAGTGCCTAGGCATCAGGAGCTCTAATTTCTTATTTCTTATTATTATCCGTTAACCGTTAGTCCCAATGTACCAAATGACAATGGGACTTCTGTCGTGGACAGGAATCTAGAACTAATACTTACCTAAAAGATTTTAAAAAACTTTCCAAAGCGTGTTACAACAACTACTTACGAAAAGTTAAATCCACCTTGCTCAAAGGAAAGTAAAGATTTAAAAAACCAGAAATTGTTCCAATTCATAGATTAGTTTTTTTCCACCCTCACACAGCCTTTGACATTTTACACAAGACGCCCACAGTTCTTTCATTTTTCGCTATTCCTAGCGCCATCTGTTGTAGGACCTATTCATTTTGTTCCTGTTAAAATAATGTTTGATCAATTTCAGTTTTGCACATCAGTTTAACAAATAAAATAAAAAAAAACATTATCAGCAGCCTTTACACGTCCAGTAGTCCAGAGAGGCCTCTTCTTGGCCTCCTCCAAAAAATACAATGCGGGGAATTCCAGAATCACCACGCTTGGCAGGTGGATTGGTGATCGCAGTAGGTGTAGGTAAATGCTGCTGCTCATACCCTTGTGTAATCCCTTAGTCGAGTCAGTGATTTCGCACGTATTGATTTTGAGAACATTTCCATGCATCAGTAGAGCGCGTTCATGTCTTTTGTACTGGGAACTCGTCTCATAACATTCCTCTTGATATACAAAATCTAGATTTTTTGTGCAAACTTTATTCGAACTTTGGATTAATTATTTTAAAGTTGTGATTTGGTTGTTCTTCGATTTAAAGTGTGGAAGATGGCTATAGGAAGATTTGAAAATACACCAGCTAGAAGTGTGAACTGATCTAAGCATCCATGATCTGAACAAACGAACGAATACTCAAGAATATACAATCCACCACAGAATACACAGTAGGTCCACAGGTACTTTTAGCAATACGTATATAGATACATTATTTTTATTTATCCAAGCATGTATTTAGCCTGTCTTGTATTTTGTTTTGTATGGTTCAAATCTTGCCAATCGATTTTTATTCCCGATTCAGCTGAAATTTTGCATAAGTAAGTACAAAACACCAATAATGCTTTCACTAATCTGCCTGCAAGCGTGATGATTATGGCAAATCCCTTTATTCTATGGGGGAAGCCTCGTACAGTAGTGGACGACTACGGCTCATGAAGAAGAAAGTAGGGTCACGGCAAGTTTTGATGACAAACAACACAATAGATGATCATCATTGAGGGAGGTGATCCATCATCAGATCAGCGAAGAGGAGACGGAGCTGAACAACAGACAGAAATAGACTGGCGGGGCTTATTTTGATCGCAGTTCTGAGCACTAATTACAACATTATAATAATTATAAATATAGATAATTGTTCCGGGTGTTCTGGGTATTTTCTATGTATAATAAAAAATATCTATCTATGCAATGTATTGTATTAAATATATCAGTTATCTAGTACCCATAACACAAGCTCTGCATAGCTTGGGGCACAGATTTATAAGTATAGTACGCTTGGGGCTAGATAATGTTGTGTGAAATGTCCAGCATTTTTTTTTTTTATTATCATTATCATCAACAGTAAGACTTATTTCATAAAAGCTAGCTGTGAGACAAAAACTTCATGTTTTTATTACCTAACTAAACTAAAGTATCCTCAATTTCCATGAGACATGGTGTCTCTACCAGGGGTAGTGTTATAGAGTTGATGTCAACGACCTCAGTGAGTTTGATTCATAAGCTGAATTATGGCGAGAGGTCGTATTGTATTAAGTATGTAGGAAGGTATGTATGTAGATGTAAATGTTATATTAGAATATAATTAATTTACGTCAGAGCTACTAGCTATTGTGTTATCTTTATTACTACATAATATAACCTCATTATTAGATTAGGTGTATCTTTAGTTTATTTCCTCCAAGGGTGTACCTTAGTTTTCGGTAAATGCTCTAAGACCTAAGTGCATGGGAGAATAAATACCTTTCCAAGATACCACAGACCATCAGATGTAAGTACACGGTACCCATAAACTAGGTATATACCTAATCATGGATAAGTATTTATACTTAGTACTATACCATAGGACCATGGTATAGTACTAAGTATAAATACTAAATAATACCTACGCTTTATAGGTAGGTGTAGGCTCAGAATAAGTCCTTATTCTAAGGGTGTAGGTACCTAAGTAGTAGGTAAATTCTTTTTTGGCATTTGTCTACAAAATAGGTTTTATAATCACTGTGCTAAAATCTATGATTAGGTGTGGTAGAAAATAAATAAATAAAAAATAATGTTTTTCAAAATCTGATTTCAATCGTTAGCCAGGATATGAAATACTAGGGAACGCCCACGATTTCGTCCGTGTGTAGTTTTTTCCATACAAACTTCAATACTTCAATTTGAATACCCCGCTGCACCCCGCTAAGGGGTAACTAAGTTTTGGAAATTCTTAGTGCACACCTAGAAAATAAAATTAATGTACCCACCTACCCAACAAATTTCAGGTCTATCTATATGACTTAAGGTTTAGGCTGTGCGTTGATGTTAGTCAGTTACTCGGTCAAGCTACGACTTTATTGTTTTTTTTTTTATTATAAATACTGATCACTTTGTTCCAAAATGAGGGCCTAAATCCAGAGTTACTTAAAATTCAGGACCTAAAGACCCAGTATAAACACAGAGACGCGTTTATTAAGTGAAAAAAAGTCACATGAAACAGAGCACTATTTATTTTTTTAGCACTATTTCGATCGATTTAATTCACGCTAAATACCCCGCATGCCCGTTTAGAACTAACAAATATCAGGCCGTGTTACACTGAAGTGAAAAACGTAAAAGAGTAGATTGCGCAAAGAATGGATGGAACGCGCGAATTCCGTGTTCTGTTCCGAAGTGCATACAACGCGCATGCCTGCGGGGACTGTAACAAAAATCGCACACATTTTATGTAAAAGAAGTAATATACCGTAAATTGGCAACCTAGGTAGGTAGATAGGTACCTAATTTTTGAAACGTACGTATGTATTTAACGGTGGAACGCTCGCGAACTTCGCCCTCATTGACGTTGGATAGTCATGGTTGTTGGAGGGTGTCCGGAATGCAACCTTCTAATCAGCTTATTTGAACAAAAATCTTTTATCACAAGTAGGTATTATAAATTGCATTTTATCTTCCCCGACTTGTGAAAAGTCTAAGATTTTGATTAGGTTATTCGAGTATGTGATTTTGTCATTTTGTTTTGTTACATAATGTTCTTTTTCCTTCATGTTATTGTCTCTGGTTCACTAAGAATTCACGAACCGGAGGACGCTAGTAGAACCCCAAACCAAAAAAGACCGATGATATTGTTACAGTCACATGAATCCAGTAGATGAACCTTTCTTCGTGGCAGTCTTCGGAATATACTTACGTCCAACATTGGACGTCAGTGCCTCCGTAATAAAGAAACTCTGACCTTTCCTAACACCTCAAACAACGCATTAACAAACAAACAACCTTACAAATGATACGAGCCCCGACAAGGTACATTGAATCACACCTTCTATTAGGTAGGCGGAAAAGATGCGATCTTAGTGAACAAAGCAGCCGAGCGTCCATATATCGAGTACCTACCTATCTACCTACCTTCGAACTTTACTAAGGCCGCATTTACACACAAAGCCGGTAGACCTGCACCAGTGTACTCGTACCTACATTCAGTGATCTCACACAATAAAATAGCCGGTGGTAGTTCATTTGTCTGTGAACTAACGAACTGGCCGTATAATAAATCAGACTTCGAAGTACCTACCTCATTTAGCCAAAGGGCTGGTAGTAGGGATGCCAGATGACAGGAGTTTTCCTGATATGTCAGGAATTAAAGACAAATTATCAAGTCAAGTCAAAGAATCGGGAAAAATCTGAATTTGCCAGGAATTTTTAAAGAGGATTTTTTTTATCATATCTTATCGTACAAGTGTTGTATTTTTAATTGGAAGACATTGCTTAACAAGTTGGTCTTCTAAAAATATTTTGTGGAACTCATCACAATACTTGTCAGGGATATTGATTAATAATAAGGGATTTTGTCAGTAAATCTTACTTTTAGATTTGGCAACCCTATGTCTGAGAGCGATATTGGGACTCCAAAAATACCGCATTGTTGAGAAATTTGAAATTAGAACGCACTCAGTATACCGTTGTTGATCGTCATCTGTTTAATGGTGCAGTGCCTGCCTATTTTATTAACCGACTTCACAAAAAGGAGGAGGTTCCCAATTCGGGTGTTTTTTTATGTTTGTTACCTCCCGTCGGTTTTAAATCGATTTGGAAAATTATTTTTTTATTTGAATAGATTTACTTCCAGATTTGTCCCATATTTTTCAAAACCCAGTTCTGATGATGGAATCCATGAGGAATTGAGGGAACTCCTCAAATGTTGCATACAGATAGCAGTTTTGGTATTTTCAACAAGTTTATTTTTTGTATGCCTTTAGCATATATAAAAACATGCAGCTAGCTAAATTCAATGGCGGAAGTCGTTTTTTTAATGAAAAGTTATCAGATTATATCGGTTTTGTAAGACAACGGTTACAAAACCGATACAAACCGAACCTATTAATAGGCCACTTTCACATAGCCTGTCTATCTACCGATTTGAACTAGCACCTACTAATGCAAAGTAGTGCGTGGTTTCGTGCCGGTAGAGTCAGCGATAACCTGCTTTTAACGTAAATTTCGGCCTTACCTTACGCATTGTAAGCTTACAGCCGATATATTTAAACCGTGCTACCTACCTCGCAAATCGCCAACAGCTACTCCTTTGTCGTACCGCAGGCAGAGAGGTGTTAGCGTCAGTACAAATATGTAGCAGGAACAAAACGCAAACAGCCTCGGTTTATTTACACTATCGAAACAATTTTAATTAGTATAGCCGCTTTTAATCAATAGAGACATAAAAGATTCTGTAGTTTTCGATTCCCTATTCGTACGTTCCGCAATAATTGGATACTAGATGACGATATTCGTGAAATGTTGGTTATTCTTCGGTTCGATTGTGTAGTTCTAAGTTACGTTTGTTGAAAATGCATTGTGTTAAAATATAGAGGCGGCTGGATCGACTTTGTTTTAGTTAAATTGGCCCGGACGCGGCGCGCTGTTGCAGAATTATTGATAGGAATTTCAATAGAATTGACGGTAGATCATGGCAGTCATAAAGCCTTTAGGTCTCATTACGAAAGATAGTTTAAACCTGAGTTTAGTCCAGGTTTAAATAACGACCTTTGGTATAATACACCACTTTAATACAATAGCAAATGGTTTGTTTTCTGGAACTGTAGAAGGTGAAGAGTTCGAGCTATTTCATAGATGTTCGAGGTTATGTCAAAAATGACAAAACCTCAGTTTATCATTTCACTAGTCATTCGTTTAGTTTTTCATTTTTATCGACGGCTTCACCCTCGTGGAGAAGAGACGTCGACCAAGATCTTGCCGTAATCAACGCGGTACTGGTAGGTAATATACCGACAGAGTCGACGACAATGCATGTAGTTGAGCCGACTATCAAGATCTACCTCTCCCGAATAAGCGAGAAGACATCAGGAGATGATGTCCTGCGATTTGTGAAGGAGAGGTGCCGGGCCGGATTGAGGGGACGATTCGACTGACCCTCCAAAGGCTGGAGACCAATAGGGCCATTGATTTCCTCAAACCTGATTTCTGGCCAGCTGGCATTGTTTACCGACGCTATAGGGAAGCGGTATCGAAACAAAATCCCCCAAAAGATGTAAAGTGTTAGTTTTAAGTGTAAAATATATATGTTAGTCTATGAGGTATATATTCTATGGGCTTATTGTTTAGGTATAATTTTATTATACATTTCCCATGTAGTCTGAAATAAAACATTATTATTATTATTATTATCTGTTTTTTTTCAAAAGCCAGGCAGCCCCCTAGTTTAACAATGGTCTACAAATTGACAGTGCCCCCCGAAAGGTCCCTAATGTTTTACGTAGGTAAACCTACCTAGGTATTTAATTTAAAATACCAGTAAATGATGAGCTCATTTTGACGTAGGTATAGATAATTTCCGCTAATTTTACCTTGTTAAATGTTCATTGGTGATATTAAGTCTCTGATTGAGTAGGTAATACAAAGTACTGGCTACCCATCCAGGTATGTGCTCGATGTGGATATACCTAACGTAATAACTAAATTCACATATATATAACTAACGGCATTAATTTCCTGTCGCCGAATGAATTCTGAAACAGAATCAAAAATTAAACGAATTGTTTTAATTGTTTTTAGAGGAGTAACCAAGTAGCCAAATCCAAAAATAGAATCTAGTATAACTTTTAAGTAGTAGTTCCTGATACTAACGACACATTGAATCCTAGTGTGGAATAAGAGGCCTTACCATGAGCTCTTATAGCGATTCAGTTCAATAACTATTCAGTACAAAATAATCGGTTCCGTGATGTCTGCAGCTATATTTAAAGGCACAGTAGCAGAAGGTCTTTATACTTCTGCGATTAAAGTTACTCAATGACGAATGTCAACGACGAACCAATATTTTGTACTGAATAGTTTTTGAACTGAATCGCTATAAGAGCTCATGGTATATGTGACTTTTGGGTGTTATGTAATATTTTTATGTTAATTCAGCAACATTCGACGAGGTCGTGGGAACCTTAACTGATATTACTAATAAAATACTTATCTTGATCTAAAGTTGGGAAGCCTAAGGGTCTTATTCATAATCATTTTTTAAACCTATTTTAGTTAAAATACCTTTTGTCTTGTTCTCTCTGATGTAAAATGTCGTACGTCAAAACAAGACAAAAGATATTTTAACTAAAAAAGGTTTGAAAATGATAATGAATAAGGGGGTAACAATATATTACCTACAAGGGAACTACAAATAAAACAATGCATAAAAAACTGATATGTCTTCTTTTATTCTCATTTAGAAGTGTACTATTTACATGCTGAACATGATTGCAAATTAAATACTTAAGTACTTACACCACACCTATACTCGGCCACGGATATACCATTAGCAAAAAAAAACATTAAAAGACCAAAATTTGTGTAAAAAATAGAAATAGGGAAAAAGGGGAGATCTTTGCCCAGCAGTGGGACACAACAAATTAAATAATTCAAAGACATTACAGATTGAGCCAAATTCAGGATAATTAGAATTAAAAATGATGTAGAGAGCCGTCTATCATAAAAATTAACGGGGCACTATTTCATGTCAAAATAATATATTCCATAATCCGTAACGCACAAGGATCGTTTTCGAAAGTCAAGCTAGTGTCAAGTGCCAAGTAAACGTGGCCACAGACCTGCCGATTCTATTCTGTTCCACCTAGAACAGCAAAGAACAGAATTGAAACCGGCTTCATCATCACACTTACCGGACGCCGGGCTTTCTTCATTGGCGCTGAGTCGTAATCTAGCGCTTGTGTGTGATGATATAAGGCTCTTTCTGAACTGCCAGAACGCTCTAATCGGCGATGAAGACGGTTGCTTGCATGCTGACCGGGCGTTCTTGCCGGTTATGTTCGGTAGGTTTTTTTTTATGCTACTTGGCTAGCAAACAAGCATACAGCCCACCTGATGGAAAGCAGTTACCGTAGCCTATGAACTCCTGTAACACCAGAGGCATCACAAGCGCGCTGCTGACTCTGAGACATGAAGATGAAAAGTCTCATGTGCCTGTAATTTCACCGGCACCCATATAACCTTCAAACCAAAACACAGCAATGCGAACACTACTGCTTGGTGACAGAAATAGATACGGTGGCAGTACTTCCCCGAACAAACTCTTTCACAAGAAGTTCTACTACTAACAAAACTAGGTGTGTGACGAGTGGTACATTTTATATTGCATTCTAGCCATCCAATTTCAATTATTTTCTTTGCTGTTCTAGGTAGAAAATAATAGAACCGGCAGGTCTGTGACGGCCTGAAGAGGTACGTTCATTACGCTACTTAGCGCCATCTGTTGCCGACTTTGACATACGAATCATATTATTACGGTCTCAAATAATGCTGTAACACGAATCCGGGAAGAAAAGCTAATAAAAAAAGGTTATTAAATCCAGCTGCTTGTGGTCTGAGATAAGATTGGTAGTATACACAATTCCACTTTCCACAGCTAAATTAGAAAGTTATTATGATATGCCATAGTTACTTAGAACATAAAGTGTGAACTTATGGCAAAGTAGAATAACCACAGAACATAAAAAAGAGAAGAGATAAAAGAGAGAAAAATTCTGACACAATTTGGCAATTGTGTCAGAATTCTTCTCTCTACTTCATATTCTGTGATACTAAAGAATTTACAGAAATTACAAATTAAACATTTCATAATTCTTAAGTGTGACATAGCTGCCTTAATTTTTCTTACAAATAAATAAAATTACATAAATAATACGTATCAAATAATAAATATTAAATTATTTTTACAATTATGTATAACCAATTAATTAGGCCTATAAAATGATTGTACTTAAAACGTACGAAAAACTGATATTTTTACTAAACGAGACATATTATCATGTTGTTCGAAGACTTCATTGCTTTTTATTTCAAAATTAGATTAATTATGAAACTACGTATAAAAATTAATTTACGTCTCCTTAAAATTTAATTACCATTCTTATTAATAAAAGGACAACATTATATTTCAATAAAAAAATTGCTCAGAAATTGATCAAATTGCAATAAAAAAATTGTATTCTGCAAAAGGAAAAATAGTGCAAATTTTAAAAATGCAGTGAAATTTTTCATTCAGCATTCTGACCCCATTATTCATAATCATTTTTAAACCTATTTTAGTTAAAATATGTTTTGTCTTGTTTTGACGTATGCCATTTTACATCAGAGAGCAGAAAACAAAAGCAAATAATAAAAATAAATAAATATTTTAATTCAAATAGGTTTAAAAAAATATTATGAATAGGGCCCCAAGAGTATATTTTTCCATTACATACACATAGTTTTTTTTACAGAAATTAACTTTTTTATTTTAGTATACCTACCCATTTGATTTTCCGCTATTATACATATATCTACGTCTACGCCTAACACAAAATCATCAGTCATTCTGATATCCGGTAACATGATAAATTTATTTATTACAAAACAATATTAAATGCATCCGAATCATTAATACTCAGAGACTAGCTGCTTACGTCTTTGGCTATGATTCATAAAAATAAGAATTAGTAACAAAAAAAAAACATAAATTAGTTGTCAAAAAAGTTTTTAAAAATCTCATGTTTTAAAACTAATATATTGACATATAACAAAATATATATATTAAATTTTACAAATAAAGCTGAGTTCACATCACTTTGTAAAAAAGTTACACACAAGTATTATGTAAATATAAAATGTACTCATCAATTTTATGAAACGAATTTGTTTTTTTCCATTTTACAAAACCTTCTGCTCATTTGAATCAGTAAAATTATTTACACATTTACAACGAAAAGGGTTCGCCCAAAATCGAGCCAACGTATTTACATACCAAAAATACTTTAGCGATATAAATTATGCCATCTATGAAACTACAATCATTCTCTTATTAAGTTACTACGTAGTACTTACTGCAAAACGTGCACTTACAATAATAATAATAATAATACATCCAATAACTACACAATAATTATTATATTAATAATTATTAATTTATTAGGAATTCTCATTTTTCCTTCCGCACAAGCACCGATATGTCAAAATGGACTATTAAACCAATAAATTAGAATTATTGCAATATTCACTAACTTTTAGAATATCTCTTTTCACTTCTAAGGACTAAGGACAGATGGCATCTTTATAAGGTACATTATTTCAGGTCAACATCTGACTTTTTGACAAAAACTTGCATGATAATTTTATATATTGCTAATTTATTTCATATATTGCAAAATAAGTTTATTAAGTTAGCTTCATTTTGGCTTTGTTCTCACAAACATTATTATTTATCAGCATAATAATACAGATAAATATTAATCCATTATTATGTATTATAAATAATTGCTCGTCCAATAGTATTAGAATAATAAATTGCCAATTGTTTTTGTCAAAAACCCAGCGTAATACATTTAAAGTTAGGAATTGACATGAAAGTAATCAGGGATTTAAAACTATGTTTAATCTTATTGTCGTACAAAAACATTGGTTTTAAATTATGGCATGTATGAAGTTAGTTAAGATTTATAAATAAACTTTTTACGCGGCGGTATTTCTAAGATTTATAGAATTATCTTTCGCACGTATACGTAAAAGATATTGCTTTTAAAAAAAATATTGATTAAAGAAATGTTTATTTTTAAATGACGAAGAAAAATCTTTCAATAATTTCTGTTGTGATTAAAATAATGTAGTAAAACTACACTTGGTTAGATAAGTAGTCTAAGGAAATCACAGAATTTAAAATGGCACAGAAAATATAATATATTCACAGATACATAGGACACACTCTACACACATTGATGTCTACAGTGGGCTAAGCACGAATATCTAACGGTATCGAGACGCTAGCGAGACGATAGTCGATGTCAAATATTGGCCAATGACATAGCGGTGGCTTGAAAACTTTGTAACTTTATTTGTTAATATTTGACATTTTACGATCGTCTCGCTTAGCGTCTCGATAACGATAAAATATTGACACAAAATAACGTATCGCGAAGCATTTAATATCTCGTAAAATATATAGCAAATGTAAAAAAAAACCCTAATATCAGCCCTCAATAACTCATTTTTATTTGAGATTTAATTCATCAAATTTTTGACCTTATTTGCATATATTGAAAACAACGAAAATAGCCAAAATAATTTATAACTTTTTTTTGTTAGAAAATATAATTGTTCTATTCAACTTATGTTTTGGTACAATTTAAATTATGCACTATTTCACGATACTATTTATAAATAAACTTTTGTACTTGATTTAGCTAAAGTTCAAATCTAAGAGGTTGGTAATTTTAAGACCTTTCGAGGCACAGTATGCCATAATCTTGTTTCTCCTAATTAATAAGATATTCTTAACACTGTCACTAATTCTCAATTATTCAAGACGCCTTTTTTACTTCAGGAAATCGCAAATTCAGGATTTAAAAACAACCTTTGGGTAAATTATGTGGAGTGTGGCAGTTATTTCTACATTACCCTGGTTTCGGGGACGAAATCCCATTCCTAATTCACTTACAGCCTTCGTCAAATTTGTTATTGTCCATACATTCTAAGTTCGTTACCATTTCGTTACATACTAACGTCTGGGTATCCCATAATTGTTTCTAAAATAGTTTTGTTATTTTTTAATTTACCCACTTTTTGGGTATTTTCAACTGATCGCGGTAATGACGGTATATAACAACGGATACCGTGATGGTTGCTATTGCTAGTACCGATATCGGTTATTTGTTATCGATATTAAAAGTTATCGTTATTAGCAAATTTGATAACTAGATATAACTTGTTATAACTACTTCTAGCCCTATTAAACCCAGTATCCACCGAAGCGGTAGTTTGTTTTTACTCAAACTTTAATAGATTCTGACCTTTGTGGCCCGTTTCACAAACTGCTGACAAAGATATAAATAAAAGTTATATTATATTTTTCATTAATTCACAAACACTACGTTAATTTTGAAGTACAATGTAAGCATGATGGTTGCTGTCAGATTGTCATAATGCCACTTGCGTCATTTTTAACTATAGGTTAAGATCTCAAAGATCTCGCAGTACAAAACTTCGGAAGTAAATTAAACCCGGAGTTAATTATGATAATAATGGTAGACGCTAGTGCCACTTATCAGCTCTTGGTAACACATGCCCCTAATAAGACTGCGCCTAAAGCAAATATGAACTGTTCATATTTTTAATTTTATTTTAGCATTTTATTTAAAAACCAAAACATATATAATTTTAAAAAACCTATAGCGTACATAATCACTTATACTTGGTTGTACTTATAAAACAAATACCCAATAATGTCAATAATGTTTACCATCGATCAACAAACAAAATTTATCGATATGAAAGTCGCAACGTTATTTAACGTTTTTTTTGTATCGATATAATATTGCTGTGTGTTTTTGATTAGTATCGAAATTACAATGTAATATCCAAGCATATACTCCATCGCCTCCCGAGGATATCGTAAAAGCCAACTAAGAGATTGCACCATACGCAGCAGCAACCACATGAGTACTCAATAGCGATACTGCTATCACCAATCCGCCTGCCAAGCGTGGTGATTATGGCAAATCCCCCCATTTTATTCGGTGGGGGTGGCCTCGTCTAGCGTTGGACATCAACCGACTGATGATGCATATTTTTAATTTGATCTTCTTTTTTTTCTTGGTTTCATCACTAGCCTGTTTAACTCCACTGTTAGACGAGGCCTCCCCCCCCCCCCCAAATAACCCCATTGAATACAATGGGGTTATTTGCCATAATCACCAGGCTTGGCAGGCGGATTGGACGACCTCTGTGGCGCAGCGGGCGAGTAGCCGGCTTAGATGCAAACGGTTGCGGGTTCGATTCCCGCTGCGGGACAAATGTTTGTATGATCTGCAAATATTTGTTCCATGTCTGGGTGTTATGGTACCATGGTACTCGTAGTTCCTGATACCCAAGACACAGGGAATCCTAGTGTGGGATCAGGACTACGTATGTGACTGTTGGGTGTTATGTTATGTATGTTATTGATGACCACAGTTTAGTGTTAAGTACTCAGGCGGATGCTGCTATCCATCCACTGGTGTAATTTCTTAGTAAAGCTTTTAATACATCCACGGGAGGAGAAAGAGGGGTATATTCTTAGGCCGGACAAACCACGGCGCTATTTGATTTACGAATAAAAAAAACACAAAAACATACAAATAAATTACATATAAATGTATCATTATACCGCAAATTCGATAATGTATAGAATTGAAACTTTCGTGGTTGGGAATCATTTTAAATTGAAAATACGATCCTTTGCAATTTAGTGTGACCACGAGTAAAATAAATTCCTGTTAGTCACACCAATGTGACTATCTGCTGTGACCACGTGTCCGCAACCCTAGTTACCACTGTTTTCCGTCATTTTTGCCGACGTTTCGAGACTGGATTCATTCCAGTCTACGGTCGAACGCGGTCGCGGACGGTGCTCATGATGAAGAGGCTTCTGAACTCATTCTCGAAACGTCAGCAAAAATGATGAAAAACAGTGGTAATTACCCGTATTTTCAATTAAAAACGATTATGTGTATTGCATTTTGCTTTAGGCGCGCGCAGTCTTAGGTACCCAGACTATCCTTAAAATCCCACCTTATTATATACTTCGGCCCTGTATTCCCTCTATCTCGCGACAGGTTTGCAAAAGACGTAAATTTTGCAATATTTTTTTGTCAAACTGTAACTTTTGTATTAGTGGAATGTGCAACTTTTTCCTGAGGATGCTTCGTTGAGAGGCGAAACACGTGTCGAATTCTTTCAGAGTTTTCGTTGGAGAAGAGCGGAATTGTTACTATGTATATGATTGTTCGTCTATTCAATATTGTAGAATGGATTTCCGCAAAGTCACGCTTAAATTAATTAATTATATTAAATAAACTAACTAATACAAAAGTTAAAGTTTGACAGCAATGATGGCACAAATTAAGCTTGTTGCAAACCTGTCACGAGATAGAGAATAGTCCTGCTGATTGTATATTATATTAACGATTAGCATGTAATTAATAATTATTAAATCATTATCTTGTTACCAAAAGCACAACGTGATAAATAAACGCATTCAATCCATGAATACATTGCTAGTTGTACCCAATATGGGTGTTTCAATTCCAACCTTTTCAATGGAGTGGTTCACAATGCTCCAATGTCAGGATATGAATGTGGTATTGAGCCCGACTCGCGGTATTGAAGAGGGTCTGCTCGGAACTCCACAGACTAAAACAAAATCATTAAATTATGAACATTAAAAGCTGCGACCCGCAATTCAATATAAATAAATAAATAAATGCTGGAAATTTACACACAACATTATCTAGCCCCAAGCTTCTTCCATGCCCCAAGCTAAGCAGAGCTTGTGTTATGGGTACTAGATAACTGATATACTTAATACAATACATTACATCGATAGATATTTTTTATTATACATAGAAAATACCCAGAACACCCTGAACAAAATATCTGCAGATCGTACAAATATGTGTTCCGAGGCGGGAATCGAACCCGCAACCTCCTGCGTCGAAGGCGAACCTTCGCACGCCGCGCCACAGAGGTCGACAATTTTTTTAATTCTAGGAGGACGAACGATCTTCAACCGCTTGTACTATATACAAAATAAATAAAAATATAAATAAATGAATGACAACAAAATACATAAATCCATACATACACAAATACACGCCTTATTACCCGAAGGGGTAGGCAGAGCCTCAGAGGGCCTCTTTTCAACGTGGGTTACACAATCGCTGGAATATAGACGTGACAAGTGGTGAGCTCATCGCCGCCATTGCTTTCCACGACAGACTCGGCTTTCTTCCAGTATTAACACACTCCTAAATAAGCCAGCAGCCACTCTCTTATACCAACTAAAATGGCCCAACAAGTCCTGGTTATACTAAAAGTTAAGTATAATGTCATTAATAATAAAACAACATTGAATATGTAATAATGACGACCTCTGTGGCGCGGCCGTCAAGTAGCCTTCTGAGATGCGAGAGGTTGCGGGTTCGATTCCCGCTGCGGGAAAAATGATTTGTATGGATCTGCAAATCTTTGATCCGGGTCTGGGTGTTATGGTACCATGGTACTCGTTGTTCCTGATACCCACGACGCAGAGAATCCTAGTGTGGGATCAGTATTACGTATATGTGACTGTTGGGTGTTATGTTATGTGTTAAGATGAGGCTCCTTGACTTTGCAGTCACTTCGTTACATTCTCACTCAGTAAAAGTTACAAACTAGATGTTTATACAGTGATTACTTGAGGATGTAATCTAACGAAATCATAGATCAGAAACACGATTGGTAAAACTTTTCTCGATAGATTTATTTTTTGAAACCGGCCCTCCTAAAACCTTTTTTACGTACATCCTTCGAATCTAGACGATATTGACGGTAAATTTTTATACAATTCGGTAGAAAATCACAGCACGTAACAAAATAGAAGATGATTTATTTTTATATTTGCTACTTTTTAAGCAAAACGAAGTTTTATCACATGTCGCTTACGTCATTTACTGCTGAGTGCTTCTGGGCGGGACAGAATCTATACCGCATCTCTTCTCGGGCTCAAGTGAGTAATAGCGCTATCAGTTTTTAATCGGGGCACATAGGCGGAGTTAGCGTGGGAAATTTTTTCAAGTAGTATCGTCTTAATATGAAATTTAAAAAAAATCCACCGACTTATAATGCCTTTGATCTTTCATGTCTTTGTATTAAGTGAAGCCGAAAAAAATCGACGAAGTGTACGTGAACCTTAAAGATTTTACCTGTAAAGCCATGCGTCCATAGATTTGAGTGAACCAATCTATGCATCCAGATCTTTGAGTCATGTGTCGCGCGTCCGCCGACAACATCTCTGTGTTCGTACACTCCGGACATTTAAACTTTTTTCTAGGAGTCACCTGAAATCGAGACCATTTATTGATTAGTATCATTAGCACAACGAGCTATGAAGAGTGCTGTGCTCAAGGAAACCCGTACGAGAACCCAGTAGAACTAAATAGTTAATAGTTCTGCCGCCAAGCAGTAGTGCATTGCTGTGTTTCGGTTTGAAGTGTACGGGTGCCGGTGAAATTACAGGCACATGAGACTTTTCATCTTTATGTCCCAGGGTAGGTAGCGCGCGTGAGATACCTCTGGTGTTGCAGGCATCCATAGGCTACGGTAACTACTTTCCATCAGGTGGGCCGTATGCTTGATTGATTGACAAGAAGTATAAATAAAAAATAAAAAATTGTTGTAAGCCAAGTTGTATTATGGCAATGGGCCATATAGCTCGCAGAACCGGCAACCGCCAGAATAAAGGTTCTCAAATGGCGACCACGAACCGAACGACGCAGTCTAGGCCGGGTCCCCGCTCGATGGACAGGTGACATTGCAACGGACGCAGGAAGTCGGTGGATGGAGCCGACACAAGACCGATCGTTGTTGCATTCTATGGAGGACTTTTTCTACTGATGATGATACACCAACACCAAAGAAAAGACCCCTCCGTCTCCTCCCGTCACTCCCGTGGATGCCGTAAAAGCTGACTAAGGGAATAAACCATGGGGTGGGCAGCAGCATCCACCTGAGTGCGCAACACCAATGTCGCCAATCCGCCTGCCAAGCGCAATAGGATTATCAGGATAGGGGGATTAGGGCAAACCCCCCTATTGCAATGTATGGGGGAAGCCTCGTCCAGCAGTGGACGTCGACAGGCTGAAGATGAATAGGTTGGTGAATTGGGGCATTATAATGTCTTAACAGTAGTTCAGTCGAATAATGATAAGATAATCAAGTTATTTATGGCTTCAGGAAACAGTGGCCATGTCGCATGTCTTTAACGAATTGTTTCCTGTCAACTGCGATAATATCCAATCTAAAGATTGAACTGATACTAGTAAAACAAACCTTCGGACTGACGTCATTTGTCTAACGAACTGGGCCCCTATTCTACTAAACAAATTGTGTTTGAATTGTTATTGCAAAATTGTCATTTTTGACTTTTTTGGTATAGAAAAACTGTCAAAAGTGACCATTTTGAGCCTTACTTTGAAATCGTCCCTGTATCTCTCTAATACGCGTGTTTTAACATTTGTGTGACAGTGACGGGACGATTTCAAAGTACGGCTTAGACTTAGTCACCGTGAAGTACGTTCTATTTATCTGGACCTTAGTGTTGGATCGAGGACTTTGTAGGTGGCTTGGTCGCTATATGAAATATAATTTATCTAAAAAATTTGATGATGTGTATGGGGAACCTAAGGATTCGTTTTTAAATGTGTAGTGAGTAATTTGTTGGACTCGTCATTCATAAAACCATGAAACTATATTTGCTTGATTTAATGTGTAACGTATTTAGATTTTGTTGAAATGGTTTTTTTTATTATATACTATGTGACTTGCCTAGTGTAACAACCATTGCATAGGCTGCGTCCTTAGTAGGCAAACCGTTCGCCGCCGACTGAGTTAGTGTGACTTGCCTAGTATAACAACCATTGTTAGGCTGCGTACTCAGTAGGCAAACTGTTCGCCGCCGACTGAGTTAGTGTGACTTGCCTAGTGTAACAACCATTGCATAGGCTGCGTCCTCAGTAGGCAAACTGTTCGCCGCCGACTGAGTTAGTGTGACTTGCCTAGTGTAACAACCATTGCATAGGCTGTGTCCTCAGTAGGCAAACTGTTCGCCGCCGACTGAGTTAGTGTGACTTGCCTAGTGTGACAACCATTGCATAGGCTGCGTCCTCAGTAGGCAAACTGTTCGCCGCCGACTGAGTTAGTGTGACTTGCCTATAGTGTAACAACCATTGCATAGGCTGCGTCCTTAGTAGGCAAACTGTTCACCGCCGACTGAGTTAGTGTGACTTGCCTAGTGTAACAACCATTGTTAGGCTGCGTCCTCAGTAGGCAAACTGTTCGCCGCCGACTGAGTTAGCGGCGTATCGATTTAGTACGGCCCTTCCATATATTTGAAATGAAGTGTTCACAGTTTTCTAGTTTTGCACTCACTCTACGCAGTTTGCAGCGTTACACGCGCCTATTGTCTCAGTGGGCGACTTACAAGAAAACCGGTTCCAGTCGGTGAATTGATCTGAATGTGCCGACTCGAATTTCAGTTCGCCACAAATTTGCGGCTCACTCAATCGGCGCACAATGGAACGATTGTATGGAGAGGGTCGGACATAGCCAACAAAAAAAGTTGATGTCAAAATGTGTTAATCTAATAATGCTATCGTGTTCAACTAAGTATTCTCTACTATAGTTATTCACGGGACTTTTGCCGTCAGTGCAGTATTTAATTAATAAATTGAGGAAACGTTGATATTTTTCATTATTTTGTATGAAAACGAATATTCAAATTGACATAACTTCCTATTTTCCTACGTTTTCGGAATGCGGTTTATTAACAGTAATCTACACATATACATCTTCAATATGCACTCAAAACATGGCACTCCAAACGAACAACAGACCAAGATACAGGATGTCCTAAAAGTTGATGAACACGATAGCATTATCAAATAAATGAATATGAATATATACCTTGATAGGTGGTTTCCTCGTGATATTGGCGACGAGGAAGTTCATAGCGATGTCTTCGCAGTTGAAGTTATCGTCCACCCACAGACGGATCTCCGCCGGCATCCTGTGCGTGTAGTACCACGACCAGAGTTTGTGGTGGAACGCGGCGCCAGTCAGCACCTACGAAATTAATAAGAGAAGGTCAGCGATAGCTAGCAAAAGAACGCTTACTTGCCCTTTTGCACGCAAACGAAATTAGCATCTAATTTGGCTGCTATTTCATCAAACTCCATGAAATTTTGTACACATGATCAGGAGTGCGATTACGTAATTCTGTTGCCGTTGATTTAAATCGATTTCAATGTTGTTTCTATTTGAAATAACGTTAATGCGATTACCTAATTTACGCAGTCTTGTTGCAATTAACCTTTGTAAGTAAAGTCAAAGTCAAAGTCAAAGTCAAAAAGAACTTTATTCATTGAAATCACAAGGATCATTTTGAATCGTCTTATATAAAATTAAGTTACTCCTGTTCCAACGCGACCAAGCCTAGAAGAATCAGGCAACAAACTCGGCTTGGCTTACATAAATGGTCCGTCTTACCACTAGGTGAGAAGCGCCTGTGTGGTGCCTCGGAGCAAGGAGTTGCTGATACATAGTAAATGAGAACTTAAAAACCTTAGGAAGGTAGTCAAAAGTAAATAAACATCAGCAAAAATATGCAAGACAGCACACGCTACGCTTGTTATACTTATAAATAATAATCTAATACAAACATGTAAATAGGTAAGTACAGATATTGCAAATTTCCATTTTAGCAGTCGAGGGGCAGAGCGACATCAGGCCACGCGGCTTTATCATTAATATAGTCATCAAGAGTGTAATACGCTTTCTTAATTAGATTCATCTTTATGTAGGATTTAAATCTTCGAATAGGAAGTTTAAATGCACCTTCTGGAAGTTTATTATAGAACCGTACAGAATTCCCCATAAAAGACCCACTTACTTTCTTTAATCGAAATTTTGGTATATTTAGTTTGTGTTTATTTCTCGTGTTAATACCATGCACGTCACTTTTTATCATAAAACTATCC
This sequence comes from Epirrita christyi, assembly GCA_951392215.1. NCBI lineage: Eukaryota > Metazoa > Arthropoda > Insecta > Lepidoptera > Geometridae > Epirrita > Epirrita christyi. The sequence continues at coordinate 14,313,496 of OX595843.1, read as the reverse complement.
AAGTGTTTATGTGTATGTAATAATATTTCATAGATATATTGCGATATTACTGTAAGAATATTGATTTCTTTGAAACGCTCTCTCAAGGAGTCACGCGACTTCATTTTATAAATGGCACGTATTGCCCGTTTTTGCAAGACAAAAATAGCTTGGATATCTGCTGCTTTACCCCACAGTATGATACCATATGACATAACACTATGGAAGTAGCTAAAATAAACAAGCCTAGCTGTAGCTTCATCAGTAAGCTGCCTTATTATACGAACTGCATATGCAGCGGAACTAAGTCTACCAGCAAGAGCCACAATTTGTGGTGCCCACTGCAACCCTGCATCAATATTAAGCCCTAAGAAAATGGTAGACTTGACAAGATCAAGTGTCTCCCCATTTATTTTAATATTAGTTGGATAATGTTTTACATTTGGCAATGTGAATTTGATGCATTTAGTTTTTTTAGCATTAAGCAAAAGATTATTAACTGTGAACCACTCAAGAACACGCGATAGTGAATCATTTACATCATCGTAATTAGATTTAGATCTATCAACTTTGAAAATCAAAGAAGTATCGTCAGCAAACAGAACTATGTCACATATGTCTTTCACAAAAAAAGGGAGATCGTTAATGTAAACTAGGAATAAAAATGGGCCTAGTATTGAACCCTGTGGCACCCCCATGACAATAGTCGATCCTGAAGACCTTTCACCACCAACATCAACTTTTTGGACTCTATTGGATAAGTAAGAATTTACAAGATTAATTGCCTGATTTTGTATGCCATAATGTTTTAACTTGGAAATTAAAGTATCATGCCTCACGCAGTCAAAAGCTTTGGACAGGTCGCAGAAAACTCCGATCGCGTCCTGCGAGTTCTCCCATGCTTCAAATATGTGTTCTAAGAGCATGGTACCAGCATCGGCTGTCGAACGACCCTTAGTAAATCCAAATTGATGACTATGAAGAAGTCCGTGGAGGTTGAAGTGTGACAATAACTGAGTAAGAATAAGTTTCTCAAAGATTTTACTTAACGCAGGCAATATAGAAATTGGCCTATAATTACCTGGATCTTTTTCATTACCAGACTTGAACAAAGGAATTAATTTACTATGTTTCATAAGATCAGGAAAGACTCCCTCGTCAACACATCCATTGAAAATATAGGCCATACACGGCGCAATATCAATAATTATAACACCTAACACCTTTGTAGATATTCCCCAAAGGTCTTCAGTATTTTTAATATTAAGTGACTTAAATGTCTTAACAATATCAATGGCATTAACGTATCTGAAACTAAACGCGACCTCACACTTATCAACACTTAATTCCAATAAAGTCCAATATGCTCCAGAGGCAGTTGATTTTAAAGATTGAGTCACAATATTAGGTATACTAGAGAAAAAACTATCAAAGGCATTTGCGACCTCAATATTATTTGATAATATTGTATTGTTTACGTTTAAATTAATTTGTTTACTACGAGGTTTAGCTTTACCTTTTAAAATGCGTAAGTTGGGTACAGCCTTTGTAGAAACAGCATTGAAATCGATTGAAAGCAATAACAACAGAATTACGTAATCGCACCACAGTACACAAATATCTAGACCCGTGGTGCGTTAGTTTCCAATGGCGAGAGTTTTCGATGGAGAGGGGCGGAATTTTTACTATAAATATTAAACTAGCTGACCCGGCGAACTCTGTTCCGCCTTAGCAATAAATAAGCAGATTTTGCATTTTATTAATTATTATTTTTATTACGAAATACAAATAAAAAAATTAACTAACAATTTAATTTAATTTATTTTTAATGATTATTTATTGTTCATGTAATTTTGTGCATGCACTCATCAGTTAAGTACCTTGTGATACACGACATTTTTTTTATTTTTTTTTAAACCATAGACAATATTACGTTTAGCTGTCATTTGCGTTTTGTTATTCCATGTCAGATGCGTTTTTGTTATACCACGTTTTATAGTGACTTGTATTCTCTTTGACGTTTTATGTCACGTCACACGCTAACGCGGTCAAACGGGATTAAAAGTACGAATTTTCAGCCAAATTGGTTCAGCCGTTCTTGAGTTATAAATAGTGTAATTAACACGACTTTTTTATATACATATATATATATATATATATTTATATATTTGTTCGTCTATTAAATATTGTAGGATGGATTTCCACAAGGTCACACCTGAATCAATTAACGACATTGTAAAGGTCGCCAGAAGTCGGTGGATGGAAAAAACTCTAAACATTACATGAGCGAACTGTGGACATCAACTGGTCTAATTATGATGATGATTACATGGCTTATTTCCTAGCCAATTACGTAGTGCGTAACCGTAGGTACCGAGAGTTGGGGGCTCGATTTAATAGCCTCAATTATTTATTGAGGTTTTTGTGTCGCCGCGTAAATCATACCCCTCGAACACTTTATTAAAAGCTATACAACATAACTAGGTTTGTTGCTGGTTACGCATAGTTCATAGGCCTTTAAGAATTCTAAATTAATAAACTGAGGCGACAGAGCTCAATAGAAATCTTCTTTATTCTTTATTGTACACACATATACATAATAAGAACACAAGACAGAACTAAAGGACATGTACAAGGGCGAGCTTAACCCTAAAAAGAGTTTTCTTCCAGCAAACCTCTGAGGCTAGAGAGTGGTGTTTATAGAGGTAGGTTCGTGCACACATGTAAAAAGAAAAGTGAGAAACAAAACAAATTAAAAATTATATATTAATTAAAATAAACATACTTAAACATAGATAAATCTACTATATAAAAATAAGTCGGGTTTTCCTTCCTGACGCTATAACTCGAGAACGGCTGAACGGATTTATCTTATCTTGGTCTTGAAATGTTCGTGGAGGTCTAGGGAAGGTTTAAAAGGTGAGAAAAATTCAAATAACTGCCGGGAACACCGGGACCACGCGAACGAAGTCGCGCGCGGGCCGCTAGTATATATATATATATATTAAATAGCAAATACATATCATAAATATACTAATATATATAATTAGGTAGGTATCATACATAAATAAAAATATAAATTCTACCAAAGAAACAATTTACAGAGAAAGGTAGTGTTCTTTTACTCTACTCTTAAAGACGTTAACTGAAGGACTGATCTTCATACAGAAAAACGCTTTGCGTCTTTGGGAAAAGGCATTTTAACAAAATATCTCATAAAACAGATATAAGTTTACAAAATGCTCACAGTGAGTCTTCGGTTTTTTATATTGGTTTTATTTATTGAATTTTTAGGGTTTAAACCAACGGAACCGTTATAGGATCACTCTCTATAGTTATAGGTTTGTCTGTCTTTCACAGCCTATTTTCTCCGAATCTACTTGGCCAAAAGAGCAGAGGCCCAATTCTCTCATTTAAAAACATTCAATTCGCATTATAATCTCGTTTCAGTAGCACTGTCACATATAGTAACTATTAATTAATCTTCGCGTTTCTTGCGAAGAATATGTAATAGTTACTATACGAGACAGTGCGACTGACACGAGATTATATTGTGACTGGAATGCTTATAAATTAGAGAATTGGGCCTCTGAAATTTGGTACGTATTAGAGTTAAGTAACCGAATCACGTACGTAAAGCATATCATATATCATAGCAAAATGTTTCTATAATGTAATAGAATATTTAGACATTTAAATTGTTAAATAATTTTAATATCTAGTACCCATAAAAATATGACTCACAAAGAATTTTGCACGCCTGCGTTCAGGCTGAATACAATGACTAAAATAGCTATAAGACCTGACATTGTAAAATAAGTATTCTTGCAAATAAATGATTGGTTTGATTTGATTTGATCAACTTATTTTGATTTCGGGGGTTCATTTTTAGGGGTAAACTAGAAAATTTTTAATGAAACAAAAAAAAAGCCTCTCCACGCGAGTCTGACTCGCACTTGACTGGTTTTTAACCTAAGAATCTGCACCATATTGAGAAACGAATCGAATCTAACCAAAAGTAAGAGGTAACTTCGTGACTTTTTAATAAACAAGGTCCTTATCCTACATATTAAATAAAACAAAGTTTTACCAAAAAAAGTATGTACAAGAATCCAACCAACTTAAGCCGGGTATTCATCAGGCATCATTTGTTAATAAACATTGTTTATAAACCGTGTTTCACAATGTTTAGCCGGGTAGTCATTAGGCATCATTTGTTAATAAACATTGTTTAAAAACCGTGTTTCACAATATTTAGCCGGGTATTCATAAAGCAACATTTGATAATAAACACTGTAAATGTTGCCTAAAGAATCCACGGCTTTATCTAGTAGAAAACTTACTCGAATTCAAACCCACGACCAATCACCGACATGACCGAGCACTCGGTTTTAGGTATCTGGCATTCATCAACTGATCAATGTTTCATTGAGTGCCACTATCAATTATATCAGTTATATAGCCCAATTAAAATGAGTAACTCTCAGCTCTATGATGGTATTAGATCAATTGGGCTCATTGTATTAGAACGTGCGCGCGCTTTGTTGAAACAATTGTACCAAGGACATGCCACAGTAACTGTATTACACTACAGTAGAACAATTTAAGAAATACTAGTGTACGCGAAAAGACGTTCCACGTTTAAAAATTATAAAACCGAGAGTTGTCAGATATACGTCCCTGAGACACAGTCTAACTATTTGGCTCATACGCAAACTCAATGCAGAGCAGCGGGCTATAGAGTGAGTTATGCTAGGAGTTTCACTACATGATAGAATTTTGGTAGTACTTTTTTGGTAACTTCTTGTGAAAGAGTTCGTTCGAGGAAATTTATTTATTTACGATTAGTACAATGCGTCCTCAGACTAAAGATACATACATATAGGTTGATATAATAAAGGAACAAGCAAAAAGATTCTAATAAAACCCAGAGTGAGAAACATCTGACTTCTGAAGTAGGAATAAACCTGTGTCTCAGGAAGTACTAACACCGTACCTATTTCTGCCGCCAAGCAGTAGTGCTCACATTGCTATGTTTCGGTTTGAAGGGTACGGGTGCCGGTGAAATTACAGGCACATGAGACGTTTCATCTTTATACCTCAGGGTCGGCAGCGCGCGTGTGATGCCTCTGGTGTTGCAGGCGTGCATAGGCTACGGTAATTACTTTCCATCAGATGGGCCATATACTTTGTTTGCTTGCCAAGTAGCATAAAAAAAACAACCGTTGGGGAATAAAGGTTCTTGAGCGACGAATAAGAACTGGACGGCGCAGTTTAGGAAGGCCCTCTCGACGGACCGTAGACGTTTTAAAGGTCGCATGAGTGGATGGAGGCGGCTCAAGACCGTTCATCATGGCATTTTATAAGGGAGGTATGTTCAGCAGTGGTGTTTTATAGGCTGATGAGTTCTGATGAGTTCTGATGAGTTCTGATGAGTTGTTGTATTGTTTCTTCTTACACTGTGTACTATAACATCATTGGCTCAAATGACAGTAAGCTCTGATAGTTTTATTTTAGCGCCGCGTTATACACACCGTTTATTAGCCAAGGTCGTAGGTTCGATTCCACGAACGTGATGTTTGGACTACTGAGAACAAAGTGTGTTGATATAACCTCTTAACAGAGACTAACTAGTCTCTGCTCTTAAGAAACATTAGTTATTTAACATACATGAAACAATTACCAGAGTGGCGATTACGTAATTCTGTTGCTAATGATTTCAATGTTGGGCGAAGGTTCGCCTGCGACGTAGGAGGTTGCGGGTTCGATTCCCGCCTCGGAAAAAATATTTGTACAATCTGCAGATATTTGTTCAGGGTGTTCTGGGTATTTTTCTATGCATAATAAAAAATACCTATCTATGTAATGTATTGTATTAAGTATATCAGTTATCTAGTACCCAAAACACAAGCTCTGCTCAGCTTGAGGCTACATAATGTTGTGTGAAATGTCCAGTATTTATTATTATTATGACATTCATTTATTTAAAATCTCGTTACAAAAATATATTTTTTACTATAAAGAAATACCTACTATCTACAAAAACATAATAAGTATAAAAAAACATTATAGTAAAAAATATATATCTAAACGGGAAACTTCCGACCGCGGAGCAAGGCCCAAGCGGTCGGAGGCTAGGGCTGTAGAGAGAGGAACCTCCTGACTATGCGTGCCGAGTCCAGGAGTACTGCCTTCTGAATCTGACCCTTGATCCAACCATTATTAATGTTATTATTAATGTTGTTTCTATTTGAAATTACGTTTATTTATGCGATTACCTAATTTACGCAGTCTTGTTGCAATTCAACTTTGTAAGCGAAATGCGTAAATTGGGTAATCGCAAGAGCGTTTCAATCGCATTGAAATCGATTGAAATCATTGGCAACAGAATTACGTAATCACGCCACTGAAGCATGACACGGCTTTTAAGCCTAACAATAGGATTCTTCCAACTCCTGTGGATGTCGTAAAAGATTACGCCAGGGGATGGGCAGCAGTATCCACCTGAGTACTTAAAATTAAACTGCGATCACCAATACACTTGCCAAGCGTGGACTTTCCGTACAGCTTGATTCCTACAGTCTCGCCCAAGTGGCTTAGGGTAGCCCCTTGGCATATGAAGTCCCTAGGATCCCTTTAAGGTTTACTCACCATGGATATCTGGTTGGTCCACTCAGAATGGTATCTCCAGGAGTGAGTGACGTTATCCCACACGTGGAGTCGACTCGGAAACCCCACTATCCGGTCGGGGAACTCCCGCCAAACGTCGAACCTGGAACCATAACATTGAGGAGTTAATTGTAGAAATGTGAGGAGGCAGGTCAAAGTCAAAGTCAAAGTCAAAAAGAACTTTATTCATTGAAATCACAAGGATCATTTTGAATCGTCTTATATAAAATTAAATTACTCCTGTTCCAACGCGACCAAGCCTAGAAGAATCAGGCAACAAACTCGGCTTGGCTTACATAAATGGTCCGTCTTACCACTAGGTGAGAAGCGCCTGTGTGGTGCCTCGGAGCAAGGAGTTGCTGATACATAGTAAATGAGAACTTAAAAACCTTAGGAAGGTAGTCAAAAGTAAATAAACATCAGCAAAAATATGCAAGACAGCACACGCTACGCTTGTTATACTTATAAATAATAATCTAATACAAACATGTAAATAGGTAAGTACAGATATTGCAAATTTCCATTTTAGCAGTCGAGGGGCAGAGCGACATCAGGCCACGCGGCTTTATCATTAATATAGTCATCAAGAGTGTAATACGCTTTCTTAATTAGATTCATCAGGCCCGAAACTAGCCGAACCAATAGTGGGAACATTCAGTAGTGCACGCACGGGACTTTTGAATCAGAATTTGGGGTCTTTCCCCTGGCTAGACCATCAGTGCATAAAGATATACATATACATTATACTTACATAATTACATACATAACACCCAACAGTCACATATATAGTCCAGGCGGGTGATTACGTAATTCTGTTGCTAATAATTTCAATCGATTTCAATGTTGTTTCTACTCGAAATAACGTTTATGCGATTACCTTATTTACGCAGTCCAAATCTAAGTTACCTTTGTAAGCAAAAAGGGTAAATTTTGTAGTCGCAAGAGCATCATTTCGAAAAGAAACAGCATTGAAATCGATTGAAACCTATAGCAACATGATTACGTAATCACCCGGCTGATCCCACAATAGGTTTCCCTGTGTCGTGGTTATCAGCAACTACGAGTAGGTACCATGGTACCACAACACCCAGACCCGGAACAAATATTTGAAGATCATACAAACATTTGACCCGCAGCGGGAATCGAACCCGCACTTCTTTTATCTCAGCCCGTACTCGGCCGCTGCGCTGATCTATTCTAGGCCTGACACACCACCTATATTAACCACCACCGTATTTAATACTATCGCTTACAAATGATTGAGGGCCGAATGAGTATGGATATTCTGGAAAATTTGTTGAAAAGTATAATTAAAAAAAGTTTTTTGTTTTTTGCCTTTGTACGCCCCACTTAATAAACTTGATACCTCTAACGAGAAGGTACTCGTATGAGCGTATGCAAACTTTGCCCATAAAGTACACCGGCCAATGCGGGCCCGCCTTCATATCAGAAAATAACTTTACCAAATTGGCTGTACACGAAAACCTTTTTTGCCTAATTGCGGGCCAACAAATTTTGGATGCAAACCTAAACTTTGAAAGGTCAGGTATATTTGTCTTCGTAAGTTTAAATATTCATTTATCTGTAAAACTTTATGAAATATTGTACCTTTGTACCTTTGTTTTTGAATATTCATATTTTAGGACTATCTTTCTAAAGTCACAAGTGTCTTGAAAATGTTCGAAACTTACAACTTAACTGATGGAAAACAAAGTGAAAGACTTATATATATAAAAATAAACGGTTATTGCAAATTAAAACTGTATTGATTCTTACATAACTAGTTAGCTTATTTCAACCCTAATAATAATGGCATACTTGTTTTAGATAGTTTCCTACAAAATATTAGAGTTAACTTAAAGTTTAATCATGCGTGCCGCAGTTTTGCGGTTTTGCGCAACTTCGCGAAATCGCCGTGGCAGATGCGCCAATAAGCGAAAAATGACCGCGTGACAGTCAAGAGGATAACCTCGCATTATTTCAGATGGTTACTGATCGATTTTGTATTTATGAAAATAGGCATTGTGTGCTATGTGTGTTTTTCATTATCTGTCCCTCATTTCGTTCATTGTAGTGTTTAATGTTTGTTTGACAACAAATTAAAGTTTTAAATTTTTTTTTTTTAAGTTTACTTTCGACTGGTGGTAATCAAGAAATTAGTAATAATGTGAGCTAATCAAAATGAGCCAACAAAAGAACATTCTACTATTTTCCATCAAAGAGTTCCGTTATCCACCTTCTGTCTCCATCATCAGAACAGCTCGCTGTCACCATGATATTAAATAGTCATCGATATTTGACAGTTATGCAAAATTTCAGCTCAATATAGATTTAAGATTATTTAAAATTCTTGACCACATACTAACAGGTAGAGATAAACAAAAGCTTTAAAAAAAATAGCGCATCTGCTTAGTACTCTAGCTAGAGTGTACTCTATCGTAACGTGTACGTTGAGTAGAGTTAAGGGAGTTTTTAGTACTTACTTACCCGCTAGCTGTACTAAAAACTTCAACCAAATGCCAAATTTATCACCCACTGGGCGTTAGGTCTGAAGTTTGAACTACACATTTCAGATTCCAGTTTTATTACTCACTAGTTGCGCCCCGCGGTTTCACCCGCGTGAATAATGATGAAAATTGATGATGATGATGATGATGATGAAAAGTAGCCTATGTGTTAATCCAGGGCGTAAAGTATCTCCATTCCAAATTTCACTCAAATCCATTCAGTAGTTTTTACGTGAAAGAGTAACAAACATCCATCCATACTCACAAACTTTCGCGTTTATAATATTAGTAGGATTATAATATGGACACTTCATTCTGGTAGGTAGAGTGCGTCTAACTGAACGCCCCGCTATTCCATTACGTCAAAATAAAATATAACATAATCCGTGACCACAAGGACCGTTTTCGAACGACAAGTTTGTGTCAAGTGCCAAGTAAAAGCCGTGGAGGAGCGTTCCGTTAATAGACGCGTTACGTATATTAGCGTACCAACAAGGAGCATAATCTTCATACAAAAAATACTTGACGCAGGCACACAGATTAGTTGAATAGTAAAGCAAAATACACTTTTTGTTTTTTTTTTATTTTTAGTTTGTAGTAGAACTTCTTGTGAAAGAGTTCGTCCGGGGAAGTACTACCACCGTACTTATTTCTGCCGCCAAGCAATAGTGCTCGCATTGCTGTGTTTCGGTTTGAAGGATACGGGTGTCGGTGAAATTACAGGGCACATGAGACTTTTCATCTTTATGTCTCAGGGTAGGCAGCGCGCGTGTGATGCCTCTGGTGTTGCAGACGTCCATAGGCTACGGTAACTGCTTTCCATCAGGTGGGCCGTATGTTTGTTTGCTTGTCAAGTAGTATAAAAAAAATTACAGTTGGCTTGATGGAAAAGTTTGAGTTTGAAGGAGCTTGATAAACACATAATACAATTTTCTTCTAGAATCCGCCATTACGTTAGTTCAGTACTCTCCTTAGTCTGTGATACCAGCTAGCAGATTTGCACTGTGCGGTTTGTGCATACAGCCCTGGATCTGGTAGTTCACTGCGTTCATACATAGGTGCAGTGGGGTGAATAAACTGCGTTCCGTTGAGTGAACACATTGTCTAATAAAATCATATCAACATGTATCTGACAGGTGGCGTGGTCGCTGATACGCGTCGACTAGGGTTGCCACTAGTTTTGTTAAAAATACCTGGGTGGCCAGAGGGTGGGAAAACTTGGAAAAATGCATTTTCCCAGAGATGAGATCTAACTAGAACGATTTTTTGCCCCATATAGTAAATTTCATCGAAAAAGTATTTACACAAATATTACTCGATTGATAGTATTAGATAGATATTGCATAAAAACTATGTATATTATGTTAGATAGCATCATTTACCAAAACGATTCAAAACCATTTTCTCTTTTACGAAATCACTTCAAAGGTATATAGTCGTTCAGGGCCTTCAGGAGGGTTCCGTTTTTATCTGTTGAGGTACGGAATCCTAATCATAGAAACTTCAAAACACAATCGTTCATACTCGGATACAACTTCGGATGATTCTGACTTTACCTTCCTACATTTTCTGGGATTTATTTATTTATATATTGGGAAACCAACAGCCTTCGAGCAACACGGAAGGGAGTAGCCATTCGCAGCGTTCCCCTCTGTCAAACTACAAGCGCAAGTAGGCATATGCGTTTAATAAAACTAGTTGTTATTCTGTGCAAGGTTTGTTAGTGTGAGTGTCGTCATTACAGTGTTGTATTTGGATGTGTATATGCGGAATTGCGCTTGTGTGCACATTTCCCCCCGCAAAAAATTACAGAACTATTTGAATGGTAATATATCGCTAAGGCTACTCCCTTCCGGCCCGCGGCAGGAAGTCCGTGTTGCTCGAAGCCAATAGCGATACTTTAAAAAACTTGATGCTAATATTGTAGAAAGTACGGCCAAAAACAGAGGCTTCCACTTTAAATGCATAAGGTAATAGTAAGCGGATAACATTACATATACCTACGTACAAGGGACACACCAACAACGGCTTAGATAAAACACATCACACATAAAAGAAGAAACTACAAGTATCTTGGAAACAGAATGAATGAGGGGTTTTCACGGCCGTTTCATATCATGCTTTCAGCGTTGAAAATAGATGGCGCTGCTCTGTTACGTAGCTGCCAAGTGTCAAAATAAAGTTAAATGTCAACAACTTGGATATATTTTCAATTCGTGGTATTTATTTTTGTTTACTTATAAAAACACCACGAAATCACTTGAAATCCATGAAGTCTTGCTCAAGAAGCAGACACAAACAGAATATGATGACTAATAGCCACAGACTAGTTAGATAATAGCTTAGTACGCGTACACCACAGATAATACATTTGACAATCTTGGCATTTACAGTTGAGTCAGCGCCATCTATCGAACCAATTTGAACTACTTTTTTTTTATCGATGTTGAAAAGCCCTCATTGCGAAGTACATCACGATTTTCGTCTCCTCAAAACACTACAAATGTCACTGTCATACTGTCACATGTCACACTGGTAAGTATGTCTCCCGAACACTCAATAAACACGTCTACCTCAACCGTTATCGATTCCCTTAGATATGACCGGCCCGCTGCCACTTCAAATCGCTTGAGAACTGTCGGGTCAAATTCCTTAAGAGGAGGTCGCCGGTAGGGCTTACGCCCTTTTGCACGCGAACGAAGTTCGCTTCTAACTTGGCTATTATTTCTTCAAACTCCATGAAATTTTGTACACACGATCAGTACACTAATATCTAAACCGATGGTGCGTTAGTTCCTTATATAACTTTTCATTTAAAAAACCGACTTCCGCCATTGCATTCGACTAAATATTTGGATACTTTTTGAATGCAAATGCTTGGTTTGTTGCTGACAATATCAAAATCGCCATATGTATGCCTACAATATTTGAGGGGTCCCCTCAATTCCTTATGGATTCCATCTAGATAGAACTGGATTCTGAAAAAAATGGGACTAATCTGGAAGTATATCTATTCAAATAAAAAACTAATTTTCCAAATCGGTTCATAAATGCCGGAGCTATGCGGTAACAAACATTTAAAAAAAAAAAGAAAAAAAAAATACAACCGAATTGAGAACCTCCTCCTTTTTTGGGAAGTCGGTTAAAAATTAAAAGTTAACCAAACCATACTTTAAAAAAAACTAATGCAATTTTTGAATGTCACTAGTGACTAAATTTTACTAAAGTAACTTTCGTGAATTATATCATTCATTTTGTAAAAACGGGAAATTTTCACGTACCGATGTGTTAGTGTAGCCTGTCTGGCCGCTCCTGACGCGCCCGATGGTTGCGACGGGAGTGGCAGCGACGATGATGGAGCACCGCAACCCGGCCGGAATGACGTCACCGAAGAACGCGTGATGACGCGGACACAAGCACTCCCCCCACCCCCGCGCCGGACGAGCCGAGAGGAGCGAGCTCAGAGACGCAGTGCGAGGAGGGACGCGGAGGGAGTGTAGCGCGGATCCTATACCCACCCTGATGAAGACCCTCGATTAGGGTCGAAACATGTTGGTGCTTCCACCAACATATCGGTACGTGAAAATTTCCCGTTTTTACAAAATGAAGTGACTAAACATCAACAAAAAGTTTGTGCCTTTTTGTTGATCACTCGAGTCACTTATTGAGTCACTTATCAATTCATCACCGTTTTTTTTTTTAAATGGAAATCGGGTATTAACGCCTATTTTTAAGCGACTTCCCAAAAAAGGAGGAGGTTCTCAATTCGGTTGTATTTTTTTTATTTTTTATTTTTTAGGTTTGTTACCGCATCCGGCATCTCCGGCGTTTATGAACCGATTTGGGAAATTCTATTTTTATTTGAATAGATATACTTCCAGATTGATCCCATTTTTTTCAGAATCCAGTTCTGATGATGGAATCCATGAGGAATTGAGGGAACTCCTCAAATATTGTAGGCATACATATGGCGATTTTGATATTTTCAGCAGCAAAGCAAGCATTTGCATTCAAAAAGTATAATAATCCTTTCACCACTATGGTTCTTTCGTCATTTTTTTTCCATCCAAATATTTTGTCGAATACAATGGCGGAAGTCGGTTTTTTAAATGAAAAGTTATTCTATTATTATTTACTGACGTTTAGTCGATGACATAAAAAAATCGCACCCCTCAAAATCTATACAACATTTACTTAATGCAGTTTGATGAAATAATACCCAAAATAGAAGCCTTCGTTCGCATACAAAAGGGCGTAAGAGCCTTACCGGTAACCCCCTCTTAGTAGACAATTTATAACTTTATGACTTAAAATAAAATGAAGGTAAATTGTTAAAGGTGAGGTAGTTGCTTTCAACTTTCAATTACCGTGCTTTGTTTCATGAAAGTTTAATAATGAAGCAAGGAGTCCTCTTGGGTAATAAATTATTCTACCCTCCTTTGCATTAGCTAGCAAGCTTCAAATTCACAGAAATTATACGTAAATCTGAGCATTACGTGTGTAATGACTAGTTTACTCTCGTTAGACGTGAGTAAGCTAATCACTAATCAGTAAAGGTCGACTGCACACAGGCTTTATATGAATCATAATATTATTATTGACGATGTAATATTTGACGACCGCTGTGGCGCGGCGGGCGAAGGTTCGCCTGCGACGCAAGGAGGTTGCGGGGTCGATTCCCGCCTCTGAAGAAATATTTGTACGATCTGCAGATAATTGTTCAGGGTGTTATGGTTATTTTCTACGCATAATAATTAAATATCTATCTATGTAATGTATTGTATTAAGTATACCAGTTATCTAGTACCCATAACACAAGCTCTGCTTAGCATGGGGCTAGATAATGTTGTGTGAAATGTCCAGCATTTATTTATTTATATAAAGTGGACTTTTTAGACCAACAGTTCGACGAGGTGTACGTGCGAATCTTAAATCACTAATCTATTGACCAACTCCCCTATGATTGGAGATGACGCTGGGTACGAAATATGTGTGCGCAAAATTATCTAAACATTGTGTTGTGACAACCCTATACCCACTTGATTGACTACAACACACAACTCACTTTCGATGCGCTAAGCTACATCAGAGACCCTAGTCTGGGTTTTGCAGCAACCATCGTGAATGTGACGATTACGACAATCGTCCTTTATTACGTTACGTGAGACGATTTTTCGAAACTCCACAACACGGTTCCCCTCGTGGTGAAATATCGTGAGATTGGGTTCGACCCCTAACCCACGCTAAACTCACGTGAGATTTTTCAAAATGCGTACTATGAATACGTTAATCTGTGCTTGATTGCGTTGGATGTATAAAAAAACATGATTAGCTCAATTATTTTTATTTAAGACTAGTATTTAAGGATTTAGCCATATTGAAGAAACATGTTTTACTTAATTTAACCCAGTTTTCTCGCAATTTTATGTTGTCGTAAAAAAATTACGTGATATTAGTCGAGACCCCCCTCCCCCCTTCTCCCCCACGTGAGATTGGGTGAGATTCGGCTTGCCCCGCTAAACGCCTCACGTAATTAATGGACGCCCTCTAATCTGTGTCATTTTTATCGAGAAAACAGGTTAGCTGTTAGTTATTACGTAATTCACGGACGATCTTCGTAATCGTCATCGTACGATGGTTGCTGCATAACTCGGACTTCGGACTCAGCAACTGCTACGACACTGTGACACTGTTTACAATCTCGAACAAATTATTAGAAAGTGATTTTATAGGTGTGCGATCAGAACTGAGATCTACGTAAATTATGAGTTTCATTATTATATCGTTGAGCAGCTAGTAAAAGCAATTAGTTGAAAGTCCCTCACTGTAGATTGTAAATGGAATTGTTTAGGAGAGGTTATTCATTCGTTGGTGATCCAAATAAATGAATACACTGATTTTTTCTAGTGAAAGGCTCTTTTCAGAGCTTTTCATGAAGAACAAGGCAGAAGAAAAGGATTCAATTTGAGAATTTGCTCTACAAACCCCAATGCCATAAGGATATATTAAATTTTTATAATTATGTGCATCACCATTTATAATAAATTACCAGAAGGAATAAAAGAATTAAATGGAAATATCTTTAGGATAAATTTAAGTGGATGGTTAATGGAAAAATATTTTTATAATGTAAAAGAATATTTAGAAATTTAAGTTGTTAAATAATTTTAATAGTACCTACGAGGGCTGCACTAAAAGTATCGGGAATGGAATATTTCCACTGTTTCTGTCATATTAAAATCTTTTTAATTGAAAACTCCTTGGTTTTAAAAATCGAATACCATTTATTTATTTAAAAAAAGATTCTCGGTCTTGTCACAAGGCTTTGTCAAACTTGTTTAGTCGTTGAGAAAATGGAATTGACTCGAGTAAATTCAAGAGCGATGATTTATTATGACTTTCGAAGTGGTTTAACACAAAAACAGTGTGTTGACCGGATGATTTCTGCATTTGGTGATGAAGCCCCATCCAAAACCACAATTTATCGATGGTTTGCTGAATTTCAACGTGGACGTGTCAAGCTCAGTGATGATCCCCGTCAAGGTCGTCCAAGAACTGCAGTCACCCAAGAAAACGTTGATGCTGTGCGTAAGCTGATTGAGGAAGATCGACATGTGACATACCGCGAAATTCAGGCAACTTTAGACATTGGCATGAGTCAAATACAAATAATCTTGCATGAACAATTAGGTGTAAAAAAGTTATTTTCCCGATGGATACCGCATTCGCTCTGTGAAGAGCAAAAAGCGGCTCGCGTTACTTGGTGCGTCAGAACTCTCGAAAGATTCCACGCAGGATCCTCAAATGCTGTATACAACATCGTATCAGGTGACGAATCCTGGATATACGCGTACGAACCCGAAACAAAAAACCACTTCCTTGATTCCCGAAATTTTCAGTGCCGCCCTCGTATAATAATATGACTCACAAAGAATTTTGAACGTCTGCGTGCAGGCTGAATGCAGTGACTAAAATAGTTATAAGACCTGACATTGTAAAATAAGTATTCTTGCAAACAAATGATTGATTTGATTTGATTTGAAGATAGACTCACCCAAATTCCAGTTCATCAGGCGTCAGCATTACAATGTCATCGTCTATCGTCAGCTGGCATTCCGTCTCTATCTCGTCGTAAGGGAAGAATCTGTTTGACAGTTTGTTCTCTTTGGTTCGTATCACCTTCAGCGGCTTGTTTATCACCGGCCACTCGGACGCTGGAAGAAAAGACAACTTTATATAAATCGGTAAAAAAAACCACTGACTACTAAGAGGCCGTCTTTTAATCACGTGATGGTTTTTTTAGCATTTTTTACCCCCCTTGGCGATACGTGGTGAGGTTTAAGACTACAAAAAAAATCACGTGTATTTTTTAAATTAATTATTAATTAGTGTAAGAATCTTATTTTTTTTTTAATATTATCTTTAAATACAGGATAAATACACGTGATATATTACAACCACAAAATCTCTTGTGATATTTCGTGTTTTTTTTCTAAACCCCCTCTGCCCCCCTTTCAAGCCTTACGTGATTAATGGACGGTCCCTTACTAACTGAAATATTCCGTTTTTATTAAGTATTTTATTGTTGGCTATTTAGTTAAGTAAGTAATGAGGGTAGGGGAGAGGGGTGTTGAATGCACTGTCTTCGTATATTTTCTTGACTTATTTTTTTCTGTCGGTGTAGAGTAGACAGAAGGTGCATCGAAAATCCTCGACGTGTTTTTTTATACTTATTGGTAGGCAGACATGCGTACGGCCCACCTGATGGAAAGTAGTTACCGTAGCCTATGGACGCCTGCAACATCACACGTGCGCTGCCGACTCTGAGACATAAATAAAGTCTCATGTGCCTGTAATTTCACCGGCACCCGTACCCTTCAAACCAAAACACAGCAATGCAAGCACTACCGCTTGGCGGCAGAAATAGGTACGATGGTAGCACGGCTATTTAAATTATATATATGTATATATAAATAATACTGTATGGCACAGAGTGTATGATAGTGGCATATTGCTCGCTAGTTAGTACTTGGTAGACAGTTAGTGAAAACTTATCTGTCCAATAGCAAAACGACACAGGCAGGATGAACACTTTGCCTATAACTTTTAATTTAAAAAACCGACTTCCGCCATTGTATTCGACTAAATATTTGGATGAAAAAAAAATGATGAAAGAACCATAGTGGTGAAAGGATTATGATACTTTTTGTATTCAAATGCTTGGTTTGTTGCTGAAAATATCAAAATCGCCATATGTATGCCTACAATATTTGAGGAGTTCCCTCAATTCCTCATGGATCCCATCATCAGAACTGGATTTTGAAAAAAATGGGACCAATCTGGAAGTATATCTATTCAAATAAAAAAAGAATTTTCCAAATCGGTTCATAAACGCCGGAGACATGCGGTAACAAATATAAAAAAAAAAAAAAATACAACCGAATTGAGAACCTCTTCCTTTTTTGGGAAGTCGGTTAAAAATAAGAAGTTTTTACCTATTATGAAGAACTTACAAGTCAAAATCAGACGATTTCCCATTGGCAAGGACAAGAAGTCCTTCGAGCCGGATACTTTTGAGTATTTATACCAAAGAGCGATAAAATACATAAGTAGGTATAATACTTAAAAGTTATCTAAGAAGAAGGTAGAGGCTTTCCACTCGATGGACTAAAGACCTTATAAACGTTGTAGGAAGTCGGTGGATGGAGGCGGCACAAGACCGTTCGTTGTGGCATTCTAAGGGAAAGGCCTATGCCCACCTGTGGACTCCTACAGGCTGATGATGATGATTTACATAAGAGCCGTGTCTAAATAATTAACCAGATTTCCCGTCAAATCAATAACAATATTGGCGCCACAATTATTCACTGAGAAAATATTATAATAGTAGCATTTATGTATGTACACTATGTACCACCTATTACGCATTGTAATATCGATTGTGTTGCTATTACAATTAAGGACTATTTTCCTATCACACCATTGTTGTGTTTTGTTAGAGCCCACATAATGATCTTTATCAGGCTCATTCGCGTTTACTCATTCAATTCACGTTTATTATTAATCTATTGTTGACGCAAAAAGCTCGCAAACAAATCACAATGGAAAGAGAAAACTGACTTAGAACCTTACCTTATTCCTTTTTTGAAAAACTCTGTAGCGTCACTGGCCAATTTTATTTCTTTAGAAAACTTCACAGCGTTTAAAGTTTGTAGCTGATTAATTAATTTGAATTTCGAACTTGGCTCGATCGTGAATTCAAAGTTCAACTTATGAAGAGAGCGTTTTTTTTTAATACTACTTGGCAAGCAAACAAGCTTACGGTTCACCTGATGGAAAGTAGTTACCGTAGCTTATAGACGCCTGCAACACCAGAGGCAACACACGCGCGCTACCGACCCTAAGACATAACAATGAAAAGTCTCATGTGCCTGTAATTTCACCGGCACCCGTACCCTTCAAACCAAAACACAGCAATGCGAGCACTACTTGCTTGGCGGCAGAAATAGGTACCTACGGTGGTAGTACTTCCCCGGACGAACTCTTTCACAAGAAGTTCTACCGTGTAACTACCGTGTTTTGGTATCAAGTTATGAAGTGAAGCGTAATTTATCCGATAAGTTACCTTAAGAACCGAGAAGACACCTTACTTCTTAATGTCCGTTTTATATTTTCATTAGCTTTCGGTGACCGCCTCTTAATTTAGTTTACGCGCATTTTCTATGTCCAGATTTATAGAAATTGCGGAGAAATCAATAATGTTGCTCTGTGCATTATTGATCTGTCCGCTCTACGTCTATTAGCAATAAACAACTGAACAAACACTTTTCCATAAAAATTGCGAACACACCGTTGTTCCGCTTAATTAAAACTCTCGTTCATAGGTTTACACAAACACATCTACAAATAGGATGTACATCCACAGTGCAGTAGAGCTTTTTTTTTTTATACATTCGGCCCACCTGATGGTAAGTAGGTAGTTACCGTAGCCTATGGACGCCTTCAACTAGAACTTACCATAGACTGTGCGTTGATTGATAGTCAATCAGTGAGTGAGTCAGTCAGTCACATATATTGATAAAGCGAGCGTAGCCGCGAGCGAACACTAGTATTTTATAATTAAGCGATAACACTATATTGTATGCTATTACTGTACTATTTTATATTCTGTATTACGTGGCTGTGGGCATTTCATTTGAATATTTAATTAAAAGATAAACGCGTGCGTAATTTCGGTAAAAATTGGTTTGGGACTGTTTAGAGCCTCGTCGCACGCGAATTTACATCTCACAGGCAAATAAGAACTTCTGTAAGATTAGCATAGAATACAGATGATAGAGGAAAATTATTAGAATATTTTAGCTTACCGTTCAGAGCAAAAGGTTCCAAGACTCACCCTTAAAAGCCTATTTGTATTCAAGAGCTCAATTTTGGATCTGGGCCTTAATATGTAACGTGGGCCCACTGCAGATTATAGGATGAGAATGTAATGCATTTCATCGTTTTGAACCGACTTCCCAAATAAGGAGGAGGTTCTCAATTCGGTTGTATTTTTTTTTTTGTATGTTTGTTACCGCATATCTCCGGCGTTTATGAATCGATTTGGAAAATTCTTTTTTTATTTGTATAGATATACTTCCAAATTGGTCCCATATTTTCAGAAAAAGTATCATAATCCTTTCACCACTATGGTTCTTTCATCAAATTTTTTTCATTCAAATATTTTGTCGAATACAATGGCGGAAGTCGGTTTTTTAAATGAAAAGTTATAGGTAGTATAATCTAATAACTTTTCATTTAAAAAAACCGACTTCCGCCATTTTATTCGACTAAATATTTGGATGACAAAAAAAATTATGAAAGAACCATAGTGGTGAAAGGATTATGATACTTTTTGAATGCAAATGCTTGGTTTGTTGCTGAAAATATCAAAATCGCCATATGTATGCCTACAATATTTGAGGAGTTCCCTCAATTCCTCATGGATTCCATCATCAGAACTGGATTCTGAAAAAAATGGGACCAATCTGGAAGTATATCTATACAAATAAAAAAAGAATTTTCCAAATCGATTCATAAACGCCGGAGATACGCGGTAACAAACATAAAAAAAAAACTACCGAATTGATAACCTCCTCCTTTTTGTGAAGTCGGTTAAAAAATAGTATTCTTTTTCTTATTTAGCCACGTATTTCAACGTCAGAAATACTACACTATAATAACAAACTTTTACAGAAGCGCTTTATTCTAGTTAGTTGGCTCGGCACGCTACCTCAATATAATTTGAACATCAATAAAACTTTTCGTCGTTCTATAAATTTATGTCCACGTCGTAGCTTCGTGTAGATTAGAGCCAAAGTCTACGCGTCAGTGAATCATCATTGTCATTGCTATATTAAATAACTTGACATCTATTTTATATATTTTATTTATTTTATTTTTACATATTTGGAAAACAAACAGCGTATGAACGAGAATGGTAACAATCAGTATAGAAACGCATTTGCTAAACAGTTTTCACTTATAGTTCTATAAAATAAAGTTATCCTAAAAAAGGTGACAACAATAAGTACCTTCACAATAGTATTATTATACTTACCTACTGTGTTAAAATTAATAACAACAAAAAAGACAACAGAATTTGTAGTACAAAAACTCATACATATCAAGCAATAAACAAATAAACCATAACAACCCAAGTTATTTAAAGATTTTTTTTGCTACTAGTGCATCTAAGTAAATAGGTGTGATGAATGTTAGGTGATTGCCAACGAAATACAACGAAATATAAAATCAAACTTTGCTGAATTAAACAGCTTATAAAAAAAAATTGTAAGTAGGTATCTGAAATATCTGTTTTTTATTTCAGAAAAGAACCTGAATTTTGAAGACCCTTTTGAGAGAAGAGATAATTTTTACCCTGTTAGTTGTACTTCACTAGCATGGTTACTGTTGCTTTTACTAGCATGGTTACTCAAGCGAACAAGATCACGTGATCATACGTTAGTGTGTCTACACGTCATCGGCCTAGAAGTTACTGCGCCTTACTAGATTGGTTAGTAGCGCTGTTTGGTCATACGTCAGTGTATTCTAGTAACTTTTTATCAACAGGTTACTTAGACGGCGGAGGCAGTTTCTTTTGGTTATCCACGACAAGGCGCAGCGTCATCACTAGAACTGTACTACTACGGCGTGTTTACTAGAGTGGTTACTAGCCCTCCTTAGGGATACGTTGGTATGTATGTATACTATTAGGTTACTGTTATGTATGTAGAATACCTACGGGTAGCTTATGATTCAGCTATACACTCTGTAGGTAGGTCTATTGCCTGGCTGAAGTGTCATCCTAGGTTTTTAGTTGTCTGTGCTCTTTGAATATACGAAAGCCCTCTGAGACGAAAGCAATAATGTTTGGTTTTTATGAAGAAAACATCTCAGTTACTTACAAGGGCGGACGCAGTTTCTTTTGGTTATCCACGACAAGGCTGTCAAGTCTTCACTAGAACTGTACTACTACGGCGTGTTTACTAGAGTGGTTACTAGCCCTCCTTGGGCATACGTTGGTATGTATACTATGTGTAGTATAGGTTACTTACATGGTGGAGGCGGTTTCTTCTGGTTGTTCCACACCACTAGAATCTTGGCGAGGCTCGGCGTCTTTACTAGCATGGTTACTAACGCGAACAGGCTTTCCACGCGGTCATACGTCAGTATGACGGCGGTGAAGCCCGGCGCTTTGGCCGCGGTCACCGGCAGGAACAGCGGGTTTACGGGACCGTACTGTTGAAGGAAAAACTCTTTAGATCATCCGTATAAGACATTTAGAAGAGTAATGCCTATTTTTACCAACTTATTCTTATTTTACATCACACTTATTGCATGCAGGACGCTAAACACATAGTCGTTAAAGTATTATCCGAATAGACAGGCTCAAATTCGCGCAGCGGCTATGAAGAGAGCTATGGATGCTAGGAGTTTCACTACGTGATACAATCCGAAATCAGGAAATCCGTAGATAAACCAATATCACCGACATAGCTCTCAGAATTAGCAAGTTGAAATGGCAATAGGCAGGTCATATAGCTCGCAGAACTGACAACCGTGTCGAATAAAGGTTCGCGAGTGGTGACAAACCGGTCGACGTAGTTACTATTATATTTTGTGACGTCGTAGATGGAAAGCGATGTACTAACGACAATATAAAGGTCGCAGGAAGTCGGTGGATGCAGGCGGCTCAGGACCGTTCATCGTGACATTCTAGGGGGAGGCCTATGTCCAGCAGTGGACTTCTACAGGCTGCATGCCAAATTCAAAGGTTTCTATGAACAACTTTTAAAGTTCGACAGTCGTCTCGTACGCGTGGCCGAAGTGGCTGGTAAATGTGAGAGTAAGTATGTAGAAGGGGGAAGTTTCAGGAGTGAAACTAAGCAAATGTCTTTCTAAACTAGATCACATTTAGGTATGTGTTTATCATTATGAGCAGTTGAGCAGACTCGTAAGAGATCCGATACACCACACGAGTTCGATGCTATTTATGCTGAGCCTGTTTTCTTGAGGTTACCGGTAGGGCGCTTACGCCCTTTTGCACGCCAACGAAATTTGCGATTATTGAATTTGTTTTTTTTTTTTTTTTTTTTTTCTATTTTGGCTATTATTTTAACAAATTGCATAAAATTTTGTATACATGATCAGTGCACTAATATCTAGACCAGTGGTGCGTCAGTTTTATAAAAACAGTTTTTTTTTAAATTACTTATGTTTTAATAACCATGTAATTTTATAAGAAACTAACGCACCACGGATCTACACATTAGTGTACTGATTATGTGTACAAAATTTCACGGATTTTGAAGAGATAATATTCAAATTAGAATCATACTTCGTTCGCGTGCAAAATACCGACCTAAAAATCTTAAAATATTTTTATTTAACGTTTTGAGACAGCCCATGGACTTTTTAAAACCTAAAAACCTAAAAACTTTGTATGAATTTGTAATGTTTTCAAAAGGTGTGTTTGACTGTATTTATTAACAAAGCTCAAAACGGACTGGTCAATGACCTTCTTTACTGGTGATAACCTTATCAGGCTTGCTAAACGCTTGAGATAATCCTTATCAACAAATTACCTATTTCCGTAGGATATTTATTTACCTCCTCGCTAAATAAATAAACTGAGTGTCTACCATCTCCACGTAATAATCCCAAATCAGCGCAAAGATAGCCGACGAGTTGGCATACATAGACACACCTTTTTCCCTCAAGGGGTAGGCAGAGCCTCGAAATAGGTTGGTTATAACAGCTAGGTACTAGGTAGGTAGGCTCTTACTAGGTACGAAGGTAGAGTGCGTCTACCTAAAACTGAACGCCTCACTTCTCACTTCTTCTTCTAGGCTTGGTCGCGTTGGAACAGGAGTAATTTAATTTTATATAAGACGATTCAAAATGATCCTTGTGATTTCAATGAATAAAGTTCTTTTTGACTTTGACTTTGACTATTTAATTACGTCAAAATAAATTATTCCATAATCCAACAAGGACCGGTTTCAAACGTCAAGCTAGTGGCAAGTGTTAAATTAGTGCGGTCAATGGCCTGCCGATTCTATTCTGTTCTACCTGGAACAGCAAAGAACAGAATTGAAACCGGGTTCATCATCACACTTACCGGGCGCCGGGCTTTCTTCATTGGCGCTGAGTCGTAATCTAGTGCTTGTGTGTGACGACATAAGGCTCTTTCTGAATTGCCAGAATGTTCTGCAGGTCTAAAAAAGCCACTTTATATGAAAAATGAATTGCTACCAGATGAATTTGCCACATTGAGCAATTCATCTGGTAGCAATTCATTTTCCGAATTCTAAGCAAATCCTTAGCAATTCCTTTATATGAATCGTCGTATTGTGATTCATATAAAGTGGCTTCTTTAGACCTGCTGATCGGCGATGAGGACGGTTGCTTTCTGACCGGGCGTTCTTGCCGGTTTGCAGGGCTATTCTTTATCTCGCGACAGGTTTGCAACAGGCGTAAATTGAACAATCAGGGCTGTCAAACGGTAACTTTAGTTTGAGAAATGCTACGTTTGGCAGCCATGATCGCACAATTTACGCCTGTTGCAAACCTGTCGCGAGATAGAGAATACGGGGTCCGGTTCGGTAGTGACGAGTGGTACATTTCGTATTGTATTCTAGCCTCCTGATTTCAACTCTTTTCTGTTCTAGGTAGAAAAGAATAGAACCGGCAGGTCTGTGACCGCCCTATTAGCGGCGGAGACGCGTGCTGTTTTAAACTAGACGCACTCTATCCTAGGTAGGTAAAGGTAGGTGTGCGCGAACTTACCAAATGTTCAGGCATATTCCAGTCTTCGTACATTCTACTGGCAAGGGGGAACACTTTCTCATTAATTATCTCTAACGCAGTCAATGTTATCTTCTCGATACTTGCAAAGTATCTTTCATAAACCCATCTCAACTGCCAGTATAGCTCTCCACGCCTTTCCTTACTAACAGAATGCACAATTTTAAAAAGATTCTTTATATTGTCCTCGGGTATAAAAATTGCAATTCTATTCCAGTCTATGTGCGAATTGAAAGGCATGACAACGGAATCAGCGATCACTATCGGTATACACTGTGAAGCTATCACATCCAAAAGCATCGCTTGCATTAATCTAGCGCTACGCACAATAACGCAAAACATCCCTTCTTTTAATACATCGGGGTATTCAAAATCTCTTCCCGTTTCATATTCACAGCGTTTATTAAAATCAGTCTTACATCTTTCTAATAGTAATAAATCATTGGATGAGGATGCAATGCTCTTTAACTCGTCTAGGTACACAAGTGGAATGTTGAGTTGAGATGAGATAATCGTATAATTCTTCTGCTTAGGTTGACTGCTATCAATCTTAGTCGCCGTTTCGCTGTAGACTGGTATTGATACGTCGAATCCGTGTCTGTATGTCCAGGTATTGAAACCGGAGCCAGCAATGATGGCTTTGCCGGTGTTGAGGGTGACAACAGAGTTGTAGTTTGGAGCCGTTCCCGGCAGCATGCTGAAGATGAGGTGGTTCTCTCCATTGTTCCAGCTGTAGACATTAACATAACATAACATCCAATAGTCACATACATAGTCCATCCCACACTAGGATTTCCTGTTGTAGGTATTAGGAACTACGAGTACCAGTGGTATCACAACACAAACATACAAATATTTGCAAACATTTGTCCCGCAGCAGGAATCAAACCCGCACCTTTTGCATCTTAGCCGGCTACTCATCCACTAAGCCACTGAGGTCGTCAATATTAGAATAGAACAGAATATACAGTACTTTATTAATAATAAAACAAAACTTAACATGATTAGAAGTACAATGGGGGTGGTCTTATCGCTTAGAACCGATTTATTCCATACAACCTTTGGATGGAGAGGTTCTGTAACTACCTAAATAAATAAATAAAAAGTATCTACTACATATAATACAATACTATAAACATACAACCTACATACATAACATAGATAATATATAAAAAAACAATACATACATATACCTGTATTATGTATTTATTCAAGATTTTTAAACACCCAAATCATACAATGCATAGGTATGATCTTAGAGAATTTATTGATAACATTATGATTATCATCAGCTATAGATGTCCGTCCACTGCTGGATGAAACTAAGAAAGGAATATCCTTAATTTTCAGGACCTAAAATCAACATAGGACCCTTAATTTAAAAATATGGTCATGTTTATTTTGACAAAAATCTAATTTATTTTTGTCAGTTGTGTTAGGGATGTATTTGTTATAGGGTATTGGGAGTCCCATAGCGAATAATTGACATGCCCTACAAGGGTCTTGAAGGCATCCTTACATAAGACACTTTTGTACCTACAACATTTAGTAGTAGTAGTACAGTAACTAACACAATCTCCTATTAGATACACCTGCGCATAGCACCTCGTTTCGTGGAAATTCTTTTTCTGTTGAAGCGGTTCGGCTCTGGAACAATCTCCCGCTTGAGTTGAGGAAAGTTTGGCTCTAAGGAATGCTTCAAAAGACTTACTCGAGAACATTTCTATAGAAAATTATACTCGTAATGTATGTACATTATATTATCTCTATTTTGGTTCTATGATATTATATTTCTGTGTATTTATTTAGTTTATTATTATGTAGGTGTGTTATGTTATATTATATAGGAACTTGGTATGTATTATTATATTTTATTTTTATTGTATTCAGGTATTTGTGTTAGTTTTTAAGTTGCACGCCAACCACCAGCTCGAACATACCAGGTTTGGCTGGAAGAAAATGCTTTTAGGATTAAGCCCATCTTTTTGTATCATTTTCTTGTGCAATAAAGTATAAAAATAAACATAAAACAAAAAGACAACTTTGACAAGTACTTACTGTTCCAGACTCCGCAGGGCTCCAGACACATGCTCACTAGAGAAAGTGTTCTGATTTAGAGTATCTATACTGGGCACTAGTATGCACGCCTCCTCGGGATTAGGCGTGTAATACCTACTACGCTTTATCGTATCTAGAATTACAAAAAATTCCCTAGAAAACTGTGATATAGAATTCCCATTTTCAGTCTGATAGTCTTTCAGAGGATATATGTAAATAGTTATCTTGTCGTGACCGCCTCGTCCGCATTTGTAGACATCAAAGCAGTCCCAAAATGTACAATTTAAAGCCCGACCCTCCAACGTTACTGTATCTCTCTTCACTGTCACAATTCCTTCAGTTCTATCCAAGTTCACAGGCAAAAATACGTCTGTCCGTTGCGAAACACCAGAGAACACATTAAATACTATAGTAAACAATAATGATATCACTATAAACACAAGCAGCCCCACGAAAAACCTATGATACAAGATCTGCCTATACGATGTATACTTTGCGTGCTTTCCCGTTTTCAGGAGCAAGTCCCCAGCCATTTGTGATTGCGATTATTATCTTAATCGCCTCGTTTTATAAACGGCACCCATTATTATTAGAAATCAAATGATTTTCATTCAATACTTCGGAAATCGTAAAACGCGATCGCTCACTGCAGTAGGGGAGAAAGAAACTGACTGCTGGTGCTAGCTGACTGACTTGTGACTTGACTGACTGACTGGACTGGACGCTGGACGTAGTACATCTCTAGAACTGACCACCCCTTAGTCTTCATTATTCGCTTAGAGAATTTATAGTAGGGAGATGGCAAGCATACGCTTTCCCCTCTGCCGAAGTACATGAACGGTCGTTCGTGTCAGTTTATAAAAACTAGTTTAGCCACGATCGGTCGCCATTCTGTGTTCATACCTGTCGCTATACGGAGCTCATAAAAATGGTTGGTTGTGCTGTGATTTCGTGTAATTGGCGGTCGGAAACATCAAATTTAACAAAATATGGAGTTTCTTATCACATTTAAGTAATTGACAACACAATTAAGCCATTAATTTCACCGTAAAATATATTTTCTTACTGCAAGCTTACGACAGAAATAACGATACGTAATTTCTTGGTACGGGGACAAGTGATGTGAAAACAACGAACGAACAAATGAACGAAAGAGGCTGCAACGATTTTTATGAAATGAACAGAATAGTTATAGGAATAGTAGGATAGTTTTCAGGCCGGATAGTTGACGATCTCAAAGCTGTAAAAAAAAAACTGATTCCAAAGAAAATATCAATACGTCGTTCTATACCAGCCTAAAATATACGTTAAATGGGCTTGATTAGCTGTTTTTTGGGGTTAAAAGGGTTTGTAAAGTTATTTAGAGGTTTGTACTTCCGATTATTTTCGGTTTTAGGGTTATTTCATCAATCAAAATATGGAATTAGGAAGGTATGCATAAGTACCTATATTTGAATCTCGCTTCGTATGAAAAAGGCAGATCCACGAAAATACATTTTCTTAACAATAAATTGACCCATTTTAAAAACCAATAGCTTATATTTTCATTAAAACTATGCAAAATAAAATGTCTTAATCCCAGCTTATAATTGTTAAGTCCATGTATGTGGCACCGAATCATAGGCCTTTCAATATAGGCAGCCGAGAGGTTTCCCTTGCTCCTCCTGACCTTCTGTCTGATGGCCATGTCAATGAAGAGAAGCTCCTTAGTACCACGGGACCCAACCTTACATCCATTCCGAGCAGGAGCCAAAATATTGTTTTTTTAACACTCAACAGTCACATACGTAGTCTTGATCCCACACTAGGATTCCCTGTATCGTAGGTGCTTATCAGGAACTACGAGTACCATGGTACCATAACCCCAGACCCGGAACAAGTATTTGCAGATCATACATGCCTGATGCGTGTGATTTGGAAACCATATAATTTTATAAGTAACCAACGCACCACGGGTCTAGATATTAGCGTACTGATCATGAATACAAAATTTAATGTAGTTTGAAGAAATAAAAGCCAAAATAGAAGCAAACTTCGTTCGCGTGCAAAAGAACGTACGCGTCCCACCGGTGACCTCTTAAATCCTAAACATCAATTTTTAACTGACTTAAAAAAAGCAGGAGGTTCTCAAGTCGCATGAATGTTTTTTTTGTATGTTTGTTACGCGATTACTTTTGATCAATATGAATCTATTTACCCATTCAAACATAATAAACAAACATACATAGACTAGATCCATAGACAATGAATAATCTTAATTTAATTCAGTCCTTTACACCCCATCACTAGTTTTTGCGCTAGTGTGTAACTAACCAATAGTGTAATTACAGAAATAATTTATTTGTGTGCTTGTTTTATGTTAGTGTGACAGCTTTTATTTCCGTGTGCGTTTATACAGACGCCTCAACTTTCTGCATGAGTGTGCGTGAGTAAGTAAATGTGTGCTGTACGTGTTTACCTCGCCTCCCCCAAAAAGTGGCAGAAATAATTTAGTACTAGAAGTTGAGCATGCCATCTCCCTACATAAATTCTCTAAGATTATTCGAAGGACCAGTGAGTGACTGACTGATTAGACAACATAATTTTACACTCTTCGAGAGGAGCTAGACCGTACCTTAGAATAAGGACTAAAGCACTCCTTATTCTAAGGACCGTACACCTTGTGTGACTTGTCATTATTCTGAGACGTACACCATGCCGCTGCCGGCCGTACACTTTGGACGAAGCCGTAGATAGATAGTACATACAGGAAGGTAGGTACTTAGAGCATTTTATGCTTAGATTACTAAGGCATGAATGGTACGCTAAGTAGTGAGCAATTTTCAGATGACTATTTTCTTTTCTTCCTCTCCATTTGGTTTATTTCCTCCAAGCCCACGACTGACCTCGATTGTGACATGACAAAACATGACACATGACAGACGACAGCGACACATCTATCATTAATCCGTATTTGGAAGGGTCGACTTCCGTACTTAGGGCAGTAAACGTCTCAGCGAGAATCTTTTGAGTTTTTTAAAGTTTTTCCGCTCATTGTTTCGCCCTTCATAAAGTTGATTTGTTTATTTGTAGTGGTTGTGGGTTTGTGCGTTGGTGGTAAGATTGTACTTTGTGTTGTAACATTATTTGTATCATATAACTAATTTCTTAGCGTCGGTCGCCGGGATAATGGAGGTTATTCCTCCTGTCCCCCCGCCCCCTGATCCTCCTGATCCGACTCCAGCCTCGCCTATGTTGACTGAGGAGACTCGCTCTGCCTCTAAGCGTAGGATGGAGTCTGATGAAAATGGTTCTCCAGTCATCCAAAGTAAGAAAACGGTCACGTCGCCAGACATGGCCGCAGCCTCTATACAAACTATTTGGCATCACGCCTTGATGGTAATTGGTGTCAAAGAATACTCCACCGCGGACAAAGGTCCATTCATTATACACGTTGCGAGACAGGAACCTGACCCTGCAGCTGGCACAACAATTCGTCCCATCAAATTTGGTCAGTTCTTGAACAATCACCATGTTACAAACATTTGCTCTGATGGCATTAAACAAGTCGGCAGAAACCGAATTTCTGTTGAATTCCGTACGGCAGTTGATGCCAACAAATTCCTTGACAATACAGTTCTACTTTCTCAGTACAAATACATTGCTACTATCCCAACCTACAATATCACTCGTATGGGCCTTGTTCGCAACGTTCCGGTTGATATGTCAATGGATGAATTCGCAACCAGTTTGGAAGTTCCAAATGGTTGTGGTTTTGTAGTCAAAGCTCGCCGTCTTAACAGAAAATCTAATGACGAAGGAAAAGTTACTTGGATTCCCACTCAGTCGGTCGTTCTTACCTTTAGAGGTCAAGTTCTGCCTCAAAGAGTATTCTCTTTCCATACCTCACTTACGGTTGAGGTCTATCAACTCCCGACAATCCAATATCTAAATTGTTGCCGTTTTGGTCATGTCAAAGCTCAGTGTCGCTCTAAGCCACGCTGTTATAAATGCGCAAAAGATCACACTGGTGAAAGTTGTGAATTGGACGAGTCTAAGGCATCTTGCCTTCATTGTTCTGGTTGTCATTTCACTTCAAGCAGGCTATGTCCAGAACAAGATAGACAAAAATCCATAAAGGCATTTATGTCACAAAATGGCATTTCGTATGAGGAATCATCAACTCATTTCCCCAAGGTTGGAAGATCATATGCTGAGGTTGCTCAGACTATGTTTTCTTCCCCTCTCTCCACCCATCAAGATCCTGCTCCCTTGCCCAACTCCCCCAATCATCGATCCTATATCAAAAACGTGTATGCAAAACCTCGTCCTCGAGTTCCATTGGGCAAATCCTACGACAAAGCATCCCATCAAGAAATCGTCTCCACCCCATCCTCATCTCTCACCAACGGTCACGCTTTCATGTCACAACCTCTGACCCAAGAGTCAGATAACCGTCAAAACTTCCTTATTGAAACCCTTCTTAGTATTTTAATTGAGTTGTGTTCATCGAACAACTCAACCTTACCGTCCAACGTTGCCCAGAAACTGTCCCAGATCTTCTCATTATCCAGTAACAATGGATCCAGTCTCCATTGTCCAGTGGAACGTGAAAAGTCTCCGAGCTCGGAAACCTGAGCTCATTCACTTAATATCTAAATTCTGCCCGTCGGTCATTGCCGTCTCGGAGTCATGGTTGAAGCCTGGAATTCAATTTTGGATTTCAAGTTACTCCTGTCTTCGAGACGACAGGGCTGACGGGCATGCAGGTAGTGCCCTGTTTGTCAGGCGTACCCTGCCTTTCTCCCAAATACCCCTTCCTTCCCACTCATTAGATATCAACTTAATAGCTATAAGAGTGTTTAATATTTCTTTTATTTCTATATATATCCCGCACCCTTACTCTGCATTAATACCTGATATTCTTCTTGTCATTTCTTCTGTCCCTTCTCCTATTATTCTGCTGGGTGATTTTAATGCCCATCACACATCATGGGGCTCTGGTCACTGTGACGTGTTTGCTCGCTTGCTCCTAGAAATGTTTGATGAGGCGAATCTCTGCGTCATTAACGATGGTTCTATTACCCGTAGAGTCTTACCTTCACAAGATCCAAAGAGTGCTGTCGATTTGACTATATGCTCCCCTTCTCTTTCCTCTCTTCTTTCTTGGAAAGTTCTGTCTAGTACATATGGTAGTGATCATTTCCCAATTCTTATTTCCATGCCAAATTGTGTTTCTCCGCAATGCAACTTCAACCCATGCTTAAAATATAGACTTGCAGGCGCCGATTGGCCTTCTTTTAGTTCCTATTTGGATAACACATCAGTAAATCTTACTCCAGTTTATTCGGAAAATGTTCTCTCTGCTTACTCAATGTTTGTAGACACAATTATTGCAAGTGCTAATGAGAATATTCCACTTAAAAAACAAGCTTCAACTCGTTTCAGAATATCTACTCCCTGGTGGGATTCGGATTGCACACTGGCTGTTAAGGAAAGGAAAACTGCCGAAATTGCTTATAATAATTACATGTCTCCTCCTAATTTTATAAAGTACCAACGGTGTGCGGCGAAGGTCAGAAGAGTTCTTTCGCTAAAAAAGAAACGTGGTTGGATAAATTACTGTGAAAACTTATCTCCTAGAACTCCTTCATCATTAGTCTGGAAGCAGATCAAGCGTTACAGAGGATCTTGCAATTCCATTAACATAACTGATAATGACCCTTCGTCTTGGATAGAGGCCTTCAGTAATAAATTGGCCCCACCTTCGGTTCCTTATTGTGATTCTATTCCTGATTCTACTTCCTTCCTTCCATCTCTTTCTAACTTTGACAGCAACTTTTCATTTCATGAGCTTCAACTTGCACTTGATGGTTTAAGGGATACATCTCCAGGAGTTGATGGTATTCCATACTCTTTCATTATCAAATCTCCCGATGGTGTTAAAGAATATTATTTAAATTTAATTAATAGATTCTTTGAGTATGGATCTATTCCAGATCAATGGAAGACCCAAATTATAATTCCAATACTCAAACCTGGGAAGAGTTCATCTGATCCAAATGGTTACAGACCTATTGCTTTGTCTTCTGTCTTAGCTAAAATCATGGAACACATGATAAAGTTTCGTCTGGAATGGATTGTTGAGAGTAAGGGTATTTTAGCTAAATCTCAGTATGGATTCAGAAAAGGCATGAGCACATTAGATGGTTTAAGTTTGATCACCACCGACATTCGTATTGCATTTGCCAAGAAAGAATCTTTGATAGCAGTTTTTCTTGATATTGCTGCGGCTTATGATAACGTCTTGCTTCCGGTACTCAGGAATAAACTTCAACAGCTGAGCATCCCTGAGAGACTTGTTCGATTCATAAGCAACTTACTAATGGATAGAAAGATTTTAATCAAACCTCAAAGCTCTCTTCTGCCGGTTCGCAATGTTTGGAAGGGCCTTCCTCAGGGTTCAGTATTAAGTCCATTACTCTATAGTTTATATACCCATGATCTTGATCATTCTATTAGCCCTATCTGTCAGGTCCTGCAATATGCAGATGATTTGGCTATTTATATGCGAACTAATTCCATGGAAGACGCCAAAGATAACCTTAATACGGCTCTTACTCTCCTTGATGAATGGTTGAAAGATCATGGCCTATCCCTTTCGGCCTCCAAAAGTAGTTGTGTAGTATTTTCCAAAAAACGAATTCCTCCCGTCATAGAATTATATGTTGGCCAAGAGCTAATTAGACAAGTTAATGGTACTAAATTCTTAGGTATTCACTTGGACTCAAGAATGAATGGAGTCCCCCATGCTAATTACATATCGCAGATATGTGAAAAAAATGTTAATGTTCTTCGTTCTCTGTCAGGTGTTTGGTGGGGCTCTCATCCCTACTGCCAAAAACTACTTTATAATGCCATTGTTCGTAGTCATTTGGATTACGGATCTTTCCTCCTAGACCCATGTACCAAGTTAGCCCTGGGGAAATTGGATAGAGTTCAGTCAAAGTGTCTTAGAATAATTCTTGGTGCAATGAAGTCCTCCCCTATAAATGCCATGCAGGTAGAGTGTGTTGATCCTCCTCTTTCTCTTAGAAGGCAGTATCTTGCTGATCGTTTTTTCTTTAAACTAGTTCAGAAATCTCATCACCCTCTTCTTCAACTTTTAAATGATTTGTTTAGTATATTAGAACCTCATATTGATGATCATCAAGATAAAATCCCCTGTCTAGTACGTAGTTTTATGAAATATTCGCGCCTTCCTCATCCAGTCGTTCAAAGTCAAATCATGTCTCTTTTTTCCACGTCTTATGAAGCCTTAGTTTATCAACCTAACATTGTTCTAGATTTTGGTGTTGCTAAAACATCTGTTAATGCTCGACAATTTTTTTATGAACAATTGAATAGTAAATATCTTGGATGGCTTACCATATTCACAGATGCCTCCAAATTAAGCAACATTAGTCATGTAGGTTCAGCAGTTTGGATTCCCTCTTCTAAAATTATTCTTAGCTTCAAGAGTCCTTCGGTTACTTCAGTATTTACTGGTGAGTCAATTGCCCTTTTAGAGAGTATCAATTTTGTTATATCTCATAATCTTAATAAGTCCATTGTTTTCACTGATTCTAAGAGCTCCCTCCAGTCCATTCTATCAAATCCTTTTCGTTCCAAATCTAGATTCCCCATTATCCTTAAAATTCGTGAATCGCTATTAAAATGCCATGAACTTGGGATTAATATTGTCTTGGCATGGATCCCTGGTCATGCCGGTATCCCCGGCAATGAATCGGTGGACTCCTGCGCAAAGCAGGCCGCTCAGACAGGTTCTCTGGATTATCTCAAAATTTATCCTCATGACCTTTGTTCTCAGCCTAGTTCCCATTTAATTAAATCTTGGTCCAACATGTGGCTTACTTCTAGGTCTTTGAAAGGCAAGCACTTCGGCGATATTCAACCTGGAATTCCATCGAAACCGTGGTTCTTTAAATTTCGTAAAGCTGACAAAACGACAACCTCTACAATCTGTCGTCTTCGATTAGGTCATGCTTGTACACCTGTTCACCTTGCCAAAATAAGGGTCAGGGACCACTCCCTTTGCGAATGTGGATTAGACGAAGGCAACCTCGATCATTTACTTTTCTCTTGCCCCAGGCTGCGGCTATCTCTATATGATGTGTGCCCTCCTGAAATCCCCCGTCCTTTCTCCTCCAAACTACTTTTATCCTTAGTTTTTTCCCCCTTTATATCACTATTATGTAAATTTATTTATGTAAATAAAATTAAATTGTAGTGTGTATACCTATTACTTTTGGCTTATATCTATAATTTTGATATGCTTTAATCATTGTGCTGTGTTTTATTTGTGTAGTCCCTTGATAAATAAATCTCCTTTTGTTAACCTAAATAACTCTGGTTGAGTCTCCCTTATACAAGACTGTCTAATTTTCATACTCAGATCTCCATCGTTTTACCGTCTTTTATATCTTGTCGACATCGACATTGGCAAAATTGTGGTAGCTAAAGCCACAGAAGCCATAATTAAAAGAAGAAGAAGAAGAATCCGTATTTGTTTTTCTATCGAACTCTCGGCCGTCAGTTTTGTGTTGTGCGTAGTTGTGGTTGTTTCTCATGGCTTAATTTATTTTATTTCCCAATTTAATTTTCAATTACATTATTATATTTGGCTCGAGCTTGACCTGAGATGGCACTGCTACCACCTGACTCAATTTACACCATCAGGAATGTGGATAACGTGCCTGTTTATTCACTGGCTTTCAGCTTTTTGCCGGGAGGTCTCGAGAGGTTACTAGCCGGTTCTAAAAACGGCTATGTTTATGCATACAACCTTCAGGTGAGCCCACATTATTCCAAGGATATAGTTCGCCATGATCTAATGCGTGTAAAACCAGCACGCCGTTTTGTATGGCTTTTAAAATATTGCGCAGTTCCTTTGTTTACTAGGTACCCTCATTAAGTGACCTAGAAAAAATTTGGCTTGTCCGCCAATCCGCCCAATCATAACAGATAACATTGCTCTATTTAGCAGATCTTTATCATATTTTCCTGTCTCCTAATGCCTACAGGCAGTTTTATTATGATGAGATGATTTTAGAACAGTTTTCTATTTAATTTCCAGACAAATCGAGTGCAGCAGAAGATTCAAGTTGGTCAAGCTCCCATCCTCCATCTCCTCCACACAACCAGTCAACTTATCACTCAAGAAAAAGGTGGGAAATTCAAAGTATTTGAATTGACAAACAGTGGATACGAAGAAGATGCCCTCATTGAAACTGATTATCCTGGTTTCTGCCGCTTCGAAGCCAACACAAAACTCGAAACACTTTACGTACCTGATAACGAATCCAGAATTCTAATCTTCAGCTTTGCCGGTGAAAAGTTAGGATGTTTGGAGCCAGACAGTGAGCTGAAGCTTGGAGATGTGATGTGCCTGAAATACGTTGAGTTTCCTTGCGACAGGCCGTGTCTCCTTGCTGGCTACGAGGCAGGGTGGCTGCTCTTATGGGATCTCAACACTAGTCAATGTATCAGTACATTACAAACAAAAGAATGTCCTATGTCTGTGGATTATCATCTCGATCAGCAGAGAGGTATTATCGGCAATTCTTCAAATGTGATACAGATTTTTATTATAGGGAGAAAAGACTTAAGCTTGGCCCACAAGATGGATATAACCATTAAGAATCCTGGGATAAATAAAGTACAATCTCGGTTTGATGGTAAGGTGTTTGCATCTGGTGGCTGGGATGGGCATATCCGTATATTCTCATGGTATTCTCTTCGTCCGCTGGCCGTTCTGACTGAGCATAAGCAAGCTATACAGGATGTGGCTTATTCTACGGAGAAAGTTTCTCTTTGGAATGCCCATATCATGGCAGCGGGTGGTCTAGATGGTGCTATAACGCTGTGGGATCTGTACAACAGTAAGCAATGATGCATTTATTATGAAGCCCTAAGCCACCAGGCAATTAAATCAAACCACCTATGTTTATTAGTAGTAGTATGACCTTATTGCCTCTTAAAATATTATTTGAACCAATTAATTTGGGAGTTTACATTATAAATTGCAATGTAATTGAATTGGATCTCAGTAATGTACAAAGTCAGTTGAATATGTCCACTTAGTGTGGCCAAGCTATTAGATAGTAAGTTAAAATGATGAATAGAGCAATCAAATATTTGAAAATTTTTTAGGTAATTATTTTCTTAAGTCGAGACATTAAACACCTTTGAATATTTATAAATTGTTTTCCTCAACCCTGGTTTTTGGTGGTAACACTAAGAATAAAACCATTGAGTCATTGTTTGAACAGGTTGTTTACGGATTTACCAGATGTATTTCAAAAATCTTATTATTTTTGACACTTTATTTTATAAGTAAATTGTTTATTCTAGCACACAACTCGAAATAGTTTTATATGTGGCCAAGGTAATAAAATATGTAGGACGTATGTAGGACATCTGCCCTTGGCAGATTTGCAAATCGCAGTTTATTTTTATGCTGGGTACAAACGAGTTTATTGAAACAACATTACCTAGGAATTATAATAAGTTTATTAGAAATACATTGAATAAATTACTAATATCACATTTACAGTGCGCCCTATAAAATATTTACAATCTAGGGGATAAGTAAGTAATCAAACCTTATTGACTAGGACTCTAGGACTAGCAATCTGAAAGATTATGAGAAATGAACTCTGTTCCTGAATAACGCTTATGATATGTTTTGGAGCATTTGGAGCAAACTACATGAGATTCAAACTTGAACAATCTTTCTTGTTTTAGGAATAAGTGCATCATCTTCAGTAGCTTCTACCAATCTCCGCCTTTTTCTAAGAGGCCTTGATGATTCTGACGGTTCTCGTGTTTTGGCTACAATTTTCGCCATTTTGTTTCCCAGCCTAGTTATTTTAAACTTGGGTAATGTTTGTTCAGGCTCATTTTCATTTACAGTCTCGGTAGCGGTAGCTTCATCATCATTTCTCTCCACTTCTATTCTATCATTAATTTCGCTCGTTGGGCCAACTGTTGTCTCAGGCTCAATTTGAACTGGATGATTGTTAGCGAAGTTTGTATCGTCGTCTCTTCTATGGTTCATTGTGAAGTCCAACGGCCCTTCCGTTTCATCAGTTTTGGTTTCCGTTTTCACTTTACTCGAGCAGTGAGCTTGGACGAAAGCGGATAACGGCATAGGAATCGGGATTGGAATGGGAATAGGGAAAATAACTGGATATGGGACAAGAACAGTTACTGGAGGCGGTTGGCCTAACGGCTGTGGGAAGTTAAGCGGCGGAGGCAGCCGTGGTCTTTCGTGCATTGGCATGTGACGAGGCATGAAGGGCATGCGCGGTGGAAACATACTCCCTGCCATAGGATGTCTCATATCATTCATATGATGACTATCCATGAAAGGAGGTGGCATACTGAACATTGGATTTGGAAACGGCGGAGGAGGGTGTTGATTTATTTGATGTGGGGGAGAATTAATCGCATTTCCAATCGTAGAAGCTGGTGAGGAACCTTCTGAAGGGCTGCACATTCTAAGGTCCTGGGCTTTGGGTGTGGAGGTTCTCTGTCTAGATTGACTTTGAGATGTGACGGTCGCCGAACACTTTGACGTCCGTCGTTTACGCAGGTTCATTTTATTCCTCGTGTCCTTTTTAGATTCGGGTGACTTCTGTATCGATGGATCTTCAGATACGCGCTTTTGTTTCATTAGTTTTGCTGTTGGTGCGATAGTTATTAAAGGCAGCGGCGATTTTTGAGTTTTTGATGGTGGTTCTTTCTCTTGACTAGTTTTTGTTGTATCTGGATTCGGGGAGCCAGATCTTTCGGTTTCAGTGGGTGAGGCGGATCGGCTTTTGCAGTTTTTCAGCCAGAGTTCAGGGGTGATGAGGTTGGATGACGAGGACGCGCTCACCAGGTGAGGGTTGAGATCGAGGTGCGCTTGCGTCTCACGGCAGAAGATGTGCATCTTGTATTGGTTGAGGCATTTGTCGGAGCAGAACTGTAGCTGGGTGGCTCCATCCTAGAATGAAGATATCAATAAGTAATTTTAGGACCTACTTACATAAAAGGTACTTAATGTAGGTAGGGTACTTATATTTTTCGATATAGCTCTAAAAAAATAGCATCCATCAAAAGAAGAATGCTAGAGCACCAACAAGATACTTGGGGTCCTAACTGGCACATTCGACATTCCTCTTCAAAGGCACGTGGGGTGTCTAACGCTAAACAATATTTTGTTAAACTTGATCAAAATTGTACGTAAGTAGCATGTACTTAATTTAATTTTTAATTCATTGTGGATCTTAATATCTAAATTAATAATAGTATATATATATAATAAATATAGTATAGTATGTATATATGTATTATATATATATATAATAGTCGTGGGGAGTCGGTGGATGGAGGCGGCTCAAGACCGTTCGTCGTGGCATTTTAAGGGGACGGACTACTATGTCCAGCAGTGGGCTTCTACAGGCTGATGATGATGAATGGCAAACTATTTCTGAGATATTACTGACATTTTGAGTCCGATTTAAAAAAGCTGGTATTCTTTTTAAAATCGAAAAGAAGAAAATTTAGGTCAAAAACTCAGAATATAGACTAGCACTTTATTCTGAGGTCAAAAAGTTTACCCATTTCAAGTAGCGCTCTGTAGCCAGCGTAGCCTATATATATATTTACCTACCTATCGTTGTATTCGTATCACATCCTTAGCTATAGAAGCATAGTATTCTACTACCCACCTGAAAGTCAACATAGGCCACTGTATGCCTCACATGGCGACACCAATCACAAGTCTTGGCACGCTTAAAGTTTGCGCGCCGTGATTGGCTGAAGCAGAGCTCGGAGCAGAAAGCGGCCCCCGCTTGTTGTAGGGCTCCGGAGTCGCTGGTGATGCTTTTGTTGCACCACGAGCATTCATCTGGAAGACGGAAAAAGAACCTCAGTAAGTAAAGGAACACACGCTACAAATATAGCGAACATTTTGGCAGTTGCAATGTTCCAAGTCCAAAACTTCTAAAACTGGAAATATGACTTTTTGGTCTAGATCAGCCTTTCCCAAAGTGGGCGATAACGCTCCCTTGAGGGCGCTGCCGGCCTAAAGGGGGCAGTAAGAAACTGCCCCCCAGTAAGAAACCCAGAAAAAAATGGGGGCATTTTGTTTTGAATAAAAGATACTCCTGTCTGAATACTAAGACTATTCTGACAAAATAAGTTTGGGAACCGCTGGTCTAGATGTTTCCCCTTATAAATATTTAGGCATTTTCATTCCCCGTCAGCTACCGTCAAATTGTTGGTTCAGAACGTCTCTGGTCCAATTGAGGGACAGCTATCGATTTGAGATCATACGAGGTTGCCAAATGTGCCCAGATGTTACACATCGTCAAACTTTTCCGCTTCAACTCGCTCAACAAAACTCTGGGTCATTGTTTCAAAAATCTATATTACCTCGTAGGTATAAGTCTTGTCCGGTTATAGTATCTACAAAATGATACGAAGATTTGACTTCTAGTTTTTAAATTAGGTAGGTAATGAGAAACTATCGTTTCTGCGTTAAGTCTGGCTCTATAACTAATAGTTTCCTTTTAATTGAAAGTTCTTTTTTTTAAGATAGGTATAATCGGGTAAGATTTTTCAAAACACGAGGTTATCTAGATTTTTCAAACAATGATCCAGATTTTTTTTAAAGATTTTCATCCACAAAGTTCGACGACGTAGGTAGGTACTTACCTCCTACGGGGGAACCTTAAAAATTAAAATAATGAAATGGATCCGCGTGTGGATATAAAAAATAATGAAAAGATTTCGTTTATTGAAAGTTCGTCTCGTTTTCCCTCCAATTAATTTGCGAATGATATTGGATGTAAATAAAAGCTTTCAAAAAGCTCCGTGTAACTTGACTCCGGCTTTGTAGGTACATCTCGTTGAACCTTGTTAATTTACATTTACAAACTAACGACTGGAGATCGAATTCTGCGTTATCCGATGCCTAAATATGGCTCCATCTCTACTATTTCCTTGGATTTGGTCTCAGAAAAGCATAATATAGTCTTTAGTAAGATACCTAGTATGTTGTACTGTATTATATGCGTGAAGTTGAAATAATAGGGATGGTTAGATTACTGAAAACTTTACCGCAAGAGGGCGCTGTGTATTATTGTTACCTCAATAAAAACTTTTCACTGCCTTCTAGGTTTTCTAAGCATTGGTTTGGTTTTTTCGAGTGTTTTTTATAGTTTTTGTGATGTAAGTATTCTTTACACCTGAGGTAGAATTCTCGTAATTATAAAACATTCAATTCACATAATAATCTCGTCTCAATCCCACTGTCACGTAGTAATTGTAATCTTCGCATACATAATAGTTACTACGTGACAGTGGGACTGAGACGATGTTATACTGTGAATTGAATGTTTTATAAAAACGAGAATTGGGCCTGTTAATTGAATGTTTTATAAAAACGAGAATTGGGCCTTTGGTGTATCGCCCAGTTGAAGGAATTGAAAAAAAAAG
The DNA here is from genome assembly GCA_951392215.1 of Epirrita christyi. NCBI lineage: Eukaryota > Metazoa > Arthropoda > Insecta > Lepidoptera > Geometridae > Epirrita > Epirrita christyi. The sequence goes on along the minus strand of OX595843.1, from coordinate 14,272,409 downwards.
TGCATCGCTGCAATGAAAGAAAGGCGGCCTATTCGAAAGATGCATTTTTATTACCATGGAACTAATTGTCAGTAATCTTCCCTTTTGTGTATCCTTGAAAGGCAAGACAAGGCAAAGCTCTAATCAAATGAAAGGAACAGATCCTTGACCGTAATGTTTCTTATCTTTGAACGACGATCGTAGGAAGGAAGGTTGGTATTATAATACACGCAAAAGTCACATACGTAGTCATGATCCCACACTAAGATTACCAGGAACTACGAGTACCATGGTACCACAACACCCAGACCCGGAACAAATATTTGCAGACCGTACAAACATTTGTCCCGCAGCGGGAATCAAACCCTCAACCTTTCACATCTCAGCCGGCTACTCGTCCACCGCGCCACAAAGGTCGTCAAAGCCCCAAGCGTTTTCTAGGTTCTATTTTTGGTCGCAGGTTCAAACCATAGCAGTATTTATTAAAACCGTGGCGCTTGTTTATATTTATGTATGAAGATTTCTGTTTGCCTTTAGGCGCAGCCGGAGAAATTAAATTCAAGTAGACTTGTAAGAGATATAATAGATTTTAAAACACATATATACAGTACCTAGTATATTACCTATTTCAGAATTGAAAGAATTCCTGATAATATATAGACAAGATAGCATCTAAATACCAGCACCTTGCTCATAACACCTGGCTGGATAAACGGTGTTTTTTATTGTGTACCCCTGAGTAATTATACCAAGAAAACAACTTCATAAAAATTATCTGTAAGTTTTTATCCGATGATTGGGCACTTTAGATAAACCAACCCTCAACTTATTCGTTAATTTCCCGCCCTTTTCAACGTAAAAATAAAAATCGCTAGGGTTGTGTTCTGAAACTCGATTCGTAGAAACAAGGTGCAATATTGGAGGGTGCTTGTTCTCAGAAATTCAATGCAATTTGTCGTTTTTACGTTTTGATATCAGTGGATATCTATTTATTTTACACCTATTTTTACCCATCATCATTATCATCATCAGCTGCCTTTACGTCTACTGCTGGACGAGGCCTCTCCCATAAAATACAAGGGGGGGTAATTGCCATAATCAACACGCTAAGCACGCTTAGTTTCAAGGTGCCCCCAAAAACACCCAAATAGCAAATTTCATCCAAATCGTTACAGCCATTTCCGAGTTCTCAAAATAGATTAGTTACCCATCTCCCACGCACGACTTTTATATACGTTTCATGCTAATGGTCATAATATGGCCAGATTTGACATAAAATAACTTGTAGAGGCTCTACGGTAGATACTTGAAAAATGTAATTCCGTTATTAGTAGCTGTAAGGCAAGTGTAAAATACAACACACACACACACAACAGGACACACAACAACACACAGGTTACAGGTTTTACAACGGCAAGCCAAGTACGGTGATCTTTTGCTCTATAGCTAGAGTATAATTTTCTTTATCGGTGATTGTTGTGCCATCTTTCCATCGGGTCTTATAAAGCTTTCATTTTTAATTTACCTTTATTCTTCTGTTCGCTGGCCTGCTCCGGGCTGGACGCATCGCGGGCGCGGGAAGCCGCCCAACGCCGAAGCTCCAACCGTTCGTACCCGTACCAGCCCAGAAGCTCGTTCATAGCCGTCTCTGCAAACTCCTGAAATTGACAAAAGAAAGTGTTGGTTACAAATAACTTTTCAATAAAAAAACCGACTTCCACCATTCACCTCTGTGACGCGGTGGGCGAATGTTCGCCTGCGACGCAGGAGGTTGCGGGTTCGATCCCCGTCTCGGAACAAATATTTGTGCGATCTGCAGATAATTGTTGCGGGTGTTCTGGGTATTTTCTATGTATAATAAAAAATATCTATCTATGTAATGTGTTGTATTATGTATATCAGTTATCTAGTACCCAAACCACAAGCTCTGCTTAGCTTGGGGCTAGATAATGTTGTGTGAAATGTCCAGCATTATTTATTTATTTATTGTATTCGACTAAATATCTGGAAGATATTTTGATGGTGAAAAAACAAGAGTGGCGAAAGGATTAAATCACCATGATACTTTCTAAATGCAAATGCTTAATTTGTTGAAATTACCAATATCGCTATATGTATGCCAATAATATTTTAGGAGTTCCCTCAACTCATGGATTCTATCATCAGAACTGGAAAATGGGACCAATCTGGAAGTATATGTATATCTGTTCAAATAAAAAAAGCAATTTTCCAAATCGGTATAAAAACGAAGGAGATAAGTATATGAGGTAACAAACATTAAAAAAAATACAACCGAATTGAGAACCTCCTCCTTTTTGTGAAGTCGGTTAATAAACTGTAAAAATAATGTAAACGTACATTGGTATCACAATCGTTGCTCTACCCACAGACAACACCTACAGATATTTTTAATGAGTCGTTTTAAATAACCCTGCTGATTTATACAAAATAAATGGCTGAAGCTTGACCCCCTTTTCGCAATTTTATTGCCAACGATCCGATAATAAATATTGCAAACGCGATTAAACAACGCGTTACTCAAGAATAAGTATCTGTGCCACAAAAATGTAATTTTAAACTTGTCGCGGTAATGTACCTACTAATGTAATTTCTCTTGTGTCGTTTTGATAAAAATCAATGTGCGACTTCAAAACGGCTGGACCGATTTTTATAAAATTTTGAGGCTATCTTCAGAATAGCCCAACGGGTGAAGTTTGGTAACGATCAAATTAACATAATTTTTTTTTGTTAGTCCCTTTTGAAGCCGTGTGATAAGAATAATTTATTATTATACCTATACCATTTGTGAATTACATCAAAGTGGGGGTTCATGGCACTTTTTCTCCTAACGTCCCCCAGTGGGGCCAGACAGGTGGGGGACGCTGAAAGTGAACGAATTATAATAGCCATCGTTATTAAAAGAGCGAAGCGAGTGAATTGACGTTTGTATTCGTATGTATGTAAGTTAGTAGAGTATTGTTACTCACAGTAATGTTATGAACTGAATTGGTCTACGGTGCGGGTCGTTGAGATATTGGGGTTCAAAAGGGGATAAAAATAAAAGTGAGACGATCCGCACAAGAAATATGAAACAGCTTTGTTTGGACATTTAAAAACTACTTTTAATTTTATTTTAAACATTAGTTATGTGCAAAAAAACAGCTATAGTAATAACTCAATAGTCTATGATAACAGCTGAATACGGACGGACAGACCATGGCGAAACTATGCGATGAAGGAAGGGTTCCTTGTCCGACTTCAGAATCTTAATAACTCTGAAGCTCCCAAAATTATGGAAATGACGTTGTACCTACCTAGTTCAAACACAAAGTACAGAGGCGGCGTAATTTCTTCGATACACTAAACTGTACAATGTTGCCTATAGTTTCCCTACAATATACATCATGATCATGATACACTTGCTAGGTTATTTTCAGGTATTAACTGACTTCAAAGTGTGAGTCGGACTCGCGTGGAGAGGATTCCATACAAGTACAACCACTAGAAACCACCATACCATTAGTAGAACCATAGTAACCACTGGACCAATTTAACTTATTGGTCGATCCAAATGATTTATTTGGATCGTTGCTGGAGGCGGTTCAAGACCATTCATCATGGCATTCTAGATGGGAGGCCTATGCCCAGCTGTGAACTTCTACAGGGTGCTGATGATAATGTTGACTACGTGATAGGTCAGCGATGCGATGTATAATTTTCTGCACGCTTGAGATAATTAATGCTTAGGTTTAGTCCAGAAATGTAATAAGCAACTATACACGGGCGTGTAACACTCCACGGATTTTTGTATGGAATTTATTTATAGATAAGCAGCTGTCGCTGATATTATGTCCACATCAACGCAGTGAGGAAATGGAGGAATGTCTAATTTTGGGTCATTTTTTGAAGTTCTGAATTCTCCTTTCGTAGCCAGTTGGCGAGCTTGTTAGCATTTGAATTGGAAGTGTCCTCTAAAATAATAGGTATTAATACTAATAATAATTACATTACTTATTATTATTTTGGTGCCTAACATAGCTCTAAGTCATACTAACATAATATGGATCTTGTTATCTGAAATAAAATTATTATTATTATTATTATTATGGGCGCTTTTCGGTATGCCTATTATAAAAATCCGTGTGGTGGTACACCACATAGTGTAGTTGCTTGTTGAATTTGTAGACACAAGCCTCCGTAATAACGAGATACGCCTGCTACGATCACGCTACGATCCGTAGCAGGCGTATATCTCGTAGGTATAGTCTATTAGGATGTTAGTTCCGGTTTTCACATCTTCTATCTCTGTCCACGTCCGCATAGACGCTATTTTTCATAATCATTTCCTCATTTCAGATTATACCTCGTAGTGAAATCCCTAGCTCTCTCCATAACCACATTGCCGTAAGACATCACTGGCAACATGCACTAACTTTCGTCTTGAGGCTTTGCGGTATCTGTAACGAGAAGATATGGCGTAGTTTCCCGAACGCTGCCCATTCGAGTTGGATTCGTCGGTTGACCTCATTGATGAAGTTGGACCTTCCTAGTTGTAACTTCTGGCCCAAATAGACATAGTGGTCAACAACTTTGACAATATCGGAACGTGTACCGGCATAGGTGCGACATAGACATTTTTCATGGGCAGGGTTGCAATTTTTGAATATCACTGAGCGACTAAATATTTATTTATTTATTTATTTTGGAAAAACTAACAGCAGATAAAAACATAGTAAAAAGAGAAATTTAGTATCAAAAGGCTAATTATAAGTCTTCACTTATAGCAGCAGTAAAACCTATAAGTGCAAGTAATACATACATAGGTAGATGAATTAACAAGAAAAAATAAAATTATCAAGAAAAATATTCAAGCTTATTACAAAGATACACAGAAATAATAATAAAAAAAACCGATTCAAGAAGAAACCAAAAAACTGAAAACTAATCATAATTATATATACTTATGTAAACTATGAGCCAAAGAACTCGGAACTCAACACACGCCTCATCCTCGGAACACTACAGTTGAACAAAGAATAGAGTATAAGATTTTTAGTTATCAATGAGTTTCAGATATATAGAAATTGGAAATCGTGGAATAAACGGCAATTTTACAGACATATAGTAACGCAATGACTTTTAAAAATCGCACCCCAGAGGGCCTAGCCAAACGGCATTCGCTTCGAAGCGATTCCATTTCTACAGTCGTAATTCAATACAAAAGACCACGTGACATATCGATAGCTAACGTCAATGCCATACATTTTGGACTTTTTCTACTGGCGTCATCGCTATTAGAATGTTACTTTGTCTACGGCCTCAGGTATACTTTATTGGTTAGATAAATAAAATGCTACGGATCGTAGCGTGATCGTAGCAGTCGCGTTGCGGACTCGTAGGTAGGCTACGATGTTTACCACGAAGATCCTATCCTATCCTACTTCCTACTAATATTATAAACGCGAAAGTTTGTGAGTATGGATGGATGTTTGTTACTCTTTCACGTAAAAACTACTGAACGGATTTTAATGAAACTTTACAATAATATACCTTATACATCAGAATAACACATAGGCTACAATTTATAAAGATATTGGGTGAATTGCTCATAATATGACGATAAGTGTCAAGTAATTAGGAAAAAATCTACCATCTGCGAGCTATTCTGGCGTGCGCTGCCAAAACCGCTAGAGTTACACATATTGTAATGTATGATATAAATGTGTATATTAAATAGTCCTACAAAAAACCCGCCACAGTATATATCTTTATCTTATGTGTAAGCCATTACAGCCAAAATGTGTATAATACACTCGAGAGCAATGAATCCGGGTCACTTAAAGAATCCTAAAAATCTCGGAAACTAAAAATGCTAGGTTAATGCAATAAATTGTATTTAATAGACAATGTAATACTCCTTAAATGAAGGTATTAAAACTTCTTAGTTATTGTAAAGTTATATCATAAAAAAATCAAATTTGAAAAAGGGCCACTTTCGAAGATGGAACTACGAAATTACAGCATTTGGTTTTGCTTTTGTTTGTAATCTGTCATTTATCATTGTTTGATTTCTGTTTTTTTGTTGTTTTTTTTCTGCGTAAACGCAGTAATGGAAGCACGAGGAGGCAATACGAAGTATTAAAATTCAAGAAAATCGTAATAAAGTTCAAAAATTTCATGTTTCCTATTTTTGTTTTAAGGAGAGATCAGCAGTTTTTTCTTTATGTAATTTTGTGTTAATAAAATGTATGGTGACTCATATTTTTTTTACCTTCATTTAAGGAGTATTACATTGTCTATTAAATACAATTTATTGCATTAATCTATCATTTTTAGTTTCCGAGATTTTTAACATTCTTTAGTGACCCGGATTCATTGCTCTCGAGTGTATTATAAACGCGAAAGTTTGTTATCTATTATGTTAGATACTTCTTCACGCTCAAACAGCTGAACGAATTTGTGTGAAATTTGGAGTGGGGATACCTTATACCCTGGATTAACACATAGGCTACTTTTCATAATCATCATCATCAATTTTCATCATTATTCACGCGGGTGAAACCGCGGGGCGCAACTAGTATATCATAATGTTAGTTCCGTTTTCCACCACGTTCATTCCTTTTCCGCATACTCTAGAGGTATTACTTTTACGCAGATCACGATATGTTAAGTCGGTTAAAGCCGTGGTAGTCTCGGCCAAGTTGTAGACTCCTCCAACTCTTGTGTACGTCGTAATAGGCGACTAAGGAATTACACCAGGTGCTGGACAGCAGCATCCACCTGTGAGTACTTAACACCAAGTTGGAATCACCAATCCGCCTGCCAACCGTCGTGATTATGGCAAATCCCCCCATTGCACGATATGGGTTAAATTGTATGCTATACATGCTTTGGGGGAGGCCCGATCCAGCAGTGGATGTCCACGTAAATGTGGTACTGAGATGGGTATGAGGTTCCTAAAACGCATATTTAAATACAATGTTTCACCCACATAGACTAGTATGGGTATTTCGCAAAAGTCCAACATTGATATTGTTCTAATGAAGACGTTCATTATCACAGAAATCGTATATCTCTGACACACGAGCATCGAAAACCTGCTTTTAATTAATGCCGGTATGACAACGTTCATCGTCTAAGGTTTCAGAAGATGACCAGTCGTTACGCTAAGATAATTGGGTTCCTGTTACAGAAAGAGTTCTGATGGATGAGGTACAAACTGTGTTCATGCGACGGTGCTATGAAAGGCTATGAATGTTTTATCTCATGGTTCTAAAACGCGTTACGTCACCTACTTCACTTGCGGTAGTACTATATGGAACAAAACAGCGAAAATCCAAATTCCAATCTGTCTGACTAGTCAGGCTAACAGTTTGGAATATTTTTTTCCAAACAGTTAGACTATCGAACTGTTGGTAGGAAAGATTGGAATAAACGCAACGTTGGGTGCGTTCTGGCCAAAAACCACAAAGAAAAATGTCCAAAACCAATGTCCAAAAGTAATAATGTCCAATTATAAAAATGTCTAATTATTAAAATGTCCAGTACTAAAAATGTCCAATACACCGCTGAAATAGTGGAGCGTTCAGTTTTATTTTTTATTAGACGCACTCACTTTTAACACACTTAATAAATTTGATTTATTTTATAAAAAACTTCTTTTTTTTTTAACTTAACACATCTTAACTCATCTTGCTCGCGGCTTCGCCCGTGTGGGACCTCTATTTTAGCTCCGCCCGCATGTGGAAACTCTATTCTAAATGATTATAAATATTTATAATTATTATAATAACCATCACCAGCCTATTTACGTCCATTGCAGGACGAGGCCTCGTCATTGAATATAATGGTTGGATTTTCCATAATCACCACGCTTGGCAGGCAGATTGGTGATCGCAGTTCGGTGTTAGGTACTCAGGTGGATGAAGCTGCCCATCACCTGGTGTAATCCAATTCCCTTAGTAAGGCTTTTACTAAATCCACGGGAGGAGATGGAGGGGGTCTATTCTTAGGCCAGACACACCACGGCAAACTGCTAGGGGCCTTGTTCATAATCATTTTTTATACCTATTTTAGTTAAAATAGCTTTTGTCTTCTTCTCTCTGATGTAAAATGGCATATGTCAAAACAATACAATAGTTATTTGTTATACAAGTGCAAAGTTGCTTTAAACCGTGTGCTCAATTTTGATGACCGAGCAAGCGAAGTATTCAAAATTAGAATCCTGGGCGTTAGCGAGGGATCAAAAGAGCACGAGGTGAAAAATCTTTACGCTCGAGTGCAACACGTAACTTTTCATCCCACCTCAGCGAGGAAATGACTTATTGCAAAAAAAAACATTTACAATCACATGCGCATTTTTAACAGTTTCAGTCAATTCTGTTTGTCAAAATAAACTTCCTCGTCGCTAGAATCACTAATTTTAGGTTTTTCACTTGTTTTCAAGTTTCTTGTTTTTAACCTAAGGTTTTAACAATATGACGTGAAAAGAAAATGGTGCGCGTAAAGCAAATTAAATAAAAAGTAATACACCAAGAAGGTTCCGAGTCTGAGTTTTTAACAAATTAAAAAAGGCTGTATGTTAAATTCGGCACCATGGAGGTAGAAGTAAGTAGGTTTAATGATGTTTTGAATGCACAAACTTAGCACACGATGTTCTAAATTCAATTTTACTTTATCCTCTAGTGGATAAAAACGGCTTTTACACTCAGATATCGAATAGCAAAAATACTCTTTCCGAGATAGTGGGATGAGAAACATATTTTAACTAAAATAGGTTTCAAAATGATTATGAATAAGGGGGTAGGAATATAAATGTATGAAAAGATAAATTAATTCGTTGAACTTTTATACTAGTTAGCCAAAATAGTTTCTCAAAAACATTAAAAACGGGCTAACGGGTTAAGCTGACGGGTGCTATGTAATTTTCGTTTTGTTTAATTTTACCTCCAACTAGCAGTGCTGCCAGTATTCAGTTGCGTAATAATTATCGCTCAAAACACGATACTCCGAACGTAGCCGGATTCTGTTCTAAATACGATACCATTGCGGATAATGTTTGTTTTCTGATAATGAACGGTAATAACGTGCCGTAACTAGGGCGGTGCTACCCGGTGCGGGCGGCACAGGGCGCAGACCCTAAGGGGGCACAGAAATGACCAGGGTCATCATAGTGGTGTTGAAATTTGTAACAATTTAATCTCTCACAGTCACCAGGTTCTTAGTTGAAACCTTTCTTTACGAAAACTAAATCACTTTTTAGAATTTCTCGTGGCTTGCTCCGCTCGCCGATTTATTATGACAAATTTGTATAAAGGCGTATTTTTTGCTGCACTCTCCTTGAGCTAAAACATTGAACTTTTCGCTATTCGGTCCACTCGCCGGAATGCCTTTTGTCCAAATCACCAAAAACACTGGGTTTTACATAACTCGCTTTGCTCGCATGTTTCTTCAGTGTGTTTTAGTCATCTCGAGGTTAAAATACAAAAAAAACCGCGGATCACTAAACTCGCCAGTAATTTCTGTAGTTATGTTTGTGTTGAACATGTCCTTGAAATCAAAACAATGTTTTTTTGCAGCTCGCTCCGCTTGCCGGTATCTTAACATAAGTGGCTGGGCTAGGGCATTTTCTAGGGCGCACGAGCCCGTACCGGCGTACTAAAGGCTATTGTAGCCACGCATTACTTGATGACGTCTGTGGCGCGGCGAGCGAGTAGTCGGCTGCGATAAGAGGTTGCGGGTTCGATTCCCGCTGCGGTACAAATGTTTGTATGATCTACAAAATATTTGTTCCGGGTCTGGGTGTTATGGTACCATGGTACTCGTAGTTCGTGATACCCACGACACAGGGAATCCTAGTGTGGGATCAAGACTACGTATGTGACAGTTGGGTGTTATGTTAGTTATTACTTGTACTAAACGCAATGAAGGAAATCGATAACGAGTTTGCCCTTCAAATATTGAATTCATTTGGATTATAACGAACTTGTCCTACATTTTTCCGATGACGAAATTGCCCATGTTGACGTAAAGAGACTAACCCATCATGAGTAATTGTCATGATTTTCGTAGAGCACTTCCACTATATTTTGACAGGGGAAATTGCAATAAGCTGGCGAACTTTCTATATTACTCAAAATGCTGACCAGTAACCAGCAGAGCTTAGATAGGTAATCAGCAGAAACGTCAGGTTTTTTTCCCCAAAAACATGCAAATGAAAAAAAAAAAAAAACTTTTCCCCGTCATTTCTATAAAAATCTCTAATCTGGCAGCATTTGCGTTCGCTCGCAACACCATCTGTTGATGACGACGACAGACTGCGGAGTCATAAAATGGTCATAAATGTGGAGCATTGGCTAACTTGCACGACAACAATATTTCCTGAATCTCAGTAGTCATCAATTACTTATATGACGACCACTGTGGCGCGGCGGGCGAAGGTTCACCTGCGACGCAGGAGATTGCGGGTTGGATTCCCGCCTCGGAACAAAAATTTGTACTGTCTGCAGATATTTGTTCAGGGTGTTCTGGGTATTTTTCTATGTATAATAAAAAATATCTATCTATGTAATATATTAAGTATATCAGTTATACCCATAACACAAGCTCTGCTTAGCTTGGGGCTAGATAATGTTGTGTGAAATGTCCAGCATTTATTGATTTATTTATTTATATAAATTTTGTCATTATAGAATTGAAACTTTCGTGGTTGGGAATCATTGGTTCGGGGGTGGTGCTCATGATTTAGAGGCTTCTGAACTCAGTCTCGAAACGTCAGCAAAAGTGACGAAAAACAGTGGTAATTAGCCGTTTTTTCAATTCAAAATTTTGACAATGTTTACCAACTTACATTTCCCGGATGGACAAAGCACGATTAGTTACTCAACGCGTGTTGGGTAACGTAAAACTGGCCGTCCATTATTCAGTTCAGTCAAACCACCTAAAATCACACACGAAACAGGAATATCCAATGTCCTAATTATGAAATATGAATTACTTAAAATGTTACTAAAATTCGTTCAAATGTTATTGTTCGGATTTCAATAACTAATATGAATTTGAATCGTGGAATAGATCTACTAATAAGCAGAGTCAGTTTGTGCCCGAAGACTTTTACTCAGTTTTTAGGGTTCACCTCAACAACCTAGATTAGCTGAAGGGTTGAATTTCCTACGTTATTATCAGCAGTTTAGCATACCTACATAGTTTCCACTAAGACTGTTTAGCTGGTCACAGCGTAACACTATCCCTATGATGTTGTGATATCCAATATAACATAAATGCTTTTAATGGCAGTAGCTTGGCTAAGGTAAATTTAGGAGCGTTCGTAACCCGACACCGCCGACGGCGACCTACGCAGTGTTGCCAGTTGAAAGTGTTGGAAAGTTATGGCACTTTTACTTGCAATAAAATTGCAATTTTTTTTATTTGCCATGGACAAAGTGGCGAATGCTCGTGCATCGTGTTGTTGGAAACATTAGGCACTTGATGTGTCGTAGGATGTTTGTTCCTAAATAACATTAAATTGCTTAATCAAGGGGTTATTTGAGACATCGCTCATATTCATGTCCATTGCAAGCAAATGAGATACCCACATATCTTCCTCTTAGGTCGTAATAATGCCAGAGAGCTGATTATAAGTTTTGACAAGCAATTGACACGGACGTATGGTGTTGTGTTACACGGATTTTTGTATGGAAAATGAGGTTCATAGAGTGTACGCTAGGGGCGCTCATCGGTGTCGCCATACAAAATCCTTGTTACACTACACAATACGTCCGTGTCAATTATGTGCTAAAAACTTAGAATCAGCTCTCAGGGCCTTGCGACGAAGGTGAGGCTCCATTAATGCACATGACCTCATCACTTCTGATAATTATAAGAGGAGCATCTAAACCGGACACCCATAATCACTTACAAATATGGTGTCTCCCTTGACCCAGTGGCCGGGCTGACAAAGAACTAATCGTAGGCGCGCATTCGATATGCCCCGCGTCCCAGAGCTCACGACATTCATTAGGCGGGGCCGGGAAAAGGACGCAGTGCAGTCGAGCCAGTGGACAAAGAAGCGAGATAAATAAATTATTCCAGAGCTAAACTCAAACTGTATCGAGATCCAAGCATATAGGTAGTTTTTTTAATTTAATTGATGTTAAATTATACCTTTGTCAAAAAAGCTCAAATTCGATTGCATTGCCTTTACATAGTAAATTGTACCTACTTACTTATTTCTTAAGCCAGTTTAAATCTAAGCAATTTAACAATGTATATGTTGTACTTATTGAATAAATTAAATATGAATGCAAGACGCATTTAAACCGATCAAAAATCTATTTTTGAGTCGTAATTCACGCCTGAGCACATTGTACGTATTGAATACCGGTCGAAACAACTAATCAGAAAAAAAAGCTAAATTCGCCCGAGCGAGTAAGCAAACAGGAAGCTATTATGTATTTAATTTGGGTTATATTGTTGCAAACATTAATTATTAAGTATGTTACCTTGGTGTGCCACCATATTGTGTTCGGCCTAAAAATAGACCCCTCCATCTCCTCCCGTGGATGCCGTAAAAGCCAACTAAGGGATTACACTAGAGGATAGGCAGCAGCATCCACCTGAGTACTCAACACGAACTGCGATCACCAATCCACCTGCCAAGCGTAGTAATTATGGCAAACCCATTGTATTATTTCGTCCGCAATGGACGTCTGATGGCTGACAAATATGTTACAAACGTAATCCTCAGAAATAATAATAACTAGCAAAATTACAAATTCTGTAAATCTCTCACTGCTGAAATGAAACACGTAGATAAAGTTAACCAGTATTTTAATCAAATTCTCTTTCTCGTTTCTCCCCAAACTGTGGCAAGGGTGAAGCCGAGACGGCACCGTCGGCAAACATATCGGGTGTCAGCGACTAGTGGAGCTTATAATTTACCTAATGCCGTGTAAAACGATCGCTTTGCTAATGTACGCCGATAATATAGATGTGGACTGATTCCAACGTTAGAACCATGTTGGAAATAGGAACATGACTTGGGAATTTGAGTGTTGTAGAGAAAAATATAAACTTTGAAGCTTACAATTATAATGCTGATTTGTCTAGTTATTGTGAGAAAAACCATCAAGTTATGTAAGATATCACATCAATATAACTTTTCATTTAAAAAACCGACTTCCGCCATTGTATCCGACTAAATAATTTTGGATGAAAAAAAAATTATGAAAGAACCATAGTGGTGAAAAGATTATTATACTTTCTGAATGCAAATGCTTGGTTTGTTGCTGAAAATATCAAAATCGCCATATGTATGCCTACAATATTTGAGGAGTTCCCTCAATTCCTCATGGATTCCATCATCAGAACTGGATTCTGAAAAAAATGGGACCAATCTGGAAGTATATATCTATTCAAATAAAAAAAGAATTTTCCAAATCGGTTCATAAACGCCGGAGATATGCGGTAACAAACATAAAAAAAAAAAAATACAACCGAATTGAGAACCTCCTCCTTTTTTGGGAAGTCGGTTAAAAATAACTAAAATACGTGATTTTTCAAACTTTTTCCTATCGATGACCAAGCCATAAATACAATTGGCAGACATTTACTCGATACTTTATTTTTTTGAAAGTTATGCCTTTAAACTAGATTTTTTTAAATTTCTAGGAAACAACTTCAGTCACATCCAAAATAAATACTCACCGAAGGAAAATATAGTGTATGTTTAGTGGTGACCAAACCAATATTTGCCAAGACTAATTAGATTCTCATAATAAATTAAATAAGATTTGAGACTTTACTTCTGTGCAAGATATGGTTGTGCGATATTCAATCTTATTCCGTTAGTATATGCGTCTAAAAGGCGATTCACACGCATACCTATATGCATATTATATTTTCGGAGCGCACTCTTAACAAACCCTATTACCTACAACCCCTTCACTCGATGAACTAAATACATTATAAACGTTACACGAATTCGATGGATGGAGGCGACTCAAGACCGTTCGTCGTGGCTTTCTAGAGGGGAAGCCTAGCAGTGGGCTTCTACAGGCTGATGATGATGATGATGATGATGATTACCGACCATTACAGTTGTTACTGAGTTTCAAAGGAGCAAGGTAACTACTTTTATTTAAATCCAGCCTCTTATAGAGCAGCCGTAAAAGCGACGTGCATTCGCAACGGCTACCGTTCAATCCAGTTCAGACACAACACAGAAGATTTTTAAACTCATTGCTAGTGATATATTTCATTCAGCCCTAACGAATAATTTAAAAGATAGATTTAAATTAAATTCTTTATTGCACATAAAAGATGTACAAAGGTGAACTTAATGCAAAAAAGCATTCTCTTCCAGATCTTTTTTCAGCAATGCACCAAGGTTAATCTTGGTGTATTGCTGAAAAAAGATGTGTCGGTAGTGCACAGAAAGGGCCCTACCTACTACCTGCCTACCACCTTAGTACTTACCTACTAATAATGCCTAAGATATTAAATAAACTAATATATAAATAATAATGATAAGATTTGCTGTTTCAATCTTCAAAGTAATTTCAGGTTTTATAAACTCAGATAGAATCGGGGACTCCCAAAGGTTTCGTTATCTTTGTTCAATAATAACATCCATGTTGGTCATGGTATTGGTCAGGTTTCCAAGGAATTTACCATAAGCACATTTTTCTAGTCTCATGTCTCATGTTTCTTAATGATCGTGAGAGTGCTGGAGTAGTATTATAACCTCTAGCCACCTATACCACAATTTCCTCCCTAATGAAGCCTGGGGTTCGTGTTATGTAACCTACAATAGCTAGATCTTACTTAGAGTCAAAAGACATGCTATAAGAGCTTTATAGTCTTGAACACCATTACATAAGACAATTCTGCAAAACATTTTCAAAACATGGCATTAAAGGGACATGGGATTTAACAACGATCTTTAATACTCTATTATAAGATCGTTGGGATTTAATTCAAGAGCAATTCATAACAATGTCATTATAAAGCTAATCACAATTGACAATGTAGGTAGGTACATGAATTTAGCATCCTCTTGTAGGTAGGTAGGTATCACTGTTTCGCGTTCTCAAATTTCGGGTATCGCTTGCCCGCTCTATACAAACTAAAGTTTGTGTTCCTTATTTCCAATTCCAATTCAAGTCAATAATATTATGTAGGCACAATCTAGATACTAATATCTAGCCCTATCTAGGTTTGTTAGTTTCCCATTCAATTGTTTAGAATAAAACTTGGGTTATAACAATACAAATCTTTTGGGTCGGTGTGATTTGGAAACCTAAGTTATAAGAAAAACCAAACCAAGAGAGAGAAACCACGGGTCTAGATATGAGTGAACGATGTTTACAATGTTTTATCGAGTCTGACGACTTATTAATATCCAAAATAGAAGCAAACTTCGTTTATATGATGAGAACTCAAGCTTCCTAGCAGTACACTACTCTTAACTTTTTAACTAAACTTTTTTTGGCTTTGGTTCAGGTAGTTTTTTGTTATTCGAGTGGTGACAGGCTTGTGGCGTCAGGCTTATGACCATAATAGGAGCATTAATCAGCACAAGCACACAGTAGCGCTAAATTAACTTATTCGAAGCGTCGAGTTACACTTACACAGCTACTAAGTGACTAGCCAGAATTAGACTAACATACTGAAATAGACGCTCAACACTATAGAATAGCTAAAATGTTTAGAATGTGAAGGAGCTTTTGTCGATACATTGGCACTTGTAATAATAACAGAAGTATTATAGCATCATAATCATGTAAGTATGAATAACACTCTTTTAATAGACACTAAAGTGTACAACACACTTAATTCTTTCTCATGAAAACGTGGTCTGAAATTTAACTGGTTTAAAATTGCCTCGTCATTTTGAATGCTATTCCACAGTAAGAGACGGGTACATAGTATACATACTTAACATACATAACACCCAGCAACCACATACGTAGTTATGATCCCACACTAGAATTCCATGTGTCGTAGGTATCTACGTGTTCTATGGTACCATAACACTCTGAACCAGAACAAATATTTGCAGATCATACAAACATTTGTCCCGCAGCGGGAATTGAACCCGCAATCTCTCGCATCTCAGCAGGCTACTCATACGCGCCACAGAGGTCATCTATACAGGGTGTCCCAGAAGTCGACGTCAAGCTGGAAGCGGGTGATTGGTCAAGTCATAATAGTTATCAGAAAAAAAAAAAAAAAAACCAAGTTATATATTTTTAAGACTCTAGACATTTAAAAAACTTACTTAAAATGATTTTAGTGTACCCAAGGGCTTCCCTCAAGGACGTAATATTAAAATTTCAGTTTGAATGAAAAAAAAAATAAAGATTTGTAGTAACAGGAGTTAAAACATCATCACAGGGTGATTTTCTCGATTTTTTTAAAATGTCTATATTTTAAAAACATAACTTTGATTTTATTTTATATTTTTCTGATAACTATTATGACTTGGCCAATAACCCGCTTCCGGCTTGACGCCGACTTCTGGGACACCCTGTATAAATATTTTAAGCTATGGATATGGATTCCCATATGCATGGAGTTTAAATCATCTCACGTAATGCAACCCAAAAACCGAATATAAACTGTGAAATCAGTTTAGAGTCATCGGTTCCAGTCTCTTTTCTATACTCTTTTTGGATAAAACAATGCACTGCGGCCCAATTCTCTAACTAAAAATAGTTAAAATAGAGTTCGGATCAAGTTTCGATCTTGTGTCGATGTCTTAAATGTCAGAAATGGTATTCTCTTAACTTAAAATACAACACTGTAATGTGATTATATCGACATCTGACCAAAACTTGAACGATTCAAAGTTTTTCCAATAATTTTACATACTCTTTCCAATAAAATTATATATAACCATCCTACTCTAATGGTAGTCACCGTGAATTGAAAGTAGACTAAATTGTTAATTATGAGGGAGCAGAATACAAACTTTCTGTCAATTCACAATTCAGTCTCGATTCGGTTAACTTTCAGTGTAGTTATAAAATAATTTAGAGAATTGGGCCTCAGATTGTTAGCACGGTCATAGAATACGTAAACCAGGTATTACCTGCTTGTACCTACCTATATGTATATAGATAGGTACCTAGATACTCCATTCCAAGGAGCCTTAAATAAATCTATTGTAACACAACCCCTTTACTATAGCAACATAAACATTCATTTCCCACAATTACAATCTATAAAATAATAAAACCCTATCCCGCGAACAAAGGTAGCGAACCCACGGCGTTGCGTTACTTCTCCAATATCCACCTATCGATTATGCTTCACATGTTTCTCATTATACCGTCTGGTACGAAACAAAGAGAGTGTCGTGTTACTATGCATTACTCTTCTGGCAACTGGAGAGGCAGACTGTTTTGGTCATGAAACACCGCACTTTCAGGGAAGACCCGTTTTAGCTGGCAGCACTGTTTACCCGCCTTTGTAAATTAACGCTTCGTTTGGGTAATGAGAGCAGGTGTTCATTTTGAAGATTATAATTTAAATATTTATCCTACCTAACTAGTGAGGCACGCTTTAGAGGACTACACATACGCATGTTTATGTATATATCTGTGGCTTAAGTTAAAAGTTAATTAGGTTAGGTGAAGTAGATTAGGTTAAATAGAAGGTACTTGGTATCAATAACTTTCGTCAAGGATGTACCTACCTACATATTTATTTTATAGTAGTCGAGATTTTTAATTCGAGATTTTTCGTCCAACATTTTGATTTTGGATTTTTTATTCGAGATTATTCATAACAGATTTTTCATTCGAGATTTTTCATTCGAGATTTTGAATTCGGGGTTTTTAATTCGAGATTTTTCGTTTCGGGTTTCTCGTTCGAGATTTTTCATTTGAGATTTTTCCTTCGAGATTTTATTTCAAATTAGTTGATATTAAATTTTACTATGTATAATGATAGATATTTAGTTTTATGACTTTACTTTACCTAAATCGGCAATATTTCCCACTTTCCCACTAATATTCATGAAGGCAGTCTTTCTTTCTTTGGGCAAAGGATTAACCTCGACAAAAAGTCAAGTCGGTGTCTGATTACGCGATATGAATGCGATGCTATTTCTACTGTGGCTTGGTTTCGAATGGCGGCGCGGCTCGGGTTACTTTGTGACAACATGGGGTCCAACCACGGTTTATGGCCTGGCATGCTACTGGTCGTTTTTAAAATTAGTGTATGAGTTTTTCGAAGGACTTGTAATTTGAATTGTTTTAAAATGATGCCGCAAATGTTTCGAATAAACCTTACCTACCTAGAAATGATTCCTATGCGTAATGGGAGGATTTTTTTCTACGCCTTATTCCTAGACCTTGGATAGTGACACCATCCAGTTGAGAGCAAGCGTCATCGCTAGTAAAGAACTTAACAGCATTTACTGTGCTGAATTATGTAATTTAGCAAGTAGGTACCTCATTGTAATTATTGTGTGAAATTGTGTGTAAGCTGATAAACATATTGTACCTAATCGGTTTTAGTTCTAATTTTGTCCACCAGAACAGATAAGTTGGTTGCACTTGCACCCGCACGCACCAAGGTCGGGTAACTGACGAACAAAAAACACTAGCTGAAACCCACGACTTCGTCCGCATTAAAAACCCGCTGCTACCACTAAAAACCCTTCTATACTGCTACCTATCGAAGAGATCTGTTGAGCTTGTTTAGTGACGTTTGTGGTGTTTACAAACCTTAGAATAATGAGTCATTATTCTAAGGTACAAACATTACCGTTTGACAGCAATGATCGCACCAATTTACGCCTGTTGCAAACCTGTCGCGAGAAAGAGAACACGGAGGCCGCACTTAAGTAAGCGCCACACGCGCAAAAATTCATTGAAACTTTTGTGATGTAACCATGTTGACGCTTTTTCTCGGATAAATACAATAAAAGGACACAATGTATATACAAAGGCATTTTATGACAAGGATTAAGTAAAACAGAGGCCGAACCCCACCAGAATCAACCCCATGTATTGTGTATGCTCTTTGATTTTGAATAATATTTAGTACTTCCTAGTATAGGAGTGCAAATTCCCCTACAACGCTTTATCCATGATGCATGAATCATTAGGTATGTTGTTAATACAGATCGACTGCGGCAAGTAAAACAAAATCTTGTTGAATTAACAGAACAATAGTGTTTTATGGAAAAACAACCTATCAAAATCAAATTCCCATTCCACCCCACACGTCATAGAATAGGCGTAAAGAATAAAGCTAAGATACAGATACGCCAGACGGGTCGCATTACACGAAAATTAACGTCAGTCTGACAGGACGGCCGTGACGCAAAACCATCGCAAAACGGAGTCAAATGACGGCCGGTTAGTGGAGACGAGCATTAATTATACGGTATCATATTCAACCAGCCCTCGGTAGCGTGTAGTTTTATTGTTGTGACGAAGGAACGGCCGGAACCCCTTTTACGTCAAAATTTCAACGTAGGTTTTGTGATTTATGTTTTCGATTTTACAGTTTCATAGTTTGACGATAACTTTGTTTGTAGCTACAATTTATATAGTTCCTGTTTCACATGTTTTATTATCTCAAAAACTATTCGCAATTAGAATACGTGATACAAAATTTGGTAAAAATTACAATATTAAAGCCAACTTTCTTTCATTAAAGAAATTAGTTTGTTCTTCGATTGATTTCCAAACTGAGATATAATTTAAGAAACTATAGAAACGTCGACTTAAAAATAGAACTGTAAGCATTTGTCGTAGTACCTACTGTAATAGTTGTAAATCTAAGCTAAAGAAGTAGATATATTTTAGGGCTAAAAAGTATCTAGTTACCTAATTAACCACTAAGTTACTCAAGATAATTGTATGGCTTGAGTTGAGTAATAAACTGATACCGTAAACGCATATATTTAACCATTATCTCGTGACACAGATGCGTCTTCAATAAACTAAGACATAACTTATGAAACAGGCTAATTGATACTAAATATTTTCATAAAAAAATCTCAAATTATGTAAATAAATTACAAAGAGTATAGACAGCACATTTTTTCATTAAAACGGAGAGGCACACTGCGTCTCCGCTTACACTAAAATTAACGACGATACGATACCCCAGCGTCGAGTGTCTGTAGCACTAAATAATTAAAGCCCGATTGAAACCTTCGATGTTCTCAAATTATATAATTAAAAATACTTTAATTATACCTCCAAAATTACTATACGATACGCAGGCAAATATTATGTTACGCGCGCTTGTTTTATTATTTTCTAAGATATATTTACGATCAATTTTGCGATCTGAAAAATTTGTAGATAGGTATCTTAGTAAATTTATATTTATCTACCCTTTATTTATATCTACTTACCTTAATAAAAAAGGTAGGTAATTAAATTTGATCAACTATAGAGAAAAATAACATATTTATTAACAGTTTAAAAAGGTATAGCAATGTAAGAAGGTAATTATTAAAAATCTTAAATTCGTAATGTAAGCCCTTAGTTCAGTAACACATATGAATGGTTATTACTGTACCCATCGGTCATGATGACAGAACCAGATCACAATGAAAATATCTTTATAAAACGAATTGTTCAGGCTAAACACCCTATAACCACCCGTTTATACTGTTGGTGAAGTTGAGCTACGTCAAGTCATTTAACAGTCACGCACATCACGAATTACAATGACAAACATGGCTTTGTTATGTTTATTATTAAATATTACTAACTTACACCCGTCCGCTACTTCGCTCACGAGATACCGATATTAAAAAGTTGTCTAAGTACATAACTCACAACTTGGTAATGAGATTATGACCTGAATTGATCAGGCCATAATCTTTCTCATTACCAACCGTTACTGCTGCTGTTACCGTGCTTTTAAATTCAAAACTTTACCTAGATTTTATAAATATACAGAAACCAGCAATTTAAAGAACCTTTATAGCCTACATACCTATTATTGAAATACATGTTCAAATTACCTTCCTATTAAAAATATTTGTAAGAAATATATGTATTGACGTTTGGCATCAGAATCTAGCAGCGGTAATAACATAACATAACACCTTCCCACACTAGGATTCTCTGTGTCGAGGGTATCAGGAACTACGAATATCATGGTACCACAACACCAAGATCCAGAACAAAAATATGCAGATCATGTAAAAATTTGTCCCGCAGCGGTAATCGAACTCGCACCTCTTGCGTCTCAGCCAGCTACTCGCCCGTCGGGCCACAGAGGTCATCAATATCCGAATCGAATGTATAGAAAAACATAATTTCCTTAGTAGTAGCTTTAAAACAGAATACAAATTCGTCAGTTCTTCCAGTAACAAGAGAACTGTAACACGATACAGGTCTAAAAGTGGACCCGTCTCAGAACGACCTAGTATTTATTCTGTGACCCGTTTGAATGTGGATGTAAAGTCCAAAGGTATTGCATTACAAACGGTCATTATTGGTCAGGATAATCATATTTCTGGACTGTTATTGGCTGAAATCGACACGACATGGGAGGTGATGCAATTTTGTACACAAAGAACTGGAGAGCTTAGATGCATCGATATTCTTGGCGAGCCAGGAATATCGACGTTTACGGATGTACTTGGATAGTACAGAATTACTAGTAGAACTGTAGGGCAGACCATTTAAGTGGGTCTAAGTATAAGTGTATTGACAAAAAACTTAAAACATTAATACCTAAGTAAGTTATATATTGTGTTCAATAAATGTAGGAGGACCAAGATCACCGACATAGCTCTCAGAATTAGCAAGTTGAAGTGGAGGGTTCCCAACGAGTAACACGTTGAGGGGAGAAGTGGTAATGGGCAGGTCATATAGCTCGCAGAACTGACAACCGTTGGGGGGTAAAGGTTCTCGAGTGGTGGCTACAAACCGGACGACGCGGTAGAGCAAAGTCCTCCACTCGATGGACTAAGGACATGTGGCGTCTGCCACAGTATGTTAAATAAGTTTCTTTATCTATAGACTTTAGTTTAGTAGTCTGTGGTACAGAATTGTAATAGAGTACAGACACACAAGAGACAATCTCTCTCTGGAGCTGCTTCCTATCCTACATGGTCGCTCTGGACATGTGAATCTAAAAGATTATAATACTAAAATACTGTGTTCGCCGGTGTTGAGATTAAATAAGTTCAATAGTACAAAGTGCTTTTAATAAACTACACATCGGGCCTCCTACAACTACCTCCGCGGCGTTCAACATATACATGGGGTTCCTCTACAGGACTCCACAGACATTATAATTTGATGGAGGCGGCTTAAGACCGTTCGTCGTGGCATTTTTGGGGGGAAGCCTATGTCTAGCAGTGAACTTCTACAGGCTAATGATGATGATGTACAAAACAATTATTGTCCAAAGATTTTATAACTTAGCTCTCGCTAGTTATAAAATCTTTCGACCCTACTATATTATGTCAATGCCTCACTGTCCTGGCACAGCTACTACCGAAACTACCGTTCTCCCATTATTAAGAAAAAATTGAAACTTTTTCGAACACCTTTTTTTTGGTGCCTACGTTATTAGGACAAATTTTGAAAACCTCAATACTTTTGAGCCCGTTAAAAACACGGTTTCGTATCGAAATTCAGAATTACCTATTACAATCCAAAAATATTCACAAGATCACATTGCATAAGCACCAGTAAAAATTATATTGCATTTCAAAAAGTCATGAGAAACGAATGGTAACGTGACACTAACCGTGCTGTGTCACACGATATTTGGTAAACACATTATGAACATTTACAAGTGTTATTTATATGCATTGCAATTATTTATTGTAGCTTGTTTTACACGTATTAATGATGCATCTGATTGCTGGGTATCGGTTTCATATTTTGATGCCAATGAGTTGTAAGACAGAAATATTTTTGAAAGTCATAGTGCAATTTAACTGTTGAAACATCTGTCAACAATAAACTAATCTTTGCAATTTTTCAGCCACTGTACCACTGTATAGTTTCCTATTGTATACTTGAGACATGCGGTCTAGATTTCCTGCTTGCTTACCTAGTGTCTACACAAGGCTCTTCAATTCTACATTCTACTGCCAGTGTCAGGGTTAGGTACCTAAACTCATTCGACGGACGCGC
Organism: Epirrita christyi; assembly: GCA_951392215.1. Taxonomy (NCBI): domain Eukaryota; kingdom Metazoa; phylum Arthropoda; class Insecta; order Lepidoptera; family Geometridae; genus Epirrita; species Epirrita christyi. Next base: position 14,249,298 of record OX595843.1, on the reverse strand, counting down.
TATGAATTCGATCATACTAACCAAAGGGATATGCGCTTGCGCTTAGCGCCTTGATACTGTGCTGAATAATAGAAAAATGTGAGTTCTTTACAATCAATTCTTTTAAATTAATTACCAACGCTGCGAAATAAACCAAACAACACAGTGCAAGTATAAAATAGAAAACAAAGTTAAGATCTCCGATTCGGAAACCTAAGCTTTGATCTAGATTTACTACTAGCAAAGTTACCCATATTATTGGTAGGAATCTGAAGCTTAAAGTCTAGGGATAAGGTTGAGATTGGAAAGTCCAGGATCGTCGGACTGTACACTTGATACGCTCACGCACGCCTCCCGTGCTGAGGTGGTGTTTATTCACCCCCTTTGACAAAGATTAAAGGGAGTGTGGGATGACACAGAACGGCCATAATGGATGGAATACAAGTAGGGTACCTACCTATCTACTTGTATTTCCACTACCTAGCTTAGCTACCTAATGATCTAGTTTGGTGCAACATATTACGAACTGCATTTTGTATTGTAGGTATATTTAACAGATTTTCTAGTTAGGAATTATTTACCTTACGCCAAGCATTGACATTATACTTCTATTATATTTTACTTACGCTCTCTATTTAACCTTACAGATTTAATTTTGGAAAAATAAGTAAGTGGTGCCAAAATTCTTTAGTTACTATTGACTGCTGGGGATAACATCGTTGAAAAAATTAATGTAGGTACTTAAACATGGACAACCTGTTAAACGCTCATGTAACAGTGTCGTATCTGTACAACTTGTGTGTCTATGGAAGATGTACAATGCAGGCTCGCATCGCAGTGTCGATTACCGGCTATCGCATGACATCCCATCGAGTCACAGTGTAGTGTTAACATTCCGTGATGATTATAATGATACTAAATATTATTTTCATTTTTTTTTTGAAAATGGTACAAAGTTTCTTTATCCAACAGATGCCAAAGTTTAAGGAAATATTTTTTAAGCATCTCTCTTTTTTAGCCTACAAATAATTAAATCATTTTTTTTGAATAATCGAATTGAAACGTCATGCGTCAGGAGAAGAATAGTAGGTACGTGGTGTAGTCGTAATTTTTCTAAAATAAAAAAAATACAAATAATTGCATGCTGACAGTACTCAAACCATTTGGTTATGTACATAATATTTATTATTTATGCAATTCTTTGATTAATCTTATTTTCCAATGCAAGGTTTCAAAGTTTAATCATTAGGTACTGTTGGTGGAAGAAACATGTTTCATGAGTAGTCGTCACCTTGGGTTATTTTATAATATCAAAGAGAAATAGAGACAAATACGAATGAATGAATTCAATGCATTTTCCATCTGCAATTTGCGAAGTCTTTAGCTAGGGTGACCATGCATCCCGTCTGGTATTATAGGACATTTGTAACGTAATGTTAGTTTGAAAACAAATATTTAAGTCTGCGAGGGCAATAAAAACAGCAAAATAAAAATATATCAAAGTACGTATGTAGTCATTGTGTTATTCATTTGAGAATTGGGTTCAAAATTATTTACTATAAGTGGATGTTAATGTTAAAGAACTCCCTTTTCCGCATTCGAACTCTATGTATGGTCCATTATGCGTGAGGTACAATAAGTGGATAGATACTTACATAATATATTATTAATTTATCGATGGATCTGATTTAAATCACCCAAATTCATAGGAACACGCAACTTCTTGCCAAAGTAGATTACGATCAAAAGCGTCTTCCTTGACCATGTAAACACAGACTTGACTAAATCACTGGTATTAAATGAGACATCACAAACATTATAAATTGGACAATGTTGGACGAAATCTGCAATGGTTGAAACATTGTGAACCTTATTGCTTTATGAATAAAGTGTAGGTTTAAAAAAGCGCATAAATACAAGCACCGTTGGACTGCAATTACAAATATAACCTTATGCCATTAAACATAAGGTGTAGATGTCGGAAGAAAAGCGCAAGACAGAGCGAGTGATGCACCGACCTTGGCCCAAAATCAGCTGCGTGAACGTTTTCTGCAAGTGCAGCGCTCGGCAGTGTCGTAAGAATTACACGGAAAAGTTTCTAGGGCATGATACGATTTTCTCAATTTGGGGCGTAGACATTGCTCAATAGAAAGTGATGAATCATAGTTTTTGGATTTAGGAGACTCGACAACTAGCTTGGCAACAAAGCTTACACAAGTACCTATCATGGAAGAAATCTTGCTTGAGTGAGTTTATTATCAGTGTCAGGCAAGCTCCTAATGCTGACTGACTAATACATCAAACATCGAAAAATCGCGTGTCTAGCTTCACTTTACTGCAAATTATTCCGTCAATTTCCCAAACATCCTGACATGACTGACTGAAACGAAAACCTACCTAATGCACCGATGCATTACTTTATGCATTTGCGATTTGCATATAGATCGAAAACAAGGCTTGATTTCTCCAAATTTTGAATAAAGGGTTCTTGCAAAATTGTTTTGTTGGTAGGTGCATTTTTGAACAAATACTTTAAGGAGTAGGTACCTATTACTCAAATATATTTATTGGCGTGAACTGTTTCAATATTTGTTTACTCCTGGAGTCCTGCCTGACGCATATGATGTGAGTGTGGCATCATAATCATAATCCCCAGCATTTACACTTGAATACCTAGATACACAAAATTTGATTTTATTAGTTCAGTAACCATTTTTCTTTGAGTAAAAACTTCATATATCGCACGTAACGCTGTGGTAACTTGAAAGCGCCGATACATGTTATCAAATTGTGATTTCGATTGAATGCTATCGTAAATTGGTTTTAAATTACATGATTGCCTGGAGGATATTAAATCATAGGTTCATTCATGTACCTAATTATGTCATCATTATCATCAGCTTATTTAAGCCACACCACACACACTGTCACTTTACCACAGAATGCCACGACGAACGGTCTCAGGACACCTCCATCCACAGACTTCCTGCTACTTTTCTACTATACTTATATATTATTTAATACATTTTTTGTCTTCGGTCGATCGAGTCTTCCCACACAGCATAGTCCGGTTTGTCACCACTCGAGAACTTTTATTCCACAACCGTTGTCAGCTAACGGTTCTGCGAGCTATTTGGCTAGTATGGCTACCCAATGCAACTTCACTTGCTAGTTCTAAAATTTATATTACATCGGTGATTTTGATTCTTCTACAGATCTCATTTCGGATTCTATTTCGTAGTGAAACTCCGAGCAAAGCTCTCTCCAGGTAGATCGCTAGGTATGATTAAAGCAAGCAAGGTAAGAAGAGTAGGTAAATTTTGTAAATTGAGAAATTTTCACGTACCAATATTTTTCCAGAAAGGTTTCAGCCCTAATCCAGTGTCATTTGCCAAGAAGTACATATTTTTGTGTAGTTAGGTAGTTGGTTGGTGTTATGTATTTCAAATTTTCGATATTTTTTCGACGTTCACAAAACTATTTAATAGATGTTTGTTTGTTACTTAATCACATTCACGCTGACACACTGTAAAGTCTGAACGGATTTCTGAAACTGGTAGAGAGATTATGACCTGGATTAACATATCCTAGGCTACTTTTTATCCCGGTAATACACTAGAGAAGCCACGGGCCGATGCAATTATTTACAGTAGATAACCAAGGAATTTTAATTTGAACCTAATGGCGTCGCTATATTCCTTCCTAAAGCTTTAGGTAAGTATTATAATCTACTGTTGTAAATTCCTCAGTTATCAAGACAGAGTAACACAATGTAGGTACCTACCTAATATGCTATTTTCGACCGCTAAAATAGTTCAAAAATAAAGAAAACGATATCAACGTATTTAGGACGAGTAAATCTGGTAAGTAAGTATAATAAATTAAATCGACCTCAAAATTTTGTAATCTACGCGTGTGTCCCGTGACGTCACCAACGCGTGGACACCGCCAATGGGGTTATTGACATGTCATACTATTTCTGTGGCGCCAAAATAAAAAGCGCGCAAATCGACAGGACTGGCAAATCGTAGGCGACGATCACAAACACCATACGGTCTATTAAAATATACCTACAATTACAAACAGATGAAAACAGTAAATTGAAGCGTCGTAGAGTTGTGGCCTGGGACGGTCTCGAGTTACGTTTTGAGCAAAGGAACGTCTAAAATTACCCGCACGCACACGCCCAACGAACAACATGTACGTATAACACCAACACAGCAGCAGCGCCTATATCTATTATCAAAACATCCAGCGACTCTAGTTACAGCGATCCGAGCGCGCTTCGGATATCGCGTTACACACTTTAATGGCTGGAAAAGGCCTCGAAAACGTGATATTACACGCGTTTTATTGTGTATCGCAAAATGTAATTAATAGTGTAATCGGATGCCGAATAATGTATTCAGCGTAAACCCCAAGTTCTGAGGAGTAAACCTTTGTAAAGGTTCCCCTCGCTAATCAACGTGAACAATATCAAATTTAAAAATACGATTCCGTTGTCTCCTGTTACGAGATGGGCTGAAACAGGCCGCTTGCCAATAACACAAAACCGTAACAAGATGATGGTATTCCAACGGAAACTCCGCGTCAATGTCATAAAAATATTTGAAATTGAATCTTACCTTGATTTCTTCTTCGTTCTCCTTTTTAACTTGAACCCTCGGCGGAGACGACTGGTTCGGAGGCGTTTTACGATCCATTTTATAATGTCCTCAATTCAGAAAATAAAAATATTTTCAAAAGTAAACAAAACAATCTGTAACTTTATATGTACAATTTTAGCAATCGCGTAAACATTTCAATCACGCGCAATACGTAACCTCGCAAGACAACCGTTCCGCGCGGCAATTGCAGCGCGACTATCGGCCGGCCGCACGCACACGGCCACGCAAGTCTACGATTGGTCCTTCCTTCAAAAAGCTAATTTCCCAGTTCGCAAGCACGAGCTTGGGCGGAGCTTACTGAATGGACAAAGCACTAGGGCGGCGCGGCGCGCGGCGGTTAAAGTAGGTTCAACGAAAAGTTTTGGTTTTTAGTTTTTATTCTGTGAATGAATACAAAATAAATTCCGCCAAGTGCGAATCTGACTCGCATACTGAAGGTACCCATCGAGTTCACTTCAGCCAAAATGCACATTTTAGTTAGTAGGTCTACGTGAAAAAAAAAACCTATAAAGTACTTAGGTAAGTAGGTACCTAACCTACCTACCTTTGTTCAATTTTTTTCTGTAAAATTGAGAAATTCATATTGTTTTTTTTACTGGTAAATTATTTGGATGGTGAGTGGTATTATAAGTAGGTAAGTAATGAGAATAAGACTAATGAGTTTTACATGTACCTAATTTTGATGAGTGTGCTAACGAAGAACTTTCGTAATGAGAGGTTTTCTACCTTTTCTTTGAATTTTTTCAACACTCCTGCGTTCGTTAGGACCCCAATCTATACAATGTGTAACATAATACCCCTGAGGTCGGGGGCAGGCAAAGATTTAAATCGGGGGCAGGGTGTTTCACACGTCGTCATGACGAACAGCGTTTGCTGACAAAGCTTTGCTTCGACATTTTCAGACATGCATCTCCAAAGTAAAATAAAATACACTGTTAGTCTTTATTCTGAGACTCTGGTTGAAGTCCTAGAGAGGTTGAAGTCACCAGTCAGTCACTGAGCATAATAATATAAATATTCACTACGTTTTACAGTCAGTCACGGCGAGTAACACGAAAACTAAATGATTTTACAGCTGAGTACCTACCTACCAAATAGTAAACAAACACTTATGGCTGTCGCAAATTTATATGATAGAATAAGGGACTTTCAAATACGATGTATCCATATGTATCATGTAGGTACGATGAACTTTGGATACTTACGTAAAAGTTTTCATGTTTGGTCGGAATAAGCCGCCCTCGGTCCTAAATTATGTTGATAAAAAGTAAAAACGAAAGACCTAAATAATAACTTGAGAAAAAATAACCCTACATTAAACCGACAAAAATAAGTATACTATGCCTTGCCTGAAAGGACAAAAAAAAAACAATTGACAGCTGGATGATTGATTGTAAAAAGTAAGGTTATGTTTAGATGTTTTTGTTTTACTTACTTTTTATTTTCATAGCGAATTTGTTAGATAATAATATAATGAAAATGTGATTACTTGAATAGGACAACATAGAATACAGTATGTCGAAATTACCGAAATCAGCACTGAGTTTGAAACAGGTACCTTATAAGTAATATCTATTGTTATTAGACTGTTTACCTTTGTGGTTTTTCTAAGGTTTTCCTGAGGTTTTCATAATCATTTACACACTTACGTTTACAGTAATGTTCTTTTCAGTTCTTGCTGAGGCAAGAAGTGTTAAAATTGTACAGGGAAATATTCCGGAGCACCAAACACATCTCCGACGAAACCACAAAAAGAGAGCTTAGAGATTGGGCCCGGGCTGACTTTAGGAACAACATGCACCATACAGACGAAACCGCGATCAAGTCGTTGCTGCACTATGGAAATAAATCATTGAAAGATCTACAGCATTCACTTGCTTTGAGCAAAAGTTAACATTCTAAAATGCCTAAAACCCTAAAATGTTCAGTCATCATTTTAGTTTTGTTTTTAGGATAATTCAAAATGGTCCTTGTGGTTTCAATTATAAAAATATACTTATTGGTCTTTGAAAACGGATTGAACAAAAAGTAGGTACTACCACAGAATAAATATAAGTACAAGTACTACTAAATACTAGTGGTACTACCTATCAGAAATACCTTTGGATTTAGAAGATTCTTATTTAATTCTACTGGTAGTTTTAAAACTATAATTTGAATAATGAGTGCATAAAGTGTGTCTAATGATATTTAATATTATAAATGCATACTTATACTAGGTCTAATATAACTATGTAAAAAAAACAATTAAAGCTATGCAGACTACAGTTAATAAAGTTGTTACATGTGATTTTTATTTAGATAAGGTAGGTACTAGGTACAATTAATGTTTCAATAGCTAATGTGAATAAAATATTGAATTATTACATGTTTGTTTTATATTATACATAATTTAGTAACAAGGTTATGATTATAGTTCAAATGTCTCATATTTTACCACCCTCCGATGAATCAGTTTCAAAAAGATTTTCTAACTAGTCTATCTACTATCTAAGTACACAGCCTTATAAAACAAATAGATCAATATTGGCCCTGTCACACCAGTGCCCACAAATATAGTCAACACTGTGAAGAAAGTAATAAAATCACCATTCTTATTCAGATACTTTGCTAATAAAGTAATAAGGTTCCTGGCGATGTGATGCCCATCCATACCGTAACATGGAACTATGTTCAGAAAACCAATACCCATTGAAAATATGAAGACATATCGAAATAGCCTCTCAAACTGTGATGGGGAGAATAATGAAAACAAAGCGATTCTTGGAAAATACTGATCAACAAAAACTGTCTTATGCAAATCATTTGGCACTCCTAAATACAGGACGGGAGTGTCGTCTTTTCTTTGTATTATAATTAAATATGTATGGTTGTTAAGAGATGGCATCAAGCAATGCATATTTTTAGCGCAAACATAGCCAGATTTTTCTGTGCATGTAGAAAACTCCTTGTGTACCATGTCTCTTGGTCTGAGGCAGGAGTACTGTCCTGGCAACACAGACTCTTCCACGACTTTGGGCTCCATGTATTCAAAACAGAAGCTATATAAGTCACCCTTTTTGCAGCATTCCACAACATTATTGTCTTTCACCATTTCCGTCATTATTTCATCATTCTTAGCAACAAACTCAGCAGTTGTGCATATACCAAAGCGCTCATGGGCTTCATGGAGGCAATATATCCAGTCATAAGAATTCTTTACATTACAACCATTAATAGAAGTTACAATATCACCATTATCTAAGCCTCTAGCATCTCTCAGAGGTGAATCATAACTTAATTCTGTTACCCTTACACCAACTCCTGTTTCATAGCCAATGCTGAACAATATAGGGGATGCGAAAAACAGTAATAAAGCTATAAAAGCAGTCGCCAGATTGTGCCACACCCCAGCACAGTAAATCTTTAATCTTTTAGTAACAGATAGATTGTTAACGTGATCTGAATTCAAGTTGACAAACGCTACTGGAATAATTGTGAAGACATAGAACCCTACGGATAGTAGTTGGACGTCCTCCTGAACGGCTGCCAATGCATGCCCTAACTCATGTGTCACTGTACTGATACAAATTGATAAAAAGTACACCCAGAAGTCGGACGTTGGGATGTTGATTCCCGGTAGCATAGCTTTCACCTCAGGCATGCTGTTGATCTGAATGCTCTCGTAGAAATGCTCAAATATGATGGTAAGAAGGGTCCATATCGAAAATGGAAGGAACAACCAGATAGTTATCAAGTAGCCGCATGTATACCATTTCCTGAGTAACGAAGTCATGTTTTGGCTCCATCTGAATATTAATCTGTTTAGCGCACTTGTGGTCCATGAGAAGTTGAAAATTCCTATCTTCAGGCCTGTTCCTTCTAGAAATGCATAGTACGGATAGTGCGCGCAACTCTGAAACAAAACAATAACACTATTGAAGTAAAGTGAATTCCAAGAAGACCATTTGCCTACTATTTCTATAAGTACTTAGGTAATTGTATTTTAATGATTAAGTTGTTAAATACCTTAAAAAATGAATCAAAGAACCATATAACAACGTAGAACGCTACTACAAATGAGCATAATATAGTGAAAGACATTTTTTGCCTTTTCTTCTTGATTTATATCAAAATACGTATTTCTACTCAAGTAGCATGTCAATTATTTGTTGACAAACTAAGACATTTTAGTGAATCGCAGCCATAGAACAACATCTAGCTGTAAGTGTAATCGGAAAATCAAGAAAATTCTCCTGAATTACACGCAAAGTTCACAGACAAACAGTAGCTCCCTAGAGTATTAATTTTCTTTGAACAGTAGTAGGTAGGTACGCAAAGTTTGCGCAAGTTGACGTAAGCGGTGCGGCCGGCACGGCGCGGCAGCGCAGCACAGCAGCACAAGAGAGAGCAGCACAGAAAAGTACTCTGTTCTGTGCAGCACAGCACAGACAAACGCAGCAGAGCTCAGCAGCCGATGCACAGAGAATAGAGAACCACGCTACGCTATGGAAACTACGTTATGAAATTGCTATTTTATCTGTGCTCCGATAAACTAGAAAATGACCACGTGACCACAGAGTACTTTTTGAACGTGAAGAGACTGAGGGCTTAGTAACTTACTTCGATTTAAAAAAAGTAGTTCAAATTGTTTCGATAGATAGCGCTGACTCAACTGTTGCTGATAAAATTGACAATGACAATCTTATTGACCATTCCGCAGTGCCTGTGGCATGGTCTTGGAGCAAGGAACAAAATGGAGCGGCAGTAACATTTATTTTGTATGAAAATTGCCCACCATTAGCTTGCCATTCAACCATTCATTTAATACTCTGTGACCTTTAATTGCCTTCATTCAAAGTTTTGTTTACTTTTTGTGTTTTCGTAAATTTTCACTATTTTATTAGCAAATACATATATTTTTTACTACACAAGTTGGATTTCACAATGCCTGAGTGTAATATTGTGCATTGTGGTTCGAGGCAAAGCCAGTATCGGCCTGGGCTGACTTTACGCAAGTGCTTCAACAGTTTTCATTGAAATTGTAGTTTTGCTGGTCTTGAAGCATCGTTCCTTACCATCAGGTGACGTTGAAATTGACTTTTTCTTTGGCTGACATTGACATCTGTAATGTTATCGACCGAGTGTGAATGTGTGTTGTGCGGTGCTCCGTGCTTGCAGTGTTGTGAACTTTTTGTGAAACAAAATCACGAAACGATCAAAATCCGGGTTTCAATTAATTATTGTGTAATTTTACACACATTTTAACATGTGAGTGATGAGTTGTACGGAAAATGAAAGTGGTAACCCATTTCTCTTGCTCTTCCCAGCAGTCGTAGGCTGTCTGACATTGTTCCTGGCTCGGCGCTGGGCTAGTACCCAAGTTAGCACTACTTCGTCTACAGCTATCTCCAGGAGGCGAAAAATTATCAAGGACCCGAATACAAAGCGACCACACCTGGCGACAATCTGTAAAATGATGGCGGGAGCTAAAAAACCCGCCGGAGTCAGCAAAAAGGTGCGCTTATATCTATTGCCTTGGACCCTCTGTTTCCCGACGTGTTTGTTGACGCTCCAAGTCAACATGCATTTTTCCCCTTTTTTCGAACTACCTTACCATTTGGCATCATAGATCATGATTCTACCCTACATTTCAGGTGTCACTCCCTGTACCAGAAGAAGAAATAAACGGAGGCAAGCGTGTGCCTCGCCCCACACGTCTACCGTCCACGACACCTCCAGTCATAGCTGATGTGAAACTCGCAGAAGGGCCCAACCCACCCAAACACGTCCCATTCCCATACATACCACAAGACGGGACATTGCTATTTGAAGCCATGACTTTTATGTTCACATTGGTGACCACAGGACTGCAGTTTCTGAATCTGTACAGGACTAATTGGTGGTTATTCCACTCATTTACAACTCAAGCAATGGTAGGTATTTTGTAAATTTTCCTCATTGTTTAGTATTCAACCTAAATGATGATATTCAACCAAAATTATTGCAGAAAACTGTTTTGTTAGTAGTAGATCTCCTTGTGAAAAAGTCTGTCCAGGAAGTACTACCCCCATGCCTATATCTGCCACCTAGCAATATTGCTCATATTGCTGTGTTTTGGTTTGAAGGGTATGGGTGCTGATAAAATAACATGCACAAAAGTGCCACAAAGTGCAATGGCAAGTAGTGCTTGACCTAAGAGCTATTGCATTTGGAATGGCCTGGGGTTACCTCTTAACATCAGGTGGACTTCATGCCAGTCCCGTCATTTACACAAATAATAAAAAAAGATTCTAAATTGTTTCTGATACCCATGTGCACTGTACCTTTGTGCTTATGTGCACTATGTGCTGATGAATAAAGGTTCTCAAGTGGAGACCACAAACTTGAGTAGAGGACATTCCTACAGTGCATGTACCAATGACAGTGTAATGTTAGAAAGCTGGTCCACTGAGGCCACTTAACACAGTTTGGTGTGGCATTTGATGAGGGGGCTATTACCAGCAGTGGACCTCTACCAGCTCATAATGCTGATGTGGCGCACTGATAAATACCAGATTTGAACCAGTTGTCTTGTTTGATTCAAAAGATGTGAAAAGGGTCCCTCCAAGGCAGGCAACGCATTGGCAATGCCTCGGGTGTTGCAGATGTCAATAAGCAACGGTAACCGCTTACCATCAGGCGGGCCGTATGCCAGTTTGTTGAGCCATTACATAAAAAAAAAGATTGTTGTTACAAAAGCTTTTTTCCCACCTCACGCATAATGGACCACCCATAGAGTTTGAATGCAGAAAAGGGAGATTATTACCATTCGCTTTTTTTCACATTTCAGAACTACTATTTAATTGACGTGCACCTAGTGACATTCATAATCACTCTGATCAGCCGACGGCTTATGCTGTGCGCTGCTGTGGAGTTCCTGAAAGCTATACTGGCACCAAAACTGGTTCCACATGCTATTGCTGCCTGCAGGTAATTATCTAAATTAACCGCTAGAGCGTTAAAAGCTTTGACCAACACGGACTTCTGCGCGGGCCGGTTAAGAGTGAAGATATAAAAAAAAAAAAAAAAAAAAGATCTAAACTGTCAAAACGTATGTATATTGAAACTAGCTCAAAGTCAAGGGAATTCTTCTTCTTCTTCTTGAAAGTCTAGAGGTTAATAAATTACACCCAACGTTTATGTACATTCCTAATCCCACACTAGGATTCCCTACGTTGTGTACCCACAACGCAGGGACTACGAGTACCATAATACCACAAAACGAAGACCCAGAACAAATTCCCTCAGCGGTAATCGAACCCGCACTTCTCGTGTCACAGTCGGCTACTCGCCCGTAGCGTACAAGTCGTCATTTGTCTTAGCTGTGCCCAACATCAACAGATAATATAGGTTGGTTGCAATGAATGTCAGAAAGAATTAGCGCAATAAGCCGTTTAACCAACCATCAATGTGATGGTGAACAGTGGTCTTAATCAGTATAAGATTGACCAACAGAAGTACCGAATTTTCCCGTCTTTTCTTAATTCTTTCTTGCCTCGCCCTATAGCTTGAAATATAATGGGTGCCTGAAAAAGGGCGGCCCAAGACCCAATAACACACAAATCCCAACATGTTCCTTTTTGAACGATCTGGAAATGCTAAATCAGCTCTTATAAATATACGCCTTACCAAAATTCATCAAAACCTTCGCATTGCTAAAATCTACGATAAAATCCGTAGTACATGTTCGCATTGCCAAAATCTACATTGCTACAAAATTCCCAGTAAAATATTAACATCGTTTAAATCTGCGACAAAATCCTTATTAAAATGTTCGCATTGCCAAAATCTGCGTCAAATCTCTAGTAAAATATTAGCATTGCCTTAATCTGCTACAAAATCCCCAGTAAAATATTCGCATTACTAAAATCTGCGACAAAATCCCTAGTAGATTATATTATTGCCGAGTTTTGCTATAAAATCCGTAGTAAAATATTAAAATTGCCAAAATCAGCAACATAATTAATCTCTTTTAATATATAGCATTGATAAAGTTAAAAAAATATAGCATTGATAAAGGAAAAATATTAGCATTGATAAAGTCTACGACAAAATCCCCAGTAAAAATACACAAATATGTGCATAGCTACACAATCCCTAGAAAACAGTACATAGTACATCAAAAAAAAATAGTAGTAGTATTTAGTAGTAATCTGCTACACAATCCCTAGTAAAATATTGGCATCGCCAAATTCCCCTAGTACAACAATTGTATTCCCAAAATCTACTACAGAATCCCTAGCAGATCACCAAAATCTGCGATATCGCGCCGTCTGTTTGTGCGTGCAGTGATGATAATGATGTTTTGTTTCAGGTTACTGGTATTGGGCATATTGTTCAGTGTACTCATGTTCTGCCTTTACTCTATGGTGTTCAAGTACACGATAATAAAGATATTATCATTACTCTATCCGTAAGTACTTATAGTTATAGACCATCAATAGACTACCCATTAATAACATAACATTACTAACCTAACCTAAGTAAGGGGGTGCAGCGGAGTGGTAAAGTTTGTATGGGAAAAAAACCAAGTCGCCGGTGTTCCACTAGTTTACCGATAAAAATGATAAAATAACGATATTAAAGGAATTAAAACCAAAATAACGTTAAAATAACCGCTAGTTCAAAATCCCTACAACTTGCCGGCTTGATAACACGCGTCGAGCCGTGCGAGCGAGATACGGCGCGCGGCTGGGGTACGGTACGAAAGAGATAGGCAATAAACACGTTATTAAATATCGGCAGAGACAAACTTGTCTCTGATATCAATAACGTTATTTTCCTTCCTTTCAATATGTATCGATACCTGTTGATTATGAATTGTTTTTATTTTATAGGTATATTTTACGTTAATTTGTGATATCGTAAATTTTTAACGCTTTTTCAGTCCCTGTTCAAGCAATGTTCTATCTCAATTCCAGTGCAGTGGTATATTTGCTCCTGTTCGGCTTCACGCCGGGTCCGTTCATGGAATTGAACACGTCACCTCCCCCGCTGCACTGCTGCTCGTCCGACCCCGCACAGATACGACATGAGGTAAATCTTATCTTATCTATATCTCTTATTACTAAAATAATTGTGAAAGTGTGGCGATTCTTTGCAATAGATACCTATCCTTTAGGGATGACTACCATTCGCAATCTTAAAACATATTCTGGGTTACAAAATGTCCTCACTGGTTCACTACATTACATTGTGGATTTAAATTAAATGTTATTCGTATACAGGTGTTTTTTTGAAATGGGACAGTATGTTGATATCCGAACTCATAAGAGATACGGGAAAACTGTCTTTGGAACAATTTGCTCATTTTGTATGAAAACGATTTTGGCATAGTTATTTTTTTGGTCAAGCGTGAGTTCTCCATAAAAATGAGTAGTTTTGATCAATTTTTTTTAATGCGTATCGACTCAGTTTCATGTAAGGATTGTTTCATTGTATCTGTAAATAAATAAATAAAAGGGCGTAAGCGCCCTACCGGTAACCTGTGCGATTACTTGATTCTGTTGCTATTGGTTTCAAACGATTTCAATGCTGTTTCTATCCAATTTACGCATTTTGCTTACAATGGTTAATTGCAACAAGACTGCGTAAATTAAGTAATCGCATAAACGTAATTACAAATAGAAACACCATTGAAATCAATAGCAACAGAATAACGTAATCGCCACTCTGCTCTTAAGTTAAATGAAGGTTCCTTGTATTGCAGGTGGACACTTTGCGAGAAGACTTTAACATGAGGATTAAGAAGATAGTGTTCAATTCCGTGTTTGAAGCATACTACTCTAGTTTTATACCTTGCTGCTTTGCGCAGGTGAGATTTATTACCTTATTACTTGTTTTTTTTTTTCAATTGTATAATTCACAATTGATATAAATCCAAAGACATTTTAATAAGACTCTCGTTTCAGTTAAAACTTGACCTAAACTTTCATATTTCAAAAGCATAAGACCAACTCTAGAAGGCATATTAAAAATTACATACAGTGGTGGTCACATAATTAAAGACACTGGAAGCATATTGAAATAACTAAGCTATTCCTTCTGTATATATTTTATCAGACTGCCATTGTAACTTGCTGCACAATTAATTTTTATTTGTGTTGTTATTGTGTATTGTTAAAACGAAACATTTACAACAAAACTTGCCTTTTATTCGGTTAAACTTAAATGTAAGCAGTGTAAATAAAAGATAAGATAAGTAAGATCTGGCCATATAATTAAAGACACTTCATTTCGTAACAAGAAATTTAAAAAATGAGTTATCATTGAAATTATCTTAGTACGTAAGATTTCTAACACATTTTTATAGATCATTCCTATGCGTATCAATACTTGGTCGCATGTCCTTTTGCAGCAATAACAGCACGACATCTATTAGCATTCCTATGCGTATCAATACTTGGTCGCATGTCCTTTTGCAGCAATAACAGCACGACATCTCTTAGCATTCCTATGCGTATCAATACTTGGTCGCATGTCCTTTTGCAGCAATAACAGCACGACATCTCTTAGCCATGGAAGCGATCAATTTTGTACAAACTTGTACCGGAATTTGTTCCCACGCTTCTGTAAAAGCTGTGTAAAGTTGATCGACGTTTGATGTAAGCTTTGCCGTCACTGTCTTCTTCACCTGGTACCACAAGTTTTCGATTGGATTTAAATCTGGACTGTACGGGGGCCAATCCAAAACTGTCAAAAACTGGTTCCTTAAGAAATCTTTAACTTCTTTTGCGGTGTGTTTCGGATCATTATCCTGGTGAAAAGTCCAAATGACCGGTAAATTTTGGTCAGCATAGAGCAGCATGGTTTCTTCTAAAATATTGTACTGGTATTTATCCATATTGCCTTCTATCTTCCTGACAGGTCCGACACCAAGTCCTGAAAAACAGCCCCACACTTTGATATTTCCTCCTCCATGTTTCACTACTTTCTTGGTGTACTTCGGATCCATTTCTTTGTTCGGGGGGCGTCTAACATATTGTTTTCCGTCAGAATTAATCATATTAATTTTTGTTTCATCCGTAAAAAGTACATTTTTCCACTCTCGTTCAGTCCAGTGTTCATATTTTTTAGCAAACGCTAACCTTGCCTTAACATTTTGCTTTTTCAAAAGTGGCACCTTCCGAGACACTCTTCCGTACAAGTTTGCCTCACATAGTCTCCGTCTAATTGTCCTTGCAGACACACCCGTCGACCCCCCTGCCCCATATATTTCCGAGCGTATCAGTTCTGATCCTTTGAACGGTTCCTTTTTTGCCAACAAAACCATCCTAGAGTCTTCCCGCGGAGTAGTTTTTCTAGGTCTCGGTTTTCTGGGTATGTTTTTGGTCGTATTGAACTTCTTGAAATGCTTTATGGCATTCATAACCATGTCCTTAGAACAGCTCAAATGGTTTGCGATTTTTCTGTATGACCAACCTTTGCTATGAAAGTTCAAGATTATCTTTCTAGTGGACGAATCGTAACTCTTGTTTTTTCCCATATCGATTGGTATAAAACGTATTAATTTGAATACAAAAAGTAAAATGTTATAATTAATGTCGACGTTTCATACAAATACGCGGCAAAACAATGAAAAACCGAATGTAGTTCTTTTTCTTTTTATAAATTCAGAACACAGCGTTCACTGTCTTTAATTAGCTGGCCAGCTACAGGTACGTTAAAAAAGTTTGTATTAGATTCGGATATAGTGAGCAGTATCTAAATACCAAGCAACACAACTTTTTAGTCCCCCATTTTTAAGAATACAACGTCATGTATGATTTAGTAACAATTACATTAAATTTAATACCAACTTTGGCTAATGGTAGTGCCAAAATCATGTTTATTGTGATCAATTAGGGGGTGTCTCTAATTATGTGTCCACCACTGTATGTCATTATCATCATCATCGGTCTTGAGCCGCGCCCATTCACCGACTTCCTGCGATTTTTGAAATATCGGAACATCGAGCCTTGCGTCGACCGCGTTCGTGGTCGCGACTCTAGAATCTTTATTCCCAAAGGGTTGCCAGTTTTGCGAGTTATATGGCCTACCTATTGCCACTTTTAACTTGCTAATTCTGAAAGTATCAATCTACTTTTTAATATGCTGTAAATGAACTATTATTGTTACCTTGTTGTTGTATTGTTGTTATTGGACGACGGTTGGTTGCGGGTTCGATTCCCGCCTCTGAACATTTATTTGTACGATCTGCAGATAATTGTTCTAGATATTTTCTATGTATAATAAAAAATATCGATTTATGTATTGTATTGTATTAAGTATATCAGTTATCTAGTAGCCATAACACAAGCTCTGCTTAGCTTGCGGCTAGATAATGTTGTGTGAAATGTCCATCATTTTTTTTTATTGTTCGTCCACAGTCGTATATATTCTATGATTTATACGCGGCATCTCAGCAGACCGCTTTCGTGTGGGGCGGTGTGTTTGGACGGTACGCGAGTCAGCTGCTGCCCGCCTCGCTCTGCGACACGCCGCATCGAGCGGTCAAGCATCTCTCCACGTGGCACAAACAGACCACTTCCGAAGGGGGTAGGTAGCATCACTTTCTAGATACTCTTTGTGGTCCATGCGTCGCAAAGTCACGAACGAGCCGCTAATATAAACAAAATATCTAAACTCAACAGAACGAAGAAAATAGCTAATTCTCCTCTGACGACCTCTATGGTGCGGAGGGAGAGTAGCTGGTTGAGATGCGAGAGGTTGCGGGTTCGATTCCCGCTGCGGGACAAATGTTTGTATGATCTGTAAATATTTGTTCCGGGTCTGGATGTTATGGTACCATGGTACTCGTAGTTCCTGATACACGGAATCCTAGTGTGGGATCATGACTACGTATGTGACTGTTGGGTGTAATGTATGTTATGTTATGTTAGTAGTAGAACTTCTTGTCTTCTTGTTCTTGTGTGTTGAAATACTACCACCGTACCTATTTCTGCCGCCAAGCAGCAGTGTTCTCATTGCTGTGTTTCGGTTTGAAGGGTACGGGTGCCGGTGAAATTACAGGCACAGGAGACTTTTCATCTTTTATGTCTCAGGGTCGGCAGCGCGAGTATGATGCCCTGGTGTTGCAGGCGTCCATAGGCTACGGTAACTGCTTTCCATCAGGTGGATCGTATGCTTGTTTGCTTGCCAAGTAGTATAAAAAGAAAAAAAAAACTAGCAAAGTCGTAATATTACTAATGCTTTCGTTTCACAGAAGATTCATCTTCGTACGAGCCGTGGTCGCCAAGCCAGCTATACGCGGGCGGGGCGCGAGTGTGGGCGGACGGCGCGCTCTACTACTGCAATACGCGGCACACAGTCGCGGCACACCCCACCAGCAAAGCACACAAGCGGTTCTATGTGAGTACTTTGTGTCACTTGTCCTTTCTTGGACACCCTGCTTTCAGAGACCGGTGGTGTGATCTACCCAGAATAGACCCCTTCCTTTTCTGCCCGGTCGATTGGTAAAAACTGACTTATGGATTACAACAGGGGATGGGCAGCGGCATCAATCTGAGTACTCAACACCAATACTGCAATCACCAAGCTTCCTGCAAGCGTGATATATTATGCTATGGCAAACCCATAACTTGGGGGAGGCCTATCTCCACAGCAGTGGGTTGATGATGATGATGATGAATAATAAAGGGTGTATGTGCCAATGCCCAGCAGTGGGTTGATGATGATGATGAATAATTAAGGGTGTATGTGCCTATGTCCAGCAGTCGGTTGATGATGATGATGATGAATAATAAAGGGTGTATGTGCCTATGTCCAGCAGTGGGTTGATGATGAATAATTAAGGGTGTATGTGCCTATGTCCAGCAGTGGGCTGATGATGATGATGAATAATTAAGGGTGTATGTGCCTATGTCCAGCAGTGGTTTGATAATGAAAATTATGATAAATATTTAAGGTTGTATCTGCCATCTCCAGCAGTGGGTTGTTGATGATGATGATGGGTATGTGGTATGGTATGGTGTCTTTAATTTCTTGTGTTGACATATTTTTATTTTTTTTTAGATGGTGTTTTCCAACCCTTCTTCGCTGCTTTGCTTCCTCCTCTGTATGCAACTCTCCCTCATAATGCTGCAGATTTGTGTAATAGTGAGCTCGATAGCGTGGCACAATATCCTCTCCATCATCATACTACTCTTCATTAACTACTACACACTGTTCAAGTTAGTCCGGGACTATCTTATAGCGTTCAAGGTGTATCGAGCCGAGAATATGATACAGGATAAAAACAGTCATGTGCTTGCGACTAACTGAGTTTATTGTGACTACTGATGTTTAATGTACCCTATTGCTGATTAAGAAATGCCCAATAATTACTTAAATTTGGTATATTTCTGTTTTGAACACTGCACGTGATGCAGATACCATAATATTTCATCATTATTATAAGCCTGTAGAGGTCCACTGCTGGACATAGGCCCCTCCCCTAGTATGCCATGACGAACGGTCTTGAGCCGCCTCCATCCACCGACTTCCTGCGACGTTTATAATGTCTTTAGTCCATTGAATGTAGGGTCTTCCTCTACCGCGTCGTCCAGTTTATGGTCGCACAAACTATCTAAAAATAGCTCCATATTATACCTATTATACCCTTATTGCCTCAAACACAAGCTCAAAGTCGCGCAGCGGGCTATGGAGAGAGCTGTGCTCAGAGATTCACTACGTGTTAGAATCAGAAATTAGGAGATCCGTTGAAACAAGATCAAGTATATTATAATAGGAAGTCGGTGGATGGAGATGGTTTCTACCGTTCATCATGGCGTTCTGTTGGGGAGGCCTATGTCCAGCAGTGGACTTCTATAGGCTGATGATGATGATGTATTAGTTGATTTAACACAAAATTAATTCCCGTTGGCCAGACTAGTCTGACCACCAATCTGACCACTGGGAAACACTCATATTTCCTCCCCTATTTGGTGGATTGGATTGAAAAGGACAAAATTATTTTCTCTTCATGAGCCGGTAGGCATTCACTGCTGGATGAGGCCTCTTCCACAACATGCATAGCGTGCAATGGGGACACGCTTGGCAGGGGGTTTGATCGTTTTAAGTACTCAGGTGGATACTGCTGCCCATCCTCTGACGTAATCCCTTAGTCGCCTTTTATAACATCCACAGGAGTGAGGTCCTATTCTTAGACCGAGACTACTACAGTTATAATATTAATAACTAATAAAAAAACTAAATGTTGGGCGTTTGAATCTAGCAATGTTATTTGTTTCCGCGCACAAGTGTTCCAATGCTTCCGTTTCAAGAGTGTTTTCCAATTAGATATATACATTGAAAAGTACATTTTTATCAGTTTCATTTGTATTGCAAATTCAATAAATTGTACATTCCATTTAATCCACTGAAGCTTAAATTGTATAAATATATTGTGTCAAATGTACTTAAAACATGCTCAATATGCAAGAAACTTCTGTTGATCGAACAAAGTTACGTAAGACTGACAGTACTTTGCTGTGGGGTTTTCATATTAGTCAATCTAACCCTAATTTTGTATGGCTTGCACCAACTAGGGTAAGTATAATTGACTCTGTTGATTTAAGTAAATTAAAGTGAGTTTTTTTTACTGATTCACTGAGTTTTTTTTTTCTAATAATCTGAGATTTTTTACTAATTATCAGAGTTAATTTACAACGCGGTTTTACCCAGGTTTGCGCTGTTGGACCTAATTCAGTGAGACATTTTTTTGGAGTTGAAAAATGTATATTATGGTTTTGCGTGATAAACCGTAATTAATGAAATTTGGTTGTTAAAAACTAAATAACTAAGGTCGTATTTAGAATGTGTTTTGTAACTGATAAAATTGTTGGTCAGTTTAAGTGTTGTACTAAATTCTTTTCTGTTTGGTAAACAACACCTTTTAGCATAACTTCAGCTGTGCTTGCCTAAACTTATTTAATAAACCCTGCAATCTCGTTTCGTCATAGTCTAGTCAGTGGACATGAATGTAAGTTAGAATAAACATTTGAATGAACAATTACATATTTTATTTTATCTCCAATAATTCTTAAGATAAAATAATCCTTACCTCGTCACACTTTTCGGCTTAGTTATGCTTAATTTATTTTAGTCCATAGTTTGAAAAATCTAGAACACTGAATTTCACCTTCATAAGTCTATGAAGATCTGACTTGTAGTTTTCAAATTAATGAGAAATTACGTTTTTCCGTTCAGTCTGGCTATAGTTTTATTTCAATTGAAAAATTCAGATCTTTATAACATTTCATAGATATCATCAGATAAAAACTTATCAAGATACCTACGCAGAGATTGAGATTTTTTAAACAATAAACCAGTTTTTTAATATAATTAGTAGGAGTTAACGTACATTTTAACCGATGTTCGACGAGGTGTATGAGGAAACCTTAATCATTTATTTACAATTTACAGGTCAATATAATCTCATGTTATACATAAAACATTTAGTATTTGTTAGGAGTTAATGTTATTCCATGAGTGATTCTACTTGTTATCTTTTCCTAAAATAATAATAAAGGGTAAATGTTATTGTCATACATATAAGGTGGTATGTGGCAGTATTCTTACTTATTAAACACCCAAGAGGCAGTCTTATTACTATCATTGATTTGAACTTTAATTGACTTCATTTTATCCCGAACAATGTCACATGCGCTCAACAGATCCTTGTCTTTCCTACTGCGTGCGTTTGATCGCACAGTGTGTCTGAACTCAACTAGTGTGTCTATCAACGAGTTCATTACGTTACTATCTTGTGATTCTTGTAGTTTCAAACCAAATCTACTTAGAACAGTAGTTATATACTCAGCAATGAGCATTACTGGCACAGGATAATAGTCTTTACTATCTCCTTTAATTACTTTGTTTGTGTCATTAACTAAATTCAACAAAGAATTTATGCAGGATGAGGTATCGAAGTCAGATTTCAATGCATCAATGTTGAATTCCTCAACATTCTGCAGGTTTTCTAACATTTTATCTTTGTAATCTCCACTGGCTTTATTATCATTGTTATTTACATAAACAACTGCTTCTTGGAGGAAGAATTTGAACTTGTTCAGTACCACTTCGGCATTTTTCATCAGATCTTCATTGTATTCCATAGTGTACCTGTATCGTGACATGAGACAGGCCATTCGGAATGTATCAGCACTGTATGAGGATAGTAAATCAGGAATGGTTATGGTATTCTTCAGTGATTTGGACATTTTTGCATCGCCCTTGACATGTAAATGGCCAACGTGGATCCAATAGTTGGCCCATTGTCTTATGTTGTGGAAGGCGCATGATTGAGCTTCTTCGTTTTCATGATGAGGAAACTGCAGGTCTATTCCACCAGCATGGAAATCCAGTTGAGAGCCAAACACCTTGCTCACCATAGCAGAGCATTCAATATGCCAACCTGGCCTGCCATTACCCCATGAAGCACCCCAAAAGGGTTCATCAGGTTTATGACCTTTCCAGATGGCAAAATCCATCTTGTTTTTCTTTACTTCATCTGAAGGCTCACCAGAATCTTGCATTTTCTGTAGTTTCCCATATGTAGGGAACTTGCTAGTGTCGAAGTAGACTGAGCCGTCGCCTGCAACATAAGCCATACCAGAATCAAGTAGTCCTTGCACAAAAGATTCAATTGAGTTTATGTGTTCAGAAACCCTTGTGATAATGAGAGGTTTCTCAATGTTTAGAGAGGACATGTCGAGCCAGAATTCATGTTCGTACTGCTTTGCGACTGCTGTGAAGTGTGTGTTAGTCTCAATGCCCTTCTTGATAATTTTGTCGTCTATATCTGTTATGCCCATAGCAGTCACTAGTTTCACGTTAAAAAACGATTTTAGGATCCTTTGAATGATGTCAAGTTTCACGTAGCAGCTGGCATGGCCGATGTGGGCAGAGTCGTAGACTGTGGGCCCGCAAGCATACCAGGTGGCGACGTGAGGGTCGCTCAGAATCACCGGAACTTTTTGATTGGCGACACAATTGTAAATATACGCTCCGATAGGGTTTCCATTTGGCATGAGCCATCTCGTCTCTTTGTAGGGCTTTAGGCTGCACACGTGTGATAGTCTCCTTGCAAATAGAGGAAGTATTTTAGTCATTTTACTACAAAAAGTAATCAAAATTATTCATTACAAGCCGAACAAGTGTTAGCTGAGACAGCTGTCTAATGTGTATTAAAAAAATGGGTCATTGACCTTTGACCTTTTTGGTTGATAGAATGATAGAAGACGTCAACTGTCATATTATTAAGATTATCATTTTGTAACTTGTTCCAAGCAATTTTCATACAAACAGTGACGGATTAAGACTACTTGATGCCCTAAGCAATCCACGCCTCTGGACCCCCTATCCGTATGTCAACTAGAATAGGTCTTTAAACCTTTACCCCCTAATGACATTAGTTGTTTGTAAAATAAGATGATGAGGTGTATTGTACCTTGGAAATGGGGTAGGTGCGACAACAATAAAAACCAAAGCAAATGCTAGTGCATTTGCTTTGGTTTTTATTGTCGCGGGCAGCGAGTGGGCAAGCGGGAGTCAGTGGGGTGATGACTCTAGGTCGGACTCTATGTCAACTTAAAACGCGCGAACTTTCAAACTAGCCTAGAAACTTTTTTTGGTGTGGTTTTTGGTGACGTGAGTGTGAGACGTGATTACCTAAGGATGGATTTTTTTTGTGCTTCTTCTGGTGCCCCCCCAGACGTGATGCCCTAGGCAATTGCTTAATTTGATTAAGGGTTAATCCGTCACTGAACTAATGTCCTTATTCTGAGATATCTGCCGCTCCCAGCCGCTCCATTTTGTTCCATGCTCCAAGTTTGGCCCAAAAAATTTTGTTCCAAGAAACCACCGAGATTATTAGCATACTTGCATGCTTGCCAATTATTAATTTATATAAAAAAAATATTTTTAGGAAAATCTCTGAAAATTCTAACGCATGGCACGCATGGATATAGTACTAAAATCCATGGACCCACATTGATACTAGTCCTTTAAAAAGTAAGATAAGGCGGTATGGTCTGAAGAAACCAGCCTGCACGAAAGGGCGAAAAAAAAACTACGTCGGGCCGTCCGTCCGTCTGTCTGTCATAGTGTTGGGTAACTCGTCTATTTTAAACGAGGATGAGGGAAGACCTCATTTTGCATTGTGAGTTACTCGTGAGGACCCCTCATTTGAGGTGAGGTGTTGTGACAGAGTACCGTCTAGCGTAGCGAGTGAGGCGTGAGCGCGAACGAGACGAGCGTCCGGGGTGGCGCGTTACCGTTTCGTTGGATTTGGATGAGGGAGGGAGGGAGTAAATTGAGTTGTGTGAGTGCCGCCCAAAGTACTCGTCGCCCCATGCGTTAGCATCCTACTAGTTTGTGGTCGCACCGCACCATCCGATCCGAGCGTGCTAAAACTTGAATGAAGCTTTTATTTACAACTCTCACGCGCACGGTTTTGCAACTTCGGGAAGTTTACTCGCTTTCTCTAATTTTTACGTAGTCTTACTCCGGCCAGTGCATATTTTTTTTATTTACCTACTACTAAAGTGTGTAAGTAAGTACCTACCCCTAAGTCATTGAGGGGGCTACCTATTAACTAAGCATCGACACGACAAGAAGAAGAAGTACCTACTTAGGAAGTAAGTAGGTGCCTAGTCTTCGTAAATTAGGTAGGTACTGTAAGCAAATATCATCTTTAAAAGTGAATATTATTGTATGGGTATGTGGCAACACTTCTGAACGCGCTCGACACGCGCCGCCATATTGGAAAAATAAGAAAAAGTTGAGAATGGTTGTGACTTGATATTAGTTGATATCTGTTGATTGTTGAAGGAATAAAGTGCAAGATTACGAACTGTTATAAGTATTTATAGTTATTGCTAGTCCTGGTTAGGATTTGCTTTCAATCAGAAGTGACAAGAATCACGCGATGTGTGACTGCAAAAACCGTAAGTTTTTCAAGCGGTTATAACAAAGAAAATTATTTGATTTGGTGTTTGCCGGGTGTGTGTGTGACACCAGTACCAAAAACATTGTTCGCTTTCAATGTGATATGTGTTATAAATCTATGAACTGATGGTTTGTGCAAATAATATCGGCTGATCTTCTACGTACATTTAATTAACGTGATAAAAGTATCAGTAGGTTAGGGTTAGGTCTACCTACCTACTTTAACAATATTTAGGTATAAAACCTACCTAATTGGAGAGCTGCAAAAATAATTCATTTAAATTAAGTAACAGAACAGTATGAGCTATTTTATTGCCTGCGCATATTTGGAAGAAACTTTTTAATTACATAATAGTCTATATTAAGATAATTTATACACTTTTGTGATCACAAGAACGTTATTGTTTTGTTAAGTGTTGTACATTTCGCCCCTAATTTTGTTGGTTTTGTAATGAGTTGCTGAGGTCTAAGCACCTATTGATAATAGGAAATATTTTGTTAAGTACGATTTCGTTGATTTGTTCCTGTTTGTGTTTTTGTTTTCTTATTTGTATTAAAGTTAAAACTGTGTTTGTAAAATAATAATATTGTACCAAGTATTGAAAACTGATTTGTGATTGATAAAAAATTTGTAATTGCTAGCTATGGGGTCTGATAGACGTAGTAGGTCTCTTGAACGGCGTGTATCAAAACGTCGTCGTCGCCGTCATTCAACTAGCGTAAGTCGAACGTCTTCTTCGGCAACAAGTTACGAAAGAACTCGTAAGCGGCACAAGAAGACAAAGTCTCATTCTAAAAAGCATAAAAGGCGACACCATCGCCATTCCAAGAGAGTGCAGAGTTCTAGTCTAGCTAAGGGAGAACTGAGCAGGAATAGGTCACGTACACAAACTCCTTCAATATCTGAGGCACCTCTTGAGTCCGTAGGTTTGACTGCAACCAATGCTAATGTTACTCAAGCTTCGATCACAGCCAACTCTTTACAGACGTTGAGCAATAGTAGTTCTACACAAAATACGAATATTTTTCCGGCGCAAGCATATACGGCTCATATTAACGTGGTGCCAGAGTTCGACCCCAGCGATGGCTCCCAAAATATTGAATCTTGGATTCATAAAGTGAACGAATGCGCTCAGATATACTCATGGAATGAAACGCAGATTCGCCATTACGCGTTAGCTAAATTAACAGGTCTTGCTAAACGGTGGTACCAAGGACTACCCTCATTGCTTTTTACATGGGACCAATGGATGGGCAAATTAAAATCTGCATTTCCTTCCACGGAGAACTACGGCGATTTATTACAAAGAATGTTGCAGTTGCGATGCAAATTAGGTCAGTCGTTAGATATATATTACTATGAAAAAATGATTTTGATTAATAAATGTGAAATTTCTGGCCGCAAAGCTGTAGGATGCCTTATGCAGGGCATAGATGACAAATTTATTAGAATGAGTGCAAATTCATGCCGTTTCGAGGAACCAGAGCAACTATTTTCGTACATTAAAACATTGGCCCTAAGCGATGGTAACACATTGAATAAACGTAGGAGTACTTGGAATAAGGATGGAGCACCACCGCAAGAGCCAACTAACAGTAGTGTAGAGACTTCGAAACCAGGCATTATTTGTTATAACTGTTATGAAACCGGACATATTCGATCAAAATGTACGAAACCACTGAAGCCGACCGACGAGAAGATGCAATAATTGTCAGAAGATCGGACATTTTGCCAGAGAGTGTCGTATTAGAAATGTTTCAACCGCTAATATGGTAGATTATGGTAGTAGACCAAACAAATTGTTACAAATCACAGGTCCAACAACTGAAAACAGTATTTGCGGTCGACAAAATACACCCGTGGTTGGTGTTCTCCAATGACCCCGTAGATAGAGATTCCGAATCTGGAGGTAGAAATGAATGAATGTAAAATTAAATAAAGTTGTTAAAATAAAAAATAAATGTTAATTTGACTTGCCCTGCGAGGCATTATGTATTTTATAGTGAAATCAGCCTTAGTAATGTAGGATCTAGAAGTTTATAAGGTATCACTAGCCCTAGTGGGCGTAAGGGACACTTGAGTGCGTCACACTAGGCCCTTGTGGGCGTTACAGGCCCTTGCGGGTCGCCCTTGTGGGCGCTACAAGCACTGGTGTGCGTTACAGGTCCTTGCGGGTCGCCCTTGTGGGCGCTACAAGCACTGGTGTGCGTTACAGGCCCTTGCGGGTCGTCCTTGTGGGCGCTACAAGCACTGGTGTGCGTTACTGGCCCTTGCGGGTCGCCCTTGTGGGCGCTACAAGCACTGGTGTGCGTTACAGGCCCTTGTGGGCGCTACAAGCACTGGTGTGCGTTACAGGCCCTTGTGGGCGCTACAAGCACTGGTGTGCGTTACAGGCCCTTGCGGGTCGCCCTTGTGGGCGCTACAAGCACTGGTGTGCGTTACAGGCCCTTGTGGGTGCTACAAGCACTGGTGTGCGTTACAGGCCCTTGTGGGCGCTACAAGCACTGGTGTGCGTTACAGGCCCTTGTGGGCGCTACAAGCCTGGGTAGGCTGCACTGGTGTGCGTTACAGGCCCTTGCGAGTTGCCCATGTGGGCGCTACCAACACTGACGAGCGCTATGAGCCCAAGCAGGTGCAAGCAGCCTCGCTAGGCCTTACTAGCCCCTGGCAGCGCGGCGCTACCAACTTCAAGCGTCTTTACCAGCTTCAGGCGACGTTATCAGCTGTGGTGTGCGAACATCACCAGTCCAGGAATTACCGGCCACGGTTGGCATTTCCGACTGCCGGTCATGGTGTTTCTGCATCGGGGCTTCTTCCGTTACCAGCCCGAGTGACGAGAAATCGCCATCGTGATTGTGTGTGAAGGCAATGCTAAATAGCCACTAAATAGTAATTTCGTGAGACAGTGTGGTGTTATGATATATATTACTAGTGTCGTTTAGTAATTGTTGCCAAGTCCTTTATTCATTAGCAAAGTTATAGTATGTACCAATAAAAAAAAAAAACCTTCTAACATTAGGCGTTTTTATATTGCTTAATTAAAGATTCAAACTTTTCTTGTATAAAGCAACTTTTTCCTAATGTAACTTAATAAGTATAAAATCGTGATTGTGCATTACAATTTCCTATACCTATGTCCCTACTGATGTTTTGTTAACACTAAATATTTATACACGCGGGGACGCGTGCGAGGGCGATCAGAATGGCCGAATGTAAGCAAATATCATCTTTAAAAGTGAATATTATTGTATGGGTATGTGGCAACACTTCTGAACGCGCTCGACACGCGCCGCCATATTGGAAAAATAAGAAAAAGTTGAGAATGGTTGTGACTTGATATTAGTTGATATCTGTTGATTGTTGAAGGAATAAAGTGCAAGATTACGAACTGTTATAAGTATTTATAGTTATTGCTAGTCCTGGTTAGGATTTGCTTTCAGTACTATTTGATAACCATTAATATGTGCTATTTATCCAAGTTACACTGGATAAAATGCCACCAAAATTACATTAACATAAAATGGAAAACAACAAAACATTAAAATGGAATTAAATAAATATAAAGACGTTTCTTTCAAAAATGGTAGAATGAAAAATCCCATAATACGTTTACTTATTCCTCCATGTTACGTTGATTCATTCCCACTAGTCCCTTTTGGCAGTCCCTTTAAAGGTACTAATCGTTCACCCACTCATCACATCAAATCAAGCATCAGTCAATTCATAAGTTGACTCGTTTATCAGTTTTGCATAGTTTGCATCAGTCACTCAATCAGTCGGACGGACTCTAGCACAGAAAAGTGAGGAGTTAAATTGAGGTGGTTCAAAGTTGAAAAACGAGTAACTCTTTCATTTTAAATTTTGAGGGCCTCAAACGAGGTAACTCACGAGTGAGGGACTCATCACTAGTCTCTGTCAGTCAGTTGTTTTGTAAAACACGAAAAGTCGGAAAGAAACCCCTAAAATATCCATAATTTCAACATTATTGAGTGAATACTATTAAAATTTGATTAGAAAATGGTTACTTTCGCACCAGATGAAATTGGTTTGGCAGACCGAACGCCGTGTGCCGCTATCAGAGCTGATCTGAAATCTTGTTTACTAGACAGCGATTGTTGCAAGAAGGTACGTCTAGATGTAAATATAATTATTTTAAACTCTTACTTTTACACATTTCAAATAATTCAGCAACCTCGGAACATACTAAAATAATTGCATAACCTTTACAATCATTCATAATTTTCAGGAAAGAAAGACCCCAAGGGAATGTCTTACACAAGGAAATGTACCGGATGAGTGCACTCAGCTTCGGCAAATATTTTTTGAATGTAAACGATCAATTGTGAGTATAATATCTTTTACTAAAATAACTTTTGTGAATTATATCATTCAGTTTTGGATCCGCACTACACCCATACCCACCCTGATGAAGACCCTCGTAATCGAGGTCCCCCTAATGACCTATTATGAGGTGACCCTAATGGGTCGAAACCTGTTGGTGCTTCCACCAACATATTGGTACGTGAATATTTCCCGTTTTACAAAATGAGTATAACATCTTTAGAATCTGGCATTATTTATGATTTGGTTGTTGTTTCATGGCTTCACGCCATAGTCTGTCCATGAAAGAGATCTCATCATAATTATCAGCCTACTGCTGGACATAGGCCTCCCCTTTGTCTACCATACACTAACTTCCTATCACCTTTTAAATGTTGGTCCATCATAAGATTGTCGTACACTGCATCACCCGGTTTGCTGTCACCACTGGAACGGTTGTCAGTTCTGCATGCTATATAGCCTGCCCATTCCTACTTCAACTTGCTAAGAGCAATGTTGGTGATGATGGTTCTTCTATGTTCTCTTTCGTCCTACGTTCTTTATGTTATCTCCTTGTTTGGGATTTTATCATATAGTATGACTCCGAGCATGTCTCTCCATAGCCCGCTGGGTGACTTGGAGCATGTGTATGAGGCCAACAGTTAGCGACTATGTCTCAGTGCCATGAGTGACTGTAACATGCACTGATTAAAGTCTTTCATCTTTCCGCTCTGCGGTACCAGTGAGTAGAAGATAATATGGCATAGTTTTCCCATTAAATGTTCCTGTAATTTTTTTGTGTTATATTTTATAGATTATTATTGTATTTTTGTTGCAGATAGACAACAGAAGACGGTTCAGAGGTCACAAGGGCTACTGATGTGAGTTTGTTTTATAGTTTAGTAAAGAATGTTGGTTTGTTTTAATTTAAGATGTACAATTGTTACTATGTGATAATTATGTTGAATAAAACTTGTATGTTTTAATTGGTTTTCTTAATTCAAAGTCTTGTCAAATGTAAGTCAAGAATTTATTAATACTTCTAAAAAAAATATGACTGAGCAAATTGGCCAAAACTTTGCTGAATAGCGATGTGGGTTTGTTTTTCGATTTTGATCACATAGGCTTGTAAGTAAATTTAACTTAGGCCATGTCTGCATTACTTATTAACTTGCTTTGGGTCATAAATCTCTACAATGGAGCCTAGTTATAGATTAATCTGGCTATTATTTATCTGCTTGGAAAATTTGTCAATTTCGCTGACTACTTCTTTCACAAATTACTGTTGATGTACCTATGTTGGCCCTGACACGGGCATTGTGATAGATTTTGATAGAACAGGCTCTTTTTTGCTCTTTCTTTAACTTGCTACTTAAATGTACAGGGTAAAGAAAAGTCACTGTGTAATTTACAAATTTATTTATAAAAATAATCGAAATTTGATTGAAATCTCTATTCTAATTTATAAACTACAAAGAGCTTAGCCCGTAATTAAAACTAGCTTTTCAAGCTGATCTTTATTAATTTGGTACTTTCAAACCCTAGTATAACTTGTTTAAGGCCCACTGTCCAGTGGAGCGTTCGCTGAAAACACGCGAATTTTTAGGCTTGTTTTACACATAATTTTTTTCCCGTATCCTTGGCATTTACGCCTGCGTGCTAATCCGCTATGTACTGCCAGGAACATAGTTTTATGAAAAAATTTAGTTGCTAAAACGGACTGCTTGAGACTATGTATAAATGGCCACATTTTTAAAACTGATGAGTCTTCTCATTTCACACTAGTTGCGGCTTCCATCAAAGTTGTTGGGTTTGTTGTCCTTTGATAAACATTGTTTAACAAAGTTTTTGTCAGAGTGGCAACGGCTGCTGAGCGATTGCCCGCTACATGTTGAAAAGACTACAGAGTCGCTTTAGTGGACAGTGGACCTTTTTTTATTGTACAAGCTATATGGTCTCGAAACCAATTCACATATTAACCTAGTCCAAACAGGGGATTAAGAAAATTAAAAAAAAAAAATTAATGAAACTAGGATCCTAAGGTACATTATTGCTTTATTGTTGAGCGGGAGTAAACGCTTTAAAAAGTGGTTGTATTTATTTTAATACGCAATTTATTATAAAAAATAAGCAGTGCTAGAAAAATATAGTCTATAGATTTGATTGATTCAGAACTGTAGGTTACTTTTCGTAAGTAATAATTAAACTACCTAAGTATAAAATAGATTATTATATTAAGAAAATTATTTTGCTCTGTGTTAATAAAAAAACATAGCCATCAACTAGCAACTCGTTAGCAACTAGTTTTATGCAATAATGCTTGAATTACAACAATTTACAACTAGTGAGTAGATAAGTAATTCTGGAAATCGAAATACATTATGTTTACAAATTTATAGTAAGGGCTGACGTCCAACGGACTCAATTATAGTACAAGATCCAGCACTTATCTGAATTTTAAAGAGACGTGGCTGAAAAGAAAGCTAGAAGTATTGCCTACATGATAGACCGAGCGAAGCGAGAGCTCAGTGTGATTCTCAATGTATGTAAGTATGTTTGAGGGTAGGTACTTAAATCGACAATAGCCTTCGAACCGCTGATCGAGCCATGAAACTTCGTAGGTATTTTGATGATATCAATACACATAGGAAGTTCGTATATGAGCGTAATCGGAAAAGGATTTGTCGAGATAGGAGTGAATCAAATGATCAACAATCTCATGATGTTCCCGTTGGAACATCATGAGATTGTTGATCATTTTCATGAGGTTTTAGTTCGAGGCGAACTACTAGTATAACTGGGTTGGCATGGTTCAAGGTTGAAATTTTCAACCAGGCAACCAGGAAGTATGAGAGGGCTAGAGCAGGCAGACCAATTCTATCCTGTAGACCTTCTAGTTTTAAATTCAGCCAGGTCTCATCACAATCCAGATTAATGTACCTACTCATCATAGGCCGGCCCCCGTATTCTCTTTATCTCGCGACAGGCGTAAATTGTGCGCTGTCAAACGTAGCTTTTCACATACAAAAGTTACCGTTTACAGCCCTTATTGCACAATTTACGCCTGTTGCAAACATAACGCGAGATAGAGAATAGCCCTCGGGATCTCGCACTATTAGGTGACAAATACATTTCTGCAAGCTTTGTTAACTATATAAATTGACTTAAATTAGCACCTTTTGCAAAAAAATATCTAAAATAAAAGGTACATTTTACTAGCTTGCAGTAAGGCAACTAACGAATCCTAATTACATTCGTTTCCGTAGAAAAATCGTTGTGCTGAAACTAAAAGAGATTATCTGTGGCACACAATATTTTTATTTGGTCTTGTTTTTAGCACCAATTATAGGGCTTCATTTACTTGCGTAAAATATACCTATTACAGTATGTTAATGTTGCTGCTAACATGCTGAATAGATACAATTAATTCTTACAGAATGAATACTATACCTAAGTTTTACTATTATGTACTTACTAATTTGTGCATTAATTAAGCTTTATTTTATTGCATAAATATTATTATAATTTATTTTACATACTTACTTAATCAATGTAATTATGTAATTTTACATTTGATATTTTAGAAAAGTATTCACGGGTTTCTAAAATATCAAGTAATATTTAAAAAGTATGGTCCATTTTGATACATTCCACTTTACCACAAAAATAATCGACATTCATATTATTTTATGAAATCTGAAATTAATTTAAAGACATGAGATTTTTACATGAGACTTTTCATATTTATGTCTCACGGCGCATGACGGTGCAATGCCAAAGTAGGCCGCGTCCTAGGTGGACGTGACCTAAGAGGTATTGCATTTGTAATGTGCTGCGGTTATCGCTTAACATCAGGTGGCCAAGGGTGGGGCCCCACATGACAGTACCATCATTTACACAATTTTTATTTTTTTATTAACAGGATTTAGTTAGGAGTTAGGAGTTAGTTTTGTGGTGTTAGCTTCATGTTTTATTTTCTATTTAATTTATGAATACTCATTGATATGTTCTACGGGATATGTCTACGAAAACAATAGTTTTGTTTCCGGAAGTAATCTGAAAATATTTCTTTATTGAAAAATATATTGCCTATGGTATTTGGAAGACATCCCAAAGAAAGCAAATACCTTGTGTAGATAGTAGTAAATAGATAAGGCGTTGCTGCATAGACACGTACTACACGAAATATTAACACAGTTTATTAATTTTACGCTTGCTGTACGCCCGTTTGCTGCTACGCTTTCATACTAAAATGCTACAGAAACCGGCATACATAACTGGCTTCATGTAGCTGACGATGCAAGTACGGCGCATACATTTTAATGGAAACAAAAACTATGCGGACTAATGTCACGTAACGTGCCTATGCAGCGCGACGCTTCGATCGACAGCGGACCTAAGTGAGAAAGAAAGCGAATCTTAGACAAAATCTAGTATCAAACGAAGCGTCTACTAAATTACTAAAGAGATATCTAAATCTGTTTTGTTATTGAAAATTCTTAAAATTAGCAAAGAACACTGATTCGTACGCGTTTTCGCTCGAATACAATTTTAAACATTTAATTTGGTTGTATAGAGCTATTTGTACAACACTCTACTCGACTCTCGACACACTTACCCCTCTATTAAGCACTTTTATTTTGTTACTTGTGTGAATAGGAAATAAAACGAAACACCTTAAATGTGTTTTGTTTTTGGAACCATGCATCTTTACTCTGTGTCTTTGTGTATCTACATATTCGATAAACTTTAAAAAATTGACAGATTCAATACTTTTCTAGCCCGTTATTTATAAACATTTTTTATTGTTTTTATATTTTTATTATTAAGGTTTTACTATTACAGGTGTACATTTTTAGGTTAGCTTCGGTTTAGCGTTCTGTACCTGTCTGACATTTGAAAAAAGGCGAAAGCTAAACCAAATCTAACTATACCTAGAGTAAAACACATCTATAAATAACAGGGTAGTTGTGCAACTCTTCCTCTTACTATTGAATACTTTCATTGGTCCGTTTACAACATGTGTTATCGATTCGAGACATCTTCCAGGTCGGTCTATAATGGGATCTCTCATTTTAGACTAAAACTACCGAGGAAGGGAGTTTTTGGGCCATCTGCATTAACTAACTTGTTATGGCCCGTGGGTTCACCCGTTTTATTCTCACGAAGAACCAAATTTCAGGATAGAAAAACAGCTATCTATGTATCTGGGGTTCAATCTATCTGTTTACTAAATTTCGTCAAAATTGACTCAGCTGTTTTGGCGTGAATGTAAGATTGGCAATATAGCAGACGTTTCATGTTTTGGTTAGGATGTCAACCGTAGATCCTAGAAGAGCTAGAAGAGACAGAACTGTTTGTACGGTCTAGATACCAACAAAGGAAACCAGCCATTTTGTTAGTCAACTGGCCCAAAGCACTGCCAGAGGCATACTCATTTGAATGGGATCTGTTCTTGGGGTCGTTACTTCTCCCCAGGCTAATTTACTGGTCGGTATCAAAGTTATCAAACCAGTCACAAAATTTCAAAAAACTTTTCAAAATACCATCAAGAGCCCTCTCCAATAAGCCATAAGTAAGTAACACCCCTTCCGGACCAGATGTACCATTGAGTAGTACGATTTGGTACAATTGGCACCGATTTGTTGACTAGTACCACGACACAAACACCACCTACTTTTCGGGTTTTAAATGAAAATGTAGCATATCTGACTTATGAGGAGTTAGTTATGTCCCAAGGTATATACTACCGAAAATGCAATGTCCCAAAACTATCACAGATTCCTCGAGACCCGAGTCACAGTAAACATATATCTATAGCTATACATGTATATTATGTACCGTGCTCGAGATGTCGACCGACAGATCAGTTTTTAGAAAGTCTGTATCGGCCGATACAAGCCCGTGTACCCACAAAGACGTGCTCTAAGCGCTGTTATCAGCATCGCCGCACCTGACAGATTGTCCATAAGGTTGGCACACTCGCAGACCAGCAGATACATCTTGTCGCCGTGCGATGCGACGGATTTGTGGAGAGCTATCTTCCTCATGCCGACGCTGTGGGGCAGGTGTCGGTAGAGCATGCGGGCTCCGGTCCAGTAGAGCCAGTTCTTCTCGAAACGTTCGCCGTCATCACCTTCAAATACCTGGAATTAACGGTCTTTTGTGAGTGAAACTAGCTGACCAGCCCCCTTATTCGCTATGACCAAACGTGACATAACGCGGGCTCGTTACGATATCTGCGTGGAATCATCGCTAAATAGCATGGGTGACGTCACACGTTATTGACAAGGAATCTCTTAGGTCATAGCGAATAACCAACCAGTTTTGGTTTTAAGAAAAAAATGACGTGCGGCTTTGCCCTTGCGCAGGCAAAAGGTAATTTTCAGCTCTGCCATTTTCTGCTTTTTCGAAAAAAGACGTCCATATTTATTTTACTTCATTTTCTAGGTTTTTTTGAGTTATACCATGTAGTTTTGGTGGCATTTTAACTGGTGTAGCCTATAAAGAGCACATCGTAGTGAATTTTTAAATATAATTGTATTGCGTGTCTTATCGAAGGGGTGGAAATTGCGGGTCTTTCCCAGTGCTCCGATCTGAACTCCGATTGGTAGGAGGAGCGGGAACTTTTTTCCCATTCCTCCGCAATCGGAGGAATGGGAAGAAAGTTCCCGCTCAATACTGGTTTTTGTTTTTATCACTTAGTTTATTTCGCCAAAAGTACAGTCAATGCCATATAGTGTATTTTTCGTTTTTTCCAAACTGTCCTACCAACAGTTTGATGATCTAACTGTTTGGAATAATTTTGTCCAAACAGTTAGATCATCGAACTTTTGGTAGATTGGAATAAACGTAGTAAACAGATGAATACATCAAATAATAATAATTTTATTTTCACACCACCTGCTCGACAATGTCCAATTAAATATCATGCAACCTCAACGTAAAGTAATGCATTGTCTCTCTAGGGATATAAAGTTGTATGAAACTCCCTAGGGATTAAAGTGATTTGAATTTGGAACG
This sequence comes from Epirrita christyi, assembly GCA_951392215.1. Lineage (NCBI taxonomy): Eukaryota > Metazoa > Arthropoda > Insecta > Lepidoptera > Geometridae > Epirrita > Epirrita christyi. Next base: position 14,213,358 of record OX595843.1, on the reverse strand, counting down.
TCAAATTCGTGTGGAAACTCGTGGAAAACTCCAAGTAAAAAAATGCCCATATGACATTGTAAAGAGGTTTATTCGAAAATCGAACTGGCCACCAAATGCAGAACTCAGAAAAAAAAGAAATAGGCGGGATTTTAAAGAATTTGAAACATTAGAGATGTTTGGTGCTGTGTTTTTCAGTGAAATTTATTGCAATATTCTAGCAATATATAATTATGTCAATGGCAATATTAGTGTTAACAAAAAATGTCAAGCGATAATGATTCTACTCCAGAGTTCATCATAACAGACGATACTTATTTTATGGAGCTCTGGCTTTTAATTGTCTCGCAGTAGGTGTGAAAAGTAGAGTATGCTCCTCTGGAATAAAGCCTGTCTTCGTCTTGGGCAGCTTGAACCCCTCGCTTCACTCAGGACTCTATATAACTCCCTCGCTACACTCGGGAGTTAACTTTAGAGTCCCTCGTTACACTCAGGGTTCAATATTCCGCCCGCGACATAAGACACTGCTTTATTCCCTTAGTGCATAATCTACTATTAATCTATTTTACACTAGACCGTATAATGATTATTAGATGCTCAATCGGAGGAATGGGAAAAAAAAATCCCGCTCCTCCTACCAATCGGAGTTCCGGTCGGAGGACTGGGAAAGATCCGAAATTGTCAATGAACTTTCTAGTAAAGCTGCCATCGCCTTACTAGAACATGACTTGACTGACGACTATAACGACTTGACCTTTATAATATTGAAAAAATAATAATAATAAGTATACCTACTTGACATTGGCAACATAATAATAAAAAAATAGATGGATGGATTTACAAAGGGTTTACAAACCCAGACTATTCTTGCAAACTTTTACTATTGCAAACAGCAAATCCATTGTACAGACTATCAAGTTATTCCTATTGAAATACTTCCAAAATATGCTTGTTAGTTGAAATGTGTCAACAGCTGCACTTATTCCCCACCGTTTTTCTTCGAACTGGAAATGTTACCATCAGCTGTCTTTAAGTTATGCGTAAAGTTGCCCTTGAGGGCAAGATTTACAGTTTGATTGAAATCAATAGTTCACAGCGGCTGGGTCAAATAAGCACCTGTCAACTTAGACACATATTAATAAATTGAACTTGACTGTGTTCCAATTTCTAAATTCCCATACAAAAATTGAATTTTTGGTGTTTTCAAGATCGTTCTCAATAGTTGGGTTCGGTCTATTAATATGGGTCATAGACTGTTGGATACAGTCACTATCATAAGTTACCTAGAACTCAGGTATTAAAATACGAACTCAATGTTGCTTTTGACTTGGATGCTCAGAACGCTTCCAGTTATCATTAGTTGTAAAGGTGCTAATGCCAATTGAGTTCGTGGGTTTATTTAGACACCTGAGTTGCTTAGCTTCTTCTGATGTCGACTGTTAAAGTTTAAGTTCAACATTACATTACTTACTGACATTATTCTACCTAGTTCTGTGAGCTATATGGCCTGTACATTGCCACTTCAACTTGCTAATTCTGAGAGCTATGTCTGTGATCTTGGTTCTTCCATGAATCATCTCATTTTGGAATCCGTCTCTATAGCCTGCTGCGTGATTTTGAGCTTGTATATATGAAGCCAATTAGAGCGACCACATCTAAGTGCCCTAAGATATTATACTGGGAAGAATTTCATTCACGATCAGCCTTCAGGCAATCCGAAAAGACTCACCTTATAAACGCTAATGATGAAACCAGTAGAAGGCGTGTGTGACTTCTTGGGTCCCCCCGCTAAATCACTGAACGGTGGCCTACAGATCATAGCCACTTCACTGTACAAGTCAAGCGTGTGCGCTGCGGAGTACCGTATCGTCTTAGGATCGAACTTATTTAACGAGGCACATCGCATGTTGTTGTAGAAGAGTAAAGGGTCTGTTTGTTGCGTGTTGATGACGTAGTATGCTATGAAAGGAAACTCCGCGTTCCGTTCCATGTTCGCCAGCAGCATTCCGCCAACAGCCGTGTTCGCATTTGCAACTTCGGTCACTAACTCGGCCGCTACAGCTTTCTGTTTGAACAAGGGTTTGGTCAGCGGGGACTCTAGAATCGGCTCGATTGGTTCTAAAGGACTCATCAGATGAGCGAGAATACAGTGCTTAGGGTCGGCGATCTCGAGGATGCTGAGAGAGTTTGGGGCAGTCTTTGTTTGCAATCCTTTTTCAGGCGTTGGTGGTGGTATTGGCAACTGAAACAGGGGAAAAGAAGACTACAAATACAGATACAGATTGTGCAAGCGTAGCAAGACTTTTGAGATGGATTAAGTAAGAGTAAATGTTATAAGATGAGCGAAGCGAATTGTTAAACTTCGTGTGTGGCAGAGCGAAAAACTTACTACTGGATGTCAATGACTAGGCAAGCGAACCGCTCAAATATTTATTTATTTTTCCAAATAAAAAGTAAAACTACTTTTGTCTTAAAACTATACCTAGATAATAATTTAGTAGCTCGGTTCCTATCCAGCTACCTTGTTGTTTGTCTTAAGACGTAGTAACTTTTGTAGCTTACTGCTGGTATAAATAATACCTACATTATTATACCTGCATATTTAATACTTGGTACATGTAAGTACGGAATTACACACAGGCAGCAAAGAACGTTTTACTATCGGTCACAGGAGAAGATTGTCCTACTGTGGTGATTGAGAACCACCGTGACGTGGCGAGCGAGTAGCTGGCTGAGACGCAAGTGCGGGTTCGATTACCGCTGCGGGACAAATTTTTGCATGATCTGTAAATATTTGTTTCGGGTCTAGGCGTTGTGGTACCATGGTACTCGTAGTTCCTGATACCCACGACACAGGGAATCCTATGTATGTGGCTGTTGGGTGTTATGTTATGTACTGTCTGATGTGACTGTTGACTAGTTTTTTTTTAAAATTTTTTTTTACTTCTTGGCAAGCAAACAAGCATACGGCCCACCTGATGGAAAGTAGTTACCGTAGCCTATGAACGCCTGCAACACCAGAGGCATCACACGCGCGCTGGCGACCCAGAGACATAAAGATGAAAAGTCTCATGTGCCTGTAATTTCACCGGCACCCGTACCCTCCAAACCGAAACACAGCAATGCGAGCACTACTGCTTGGCGGCAGAAATAGGTAAAGTGGTAGTACTTCCCCGGATGAACTCTTTCACAAGAAGTTCTACTACTAACCTAGTAACCTAGTTCTAGTTGATGTGAAAGTACTTACTGGCACGCCATCAGGCAGGAAGCGGTCTAGCGCGTGCGCCGGGATGACGAAGCAGTCCTTCTCCAGAGTGGCGAGGCTAACCGGTTCAGAGCGGCGTCCACGTCGGTCCGGCACCGTCACGGATGGTCCGCGGTCCCACCGGAGCAGCGAGACTGAAGGCTCCCTTGTGACGAGTGGCTGCGGTGGCTCCGGCTCCGGACTCGTGCCGCCGCCCAGGACTGGACCGCATCTTTCTGAAAATAAAGATAATGAACACATTAGAACTAAGTACAGGTAAATAAAAGTTGTCATATTCTGCTACTGACGATATAGTAGTAAGTTTTGTGTAGAACTTTGGCTTGGTAGAGATAAAAAAAATGGTTTTAAAACTAAAATTCGTACTATCTTGTAAAGGATTTTAAAGTTTTATATTCGTAGTCTCGTAAAGGGTTCGTAGAGGCCTTCTACGAAAAATTATGTTGGATAATTTTGTACTTTGAGTTATGATTTTCCCGCCGTATCTTTTAAAAATACTTCCTTCTTATAATTAAGCGTGCGTTATTAATAAGTAATTACCGTCTATTTATAAAATTCCTGTCATGTAGTGAGTGCGAATTACTCATGACACTATCAACCTCGTCGTTTGGCACTTACAGCCAAGATCAACAGCCGGTTACAACCAGATTAAACCACTTTTAAATACTCTCGAAACATTTCCCAGTTCAGAAAATGCATGTAAACATGCTCTATTTGTTACGAAACTAATAAATAGAACATGTGTGTAGGTCACTGAATCTATTTTAGATGTTTGAGCTCAGCTGGTATTTACTAATTACATCTACGGTTTTACTTTAAAAACTTCTCAGGGTAAAACTTACCTGGGTACTTTGTTATTCAAAACAAAACAATGAATGAAAAAGTGCGTCCATCGCTTTCCATTGCCGTTTTAGTTCGTATGTCTTAAATTTATAAATGGGAATTTTTACCTCCTCCATCGTTGTATTGCGTGCTGGCCCTAGGCGCCGCTGAGAAGAAGATGTGGGTCTTGTAATGGTGTGGTTCTTCCATGCAGGAGAATCGTTCTCGGTCGCGGCGCTTCGCGTTTCTTCCCGCGCCTAGAGCCCCCCTCGCTTTACCCCCTCCCCCGCTGCTAGAGATGGTCTTCTCTGTGGTGAAGTTCTTCCGAAACATCAAATTCATCTTGGAATATTGCCCAGAACTATCCCTGTCGCGCTGACCAAACTAGCTATGTCTGTCTCGTTTTAAAATACGTCGAACGCTAATTAGTGCACGACAGCCGGCTATATTCAGTCCTCTTCCGTCTCACTCTTGAAGTGAACTAGATTAGTTTGTTTATTTTTCGTGACATCGTTTGGTTGTTAACAGGTGCGAGGTGAATTGAGATTTGAAGTTATTCCGAACTTAAATTAGTTTTAGAAGTGAGATTTGGTGATGGGTCCAAGTTTGCGTATAATGATAAGGTGGAATAAATAATAAACAAATAAACGTCAACATCAACAATTAACAAAAAACATCAAATTAACATCGATCGATTGTTAACAGGGTTCCGCACCTCAACAGGAAAAATAGTCTGTCCGTCACCGTTTTCCTCAAGACATTGCGATTTGTACCAAAAATAAAAGTCTGTTTGCTTACTGTGCCGTAAAAAAATAACGCTTCTAACAAAATGCATAAAAAAAACGAGAATGAGTAATCGTGTAACAAACATACAAAAAAAAAACACATTCTGGTAATATTGAGAACCTCCTCCTTTTTTTGAAGTTGGTTAAAAATATATGGTAATAAATGTATTTATATTTTTTATGAGATGTTGAAGTTTGTAGGGAAAAGTGGTTGAAACTCGAAAAAGACTGATGATTTTGAAATAATTTATAGTAGGAACATTCATATGAGTATTGGTCTAATTTATACTTTTAGGTAGTACACATAAACCCTGTTAGGGCGCTGCAATTCTATTAAATTAAATTATTAAACTGTACGCATACATTACTATTTATTCTTACTAACTATGTACTTTATATTTAAAGCTGATGTACTTGTTGATATATCTTTAACCTTAAAAACCTCCCAGACCTTGTGTAGATGAGAAATTAGTCATGAGAAAGTTTATAAAAATAAACATTTCCTTGAACTGAATCGTAAATTCGAATTGTTTAATCGCTTCCTGGAAGTATCCATTGCAAGTAGGGCGTAACTTGTTGAATTCGAAGCTTTGCATGAAATATTCAGCTACATCGATCTAGCCGTGGGGTGCCCTTGAAATTGGACACCATGAATGTTTTTAAGTATTTAATATCTAGCAGTTAAGGTATTGCTAAATAACATTTGTGGCCGAAAACACTGAAAGAAAGAAAGAAAGAAAAACAGTTTATTTATGATCTAACAAAAAACACACAAACACTAAAATAACAAACATATTAAATAACAATGTCAAAATGTGTGTGCCAGTTGAAAACCACAAAAGGGTCCCAACTCAGCATTTGCTAGGCCACCTAAACAACCTAGCGCTGGTCTTCCGTTGGAGCCCAGAGTGAACCACTGCTTTTAACTAACATAAATTTCCTCCACCCGATGGACTTTAGACATTATAAACGTCGCGGGAAGTTGGTGGATGGAGGCGGCTCAAAACCGTTCGTCGTGGCATTCTAGGGTGGAGGCTTATGTCCAGCAGTGGACTTCTACAGGCTGATGATGATCATGATGAATGTATATTGATAACATCATCATCACCATGGAAGAAGATCTTTATGGTGAGCCTGGCTTACAGTGAGGATAGTTCATTGATTTAATTTTGTTCTGTCATTAATACTACTTTTAACCGACTTCCCAAAAAAGGAGGAGGTTCTCAATTCGGTTGTATTTTTTTTTGTATCTCCGGCGTTTATGAACCGATTTGGATTTTTTTTTTATTTGAATAGATATACTTCCAGATTGGTCTCATTTTTTTCAGAATCCAGTTCTGATGATGGGATCCATGAGGAATTGAGGGAACTCCTCAAATATTGTAGGCATACATATGGCGATTTTGATATTTTCAGCAACAAACCAAGCATTTGCATTCAGAAAGTATCAATCCTTTCACCACTATGGTTCTTTCATCATTTTTTTTTCATCCATATATTTAGTCGAATACAATGGAGGAAGTCGGTTTTTTAAATGAAAAATTATTATTTTTATTATGTTGACTTTACTTTATTTTCATCTAAATGTATAAATGTTTTGTCTCTTGACCTAATGTTTTTTTTTCGTTTCCTTAGCGTACGTTTTCATGTATCCTAATAGCATTACAATCTAGCCATAAGGCAGGCTAATAAATAATTAAACATTGACCTAGATTTATAAAATAAATTGTAGCTAAGAATGTGTCCATTGGCACTTTTCTTAATGTCTCTATTTAAGGGGAGGACACTTTGTTCTTCTGTTCTTATTATCTAGCACTAATGATTTTTATGTGACTGGATTATAACTGTCCTAGATTTATAGAATTGAAACTTTCGTGGTTGGGAATCATTTTAAATTGAAAAAACGAAAAAAAAAAAAAAAAAAAAAAAAAAAATTAATTTTTTGAATTGAAAAAATGACGGAAAACAGTGTTAATTAGCCGTTTTTTCAATTTAAAATGTCCTAGATTTAATTATTATGTGTTGAAATGTACTAAACTATGTGTTGGTGAGTAATTATGTACCTATACCTACCTAATCAGTGTAACTGGCATTAGATGCCGTTCTAATTAATTAAATAAATAAATAAATCATATTTAGTCAATTTGAAGTATTGCTGTTTCAATGGTTCTGGATAGAATTACCTACTTCACTATAAAGTTAAGGCTAAAGTACACCAACACATAAACAGCCTGTCGTTGTTGTAACCATCGATTATGATGATAGGTAGATGTATAAAATCATCTGTTTGACTAAATAACCGTTTAAATGAAAAAATAATTATAAATAAAATTCGTTTATTTCAAGCTTTATCCTACTCCTACTAATATTATAATCGTGAAAGTTTGTAAGTATGATGTTTGTTACTCTTTCACGTAAAAACTACTGAATGGATTTTAATGAAACTTTACAATAATATAGCTTATACATCAGAATAACACATAGGTTACAATTTATAAAGATATTATGTGAATTGTCCATAATCTAACGATAAGTGTCAAGTAGGAAAAAATATACCATCTGCGAGCTATTCTGGCGTGCGCTGCCAAAACCGCTAGAGTTACACATAGGTATGTTATTTATGATGGAAATGTTTATCTTAAATAGTCCTACAAAAAAACCCGCCACTGTATATATATATATATAGGTTATATTCTTTTCTACGCCACGCTAATATAAGCAAATCGAAATACTAATCCTGCGTAGACGAAGTCGCGGGTACCAGCTAGTAAGCCCATAATTATAACACCATAACCATATTTTACAATTTATATCACATTATAATTGTAAAAGTTTGTGAGGATGGATGGATGTTTGTTACTCTCTCACGCAAAAACTACTGAACGAATTTTGATGAAACTTTACAGAATTATAGCTTATACATGAGACTAAAATAATATATGCTATAGTTTATAATAGAGGTTCCATTAATAGAGGCATTTGTTCGCGGGCAGAGCCGCGAGCAAATGCTAGTAGTTACATAAGCAGATTACGATCTTACTACGTTCCATATCATTGTTTGTCTGTCGTAAAATAACGTGATAGAACATTATACCGAATTGAGTTGTCTGAGCAAGGTTTGAGCTCTTTTACTGCCGTTTCATAGACAATTCGCTGTTTATGGTCAAATAATAATGATTTTGCCAGTATAATTAAAGTTTATTGGTTGATTAGTTGAGTTGGGAATGTTTTGAGATGAGAGTATTCAACGGTGGTAGACAAATTAAAATAGTTAGAATTTGATCACAAACGGTGCCAATATGCAAGTCTAGACATATAATAGCTTACATATAAAACCATTAGGGGTTGAGACTCAGGGTCACAAGGGGACCCTTTTGACCCAGTTCAGTTCTGTTTCGCGTTTTCAAAATTATCATCTAACGTTTCCAAAAGAATCCACGACTACACGACTTAGGTCCACACTTTTTGCTAATTTGCCTGTACTAGAAAGCTGGCTTTTATCGGACAGCACATTTTAGTATTGCCATTCAGGGTGGCAATATGAGCCAGCGTCTAAGACGGTTCCATCTGGTAGTAAGTTGGAGCAGTTTTTAGATCGTTTGCAACGGTTTTTAGGTAGCTCAACTTTTTCATTTGTACTTGTTAAATTTTGCGTATATTTTCAATATTATTTCTAAAATTAAAGTTAGTATAATTACCTACGCTGGTAATATATTATATGTCATTGATATTACCGTTAAAAGTTGTTTTCTAACCTAAAAAATATTATTCAAGAAGAGTATTCGAAATAGTTTGGAAGATATGCTTTTGTTAGTAGGATCAACAATGATAGCACACGATCCCATGTTTTATCTCAAGAAAAAGGGTTCTTTTTCGGTGATATCTAACACCCTAAAAGGCTTAGGCGTGCCTTTCTCGTGGTTGAATTACAGAGATAGTCCAATTACTTACTATCAGCAAATACCTATACCTACAACAAATCATTACAATAAGAACTATGAATATTTTATTTTAAACATCATCAGCGGCCATTAAACGTCCACTGCTGCACGAGGCCTCACCACCATGCCAATCACCACGCTTGGCAGGTGGATTGGTGATCGCAGTATTGATGTTGAGTACTCAGGTGGATGCTGCTGCCCCATCCCCTGGTGTAATCCCTTAGTCGGCTTTTACGACAGCCATGGGAGGAGACGAAGGGGTCTATTCTAGAGCCGGACACTCCACGGACAAGCCTACAGCCTAGGTACCTACTAATGTACCGAATGTCCAATTAGACGTTTTCAATTACTGTCATTTTGAATATTTGATCTATATCATTGATCTATGGGCTTTTTCTGCTCTTTCGAAGAGAGATGTCGTCCTTTTTTATTTTATTTCAATTTCTAGTGTTTTTTTGAGCTATATCGTGTAATTTTGGTGGCATTTTAACCGGTGTAGCTTATAAAGAGCACATAGTAGTGAATCTAAATAAAATAAGTGTATTGCGTGCCTTTTCGAAGGGGTGGAAATTGACCAGGAACATTCTAGTAAACTGCCATCAATTTACTAGAACATGACTTGACAGAAGACTTTGACGACTGGACATTGTTTGATTAAATCAATAACTTGACATTGGCAAAATTGAGACACTCCTCAGATGCCATTAAAAAAAAAAACATTGATCTATGATCATCCACCACCACCACCAGCCAGCCACCCACCATACCATGGTACCATGGTATGATACCCGGAAGGCGATTACGTAATTCTGTTGCTATTGATTTCAACCGATTTCATTGTTGTTTCCATCTGAAATTACGTTTGTGCGATTACCTAATTCACGCAGTCTTGTTGCAATTAAGCTTTGTAAGCAAAATGCGTAAGTTGGGTAGTCGCAAGAGCGTCATTTCGAATAGAAACAGCATTGAAATCGATTGAAACCAATAACAACAGAGTTACATAATCGCACCACAGTTATTATCATAGCCACTTTTTTATTTTTCATTACAATTAACAAAGTTGCCAAGGTAACCCATCACGGATCATCAAATTGAATTGAAATTGAAAAACGAACTGAACACTGTACCTATTCAGTGTTTATTTTTAAAATTGAACCTGCATTTGACCTAGCACGAGTAGGTTAAAGCTCCAGAATATTGCTTTAGTCATTATTCTGAGGGTTAAAGTGAGTCACTCAAGTCTGTACCGCTAGTCCGAAATGTAAATTCGGTACAAAGCAGTTTTTCAACTTAAATATTATTTCCATTCCGCCTTCTACCACTGACTTAATTCTGCATAAAAAAACAAGTCCTTATTTTAATAAAGTTCTACTGAAGTTGAAATATTGTCCAAATTTACCGAGTGGTAGGTACATACCACTATCTATAATAATTTAATAAACTTGGCTAATACACTACCGTCCGCTGACCAATAAAAATAATGATCATCTTTAGGTAGAAACGTTATTATTATTAACAAAATAAAAAAAAATAAGTCTCCCATTTGATCCCCATTTTTGCGTTTCCCATTGCCATTTCCTACTATAATTGGGGGGCAGGTCTCAACTTGATTGCCTTCTATTATACCATTCTTACCTAACTTAACTTTTATAGCACACTGTGACTTAAACCCGCACTTTACGCACGCTTTTCCGTGACTTAAATAGCTCTTTTTTACACCGTGCGAAAATGAACGTCGGGTGCGTCTCGTGCGGGTTTATGTCACTTGTGCTATAATAGTATATTACGATACGTGTGACTTAAGTTGCCTATTATTGCACGGCGTGAGTTAGCGCCCGAGCATAGCGAGGGTGCTAAACGCTAAGTCACACGTATCGTAATATACTATTTATGCGAAAAAGTAGTTCAGTGGGCGTAACCACGTGACTTGCGCAGTAGCCGCTTCTTTTACAAAATCCTCTGCTACGTCACGTGATGGTACGCGCGCCGGGGCTCAACTTATTCGCTGCTTACTATCATCATCAGCCTGTAGAAGTCCATTGCTGAACATAGAACTCCCCCATAGAATATCTTGAGCCACTTCCATTCACCGACTTCCTGCCTACCTTCATAATATCTTAGGAGATGGGCCTCGCACACTGCGTCGTCCGGTTTGTAGTCACCACTCGACGACCTTTATCCCCCAACGGTTGTCTTCTGCGAGCTAAATGGCCTGCCCAATGCCACTTAAATTTGCTAATTCTGAGAGCTAGTCGGTGATCATGGTTCTTTACGGATCTCCTCATTTCAGATTATATCACGTAATGAAACTCTGAGCTCTCTCCATAGCCCGCTGCGCGACATTGAGCTAGTGTATGAGGCCAACAGTTAGCGACCACGTCTAAGTGCCGTAAGTCATCACTGACAACAACAACTTCATATTATATTTTGAAGTCTACTTATATAGCTACCCTCTAATTCATAATCAATTTTTAAACCTTTGATAGCTAAAATTACTTTTTCATCCCACCATCTCGGAAAGAGTATTTTTACTCTTCGATATCTGAGTGTAAAAGCCGTTTTTATCCACTAGAGGATAAAGTAAATTTGAATTTAGAACATCGTGTGCACTAAGTTTGTGAATTCAAAACATTATTAAACCTATTTACTTCTACCTCCATGGTGCCGAATTGATCATACAACCTTTTTTAATTTGTTAAAAACTCAGATTCGGAACCTTCTTGGTGTATTACTTTTTTTTAATTTGCTTTACGCGCGCCATTTTCTTTCACGTCATATTGGTTAAAAACAAGAAACTTGAAAACAAGTGAATACCCTAAAATGAGTGCATGATTCTAGCGACGAGGAAGTTTATTTGACGCCAACAGAATTGACTGAAACTGTTGAAAATGCGCAAAAGTATCTTGTGAGTGTTTTTTTTTGCATTAAGTCTTTTCCTCGCTGAGGTGGGATGAAAAGTTACGTGTTGCACTCGAGTGCAAAGATTTTTCACCTCGTGCTCGCTAACGCTCAGGATTCTATTTTTTTTTTTTTAATTTTAGAATCCTTCGCTTGCTCGGTCATCAAAACTGAGCACGCGGTTAAAAAGCAACTTTGCACTCTTGTATAACAAATAACTATTGTCTTGTTTTGGCGTATGTAATTTTACATAAGAAGAAAATAAAACAAAAGCTATTTTAACTAAATTAGGTTTAAAAAAATATTATGAATAAAGGGGTTAGAAGATAAAGTCAGAATCGTATAATAGATAATCTCCTTGTTCCGAGGCACCACACAGGCGCTTCTCACCTAGTGGTAAGATGGACCATTAATGTAAGCCAAGCCGTGTTTGTTGCCTGATTCTTCTAGGCTTGGTCGCGTTGGAACCGGAGTAAATAAGACGATTCAAAATGAACCTTATGATTTCAATAAAATTATTTTGACTTTGACTTTGACTTTGAGATACTCATCGCTGCAAAGGCTGGCTTGAATTATGTAGTTTAATCTGATACAAGCGATTGCTCAATCCCATCATGGCAACACTCCTGGGCTTTGTTTAATTCCAAGTTTAGAAATAAAATCAATCATTTTGTAAAAAAAGCTACACCGTAAAAACCTAGGGAGTAAGTTCAGCTCTTTGTTTTGTGAACATAATTATTAGCTAAGTTAGGTCCCTATAAGATAAATTAAAATCCAATTTGGGCTTTAATTTTCTTGAACCCCTTGAGTTTTAAACTAAACAAAATAAGATAAACTATTGTCCTGACATGGTTTCAATTTAAAAACGCTGAGCTAAACCTGTGGGGGTCTATTACAAGTTTTGCATTGCAAAAACCGGAATGCGAAACGTGAGCATTCAAAGTGACTTACGTAGTAACTATTCATCATTCTGTGCCGCGCAGTCGGTAGAAACAGTACTGATTAGTAAATAGTTACTACGTAAGTCACGTTGAATGCTCATGTTTCGCATTCCGGTTTTTGCAATGCAAAACTCGGAATAAATCAGATTCCACTGTTTAAGAGGAGGTCACCGGTAGCTAGCAAAAGGGCGTTGACGCGTTTTTCACGTGAACGAAGTTTCCTTCTTATTTGGCTATTATTTCTTCAAACTCCATGAAACTTTGTGCACACATGATCAATACACTAATATCTAGACACGTAGTGCTTTAGTTTCTTATAAAATATATGGTTACCAAATTATAAATAATAACTTTTCATTTAAAAAAAATACAACCGAATTGAGAACCTCCTCCTTTTTGTGAAGTCGGCTAAAAAAAACAAAAAAAACTGACTCGTCATGGGTCATATTAGTGTACTGATCATGTGTACAAAATTTCATGGAGTTTGATGAAATAATGGCCTAAATAGAATCAAACTTCATTCGCGTACAAAAAGGCGTAAGCTCTCTACCGATAACCTGCTCTTAACAATGTATTTGCCAGCTACTCAACCGTTTGATCTTTAGATACAAGTTGTTAAGCACAGTGGCAAGTTTATCTATGCAAATGAATTGCTGCACACTCCATTGCCGCTTATCTGGCTTGCACGCTACTGACTGCCCACTGCCCATCTAATGGTCACACGGAATAGCAGTCGGAATGACTGATAATACTGTTTATGCTTGAGGGACTGTGTTGTGTGACACAAAAAATACTTTTACTTTTACTTCGTGTCCGTGGCGCGGGGTGGGCGAGTAGCCGGCTGAGATGCAAGAGGGTGCGGGTTCGATTCCCGCCTCGGAACAAATATTTGTACTATCTGCAGATATTTGTTCAGAGTGTTCTGGATATTTTCTATGTATAATAAAAATATCTATCTATGTAATGTATTGTATTAAGTATATCAGTTATCTAGTACCCATAACACAAAGCTCTGCTTAGCTTGGGGCTAGATAATGTTGTGTGAAATGTACAGCATTTATTTATATATTTTTAATGCATTGAGTTTAAAGCTTGTGTTTTGTACATCACTATAAACTCACAGACTTTCAAATTGATTTAGCCGTTCCTGAGACAAAGGGTCTTGACAGATGGTGATGTAGATAGACGGACAACAAAGAGGTTCTATAAGGGTCCCGTTGAGGAACGGAACACTAAAACCCTAAAACCCTAAAAAAGTGCATAAACCATGAACTAAAGTCTTTTCTATTCATTTTGCAGGGAATTCGCTTTTTTTTCGCAAGTTTTGCCGACCGTATGATTTATTTCCATTTCACAATAATGTTTACCTAATTACAGAAAAAAGTCTTCTAATCGTCACCAATAAAACATTAGTAGTTTGAACAAGTTGTAACTTTCTACGAAATTAGTTTTGTTTGATATTGTGGTAGACTAGAGGGCAGGCATATGTATGTAATCTGTATCGAAACTTTCTTGAAAGTATTCAGAAATCTGAGCAAGACAGACATTACTAGATGTAGGTCAAAACGTTCGGTCAAAACAAAGAACGTGACGTCATCAATGTTACACTAATATACTTTTGGACTTATTTACTGTGTCGGGATATCAATCAACCCTTAAAATATACCTATAATGTATACAGTAATAAATATTTGATATAGTATTATTTATATAATTTGTATAGAGGAAAGAATGGTGGGAAGCCTTTGCCCAGCAGTGGGACATAAAAGGCTAGAAATAGAAAAGAATGGAATACTGTAATAGTTTTAAATAATTCATTTGTTTGAAGCAAATATTTGAGACTGTTATGCATGTTAATAATTTACCGAATAAAGGTAATAATTTGAATTTACATTATGAAAATAAAATTTAAAAAAAGATTATTCTCTAAATAATCTTAGCTAATACAGTTTGAAGTATTAGCTTCTACTACTATTCAATCTCTATACTTATCAAAGTAGATATTGGTAATTACTATCACATTTTTCGTAGCAAACGATCAAACAAATATAAATAACAGCCCAGCCCAGTAAAAAAACAAAGCAAAAATCAATTGACCTTTTGTTAAAAATTTACTAACAAACATAAATTGCCCATGATTGCGTGCAATTATCGCTATCCGTTTGACATAACATGTCAAGCTAATCGATACCTTAAATCGATACCGTTTGACATGTCAAGCCAATCGATACTTCAAACAGACTCGCTGAATGACGTACCTATTCATAATGAAAGCACAAGAGCCAGGGCTGGTTTTCTTACGTCAAAGTCTCAAAGCACCATCGAGATCGAAAAGGATGCGTGCAATTGTCAATATCCAAATACAAATACAAATGTTTTTTTCGGTAATGTATGACCTGCACATTCCAACCGTTGAACATTTTATCACGTTAACTACCTAGTCCCGGAATCGTTTGATATAACACGTCAAGCTAATCTATACTTCAAACCTCAGAAGAAGGACTAAACTTCAAACAGACTCGCCCAAGTGCCAGGGCTGGTTTTCTTACGTCAAAGTTTTAGAGTTTATGTAGCTAGCTACAAATCGCATCATAAAAATCTGGTTAGCTGGCACTAACTGATGTTGTCCTGCAGATCTATTTTTAAAATACAAAAGATAGCTCATAAACTAATTTTATCTGATGGTATTCTGAATGAAAACAATTTGAGAAGAATCAGGCAACAAAGTCGGCAACAAACTCGGCAACCTGAACTTGGTTCAGTTGCTGCCGCCTTTCACCAATTGAGTGGTAATATGGCGAAAGAAAATTAACCCTGGCTTCAGGGCTACTACGATAGTTTACTACGCGCGTTAACGACGATGGCATTGTTCTGAGTTGGATGCATGCCAAGCCTGCGTGAGGATGATCACACACTATGAGATCCGATATTTTGAGGTCCGTTATTTACACTGATCAAACCAACTGACGTGTTGTTTAGTAGATATGACGTAAGAAACTCTTTGATTGTGTCCCGAGCTACTACGGATAGTTCACTACGTGGACATGAGTTGTAGTAAATACATGATAGTATACTGAGCTGGATAAGTGCCAACCTTGAGTAATAATATGGTGCCAACATTGTTTATAATTCTTTTATTCAAAGTCAAATAGATGAGTTATTAAATATAATGAGTTATAGACACAGGTAAGTTGTATACAAATTAAATTATCATTCTATACATTTATTTTACGTGTTCCAAGGGAACAATTGCACGTGTGGAAACTCTTAATTATAACTGTTTGAATAAACTTAGAACTTTTAGCCAGCATCAAGTAACCAGAGTACTCAAAATTAATACTGCGATCACAAATCCGCCTGCCAGTGATGATGATGATGATAGATAGATAGATAGAAAATTCTTTATTGCACATAAAAAAAGAAGTACAAAGGCGAACTTAATGTTAAGAAGCATTTTCTTCCAGATAACCTTGGTGTATTGTTGACAAAAATATGCGTCGGTAGTGCACAGAAAGAGAATAGTGATAGTTATACAGAAAATAGTTGCAAAAATAAAAAATAAAAGTTCAATAACTAATATTAACTAATGTACCTACTAATAATGCCCAAGATATTAAATAAACTAATATACTATATATATATATATATATATAAATAATATTATTATATACTTATACCATTTATAATAATTACAGATACAAAAGTAAACATACTTAAATAAAAATAAATAAATAAATTGCTCTTTATTCGATCTTGGAAAATGACTGTAGATTCTAGACCTGAACACCTCCACTGAAGAGGCTTCACAAAAATTGGGAGGGAGATGATTCCAGAGACGAATTGCAGTTATTGTGAAAGAGTTAGAGAATGAAGCCGTTTCATGCAGTGACGTCATTAATTTATAACGTAGAGAAGGACGCACAGGACGCCCTGGTGCAACTAAAGGAGTAAAACGCTCTCTCAGGGAACTTGGAGATAATTGGTTATGAAGCACATTAAATAGGAGAGATAGTATGTGTGTTGATGATGATGAAACTTTGAAATATTTAATGGGTTTTCAATGCTTATTTTAGTAATAATAAGGCTCGCCTGCGACGCAGGTGGTTGCGGGTTCGATTCCCGCCTTGGAACAAAAATTGATATAATGTTTTATTTATAAATGTACCTACAATAAGACTGCAATGTATACAGCTTGATAAAAAGTTTAAACAGTCACTCAGTTTGATTATCCGGAACAGAATTCCTCGTGGTCAAATCATTTTGACCATTAAGTTGGACCACAAGGAAGGAACGAATATTTGTACGATCAGCAGATATTTTGTTCAGAGTGTTCTGGGTATTTTCTATGTATAATAAAAATATCTATCTATGTAATGTATTGTATTAAGTATATCAGTTATCTAGTACCCATAATACAAGCTCTGCTTAGCTTGGGACTAGATAATGTTGTGTGAAATGTCCAGAATTTTTTATTTTTTTTTAATTACTAACTACATTGGCCGGGCTGGTCTTAGCCTAAGAATAGGACTCCTTCAACTCCTCTCGTGGATGTCGTTACTAATGCGACTAAGGATTATGCCAAGAGATAGGCAACCGCATCCATCTGAGTCATCATCATCATCATCAGCAACCTATGAACCACTGCTGGACGAGGCTTCCCCCATTTAATACAATGAGGGGGATTTGCCATAATCACCACGCTTATTTTGTCCATACGACACCTCTGGATACTGGAAACGATTCCGTCATTATTGAACAGATAAATAAGGAGGTTTAATTATCTTATCTGTAATATAAGTGGCTGCACACTCGATTTTAGAGTTTCCAGGGTTAAAGGAACAAAATGACGTACATGATGTCCCACTACTTCCTTTGATTATTTCAAAGGAACTAGTGGGAAAAAAAAGTCCCATTAGTACCTTTAAAGGGACTGCCAAATGGAACTAGTGGGAATGAATCCGCTTGGCCGGCGGATTGGTGATCGCAGTTTGGTATTGTGTACTCAGGTGGATGCTGCTGCCCAACCTTTGTTGTAATCTCTTTGTAAGGCTTTTAATACATCCACGGGAGGAGAAAGAGGGGTCTATTCTTAGGCTGGAGACACCATAACACTGAGTACTTAACACCACTACTACAAATTACAACAAATAATTTATTTGTTTCCAAAAAACACTGAATCCATACACTTAATCATGTAAATAAGTTATAGGTACCTTAATATAAGTAAGTAGTAAGTACCCTAGGTACTCACTATAATACTGCGATCACAAATCCGCATGCCAAGCGTGGTTAGGAAAAAACCCCCTTTTCTATAGGCAGGCCTCTTCCACCAGTGGACTTATATCAGCTAATGAAGAAGAAACTAGAAGCACCCATTATTAATTAAATATACGTTCAGGATAGAGACATAATTACACTATAGGTCAGTCTGTATAAAGGAGCGGTTACATGTGCCGTGATATGGTAGTTAAGGTTACATTTGGGTCGCATGTGAAAGCTCTATTAATTACAACAAGAGTGAATTTTCACAAATAAATCAGAATTTGTTACAAATTGAGTCGGTAAATTCACTTTGAAACATTCCGAGCAAAAATTGAACAGTATTATATAGGGTTGAAGTACGAAATTTCCGTTTTATATAAAAAAAACACTTTTTTTTTCTAAGACCCTCATTATTTAAACAGTACCTGGTTGACCGAGCTTTTCTCGGAAAACTGAAAAAAACACGTTTTCCCAGAGATGAAACCTAGCTAGATCAATTTTTTGCCCCAAAAACCCCCACATAGCAAACGAATCGAAATCATTAGAGCCATTTTCGAGATCTCAAAGCATGCCAAATATATATATGTATATATAATATATATATTCACAAAAATTGCTTGTTTAATAGAATATGATTTCTAAGATAGTTTTTGCCTTTGCGATAGAAATCTGGGAGTCTCGACTCTACAAAGTCTATGAAGGCATGTACCTTTCGCTTCCTGAGAATAAAATAATCGAAATGAGAACCTCCTCCTGTTTTTGAAGTCGGTTAAAAACTAACGTCAAACCATGACGCTAATTCCTTGCTGCCACCATTACATATAATTCATCGATATTTACCCGAGTGCCTTGTCTTCCTCGTGGTTCGTTCTTCAAGTTGAAGTTTCCACTATGAAAGCGATTAAACTAAAAACGCACAGTGCGTTAGTCATGTCCTCTCCAAACGCAGCATTAACTTTTGAAAAGCGTTGATCCAATGTTCATGAAAAATGGTAAGTGGGTAAATAGTAATAGTGCAATTTGTAGGTAAGGTTATGAGCTAAATCGTCGAGGGGGTTGTTGAGATATTGAGGTCAACGAGGGGATAAAAATAGTAGATTGTATCATAAGGGAGCAAAATAATATTTTTACGGCGAGGGCACTTTTTTGAATCCAGAGCGAAGTGAGGGATTCTAGAGTAGAATCCCGAACGTAGCGAGGGATTCAAAGTACGTCGCCCGAGCCAAAAATATATTTTGCGCCCAAGTGATATACTCTACTTTTACCCCACTATGAGAAAATAAAAGGCGCCTCATATTTTATTTCAAAACAAAACCATGAATTTCTAACAATCCATGAAAATTTTCGAAAACGCGGGCTGTAGTTCGCGCGTTTTTAATTTTTATATTATTCATCCTGCGGCGCGACTATGGGCGCGCGTCGTACTAGCCAATATTTATTCAAACAATATTTTCGTTCGATTTCTTTACGCTGAACACTAAGATGTTCCAAATTCAAAAGTGCGCGGCAAAGATAATTGCGGCGCACTTATAGAAGTTTCATACAGAAAACACCACCTTTGGGTGCACTTAAAGGCGACCCAAGTCGTCCTTTTCGAATAGATGGGATGAAATAGTAGATTGTATCATAAGGGAGCAAAATAATATTTTTACGGCGAGGGCACTTTTTTGAATCCAGAGCGAAGTGAGGGATTCTAGAGTAGAATCCCGAGCATAGCGAGGGATTCTTTAATAGAATCCCGAACGTAGCGAGGGATTCAAAGTACGTCGCCCGAGCCAAAAATATATTTTGCGCCCGAGTGTTACACTCTACTTTTCATCACCCACTATGAGAAAATAAAAGGCGCCTCATATTTTATTTCAAAACAAAACCATGAATTCTAACAATCCATCATTTCTAACAATCCGTGAATAACTTATCATTTAAAAAACAGACTTCCGCCATTGTATTCGACTAAATATTTGGATGAAAAAAAAATTATAAAAGAACCATAGTGGTGAAAGGATTATGATACTGTCTGAATGCAAATGCTTGGTTTGTTGCTGAAAATATCAAAATCGCCATATGTATGCCTACAATATTTGAGGAGTTCCCTCAATTCCTCATGGATTCCATCATCAGAACTGGATTCTGAAAAAAATGGGACCATTCTGGAAGTATATCTATTCAAATAAAAAAATAATTTTCCAAATCGGTTCATAAACTATGAACCGATTACCTTAGGAAGATCTATTATTGGCCTTTTTATAGCATAAGTTATATATAACAATCTAAACTGTATTTGCTGTTGATCTTCTAATAAACAAAATAAAAAATAAAAAATAAACGCCGGAGATATGAGGTAACAAACATTAAAAAAAAATACAACCGAATTGAGAACCTCCTCCATTTTTTGTAAAGTCGGTTAAAAATGACGAAATCGCGGGCCGTAGTTCGCGCGTTTCTAATTTGTTTTTTTTATTCAGCCGGTGGCGCGAGTATATGTGCTGTTCGGTCGTACCAGCCAGTATTTATTTAAACAATATTTGCGTTCGCCTTCTTTGGCGCTGAACACTAAGATGTTCCAAATTCAAAAAGTGCGCGGAAAAGATAATTGCGGCGCACTTATTTGAGTTCGATATGTTCCAAATTTAAAAAGTGCGCGGCAAAGATAATTGCGGCGCACTTATAGAAGCTTCATACAGAAAACACCACCTTTGGGGGGATTTAAAGGCGAACCAAGTCGTCCTTTTCGAATAGATGGGATGAAAAAAATATAGTGAGACAATCACGTCAATTCATGTCATACGAAAGGGTAATTTTAAAACTATTTCTAATTTTATTTTAACATGCAGTCTATGTTTTGGGGTATTAGCAAAAATATAACTAACCTCTAGAGTAGGTACTTCCAGTAATCTGATAACGCTAGAACAAACATATAGAAAAAAGTCTCGTTCGGGGCGACCCACAAGTAGTTAACATAGATTATGTGCTACGGCGTAGCTCTGTAGCAGGCCGTCTACGTGACTACGCTTTTGTAGACCTACGATTGGCTTTGTTTAGTTTATCTTGCAATAAGTGTTTCATTTGATTGAAAGAATTATGATAATAATTATTTTTTGACCACGCTCAACTTGGCTGTTTCTTCTAGTAATAACAAACTTCTAAATAAGCAGCCAGGACAAAACTTATACCAACGAAAATGTTTAGTAATGGAATAAGAATGGCTGAGAACACAAAAATTCTACATTTATGTAATTTGTTACCTTACAAGTTCGCGAGGCGCGTTGCCCGACCTAAGTATATTGACCCTGGCATACTTAACCGAAAACTACCCTACTTTGAACTATTCATAACCTTTCTTTTAAGTAGTAACATATTATGTAAACACACCCCGTCGTTACAGCACTACAACAAAGAGTTTTAAACATACGAAACATTTATTATAAAGATTTTGTGTAATGTCCTTGACCTTGGTGTACAACCTTGAAAAAACAAGTAGAACCTCGTAAACCCGATGGAACACAAAGTTTTATTTAATGCAACTGTCAGTGAGCATTTTAGTTTTACATGTAATTTAATGGAGGGACTTTTTCTGCTCTTTCGAAGGAAGACGTCGTCCTTTTTTATTTTATTTCAATTTCTAGAGTTTTTTTGTGTTATATCGTGTAATTTTGGTGGCATTTTAACCGGTGTAGCTTATAAAGAGCACATGGTAGTGAATTTAAATAAAATAAGTGTATTGCGTGTCTTTTCGAAGGGGTGGAAATTGTCCAGGAACATTCTAGTAAACTGCCATCGATTTACTAGAACATGACTTGACAGAGGACTTGACGACTGGACATTGTTTGTAATTATCTATGCTACTTGACAGTGGCAAAATTGAGAAAATCCTCAGATGCCATTAAAAAAAACAAAAAATAATAATAATAGGGTACTCGTATGTTGTGCAGGCTTGAGTTTTATTATTTTTGTATTTTTTTTTGTTTTCTTTTTGTTAATCACAAGAAGTGGGGTAAGGGTATGAATGTTAACAGTACTGTGTCTTACTTAACAGTTTAGTCGATCATGTAAATCCCATGACCTTCTATCATGGTTATCAAAACTGAATACTCCCTTGAGTCCAATTAGCAGCTAGTCAATGTTTACCTTTTCGTCAAATATGATGTCGTTGTGGAACAAAATAGAGTAGAGCATTATGTCAAACAATGGGAACTCATTTTTAGAAGAAGATTTTTATTTTTCCCATCCATCTTTTTGGGGATTTGAAGGATTTGCTTTGATAAAGGGGATTTGTATTTCACAAGGCGATGGGTCTCTCCAATTTTTAGATTTATTAATCTCTAAAATCCACTTTTTGTTACAACCCCATACTTCACAATCTCAAATCTCAATTTCCCAGGGAAACCTACCAGAAACAGATATCACAAAGAAAGCCTTTGTGAACTTTGATAATTCAATAGCGCATGAATAAACAGAGCAAGACTTTTGAAAGGAATGTAAATTGCTGAAATATAATGTTTATTTCGTGTCTTTGATAAGAGGCGACATTTCATAAAAGTCGTTTATTTGATACTAGCATCCGACTATGGCTTTACTCATTTGCTACTATAAAAGCTTAACCAATCCAGGTTGTAATCTATTTCTCTACCAAAGGATCTCGCCGAGAGCTAGTACCAATTGCGTCAAAATCAAATGTATTTCATAAAATTACCCATATTTTTTAAATTACGTAAACATTTTCGATTGATTTACATGAACCCGTGATCTTGAAATGAAGTTAAATAGGATTTTGTATTGTTTACTTCCGTGCAGTGACGGTGCCATTGCTTGGCAATGAACCTCACAAAGATAAATTATTGCAGGTAGGTATAGTCTATGCTCACAAACAAAGAGGATGCATTTACTATACGTAAGACCTCAGAATAATGACTACGTAAGACTCACAAAAAACATTATCATTCATGACAGGATAGCTCTGTGAAAGACAGCGGCTTTTTTAAAATACGTATACTCGATTTACACAAACTAACTAGAAACTAGAAATAACGCATCTCAACTTGCGATGGATGATTGCTTTGATGAACCCAGGTCATCATACTTGGCATTAGTGCTGCGAAACTTACAGATACATGTCATGCCCTTGAGGCATGACATACGCTGTGATCAATGTGGATTATCTGATCATGGATTGAGCCCACACCCCCCCCCGTAAGTATTGTTTGTACTATCTGCATTAAAATAAAATAAGGACTTTAGTTTATTGTTAGATATTGATTGTATAAACATTAATTTGTTACAGTTAACCCCTGATAAAATACTGGGCCATGAATGTTTCATATTAAATACAAGAAACAACGCCCTTGAATTCTGAAAGTGTACTCTGAACCTAGCATTGGTCACCATAGTGTGTGTTTTGCATGCATAAATATTTGGAACCATCTTTTTTTTCTTTTATTATTATTTATTGGCTTTTGAACATCATGCCTTTTTTTATAATATCGTTTCTTTTCCTATATATACCCCACTCGACGAATCAACGACACTGTTAATGTTCGCGTGAAGTCAGTGGATAGGGGCGGCACAACCCCGTTCATTGTGAAATTCTATGGGAAAGGCCTATGTCCTGCAGGGGACGTCAAATGGATGAAATTATAATGATAATGAAAATGATGCTACGTACCTATCTAGTGTTTTATTGTACATTAGAAATGTTTTATTGTACCTATACTTGCTACTTTCCTGACTTCACTAATACTGGTTATTAATAATATTTAAATATATACCTCATCGAGTTATTAGAACGTACCTACTTAACAGTTACTGATCCCGCACTAGGATCTCCTGTGTCATGGATATCACGAGTAGGTACCATGTTACCAAAATGTTGGATATTGTAACTACCTAAGTGCTAAGATTATGCAGACTATTTATGAAGTAAGTTATTTTTTATCAGAACATCGTTTTTATCATGCCAAGGCCCAAAAGATACTAAAGAATGTATTTATTTTAAAACTAACCTCAAAACTTTATGTCCCAAAAACTATGAATTACGGTCATGAATCTTAAAAAGACTTGTTGGTAAAGCAAAAACGGTTTATTATCCTCATAATACACGAGGTATTGTTTTGACGCAATTATTTTTGGTGTGGTACAAGCTGCCTTTCCGAAACGGCAAGATCCTTTATCGGTATTGGTTTAGCCGTTACGGCTTAGTTGCGTTACAAACAAGCTTGAAGTCTAAGCTTTCGCATATAAAACATCTGTAAGTAATAAATAAGTAATATACTTTTTGTGTTAACAGTTAAATGAAACAAATGTCTGATATCAAAAATAAGGTGTGATGTCGCTTTCTGAAAATGTATTTTTATTTTATTTCAATTTCTAGTGTTTTTTGAGTAACATCGTGTAATTTTGGTGGCATTTTCAGGTAGTGAATTTAAATGTTAGTGTAGGTATTATTGTGTGTGAGACTTTAACAACTTGATCTTATTAATCAACCGTCTTGCAAAATTGAGGAGACTTTCCTCAGAGGCCGTAATTAAAAGAAGAAGAAACTTATCGAATTATATCTATGCGGGCATGAATCGTCGATTGATAATCTACCTCTTTACCGAATTTCATCAAAATCGCTTAAGAGGTTATGATATGGTGGTAACAAACAACATCGAAACTTTTGCATGAATATTTGTAGGAAGTGTCAGTTAAACAAGTGCGTTGGGCCGCATCTCCAGAGACAGGTTTATTTTGGGCGTGATGTCTCAGTGACAGTTTCTCAATAACAAACTGTCATATTCTAAGGTCAAACGTCAGAAGTTCTTGGAAACGGGTTTCCTACAATCTATCTCCCTGAAACACTTACTATTTAGTTATACAGTTAAGACCAGTGCAGCGGCCGATTCAAATCAAATCAAATCATAAGAATTTTATTCATTGAAATCACAAGGATCATTTTGTGACCAAGCCTAGAAGAATCAGGCAACAAACACGGTTATTGCTTACTTTGATGATCCGTCTTACCACTAGGTGGGAAGCGCCTGTGTGGCGCCTCGGAGCAGGGAGTTGCTGATAAATAGTAAATGAGATAGCAGTGATTCAGCTGAGGATCTCAAAAGGCGCATATTGTATGCAAGTCTCGGCAGAGCTTAGGTACATGTTATTTGAGCCTTTTGGGGTTGAGACTCTAGGCCCGTAGGGCACGGGGCTCTTCGCTTTTTTAAGACTCTTTTAGGGCTTCTGGTTGAAACGACGCGTAACCCGAGAGCTGGTTCTTATCTGAATCAATCATAGAATCCCCCAGAATAAGCAAGTTGAAGTGGCAATGGGCAGGTAATATAGCTAGCAGAACTGACAACCGTTGGGGGATAAAGGTTATAAAATAAAGGACGACGCAGTAAAGGAAGGACCCCCTTTCGATGGACCAAGGACATCATAAAGGTCGCATGAAGTCGATGCATGAAAGAGGCTCGATTTGACAGGCTGATGATGATAATGATGATGAAATAAGGTATTTGTTAAAGTAGGTGACTATACTCTGATTTTTAATCTTAGACAATTTTTTAAAACAAAGAAATGTTAAGATTTGCTACTGTGTGTATAAGTGTATGTGTATATACACATATGATACACATACATGACACTTATACATACAGTGGCATTTCTTTGTTTACAAAAATTGACTAAGATTAAAAATCAGAGTATAGGTAGATATTATATTTGATGTACCTAAGCTCGTTCTGACTTCCGCTGACGCACTTCTGGTATATAGAAGAGCGATAATCACCAAGATTAGTTTACAGTGGAACGTTTTGTTCTGAACGTTCTGTTGATGCTTTTCGAGCGCCTTGGTGTGACGGTCAACTGTGTCGCGTAATTAGCTCTGTGTAGAAAAACCTTTAAAAATCAGTTCAAAGTTCCCTAAACTAGGAGAAATATAGTAGTGCATATAGTATATGCAGTGATATAAATAATATATTGTACTAGCTTCATTACAGCTTAGAACCTGGGTAAACCCTAAAACAAGTGTGGTTTCAATTTGTAAACTGGGAAACAAACAGTGAAGTGCAAGTCACGTTGGCGCGCAGCGCAAGCGATACCCAGCCTTAGCTGCGCCGCATAACCGTGAGAGTTGAGTGTACGTCACCTGTGTCGTATCAGATAAACTGCGCAGAACCACGAATTAATATATTTTGTGGCAGAACGGTCACTTGATTGTTTCGGTGAGTCTGATCTAGTGTGCAGCTATGAAGTGTGGTGGTTGCTTTGAGCCTACTAAGGTTGCCAATAGTATAAGATGTACTATCACTGGATGCAACAACTTTTTTTGCTCTGTGTGTATCAAGTTGTCTTCTCTTAGTAATGAGTCCAAAAAAACATGGAGATGTCCGGACTGCTCTGCTTCAATGAGGAAAGGAGGCGACAACACTCGGACGCCTGTCAAGTCTGGAAATGATTCCCAACACGTTACAGTGCGTAAGAAGGCAGAGTCGTTACCCGGTCTTAGCTCCCCAGAGTCTAGTTCAGAGCTCAGGGAGCTCACAACTGAACTGCGCCAGCTGACGCGAGAATTTACCACGCTGAGCACTAAATTAGAGGAAGTGACGCAGTCCCTCAACCACTGTCACGGGAGAATGGATGACCTCGTAGCGAGCATGAAAGCCACGGACGACCGCATCAAAAACTTGGAAAGTCGTGATCAGGAGGTACTGGTTCTCAGGGAAACCGTCAATGATCTCCAGCTGGAGCTGAACGCGCAGGCTCAGTACTCACTGAGGAATGAGATTGAAATAGCTGGAATCCCCGAAACCATAAATGAAAACCTTGACCATGTCGTCCGGGTTACAGCCCAAAAACTTGGTGTGGAACTAGGTGATAACGATGTGGACTTCATCACCAGAGTCGGAGCTCGTCGTCCTTCAAGCGCGCATGTACCAACAAAGGCAGATGAGTTGTTGGAGAGAGCCCCGCGTACGATTGTCTTACGACTTCTCCGTCGCTCAAAACGCGACCAATTGTTGAAGGCTTCGAAGTCTCGTCGCAACATCACCAGCGCGGATTTGGAGGTAGCAGGCGCTCCTCTTAAGTTGTACATCAACGAACGCCTCACCAAACAAAATCGTGTCTTGTTTCGGGACGCGCGTACCAGGGCGAAAATCCACGGTTACCTTTTCTGCTGGTGTAGTAACGGCTCAATTTATGTTAGACAACGCGAAGGAAAAGCAGCCGTGGCGATCAGGATGCAGTCTGACCTGGACCGAGTGCTGCCGGTGGAAACCGGCCCAGCTGTTGGTGCAAGTGCATGAGTACAGTCTCGCCAAGCTAAATAACTTTACTGCTAGTAAAAGTCAATCGCGTTCTTGTTTGTTTTTGGTAACTTTGTATGAATTAGTGCCCACTTTTATTTCTTGTATCTATTTTTTATATATTTGTTTTTGTATATGTGTCGATAATTACATATCCCACTTGGTGTATCGTATTACTAATAGGTGTTATAGAATATTTTATGGTATTCATATGTTATTATCTGTAATCATGCTTTATAACAGTCAAAAACTTATTTTTATATTTAATCTTAACCTTACAGTGTGCATAGTAAATCTGGTGGTTGCGTTTATCTCTAACATAAACTTCATCACTATTCACTTGATCACTATTTGGTTATGTTAGGTGTAAAACTTAAAAAGCCAATCTTCGAGCGCCTCAGCCGTATAAAATTGATGAGAGATTGTGATGGCATCGTGAAGGAACTGTGTGTTAGAGACTGGAATGAGTTGTATGAAATACGTGATGTAGATACTGCACTAGATAATTTTTCAAACACCCTAGAGGACATAATTAATAGACATACGAAAGAGGTCAAACAAACTAGATCTAAATATAATTTAAAACCATGGATCACGCCAGGTATTATGCGCTGCATGCGACACCGCGATAAACTCCATCTTCAAGCCAGAAAAGAGCCAAAAAATGAATTTCTGCAAATATCTTACTCCAGGTACCAAAACTTTTTTATAGGACTACTGCGTGATCTTAAAAAGGATTACGAATCTAAAGAACTTAAAGATAATTTAAGGGACCCAAAGAGGCTATGGAGATCTGTTAAGAGTATCTGTAACTTAACAACCCCACGTCAGGAAACATCCGAGTTGTTATCTCTCCACGGTGCCTCGTCTTCACGATCCTCAATTGATTTATGTAATGCTCATTTTTCAACAGTGGGACAAAAACTTGCGAATAATATCCTTCTGACGATTAATAAAAAGGAATCCGATCTTGCGACTTCAACCAGAATTAAAAATAGCCCTCTAGACTCGTTGTACCTTAATCCAACTGACCCGAATGAAGTCGAAGCTCTAATAGCGCAGTTGCGGAGCGGCAAGGCACCAGGGATGGACAGACTAGATAACAATTTACTAAAGCATGTTAAAGATTTTATAGTTGTTCCACTTACGTATATTTTTAACCTAAGCCTGTCAAACGGGGTTTTCCCACAGAAGTGGAAACTTGCCTCGGTCTGCCCTATACATAAAGGTGGCGCTAAGGACTTGCTTAACAATTATAGACCTATCTCCCTTTTGGGAGCTTTTTCGAAACTTTTGGAAAAGCTAGTTAACAAACGTCTAGTGGACTTCTTGGAATCTCGTAATCTTATCTCGCAAAGACAATATGGTTTTCGCAGAGGTAAAAATACGGAAGATGCAGTCTCGTTGCTATTGTCGGAAGTGTCATCGCAACTTGACATAGGTCAAAGCTGTGTGGGGGTCTTCCTAGATTTGGCAAAGGCCTTTGACACAGTCTCCATTCCAATTCTCCTTATGAAGCTGGACAGCCTGGGAATCCGAGGCATCGCTGGAGACTGGGTAAAAAGCTACCTATCGGAACGGAGTCAGTGTGTTAGGATCTTGCAGACAGTGAGTGGACCCCTACCTGTATCTTTCGGTGTGCCCCAGGGCAGCATTTTAGGGCCCACTCTTTTTAATTTATATATCAATGACATGCATGACCTACCTATCAAAAATGCTGAAATTATTTGCTATGCCGATGACACTGCCATTATATTTCATGGTTCAAATTGGCACGAAGCACTATCTCTGGCTGAACTTGGAATGTCTCAGGTGAGTGTATGGCTTCGTCAGAACCTACTCACTTTAAACACCGACAAAACCAAGTATCTATGCTTTCACAAAACCACTGCCTCAGCCCCCCCTCCTAGTAATGATAATTTAAAAATAAAAATCCATTCTGTTTCTTGTGCCGATCACGCTTCCTGCAGTTGTGAATTTATTGCCAGAACTAATTTCATTAAATATTTGGGAATCTTTATAGACGAAAATTTAAATTTTATAAAACAAATTGAAAGTCTTTCTGGCCGTATTAGAAAAGTCATACACATTATGCGCTGCCTCCGGGATATTACAAGTAAAGAGCTTCTCAAGTCTATCTACCTAGCCATGTGTCAATCGCTAATACTTTACTGCATAACCTGTTGGGGAGGTGCAGCGAAATCCTACCTCATACAAGTTGAGCGAGCTCAGCGCTCAGTTCTTAAAGTTATGCACAAGAAACCTTTTAGGCATCCAACCACTGAACTGTACAAAGAATGTGGCGTTCTGAGTGTTCGACAACTTTTTATTCAAAGGATCTCGATTACCGCACACAGACTTTTCCTTCTCTCGGATAATTACTCCTTATTGGCAAGCAAAAGAGTTTATAAAATGCCTACCCCTAAGACAAATACTTCCTTCGCTCGGCGGTTTGGTTACTTCGTTAGGGCTCATGTTTATAATGGAGTGGTTAAATCTTGCGATATTAAAAATAAGTCTGTCCGGGAAGCAAAACATATCATATTTGGCTGGTTATTGACTCTTTCATACAAGGACACCGAGGATATCCTCGGTATCATAAACTAAAAGTTTTTTACCGTTGGTACTATTTATCATAACCATAATATAAGAACTTATTTAAATAATTATCTAAAATACGACTTTTAGTATTAGCATTACCTATTTATAACTTTATAGCATATTTATCTACATATTATTATCTGTCATATTTATTATAAGTATTTTCTATAATTGTATCTTAATATTTCTATCTGTTTTTTGTTTTACACATTATTATAGATCTCTGTAAAACTTAGATCCCTACTTACCTACCAGTTTTCCTATTAATCTAGACTTACCTGAAAGTTGCGCATGTAAAATCGTAGGTACCTCTTTACTAGAATCTTAGTTGTACCAAGACGCTAATTTATTTTATTATTTTGTTAATCGTAACCTTGGTCCTCACGATACAGGCTCGGCCTAGTGTGAGGGCCGTCGATAGACACTTTTTTAGATTATGTAGTCAGTTTCAGCATTGTCCGGTTTTTATTAAAACCGTTAGTACCTACCAAGTTTAATGGTGTTATTAAATGAAATAGCTTAGTTTATATATTACCGGATTTGTTGATGCTGTAAATAAATTTATTTTCTTTCTTTTCTTTCTTTCTTTCTTTTTCTGTTTCACACTTCACATAATTAATTATTTATGACGTACCTGCGATAGACAATGATGGCGCTAGACGAGTTTGACCGATCACCCTTTCCGGATTATTGTATGACACAGCAACAGCCGTGAACTATAATATTGTTATAGTTTACGAGTTGTGATCTTGGAGTTGATCCAACGCCGTGACACGCAGCCGACGACACTTCATATCTTACTGATATCACTTTCAGAAACACCTTGCCAAAACGATTTCCTCAATATTTTTCTACCAGAAAATGAGCCAAATTAATGATAAGATTTAAAAAAAAAACACAAAGTTTGTGTGTACAAAATTGTAACTATTTTAGTTAATTTTATTTTAAAAATATCTCGGAGACCTGACGCGCTATGGGAATTTGTAGTAGAATATGATTTGTTTGTATATCCTCTATCGATTTACCTAAGCTTGGTTATGGGCCACGCATGTATAACAATCTCAAAGAAATCTTAAAGAACGAGATAGCGCTATGCCATAACGTCCATTTAATATTCATAAAAAAACAAATATGTATACAAGCACCTATGAAGTAGTACCGCGTTGGGCGCCAGACTTTAAAAGGCGGTTTCTTTCAGTTCTTTTATGGCTTCTATCAACTCTGGTCACGCAAAATTTCCCGGTTTGATCGTGCAGTTAATAGATATGACAATATCTACGTATTTTTACGCAAAGTGATACAAGTCACGTCTTTTTTCTAGTAGAGGTAGGCAGCAGTCGTCACCACTGGTGGCGATCGCCACAAGAAAACATCCCTGTTGCCACGAATTGGGATGAAGCTAGGGGAGACAACTGGGAATTGACGAGTCTGAATAAGTCACATTTTGCGTTCGCCAATATAATGAACCTCTTTGCTGCCATTGCATACTCACGATAAAAATAAATTAAAACAAAACCAGTCTCTAAGTAGTACCACGTTGGGCGCCACTCTTCAAAAAACGGATTCTATCAGTCCTATGGCTTCTATCCAGTCACGCGAGCTACTTACCACAATATCTAGCGATCGTGCGGTTAATAGATGTGGGATTGATCTTATCTTTTATATCAATGTGGCGTGTTTAATAGTATTCTGTAAATTGGATAACATCAATTATGAATTAGCAAAAATATTCCAAAGCACATTGATCAAATTACTGTGGTTAATTTAGTAGCCAATTCAGAATTACATATTTTTTGAGTTTCTGTGATTTTTGCACCTGTGTCAAACACTAAATCCTTTCACCACAGTAGTTTTTCTGAGAACCACAAGGCAGTTTATAGGACGATAGCTCAAGCTTGTCACTGACCTAACACAGAACCAGTAACACAAGCCATCAGTGTAGATGAACATAAGCCAATAACAGTTCAATGTCTAAGTCGAAATAGTATTAAAAGCTCAGTTCTTAACGACCTATTTGATCGGCATTTTAGTTATATGAATTTTCGTCACATGTGCAGGTTTACCTCGTCTCAATTCAGTCCGACAATATTGTATCCCGGTCATTTCATACCGAGGTGACAGAGACGGAGTGCGAGCGATTTCTACAGCATATTGTGGTAAAAGACCGTTGGATTCCCGCCAAAACGGATTGGGCGACGAGGGGAAAAAATCACATGTCGCTTATACGTGGGCGTCCAACTGGATAATTGGCTAAATCATTGCAGAATGCTGGCTTCAAATGTTACAAATAAACCGTTTGGTATTTATGTTTTTTGAGCTTTGTTTGTCTCCGTGGCTTTTCTCGTGGTAGTTATTGCATGTATATAACATAAAAAACTAACAAACGTGAGTGAGACTGGCGCCTTGAGGTTTCCGATCCGTAAAATAATTCGAAATCGTCAGAGCTCTTTTCTAGATTCAGCCACTTTCTTCTTACAAACTTCATCCCATTTTACAGGTAAAAAAGTTGAAATTCCTCAGTTTTTAACCGACTTCACAAAAAAGGAGGAGGTTCTCAATTCAGTTATATATATTTTTTTTTATGTTTGTTTCCTTATATCTCCGCCTTTTATGAACCGATTTGGAAAATTCTTTTTTTATTTCAATAGATATACTTCCAGATTGGTCCCATTTTTTTCAGAATCCAGTTCTGATGATGGAATCCATGAGGAATTGTGGGAACTCCTCAAATATTGTAGGCATACATAAAATTTTGATATTTTCAGCAACAAATCAAGCAAGCAATGCAATTCAGAAAGTTTCATAAACCTTTCACCGCTATGGTTTTTTCATCATTTTTTGTTCATCGAGATATTTAGTCGAATACAATGGCGGAAGTCGGTTTTTTAAATGAAAAGTTATAGACTTTTATCTTTATTTGTATCACAAAGTTTCTTAGCATTCCAAATTTCATAATTTGTGAGGTCATTGGAGATTTGTAGAGATTTTTAATTTTTACAATTTCCGTACAAAAATTAGACTTTATTAGAAAAATCTTGATTTGAAATTAGATTTTTGAATTAGAAGCTTAACTTCTTATGACACTATAAACTCACAGACCTAAGAGAAGGTTACGCACTTTTGTATGCGAACGAAGTTTGCATTAAATACAACCTCTTTTACATCTAAGAGACGATAGGTTGATGATGATGACCTAAGGCACTTAACTCTCTATTGTAATTTATTTTATCGATAACAGCAAATCTAATTCTCACCGTTCCAAAGCAAACAGATTGTAATCTTAGCATGCACTCACACTTATAACTGGGTAAAAAGTTTGCTGTGGTCATTAGTGGTGGCAGGCGGGCACAGGATTTCCGCAATTTTGTTATTAAAGTTTTATTAATGTTTTATGGTTGTGACCTTCACAGTGGCTTTTCATTATAAAAATATAGTTTTGATTGTGATCGTTTCTGTTTCCATTCCCAAAATAGGAAAAAATCAAGGATATTGTAAAGTCAAGGATATTGTAGATTTTATACATAAGAGATGCGATGGCGTTTTGGTTTTTGAACCAATAACCACTTGGATCTTATTGCCATTTATTGTATTGAACTATATATAACTAACTATATATAACTATACTACTATCCATCCATCCATCCATCCATCCGTACTTACAAACTTTCGCGTTTATCATATTAGTAGGATAGGATAGCTTGGTTTTGGCGAACTTATTTAACCATTAAAATATGATCATAGTGCGTGAAGTGAAACATAATTAATTCAGTTAACGTCGGGGTGTGGTTTAAAAATGGATTTATGTTTTCGCGCAAATTCCGGAGGTAGTCACGCATGATGGCTTAAAGGCACACACCGAGAGTTGTTTATTATACCTGAAATCACATAGATAAAAAACACTTTTGGGTAAGTATAATATTCATTCGTTCAAGATGTTAAAACTGAACAAAGTCGTGACTTCTCGTAAATTATGTTACCTATTTCATTTACGGGATCGTTTATAAAAATGAGAAGTGGTTTCACGAATCTTGTTGTATTCTTACTACTCCTACCACTTTAGATTACCAAGATGCTACCTACAGGTTTAGCTCAGACAGCCCTATTTTCAACCAACTTCAAAAAAGGAGGAGGTTCTCAAATCGACTGTATGTTTTTTTTTTGTATGTTTGTTACGCGATTACTCCGCCAATTATAAATTGATTTTTACGATTCTTTTATTGTTTGGTAGGCCATACTTCAGAAGTGGTCCCATATTAATTATATCGAAATTGATTCAGCGATTTTTGAGAGAAGTCAGTTTTTGTTTTTCTAAAAATTAACTTTATTAGGCCTATTTTTAACCGACTTCCCAAAAAAGGTGGAGGTTCTCAATTCGGTTGTATTTTTTGTTGGAAAATTCTTTTTTTATTTGAATAGATATACTTCCAGATTGGTCTCATTTTTTTCAGAATCCAGTTCTGATGATGGAATCCATGAGGAATTGAGGGAATATTGTATGCATACATATGGCGATTTTGATATTTTCAGCAACAAACCAAGCATTTGCATTCAAAAAGTATCATAATTTTTTCACCACTATGGTTCTTTCATCATTTTTTTTTCATCCAAATATTTAATCGAATACAATGGTGGAAGTCGGTTTTTTAAACGAAAACTTATATCTTACATCCCCGTAGTTTTCCACATCCGTTGTTTCTTTCTTGTTACTCTGTACCTAAGGTTGACTAAACGGTCCATGCTTGTATTAATACATTTTATTTTCATTGCCAATCATGGCCCATGTCTAGGTAAGTCTAGCCCGAAGCCCTCCAAGACCTTTGGCCCAGCCCCAAGTATTATCCGTGAATACGGCTCTGACCTTAACAGAAACTGAACAATATTATCAGATTTTAGTCCTATTGTCCAAAACCAGTCTCCACCTCAAGTGACCCCGTCGAACCGGATACCGCACAATGGGCCTACATAGGGACATAATAGGCCAGAACGGACCTTGGGGAACCCCTAGCCATTAGCGCCCCACGTGACTATTACACGCAGGTCAAGGCCGGTAGGGAATGCCACGGGCTAAGGGTATTTGGTTTACCATTAAAATAACTTTGCTTTTGTTTAGTGAGGCTATAAATAGATTTAAGGGTTTATTTGTAAAGAAACGGGTTTATTTGTAAGAATTAGTTCGCTCGTGTAACAAACTGTCTAAAATTGAACGGATCTATTAGTAACATCAAAGTTCACCGGAACATAGCCACTGGATCTATTAGTAGCTACTCAAAAAAATAAGTAGACGACTGGAAATGAGTCCTTATGTTTAAGAACTCCCTTTTCACCCTTTTCCTTTTCTCCCTTTTTACAGCCTGTATGTAGGTACCGATTTCAAGCAAATAAAGATATTCTTTCTTTCTTTTCCGCATTCGAACTCAATGGATGGTCTATTATGCGTGAAGAAAACGAGGAAATGGAAATCGAAATGAGTCCTTTAAAGTTGTTCAACTTTAAATATGGTAGAAAATGCACATGTAATCGGCTGAGGTTGCGGGTTCGATTTCCGCTGCGGGACAAATGTTTGTATGATCTGCAGATCTGGGTGTTATGGTACCATGGTACTCGTAGTTCCTGATATCCACGACACAGGGAATCCTAGAGTGGGATATTGACTACTTATGTTACTGTTGGGTGTTATGTTATGTTTGTTATATTTATATAGAATGCGTATTAATTTATAGGGTTTCTTTTAATTATTATATATATTTTTTTTTAATTTCCGATGTCTGCGTGATGCCAAAATAATTAGGGTAGTGCTCTAATTTGGGGTAGGGGTAGGGGTAAATGCTTAGATATTGATACGTTACTGTGTAGCAATAATAAAATCAAATACCGACTAGAATATATATGTAGGTAATCTAAAGGAAATATCTGAATCTGAATATCTAAATTTACTGTGGCGTAAGTAATTTAATTGAAACGCAATTTCAGTTAAATTACTTACACCACTGTACACGAATTCCTTCACCTGTATATAACCTTTAAATGAATAGACAATCTATAAAGCTAGAGCCTTTCAATTGCAGAAGCACATAGTTAGAGCTATTAGTGTAGCGACGCACGAATCACGATAAGTGAACTATAATAATAATAATGCAGGACATTTCACACAACATTATCTAGTCCCAAGCTAAGCAGAGCTTGTGTTATGGCTACTAGATAATTACATAGATATATATTTTGTATTATACATAGAATAATAACCAGAACACACTGAACAAATATCTGCAGATTGTACAAATATTTGTTCCGAGGCGGGAATCGAAACCGCAACCTCATGCATCGCAGGCGAACCTTCACCCACCGCGCCACAGAGGTCGTCACTATAAAATAATATTTTGAATCCGCTGATAAAAACGAAGTACTAAAAAAGTGTCTGAGTAAAAATCCTCGAAAACAATGCCATAAGCTCAAAAAATTGCCGCTTGGTGACACTTTTATCCTTGGTCTTATATCCTCAGTAAACACCTTTTAATCAAAGAGTATCTAAGGTTCTCATAAACCAAGTTCCTTTGTTCAAAGGTCGCAAAGGTTCTCGTTTGATCCCATGCCAAAACTCCTTTCCGTAGGTAGCAAAGCTTTTGAACTAATATGTAAATAATTTTATCTTTGTCTATATAAGTTGCCGTGGTGTGTCCGGTCTAAGAATATACCCCTCAATCTCCTCCTAAATCAGGAAATTTTCACGATTTTAGGGAATGTCTGTCAAGGCACCAATAGAGGCCTTACCATGAGCTATTATAGCGATTCAGTTCAAAAACTATTCAGTACAAAATATCGGTTCGTCCTTGATATCCGTCATCCTATCCTATCCTACTAATCCTACTCCTACTAATATTATAAACGCGAAAGTTTGTGAGTATGGATGGATGTTTGTTACTCTTTCACGTAAAAACTACTGAATGGATTTGAGTGAAATTTGGAATGGAGATACTTTACGCCCTGGATTAACACATAGGCTACTTTTCATCATCATCATCATCATCAATTTTCATCATTATTCACGCGGGTGAAACCGCGGGGCGCAACTAGTCATTGAATAACTTTAATCGCAGAAGTCTATAGACCTTCTGCTGCTGTGCCTTTAGATATTATAGCTGCGAGCATCACGGAACCGATATTTTGTACTGAATAGTTTTTGAACTGAATCGTTATATGAGCTCATGGTTGAAAAAAAATAAAAATTAAAACACAGTTTATTTTAAACAATCAAATAGGCTTAAAACTAATTATTAACAACAAAGTATAATTTGAGTGTTGACAAGGCTTGTGCTAAAATATTTATTCGGCGGTCTTCACACTAGGCCAAGCCTGCATCGTGGGTTAGGTCTCTGGTTTCAACTCTTTTTAACCGACTTCCCAAAAAAGGAGGAGGTTCTCAACTCGGTTGTATTTTTTTTTTTTTTTTTTTATGTTTGTTACCGCATATCTCCGGCGTTTAAGAACCGATTTGGAAAATTCTTTTTTTATTTGAATAGATATACTTCCAGATTGGTCCCATTTTTTCAGAATCCAGTTCTGATGATGGAATCCATGAGGAATTGAGGGAACTCCTCAAATATTGTAGGCATACATATGGCGATTTTGATATTTTAAGCAACAAACCAAGCATTTGCATTCAAAAAGTATCATAATCCTTTCACCACTATGGTTCTTTCATCGTTTTTTTTTCATCCAAATATTTAGTCAAATAATGGCGGTAGTCGGTTTTTTAAATGAAAAGTTATTCAAGAGTCTTCTTCAGGGTTAAGACTATCAACGAAACCTATTCGTGACTTTACTGATATATGATCATCATCATCATCAGCCTATTTAAGTCTACTTCTGGACACAGGCTTGGAGGTGGCTCAAGACCGTTCGTCGTGGCATTCTAGGGAGGAAGCCTATGTCCAGCAGTGGACTTCACACTGATATTGATTGCTAAAATGGAAATTGCAATATCTGTACTTAGCTATTTACATGATTCTATTAGATTGTTATTTATGGGTATATAAAGCGTACCGTTTGCTGTCTTATATACTTTTGCTGATGTTTATTTACTTTTGACTACGTTCCTAAGGTTTTTAAGTTCTCATTTACTATGTATCAGCAACTCCTTGCTCCGAGGCACCACACAGGCGCTTCTCACCTTGTGGTAAGACGGACCATTTGTGTAAGCCAAGCCGTGTTTGTTGCCTGATTCTTTTAGGCTTGGTCGCGCTGGAACAGTAATAATTTTAGTTTATAAGACAACATTATCCGTGTGATTTCAATGAATACAATTCTTTTGATTTGATTTGATTTAATTTGATATATAGGTACGAGAAAATTTCCAGTTTTATAAAATGAACTATTCCATCGGTTTGACTTTAGAGATCTCCGTATTGGTAAGCACCAGACCTTGATACTTATACTTATACTTGGCTCCTTGTTACAGTTTTCTTAAGAATGTTTGCTGGAGTTCGTTACCGCTCTTGAGTCACGTTCTCAAAGTCACGTCTGGCTACTTCGTATTGCGTATTGTTCTGATAGTCGTTATAATTTTGTTTTCGTATCATTTTATTCGTTTTCTAAGAGAGAATGTTTTGTGAGAACTATTCGAAGTGTCACATTCGATAACTAAATATAACTTAGTGCTAGAAAGTAGTGGCAGGTATGATAATAATAGTAGTTTATGAAACTGTTGCATAATAAGGGTTCTTAAAAAACGAGTGTGAGTTAAAAAAACAAGCCGAGTGTTTTTATAGCATCACACGAGTGTTTAAAGACCAAATTATGTGTAGTTTCATACACTACTTTATCTAATCTCATGAAATAGGTAATATTATATTTTAAAGTCTTGGTAACATTTATTGTTATACCTTCTAGATTTCGCCGGTAAGAGGTTCATTTGTTCGTTGCAGCTTCGAGAATGTCCGGTGGTGTAAAATTTTCTTCAGTATCGCTACTGCCGTTTTCAGACACTTTTTAAAACAAAAACTAATTTAACAATGAAATTTGCGTGAAATTACAGCTTATATTTGCATTTATTTGTAAACGTTTAGCGCCAAAATCCATACGCGCGAGCGTGTTGCGCCGCGTCCACAGATTATGTATAGAAAAACTGCATTGCAACCTCCTTGGTCCAAGTGAAGTTGTATCGTAATAGAAAAAAAGTTAAATTATAATACAGTTGTCCATAGCAGAGCTGTATCGTAATGTAATTTTTTAAATTTATTTCGATGGCATGTGCATAAAGACTGTCATTTTAGTATTGTTTTTAGTTTTTTAATCTTTATGTTTCAGTATGAGAGTAGATAAACATAATATTCTCACTGTTGTTAGTTTCATTATATGTCATTCACCTATAATACAAGTAGTTTAGACTTCAAAGTTCGAGTTTCCGATGGGGAATAAGGGTGATAACCACAAACCGATATATTATTATTTGAATAGATATATTTTCAAATCTTACCTTTGGCGAGCAAGCAATAACTATAACAGGTTGAGTAGCCGTTTTGACTTGGATCTTTTCTGCACCAGCGTCAGCTCGGCACGGCAGCGACTGAGCAGTGATTTCTTTTCGTAATATTATGTTTTTAAATGCAAAAACCTTATTTTTTCTACGTTAGTTGGTTTAAAATTCTTATAGTTTTTTTTATTTATTTTTGTTAAGCAGTAAGCGTTTTATTGGTAATTTTTTATTTATTTTTTTTTCTTTCCCGAAAATTTATTGTTCACAACTCTTTGACTACCTACTCAATTTACTATCCGTGGGAACCTGTTATTGGCTCTCTACTGTTATTCTGGTGTGTTATTGTATTTAAGTAAGCTGTTGGTTCTCCAAAAAATAAAATAAATAAATAAATAAATAAATAAATAAATTGGTCCCATTTTTTTCAGAATCCAGTTCTGATGATGGAATCCATGAGGAATTGAGGGAATTGAACTCCTCAAATATTGTAGACATACATATAGCGATTTTGATATTTTCAGCAACAAACCAAGCATTTGCATTCAGAAAGTATCATAACCCTTTCACCACTATAGTTTTTTTCATAATTTTATTTTTTTATCCAGATATTCGAATACAATGGCGAAAATCGGTTTTTTAAATGAAAAGTTATGTATTTTGTTATTAAGGCCAACATTAGTTTCAGCTGTTTTCGGGTTCTCCTTAATCGTTCCTTACCTCTGATTGCTGGAACTGTATTCTTCGCTTCTAGTATTTTCGTCTCATATGTAGGTCGATATTTCAGAAGAAATAAATTTGTGCTACTTTACAAGATCATACAATTTTGATTATTGTTATTAAAGCAAATTATCACTTAAGTTCTTATAAGAACTACTTAAGGGCTTGCCATGGACACCTAACAGCGTCCTAGCTTCACGCGTTCAAGAGATAGACCACCTATAAAATATAAATACTACATTACTGTCTTTTTTGCACACGGCCGCTATACTTTTAGATTACTTCAAATGTTGAAATAAGAATTTTAAAACAGTAAGCTATTTGAATTGAATTGTTAATTTACTATGTGCCCATTATTCACAGAGTTATCGCGTCACGAAATTCGCCATAACTTTGTTGCTTTACAAATTTTGATATGGATCTTCAAAACGAATTTATAGATGACTAGTTGCGCCCCGCGGTTTCACCCGCGTGAATAATGATGAAAATTGATGATGATGATGATAAAAAGTAGCATATGTGTTAATCCAGGACGTAAAGTATCTCCATTCCAAATTTCACTCAAATCCATTCAGTAGTTTTTACGTGATAGAGTAACAAAGATCCATCCATACTCACAAACTTTCGCGTTTATAATATTAGTAGAAGTAGGATTTTCACATACATGTAGGATTGAAATGGTAACGAGTACCGAACGAAACCTTTTGTTATTGTAGGGAACTGTTTTTTAACGGAGTGAGAGGAACGAATGAAAGAAAAGAACGGTCTCTCTTAAACTCTGCGTACTCGGGTGCAAATGTGTTGTGAAGGACTTTTACTAAATTATGGTGTCAAAGACGATTCTAATGAAGCAATTTGCTGCCAAAAGCCCGTTTATTTCACTGATCAATCCCACATACATACCTTCATTAAATTAGACGACGCAGATGAGTAGACATGGAATGTACTGACAAGATACTTAACATAGAATCTAAAATGTTTTACCCACATATGTGGTTAGTTTGAACTAGGAGATATTATTGAACTAACCTAATTATCTAACCTTGCTTTGACAGAAAAATACATTTCTCTTTACAAAAATATTCATACGAATCTCGAAGGACGACTGAAGAATTAGAACAAACATTCCTTTGAATAAATCTGGAATTTGCAAGAATAAAGTCATGTGCAAATTATCTCATTAGCTTAGATTAGTGTTGGCAAAGATCACCAACATTATGCGAAAGCATTTCCTTTCTTCATAAAATTCATAAAATCCGTAAAATTAACCTACTTGTTTCAATATCTTTGAATATCTCATAAGTAGGTACGGATTTACTCATTTTGGATTCCATCACGTAGTGGAAACTCCTAGCATAACTCTCTCCATAGCCCGCTACGCGACTTTGAGCTTGATTGAGCTTTGAGCAAATTATCTCATTAGCTTAGATTAGTGTTGGCAAAGATCACCAACATTATGCGAAAGCATTTCCTTTCTTCATAAAATTCATAAAATCCGTAAAATTAACCTACTTGTTTCAATATCTTTGAATATCTCATAAGTAGGTACGGATTTACTCATTTTGGATTCCATCACGTAGTGGAAACTCCTAGCATAACTCTCTCCATAGCCCGCTACGCGACTTTGAGCTTGACAAACCGGACAAAGCAGTAGAGGAAGGCCCTCCTCTCGATGGACTAAAGACATTATAAGCGTCGCAGGATGTCGGCGGATGGAGGCGGACAATTGTTTCATAACTTGACAGGTATGAAAAAATTTCAGCTCAATCGGTTAAAGATAACTGATTTAAAATTAATCTGCAAGATTCCACCCGGACAAACATACAAGCCGTACAAGCAATACATACATTGCAAGTTAAATAAAAGTTTCTGAAATGAACCAAACAATTCAAAGACATTCGTAGCTAAAATAAAATTTTAATTTTTCAAAGCGCCGTTTTGCTAACGTTACACCACAATGGCAATACTTACCTAATTGTCTGTGATAAGTCATACTCGAGTCGAGCCTCTGAACTAGCTGTGGTAAGCTCGGCATCGCAATTAGTGAGGATTCGTGAGAGACCTATTGACAGACAATGAGAAAGTGTTCTTTCAGGAACCATTCACAATTTGAAGAGCTTTGGTTTTGGGGGTTTGAGTCTGAGTGTCGTTTTGATTTGATATTGCTTTAGCATTATTACTTAAAATTCCCAAAGTATAACTCGTCTAACATTTCGGCTGAATTAAGCTTGTTTTTTTTCTGGTTAACCCCACTGCATGGATTTTTAGATTACTTTGAAAAAATAGTAGATTGATATACAAGGAGCTAAAATGACCCATTATATACGTAGGGTTCCCAACGAGTTACACCCAAACTAGTAACACTGTTACTCGTACGAGGTATGTAGTTTTATTCGGTTTTGAGGAGTAAATAGAAACCGAGTTTTAATGCTAAACTTTTTCCCCTAGAGGAAGAAATGCAGTTTTTTCTTCGGTCTAGTAGGTACGCCACAATGACTTTTTTTTTGAGCAAGAGGAGTGAAAATATAATATGTTATTAATTTGGTCCCACAGAAACTAAAAAAAAAATAAGAATTTGCCGCACCGATGAACTTTGAATGCAGTTTTTTTGTTTTCCAATGGTGTAATGACACTTCAGGCTTCACAGATGTCATGATTCATTTTCCCACAATCCATTTCCGGTTCATTACCACAAAATTAAATCATCCCGGCAATTGATAGTAAAAAAAAAAACGAAACTGCCTGATATGGCATGTCATGTAGTAAGGGGTTTGTTTCAATAGTAATAAACACTGCGTATCTTGATAAGGTCTTATTCGAATCTACAACATTTTATGTTGATCAGAACGTTAGCAAAATGGCGCGAAATTCAAATTTTATTGTGTTTTTTGGTCATTACAGCTCATCAACACTTACCCTCTTATTCATAATCATTTTTGAAACCTATTTCAGTTAAAATATCTTTTGTTTTGTTCTCTCTGATGTGAA
Organism: Epirrita christyi; assembly: GCA_951392215.1. Taxonomy (NCBI): domain Eukaryota; kingdom Metazoa; phylum Arthropoda; class Insecta; order Lepidoptera; family Geometridae; genus Epirrita; species Epirrita christyi. The sequence goes on along the minus strand of OX595843.1, from coordinate 14,170,409 downwards.
ATTACGTACGCCAAAATAAGACGAAAAGCTATTTTAGCTATCAAAGGTTTAAAAATTGATTATGAAGAAGAGGGTAAGTCTAGAGATAGCGAACACCAATTTTGCGGGAATAATACAGACAAAGTGGAAAACGACTTTTTATGTTACTTTTGCCCACTTAGTTTTATATCTTTAGATATTGCCACTGCTGTTTTACGATCTCTAGTTTCCGTTACTTAAGAGAAGGTCAACGGTAGCACGCGAACGAAGTTTGCTTCTAATTTGGCTATTATTTCATCAAACTCCATGAAACTTTGTACACATGATCAGTACACTAATTTCTAGAATCGTGGTGCCTTAGTTTCTTATAAAATTATATGGCTGAGAAAAAAGTGTATCAGCTGGTGGAGCTCTTATAGCGATTCAGTCCAAAATATCTGTTCGTCGTTGCGTTATCATTGAATAACTTTAATAGTATAGTCTTTAGACCTTCTGCTACTGTGCCTTTAAACATAGCTGTGGACATCACGGAACAGATACTTTGTATTGAATAGTTTTTGGACTGGATCGCTATCAACAACATTCATCCATTGCATATAACTTTTGAAACTATCATAGTTATGAACATAATTATCACTAGAAACGGGAATTTGTGTTTATTTCATTTGTATTGAATATAGGCCATTCAGCTAAGGTGTCATTTTTAACCGACTTCCCAAAAAAGGAGGAGGTTCTCAATTCGGCTGTATTTTTTTTTTAATGTTTGTACCTCATATCTCTGGCGTTTATGAACCGATTTGGAAAATTCTTTTTTTATTTGAATAGATATACTTCCAGATTGGTCCCATTCATCAGAATCCAGTTCTGATGATGGAATCCATGAGGAATTGAAGGAACTCCTCAAATATTGTAGGCATGCATATGGCGATTTTGATATTTTCAGCAACAAACCAAGCATTTGCATTCAAAAAGTATCATAATCCTTTCACCAATATGGTTCTTTCATCATTTTTTTTTCATCCAAATATTTAGTCGAATACAATGGCGGAAGTCGGTTTTTTAAATGAAAAGTTATTTTAGTCCCATTTGCTACTAGGTCATGTTTCTAATAGGACGTTATGTTAATATGCCGTTTTGTTTTTAGGACGTTCTGTTAACAGGGAGTTCTGCTTAAAATGTCCTTTCGATACGAAAGCCACAATTTTTGAGCTCTATTAATTTCTGATATTTCGGCACATCCATGCGGTTCCCCTGTTCGGTACTGTGTGCCGAAGTATGAGTGTGTAAGTAGATACTAATTTTTTGTAAACTTTCGCACATAATTTCCAAAGATTTACAGAGGGTGAAGATAAGTATACCGACCTTTCTCACGTGTTATCACGCGTCACTATCGCAAATCAGGGTCATATGTTAAACCCCGCCGCGATCTGTCTGACCCCGAAATTGGAAAATGAACGTGACCCCAGGATATAAAGATCCAAGGGATTGTTGCCTTCCCTTTTAAATACTAAGGTACTTAGTCATTGTGGAAAGATAATGGTCATGGGAGACGAGTAGGGTTTGCAGTACCGGAACTGAACTGGATTTTCAAATTCCCGGTACTAGAGCCAACCCAGTACCAGAAATTCCCGGGAATTTTCGAAACTTCGGTACTGGGAAAAAAATGTTTAAATTCGTAATTATTTTATGAGTATGACAAAATTAAACAAGCAAAAACTTTTCAAAATTTTTAATCATCTTAGTAATTCACTAATTATAGCTATAAATTTAGTAATTGAGATCGTCTAAGACGAGGGTTTGGCAGTGTCTGAATCACCAATTTTTTTTTTTATGCTTGGCATGCAGACAAGCTTACGGCCCACCAGTTGAAAAGCAGTTACCGTAGCCTATGAACGCTTGTAACACCAGAGGCATCACACGCGCGCTGCCGACCCTGGGACATAAATATGAAAAGTCTCATGTGCCTGTAATTTCACCGGCACCCGTACCCTTCAAACCGAAACACAGCAATGCGAACACTACTGCTTGGCGGCAGAAATAGGTACGGTGGTAGTACTTCCTCGGACGAACTCTTTCACAAGAAGTTCTACTACTAATAAAATTTGTATTGTTAGCAACACTTTCTCGTCATTATAGTTCGAATACAAGATCTTAATACTTATATTTACTTAGTCAATACCAGCCGGTTTAAGTCCACTGCTAGACGTTTAATGTAATTTTCCGTGGCTTAAGAAAAGACCCCTCCGTGGATGTCGTAACAGCTTACTAAGAGATTACACCAGGCGATGAGCAGCAGCATCCACCTGAGTACTCAACACCAATGCTGCGATCACCAATACGCCTGCCAAGCGTGGTAATTATGGAACCCCCCCCCCCCCCTAAATTGTATTCTATGGGGGAGGCCTCGTCCAACAATGGACGCCTAACGGCTGATAAAAAAATAAATAAATTCTGGACATTTCACACAACATTATCTAGCCCCAAGCTAAGCAGAGCTTGTGTTATGGGTACTAGATTAACTGATATACTTAATACAATACATTACATAGATAGATATTTTTATTATACATAGAAAAATACCCAGAACACCCTGAACAAATATCTGCAGATCGTAAAAATATTTGCCCCGAGGCGGGAATCGAACCCACAACCTCCTGCGTCGCAGGCGAACCTTCGCGCCACAGAGGTTGTCAACCAAAGATGAAACCAATAAAGAATGTAAATCAAAGAAAACGCAATTCAAATAACATTGTATTACAACGCAATGTTATTAAATGTTATTGTTAAGGTTGTCTGGAAGAGATCGCTTTTAGCGATGAGAAGTTTTATTTTTTAATGTTTCCTTTATTTTTGTATTTTTATTTGGTGTGCAATAAAGAGTTTATCTATCTATCTATTGTAGGTACATCTGTGGTCCTCGATGTACCACAGTAACAGCCGTGAACTGTACCTTCCTAGCTTGGTAATTAACTAAAGCTCCTATTCGTAATTATAGTCAGTTGAAATAACTAGCCGTCAAAGTGATAAAAGGCTTTTGAAAGCCTTTGGTATCAATATAATGGTGTCAAACGAGCGTCACTTAAAAAACGATTATCAAATCTTTATCAGCCCCCCTATTGCCTAACTAAAAGTCACTCGGTGACTAACGTTTCACAAGTAAAAGGACTATCAATGGCTCAAAATTATCATTAAGAACTAGGGGTTTTCACGGCCGTTTCATATCATGCTTTCAGCGTTGAAAATAGATGGCGCTGCTCTGTTACGTAACTGTCAAGTGTCAAAATAAAGTTAAATGTCAACATCAACAACTTAGATATATTTTAGTTTCGTGGTATTTATTTTTGCTTACTTCTAAAAACATCACGAAATCACTCAAGAAGCAGACACAAACAGAATATCATGACTAATAGCCACAGACTAGTTAGATAATAGCTTAGTACGCGTACACCACAGATAGTACATTTGACAATCTTGGCATTTATAGTTGAGTCAGCGCCATCTATCGAACCAATTTGAACAACTTTTTTTTTTAATCGAAGTTGAAAAGCCCTCATTGTCAATTGATGGTAATTTTCATTCAAACGTTAAGTCAATGGGTGACTTTCAGTCAGGGAAAAGGGGGGCTGTATTCGCTAACTGAAAGTCACTCGGTGACTAACGTTTGACAAGTCAAATGACTTCAGTTAGGAAATAGGGGGCAGATATTACTGACTTATGTGCGTAAGTCTCATCAAGATAGATGATAGGTATATACAGTTGTTCTATATCAAAAATTACTCTTCTTCTTCTTTTAATTATGACCTCTGAGGAAAGTATCCTTTAGGAAATTTTGCCAGTGTCAAGAGTAGGTAATATTATTTTGATGAAATAAGGTCACGTCGTTAAAGTCTCAGCCAAGTCATGCTAGTTTAGTAGTTTTAGTAGTAGTGTTTGCGTTTTTGTTTTGTTTTATCATGATCGCAAACTTGCTCATTTTATGGTAGACATAAGGTAGGTATAAAGTCTAAAAAACAGCTGTAAAAGGTAGAATACACACAGTTCAGTTTAAAAAAAAGAAGGTTTTGTTTTTTGTTTTGGGAAGTGTTGTTATCGTCTTTCGCCATTGCATATAAATGACTACTCGTGTTCTTAATTCAAATCGTTCAAAGGTTCTGTTTACAAATCTCAAAAGCTACTGACCATGATCTTAATTTTGTAAAATGGAAACAGGGACGCCGCCAAGTTGTCGTAACTGGTGATTTCCAAATTTAATCGAGTAACGAGAAAATTACCAGAATAGACCATCTTGGCGGTTTGTGGCAGATAAATCAGAGACTGTTGAAAATATCTGAGAATTCACGTTATTCTGAGCCAGATGTTTGTAAATAATTGGTTGTTACTTTCATGTGATGTCTTTATTAAGATTATGCTCTATTAAGAGACTTCTTACGAATAGTCAAAGCGATTGAAGTTGTTTCCATTTGTTTTCATACTAGTAGGACCTAAGTCTAGTAGTGGACGTGAACCGACAGTAATAACATAACATAACACCCAACACTCACATACATTTTAAACATTTGTTACGGTTCTGGGTGTTGTTGGTACCATGGTACTCGTAGTTCCTGATACCCACGACTCAGGGAATCCTAGTGTGGGATCAGGGTTATGAACAAATATTTGCAGATCATGCAAACATTTGTCCCTCAGCGGGAATCCAACCCGCACCTCTAGCGTTTCAGCCAGCTACTGGCCCGCCACGCCACGGAGGTAATGATGATGAGATAAGTTTACAGTATGAGTATTAAATACAGATTATTTTCAACTTTTTAGCACTTTCTACACCTGAATATAATTTCTGCCCAATTAAAACGTCAATCATAAATTTATAACGATTTCGTGTAACAGAGAATTATTTTTAGTTTTTGGAGTAGGTAGAGCTCCCTCATAAATCTTTCAATTGTTTTGCTGGCAGTCTTCATGTAACCTTAACATTTAGATTATTATATTGCTTAGATATAAATTCACCGACTAGCCATTTAGGATCCAAAAACAAGCTTTTTCTAAGGCCCGTATTAATAAATCAATCTTAACTTTGAGAGAATTTGAGAGCGTGACTATTTCGAAATTTACATAAAAAAAAATATTATTAGTGCAATAAAGATTGCTATCAGTTGTGTTTGATTTAATAAATGGTCATATATGTCATTAAGTACTGGAGAACGGAAAAAATATCGAGTCTGATTAGTGTTATTTTCACCTCGCACTGTTAAAAACTTACCAAACTTCTGTTACATACCGATACAAACTATATCTTACAAATTGAAATTTAAATATTTATCTGCACTAATATTTACAAGTTAACTAATTCACTGGAACACTAAAAACTTATTTTATTTTATTTACAGTCATGTCATTATCAACGTGGATGCAAGTTTTCGAATTTCGAACGCACGGGAAAACCGGGAGCATCGCAATTGGCGCGTAAAATTCAAATATAGAACACTGAATGCGTCGGTGACATTTTATTTTTAATTCCGACCTGTTTAATTCATTTTGAAAAGTTTTTATTTTCGTGTTTTGTTTCGTTTTATTTTAGTGATGTGACGCGCGCGGTCGCAGTCATTTACCGACTGAGTGTCTGAGGAGCGTTTGTTCGCCGCGAACACTACTCCTTGGTCACTGGTTATACTTAGTAGGTACATACCGGCGTTTTATCGATGGTTCCAATCTTGATAACAGCGAGGTCAGAGTTTGACTGGCTTCGGTGAAATTCACGAAACTGATTAAGGTTTAAAAGTTTATCGTGATTAGTTGGGTATCTGACGGGAAATGTTTTGTTATTTAGTCTTGTCTGTTGTTGAATTGACAGACTGTCTTTACCTACCTTCTAAAAGCGGTATACATATCAAGTTGCTCATATGTTTATGTCAATTCAGTGACTTAAATGTCAATTTATCTGTGACTAGTCAATTTGTCTTGGGGTAGGTACCAAATCTCTTGTCACTTTCTTAGAATTAATTTAACCTTAAGGGTAGGTTATGGTATGATTCATTTGAAATTGAAATGTCATGGTTGAGCTTTCGTATATCCGAATTTCTGCCAGGTCGGTTTAAAGCACCGATAATTCATAATAATGTAGGGCATTGTTGCAAAGCTAATTTGCCAGTCCGTTGGTTATCGTTATAGGACGTAATAACTAGTGGTTGGACAAAAGTCAGTGTAAAGTCCGAAAATGAAGCTGAATTTTGCGCTTTTTCCATCACTAGTTAAAAGCCGAACTTTGGCAATCATGTTTTGTCTACGAGTCCTTTATGCCTTTATGGCTAGATGATAGAAACGTAACGTGTAACGTGTAGGTATCATAAATTACCAAAAATATAGTAAGATCAGTGCAAACTGAGCTCCCTCAGAACAATTCTAAAGTGGTTAGGATCAATAAGTGACAATTTCAACTTATTTTTTTTTCAGATATCTTGAAAAACTTTTTACTTGTAGTTCTATGCAAAATTTGTGATCGGTTTCGGCTAAATCGTCTATCAGCTTTCAGTTTCGGCCAATACTTCGGCCCATTTTTTGGAAAATTTGCCGAAATTATTATTAACGCCCAACTCCACATAATAACCTAATACGTAAATTAGGATTGGGGCTTTCATTATAACAGAACATAGCTGTAGGTAATTTTTACAAGGTTGGTATTTTATTAAGTTAGTATTTTATTTTATTGGTTAATATTGGTATTAAAAGTATGGTTCATAAACTTAAAATATTCTTAATCATCAACACAAACCTGTTTATGTTCACTAAACAGATATAAAACAGATATAAACATCTAAACAGCTAGCCAATGTTTTTGTCTGCTTATATCTGTTTTATATCTCCACGCGAGTGCGACTCGCACTTGACTGGTTTATTTCTTGTCAGAACTTACTGGTACCTAGTAAAAAAAACGCTATAAACTCTCGACTTTTGAAAATTGCATCGACTTCCAAGTCTAATTTCAATTTTACTAAAGTAACTTTCGTGAATTATATCATTTATCTAATTTAAATCATCAAATATACCTATAATTTTTTTATTTTTTTTTATTCATCAAATTTTTATTTAAATGTAATTTCAATTAAAAATTTGCCATAACGCGTTGTTGTAATATTCAATTTGACTACGAAACACGAATTCAATTATATTTACTCTATGTACTACCACGAAATAATACTACTTACTACAAATAATTCCACCACGAACGAACGCTACATCGAATCAAAAATAAGAAAATCCCTCAAAATTGTGGGTTGTTGCTTCCTTGTACTAATAGGATACCTGCTTACCATAGACATCTATGCTGCTTACAAAGTCTTTATTTGAATTTCGAAGTTTAGTGACCCTGTCTTTGTAGGCTGGGCGGTTCTGAATTCTATGGTTACACCATCTGATCATTTTGGAGTTTTTTTTATACTACTTGGCAAGCAAACAAGCATACGGCCCACCTGATGGAAAGCAGTTACCGTAGCCTATGGACGCCTGCAACACCAGAGGCATCACACGCGCGCTGCCGACCCTGAGACATAGGTAAAGATGAAAAGTCGCAGGTGCCTGTAATTTCACCAGCACCCGTACCCTTCAAACCGAAACACAGCAATGCGAACACTACTGCTTGGCGGCAGAAATAGGTACGGTGGTAGTACTTCCCCGGACGAACTCTTTCACAAGAAGTTCTACTACTAACAAAAAAAAGAAAGTTTAAATTATAAATACATAAATCAAAATAATAAGATTAATTGCAGAACAAAATAATCAAACTAAGGTCATAGCTAGGTCAAATCTCAATAGCCTTAAATATTCACCAACTCTATTATTTCCGAGAATTCATCTAAAGTAAATTTAATTTGAACTTGCGACACGAAATTGGCCTTCTGTAATTTATCTGTAAAATGTTAGGACAGTTTGCCTCAGTAACTTGTTTGTAACTTGGGCTTATAACTTAATAGATGCCTACTTTTTTTTAAAATTCTTTTTTGCACAAAAACATAGATACTTAATAGATGTGTCCCTAATAAACTGTTGGGTTTGTGGTGAATCTGATGACTGTATATTCGTTCTGTGTCATTGGAAATTTCTTGGTCACCTACCTACGTTAGGTATGAGAGCTGATTCTAACTATTTTTCACACAATTGACACGGACGTCTGGTGTAGTGTAACACGGATTTTTGTATGGAAAATGAGGTTCACAGAGTGTACGCTAGGGGCGCTCATCAGTGTCTCCATCGATGGTCAAAGATTCTCAAGATTAACTACCTACCTATTTACTCATTCATAAAATAGTAATTTCATAAATTGCGCGAGACTCTTTCATAATAACACAAAAATGTAGTACTTATTGGGCTATTATTCGCTGAAATCGACCTCCAAATGTACCTGAGGTAGGAATTTCCTAAGTCAGTAATTAGATCGAAAAAAAAAACTATTGTGATATTCCTAAGGCAAATTACGATAGGAAATGCCTTAAGGATAAACGTTTCGCTAGTGGCGCGAAATTCAAATTTTATTTGTGTTTGAACCAAAATAACACTAAACAAAACATTCATTGACATTCGTAGCTAAACTAATTATATTTATGAGATACATTCAATTAAAATATGTGTGTTAGGCCTCCTGATTCCCGCAAAACCAGAGTTCGCTAACCCAAGAAGTGTTGATTAGCTGTAATGTGCAAAAAACATAATAAAATTTGAATTTCGCGCCACTAGCGAAACGTTCTTCAATAAGTATAACCTTTTAGAAAATTGCTGGATAAAGAAGAAAAATTTACTTCATCCCATTATTATTATTATTTTTTAATGTTATTTTTTTATTTTGTAAACTTTCTTAATCGTAAGATTTTACCATCCAAGTATTTACTAACTTACTTTATTAGCACGTGACACGTTTATTACGTGCTAAAATACCTACCTACCCACTTATAGAATATAAAACAAAATGAAAATAAAGGTGTTTACAGAAACCCTTAGCAGTACTGCCCTGAGGCAGTAGCTTGGACATGGTGATATGAGCGTCCTGAGTAAATACCTACGAGCTACGGCATTCAAAGACCATATTTGCAAGTCAAGAAGATTCTCCACGCGAGAAAAATCTTTCATTTGATTATTTTGTATCTATTGAATAAATACTGTATAGCCATGGTAGTCTCTGCCTAAGAATAGGACTCCTCCAACTCCTCCTGTGCATTACGTACAAGGCGACTAAGGGATTACGCTAGGGGATGGGCAGCAGCATCCACCTGAGTACTTAACACCAATCTGCGATCACCAATCCACCTGCCAAGCTGGCTGGCTGCCTGGCTTCATCCAGCAGTGTATGTCTACCGGCTGATGATGATGATGAAGCTAATTAGATTCGCACAATAAAACTAGGCATATACGGCGGGCGAAGGTTCACCTGCGACGCAGTTCGATTCCCGCCTCGGAACAAATATTTGTACGACCTACAGATATTTGTTCAGGGTGTTCTGGGTATTTTCTATGTATAATAAAAAAATATCTATCTATGTAATGTATTGTATTAATTATATCAGTTATCTAGTACCCATACCACAAGCTCCGCTTAGCTTGGAGCTAGATAATGTTGTGTGAAATGTCCAGCATTTATTTATTTATTTATATAACATAACACCCAACAGTCACATGTATACGTGTTTGATCCCACACTAGGATTCCCTGTGGCGTGGGTATCAGGACCCGGAACAAATATTTGCGGTCATACATTTGTCCCGCAGCGGGAATCGAACCCGCAACCTCTTGCATCTGAGCCGGCTACTCGCCCGCCGCGCTACAGAGGTCGTTACAAAAAAGTTAGTACTGTCAAAGTAGGTACTTGTATTGCCTCGTTCTCATCTGTCGGTAAGTTAAGATGCGATCAACGATGGCTGTAGTGTTTCACACACGTAGCAGATGCAGTAAGATATCTGTATCTGAGCGCGTATCTGTCCATATCGCTCTCTATACTAAACTCAAGGAGCAACAAACACGTAACAGATCACTTATATTTTACCGTCAAGCATCTGTAGGCACCGACATATATCAAAAGATGGACAGATTATATCTGTGTATACAAATTGAAATACAATACAGTTTGAAGGTTTTCACGTGAATGTATCATATTCGTATATTACGTATCTGCTACGTGTGTGATACCTTCAGATACGATAAGTTTTTATACGCATATAAAATATTACCGCGTCTGCTGCGTGTGTGATGCACTTAAGAGCTATGTAAATAAATATAGCTATCATCAGCCGGTAGACGTAGTCCACAGCTGGACAAAGACATCCCACGATCGAATTCTACGACGGACGGTATAGCGCCGCCTCCGCCTGCCGACTTACTTCGAATTTTATAAAAATAAGATAAGATAAGTTAAATAAGATAGGATAAATAAGATAAAATATAAGATAGGATAAATAATATAAGAAAATGTTTTCTTATAATATGGGTCACAGAATCGTAGGAGGTGACTAGTGGTGATCAAATCGCCGCCATTGCTCTCCCACGACAGCAATCACACATAAATAAGCCAGCAGCCGTGACAAATCTTGTAAACGTCTTGTACTAACGAAAATTGCCCAAAGAGTCCGATCACGAAATTACCTAATTTTTAGTAAAAGTACAAATATGTACCTATTTGTATCCTACGATGTGGGATAATTTGAGCCAAGCGTTTTAAATAAATTCAACATATACGACATCTCTTTTGTATTTCAGTAATTTCCCTAGAAATCGTAAATATCAACCCACCCAAACAGCGCTGTCTTTACATTCCGTAATATTTTAACAACTGGTACAACGCCATCTACCAGCAGACTGCGGCAACTTTTAAGCCTCTGAAACACTGGGTTCGTGAAACAATTTAAGGTTTTCAGCGAGCTTTCGGGCAACACGACTCAGATTGTTAGTTCAAGCGTAGCCCGTAGATGGCGCTACGAAACATCCCGTAGAGATCTTCTACGATAGTGTGGCTTTTTCATTTCATTGTAATTTCTCTTAGGTCCAGATAAATAGAACGTACTTCACGGTGACTAAATCTAAGTCTTACTTTGAAATCGTCCCTGTCTCTATCTAATACGCGTGTTTTAACATTTGTGTGACAGTGACAGGGACAGGTCTAAGCATTAGTTTGTGCTAAGTAACGTCTATTTATCTCGGCATTAGAGAGGCCGGCTAGAATGGTGGGCCGGGTTACCTCTACAAAAATCAGGAGCGTCTTGGTCAGGATGTTTTTGTTTCAACATTGCTTATATTTATATAAACAGGCAACATACAATAACGTGTTAGTTATTTAATTCGTGTACTGCGCACTGGCCAATTGCCGTCGTTGGTACCAACAGTTTGATTATTTTAAGTTTTTTTTCATAATTATATTTGGAGTTACGTAATTTTTTTAAATAATAAAACTTATTGTATTGAATAGTTAGTTGTTTGATAGAGTAATGATGACCTATAGAGCCTGTAGACCTATAGAGTATACTAGCTAGAGCAAGGGCAGAGGCTGTAGTCTAATCATAATCATTATAAATCTATTTTAGTTAAAATAGCTTTTGTTTTGTTCTCTCTGATGTAAAATGTCATACGTCAAAACAAGACAAAACATATTTTAACTAAAATAGGTTTATAAAATGATTATGAATAAGGGGGTAAGTATTAACAAGCAATTGACAAGGACGTGTGGTGTAGTTCACTTGGTGTTATATTCGCAAATGTTTGTGTTATTTTTCCAAGGTAAAATCAACCATGAGTCTATTGGTACATAATGTTGTTTTCCTTGGCAAAATAACTCAAACATTTGCCAATGTACACCAAGTGAAGTGCCACCTAGCCGAGACTACCCTTACTATACTCTTATGTCTGTTTTATTCACATTCTATATAACTTTTCATTTAAAAAACCGACTTCCGCCATTGTAATCGACAAAATATTTGGATGAAAAAAAATGATGAAAGAACCATAGTGGTGAAAGGATTATGATACTTTTTGAATGCAAATGCTTGGTGTGTAGCTGAAAATATCAAAATCGCCATATGTATGCCTACAATATTTGAGGAGTTCCCTCAATTCCTCATGGATCCCATCATCAGAACTGGATTCTGAATTTTCCAAATCGGTTCATAAATGCCGGAGATATGCGGTAACAAACATAAAAAAAAACAAAAAAAAAACCGAATTGTGAACCTCCTCCTTTTTTGGGAAGTCGGTTATAATGTTTATACCTAATGTTAATAATGTTTGAAAATGTTGTGCCCTAAAATAATTTTGTTGCCATGAACTCTTCTACGTTTTAAACCAACGAATAACAAATTAAATAAAAAGTAATACTTATAGAAGTTTGTTGTATAAGTTTGTATATTTATTTTATCATCAAATCAGCCACAAAAATATTCCACTGAGACAGCGTAATATAGGTCAAAATATCAATTAGTTTGGTCAGATAACAACTTCCGGTCTCACGCACGGTAGGTATAATCAAAATAATTATTATTAGAATAGAGTGAATTTGGAAAAATTGGACATAAAATTATATCTTTTCAGAAATTAAATAAATAAATAATGTTGGACATTTCACACAACATTATCTAGCCCCAAGCTAAGCAGAGCTTGTGTTATGGGTACTATATAACTGATATACTTAATACAATACATTACATAGATAGATATTTTTTATTATACATAGAAAATATCCAGAACACCCTGAACAAATATCTGCAGATCGTACAAATATTTGTTCCGAGGCGGGAATCGAACCCGCAACCTCCTGCGTCGCAAACGAACCTTCGCCCGCCGCGCCACAGAGGTCGTCAAATTAAAGTTTTAAATTAAATTTTAAATTAGTGTTTTTTTTTGTTTTTCCTCTAACATAGATTAATTTAAAATAATAATCATCATCATCAACATCCTTTAGCTATCACCAACGTCCACTGCTGGACGAGGCCTCCCCCCATAAAGTACAATGGGGGGAATGGCCTTATCACCAAGCTTGGTAGGCGGATTGGTGATCGCAGTATTCGTGTCGAGTTCTCTGGCGGATGCTGGTAACCATCCCCTGGTATAATCCCTTAAGCTTTTACTACATCCACGGGATGAGATGGAGGGGGTCTTAATCCGGACACACCACAGTCGATAATACAATACGTTTACATATTACGATACGTGTAAATATAAATGTAGGCACATATAAACAATATACAATAAAAAACAAATACGTTGAAAGTGACAAATAATTGTTGATTACATGATGAGATAATGTTTCTAGTACTAAAATTTGAGTGCAAAAAGATTTGTCAGAAGTGGGATTCGAACCCACGCCCACAGAAGTGGACTGCGACCTGAACGCAGCGCCTTAGACCGCTCGGCCATCCTGACTTACTAAACCGCTACGAAATTAGCCAACCGTTTCTACCACGCTATTACTGTATAAGTTGTGTCATTTTAAGGAGACTAAATTGTGGGTGCTAAAATTAACTTGTCATTTATTTATCTTAAAAGATATAATTATGTGTTGTACCTAAATCAAACATTGAAGTATACGACATAGACCACTTAAAAGTGGGCAATAAGTTGTCATGGCGGGCCATGTTAGGGTAGAATATAAATAATATGTATAAAATCGTTGTGACTGACTGACTATCAACGCACAGCCTAAACCATAAGTCCTAGAGACCAGAAATTAATTCTTTTGTGGCCTAGGGCTGCACTAAGAAAGGTATTTCCGAAATTGCCCCATAAGGGGGTGAATACCGCTCAATGGACTAAAGACATTATAAACGTCGCAGGAAGTCGGTGGAGCTTAAGACCGTTCATCGTGGCATTCTAAGGGGGAGGTCTATGCCCAGCAGTGGACTTCTACAGGCTGATGATGATGATGATGGGGGTGAATTGCAGGTCGTTGATGAGTGTATGGAAAAAACTCAACGCGGTCAAAGTCACAGGATAATACTATTATATAGTACTAGTCTAGGATTAAATATCGACATTAGGCATACGCGACTTTAAATACGAAAGCAGATGGTTTATTTTCCGAAATAAATTCTCGCGCTACTACGCAAATTTCCAAAGTATCAAACTGACGGAGTGTGTCACATCACAATTGAGATATCCAAATTCTTATCTCTAACACGCAATCAACTGTCAATTTATAGACCACTAGTTGCGCCCCGCGGTTTCACCCGCGTGAATAATGATGAAAATTGATGATGATGATGATGATGATGATGAAAAGTAGCCTATGTGTTAATCCAGGGCGTAAAGTATCTCCATTCCAAATTTCACTCAAATCCATTCAGTAGTTTTTACGTGAAAGAGTAACAAACATCCGCACAAACTTTCGCGTTTATAATATTAGTATAGGAGTAGGATTATCATACAATGTGTATCGTAATACCCGGCCTCAATAGAACGTGTATCGTAATACGCACTTTACTAATAGGCCTGCAGGGCTACTCTTGACGCTCTACTCGATCCTAATTCAGGATTTAGTGTCATTTGTCGTCAGAGAGTACTAGATTCCTTGGTCATTTGGTACTCTTGAATTCAATACAGCGCTCAATTTGGAGTGGAATTTTATGGAACTGAGTGAAATCGACTTTCTGTCTCTGTTGTTCTTCAAGCACAGTCAATTTAAAACTGGCTTTGGTTCAAGAGTGCCAAACAAGCGTTGAAACTGGATTGCGATTGGAACTGTTTTCAAGAGTAACCCCACAGTTCTGTTATTTCATCCAGATTTATGTAATATGGCTGCTAGGTACATTTCTGGAGGAAAGTTAAAGAGATATTTTATGAATGAAAAATTTCTAAATCTATAAATCCGTAGAGCTAATGGTGTTTGCCATGATGTGTTAAATAACCCTCCTCCCCCGCCCTCTTCCGAGCTTACAGGGGTATTATGATACACGTGCCTTGCCGTAGTTGTGGTTTCTCCCTCCCATGGATGTAAAAGCCTTACTAAGGGATTAAACCAAGGGATGGGCAGCATCATCCACCTCAGTACTTATCACCAAATGCAATCACCAATCTTTGCCAAGTGTAATGGTGATTATGGCAAATCCATATAATTGTAATCAATGGGGGGAAGCCTCGTCTTGCAGTGGACGTAAACTGGCTGGTGATGATGATGATGATGATATACCTTGTATAGGCATTATAAAAAAAAACAATAATAATAATATGTACCAGTATTATATTATTGTTTATTAATTATAAACCAGTTTTCAATTTAAAACTATATAGTTAGAAAGAATAAATGATAATGCATGCAT
Organism: Epirrita christyi; assembly: GCA_951392215.1. NCBI lineage: Eukaryota > Metazoa > Arthropoda > Insecta > Lepidoptera > Geometridae > Epirrita > Epirrita christyi. The sequence goes on along the minus strand of OX595843.1, from coordinate 14,155,152 downwards.
ACAATTTAATAATTATAATTAAATATAATAAAATTGCAGCGCCCTAACGGAGTTTATGTGTAAGTACTAACTACCTAGTATATAAGACCAATACTTACTAATATGAATTACTTACTACATAAGAGCAATGAATAAATGAATATGAATATGTTGTTTAATACACAACATTTATTACATAGTATGCTTGTTCACCCCTATTTACCCTACAGAACAATATGTGAGAACATTGTGGTTTTGCATTTCAATAAATACCTATCACACAATAAAATTTAAATCAAAACTTACAAGTGCACTACACACGGTCCCTTCTCTCAAGTGACTCTACAAAGTAGTTTTTTATCTCTCGTTCGATATTTCATTGTAAAATGACGAGTGATTACAGTACCAATCCCGCAGTGAACAATCTACGTAATTATCTAAAGATTCGCAGCGTACATCCCAACGTTAACTACGGTACGTTATTGTAGATATTTTTAAGTTAAGGCTCGCCTCTGCACTATTATTCTATCGATGCCGGGACTGGGTAGAGCAGAGGTCAAAATGTCTATACGGACCGGCTGTCTATATATTTGTATTTGTATTTATTTATTGCTCACATGTACATACAATATAGTTAGTAATAGGTCTTATTTTTACTGTTGGTCAGGTACGTACATGAACCCCGTCAGGACGCTGCAATTTGGAGTCAAGATCAAGAATAAAAATTATAGGACAATACTTATGTTAGTTATTAAAATACAAGTCAAAACAATTTAAAACAATGTCATAATAACATAAGAGTAGAAATAGGTAGGTTTATCAAAAATATCTCGCATGATACAATACAATAATATGTCAAAACTAAAAGAAGGTAGGCAAGTCAAATCAATATCTATGTCAATTAGTAGCTTGGGTATACGACAAAACCATAAAACAAAATAAAATAGGTTAATTTGTCACTAATCAATTCATCCAGTGAGTAATAACATTTTTCCATAATTTCCGATTTTAATTCTTCTGGTATTTTATTGAAAATCTTAATGGGCCTAAAATTTTGACTTTTAGCCACTCCGATCGGTAGGACGAAGCGGAATTACAAATCCTTATAATCCGATTAATCGAACTAGTAGGAAAAAAAAGTTCATGTGGTCCGATCGGTAGGACAAAGGCAGTAGGACCACGTGGCCAGAGGGCTGGTTTTAAGTTAGTCATGGGTAACATCAATTTATTTCTTTTCCGCCTATTATAATTTTCATTCAGTTCTAAGTTCGATTTAAAATACTATCTATGTTTCCTAACAAATTAAAAAACAATGTAGCAAAGAGTATTCAAGATGAAGATTGCAAATCCAACTTTGAACATCTGCTATGTAAGCAACTGAAACAGCAAACCGTACAGTAAAAACCATTACGAACACTCTATAAAACAGGTTCCTTCCTTAAAAAAATCCTTGTAAAAGCGTTCATCTTGTCCTGCCTATTAAGATAAAAACTAATTACAGAAAGAAGTCAATAACCATTGAAAGAGCACAGTTGCACAACAAACTACAACACGGGCAACTTCGTTTTGTATTACAGTCCGATTAAGTACATAACTAAAAAAAAAATACAACCGAATTGAGAACCTCCTCCTTTTTTTGAAGTGCCATTGATACAGCGTCAGCCAATTAAATGTAGAATAATAATAATAATAATACTGTTTATTGACAAGAAACAGTAAGGTAGGTATATACTTAAAGACTAGTTAACATAATTAACTTAGACAAATTATTGTACAGCCTTATAAACAAAGCGATGCGTTGGGGGTCAGACGAGAAAAATCTGTATCCCGACTCCCAGTGACTCTCATCTCAAAAACAAAAATGTAATTATTGTAATGACATATACCAAAGTTGCTACTATGAGTTTACAGATGTCTTCATTTCATGACACTTTCATGTTTAAAGATAAGATAGGCTATTCAGTGATATAGGTACTCAAATTTATGTTTAAGTAGTAATAACATATATACCAGACAGCAAAAAATTTCACGGTTAGTGTTTTGAGTTTTATTAACTTAATAATAGAAGGTGGTTTCATCATTACATACTTAAATTAAGCTGCTTTTGCACAATAACTTCACACATATTTATCGGAAGTTTACTGCTTGTTTAAAAAGTCTGTCGTAATGGATAGATAGATAAAAAAATCTTTATTGCACAACATAAAAGGAGAACTTAATGCTATTAATGGATCGTTTAATTATTATCTACTCTCATACTGAAATATAAAGCTTAAAAAACTAAAAACAAAACTAAAATGACAGTCTTTATGCACATGACATCGAAAAAAAATTAAAAAATTACATTACGATACAGCTCTTCTATGGAGAACTGTATTATATACGAGGGCTTCACTAAAAGTATCGGGAATGGAATATTTCCACTGTTTCTGTCATATTCAAATCTTTTTAACTGAAAACTCCTTGGTTTTAAAAATCGAATAACATTTATTTATTTAAAAAAAGTTTCTCGGTCTTGTCACAAGGTTTTGTCAAACTTGTTTAGTAGTTGAGAAAATGGAATTGACTCAAGAAAATTCAAGAGCGATGATTTATTATGACTTTCGAAGTGGTTTAACACAAAAACAGTGTGTTGACCGGATGATTTCTGCATTTGGTGATGAAGCCCCATCCAAAACCACAATTTATCGATGGTTTGCTGAATTTCAACGTGGACGTGTCAAGCTCAGTGATGATCCCCGTCAAGGTCGTCCAAAAACTGCAGTCACCCAAGAAAACGTTGATGCTGTGCGTAAGCTGATTGAGGAAGATCGATATATGACATACCGCGAAATTCAGGCAACTTTAGGCATTGGCATAAGTCAAATACAAATAATCTTGCATGAACCATTAGGTGTAAAAAAGTTGTTTTCCCGATGGATACCGCATTCGCTCTGTGAAGAGCAAAAAGCGGCTCGCGTTACTTGGTGCGTCAGAACTCTCGAAAGATTCCACGCAGGATCCTCAAATGCTGTATACAACATCGTATCAGGTGACGAATCCTGGATATACGCGTACGAACCCGAAACAAAAAAACCACTTCCTTGATTCCCGAAATTTTCAGTGCCGCCCTCGTATAACTTTTTTTCTATTACGATACAACTTCACTTGGACCAAGGAGGTGGCAATGCAGTTTTTCTATACATAATCTGTGGACGCGGCGCAACACGCTCGCGCGTATGGATTTTGGCGCTAAACGTTTACAAATAAATGCAAATATAAGCTGTAATTTTACGCAAATTTCATTGTCAAATTAGTTTTTGTTTTAAAAAGTGTCTGAAAACGACAGTAGCGATACTGAAGAAAATTTTATACCACCTGACATTCTCGAAGCTGCAACGAACAAATGAACCTCTTACCGGCGAAATCTAGAAGGTATTACAATAAATGTTACCAAGACTTTAAAATATAATATTACCTATTTCATGAGATAAGATAAAGTAGTGTATGAAACTCCACATAATTAGGTCTTAAAACACTCGTGTAATGTTATAAAAAAACTTGCCTCCGGCTCGGTTTTTTAACTCGCACTCGTGTTTTAAGAAAACTTATTATGCGACAGTTTCCTAAACTACTATTTGTTTTGTTTTATCAAATTCACACATCATTATTAAAAACGAGATAAAATCTGAGACGAGGAAATCCGCAGAAGATTCAAGGTCTACACCGCTCTCAGAATTGAAGTGGCAATAGGCATATAACTTGCAACTATATGGTAAAATTGCTAATTTATATTGCCAAAAATAGAGCTTCTCAGGTGGCGACCTAGAATCAGCTTAGGACGGCCCCACAGTCGATGCACCGATGAAGTTATGGAGATCACAGGATGACCTTTTTGTCCTAATATTTGTCTCTTTTATCTAGATGAATGTCTCAAATACCTCAAAGACCAGGCCAAGGAGCTGGGCTTGCCCGTGCAAGTCTTCGAGCCTATCCCCACGAAGCCAGTCCTGGTAATATCCTGGGAGGGCTTGGAGCCAACCCTACCCTCTATACTCCTGAACTCTCATATGGACGTCGTACCAGTTTTTGAGGTAAGTAATCCAAACATAGATACGACTTAGACACGCGCACATTTTTCGCCCAAGAAATAAGCAGAGCGTCAATGTTTTGGGCCTACTATGGGTCGCACAAGCGTTGGAATATGTGAACTACTTATTGGTGAGCTCATCGTTGCTATAACTCTCTCACTACCAACTTGGGTAACACTTTCTACCAGTTTCTACACATTCCTAAACAAGCCAGCAACCAGCACGCATAATAGACCATCATAGAGTTCGAATGCGGAAAAGGGAGTTCTTTAACATTAACATTAACAATAAGCCAGCAAACAGGACAAATCTTATAGAGTCTGTTCAGAAAGAGAGAAGAGCCAAATTGTGAACTACACATTAAAACCATTACTAGGAGCTGAGGCCGTAGACAAAGTAACATTCTAATAGTGATGACGCTAATAGAAAAGTCCAAAATGTATGAGATTGACGTAAGCTATCGATATGTCACGTGGTCTTTTGTATTGTATTACGACTGTAGAAATAGAATCGCTTCGAAGCGAATACCGTTTGTCTAGGCCAGCTGGTTTCTTTTCTGTCGGCATTCTGAATCATAAACTAAAGAAATAGTGACAGTTGTAATATGATCAAAACGGAACAGACGCGCTATTGTATTGCCCGTTAAACAAAAAAGGTAATTAATAATATATAATAATATATTTATTTATTCGATCAACTCAGATTCATAAATGTCAAGATCAAATAAAATTAAATGTCATTACAATACTTAAAATTACAATTCTTAAAATTATGTACCTCCTGAAAGCAGATATACTACACTAGACAGTTATAACGAGTTAATGCAGTATATCTGCTTAGAGTTGGGGTTGATAAGGGCCGATACCCAGTGCCTTTGCAGACGACTGCCGTACCTGCCAGCCAGCGCCCCAAGTACACTATTGAAACTGCCCAGCATTCTGCATTTGACTGATGCTATTTTCTTGCGTATCATGGCGTAAAAGTCATTGACATGCGCATCAGCAAACATGCCTGACGCACTGCAGAATCTGGGCAGTGCCAACAACACTCTAAACATATCACTGTAGAGGACTCGTAGGGCGCTGTAGGCCGCTTTGGTATGTAGCACAGCATGGTTTTATATTAAGCACAGCAGCGCCCTCCAATCCCACGACGGGTCTCTCGCTGAACAGACTCAACCAACAAATCGTATTCAACTGCCTACGAATTACTGGTGGTACAAACAGCCGTCATGTAAGCACTTACTGAGTCCGGAGAGCTGATTCTAAGTTTTGACAAGCAATTTACACGGACGTATGGAGTAGTGTTACTCGTATTTTTGTAAAATGAGGTTCACCAAGTGTACGCTAGGGGCGCTCATCGGTGTCGCCATACAAAATTCTTGTTACACAACACCATACGTCAGCTCTCGGACTCCATTCAATTGGGTGTTCATAACCTTCCTTAAATTTTGCAGGCGTGCTCAACCAGCTTGTAATTTTTACTCTGAGTGGTAATTTCTACAAAATGGAGTGTCTAATAATAAGAAATTGGCACCTCGCCAGATCATCAGAATCTGGGCGTTTTTAAGAACCATCTAAATGAGTACCTATTACACGATGCACCGACAACCGTTGGGAAATATAAGTTCACGAGTGGCGACCACGAACCGCACGACGTACGACGGAGGGAAGGCTCCCGTCTCGAACTAAAAACTGAAATAAAAAAACACTAAAAATTATTGAAGGACATTCGTAGCTAAATTAATTATATTTATAAGAAACTATCAATTAGCACATATCTTCTAGTTTTCGCAAAATACAAGCACTGAGGTATTGTCATTATATTGTGATAAGAAGTGACCAGTGACCATTGATAGATAACATAAGACAATACCCAACAGTCACATACGTAGTCTTGATCCCACACTAGGATTCCCTGGGGGTATCCGTAGATGGTAAAATACCCATGATGATGATGATGATGATGATCAAAATATCATAACTCTTCTATTTATCGTTTCTTTAAAGAGCTAACATGTTCATAAGTTATGAAATTGATCCCTAAACATAAATGGGTTTTATAAATTTAATAAGAGTCTCGTGTTATGAAGGTAATCTGTAGCAACTCATTAATCAAACAGGATTGATGAGTTATTTATTACAAGAAGGCCCTAAAGGACGGCCTATTCAAAATATTGCAAGGAGAAACGAGGGAAGAAATTAATATATGCCTTCAAATCCTTTGACACAGATGTGTACTTGATTTAGAAATTAGGGATGTCAATGTTTCCATAAATCTAAAAATGTTATTTCTTAGTAATTTCACAAGTGTTAAGTGTGTGCCGTCGTTTGCTCGGCTTATAAGTATACCCTCTGTATCCTCCCATGGATGTTATAAAAGCTAATGAAACGATTACAGTGCCCTAGTGTTACCCTTTGGTGGATATGATTTTCAATATCAATATAAATTATATGAAAGGATATTATGATGTTCAATATATATTTTCAATGTTTAAGTTAGCTGTAAGTTTTCCTAAAATTTGTAAAACGAAAAAAAAAACTATTTTTTTACCATCAGAAAAGCTGGACTCACCCACCCTTCGCTGCGGAAATAGTTGATGGAGTTATCTACGCGCGAGGCATTCAGGACATGAAGTCAGTCGCCATCCAGTACATAGAGGCAGTCAGGCGACTCAAGGCCAATGGTATTCGGTTAAAGAGGACTGTTCATCTGTCTTTCGTCCCAGGTTAGTTAGACCTAGAAGCTTAAAGTGCTCATAATATGTACCTAATGGTTCATTACCTTACCTTATATGTTAATGGTATATAAATCGTAAAAAAAAAAATTGTCAAAAAACTTTTTCATCCCACCATCTCGGAAAGAGTATTTTTGCTATTCGATATCTGAGTGTAAAAGCCGTTTTTATCCGCTAGAGGATAAAGTAAAATTGAATTTGGAACATCGTGTGCACTAAGTTTGTGAATTCAAAACATCATTAAACCTATTTAACTTCTACCAAAGTCAAAGTCAAAGTCAAAAAGAACTTTATTCATTGAAATCACAAGGATCATTTTGAATCGTCTTATATAAAATTAAATTACTCCTGTTCCAACGCGACCAAGCCTAGAAGAATCAGGCAACAAACTCGGCTTGGCTTACATAAATGGTCCGTCTTACCACTAGGTGAGAAGCGCCTGTGTGGTGCCTCGGAGCAAGGAGTTGCTGATACATAGTAAATGAGAACTTAAAAACCTTAGAAAGGTAGTCAAAAGTAAATAAACATCAGCAAAAATATGCAAGACAGCACACGCTACGCTTGTTATACTTATAAATAATAATCTAATACAAACATGTAAATAGGTAAGTACAGATATTGCAAATTTCCATTTTAGCAGTCGAGGGGCAGAGCGACATCAGGCCACGCGGCTTTATCATTAATATAGTCATCAAGAGTGTAATACGCTTTTTTAATTAGATTCATCTTTATGTAGGATTTAAATCTTCGAATAGGAAGTTTAAATGCACCTTCTGGAAGTTTATTATAGAACCGTACAGAATTCCCCATAAAAGACCCACTTACTTTCTTTAATCGAAATTTTGGTATATTTAGTTTGTGTTTATTTCTCGTGTTAATACCATGCACGTCACTTTTTATCATAAAACTATCCAAGTGTTTATGTGTATGTAATAATATTTCATAGATATATTGCGATATTACTGTAAGAATATTGATTTCTTTGAAACGCTCTCTCAAGGAGTCACGCGACTTCATTTTATAAATGGCACGTATTGCCCGTTTTTGCAAGACAAAAATAGCTTGGATATCTGCTGCTTTACCCCACAGTATGATACCATATGACATAACACTATGGAAGTAGCTAAAATAAACAAGCCTAGCTGTAGCTTCATCAGTAAGCTGCCTTATTATACGAACTGCATATGCAGCGGAACTAAGTCTACCAGCAAGAGCCACAATTTGTGGTGCCCACTGCAAGCCCGCATCAATATTAAGCCCTAAGAAAATGGTAGACTTGACAAGATCAAGTGTCTCCCCATTTATTTTAATATTAGTTGGATAATGTTTTACATTTGGCAATGTGAATTTGATGCATTTAGTTTTTTTAGCATTAAGCAAAAGATTATTAACTGTGAACCACTCAAGAACACGCGATAGTGAATCATTTACATCATCGTAATTAGATTTAGATCTATCAACTTTGAAAATCAAAGAAGTATCGTCAGCAAACAGAACTATGTCACATATGTCTTTCACAAAAAAAGGGAGATCGTTAATGTAAACTAGGAATAAAAATGGGCCTAGTATTGAACCCTGTGGCACCCCCATGACAATAGTCGATCCTGAAGACCTTTCACCACCAACATCAACTTTTTGGACTCTATTGGATAAGTAAGAATTTACAAGATTAATTGCCTGATTTTGTATGCCATAATGTTTTAACTTGGAAATTAAAGTATCATGCCTCACGCAGTCAAAAGCTTTGGACAGGTCGCAGAAAACTCCGATCGCGTCCTGCGAGTTCTCCCATGCTTCAAATATGTGTTCTAAGAGCATGGTACCAGCATCGGCTGTCGAACGACCCTTAGTAAATCCAAATTGATGACTATGAAGAAGTCCGTGGAGGTTGAAGTGTGACAATAACTGAGTAAGAATAAGTTTCTCAAAGATTTTACTTAACGCAGGCAATATAGAAATTGGCCTATAATTACCTGGATCTTTTTCATTACCAGACTTGAACAAAGGAATTAATTTACTATGTTTCATAAGATCAGGAAAGACTCCCTCATCAACACATCCATTGAAAATATAGGCCATACACGGCGCAATATCAATAATTATAACACCTAACACCTTTGTAGATATTCCCCAAAGGTCTTCAGTATTTTTAATATTAAGTGACTTAAATGTCTTAACAATATCAATGGCATTAACGTATCTGAAACTAAACGCGACCTCACACTTATCAACACTTAATTCCAATAAAGTAGATGCTCCAGAGGCAGTTGATTTTAAAGATTGAGTCACAATATTAGGTATACTAGAGAAAAAACTATCAAAGGCATTTGCGACCTCAATATTATTTGATAATATTCTATTGTTTACGTTTAAATTAATTTGTTTACTACGAGGTTTAGCTTTACCTGTTTCATTATTTATTAATTTCCAAGTTGTCTTAATTTTATTTGTTGATTTTTCTATTTTATTTCTCAAATGCAATGATTTTGCTGCATGACAAACTTTTTTGAAGGTCTTGGAATAGTTCTTTATGTACAAGATAAACGTTGGATCGTGCAACATTGATTCTCTAGCCGCATAGAGTTCATATAATTTATTCCTACTTCTATAAATACCGGTTGTAGCCCAATCAGCTAACCCGACATTAGCTCTAGCTTTACATTTTTTTAACTTACCTCCATGTATGTCCATACTGTGCCGAATTTATCATACAACCTTTTCAATTTGTTAAAAATTTGGACTCTGAACCTTCTTGGTGTATTACTTTTTTTTAATTTTCTTTACGCTCGCCATTTTCTTTTCACGTCATATTGTTAAAACCTTAGTTTAAAAACAATAAACTTGAAAACTAGTGAAAAACCTAAAATGATTGATTCTAGCAAGATTCTAGCGACGAGGAAGTTTATTTGACGGCAACAGAATTGACTGAAACTGTTAAAAATGTGCAAATATTTTTTTTTTGCATTTAGTCATTTCCTCGCTGAGGTGGGATGAAAAGTTACGTGTTGCACTCGAGTGCAAAGATTTTTCACTCGTGCTCTTTTGAATCCCTCGCTAACGCTCAGGATTCTAACTTTTATATCACTCGCTACGCTCGTGATTAAATTTTAGAATCCTTCGCTTGCTCGGTCATCAAAATTGAGCACGCGGTTAAAAAGCAACTTTGCACTCTTGTATAACAAATAACTATTATAGGCGCCTTAGCCTGCCAAGTTTCTTCTAATTTTAAGCTGTATTTTTACTAAACTGTGTTTAGTTTTAATAATTTGTATATTTTAAAAGTAATAAAGACAATTGAAAAAAAAGAGGCTAATCGAGGCTTTCACGTAAGGTGTACCTACCTATACGTACCGACAAGGGTCCGTATAACACAAAATACTAATCGTAGTTTTGATTTTTACCTAAGTCAAGTACAATATTGATATTAAAAATATACATTATAATTCCGAGAATTCACTCTTCTAGATACAGGCTAGGACAATATTTTCTCGATGCCAAAAAGAACTAAGTTAGGTACCTCTAACTTTTGGTTAGATTTGATTGTTTCTCAATATGGTGCATTTCGGGAATAACCCCATAATTATTTTCTCAAAAATTAGATAAATAAAACCAATGCAATAAAACCGTTATTTTTTGTAAAATAACCTATATTTTACAAACACATAAAAACAAAATCCACCCTCGTGCTCCAGATAGGACAAAAAAGTAGATCCAGGAGATAAGATAAGACCCGTTTTAACAAGCAATTGACATGGACGTATGTTGTAGTTTTATGAGCTTGTAGTTACCAAAGTGTCCGCTAGGGGCGCTCATTAGTGTCGCCATACAAAATCCGTGTCAATTACTTATTTAAAACTCAGAATACGGCATCAGGGGTGCTATTTTTTTAATGTCATCGTCACTACTAAATGTCAGTACAATTGCCGTAAAACCCCGATTTCCAAAATTCTATAAATTGAAACTCATTGTTGACTAAAATTCTCATATCTATGTTATTACAAAACATTCCTTTAGTCTGGGTTTAAACCAGGAATACCGGTCCAGGCTTAAATATCGATCTAGGGTATATACGACTGTAATACAAAAGTAGATGGTTTGTTTTCCAGAAGCAACTTTCGAGCTAGATATTCCGCGCTTATGCCAAAAATGACATAAGCTTGGAATATCTCTGGTTTATCTAAAACCAGGCAGCCCCCTAGTTTAGCAATGGTCTATAAATTGACAGTTGATTGCTTGTTAGAGGTAAGAATTTGCACATCTCAATTGTAATGTGACTTCTTTCACCGACTGCTTTCGTATTTAATGTCGCATATGCCTAATGTCGATATTTAATCCTAGACTAGTACGCCTGGACTAAATTCAGATTTAGTTCAAGTTCTGTAATCATGATGTCAATAAAAGTGCCTCCTCCAGTACATCTCAAAACGGTGATTTGCGACAATTTTGATGATATTTAGTCGCTCAGGGACATTCAAAAAGTCGCACAATTCAATAAATGTCACGTTATCCTGTTGGCTGGGTCAATAAAATATATCCCGATCGTAAAACACATTTACGGCGTACAGGTAATTCTGACTCTACGTAGAGTACCTATCTTGTTTGCAAAATGGCTCAATTTTCCGGTCTGGTTTGCGTAACGTACACGACTCTGGGGTGTAATGGTGTGGAAGAATTATTTTTGTGTGACATCAGAAAAAATGTTTTTTTTTTCATTAGCACAAAAAAACAGTTATAGAATAATATAGAAAATACTTTACTTATAGCTTACAAGCTATTTCTTCCAGACTACTTTTGGATGCAGAGAGATCTGTAAGATTGGAAGAATGACCGGGGATGTACGTAAAGTTGACAAGAATTTTCAAAGAAGTAAAAACGAATAACCTATCTATTTAAAATAACTATCTAAATAAATAAATAAAAAGTATATACTACATATTACAATACAGACAGTTAAATAATATAGATATAGATAGATAGACGGACAACAAAGTGATCCTAAGAGGGTCCCATTTTTTCTGCTGAGTTACATTGCCTTAAAAACAACCCTAGAATAATATAAATTTAATGTAATAATACCATTTTAATTAGTAATAGAAACATCATGCAGATAATCTGAATAAAATTAGCAGCAGTCTGTTTTTTTACTTCGAAATTAAAAGCTGTTGAGTTAGCTCTAGTAATTGCTTAGTTTTTTTTAATTATTTGATGTGTAGTTAAGTTATATTGTATTAATTACATCGTATGTATGTATATACTTTTATTGCTTTAACACCACCGTCCTTTATCGTTCTTATCAATTCCAGTCCATCCCAAGGTTGTCTGGAAGAGATTGCTCTCAGCGATAAGACCGCCTAATATACTTCCATACTTATAATAATATAATTATTGTAATGTGGTGCAATAAAGTGTTTTCTATCTAAAGTAAATATATATTTTACAGGACGGAACTAACCAGTTTCTTATAATCAACAGATGAGGAGATAGGGGGTAAAACCGGCATGGCCGAATTCGTGAAGACTCAGGACTTCAAGAACTTGAACGTGGGGTTTGCTCTGGACGAGGGCATCGCGTCTCCTGCCGATGACTTCCTGATCTTCAACGGAGAGAGGACTATTTATCGTGAGTTTTGTTGGAAATGTCCGTTCGTCAAATTGTAAAGTGCATCACACACGCAGCAAATGCAGTAATATTTTATATGCGTATAAAAACTTATCGCATCTGAAGGTATCACGCACGTAGCAGATACGGATAATATACGAAAATGATACATTCACGCGGAAACCTTCAAACTGTATTGTATTTCAATTTGTATACTCAGATCTAATCTGTCCATCTTTTGATATAGTCGATGCCTACAGATGCTTAACGGTAAAATATAAGTGATCTGCTACGTTTGTGTTGCTCCTTGAGTTTAGTATAGAGCGTTATGGACAGATACGCGCTTAGATACAGATATCTTACCGCATCTGCTACGTGTGTGACACTTAATTGTAAGTCAGATGTCAGATGGACCAATGACTTGCAATTGTTACGGCATCATCCAAAACGATGTTGAGGTCAGCTTTGGTACAAGAATAAGGGCAAGTGGCAAGAATAGACATATCCATCTCCTCCCATAGATGTCGTAAAAGCCGACTATGGATTACACCAGGAGATGGGCAGCAGCATCCACCTGAGAACTGAACACAAATACTGCGATTGCCAACCCGCCTGTCAAGCGTGGTTATTACGGCAATTTCCCCCCCCCCCCCCCCCCCCCCCCATTGCATTCTATAATGGGGGAGGCCTCGTCCAAGAGTGGACGTCTGAAGGCTACTGATGATGTTACTCAGGTAGATACTGCCCATACCCTAGGGGTCTATCCTAAGGCCAGACACACCATGGCACCCATATGTACATATTGTACATATCAACAATCTGAATAATAGGTTCCCCTCTCGATGGACTAAAGACGTTATAAAGGTCGCAGGAAGTCGGTGGATGGAGGCGATTCAAGACTGCTCGTCTTGGCATTCTATGGGGACGCCTATGTCTAACAATGGGCTTCTACAGGCTGATGATGATGATGATGATGAATTACATATATTGTATGTACACACGTAGTTAGCGCTTTGCGAAGTCGCTGACCGTTCGCATGGACTTATGTCTACGAACGCAGGTTAAGGGCCGGTTTCCACCGGGGCGGAGAGGAGAGGAGCAAAGCTGGCAGGTTATTGGCAGGCAGGATTGACAGGTAAAAACGAAAAGGAAATAACAAAATCAAGATTGGTTCATTCAAACACATCTCCTCTCGCCTCTCTCCTCTCCGCCCCGGTAGAAACCGGCCCTAATGTTTCGTTTCCTCAATTACAGACGTGAGAGTGACTTGCCCGGGCAAATCCGGACACGGGTCGCTGTTGCTTCCGGACAACGCCGGTGAAAAGGTCAGTTGAGTTATAATTATAGCAGCTTAACCTGTGACCCTTACGCGGTTCCATTATATATACTAGCATCTGGACGCGTGATTCTTTAGTTAAACCCTAGATTAGCTCGTGAGCCTCGTAGAGGCGCTTTGAGGTTAGTGGAAAGGGGTTTGGGTACCTTTCATGGTGCATTTTTGAAATGCATCTGTGAAAAAAATGCCGTGATATTAAGTACACAATATGACTAAATTCGTTCAGTTGAATTCTAAATGCGTTCGACAGTGTACTTTATGACGACTGCGCTGCCCGAATGGTTAGAACAGTTAAGAGTTAACATAACCACCAAACAGGCATATACATAGTCCTGATCCCACACTAGGATTCCCTGTATCGTGGGTATCAGGAACTGCGACCACCATGGTACTATAACACCCAGACCCGGAACAAATATTTGCAGATCATGCAAACATTCGTGCCACAGCAGGAATCAACACCGCACCTCTTGCATCTCAGTCGGCTACTCGCCCACTGCGCCACAGAGGTCGTCATGTTCACCCATAAAACACGAATGCTTTAAAAATATTTTTTACAGTTTGTAGGTTAAATAAGATGTTAACAATTTAGTTTAAAAAAATACAAAAAATCCTTATCGTTATATATTTATAGTTATATATCCTACTAATATTATAAACGCGAAAGTTTGTGAGTATGGATGGATGTTTGTTACTCTTTCACGTAAAAACTACTGAATGGATTGGAGAGAAATTTGGAATGGAGATACTTTACGCCCTGGATTAACACATAGGCTACTTTTCATCATCATCATCATCATCAATTTTCATCATTATTCACGCGGGTAAAACCGCGGGGCGCAACTAGTATATTATATTAGCAGTTTATGCTCATAGTAAGCAATCTATTGTGCTGCACCGTGTCCGGCCTGAGAATATATCCCTCCATCTCCTACCGTTGATGTCGGAAAAGCCTTAAAAATAAATACCGTAATACTAGCCAATGGTAGTCTTATCCTAAGAATAGCACTCCTCTAACTCCTCCTATGTGCATTTCGTAAAAAGCGACTAAGGGATTACACCAGGTGATGGGCAGCATCATCTACCTGAGTACTTAAACAGCTGATGCCAAGCGTGGTTATTATAGCAAATGCCGCTTTGTATTCAATGAGGAGGCCTCGTCCAGCAATGGGCGTAATCGGGCTATTGATAATGATGAAGAAATCCACCATTTTAGGGATGCGAATAAAATACACAGTTTTTTGTATGGTATTTATTTATTGCTCACATGTACGTACAGTATTGTTAGTATAGGTCTTATTTCTACTATTAGTCAGGGGTTACATGAACCCCGTCAGGGTGCAGCAATTTGGAGTCAAGATCAAGAATAAAAAATTACAAGGCAATACTTATGTTAGTTAGTTAAAATACAAGTCAAAGCAATTTAAAACAATGTCATAATCACATAACTTTCAAGATATAAATAAAGATAATTTACTTGTTTTACTATATACATATAAATATATGGTATGTTATCTTTTCCCATTAATAGCAAGTACCTATCATCATTAGCACTACATACGTGCAGTTATTCCACGCCTCGCCTGGCACTCTGCCAGCTTCAGTTGTAAATTGTGCTCAGATAACTACATTGTCTCAATTAGCCAATATATAACGATCAATGAGAATACCTGCTGGGCTTCATTTATGTAATATTATATTATAGCGATTCTACATAATAGGACGTATATTCTACTACAGAAAATATACATAACCTACGTTTCAATCGGCAGTAAAAAGTGCAATTGTTTGATTGTAAGTATCTTTATCACCAGCCGAAAGTTTTTGACAACCTCTGTTAGTACCTACAGTCAAATAAGTATAGGTGATTTTTTGCAAAAGTGTGGAACTAATTAGATGTAGTCATGACAACTTTTCTAATTGTTTTGTATGGCTTAAAAATCACCTCTAAGCATCAGTAATTTCACCCTCCGGAACAGGGTGAAATAGGGTGAAAACCATAATATCCGTAACATGCGCCAGAAACGGTGCAAACCTAGGATAAGCTTCTTTTCGTGTCATCTAACGTTTCCATAAGAATCCGATCGACTACACGACTTAGGTCCACAATTTTTGCTAATTTGCCTGTACTATGTGGCGCGGCGGGCGAAGGTTCTCCTGCGACGCAGGAGGTTGCGGGTTCGATTCCCGCCTCAGAACAAATATTTATACGATCTGCAGATATTTGTTCAGCGTGTTCTGGGTATTTATCTATGTATATTATAAAAAATATCTATCTATGTAATGTATTGTATTAAGTATATCAGTTATCTAGTACCCATTACACAAGCTCTACGTAGCTTGGGGCTAGATAATGTTGTGTGAAATGTCCAGCATTTATTTATTTATTTGTACGTAGGCCTCCCCCATAGTGTTATGAAGAATGGTCGAACAAATCGGTCCATCGACTTCCTATCACCGGTAAATAGGTTATCTCAATTAGTATCTTTGAGATAACTACTGGGTTACCATGAGCTCTTATTCAGTTCAAAAACTATTCAGTACAAAATATTGGTTCCGTGATGTCTGCAGCTATATTTAAAGCCATTCAAAAAAAATATTCTAATAAACTGATTAATTGATTTGATTAAAGTTATTCAATGATTGGAAATATCAACGACGAACCGATATTTTGTACACTGTAATAGTTTTTGAACTAAATGGCTATAAGAGTTAGAGCTCATGGTAACCCCCTGTACTGAATTACGCAACAATAAAATGCAACGGGAGTGATAGCAATCGGTAATTTCAACAACTGCACTTAAGTCAGGATGGCCGAGCGGTCTAAGGCGCTGCGTTCAGGTCGCAGTCCACTTCTGTGGGCGTGGGTTCGAATCCCACTTCTGACAAATCTTTTTGCACTCAAATTTTTTTCTCTGTTATATACGTAAAAAATAATGTACATATTCTTCTTTATTTTTTTGTTTGTATGCACTCCTAAATCATTTAAGCTGCTCGCACGTCAGGGAAGGTTTCTGAAATAAAACCGGGACCACGCGAACCAAGTCGCGAGCGGGCCGCTAGATCATAAAATGTAGTTTAAAAATATGCCATACATGCTGCAGGCATGGCTTGCAGCTTTTGTAACAAATCTAAGTACAGGGAATATTCCAAAATCAAAGAATTGCGACATTTGTGCTAAAAAGAACATCCATTGTTGAACTTCCATTTGTTGTCATTTGGACAGCGCTATGGTTTGATTTCACCAACAAATAACAGGTGTTTTAGCAACTTTGAGTCTAACCAATGCTTTTTTTTCAAAGATTATCTGTCACCTTGACCAATGGTTAGATTTAACAAGTCATTTACTAACTAACAGAGTATGGTGGAAATTAGTTCTAAGGCTGCCAAAATGATCCCCATTGGTGTGTTCCCCATTGCCATTGCAACTGTTATTGGGGAGCTGCCCCTTTATTGGCTAACGAACTGATAATCGCTTTCGATTCAGATTTTAAAGTACATTGCGCTTTATGTTTCGAATATTTCTGCTCTTGGAAAATAAGCTAAAACATGCAGCGCAATGTACTTCGAAATCGTAATTGAAAGCGATTACCAGTTAGTTAGACAATACTGGGGCTGGTCTCTAAGTATAATTTTTGCTATCCAGTTGCGATACATAATCGACAAGTTCATGGACCTTCGCCAAAAGTCAAAGAAGAAGCTTGCTGACGAGCCTAACCTAAACATCGGAGATGTGACTTCAGTCAACCTTACCATGCTCTCGGTAAGTGACACTTAGACTAAGTATTGGTAACTTTTCGAATACTCGAAATAAGATGTTTCACCTTAAAAAAAATCTAAAACTTGTCTTTCCGACATTACTTTATAATCAATTAACTCTATATTTGCAAGAAAACTATACTTAGAGAAAGAGCTATACTTTTTATCGCGATTTAACGCGAAAGAAGTCGCGATGACACAAATTACAATTTTTTTTATAATATTTTTTTCACTCCTCTTGCTCAAAAAGAACGTCATTGTGGCGTACCAGGGCGAAAAAAAAATAGCATTTCCTTCTCTAGGGGAAAAAGCTTTATTTTTTTATTTTTGTCTGTCTAATGACAATGAGCCTTCAAAAACGAAAAAGTCTTTAGTCATACGTAGAATAATCATGAATAAAAGACTCGACTTATTAATGTTTCATAAAAAAAGAACACCAATTTTTGAAAATGGAACTAAAATCGGCTATCTCTTTGGTAGAATGCGTGCAATGCGTTGCGGCTACAGAAGAAATAAAAAAAAGACATTGGCGCGAAATCTTTAGAATTTTTCTCTAATTGCAAATTGAAAAATAATCTATTTCATAATGCATTGGATTATTTTATTTTCTCGCAATCTTAGTGAAAAGTAGAGTGTAACACACGGCGCTAAAAACCCATTAAAACTCGGTTTCTATTTACTCGCTCGCTGAACCTCGTATATAATGGGTAATTTTAGCTCCTTGTATAACAATCTACTATAATTCAGTTCGTGCATTTGTATAAAGTTTTAGCACGAAACATTTAATTTCGTTTCGTGCTTAAATTAACCCATCACGCACGGCATTATCTATCACGCTAATACCTTCATACATACATTATAAGCCCGTTCGTCGTGGCATTCTATGGGAAGCCAATGTCCAGGGGGCTTAGTATGAGTTTTGGTAGTTTTCAAAACTATATGAAATTTCGTTTCCTTTCATATATTTACTGACAGCATCCTTAGTTTTCTTCTCGTTTTCGCTAGGGGCGCTGCAAGAAAATGTATGGAAGGATACGAAATTTCATATAGTTTCGAAAACTAACAAAACTCGTACTAAGCCCCCAGCAGTAGACGTCAACCGAATATTTTTTTAACAGCATTGACTGTATAGGTATGCATTTGTTGAATGATGATGAATTACTCAACAGGGAGGCATCCAAGACAACGTGGTTCCTGAGAAGCTGACGGCCTCTTTCGACGTGCGCCTTGCCTTGACCGTAAGCCCTGCCGTGTTTGAGATCCAGGTAACTAACATTTTGTTTTAAGAGGTTAGCGGTAGGGCGTATACGCCCTTATTTGTACGCGAACGAAATATGCTTCTATTTTGGCTACTATTTCATCAAACTTTATGAAATTTTGTATACATGATCATTACACTAATATCCAGACGCGACGTGCGTACTTTTTTTTAATTTATGATTTGTTATCTATGAAATTTTATAAGAAACTAAAGCACCACGGTCTAGATATATTAGTGTACTGAGGCCCAATTCACTAACTAAAAAATAGTTAAAATAGAGTTCGGATCATGTTTCGATCTTGTGTCGATGTCTTAAATGTCAGAAATGGTATTCTCTAAACATAAAATACAACACTGTAATGTGATTATATCGAAATGTAACCGAAACTTGAACGATTCAAAGTTTTTTCGTTAATTTTAGCATAAGTAGATGGAGTCTCTCTTTACCCTTTCCAATTATATATATAACTATGCTACTCTAATGGTGGTCACCATGAATTGAAAGTAGACTAAATTGTTATTTATGAGGGACCAGAAATACAACTTTCTGTCAATTTACAATTCAGTCTCGATTCGGTTAACTTTCAGTGTAGTTTTAAAATAACTTAGAGAATTGGGCCTCTGATCATGTGTACAAAGTTTCATGGAGTTTGAAGAAATAATAGCCAAGTTAGAAGCAAACTTCGTTCACGTGCAAAACGGCGAAAGCGGTGACCTCCTCTTAACTAAAATCTGCCGGTTTCACTTTAGACCCAGATTTGAACTCATTTCTTCAGTAGCCATTACTAATGGTAGTAGAGTATTAATTAACATTAACTAGTAGTAGGTATTAGTAGCAGTAAGGAAGACCCTACGCACGCTGGGAGGACGACATAAAGATGTCGGCTGGTTCGCACTGGCTCCAACTAGCCCAAGATAGAAACGATTGGATATCTTTGGAGGAGGCCTTTACCTATAAAGGGGTTCTTGCGGAACAATTAAATTAAATATAATACACTTACTAACACGATTAAAATATCAAACTACGTACTATATTAATATACCTATACAAATATATCATACCTAAACATTATACCTTTACTTAAAAATTATACTTATCTAATAAATAAATATAAGCATGTCTAAAATGGCTTAAACTAAGTTAATTTTATAGTAAATTGTAGCTTTATAAAAGATGTAGTACCTAGTGTTTTTGAAGCAAGAAATAAAAGGCTTTTTATTTATTTTATTAGTAGTAGTAATTGATAACTGTTTAACACTATTTCAGCTGAACCAATGGTGCGCCGAAGCTGGATCGGGAGTGAGCGTGGAATTCACGCAAAGAGACCCATTCGTGACTCCAACCGTGCTCGACAATTCTAACCAGTATTGGGTCGCATTTAAGGGTGCTGCTGACAAATTGTGAGTTCTATAAGTTCGTAGACTTTAAGCTGGTCCTTCACATGTAAAGTTTTTATGGATTATTTAATTTTAGGTCAAATTATAACAAATATGCAAATATTTAAACAAATATGCCAACACTGAAGACCTGCGCGTGAGTTAAGCCAATTTCGTGTCAAAAAAGCCCAATTACTTTTAATATTGACAGTTATTTAAAATGTTATTTTGGTTTGTCTCCGAAAGGACTTCATAGTGTGGAACGTTAGAAAAGTAGCGCGAAGTTCTAAACAACACTATACAATACAAATCATTCATTGACATTCGTGTGATACTATCAATGGGAAGTTTTCAGAGAGGCTATTAAAAATAAAAAATAGTTCTTAAAATTCCGGTAGATGGCAGTAACTCGACATGGGTGTCTTTTCTGAAGATTTTGCAAAAGCACCACAGAGAACAAATTCTCTTTGTTTTCTCTTTTTTTCCTCGCAAGTTTTGCGTTGCGATTCCGGAGCTCGTTTTTCAAGTCTACTATACACTACACCATAATCCCTGCGCATCTTGGTCCGGCTTCAACAATAACAACAAAAAATTATAACAATAACGTAACACTAACAAATATATCAGAATTTCAACAAAAACTTTACGTACCTAGTACCAAATACTTACTTTACTTCACCAATGAACAGCATGAGCGAGTGAAGTCAGTGACACTGACAGTGTTGGTGGCTGACCGACAAAATTTAGACAACCATATCTGGACTGCGCCATCTATGCATGGATTTAGAACTATTATCTTTCAGCTCTCAGAAAACTTACCATTAAAGCATGTGTGTTAGGTCTCCCGCAAAACCAGTGTTCACTATCTCAAGAAGTTTTGATGAGCTGTAATGAGCAAAAAACACATTGAATTTCGCGCCACTTTGATAACGTTCCTTCTTAATCGCAGATTTTATCTCGAATTAATTATCTGTACCTGGATTTAATCCACAGCACTAACTATCACGTTTCCTATAATTTTTATATTGTACCCAAGTTTTGTTTCTTTATCTCAGTAATAATAAATTGTTCTCAGAAACCTGACACTACAACGGCGTACTTTCCCCGGGGGCACCGACAGCCGTTTCCTCAGAGAAAAGGGAATCCCAGCGCTGGGGTTCTCTCCGATGTCCAACACGGAGCCAGGGCTGCATGAGCATGATGAGAGGTTGAAAGTAGACGTGTTCCTGCGTGGTATCCAGATTTACGAATCGCTCGTCCCAGCTGTCGCCAATGTATAGATCTTCGGAAACTTTTATATTCATTACAAGATGGCATAAAAAAGTACATCCATATTTGGCTGTAGAGTAGCATACAATTATCAGATAAGCCATGCACTATCATGTATAGAAAATTTTGCAAAATCAATAGGTAATGCTGGCATACTTATAGTCCCTATTAAAATTTTAAATAATGCTTTAATAGTTGTTTTCTTTATAATAAACCCTATTTAGTGCTAAATCACTGGTTGAAACGATGTCAAATTAAACAAACTTTTACATTTGGTTAAAAACTCAATAAAGCTCACAAACATTTTAACTAACGAGACTTTTAAGTGTAGTATCGTGCATAAAAACCGTTTAGCACGATAAATTGAATTATCAAGTTATCGCAAAGTGAAATCCCTCTATCATAGATCAAAGTAGTTTGGTATGCAACAGGTACCTAATGGGCCACAAATTACCGACAGCAAGCTTTACTGCACCTTAGGGTAGAACGTGCTTCCGTACATTTACGATCGACGGCAGTGGGCCGTTTTAACATGAGCATAATTATGGGTTTTTTGTACCGTTTTAGTTTAAAATATTACAGAATTTTGTTTGGAGAAGACAAAGGTTACTTACCGTTTTTATTTAACGCAAATAACAACTAACCATTAAGCGTGCTGCACGTGACACATTTGCGGTCACGTTTTTGTGGTCAGCAACGGTTGCTTTACCAAGTTGGCTGTACGTTTCGATATATTTTGAAGCGTCTTTGTAGCGATGCTTCAATCGACAGTGGGTCTTAAAACATTTCATTCGTTTCAATTGAATTTAACCGCATTCATAAACTTAGCAAATTGCAACAAAGGTTAAAGAATATTTACCCGAAATTACATAATGTAATTGATTCAAATGAATGTTCAATGACTGCGGTGCCAGGCACCGGCTACTAATACAAGAATAAAGCCGTCATTAAATAAACAGAGCCTTCCCGTTTCGCATTGCGTAGAAATGGCGCGGCCTCGTGTTAGGGCGCCAAAATATAATATTTGGCGCCCAGCACGTGGCAATTTTTTATTTTCTTTCACGATTTTTATTTTCTTTTGCGAAAGAAAATTGCGGTTCTTCTGGAATTAGTTTTAAACCTTACTTAAAAATTGCCTTATTTGAACCCTTTTTTGTGCTTTAATTTGCCTTTTTTGCTTTTTTTTGTTAGTTAAACGTGTTGTCTGGTTATGGCTTGAGTCAAAATCCTATGACGTGATCGAGGATATTATAAGTTAGCGTGCTCAGAATTTCTGTCTCGACGACATAGTTCATTTACACTACACAACACTTGTAGGAACACTTTAATAATGTAGGTATGTACACACCTTCGCCCTCACACAGAAATATGCAAGTATTTATCATGTCATTATTCATATTGTTCATTTCTTTTTCTTATTACTAGGTATGTACATTTTTGTGAATCTTCTTTTGACCAATTCTCATGGATACCCCTGAAATTCTTTAATTATTTTGTTAATCGCTTTGGGCACCCACGACACGGGCCTAGAGCCTAGTGTGGCCCATTGTTTCTGTTATTTATAGAAATTCATAATGTTACTCAATTTTTCCTTATTTGTTCCATGTATATTTTTGTACTGTACCTACTGTATTTTCTGGTAATAAATGGCTTATCTTTGAGCTAACTCAAAGTTTCAAATCTCTTGGACAAAATTTCAAGAAATATAACATAAAATAACGACATTATGTTTGTGTTGTGTAGATTCGTAAAATATTTACTTTCACAATAGGAAAGGAAGGTGCTTCAGCATGTGAGAAATGATTTACCTCAATGGATATTACCTGGGTCCCGGAGATTTACGGCATTCTTCACGCGTGGCTAATGGTCCTTCTTTGTGTTGTTAACGCTAGTCCGAACTACCTAAGAAGATGGCCGGTATTTATAGCGCAACCACTTCTACGATATAACTTAGAAGTTACCTGCATCTCCGCTATATGACGGACGCTACCCACTTCTTAGAAAACCCTGGCCTTTATAGATGCTATGAGAATTTCTAAACTCAATGTTTGAGTGGAAAAAGAACAACTAAGTTTTCGAAAAGTTTTACGTTTATCAACCAGAAATTATAATTATAATTATAAAGACATTTATAATCTCTCAAAAAAAGGTAATAAAAGAGTAAATAGTGCTTATCTAAGAGTGTCGAAGTATGATTCACCTGTTTTGCAAGAGACTGGTGCCTGAAATAGGTTTAGAAAAAACCTGTAATACAGGTCACCAGGGCCCCGCTCCGCGGGATGAACATGACGACAGAAACAAAACGGTTAATAATATTATAATAATATAATATTAATGTATATAATATTATTAATATATTAGAAATATTTCAACACCTTCAAAACTTTCTTTTGGGATTGCATAGTTTTTAGTTATCTATTAACTTTCTTACTAACAAAGCTAATCTGACTAAAACTATCCAAATTTTCACTAATGGATAGATTGTTTTATGAAAATTACCACTAGGTATCTCCGACACCCCAGACAACGAGCATCGATCGTTTTGCTTACATCGTGTATTTAGGTACTAACTTACCATTCAAGTAGATCGGTATTAATAGATATCTACCTATGGCTTTGGTCGTCTGATGCTAATAGGACTCCTCCAACACCTCTCGTGGATGTCGTAAAAAGCGACTAAAGGATTGGTAACGTCTGGCGATGGGCAGCAACATTAACACCAAAACTGCGATCACCAATCCATCTGCTAAGCGTAGTGATTATAGCAAAAGCCCCCTATTCTATAGGAAGGCTTCGTCCAGTATTGGACGTATACAGGCTAATAAAGACCTATATTTGACTCACGTGCATGTAATTCTATTATCCACCATCCATTTTTAAACAGCCAAAGCAAAGGAACGTGTTTTGGCGCATTTAATCGCATGCTGCTTTTGGTAAAAGCCTTTGAATAAAATATTCCCGCAATCGATTCTTTGCGCTTTATCGAGTCAGCTCCGGGTTTCTCGAAGATCCTATTCTTTCCAACATTGAATTGATAATGCAAGCCTGTCTCGTCTATACAAATGGTTTCTCCTTAGTTTTAGAGAAACCATGTCACTATCATTACGTGAGATGGCTTCCCAAAACCAGACCAAATCTAATCAAAACCAAAACCCAGGTTTTTAATATCCCTGATACTTTTTAGAAGCTTCCGTAACGAGCTGATATATTCCTAATATCCCACGTTCCAGCCTAGGGAAAGTAAAATCAATACTTAAGCCTAATCAATATCTATGCATAAACTTTCAGCAATTTGAACAAGATCATTCATATTTTCTAGTTTTACTATACATTCTCTTTGAAGAGATTGTATGTCCATGACATTACCTCTTTTATGCCTCTACAAATTCCTTCCATAATTCATTGAAAGTGCTATAAAATTCAAGCATATACAACCACGTAAGTTGTCGTAACGCCAACTTTACAGTCTCATTAACGTTCTGAAATCGTTTCCTTGAAGAATTTCCGAGAAGAAACTGATATTGAAACATTAAAAGAGAGTAGTTTGTTCGATATTTTTAAAATATGAATAGATCCTATTGTGGAGGAGGGACCACTGGGAAATAATGCTTGGCATATTGAAGTATACAGTTCTAGGCGTACCTAATGCAAACACCGATACAACGATAGCTTTATTATTCTTTCTTTATTTATTTATTGGTCTGTGAATTTAATGAATAACAGACAAATGTTTGTATGACCTGCAAATATTTGTTCCGGGTCTGGGTGTTATGGTATCATAGTACTCGTTGTTCCTGATAACCATGACACAGAGAATCCTAGTGTGGGATAAAGACTACGTATGTGACTGTTGGTTATCATGTTATTTCAATTATGTCTCTCTCTTAAAATACGTAACAAAACACGAGCAATTTCAATAACCAATGACATGGAATATTATAAATACCTACATATTATCCGTCTCTAATAAATAAATAAGGCGAGCAAGCATTCACAACAAGCAAGTTATACGGCCTCGAGTTCCCAGTGAGTGACCAGGGCCTATACTAAAACAGGTTGCTTCATAATGACCAGTCTCTGTTTTATGCAGTTCTCTCACGACTCCCCAGGTGACTGTGAAAAGTCCGAACACCTGCGACGAAAAATACCTAGAACCCAAAATGAACTTGATTTATTTAGATTTTAAGTCCCTTATACAATAACTTTGGATTAGTCTATCCTTTTTGTTAAATTAACTAACCTTCTCAAACAATATTGATAACTTTATCATCACTGACTGACTGGTCATTGAGATCGTGAGCCACATTATGTGTAATCCAAGTGGATTACACATAATGTGGCTCTCGATCTGCAATAACGCCTCATCACCATCATCATTCATCATCATCATCATTCACCATCATCATTCATCATCATCATCATTCGTTATCATCATTCATCATCAGCCTGTAGGAATTTACTGCATACTCCTCCATCCACCGACCTACGACCTTTACAATGTCCTTGGTCCATCGAGAGGCCTTCCCCTGCGTCGTCCGGTTTGTGGTCGCCACTCGAGAACCATTATTCAACGGTTGTCAGTTCTGCGAGCTATTGGCCGGCCTAATGCAACTTCAACATGCTACTTTTTTATTTGAATAATGAAGCAGTAACCCCAGCCCATAACAAATGCAATACCACTTAGCTAACGTCCAGCTAGGACGCGCCCTACGCTACGAGATATATATTGCAATATGCCCTTCTTCACCCTGAAATATAAAGATGAGAACCTTTATTCCCCATCGGTTATCAGTTCTTCGAGCTATATGACCTGCCCATTGCCACTTCAAGTTTCTAATTCTGAGAGCAATGTTGGTGACCTTGGTTCTTCTGCGGATTTCCTCATTTCGGATTCTATCACGTAGTGTATAGCATTTTTTCTAGTATGACCAAATTATCCCCCAGAATCGGACTCGTTGATTTACGCTATGCGTCCGTGTTTGGTTCATGTAACTATATATTTGTACTAAATTTCAAGATTTTTGTTCTAGTAGATTTGTAGAAAATAACCGTCTGATGACAGATAAGGCTTCATATACACGAGCGGCACGATGTCAACGGCAGAGGCAACTGCACCCGTCGGCGGCAGCCGTTGACAGCTGTTGCAACAACTGCAAGCGTCGCTATAGGTCGACGGCTGCCGCCGACAGGTGCAGTTGCCTCTGCCGTTGACATCGTGCCGCTCGTGTAGAAGAGCACTAAGACAGACGGTCAGACAGATACCTGAGTGATCCTATAATTGGTATATTACTAGTGGTTCGCCCCGAACTGAGACCTCGCGATAACACCTTTATCAGCCCGACTACTTAACTAAGTAATTTCCATATTTTCTATTATTATTTTTGAAAATTTTCCCCTCGAGGTCTACCAGTACAGTACAGGATCTACCAGTAACTACTCTAACTTCCTACACATCATCAAAATAACCTTTGAATAGGGCTAAGCAACGGGGCGTAGTTATACTACATACCTGTTAGTACCTATATCAAGTACCTGACGAATTAATTGATAACGTCCTTTTGATAAAAACCATAGAACTCCAACGTCATTCAAATTCTTAGAAATGGGAGGTCAACAATGGATGTTATATTGGTTTTTGTTTTATGGAGTACATGTTTCTAAATTCTTCAATTTCAGACTTTTCCCTGTAGTTGTGACACAAAAGCCACAAACATACCAAATTTCAGCATTGTGGGATTGCTGAAAGTACCCTAGAATTTTGGGTTTTTACGTTTTTTATTTTCCCTAATATCCCGAAAACTACTA
This sequence comes from Epirrita christyi, assembly GCA_951392215.1. Lineage (NCBI taxonomy): Eukaryota > Metazoa > Arthropoda > Insecta > Lepidoptera > Geometridae > Epirrita > Epirrita christyi. The sequence goes on along the minus strand of OX595843.1, from coordinate 14,127,961 downwards.
AGGCTAAATAATTATTAAAAACAGTTTTAAAATGTCCAACTAAAGCGCTTTCATTAGACACCCCACTTGGTCTGACTGTCTCACTTTTATTTTTTTTACCCCCTCTTGGACCCCAATATCTCAGCAACCCCCTGATCGATAGAGCTCATAACCTTACCTACAAATTGTAGCAATACTATCTACACACATACCAAATTTCATGAAGATCGGATTAACGGTTTGGAAGTTTTCATCGGACAAACATACATACATACATACATACATACAAACGCCGATTCTTCCAACTTGACTCAGAGAACTCGCTTCGCTCGTTCAATTAATTGGTACCTTTTAAGACACGGAACCCTACATTTTGTATTAAAAATATAAAAATCATGGAATTATTTCTATGATTTTATCAAGTAACCACTTGAAAGGTTGTTAGATAAAAATGGTAAATATATAATTATCACTAGAAACGGGATATTTACCATGATTTTTGAGCTTTATTGATTACCGATATTTCGGCACAGTTTCATGCGCCGAAATATCGGGAATCAATAAAGCTCAAAAATCAGATTCATTCACACTAGTCCCTTTTGGCAGTCCCTTTAAAGGTACTAATGGGACTTTTTTTTCCCACTAGTTCCTTTGAAAATTTCAAAGGAACTAGTGGGAAAAAAAGTCCCATTAGTACCTTTAACCCATGCTGGGCAAGGGGATAGAAAAGAGGGTTTGCGCTGCACGTAGCATAGGCTACATTTTACGAATTGTTACCGGCATGTCGATTCCACGCTACATCGACTTCTCGTTATAGCGAGCTCTATTACTACGGTAGGTACATCGTTTATTGACTTCAATCGGAAAGGATTTTACAGTCCCTGTTTGACAATGGGATTGTTAATAACTGGTAGTTCGCTCCGAACCGAGTTCGCGAGACCTCGCGTGACACCTTTATCAGCCCGACTACTTAAGTGGGGAAGAAAGGGTTTTGTATTTAACGGCTATGTAAGTATGTTAGTATGGATGATCCACCAGACATCTAAAACCACCGAGTCAATTTCTCTAACATGAGAGATTTTGTGAAGAAAAAAAAAATTTTTTTTAATGAAGCAGTTCCATCTATTTGTAGTTTTGCTACCTCATTTTTAAAGATTTACGTTTTCTACGTTAAAAATGGATATTACAAAGAAAAATCCTCATTGTTCGACTTCTCCCGGTAGAACAAAATATACTTCCTACTAATATTATAAACGCGAAAGTTTGTGAGTATGGATGGATGTTTGTTACTCTTTCACGTAAAAACTACTGAATGGATTTGAGTGAAATTTGGAATGGAGATACTTTACGCCCTGGATTAACCGTTTATTCCAATCTTTCCTACCAACAGTTGGTTAGTCTAACTGTTTGGACAAAATTATTCAAAACTCTTAGCCTGATTTTCGCTCAAATTTGTTTCATATAGATCTTTTCATCAGGCAACATTTTGGGGTACTCGAAATGGTTCTGCATCATCAGAATTTTGATTTTCCAACTTTTTGGAAATTACCCTAAAAATGGGGAAAATTATTTCCATCAGGCAACATTTTGGGGTACTCGAAATGGTTCTGCATCATCAGAATTTTGATTTTCCAACTTTTTGGAAATTACCCTAAAAATGGGGAAAATTATTTCCATCAGGCAACATTTTGGGGTACTCGAAATGGTTCTGCATCATCAGAATTCCGATTTTCCAACTTTTTGGAAATTACCCTAAAAATGGGGAAAATTATTTCCATCAGGCAACATTTTGGGGTACTCGAAATGGTTCTGCATCATCAGAATTCTGATTTTCCAACTTTTTGGAAATTACCCTAAAAATGGGGAAAATTATTTCCATCAGGCAGTTGGTAGGAAAGATTGGAATAAACGGGTTTAATTATCTTATCTATGTATAATATAAGTGGCTGCACACTCGATTTTAGAGTTTCCAGGGTTAAAGGGACAAAATGACGTTACATGATGTCCCACTAGTCCCTTTGATTATTTCAAAGGAACTAGTGGGAAAAAAAGTCCCATTAGTACCTTTAAAGGGACTGCCAAAAGGGACTAGTGGGAATGAATCAAAAATCATGGTAAATATCCCGTTTCTAGTGATAATTATATATTTACCATTTTTATCTAACAACTTTTCATGCGCATGAAACTGTGCCGAAATATCGGGAATCAATAAAGCTCAAAAATCATAGTAAATATCCCGTTTCTAGTGATAATTATGTTAATAACCATGATAGTTTCAAAAGTTATATGGCAAATATAGTTTATCTCAAAATGTTTAAAGAAATTACTTTCAACCAACTCACCTATATTGGTATTGTTCAATTGTTGTCAATTGGCCTGATTAAATCGATTAACCATTGGATGTGGCTTCGAACAGCAACTTCCATTCTGAAACTTGGTAAAGACAAGGCTGCGCACATATCCAAACCACATTTGAGAATCTCAAACAGAGTTTGAAGTTAGGCGAGTGTAGACAGAACTTTAAAGTGGTATTGTTTACTTATAGGTAAGTGCACTTATGTGAACGCTTATTAACCTGTACCTAGCTTAGTATACTTAGCTACTTAGAGGAATAGAGCAGTAATGTTTTAGAGTACTACATCTTCAGTTGTTCGTCACTTTCCATCAAGTGAGAGGTGGCAAAAACTAAGTTAGGTACTTATTAAAATAAAAATCGTAGTTGCTTTGCTACCAGCGCCGTACCGAATTAGAAACGTAGAACATAGAGTGGGTAAGCAATTGTTTTTTATACTACTTGGCAAGCAAACAAGCATACGGCCCACCTGATGGAAAGTAGTTACCGTAGCCTATAAACGCTTGCAACACCAAAGGCATAACACGCGCGCTGCCGACCCTGAGACTTAAAGATGAAAAGTCTCATGTGCCTGTAATTTCACCAGCACCCGTACCCTTCAAACCGAAACACAGCAATACGAGCACTACTGCTTGACGGCAGAAATCGGTGGTAATACTTCCCCGGACGAACTCTTTTACAAGAAGTTCTACTAAATACTAACTGAAGTTCTACTACTAAGGAATCACCATTTGATTCCTTCCTGATTTTTCATTCTACATTGCCAAGAAGGACATTCCTATGCCTACACAAAAATATCAGAAACTCATATTCATATTCATTTATTTATTGCTCTTATGCAGTAAGTACATTAATATTAGTAAGTTTTGGTCTTATTATACTAGGTTAGTTAAGTACTTACACATAAACCCCGTTAGGGCGCTGCAATTTTATTAGATAAGATTAAATAATTATATTATTAAATTAAATTGTATGCATGCATGACTTATTATTCTTAATTAAACAAACAAAGCAGCTAAATAAACAAATGTCAATACAATGGCAATTTTATGTCAATACAATTTACAAATAAAAATGTCAAAAACCCGTTAGGACAAGTCAAATCAAATAAATAAAATTAAACAAAATTAAAAAAAAAAAATTAAACTCTGAATTATTAAAAAAAAACAAACCAATAGTTGAAAGAAAGTCGAACCTAGTTATCCAATTGCCAAGCACTAACTGAAAGGCAATAAATACTTCTGTTGACCCTAGACTAGTATAAGTTTTATCTTATAACGGGACGGGAACGACACGGTGCTCCCTTATCAAAAAAATATACCTTTCAAAGAAACAAAAATACGACGTAAAAACAATGGCCTTAACGTTGTTATAGACCTTATACGTGGCTGTGGAGATAAGAGAGCAACGGTTAAGCCACGACTGATGTGTCGTGCGTGACGTGTTTAGTCAGTCGATTTATTTACTTAATCCAAATAAATTTTGCCCACTGCAGAATAGTAGATTATGCACTAAGGGAATAAAGCAGTGTCTTATGTCGCGGGCGGCATATTGAACCCTGAGCGTAACGAGGGACTGTAAAGTTAACTCCCGAGTGTAGCGAGGGAGTTATATAGAGTCCTGAGTGAAGCGAGGGGTTCAAGCTGCCCAAGACGAAGTCAGGCTTTATTCCAGAGGAGCATACTCTACTTTTCACACTTTCTGTGAGACAGTAAAAAGCCAGGGCTTGTTTTGATTTTTGCGGTAGTAGATTATCAATAATCTCTAAAGCGTCTGTTTTGATAAACTTTGGAGTTGAATTACTATCATTTGTAATTTTTTATCAACATGAATATTGCAATAAAATTTACTGAAAATCACAGGTGTCGTGTTTGGTGGTTTGGCAATATTCATGTTAATAAAAAATATCATGTGAAACAAAAGAATCTTTTGTTTCACACTCTTTGTACACGCACCTTTTTCTTTTTTTTTTGAGTTCTGCTTATGGTGGCCATTTCGGTTTTCGAACAAACCTCTTTACAATGCCATAAATGGGCATTTTTTTTACTTAGAGTTTTCCACGAGTCTCCACACGAATTTGACGTTCCAAATTCAAATCACTTTAATCCCTAGGGAGTTTCATACAACTTTATATCCCTAGAGAGACAATGCTTTACTTTACGTTGAGTTTGCATGATTTGTAATTGGACATTGTCGAACAGGTGGTGTGAAATAGTAGATTATGCACTAAGGGAATAAAGCAGTGTCTTATGTCGCGGGCGGCATATTGAACCCTGAGCGTAACGACACTCGGGAGTTATATAGAGTCCTGAGTGAAGCAAGGGGTTCAAGCTGCCCAAGACGAAGACAGGCTTTATTCCAGAGAATCATACTCTACTTTTCACACCTTCTGCGAGACAATAAAAAGCCAGGGCTAGTTTTGATTTTTGCGGTAGTAGGTTATTTAATAATCTCTAAAGCATTTGTTTTGATAAACTCTGGAGTAGAATCACTATGGTTTGTAATTTTTATCAAATAATTATATTTCAATATTCATTTTGATAAAAAATGTCATTTCACATTCTTTGTAAACGCACCTTTTTCCTATTTTTTGAGCTCTGCTTATAGTGGCCAGATCTATTTCCGAACAAACCTCTTTACTATGCCATATGGGCATTTTTTACTGATAGTTTTCCGCGAGTTTCCACACGAATTTGACGTTCCAAATTCAAACCACTTTATTCCCTAGGGAAAAAAAATAAAAATAAATAAAGGAGATAATGCTTTACTTTACGTTGAGGTTGCATGATATGTAATTGGACACTGTCGAGCAAGTGGTGTGAAATAGTAGATTGTATCATTAGGGAGTAAAATAATATTTTTACGGCGAGGGCGCTTTTTTGAATCCAGAACGAAGTGAGGGATTCTAGAGTAGAATCCCGAGCATAGCGAGGGATTCTTTAGTAGAATCCCGAACGTAGCGAGGGATTCAAAGTACGTCGCCCGAGCCAAAAATATATTTTGCGCCCGAGTGTTACACTCTACTTTTCATCACCCACTATGAGAAAATAAAAGGCGCCTCATATTTTATTTCAAAACAAAACCATGAATTTCTAACAATCCGTGAATAACTTATCATTTAAAAAAAAGACTTCCGCCGTTGTATTCGACTAAATATTTGGATGAAAAAAAAATTATGAAAGAACCATAGTGGTGAAAGAATTATGATACTTTCTGAATGCAAATGCTTGGTTTGTTGCTGAAAATATCAAAATCGCCATATGTATGCCTACAATATTTGAGGAGTTCCCTCAATTCCTCGTGGATTCCATCATCAGAACTGGATTCTGAAAAAAATGGGACCAATCTGGAAGTATATCTATTCAAATAAAAAAAGAATTTTCCAAATCGGTTCATAAACGCCGGAGATATGAGGTAACATTAAAAAAAAATACAACCGGATTTAGAACCTCCTCCTTTTTGTAAAGTCGGTTAAAAATGACGAAATCGCGGGCCGTCGTTTCTAATTTGTTTTTTTTTATTCAGCCGGTGGCGCGACTATGGGCCGTCGTACCAGCCAGTATTTATTTAAACAATATTTGCGTTCGCCTTCTTTGGCGCTGAACACTAAGATGATCCAAATTTAAAAAGGGCGCGGAAAAGATAATTGCGGCGCACTTATTTGTGTTTGATTCTTTTCAAGATGTTCCAAATTCAAAAAGGGCCGTAAAAGATAATTGCGGCGCACTTATTTGAGTTCGATATATTCCAAATTTAAAAAGTGCGCGGCAAAGATAATTGCGGCGCACTTATAGAAGCTTCATACAGAAAACACCACCTTTGGGTGCACTTAAAGGCGAACCAAGTCGTCCTTTTCAAATAGATGGGATGAAAACTAACTTTACGTTTCCCTACGTATCCTTCTCGTCCCAATGTAAAGTGATTCTTCACGACAGGTAGTGATGTATCGGGTCTGAATCACGTTTCTCGTGTTGACATAACGTATACGAAACTCAAATAATAATGTTAACGTTTTTATAGGCATCGCATGCTGCAGTGAAATGAATAGTCAATACGCAGGTAATGTGTTCTTGTAATGAATTTGTCTCGTTATTTCGTTATGTTGGTTGGTAGTCGGGGGTTTCTGCACACTGGTTCTTTTACCATCGGTAACAAGATCTTTGTCATGGATACTATACCTCAAGCCAGTTGTAGATATAAAGAGAGGAACCATTGACACGAAGGCGAGGTGCTACGAAAATGGCTACGAAAATCGTAGGCATTGGTTCCACGGTTAATTGAGATTGTAGCTAAACCGTGCATGTTCCATGTGCAAAAATTACACAAAAACTATTACTTATACATTTCACTTTTCGTTGTAAATCATTTTTTAAATATCTTATGTATAAATAAATAAATAATAATAAATAAATGCTGGACATTTCACACAGCATTATCTAGCCCCAAGCTAAGCAGAGCTTGTGTTATGGGTACTAGATAACTGATATACTTAATACACAATACATTACATAGATAGATATTTTTTATTATACATAGAAAAATACCCAGAACACCCTGAACAAATATCTGCAGATTGTACAAATATTTGTTCCGAGGCGGGAATCGAACCCGCAACCTCCTGCGTCGCAGGCGAACCTTCACCCGCCGCGCCACAGAGGTCGTCGTATGATAATATATTATTTTTTAAACTTTAATACATTACAAATATACCTTTACAATATTAATAAATATATATGTAATACCTACTTAGGTAGGCGTATAATTAATTTTACTCTATTTATTTCCTGTGTCCTAACTTCTGTTCTGTTTCCTTGTTATTTATTTTTCGTTTTACGGAGGTTTTACGTGTCAAATAAACGTTTTTCATGTCATTGTTTTTTATTTTATTTTACTTTTTCCAACGCTGCGTATTAATTAGCTGGTAATTAAATTTCGCTTCCAGCCTCGCTTAATTAAATTACTTGGGTGGCAATTAGTTCCCGATATGGTTACACATCCGCTTTATAAAAACCTTAAATATTTATTAAGGTTTTTATGAAGCCGATGTTTGTTGTTTTTAAATGATGTTACCTCGATGTAACCTTTTTCTGACACTTTTAACTTTTCAACATACATAACACTTTTTTCTACAGTCAAGTAAAAAGTTGGGACCTTTAATTATTATGCAAAGATGCTTTGGCAGATTGCCTACGTGATTTCAAACTGATTTAAACTAGGTATAACTCTCTTGAATTTCGAAGCGCTCTATCTAATTTTCTTAGGTTCACTGTAGACAGGATTACTGTACGCCTACCCAATTAGACAAGTGGCAATCGAAAAATAAATACGCGAGGAAATACGACAGCGATCTATTCACTAATTTGACGCTTTCATTGCATTGTAAATTATTATCGATTGCCACTTGTCTAACAAGAAGCTCTTTTCAACGGAGTCTGTCGACTGTGTGATTTTGAAGTGACTGGTACAGAGGACAGTTTGCTTTAAAAGTTGGTCTGCGTGCTCAAAAATAATGTGCTACATTATGCTGTTTCTAATTGGGTAACTTTAGTTACAAAGGGAACTTGTATTGTGTTTTTACAAAAGCTACTAGTTAAAAGATAAATATAAGGTATAGAGGAATACAAGTTTAAAAAGCTGGCTTGCACGCAATGATGCCGTTTAAATTGATATTTTTGCATTCTTTCCTTTTTAAGAACGAGTGAGTTTAGTAATTTAAGTTAACCAAAGTCAGGAAAAGTTAATTCAAGTCGGGAAACTTTAGCTATTGTGCTTTTTGAAACGAATAAATATTAATATTGAACTTTAAAATTTAATACGATAAGCCCCTTTTTCAATAAATAAAAACACAGTTTTACTTACTACCATCCTCAGTGAAAATAATTGTGAAGGGACATAAATCTCAACTGTGTGGTGCCTGTGTTCTGACCGGCCACAAAGTTTGGCATACACTCTGTACTACATTTAACATAACAAACGAATAGAAAAATCCAGGTGTTGCCCTGATTTGTGCTAAATCTCGTGGGGATAAAATAGTCTCACGTACAAGTTTTTTATTATACCTTAGTTCTAGTTAAGACATGATGTATTATAAAAATAAGCTCGACTTGAAAAATTCTTGCTTTAACCGATTTCCATTGAGAAATCGGTTAAAAATTAACGCTTTTTGTCTTCACAATAGAATGTTGGCGATTAATCTTATCCTGATCTCATAAGGTTGCCTGGAAGGAATCGCTCTCAGCGATAAGGCCGCCCATTGTACTGCTAATTTTACTAAATCCTGTTATGTATTCCTGGTGTACAATAAAGTGTTAATCTATCTACCTATCCTCCAATTTATTATTTTGTGAAAATTTTGACAACCTCTGTGGCGCGGCGGGCGGAGGTTTGCCTGCGACGCAGAAGGTTGCGGGTTCGATTCCCGCCTCTGAACAAATATTTGTACGATCTGCAGATAATTGTTCAGGGTGTTTTGGGTATTTTTCTATGTATAATAAAAAATATCTATCTATGTAATGTATTGTATTAAGTATATCAATTATCTAGTACCCATAACACAAGCTCTGCTTAGCTTGGGGCTAGATAATGTTGTGTGAAATGTCCAGCATTTATTTATTTATTTAATGGTCCACATATAGATTTTATTTTGCAGGTATCGCGTTTTAGTCTCAAATTAGAGGTCCCATTCATATAAATGGTAAGAGACATTATTGAAACGCGATGTCGAGATGTGAGTCACCAGGGGGACCAATTCTGGAATTGTAAACATCTGAGAGCTGAAATTTGGAGGATATATTCCCTTTATAGTCTTGAGGTGCATAAGAAAGGAATTTCCCAAAACTCAAACCCTAAAGGGGTGATAATGTTTGTATGAAAAAACTACTTCATCCACGCGGATGAAGTCACGGGCGTATTTTACTAATCTTGTATGAAAATGTCGAGTTCGACATTTTCATGCGAGCCGTCACCAAAGCTCTCCCACCACAAAGCCTAATCCCGCAAATGTTTATTTTACCTCAACGGAAATTGAGTATCACTTTCAATGTAAAGCAGGCAATAAAACAAAGAAATCGGTTCCTCAAGGGCCCGCTGTATCATTCTGTAACGACATAATGTCATAGAGACGCCTACTGGAAGGTTATGTAAACTGTTATTTGTATTTTAAATAAACTCCTGTTTTAGCCCGACTGTATTTCTAATAAAGATGGTACTTACAAAGAAAATAATCATTGTTCAAATTAGTAGAAACATCACTTATTTACCAGCAATAACTAATTCATTACTTTTTCATGGCTGCTGTGACGACAGCAGCATTCTAAGGTGAGGCTGAAAAACAGCGTGGCTGAGCCCTCGTCCTTTTCTCATACACTAACTATTTAACTTTATTATAATTGTACTCTTGTAACTAGATTAGTGTAAGTGAATAAATGCCCTTTTATTTTTATTTTATTTTATTTTTTATTTTTTTATTTTTTCATTACTGAAGAGAAAATCCAAACCATTAACACAATTTTAGAGTTTTCACCATTTTGTTAGGAGTAGAGAGAGCTCAGAAAAAGAGTTTGTAAAGGACTGTACTTCCACATGACTACCACTATACTTATACTATAATTGTTATGAGAACAAATGTATATAAATAAATAAATGCTGGACATTTCACACAACATTATCTAGCCCCAAGCTAAGCAGAGCTTGTGTTATGGGTACTAGATAATTGATATACTTAATACAATACATTACATAGATAGATATTTTTTATTATACATAGAAAAATACCCAGAACACCCTGAACAATTATCTGCAGATCGTACAAATATTTATTCAGAGGCGGGAATCGAACCCGCAACCTCCTGCGTCGCAGGCGAACCTTCGTCCGCCGCGCCACAGAGGTCGTCATTATATTTCATATTTCAACGGTTGTGTATTTTGACTATCAAGCCATTAACATTTTGACACGTGTAGGTCATGTGCCGCCCCGCCAAGCCCCGAAACTCATGTGACTTTTCATCTTTATGTCTCTGGATGATGAGCGCAGTGTAATGCCAAGTAGGGCGCGTCCTAGGTAGAGGTGACCTAGGTGTTGCATTTGTAATAAGCTGGGATTACTAACATCAGCTGAATCATATGCTAGTCAAGTAACTTACTCAAATAAATAAAAAGCCCTGGATGGTACATGATATACACATGGTACATGATGTGCTATTTAATCAAAAGTTCCTGATGCAGGCAAAAGGTAATTAAATAACCCGCTGCTTTTAATCACCATCAATAATAAGTTGCCCCGTGGGAGTATTTCAGTTAAGCCATAATCTGACTCAAGCTTTAAAAACAACAAACCTTAAAATAGTAGATTGTTATACAAGGGGCTAAAATGACCCATTATATACGAGGTAGTTTTACTCCCGAGCTTTTAGCGAGGGAGTAAATAGAAACCGAGTTTTAATGAGTTTTTTAGCGCCGTGTGTTACACTCTACTTTTCACTACGATTGCGAGAAAATAAAATAATCCAATACAATATGAAATTAATTACGATCACTACCAATTCAATTTGCAATAAGAGAAAAATTCTAAAGATTTCGCGCCAATGTCTTTTTTTTTTTATTTTGTAGCCGCAACGCATTGCATGCATTCTACCAATGAGATCACCGATTTTAGTTCCATTTTCAAAAATAAAATGTTGTTCTTTTTGTATGAAACAGTAATAAGTCGAGTCTTTATTCATGACTAGTTGGTCCCCGCGGTTTCACCCGCGTGAATAATGATGAAAATTGATGATGATGATGATGATGATGAAAAGTAGTCTATGTGTTAATCCAGGGCGTAAAGTATCTCCATTCCAAATTTCACTCAAATCCATTCAGTAGTTTTTACGTGAAAGAGTAACAAACATCCATCCATACTCACAAACTTTCACGTTTATAATATTAAGTAGGAAGTAGGATTCTACTTATGACTAAAAGACTTTTTCGTTTTTGTAAGCTCATTGTCATTTGCCAGACAAAAATAAAAAAAAAAACTTTTTCCCCTGGTGGACGAAATGCTACTTTTTCTTCGCTCTGGTACACCACAATGACGTTCTTTTTGAGCAAGAGCAGTGAAAAAGACATTTTTGTTGTTTTATTCGCTCAAAAACAACCACAGAATAGTTTTCTTTACCTGCCACTTATTATCATGAGTTATATCATCATCATCAGCCATTAGACGTCCTCTATTGGACGAGGCCTTCCCCATATAATGCAACCCTTTTGTTCGAGTTACTTGAAACGCGAGATGCCAATGAGGGCATTATACCTAAACATGAAATTAAATGGGGGTTTTTCATACCACAACACCCAGACCCGGAAAAAAAATATTTACAGATTATTGCATACCTACATTTGTCTCGCAGAGGGGAATCGAACCAGCACCTCTTGCGTCTCAGCCGATTGCTCATCCACCGCGCCACGGAGGGTCTTAATCAAAGCTTTTTATACGTAATTTTAATTTTTAAAGAAATTTATTCTCAAAAAGACAAAAAAGTATGTCACTTACATGAGAAAAACATATAAGTAAAAAAAAAAAAAAGTTTAGTATTTATGACATAACAGTAAGTAGGTCGTTCGAGTTAATAAGTAGGTAGGTAGTAAGTAGGTACATTGCTGTATAAAACTAAGTTGTGACCCATTCAATGCATCTCTTAAATAATTAGGTATAAGATTAAACGTATTTATCAACAACGTATTGCGTAAGTTTTGTTTTAAATGCATTGAATGAGTTCACATTTTTAGTATCTGACGGTATTTGTTATAAAGCTGTACGCCTTCACAACATTTTTTTACCGTAGTTCGTTCGCGTCTTGGGTAGAACCAGAAAACTGGCTCGACGAGTGTTTTGCTTGGATACTTGACTTGCTAGTTAAGTAAGCATCTACTAATTTGTCTTCACTACACTCGCTAGCCATTCTACTATAAGCAAGACCTTCAACTCTCACCACCTCACCTCACACCTACTCTAAAACCACCAACAGTGACCACTGACCATAGAATAGCTGAGAGTAGCAAAGCACCCTTTAACTGTCAAAGGGAAACTTGTATTTGTTTAGGCGGCTGGTGACAGCAAATGTGGAGTGGATATTTTGATGTCCTTCCTATGGTATTCATAAAAACAGAAGCTTACACTGATACCGATAACCCTTTTCTCCGAAGATAGATATAATTAATACTTTATTGATCACCACACAGAAACAAAACTCAAGTAATTTTACAATAGAAAGGAAATACAAAGGGTGGCTTTATCGCAGAGAACGATCTCTTCCAGGCAACCTTTGAATGGACCGAAATGACCAACGCTATAATGGGCTGCGGTGTACCTACAAATTAAAACTATTTAAAAAAATATACATACCTATATAACGGGTGTAAAAATACTACTCCCGAAAACTGAAATAGTGCACTCAGACCATGATTTTAAAAATATTTAAGCTGAAAGAAGCGAAAAAAAAACTCACTTTTGGCCCGCTTTTTTCGTGTTTTCTTTAAATATCAATAAAACATCATAAAAGGAACACAAAAACTTAACTTCCATCACTAAAACACGTTTATAAATAATAACATCAAAAAAAGCAATGAAAACCACCTAAGAAATATTAGCGCAGCGCGTCGATCAGCTAACGGAGCGTTGAACGTTGAACTCGTTGAACTCGCGCAGCCGGTGCGTTCTGTGAACTCGCGCTATTTTATATAGCTATGATATAGGTAGCTTTACCGGTACCTTCAGTATTCGGGAGTTGTCCTTTTACACCCTGTAATCAAAGTCAAAGTCAAAGTCAAAAAGAACTTTATTCATTGAAATCACAAGGATCATTTTGAATCGTCTTATATAAAATTAAATTACTCCTGTTCCAACGCGACCAAGCCTAGAAGAATCAGGCAACAAACTCGGCTTGGCTTACATAAATGGTCCGTCTTACCACTAGGTGAGAAGCGCCTGTGTGGTGCCTCGGAGCAAGGAGTTGCTGATACATAGTAAATGAGAACTTAAAAACCTTAGGAAGGTAGTCAAAAGTAAATAAACATCAGCAAAAATATGCAAGACAGCACACGCTACGCTTGTTATACTTATAAATAATAATCTAATACAAACATGTAAATAGGTAAGTACAGATATTGCAAATTTCCATTTTAGCAGTCGAGGGGCAGAGCGACATCAGGCCACGCGGCTTTATCATTAATATAGTCATCAAGAGTGTAATACGCTTTCTTAATTAGATTCATCTTTATGTAGGATTTAAATCTTCGAATAGGAAGTTTAAATGCACCTTCTGGAAGTTTATTATAGAACCGTACAGAATTCCCCATAAAAGACCCACTTACTTTCTTTAATCGAAATTTTGGTATATTTAGTTTGTGTTTATTTCTCGTGTTAATACCATGCACGTCACTTTTTATCATAAAACTATCCAAGTGTTTATGTGTATGTAATAATATTTCATAGATATATTGCGATATTACTGTAAGAATATTGATTTCTTTGAAACGCTCTCTCAAGGAGTCACGCGACTTCATTTTATAAATGGCACGTATTGCCCGTTTTTGCAAGACAAAAATAGCTTGGATATCTGCTGCTTTACCCCACAGTATGATACCATATGACATAACACTATGGAAGTAGCTAAAATAAACAAGCCTAGCTGTAGCTTCATCAGTAAGCTGCCTTATTATACGAACTGCATATGCAGCGGAACTAAGTCTACCAGCAAGAGCCACAATTTGTGGTGCCCACTGCAACCCTGCATCAATATTAAGCCCTAAGAAAATGGTAGACTTGACAAGATCAAGTGTCTCCCCATTTATTTTAATATTAGTTGGATAATGTTTTTCATTTGGCAATGTGAATTTGATGCATTTAGTTTTTTTAGCATTAAGCAAAAGATTATTAACTGTGAACCACTCAAGAACACGCGATAGTGAATCATTTACATCATCGTAATTAGATTTAGATCTATCAACTTTGAAAATCAAAGAAGTATCGTCAGCAAACAGAACTATGTCACATATGTCTTTCACAAAAAAAGGGAGATCGTTAATGTAAACTAGGAATAAAAATGGGCCTAGTATTGAACCCTGTGGCACCCCCATGACAATAGTCGATCCTGAAGACCTTTCACCACCAACATCAACTTTTTGGACTCTATTGGATAAGTAAGAATTTACAAGATTAATTGCCTGATTTTGTATGCCATAATGTTTTAACTTGGAAATTAAAGTATCATGCCTCACGCAGTCAAAAGCTTTGGACAGGTCGCAGAAAACTCCGATCGCGTCCTGCGAGTTCTCCCATGCTTCAAATATGTGTTCTAAGAGCATGGTACCAGCATCGGCTGTCGAACGACCCTTAGTAAATCCAAATTGATGACTATGAAGAAGTCCGTGGAGGTTGAAGTGTGACAATAACTGAGTAAGAATAAGTTTCTCAAAGATTTTACTTAACGCAGGCAATATAGAAATTGGCCTATAATTACCTGGATCTTTTTCATTACCAGACTTGAACAAAGGAATTAATTTACTATGTTTCATAAGATCAGGAAAGACTCCCTCGTCAACACATCCATTGAAAATATAGGCCATACACGGCGCAATATCAATAATTATAACACCTAACACCTTTGTAGATATTCCCCAAAGGTCTTCAGTATTTTTAATATTAAGTGACTTAAATGTCTTAACAATATCAATGGCATTAACGTATCTGAAACTAAACGCGACCTCACACTTATCAACACTTAATTCCAATAAAGTAGATGCTCCAGAGGCAGTTGATTTTAAAGATTGAGTCACAATATTAGGTATACTAGAGAAAAAACTATCAAAGGCATTTGCGACCTCAATATTATTTGATAATATTGTATTGTTTACGTTTAAATTAATTTGTTTACTACGAGGTTTAGCTTTACCTGTTTCATTATTTATTAATTTCCAAGTTGTCTTAATTTTATTTGTTGATTTTTCTATTTTATTTCTCAAATGCAATGATTTTGCTGCATGACAAACTTTTTTGAAGGTCTTGGAATAGTTCTTTATGTACAAGATAAACGTTGGATCGTGCAACATTGATTCTCTAGCCGCATAGAGTTCATATAATTTATTCCTACTTCTATAAATACCGGTTGTAGCCCAATCAGCTAACCCGACATTAGCTCTAGCTTTACATTTTTTTAACTTAAATATCTCACTATGTTCCTCACATATCAACTTAAACAAACTAGTAAAAAGGTCATTCGGATCATCTACGCACGGTACAAGGGGCATTTTAAGTTCAATACTGCCCTGGAACTTCTTAATGCGACTTTCTGTGATAGGCCGATAAGTGAATTCCTTAGGTTCATCTACAAAATTACAAGTAAATATAGCACTGTGACCATAGTGATCTGAGGTGAAATGTTTAATTACTGATTTATCAATTGGAACACTACTGCAATAAATATTATCTAAACAGGTGGATGTTGTTAGTGTCACCCTTGTAGGTTCTTCGAAGAGGTGATTTAAGTTAAAGCATTTAAATAAATTAAGCAGCCTCTCAGATAGAGGATTAACCGGAATATCTATATTGAAATCTCCGCAGACTATTAGCATTTTATTACAAACAAAAGTTTTAAGCAATGCTTCTTCCATAGTGGATTCAAATAATGCGAAGTCTGCGTCAGGGGGACGGTAAACGCTCACAATGATATGCCGCTCTAGCTCAACACAAGATAGCTCAATAGTCCTCTCAATAGTGAGATTTGCAACATCTTTACGTTCCTTGCATTTTAAAGTATTTCGAACAACAATTAAGGAACCCCCACGTATGGCGTTTTTGCGTTTGTATGAACTTACAATATTATAATTCTCATAATAAGGGAGTAAATCAAATTGTAACATCCAGTGTTCAGTTACACACATAATATCAACATTAAAACGATTTAAAAATAATTCTAATTCTAAGATTTTGCTGGGAAGGCCTTGCACATTTTGATGTACTACGTGTAATGTGCCCGGCTGTCTCATTGTCGAACTCGTCAGTTTAAATGACTGTCAGCTACTCCTACTTGTTTGCCCTCATTAGTACTACTACTAACTACGGGCTTGTCGGTGAACTGCGTTATAGTACTTATAACGGGATCAAAAATATTAAATGCTAACAATTTAGCAATTATTAATTTACTATGTCTACTCAAATACATAGTATCTTGTGTCAAAATAAAATTACTAATAAAATTATTAGTATCAAAATACAAAACGTCTCTATGACGACATGTCAAATTATACAGCATTAAATTAAGATTCCAAATTTTTTGATTATCTTTAGTACTCAAACATTTTGAGTAAGGGAAAGCACATAAAATTATTTTTCCTAGTCCTGAATCTAGCTTTTGTAGCAAAGTCTCAACTAACTTAATAATATCCAAACGCGTTACACCACTACTCTCACCTAATTGTACTAACAGAGTGGTGTTGTTGTCAAAGCAATCCTCCCTCTTTATAGTATCTATAAGTTTGTTAATAGGGGCATTAGGAAAGCAATTATTTGTCACAACTTGCCCTAACAGGTCACTAAGGAGCAAGCCCATCCCAACACCTATCTTATCTGAATACACCACAGTCTTCCGGGTCTGACAACAGGATTTAATCTGTCTAACCGGAGACTGCGTGGCAGGTGTGGAAACTACTTCAACCTGAACAGTAGGTTTAGCCTGACTCTGCGATGCACATGTTGCAATGTGTGTTAAAGCACCTAAAGCTGATCCAGAACTCTCTGATAAAGGAAGGTCCGTCTGTGAGCTACTATTACATACTTGTACATATGTGCTATCATCACTCAGTATCTCTACGATATTATTCATTTTCTGAATATTGTCAGATGCTTCTCGTTCAGCTTTTTTATATTTACACGTTACATCATGAAGTGATGTTTCTAAACTTTTAATTTCCTCTGACATATCAACTAACTCTTTTGAATTTCGTCCTATCAAATTATAGCAGGAATTAAGTTCCTCATTTAAATAACATTTTTGCTTAATATGCTTGGCATAACTTAGGACATTTTTATGCTTTTTAAGCTTTTTCTCAGTTTTTTTTATAAAATTACTTAGCTTCACATATTTTTTTATTCTGTTACTCCCCTTCACTTGTTGAAATTTACTTTTACAATTTGGTGTAGTGAGATCTATCGTTGAGAAGTTAGAAGCACTTTCCATGAGTTCCGTCTGTAGATCCAGACTCCTATAATTATTATTTGAGGGAACATGCTTCGACTCTAATTGTTCAAGTTTACATCTGCACTCCGCAAGCTCATGCTGTAAGTCTTTATTTTCCTGAAGCAACACCTCGTAGGTTTCATGGCAGCTGTCTACGGATTGTAACATGGACTGCATACGGTCCATCTGCTCAAGTACGGCTACATATTGAGAATGAAGCTCGGCAAGTTCTTTCTTGAGGCTTGTATTCTTGCCAAGAATCACCAACATTTCAGCCTCACTCTCGTCACGTTCTTGTAGTAGCTGGCTGCGAATCTCGTTGGATTCTTTGAGCTCCGCAGCTGCCTCCTTGTACTTTGCTTCCAAGTCGCATGCCCTCCGAGTCATCATGGTAGATGGTATTCTGAAACACAGCAGTAGGCAAGTGGGTATCTAGAAATAGATAGTGACAGGTATAGAAAAGGTGGAAATATAAAAAAAAAACAATTAGTAAAGATGGGGGAGGTAGAAAGTAACAAGAATGTAGTAATAGAATTAAAATTTACAATGAAAAATAACACTTGCTTAGCTAACCAATTATTACCAGATCAATTTAAAAATTGTTTTAGAATTTCTCACTACTAAGTACTTGACACACAAGTAAAAGAAAGATTACAAAGTAAGTTAACTCCGGTTACTACAAATTATTAAAAAAAAATAACAATGAATTCATGCATTTAACTAAATACTACTCAGGTAGTAATTGGTAATTGTATTGTGTATGTGTATTGTATGTAACATACAATACCTATATAGAACTCCGATACTTTTATATTTATAGAATAAACTAATACATAATATTCAGTAGAACTTCCATCAAAATAATCCACAAACTCAATTCCACAGAAGCGTTAGTTTATTCTGCAGAACAGCCATATTTCTGGCACAGAAGGCGGTGTAAATCAAGCTTGTATCGTATGAACTAAATTCTATCGGAAAGAGTAGTTTTTCATAGGGCAGGTGGAAACAGGACGACCTCTGTGGCGCGGCGGGCGAAGGTTTGCCTGCGACGCAGGAGGTTGCGGGTTTGATTCCCGCCTTGGAACAAATATTTGTACGTTCTTCAGGGTGTTCTGGGTATTTTTCTATGTATAATAAAAAATATCTATCTATGTAATTAATGTATTGTATTAAGTATATCAGTTATCTAGTACCCATAACACAAGCTCTGTTTAGCTTGGGGCTAGATCATGTTGTGTGAAATGTCCAGCATTTATTTATTTATTATTTAACTCTAAAAAATCCTAAAAAAAACTTAACCTAACTAAAAACTATCGTCTCGTCTAACTTATCCTGTCTCATTTTGGCTGAGACGCAAGAGGTGCGGGTTCGATTCCCGCTGCGGGACAAATATTTGCATGATCTGAAAATATTTGTTGCGGGTCTGGGTGTTGTGGTACTTGTAGTTCCTGATACCCACGACACAGGGAATCCTAGTGTGGGATCATGACTACGTATGTGACTGTTGGGTGTGTTATATTATGTTATGTTATATTATGTTATGTTAAATTAGATTTATCGTTTTAAGACCTAAACGTGTAAAATTATGTGCATTCTTACAAATAAATGATTGAATCTTGAATCTAGAATCGTATGATGTTATTTTAATGGCTATCATCATTTGTTTTAGGTGCTTTTAAGGTGATTCCTTTCGCATGTGGCGCGAAATTCAAATTTTATTGTGTTTTTTGTAAATCACAGCTAATCAACACATCTTGAGATAGAGAAAACAGATTTTACGAAAACTGGGAGACCTAGCACACATGTTTTAATTGATAGTATCTCATAAATGTCATAAGTTAAGCTACGCATATCCTTAAACCAAAAAAACACTGTAAAAATCATTGAAGAGTATTCGTAGCTGAAGTAATGATCTATATGTGAAACTATAAACAACTATAACAACTATAAAACATGTGTGTTAGGTCTCCTAGTTTTCGCAAAATCAGTTTTAACTATCTCAAGAAGTGTTGATGAGCTGTAATGAGCAAAAACGTAATAAAATTTGAATTTCGCGCCACATGCGAGAGGAATCTTCTTAATGAGGGTTTTTCAACTCCGATTAAAAATATAAAAAAAATAGTTCAAATTGGTCCGATAGATGGCGCTGACTCAACTGTATCAATTAAGATTGTCTGTGGTGCACGTGTACAAAACTATTATTCTAAGTAGTCTGTGACTATTTGTCATGATATTCTGTTTGTGATTGGTTCTTGAGTGTGCGCTAGTGATTTCGTGGTGTTTTTAGAAGTAGGCAAAAATAAATACCACGAAAATTATTTCTACGTTGTCGATGTTGATATTTAACTTTATTTTGACACTTGACTGCTACGTTACAGAGCAGCGCCATCTATTTTCAACGCTGAAAGCATGATTTGTAACGGCCATGAAAACCTTTCATTCACGGAGCGAGTTCTCTCATTTATCATCCGCATAATTTGACAGCAATTATTTTATCTAAAGCAAGCGACTCTAGCGAGCAGAAATTAAACCCACATTTTACGAAGACAATGTCATTGTTAGTACAATATTATAAGAGCAAAACGTTGGTCCTACATGTTATTCATTGATGTATTAAAATGTAGGTATAACCATATCAAGAAACGTAACTTTAAGGTAGTATATTATGGTATCCAATTTTCTACCAAAAACTCAACTCATCCGTATGCATTGTAATTTTCTTTGTTTAAAAGTAACCACCAACACATAAATAATAATAATAAAAAATGCTGGACATTTCACACAACATTATCTAGCCCCAAGCTAAGCAGAAATTGTGTTATGGACTAGATAACTGATATACTTAATACAATACATTACATGGATAGATATTTTTTAATCATAAATAGAAAATACCCCGAACAAATATCTGTAGGTCGTACAAATATTTGTTCCGAGGCGGGAATCGAACCCGCAACCTCCTGCAGGCGAACCTTCAACCGCCGCGCCACAGAAGTCGTCAAATAAATACAAAACCACTAGCTACTAAGAAATATATTTATGAAGCTTTTCGTAACAAGAGACAAAACTTATTTAATTACGGTGTCATATGGGCTTACCCTACTCGAAAGTATCTACCAGTAATCCACTTGGGTTCAGACGGCGGAAAGATAGGTTTATTTACTAGCTAGTTAATTAAATGAGAGCAAGAATATCAAAAGAATTAGGGCTAAAGATATACCACAAAGAAAGACCTTGGTGCTAGGCCCAAAAACAAATAACCATAACTAACTAAGACCTCATTTGACTGCACAGGTATTTTAACCAACGCCATTAATGAGCTAGATCATAACCTAAGGTTAAAATGCGTTAGTTAGCGCAATTGGACCATAGAGTCTGAAGACTTACCGACTATGTAAATGAAGGGAGAAATGAATTTGTGAATTTACCTCGATAATTATGTAATATTTTACACCTATTTCTTGACAAGTTCCATGTACAGCCGCTATTCAACCAGCTGTAATATGACAAATCCAAGTGTACCTATGCGTTCCAATGGAAAATAAATTGAATTGAATATTGACAAGTTGCAATAAAACTCTCAATAAACTTTGTAACAAAACTCCTTTATCATTTGTAACAAAACTCCTTTAGCAATGATGTAGCAGAATTAATAATAACATTATTCTCTTTTGCTTCTTTGTTATTTGAGCAGCAGCATCCAGCATTCAACAACAATCCGCCTGCCAAGTGTGGTACAGTATCAATTGTTTTACTCGACCAAACCACCCACAGCAATGGAATTTTCATACCCTTAGTAGAAACGCAAAATTGTCTCAAATACATAGTTTGCCGCAGCGAAGCGAGTTTCGTTTGATTGGGTCCTTGAACTTAAACCTGTTCAAATAAGTACGTATATACTAAAGCAATCATAACGATCTTTTAAACAGATACGTGATATTATATCCCCTTAATAAAACGTATATGGTGATAAGCTTTCAGACTGAAAGTACTCCTGAAAATTATCTGAGATGAAAATTCAGGCTCAGTGATCATGCAGATTGTGTGTTTTAGGAATACACTACCAAAACACGATGTTTATCTTCCAGTTTACCCCGAGCAAGAAATACAGGTAAAGAAGGTTGGTAAAAAGGTGAATATCTAATATTCAATTACTACCGTGTCTGCTCTACTGCGAGTATTAAAGTTATATCTGTGTTTTGTAGGTCTAATCATTTAGAGTCGCTAAATTTTGACAATTCAATTTAATTCATTTATTTCTTGTAAGTGATTTACAATAATATGTTAAATAAAATAAATAAATAAATATAATAAATAAAGCTAAATACACATTTTTACAATGTCACAATGTTAACAATTAACAATGTTAACAATTAACAATGTTAACACTTTATGAAGTTATAAAATATACTATATTTTTTTCTTCTGAATTCTGATATATGTAAATTTTATAAAAAAAATATTGTAAATATTTACCTTCTATTTGAAATGAAATGAAATATATTTAAAATCAACAAACATTACAAAATGCACAAAAAGTAAAATTAATAATGAATAGTTACATTTTTAAAGTTACTAGTAGGTACTGGTTGGAAAAACATTAGTACCCAAACTAAGGTGACCTGTGATATGGCGTACAAATTTGTATGCTTTGGCATAACAGATGGCGCTATATCTCTTGGTTTTTACGCGTTTTATGAGCGTCTTTATTACACGTCGGACACCGAATCCAATACCGTTGTTATTCAACGCAATATGGAACAAATGAAGTTATGTCGCGAGGGACTGTGTGCTGGTCAAAATACATTTTATTTGTTTGTAAATTGGTATTTTTACACATTTTATTTTGTCCACGTCTTTACAAACAAAATGAGAAAAATGTGTATCCTGAGGATACGGAGTTTCATCATACTAAGATTATAAATCAACAAAGATCCCCGACCTTAAAGCTCTCAGAATAAGCAAGTTGAAGTAGTAATGGGCAGGCCATATAGACTGCAGAACTGACAACTGAGGATTAAAGGTCCTCGAGTGGAGACCACAAATTAAATCAAATCAAAAGAATTTTATTCATTGAAAACACAAGGATCATTTTGAAACAAATCGGACGGCGCCGACCGCAGTGTAGGAAGACTCGATGGACTAAAGCTAAAGACATAACATAGATAGCAGACGTCAGTGGATGAAGGCGGCTGAGAACCGATTGACGTTGCATTCTATAGGGGAGGCCTATGTCCAGCAGTGGACTTCTACTGGCTGATGATAATGATGATGATGACGAAGCTTATAAATGCTAAGTTTGTGTTTTGATGTTTGTTTGTTTCATAAACTGTAACTGCTGAATGATTTTTATGAAATTTCGTAGACACATTATGATTGACACAAACAGTACTTTAGATTCAGTTCCCATGCTCCAACAGAGGCCTCTTACCATGAGTTCTTATAGCGATTCAGTTCAAAAACTATTCAGTACAAAATATCGGTTCCCTGATGTCCGCAGCTATATTTAAAGGCACAGTAGCAGAAGGTCAACAGACTTCTGCGATTAAAGTTATTCAATGATGACCAATGTCAACGACGAACCGATATTTTATACTGAATAGTTTTTGAACTGAATGGCTATAAGAGCTTATGGCCAATTTATAAGAGCCTCTGTTAGGCTCTACGGCGTAGCACCTTCTTTTGTGCTACGCCGTAGCGATGTTCTTTTGCTCTGGCTGTGAATATAAAGACCATGTGTAACATTAGGATAATTGATCACTTATTAGGATATATGATATTATAAATGTGATTATTTAGCAAAATAGAACTTTGTTAATCATATTGCCTTACCAATGTTTTCCCGACACAACAAAATTGGATTACACTCACGGCACTTTTTGCCGCCTCCTGGGAAGGATGAACCACGCAAAAGCGCTTTTAAAACAATAATTTTAGAATTTACACTAAATTAGATGAAAATCAAGGGTTATGCAGTTATTAAGAGCTTTATGCTGCCTTATTTTAATGCCAAAGTGTATAACGTTTTTAAAGACCATTATTATTAATTAATGCATTATGTTACCTAATATATAAGAATTCTGTTGAAATTTTTTTTTTCAAAACATGCTTTTATTTTATTAGTGATCGGAGGGCGTATTACGAGTTTTGTATTGTAAAAACTGGAATGCGAAACGCGAGCATTCAACGTGACTTACGTAGTAACTAATTACTAACCAGCCCCCCTATTCGCTATGACCAAACGTGACATAACGCGGGCTCGTTACGATATCTGCGTGGAATCATCGCTAAATAGCATGGGTGACGTCACACGTTATTGACAAGGAATCTCTTAGGTCATAGCGAATAACCACCCTGTACTGTTTCTACCGACTGCGCGGCACAGAATGATGAATAGTTACTAAGTAAGTCACTTTGAATGCTCACGACTCGCATTCCGGTTTTTGCAATGCTAAACTCGTAATAGGCCCACAGATCTATGGTCCAGATAAATATAATGTACTTCACGGTGACTAAGTCAAATCCTTACTTTGAAATTGTCCATGTCTCTCTCTAATACGCGTGTTTTAAAATTTGGGTGACAGTGACAGGGACAGGTCTTTCGTAAGTCGTACTTTGACTAACATGTAAGTACGTTCTATTTATCTGGACCTATGACTTGATCAAAATGAGACCAAAAGCTACTATCAATCATCAAGGAGTTCCGTTATCCACCTTCCGTCTCCATCATCATATTTATTGTATTATCATCTGAACTTGACAGGTATGAAAAATTTCAGCTCAATCGGTTGGGTAGAACTGGTTCAAAAATCAGTTCAAGATTTGTCCCACACTAACTAACGTACACAATAACAGGTCAAGTCTGGTTAAGTCAAATAAAAGCTTGTAATAATTACCGTCCCGGCAAATCTTACCCTCAACTGTCATCTAGATACGGAGATGGGTTAATCATTGCGCCACCCATAAAAATATGTAAAAAACCAATAATTTCCAAGGTCTTGTTTCGTTACATTGCAGACTAAGTAGTACTCTGTGGTAAGCCAGCCTTCCGGATGCTGCGCATTGCGGATGTGCTTCCGTACACTGTTACAGTATAATCTACGTAGGTACCGAGCCCGAAGTCTGAGTTTTTAACCGACTTCAAAAAAGGAGGAGGTTCTCAATGACTGTATGTTTTTTTTGTATGTTTGTTAGGCGATTACTCTGCCAGTTATAAATTGAATTTGATGATTATTTTTTGTTTGGTAGGTTTACTTTAGAGACATACTTTTACATATAAATTTTATCGAAATTGATTTAGCGCTTTTTAAAAGAAGTTCGTTTATGTTTTTTTTTCTAAAAATAAACTTTATATTAAATTTTATATTTATAACATTCAACTTCCACGGACGTATGGTTTTTTGTATGGAAAATGAGGTTCACAGAGTGTACGCTAGGGAATTTTATCGGTATCACTATAAAAAATCCGTGTTACACTACACAATACGTCCTTGTCAATTGTTTGCTAAAATGTTGATCATTTACTTTTCCGCTCGAGTGACTTTATTTCAGAAATAAATCAATTAATTCGTTTAGGCAATTAACACAAACAGTGAATACGCCTATTGTATAATCAATCAGCTCAGTAAGGTACTAACTTTGCTACTTTCTAAGTCACCAACACATTACTAAGTCATGTCGGTTTATCTGGACCATTTAAGTTAATCACAGTGATCCAAATTAAGACGCTAACTCCGTTAAGCTTCGCAAAACTATTTGAGATAAAGTGGAAACATAAATTATGCGGCTTGTAAACTTAAGACTTAACTTAAGATAAGAACTTTTTAATTTTGTATCATTATTTTTATCTTATCTTTTTTTTTTATGCTACTTGGCAAGCAGACACGCTTACGGCCCACCAGATGGAAAGCAGTTACCGTAGCCTATCAACGCCTGTAACACCAGAGGCATCACACGCGCGCTGCCGACCCTGAGACATAATGATGAAAAGTCTCATGTGCCTGTAATTTCACCGGCACCCGTACCCTTCAAACCGAAACACAGCAATGCGAACACTACTGCTTGGCGGCAGAAATAGGTACGGTGGTAGTACTGGCCCGGACGAACTCTTTCACAAGAAGTTCTACTAATAACAATATTTATCTTCTCGTCACAGATACCCGAGAGCAGCAAGACGAAAGTCTATTAGTGCTTGTTGCCAGTGACGACTTACGGCACTGAGACGTGGTCTCTACCACCTCGACCTCTTTGGTGCGGCGGGTGAGTAGCTGGCTGAGATGCAAGAGGTTGCGGGTTCGATTCCCGCTGCGGGACCAATGTTTGTATGATCTGCAAATATTTGTTTTGATACAAAGGTAAGTACTCTTAGTTCCTGATACCCACGACACAGGGAATCCTAGTGTGGGATCAAGACTACGTATGTGACTGTTGGGTGACATGTTATGTTATGGTAACTATTTGGACTTTTATACAAGCTCAAAGTCGCGCATCGGATAATGAAGAGAGCTATGCTATGCTAGAGCTTTCGTAATTTTCAAAATGGTGATTTAAAAATGTGTTTATATTGGTATTTATATAATAATAATAATAATAGTCATTTATTTCAGTCTGCATGGGAAATGTACAATAAATGATACCTAAAAAATATAAATATAAATAGAAATAGAACTATAATAATAATACTTACTAAAACACATAGGTACACAAAAGGATAATTTAGATCTATAAGTACATACAAATTATTAAATAAAATACCTAGGTATTATTTTCGGTTCTCGCGCTGGTGCACAGAGATCCAAAACCTGTACATATAGGGCTATATACTGCCGCCCCTATGATGATCACAGTAAGTCCTGGAGATCAACATTCGAGAAAATGGAGGGTAAAGTTTTTTTTAAATTTTTTGTTATATCTCCGATAATATTATATTTTACCAAGATTTTTTTGATATAAGATGTAACAATAAGTCGGTTTTATAATTTTTATACCTTGATTATTATATATATAATATATTATTTTTTTTATTCTCTAAAATGTGTTTAAGCTAAGGGATGAAACAGAAAGCAATATTATAAATTCTTAACATTGATACAGTAAGTTTGTTAGTTACTGTAACAATGTTTTGGTGAAGCAAAGTACTGTGACTATGCGTACTAATATAGCAAAAATGTTAATGCAATGATGCTTATTACATTATTTCATTTAAAACTTACTGTGACTTTAATTAGGTTTACAGGATATCCTATCCTATCCTACTAATATTATAAACGCGAAAGTTTGTGAGTTTGGATGTTTTTTACTCTTTCACGTAAAAACTACTGAATGGATTTGAGTGAAATTTGGAATGGAGATATTTTACGCCCTGGATTAACACATAGGCTTCTTTTCATCATCATCATCATCATCAATTTTCATCATTATTCACGCGGGTGAAACCGCGAGGCGCAAATAGTATTTTATATTTTAAGGATAAATCAATTTAAGGCTGCCTTACATAAAACATATTTAGGTTAGTATTCTGATATTATATCTGCGACATAGTGATATAATCACTGTGTTTACTCAACTGTTTTGTAATTAAATGTACAGAAATGGAATAAAAGATTTATTTATCAGTCTTCACTTATATTATAATTATGAAAAGAAGCTAACTTACAATCTGATAAATTATACGTTATCACTATCACACAAAATATTCATATTTGAACTAGGTAACTTAACATCCTACTAATAAATTATAAACGCAAAAGTTTGTAAGTATGGATGGATGGATAGATGGATGGATGGATAGATGGATGGATGTTTGTTACTCTTTCACGTAAAAACTACTGAACTGATTTTGATGAAACTTTACAATAATATAAATTTTACATCAGAATAACACATAGGCTACAATTTATAAAGATATTGTGTGAATTGTCCATAATATGAAGATAAGTATCAACTAGTAAAATATAAAATAAAAGCAACACCTCCAGCGTATCAAATTAACAAATTATTTTTTTTCTAAGTTGTTCCATCGTACAACTAATTATTTATACTGAGTTAAGAAATCAATCTTAGAAGGACTTTTAAAGTATTAGTTACTAGCTGCGCCCCGCGATTTCACCCGCGTGAATAATGATGAAAATTGATGATGATGATGATGATGATTAAAAGTAGCCTATGTGTTAATCCAGGGCGTAAAGTATCTCCATTCCATATTTCACTCAAAACCATTCAGTAGTTTTTACGTGAAAGAGTAACAAACATCCATACTCACAAACTTTCGCGTTTATAATATTAGTAGGAGTAGGATAGGATACTATGAGATCATTACGAAACGTCACAACGAGTTACGTTACTAAATTAAAAACTAGTGGTTCGCCCCGAACTGAGACCTCGCGATGACACCTTTATCAGCTTGACTACTTAAGATGGGAAGATATAGGGTTTTGTATTTAACGGCTATTTATGTATGTTTATATGGATGATCCATCAGGAACATAAAACTACCGAGTCAATTTCTCTAACATGAGAGAGATTTAGTGAAGAAAATTTTTTTTTTTTTAAATAAACAGTGCCTTCTAGTTGTAGTTTTGCTACCTAATTCTTAAAGATTTACGTTTTCTACGCTAAAAATGGATATTACAAAGAAAAAATCCTCAATGTTCGACTTCTCCCTGTAGAACAAAATATACTAAAATAATAAATTGCCAGAGAATTTGAATTTAGTATCTTCGAGATTATATTTTGCATATTTTACTTTCTTTACCCTTCTAACCGATTTCTAAAAACATTTACTGAGATAAAATTTTAACCTCGTGGTAATTTCCTTCACATCATCGAAATAACCTTTGAATAGGACTAAGCAACGGGGCGTAAATACTACATACCTGTATTAGTATATAAAGTACTTGATGAATTAATTGATAACGTCCACTTTACGAAAATCATAGAACTCTAATGTGATTAAAATTCCTAGGAATGGGGGGTCAACAATGGATGCTATATTGGTTAGTGTTTTTTAAGGTACAACTTTCTAATTTCTTCAATTTCAGACTTTTCCCTGTAGTTGTGTCACAAAAGCTTCAACCATACCAAATTTCAGTATTGTGGGATTTCTGGAAGTACCCTAGAATATTTGATTTTTTCGTTTTCGATTTTCCCTAATATCTCAGAAACTACTTAGTCTAAATACTAATTAAGAACAGTTTTGAAATGTACAGCCAAAGCGCTTTTATTAGACACCCCACTTGATCCGACTGTCTCACTTTTATTTTTTTTACCCCCTCTTTCACCCCAATATCTCATCAACCCCCCAACCAATATAGCTCATAACCTTACCTACAAATTGTACTAATACTATCTACTCCCATACTAAATTTCATGAAGATCGGATAAACGGTTAGGAAGTTTTCATCGGACAAACATACATACATACATACATACATACAAACGCTGATTCTTCAAAGTTGACTAGAAGAACTCGCTTCGCTCGTTCAATAAAATCAATTTGAATTTAGGAAATCAACCTTATTCCGTCTGCTATAATTTTATCTCAGTCTCAATTCGTTAGAAATGTTTAAACATCTTCAGTAGTAAGATTGGTTGCAGAATCGGAAACTGGATTGTTATGCCAGAATGCCCTTCTATTCTCTGCCATTAGGGGTACAAGTTTTTGTATGATTTCAGCTTTACGCTCACCAGTTATACCTCTATTATACCTATCTTACTGTGATTATGAAAATACCGTTATATTTTACTTAATATAAGTACAGCAAATCCTACTTACTGTACTAATATTTAGATGACGATCACGAAGTTATAAAGGTATTCCTAATAATTTCAACGGTAGGTATGATTACTGGGATTATGTTAAGGGTTGGTAAAACATTTATAGACAGAGATCATAAATTAATTTCAGCAAGTACTACTTACTGTATCCATGCTAACATAAGTTTAGTTATAAATACTCCTGTATTTTAACATTTATGAAGCAACAATTGTTACTTCATTTAAACATAGGAAATGGTTTTTACTTTTTATTAAAATGAACAGCAAGTTCACTTACTATGTTTATACTCAGGAAACTGCAGCGCCAACGTGATTTACTGTGATAATGCTTAAACTTATCTTTGTTTTTATCTGTTATTTAAAAACTCTGTTTATACAGAAATGTAGATCTTGATCTGGAGAACCCAAATATATATGCAACTCAATACCGTCAAAAATACGACTTACTGTGATTATTATAAGGGCGGCAGTATAGGCCTTCAGACATACACTGCAAAATGCCGTTTTTGGAATTTCTGAGCCCACCCCAAAAAAATATATCTAATCATGTAGGTATTTATATGTCTACAAGTGTAAAAATCAATGACCGGACCTAATCCATTCACGCCGAAATAGCCGAGTATTTAGATTTATCGGATAAATGGACCATCGTGCCAAGAACACGGATGCTAACCACCTGACTATTTCTGTCAACTGCACTATATATTTAGGACAGGTGGATGAAACGCCAAAACATTGCTATCATGCAACCAGCACCATACTATCATTGCCATCATGGGTGTATTTAGAATACTTTTTATCGACTTCAAAAAGGAGGAGGTTCTCAATTCAGTTGTATTTTTTGTATGTTTGCTACCTCATTATCTGCGTCGTTTATAAACAGATTTGGAAAATTATTTTTTTATTTGAATGTATATACTTCCAGATTGGTCCAATGTTTTTCAAAATCCATTTCTGATGATGGAATCCATGTGGAATTGAGGGAACTCCTCAAATATTACAGGCATACATATAGCGATTTTGATATTTTCAGCAACATGTCAAGCATTTGCATTCAGAAAGTATCATTTGATGAAGTGGAACTTGTGAAGAAGACCACAAATGGCCACCAATCAAAATATCATCCAGATAAAGTATATACAATGGCGGAAGTCGGTTTTTTAAAGTTATTAGTTTTGCTTTATAGGTACACCGCTGTCTATTATAGCGTTGCTCATTTCGTTCCATCCAAAGGTTGCCTGAAAGAGATCGCTTTCATCAATAAGGCCGCCCATAGTAATGCCTTTCTATCGTAAAATTGCTTGTTTATTGTTTCTGTGTGGTGATAATTAATTTCCCCGATTTTGCTTTTTCCCCGGTTTGTCTTGAGAGAGACAGTTGAAAACTTAAAACTATAAAACTACCTATTTACATGGATTTATTAGGTTGTTATTTTTAAGTTTATCAAGCGTAGCGTGTGCTGTCTTATAAACTTTTGCTGATTCTCTTTACTTTTAACTACAAAACTTACTAGATAGGTATGGGTATTGGACAGCCTGTAGTAACCAGTAGGTTAGTAAGCCGTAGCGAGTTTAAGAATCCGAGTCCGGTTTAAGAATATACCCCTCCGTCTCCTCCCGTTGATGTTGTAAAAGTTGACTTTGGAATTACACAAGGGGAAGGGCAGCAGCTACCACCTGAGTACTCAACACCAAAACTGCGATCACCAATCCGCCTGCCAGGCGTGGTGTGTAATGGCTGCTGAAGGTAGGTTAGTAATACAAACTTTGAGTACTAACATTAGTCAAATTGATTTATCGATTATAAATACTTTACTTTTTACCATTAGTCATTGATATAACCATCACTTGTTTACGAATAATAGATGTTTCAGCCTTGTTTAGCTTACCAAAGCGACAGAGACCGCAACCGAGCAATTTGGCTGGAAAACCCCGCCGCGTCGCATCTGTCATAACACGCGTTCCATAATCCCGAGAGTATATTTTTAATTTTGTATTTTGTCTACGTCCACAACATCATACCGAAATAAAACATGAAAATTCCACTTCCCGGAAGTTTCTACACTGTATGACAGTGCTGGCTGTTTTTAAAATGAAAATAACAACGTAAGTATATTGCAAAAAAACTAAAATAAGTTTTTGCGCGACATAACTCGACACTGACTTACTGGAGGATGATAAGCGGGGGCGTTTCCGGGTGGTCGTAGTTAGTATCTGACATGTTGAACTTAGTTCCAACTTCCTCAGACCTTGGGTACGACACTGTTTCTTTGTTAGTAAAAAATCACACAGTTAAAAAAAATCACTAGATAAACCATTTTTGGCTGACTTTAGTAACGCTTCCAATGCTTCGTTCGTGGTACAATAAATCACTTGTTATTGTACTGGTAGTAGTGTTAACTGGCCTCCTTCTCTGACTTCCTTGAACCACGGTCAAGGCCTCGCAAGGAGAGAAGTGTTGTCTTTATTTTGACAGTGAAACAAATCTTAATTAAAAAGGTTTCAGCGACAAAATTTACGGGGCCTTCCAGTGGCGTTTCCTATGCGTCGTGCACGTGGTACCTTAATGGTCGTAGGGCATACCCGTTTCAGCCTTCCTTAGTAATTCCTTAGCCTTAGTTTTAAAAAAAAAACACGCTGCGACTAAACTTACCAGGGGTGACTTCAGTAATGTTTCCTGTGCATCTTGGAATCTTACTTGTCGTTGGCCAAACTCGGTTCCGGCTCCCACGGACAACGGGCACGGCACAGCCTTTTTTTTTGTTGACGAAATAATCACTTCGCTTTTTTATCACTTAGAAGAATTCAAAACTTTTCCGCGCCATAACTTACCGGGTAGTGACTTCAATGGCGTTTCTGGCGTGTCGTGGTATTTCACTGGTTGTATAGCGAATTCTGTTCCAACTTCCTCGGACCTCGGGCAGGGTACATAAGCATATTGTTTTTTTGTCGATGCCGGTGCGGGCGCGACGCGGTATTTAGAGCGGTCGGCCATACGGCGTGCGCCGACGGCCGGCCGTAGCTTGCCACTGCCGCACTCGCTACAAAACGGTTACACTTGAGCCAAGCTGGTAACACTTTAAACTGACAACATTTAAAATGAGCTTTACTGTGCTGAGTTTAGATTCAATATGGCTCGGATGAGAGCCAGTCATACAAGCCGGAAAATTCGTGGCCTGGCGCTGGTTGTTTTCTAGTTTTTGTTAATGGAGTATGAGTTGTCAGTTCCTGATTTTAAGTTCAATATCGTTTGCGTACGCATTCAGATTTACACATAGTTCCTGTTTTAGTAGTTTCGAAGTTAAACTTGCCTTCGCTGCCGGTACCAGCCAGGAAAGAGCTTTAACTTTTTAATGTAAGGCACAAGGTCAGATTTTTTTGAGTTATTTTAACGAGTTGAAAGATGTTATCTGTGACCCTAAAATATTTCAGCCTGATAAGTAAATATTTATTTTTCTTTTTGGCCGTACTTATTATTTTCAGACTTAAAAAAATTGTTTGTTCTTATTATATGCTTAGAGTACATATTTAGATAGATTTGGTAAGGATGCCTACAATCGCACTTGTTTTTTTTTCTAATATACTTTCATACAATCGATAGTACAATGAAAACATTAACAATCTCCTTTTTACCTGACTGCGGTGACGCAAAGGAGAGTAATGTGTTAATTTTATTTACGTTTTGTGTGCCAACGATCATGCAAATCAGCTTTCAGTTGAGCCAGCTGTTCGTACGTAGGTCAAGAGTCAAGTCCAAGGATTGTTGGGTATCAACAAATTGGCTGTCTCTCTCTTTACCTACCCGAGATAAGATTAAGGTAGGTTATTGTTGGAAATAGATATTTGCTCATAGAAATTACTTATTTAGCAATATTAAACCATATTATTACTTTAATGTTATTGAAATGTTTGTGTACATTCTCATCATCAACATTTAAAAGCCCACTGCTGGACATATGCTTCCCCCCTAGAATGTTACGACGTCTTGTGTACAAAATGTACAAAATACAATGCAATAGCAACATTACCAAAAATAAGAATGAAGTTCGACTTGAAAGGTATTTAAAATTTTGTATTCAAAACGAAACTTCAAATCCTATCCATATTTATAGTTAAGTATAATTGTCATCATCATTCTCGCCATCAAAAGCTTGTCTGGAAGTGATCGCTTTTATAGGGATAAGACCATTATACATTTACTTTTATTTTATTGTTATGTGTTCTTAATGTGTAAATTAAAGCGTTTTCATTAATTCATTCATCATTATGAGCAGCCGATAGAAGTTTATGAATTTTCCAGAAAATCATACCGCATCCTGGCGTAGAATGCGCGCGCATTTTAATGTTCGCGTAAATTCACCGCAGACATGGTGTTTAATTGCCCTGATAATGTTCAAACTCAGCATTGCTTACCCTCGTCAGTCGAGAGTAGGCCTAAAATGGTAGGTACTTCTACAGTAGGGACTTCTTAGGTGACTATTTTGATGACGGGCTTGCCTTAATCACCACGCAAGGCAGGCGAATTGATTATCGCAGTACTTACCATGAGCTCTTGTAGCAATTCAGTTCAAAAACTATTCAATAAAAAATATCGGTTTTGTGATGTCTGCAGCTATATTTAAAGGCGCAGTAGCAGAAGGTCTATAGACTTCTGCGATTAAAGTTATTCAATGATGACGAATGTCAACGACCGAACCGATATTTTGAATTTGAACTGAATTTCTATAAAGGTACACACTATGCCGGCGGCCCAGCCGGCGGGCATGTCGCCGACGAGCCCGGTGGCATGCCCGGCGGGTATTCTGTGTACCCGCAGCATTCCCGCGCGGCAAAAAGCCGCCCTACGTACCTGCGACGTATAACAAGTCAAAATAAAAATAAAAATTGTGTTAAATAAATAATAAATAATGAATATAAATAAATGACATTTTTAAAAGCCCTTATCCCACACTAGGATTCCCTTGTCGATCCACTAATATTATATTTTATTTTACAGTTTTAGGAAAACTTACAGCTATTACAATTGTGTTGATGAAAACAAAGTGGTAAAAAAAGGTTAATTAAAAGTTTCCACAAAATAAAAAATTATCACTTTTACCTATTCCAACGCCGCCGGGTCATCTGAGGCCCAATTCTCTAAATTATTTTAAAACTACACTGAAAGTTAACCGAATCGAGACTGAATTATGAATTGACAGAAAGTTGGTATTCTGCTCCCTTATAAATAATTGAGCCATCTACTTAAGCTAAAATTATCGAAAAAACTTTGAATCGTTCAAGTTTCGGTCACATTTCGATATAATCACATTACAGTGTTGTATTTTATGTTTAGAGAATACCATTTCTGACATTAAAGAAATCGAAACATGATCTGTACTCTATTTTAACTATTTTTAAGTTAGAGAATTGGACCTCAGACGAGATGCAGTTTTTCATAGAAACCTGCAAAAGTATTGGTTCCCACTAATGTCAACAAGGTAATTTAGGCAACATCATAGGTAAGCAACGCAGGAGCTGTCAAAGTTTAGTGCACACTCAGAATAATGACTAAAGCAATGTGCACACGTAAGTGGTCGATATCACGTGTCGTTTAGGTCCCGGGGACGTTTTCCAATGCGGAACTCTCACCGCACTTGTCGAAAGTTGGCTGAACGAATTTAGTTCAAAGTTGGCCGCATTACTTTTTTAGCAGTTTTCAGAACTCGCATTCAGATAATTTAAATAGTTTAGTTTACTTTGTATTGTAAATTCGGCGTTTACCTTCACCATAAAAACGTGGTCCTAGTTAAAAGCTTGCCGTAGTCATCATCATCATCATTAACTTTAGACGGCAACTGCTGGACGAGGCCTGGCCAAAAAATACAATGGGAGGAATTGCCAAGCTTGGCAGACGGATTGGTGATCGCAATATTGGTGTTCAGTACTCAGGTAGATGCTGCTGCCTCTTCCCAAGTGTAATCTTAGTTATCAGTTATAGTCTTAGAGCCTTATTCATAACTAGTTGCGCCCCGTGGTTTCACCCGCGTGAATAATGATGAAAATTGATGATGATGATGATGATGAAAAGTAGCCTATGTGTTAATCCAGGGCGTAAAGTATCTCCATTACAAATTTCACTCAAATCCATTCAGTAGTTTTTACGTGAAAGAGTAACAAACATCCATACTCACAAACTTTCGCGTTTATAATATTAGTAGGATTATTTTTTAAAACTATTTTGTTCTCTCCGATGCAAAATGTCATACGTCAAAACAATAGACAAAAACTATATTTTAACGAAAATAGGTTTAAAAACGATTATGAATATGGGGGTTAGTTTATAAGAAGTACGCCAACCCACCAACCGTCACAAACCAGATTCGGCTGGTAGAAAATGCTGTTAGCATTAAGCCCACCTTTTTGGTACATTTTCTTGTTTGATACACAATAAAGAATAAAAAAATAAAAATAATAAAAAAAATCCTTTAATCAGCTTTTGCCACACCCATGGGAGGAAATGGAGAGGTCTAATAATCAGGCCGGACACACCATGGCATTCAGACACACTATGGCATAATGAAAAATATTGACGAAAATAACTAAAACTTATACCACAGATAATTGTAGAGCATAATGCTCTGCCAGCCAATATTTAGAACAAACTTACTCAAATTTGCCCCAATGTCACACGCCATCCGTTTAGTTCATTTCTTTCGAATGAGAGTTTCATTCGGATAGGGAGATAGCGCAACTTGTTTTGGAGAAAGTTGAATAGTTGTGGTGCCCATTAGTAATATTATAGGTATTCCCCAGTAGGTACCTACTTATTTTTAAGCTTGGTTCTTTGTTTTTATTTTATATAATCATGTGCATATAACATCGCTTTAGGTCCTACTCTGTTAAGGTGTTATAATAGTTTTTTAATGAATAATGAAGGTTTGCCTGCGACGCAGGAGGTTGCGGGTTCGATTCCCGCCTCGGAACAAATATTTGTACGATCTGCAGATATTTGTTCAGGGTGTTCTGGGTATTTTCTATGTATAATAAAAAATATCTATCTATGTAATGTATTTGTATTAAGTATATCAATTATCTAGTACCCATAACACAAGCTCTGCTTAGCTTGGGGCTAGATAATGTGGTGTGAAATGTCCAGCATTTATTATTATTATTATTATATCACTGCACCTGTACGGCTAGCACAGACTAAATTATTTTACCAAGACTAGCGTCTTCGTAAACGCTACCGCAAATAAGACGACTGCAAATTTTAATATTGGCCAATGACATCGGTGTAGCTGGAATTCATTGTAATTTGATTGGTTAATATTTGATATTTACTATCGTCTCGCTAATAGCGACTCACTATCGTTATTAACGTTAGTCAGCCTGTGCTATGCTAGCCGTACGGTTCTTTCTTGGTCACTCGGTTTTAGGTCAGTAACAAGCTTAATGTAAGTTGACCCTAAAAAAAGGGCTTAGTCACCAATAATAAAAGAACCAGTGTAGTGAGAGGTTGTAGTGCGCCTCGTACAAGTCCTTTCATTCACATGTAAGGTATACTAAATACTAAGCATGATCCAAGACTTCCACGAACATAGTGACCTCTGTGGCGCGGCGGGCGAATAGGTTGCGGGTTCGATTCCCGCTGCGGGACAAATTTTTGTATGCTCTTCAAATATTTGTTCCGGGTCTGGGTGTTATGGTACCATGGTACTCGTAGTTCCTGATACCCACGACACAGGGAATCCTAGTGTGCTCGATCATAAGGGATGTACGGGCTTAGTACGGGTTTTGATAGTTTACGAAACTATATGAAGTTTCGTTTCCTTCCATACATTTACTTGCAGCGCCCCTAACGAAAACGAGAAGAAAACTAAGGACGCTGTCAGTAAATGTATTGGATGGAAACGAAACTTCATATAGTTTCGTAAACTATCAAAACCTGTACTAAGCCCCCTTGACTATGTATGTGACTGTTGGGTGTTATGTTATGTTTGATTAAGATTGACTCAGATTCATATTCTGATCCAGATTGTCTAAATTCTGGAACAATTCGGTTCCAAAGCGCCTAGTCCTGCGGTGTAAAGATAATATACTTATACATGCGCATACAATTTTGTACGAATGCTTTTGCTACTGAAACAGCGTCCGTGTGATCTAACGGAATAGCTTCAACGAACTTAGTAAGCTTGCATTGTCTAGTGAGTACATATATCATACCATAATAATCTTTATGTAAGGGCTTATTATAGCTTATTATCACTTAAGTTGTGGAATGATTTCACGCCGTGGTTTTCTCTAGTGACAACATAAACAACAGACATAAAGCCGCGTGGCCTGATGTTGCTCTGCCCCTCGACTGCTAAAATGGAAATTTGCAATATCTGTACTTACCTATTTACATGTTTCTATCAGATTATTATTTATTAGTATAACAAGCGTAGCGTGTGCTGTCTTGCATATTTTTGCTGATATTTATTTACTTTTGACTACCTTTCTAAGATTTTTAAGTTCTCATTTACTATGTATCAGCAACTGCTTGCTCCGAGGCACCACACAGGCGCTTCTCACCTAGTGGTAAGACGGACCATTTATGTAAGCCAAGCCGTGTTTGTTGCCTGATTCTTCTAGGCTTGGTCGCGTTGGAAAAGGAGTAATTTTAGCTTATAAGACGATTCAAAATGATCCTTGTGATTTCAATGAATAAAGTTCTTTTTTTTTTTAAAAAAACATCTGTATGGAGTTCTTCAAAAAGGGCGTTTTAAAGTTCTTAAGGTGATTGCTCTCGCATGTGGCGCGAAATTCAAATTTTATTGCGTTTTTGCTCATTACAGCTCATCAACACTTCTTGAGATAGTAAAAACTGATTTTGCGAAAACTAGGAGACCTAACACACATGTTTTAGTTTATAGTTTCACATATAGATCATTACTTCAGCTACGAATACTCTTCAATGATTTTTACAGTGTTTTTTTGGTTTAAAGGTATGCGTAGCTTAACTAATGACATTTATGAGATACTATCAATTAAAACATGTGTGCTAGGTCTCCTAGTTTTCGCAAAATCTGTTTTCTCTATCTCAAGAAGTGTTGATTAGCTGTGATTTACAATAAACACAATAAAATTTGAATTTCGCGCCACATGCGAGAGCAATCACCTTAAAGAGTCGGCAACGCGCGTGTGTGATGCCTCTGGTGTTGCAGGCGTCCATAGGCTACGGTAACCGCTTTCCATCAGGTGGGCCGTGTACTTGTTTGCTTACGTAGTAGTACCTATAAAAAAAAGGGCCCAACTATATCTAAAAACACCTCGTTGAAGGCCGTTGGTTACGACCATAGCTTCTTCCATCTTTTCTTTATCCGTCGCTTGGCCAACCTTACAACCCTGTATTTATGTTTTTTTAGATTGGGTTTAGTTCCCGTCTCACCTTCGAGCGTGGTCGCGGTCGTTGCTCATGAGGAAGGACCTTAAAATGGTCAACGAAACGTCAGCAGGAGAATAGTAAAGTACATGGTGTAGAGTCGTAATTTTTCTAAAATACCAAGCCATAATAATTTCAATTCTGTATGTATGTGTTATTACATTGTTTACTTAAACTCGTAGAACAGTAAAACCAGCAGATCCAACTAGATCAGATATTCAATTAAACAATACAGGCGAGCAAGAGGCGCACAGCAAACAAAGATAACTGGAACCTCTGAATTATTTATGATATCACCGGATAGACTATACCAACGATCCAACCGCATACCCAATTTTGTAAGTTCCATGTTTTATAAATCGAACTTGACTCGGAGAACGATCTTGAATGTGTTCCAATTTCAAAATTCCTATACAAAAATGTAATTTTTTGATGTTCTCAAGATCGTTCTTAGGAATCGTGAGGTCACTTCCAAATACCTCAGGACTCTGAAATTTAGAATGCTAGGAGGTTTTGTGAAACAAAAAGAGGAAAAAGTCTTAAATTGAAGATATTCAACTTTTTTACCATTAAAATGGGACGGTGAGTTATGTAGAAAATGTGACTGAAAATCGAAAAGGGCTTTGTCAATTTCGAAATAATTTACGGATCGGCCGGAACCCTGATGGCACGAGTCACACTTATCCATTTTATTTTTTACATAACAACAACTAGTGTGTATTTTAGAGGTAGAGAGCACCGACCGCGACCACGCTCGAATGTCTTGAGACGGGAACTAATCGGTGCTCATGAGGAAGGGCCTCTAAATGGTCAACGAAACGTCAGCAATAGTAAAGTACTTGGTGTATAGTCGTTATTTTTCTAAAATGATACCACGATAATTTCAATTCTATAACTAGGGTGAAGTTGGGACGAGTTGAACCCAATCACCAATCCAATCGGCGTTCAAGTCGGTGAGTTCGTTGAGACTTATTCAGAATTTCAGACAAATATCGGATGGACTCGTAGCCGGCTCGCTACAGTCGCTCCACTTGCTCCAGTCTTACTCTTATTACTATTGTTCGCAATACAAAATCTTGCTTTTTAAATACACTATAAGGCACAGCATGAATGATTAAAAAATCTCGGTCGGAAACTGTT
The DNA here is from genome assembly GCA_951392215.1 of Epirrita christyi. NCBI lineage: Eukaryota > Metazoa > Arthropoda > Insecta > Lepidoptera > Geometridae > Epirrita > Epirrita christyi. The sequence continues at coordinate 14,088,100 of OX595843.1, read as the reverse complement.
TTATGCATTCTATACATTGTTGCTACGGTTTTTACATTGTATTTTTCATTATCTTTCGTCATTTTTGGTTTACATTGTCCAAATATTGTGTCTTGAGAATGGAATTTATTGGTAACGAAAGACTGTAAATATTACAGTACAAATAAAGGTGTTTTTAGGAATCTAATTTAAAAGGAAAGTTGATGAAATATAATCAAATATATAAACCATTCAGTGCGAGATACTAGCCTGAGTTTCAAAAAAAGTGAGCTATGGTTATTTGGCTTGAGGAAGTCCAATATTTAGCTCATTGTACCTACATGTACACTATAAATTGACAAATGGCAGATTACCTTTATGGAAATACTGGGAAATACCTTGAAAACCCCAGAACTATAGTTTTATGAAAAAAACGCGACACACCAGAGACCGTTGTCTAAGGTTGTAAAACGTAGGTACTTCACGGTGACTAAGTCTAAGTCTTACTTTGAAATCGTCCCCGTCTCTACCTAATAAATAAATAAAATAAAAATAAAATAAAATAAGCCTTTATTGCTGTTTAGAAATTTGTGAAACATGTTATTCTTAATTGAATTAAATCTAATCATAAAAAACAGCTTGTCTTTCGACAAAGGCCTCCTCTAAAGATTTCCATGCGTCTCTATCTTTTGCCAACCGGCTCCACTCAGGACCAGCAACTCTTTTGATATCGTCTTCCCAACGTTTTGTTTGCCGTCCCTTGCTTCTTTTGCCATCCCTCGGGTACCACTCTGTTACTATTTTGGACCATTTCTCTTGTCTCTCTCTTAACATATGTCCTGTCCATCGCCATTTTTGTGTTCTACAGACTGTTCCTGCATTTTTAAATTTAGTTATACTTTTTATTTCTTTTAATTTAACTTTATCTTTCCTCTTGACTCCGATCGTACTCCTTTCTATACAAATATAAAACACCCTCCCCCAAGCCGACTGGTCCTCGTGGGGGAAAACGACCAAGACCCTCTCTTTCTAATACGCATGTTTTAACATTTGTGTGACAGTGACAGGAACAGGTCTAAGCATTAGTACGTGCTAAGCTAACGTACTAAGTAACGTCTATATTTATCTCGGCATAAGTTTTTAGCACATGCGTCATGGCGTAGTAAGTCACGGATTTTTGTACTTGTTTTCAGCTTTTGCGTAGTTTTCGTTGTTAAACTTTTATTTTACTGACATCTTTATAATGGAGTACCTAGTTAATATTAGCGTGATATATTTTGGAACGTGCTCATCAAGTCCTTTCATTAGATAACAAACTCATGATATTTATATTAATTATATATTTTTTAAGGATATACAATTTGCAGTTTCATTTAAATTTATTGTGACGTCAAAACATTATATTTCACCACACTGTTTCTATCAGCAAGAGCACGGAAATGAGTACACAGTATGTTATCGTATCGTGAATGTAAATGACCCATGGTGTTAAGGCTAATTAACTTTTGGGTTTGTATTTTTAGTTGTTTAGACAATGTTTCTATAAGTAAGAGACCTTTCAATGGCCTCAAAAGTGCTATATTAGTTTCTAACAGGTTTAGTTTTCCTAAAATAAATATGTAAAATATGTAATATTTAATCCTATAACACGCGGAACGTCAAGATCAAGAAACCTTATTTGTCAAAATTCGTCAAGTAATTTCGAAGCTATGAGAGAACCAGCCTGCTAAAATCATAACCCTCTTGCTTCGCCGTTGTCGGGTAAAAATTACTTTGTCTTTTTGGTACCTAGGTAAAGCTTTTGTTTTTGTACTGAAACCAGGTATGTTGGTGTCTCCACGGAATACTAAACAATTCCTCTGAATAAATGCAAGCGAGGTGATACGGCACACGCCAGATTGCGTAAAAATCCACCTACCCGCGTCCATGAATAAAATGCTGGGTAGGCTTATGAATAACGAACCGACGATGCCAGAAAAGCGTGGATAAAAGATATCCACACAATTGTAAAATAATATTTCTTCTGTCATCATCATAACCATTATCAGCCTGTAGAAGTACACTGCCTTCCCCATAAACTCACACGAAGAATGGTCTGCAGCCGCCTGTATTTCTTTTTTTTTATACTACTAGTTAAGCAAACAAGCATACGGCCCCACCTGATGAAAAGTAGTTACTGTAGCCTAATGGACACCTGCAACGCCAGAGGCATCAAACGCGTGCTCCCGACCTTGAGACATAAAGTTGAAAAGTCTCATGTGCCTGTAATTTTTCCGGCACCTGTACCCTTCAAACCGAAAGACAACATGCGAGCACTAACTGCTCGGCGGCAGAAATAGGTACGATGGTAGTACTTCCCCTGACGAACTCCTTGACAAGAAGTTCTACTACTAACAATCAATCAATCTATCGAGCGGGGGTCTTTCGGTTCTTGGTCGCCACTCTAGGACCTTTGTCCCCCAACGGTTGTCGGTTCTGCGAGCTAAATGGCCTGCCCATTGCCATTTATCTTGAGTTGAACTAAGCTAAGCTGTGAAAATTAATAGAATGTCGTAGAAAAAACACCGCTAGAGAAAACCTATTTGTGCGACTAACCAAACAATGTAATTGAAAATACTTGCTCCGATCAATTTTCACCCCTAAACTCTCCAATAGAAGGTTGTATTTTGAGCTACTTTTTTAATATCTATGGTCCAATTTGTCTCTGATATTTCCCATATAATAGTTATTGCTTTCGAAAGTTTGATATATTTTGCTTATAATCTTGATAACGAAGTTATGAAGTGGAAAAATTTATAACTTTTTACCCAGTGAAATTAAAAGCCTTACATAGCGAATTCAACCACAAAAATGAAGTTGTGGCTGCAGGAAAAGTGTTTTTATAGTATTAAAGAACTAATTGACAAAAAATTTAGTTTTAGGTTTATTTATTTATTTAGGTATTATAGCTTCTTTGACATTTGTGTATTGTGCGTATAATTTTTATGTAATTTAATATTTTAATAATTTAAAGTTTGACGTAGGTACGAGTATATGTGTAATTTTCTTATATAGATGTATATTGCTAGCTTAACTGATATTGTACACCAATATTGGTAAGTGGGCATTGTTTATTTTTCAATGTTTTACAATAAATTATTTTTGATTTGATAAGAAATTTTTCAATTCTATAAATTTTTGTATACTATTTATTTCCTCTACAAACTAGATTTCATCTAGAAACCATTTTGGATTTAATTTGCTTCCATTTTGTAATTAATGCTGAAATTAGAATTCAATCTTTGCCATTTGTACGTGTCGAAGAGAAATTTGAATTATTTTTGAACGATAAATTTAGTGTGGGTGAAATAGTTAGAAATATAGTTTAAACCAGTAATCAATTTATAGATGGTTCACTCCTGACAGTCAAGCCTTGATGATAAATATAGTAAATATTTCAGTAATGGAAATAAAAAAAAAACAACCACTGTTGGTGATTTGTAGGCTTGCAAAAATAGTAACATTACTAGAATGTGACATTTGAGCTCTTAGATAGATGGTCCATTTTATCATACCGTTGCAATTTATTATCTCGCTAAAGTGTGTCACACACGTAGCAGATGCGGTAAGATATCTGGTCTATCTATAAGGTATCTGAGCGCGTATTGTCCATATCGCTCTCTATACTAAACTCAAGGAGCAACAGGCACGTAGCAGATCACTTATATTTTACCATCAAGCATCTGTAGACACCGACATATATCAAAAGATGGACAGATGATATCTGTGTATACAAATTGAAATACAATACAGTTTGAAGGTTTCCGCGTGAATGTATCATTTTCGTATATTATCGTATCTGCTACGTGTGTGATACCTTCAGATGCGATAATTTTTTGTACGCATATAAAATATTACCGCGTCTGCTGCGTGAGATTACCAGATTTAAGTACCTGATTCTGTTTGTGCCAAAAATGACATAAATGAACCGGAAATCCAGTTTAAAGTTACTTATTATGTGCACATAGTGTAGCTAAATACACTAGCTGTACAAAGGTAATGTATTTGGCACTAAATTAGTCTGATGCTCTGTTCTCCAGGTCATCAACAAAAAGATCTTCGGATGCTGATGAGTTTAATCTGTTAATTATGAAATTATACATGTATGATATTAGTACGCGATACCCTACACCGTTGATAAGCTCGTCACAAACAAGTTTTAGTTTTACGTTGTTTATTCAATGCTTGTACATTTAGTTTTAGCTTAATAACTATTCTAGAACTACAGCCTAACACTGCTCTAAGATTGAACCATTCAAAGAAGTTAAATTTGATAGCAAAAACGCTATCCGGAGGTATTATCAATACCTGCGCATTCCGTTTGGTCAAGTTTGGGTACCAAAACAAAACTAAAATAAAGTTCAGTCAAAAAAAGGTTTCTTTAAAAGTTTAAATGAAGGTTCAGTTAAAGAAGGATCAGAATGCAGTGTCAGAGCTATATTTGTGACGGATGATGATGATGAGATTCCATCCGGCGTTTAGCAGAGATGCATGTCGGTAAAACTCTTCTTGTCCTTGAAGATCGGTCCCCACGATCCGTAGTTCTTGGGCTCCTGCTTCTTGGGCGGCTGGTACTTCGATGCCGCTGATGTATTCGGCTTCCTGGAATAAGGGAGAATAACTATGAGTATAGGTACAAGTCACATGATTTTATTTCTGGGTCATGAACTCATGAATGTTGTAAACATTATGTTTGATCTTAATGGCTTCAAAATATTCGATTTTAAGATCTAGCAGTGGATTGGTAATGATAAACAACCTAGACTGTGATCGCTTGCCTGTTAGTTCTTCGCCAATCACGATACGTTTCGCTATGATCCTAAAACCTCAGATATTAGACACACAAGATCCTCATTTTAGCTTATAGCTTCCTTCGTTCGACTTTGGTAGTCTTACCGTTTAGAGCAGTTTTGCTAACATTCCTTGTTGCTCTGTCTTAATATACGAATCCCTCTTCTGGTTAATTATAAAATAGCTACCTAGGAAGTTAAGACTAGGTATGCTTCTCACTCATATAGGAGAAACATCAAGTGACTTGCACGCGTACGTGTAGAGCCTTGCTTCGTTTTCGCAAGCCATGGTTATGGTTTGACGACCTCTTAGGTGTGGGTGACAGCTAAGATGCGAGAGGTTGCTGCGATTACTGCTGCGGAACAAATGTTTGTATGATCTGCAAATATTTGTTCCGGGTCTGGGTGTTATGGTACGACACAGGGAATCTAAGTGTGGGATCATGATTAGTACGTGACTATTGGGTGTTATGTTATGTTATTTTATGGTATGTGCTCCACTCCAGTAAGGGAGAAAGCTGAAGTGTGATACTCACTGTACAGGAGAAGTAACATCTAACGACTTGCACGCGTAGTTAGCCTTGCTGGCGGTCTTGCATTCGTCTCCGCGAGCCATGGTCGGTGCACTGCCTCAGTGAATGCCGGAGGGAGGGATGGATGACGATGGGGGGCGGTGGGATGGAGGGAAGCTACGGCACGTGCTGGATGTGGGTGAGCACTGCGTGTTCTAGACGATTGCCAGTGTTAGCACGGCGACTGCCTTTTCTGGTACAAAGGTTCTTGGCGAGCCTAGAACAAACAAACATTTTGAATCAATACGGGTAGAGAAATTTTTGGATGTATTCTTGTGGTTGTTCTGGTTTCTTAGTTAACATATGGTGCATGTAATTTCAAAAAATTAAGTGGTACTAATATAGAATTGAAACTTTTGTGGTTGGGAATCATTTTTGGAAATAGCCAGATTTTCAATTTAAAATGGTACTATATATGCCAAGAAACGTATCGATTACTTAATTTAAACTTATGTAAAGTTTAAATGAAGTAATCGATACGTTTAATTGTATTATAATTGTACTATATGTAGTACATACATATAGTACAATTGAATTTAAACAGGCTTTGCTTGGTTTAATGATTTGTTAACTTAAATGTTTCTTAACTTATGTATAATGGCGGTTTATATCCGGTTATATACATTGTAGCTTTTATCATTAATATTAATTAATATTTTATGAGCTACCACGTGTTCAGCCGTGGTTTCCTCGTGGCAAACCCTTGACTGCGAAACCAGTTTAATATCCATACTTAGATGCAATATGTATGCATAATCTAAATGCATGAAACCTGTATAAATTAACATAAAATAAGGACTCAACACCGGTTTCAACTGGATTGTTGAGTGATGCAATATGAATCCTTTTTGCGCCATTTTATTGAAATCCCAACACTATGTTATGCAACTTTGACTTTCTTAAATGTTTATGATTATTCGAATTATATAATGAATTATATTCAAATTATAATGTGCCATGGTGTATCCGGCCTGAGTATAGACCCATTCGTCTCTTTTCGTGGGCTGTAAAAGTTTAATATATTAATGATAAAGCCGCGTGGCCTGATGTCGCTCTGCCCCTCGACTGCTAAAATGGAAATTTGCAATATCTGTACTTACCTATTTACATGTTTCTATTAGATTATTATTTATAAGTATTACAAGCGTAGCGTGTGCTGTCTTGCATATTTTTGCTGATCTTTATTTACTTTTGACTACCTTCCTAAGGTTTTTAAGTTCTCATTTACTATGTATCAGCAACTCCTTGCTCCGAGGCACCACACAGGCGCTTCTCACCTAGTGGTAAAACGGACCATTTATGTAAGCCAAGCCGAGTTTGTTGCCTGATTCTTCTAGGCTTAGTCGCGTTGGAACAGGAGTAATTTTAGCTTATAAGACGATTCAAAATGATCCTTGTGATTTCAATGAATAAAGTTCTTTTTGACTTTGACTTTGACTTTGAGTTTGACTTTGAATAAGGGATTACACCAGGGGATGGGCAGCAGCATCCATCTGAGTAGGTACTCAATACCAATACTGCTATCACCAATCCGTCTAACAAGCGTGGTGATAAATAAATGATCAATAAATTTTTATTTTGAATTAAACATTTAAAAATTTAGAAATATTTTTGTTGCATATAAAAATATTGGCAGTTTTTCAAAATCCTTCTATGGATGACTAGATAAATGAGTTATAGGATTTATAAATAACTTCAGATTAATTATGTAGCCAGTTATATTTTCCAAAACTAAATGACTTTGTTTGTCTGATTCGATAAGTCAGTAGCACGGTCTGACCCCGTGAACATCTGCTTAGCATACTTGCTTGTAAACAGAAACCGGTCTTTGAATAAATCAGTTAATATAATATCATATATTTTAATGTTATCTACTTGTTACAAATAGGTAACAAATATAATTCAAAAACCTTAAACATTCCGTCCTCTACTGCAGCGCCCTCTTGTGATTTATGGCTATACAACGATCTAAAAACCTTTTTGAAGTCATGTAAATCGATTGCAAAACACACATAAAATACATAAATTCACGCCTAATTTACAGGGGGGGGTAGGCAGAGACCACGGATTTCCATTTGTTACGATCCTGACATACCTCATTTGCTTCATTCACTCTCTTTACATTCATCATACATTTGCGTTTGGTTTAGTGTACTTTTGACCTGGCCTTTCTCCAAAACCTTTCCGATTTGGTCAGAATAAGTACGCCGAGGTATTCTTCTACTGACCCATTCACATTCTCCTTGTACACATGTTTCGTGAATCTTCTTTCATCCATCAATTGCAAAAAAAAACATATTGTGGCGTTAGAAATAATAACAACACTAACTAAAAAGCAATCTTTTACTATAATCTTTCTTTTGGTAAGAAATTAGATTCAAAAGAAATAAAATGGGCAAGTGTGAGTTAGACTTGCGCCCTAAGGGTTCCGTCCCGTAAATTATTTCGAAATCATCAGAACTCTTTTGGAGGTTCAACCAGTTTTTCCTACAAACTTCACCATCATATTTTAGGAGTAAAAAGTTGAAATTCCCCAATTTTAGACTATCTCTTTTATCACAAATACTGCTAGCATTCCAAATTTCAGAATTGTAAGGTCACTAAGTAAAATCAAATCAAATCAATCAAAAATCAAATCATTTATTTTCAGAAAACAAATAGTCCATTGTGTTAGTAAATTGATTTACGCTAGGTTAGTAAATATAAATGAAAGTCTAAATCTAACTAAAAACTAAACTAATTAATTAATTTGTTCAGGAGTCATCCCCCCATCAAACCATGATCTGAGATGACTCTCTGAACAAGATTTTCACTATCGCGATTTCATACAAGTAAAAAAAACGTTAATTGCCATATCTTTTTAGTTAGTAGTAGTTTAGTTAGAAGCTTTGTTTGTACACTGCACTATAAACTCACAGACCTTTCATCATCATCATCGGCCTATAAAAGTCCACTGCTGGACATTATATAATGACAGTGGACAGACCTTTTTATTGGTATAAATTTCAAGTTGATACCTGGAGCCGTTGTTTGAGAAAAAGGCTTCTCAGACAGACGGACAACAAAGTGATCCTAAATATATAAGGGTCCAGGTTTTTCGTGTGTCGTGTTCTGTGTCAAGGTGTAGAAATCTAAAAATATTCTACCAAGATAGATAATTCTACCACTAACCTAATATATTTATATTATATACAACGTACGTAGATGTTGAAATGTCAAATATAAAGGTAGCGGACATCCTCACCACGATCATGACAATTTTTTTATTTACACTACTTTGCAATCTAACATGCATCGGCCCACCTGATGGAAAGCAGTTACCGTAGCCTAGATGCCTGCAACACTAAAGGCATCACACGCGCGCTTCCGACCCTGAGACATAAAGATGAAAAGTCTCATGTGCCTATAATTTCACCGGCACCCGTACCCTTCAAACCGAAACACAGCAACGTTAACACTACCGGCTTGGCGGCAGAAACAGGTATGGTGGTAGTACTTCCCCGGACGAACTCTTTCACAAGAAGTTTCTAACAAACCATATCCAAACCATGCAAATGTATTATACACTTCTCCTATACCTAGCTCTGCCCGATACTTCTCTTATGCCTTCCAGGGTGCGGCCTACGTTGTTCCCTTGTATTCGTCACTCTAAGACTTCTATAGTTGAATCCTATGTGCCTGTAATTTAACCGGCAACCTTGCTCATCAAAATAAATAGTAATCCAAGCACTACTTACAGGGTTGTTGCAAAAATAAGCAGGTTGTGATACTTCTCACAAGATCTAGGTTCCATAGAGTTCTTTGTGGTTACTCTGTACCAGTAGTAAAACTTAATTGAGTCCATTTCTATCGTACCCTTAGAATAAGGACTCAAGTCTTTATTCTAAGATCGTACCTATGTTTAATGAACCAATCTCTAGTTTTGACTTCTTCCGAAAGTATGCTTCCACAGTTAGATATAACCATACACAGTAGGTACGTAAAGCGACTTGTATTGCCAACTGAGTACCGGTTTGAAGTGTAAGATTGCCGGTGAAATTGCGAATGCAAAGCAATATCGCGTTTAAGGTAATTCGATCATAAGGGTGCATAACTCGTGAAAGACACTTAAAAAGCATCGTATTTATAGAAAGTTCTTACTACAGTAAATCAATAAATCCTGAAGTCTAAATAGTAAAACGATCGCAAAATATCCATATAACAAAAACAACTAAGTAGCAAAATGACTATGTAGTAAATCAATTACCTAAGTGGCAAAATGACTGTAGCAAATCAACTATGTGGCAAAATGACTAAGTGTAGTAAATCAACTAAGTCACAAAATTACTAAGTAACAAAATAACTAAGTGGCAAAATGATTAAGTAGCAAATCAACTATGTGGCAAAATTACTAAGCTTAGTAAATCAACTAAGTCACAAAATGACTAAGGACCAAAATAACTAAGTGGCAAAATTACTAAGTAGCAAATCAACTATGTGGCAAAATGACTAATTGTAGTAAATCAACTAAGTCACAAAATGACTAAGTAACAAAATAACTAAGTGGCGAAATGACTAAGTAGAAAATCAACTACCATGTATATTAAATTGTTTTCTAGAAGTAAATTCGTAAGAACACATTAAAAATTAATCAAGGAAAGATGTTCACACAGAATAGCCGGCCGGCATTAATCTACTATAAGCACCAACGTCAAAAATATAATTCAAGGACATTTTTCTTTGGAGATTTCAAAGAATTTGCCTGGAATCTTTGACAGATGGTCATACAAAGGCCCGTTTGGAAATTGTGTTTCAAATCGGTGTACAAGCAACACACACCACACAGAACACACACACACACACAGAAAACATACACAGAACGTTTCTTTCCATTCGTATCTTGTTGATCTTTATGTACCTGAGTAAATTACCAAAGAATTAAAAATTCAACATTTAGACATTTAGAGAACCCAAGATGGAACTTCCTGTAGAAAGCTGAACTGCTTAAGTAGGTATAGTAAGCGAAAAATCGCCCGCTCGACATAGACCTTCCCCATATGATGCCTACGTGAACGGTCTGGAGTCGCATCAATCCACCGACTTCCTTATATCGTTGGTCCATCGAGACCAGGCAGCCTGCCTTCCTGCACTGTACCGGTTCGTAAACCATAAAGGTTACAACCGTCATTGAAATAAAGTAACTTAACTTAAAAATAAAACTTAAAACTTAACATAACATAACCGGTCAAGTAAGTTTATTCCGTAAGAAAAATAATCACTGATAGAGTCTGTGTGAAAGTGCCACGCCTGTTTGTGTTTGTTGTTTGTTGACGTCGCAGGAAGTCGGTGGGTGGAGGCGGCTCAAGACCAAGCGTCGTGGCATTCTAATTGGCAGGCCTATGTCCAGCAGTGGACTTCTGATAGATAGATAGGGATATTCTGATGATATAAGCTGATAATGATTTTGTTTCCGCACTGATTTAGGTAATGTGAAAACATTTTCCTACTTTCTATAAACAACCTCCTTTTAAAGTCTGTCTAAACAGGAATTGATTATAATTATAATATTATGAAATTTATGTCAAGGGTTTTATAAATAGCCAATAAAATATATAAAATTAATGGGTGATTTCACCAACAAATAAAAAGGCCGATAAACAACTGTTAATGCTTTTTGGTGTTTTCAAAGATTATCTGTCACCTTTACAAGACATTTACTAACTAACAGAGTATGGTGAAATTGGCTCTTAAGATAACAAAGATGATACAATGAAAAGTGTTCTAGCATCTATTTTCACTAACCTTGGTAGAAATTTGTCGGTGATCGCGAATTTTCTCTTCGATTTTGTCATTGACACATACAAGTTATTTTAATTTAGTAACAAATTACACTCCGAATGTAGAATTGAACGGCCGAATGGCGTGGGGACGGGAAAGAACTGGCTCGGCCGGTGCTGCGCGAGAGTATTTAAGAAGGCATACTGGTTTTAGGTAGAACAACTTGTGGAGGCTTCGGCACAGGCTATAAAGAAAGCAGCTAAATCATTTTTGATGCCTACGTGCAAAAGGCCAGGCAGCTATTCCATGCTAGACAGCTAGTGGTTTGAAGAGCACCCTGCGTGTGCGCATGATTATAAGAAATAGGATACGTTAGAAACCACTGCCGTTTCTACCTTAGTAATAAAAACGCATATAATTACTATCTATTTTTATCTACTTAAGGTGCTACATCAATTCAATCAACATTTATACATTTATGTATTATTTCAAAGCCCTTTAAGTAATTAACGGCTGCACCTAAAGTCCTTCAAAAAATATATATTAATATGATTATTCACATCATTGCAAATATTTTTAATTTTTAATGTAATACTTATTTAAAAAAATCTTATTAAATAAATATTAAAAACCGGCCAAGTGCGAGTCGGACTAGCGCACGAAGGGTTCCGTACCATTATCTATAAAAACGGCAAAAAAATCACGTTAAATATTTATTTTGTTCTTTTTTTGATTATTTGAATACATCATCTGACCAATTACCATACAAAATCTGAGTTATACTATACCATGCGTCCGTTTCAATTACTTCTGCATGCTGCTTACATAACGGACGCCCTCTAACCACCATGCTATTCTTTTGGAGTATCCCAGCGGACCTATATTAGACTGTGGTATAAATCTCAATAAATAAGTTCTTCGCGATCGGTTATTCGGTATATATTAAACGGATTCCCATGGTTTTTTCCGCTGACGATACTGACGCTTGATGTCAAGTTTCGGATTCCTGAACAATATTGCGCAATCTGTTGTCAATAACCCCAAGTTTTGTGACGTATACTGGGATTCGAACCTGCAACTAATTTGGTAAGTTCACTCGAACAACTCAATAATTTGACAGGTAACATGACAGCACGTCCATACTGTGCCCCTAGTGAATTTGATCTGACCTAATTGACTACAAGACTTCTAATTCATTATCATCAGCCTGTAGAAGTCCACTGCCTCCGACTAATAATAATATAATAATAATAAGCCTTTATTTCTCTTAATAACAATCTATATTACAATTTATGGTTAGATTCATATAATTAAATTCAATTAGATTCTACCTAATCCCAAATTAAGTTTTATCCTAAATTAGATTTTATTATAAATGAATAAAATTAGATTAGTTACATATTATTTGAATTATTAATTTGTTCTTTATTATTAAGAGCCCCTTTTTGGGTAAAGGCCTCCTCCAGAGCTTGCCATTCTTTCCGATCTTTTCTCTATTATGTTTATTGAAAATCCATGTCTGGCATCCATAAGTGATGCAGGGAGGGGGGGTAGGATACATGAGTCTAGGATTTTTTTCTTAAGGTGTAATGGTAGAGTCGCTCCAGAATTTTCCCCAGCTGTGTGATATTCTTCTTTGTATATCTTGTTTGTAGTTCTTTGCCACTGCCTCCGACTACAATACTGTTAATTAAGTGGAATGCTTTTACTACAACAATGGGTACCAAAATATAATATATATAATATCCTACTATCCTACTCCTACTAATATTATAAACGCGAAAGTTTGTGAGGATGTTTGTTACTGTTTCACGTAAAAACTACTGAATGGATTTGAGTGAAATTAATGTGGAATGGAGATACTTTACGCCCTGGATTAACACATAGGCTACTTTTCATCACCATCATCATCATCAATTTTCATCATTTTTCACGCGGGTGAAACTTCGGGGCGCAACTAGTTAATATATCAATATTGTAAGCCCGAGGGGAAGGGCTGACGCCACACGTCATGGCAAACAACTTTAGTTACGTATTTATTTCAAAGTTTCGAAGGTTTGAGATCGTTGAGCGATTTTAAGACAGCTCAACTGATTCAAATCACTATGTATATAGATATTATCCCCAAGATAATAGCTGCATTGTCATATAAAATATATATATATTTTATATAAATATATATAAAATATATTATTATTATTATTATTATTATTATTATTATTATATGAGATGACTATAAATTTCGAAGTTTTTTTTATTCTATAATTCTTTATTGCACACAATATTACAGACAAATAAACTTACACATAGGACATGTATAAAGGCGAGCTTAACCCTTAAAGAGTTTTCTTCCAGCAAACCTTAGAGGAGTGGGAGAAATTCATGAAATACCTCTTAAACTTTACTCCAGAAATGTACCTATGAATTAAAAGCTTTGAAATTTATGGTAGTGGTTTGGATCAGTTGAGCTATCTTAAGATCGATTGCAACGGTCCTTAGATACTGTTTCATTTATATTTTTTACTATGTATATTATTTTTTTATAAATACGTATCTTATCTATAAATATATTTTTAGTTCATTAGTTAATGTTAATGTGATGTGAAAGTGAGTTTTAATGAATGTACTATCAAGCCCTTTCATTTGATACCATGAATAACTTTTTTTTCGAGGTCGGAAAATTGATGTTTACTTCCGCCATATTTAATTTAGTGTGACGTCATATAGCCTTTGCCACGTGGAACGTCTAGCTAGATGCTTCATATGATACCTCATTTATCCGTCAAATAGTTTCAGAGCTAGACGAGGGAACAGATGAACAAACTTAAAAACATACGCATGAGCTGCTAAAATCATAAACCTCCATTTGCGTTGCTGTAGTCAGGTAATAAAATGGGAGATCGCTTAGGAGACATTTCTTTCAGGCATTCTTTAGTCATTTATTGTGAAGGAATGGTATTGAAAGAATAATAACTGAGTAATAAAAACACAAAGGAAGTACCAACACACAAAGGGTGAATCGTTTTAAATCCTTACAAACAATGTAAGTTAAATTTATTTATTTATTCAAGTGTTCAAATACAAAGAACTTCGTCAGTTTTTGTTATCAGTTTTGTAACTTTGTTCACCTTATTTATGTAACTAGGTTTAGAAAATTCGTCATTGATGGCTCTTTTGTGTCATGTTCCTTCAATTTCCGGATGTAATTAAATATAGTCAATGTAATTTAGTTTTCGTTGCTGTTGACTCATAACTTTAAATGGTTATTATCATCATCATTGTATAGAAGTCCATTGCTGGGCATAGGGCTTCCCCCAAAGAATGCTACAACAAACAATCTCGGGCCACGTCCATCCACCGACTTCCTGCGACCTTTTCAAAGTCAAAGTTAAAAGTCAAAAGTGAAAAAGAATTTTATTCATTGAAATCACAAGGATCATTTTGAATCGTCTTATAAACTAAAATTACTCCTGTTCCAACGCGACCAAGCCTAGAAGAATCAGGCAACAAACACGGCTTGGCTTACAAAAATGGTCCGTTTTACCACTAGGTGAGAAGCGCCTGTGTGGTAACAACTTGGCCTCAGAGCAAGGAGTTGCTGATACATAGTAAATGAGAACTTAAAAACCTTAGGAAGGTAGGTAGGTAGGTTTCAATGTCTTTGGTCCATCGAGAGGAAAATCTTCCTACACTGAGTCGTCTGTTTTATGGTAGCCACTCAAGAACCGAACCTTTATTCCCCATGGCCAACCCATTGCCACTTCAACTTGCTCGCGGGTAAAACCGCGGGCCGCAGCTAATGTACAATAAAATGTTCAACTATTTATTTAAAGTGTATTTACTTAAAGCCGTAACATTGTAAGCGATCACGTTCATAAGGCGTGGACATCTAGGTTATAAGCAATCCATTTACATACTTAATTCTCTTTGTAGGTATAGTGAGATCCAAAACCGGGTTTTGTAATCATAATCTATGCGAACTTTATTAAAGTTTTGTTTGGAGACTATGAATAGCACGAGCATTTACCTACAATACAGAATGTTGATACCTACCTACACTGACAGACACTCGCCATATTTACAGGATAAAAAAAATAAGATAAATAACTTTTCATTTAAAAAATCGACTTCCGCCATTGTATACGACTAAAAATTTGGATGAAAAAAAAGATGAAAGAACCATAGTGGTGAAAGGATTATGATACTTTTTGAATGCAAATGCTTGATTTGTTGCTGAAAATGTCAAAATCGCCATATGTATGCCTACAATATTAGAGGAGTTCCCTCAATTCCTCATGGATTCCATCATCAGAACAGGATTCTGAAAAAAAATGGGACCAATCTGGAAGTAAATCTATTCAAATAAAAAAAGAATTTTCCAAATTGGTTCATAAACGCCGGAGATATGCGGTAAAAACATAAAAAAAAAAAAAAAAAAAAATTACAACCGAATTGAGAACCTCCTCCTTTTTTGGGAAGTCGGTTAAAAATAAATAAATACTGGACATTACACACAACATTACCTAGCCCCAAGCTATGCAGAGCTTGTGTTATGGGTACTAGATAACTGATATACTTAATACAATACATTACATAGATAGATATTTTTTATTATACATAGAAAATACCCCGAAAACCCTGAACAATTATCTGCAGATCGTACAAATATTATAACTAATATATATTATAACACCCAACAGTCACATACATATTTCCGTTAATCCCCGATTTTAAAATTTCTATATATTAAAACTCATTGATGACTAAAATTTTTATAACTAACAATAAAAGTACCTCCTCCAGTACATTTCCTGAAAAACGATGATTTTCGGCCTTTTTAATGTCTAGTCTAATATTGTCTATATGTATGTCTAATGTTTTTTGTGTCTATTTAGTCTCTTAATGACTTTCAAAAATCGCACCCCCCATCCCACTTAGGATTCCCTATGTCATAGGATCAAATATTTGTAGATCATGCAAACATTTAGTCCCGCAGTAGGAGTCGAACCCGCACCTCTTGCGTCTCAGCTCGCTACTCGCCCACTGCGCCACGGAGGTGTCACTCTGCAGAGATACAAAGAATAGAATAGAATAGAATAAAAAATACTTTATTGTACACCATTGATAATAAAAAATAAACAAAACAGAATTTTGATGTCAAAGCGCACCTTGCTCTGATCACCCTTGAAAAAGTGGAGCAAGATCGGCATTTCAGTAGTTGCGACATAGCTGAAGAACAGAGAATTGACCACAAAACAGTTTTGACCCATTTAAAAAATGCTGGATACACAAATAAAGCTCGCATGATAGTGAAAAGTACATTTTAGGGCGGTCTTATCGCTTACGATTTCTGCAAATGTTTAGGTTATTCTACATAAGGTTTAATAACGATATTTTCATTTCGTCTCTTCCGTCGATTGTAGATCCACTCCAACGCAAGTACCGTTGAAGCTGTGAAGAATCCTAGAACAAAACATTTTGTCATTTAATAAGATCAAAGAGGAGTTTTTCCTACTGCAGTCATTCTAGAGAAGGCTCTGTCCAACAGCGGACGTCAATCGACTGATGATGACGGTGATGATGATGATGATGGTGATGATGATTATAAAAATAAATAAAAATGAACGCTAAAGGTTCTGCTAACTACACAACATAACACCTAATAGTCACATACGTAGTCTTGATCCACTAGGATTCGCTGTGTCGTGGGTATCAAGTACGAGTACCAAATCAAATCAAAAGAATTTTATTCATTAAAATCACAAGAATCATTTTGAATCGTCTTATATAAAAGATAAATTACAAATGGTACCATGGTACCATGACCCGGAACAATTAGGTTTTTTTTTTTATGCTACTTGTCAAGCAGACAAGCTTACGGCCCACCAGATGGAAAGCAGTTACCGTAGCCTATGAACTTAAACTTTAAAAATGCGCGCTACTCAAAGTGCTCATACTATGTACCTAACGGTTCATTACCTTACCTTATATATTATTAGTATATAAATAGCAAAACCTAGATTTATAAAGTGCCCAATATTCATAAAAAATTGTAATTTTGTCAAAAAACTTTTATAGGCGCCTTAGCCTGCCAAGTTACTTTGTAATTTTAAGCTGCATTTTTTACTAAACTGTGTTTAGTCTTAATAATTTGTATATTTTATAAGTAATAAAGACCTTTAAAAAAAAAAAAAAAAGCCTATGAACGCCTGTAACACCAGAGGCATCACACGCGCGCTGCCGATCCTGAGACATAAAGATGAAAAGTCTCATGTGCCTGTAATTTCACCGGCACCCGTACCCTTCAAATCGAAACACAGCAAAGCGAACAATACTGCTTGGCAGCAGAAATAGGTACGGTGGTAGTACTGGCCCGGACGAACTCTTTCACAAGAAGTTCTACTACTAACAATCACTAAAACAAAGGTATTTGCAGTTCATACAAACATTTGTCCCGCACCGGGAATCGAAACCGCAACGTCTTGCATCTCAGCCGGCTACTCGCCAGCCACGCCACAGAGGTCATCAGAAGAAAGAACTAAACCAAGGGTTAAGAGTAAAGATACATACCAAGGAATAGCACGAAGAACGAGCCTTGCATATCACTAAAGGTAAATGTTGCGAACCCAAAGCAAGGACTTATATAAAAAAAAGACAACCATGTTGTTTCAAAGGTTTATACAAGACTGCTATTCAAAAGTAGAGAAGTTATCACCAGCCAGCCTTAAGAAGCTCTTAAAGGAGGCTGACGTGGTAAGTGTAAAAAAAAAGTAAAAATAAAAATTGAAAAAATTACATTAATTGTGTGCAAATTACATATTATAACGATGACATTACAAAAGTTGTAAAACTGTGTAGCAGCATCAGCGCCCACCTCCTGAACCTATGAGCAAAGTTCTCTTTGTACAATTTTAAAGAAGTTAAAAACTAGATAATATTAGAATCATAAGAAAATATAAAAAGAAATAATAAAATATAAAACAAAACGATATTACTGGAATGAATGGAACTGAGCTATGTGAATGGTGAGTAGGTGTGTTAATGTGCGTGAGGTGAGTAGAAGTGTTGTTAGTGTAAAGGTTGTTTGCCAACAGTACATACCCAGGAATAGCACGAAGAACGAGCCCTGCATATCGCTAAGGTTGACGGTGTGGTTGTTGACCTCCTGGGCGATGGAGCTGGCGTGCCAGCAGCGGTCGCGCTTCGGAGTGTATGCGCTCAGCCATTTGGAGATAAGACCCGCTTTATGCATGCGGTTTATCCTGAAACAGAAGATCTATTATACCTATTTCTCTCCTTCAGCCCTCCCTCAATTTCCAGCCTAGTCTACCGGAATAAGTTTTTGTTGAAAAATGTATTTTTCAAAACAAGCTTTTTTTACATTAGTGATTGGAACCGTTGAGCTGATCAAAATGAGCCCAAACTCTGCCATGCTACTGTTAATCATCGAAAAGTTCCATTGTCCACCTTCTATCTCCATCATTAGATCAGAGGCCGTAGACAAAGCAAACATTCTAATAGTGATTACGCTAGTAGAAAAGTCCAAAATGTATGAGATTGACGTAAGCTATCGATATGTCACGTGGTCTTTTGTATTGTATTACGACTGAAGAAATAGAATCGCTTCGAAGCGAATACCGTTTGTCCAGGCCGGCAGCTCGCTGTTACTATAATATTGTATTGTCATCGGAACTTGACAGGTATGCAAAATTTCAGCTCAATCGGTTGGGTGGAACTAGTTCAAAACTCAGTTTCAAGATTCTACCCGGACAAACATACATACACTATCATTTTTGGTTTGTTTTTCGGCCGAACTCAGCCGCGTGATTTAACAGCTAGGTATGGACTCCCCAATCCCCATGGATGGAGAAAGCTAAGGGAAGAAATGTTTGGCAACTTTTGGAGGAGGCCTATACCCGCAAGGGGTCCTTAACTAAGTTTTAAGAGATATTTATTAAAGTCAATTGTTATTTTAAGTTTATTTTAGTTTAGGAATATTCAAGGCTTTTTTATTTTATTTTATTTTATGGACTCCTGGCTGGCTGGCACATAGCTCTCCTAAAGCTTGGAAGTTGTAACATGGTTGTAACTTACTCCTTATTGATGACAGCTAGGTATGGACTCCCGGCTGGTACAATCATTGCTATTTGTTCTTCTAGAAACTCTTCTACGCCTGAAATGAAAACATGAATTTAAAAAAAAACATCAACACCATACTGCATCATCTGCTACGTGGTCGCCAATCATGAACCTTTATTCACTAGTGGTTGTCAGTTCTGTGAGCTATATGGCATGCCCATTGCCACTTCAACTTGCTAATAACAAAACATATAACACCCAACAGACACATACGTAGTCATGATCCCACACTATGATTCTCTGTGTCGTGGGTATCAGAAACTACGAGTACCACGGTACCATAATACCCAGACCAGAAACAAATATTTGCAGATCATACAAACATTTGTCTCGCAGCGGGAATCGAACCTACAACCTATCGCATCTCAGCCGGCTACTCTCCCGCCGCGCCACAGAGGCCGTAATTCTGCGAGCTATATCAGTGATCTTGTTTCTTATATGGATCTGCTCGCTTCGCTCACCTAACTAAGAACTTACTGAGTGCAAAATCGCAGGAGTCCTTTTCTATAGCATCGGCGCTCATCAGGTACCGTAGACGGAGCTTCCAGTCGATGAGGGCATGTCTTGAGTTGCGAACCCGTTTCAGTATGCTGGACCCTGAGATTTAATTTCTGGATTTTACTGGTCAGCCACCAATAAGTTATCAAGGAGAGCCAAGCGGACAGATGTGGCTTAATCCTTAAGGGTTAAGCCACATCTGTCCACCCGAAACCACATTTTCCCATAACTCCTTTTATGTTGTCCGTAGCTTCTAGCCAACGATGTTCCTAAACGACAGAAAGGGATAGAGTATCGTATAAAGCCACGTGACCTGATGTCGCTCTGCCTCCCGATTGCAAAACTGTAAATTAGCAATATCTGTACTTACCTACATATTTACATGTTTTTATTAGGCTATTATTTATAAGTATATTAAGCGTAGAGTGAGCTGTCTTACAAACGTTTGCTGAATCTCTACCTTTTGACCTTTGATTATATACACACTAGATAGAGCTTCATGACACAAAAGCGTCGAAAAAAATATCAGCTAACTGTTAGCTGATAAGTCGCTTCCCGCCCCTCATTGTCAATTGTGTTGTCAAGGCGAACGGTCGCAAAGTGAATTGAAATTTGAGCTAGCAATGACGATTTGCGCCATAAAAGTGTGCAGAAATTACAAAGGACGTTTAAAAACAACTAGTAAAGTCACCTACCATCGATAAGTATCCAGAATTCATAGTATTTTCAAAAGTATTCAATAAAAATAATCAACTTATTAGCCCCGATTATTCAACTCAAGCTTGGCACTTTTGTCTGTGTTGCCAGTTTTTGAATGCTAAATTCCTTATGGTGACTGAATAAATGATTCCTTATAAAGTGAGAACGTCGATTGGGTTCACCTGCTTTTACTTTCCTTCACTTTTACCTATGAAAAGTATAGTAGGTATGTAAAATATATCGGCCTCTGTGGCGCGGCGGGCGAAGGCATACATACGTTATCTTATCCACTCTAACTAATGCCTATAGCGATGATTAATCAAAAGATGACCGAGATGAGATTATATTGTGAGTTGCAAATTTAAAATATACAGGGTGTTTTTTTTAAATGGGACAGTATGGGGATATCCATAAGAGATACGGGAAAACTGACTTTGGAACCATTTGCTCATTTTCAAAAACGATTTTGGCACAGTTATTTTTTTGGTCAAGCGTGAGTTCTGCATAAAAATGAGTAGTTTTGATCAAAAAAATTTTTTATGCGTATCGACTCAGATACGCATAAATTTTTTTTTTTGATCTGTTTTATGTAAGCTTTGTTTCATTTTATCGGAAGAAAAAAATCTGAGCAGCAGAAGTTAGTCAAATTTAATAAAATGTTTTCTCATACAATTTGTAAGTAATCTGATACATACCTACGTTAAAACTATCGCAAAAAAAATGGCCTCCCTCTTTCTTTTTCCAGGTACGGGTACGTTTCAGAATACCTCTAGTGGCCTTAGACAAAGATGTTCGTATTAAAGTTTGACTAACTCCTACAGCTCTGATTTTTCTCATTTCACGAGACCATCAGAGTAGTAGAACAACATTCACCACACATCTTTGTCTAATGCCACTAGAGGTGTTCTGAAACGTTTTTTTTTTCAGTTTTTTCAGAATACCTAATGATCCTATAGTTCACAGTCACTGGGTGAATATTATAAAAAAAACAAAGTTTGTTTTTTATTGACTTTTTTTCCCACACGCTCGACATAATCACAATATCGCTAGTCTATCTATCTCCATTCTGTAAAAAATCAACAGATTCCACTGTTTGTTTTCTAGTAACCGGCAAAACTTACTTACCCGAACATAGTCAGTTTTTCCCAATAAATTGGGAAATATGTCAGTAGCTGTTATCTTTACGCACGCAAACAGACACAAAAGCAATGACGTGACGCGAGTGTAAGACAAAGCTGCGCGCATGTTTGTGTGTGTAGACACGCACACGCGCTAGCAAAGGCTGGCCTGTTTCTTTTGTAGTGTTTGCAGGACGAAACTCTATCTAGTGTGTGTATAATCAAAGCTTTTGACCACCTTCCTAAGCTTTTTATATTCTAATTTTCTATGTATCAGCTTCTCTGGGCACACAGGCGCTTCCCATCTAACGGTAAGACTGATCATCAAATTAAACCAAGCCGAGTTTGTTGCCTGATTCTTCTAGGCTTGGTCGCGTTGGAACAGGAGTCATTTTAGTTTATAAGACTATTCAAAACTATCCCTGTGATTTCAATGAATAGAATATCTCTTAACTTTGAGTTTGACTGTATGGGAAAAATGCGTTTCCGGGTAAACAAATATGGCTCAACCCAAAATTATTTATGGCTTAGTACTAGAACACGTATGTGCGAAATACTACGTGCTCTCAAAACCAGAACCTACAGAACAAACAATTCGAAGACCTGTGATATGAAAAGAGCCTCAACAAGGCGTACAGAATCCTTTCATCACACTGGTTCTTTCACCATCAGTCACAAGGCCTTTTTCAGGGCCACCATAATTCTATGGTTACTGATCAAGGTGACAAGAAAGAAACAGAGACAAGCAGTAGTGTTCGCATTGCTGTGTTTCGGTTTGAAGGGTACGGGTGCCGGTGTAACTACAGACCCATGAGACTTTTCATCTTTATCTCTCCAGGGTCGGCAGCACGCGTGTGATGCTTCTGGTGTTGCGGGCGTCCATAGGCTACGGTAACTGCTTTCTATCAGGTTGGCTGTAAGCTTGTTTGCTTGGCGAGTAGTATAAAAAAATAAAAAATAAGATACAAGCAGTAAGGCCTTACCTGCCCCAACATTCGCTTCAATGGCACCAGTGCTGGTGGTGATCTCTGCTCCTTTGAAGAGTGCGCTGTACTTGGGTTCTTCCGATTTCTGTAACATAAAAATGGGTTTTAAAACATGTACCACGATGCCTCATTAGCTCCTCATTAGCTCATTAGCCTATGGACGCCTGCAACACCATAGGCAACACACGCGCGCTGCCTACCTTGAGACAAAGATGAAAAGTTTAATGTGCCTGTAATTTCACCAGCAACCGTACCCTTCAAACCGAAACACAGCAATGCGAGCACTACTGCTTGGCAGCAGAAATAGATACGGTGGTAGTACTATCCCAGAACGAACTCTTTCACGAGAACTTCTACTAACAAACTATTTGGGTTTCATATCACCAACCTTTAGTTCCATCTCCAAAAATGATCCTTTACTCAACGACCAGGTGTAGGTGTCTCTGTTCTCCACCAGTTTACCCACAGTGGTGACCGGCATCTCCTGCTTGGGGAAGGTGAGGAAGGCGACCAGGTTGCCGGAGTATGTGGTCACCACGACCAGCACAACCAGCCACCACGTGCCGACGACCAGCCGTCCACTGTCGGCCCGAGGGAGGTACATACCACCTGGCGGTACAATTAATGTTACTATGACAAAAACATAACATAACACCCAAAAGTTACATAAATAATCTTAATCCCACACTAGGATTCCCTATTTCGTGTGTATCACGAACTACGAGTACCATGGTACCACAAAACCCAGACCATGAGCAAATATTTGCAGATCATACAAGCATTTGTCCCGCGACGGGAATTGAACCCGCACCTCTTGCGTCTCAGCCGGCTACTCACCCGCCACGCCACGGTGGTCGCCAAATACAAACAAAGAAATACACGAAATGATTATGACTCCAAATGCACGAAAACTTATTTTCGAAACCAAACCAAACGACGCGGTAGAGGAAGGCTCTCCACTCGATGGACTCAAGACATTATAAACGTTGCAGGAAGTCGGTGGATGGAGGCGGCTCAAGACCGTGCTTCGTGACATTCTAAGGGGGAGGCCTATGTCTAGTATGTCCTTCTACAGGCTGATGATGATGATGATGATCATTACACACAAAACTCATTACCGAAGAAGACAGGCCCAAATAAAAACATACATTCATACATAAACACAAGCCATTTTCCCCAAAGGGGTAGGCAGAGCCTCAAAAGGCTTCTTTTTACCGTGGCGTGGGTTGCACAACCGCAGGAATATAGACGTGACAATTGGTGAGCTCATCGCCTCCATTGCTTTCCACGACCAACTCGGCTAACGCTTTCTTTCATTAATTAACTAAGCTAGCAGCCAGGACAAATCTTATCCCACTTACCAACCAACTGAACCAATGAAACCAACGACTTGACTGATGACTTTCTGGACCAATGAAAACCCATCACTTTGGCAATTAACTCACCTTGTTGTAACAGAGCCCCATAAATATACCATAGGCAGTTGTGAATAGTGGCGAGACCTCCCTGGCGTGTTATGTCCATGGCTTCGTAATAAGGACTCAAGCGGTGGACTATGTACAGGGTGGGCCCCATTAGGATCACGGCGAAACCCAGGCAGAGCCATGTCTGTGAACAGTTTTGAATTCTCATCATAGATCCGCGACCATGACATTTAGGTAAGGGGCTATCCTTATCAAGTACCATCTTCTACCTAATGATCATTCTGTTTTTTTTTTTATTTATGTGTTTTTTTTCTGATAACTTTTTATTTTATTTTATGACCTAGAACAATTTTGCATGTTTGTTTTACTGAGTTTGTGCATCAAAATCTAATATAATAGATATCTAAGGACACTATTTTAGTACTAAGTCTTGTTGCGTCTTTTCTTATTGTACCCGAAAATGTCCAGTATGGTTCCATAGGGGGCGTTACCTTGCCGTAACACAGTTTTTTTTAATCTAGCACGAAAGGTAAAGTTCGCAAACTAAATAATATACTGTCATCATTTTTATAAATTATGGATGCAAATATTCCTTTAACATATTTTATAGTCTGTTTTGATAAGTATCTATTTTATCTAATCGAAATACAATAAACTTATCTTATGAGGATGAAATTATTAATCAGAACCTTGAGTTGATCAATTAAGTTTAAGTTTATAGAATTTTTATTTCTCAAAAAAGACAATAAGTCACTTACATGAGAACAATATTATAAGTAAAAATTACATAAGTCGTTCTGTAGGTAGCTATAGTTTAGGTATATCTAACACATCTACTTTTCTAAAAGTGTATGATCCTGGATTATATGCTGACCAAGTTTGGATTTAAATGTGTTACATGAGTTTACATTTTTTATTTCTGAGGGTAGATTGTTATATAGCTTTGCGCCTTCACAAATAACCATTTTTTTGCCAAAGTTCGTTCGGGTCCTGGGTAGCACGAGAAAACTAGCTCGACGAGTGGTCTGTTTCGTTATTTGCTTTCGTGTGGTGAAGGCTAGGTTAGTATGGATTTTGTTGTTTAATATTTTTCTAACAAGAATGCATGTGTTATAAACATACAATTGTTTAAGGTTCATTATTTTAGTCTCTTTGTAAATTTTGGCCGCAGATGTTATATAAGGATAGTTAAAGAGTATTTTAACAATTTTGTTTTGTGTGGTCTGAAGTTTAGCTAAATTCGTTTTATCGGCGCTGTATTAACCCAAATACTACTAATCATCCATCGATTAATCCTCGATGGTATTATCTGCAGAGTTCTTGCAGAGGAGTATCATACGGAACCTGTAGCTTGGCTGCAATGTATTATCACAAATTGGTTTTGATCACTTACGTCTGTTGTAAAAGGCAACAGGAACAGCATAGCTCTGCTAAGCTCCCTCGGCCTGGCGATCATGAACGTATAGGATTGAGTGCTTATCGGTATCGTGTAGTTTATCCCTGAAATAAAAGACATGAATCTCAAAGTTAATGGCTGTAATTAACCACAACACTTGCCGTCAAAGTACCACCATATAGTACAGTCAAATTAGGTGATTTTTTGCAAAAGTGTGGAACTAATTAGATGTAGTCATGAAAACTTTTCTAATTGTTTTGTATGGCTTAAAAATCACCTCTAATAATAAGCATCAGTAATTTCACCCTCCGGAACAGGGTGAAATAGGGTGAAAACCTTAAAATATCCGTAACTTAATGGGGGAAATAGAAGTAGTCGGTGCAATTTGGCATAAACTTTGAACCGTTATGATCTACATTTGCACCAAGTATTTTATAAATCCGAAATACGGAACATACAAAAAAAAAATTTACAAAAAAAACTTTTTGTGGTTATTACGGCTCCGGGTAAATTAAGGTAGTCGGTGCAAATTGATAGACTTATCAGAAAAATGTTCAAAATACATTACCAGGTTTGCACCTTGGTGCGTCTCACGGAAGGCACTTTTCCATATTTTATTGTCGCTCTACTTCGGGGAAAATTAATGTAGTTCTGGAAATTGACTTAAACTTATTCATTTCATTAGTACTACATCCGCCGGAAGTTTTATACTGGTTTTTTTTTACGGAACATACGTTTGTTCAACACTGTGTTCCCTACATGCACGTGGTTTTTATTAAAGTCATAATGCACTAAGACAGTCTCTCTATACGTAATTTAACTTGCATCAAGTAATTTCTTTCTATTTTAAAATTTACGGCCTTTTTAAGTTTATACCTAATATTTAAAAGGGTTCCGTAAGCGCCAGAAACGGTGCAAACCTAAGATAAGCTTCTTTTCGTGTCATCTAACGTTTCCATAAGAATCCACGACTACACAACTTAGGTACTTAGGTATACATAAGTCAAAATAAAAAATCCGTATCAAGACGACGGTTCGATATCGGTCTGGTTGGTAATATTTGGGATATTAAAAAAATCTTAATATTTCCCTGTATTTAGTATATTGTGTATATATACAGGGAAAGGGAATACAGGGAATTTGCTGTGGCGCTATTTATATACCGTCAAGAGCCCCACTCTTTCAATATCTCACAAGAAATTGCTAAGTAATTAGATAGATTATAACCGGTTTAACTTACGCAGATTATTTTCGAGTATACGACCCGAGGTTTCAAGCAATTTAGATGCTCTTAATCATGTATGAATAATATACGTAAGTTAAACCGGTTATAATCTATCTAATTATGAATACAACTTACGAAAGTTTTTATCAAAAAATTGCTAAGTCTATACATTCCAAAACGACTTAAATTTTTATTTTCCTGTAATTAGTGTGGGTTAACACCTATTAAAATAAATAAGTTATTTATTCAGTGAAATCATAAGGATCATTTTAAATAAGTATAGTCTACATAACTAAGTGAATTCGAATCACGCTCGGGTGTGTACTACACTTGTTTTCTTTTCATAAAACCGTATCTCTTATTTTATTTTGTTGTGGTTTTTATTTTATTAAAGTCGTATATAAATAAATAAATAAATAAATAAATAAATAAATAAATAAATAAATAAATAAATAAATAAATAAATAAATAAATAAATAAATAATAATAAATATTTTTGATGGCATTATAACCAATGTAGCTTATTACAAAATCATAAGTGTAGCGAAACGAAATTGAATCGTATTGTGTGATTTTTCAAAGGAGCGGAAATTGTCCACCAGAGTTTTAGTAAAACTACGCTTTACTAAAATATGACTTGACTGAGACTTTGACAACTTGGAAAGAGTGTTACGTTGCAAATTGCAAATTAATCTAAAAAAACTTAACATAACATAATATAACATAACACCCAACAAACATACATAGTCCTGATCCTACACTAGGATCCCCTATGTCGTTGGGTATCAGGAACTACGTGTACCATGGTACACTTGCAACCGGCAAATACACAAGCCGATTCGAGTGACGCCAAATACAATAAAAAACAAAAAAATAACGTAACGAAACAAACCTGGTATTGGATCTGGTAGAACAGTGAAAGACGCTGCGGCCAATGCTACCTTTCCTTTGGCTATTGCAGCCATCGTCAGCAAAGCATTTTTGGTGTGCGCCAACTGAAAAGTTCCAAATTATCAATACCACTATCAATATGTATGTTAGTAGAACTTCTTTTGAAAGAGTTCGTCCGCGGAAGTACTACCACTGTACCTATTTCTGCCGCCAAGCAGTAGTGCTCGCATTGCTGTTTCTGTTTGAAGGGTACGGGTGCCGGTGAAATTACAAGCACATGATACTTTTCATCTTTATGTCTCAGGGTCGGCAGCGCGCGTTTGATGCCTCTGGTGTTACAAGCGTCTATAGGCTACGGTAACGATTTCCATCAGGTGGGCCGTATGCTTGTTTGCTAGCCAAGTAGTATAAAAAAACCACCATAGCTACAAAAGTTTGAATTTACTTTAACTTACTCAAGTAAAGTATTGTAGTGGAATTATCTTTAAGAAAATACTCTTTGGCTATTAGATAACAGTTTTTACAGTCTAAGGGATATTTAATTTCGTAATTAATTTTATTTGTATGTTATTTATGTTGTTTTTTTATGTATGTTATGTGTATTCTAGCAAATAAACGATTGAAATTGAAATTCATTGCAGTTACAAAAATTAAACTTACACCTATTTGTGTAGCGTTCGATATTTCATGCTTGAGGTCAGTTGGCAGTATTATTTTTATCCTGAAACATAAAAGACATGATACTCTTACAAAGCACGACCACAACACACATCATCATCATCAGCCTAAAGAAGGCCACCTCCATCCACCCACCTTTAGCAAATATATATTATTATTATTTTATTATAGTGTAATGAATAAATAAGTTTTTTAGATATAAAATATGTATGTATGGGCTTCATGTTCAGGTATAATTTACTGTACATTTCCCATTGAAGCCTGAAATAAATTTGATATATTTTTTTACATGTCTTTGGTGCTTCATACACTGCGTCGACTGATTTGTGGCCACTCGAGAACTTTTTATTCCCCAACGGTTGCCAGTTCTGCGAGCTATGTGGCCTGCCTATTGCCACTTCAACTTGCTAATTCTGAGAGTTATGTCAGTGATCTAGTCTTGCCATAATCTGGTCTGGGATCGGGTTCTTCTACGAATGTCCTCATTTCGGTTTCGACGCATATGCGGAGTATTAAAGTCTTGCTTATTAAATATGTAGACAGTCTACGCCGTAGACAAGCTACGAGGTACGGTTTTTTTTTATTCTTCATGTAAATTACTACAATATTGTAGGTAGGTACTCATAACATTAGAGTACAATATTTTAATATCTATAATAATATATCTCGGTAAACCGACGGCATTTTTAAGGTCGCAGGAAGCCGGTGGATGGAGGCGGGTCAAGACCGTTTGTCACGGCATTCTAAAGGTGGGTACAGATTGGTGCAATGCAACATGTAATGTAATATTCTGCCTTACATTGCATGTTCCCTGCTGCCTTGGACGTGTGGCGCGCGCGGTACGCGCATTGACTACGAATCAGAACGAGAACACTGCGCTGCGCGCCCCTTTGTGTTCGTACTAAAAACCGACAAATCACGGATCGCGCACGAGTTGTAACGCTCGGAGCGTGCGCGACCCAGGCGCAGTTCGTGCGCGCGAAGCGTCCACACTATGGGAATTCTGTTACATTACATGATACATTGCAGCAATGTGGACCTCAAATTCTTGCATTGCATGTTGCATTACATGTTGCATTGCACCAATCTGTACCCACCATTACGGGGAGGCTTATTTTTTGTCTTGGTCTTCTATAGGCTGATGATGATGATGACCTCTGTGGCGCGGCGGGCGAGTAGCCAGCTGTGCGCAAGAGGTTGCGGGTTCGATTCCCGCTGCTGGACAATTGTTTGTATGATCTGTTAATATTTTTTCTGGGTGTTATGGTACCATGATACTCGTAGTTCCTGATACCCACGATACAGGGAGTCCTAGTTTGGGATCAAGACTACATATCCTTACACGCATAGAATCCTTTCACCACACTGTTATTTTCTCATGTCATTACGAAACAGTTTTCGTAATGACATGAAAAAATAACCTGTTTTTATGTGAGATGGTAGCTAGATACCTATAGCTCGAGAATATTTTGGTACTTACGTGAAATTTTTGCTCTTAGCAAGTTGGTTGATGATATCAAAAATGACGCCGCTGTGGTGGACAATGGCCCCAGATTCGTTTGCTTTTAGAATTGTCCACGGAGGATTCTGAAAGAAATCCACACAAGTATATATATTTTATTATATTTTAAAATTTTCAGAAAACTTACATATTTCACAAGAAACTAACTTAGGTACTTATTTTTGAACGAGCGAAGCGAGTTCTCTGAGTCAAATTGGAAGAATCGGCGTTTGTATGTATGTATGTATGTATGTATGTATGTATGTATGTATGTATGTATGTATGTATGTATGTATGTTTGTCCGATGAAAACTTCCAAACCGTTAATCCGATCTTCATGAAATTTGGTATGGAGGTAGATAGTATTGGTACAATTTGTAGGTAAGGTTATGAGCTATATCGGTCAGGGGGTTGCTGAGATATTGGGGTCCAAGAGGGGGTAAAAAAAAAAAAGTGAGACAGTCAGATCAAGTGGGGTGTCTAATGAAAGCGCTTTGGGTGGACATTTCAAAACTGTTTTTAATAACTATTTAGCCTTAGTAGTTTTTGAGATATTAGGGAAAATAAAAAACGTAAAAATCAAAAATTCTGGGGTACTTCCAGCAATTCCACAATGCTGAAATTTGGTATGCTTGTGGCTTTTGTATCACAACTACAGGGAAAAGTCTGAAACTGAAGAATTTAGAAACTTGTACTCCATAAAACATTTACCAATATAACATCCATTGTTGACCTCCCATTTCTAGGAATTTGAATGACGCTGGAGTTCTATGGTTTTTTGTCAAAAGGACGTTATCAATTAATTCGTCAGGTACTTGATATAGGTACTAACAGGTATGTAGTATTACGTCCCGTTGCTTAGCCCTATTAAAGGTTATTTCGATGATGTGTAGGAAATTAGAGTTGTTACTAATAGATCCTGTACTGTACTGGTAGACCTCGGGGTGAAAATTTTCAAAAATAATAAAAGAAAAATGGAAATTACTTGGTTAAGTAGTCGGGCTGATAAAGGTGTTATCGCGAGGTCTCAGTTCGGGGCGAACCACTAGTTAATACTAACATGCAAAGTAAGTATTAATCACCACGCTTGGCAAGTGTATTGGTGATCGCAGAATTGTTGTTAAGTACTCAGGTTGATGCTGCTGCCCATCTCCTGGTGTAATCCTTTAGTCGACTTTTACGACATCCACGGGAGGAGACGGAGGGGTCTATTTTTAGGCCGGACTCACCACGGCAAACTATATCTATATGGTTATAACTAACTATCCACAAAAGGTATAAAAATATATCTATGCTGCTAATACATGAAGGTCTTCGGAATGATTCGCACTGAGCCCGAATGGAGACGATAAACGCTCCTAGCGAACACTTTGTAAACCACATTTTCTATACTAAAATTCGTGTTACACTACACCATACATTTGACTTCGGCCTCAGGAAGAGACGTAAGACGTAAGTTACGGCGTCGTGTGAATCTGGCCTTACAAAAACTATGCAGATGAAATTGATATAGGCTAGGCGTATGCTGAGACGCAGGCCACGCAGGTCCACGCAGGGCAGAGCAGATCAGATTTTGTAAAGCATGGAACGTCATTGAACTACGTACGCTGCGGCGCAGGCACATGCGACGCAGACATGTGTCTGTCCTGCTCCGGTATTGTCTAACGAACTGGTAATCGCTTTCAATTACGATTTCGCCGTACATTGCGCCGCATGCTTCAGCTTATTGTCACAAGCACAAATATTCAAAACATAAAGCGCAATGTACTGTAAAATCGGAATTGAAAGCGATTATCAGTTCGTTAGCCAATAAAGGGGCTGCTCTGCGTCTCGTTGTAGTGCCGGCACAGAATTCTGCGCGACGCGTGCACGTCGAGACGTGTTTATTAACAATATTTTATAATGTTGTTGCAATGACAGAACATTTAATTGAATTAGTTCGTTGTGAACCTTGTTTGTATGATACAAATCATCCAGACTACGAGGGCTGCACTAAAAGTATCGGGAATGGAATATTTCCACTGTTTCTGTCATATTAAAATCTTTTTAATTGAAAACTCCTTGGTTTTAATAATCGAATACCATTTATTTATTTAAAAAAAGATTCTCGGTCTTGTCACAAGGTTTTGTCAAACTTGTTTAGTCGTTGAGAAAATGGAATTGACTCGAGAAAATTCAAGAGCGATGATTTATTATGACTTTCGAAGTGGTTTAACACAAAAACAGTGTGTTGACCGGATGATTTCTGCATTTGGTGATGAAGCCCCATCCAAAACCACAATTTATCAATGGTTTGCTGAATTTCAACGTGGACGTGTCAAGCTCAGTGATGATCCCCGTCAAGGTCGTCCAAAAACTGCAGTCACCCAAGAAAACGTTGATGCTGTGCGTAAGCTGATTGAGGAAGATCGACATGTGACATACCGCGAAATTCAGGCAACTTTAGACATTGGCATGAGTCAAATACAAATAATCTTGCATGAACAATTGTAAAAAAGTTGTTTTCCCGATGGATACCGCATTCGCTCTGTGAAGAGCAAAAAGCGGCGCGCGTTACTTGGTGCGTCAGAACTCTCGAAAGATTCCACGCAGGATCCTCAAATGCTGTATACAACATCGTATCAGGTGACGAATCCTGGATATACGCGTACGAACCCGAAACAAAAAAACCACTTCCTTGATTCCCGAAATTTTCAGTGCTGCCCTCGTATTCAAAAAAGACATTGAAAGAGTTATTATGGATGAGAACTAGCTAGGATGCGAATGTCAGTTGCGTCGCAGCATGCGGAGGGGGCACATGTCTGCCTCAACTGCCCTGCCTTGCACTGTGCTGTACTGTGCTGTACTGTGCTGTGTTGCGTCGCCAGTTTCTCAGAATACGCCTAGCCTATTATGTCTTCGGCCCTCGCCTTACGTTTTACGTCTTTTCCTCTGTGAATGATGTGTTATGGTCGAAACTTACGTGGAAACTGATGATGGGAAGTTCTTTTCCTCTAAATCCGTGTTCTACGTGAGGGAAGAGGACATCCGTGAATGTCACAGCATCGACTGGTCTCCAATATCCAACCTAAACCAGTGATCAATTTAAAAAACTAAAAGACCGACTGCAGTTAAAATAAATTAGTGATGTTTACTTGAATACAAAACATACAATGCGTAGAATGCGAGTGTGAAATATTTCAAAGACGCTGACAAGAGTTGAATATACGCTTCACATAAACGTATTTTTATATTTAAAATATATGTTAATAAAAATAGTAATAAAATATTTATTTCAGACTACATGGGAAATGCACAATAGTATAAGTATGTTAATCTTCATCATATTTCCAAGGGCATACCAAAATCAAAAATAGGACTTTGATAAAAAAAAAATATAAAAAAAACGTGACTAACCTTTAATAAGCGCTTCTACCGTAAACACCTCTATTACAACAGTTAAACAGTTTAATGTTGATAATATTATCAACATTAAACTTTAACATTAATCGTTAATACATTTAATAAGAGTAACATATACCTAACATTATTAACATCACATTCAATAACGCAGCAAATATTTGTATAGATTTTCGTGATTTCAGCTTACTTTTAAGTTACCAACTTTTATTTACAGAAAGAGTGATACAAATACCTATAATACAAAAATAGGAGTTTATGAAACTGTTGCATAATAAGGGTTCTTAAAACACGAGTGTGAGTTTTTATAGCATCACACGAGTGTTAAATTATGTGCAGTTTCATACACCACTTTATCTAATCTCATGAAATAGGTAATATTATATTTTAAAGTCTTGGTAACATTTATTGTAATACCTTCTAGATTTCACTGGTAAAAGGTTAATTTGTTCGTTGCAGCTTCGAGAATGTCCGGTGGTGTAAATTCTTTTTCAGTATCGTTCAGTTCATTCTTCCGTGATCGCTGCTGTCGTTTTCAGACATTTTTTAAAACAAAAACTAATTTGACAATGAAATTTGCGTAAAACTACAGCTTATATTTGCATTTATAATATGTAAACGTTTAGCGCCAAAATCCATACGCGCGAGCGTGTTGCACCGCGTCCACAGATTATGTATAGAAAAACTGCATTGCAACCTCCTTGGTCCAAGTGAAGTTGTATCGTATTGGAAAAAAAGTTATATTATGATACAGTTGTCCATAGAAGAGCTGTATCGTAATATAATTTTTTAAATGTATTTCGATGGTATGTGCATAAGGACTGTCATTTTAGTATTGTTTTTAGTTGTTTAATCTTTATATTTCAGTATGAGAGTAGATAAAGATATAAGTAAATGAAACAGTTGAGCTTCTAGTCTAGACTGGAGGGCTGCTCCATCGTCGTAGCTTTTTTCACTTACTTTTCGTTCGCGCTATTCCGTTACTTTCTTTACTTACCTGAACTTTAATGAGTTTAATACTGACAGAATTTGGCTGTGCTGTTGGCCCTTGCCCAGTTACTGCAGACGCTCTTGGCTAGGGTATCAGTTAAACACTCACTTGCAAAAGCTCAACATGTTCAATAACACCCGCCATGGTATTATTGGTAGCGTTTTTGGTCTCCTTCAGACCTTGTTCCTCGTCCGTAAAGCCTCTGTAAGTGGTGCCCCATGTATCAGCCGCCAGCACGCGCCAGGAGCTGCAGTTTCCGCAGACGCTATTGACTAGAATGTGTTGCTGGCGGTGGAAATAAAGACGACTGATATGAGATATTCTTTAAGCTCATGAATCGGTGGTGCGGCGCGCGAGTAGCCGGCATAGATACCGGCTACTCGGAAGAGGTTGCGGTTTCGATTCCCGCTGCGGAATAAATGTTTGTATGATCTGCAAATATTTGTTACTGGTCTGGGTGTTATGCAACCATGTACTCGTAGTTCCTGATACCCACAACACAGAGAATCCTTGTGAGGGATCAAGACTACGTATGTGAGTGTTGAAGAGACGAGTCGCTCGGGCAATTAGTTCATTTTGCGAGCAAAATGAACTAATTGACCGAGCGAGCGAAGCGGGCTCAGTCCTTGCAATAACTGGAAAAGAGTGTGTGTGTGTGTGGGTGTGTGTGTGTGGGTGTGTGTGTATGTTGTGGGTGTGGGTGTGTATATGTGTGTGTGATCTTACAGTTTTAGGTTCATTCATTCATTCATCATGTTACTGATTATTTTTTGTTCAACCTGCATTAAGTCAATATAGCCATATATGGCCAGTTATGAGGCCTAGAGATCGTTGTGAAAGAACCATCTGTGTGGTGAATTCAGTACATCATGCAAGGAACTCAACTCTATATATATATAATACCTGCATATGCTTTAGCAGTGAGTTCTTCCGGTGATCCTTGCTAGGCCGGATAGCTTCCCATTCCTCATCAGACACTTGCGCAGCCACATCTAACTCATCCTGAACAGCCGTGTCAAGGGCTGATATAAAAGCGTTCATTATCTCTTGGCAGTAGCACATTATTCCATTCTGAAAATTAAAAAAAAAACAAAACGTCATCGTTGTATAGATATATTTCGTGTTGTCGTCTTGTGTATATGTTTATATGTTTTTTTTTTGTCATAAAGCACTGTATAAGTTTCAACATAATTTATATTGGACCACCTCTGAAATATGACCTACTAAACAAAAAATTAATCAAATCAATTCATAATTGGCGGAGTAATCGCGTAACAAACGTAACGTAATTTACTTACAATAAAGTTACAATCTAATCTATCTATAATTTGTCTATCAACAACATTCTCAGTTAATTGAAAAAATCTGTATGATCTAAATTCCACAGACCATGATGTGTAAGTTTGTTAAACAATTTGTTTAATTCATTAAATTTTTATTTAAGTTAAGAATGCATAAGCAATGCATTCATAAATTACCAAAACTATTATTGCAAAGTTAGCAATAAATGTCATATTGAGCTTGTGTTAATAAACCAGAAATGGCGCATTCTTCTATTATATATGCAAAAAAAAATAAAAAAATATTGTTGATCTGGGTATCAAACGAGTTAATTAATTCAAAAACCAACTTCGAACCAATAAGATCTGGATACAACCGGTACTCTATTGCAGATTAGACCATGTGATGGGAAAATTACTGATCACTTGCTAACAGAGTGCTATGAATGTATTTTGTGCGACCTTATTTGAACTTTAGGTATCACTCTCCGAACTGGTGATACTATTTATATTCAAAAATTGTGTATGGGAAAGGTGAGTATATGCAGTGAGTAGGTTTATACATAAACTTGAATTAGTAGATAACCTTCACTGTGGAATATCAAAGTTAAGAGAAAGTCACCAAAAACAAAAACAAAAGCAAAAGGGCTCTTACGCCCGTTAGCTTCTAATTTGGAATTTTTTTTTTTTATTTCTTGGGACTCCATAAACTTTGTACACATGATCAGAAGGCCTATTAAGAGTTTTGCATTGCAACAATCACTTTGCGAGTTGTGAGTATTCAACGTGACTAAAGTAGTAACTATTCATTTAATCTGTGCTGCTTCTATCGACTGCGCGGCACAGAATGATGAATAGTTACTATGTAAGTCACGTTAAAAGCTCACGACTCGCAAAGTGATTGTTGCAATGCAAAACTCGTAATAGGCCTTCAGTACACTAATATCTAGAACTGTGGTGAGTTAGTTTCTTATAAAATTATAGGTTATCAAACCATAATTTAAAAAATCTAATTTTTAAAAAACTGACTCGCATCGTGTTTAGGTATTAGTATACTTATCATGTGTACAAAATTTCATGGAATTTTATGAAATAATAGCCGAAATAGAATCAAACTTCGTTCGCGTGCAAATAAAGGACGCAAACGCCCCACCAGTAACTTCCTCCTATAAAAACTATGAATAATAGAATGTCTCAATTTAGACGGGGTCATATTTGGGCTGATAATAGAGATGCTTACTTTACACTGAGGGTCATCATCGGTTATGTTATAAATGTAAGCCAAGTTCTCTCCTTCGTACAAGGCGTTGATAAGCCCAGAGAGGTTCCCGTTGCGACTGTTGGTGTCAGATATAACGTACAGCCACTGCGCTTGAGAGTTCGACATGTGGAGCTCTCGGGCAACGTCGGCCATTGTCGTCATCACGTCAGTTGTCACTATTGCTACGAAGTTCTCGCCTGCAAGAAAGAGATGTCATCATTACCAGAGGCCTTACCATGAGCTTCTATAGCGATTCAGTTCAAAAACTATTCAGTACAAAATATCGATTCGTCGATGACATCCGTCATCATTGAATAACTATAGACCTTCTGTTACTGTACCTTTAAATATAGCTGCGGACATCACGGAACCGATATTTTATAGTGAACAGTTATTGAACTGAATCGCTATAAGAGCCGATGTAAGGCCTCAGGTTATTTTTTTCGGTTTAATTTACGTTAGTTTTTAACCGACTTCCCAAAAAAGGAGGAGGTTCTCAATTCGGTTGTTTTTTTTTTTATGATTGTTACCGCATGTCTCCGGCGTTTATGATCCAACTTGGAAAATTCTTTTTTTATTTGAATAAAATATGCTTCCATATTGGTCCCATTTTTTTCAGAATCCAGTTCTGATGATGGAATCCATGAGGATTTTAGAGAACTCCTCAAATATTTTAGGCATACATATGGTGATTTTGATACTTTCAGCAACAAACCAAGCATTTGCATTCAAAAAGTATCATAATCCTTTCACCACTATGGTTCTTTCATCATTTTTTTTTCATCCAAATATTTAGTACACAGTACAGTATACAATGGCAGAAGTCGGTTTTTTAAATGAAAAGTTATATTCAAGCAAATGACCCAAGGCTTGGAGCAACTTAGATGCCCTTAGTCACGGAGATTACGGGGTAGGAACATATATCCCAAAACACCGGGTGACATCGAATACGGGAACGCCTTACTGCGTCACCAGTCCGTTCTACGATAGGTTGAAAATTTATTGCCAAGCCTTACCAATATATTTTACAGGAAGCTTTGACAGAATTCTATACATTTCCTTTCTTCGCAAATACTCGTTGATTTCGTGCTTCATCTTGAACACCGTAACGGAGACCGGCGGGGCGCTGTCGTCGTCGATTTGTGAGGTGAGGGACAGCACCACACGGGAAACCATGTCACGACCTTAGTACAGAAGACAGAATGGAATATTGGCTAGAATGCTCTCATTAGGAAAGGATAAACCAGCGAAACCCTAGTCTAGTTAAGAACAAACAATACAGCTAGACCACTAAAGATCCCCACGTAAGCCATGTCGAACTTTTCAGCTGAACTTGGTAGGTACACAATTTTTTCTGGTTCATTATTTGTTTTTTTTTTTTCAAAAATCTAGAACATGCTTTGATAAGTCTTATCCGATTATAACTACAACATTTTATGAAGATCTGGCTTGTAGTTTGTACACGTCAGAACTCTTTTGTTTAATATCTTCACGAGAGGTTTAATTACTCTTTGTGAGTGAGTGTTAGCAGTGCGAGTTGGACATCAAAACTCACTCAGCTTATCATCAAGCAGACTTCCACATAAACTTCACGTACCTAGGTAACTACGTCCGTTTACGTCAGAAGCTAGTTTTTCAGTCGACCTCGATGTGCGCGAAGAATAGGAGCTCCTCCTTTTGGGTACGAGAGAAGGTACCAAGTAGTAAGTCAGAAAACAATACTCACTCAGCGTCTCATCATGCAGTATAACAGCAGACTTCCACTTGAAAGCATGTTCAGTCCTCAGATCTAAAAGCAACTGAGGCAGCTCCTGCCCAGCTTCTGTGTACGTCACCGTGATCGCCTCTTGAGTTGGAAGTCTGGGGCAGTCAACCTCTGTGAGCGCGAATAGTAGGAGCTCCTCTTCTTGGGTACGAGAGAATAGAGACCAGGTGTCTTCGCATGAGGCTATGCTGAATACTGCTAGAAAGCCTATAAAATATGGGGTTTTTAGCTGAGGAAAACTAATATAAACAAAAATTTCAAAGATATTTTTAGTGAGAATTAACCTGATAGATTCAAACCTTTTTTAAGACTAATGGAGCTCCAAGAGTAGTAGTGGACGTGCACACCACCGTGCTTTAGCTCAACCCTGGCCAGCTCCTTTATGTAATCCTTCAGTTCGTCAAGAACTGCCTGGTACTTCTCTCCAAGGTAGCCCTTGTCTAGGACTACCGCTGGAATAAATTATTATTTTGCATTTTATGATTTCTACTTTCTACTTTGTAAACGTGGTGCCCAACGTGGGACAAGTGCCTGATATAATGTGGGTTACCAAAACTACTACTAAGAGTTCCATTTTTCAAAGTTCACTCTTTCACTGGACTTTTGCCTCATCGATAGCTATATTAATAATAATAATAATAATAGTATATTTATTTATTCGAACAACTAAGATTCATAAATGTCAAAATAAAATAAAATTAAATGTCTAAAATTACAATACTTACTTAAAATTACATTTCTTAAAATGATGTACCTACTGAAAGCAGATACACTGTCAGTTATAACTAATTAATGCAGTATATCCGCTTAGAGTTGGGGTTGATAAGGGCCAAGTCCCAGTGTCTTTGCAGACGACTGTCGCACCTGCCAGCCAGCGCCCCAAGTACACTATTGGAACTGCCCAACATTCTGCATTTAACTGATGCTATTTTCTTGCACATCATGGCGTAAAAGTCATTGACATGCGCATCAGCAAACATGCCTGACGCATTGCAGAATCTGGGCAGTGCCAACCACACTCTAAACATATCATTGTAGAGGACTCGTAGGGCGCTGTAGGCCGCTTTGGTATAGCTAACCCACAGACCGCTAGTGTAAAATGATTGACAGAATGATTTAAACAAGGTAACTTTAACTTCACCTGTGCAATGCGCAAATCTGCGAGCCAGCATATTCCCACGGACCGCCACCGCCCTACGTTCCCTCTCAATATCGTCATTATCATTTAGACCAGCAGTGACCACATGACCCAAGTATTTAAATTTCGATACTATAGCCAGCACATTATTATTCAGATACACGGGGGGTACGTAACTGAGGGAGCTGCCGCGAGCTGTAAAAACCATCATTTCGCTCTTCTTGCTGTTGTATTTGAGCCCATGAGCTGTGGCGTAATTTTCACATACAAGCAGCAGCTTCCTCAACGCGCAGACTGACGGGCTCAGCAGCACCATGTCATCCGCGTAACTGATATTATTAATCCTTTGTCCATCAACGGAACATCATATTGCATCAAGACACACTCTCGCAAAACTTGGCGCCCAACGTGGGGCATATAGGTTTTATTGCGTCCTATTTTCCACTACCCCTGGATGTCCACCATTACCCATTTACGTATGTTTTGGGATTGGTCAATGCGAATAAACCCCCGAAATCATCAATTATTTTTCAAACTAAAAAAGACTTACCTATCGATGCATTCACCGTGATCAGCGACGGAAAATCCTCCCCCTTCACCCCTACAAACAGACAAACAGAACAGACTATCCATAGCTGCATGTTGCGTCCGCAGAATCACACTACTGAATGCCGCGTATGATTTTCCAAACATATTTCATAAAAATATGGCGGATTTTACGAAAAATTTGCCGTTATTATTTAGTGTTTCATTAATTGAATTTGGAGCACGTGTGGCATGATAACATTTAATGGTGATGGAATGAAAGTTGGTAGCTTCTTAGAGCGTGAAGCCAGACATTGAGGTACAGGTTGATCCAAAGATAATAATTAATAGCGCCCATGATGATAAACGTAAGTAGAATGAGTTGGCGGGACAAGCTTCTTCTTCTTTTAATGGGAAGTTTTCTGACAGCTGAAATAAAATAGTTCTAAATCCATGCATAGATGGCGCAGTCCAGATATGGTTGTCTAAATTTTGTCGGTCAGCCACTAACTGTCAGTGTCACTGACTTCACTCGCTCATGCTGTTCGTTGGTGAAGTAAAGTAAGTATCAACGTAAAGTTTTTGTTGAATTTCTGTTATATTTGTTAGTGTTACGTTATTGTTATCATTTTTATTGTCATTGTTGAAGCCGGACCAAGTAGTCTATTATAGTAGACTTGAAAAACGAGCTTCGGAATCGCAACATGAAACTTGGAGGAAAAAAAGATAAAACAAAGAGAATTTGTTCTCTGTGGTGCTTTAGCAAAATCTTCAGAAGACACAGCCATGTCGAGTCACCGCCATCTACCGGAATTTTAAGAACAATTTTTTCTTTTTAATTGCCTCCCTGAAAACTTCCCATTATTGCGGAACGAGCTTTTCTCACATTTAATCTTAGGGCTAGGTATATATAATTATATTGTATAGGTACTATATAGATATTATAAATATAATTATACTTAGTTTTTATTGAATTCTAAGGAGGTCTATGCCCAGCAGTGGACAGTTCTACAGGCTGATGATGATGATGTTGATTATTGGAGAGTATTTCCACAAAATAAGGGAAAGTTTTAAAAAAAAATATTCTACATTGTTTTTTTAAGAAATATAAAAATATAACACATCGTACTAGCTTCGTAATAAATTAACCACTCATTTGTTAAATTTTCAACAACTGAGGTTCAGGTAAGATTAGGTATATACTAGATAGCGCCATGGATGCTATTTTCAAAGTTTATCATAAAATTTAACAAGAAAAGTTTGTGCTCGCGAGGTCTAGGTACTGTTCGCTGAACAGTTAGCTGATAGTTATTATTGATAATGTGATGTGTATAGTGTTGTCAAAAAAACTCCGTGCTCAGCTTAGTGCTGCAGTCTTAGAATACATATTCTAAGGCTGCAGTAAATTGCAGTGCTGATTTTCAGGACGGACCTCGGTTCACGCACGGACATAGCACGAGCAAATACAAAAGTTAAACTAAGTACTTCATATTCACAAAAAAGATACTTTTACCTATGTAAAAGTATCTTTGCTTTTGTTTATAATTATGTACAATTATCTATATAATTGTACATAATTATAAACAAAAGCAGATAGACACAGGTATAATAGATTGGTAAGCATTAAAATCTCGTTTGCCTGATCAGTGGTAAGGTAAGGTTAATTTATCTACTTATCTGTCTGTCAGACGAAAGTCCGTAGCTTCGTTGTGCATTCTTGTCTCGCAATTTGGCCCAGCGCGTGTTACAAACCATCCTGTATTCTGAATTTCCAAGACTGGTCGGGTACTCGCGAAAGGTTAGTAGAGCTGATTAAACATTAACGTTTATTACCTACTTGTAATTGGCTAGGTGGGGAAGGAATTAGATTCGGCGTCTTCAATTATGACATCATGCATGTACCTATCTATCATGGTATTTATAGGCCTAAAGTTTTTTGTTTCGCGTTATTACCAAACCTAACACTAATACTATGTACCTACTTGATTACCTTACAGATACATTGTTTCAAAAAAAATTAATTTCGTAGGTAGCTGCCTGGTCTTTAATAAGTCTCGTAGTTTTTAAATT
Source organism: Epirrita christyi (assembly GCA_951392215.1). NCBI lineage: Eukaryota > Metazoa > Arthropoda > Insecta > Lepidoptera > Geometridae > Epirrita > Epirrita christyi. The sequence goes on along the minus strand of OX595843.1, from coordinate 14,046,000 downwards.
GTAGCGAAACTACGTTTTTGTTCTAGGTAACCCGGTAGTAGATCCACGTAGGTAACCTAAGTGATGTAAGTACCTATAACTACTTACATCACTGCCATTCGTTACCACTGCTAAGCATTTTGTCCATCCAAAGGTTGCGTGAAAGAAATCATTTTCTGCGATAAGGCTGCCCATTGTACTGTGCTAATAAATACCTGGGTATTTGTAATTGTTATGTGAACCTCGTGAAAAATAAATTGTTCATCTATCTATCTATCCTATACCTACTCGTTCGTTATCGTTTTTCTTTCTTGACAAAAAAAAATATAAATACATAATATACTTACCTAGATATACAAAAAGATAATTATATACATATACCTAGGTATTTAGTGATTCCGTCCGTTGATATCTTTTGATTAAGTCCCTATAGGTACCTACTTATCCTACCTATTATTTTGGAAACAAGCAGGTAGGTACTATCCCTTAGTAGTCCGTGCAGGTACCTATACATAATCTATTATGTAAGCCTACAGGTAGGTACGTAGGTACCTAATTAAATTGATTTCTAGGTTTGTACCTACTTACTTAGTTCTAGAATTTCTAGCTAAAATAAATTATAAATTAGTACAAGGACGACGGGTCGTTTGGATTCAATAGCCTCTAACAGAAATACAATCTTCCTTGCCTCTAACAAAATGCCAAGGATTCGTAGAACTTCTAGAAAGCTTCAGGTTAGTGAGTTTGGTACTTGGGGCCGGTAGGTACTTTTGGTAGCTGTACCTAGCGATGCATAGGTAGGTAATTAGGTATCCTTGTCAAAAACCATGGTATAATATCTAAAATACTTCGCCAGGTATAAGTAGCGGCACGTAAGTTTAGCGAGTAGCACCACAGATTTATAAGTATAGTACTAAAGCACTGAAGGAAACGTGGAGGGGATAGTTGCGCATTGTCATTATTCTAAGGTTGCGCATGTTTACTGTCGCGCAAGCAATACTAGATAGAGATAGTGATCCCGCCCAAGATAGGTACCTAAAAAGCTCGACGTAACTAAGGGAAGACAATTTTTATGTCATGATGATTGTGCAAGATGATTGACGATAGCTGGATGTGACTTGGGATGGGTGGGATGTGGGCTGTGGTGTTCTTTCTTCTTGAAAGCTTGTTGGAAGCTTCTTCGAACGAGGGGTTTTCACGGCCGTTTCAAATCATGCCTTCAGCGTTGAAAATAGATGGCGCTGCTCTGCACCTAGCTATCAAGTGTCAAAATAAAGTTAAATGTCAACATCAACAACGTAGATAGGTACTATATTTTCGTTTCGTGGTTTTATTTTTGCGTACATCTAAAAACACCACGAAATCACTCACTAGCACACACTCAAGAATCAAACACAAACAGAACTTAGAACCTTAGATAATTTATAGTAAATTCTCTAAGATTCTACGTCCATCTGTTTGACTCTCAGTTTGTCCATGGATTTAGTCTTAGAGAATTTATAGTATAATTCTCTAAGGATTTAGTCCATGGGTCAAGTCCAAGTCCATGGGTTTGTCTGTGACTACGTCTGACAGCGTTTGACGCCTCAGAATAAGGACTATTCTAAGTTTGACGCACTGACAACTAGCCACAGATGCCATAAACTAAGAAGTGAAGTAAAGATGCCACAAACCATGAAAGAATAAATACATTCTCCATGTACATACCTACACACAAACAAACACTTTCTCTCTATCTCTCTAGTTTTCTAAAGATAGAGAGAGAAGATACAAAACCTAGGAATGACGGAAAACCCGTGGTAAAAAAACCTTAGAACCCATGTAAAACTGGTAATCAATCAATGAAACGCACATAATTTAATTTTAGAATTGATTAAGATTCTCCAACCGCTGTACTGCGCATAGCAACCACATGCAACCACATAGCAAATAACATCTCTCGTTAATCTGTGGCACAGAGTACCTACCATAAATGTATCAAACCCATGTTTTGTTCCTTGCTCCAAGAACCCATTTTAGTCCATGATCAAACCCTATCAAACCACAGATTTATAAGTACCTATAGCCCACGGAAGAATGAATGTCAATGGAAGTAAGATTTAAAGCCAGCGTTTTTTAATTGTATCCGTCTCATTCTTATCAATGAATGTTTTAATGTGTTGGAATGAGAAAAGCATTTAGAAATCTGTTCTTATTTTATTTGCATCGTACCAGGTACTTGGGTCCATTTATGACGTCATGTACCACATTACATCAAATTGAAGAGGTCCAGCTAAATATCTAAATCACCTTGTGATTTAGGACATTTTCGTGTATTCGGGTTATGTTTACATGTGAACGTCGTTTTGACAGGAGAGAAAAATTATAAAATTTTGTTGTAATACTGCGACTTACAATTAAAATTACCATAAAAAGGCAAGCAAACTAACAACAAATGGCATGTGCAGTGCCGGGATGTAAATCCCATTCCTCCACGAGACAAAACAATGATGTGAATATAAGTTTCCACCGGTAGGTAAGTTATTTTGTTTAGGTAGGTAATTGTAGATTAGGGGTTTAGGGGTCAGGGTTATATGTGTTTGGGGGCTATTTGTATACCAAAGTACCATCACATAATCCTGTTTTATAAGGATTCCTAGTCATTTTTATGCAAAAAATACAAATAGTATTGGTTATCATAGTGTTGTACCAATGCACCTGATACGATCGACTATCGATAGATTTTACGCATATAAACTACGCGGCTATCAAAATGGGGTGGAACCTTTTCAAAGTAAATATTTTAGTCTTATCGTTGCGTTTTTCTTACAGGAGTATTCTTTTCAATTCTTTCCTCAAGATATTATTCATTAAAAAAAATGGCTAGAGGCTATTAATTAACAAACCAGATTGGATCCCTAACGATAGACGAATCTGTACCAAACATTTTATTCGAGAATACTTTGTAAAAAAAAATGATGATTTGAAATGGCGGAGATTAGAGCCTGATGCAGTACGCACGCTCTTCTTACCACTAAGTCAACAATCCAGTCATCAAGTCAAAGTAAGATTCTACTCCAACGTTAGTTTTCAAGTTAGAATAAGTATATTTTTGTCTAATGTATTGCTGGTTTATTTATAGTAACATAACATAGCGCCCAATAGTCATATACGTTATCCTGATCCCACACTAGGATTCCCTGTGTCGTGGTTATCAGGAACTACGAGTACCATGGTACCATAACACCCAGATCCGGAACAAATATTTGCAGATCATACAAATATTTGTCCCATAGCGGGAATTAAACCCGCAACCTCTTGCATCTCAGCCGGTTACTCGCCCGCCGCGCCATAGTGGTTATATATATCTGCTTAAATTGTTTATAAATGTCTAAACAAGACTCGCTCGTCACATCTTTGCTACTCACTCACTTGACCATCGGTCGACTCAGCTTGAGTTTTTGAGTTCTGAACGTTCATCTATAACATCTTCATCTTACTTTACGGCATCCACGGGAGGAGAAGGAGGGGTCTATTTTAGGCCGGACACACCACGGCAGTTATGTATACCTATCTAGTAAGCTACTGTAAATAAAAAAATAGTGTGTTTAGATATTATGGTTTTATTTGATACCTGCCTCGTGTATGTGCAAATTTTGTATTTTGAATATAGTACCTAGGGCCGGTTTCTCGTAACTGTTGGAAACCATCAACGATGAAATTAACTATTTAATCGTCATCATAGTAAATTATTTTATCGACAAAAAATATTTACCTACGATGATGCTATGTTCCCTTCACTAGGGAAAACTTCAATTGCCTATGACAAATATTTAGCGGTACGGAAAGGAAAACAGACTGTTCTATGACAATACATTTGTCTATCTCTAACATAGTGCCTTCTAGTATAGGTGTAAGAAGCAACACACTATAAACATCAGCAGCTATTTTAGTTGTACTTCCATGTGGATTTCTTCTTCCATGCTATAGCCTATCAATAGCAAGCACCTTGCACCTATCGAACGTAAACAAACATTTAAAAATTCTATGTGAAATTGTGAATTCAATCCATTGTTTTAGATTTTTTCTATAATGTCTGAAAAATATACAAAGGTATTCGTTACAGTTGGAACTACAAGGTTTGATTTACTTTGTGAATACATTATGAAGCCGCCCGTGCTGAGTGCACTGAAGAAAATCGGCTGCAAAGAGGTTATGCTGCAGATTGGCAACAGTGACCTGGAACCAGGGTCTTACGAGAAGGAAGGCATAAAATTAAGTTTATACAGATTCAAAGATAATATCCAAGAGGATATAAAGAACTCCGACCTTGTTATAAGCCACGCAGGAGCCGGCAGTTGCTTGGAAACCTTAGAGTGGAAAAAACCTCTTTTAGTGGTTGTAAATGAGGATCTCATGGATAACCATCAGTTAGAATTAGCTGAAAGGCTACAGATAGATGGACATTTGTATTACTGTACGTGTGATACGCTGGACAGCACATTGAATGATGTGGACTTTAGTTTGCTGAACCCATTTCCTGAAGCAGACCCTGCTTTGTTCATAAAGTATATAGACAGTGTTTTTAAAATTAAACAGACTGCAAACTGATTTGAATTGAGAGTGTGTAATTGATAAGCATCACAGGATGCTGTTTGCGAGGTCAAGTTTGTGTGGAAGACATTGCTCTCAGCGATAAGACCATCCATTGTACTTCCATACATATAATAATATAATTTTTGTAAAGGATTAACCAAACCCTCGTATTCACTAAGGGGCAAATGTACCGGGATTTGTGTTGTCAGACTTTACACATGTGTCATGATATAATAGACTGAAATGTGGTTGAAAATGGTCATGGGACTTGATGTATGGCACCACTGTATGACTTGTGTTCTGCCAGATACATTTTCCCCTAGTGATTACGAGGCTTATCAGATAAGGGGCCAAGTTATGGCTATAAGGTGCTATTAATAAATAAAATATCTCACTGTATCATTTAATTTTATTTTCAAAAAATACAGATCCACAAATTAAGTTGATTTATATTACAAACAGAAATAGATAACTTAATGAACAAAATAGCACAACTAGGATAAAGTACTGTAGAATCTATTTCAAATGAGAAAAAGACTCGTAAACAGCCATATTGTCTAACCTTCATAGTTTGTCCGAAGTTATGCCATTTGCAAACAACTCTTGGCCAGCAAGCCAAGACAATAAGCTTAAAACATTTCATTGGGCAACATTTCGAATGGCTCACTAGCTTCATTGGCTTACTGGCTAGCTCACTGGCCAGGCTTCAAGTGCAAGCAGCATTAGATTAGAGCAGGCGAGACAAAATGGCACCATACATCCCTATACTCATCTGAAATGCATTATAATTTAGACTAGTTTCTTGGCCTCGAAGAAACTCTTGAGATGTCTCATCTGCCAGTAGCCGATGGCGACTAGAACTCCAGTCTGGAGCAGACTCCACCAGAGGACACGCTGATTTGTGCTCTCAGACGTTTGTCTGAAGCGTTCCTCCCGATGCTGAAAGAAAAGATGCATTTCAAGAAGTCATTATCACAAAAGTTCTTACTGTTAGCCTGAACCATCCCATTGTTGGGGAAATTTGTCCCCCTATTTCCTATTAATGGTAGCATTTTTAGGAAATTTGTGTATTTCAGTGCTTTTAGAAAATTTAATATAAGAAAACCTCTCTGCAAGATAGATTTATCTTAAAAAGCACTAACACATCCCATCTCCCACGCCCATTCCCTTTCCGCAAGACTAATTAATATTGTAAAGAATGAAAGCCTACCCTCTGGTAACTCTGCTCCTTGGTGATCTGATGCACTTGGTCCAGTAACTGCCGAATCCTGAGCTGAAGTTCCGTCAGTTTGTCCTTCTGAGCAACATTGGCATAGTCTATGGCATGCTCGCCCACTTGAATGTCAAGGTGTACCTGAGGAAATAATTATTCATACGATGCTTACTTGATACTTAGCAACATAAATCGGCTAATTTCAGTTTTCAATCTTTTATTTGTTGTGTCACTGGTTCTTTCTTGGTAAACGGTCAGTGATCTGGGGCAAATTCTCTTAATTATTTTAAAATTATTTTTACAGACAATAGTTTCCTACCTTCAACAATTACAGCATTACATTTTATTAGAGAAAACTATGTGTGAATAGGCTTTCATTGACCTTAATGTTCTTGCCCATGGATAATCGTATTCATTGAAATTATTTACACAAGTGTATTCATCAGATTACCGACTAGCTAATCCTGCGCATGGAAATTCCGCTATTCTTGCTTCATCACTATAAAAGTCAGCAATACTCACTCTGAGCTGAGAGCCCGCAAACCACGAGGTACTATTTGAGTACATGCAAATAACGTGTTCCCCGGGGACATGGGATGTGAATGAGATCATTCCCTCGGAAGAGTACACTCTTGATAGAACAATCTGGTTGTTAGGATCCCGGACGTCAACGTGCATGCCGATACCAGGCGTGGAAGGCATAAATCCACCCGATCTGGGGTCATATAGCTCGACTTTGTAGTTTACTGGGGAAAAAAAACGTATTTCCTCAAGCATGTATTGACGATATAGATGTGATAATTGATGTGTAAAAATAAACGAATAATGGTTATTGCGATTAGTTGCATGTTTAATTGCGATGGTTGATTGAAGAAAATACTGGAAAACGTCAATATTAAGCAGAGAATTCCTTAAAAAAAGCCATTCTAAATATGTTACCAATAACAGTCGTGTCGTCTGGAACTTCTTCTATGAAACATTTTCTTTCGCCTTCTGCTATGTGGAAATACAAAGCTGATGCCGCGTCCAACACAAGGAATAACGCTAGAATTGAGGAAAATTTAAATAATTCCATTTTTCGATATTTTACAGCTATCGGCGAAATAAAGCAAAGCAGCCCGATCCAAATTACATTTCACACGTCATCCACGTTATGTCAAAGAAAATGAAAATGAGGAATATCAACAAAAGCCACAGAAGCCATAATTAAAAAAGAATAAGAATATCTACAAAACACCGCAAATCTTTATCCTTTTTTAACTTTAGATATTTTCTATCCATGCATCTTGTTTTAATGCTTCAAGTATTAACCTATCCCGTGCAAAACAAAAACAAACATGAAACATTCTTATGATTGCGAATTGTTTGGTGACGTGACATGACATTTCTGTTGTCTGTTTCAGAGTTTCACTTTACCTTTTTTATTTTACTTCGTTCATAGTTCATATTCTTTCTTAGTCTAGTCTAGATTCGAACGGAAAAAATCGTCTTGTTTTTAATCCAGATCGTATTCAAAATATTCACTGAAACATTGAAAATACAAAGCAAACGCATACGGTGGCGGTGCCTCAACTACTGTATTCTTTCTGGATTACTTGAAAACCTAGTTCTAGGTTATTGATAATTCCGTCACAACAGAAACCATGGATCCATTTATTATTGCGGCTATAATTAGCGCTATTGTTATTCTTATACTCTCTGTAGCATTCCTACGAGTGTCTCAAGTCAAGCCACAAGGTACATATCCTGTTCATAGTCAGCAAATTCAATAATATTGTAACGTAAACAAAGTGTATGAAACATCTGTTTTTCAGTTGGAGGTAGACCCCGGCCTGTCGCGCCGAGAGATGGAGGGCCTGGGAGAGTGCAAGCAGTCAGGAACCAGAGAGCCAGGATGAGAGCCAATGGTAAGTCTGATAACTTTTTCCGAGTCCTATTGTAATCAAAAAGAAGGGATTATTTCTCAGTCCCACTGTCTCTTGCCGCATATGCAATGCGTAATTAAGGCAGAATTTTATAACTACGGCAAGACAGTGTCGCCTTGTCATACGCCTCGATTTATCGGCCGGTAAAGCTCCCGGAGGATTTCCACTTACCGCACCACTTATCACTGTTGCAACAATGGAGAGAGTGAAAAATGTACTAATACTCTACACTGTCGAAAGCCTTTTTGTAATCAACAAAGGCCTGCCATATTTTAGGAATTTTTCCATCAGTTCCTTGGCAGCATAGATGTAGTTGATTGTAGAGTTTCCACTCCAGAAGCCAGCTTGTCCTACCGCTTGATATTAATTGAGAGGTGCATCAACCCGTTGCTAAGGACCTTGGCAAACAATTTATAAACTTGGAGAGGAAGATAGATAGATACTCGTTATTGCACACCAAATAAGAATACAAAAGCAAAGGAATCATAAAAAAGTAAAAAAATAACGTACAATCTTATGGCTAAAAGCTATCTCTTCCAAGCAACCTTTATTTTTATTTATTGCACAAAATTCACAGCCCTTAATATAAAAAAGAGCAAATCTTATGGCTAAAAAAGGTTTTACATTTTATATAACAGAATTTTTTAGACAGACAGTCAAATTTACCATACTAGCTTACAAAATAAAAAAACAAAAAACAACATACATTACAATATGTATTAAAAAAAAAATGCTGGACATTTCACACAACATTATCTAGCCCCAAGCTAAGCAGAGCTTGTGTTATGGGTACTAGAGTAGATAACTGATATACTTAATACAATACATTAGATAGATAGATATTTTTTATTATACATAGAAAAACACCCAAAACACCCTGAACAAATATCTGCAGATTGCACAAGTATTTGTTCCGAGGCGGGAATCAAACCCGCAACCTCCTGCGTCGCAGGCGAACCTTCGCCCGCCGCGCCACAGAGGTCGTCAAAAAAATATTACCTTAAGGAAGCTTATAAATAGGGTGATTATTATTTAATTTACTCTTCTTAATCAAATCGTAACTATGGTATTCTCCCACCCTTTGGGTCGCTCCTTCATACAACACCTTGATGAAAAGCTTTGAGGGGGGCTAACTACCTACTTTAGATATTCTAAATGTTAAAATGTTTTCAGCTGCTCGTCACCAGGATGCTGATGAAGACCCAGAAGACGTTGTTGAAGCAGATGAGGATAACGCACCGGATGCTCTTCAGAAAGTGGACTTAGATGACAAGATGGGTGCTAAGGTACATTGTTTATTTGGGATCCCCTTAACTCCCCATGTGATAATCATAGTTTTCCGAAGAAACAAGCTTCAATAAAAAAAAAAACTGGTCAGTATCTGCTGATAATGTGGCTCGGTATCAGGCCTCTAGAAGAGCTGTAGACCTCAGCCTCAATGGAATAAAACTCTTAAGGTTACCTTTGTATATGTCCTTTCATTTGGTCTTGTTCATGTGTTTATTTGTGTACAGTAAAGAATAAAGGGTTAAAGGATTGGTAATGGCAAAATATTGAATTTATTAATTAATGTTGCCAGAGACAACCTAAATTAATATTCTTCTCACTAATATTATAAATGCGAAAGTATGTTTGGATGGATGTTTGTTATTCTTTCACGCAAAAACTACAGATTTTGAAACGGATTTTGATAAAACTAGCAATATTATTGCTTAAGCATCAGAAAAGGCTATAATTTATTTACCACTTTTTGACTTTTGACTGGACCACGCGGACGAAGTTGCGAGCAGGCCGCTAGTCTTCTATACATCACGATCAGAGTGTCTTGTACAAAATTTGTCCGACATTTTTATTCACAGAAAAGAGCTAAGCTGGAAGCCAAAATGGAAAAGAAGAAGGCTCGAGAGGCAGAAGAGCAGTTGCGCGAGATCCGGAAGAAGAAGGAAGAGGAACAGGAACAGGAGAGGAAGAAAGTAGAGGAGAAAGAAGAGGTTTGTACTCAGTATAGGCTGATTTTAGTATAATCATATAAAACGTATATTAATACTATGAAATGGTACATAAGGCGTTCATTGTTCTGGCGCCTATATGCCGGAAATGGCGGACTAGAATTTCTATAGGAAATAATGCTAAGATAGCACAGTAAAAAGTCTTTATTATTTAATTTCAAAATGCCGCACTATTGGACGTGCTGAGAGCTGCGTCTAAATTTTTAGCACACAATTGACATGGACGTATGGTATAGGTAGTGCAGAGGTTCCCAAACTTTTTTTTCTCGTGGACCACTTTCAAAGTTTTACTGTTTTCGGTAGACCCCTGCTGCTACATTTCTACTGTATTCCCAAAACTCCTAAAAAATATCACCTTCAAATTTTCAATTTCACCTTCAGTTCCTCATTGGTGCTGAGCTCAAGTAGCTCCTCTTGTAATACCACATTCGCCTCTTCTGTTTCATCAAATGGGGTTATATGATCCATGGTGGTATTTCCATCGTCAGATTATCTTCAAATCTATTTTTGAAGTCATCATGCAGGGTATTTAAATGTTGAGCGTATGTCTGAATATCCTCATCAAGACATTCTATCTGTGACAAGTGCGGAAACTGGGAGAATTGAATTATATGAACAAATCTGTTAAGTACGCAATACGAAATTGCACTTTGTAAGTCTCGACATGTGGTGTACTTGTACTGTTATCTATTGGTCTATTCAATTCTGAGTTTGAACTGAGTCTCGAATATTTTTGAGTACCTACCTAGTGAATGTTGCTACCTAGTGATGATCCAAGCCAAAATTTTTTGAGTGTTAATTACAAAATCCTTGTTACACTATACTATATATATATATATTTTGTATGGCGACACCGATGAGCGCCCCTAGCGTACACTCTGTGAATCTCATTTTCCATACAAAAATCCGTGTTATACTACATTATATGTCCGTGGCAATTCGGTCTCTGGACTGGCGAGCGGCGGATTACAGAGCGCCTACTACAACTACTGTGATATGAAAAAAAATAAGTATTAGGTACATCACTATTTAGGATATAATATAGATTCTCACTAAAATAGAAAACAACTAGGTAAGTACCTTTCGATTTTCATTCACCCTTACCTGAACTTTTCCAGGAAGAAGACCGCTTACGCGAAGAGGCTGAGAAAAAAGCGGAAGAGGAAAAGAAGAGGCGTGAGCAAGAAGAGTATGAAGCTATGAAAGCGGCGTTCTCCGTCGAAAGCGAAGGCTATGAGGAGAATGATGACCAAGACCAAGAGAGCTTGCTGAGGGACTTCATTGATTATATTAAGGTACTTTTATCAAACTATTTGAAGAATTAAACTCTGTAATAGTATATTATTCACCCACTCTGCAGGGGGTATCTGACCGAAGAAGAATCGGCTGCCCACGTAGTCCTGGAATGCGTGGGAGTAGCAGCTCAACGTGAACAAATCCTCAACAACCCGAGGTCACTCGGCGAAGCCTGCGAAGACCCCAGAAAGCTTCTGTGCTTCTGGATGGAGTTAGGCTGGCTAACTATCTAGCCAGTTAACTCTCACGCATAATGGACCATCATAGAGTTCGAATGCGGAAAAGGAAGTTCTTTAACATTAGTATATTATTGATCCTTACTTTGAAATCTTCCAATATAAGCTATGTTCGTTTATCGTATGGTTCTTCCTTGATCACCCTGCTTAAGGCATGCGTACCGGTAACTGCATAACCACTGCATATTGTTATACCGAGAGGAATCTGCAACTCCCCACTAGATAACACATTACAGTACCAGCACAGTCTTGGTTATCCACCGATAGATGGCGCTGAATAGCAGTAATTTGATCTAATAATTTAATTCTTAAAATAAACCAAGAAAACATTAATTTCCGCTGTGCCGTAGCATATCCGGCCTAAGAATAGGGCCTTACGTCTCTCGTGGATGTAGTAAGAGCCTTACTAAGGGATTACACCAGGGAATGGGCAGAATCTACCGTGATCTACCAGAGTACATAACCGTTAGAGCGTGAAAAGTGAAAAAATTCAAAATCAAATTTGTTCTTTATTGAAACTAGCTCAAAGTGTAGGGAATTCTTTTTCTTCTTCCGGCAAGTCTAGAGATTAACACCAACCTGCAATTATCAATCTGCCTGCCAAGCTTGGTGATTATGGCAAATCCCCTCATTTTATCAACGAGGGAGGCCTCCAGCAGTGGCCGTAAACAACCTAGTGGTGATGATGATTTCTCATCTCAAAAATCCTACCTACCCAAATCAGACAGAGAAATGTATTTTTGTATTTCCAGGCACAAAAGGTGGTCCTTCTTGAAGATTTAGCTGCACACTTCAAACTGAAGACGCAAGCAGCTATCGACAGAATCACCGATCTTCAATCATCAGGCGAGCTCACCGGCGTCATTGATGACAGAGGGAAATTTATCTACATCTCTCAAAAGGAACTTGAAGATGTGGCCAAGTTCATACGGCAGAGAGGAAGAGTCTCAATCACAGACCTAGCTGAAAGCAGCAATGATTTGATCAACCTGAACCCGGTCACCGTTCCATAAGTTATAGCTCTCTAAATGTCACTTATTTTCGATGTAAATAAAACAAAATGTAAATACAAACTTTTATTAAAATAGAAATGCAAATTAATCATCATTTACTTCGTATCCAAACATATCCCGACCTTTCTCTATTAGTAGCAGGTTTGACTCCTTGATTCTCTCCAAAATCTCCATCAGTTTGTTTTTGGTAAACACTTTGTATAAACATCTGTTGTCAGCGGCAATTAGATTGCTCAGTTTCACAGCTTCCTTATGGTTCTCTACATCACCAGTGCTTTGCAATATCTTCAAGATGAGAATAACTACTTCTGGAATGCAGAGACGCCTCAATGTTTCCAGCTGTTTGAGCCTGTCATTTTTTTCCTCTTCAGTAAACTTATCCGACGTTGTGCTGTCACCTTCATCTTGAAGCCATCCGCTGGGGAATATCAAAACATTGTAGAGCAGGCTCTTTGTGTGACGTGATTGGTGTAACACTGCATTGTTCCATCGTGCCTTCTGCTGCTCAACTTGTGCACACCTCTGTTCATGATAAACTTTATCCGAGAATGAAGCTTCGGAATGTAATGGCTCCACATCCTTAGGTTGGCCACTGATGAAGTGTCGGTACCATGTTGCAAACCCTTCTAAAGCTTCTAGGTAAGCTTTTAAGCACAAGTGCTCTCTCAATTCTGAAGAGTTTGAATCTGCTTTAGTTATGAAATCTGGGAACATTTTGTTGAAGTTGGCAACACATGCCAATGCAGCATCAGTGTTTCCAATGAAGATGAATGTGCGGATCATGGCATTGCATAACCACAGTGCCTCTTCTAGTTGATTTGAAATCAGCGATAGCCACTCCAGAGATGAAATGACTTTATTGATCAAGCTTTTATCTTTCTCCATTGCAGTAGTTTGAGTGATGGTGAAGTCCAAGTGGCCATAGCCCTGTTGAATGTCGGCAATGGCTTTCTTTATGGCAACTCTAGCGGAGGCAGACACATCTACTCCAGCTTTCAATCCTGCTTTCACCACCCCTTGCCTGTAATCACTTTTATGAATATGGTCCATGAGATCAGCATAAAGATTGATTTGCCTTTCAACTGGTACAGTAGAGGTGTAATACGCAATCAGCTCAGGACATTCCACTTTACCATCTATCAGTTTATCAATAAGTTGCGAGACATATTTTTCCAGAATTTTGTCACCAATATCATGTTGAGGGTCTTTACCCATCAGTCTCATCACCAATATGAGATGAGCTAAGAATCTAATGAATCTTTCTTCACCACTGTCTAGCCAATCAAGGGAATCTTGCATTATTGCTCTGACATGGCCAAGCATCAAGTGACGTTGGCAGGTTTGATAGTAGGATTCCCTTTTCCCATCCATCAATGCTTTTACAGCACTGAACATCTGTTGCAATGATAGTTCTTCAGTCTGCAGTTCTGATTGCAACAGCTCCAAGACATCCGCTGGTGTTGTGTTCGCTTCAGCAGTGGAGTGATGCTCTCGCAAAAATCTATCGACACGTGCCTCTATTTGCACTTTTAAATGAGCCCATAGCAAGTCTTCCCAGTTGCCTTGACAGGCAGGTAAGGTGCTTGATAAGTGCCCACTCAATATTCCAATAGTGGCTCTGTAGTGGATGTTCTCAGTTATGTTGTTGGCAATCCCCAATGCACACCACTTCCAAAGATCCCTTGACGGGTTGCCTGAAATTTCTAATGTAGCATTTTCATTTTCTCTAGGTAAGTAGTGCAGTAACATCCATCCTTGCAGCACAGCACCTCTCCAAGCCTGCCCGGCACTAATGCACAATGAAACAGCTTCCTTGAATTTCCCACATCTCACTTCAGTAAATATTCTCTTACACAAGTCGTTATCATCTTTCTGATCATCAGAATGTATTATTTTCTTCTGTCGGCGAGGTGCATCTGGGTCCATACAAGTGATCATTGCTTTACTCGTGTCTCTATTGAATAAACTGTTCCCGATCAACAACTGATGTAATGTGTTACTCCAGTGAACATTATTCCCAATGATAGGAGCAGAGGTTTTTGTGGTCTCTTCTTGATAAGCCGCTGTAGCCTCAAGCCAATCCACAAGAAGCTGAAGTAGTCTCAGTTCCGAATCGCTCCTGAACAAGGCGCCCACCAATGTTTTTTGAGATAGACTGGTCTCTGTTAATAAGTTATCTAAAGACTCGGGATGTTCATTTATTGAGTCTGAATACAGGCAATGTAGAAGTTTCCATGTGTTGGCCTCCTCCGCTAGCCAGTAATTCTTCGCATTGTACCTGTTCCATGGTTCTACTAGTTCCAGAGAATCGCAGCAGACTTGAGATAACCTCGATAACGTATCCAATACATCACTGGACCGACTTGCTTGTATTATTTCAAAAAAAGCTTCACTCAAACCTTCGCCGGCATTTCCAGGGTTGATTAATATCGAAGACTCGTCCAAAACTTGCCGCAGGCTTGTATCATTCAAATTTCTGAAAAAAGATGTTTCATTGGGAATCGGCGACAAGTTCAACGTGTCTTCTCGCTGTAACAATTGCCTCGAACGTTGCTGGGTGGAATGAAGCTGAAGACTTATATCAAAATGATTGGTCATTTTACAGGACTATTTCAAACAATTCAATAAATTCGATTTTGGTTTTGGTTCACAAATAATAAACCAACACATTACGCGTTTACGCGCCGAACCGAAAGAAAATAGAATGACATAACATAACGTTGTTACGGGTTGCGCAAATTGACAGTAGTGTTCCAAAAGTTCAATAAATTTTGAGCATTAAACTGCAACAACAACCATTCATGTATCCTTTGACAAAAGAAGATAGAAGCTTAGCTGTGTTATTACCTGTTATTACACAATGCCATGATGGGAAGGATCTTGGTCTAAAGCACGTTCAGAAACTAATTTATGTTGAATACATACGTATTTATTTTGTACAAACTTTAACACTTTTGTTGTAACTAGTTCCGTTATGTTATGCCATTGCTTCGCGTATTAATACAACGTGATTTATTTAATTTGGTAAAAATACTAATCAATATTTTAGAGAGGTAACTAGTTACCAAATTATTGTCAAAAAGTGTATCATGCATGTTTGTTGTTGCATGGTTGTCGAACGTGACCGCAACTCCAAATCAAACCACAAGCAAGTTTGGGAATTGGGACTTGGGGAGCAACAGCGATTTTGAAATTACATTGGCTGGCTTGGTAAGATAAGTAACGTTAGGAAGAAAAAGAAATTATCATTTAGATCCCTAACCTTTTTTATAAAAATTCTTAAATTCGTACTAGGTACCTACACATTTCATATCCACCACCACCACCATCAACCATCCATTCCATCCTTGTTTATCATCAAGTTATCATCTTGCTTTCCTTATTCTCATTTAGCAGTTAGATGAGAAATATAAGGAAAGAAAACACTTATATTTAGATTCTAGCTAGAAGTCTTGTGTCGGTCTTTTCTTGGTAGGTAGGTAGGTACCATAAACTTTAAAACCATTGATATAGGTAATCACATTAATTATTACCTACTCAGATGAATTATTTTTATACTTACCTAACTCAAACTCAATGACTACAACAGTACCTATTATCAATTATGTTCTTGCAAATAATATAAATTAGACTCTCAAATATTTACTTATTATATACCTACCTATCTCAAATTAACTCTATCTAGGTAGGGTAACCTACTTATTTAAGTACCTAAATAACTAAAGTCAAATAAGCTCAAAAATATCACAAGTGTTAAAGCATGCCCATTTCTAACATAAAAGTTAAAATCATCATAATAGGCATTTCAATATTCAAAACTTATTTTTACTAGATGGGGTCTCAAAAACCCCAGACCTTCAAAACTAAACCTACTTCATACTTATACCCCCACCCCTCCGTGGACCGTAGTCTCGGCCCTAAGAATAGGACTTCTCCAACTCCTCCCGTGGATGTCGTATAAAGGGTTACGCCAGGGGATGGGCAGCAGTTTACATCATAAGTACTTAACACCAATACTGCGATCACCAATCTACCCGCCAAGCCCATGAAACATAAGTACCTATTATAGTAGTAAAGTTAAGGTAACATAGAATCAAAAGGCAAAAATAAATAATAAAAAATTAACAAGCCTTCATTTTTAGAAACATAGTAGAAATGGTAGGTAATAAGAATAATAATGTTACTTTAAAAACAATTCTCAAAATTTATCGAAAAGTTGCGTTTAGCAAGTGACTTCCTTGTTAATAATAAAAACAAGTCCTAAATATTATAAATAAAGTAAATTAAATAAAAATGCGAAAGCTTGGTTTTTTACTCATCACACCGCCGCGCCGCTCCGTAACGGCTGAACCAGTTTTGATGAAATTCGGTAGAGAGATAGATAAGCAGCATAGCACAACGCGAGCGAAGCGGCGCGGCGGGCAGATACCAGTAATAAATAATATAATTATGTTACTTTCATGTTTTGGTTGCTAGTTTATACGTCATACTATTTGGGTATTTTATACCCCATGGGGTATAGGATAAATTTAGTTAAAAATACCTGGTAAACAAAGTTTCATTCCATAACTAGGTACTAGTACCTGCTACCTAGGTTTTGTAAGGTCTAGTTTCGCGTACTAGGTAGGTAGGTAGGTAGGTACATTCCTATTCAAGATTTTTTTTGTGGTTGTGAGTCAAAACATGTTTGGTAATATTCTGTTCTGATGGAATTTAGTTCTATGTCTATTAAAGTTGTTTCTAACTTCCTGATTTGTTTCTCATCTAATACAATTGTCGTGAAATGTTCACGAGACTGCTTGTTATATTGAGTGAAGACTCTTTTGATTTTTGAACTTATAAACTTTTTAAATTATGAATTAAATTGAAATCTGCGTTCTACTTATCAACTGTTTTTTCTTGATGTCAGACAGAATAAAATTATCGTTCGTGAAAGACAGTTTGGTTTGGAAGTAAAATATTTCAGTAATTTATGATATCAGCGAAAGTAGAAAGTTTATGGACCTTAGTCCAAGGCATGGAAAGAACAACATAGAAAGGAGCCTCCCATGTCGCTTGACAAAGGTAGAGTACCTTATGTCGGCGAAGGGAGGAACGAGCCTTTATGCACGGCATATCTTCTGGAGTAAACTGAAGCTAAGTGATTCACATGATTAGATCTATAGTCTCACGTAGATAACTAGCGACTCAGTCGATGTAGAGTTTATAACTCGTAAGATTCAGTTCACACTTCCGCTTGCTTAGCACTTAGTATTTGTTTGTTAGTTCGTCGTGGTCCTTTTAACACCCCTGGGACCTATTGAAGGTCGCTAGAGTAAACACCCCTGGGACCTATTGAAGGTCGCTAGAGTAAACACCCCTGGGACCTATTGAAGGTCGCTAGAGTAAACACCCCTGGGACCTGTCCAAGGTCGCTAGAGTATGAAAGCCTAGGGCGCTTGCGTGCCACTAGGTTACTATGTATTTGCTGGTAGTGTAGAGACTACTAAGATTTGGATCACTTAGAGCTTACGTGTAAGTCAACTTCTTTTATCAATACAGACAGGACAAGAATGACGTAACAAGTGAATGCGAAATACGACATCATCCTGCTACCTGTTAGAGAACGAGACAACGTGCTGAGCCACATCGGTGCTGACTTCCATAAGGTCGCAACGGGAGTCGCTGCTTTCATATGTCACGGGCTGATTTAAGGTACCGAATGTAGTTTCCTTTTGTTTCGCCAAAACACATTCGCAATACCTCATGACAGTCAATACGTCAAATAACACATAGTAGTAATCGCGGATTAGGACTGTATTAGGGGAGGTGTTCGCGACATGGTGGAGATGCAGGGATATAAAAATGATTTTCTTTTGCACGGTAAAATTATTTTTATTTAGATACAGTATAATAGAAATTTAGTAACCCAACTTTCAGCAGGTTTTGGTGAAATATGTTGGAAACTGTATTCGTCCTTTACACCCGGGAGGTAGCGACATCCTTTGCGAATCAGGAAGTAGCAGTAAGAATTGTTTGAACTTTGAATATTGAATTTGAACATTGAATTTGAAATTGAAATTTGAACTTTGAATTTGAAATTGAATTTGAACATTGAATTTTTTATTGAATAATTATTAACGACGATCTATTCTGCAATTATGACGATTTATTGAAATATTATGAGCAAGTTATTTCGTGTTATGGTAAAATTGGTCTGACATTGTGAATAAAACAACTAAAACAAATTATCTACATCATCGAGGTTATTCAAAATAAAATTCAAAATTATAAACTACAATAAAACAAATAAACAAAACCAATCAATTTTATTTAATTTAAAAATAAATACTTAAAAAAAAAATTATATTTCAAAATAAATAAATTTAAAATACGGAACCCTAAAAATTTAAAATAAAATTTTCAAAATGAGATTTCGAATTTGAATTTGAATTCTGTCATTTCAAATTTTTGTGATGAGTTTGATGTCAGTTGTTGTTTGGCAATTGTCGTGGCAACAATAAAATATTTTCTTTTCGTCAATTGAAATAAAAGTGAGCTGTTCGTTTGCCGAAATAAAGAGATGGACGAAGTGTTAATAAAACGATTGAGCATGATTGCCGATCAGATGCTATTAAATACAACAAATTGTGTGAAGATGATAGAAAATTTTTCAAATGAAAATTTTGAAGATATTAAAGTACATGCTGCTAAATTAGATAAAATTATAGCAAGATTCAATACGGAATTACAAAATTATTTCTCAGTATCGTCATTTCAACACGCTGATGATATATCAAATTTTACAACAATACAGTTGTCTGCTGAGGAGACATTGGCAGAGGTGACCGAAAGAATTAACCATAGAAACGAAGTGAATACTAACATTTCAGTTAAATCAGTATCGACAAGCAACATTACAAGCAAGTTACCTAAACTTCAATTACCAGAATTTTCTGGAAATATTCTAGAATGGCACTCTTTTTTTGATCAATTTCAATCAAATATTGGAAACAACGATTTATGTGATGTTGATAAATTGATGTACTTAAAAGCATCATTAAAGGGAGAAGCTAGAAATGCAATCGAAGGTTTAAATACAACAAATAAAAATTATGATATTGCAATTTTAACATTAAAAGAAAGATATGGAAAGGAATCGTTAATCATAGATGCACATTACAACGCTTTATATAATATCAAACCAGCAAAATTATTTACGGAGTGTAGACGAACATTTGATGAAATTCAAAAACATCTTCGCATATTGAAGTCACTAGGACAAGACGTGAATCACGATCATCTTAGATTCATAATAATCGATAAATTTCCGTCAGAAATTATATATGAAATGAAGCTAAGAAATAAAGAAGGAAACATTGACGAGATGAGGAATCAGTTAGAAATTATAATTGGAGCGAGAGAAGAAGCGATTAAAATTGAAACGAGAAAAGAAATAATGAATGGATATACAGTGGAATGTCTACATGTCAGAGATAGTCGTGAAAACAATAGAAATAATCAAAATAAAAATAATAATTTCCAAAAGAGACGATATAATGACAGCAACACGTATGAAAGGAGAGACGAAGAAATTAAAAGGAGAAGGTTCGAGAAATGTATAATTTGTGAGGGCAAACATGAGAGTTTTAAATGTCCTAAAGATTATCAAGAAAAGAGAATTATCATGAGAATAAAGAAACTTTGTTTTTACTGTCTTGAATCTGGACATATGAAACGAAATTGTCCAAACAAAAGAAGGTAAATTAAAGAAAATTATTATTAAACTTGTGAAGAGAGAAAATAATAAGCTTTTTTCTTTCTTTGGGAGGGTCTCTCTCTCAAGAGATTCTCGCTCAATTATTTCAAAAAATTTACAAATTGCGATAACGAATTTAAAGTCATGTTCACAAATTGATATCACAAGTTGGAGATTCAGTTTTTACTAGTTCAATTGCACACTTATACCCATTGGAAATGGAAACAATAAGCCCACCAAGGACTGTTAGGATATCAGAAAGTACACCTGTTAAACCTCAAGACACTCTTCTCCGAGAGAATCAGTACTATACAGCAAAGTCAAGAAAATCATCCTCGATTTTAGGAAGACATATGGATTGTCAAACCAGCGGAGTGATAGAGCCGGTTGAGAATATGAACAGAAAGGGTGTCGAGGTCGCAGTTGAAGAGGAAGTTCAGAATAGCGGATTTCGGAGGCGGGCTGTCATTCGGACTCTAGCTGAAATCAAAAGTGAATGCACAGCTTAGTCGTTCTTCTTTTTAGTTTTTGTGGGGAGTGTCGTGAAATGTTCACGAGACTGCTTGTTATATTGAGTGAAGACTCTTTTGATTTTTGAACTTATAAACTTTTTAAATTATGAATTAAATTGAAATCTGCGTTCTACTTATCAACTGTTTTTTCTTGATGTCAGACAGAATAAAATTATCGTTCGTGAAAGACAGTTTGGTTTGGAAGTAAAATATTTCAGTAATTTATGATATCAGCGAAAGTAGAAAGTTTATGGACCTTAGTCCAAGGCATGGAAAGAACAACATAGAAAGGAGCCTCCCATGTCGCTTGACAAAGGTAGAGTACCTTATGTCGGCGAAGGGAGGAACGAGCCTTTATGCACGGCATATCTTCTGGAGTAAACTGAAGCTAAGTGATTCACATGATTAGATCTATAGTCTCACGTAGATAACTAGCGACTCAGTCGATGTAGAGTTTATAACTCGTAAGATTCAGTTCACACTTCCGCTTGCTTAGCACTTAGTATTTGTTTGTTAGTTCGTCGTGGTCCTTTTAACACCCCTGGGACCTATTGAAGGTCGCTAGAGTAAACACCCCTGGGACCTATTGAAGGTCGCTAGAGTAAACACCCCTGGGACCTATTGAAGGTCGCTAGAGTAAACACCCCTGGGACCTGTCCAAGGTCGCTAGAGTATGAAAGCCTAGGGCGCTTGCGTGCCACTAGGTTACTATGTATTTGCTGGTAGTGTAGAGACTACTAAGATTTGGATCACTTAGAGCTTACGTGTAAGTCAACTTCTTTTATCAATACAGACAGGACAAGAATGACGTAACAAGTGAATGCGAAATACGACATCATCCTGCTACCTGTTAGAGAACGAGACAACGTGCTGAGCCACATCGGTGCTGACTTCCATAAGGTCGCAACGGGAGTCGCTGCTTTCATATGTCACGGGCTGATTTAAGGTACCGAATGTAGTTTCCTTTTGTTTCGCCAAAACACATTCGCAATACCTCATGACAGTCAATACGTCAAATAACACATAGTAGTAATCGCGGATTAGGACTGTATTAGGGGAGGTGTTCGCGACAACAATGTCATCATGTTCTGTCTTACATTTCTCAAGTGCTCAGTAAAATTATTTTGGGCAAAGCAAAGTTTGCTTTTTTTGTTTTGTCATTTTTGTACTGACACATTAATTTCTAATTTTTGTGTTTGTGTCAGACCAAATGTCAATGTAAGGATTTATTTTAGCTGTAGATTATTTTAATCACAGTTCTCAGGGAATTATTAAATGAAAATAGTAGAATTCTGTCATTATTTATAGTATTATAGTATTTTAGGGTGCAGTAGCTGTTCAAAATGAGATTTGGAAGAAACTACTTGTTTACTGCTAACAGCCAAATGGAATTCAACATTTCTCTGCAAAACCAGTCAAAGGTAAGTTATTTTGATTCACTGTACCTACGTATATATAATTAAAACTGCTAAGTATTGGCATTGCATGTTGAAATTGCTACCCAACAAATTTTTATTACTACCTACTTATTTTTCTATATTTTGTCACTACTACAATAGTGTATGACTGAAATATGATGATGTTTTTACTAAAGGAGCTTTATGGCACACATCAGGTAAGTACCTACTACCACCAATAACTGTCCAACAATACAAAAAACATTTACTAAACCTTTGTTTATGAACAAGTAAGAAACAAGTGAAGTATTTTTTAGGTCTTGGAGCATATAAGTATAAATGCTCCTCTTTCTTAGGCACTTACTTTACTACTGAAAATTATATTCATTGATGAGTAACATATGTACCTACCTATTTTAAAAACCTACTGAAAGTAAGAAAACAAATGAGATCACCTTCTTTTAAATTAAAAGTTTTGAACTTATTTAAAATACCTATCTATTTGACCATATTTGATTGATATAGGTCCTATCCTACTCTAGTGAAGTTAGAAATAAAATGATGAGATCCCTGCAGACTACCTAATATAAAATTTGGAAAAAAATGCTGTGGTAGTATGTAGGTAACCTACCACAATTTTTTATGTTGTGGATATGTACAAAATATTATAACTGGTACTATACCTACCTACATGCATAACATAAGTATGCTGATGATTTTAGACCTAGTTTAGTTGGGTTGGACTTGGATGCTTTGTATTTAGATAGGTAGCTATACCTACCTAGTGTTATATTACAAAGCATCACAGGTTTAGGTTTATTGGCATGCCAACATAGAGCATTCATTTATGCTTTAGCATGCCAACTAAAAATGCAAAAGGGTTACCGAAGCAAACTTAATTCAATGTATTACGAATTAATTTTTTTTAATGTATTTCGAAAAAGATTAATTAAAAAATACCAATCTAATTAAAGAATACCAATCGAATGGCTGCAAATATTTCTATAGTGTTACAATATTATACAAAACACGGAACGTTTTTATTACTTATCGTCAAAATCGCGTAGAACGAAACGGCCTTTGTTAACGTTCCATGCCACGAATAATTTTATAATATACTGACAGGTGAAACGCCGCATAAAATGTAGTTTTAATAAACATGTAGCTACGCACTTATTATAAAAGAATAATCTTTCCTCTATCTATTTGGTATGTTAAGTTTTTTATTTGTGTAGATAATCAAAAGCTTCAAATTCTGATGCAATACGGAAGTTGAAAGGAACGTAACTAATCATTTCAAGACGAGGAAGTTGTACTACATATACGAATTATTTTGATTCTGTAATGAATCCAACGAATTTGTGAAACCTAGAGCAAATAATTAAATTCTAATACAAGAACTAGTTAAAATGTTTACATTGTTCAAACCAATCAAAATGTTGTAACCCACCATTACTAACTCTAGTGATGATAGTCTTAACAACTATTCAAAATACGACTATTTCAATTAATAATTATTAATTGTTTATCTACAAGTGAATGAAGTTGATTTATTTAGATAGGTAATTTAGAAAAAGTAATTCTTGCAATGAAATTGCATCATAGTTTTTGAAACTAATATGACTTTACCGCGCAAGTATTTTGTCAAGGACGTTTATGCCATCTCTTTTTGCTGCACGGGAACTATGTTGGAATTCGCTCTCTCTGTCGTTCATTTCGTTTCTACGGTTTCTATGCTATGCTAGCGCGCTCGCTGTGTGCGCCGCGCCGCCGTGTGCGGTAAAAATGTTTCGTCACTAGATGCGTGCGATGCTAGTGTCCATACAATAGTGTTTTTGGCCTAATTCCGCCATTATTACTCAAAAATCTTCGTAGTGTTACAAATTGATAATAAGTGCATTGTTAGAAATCGCTGTGCAATAAAAAAACAAGCGTGGGTCATCAATTTTGTCCGAAGAAATCGTTCTAAAGTGTATCATTTCCTGTTTCATATTATCGTGCATAAAACAAGCTACTGCGACCGCTAGCAGACTCTTTTTGTTATCACGTGGGTCAATTTTCGAATTTTGTAGCTTTCATTATTGAATTCTCCTGCTTACTCATAGTGAAACACTGTCCAATAAGTGTATTGCGTCGAAATAAACAAAAACCGGCTCGTAACCCTCCTGAACGTTGTTTTTCAGGAGCGCGCTGAATCGGTTGCGGGCTTCCGCCGTTCTCGGATCGCGATGGAGCCGGCAGGAGACTGATCTCCAGGACTCTCGTGTGCAGTGAAGTGTAGTGATGTGCAGTGTTGTGTCGGTGCAGTAAAAGCGTCATTGAGTGTTATATAAGGGTCGGGATGCGCGGGAGCGGCAGGCTCGAGTGAGTTGTGTGCGGGCGGCAGCAGCGCGGGCTCGAGGCTTCGGCATGGCCCCGGCGCTGCCACTCGCGCCTCGAGAGCTGCCCGACCTGAACCTCGATGCGATCGAGCAATCGCACCGCAGGCAAGTGCTAGCGCCTGTCGATAACCTCTCAGAGGATGATGTCATGGGCCTCCAGAACCATCCCAACATCATGAAAGATCCTTCGCCCCTCGGGGACCAGATGCTGGTCGACCTGTCTGGAAATGACTTGCTCTCTGTTATCAAAACCTTGGAGACGAATAATGATCCCCTCTCAACGGGCGACCCTGAATCTATATTTCCTTTGGACCTTCCGGAGACGGGTGATTCTGAAAGCGACCCGCCGGAACAGAAAGTGATGCTAACACAGGTCCGTATTGAGAGGCGGTGTGCTTTTCTGTTGAGACGACTGCGAATATTGCAAGCCCGAGCACTCGGGAAGAGAATAGCTGAGGAGGCAGCGCAGACATTCGATAAATGCACCCGTGGCGCTCGTAAAGACGGAGGCGGAAGGCCTATAGGGCTCAAAGCTCTCTTAAAAAGAGTGGAAACAACCGCTACCTTGCAAGCGAATGCTGCATCGCGAAGTGTTGTTGGCCCTAAGTACTACAATGCTGGGACTTCAAGAGGTGATGCGTCTAAGTCTGCATCTGTGGGGATTTCCTCCGGGACCCTGACTGGGCTGGAGGATACTGCAGGTGCATTGAAGTCGCACTTGTCTGTGGTGAAGCATGAGCTGGACTCTGATGCCACAGCCTCATCATCGGGAGCTGAGAGCAATGATGAAGCAGTGACATACAACAATCCTAATCAGCAGCCAATGCCAATGTAAGTTATCAAATTATTTCATACTGTTTGCCTCCATGCTACCTTGGAAAACTTTCTGTTTTTGGCAAAATTACAATGTTTTTACCCAAAGTCCTATTAAGGTACCTCGAGATGCTGTGCTGACTGGGGCAGCATATGAAAAATTCACAATCATCCACATGTATGTTGTATGGAAATAGCAAAAACAAAAAAAACATCTACGGTACTTCCAGTAACCTGACAATTACGAATGCTTGAAATTTCGATGCTTTGAAACACAAATAAAGGAAAAAGTCTAAATTTAGAAACTTAGATGGTGAAGTTTGTAGGATAAAGTGGCTGAAAGTAGAACTGGCTCTTATGATTATCAAATCATTAATGAATTTGGAAATCAAGAAAAAAAATGGAGTCTCGCTTGCAGTCATCCGTTTTTTAGGCTATGAGCAGGTTATGAAATCAATTTCAATAGTTATCAATATACGCAAATAATGAAAACTTTGATAGGTCATTGAACCCACAAAAATAGTTGGTTCAATGGCCTGTACAAATGGTGGCTATATGATTGTGATAAAAATTGTAAACATTGTTATCAGAAGTTACACAATGATTACAGAAAAAGCTTGAAGTGAACTTTCACATTATCCCTATTTGTTGCATCAGCTGTTTCATAACCTATTACAGCTTTTCTAATTGTGTATTTGAATGTAGGTAGGTATTATGACTGAGATTCAATAGGGACTCTTTATTGGATGTATTGTATTTTAGATTAGATATGGTATTGTTGTTAGAGGAATTTTATATTTATTTTTAATTTTAATGTTGAATTATTCCATGCCACCTAATAATGGAATCATACAATGTGTTACGTTATTAATCTAATTATAACTGGGATTGTGACATAGTTTTAATCAGTAATTTAATACAGGTACCTATTACCAGTATACCTTCTAAATGACTGCAAACATGCTGGGTGATTACGTAACCATGTTGCTATAGGTTTCAATCGATTTCAATGCTGTTTCTATTCGAAATGACGCTCTTGTGACTACAAAATTTACGCATTTTGCTTACAAAGGTAACTTAGATTTGGACTGCGTAAATTAAGTAATCGCATAAACGTTATTTGAAATAGAAACAACATTGAAATCATTAGCAACAGAATTACTTAATCACCTACCAGGTAACATTACCTGCAGGTAAATGAAGTTATCAGGAACTAGTACGAGTACCATGTTACCACAACACCCAGACCCGGAACAAATATTTGCAGAACATGCAAACACATGTCCCGCAGCGGGAATCGAACCCGCACCACTTACGTCTCAGCCAGCGGGCTACTCGCCCGCCACGCCACGGAGGTCGTCGAATTGTTAGATTATTTAGTTTTACTAAAGATGCTTATGGAAAGGTGTAGGTGTTTCATTGCAAGGTTCCACCATCATGCAATATGTATTGGCCTTATGATGTACTTGTTCACTCATGTGGTTTACACATGTGTCGATCCAAGCTATAATCCATCCCTGTACTAAAATTTCATCGAAATCGGTTCATCCATTAAGCCGTGATTTAACAAACAGCTAAACTTTGGCTCGGTAGGAATTACTTAGCTCCAATACTGCAATCACCAATCCGCCTGCAAAGTGTGATGGTTATGGCAAATCTAGGGGGGATTTGTATTCGATGGGGGACGCCGCGTCAATCAACCAGCTGATGATGAAATCTATTGTTATACGATTTTTTCAATCGTTTCAATGACTTCAAGAAAGGTCCTTTATCACCCACTAGGGAGCGCTGCAATAGACTATCGAATGTTGTGGCGGGCGAGTAGAAGGCTGAGACGCGAGAAGTGCGTTTAATTGCTAGTAGTAGAGCTCTTTGTGAAAGAGTACGCCCAGGGAAGTACCTACTATCACCATACCTATTTCTGCCGCCAAGCTGTAGTGCTTGCATTGCTGTGCTCCAATTTTAAGGTTATAAGGGTGCCGGTGAAAGTAAACATACATGAGACTTTTCATCTTTAAATCTCAGGATGACGGGCGCAACACAATGCCAAGTGAACGGGTCCTAGATGGACGTGACCTACGGCGTATTGAATTTGTTATGGGCTAGGGTTATTGCTTCATCAGATAGGCCGCAACCAAAAAAATACTGTAGTAGGTACTCGTAGTTCCGATACCCACTACACAGAGAATCCTGTAACTGTTAATTATAATGTTATAGTATGTTGTTAAGTTTAATTTATTGTGTTTTCAGAGAGAAGCGCGCGCTATGGACGTGGCAACGGGAGCGTGCCTCCATCGCGTCGCGCTGGTGCTGGCTCCAAGCTCAAGTCCAAGAGTTGGATTACAAGATACGGCAGCACAAAGAACTGCATAAAACGGTAAGTGTTCACACTCTTCATGGATATCCAAGGATCCATAACAAGCTCTTGAGGACAATTCTTGAATGAACATGTTGCTATTAGCACGGACTTGTATTAACAGGTGAGCATTTATGTTTCAAAATATAAAGGCTGGTTTACACATTGATTAGTGCGAATACAGGTGTTTAGCGTGTTAGCGTTAGGTGTTGCTTAGTGATTAGTAAAATACACAGTAATCAGCGTAGTAAAGTGAATAGAAGCGAGTGCGAGTTCTATTTTTTTTGCCAGCAGCCCAGTCCCTCGCGCCCTTCCTTCCCCCTGACTCGCAGCTTGCCTGTTTTTGCATGTTTGGACATGCTTGTTTAGTGATTAGTGTTTAGCATTGTTGCGCGGACGTCGCTCGCTGAGCATTGTTATTGTATTTGCAACTGAATTTACTAATCGCAGCAGCTAAACAGTATTGGACACAACTAAGCACTAAGCACGCGCACTCGCACTCGCAATCAATCCTACTCGCACTCGCACTAATCAATGTGTAAACCAGCCTTAAAGCGCAATTAACTGTAAAATAGTAATCAAATGTGATTATTTTCAAAGATTACAGGCAAGGACCCTGCTGCAGGGTTGCCACCTTCTGGCCCTTTGGTTCCGGGAGATACACCATCTTATAAAACAAGTCAACTCATTTGTAACTTGTAGGGCGCTTACGTACGCGAACAAAGTTTGCTTCTATTTTGGCAATTATTTCTTCAAACTCCATGAAACTTTGTACACATACACGGTTATAATGTAAGGGCGTAAATGCCCTAAGTTACAAATGAGGTACATGTTTTATTATAAGGTGGATCTCCCGGAACCAAAGGGTCAGAAGGTGGCAACCCTGCAGCAGGGTTCTTGCCTGTAATCCTTGAAAATAAATAAATAAATGCTGGACATTTCACACAACATTATCTAGCCCCAAGCTAAGCAGTGTGTTATGGGTACTAGATTACATAGATAGATATTTTTATATTACATAGAAAAATACCCAGAACACCCTGAACAATTATCGGCAGATCGTACAAATATTTGTTCAGAGGCGGGAATCGAATCCGCAACCTCCTGCGTCGCAAGCGAAACATCGCCCGCCGCGCCACAGAGGTTGTCAAAGTCTTAACGAACTGGTTAATATTTGATTACTATTTTTCAGTTAATTGCGCTTTATGTTTTGAATGTAAATATTACCGTCGATTAATTCCTATTTCATGTCAAATGCCACTCACGGAACCCGTTTTATTGCTCCCATCCCTGATCTACGCTAAATAACACAGACGTGGCGTTTCCTCGAGATAATAGAGTTCACTCAGAGGCCCAATTCTCTAATTTTAAAACATTCCAGTCACAATATAATCTCGTGTCAGTCGCACTGTCTCGTATAGTAACTATTACTTAATCTTCGCGCATACATGCGAAGATTAAGTAAGTTTGACGACCTCTGTGGCGCGGTGGGCGAAGGTTCGTCTGCGACGCAGGAGGTTGCGGGTTCGATTCCCGCCTCGGAACAAATATTTGTACGATCTGCAGATATTTGTTCAGGGTGTTCTGGGTATTTTCTATGTATAATAAAAAATATCTATGTATGTAATATATTGTATTAAGTATATCAGTTATCTAGTACCCATAACACAAGCTATGCTTAGCTTGGTGCTAGATGTTGTGTGAAATGTCCAGCATTATTTATTTTATTTATTTATTTTAAGTAATAGTTACTATATAGGTGACAGCTGACATTGCGACTGAGACGAGATTATAATGCGAATTGAATGTTTTTAAATTAGAGAATTGGGCCTCAGGTCTATAAGTACATAGGTAGCGATTCTGTGCAGTATTAACTTAATTTAAAGTGCACTAAAATTATCGCGCGCTCTTTTTAATTGACTGAAATAAAAGGGACCGCGATAATTTTAGCGCAGTTCAAAAGAGAATGGTGCACAGAATCCCTGCCATTGTATAGCAACGGCTATTATTCTGTCGCTCGTGTGCTGATAGGGTTGAACGTCCCAAGCAACCTTCGGTTATGTAAATGTCTTCGGTATTCTTAATTTAAACATTATCGAGCCGTTGCCGTCCATTTGCGGTGTTTCTACACCACTATGCTAGCTGTCACAAACATTTGACATATCGAGTTTGGATCGTGGTATCGTTACTGAATTAATAATTACTACATTCGTGTAAAATACGGCCTATGGGTCATTAGTCATAGGGTAATTTCGTAATATAAAACATAGGGTAAATTCGTCACAAGTCAAACAAATTCCATATTTTATGGGTTGGTCGTTATCCATTTTTCCATACAGTTAGCTCTTTAAGTCTAGTCGGAGGTCGCGGACATTATTCTCGAATGAAAAATTTCGTAGACGTGATGACGTCATCTCGTGGACGTTATTTATTCGAGAATACGGTTCCTGACCCAGACTAGAATTTCCTGTGTCGTGGGTATCAGGAACTACGAGTACCATGGTACCACAACACCCAGACCCAGAAAGAATATTTGCAGATCATACAAACATTTATTCCGCAGCGGGAATCGAACCTGCGACCTCTTGCATCTAAGCCCGCTGCTTGCTGATGTCGAATTTGATACACTAGGTTTATATTATAGCACAGTACCAGCTTGCGTGTGCGGTATTTACCGTTGAGATGTAATATAAAATTATAGCACCCGTCTGTGATGGCCTTTATTTATACAGTCTAATCTATATTCCATGATATCTGACACAAGTCACAACATGTTCAATACACAGTATACTCATACCCACACATGGCACACGAACAAACAGTGAGCAAACTCAAGGCCACGAATTAATAACAGTACCGTGAACCGTGAACCTTACACCGAAGCTATCTTTACAATAATCAACAGTTCGCCCCTTTTGTAGGTATTAGGTAATGATTAAGAAAGTAGAGCTAATAGAGTTTAATCTACCAGACGCCCCACTATTTCCATTACGTCAAAATAAAATATTCCGTAAATACAAGGAACGTTTTCGAAAGTCAAGCTTGTGTCAAGTGCACATAATGTATATTATGTCAATGGTAAAGTGCATCACACACGTAGCAGATGCGGTAATAATATACGAAAATGATACATTCACGCGGAAACCTTCAAACTGTATTGTATTTCAATTTGTATATACAGATATCAACTGTTCATCTTTTGATATGTCGGTGCCTACTGCGTACAGATGTTTGACGGTAAAATATAAGTGATCTGCTACGTGTGTGTTGCTCCTTGAGTTTAGTATAGAGAGCGATATGGACAGATACGCGCTCAGATACAGATATCTTACAGCATCTGCTACGTGTGTGACACACTTAAAAGCGGCGGAAGCAGATTGCTAATCGCGGTATTGGTGTAGAGTACAGAGTAGAGGTAGATGCGGCTGCCCATACCCTGGTGTAAAAAAAGAAAAAAAAAAGAATGAGGGGATTTATTTTATTTTATTTTTATACTATTTGCTAGGTAATCACAGTAGTTAAATAAATAGAAAAGGATTTAATTTCTTTATTTTATTTCGTAGGATTTAATTAGGAAAAAGGTGAACAAAGGAAACTAATATTTCCACTTTGTTCACCTTATTGATAACAATATGATTCCGAAGTGGTCTCAAAATTATTATATTCCACTATACCCCTATATCATGTGCAATAGTGGAATAAACCGTTGTATGGTCAAAAAGTTTTCTTTAGCTTAACATCAAATCAAAAGAATTTTATTCATTGACATCGCAAAGATCATTTTGAATCGTCTTATAAACTAAAATGACTCCTGTTCATCAGCCCCTCTTGTTGGCCGGGGCTGACACAATTTTATTGAAGTCTAGAGATATTTTCAATAGCATTTTATTAGTCAAAAAAAACTTTTTGCCGGTCTGGTTCTCATCATGTATTAGGGTGATTATTTGTTGCGCATATGTACACTTGGCGAGAAAAGAGTGATAATTTATTACTTTCAATAAAATTAGGATATAAAATATATTTATGTAAAAAATTTAGATTCATAATAAAATTACCAATAACGAATTAATAGATTAGTATTAATGTAATTATAGGTACCTAAATAGTTAATACCTAACAGGATAGAGTAGATAACTGGTAGGTAGGGTGCATTCATACCTATGAATTAATTAATTCTTGATATCTGTAGAAAGTCTGATTGAGGAAGCCTTTATTTAAAACTAGTTTTTCTCGTTTCTTCAGTACTCCATTAAGCGTTGAAAGTATGTGGTATATTTAATGATTTGTTAAAAAAATCATGTAAGTACTTTTGTTTTGACTCAAAAGCGTTTGAAACCGATTATAATGCGTAAAAATACCAACTATCATTTTAGCCTAAGTGCTAACCCTTTGTCTGTCTGTAATTAACATACATAACACCCAACAGTCACATACATAGTCAGATCCCACACTAGGATTCCCTGCGTCGTGGGTATCAGGAACTACGTGTACCATGGTACCATAACACAGATCCGGAATAAAAAGGTTTGTATGATTTGCCTCCAGCGCCGCGCCACCGAGGTCAGAAGTCGACACTGACAATTCATTATATCTAAAAGTCTCTGGCTATATTGCTCGTAGTGAGGAAATCCGCAGAAGAACCAACATAGCTCTCAGAATTAGCAAGTTGAAGTGGCAATGGGCAGGTCATATAGCTTGAAGAACTGATAACCGTTGGGGAATAAAGGTTCTCGAGTGGCGACCACAAACCGGACGACGCGGTAGAGAAAGGCCCTCCACTCGATGGACTAAAGACATTATAAACGTCGCAGGAAGTCGGTGGATGGAGGCGGATCAGGACCGTTCGTCGTGGCATTCTAAGGGGAAGACCTATGTCCAGCAGTGGACTTTTACAGGCTGATGATTATGATGATTATATTGCTCGTTTCTCATCTCAGTACCCACTTCAAAACTGTTTAAAAATGTTCATACTTAAAGATGTTTTAAACAAAACAAACTTTCTTTCGGCTTTTGCGTCAGACGATTTCTAAGGATTCGTTAAGTTGTTGAGGCAAAGTTTGTTTTTTCACCTTTTGAGTCTCGCAGATTGCTATTATTCTTTGAAGAGCTGAGAAATATTATTTGCGGATTCCAGACGCAGAGCAGAAGTTTTAGCAACTTGTTTAAAGTTTAATTGTAATCGCGGTGGTTGTTACTTGGGATATGCTCTAAGCTTGGGATCAACGCAAGCTGTTAAGCAAAATCAAGTTTTATCATTTGTCGCTTACGCCAGTAACTTCTGAGCGCCGCAAATCTATACCTTATTCTCTTCCCGGTGTCAAGTGAGTAATAGCGCTATCGCTTTCTTGCAGTTCTGCTACCTCCGCCCACACGAGATTCGACATATTTTATTATGTTTTAACACGAGAGTGAATAGGTTAGTTCTATGCAAGCCTGTTGAACCATAGACCGCATCGACACTTTCAACTGTGAGATGTCCAAACCCTTGACTATGCATTTCAGGTCCGCGAGGCCAAAGGACCGATAGAGTTCGAAGGCGAGCCGGTCGGCTACGAAGGGTCCCTCCCCGGCTCGGACGATGCCGACTCTGACCCCGCGCTGCAGACTTGCGCCCGGCTGCGCCCGCTGCGTCGCGAAACATTCAAGAAGCGGAAACTACTGCAGATGCATAATCTACACGTGGCGGGCAATAAGGCGTCCAAACCCACCGATATAAGGTACATAATGGTCTGAATTTGTACGGGTCGCTTAAGTCAATCGTTAAGATAAAAACAAGGAACGTTTTTGTACTCTCAAACACTAATTTCGAGCGACTCTCGACCCCTTGACTACTTTAAAAGCGGTTGTCATTTGCCGTGTTAATGTTAAAGCCCGGAGCTAGAAGCTTGAGAGGAGGTCCTGCAGTGGTACGAACATAATAGGGATTACGATTGGAACAACATAGTAGCTAGGGTTTCCGAGTGGTACAACATAGTAGCAAGGGGTTCCGAGTGGTACAACATAGTAACAAGGGGTTCCGAGTGGAACGAATTTAGTAGCGAGGAGTTCCAAGTGGAGAGAACTTAGTAGCTAGGGGTTCCGAAAGGAACTAATTTAGTAGCGAGGAGTTCAAAGTGGAGAAAACTTAGTAGCTAGGGTTTCCGAGTGGGTCAACATAGTAGCGAGGAGTTTCCAGTTAAACGGACATAGTAGCAAGGAGTTCCGAGTGGAACAAACACTGTAGCGAGGTGTTCCGAGTGACACCTCAATTAACTGACATATAAATTTGAAACAGGTGCAGCTGTCTATACCCCATCGAAAGCTGCGCGGTGTGCACGGGCCGGCCGGAGCCGACGTCGCCGCAGCCGCCGCACTCGACGCTGTCGCCGCAGCAGCGCCTCGCGCTTCTCGACCCGGGCTACCATCCCGTGCTCAGCGATATCAAAGGTACACATTTTATCGGTAAAAATAAAAGCCAGGCTTATCAAAAAAAGGATATCCGTGATTGAAGTCCATATGCCAAAACTAAACTCGAGCTGAATTTAGACCTGAACATAGTTTTTTTGTCAAAAAGGCCGCTCTCCTTTATACCGCAATATATTGTTGCTCTTTCGAGACTGCTGAGTTACACCACTATTCGATTTTATTATACCTATGTATATAGTACGCCTATGTCTAGCAGTGGACTTGGTAAGGCTGCGTGTCCACCAAAGATGTGCGAGGTAAATGAGCGGTGCGAGGATGCGTAGCGAGACTGTGGAACGGTGCGTAGATGAGCGGTGCGTGGATGTGTAGCGGGCTGTTTTCAGACTGACAGCTAGTAGTTTCTCTCTTTCTCCCGCGTCCATCCCTCGCGCACATCTCTCGCGCAATTCGGCACCGTTCGACCACTCGGTGCCCGTTCGTCCATTTCCTCATTCGTCCATGACATGTGGCAAGTAATATTTTTCTAAATGGCACTAACTTCAGTAAGTTTTTAAAGTTGAAGATTAAAAACTAATTTCACTACGAAGTGATTCGCGATTACTCATAGAAAAAATTATAAATGGTCAAATTGAGAAACCTCCTTTTTTGAAGAGGGTTATACTAAATATGTAATGGTAGCTACAAAGGATGATATATTTATGCTTATCATATCTGTATTGATAACAACTGGCCACTTATAACGGGGAAACAGACGAACGGGGCATCAGACGAACGGGGAAACAGACGAACGGGGCATAAGACGAACGGGGAATGAACTAGTCAGACGAACAGGGAACCAGACGAAACGGACCTAAACCCTCTCGCGCACATCTCTCGCACACATACCGCGCAACACATTCCTCGCACGCACCTCTCTTGTTTTGTTCGTATAAAAACCTCGTTCGCTAAGCCGTTTCCACCAGAGCTGCGCTGAGCGAGGCTAGGTAAATGGAGCGATTCTATTGGTTCTTAAAAAAACATCCCTCGCTACGCATCCTCACTCATCTCTGATGGAAACCGCAGCCTTAGGCTGATGATGTGTAATAGAAACAGTATCTCTCAAAACAATATTCGTAAGTTAAAGCTTCAGCTACTTTTTAACCACCTGTTTTAAGTGTTGGTGAACTCTAGCCTAAATCTGTATGTATTCCTCAGACGTAGCTCCTTCGACGCACATGGCCGCTCTGTGTTCGCGCTCGTGGTTCCGCCCGCGCGTGATCAAGCCAGCACGAAGCGCGCCGCGGCACTCGCCTCACGTGCCCCACGTGCCTCACACGACACACGAGCCTTATCCGCCGCCCAAGCCTCCTAAAAAGCATCTCAGTAAGTTTTTGACCTGATCAGAGGCCCAATTCTCTAAATTATTTTAAAACTACACTGAAAGTTAACCGAATCGAGACTGAATTATGAATTGACAGAAAGTTGGTATTCTGCTCCCTTATAAATAATAATTTAGTCTACTTTCAATTCACGGTGACTACCATTAGAGTAGGATAGTTATATATATAATTGCAAAGAGTAAAGAGAGACTCCATCTACTATGCTAAAATCATCGAAAAAAACTTTGAATCGTTCAAGTTTCGGTCACATTTCGATATAATCACATTGCAGTGTTGTATTTTATGTTTAGAGAATACCATTTCTGACATTTAAGACATCGACACAAGATCTAAACTGATCCGAAATCTATTTTAACTATTTTTAAGTTAGAGAATTGGGCCTCAGATATTTTTAAAATTTCTAAGCAGTTTATTCAATGACAAATTATATTTATTGTTCGTAAAAGCTAAGTTTGGTTGATTTTGAAAAAATGTAGCATAATAAAAAACAAATTAAGCAATTGTAAAAAGTTTATTGTTGCATCACACTGTGATGTAGACAAAACAGAGAAAGCTGCTTATAAAAAAAACTCACTTAAAATACCACCATTCAAACTAACTTATTCTTAAAACTCTGTATAATTCAATCCTGTGACATAATGGTAAATTTGTTACCAATACCTCTCGCTAGCTTCATTCAACAGTTTATAACGGCAAATACAAACGCAAGTTCTGTCATATCATATTACTTGTAAATTAATGCAACGAATCTTGTGTTACAGAATTAAAAAGAGGCAGGCCTCCACTATCGAGGAAGATAAGAGAAAGAGAACGGGAGGAAGAGTCTTCAGGACATGACAGGTAACAAGCAATGTTTATTTGCTCTTTCTTTTAACAGAGAGGCCCAGAAAGAACCAGGTACACAAAAAAACAAAACCACTTAGATCTTATTTTTCCCTGAACCCTCCACACAGAAGTGGATTGGGACATTGGAATGTAATTCATAATTCTAAGTGGGGGTGTTAAAACCTACACTGATGTCCCGCTGTGGGGTGTAATGTGTTCCTTCATCAGTTAAAGAATTATTCTCATGTTTATTGACCTCTGTGGTGCGACGGGCGAGTAGCCAACTGAGATGCGAGAGGGTTTTCCTTTCGATACATGAGTCCTAATTACTTTTATTCACAATTCACAAAATTCTCACTTTCTTGATTTCACGTACTTTTTAAAACATTCATTAACTTAAACTCACACTTCATATAATATCGACTTCCCAAAATTCCCACTTTTTCAGATTTCTTATGCACGAGTTGTAGGTAGAAGAAGCCGAGCTAGTGGTAGAATTAGCTAGAGCTAACTCTACCTCTAGCTCAGCTGAAGAACCAGGATACCATAACTATGACAGAAGTTTCATCTAGTCTAAATATTTCGTTAAAATACTTATGCGTAGGACTCTGCGATGATTATTACAGGTTTTGACCAACATTGGATTTGACGAATGCATTTCATTGCAATATTTGCTTGTCCATCCTCCCATCTTAGAAAGAAACCACTCTGGTATCTTATGCTATCCTGGTACTTTCGAAATCCACACGATTTTCATAGGGAGGGTCGTTTATTCTCGTTTTAATGTAACAAGTAAAATAGTTGGTTTAAAAAGTGGAAATTTTGGGAAATGATAATTATAGGCAGTAGTGATTGTAGATAATGGGCAACATATGAGTAGGTATTTTGGTAAGTGGGAATTTTGTGAATTGTGAATAAAAGTAATTAGGACTCATGTACCGAAAGGGGCAGGGCGATTCTAAAACGTCGGAAACGTTTCCTATCGGATTCGTTAGTTTTTCATTTCGATGTCGTAAGTAACTAAAACAATTTTCTAACAATTTTTACTAATAAAACACAGTAATATACAATATTTATTGTTTTTTACTGTGTTTTATTAGAGAAAATTGTTTTATTTACCACATCGAAATGAGAAACTAATGAATCCGATCGGAAACGTTTCCGACGTTTTAGAATCGACATGCTGGACGCTGGGTTTTGCTTGATCTGCAAATTATTTGCTCCGGATGTAATTATTTTAGTATCATTTTACTATAGTTAGTACAGGGAATCCTAATGTGGGATTAGGACTATGTACTTATGTGTCCAATGGGTGTTATGTTATTTACAAACAATAAAATACTAATACGTATATTTTCAGGGGCCGTGGAAGGACGAGCACGGACTCGCGCTCGTGGCGCCGCCAGTCGTACGACATCGACAACATCGTGATACCCCAAAGCATCGCGGCCAACAACCGACCGCAGATACTCGAGTACAAGGAGATCATCACGCCAAAGTAAGTCCATGCAAGTATGCTCGCAAACTCGATAACATATAGGAAATTGTTCAGTCTCCAAAGCCAAGTATATTGTAACTACAACCCAGTCACATTATCTCGAGACCTCGCTGGAATTGGAATTGGAATGCGAACCTCCCGCCCCGTTCTCCTTTCACCTCCCCGCGCTCGCCACGGCGCGTCAGTACGGTTAGCACTTTCGTTGCCGTTGGAAATCTTATTGTTTATAATAATATCCTACTAGAGGATGCTTGTTTTGCGCACCATATCAGAGCGCCGACGCGACGTGACGTCATCGACGCCAGGTCTCGAGATAATGTGACCGGGTAGTAAATGGCTAGCTACTCTGACATATGACTGCACTGAATGTCTACTCTCGTCCCTAACATAAACTTGAAATATAGCTGTACTCTTTATTTATTTTAATATATATATATATATTATAGCTATGTCTATATACATCTATTTAAATATATATAATACATATAATTATATATATTATCTGTTTCATATTTTTAACCGACTTCCCAAAAAAGGAGGTTCTCAATTCGGTTGTTTTTTTTTTTTTTTATGTTTGTTTCCGCATATCTCCGGCGTTTATGAACCGATTTGGAAAATTCTTTTTTTATTTGAATAGGTATACTTCCAGATTGGTCCCATTTTTTTCAGAATCCAGTTCTGATGATGGAATCCATGAGGAATTGAGGGAACTCCTCAAATATTGTATGCATACTTATGGCGATTTTGACATTTTCAGCAACAAACCAAGCATTTGCATTCAAAAAGTATCATAATCCTTTCACCACTATGGTTCTTTCATCATTTTTTTTTCATCCAAATATTTTAGTCGAATACAATGGCGGAAGTCGGTTTTTTAAATGAAAAATTATTATGGTTCTATTTATTATTTCATTTTAAAATTTAACCTTAATCGAGACCCTAAACCATTGTTAATCGTACAGGTACCCACAATACAGATTATTATCTAGTGTGGATATCATAGGATACTGGATCATGATTCTCATCACCAAATCAAGATAATTTACTGTATAACATTATCGTCCAAGTGTAGTACCATAGTACTCGTAGTTCCTGATACCCACGACACAGGAAATCCTAGTGTGGGATCATGACTTGTTGACATGTTGGGTATGTTATGTTAAGTAAGTCCATGCGTGGTATGCCCGCCGTCTCCTCCCATGGTTGTCAAGCCGACTAAGAGATTACACCAGGGGATGGGCAGCAGCATCCACCTGAGTACGCAACACCAATTCTGCGATCACCAATCCCTATCCGTCTGGCAAGAGCGGTGATTATGGCAAAAGTTAGTAGTAAAACTTCTAATTCTAATTCTAATTGAAAATGGGGGAGATAAGATCTGCACTGACTTCCCGCATTGGGGTGTATTGTGCATTGTCCCCCTGCTAACCATACCCCAGCCAGCCCAACTCCTTAAAATAACGGAGAAGGACTCTGGGTTGATGGCAGCACTGTTCCAGTGTCCCCGAATGAGTAACGGATGAAGTTAAACAGCTCCTGGAGTCCGGTTTTTTTCCTTGCTTCATTTGTGGCTGTGCAGTACAATATAACATGCTCCACTGTCTCCTCGTCCTGAAGACAGCCACGACATAGCCCACTGTCCGTAGCCCCTGTCTTCAGCAGATGGTGGTTGAGGTCACAGTGTCCCGTGATGATGCCCACCATCATCCGTAGGTCTTCGCGTTTCATCTTTAACAATGTGTTTGTTATCCTTTTGTTTTTGGCAAAAGTTAGTAGTAAAACTTCTTGTGGAAGAGTTCGTCCGGGGAAGTACTACCACCGTACCTATTTCTGCAGCCAAGCTGTAGTGCTCGCATTGCTGTTTCGGTTTGAAGGTTACGGGTGCCGGTGTAATTACAGGCACATGAGACTTTTCATCTTTATGTCTCAGAGTCGGCAGCGCGCGTGTTTTGCCTCTGGTGTTGCAGGGGTCCGTAGGGTACGGTAACTGCTTTCCATCAGGTGGGCCGTATGCTTGTTTGCTTGCCAAGTAGTATAAAAAAAAATCCCCCATAGCATAAGTTTAGCTAAACTATTGTCTGGAAGAGATTGCTGCTATTGTTTTTTATTTTTTTTTGTTTTCCCATCTCTATCAAGGTCGCCGTAAATAACGCGGGCTGAGGCCGTTGTCTGGGTTTTAACAAACAGTTGACACGGATGTATGGTGTAGTGTAACACGGATTTTTGTGTATGAAAATTGAGGTTCATAAAGTGTTCGCTAGGGGCACTCATCAGTGTCTCCATACAAAATACCTCCGTGTCAAATGTTTTAGACATGATTGTAGACAACACGGAAATGGAACCACGTCTTTGGATTTAAAATCACACTGATTGTAATTTTGTTTTTAGGTAATAAGTATGATTATGTAACGCCTAGGCGAATAAATAAATCTCTAAATCATCATCAGCCTGTAGAATTCCACTACTAGACATAGGCCTCCCCCTTAGAATGCCACAACGAACGGACTTGACCCGCCTCCATCCACCGACTTCCTGCGACGTTTATAATGTCTTTAGTCCGTCGAGTGGAGGGCCTTCCTCTACCGCGTCGTCCGGTTTGTGGTCGCCATTCGAGAACCTTTATTGCCCAACGCAGCCCCCAGTCGCGCAGCAGGCTGTGAAGAGAGCTGTGCTAGGAGTTTCACTACGTGATAGAATCCGAAATGAGGAAACCAAGAACCAAGGTCACCGACATAGCTCTAAGAAATAGCAAGTTGAAGTGGCAATGGGCAGGTCATATAGCTCGAAGAATTGAATCTCTAAATACTGTAGTAAAAATTGCCAAGTGACAAA
The DNA here is from genome assembly GCA_951392215.1 of Epirrita christyi. NCBI lineage: Eukaryota > Metazoa > Arthropoda > Insecta > Lepidoptera > Geometridae > Epirrita > Epirrita christyi. The sequence continues at coordinate 14,005,618 of OX595843.1, read as the reverse complement.
TAACATAAATTATCTTATCTTATCTTACAGATGGCGAGTGATGGAAATACCAGAGGCTCCCCTGAACAACGGCGTTTCGAAATCCAACCATCGCATCTCGTTTGAGGAGAGTGATGTAAGTATTTCATACTTATTGACAAACGCTGTTACTACTACAACTTCGTATCGGCGGTTCTAGGTTTGGAGGGCCCGAAAAGGGTCCAGTGTGATGAAAGGATCCAGTGCGCCTCGCAGAGGCTATGCACATGTCGGGTTCCTCACGATGTTTCCCTTCCCAGTTCTAATTACGCTTCCCAGTTTTAATTAAGCACGTAATTTTGCGCACATCATTTTTTCGAATGGAAACTCATTGCCGGGATCCGAACCCACCCATGACCGGATATCGGAGTCCCTCTCGCTAAACTAGCTGTTAAAATAGTGCCTGTAATTTTAACTAACTTTATTGTATAGGGTTAGGTGTGGGGTGGATGGAGGCGGCTCAAGACCGTTCGTCTTAGCATTCTAGGGGGAGGCCTATGTTCAGCAGTGGACTTCTACAGGCTGATTTTGATAATGAAAGTGGCTCATTCAAACAATAGAGTTCTGGGAAATGGAGCCCTAATGAATGTTAATGTGATTTTTATCATCTGCAGTTATTAAAATCAAATTACCTTTTGACATATAAGTTTCAAAACAATAGACTTTATATTGTTTTTTTGTTTTAGAATACCCGTCGCTGCTCGGCAGGGCTATTCTCTATGTCGCGACGACAGGTTAGCACCAGGCGTAAATTGTGCTATCAGGGCTTTCAAACGGTTAATTTTTTATGCAAAAAGTGACGTTTGCACAATTTACGCCTGTTGCTTACCTGTCGCGAGATAGAGAATAGCCCTGTGGGAACAGAGGCCCAATTCTCTAATTTTAAAAACGATTAAATTACAATATAATCTCGTGTCAGTCAGCGCGACTACGTCACGTAGTAACTATTACTTAATCTTCGTATGTTTAGTTGAAGATTAAGTAATAGTTACTACGTACTTATAGTGACAGATGCGACTGACACGAGATTATATTGTAATTTAATCGTTTTTAAAATTAGATAATTGGGCCTCTGGTTGCATGAACAACTTAGCTAGGTTAACGTTGAAAACACCTTAGCATGTTAATTTCATCAAAATCGTTCCATCGCTAATTAAAAAAAACAGTGGGAGGAAACTGAAACATTCCAGGACGAGGATGTTTCCGAAGCGGCGATACACTGTCGCCACAACCGCGCGGAGACGCGCGAGCGCTCTCGCTACATCCGCAAGCAGCGCGTAAGGCGCTCGCACCACGAGGACGCGCCTGCGCCAGCGCCGCCTGACCTGGCGCCCGAACCGCCGCCACCCCCGCCTCAGCTACCGATAGAGGTAACTAACATACTGTCGTCTCAGCTACCGATAGCTGAATCTAAGACACTAATGCCTCAGCTACCGATAGCTGTATCTAAGACACTAATGCCTCAGCTACCGATAGCTGTATCTAAGACACTAATGCCTCAGCTACCAATAGATGTTACCTAAAAATTTCACTGATACACTGTGGTCTGAGCTACCTATAGATGTATCTAAGACACTATTGCCTCAGCTACCGATAGAGGTAAATAACAAACTCTAGCCTCGGCTACTGAAAGAGTTTGTTCACTTGTTTATTATTGTAAACTGTAAACGACTTCTTGTAACAATGACTTTCCAAAGTGCATGTAATATATGTGCCTATTGAGAAAATAAATAATATGAATTTGGTTACTTACACACTGTCGCCTCAGCTACCGATAGAGGTAACTAATACACTGTCGCCTCAGCTACCGATAGAGGTAACTAATACACTGTCGCCTCAGCTACCGATAGAGGTAAATAACAAGCTCTCGCCTCAGCTACCGATAGAGGTAACTAATACACTGTCGCCTCAGCTACCGATAGAGGTAACTAACACACTGTCGCCTCAGCTACCGATAGAGGTAACTAACACACTGTGACCTCAGCTACCGATAGAGATAACTAACACACTCTTGCTTCAGCTACCGTTAATACACTGTTGGCTCAGCTACCGATAAGGTCGCTTCTATTCCTGTCTGTTTGAAAGGGCACGCGATCATTTTAGCGCAGTTAAACTTAGAGAATGTCGCAATTAACAACATAATTACTTTTAAAAAAAAAAATATTATTTACCATAACATTGTAACTAACTTAACTGTAACTCACCATTTCAGACCATACCACCATATTCTCCACGACACTTCCCGCTTCCAGAAGACGCTTATGTGGAGATGCTCTCTGCCATGCCGGATGGCTACCGGCCGAGCAGCCCCGATCCCACTCCACCCATCGAGGAAGCCATAGAGGACGAGAGCAGCACTCTCTCACCCATCTCTCCGTCGGCGTACGAGGGCGATGACCCCGACGATCTAGAATGGGACCCAAGTGTAGAGAAAACGGACCGCAAGAAAAGTACCTTTAGGTAGTCCAAGAAACGACAATAATCTGGCCCGTGTGCCGTTATTGTCATGATACAGTGTGTGATGGACGCATGTGAAGTGAATTGTATTCCATTTGGATGAGTTAAGCTGGTAAGTTGCGTGTGATTGGAAGAATAGCCCAGATATTTTGAATAGTGCTTTGGTAAAATAATTGTGTTTGTATAATTACCACCAGCATCGCTTATCGCATTGAAAACAATGACCCGAATGATTAAAATGGGATCACTTGGATAGAGAAAATTAATCAGGGGTGTGATAACGTAATTCTGTTATCAGTTTCAGTACTGTTTCTATTTGATATGACGTTTTTGCGACGCAGTCTTAAGTGCAATCAAGCTTTGTAAATTAAAGTTATTTTTTTAATTTTAGTATATGACGGAACTAGCATTTGTTCCACTTGATGTTAAGCGGTAAACCCAGCCTATAACAAATACAAGACCTCTTAGGTCACATCCACCTAGGTCGCACCTTACGTGACAGTGCACTGTGCCCGGCACCCCTACCCTTCAAACTGGAACACAGCACTGCTTGGAGGCAGAAATAGGTATGGTGGTAGTATTTCCCCGGGCAAACTCTCAGAAGTTTTACTGCTAACGAGATAATTGCAAAAACGTAATTTCAAAATAGAAACAGCATTGAAATTGTTTTCGCTGTAATCCGCAAGCAGAAGAAAGAACCTTTTAGTTATGTAGTCCAGGAAAAAATAATTTAGCCACATGGGTTATTATTTTTGTCAGAGTATTGAGTTATCATCATCCAGTTGGTGTCAAAGGCTGGGCATCAGATTGCCAATTGAAAATCTTCGTAAGAGTCATTTTCATGATAGTATGAACTTGTAGTATCATTGAAAGAAGTATCAATGTTAGATAATTTATGAAGGAATTTAAAGCTAAAAAATTTGATTCCGAGGAAGAAGAGAGAATGATTTTCTATTATCTTTTTGCAATGTTAAATGAAATAAATGTACCTGTTAAAGGTCCAAAACCTTCCCCATGGCTTCAGAACCAAAGTAGTAGAAGTAAAAGTCCACTGCTAGGCATAGGCCTCCAACACAATAACATACTATCTACAATGTAATACCCCTATAAGCCCGAAGGGAGTACAAGTCATGGCGAGCAACTTTAGTTCTACGACTTTATAAATTTCGAAGTTTTTAATTCATGAAATGCCTTTGAGCTGCGCGAATCGTAACGCGCAGGTCCCTTTGAGCCGCAGGGTTACTGGAAACCCAAAGCAAAACCAAAAAAACCAAAACACAGAACCGGTTTCAACACAGAGTACTGGCGTGCCGATCGGCACATAAACGAGCTGGCCGTAGTCGGAAAATCGCGTGCCGATCGGCATGTAAATGAGCACAAGGGTACTCTCCTCCTGAAAAGTACATAGCACTACATGGAGCTACCCTACTACAGCTGTTCATTTGATCTCTATGCGTGAACTCTGAATGCTGTAATAGGGAAGCCCCATGTTGTGCTATGTACATTTCTGGAGGAAATTTTACGAGGCATTTCATAAATAAAAATATAAATTCATAAAGGCGTAGAACAAAAGTTGTTCGCTATGTCGTGTGTATTACCCTCCCCTCGGGCTTATAGGGGTATTTTGTTTCACATTGTATAATGTGTGGCACAAAAAACTAAGATTGTGAAGCAATCTCAAGGTAACTCGTTAGCAAACTTACTACTTAAATAACTCTCCCAAACTGACTTGTAAACAAGCTGCAAATTAATTTACCATAACTCATGCATGCTGCTGCTGGTTCTTTTTATTTATTTTTTATTTATTTATGTCAGACAAATGTCCATAAAAACTTAAACTAGTACACAGACACATAAAATGAACACATTAAAAATAAAACATAATTAAACAATATGAAGCCTAACCAAATGGCCCAGTATGGGACAGTCAACCCTGTCAGCTACAACGCGCAGGATAGCGTTGTTGCTGCCGCGGACACGGCTCAGCAGTGAGGCGGCTCTCTTGCGTAGGATGGCATGGAAGCCATCAGTTCGAGCGTCAGCAAACATGCCTGAAGCACTGCAGTACCTCGGCAACCTCAACACAACCCTAAACGCGTTGTTATATTGCACGCGCAGGGCGTTCATTGTCTTCTGCGTATAGCTAGTCCATAGACTGCACGTGTAAAAAGACTGACAGAAGGCCTTGAAAAGAGCCAACTTCACTTCGTCGGTACACCGTGCAAATCTACGGGCCAACATATTGCATCGGACAGCCAACGCCCTGCGCTCCCTCTCAATGTCCTCGGTGTCCGTGAGGTCATCCGCGGCCCAGTGGCCCAAGTACTTGAAACGTGACACTCTTGGTAACTCAACTCCATCAAGAGTGACTGGTGGTACACTGGTGACTATGTGACCACGAGACTGAAAAACCAGTAACTCACTCTTCTTCACATTGTACTTGAGCCCATGCGCCGCGGCATACACCTCACACCTCTTGAGTAGCTTCCTGATGGCGCTTATCGAAGGCGCCAACAGCACCATGTCGTCGGCGTAGCTAACGCTGTTTCAACTGCTAACGCTGTTTCAACTGCTAACGGTGTCTTTTGACACCCTGTATTAAGTCGGTGTCCAACGCCCTTATTGCCTATCAAATTTATAATCGCTTTCGATTATTTTGTAGTAAAATAAACCTTTTAATATTTATAGCATACAGTTTTGATTGATTGTCACATTATGATTTTTGAATAACTAAATCTCACATTGATATTTGTCTAGATGGGAATTAAGCCCCTGTTTACTTGAAATTATTAAAAAGACATTCGATTAATAAAAAACGCTGGCTTATTTTTTAAGACCATGGATGTAAATGGACTATTAAAAAAAGTAAAATTACAAATAACTTTGTTAATTCTAAACTTTTCTGCATAATATATAAAAATTTATTGTCAATGCGCAATGTTAGCTATCAACAATTATATATATTATAATGTAAATAATATGTAATTTCACACAATAATTAAAATACTTTACAAAACTACTTCGTAAGATATCTTGACCGAATTTTTGTAAACACATTTGCTTAAACCAAAATAATTTTCATAATTTGTTGTATAATTTTACTGGTAATGAATTTTGCGGGTTGTGTCTTGAACAAAAACAATATTATGTAAGATACCTGGGCCCTTTTTCTAGAAAGATACAAGTTACAAGCTACGAATGAGTAACACATGGTACTTAACGCTTGTTTTCCCTTGATGAACACAACTAATTGGCAACGTTACCAGACACTGGTACTTTGTATGTTGTAAGCTTCGAGAAATAGGCCTCTGGTTGGTTTATGGTTGGGTTAGTATTCCAACAAGCTTCGGTGGCCTTGCGTCCTGCCACATGAAATGAAAAAAAGGGCGTGTACCAAATTCATAATTTGGACTTGCCTCTAACTAACCCCTAGTCGAACATCCTCACGGATCAATGTCATGACCCTCTGTGTGTATGTGTTTTGAATAATTATATCTGAAGTCTAATTCTCGTAATTATTTTAAATTCAATTTACAATATAATCTTATCTCGGTCAACTGTCACTGCGTGCGTGAACGTAGTTATCATCATCACCGGCCTTTAGACGTCCACTGCTGAACGATGGTTCCCCCATAAAATATAATGGGGGTATTACCATAATCTCCACGCTTGCCAGGCGGATTGATAGCAGTATTGGTGTTGGATTAGCAGTACTCAGTTGGATGCTGCTGCCCATCCCCTGGTGTAATTCCTTAGTCTACTTTTACGACATCCACGGGAGGCACACCAGCTGTCTGTTAACGTAGTAACTATTACTTAATCTTCGCATACGTTATCTTTCTCGCTCTAACGAAAGCCTTCCTGAGCGACAGGAAGGTTGATCGAAATTGAAAGATGACCGAGATCAGATTATTTTGTGAATTGAATGTCAAGTAATTATGACAATTGGGCTTCTGGTGGAGCAAGATCTCATTAAGACTTCACTAACTTGGGACACGTTAAAAACTCTTTCGTGATTGAAAATCAGATAAAATAGACCATTTAAAGTTTAATTCATAAAAGAAATGAGCTCCTTACTGCTGAGGACCTTGGACGTTGGTCTACCTACACCTATATATTTTGAAAACCTATTAAAATCTAAAACTAAGAAACTAATATGGGAATGTTAACATCAAAAAAACAATGCTACGCTATGCGCGTAGTAGCTGTTCCGAAGTTTATTCAACTTTAGACTAGATCTCGCTACTAGTAGATTAGAACGCGCTATCGGTTTTACTCATTGGTTGGAGAAGTCTTGTACGGGGACTCCCCTTGGGATTTGGGTATTTTGCATTTTTATTGAATTTTTTGCATAGGGTACATGCCCAAACAACACTTTTGCAACACACTGAACATTTAAATGGTTACCTCTTAAAGCTGGCGAGATATACTCCTGTGATAGAATGCAACCAGACTGGCACCCTTTTGATAACCCTAAAAAAGAGTTTTTAACGTGTTCCTAGTTTATACAGGGTGAATATTTCCATTTATTGTTGAACGCACATTGCGTAAAACCATACACATTCGAAATCTGCTATAAATCACGCATATTAAATGATTTTATCAGTAAATGTTTCTAGGCAAAACAATTTCAGAATTTTCTAGCATACTGTACTAAAAACGTATAAAATTTAACTGAGGCCCAAGCACGAACATCTAACGTTATCGAAACGTCTAGCGTTACGATAGTAAACTTCAAATATGAACCAATCAACTTACTAAGATTTCAAGTTACCCTGATGTCATTGGCCAATATTTGACATTTTCGATCGTCTCGCTAGCGTCTTGGTAACGTAAATTATTCGTGCTGACCCCACTGGTGTTCAATAGGTTATTATAATTTCGAATATTTAACGGGTTTAAGTAGAAGATAAGTATACTTGGAACCATATTCAGAATGTATACTTAGTTCCAGTGAATAGAATGCGTGTTTATCAAATAAAACACTTCTTAGCTGTTCTCTGCGTCCACACTGAATTTTTGATGGTAGTCTTTTCAAACTGCATAATATGGGTGTACCTCATTACCTTATCTTTAGAAAGAATAACTACAGAAAGTATAATACGATTAATACAATACAAATTAAACAGTTGAGCTATCTTAAGACAACTAAAAACGATCTAAAGATCAAAATAACTATCAGATAAGATTGGCTGGTTAACATAATTAATGTAGCTAGATTCTGTTCAGCGAGAGATCTGTCGTAGAAATGGAGGGCGATGCTGTGCTTAATTACCTATTTTGTTTAACGGGCACCACAATAGCGCGTCGTTTTGATCCTATTACAACTGTTAATTTTTCTTTAGTTTAAGATTCAAAATGCAGATAGAAAGAAACCAGCTCCTAATTATGGTTTCATGTAGTTCGCAACGTTAGTTCACAATTTGGCCAAAACGGCTCTCTTTCTGAACAGATTCTACACCAAATTTTTAGATTGACAATAATGATTTATTATTTTATTGTCTCTTGTCTATAATATGTATAATATTTATCTATAAATATTTAATGATAACTTTAGCACAGCTTTATTGATGTGACTAGTTTGAAAGTTATTGTAATGAAGAAAACTTTATGAATTTATATTATGAGATACACAGAATACAGTTGTGATTATAGATCAATGTTTTTCCAAGATTTTTGCAACATTCCTAACAATGTGTTTGTTCAAACACCAAACTGCGATCACCCATTCGTTTGCCAAGTCTAGTGTAATCCCATAGTCGGCTCTTACGACATCCATGGAAGGACAAGGAGGGTTCTATTCTCAGGCCGGACACACCACGGCAATTGTATGTTTACGTAAACGGTTAATGCCCGGTATAAAATGGCGATTGTATAAAAAGGGCAGTAACAATTAGACTGGCTTCAAAACTGATCTGCCCCCTATTGCCTCAACGAACTGATAATCTTCGATCAAGATTTCGCAGTACATTGCGCAGCGTGCTTTAGCTTCTTTTCAAGAGCAGAAATTTTCAAAACATACAACGCAATGTACTGTAAAAAATGTATAAGATTAGAGTCTGTCAAAAAGAGAGCTGTTGTGGCCAAATTGTGAACTAATGTTGTGAACTACATATTACATAATAATTAATTGAAAGTTTTAGTAATTATAATTATGTTGGTGCATTTTGAATCATAAACTACAGAAATAGTAACAGTTGTAATAGGATCAAATCGGAACTGACGCGCTATATTGCCTGCAAAAAAGGTAAAACTACAGCAGCGCCCTCAAATCCCACGACGGGTCTCTTTCTGAACCAGTTCGTTCCTTTGTTCTCATATTATTACATTCGCAAAATATTATATTCGCAAAATATTATATTCTCGAATTATTATATTATCAAAATATTACACAAAGAACAATCACAGTGAAAAATGTTTTTAATTTGAGGGAAACAATAATAAATATTTGACATCATCACATAGGTTATTGATCACATATATTTGTCTCGGATGGGAATCAAACCTACAACCCCTTTCTTTTAAGGTTTACCTACCTTCTGTATAATAAATCTAACTAATGATTTTATATCACCCAGTAGTAGGTAATCCTGAAGATATGCATTAATATAATATTATGTGCATTTATATTGAAGTTTTAATAGATAAACTCTTTGCTAGTAGTTCCTGTCAGATTACAATGAAAAACCTATGTTTGTACTAGTGTCAGTTTTTATTTATCAATTGTTTTTGATGCATAATGTGACATTGGAAGGTAGTAATAAAGAGATTTTGATTTAAATAAATTTATTTTTATTTTTCACTGTTTGATTGTACTTCTAATATTTTGATAATATAATAATTCGAGAATATAATATTTTGCGAATATAATATTTTGCGAATGTAATAATATGAGAACAAAGGTTCGTTAGGTGATAGGCGCTGGTGCATCTCTAGTTGGAAATGTGTTCAAAGATCTACCGATTTATTTTTTGCTGTATACCAAGCTGTTGTATTTAAAAAAACTTTGTTTTTCTTAGGTTGCCAAACAATGATAACTCTTCCGTTGTATAGAGAATTTAAAATATTGAAATTGAAAAGTAATATTTTTTTTATGGATTGCGTGTTTGGTTTTGGTCATAATTCTAAACTTAAAATAGGGGTTATCTGAGTATTCATGTAATATTTTTTGTCTAGCACTGTTGTTTTCTAAATTGGTTTGATATTTTAATAAGTTGAAGCATGATTGTTACATTTATTTGTGAAAAGTTATAATAATTCTATGTTTACGTACTACCAATTAGTTGTCGCTATTGCTAATATGAGTAAGGACTGTGAAATTAGTTGTATGAGTATGTACATCTGTTTTTGTTTCTAGTTTGCATAGCATTATAATGTTTATAGACACGCCTGTAAATAAAACATGTATTTTCACGAGAAGCCAAAGCTTCTTCATTCACTAGTTTTTATAAGAAAACTTGATTCAGATATAGATGGCTGATGTATTCAAGTTTATGTATAGCGTAAAATAAATAAAGGCATTAAATAAAATTCTCTTGACTTTCATTTTTGGAGATTCATTTTTAGGCGCAAAGCAACTTAACGGAGAGGTCAAAACATATTTTAACTAAAATAGGTTTAAAAAATTATTATGAATAAGGGGGTTAGTTATTCATAATAATTTTTTAAACCTATTTAAGTTAAAATATGTTTTGTCTTGTTTTGACATATGACATTTTACATCAGAGAGAACAAGACAAAACATATTATAACTAAAATAAGTTTAAAAAATTATTATGAACTAGTTGCGCCCCGCGGTTTCACCCGCGTGAATAATGATGAAAATTGATGATGATGAAAAGTAGCCTATGTGTTAATCCAAGGCGTAAAGTATCTCCATTCCAAATTTCACTCAAATCCATTCAGTATTTTTTACGTGAAAGAGTAACAAACATCCATCCATACTCGCAAACTTTCGCGTTTGATGATGATGATGAAAAGTAGCCTATGTGTTAATCCAAGGCGTAAAGTATCTCCATTCCAAATTTCACTCAAATCCATTCAGTAGTTTTTACGTGAAAGAGTAACAAACATCCATCCATACTCACAAACTTTCGCGTTTGATGATGATGATGATGATGAAAAGTAGCCTATGTGTTAATCCAGGGTGTAAAGTATCTCCATTCCAAAGGATCTCGCCGAGAGCTAGTACCAATTGCGTCAAAATCAAATGTATTTCATAAAATTACCCATATTTTTTAAATTACGTAAACATTTTCGATTGATTTACATGAACCCGTGATCTTGAAATGAAGTTAAATAGGATTTTGTATTGTTTACTTTCGTGCGGTGACGGTGCCATTGCTTGGCAATGAACCTCACAAAGAGAAATTATTGCAGGTAGGTATAGTCTATGCTCACAAACAAAGAGGATGCAATTACTATACGTAAGACCTCAGAATAATGACTACGTAACGTAAGACTCACAAATGACATTATCATTCATGACAGGATAGCTCTGTGAAAGACAGCGGCTTTTTTAAAATACGTATACTCGATTTACACAAACTAACTAGAAACTACAAATAATGCATCTCAACTTGCGATGGATGATTGCTTTGATGAACCCAGGTCATCATACTTGGCATTAGTGCTGCGAAACTTACGGATACATGTCATGCCCTTGAAGCATTACATACGCTGTGATCAATGTGGATTATCTAATCATGGATTGAGCCCACACCCCCCCCTCCGTAAGTATTGTTTGTACTATCTGCATTAAAATAAAATAATTTAGTTTATTGTTAGATATTGATTGTATACACATTAATTTGTTACAGTTAACCCCTGATAAAATACTGGGCCATGAAGGTTTCATATTAAATACAAGAAACAACGCCCTTGAATTCTGAAAGTGTACCTGAACCTAGCATAGTGTGTGTTTTGCATGCATAAATATTTGGAACCACCTTTTTTTTCTTTTATTATTATTTATTGGCTTTTGAACATCATGCCTTTTTTTATAATAGGTATCGTTTCTTTTCCTATATATACCCCACTCGACGAATCAACGACACTGTTAATGTTCGCGTGAAGTCAGTGGATAGGGGCGGCACAACCCCGTTTATTGTGAAATTCTATGGGAAAGGCCTATGTCCAGCAGGGGACGTCAAATGGATGAAATTATAATGATAATGAAAATGATGCTACGTACCTATCTAGTGTTTTATTGTACATTAGAAATGTGTTATTGTACCTATACTTGCTACTTTCCTGACTTCACTAATAGCTGGTTATTAATAATATTTAAATATATACCTCATCGAGTTATTAGAACGTACTTAACAGTTACTGATCCCGCACTAGGATCTCCTGTATCATGGGTATCACGAGTAGGTACCTACCTACCATGTTACCCAAATGTTGGATATTGTAACTACCTAAGTGCTAAGATTTTGCAGACTATTTATGAAGTAAGTTATTTTTTATCAGAACATCCTTTTTATCATGCCAAGGCCCAAAAGATACTAAAGAATGTATTTATTTTAAAACTAACCTCTTAACTTTATGTCCCAAAAACTATGAATTACGGTCATGAATCTTAAAAAGACTTGTTGGTAAAGCAAAAACGGTTTATTATCCTCATAATACACGAGGTATTGTTTTGACGCAATTATTTTTGGTGTGGTACGAGCTGCCTTTTTAAAACGGCAAGATCCTTTCACTCAAATCCATTCAGTAGTTTTTACGTGAAAGAGTAACAAACATCCATACTCACAAACTTTCGCGTTTATAATATTAGTAGGATAAGAAGCGTCATCATCATCATCATCAGTCTGTCGAAGTCCACTGCTGGACTGATGCAGAGCTTACTTACCAATTTTGTATCCTAGCAAACGCTGTCTAAAGATCACTTGATACTTGTTATGAAAAGCTAAAAAAATAATATCTGATGGCAGGTTAATTACCAGTAATAAACATGGTTGAGGTACTCGTGGACCTAGAGCTAAAGGGTTTTTATGTAAAGGCCTTGAAATCTGTGAAGGCTAGCGATTTCTACTATTTAACTCCTTTCAACGGAGTGAGATGCAAGTTTATGCAAATGAGTCATATTGATAGGCGGCATAGGTTAACTGATTGCGACCACGATACCTGACTAGTGAATGAGTCATCTTTGGTCAATTAAAAGATTGGGTGTGGATTGGGTTACAGAATACAACATAATGGTTTATTTTTAAAGCTTAGCAACGCCGATAGGCAGACGTCAAAAAAACCTATTCTTACCCACCGTCCACCTCCCTGAGACCATCTGGGTGAATCGTAGAAAGCTTACACCTATACAAGTAAAGCCGCAGAAGCCATAATTAAAAGAAGATTTCATTACAACCATGAAGTGTTTGATTAGGTATTGACTTACACTCGCATCAATGTCGTCCTACCAGACTCGTGTCTGGTGGAGTGGTGGTGGTAGTTTCGTGAACGTCAAGATGGCGCGATGGCGGGACTCTGCGTTTATTCCAATCTTTCCTACCAACAGTTCGATGATCTATCTCGGGACCACCCCGTTTACTTCATATGTAGTACCCAATTGCTATTATTTGGGAGCATTATTTAAAAGATTAGTAGGTACTTACCCCCTATTTTAAAATATCCCGCAGGACTACGCTGATTTTCGAAAAATAAAACATGTATCAAAGCACACTACACTAAGTAATAGTAGGTACCTACCTCCACGGTTACATTTGCCTAAGAGACTACGGGAGTAGGTACCAATTATAAAAAATCTTGGAGGTACTAAATAGGTACTGAATCTTAGTGTAGTGTTTTGATTCGCGTTGTAGTTTTCTAGAACTAGCTACTAAACGGGATCAGGCTTAATAATGCTCTACGGAAACCTAAACTGCAGTATTTTCCACTTAAAAGATTTTTTATAGAATTTCATTGTTGCCTAAATCTATGATTGTTGCTGTTGATTTATACAAGTTTAAAGATTCTATGGAAACTTTGAAAGTGGGACTAAGGCCATCTTGACGAGGTCGTGAATTATTTTAATGCGGGATATTTTTAAACACGATGGGACTAATTTTTTAAATACTTTTACCAAATACAAGCAATTGTCCCGTCATCTGGAAGTTCACCTTGCTTCGGACGCCCCACTGATAGCAACAACTGCTTCTTGAACCCTGTACCACTAAATATCAATAGAAAATAATTAAATAAATAAATAAATGGTGGACATTTCACACAACATTATCTAGCCCCAAGTTAAGCAGAGCTTGTGTTATGGGTACTAAATAACTGATATATTTAATACAATACATTACATAGATAGATGTTTTTTATTATACATAGAAAAATACCCAGAACACCCTGAACAAATATCTGCAGATTTGACAAATATTTGTTCCAAGGCGGGAATCGAACCAAATATAGAAGACTGAATAAAAAAAACTAACAACTAGGCATATAGGTAGCCAAAATAACTGCCAACTTGGAGCAGGTAAATCGAGGTCATATGTCATGATAAAACAAACTACAGAGTTTTGAGAGGATAATTTACTTTAATACAACATTATTTCGCTTACAAATAAACATGTACTTGACTAGCTGCCTACATACAAATGAATAATGAAACACTTATGATTTCGCTAGCGCATAAAACAAATCAGAAACTAGTCCTTATATACCTATAGATATTGATTCTATACATTACTTAATTTTATAATAATCTATAAACATAGGTTACATCACAGTAAATTAATAATACATTTTAATACTAAGTACCATTACACTTGTAAAGTAAAAAAAATATCAATAAATGCATGCATCATGATACACCTAGGTAGGTAGGTACTGAAAAGTTGTATACAGCTTATCTACCAAATTGTAGTAAAAATCATTAAAAAAATGTAGTTTGTACAATTTTGTTTTAGTACTTCATAGTATTCTGTGAATTTTAAAGCAATGACAAAGATCTCTTCTAAAAATATAGAATGATGACTCTAACATACAGGACTTTCAAAAGACAAACTTAAAAAAGTTGAATAACAGATTGAAGGGACAGTAAGAGCCAATTTCACCATACTCTGTTAGTTAGTAAATGTCTTGTTAAATCTAACCATTGGTTTGAAAACACCTGTCAAAAAGCATTGGTTAGACTAAACAGTTGTTTAATCGCCTGTTATTTTGTTGGTGAAATCAAACCTAAACCTCGGAGCCAATTTCACCATACAAGTCAAGGTATGACTTGTACCTGACCAATGGTTAGATATAACAAGACGGTTACTAACTAACAGAGTATGATGAAATCCCAGAAAACCGTAACAAACTCTTGGAACCGGATACCGGAGATAGTTTAGTGCTCTCTCGGTGAACTCTTTTAAAAACGTATTCAATAAACATTGAAATAAAGCTTTGCACTGAGAAGACCCATCAGCATCATTGTTCACGCGGGTGAAACAGGCGCAGCTAGTTAAACATAATAATAACGAATTAATTAAACATGGCACTTAGTTTTATCATATTGATCAAAATATTCGTTTTAATACGTGCCAATTACTCATTACTTAAATGCAAAGTTACCTTATTGAGTAGATTCGGCGGGAATTGGACATTTTGAACCTAAATGGCTAGAAGTACATACTATGATGGCACTTTATTAGTAAATGAGCAGAGGCCTTACCATAGTGATTCAGTACAAAATATCGGTTCCGTGATGTCCGCAGCTATATTTAAAGGTACAGTAACAGAAGGTCTATAGACTTCTGCGATTTAAAGTTTTTCAATGATGAAGAATGTCAACGACGAACCGATATTTTGTACTGAATAGTTTTTGAACTGAATCGCTCATGGTAATGGTAAGGCCTCAGGTTTAACATGTGTGTAGGTGTATTTAGACACCCGAGTTGCTCAGCTACATCTGATTATAGCAACTAATGTGAAAATCACCACTAATTTGGGTAAGAAGTGGAATTCTCAACAGTTTTAACAAGATGCACATTTCAGAAAAGCCTGTTAAAATAACACATTAAACGAATACTGTAACTTTTAACATAAAATAAAACTATTAATGTTATATTAAACATTTATAGTTTTATATAAGTACTTATTACATTAAATTAATTAAATTACTTACTATTAAATTGGTTGCATTTACATCTACACAGCCGTATTAAATTACTATAAATGCCTGGGGAATATTAACTTACGAGTTACTAAATACTATTAAAATTAGCTGTAGGTAGGTACTTAGGTACTTACTTTCATAGAATTTTTCGATACAACGGAACTGTCATTTTTTTACAGGTAGTTCTCAAAATTAGCACACTTTACATTCAAAATAATAATAGGTAATATATTATTATTAATACTTAAGCGAATTACGTGGTTATTTACAAGTAATGTACTTTTAAAATGATTTATGACAAGCACTGAAGTTCCTAGGCGTATACAAAAAGAAGTTTAGCGAAAATTTAGTTAGAGAATTTAGGTACTTATAAAATGGGTGAAACAACATATACTTTAGGAGAATAGGGGTGATCCAAAAGTAAATGATAACGAATATTTAGAAAACATATGGATATTATATTGGATATGTTTTGATTGTTTTTATACAGTGTCCTAACAAGTTCAACTTTTTACAAATCCTTCGAATACCTTTAGAAAAAAAACTTCGGCCCTCCAAAAATTGGGTTTGTCCTGTCTGGAATGACAAAAAATAAAATTTCTATCCTTTCTGATCACGTTGCTTAAAACACTGATTTCACGTTGCTTTTAATTTACGTGTACAATCAAAACATCATCTATAATGTCAAATCTTGATTGAAAAATCTCGAATGAACAATTACGAATGAAAAATATCGAATAAAAATCTCGAATTAACAATCTCAATATTTAATTGATATTTTAATTTCGACGCCTATAATGATGTTACAGGCCCCACTTACACTGTACGAATGAATTTTCTCTAATTAAGAGGAGGTTACCGATAAGGCGCTTACACCCTTTTGTAAATGAACGAAGTTTGCTTCTATTTTGACTATTATTTCGTCAAATTCCATTAAATTTTGTATACATAACCAGTACACTTATATCTAGAGCCATGGTGAATAAGTTTTTAAAAAAATCTGTTTTTTTTTTGTTATTTATGCAAATTTTTTACGAAACTAACGCACCATGGGTCTAGATAAAAGTGTACTAGTTATGTTGTGTACAAAATTTCATGGAGTTTGAAGAAATAATAGCCAAATTATAAGCAAACTTCGTTCACGCCCATAAGGGCCGTACGGAAGCCTACCGACTGTTCAACGAAGAATACCCGGGTCTCAGTGTAGGAAAAAGCAAATTAATAATCATCACATATGTGATGTATATGTCATACGCATGTGTCACTTTTAAAAAAAAAACAAATGCAGATTTTTTTTGTTTTTTTTTGTTTTGGTCGTCTTTTGTTTCTGTTTCGATCGTCTTTTATTGTTTTAGTTGATTTATATACTTATTGATGTTGATACGTAATCTTTTTTCATGTTCATTTTCTCGTGTACAAGACTGTACATGTCGTTTTGATATTAGGTCATGTTGCTAATAGGACGTTCTGCTAAAAGGTCGTTCTGCTTAAATGTCCTTTCGATACGAACGCAAAATTTGATGCCACCATTTCTGACCTGCGTAGCGATGTTAGAGGCTTATACAATCAAAGGCAGCTAAGCGCCATACATTCGACAAATTAGTTGGCTTTGGCGCCATCTGCTTTAGTTAGTAACGCACGCTTTGAAATAACAAATGCAGTTAACAGCCACATCAAGAAAGGTTCATTAAATTAGTCCTAATGAGTATTTAACTAATTCGCATTAAATCTGTTAATTTACGGTACATCCCAGAGAGATAATATAAGGGTTCATTAGTTCATGGCACTTTTAAGTAGGTAACTGTAGGACGGGGCATCGTCGATTCTTGGGCGATTCACTATATCGATTGCAATTACATAAGGCAAGACTTACTCCTAACTGTCAAATATTTCCTTACCTACTGTCAATGTCAAATCACTTTGAAGACTTTTTCATTGTTGTTGTTGGTTGGTATTAGTTCGCCTGGCAAAAGAGAAACTTGTTTTATTTTGTGAAATAAAAATAATTTCATCTTTAAATATCAATGGTAAGTATCGCTACAAATGCATTGTTTCAATAATAATTTAACCGGCGGTGGCACAACTTTACGTAGTACAGGCAAATTAGCAAAAAGTGTGGACCTAAGTCGTGTAGTCGTGGATTCTTATGTAAACGTTAGATGACACGAAAAGAAGCTTATCCTAGGTTTGCACCGTTTCTGGCGCTTACGGAACCCTTTTAAATATTAGGTACAAACTAAAAAAGGCCGTAAATTTTAAAATAGGTAGAAATTACTTGATGCAAGTTAAATTTCGTATAGAGAGACTGTTTTAGTGCATTATGATTTTAATAAAAACCACGTGCATGTAGGGAACACAGTGTTGAACAAATGCATCTTCCGTAAAAAAAAACCAGTATAAAACTTCCGGCGGATGTCTAGCAAAGCGAGTTTCGTCATGTTGACAACACAATCGGATAAGCCACCACTAAAGGATGAGAAGGAGAGCCAACAACCTGTACAGCCTGTCAAAAAGAAGCCCTTTCCTCGAAAGAGACCCGACCTTCAAAGCAGAGAGCTACCTAAGCCAAAATTTTTATCAACAACAGCAACACCATTAACGAATGATCCACATAGTACTAATTAAATGAATAAGTTTAAGTCAATTTCCAGACCTACATGTTTGGCATGTAGGTCTGGGTGTGCACCTCTATGGGGGCTCCCATACAACAAACGTGTTTTTTTTTGCCGTTTTTATTAAATAAATCAATAAAATCTAAATTAAACCTTACTAATGGCATAGAAAATAATACATGTCTAACAGCTGACTTATGGACATTGAGAGCCAATGAGTCTTATTTGGCTGTTACCGGCCACTTCACGAGAATGAGCTGAAGACAATCTTATTCTAGACTGGTTCTAATTTGGAAGACTCTCAATACGAGTGAAAACATTCAGACTGTCTTAATTTACATAATATGATAAGGGAATGAAAGTTGATCAAGTAAAAATTTTTTGTAGTAACTAATAACTTTACCAGTACACTTTAACATCGGCTGGAAGCATTGTGGATACTATATCACTGAATTTGATTGTGCAAAACGCCATTTCCAGAGAAGCGACACAACAGACCTTATTAGAAAAAGTGAAAAAAATTGTGCGATATTTTGAAAGCATTAGCACTGCATTAGAAAAACTTTTAAAGGCCCAAAGCGATGACCAGCCAATCTACTTGCCTACCAAGGAGCTTGATTCAAGTCCGACGCACTGGAACTCCAGATTTCACATGATCAAGCGCTTTGTGGTACTCGATCATTATCTTAGGCAAATCTTAGGTTTAATGGCAATTCTAAGAAAAGAACTTACTGTAATTACAAATGAAGAATGGTTGCTACTTGCCCAAGTCGCATAAATCTTGAAACCTTTCGATCGGTATTGCTATACTGAATCGAAGAGTGGAGAAAAATAAAGGGTGTCCGGTGGCGGAATCGGAATTTAAATTTTGAATTTCTCCGTAACCGTTGAGCGGAGGAGCGGAGAAAGTACCGCGTTGGCTTCGTCATTAGTGCGGGTTATTTAGTCGCGATGTCGCAGTGGACGGGTGAACAACGTGCGTTCGCTATCGAAGCGTATTCCAATGATTCGCGTGTAATTGCTCGCCGAAGATTTTGTTCACGTTACAATATTCGACGGTTACGTGATGCTCCAAGTGAAGATTTGATTTGATCATGGGTGCGAAGGTTGCGGGCCACTAATTCGACAGAAAACAACCCCCGACCGGGGCCCAGCCGGACGTTGAGAACAAATGAAAACATTGAACTCGTCGCGTCCAGTGTGCGCGATAATCCGCGTCAGTCCGTGCGCTAGACAGCGGCTGCCCTGGGGCTTCCAAAAACTGTAGTGCACGAGATATTGAAGAAGGATCTTAGATTTCACCTTCTTAAGATTACAACATGCGTACAAGTTTTTGCGAGACAATGTTGGTGCGATTTCGCACGGTAACACTATCTTTTGGAGTGGTGAAGCCCACACTGAGAAAACAGTTCATCAAAAAATATGGTGATTTCACGTAAAGTAGGGAGCATACGGAAATAACCATAAAGTACGATGAAACTACTGTTGCTGCTGCTAACCATATATTATGATGAGCTGTCACCATGCATTAGTAGTTCGTATCACCGTATGTCCGGACTTACGGTGACGGTAATCGTAATGGACCATTACTTTTTGAGAGAGAGCATAACATTACATATGACTGTCATCATATTTTTGTATGCTTTCCTACTATTTTTATGTGCTCTCCTCTAATTTCCGAGTAATCCCTATTATTTTATCATTCTATTTATCCATGCTTTCCTACTATTATTGTATGCTTTCCTACTATTTTTAATGTGCTTTCCTCTCATTTCCGAGTAACTCCTGTTATTTCATCCTACTATTTATCCATGCTTTCCTACTATTATTGTATGCTTTACTACAATTTTGAATGTGCTTTCCTCTTATTTCCGAGTAATTCCTGTTATTTCATCCTATACCATTTATACATGCTTTCCTACTATTATTGATGTGCTTTCCTATTGATTTTTCTTACTATTTTTCTATGCCTCCTGTTGTAGTATGGCTCGGGAATTGTTCCTTTTTCTTAAATATGTATGGGCCAATTAATAAAGATAATTGACACATAGAATAAGCAAGAGTACGGTTAAGAGAATGATGATGATGTATAGTCGTTCATCGTCATCACTCCCGTAACCGTACTTTTGCACGGTTATGGGTCAGAGTAGATTACTAAGTGTCAATTATCTTTATAAATTGGCCCACACATATTTAAGAAGAAGAAAAATACCCGAGCCATGCTACAACAGGAGGCGTAGAAAATTAGTAAGAATAAACGATAGGAAAGCACATCAATAATAGTAGGAAAGCATGGATAAATAGTAGGATGAAATAACAGGAAATACTCGGAAATGAGAGGAAAGCACATTCAGAAAAAAGTACCTACGCAATACAGAAAATAACCCTAATAAAGTAGGTACTTCTAGATAACAGTGGATTTGGGATTTGGGGAATTATTTGCTATAATGGAAAAACATATGACGGATTAACATTTTAATTAAAAATTACAAAATATTATTAAATAACGCAAAATATATAATTTAGAGTAACGGAGTAGTAGTTTTGGGGTAACGGAGGCGGGCTCGCACCGTCTCTTGCCAGAGGGCGCACGACCTCCTGTCACGGACCAGCTGAGGGTCGAGACCACTGTTCCAAAGCTGACTGCACCTTATCCGCGTCACCTGTACAAAATTGCAAGTGGTTAGGTCAAATAGATTTTTATATATGGGGGTCGAAAGTAGCTTTAAATTTGGGGTAGTAAATTCTGCCGAAGTCAGCCTACAAAACTCGAAAGGAAATTAGCTAAATTTACCTAAATACAGTATTTTGTGACATGTTTACTTTATGGTACCATAAAGAGTATCTCTAATTAACATGGGCTTTCACATTAGATATTTTACTTAATACGAGACTAAAATCAATACCTTATTCAAATCCCTGGTGATTGATCCTAGAACACGACGCGACTTCAGGCGTGCTGGACAAACGGGATCGAGACTCGGGCTTTGCCAGGATACCCAACGTAATAAGATAGGCACGTTGAGCCCTCCAGGCGTTCACCAACCAGCCATGGTTTGGTAGGCGTCAGCAGGTTATGTACTGTCACAAGCTTTTACATCAACAGCTTGCATAAACTGGTGCACTAATCTTAAAACACTTATTTTTGTACACGAACAAATGTTAGGTATTATGAAACCCAGCTGATCTTTGTTGCACTTTGCTGCTTCAAATCACTTCACATTTTGTAACACTAACTATAGACAATCCCTAATATTTAAAATAAAATTACAAACAAAAGGCGGAGCGCATGTGCTTCCCTGCTAACTAAATAGAATAAAATGACCGGGCTAGGACCTACCCGCGTGCCGTTCGCAGTAGACTGGTGATTTCACAGTATTTTGATATGCCGGTCATCCAATATTATGAATTTGTAATCTTACTTTAGTAAAACGATAAACGTATTTTTGTGTGATGATCACGGTATTTTGGAGTGCCGCGTCAAATATTATGGTTCCGTTATCATATTCGATGGTAATTTGTTACGTAATTGTATTTTTGTGTGCTAGTCATGGTATTTTGGTGTGCGGTGTCAAATATTATGATTCCGTAATCATTATTTGATGTTTGTTCATTTGTTAATTAATTTTTGTATGCCCGTAGTCACATAGATAGATAGATAGATTAACACTTTATTGTACACCAGGAATACATAAAAGGATTTATTAAAATTAGCAGTACAATGGGCGGCCTTATCGCTGAGAGCGATTTCTTCCAGACAACCTTTGGATGGACAGTAACAAGCGAAGCAGTAACGAAACGGCGGAAGATATAGTCCGTAGTCGTATATTATAAGGATTTTATGCATAGAAGCTTCAAGAAAATTGATGCTAACTACAAAAATAAAGTGACGAAAACTGTTATATCTTAGGTATCATCGAATTTCTGCCAAGCAGACATCCAGCAGACCATTTCATATTACGTAGTGTTATTTTAAGAGGAAAGCATCGTAAAGTATCGATTTAATCTTCTTATATTCTGTCACCGTTTATTACGGAGAAGGGTCATCATAATATTGTATTACTTACTATTTAAACTAGATTATTTTATTATATATACATGATACAACCTTATTTTAGAACAATTCATCGTATTTTTGAAAGACGTATTGATATTTTATAATGAAGCCAAAATGTCATTTTTCTCAGTGCATTTTCATTTAAATGGTAGTGTAAACAAACAGAATTGCTGTTATTTGTCACCACGGACGTGGACGGAACCCACGCTTAAAACATCAACAACCACTTCACAGTCCCAAAGTGACGGTTTGTTGTGCATTATCAAGCAGAAGAATAATCGGACCCTATTTTTTTTTAAATCGTCAAGAGCAAGCAATATCTGTGGACGGTGTTGCTTATCGGCGTATGCTAAACGATTATTTTTTTCCTAGAATGAGAGAACACCCTGCCTTCACTTCACACAAGCAACATCAGCAAGATGGCCGTTATGGAAGACATAAAAGACATGTTTTTAAGGGCCAACATTCGCCCTGAAGATCAAAATGCCTTAATATTTATTTATAGAGGCAGCCCTAGAGAAGAATATAACTCTGAAATGTTACAAGAGCCGATAAAAACATTATGTGATGAAGTGGTTAATATTCGGTACCAATTGTTCACCATTTATTGCTCAATTTGTCAAAAACAAGAACGCTCAAAGCGTCGAGACAACTATGCCTACGGCCTGTGCTGTATACTCCCAACACTATATGGATGACTATAAATTCAAAGTTTTTTAACTGACGAACAAACAGCGATACAGTTAGTAAAAGAAGTTACCCCTAAGTGGACCCTAAAATTAGACTTTACTACCTGCTCGGCACATTCAGTTGAATTCTAAGCTGTGTGAGCGAGACAAACTGTGCTTGGGAATATTGCGAGTGAAAGGGTCAACAAATCTCCTTTGTATGGTAGAATTCGTGTTTGGTTATTGTTTTGTCTCCGTAGTTAAAACTATTTTAATTTTAGTGCGTATTTCAACGTTCTCGACATCGCATGTGCTCTTGTTTTTCTGATTCTCGGTGACAAAATTCTACATTTGGCATTCTACGGACTCGATTTGTGCATTTTGATTGGATTTTGTTTGTTTGGTGATAACTGCGACGACTCTGCATTCTACTGGACATTTGTTTCGTTTATCAACAGGACTGTGTGATGTCACGTGTAATTTATACACCCCAAGAGTATTCCAATATGCATTACATTTACGGAGAATGTAGTGGCAACGCAAGTGCTGCCGCAACACTTTATCGGGAGAGATACCCGAACGCGCGTCACCCCGACTATCGCGTATTTACAAGAGTGCACCAAGCTTACTCAGAGGGCAGAATACCTGGTACTGGCGTTGGTGGCCCTAGGAGCAGAGGACGACCCCACAATCCTGTAACTGAAGAAATTGTCCTTGACATGGTGGAAGAAGATCCCAGTATTTCGATGCCAGATATCGAACGCCGTACGGGAATATCAAAATCTACAGCACATCGTATTGTGAAAAAATTTAAATTGCATCCTTATCACGTGACACGTGTACAAACATTGCTACCACGAGACTACCAAGCACGGATTGTTTTCTGCAATGAAATGTTAACAAGAATACAAGAAGATCAAGATTTTTTCAGAAAAATTTTATGGAGCGATGAGACTACATGTAAAAGGGATGGGTATCTTAACCTTCATAACTTGCACAGTTGGCAATTGACAAATCCACATTTGATGAGAGAAAATAAATCCCAGTATCAATTTAAAATAAATTACTGGACGGGCATATTAAATGGAAAAATTATAGGCCCTTATGAATTGCCGGGCAACCTAAATGGCAACAATTATTTACAATTTCTTCAAAACCAGTTGCAAATATTATTAGAAGATGAGCCACTAGCCATCCGGCATGGAATGTGGCTCCAGAACGACGGTTGTCTGGCACATTATGCTGTGCAAGTAAGGAATTATCTAAATGATGCCTATCCCAACAGATGGATCGGCCGATTGGGGCCAATATTGTGGCCTCCACGGTCCCCAGACTTAAATCCTCTGGATTTTTTTTATTGGGGCTGTTTGAAGGAGCAGGTTTACAAGAAACCCATAAACTCATTAGAAGAACTTCGACTTCGCGTCGCCGAAGCAGCCAGAATTCTATCATTAAAAAATTATAATAACAGATTACAAAGATCTTTTATAAAAAGGTGTAGAGCTTGCATAAGGGCATCAGGAGCCCAATTTGAACATTTATTATGATTATTTTTATAATAAATACTTTTTTGGTCATTACTTGTTTTATTTTTTTCTTTTGCAATTTTGTAATGAAACGCCTACTTTAACACATTAGTAGCCATAGCTCAGTAATTTTACCATTAAAGTAGATACTTATGCTACTGTTTTAGAATCCTTATGATGTAGGTAATTTTTTTATGTGGTTGGCTATAAAACTCCAATACATTTTTTTTACACCACAGGTGCTCAAACTTAGCAGTAAAATAAATTTTAGAAATAAAATTTATGTTTAGGGACTACTAGTTAACTACTATCCTAAGTAGTTGCGTTTTTTTAAAGGTAATTTAGGAATACAATAATTAGGGAATACGTTAAAAGAAAAAAATCCGAACTAGGCCTCATGTAGTGGACGTGATGACCACAAATGTGAGGAAAACTGGGAAATTTCTAAATTTTACAAAAAAATTCGTAGACCGCGGACTGTTGGGAATAGATTTTTTTTTTTGGGAGGTGGGGCCCCACCTCCCCCCCTGCACACGCACGTGCAGGATTATCCACCATTTCTGGGAAACCCTGTATATGGTCGCCATGGTTCTTGAACTTCAGTTTACGACCGCAGACTAGGCCAGTTTTCGGCCGTCCTAAAATGTATGGGAATTGAATGGTCGTCAACTGAGTGGCAAATAGTTGATATGCTGTTTTCACGACCAGGTGCAGTTACTAAGTATTTTATTTAAAGTTTGTTACTTTCAGATGTTTTCCAAACCAAATAAAAGAAAACGGAAAATTACTCACAAAAATCTCTTGAATTCGCTTTAAAGGAGATAAGAGAAAACGGGCAGGGAATAAGAGAGACGTGTAGGAAGTATGAAATCCCAAGGACAACGGTTCAAGACAGATTGAGTGGCAAAAGAGCTGACGAACTAAAAACAAGAGGACCTGAACCTATATTAGGGATAACCGGGGAAAAACAAGTGGTTGAATGGTTAATAAATATTGCGAAATGCGGGTTTCCGGTGAAGAAACAGGAACTATT
Organism: Epirrita christyi; assembly: GCA_951392215.1. Lineage (NCBI taxonomy): Eukaryota > Metazoa > Arthropoda > Insecta > Lepidoptera > Geometridae > Epirrita > Epirrita christyi. The sequence continues at coordinate 13,980,142 of OX595843.1, read as the reverse complement.
GGACACCGTGCAGAAGATTTTAAAAGATCATAATAAACCAAACCCTTTTAAAAATGATCGCCCCGGTCAGACCTGGTATTTAGGTTTCCTAAGAAGAAACCCCGAAATATCACTTCGGTCTGCTGAAGGCATAAACAAAGCTCGCGCTCGTGTGACTGAAGAATCTATTCGGCAGTGGTGTAACGCTGAGGTCAACATTACGCAAATTTAGATACCAGTAACGCCATCTAGGGGAGATTGCGCCAATTATTATTCTATAGTATTGAGACGTTCCAATTTACGGAGTTCTAGAAGTGCCGCTTTCATCGTGGTAGCAGTAGCAGTTGATGTATTTTGTCTAACATTTCTATAAAATCGGAACGTAGTAAGTTTTTTTCTTGATTTGATTAATTTAGTGAGGGGACGGCGACATAACAGGGGACTGGGTCGGTTTTGAGTTCAAATTAGTGTTTTGTGAGGTCTACAATGTGTTTTAGACACGATTCTATCAAAGAAAAGTGTTCTTCATGTCCTCTACAAAGTAATGAAGAGGTTTGCAGTTGTAAAACCTGTGTTTTGGGTTCAATGTCGAAAGGATTTTAATGGAGTCTTGGAGGGACTGCAAAGGGGCTTGCTATGAGGACATCACTAATATCAAGAAAGAAAAATGGCTTTTTTCTTTGGTGTTGAATGAGAGATGGTTCATTTTGTGTTTTTGCAAGGAGTTTTTATTAGTGGTCTTTCCAGAAAAAGCTGCTAAACGTCTGGTGTTCGGTGGCTTATCGCTTGGGTGTGGAGCCTTGGTTTTAGCAAAAATTTTAGAGAAATAAAAATATAAGCACGTGCCTGCTTTGTGCACTGTGCGTTGTCCACGTGTCAAGGATTGTTTCTTCGTGTTCCTGTCTAAACAAGGGAGGAAGTTCGTCGTTTTGCCGAGTGAGTATGAAGTGAAGATGATCTCAATAATTCAGGTTGTTTGCCTAATTCTTCACCCGTTGGCAAATCGTTTAGTATCAGACCTGTGCATCTTAATGACATGTTGTTTTTTTTTTTAGGTGGAAATCGGCCCTTTGGTGGGGAATATTTTCTGAGCTCACAAGGAGTACTGTTACCAACAATTTTGAGGTGCAACGTCGTCTCCAGGCACGCCCAGGAAGCCACGTGTGACGGGTAGAGGCTCCTGGTTCCAACGTCCTACCGGTCAGAGCGTCGCTGCACTCAAGGTGAAATTGTTTCATATCATTATCTGCGAACCCAACTTCAGTGTTTCCGAGGGACGTTCCTCCTTCAGTCATTTGGTTACCTTCATTGCTTAAGAATTAGGAGTGGAACAGAGACAAAGTTTAATTATAGGAGTTTAACATTAGATGCTTTGGATAAGTGAACGTTGTGTATCCAATCACAATATTTTGCAGTGATTTATTTTGTAGCTTCAAAAATTAGAATTATAAGTAAGAACCCACGTTTTCAAAGTGGCCTCATCTATTAGGGACTTGAATATCAACTCAATTTTTTTGTTAAACTGAGCGCTTGTGAGTATCACTTCTTACAATTAAACAAATTGGGTAGGATTTGTACTCGAAATTGTCTACTAACATAGATCTAGTGGCAAGATAGGTTAATACATTAACATAGGTGTAAGGTAGGGACCCATTTGGTAGGTAAAATCTTCCAGACAACTTAGGAGGCTTCACCTCAATTCAACAAATTGTAATAATCCGCCTTATATTTTATTTTTCAACAACTTCAACCGTAGTGCAGCATAATTTGTATAATTTAACTTCATTAGAACTCATAAAGCATAATTTGAATAATTTAACTTCATTAGAACTCAAAGCGTTCAGTTATAGGTGTCTTGTATAACAAGAACAATGTATGTGTGCATTCCTCTGTGCCATTATAAAAGAATAGAAATTTGAACGAAGCGATTGTTTAAGTCATTGTGCACTAGTTAGTTTTAATTTTGTTATTATAAAATTTCAACACCAAGTCTCTAAACTTTTATTTGTACAATTAGGTCTTAGTAGGTCTTTCTCGGATTCCAGACCTGGCTGGTAAATAAGAATCCGTGGCGCCCACGCTCTCCTTTGAGCCCCAACCATACCTAAGATCCCACAACTAGCCGGCCATAACATCCTTAGCTTAACCTTAAAGGAAGATCACATAAATAGGTTACAGTGGTTTGACGGGCTTAAAACTTTCTTATCGGAATCTGGCTAATCGGATATATTAGATTAGATTCTAATCTAATATATCCGATTTTCCACCTTTAGGTCCAAGAACTTTTCCAGTTTTAGGGCATAAAGAAAATCCACTTTCGTCACCGTTAAATATTCTTTCTGGATGTTCTAATCATTAGAACTGGAAAAGTTCTTGGACCTAAAGGCTTTCGAAACTTTGTAGCGTTGCGTTTAAGAACCCTACCTTAAGCAACATTTACAGTATGAGCCTACAGCTCCTTAATAAGGTAGCCTGGTCTTACGCACACATGCAGAGCTGTCTATCCATATTAGTACAAGCTTCGTCCAACCCACTCACACATGTAGACTTGTTTACCATATCCAATGTTATAAATAGAACCCGCACCATACGCCCACTTTTCTTTTGGCATTGTACACGGCGCTGGCTACACTTTATATCTACATATCTAGCCAAAACGCCATATATCCCGAACTTGGTGAGTCCTTAACGTATCTACATAGACCTAGCTTGCACTGTTGTATTGTATTTTATTCTTTTTCTAAACTGTACCTAGCCTAATCTTTCTAGGACACCTGCTCGTTGGGCTAGCATTCTATAAAGCCCAGCTATTCTCTTAAGAATGCCTGACGCTAAGCTGCTGTGTCCGCCTAGGACGCTAGCGTCTACCTCTGTCTTTCTATCTATCACCTCACTAGTTTATTGTAAACCTCTACGGTGCAATATGGCTGAAGTCTCACGAGTACACCTGGTTCCCTAAAGGCCACGTCGCTTCGTGGCTAAGAGACCTTCAGGCTATTGCACCGAAGACCTGCCTGTCGGCCAGCCGCTATAACCTGTCGACTTTACAGGGTTCTACCACCCGGTTCTACCACTGGAGTCTACCACCCAGTTCTACTGCAGTTCTACCACTGGGGTCTACCACCCAGTTCTACTGCTCGGTTCTACCACTGGGGTCTACCACCCAGTTCTACTGCTTGGGTCTACCACCCGGTTCCACTGGCTTCTTCTACCACCTTGAGCTGCTTCTCACGGACCGCTACCTGTCCGTTGGAGACGCCTTTGACGAGGCCTTCTACACCCTCGCAGGCCAAGCGAGCACGTGGTCTTGCCCTCAGGAGTAATCACCAGGGAAGTGCCGTGAAGCTAAAACTCTATTCCCCTTCGCGTTTCTCGACTCTTGTTCCGAGGGCTTTGCCTCGTAATTGTGATAACCAGACCAAGCTAGATCTATTCAAACCCACGTCCATAGCCGACTGGCCTTCTGCCTACTACATCTGCCTTCTGCCTACTCTGACCATAAAGACTTTAGTGATAGCTCTAAGAACATTCCTGTTAGTATTATTAAGAAAATAAATGTATTAAACTACCCCTATTGTTTTGGCTACCCAACTGTAGGAAATCTACCTAACTACATTAGGCAGGTTAGGAACTACTACTACCTACTTACTACTTGCGTGTCTGGCTTGCTAAACATACCAGCGCGACAACTTATATCAAGTGAAAGCTGGAAACGAAAAAGACAATTTGACCGTCTTGGTGACCTTTAATGCTAGTGGACAAATGTGTCCACCTTTGATAGTATTTCCATATATTCGTCCACCAAAAGCAGTCATTGACAGTATGCCTCCGGATTGGACTCTTGGAAGAAGCGAATCAGGTTGGATGAAGGGTAAGTGTTCTTTGAATATGTTGTTAATGATTTTAATGCATGGGTTGACAAGAACAACATACAGAAGCCCATTCTGCTGCTTGTTGACGGCCACAAATCTCATATGTCTTTGGTATTGAGTTTAATGTGTGAGGAACTGAAAATCATATTGTATGCTCTGCCTCCAAATACAACACATATGCTACAACCCGCGGACGTCAGCGTATTTGCACCGTTAAAAGCTGATTGGAGGAAAGTCGTTAAGAGTTTTTTTGTCAAAACCAGAAAATGTGAATTCCTCTGTGACAAAAACAAATTTTTGTCAACTGTTTAAGGAAATTATTGAAAACCCACACATGAAAACATATACAATAAATGGATTTAGAAAATGTGGACTGTTTCCCTTTGATCCGGACGCGGTTGACTACACAAAATGTGTTCAAAACACCATTGAACTACTAAACCAACCGCAAAATCATGACCTAATGATAAAAAATCAAGACCTCGTTTCCACACGAAAAGTTATACGCCATTTAAAATCGATCCTTAAAGAAAAAAATGTGAATATCAAATTCATTATGAGAGAAGTAAAGAAATTAAGAAACCAGACAAGAGAACCAGAAGTACTATACGAGACTGGATCTGAGGATATAACGAACTCAACAGCTCACCTATCAACTTCTTTAGAAGCTGAAAAAAATCATCCCACGACCAGTACTGCATCACATACGCATTGTTCCAGCCACTCCCTTGGCATGGATCAATTGGAAGAAGTGGATATCCATAATGTTTCCCAAGTTGTCTAAGAAGCAAATAATGACGTAATGGTAGAAGGGGACATCCATAATGATTCTCGATCATTATTACCAAATTTTTATTTGGAAAACCATGTTATGGAAACCATGATTCAGCGTCCTACTTCTCCTGGAAATATCGAAGAAGTAAATATTGACGAAAGTCTCTCAACCATGCATGTTACAGGCAGTTTTCTGGAACAAGGGACTCTGGTATCATTGGACGATGTGCTTATAATACCTTTTCAAACCAGTACACCCACAAAACAGCTACGTATCGCAACACCTGAAAATGACTTTTCCACATTGGAAAAAGTTTCAAGCAGTCATCTTGAGGCAAGGTCTATAGTGTCACTTGATGACGTTATTATCATGCCTTCTGAAAGTGACATGCTCGCCAGGCCTACTTGTACTAACTCCTTCAGCAAACATTTATTTTTGCCTCAGCCTACAATACAACATACAATATATATAGCCTACAATATGCACAGCTTCAAAAAAATGTGAAAAGGGTCTTCCAAGGCAGGCAACGCATTGGCAATGCCTCGGGTGTTGCAGGTGTCAATAGGCGACGGTAACCGCTTACCATCAGGTGGGCCGTATGCCAGTTTGTCGAGCCATAACACAAAAAAAAAAAAACGAAAAAAGCGGCCGTAAACTAGCATTTCATATTGTTTTTCAATAATATTTAGTTTAAAATTATATCTTAGCCAAATTCGTAATTTTTTTTAATTTAATTAAAACTTTGTCATATTTAGTACCTATACAAATACTTTAAACAAGTGTCGAGTGAATATGTCGCACTGATCTGTGGGTGAAAAGTTAGGTATGCCGCTAATCGGTCGCTAACTGGCGCAATAACCCTACCTGCTAAACATTGTCAATTGCAACTGGCCATCACCATCATCCACACCATACTATGCAGCGGCAGCATGTGCCTAGGTTGTGTCTAGGGATGTTAAACACTAACAATAAAAATGTTTTTGCTATTTTTCAGATGAAGGCATTCAAACAATACACCTTGAAAACCTAACAGAATATTCTATTGAAAAACTGTTCCCAAAAATTGGGGAACGGACAACTTTTATGACAAATATGTATAAATAAAATGCGTGACCAGGTATTTATAAATTATTGCACATAGACATATTCAAACTTTCAAGCCTCCTACTAGTATCCTAATAAGCTAATTGCTAATCTAAATTCTTTTGATTTAGGGCACTCCAGCCAAGAGAAAGGGGATGTCTTGAGATACTGACACAATAAGTGTAGCCTCAGATATAAAACATTTGTCAACAGGTAGTTTTCCTTTGGTAAGTATGCCTTGTTACTATTACTGTTTTATATAATATAACTTTTAGTAAACTCACATTTTGTAGGCATGAGGAAGCATTCCCTGTTTATAAGGTTCCATTAGTTCCATCATGTCACTTGATAATACCTAAATCTTTCATTTTAGCACTGATCACCAAGTGATTACCTATACATTCTCTTCGCTGATCAATTATTCCCAAAAGCTCTGAGCCCAAAAGTACATACATAAACTCACACCTGTTTCCCGGAGGGGTAGGCAGAGACCACGGATTTCCAGTAATAAATTATTTATTTTTCAGAAAACAACTTAATGATTATGGTTTCAGACGATTGATGAACTTTTGAATGACTCCGGAGCAGAAGGAAAATAAACCGAAAATAATCTGAATGACTTTTATCGTCAAAAGCTGGCTGATGTAATTGTCAGACAAGAATTACAAAAAGATATCAGAAAAAGGTTAGATTGCACATTTGTTTTGTTAGAAAAATTTTAGGGTTCTCTACCAAAAATATATATGTACCTACTAAAATATATTAAAGCTTTATGTGATTCTCAGGCTACATCCAAACAACGGAATTTAATGTCTAGCTTTGTTAGATCTCAATCTGAAAATAAAAATAAGCTTGAAAATAGAGCGGAAATAAAGCTGACTGGATTCCTTACCGAACATAACAAATCGTTCAACTCAGTTGATCATTTAACCAGTATTATAAACGGAATACTCAAAGATTACGGAGTTGACAAACAAATAAATTTAATTTATTTACTTTGATGAAAGTGGTGCCTCGGTTAGTTGATGAAGATTTGATGCAAAAAGTGGACGACGAATGGAGACATTTGCCCAGTCTCATGAAAGAAAATCTTGACATGACCTTACCACCAGATGTGTTTTGGGGACAGATAGCAAATTTTGATGATTTTAAAAATATTGCACAGTTTGCTATTGAATTGCTGTGTTTACCACATTCGAATGCGGATTGTGAGCGCTGTTTTAGCTCAGTCAATTTAATAAAAATAAAGAGCCGCAACAAACTCAATAGCGAAACTTTAAATGGTCTATTACTATCGAAACAGCATGTTAAGCGTTTCGGGTGCTGTGAAAATTATGAACCAGCACCTGAAACGCTCAATTTAATGACCAGTAAAAATTTGTATAAGACGTAGCTAATTTTATTAATAAACTTTCTTACCTAAACATATGTACGATCCTTTTATTCTCCTCTCCCTAAGAAATACGATTTTTTCCAAACCAGCGTACGATAGCTCGTCAAAAACATCTGGCAACACTGTAGGGCGCGTCCTAGGTGGACGTGTCCTGTGAGGTATGACATTGTTATAAGGCAGAGGTTGCCGCTTAACCCGGCGAGCATGTGGCAGGGTATGTCATACCCAACGTGTCATAAAACTATCGATATTTCGTAAAATATCAAAGTTTCAACTCTAGCGCGCTGAGTAGCTGGAGTGAGGTAAGTGGGGGTGGGGATAGTGGCGTGATCTTAGTGCAGCACGAAGCGCTGGGCGAGTTACACGTGCGACAAGTTGTCTCGGGTAAGTTATACCCTGCCTAGGGTTCCCAGATGAAAAACCCAAATTTCCTGAAAAAAATCCTCATGAAAATTCCGGACTTTATTGTAAAAATAAAAAAGTCGTTATGCATCGTGCATTTGAATACACGGAGCATATTTTCATTCGAATTTTCGCGCTCGCGCGCGACTTGATGCAATAAGGCAAAGGGTGAAGGGTCGAGGAGGGAGGGGAGAATGCCACTCCGCCCGCCGCCTGTGCCCGCCCGCGACCGCGCGCATGCTTTGTTTTAGTCTCTCGTTTGTATTGCAGCGATTGGAGCGTTTTTGAAGTATTGTGGAATCATAGTGTGTTCGTGTCGAACATTACGATAATGGCGTCAAGTTCAAGTGGTAGGAAACGTCAATGTACATTTACCGAGGTAATGAAAACCAAATATTCTTTTATGAAAGAAGGCAAAGAACCCACTGAGGCATTTTGCATGATTTGTGACTGCAGTATATCTATAAAACATAAAGGGATGTCTGATATTGAAACGCATATCAATAGTAATAAGCACAAGACTAAACTTACGACTGTAAATACTAATAGAAAAGTCACTGACAGTTTTGCATTGTTGTCTTCGTCAGGGAGTAAACAAAAACAGGCTGCTGCTGAAGGCACGCTCGCTTTTCATACCGTTAAGCATCACCAATCCTATAATTCAATGGAGTGCACTGGTCGACTGATGAAAGTAATATTTCCCGACTCTAATATTGCGAACGAGATGACTTGCTCAAGAACCAAAACTGAAGCAATCGTCAATGGTGTGATAAGTCCATGGGTTGTTAAAGAACTGACTATATCTTTGAAAAATATTGATTTTGTCGGAGTTTCTACAGACGCAAGCAATCATGGCTCCGAAAAGATCTTCCCAATAATTATTCAGTATTTTGAATGCGAAAATGGGGGTATTCAAACAAAACTATTGGATATTCATAGTACCCCGAATGAAGCTTCCGAAACTATTGCTGAAATTATTATGGCAACATTACAAAAATATGATTTATCGGAAAAATGCATTTCATTCACTGCGGACAACGCGAATGTGAATTTCGGTGGCATTTGGGAACCCTCCCATAAATCGTCCATCATCGGGGAAAAACGTGCTCACAAACCTGAAACAACAATTAAATAAAGATATTGTTGGAGTCGGTTGCCCGGCTCATGTACTACACAATAGCGTGCAGCATGGAACAGATGTACTGAAAATTGATGTTGAAGTTTGTGTGATGAAACTCTTCAACTACTTTTCTGTTTACACTGTCAGAACAGAGGCACTGAAATCTATTTGTGACTACATTGACGTTAACTTTGAGAAATTACTGTCACACAGCAAGACACGGTGGCTGAGCCTGTATCCGGCAGTTGAGAGAATTCTCAAAATGTACGAGCCGCTGAAAACGTATTTCCTAACTACTCCGCAAGTGCCAACTGTCCTCGTAAATTTTTTTGAAAACGAGTTTTGCGAAACGTATTTGTTTTTCGTTCATAGCTTAATGGCCATCTTTCAGCCAAAAATCTTGGAAATTGAAAAGGAAAACAATTCTATCATGGACATCGCGAAGATTTTGCAAACACTCAATGACACCCTTAAAGCAAGAGAAGATGCGAAATTCGTTCCACTTAAAGTTAGAGATTTAATTTCAAGTTTCAGCAGTGAGAAGAAAGATGAGTTCTTGGAGGACATCCGAAAATCATACAAATGTTGCCGGGACTATTTAAACAAATGGCGACAGCCTTTAATGGACTTGAACATTTTTGAATGGATGTTAATAAAAAAAGACAATACTATTGAGTATGGCAATATTATTCCATCAATACAGTTTCTCATTGGAAAGGGGGTTCATCTGGATGATAGCAAATTGTTTGACGAGATCACATTTTTGAATAGTATGATCAAACAACAAACCCAAGATTTTTTTCAGATGAATGCAAATAGCCGGGTCCACACCGGACGATCCATAGCGCTCCAATCGCGCGCGGCAGGAGCGCGATCCAAATGTGCGGGCGGTGAGGACGTGCCGCGCGCGATTTATGCGCAGGTATTGGAGCGCGCGATCCCTGCTGCGCCTGATCCGTGTGTTGTCGGTTTTTTGCCAGCCTCAAAAGTGCCTCAGTTGCGTGCCGCGCGCGGTGTAGACGGTTGTGTGTGGTTCGCGCGATCCTTGTCACCATGGATATCTCGCAAAGTCGTCGTCTGATATCGCTTTATAAGGAACTTAAATGTTTATGGGACCCAAAAGATGTTAATTTTACCAATAGAGGTGTAAGAGACGATGCTTGGCGTCAGATTTCTCGCGAAATGGAGAACAAACCAATAGAAGACCTTAAGAAAAAAATGCGGTCTCTGGCGGGAGGCTTAAGCAAAATATAGGTTACTGCTGCCACGGCAATTCGACGCCGCCACTGCACGTGTGACTCCATCTCAAGCAAGAGTTCGACTGAATCACGGATCGCCTATGGATCGCTTGGAGCGTAGGTTCAGGATCGCAGTTCAACAAACTGGATCGGCCTAATACGATCCACGATCCACGCTCCGTGATCCAGGATCGCGGATCGCGCGATCGCTGATGCAGCTTGGATCGTCCGGTGTGGACCCGGCTAATAACCAATGCGAGTATTATTCTTAAGACAGCTGGACCAGGAAAGCTTACGGAAACAACCAAAATATGCTCTTATACAATGTGTCTGGTCACCGGTGTCGGAGACTTAAGGGGGGTTAAATATGGGGATTTTTATCGACAAATCACTATCTCGATTTTCTCTTGGCCTCTCCATACTAAAATGGCAGCCATTTTGTTTTTTTTACTTCGCAGCTCAGACGCCTACACTGATTTAATCATTGCTATCGATGTAGACGTCTTAGGAAGACGAAAGAGGTATCATTTGAAAGCTAACAATGAAGACAATCAATTTATGATATATTTTATTCAATATCTTTTTCACAAAATAACATAACAATATTAACAAAATAAAAATCGTATTTATTTATTGCATTTTTTTTAATTTTTTAATTTTTTTATGCAAACTAACCTGTCAAGCTATTTTTTTTTAATTGTATTACAAGATATTTCCATTAAAATAAATCTTACATCAAGGTCCTAAGTTAAATATTTTCGAAGCTATGATGGTTTAAATATGACCCTTAAAAACTCTATTAATAGCACACGTCAAAGCTATGATGATTGGGATGGGAAAAGGCAAGAAAAGAACAAAGTAAAACCATTAATTATCATTTATTAATTTAATACCATCTAAACTAGGTACTACAGCAACGATTCAAAATGTCCTCCGTTTTGTTGTAGACAAGCAGTTGCCCTAATTGACACATGTTGTATAGCACTTTTTATCATGGCTTTGTCCGCCCTCATTACATCCCCGACTTGTAATATTTTTTCAATTAGTTCTTCTCTTGTGTTGGGCACGTTAACGTACACTTTCTGCTTTATTGTGCCCCATAAAAAATAATCTAGGGGTGTCAAATCCGGGGAACGCGGCGGCCAAGCAATCGTCCCACCTCGTCCAATCCATGTTGGATATGTGTTGTTTAAGTAATTTCTCACATTTACCGCAAAGTGTGCCGGAGCTCCATCTAATTTGATTGTCTTCATTGTTAGCTTTCAAATGATACCTCTTTCGTCTTCCTAAGACGTCTACATCGATAGCAATGATTAAATCAGTGTAGGCGTCTGAGCTGCGAAGTAAAAAAAAACAAAACGGCTGCCATTTTAGTATGGAGAGGCCAAGAGAAAATCGCGATAGTGATTTGTCGATAAAAATCCCCATATTTAAGTCTCCGACATCGGTGACCAGACACATTGTATATTTGCGATGCAGGCACAAAACGCCAATGTTGAAAGGGTATTTTCCTTAATGGGGACCCAATGGTCAAAGGAAAGAAACAGGCTTTCTGTAGAGTCTGTCAAGTCGATTCTCTTAACTCAATATAATTTGAAACACATGACTTGTGAAATGTTCTACAAAACTATTATTAAAGTTCCGGAAGTATTGAACAATATTTTTGGGACCATTAAATATCAGAAAGTACTTTAATTTGTAATAAAAACTATTTGACTTAATTTATTTTTTATTTCTTTTCACCTAATGTGGAAATTCCGGATGGTTTACGATTCCCCCCGCATTCCGGACAAAGACCTATAATACCGGACTTGTCCGGAAAATTCCGGACGTATGGCAACCCTAGTCCCAAGGGAAAAATTAGAAAACTGGAGCAAAGAAGGTTGTTAAAAAAACGGGCAATAAGATTAGTAAAAAAAAATATGCTTTTCTTCTTCAAATATGTAGATGCTCAGAGTACCTAGTAATAAGCATAATAAAATATAATGTAGAAAAAAAACACAAATTTGTATGCATTTAGGTCTATGTATGAGAATACCGTTAGAATACTAAAAACAAGTTGTTTGGTGAAATTATATAGTTTCGACTAATAAAATAAATCATAATTATTATTTTATTACTTTCGAGTACACGGCTATGTTGGTTCTGTAATTTTGCTATTCTATGTCGCGGGCGTAGCGGCACGCGCGCGACCGGCACCGCCAAAAGACCGGCCGCCGGAGTTATATGTTGCGATCTTTTAGTGCGTGTGGCGCACTGGTGCGCGGGGTGAGGTAATAAGCTCCGCCCAACTCCTCAAGGTTATTGGCGTGGTCATAAGCCTTAACAGTAAAATCATATAACTAATACAGCCAAGCAATGTTAGCATTATAAGTAATTAAAAGTCAGTAGAGTACCAATGCATTTTATTTGTTACGCCGCTAACAAATTCAGTCACTGTTCAAAATATTTAATAATGATAACAATGCGCCAAATAATGATACCAATGAGATTGAGCAAACTTGCAATTTCACAAAGTTCTTTTAAATTAGGCGTTTATAAATAATTTTTTTAAATTAACAAAGTTGTTAAAATGTTCTACGTCCCATGGGAAAAATTTAACATAACATTAGTAAATCTTCTAGAAACTGATGACGTACAAAACATACACTCACATTTTAAAACGACCAAAATAAAACGTCATTGTTTGCTAGTTCATTGATGCAAACATGCGTATTATTTTCACTAGTCGTATAATAACTAATAAGCAACGTATTAAATAATCCCACAGAATTGAAATACTGTTCGAATTGTAATACCGGTTGAATTCAAATGCAACCCACTAATTTTATTTATATAAATAAATACATTAATAATTATACACACATTGTAACGATATTGAAGAAAACACGTGGGCAGAATTTTTCTTCAAACGAGAGGGAGATTCTGATTCACCGTCACTCAAAGACATCGTGGAGAACATAAAAACGGATGCTGTAACCACCGCTATTAAAAACGGGAGGTGGATAAAGTTGACTGAAGAGTTTAATTCTTTGAGCTATTTCTGTGTCCGAAACAGTGATTACCTCAAAACGTGTTGGGATAACATAAAACGCAACAAAGTAAAGATAAGGCAGCAACAAAGAAACAAACTCTTTTAACAGGTACTGATAGTTCAAACATTGTTTCAAATTAGGTATTTTACATAAACTTGCTCAGTGTATATTGTCTACAATTTTTTTGCTGGTGGAGGCAAGCCTGATCTCCCTCCACCAGGACCATTACAAGGCCAAGTGGAAGGACTACTTGGCCCGACACTCGCCGGAGTGGACAATGACTTTGATTCTGAAGCTCAGTTTTCGAATCAAGAGTTGTCAAATAAAAAATATGATGTTATTCAAAGTGATATTGAAGTTATAGAAGTGATTGCATCATTAGAAGTAAGTACCTACCACCTATCTTCTAAGGGGGTTCATGTTTTGTTACTTTGACTATCAGAGGGAAGGGGGCAAGAAGTACCACCATGGCTTTTGGTAGAAAATAACATGGTTTTTAGGATTCCGTGCCCAAAAAGAAAAACCGATTACTATGCGTATGTCTTGTCAGTCGGTGGATAATTTGATCGTTATTGAATTTAGAGCCTATCTATCCTTGACAAACATCCAGACAGGCAAGCAGGAATGAAAGCAGACTTCAATTTTATTTATTTGTAGGATCAGGGAGGGTACTGTGACTCAGGAGACAACAGTGGCTCATACATGTTTCGACCAGAATTGCGCGCTTTATGTGGCTATCTCTGTCGCACAATTGAAGTGAGGGAACCCCAAACACGACCAAACCAGTCAGCGGGAAAATTGAGCGCCGTATACGGTGTCACCGTGTTTTCTTGTTTCCCGCGGCGCCCACAAAATTACTTTTAAGTTGAGTTTATTTAGTTTGTCATATCATACCTAAGTTCATCATAATTTGTGGTGACCATTGTGTTTGCCGTATAAAAGATATTGTAGTTGTCTTAAGGCGAGTACACATTAGGCGTTTTGAAGCGCGCGCTTTGGTAACGCGCGTTTTGAGAACCAGTAGTTCTTATCTAGGTGTACACACGCAAGCGCGCGTTTCTGATCGAGCGCGCGTCGACCGCGCGCTTTGAGATTTTCGTTCAAACGCGCGTTGGGAGGGCGTCAGACGCGCGCTTCGAGATACATGAGCCGCCATTTGTTGTACATTTGAACGCGCGCTTTCGTGTAGAGTGGACGCAATTCACCAAAATGGAGACCGAGCACTTCGATACAGACTTATTTATCGACGAAATCCAAAAGCGTCCAGCTATATGGGACATGGAAAGTCCTGATTATAAATATTATTAATATTATTAAAATATTATACATTATCAATAAGTATATAATATATATAGTAATAATAATTTAATAATATGATAATAATCATTTAATATACATCATTAAATAAAAAAAAGAGGATAAATAATTTTAGCCTCTTTTTAGGGCAAAGTTAGCTACTTTAGTCAAGGATCTGGTGGCAACAGTGCAAAACCATAACAAAAAGTTGGGCATGTAAATGAATAACTCTGCTCGAGTGATTTCAAGTGTTTAAGAGAGCTTTCGCTTGATATGGTTACATAAAAGCGATGTTTCTAAGGCGCTTATCGTCTTTGGTCGTCATTCCCATGTGTGCAACTTGGGAATGACGACCAAAGACAATATACAAAAATATAAACAATATAAATACAATATATAGTATAACATACACGATTGCAACTTGAAAACTTTACTCACACTTTTGTTCAGCAACCCAGTAAGTGCCTGCCCTTTTCTAGTTTTATAGATGCATTAATTTACACGATGCCGCACTCCAATGCTTACCTAACTCTTTTATTTTAGAAAATGGAAAGGCAATCTAGAAGAATATCGTCGAGCCAATGGGAAATCTTATTAGAGTTTCTCGAAAGAAATACAAGCCTCGCAAAACAATAGTGCTCGGGGAAGGGAGCAATTACACTGATTGTGGTGTCAGCTGACAGACTTGTTGATACCGAAAGGGTGGGCAACTGTAAGTAGAAAAGAGAAGTTTCTCGATGTCGATGTTTTATTTTACTTTAACTATTTCCATTATTTTACAGTAAGTACTTCAATAATTTGAAATCTAAATTGAAGAAGATAGTTGTCGACCGCAATAGTGAAGCCACTGCCACCAGCCTGAGCGGATTCATTGTCTGAGCGAGAATTAAGAGTTCTAGCGATAATGGGACCAGGATTTGGCCTAGGCATTCCTAGTGTGAGAGTCAATCCCTTTCCTAATGAAGTAAGAAGTATATATTGTTTCAAATATTCTTTATTTTTATTTCAATAGATTAGAATAGATTGAAAATAATGCATACATACCTACCTACATACATAACATAACACCCAACAGTCACATACATAGATTAGCTGTGTCGTGGGTATCAGGAACTACGAGTACCATGGTACCACAACACCCTTGAAAAAATATTTGCAGACCATACAACAATTTGCTCCATAGCGGGAATCGAACCAGCACCTCTTGCGTTTCAGCAGGCTACTCGCCCGCCGCGCTACAGAGGTCGTCAATGTAATATATTTTTGCTTTAGGACCCAATAAGAGAGGTTCCTATAGCATCCCAAACTACAAACATAGAAGTGCCAGAGTTAGGAAATCATTAAGACTTATACCTATTGGATTGTTATTTTATTATATCTTAAGTATTCGTATTATGTAATAGTTGTAATGGTGGACGTTTTTGTTTAAGTGAAGTGATCCCCTCGAGGTTCTTGAAGAGCCACAGGTAAACTTATAAGGCCATCTACATCTGGGAATGAAGAGCCAATAGTTGCAGCCCAAAAACAGCCTCTCTCCCCTAGTGTTAGGGTATTCCATCCCAGCATCCCTTGCTGGGGTCTCTCCTTCCCGTGCTCGTGTCCCATCACTACCTCGTCGACGCAACCGCTATCTAACTACAGTCTAGTAAATGTAGCTTGATTAGAACGACAGCTGACGACATTTCACGGCATATCTTTGTAATACGTGGACTAAAGGATAACGTCTGGCAAATTACATTTATTTGTGACACAAAGATCACTGGTTTTCTGCGTGTAAAACAACTATGACACACAATTGCTGTACATATTAATTACAAAAGTATAATTTATCTTTAAAGTGGAACTGCATTTAGCGTGGATTATCACAAAACAATACATATATTTTAGAAAAATTACGACTATACACCACGTACTTTACGTGTTCCCGTCTCACGACCTTTGAGCGTGGTCGCGGTCGGTGCTCATGAGGAAGGACCTCAAAATGGTCAACGAAACGTCAGCAGGAGAATAGTAAAGTACGTGGTGCATAGTCGTAATTTTTCTAAAATGATACCAAGCCACGATAACTTCAATTCTATTAATACATATATTTTTCCATACTGTCCTAACATGGTTATATCAACTTGCATTAAAATTTTAGGGACGTGGTAAATCGATAAACGTAAATCGATCTTTTTTTTTTGCTTGTAACATTTCACTAGTTAACAACTGCAGAAAATAAAAAACACGATAATAGCTAACCCAAGAGGCTGGCCGCGTTTATAGGACACTTAGGACAGAGTTCGCCAACGGATGTTTATAATTGAAACAGTTGTAAAACGGTTGTCACGAGCTGACTATGGGAGACTTTGCTGGTGTCAGTAGACCTATGGCGAACAGAGTGATCCATCGAGTGATTGCTGCAATTGCCCTCTAAATAAGGATTTCATACGATTTCCAGAAACCCCCGAAGATAATCGCAAAACTCAAATGGAGTTTTATAACATTGCCAAATTCTCCAAAGTGATAAAGGGGCATTGGACTGGACCCACATAAAAGTCATTTCACCTGGAGGCAATCATGCAGAAACTTTCAGAAATCGAAAGGGCTATATGTCAATAACTGTTCAGGCTATATGTAATGCCGGACTTATAATTACACATCTTGTACACAAACACCAGGTAGTAGTAGTAGTGCATCACGTAGAAATGCTATGTTCGAGTTGGGCGTACACAATCACTCAGTTCTTGTGGCAGACAGCGGCTACATGAATAGAAGCTACTTGATGATGCCTCTTGATAGGGTTCAAAGAGCTAAAGAGACATTCTACAATGAATCTCAGATAAGGACTCGTTTCCCATAGAAAGGTTGTTTGGTATATGGAAGAGACGGTTTCCAGTACTTGCATTGGGTATGCATGTGCATTTAAAAAACTGTCTTCATAATATCCTTCGATCCAAGAGAGAAGAATGCCCTCCTGATGACCCTGATTTGGAACTACCTGCTCCTTGGGAATCTAGAATAGAACAAGGCAGGATAGCAGCTACATCCTTACAATGGTACGGAAGCAAGAGACATAAACCCAGTGAGGAGAAAACTAATCAACAACTATTTTCAAACACTACAATAATTATGGCAGGTAACCTAGGTATATGGTTAAATTTATAGTACGCTTGCGTTTATCTTCCATATTCACTGATTATTCCAAAGAAAACAAATCTTATAACTGCTTTACAAATAAAATACATAAACATGAGTTTGACCACAGAGTTTGACAAAACAATTGACTGAAATGACAATTAAAATTTTTGGTGACGGGACAGTCAAAGTGCCCAAAACCATTTATACAGCTGTATACACTTCACATTGATCTCAATAGTATAGACGAGGGCACTAATTTTGTATCATTTATGCCCTGCTGCCGAACAAAAGTGAGACAACATATCGCAGTCTATTTTGAATTCTTAGAGACAAATTTGGAATGCAGATAAAGCAATACCGTTGCGATTATGAATTAGCAACTATCAATGCTATTGAAGGAGTATTCCCTGCTGCACATGTAATTGGATACTACTTCCACTTTCAACATGCTATATGGAGAAACTAAAAAAAAGCAAAATTTTTGTGACTCCAAAGAAGGGAAGAAAATAACAAGATTGACAGCACATATGGCTTTTTTCCCCGCCATAGCAATTCCAGAAGCGTGGCTGTCAATTCAGGAACTTGGAGAACAAGTGGCAGGAATAGACAACTTTGTCGAGTATGTTAATGGGGAATGGATGGGTGTCATTACCGTGAACAAGTTCTGTTGCAGTTCAGAACGTCACCGTAAAACTAACATGATAGAAAGTTGGCACAAACGACTGCAAACAAAGGTTAATCGAAAGTCCTCATTGCTTTCTTTCATAAATAAATTGCGAAAAAATAATTGCTTTCATAAATAAAGTAGTCCATCCACTACGACTACGAAATTAGGAAAAGCGAAGTCTATTATGATATGAAAAAGAGACCCAAAGCAAGCATTCTATATGACGAAGGTTTAAAAAATATTATAAATGATTTCGTTAATGATAAGATAAATGTTATACAGTGTTTCAAAAGAATAACGAGGTTGAGATGGATTCAATATAATAAATATGGTGTATAGCAATTATTAGTGTAAAATATCTCAAGTAAGAAATAAGGGCAACCATTCTTCGGAAAATATGTTAAAAGCTATGAAACACAATATAAAAGGAATAAGCTTACGAAAAGCCGCAAAACAATGCAATGTGTGTTATCCTACACTGTTCCGGTACATCAAAAAACATAAAAATGATTGTGATGCATTATTGGAAGGTCAAAAATTAACGCCTAACTACGACGTTAATAAAACTTTAAAGAACACTTATTCATGTCTTCATATAATTTATTTCTCGTTGTGTCAAATGCTACTTTAGAAATCATGGATATAGTAGCAAATTGAAGAGGCAGCACCCATGACTCGAGAATATTCAATGAATGCCGCTTAAAACAAAGATTTGAACATTCAGAATTCAAAGGTTGTCTTCATACAATTTATTTCAGGTTGTGTCAAATGCTACTTTAGAAATCATGGATATAGTAGCACATTGAAGAGGCAGCACCCATGACTCGAGAATATTCAATGAATGCCGCTTGAAACAAAGATTTGAACATTCAGAATTCAAAGGTTGTCTTCATACAATTTATTTCAGGTTGTGTCAAATGCTACTTTAGAAATCATGGATATAGTAGCACATTGAAGAGGCAGCACCCATGACTCGAGAATATTCAATGAATGCCGCTTAAAACAAAGATTTGAACATTCAGAATTCAAAGGTTGTCTTCATACAATTTATTTCAGGTTGTGTCAAATGCTACTTTAGAAATCATGGATATAGTAGCACATTGAAGAGGCAGCACCCATGACTCGAGAATATTCAATGAATGCCGCTTGAAACAAAGATTTGAACATTCAGAATTCAAAGGTTGTCTTCATACAATTTATTTCAGGTTGTGTCAAATGCTACTTTAGAAATCATGGATATAGTAGCAAATTGAAGAGGCAGCACCCATGACTCGAGAATATTCAATGAATGCCGCTTAAAACAAAGATTTGAACATTCAGAATTCAAAGGTTGTCTTCATACAATTTATTTCAGGTTGTGTCAAATGCTACTTTAGAAATCATGGATATAGTAGCACATTGAAGAGGCAGCACCCATGACTCGAGAATATTCAATGAATGCCGCTTGAAACAAAGATTTGAACATTCAGAATTCAAAGGTTGTCTTCATACAATTTATTTCAGGTTGTGTCAAATGCTACTTTAGAAATCATGGATATAGTAGCACATTGAAGAGGCAGCACCCATGACTCGAGAATATTCAATGAATGCCGCTTGAAACAAAGATTTGAACATTCATAATTCAAAGGTTGTCTTCATATAATTTATTTCAGGTTGTGTCAAATGCTACTTTAGAAATCATGGATATAGTAGCAAATTGAAGAGGCAGCACCCATGACTCGAGAATATTCAATGAGTGCCGCTTGAAACAAAGATTTGAACATTCAGAATTCAAAGGTTGTCTTCATACAATTTATTTCAGGTTGTGTCAAATGCTACTTTAGAAATCATGGATATAGTAGCACATTGAAGAGGCAGCACCCATGACTCGAGAATATTCAATGAATGCCGCTTGAAACAAAGATTTGAACATTCATAATTCAAAGGTTGTCTTCATATAATTTATTTCAGGTTGTGTCAAATGCTACTTTAGAAATCATGGATATAGTAGCAAATTGAAGAGGCAGCACCCATGACTCGAGAATATTCAATGAGTGCCGCTTGAAACAAAGATTTGAACATTCAGAATTCAAAGGTAGACTACTAGGAGATTCAGGTTATGCCTGTACTCCTTATTTATTCACTCCTGTCCTGAATCCAAATTCACAAAAAGAAGAAATATATAACTGGGCACACATAAGAACCCGTAACTCAGTGGAACGTTGCTTCGGAGTATGGAAACAAAGATTTCGGTGTTTGCTGCGTGGATTTACTACAAAATTAGACAACACCAAACTATCGCATTAGCAGTATTGCACAATATCGCAATGCATATGTAAGACATGCTTGAGGATGTTGAAATGCGAGGAGAAAAAATTGCAAATATTTGCAGTCATCAAACAGTTCATAGAGTATTGATGTTGTGAAATGATATAATTTGTATAAATTACAGACATGGCAAGATATCTATTCAAAGATAAAGGCAAAACAGGCCACTATCAACAAATCTTGAAGACAAACGGGTGGTGGATCACCACCATTACCACTCGATGAATTTGAAGAGACGGTTGCTGCCCTGATAAACTCTAGGGTTGTGTCAGGGCATGACGAATCCGAAGAGTCTGCCGTTGTATTCATTTGTAAGTATATTTTTTTTCAATTGCTGCTGATGGTCTTTTCACTCCATTTCAAATTAATCCATTTTTAAGTCTATTTATCCAACACATTACATAATGTAGTTGAAAAAAAGAACAGCTTTTAAATTGAGTGTTTTATGTTCCAGTTGATGAAAACCAAACCCAGTCAACCAGCCAACTAGACGTGGGTCCTCACCACACCGTGCCAGCACGATTGTATCTACACACTTTCTCAAAAGAGGCCCTCGCACAATTTTTCAAATCGTGCTACCACAATTTTGATGTGCTGCTTGATGTGTATTGTGAATTGTGTAATTGAGGCTTGAATTGAGGCGAGTGGGAAGGCAGCCTCCCTCACTCACTGTGCTGTCAGTCAGTGTGGTGCTTGACGTCTGTGTCATTCTCATTTGTGTTGTGGCTTGACTTCACTGACTGGCTTGGCTGGTTGATCTTGGACTTGGAGCATGTGGTTGATTGATTGATGGTTGTGATGGTGTTTAATTTTTATTTCCTAATTATAATATTTATAGTCTTAAATTTACAAAACACACTAGATTTAAATTTTACAAGTCCCGCTAACGGAAGTGATAGAGCGATATTACCTACTAATAAGGACATAGAAGTTACTTTTTGAAAATCAAACCGAATGAAACAGCCTATATAAATTTTAATTACCAGTATATAAACACTACAAAACAAAGTCTTATTTTTAATAATATCTAAACAAGTACATCTACAATTTGAATTTCTTGAACTTGAGTTTCTGCAAAAAAATTCCGACGAAACACGAAGTGAAGCGATGGCGACCTTGTGCGTTCGTGCGAGGGACTCGGTCGCAGAGAAAGAACACACGAGCGAGTTATACTCGCGAGGCTCGCGAGCCTCGCCTCAATTGTGGTAGCACAATGTGCTGCCACACTTGTCACAATGAGTGCCTCGCACGATCCTCGCGAAAAAAGTGCTGCTACCCAAGACTACAGCCAACCAACCCAGTTTTCCAGCCAACCAACCCACACAACCAGCCAACCAATCCAGCCTACCAGCCAATCAACCCAGCCTACCCGACCAATAACCATTAGAAGACACAAGATTAACATGAAAACTTTGCAGAAAAGACAGAGACTAAAAAAAAATATTACGAGCAAAAAATACAAATTATGAGAGAACGTAACGAGATATTAATAAAAATTAACGAGACCTTGCAAGGGATATCACAATAAGATACACCAGACTTGCAACAAATATTTGCAGATCATGCAAACATTTGTCTCGCAGCGGGAATCGAACCCGCAACCTCTCGCATCTTCTTACTTCAATTTAGACTTTCTGTGATTTCATGTTGATGCTTAGGCAAGATTGTTAAAGTTACCTATTACAATAACGATAGCATTTTAATTTAGTATAATTAATAATACAAATAAATATTTTAAATTGTCATTTGTTTGCCCCTTCCTTGCGTTTACATGACGTTGATGCACAACAAGACGATCTCTACATATCTAGTTGTACATGATGTGTACAAGTCTAGTTTTTAAACTTCGCTTCCGACATGGAGAACGCTTTATCGTGCGTAACTCGACTACTAGCGTTTTCTTGAGCAACTGGCGGGTCTTCATCATCGTCGCTGTCCCTCATGTTCATGATTAGAAATTCTTCTAGGCTTGCCATTTTGATAGTACCTACGTGATTCTTAGAGAATTTGTGATCAATGAGAGTGATAATTTTCCCTAGGTAATATGATGATTAAAATGTCAGTGTCAAAAATAGTCACGGAGTGATTTCAAATCGAGTGGGTAGAGGCACTTGTATTGATATCATAGTATGAGAGTTTTAGTCACCGGTGACTTCCCAAAATACGAACTTTTGAAAATCGGTGACTAATAGTCATTTTGCTGACTGTTAGTAATTTGGTGACATTCAAAAATCGATCCCCAGGGCATCGATTTTTGTGTGTCAGCAAGTGACTAATAGTCAGCAAACTGACTAATAGTCAGCAAAATGACTAAAAAATTCCAAAAAATCGTATTTTTGAACTTTTGACTAAAATTCTCATACTATGATATCAATACCCCTCCGTCCCAGATGTACCATTGAGTTGTACCATTAATGGTAATACGAGTGCCTCTACCCATTCGATTTGAAATCACTCCGTGACTATTTTTGACACTGACATTTTAATCATCATATTACCCAGGTATATAAAATCGTATTTACTCAATTTTACCCTTTAGCTGAGTATTATGTTCCTTGTTAGCTAATGCTTTGATACACGCACGCATAAACGCATTGATCCAAAGAAAATTATTACTCTCATTGTTCACAAATTCTCTAAGGATCACGTACCTATCAAAATGGCAAGCTTAGAAGAATTTCTAATCATGAACATGACGGACAGCGACGATGATGAAGACCCGCCAGTTGCTCAAGAAAACGCTAGGAGTCGAGTTACGCACGATAAAGAGTTCTCCATGTCGGAAGCGAAGTTTAGAAAAAATTAACCGCCTGACAAAAAGTTTGGTGCGGGCTTTGATCGAAGAAATTAGGTTATTTGTTTTGGATGCGCATAGGGCAAGTGACTTGATGTTAGAAATCAAGGTTGGTGTATATAACTAGTTGGAGAGCCTAAAGAATCACTAGTAAAATGCAACATTCTAATAGACCGACCACAAGTGCAGCTATGACTAAGTAGCTGTGACATAAGTAGGTATTCAAGATACAGCTTGGCAAAAAAGGGTAGAAACGGAACTAATTTTTTTGTTTGCTGGCAACATTTAAAAAATGATGACGTTTGAATTGTTTGATGTAAACAAAGTTCGCAAGTTTATACAATTTATAATTTGTGCCATAAAAGCGTGATAAAACTAACTTAAAAATGAATAAACCATCCGAAGTGCTGGCAGACAAATTATTTATAAGGTTTATAGGCGATGTTTGGCAGAAAAAGAGGCCAAAACCATTCTTACCGATATCAACGATGTTTACCAAAGAACCGCTGATATGACAGGTAACTGTTTGTATTGTTGTTTTTAGATGAATTAAGTGTAAATTGATGAATCCTATTCTGTTTTGAATAGTTTGCATACGAAATAAGTGGAATTTTGAACAATAATCATCGAGCACATAGGTTATGTTTACATTTTGTCTAACATTACTTTGGTATAGTGCGACAGATCAGTGTTGATACTTGAGTGGCGTACTTTGCAATATGTAAATTTAAATTCGATTTCTACATAACTTTATTGTTGAATGAAAATCATTACAATTAGAAATTTACCAAAAATGTATTATTATTATTATTTTGTTTGTATATTTATTTATTCACCTCAGGTAAATCAGTAAGCACTGTAAGAAGAGTCGTGCTGGAAGGAGATCGAACCAAAGGCGTATTTTCTACACCGGGAAAAAATAGAAAAGGTCGTCCTAAAAAACAGTTAGATAACTTTGACTTATGTGCCATCAGACAAAAAGTTCAATTTTTTTACACTGTGGTACATTACATTACACAGTACAGGTACATTTACCATTATTATTATTGGTATTAAAATTTAACTGAATAAATAATACGTACTAGCAGTGTTCATTCGTTTGACACGTCACTGCAACTTTCAAATTTTTTCAAATTTCAAATTTTTACGTAGTTATTTTATTTTCAGGTACCAACCTTACGAAACTTACTGCCAGTAGTAAGAGAAGATTTGGGATATGACGGAAGCCGTGAGCATTTACGGAAAATACTTATCGCCCTAGGATTCAAATATAAAAGATGTCAGTCAGAAAGAACTGCATTAATTGAACGGCCGAATATAGCAGCGAAACGGGCAGCGTACTTAAATAAAATTATCAGCAATAGAAATATGCCCGAAGAGCTTAGAAAGCCCATAGTTTACCTCGATGAAAGATAAGTTCACCAATCGTATAAATTAAAAAAGTGCTGGCAGTCGATTGATGTAAGTGGAGTAATGCAGAATGTTTCAAAGGGTAAACGCTATATTATTGTTCATGCTGGCAGTGAAAAAGGGTTTATTCCTAATGCTTTGCTCATATTTACTGGAACAAATAAAAATGCCGACTACCATTCGGAAATGAATAAAACCAATTTTCTAAAATGGGTTGAAGATAGATTGATTCCAAATTTACAACCTGCATCTATTGTGGTAATGGATAATGCGCCGTATCATTCCGTGGTATTGAACAAAGCGCTTACCTCTGCTACTGAAGTAGCCGATATAAAGGAATGGTTATACAAAAATGGAATTCCATTTGATGTGTCGTTGAAAAAGCCACAGCTGTTGATGCTGGTCAAACGGCACAAGCCCGAGCCGAAATTCGAAATAGACGAGCTGTTAGGAGAACATGGACATACAGTGGTAAGACTTCCACCTTACCACTGTGATCTGAATTCGATTGAGCTGATTTGGGGAATAGCGAAACATAAAATTGCAGCCCAAAATGTAGGCTCGATCGACATAAAGGTACAGTTTGACTTACTAAATTGAGAGAGATTATATTGATGTTTTACTTTTAATGTTGATAGAGGTTTAATCAAAATGTTTCGTCTTTATAGGAAGCAGCTGAGCGCGCATTCCAATCAATTACGGAGGAAGATTGGAAGAATTCATGCCAGCATGTAATCAAAATAGAAAAAGATTATTACGAGCGGGAACTAACTATGTACGAAGACATGGAGCGAATTATAATAAACCTCGAAGACGATAGTAGTTCCTCTGAATCGGAGAACGATTCAGACGAATATGCGGCTAACTCTAGCCAAGACTCGGATGAAATGGAGGGGGTGGAATATTTGGAGGAAAATATATTAGATTAATTACAATAACATTGTATCTGCCTCTTATTTTAATCCCAGAAAAAAATAGAGAGAAAATTTTAAAAACACAGTATTACCTACTAGCATAATATATTTATTTTTAGGTAATAAATTATTGTTTAATTAAATGATACTTACTGATTTTAATAAATATACTATATGTATAAAAAAATAGTAACGAAAGTATCAAGACTATAGGTTGGTACGCTATACGGTCACAGCGGGTTGCCATATGAGCAGCACAGTGGCGGCCTCCGGATTTTCTACTCTTTTTTGCCAAGCTGTAGGTAGGTAGCCTTTCTAAAGTCCTAAATGTCTGTCTTACAGGTTCTCGTTGCCCTTAATTTTTTTGCCACGGGCTCATACCAAATATGTATTGCCAACCATGTGAATGCTGCTGTATCGCAGGCTTCAGTATCGAAAAGTTTGGCTGAGGTGGTAGATGCCCTCAACCATCCGGCAATATTTAACACTTACGTGCTTATTTCCACGAAATCATTCAGAAATGAATGTTACTAACCAAAGGTAAAATGCTTCTACAATCAATCAAATAAAATAGTGTTGGAAAGAATTATGTACTATAACTAGACAAACCTTTTTCAGATTTTATCAGTTGTATGGACTACCGGGTGTAGTTGGATGCATAGATTGCACACATGTGGCAATCTACCCACCACCCAATAATGAGCAGTATGATGAGCGAAGTTATGTGAATCGCAAAGGTTACCATTCCATTAATACTCAGTAAGTAAGTGTTAACTATAATATTCGCTAAACTTTTACATACAAACAAAAATTTCTTTTGAACTTTTTCTCAGAGTGACTCAGTGAGGTAGCAGCTAGTCAAATAACACAACCAAAATCATCTCAACAAGACATCACGTCTGCAGTAAGTATTGCAATGCATCATTCCCATTTAGTTCATCATCACCAGCCTGAATACGTCCACTACTGGAGGTGAGGGATCTTCACTACACTTGTCAGGCGTATCGGTAATCGCACTTAGGTGTTTAGTTTAGTACTCAGGTGGATACTGCTGCACATACCCTGGTGTAATCCTTTACTACGGCTTCAGCTTCATCCACGGAGGGATTTATTATTTTTTTTATTGAAAAGAACAACACGTTACCTATATCCAAAAGTAACGATTTATTTATCATATTGATTTTTATGTGATAAATAATTTTATATTTTTACTCACAGCTGACCATACTTGCCAGCGAAGGTTGTAGAGTGCACTCCCGGGGGGGTCGTTATGACTGACGAGTGAGGAGATACCGGTACGACATACCCCGGGAGGTAGTATCCGATGCGCACCTCCACTGTGGTAAGTTTATTTACCTTTGTTGAGGTTTCATAAAAAAAACAAATTGCCATTTTGCAGTACTGTAATTACCACTAGCTAGATCAACCAAAGACATTATAGGGATCCAAGGAAGTCAGTGAATGGAGGCGGCTGAAGACCGTGCGTCGTAGCATTCTATGGGGAGGCCTATATCCAGCAGTGGACTCAATAGCCTGATGATAATGATGAATGAACTAGACTGTTTTTACAATATTACGTTTGCTTGCAGTTCGGATGTGTTGGAGCGGGTCGAAGCCATTCCCGAGGAAGAGGTGGAAGAAGTCATGGCGGCTAACCCAAGACACGTGCGGCGCTGGGTAGAAGAATTTGAGGACGTGGAGGCTCGGGAATTTTCTTTTATAAAGCCACCCACGCCTAGTACTGCTGCAGTGGAGATATCTTTAGGAAAAAGTTAAGTAGATGGTTACTGGAGAAATGTTTTTATAATGTGAAGGAATATTTGGAAGCTTAAATTGTTAAGTAAGTAAATAATTTTAATAGTACCTAAGTATAATAATATGACTCGCAAACAATTTTGCACGCCTGCGTGCAGGCTGAATACAGTGACTAAATTAGTTATAAGAGCTGACATTTTAAAATAAGTATTCTTGCAAATAAATGATTGATTTGATTTGAATGGGACAATTTGGCAGTGCTTCGAGTGGTGTTAAAGCATTAACAGACGATCGCACCGCACCGTGACCTTGGTGCGCTCCGGACCATATTCGATAGTGTGTACATCGGTCCGCCGCACATTATTATTATTATTGACGGTCCGCTCGGTCGGATGGTTCTGTCAAAGGATTTGGTGCGGTTCGCGCGTTTTTCGCTCGTGTGGACCACGCACCGCACCGTTTAGCGCTTTAGTCGCAATTCTGCCTCCGAGCGAGACACGCGTAACGAAGTTGTAATGTCGGAGCAAGAAGCCGTAAATATTACGGAGAAAAAGTTGATTTTAGAAATCATCCAAATTTATAAGGATTTCCCATGTTTATGGGATTCTTCCCACGAACTCTATTGTAACAAAGACGCCCGCAATCAAGCATTAGAAATAATATTAGAAAAGTGGAAAACGGGTTACCCACATGCCACAATAAAGGACGTTAAGAAAAAAATTGAACACCTAAGAGCAGCATATAGGCGTGAACGAAAAAAGGTAGGTATATTGCACATAAATAACACTCTTTGTCAAATTAATATTTTAATTATATTTAGTAAATATATACAGCCTTGGCCAAAAGTATTGAGCACCTTACAAATTTCGCTCGCTCACGGTAAATATGAAAGAATACCAAATCTACTGTTGAAGTATTCTTTTGTCGGTCATCTACAAAGATTTAAAAACAATGGCCCAAGCCGCAGCTGGCAATAAAACACATGGGTGCAATAAAATGTGTATTTTTCAATTTTTGTATTTACGTACGTAAAACTTTACAAAATGAACTTATTTACTAGTAATATTATATGTTATTCAGGTATATTGTAATATATATTGTAAGTTATTCAGGTACATACTCGTACTAAGATAAACAAATGTAATTTGTAGGTGGAATCCAGCAAATCAACTGGTGCTGGGTCAGAAGAAGTGTACACTCCGATACTATGGTACTATACGTATCTTACTTTTCTTCACGAGAAGACCAGCTTTTTTTTTTAGCTTTCTTTGACAAGGTTGGAGGCATGTCTGACGCGATCAAGCACGGATAGCACACTGGACCACCTCGTGTGCGGTGCGGTGGTGTGGCGTGTCGAGCGCACCGTACCGGTCCGGCGGTTCGGGCGGACAAGTTCGATCGTCTATTAATGCTTTTAGCTTGGACGAATTATCACAATGGACGTAGTCATAAGACGTTGCCGCTCTTACACCTGTGTATTACACTAGTGATCATTTATCTTTGTCCATCCCATGAATGAGTAAAAGAGAAAGTAGATGAAAGTTTGGCAACACCTTACTCCTGTGTAAATCGTGTCTGTTGATGACCGGCTTGTCAGCGAAAACATTGCGGTGCAGTTTAGAGAAAAACCAAGAAATTGTATATAAATTACAGTGTTTCATCAAAATAAATAGACAAAGTTAACACGTTAAGTGCGAAGCGAGGCCTAAATCACCCCTGATGCAACTTCCCTGTGGTGCGGCAAGCAAAAAAGTGAATTTCTCTGTCGTGCGAATGGCATAGCTTTGGTTTGGTCCAGTGTAGGAAAGAGATAAATATATATTTGAGATCACTAATGGTTCCGGACTCGGTGGTGTACCTACCTTGGTACCGGATGTCTTAGGCCTCGTGCCACACTGAATTAATATAATTTTAATGCAGTGCGGAACGAGGCTAAAACGTCCCATATCCCCCCTGACCTCGTACCGCACTCAACGCGAGCTTCCCGCGACCAGTGTTGTGCATCACGTCGATTGGAGAGCACGTCCTTTTACAGCGCCGAACATGTCTAAACGATGTCGGAAGAAGTTAATTTTAAAAAACCCAGAAACAGAGCCAATCAGGTAAGTTTTTAATGAAAAAATCTTCAGTAAGTACCTAGTTTTTTCTTATCTTGGTAGCTATGTACCTAAAGTAAGTGTAAGATATTATTACTTAAGTATATTATACCTAAAGATATTATTGGTAATAACGATTATTGACGTACCTAATACTTTGCAACATATCTAGAATTACCTATTATTCTATATCGTGATAATAATGTTATTATTATTAGGACTTAACACTTAATTGATATTTTTGTAGGTAGTGAAAAACTCCACAAGAAACGCAAAGCAGCCGTTGACAAAACAGGTAAGTAATATAATTAATATTTCAGTAGTTCTTTGTCTAGGTTTTGAAAGTAGGTATATAAATATTAAAGATTTTTAGGGTTCCGTATCGAAAGGATAAAAACAGGACCCTCTATTACTAAGACTTCGCTGTCTGTCCGTTTGTCGCGATAGAAAGATAGTTGAAGATTTCTCAAATTATGTAGGCCGCTATTACAATAATACTAAAAAGTTAAAAACAACAAAATACCTATGTAAAGGGATATTTTTAATCACCAAGTTTGTTAAGTGTGTTAGATTCGACTTATGTAAATTTTACGATATATGTCACGTGGTCGGAAGAGAGCACCAGGCGGAGTATATTATTGTACGATGGTAAAAGTACAGAAATTATTGTGTTAGTAATTTAAGAAACTCAATATTTTAATATGAAATGTTTTGTTTTTAGCCATCTTAAAAAAAGGATTACAGTGTTTGTAAGTACGTTTTGTATAAGCATGCGTGGATATGATATTTCTAACATTTATCTATAAGATTACTTGTGTGAAAAGCTTGATACGAGAATTAATTTTGCACTAACTAATACACCGTTTTTATATTAAACCTTTAACATAATATTCAACAACATAAGGTGCTGCCAAATGTAATCGCATGTAAATAATCTGGACTATAATAAAGCTTGAGAAGAAAGATGTAGCATACAGACTATTTGGTATAAAATGACAGTATATTATATATAATATACCGCAGCTTCACTCGCTTCAGTCTTCACTCGAAATCTAGGCTTAATGCGTCTCGATTAAATCTGCTATCGGTTCATGAATAAAGCGTTTACGGAGTGGGACTGGGATTCTAAGTATTTATTGTAAAACAAATCTTAAAAACTTTCTTTAAAAGTGTGTGGTGTGTGTGTGTGTGAGTTTGTTTTTTGTAATGAATAAGCATGCCAAATTCATCTCTATTTTTAAACTGCTGTTTATATTTTGCACCACTTACATGAATAATAATATAACATCTAATAAAGCGAACCCTCCTAAGTTGTAACCACTCGCGAAATAGAACAACTTTCATAAGAAAACGATAAAAATACTTTTTTATCGTTTGTAAAAATACTTATTTAAGAAAATTTGTATACAGGTAATATCAGTTGTTCCAACTGGTTGCCTTAATTATGATACCTATACTTATTGGTAATAAAATTAACTTGTCACACAAAACTTACTCTTGGGACTTTGTATAGGAAGTATTATATTTTTTCTTTCTTTTATTTTGATGAAACTTGTTTTCTTTCACGAGTTGTATCACCACCTAAAGAGGGTTTTCATTTAAGAATAACACTTTGTTTAAACTATCACCAAGCAAAGGCTTTCTCTAGCAGCTTATTAATTAATTCTATTTTCAAGTGTACCGGTCATACAAAGCCAATATTTTTAATTAGGTACTGAATTGTCACTATGACGAAGACATTTTGATATTTTACAAACCTGGTTACTTATATGAAAATGATTGAACTTAGAGACATTTTTGGCGATCTATTAAATAGTCTAGAAAGAAAAGTACCTACTTTGAATATCATAATACCTAAACTAGTCGGTGAGCCCGCTTTTTTTTTTTTTTTTTAGTAGCCCGTAGGGATCGCACTGCTGGGCAAGGGCCTCTCCCAAACATTTGGGAGGAATTGTCATAATCGCCACGCTTGGCAGGCGGGTTGGCGATCGCAGTAAGATGTCAAACGGTTCAGAGACGCTGCTGCCCGTCTTCTGTGTTCCTTTATTCCCTTAGTCGCCTTTTACGACACCCACGGGATGAAATGGGTTGGTACTAGGGCATGTAAACCGGTTAACCGATTAACCGAAAAACCGATTAACCGACTGATTTTACGTCGGTTTTTTACCGGTTTTTTTCTTAGAAAATAACCGGGTTTTCGGTTTTTTTTAATCACAAATTCATTTCAAACTACGCCTTGCAGACTTTATTTAGAACGACCATTTTAATCCATCTAATTATATTACAACATAATACGTTAAAATTGCATAAATACAGACAAACACTTCTCAGAAAACTTTATCATTGGACCGCATAAAACGTCGTTAGTGAATATCGTAGTGTAAATAAGCTATTACCTACTATTAAACAAGCAGAGCAAGAAAGCGAAGGCAGCGTTGCATGAGCGCACTGGGCGCCACCGTCGTCGCTGCGGTCAGCGGTCGAACTGGCAAATTGTTAATTATACCATAAAAAAGTGAATAAGACTTAGTAACTTTTAGGACTGATTAATGATAATATTTTAGACTAACTACTTATCTTGTTTATTATAGTTAACTACTCTATTTGAGTATGAGTGAGTTGAATATTACCGAATGTTTTAAACTTTACTTGAGTAAGAGAGAGAGTTTTTTAATATAAGACTAAATTATTTTAATGTTTAAAGATACTTATCCCTAAACGTGAGAAAGTCGAGTGGGCCTGACAGTATCCCGGCTATTGTGCTCAAATAATGTGCTCCCGAGCTGTGTTCCGTTTTGTCGCACCTCTTCGACCTCTCTTATACCACGGGGGTTGTACCATCTTCATGGAAAGTAGCCCATGTCCACCCTATCCCTAAAAAAGGGGATCGTACCGAACCGCCCAATTACAGGCCTATAGAGATAACCTCCCTACTCTGCAAGGTGATGGAGCGAGTGATCAACACTCGGCTTCTTGGTTATCTGGAGGAACACCAGCTGATCAGCGATCGGCAATACGGTTTCCGTCACGGGCGATCAGCTGCTGATCAGCTGGTGATCTTCTAGTCTACCTTACTCACCGTTGGGCAGAAGCCATTGAGAGTAGAGGAGAGGCTTTGGCAGTAAGTTTGGACATCGCAATCGTGTGTGGCACAGGGCGCTTCTATCGAAGCTTTCATCATATGGCCTTCCCGAGGGCTTATGTAATTGGGTCGCCAGTTTTCTTTCCGGGAGGTGCATTAAATCCGTAGTTGATGGATCCTGCTCGGACTCCATGCCCATCAACGCTGGCGTTCCCCAAGGGTCAGTGTTATCACCCACGCTTTTCATCATTCACATCAATGATATGCTACAAATTAGCGGTCTCCATTGTTATACGAATGACAGCACTGGTGATACCCTCTACTCTGGCCGTGCAAACGCCTCTCGTGCCGAAGTGGATGAAAATAGGTCAGCGCTTGTGTCTGAAGTGGAAAGTTCCTTAGAGCTCGTATCAGATTGGGGTATCCAAAATCTGGTTACTTTCAATGCCATTAAGACACAAGTGTGCGCATTTACCGCAAAAAAAGCCCCATTTACCATCGCGCTGCAGTTTCAGGGCATTCCTCTTTCCACCTCTGCGAGCATTGGGATTCTGGGAGTTGAAATTTCTAACGAGGTCCAATATGGGAGTCACTTAGAAGTAAAGGCAAAACTAACTTCTAAAACACTTGGAGTGCTTAATCGTGCAAAACAGTATTTCACGCCAACTCAGGGCTTTCTACTATACAAAGCACAAGTTCGGCCACACATGGAATACTGCTCTCACCTATGGCACGGGGCCCCCAAGTACCAGCTGCTTCGCCTTGACTCCCTACAAAGAAAAGCCGTTAGAATCGTTAACGACCTCAAGCTCACCAGTCACACTAGAGCCGCTGAGCCTGCGCCGAGATATCGGCTCGCTCTGTGTATTCTATCGACTCTATAATGGGGAGTGCTCTGAGGAACTATTTGAACTTATACCCGCTTCCAGGTTCTATCATCGCACCTCTCGACATCGGTTGGGAGCTCATCCACATATCATCGATGTGTGGGTATCTCGTACAGCTCGCTTTACAAGATCTTTTCTCCACATACGTGGAAATTGTGGAATGGGCTCCCTTCTGAGGTTTTTCCGCTAAACTATAAAATGCACAGCTTGAAAAAAAATGTAAAAAGGGTCCTCCAAGGCAGGCAACGCATTGGCAATGGCTCGGGTATTGCAGATGTCAATAGGCGACGGTAACCGCTTACCATCAGGTGGGCCGTATGCTAGTTTGTCGAGCCATAACATAAAAAAAACTATTTTGTAGTTTTTTATAGTTTTCTCATGAAGTGAAATTTAATTTCTTTTAAATAAGAACATATTTAATATAAGTAATAAATATTCTATAACATGAAGAGAGATAGTTTTAATACTACAAAATAAATAAGTAAATTACACTTAGTAACTAACTATTAGGACTGATTTATCATGTTGTTGAATTTTGTTACTTTATTCGAGTAAGAGTGAGTTCTGCACATTACAATACTTTAAAATTTTACAAGCTAATTTAATTGGTGCTTCCTTATTCAAATAATAAGTTCATTTTTATTAAAATTTACGGTTTTATCTTATCCTAAGACACCTATATAAAAAACTCTAAAAATAACCGATTAACCGGTTTAACCGGTTTTTGAAACATAAAAACCGAGAAAACCGGGTTTTTAAAACAACCCGGTTTTTACATGCCCTAGTTGGTACTATTCGCCGCCGGCACCACACAGCTTTATTTGCGTATCGTTTTTTTTCTTGTCATTTCTATTCTATTTTTTTACCGTGTTTTGATCAGTACACTCAATAAATAGCTACTGGTGGCTGAGAACTGCCTGTTTATGCAAAATACAATATGTGAGTCATTTTTTTCAGAGTCCACCGAGAAGTGATGTCCAACCAACCAATCGGCCAACATTGCCAATTGAAAATGTGTTTGACGATGAGAGTGATGAAGAGATTTTTCCAACAAATAAACGTCAAAAAACATATTTTTCTACTGAACCAAATATAACTGAAAAAATCGTACCTTTACATGAATTTAGCTCACAACAAGAATGTGTCATTGATAAACAACAGTAATGACAATACAAAACAATATACTTTCTTACATGGGCACCCAAGCTCTATAATTATTGCAAATACAAGAACATTACAACACAAAGCAAAAACACGTGCTCAGACTGCCACTAAAAAAAATCCAATTTATCCTGATCAAGTGAAAGAACCAAAAGAAACAGTTAACCTCAGTCCAAACATCCGAAAAACTATTCAACTCAAAACACAAGAAGAAACAGTGTATCTCAGTCCTAGTACCGGAAAAACTTGTCAAATATTGCAGAATGTTCGCTTGTCCGCTTCTAGTGCTTCAACCTTACCAATAAAAAAACAAAATCCTATAGGTTCCCCTTCAAAAGATTTTCCTCATATAACTACGGAGAGCAGAGCTGGATCTTTGTCAGAAATCTCACGCTCCAATTTACTGGATTGTAATATATCACTTAGTGAGGACAACATTCAACAATTACTTCGTACTCCGACACAAAAAAGACCGAGAGAAAATGTTACATCCGAATGTACATATTCAGAAGACTTTAATCCGTCCAAATCCAAAAAAAGTCATGAAATAGAGGTCTCTGTAATTATGGAAAGTATTCCTGATGACAATGTTAAAGGAAAACGAGACATGAATAACAAATTGCCAACTGTTCTAAAATCACCTGATATTGTCGAATATGATATTATTGAACATATAGACTGCGAAAACAATAATATAATACAAACAAACAAAATATGTCACAGTGTGCAGAATATTCGAAAATCACCTGAGTTGGATGAGAGTAATAATATGGAAGATGATAATTTTAGCGGTACTGACAATGATTATAGTCCTTCGGAGGAAGAGTGTAGTGATTCGGAAGAGTATGCTTCAATGGAAAATTGCGTTCATTCAGATCAGGATTTATCTCCAGATAGTGAATATGAAGAAGCTACAGAAGATGACATTTTAGTCACGGACGAAACATTACCCGGCACGCAAGCTAAAGATCACGATGAGTGGGAAAATATATCGGAAAGTCCCATAACTTTTAATGAATTCGCTGGAGTATGTACGTTTAATTTACCCCCGTTTGTGGGAGTTACACCTGAAGATATATACAAGATGTTTGTTACAGATGAGATGATTGATATAATGGTATCTGAAACAAATGCTTACGCACAAAAGTATATACAAATAAATCAACAAAATATGAAACGTAATTCACGCATGACAAAATGGAGTGACACCAGTTCTCAGGAAATGAGAACATTTTTGGCTGTTTTAATGGCAATGGGTTTGTGTAGAGTTCCTAATTTAAATTTATACTGGAGCAGAAACAAATTGTATCGAAACGAATTAATTTCTTCAGTAATGACAAGAGACAGATTTTTATTGCTACTTAAATGCTGGCATGTCAGTGATGTAAGTAATGAAGACCAAACTGACAAACTATATAAAATTAGAAATATGTTCACAAAGATTACAGAAAACTTTCGACGTATTGCAAATCCTGGAAAGTATGTGGTAATCGATGAAACCATGATACCATGGAGAGGAAGACTAGGTTTTCGCCAATACATAAAAAACAAATCACACCGGTACGGCGTAAAGCTTTATAAGCTTTGCACTCCCGAAGGTTATACTTCTGAGTTAGAGGTTTATACAGGGAAAAAAAATCAGAAAAAAGAATTAGAACACAGTAAAAAAGTAGTGTTAAGATTGATGACAAATCTGACAGAAATGGGTAGAATCGTAATAGTAGACAATTACTACACTTCGTTGGGCCTGGCAGAAGATCTTCTATCACAAAAAACATTTTTATGTGGAACACTTAATAAAATACGGAAATATCTGCCAAAGCAAGTTACTAGTTACAAATTGCAGAAAGGCGAAATTATTGGAAAAATGAACAAAAAGGGCGTAAAGGTAATGAAATGGATGGATAAACGGAATGTTTTGATGTTGACTACGTGCAAAGATCACGATGATAACCTGATAGATACTGGAAAAAAGAAGAGAGGAACCGACGAATGCATAAAAAAACCGGGATGTGTTTTGCTGTACAATAAAACAAAAAAAGGCATTGACTTTTCTGACCAGATGTCTTCTTATTATACAACTTTGAAGAGAGGAATCAAATGGTGGAGAAAAGTTGTAATGGAGCTAATATTTGGTACGGCGCTAATTAATGCCTGGATTGTGTTTAATTCAATCCAAACTGATGGAAAAAAGTTACCAAAAAGACTCTTTGTGGAGAAACTTATAGAATCTTTAATAAAAAAGGAAATCGATGAGACCCCAGGTAATGTAATGCTTAGATATATTTCTTGACAGTCAACGTGTTGAAGCTTTCATAAACTAAGCTTGACAGTTGGTCATTATTAAGTTATTTATTATTGTTTCCTTTTAATTATTCTGAATTTAAGCTACCTTACCTACCTACTCTTTCAACATTTTAAGTGTAAAACAAACACATTCATTTGATGCAGTTATACCTACATTATCATTGTTATTCTCATCTACGATCTAACCTAAGTAACAATGTCAGTTTTATTACGTTATCTTTACATTTTTGTTATTTTTCAGCACCTGAAAGCGCACGCCATTGCCTCGAAAAGGGTGAAAAAAGGAGAAGATGTGTTGGTTGTTACCAAAAACTACGCACATTTTTACCATCTCGTGAAGCTGATAAAAAATCCAAAAAGATTTTGACTCAGTGCACTCAGTGCAAAAAATCTTATTGTCTACCCTGTTTCAATGAAAAACACTCATAAATAAGTACAACATATATATTGAGATTTTTATAAAAAAAGTATATTGATACTGATTTTTTAATGTTAATTCAAGTTCTAATAATTGTATTGTAGCCCGAGGCAGAATAAATAGGACAGTTTCTTTTCTACTTCTGGTTGCCTTTTTTTTCTATTCTGTGAACCGCATTAAGATTTTCATATACAAATAGAAAGATAAACCTTATGCATAAACCGTAATCCATTATTTTCCAATAATAAGTCTGTAATAGGTGCCTCTTAATGGTATAGAATGGAACGCTTCGTGCGCGAGTCCGACTCGCACTTGGCCGGTTTTTTTTTCTTTATGGCGCCTTCAAGCACAATTTAGATTATTTAAAAAAAATGTATCCTTTGATAGCTTTGTGTTGTTTTGCCAGGTTTTGCCCTTAAAACGATCTAATGAGATATAATTGATCAAAATCGGTCAAGTCGTTGCGTAGTTAAGACAGTTTAAAAACGTCGATATTATTTTTCCCATCACTAATCGCAGCGAAAATTTGCCCTATTTCAGTGCGTTACGAGGTGTATAAGATCCCATATTTTGTTTTGCTAATAATTCCTAAACTAGCCATCAGATCCCGGGGCGACGGTGGATTAGGGTTCATCAATTCACTGTCTATATCAATAAGGACCAAAATTCTCATTTATCTTTGATTTCGCGCCAGAAAATGGATTTTAGTCTGTAAAAGGAGGTGGGGTCTAATAGACCGCGTGTCGCCCTAACGTCTGGTCACGGTACGGGCCGATTATACCTCGTGCCGCAGGAACGGAAAGTATGCAAAAATTGGTGCCGCAGCTAACGTGTTAAAATATCTCTTGTTCTGCTGTGTATTGTTCTTCCAGAACAAAAAAAGGATAGGTTAGTCAATGAAGTCACTTCTCTAGTGTAACAAATATTTTTTGGTACACCCCTTCCCCGGATTTATCAGTTTCCACATTTTAGTTTGGATACTCCTCCAAAGATGGCGAACGGGTACGTTGTTGGTTCCGCCGCTTCTCTCCAGAGGGCGTTCAGGAACGCACCTCGCCACAAGAGGGCGCTCTTAACATCTTTGAATTAAAATGGGGATTTCTTCTTTTCTTCCAGGAAATATCTACTTTTATTAGTTTTTCAGGTTGTAGAAAAATCCGGTGTATTTTGTTATGGTAATTCCTGAGGAATCCCTTGTAACCAAATTTTCCATAGACAGCTCTATGAGTAGCTGTCAAAGACAAAACTGCCACGTATCCGGAAAACGTCATCGCCTCGGTGGTCTTGTTATTTTTGGAGAAAGAACATTACCTTATTAGGAGATGTTCTAAAAATCGTATCCGGCCAACGCGGCCTATAAATAAGTCGCGTCTGCGCCTCTGAGGTCTTGTTCGGAGCCATCTCGTGCCGCATACAGTGACGCTTGCAAGATACCGTGAGTGCCATAGACCGCGAGGGGCGGGTCCCCGTCCGCTATTCCAACAGTGGAATCAACTTGTGAAATCTAATTCCAGCCTTTCACTCAAAACTACGCAACTGCACCATCGTCCAACAATAACCTAGGACAGCGGCCGAGACGACTTCGGGACACGCCTCGAGCCCACCACCTGGCGACCACAAGATCCCCGGCGACCTTTGCCAGGTCATCTTCCCTTCGAGTTGAGTTGAAGCAAGCACGAGACGCCTCCCCAAATAAGGTACAGTCCCACGGTTCCATTTCTTCGTTGTTCAAGCCGATTGAATTCCCTTCGCATCGAACCAACGAATGGCCTATCGCCAACGTGCGCCCGGCCTGGTTACCTCCGTTTTTCTTTATTCATCCGGTTGAGCTGCAAACAGAGCAAGCCTCATGTTGCCTCTAGCAGCCACCGGCACATTTAATGCTTGCCTGTATTCTTTTCAAGGTGCCTTTTTCCACATGTTATTAACCCAAATAACCATTAAGCATTCATTAATCATCCTGCTAGGCAAAGTCATCAAGCTTGCCGTAGTGAATCGACCATCTGTACTCCCTAGGAGATACAGATCGGTCGACCACATGTTTTTTTTATCATAGAACCATACTTTGCATCCTAGCTGGCCAAGCCCTCTAGCATACTGCTGCCTGGTTATACTACCTACCCAGGGAGCCTATGGGAAGCCTTTTTCTCTGCTTTATTTTATTTTCCTTTCACGGCCTTCGCATAGTGCCCCTCGGTATTGTAACCCTGTTTTTATTTTATCCGCCTGGCTTTGAGCTTTTTCTTATATTTTGTTTTCTCAAATTCCAGGAGGTGTCTAGTTTTAGTCTAGTGGTCGGCTGAGGCTTAAGTGCCTCGCTACACTAGACCGAGACGAAACCCGAAACCCGGAGAACGTGCACAGCCGAGTACAGTACGCGTCGTGGAGTCGACGCACGCGGCGGCCCGTTTCCCTGCCACGCGTTACGTTGGATAGTCGGTACTGTAACTCCATTTTCTACCAGTGCAACCAAACCGAAAGCCACGGGTCTCCCTCGGTCTATCATACACTTTTGAACGGGTTAACGCTCTGAAAGAGCTCCGTTCTGGCGCCCATTGATCTTCAGTAGTTTTCATGTCCTACGTAGTAGGAAGTCCATTTAGAATCAGTAATACAACTAAAATCTTTGTCTCATCTTCGTCTAACCTTTACTTATGAACCCACCTGCTCAGCTAGCCAGGTTTGCTCACGTTTGTCTGGTGGGTCGTAGGAAATTGGTATCCGGATGTGTAAACTTAGCTTATAAAGAAATAAGGGTCCATAATTGTAAGATTCACATTGTATAATTGGTACTCCAATAGTTTTAACCTCACCTGTAACTAGTTTATAAGCTAACCAATAAATAATTCAGGCTACGATTCTCTAAACAACTCTTTCTATTTCCACGCCTGCCACTCCTCGTAGAAATTTTGTAACAGTGGCAGCCCAACGTGGGGCTTAATTGCGAAGATACTGACGTGTCTAATTTTTAATTGCTGCGGCAGAAGAGCAAAGATTTTTTTTATTCTTAAATTCCTTTTTTCGTTCTATTACTGATTTTTGGACATTAATTTATTACTTTATTTTGGAACTTGTGGTCGCATATTTTTTATTTTTATAGTGTTATTTTATAAGCGGGCTCGAGTAGGTTAAGTTTTGTTTTTATGGATAGGTTTTTTGTATAACTTACAAAAAAGTATTTTAACAGGTGCTAGAAATGAATAGGTAGACATTATTACTAGATTGTGAGACCATGATGAGCAAAGTTCATTAGTAGTAATCATTAATTTGCAATTTTAAAACTTACGGCTTATGCCATTAATTTAACTTGCTGCGCGCTATAATTATTTTTACAGGAAATCTAGTTTTTTTTTTCAGGTTCGGTCTAACACTAGTTTTGTCTAGTTTTGTGGATAAAAGTTTAGCACCTGTATTCAACTAATTAATGTTTTTTTACAGACAGTTTAGCAGATTGTTGGTTCGTCGTTTAGCCGTCTTACCCGACTTTGCGGAAAAGAGGGTGCGACTTTGAATATTTTTTTTTTTGGTCGTTTTTTTTTTGGAAGCGTGTGGGGGAATCCAATTGTTTTTTGGATTCATCATCTGTTGCCTACCCCTACCATTTTCTTGTGCAGTTCATGATAGTTTTTTGTAGAATTTTTTTTCTTTTTCATTACTTTGCTTTCATATAGGTCCTGCCGTTTTGAGAGCACAGTCTGAATGGAAGTAGATTTTTGTTTTTGTTAGATTTTACAGTTATTTTATAGGACCAATTTTTTTTCTTTAGTTTTATTATGTTTGAGCAGGAGGACGGAGCGTTTTGTTTTTATCTACTGCGGATAGGCGCTTTACTTTTACATGCCGCCGATATATTTAGAATAGGTTGCATTTATTTTTACTATAGGTTTAGTGTTTGGATAATTAGGGTGCCTTACCTAATTAGTTTAGTAGGTTGTTAGTAGTAGTTTGTCGGTTTAGTAGATATTGTTGGAGTTTCCGTTTAGGAAGGCCTTAGGGTGCAGCAGGTGTCCAAAGCTGGAGGAGCAGGTGTTTATAGTACCTGGAGTACCACGTACAGTGATTGCAGAAATGGATTGCAATTCACTGGTAGTGAATTGAATTCCCTGTTTCTACAGTTAAAGGACCTTCACACCTTCGTTGCCTTAGGGTAGGCTGCAGTTATTTTTTGTGTTAACAGTGTTAGGGTTCTGTATCCCTAATTTTTATACAGTCTCTATTTTAGTGGTTAGTTAGTTGTTTACATCGAATTTTTTTTTTGGGTTCTGGTCCCATAATTTTCATTTTATTGCTGCTTTGTTTTTCTTTGTGTTAATATTAGATAGGTTTTAGGTGAATGATAGGACTCATGCCGTTGGCTGCCGATTTTTTTTTTAATTTTTATCCCTAGTAGGATAATACTACTAGTGCACATTAGTATTAAGTGGTTTTGTTTTTTTTAATTCTTGAGTATAGGTCCTCTATGCTGAAGGGAGTTGATTGTTTTGTTCCTTTTTGAGTTCCTTAGTTAGCAATAGGTAACGTTGGACCTGCTGGGAGATATGAAGATGTTTTGCTGTTGGTTTACCTTGTTCGCCATAGGGGAATATATTTTTTCTTTTGCCTCGGATGTGAGTTTAAGCATCCGGGAGTTCCTCTTGAACAAGGTAGAGTTTTTTTTTTTTGAGTTGGTTCCCCGTGTACTCTACCTATTGTTGCAGATATCCCTGTAAAAGTTCTTTTTTTTCCTAGATTATTTATACGTAGATTGTTGGTGTAGGATTGGTGGACGGCCTGTGGGGATTCCTGTACTTCACGCACAGTGGTTCGAAAATTACTCGATACTTCTGGTAGGGAAGGACTGGTGCCTCTCATATACCGTCCACAAATTTTTTTTTGTTGGCAGTTTTTTTTTTTCAGGATTTTCCTTGTAGTTGGTTAAGGTAGTACATCCCCCGGTCAGTAGAGGTGAATTTGGTTGGATAACACATAGACCTGGGTGTTGGCAAATTTAGGAATGAAGGATCTCTTAAGTTGCTAAAGGAAGACCATTCCTGGTCAGTATTATATTTTTGTATTTTTAATTTTTTTAGTCTGTTTGTTTAGGTGGTCCGATTCCCCCGGTCAGTAGAGGTGAATTTGGTTGGATAACACATAGACCTGGGTGTTGGCAAATTTAGGAATGAAGGATCTCTTAAGTTGGTAAAGGAAGACCATTCCTGGTCAGTATTATATTTTTGTATTTTTAATTTTTTTTAGTCTGTTTGTTTAGGTGGTCCGATCCCCCGGTCAGTAGAGGCGAATTTGGTTGGATAACACATAGACCTGGGTGTTGGCAAATTTAGGAATGAAGGATCTCTTAAGTTGGTAAAGGAAGACCATTCCTGGTCAGTATTATATTTTTGTATTTTTAATTTTTTAGTCTGTTTGTTTAGGTGGTCCGATCCCCCGGTCAGTAGAGGTGAATTTGGATTGCGAACATATAGACCTGGGTGTAGGAAAATTATGGATTGAGGAATGTCGTTAGTTGGTATAGATGGACCATATACCGGTCAGTAGTTTTTTTGTTTGGTTGGTTTTTGTTTTAGTTTTTTTTTTTATTTGTCAGTGATAGTTGGACTCGGAGATTTGATAGAAGGGTCGGTATGGTATTGATGGTGTTTTCGTTTAGCTTATATTTACAGACCTACCTAGCC
Organism: Epirrita christyi; assembly: GCA_951392215.1. Taxonomy (NCBI): domain Eukaryota; kingdom Metazoa; phylum Arthropoda; class Insecta; order Lepidoptera; family Geometridae; genus Epirrita; species Epirrita christyi. The sequence continues at coordinate 13,937,359 of OX595843.1, read as the reverse complement.
TGCAAGGTGACTGCCTAGGGCAGGAAACGTCTAGTACCTTTTTATATGATGTTTATAATATTTGCTTTATCTTTTTCTCTATTTTCTTATTTTTAGTTCAGACATTGGATAAAAAACAAGCCTTTCTCCTCGCGGGTCACGACGAGTAAGCAAGCCTTCGTAGAACCGCCCAGAGCGGTTGAGAACTCTGAACCTTTGTCTTAAACTTTAGTTTTTTTTTTCTTTTTATCTTGTGTTGTTAGTTGTTCGGACACAGGTTAAAAATAAGCCTATCTCCTCGCGGGTCACGACGAGTAAGCAAGCCTTCGTAGAACCGCTCAGAGCGGTTGAGAACTCTGTACCTTGTCCAGAAACTTCGTCTATCCTTTCTTTCTTCCTTGTTGTTTTTGTTTCAGAGTCTGTTGTTAGGGGAAAAATTAAGCCTTTCTCCTCACGGATCACGATGAGTACCAAAGCCTACGTGTAAGGCTCAGGGCGGTTGAGAACCCTGTTACCTTAGCTCCAGAACTGATTCAAGCTTCGAGTATTTATAGCAACACATAGTTTATTTTTTTATTTTTTTTTGGGATGACATCTTCTTTCTAGCCCGATTCCCTCCCTCCGTAATGCCGAAGTCTGACATCACGTTTTTTTTATCAGCGTCTGGTAGGACATGTTTGCAGAGTCCTTGGAGCACTATTTTAAATTCATTATTACAAATTTATATATGTACACATTCATCTTACACTTTACACTCTTAACACTACGGGTCCATGCAGTAAGGATGCTGGAACCCTTTGTCTCTTCACGGCTTCGAGCTTCTGACCTTATTAAGGCGGAATTCCCTTAGTTCAAATTAGACGGAACACTATACAGTTACACACACACACTATAAGCTTTATTTATTTATCTATCCACTTAGGTGTCAATTCTAGTGATAGACTCCAAGCTCTCCTGCTAAACATCTAGACTCCGTGACAGAACTAGATTAGATTAAATTTAATTTGCAGTCGTTTTTTTTGTTTGGAAGTTTTTACTTTCAGAAGTTTGGAGATATTTTTTTGTTTTCTGAAGGTTGGAGCTAATTTTTTCGTTTGGAAGTTTTTACTTTCCGAAGTCTGGAGTTATATTTTGTAGTTTAGAAGTTTTTACTCTGTTGTTTGGAGACCTTTTGAATGGAAAATTGTTTTTGGTTGTTTTTGGTTTTTAACTTTTGTTGTTTGGAAGTTTTTTTATTTTTTTGTTTGTTTGAAGTAGTTATATGCTGGAGGGCCAGCATCGATTTTACTTCCGAAGACGTAAAATCTGCCGGGTGACGGGGTACTGTAACAAATATTTTTTGGTACACCCCTTCCCCGGATTTATCTGTTTCCACATTTTAGTTTGGATACTCCTCCAAAGATGGCGAACGGGTACGTTGTTGGTTCCGCCGCTTCTCTCCAGAGGGCGTTCAGGAACGCACCTCGCCACAAGAGGGCGCTCTTAACATCTTTGAATTAAAATGGGGATTTCTTCTTTTCTTCCAGGAAATATCTACTTTTATTAGTTTTTCAGGTTGTAGAAAAATCCGGTGTATTTTGTTATGGTAATTCCTGAGGAATCCCTTGTAACCAAATTTTCCATAGACAGCTCTATGAGTAGCTGTCAAAGACAAAACTGCCACGTATCCGGAAAACGTCATCGCCTCGGTGGTCTTGTTATTTTTGGAGAAAGAACATTACCTTATTAAGAGATGTTCTAAAAATCGTATCCGGCCAACGCGGCCTATAAATAAGTCGCGTCTGCGCCTCTGAGGTCTTGTTCGGAGCCATCTCGTGCCGCATACAGTGACGCTTGCAAGATACCGTGAGTGCCATAGACCGCGAGGGGCGGGTCCCCGTCCGCTATTCCAACAGTGGAATCAACTTGTGAAATCTAATTCCAGCCTTTCACTCAAAACTACGCAACTGCACCATCGTCCAACAATAACCTAGGACAGCGGCCGAGACGACTTCGGGACACGCCTCGAGCCCACCACCTGGCGACCACAAGATCCCCGGCGACCTTTGCCAGGTCATCTTCCCTTCGAGTTGAGTTGAAGCAAGCACGAGACGCCTCCCCAAATAAGGTACAGTCCCACGGTTCCATTTCTTCGTTGTTCAAGCCGATTGAATTCCCTTCGCATCGAACCAACGAATGGCCTATCGCCAACGTGCGCCCGGCCTGGTTACCTCCGTTTTTCTTTATTCATCCGGTTGAGCTGCAAACAGAGCAAGCCTCATGCTGCCTCTAGCAGCCACCGGCACATTTAATGCTTGCCTGTATTCTTTTCAAGGTGCCTTTTTCCACATGTTATTAACCCAAATAACCATTAAGCATTCATTAATCATCCTGCTAGGCAAAGTCATCAAGCTTGCCGTGGTGAATCGACCATCTGTACTCCCTAGGAGATACAGATCGGTCGACCACATGTTTTTTTTATCATAGAACCATACTTTGCATCCTAGCTGGCCAAGCCCTCTAGCATACTGCTGCCTGGTTATACTACCTACCCAGGGAGCCTATGGGAAGCCTTTTTCTCTGCTTTATTTTATTTTCCTTTCACGGCCTTCGCATAGTGCCCCTCGGTATTGTAACCCTGTTTTTATTTTATCCGCCTGGCTTTGAGCTTTTTCTTACATTTTGTTTTCTCAAATTCCAGGAGGTGTCTAGTTTTAGTCTAGTGGTCGGCTGAGGCTTAAGTGCCTCGCTACACTAGACCGAGACGAAACCCGAAACCCGGAGAACGTGCACAGCCGAGTACAGTACGCGTCGTGGAGTCGACGCACGCGGCGGCCCGTTTCCCTGCCACGCGTTACGTTGGATAGTCGGTACTGTAACTCCATTTTCTACCAGTGCAACCAAACCGAAAGCCACGGGTCTCCCTCGGTCTATCATACACTTTTGAACGGGTTAACGCTCTGAAAGAGCTCCGTTCTGGCGCCCATTGATCTTCAGTAGTTTTCATGTCCTACGTAGTAGGAAGTCCATTTAGAATCAGTAATACAACTAAAATCTTTGTCTCATCTTCGTCTAACCTTTACTTATGAACCCACCTGCTCAGCTAGCCAGGTTTGCTCACGTTTGTCTGGTGGGTCGTAGGAAATTGGTATCCGGATGTGTAAACTTAGCTTATAAAGAAATAAGGGTCCATAATTGTAAGATTCACATTGTATAATTGGTACTCCAATAGTTTTAACCTCACCTGTAACTAGTTTATAAGCTAACCAATAAATAATTCAGGCTACGATTCTCTAAACAACTCTTTCTATTTCCACGCCTGCCACTCCTCGTAGAAATTTTGTAACACTAGTCACTCACACTAATACATATCTACAACTGCACACTAACAAAAAACGGACACGCTTCGAACCACAATGCTCTGTCCAATGTGATATGATAATTCGTCCAAGGGTGTTAGTGTTCATCTGAACCCTAGCACCGCTGAAAGCACGTCAAATAGTTCTACTGTGGATGCTGGTGTTCGTCCGTCAACTTCGGGGGTGACGGCAATATCAATGCCAGTGACTAGTAGTGGGGGTAACGGCAGTGATTTCGATAGTGAGTTTGACGACTATTTCGACGACGCTCTTATAGAAACCACCTATAGAAGCCTTGTTAACCGGCAGAAGAACAGATATCCCTGGAGAAGAGGACCTAGAATGACCTGTTCGGGACATAGTAAGTGCTGTCGAGAGGGCTATGGATGATGAAGCCGATCCTATGCTGGGACTATCGAATAGTTTCACGTGGGTACAAGACTGAGTCGTTTAGGGGTATCCCTGAAACGTTTTCGGGTGATACTCCAGGACCAGTCAAAGACTTCGAAACGCCCCATGACGCTTTTGTTGAAATCTGGAACGAACCCATCATTGAGCGTATCGTCCAGGAAACTAATCGATACGCTGAGCAAACGATTGACGGGATGAAAGCCAATGGGACATTGAAACCATCATCTCGTCTGCATAAGTGGGTTCCCACTGATGCAGACGAGATAATGGTGCTGTTCGCAGTCTAAGTATATGAACATGGGCATTGATGCACGGACATCGCAAAATGAGTATTGGCAGTCAAACGATTTTCTTGAACTGTCCAAGTTTAATGAAATCATGACGTTCGTGTATTTTGTTGAGCAAATTTCTTAATTTCGTAGGCAAATAGTGAGTGTGGTGGAGAATTCTCTACGAAATGAAGAACCTCTCTCACCAAAATTAGCGAAGAGAGGGCCGCTTATTGTTCATCTGAACAAAAAATTTTCAAGCGTGTACAAATTAGCTCGCGATATTGCTATTGACGAGTCTTTGACCTTATTCAAGGGCCGCTTGTCCTGGCTCCAGGCAATAAGGACAAAGGCAGCGCGGTTTGGAATTAAATCGTTTGAGCTTTTTTTTGTTTAATTTTTACCCCAGAAGGAGTCAGACTGGCAATGCATGTATTTCCCATTCTGTTGATTTGCAAAAAGTAATAATGCTTCCCCGCATGGATCGATATAAGCTTTGTCCCATTAGGACCTAGTAAAAATGAAAATGTACCATACGCCGTTCTTTGGAATGAAACGGTAGCTGGAAGAAACAAAGAGGAAATTATTTCGGCGTTCAGAGCCTTTCTGTTGCACAAGCGAGACGTAAACGAGATCATTCTATAGGCCGATAACTGCGCGGCCCAAAATAAATATTGGGCTTTGATGTGTTTCTTGATGAATATAATAAATAGCGACTTAATTGCAGTAAAATATTTTGAGCCCCATCATTCCTACATGTCCGCAGACCACTTCCATCATCAAGTGGAAAAACAGTTGAAGAAGAAGAAGAAAGTGTTTGACTTTGATGACTTTGTGGATGCTGTTGCGGCGTCAAACGCAAAGAAGAATGGGGTCAAAGTCATGACCATAGCAGATTTTTTCAATTTTAAAGATTTTAGTTCCCAACACATAATTCGTAAACGCGAGCTGAGGGTTTATTTCAAAAAGTTAATAGAAGTACATACACATAACATACATTGAAATTTAAACATGGCCATGAATCAAAGTGGCAAGAACTAAACTTTCTTCCGCTAAAAATTCAGAAAAGTGGCAAGTTCCCAAACGCAATAATGAAATCAGTACCACGAGGAATCACTTCTGAACGTAAAACTGAAATAATTTCAAAACTGTTGCCACTAATGCCAGAAACAAGAAGACTTTTTTGGGAGAATCTACCTGTTACTAACAATGCCTCGGATCTACTATACATATAAAGATGTATTCGTATATGTATACGTATTTTTTAATTAGGATATTAATCGATCTCATTAACATACTTTTTCTATAGGTGAAGGTATCTTAACACTTTTTTAATTTAATTAATGCAATATTGAATAGTAAGGGCGGTTAGAAGTATTTCCAGACAACGTTCGTTCGGCGGAGTTGTTGGTGCCACTTATAAAAAAGCATGTTGAGGTTGGCACCACCATCCATCTACACGGATTATTGGAGCCTACAATTGTCTAGGTCAGCATGGATTTATCCAAAAGAAGGTGAATCATAGCGACCCAGACAATCCCTTCATCGCTTCCGATGGGACGCACACCCAGCGCATAGAATCACATTAGCGGATTGTAAAGAGATTCTTTTACAAAGATAATTATAATAATCAGCAAAATTTTGTAGATATTATGCGTGGAATATTTGTGGCGTAGAACTGTAGAAAAAAATTAAAATTACCCATTTGTAAAAATGATCAAAACAATTAAGTTTGTCTATAAATTTGAATAAGTTAATAAATAGTGGCGTGACTTGTATTATATCGAGAATGTTCATTCGAGATTTTTCAATCGAGATACGTATTTAATTCGAGATGATATTTTGATTATACACATACGTAACATAGCAAAGCATAATAGAAATCAGTGTCGTGCGTGATCAGAAAGGATACCAATCAGATTTTTTGTCAATCCAGTCTGATCACGCGATCAGACGGGACTGTTTCGCGTGATCAGACAGGACACATCTCAAAAATTCGTCTGCAGAGGCCATCACCACAGTATCTTCTTTCGATTTCTTACCCCGGAGCTGTTCCTTGAGCCAAGGAAAGAGAGGAAATTCACTGGGGGCTGGATCAGAAGTGTTCAAGCCGATTTAAACCTACTCGAATAGCTACTTCGGCTTTGTATGATTATGTCTTAGTAAACAAGACTCTTTCACGCAGTACACCCCCCCTCTCTTTTCTTTAACAGCCTCCCGAAATCGTATTATTTGGTATACATAGTAAGAACCCGTAATAGTACTGTGGGATGCGGAGCAATTATAAAACACTATTTTTACTTCGATCGACTGTTTTATTTAATAAAACCCCAGAATACAAATTACAGCGTTCACACTTGTTGAGATCCCAGATAGAAGAGGATAACAGCGAAATCTTCGAGTGGTCACCGACACAGAAACTTCTGGTGGCGAGGCGATCACTGGCGGGTACAGCAGCTTTGTGGCTAAGAGCGGAAGAAAAAACATTCAAGACGTGGGAAGAGTTAAAGATGGCGTTGGCGAAAGAGTTCCCCGACAGCATTGATAGTAAAGATGATCCACGAGTTAATGAGCTCGAAAAAGAAAAAATCTAGTAAAAATGTCTCGATTATATGTTTGCTATGAAGGGACTGGGTAAAAGAGGCAAGATGCCCGATTACGTGGCGATTAAATACATCATAGACGGAATACCCGACGCCGAAAACAATAAAATCATGTTGTATGGCGTGAAGACGTACAGCGATCTAAAAGAAAAGCTGAAAATTTACGAGACAATCAAGACTAAAATGACGAAGAATAAAGAACCAGCTGCAACTACAATTACATAGTGTTTTATAATTGCTCCGCATCCCACAGTACTTAAGCTCTTTTTCAAATCGTACTTTACTTTTTTTTTTTTTTTTCGAGTATTACTAATACGCGATTGTCATTGCTTTTGGATCACCCCTCGTAAATTCAGTGGAGATAAGAGCTTTGAGAAGTTTGTGTAGTGTAACTTTTACGAGATGTAGAGTAAAACAAACAGCAAGCCGGGTCCGCTGCGCTAATTTTTCTAACAAAACCTGTTATTGTTTGTAAAACACCAAAACATGGCACAGCGGACCCGGCTTTATAAGAGCGTTGTGGATCCCTTCACAACGCAAACATAGTGAAAAGAATTGAGTAAGGAACGCTTAGATTCGAACAGTTACGCATAAATCTAACAAAAATCTATGCTTGAGATTCAGTTTTAGTTTAGCTAATGCAGTGTTAATTTCTATAAAAAATAACAACTGCATGGTAAAGTCATACACAGAACAAATATTTGCAGTATTTCTACGAACCAGACTGTGTTACTTCTTTTCCAAGCAGTGTCATGATCTTCTAGTTGATGTTTCTAGAGAGGTCTTGAATGCGTCGCGCGTTGCATTCTCTGCAGTACAAATGATCGTCCAGTGGGTAGCAGCCTTTACCTTCCTGAAACATCATTATTGATAGAATTGAAGTTATCGTGGCTTGGTATCATTTTAGAAAAATTTATAATAATTTGAGTTCCCATCTCACGACCTTTGAGCGTGGTCGCGGCCGGTGCTCATGAGGAAGGACCTCAAAATGGTCAACGAAACGTCAGCAGGAGAATAGTAAAGTACGTGGTGTATAGTCGTTATTTTTCTAAAATCATTATTGATAATTTAGAATAGATATCAGTAATTATGAAAGTGATATAATCTGAGTATACTAGTGACTACAATATCTGTTAAACTGTGTATATACTAGATATTGGATATTTGTGTTAACTTGCAAATATTATAATAATGCGCTACCGACAAACAACCAGTCGAAATTCGATCTGCAGCTTGTGTTTAATTACAATATCATGCTCTAGTGAAAACACTATCTGTTGATCCGTGTATACTAGTAACTACAAATATCTGTCATCTGTGTATACTAAAAACTACCATATCTGTTAATCTCGGTATACTAGTGATTCAATATCAGTCGATCTGAGTATACTAGTGACTACAATATTTGTTAATCTATGTATACTAGCGACTACAATACCTGCTGATCTGAGTAGTGTGACTACAATATCTTTCGATCTGAGTATACTAGTGACTACAAAATCTGTTAATCAGTGTATCCAGTGACTGCAATATCTATTGATCTGAGTACACTAGTGACTACAATATCTATTGATCTGAGTATACCAGTGAGAACAATATCTGTTAATCTATGTATAGACTGCAATACCTGCTGATCTGAGTAGTGTGACTACAATACCTGCCCCATTGATTTGAGTACACAGGTGACAAAAATATCTATCAATCTAAGTATACTAGTGACTAAAATATCTGTTCATCTTTGTATACTAGCGACTACAATACCTGCTGATCTGAGTAGTGTGACTACAATATCTGTCGATCTGAGTATACTAGTGACTACAAAATCTGTTAATCAGTGTATCTAGTGACTACAATATCTTTTGATCTGAGTACAGTATAGACCACAATATCTGTTAATCTGTGTATCTAGTGACTACAATATCTTTTGATCTGAGTACACTAGTGACTACAATATATTTTGATCTGAGTACACTAGTGACTACAACATCTGTTGGTCTGAGTATACTAATGAGTACAATACCTGTCGGGAGCACAGTGAGTTGCCGCAGTCCTCGCAGGAGTAGCAGATGATGTGGAAGCTCTTGTCTAACGCGACGATGCGCACTGTCTCCTCTGTGCCACCTTCAGGCACTATCGGCTCGCGGCAGAGCGCGCAACGTGGCGCGTATCTACACCAAAACAAACTACATTAAACCTATGAGCTTCTATTGCTTATTCATAACATAACACCCAACAGTCGCATACGTGGTCTTGATCCCAAACTAGGATTTCCTGTGTCGTGGGTATCAGGAGCTACGGGTACCATGGTACCATAACACCCGGAACAAATATTTGCAGATCATACAAACATTTGCCCCGCAGCGGGAATCGAACCCGCAACCTCTCGCATCTCAGCCGGCTACTCGCCCGCTGCGCCACAGACTACCGCAATAACAAAAATTAAGTAATATAAATCGAGTGGAGGGCCTTCCTCTACCGCGTCGTCCGGTTTGTGGTCGCCAATCGAGAACCTTTATTCCCCAACGAATGACAGTCCCCATTTGACCTGCCCATTACCACTTAAATTCGCTAATTCTAAGAGCTGTCGGTGACCTTGGTTCTTCTTCATTGCCACTACAACTTGGTAATTATGAGATCTTGGTCCCAAACTGAGTTGAATTGCATTTGTCTGTCATTTTGTTGTTATTTGACATCTTAAAATACTCCTATCCTGCTCTCCATCATCGACACCTTCGGACACACTTCAACGGTGTTGCCATCAAACCAAAGTCCTGCTCCGTTACTTTAAGGAGCTGGGCTGGCTGGGGTAGGGTTAGCACAGGGGGACAATGCACAATACACCCCACAGCAGAGAGCTGATTCTATGTTTTGACAAGCAATTGACATGGACGTCTGGAGTAGTGTAGTGTGGGTTTTTGTATGGAGACACCGATGAGCGCTCCAAGCGTAAACTCTGTGAACCTAGTTTTCAATAGAAAAATCCGTGTTACACTAGACCATACGTCCGTGTCAATTATTATTATTATTAGTTAATACACAGGCAGCTCAAAGCTGATGCGTGTATATCTTATTAATTGTCAGTGCACTTCAAATGCTTATCCAGCCTATTTTTAAAAGAGTTCACTGATGGAGCACTTATCACTGACTCTGGAAGCCGGTTCCAGACGCTGACGACACGGTTGGGCAAAATATGCTTCCTCGGGTTGCTCTCTAGCTTCAGTGAGTGTCCTCTCAGATTTGTGATATTGCTCATAGTGTACATGCTTGATATTCCCGGAACATTGTAATGATTGCAGAGTATTTTGTAGGTTTCTATCAAGTCGCCACGCTTTCTGCGCTGTTCTAACGTTGTCAGACCCAGTTTTTTAAGGCGTTGCTCACATGGTAGGTTTTTTAAACATGATACCATTTTTGTTGCTCTACGTTGCACTTTTTCAAGGAGCTCAACATCTTTTTTGAAATAGGGATTTCAAACCTGAAATGCATACTCTAACAATGGTCTCGAGTATGTTTTATACAGCTTTATAAAAAGATCCCCATCTATAAAAGAAAATGCTTTTCTTATAATAAACATAATGGAGCTACCTTTCTTTACAACTTCCAGTAAATGACTGCTGTTTCTAAGTTTTGTCAAAACTTAGAAACAGCTCTCAGGACATCAGTGCAGGTCTTAACACCCCCCTTTAGAACTAGATACTTCAAAAACCTCATAGAATATTTACCATTATGAATGTTGTGATCTCACCTTTTATGGAAGTCCTCAATGCAATGTATTCTGTTAACAGCGTCTACCGTGAAGGGGATGCCATCCAGACTCTTCTGACACACAACACAGGTGAAACATCGCGGGTGGTATGGCTTGCCTGAGACAACAATACAATACAACATAATATAATACTTAATGTAACATGCAATAAAGAAGATATCCCCACTGGATCTTCTATTAACAGTCTTATTCGCCTCCTTATATTGGTGAATTCAAAAAGAGGGTTTCATAATAAGATTATGTATCACAAAGAAATTGGAAAATATACAATGTGGAAAACCCTGAATTTGGAACTTATCGCTGACACCATTATAAATAACAAAGAAAAAACTGGTAAGTTATGTGAAGATGCTTTTGACGCATTGGTTGTCAGATGTTTACAGTCATTTTAAGTGTATAGGGACTTTTTTTGCTCTTTCGAAAGGAGACATTGTCCCTTTTTATTTTATTTCTATTTCTAGTGTTTTTTTGAGTTATATGATGGAATTTTGGTGGCATTTTAACCGGTGTAGCTAATAAAGACCACATGGTAGTGAATTTAAATAAAATAAGTGTATTGCGTGTCTTTTCGAAGTGGTGGAAATTGTCCAGGAACATTTTAGTAAACTGGCATTTTTTTACTAGAACATGACTTGACAGAGGACTTGACGACTTGACATTATTTGAATAAATCTATGCTACTTGGCATTGGCAAAATTCATCAGATGTCATTAAAAAAAATATAAAAGTTTATACAGTCCAAACCGGATATAACGACATTGAGGGGACTATATAACTTCGGGCGTTATATCCGATAGTTGTTATAAGCAATATATAGAAGAAGTCAAATGTATGTTTAGAATTTTTAATTAAAACGTTTATTCTGAAAAACTTGCAGTACCTACCTACACTCCACAGTACAGCTTATAGACGACAATCAGTTTTTAATCTCCATATAATGTGTGATTTTTCTTCAATATTAAACACTCCTCTTTTTTTGCGACGTGGTAAAGCGAAAACACACAATCAAAACCAAAACTTATCAATTCAACCTTTCATTCACGCTGTTGACTATTGCACTAAACACAGATTTTAAATAAGTCGTGAAACATGCAAGGTCAAATGGAACAAAGCACGCAAGATGTTCGGATGGGGTGGGAGAAAGTGCGTAGGTAATAATAATAAGTCAAACATTCCTCACAGATTAGAATAAGTTTGAAAATTATTCGTATTGTTTTATTTTGCTGGTATAAGCACAACGGTTGGTCGTTATAGCCGATGAATATCGATAAGTTTCGTCGTTCTAAGCGATAATGTAGCTGTATCCGATGTTGTTATAGGCGGTATGTTTACTTAACTGTTTACTAGGGATTCGGCCGGGACCTTGCCATTCGGTCGTAATAACCGATCCGTCGTTATATTCGGTTTTGAATGTAGATGTATTTGGTCACTTGTTGTTTGTTGTTAGCCATTTCTGATTAAGCCTCGGAACATGAGAGTATATTGGGAGTAATTACCTACCTGTGGCACGAAGTATCCGGTCAAGGATAGGGTCCTGACACACGCAGCACTTCTCAAGGGTCTCTAGGTAGTCTCGCTCACAGAGAGCTTTGCCTTGTACTGCGTAGAATGGACGGCCCTGAAAGTAGATATTTATTATGTTACATTCTTGAATTAATGTATCTATCATACATTGCATTTACGGTCCTATTCTAGAATCTAACTCGGTCTGTATTTGAGTATTTCTTGTCCAACTGGCCGGGCAACACAGGTGTAGGAAGGCCCTCAACAACATTTTAGAGGTTGCAGAAAGTTGGTAGATGAAGTTGGCTCAAGACCATTTGTTGTAGAATTCTTTAATGGAGCCTTATGTCCAGCAGTGGACACAGGACTTCTTCTTATTCTTCATTTATTTAATGGCCTCCAAGGAAAACTAGGACTTCTCTAGGCTGACAATGGTGATAATGAAGCACTGTAGTGCTGTATGCTTCAGCTATATCATGATATTTTGTCAAATAATACATTTATAATATTTATAAATATACTGATGTGGAAATGTTGTATGTATGTATGTTGTGTGTGTGTGTGTATGTTTATTTCTGTAAACTTAATTCAGAATGATGCCCTTATTATAAGTTGCAGGAACAGCCTTCTGATGTTTTAATTGTTGGACACATTACACTGTCTACATTGAATAATCAAGGTTAGAGATTTGCCGCGTTTACATTAGCCTGCTCTTACCTCAATTTAAATAAAAGTGACATTTCATCTGCAAACAATACAATCTCTTGGTCATCCCTTCAAAGTTGGGTAGATCATTATGTAAATTAAAAATAGGAATAGTCCCGAAGAGATAATAATATCCCTTTTGGTACACCCATTGTAACCACTGACCCCAGAGAATGCTTTCCATTAACGTCAACTCTTTGTATTCTGTCACCATAGAATAAAGCAAGCAGCTAATGAGCAATAATATAAAAGGAGGTTGTGGGTTCGATCCCCGCCTCGGAACAAATATTTGCGCGTTCTGCAGATAATTATTCCGGGTGTTCTGGGTATTTCCTATGTATAATAAAAAATATCTATCTATATAATGCATTTTATTAAGTATATCAGTTATCTAGTACCCATAACACAAGCTTAGCTTGGGGCTAGATAATGTTGTGTGAAATGTCCAGCATTATATATTTTTATTATTTATTTAATACCCGTTCTATACCATAGTAATGTATTTTCCTGATGTACACAATCAAATCACAAAAAACACGAGCTAGCTAGTACGATATAAACTCACTTGTAAGTTAATCCCACAATGATGACAGCAGAAGCACTTTATGTGGTATATCCTCTCCATTGCAGTGCAGCCTGTCGTCTCGCCCATGATCTTGTCTCCACAATGGTGGCAGTTCCCGCAGTATAGGGCATCTTCCGGCTCAGGGATCTGCTCCACCGCCGCAACGTAACCACCGTACAGGGACGTCCCTGACAACTGACTGCAGGGTCGCGGGTTGATCGGCTCATACAGTGATTCATAGGTAGAAGAGGTCTGAGACCCACCTATTAGAGAATATTATCAATAATACAATACAGTTGTGGTCACAGAATTAGGTTGAGTAAATAGACGTTACTTAGCAGGTGCTTTTGCTTAGCATTGTCCCTGTCATTCTCTAGCACGCGTGTTTTAACATTTGTGTGACAGTGACAAGGACAGTTCTAAGCATTAGAACGGACTAAGTAACGTCTATTTATCTCAACCTTAGAAATGCTTAACTCTTTGCCTGCTTGCAATAATGAAATACCTCCTATGTACGGGAGGCATTGAATTGTGCCAGCCATTCTGAGATAAAGTTAAAAATGCTTGTAATTAAACCATCACCATCCAAACCAGAACACTGCAATACAAGCGTTATAGCTTGGCAGCAAAAATAGGTATGGTGGTAGTACTTTTCCGGACAAAATTCAGACTAAATTTTAAGCTTTTCTACTACTACTACTACTACTACTGACTCTCAAGAAGAGACCCACCATATGTAGAGAAGTCCTGCGCGTTGACAGAAGCAGACGAGGGCGGGTACGCCGACCCCGGACGACGCAGCTCGCTGTAGTTCGACTGTGCGCCCAAATCACTCCTCGACACTTCTGACCTCGAGTCGCGATCACCGTAAATGCTGTCCGCCCCGTACGCATTCCTCTGCATCATCATGTTGGAGTACACGTGATTCGTGCCTCCGGGAGGTAGCAGGTTGCTATACAACAAAACATCACCACTGCGACTCCTGGCCGTGTTTCTCACGATACAACTTTTGACAGGCACCAGATTCGAGTAAGTGGAGCTGGCCTTACTCCCGTGGTCGAGTCGCGACGAGTAAGAGGGCTCGCAGGCAGCCTTCACTGTATAACTTTGTGGTATTTGAGGCAGCGGCGCTTTACTTTTTTTTGGAGGAATGGAAGGCTTCTTTTTTGAGGCGTTTATATCATCTTGTAGTTTCGCATCCAATTCGTTCGCGTAGATCCGTAGATCAGCTAGCTGTTTGTCGAGGGTATTCATTTTAAAAAGTCCATGAACGTTTAGTAAAAAATAATGAAACAGTTTCTTCCTCTTTTAAATAATCTAGTCGATTTTTTTGACACGAAATGAATGAAATGAATGACGCAGATTTGACAGTTTGTTTGATTGATTATTCCAGTATGGTTTGCTTGGTATAGCTTGCTAAAATTATATTACGTTTCATTCTACGCAAAGAGGAAGGAATGGTGAAGAGAAAGTGGAGGAAATCTAATCAATCTTCATAGGATAGGACAAGGAATATAAGTAACTAATAAAAGAAGAAGTTCAACTCGCTCTAATAAGCATATACTTTTAGGTAATAAGTCCATATGTACATCACAGACAAGGAGATGTAATTTATTCTTCCATGGGTATGTACAAGGGCGTGTAAAAACCGGGTTGTTTTAAAAAACCGGGTTTTTCGGTTTTTATGTTTCAATAACCGGTTAAGCCGGTTAATCGGTTATTTTTTAGTTTTTTATATAGGTGTCTTAGGATAAAATAAAACCATTAATTTTAATAAAAATTAACTTGTTATTTGAATAAGCAAGCACCAATTAAATTAGCTTGTAAAATTTTAAAATATCTGATGTACAGAACTCCCTCTTACTCGAATAAAGTAATATAATTCAACAACATGATAAATCAGTCCTAATAGTTAGTTACTAAGTTTAATTCAATTTCTTTATTTGGTAGTATTAAAACTCTCTCTCTCTCTTCAGGTTATAGAATATTTATTATATTAAATATATTCTTTATGTATATTTAAAAGAAATTAAGAGGGTGTACTATGTGATTTTGCCCAATAAAATCGATCTAGAACTCAGTATCTACTGGTTCTACGAGTTAAATATTTTGGAATATGAAAATATTATATTTTTGCATTTATTGTGTAAAGTTGAAAACACGATATGTAAAAAAAACCTCGATAGTTTTATTTAATGAAAAAACCCGTGTTTCTAACACGTTTTGAAAGAAATCTCAGGAACCCTACGGTGTTTTAAGATACATTTTACTACAACAAGTAGGTAATAACTATTTATTCTTATACTAAAATCAGTTTTTTGATAAACACTTTATTCGCCATAATAAACAAAAAACTTCATTTTTGTGGACGACACTCGCTAGCGCGAGCGAGACGAAGCGCGGGTTATCGCGTGCGTTAAAGAGGGAGCCTAAATTGTAGTATAGTGCCCTCTTAATGAGAATACTATAAAAATCAACAAAATAGATTGGTATCTAAGAACATTAATGATTAAAGCAGCGACGACGGTGGCGCTCAGTGCGCTCATGCAACGCTGCCTTCGCTATCTTGCTCTGCTTGTTTAATAGTAATAGCTTATTTACACTACGATATTCACTAAGGACGTTTTATGCGGTCCAATGATAAAGTTTTCTGAGAAGTGTTTGTTTGTATTTTTGCAATTTTAACGTATTATGTTGTAATATAATTAGATGGATTATTATGGTCGTTCTAAAAGTCTACAAGGCGTAAATTTAAATGAATTTGTGATTTATTACTCATTAAAAAAAACCGAAAACCCGGTTATTTTGCAAGAAAAACACCGGTGAAAAACCGACCTAAAATCAGTCGGTTAATCGGTTTTTCGGTTAACCGGTTTACATGCCCTAGTATGTACTAATACATCAAACTTTGGATGTGTTGGCAGACAGAGGATTGGCGGGCGCTATCCGCGGGGCAGGGAGAATAAATGGTTATATTTTACGGGTGTTCCACATTATAGGTAGTACCTACCTACTTGCATTCTTGATTGGAATTTCACTATTTGCCTATTGTGTAATATACCTATATATTATCTAACCTTTTTGTTGATTGCGTAGCAGCTATAGTGTCTATAAGTGCCAAGACAAACTATGAAGAGTTTTTAGGTAAACAACTTTTGGATGAATAAATAAATAAATACAATCTGAACAGCCCGACCGACCTTGATATAGTAGTAGTAGGTACCATACCGGCAAGCTGTAAAGCCACTTTGACAGCTGCATCTACACTCTCCAACTCCATAGAAGTCCAGTAAAAATAGTGTTTACATAATATTTACTGACATATTATACGTAGGTATGCATAGTACATGTAAAACAATAGGTATGTAGGAACTGTTTCATGTTAGTAGCAATTGTTTTAGGTACTTTATTATAATTTCTAGGGATTTTAACGAGAAATAATTAAATTAAGGTGGATCGTTTCGCAAGTGGCGCAAAATTCAAATTTATTCGTGTTTTTTGCTTATCACAGCTTCACATCAACACTTCTTGTAATAACGAAAACTTATTTTGCGAAAACTAAGAGACTATAGACACATATTTTAGTTGTTAGTATCTCATAAAGATAATAGGTTTAGCTACAAATAGTGTTCAATGATTTTACAATTTAATTATTTAATTTAATTTAATTAAAACATGTGTGTTGGGTCTCCTAGTTTTCGCAATCTCAAGAAGTGTTGATGAGCTGTGACGAGCAAAAAACATAATAAAATTTGAATTTCGCACCACATGCGAGACGATCCACCTTTAAGACGGCCTGTACTGTGTTACCTAATGAAGGCCGTCCAGGGCAAACGGTACGTAAAATTAGGTAAGTAGGTACATCATAATGTGCGGTATAATATTATCGAGCACCGTATGAAGCTACCATAAGTTTCAAGGGAAACCCTAGGTAGGTATGTAACCTACAATTAAAAGCCATGACATTAACCTTTTTCATTCAATTATTTTACAGAAGTAGTAAACTTTTTATAACGTTTGCTAACGAGAGCGATAACTCGAGTGTTTTAACAAGTGGTCAAGTAAATTTTAGTGGCACCTACAGTTTTATTCAATTAAAAATATTTTTGTACAAAATGATACGGACACCACAGACATATTATTGGATTGTAATTTTTATTTTACTACAGCTTAAGGCAAGTATATTTACGTTCGTTTCTATTGAATAAAATAAAAAATGATCAATTATACAACATTTATACATAAATAACACCCAACAAATCCTAAAGGTACTAAATATAGAAAATCCCCCACAGTAGGGTTCCTAGTAAGTATAGTGGGTATCAAGAACTACGAATACCTACGTACCAACGTACCACAACACTCATACTCATACCTGTAACTGATTTAAAAAAAAAACCCGTAGTGCAAATCGAACCCACCACACCACTCGCATCTCAGCCGGCTACTCGCCCGCCACACCACGAACGTTGTGGATAAGATTTATTTTGTGAGACTTCTGAGCAAGGTTTTATTTAGGTAATTTTTATCAGCAATTTTTGTTTTTTGTATTGTTTTGAGATCTCGAAAACGGCTCTAACAATTTCGATGAAATTTCGTGGTTTTTGGGAGCAAAAAATCCATCTAGCTATGTTTAATCTCTAGAAAAACGCACTTTTCCGAGTTTTCCGAGCAAAGCTCGGTCACTCAGGTAATCAGGTACTTACTATCTGAGTGATATGGGTGAAATTATAAAGTTGCTGTTTCATTTTGCATTAAAAATAAACCTGCATGGTCCAAGATCCATTAAAACTTTTTAACACGAAAATATAAGATCTTCCCTTGATATGGCAGAAATGTATAAATAATGAGGCTAGAAATCTTTTTTTTTTTTAAATAGGATATTTTAATTTTTCTTTATAATACAGCAATTTCATACTTTGATCCCTAATATTATAGAAAAAATTATGGAGAAAACAGTAAATACTTAAAAAAACATGGGTTTGGCATGTGTGTATAAGTTTAATAAGTATCCTCACTAGGAGGTATGGTGATTAAAGTTGTGAGCCTTTTTTCAGATCAATGTAGTGACCTCTGATTATGTTAGCGATGAAGAAGGTACCTATTGAAATACTTATTACATATTTGTTAATCATAAAAGTATTTATTTTATATGATAGAAACCTCATGATTTACATGATGGTTTTTGAATTTAAGAAAAAATATTTAAACACAGTAAATTAGTAAAGTAACTATTATAGATAGATATTTTGTTTATAACAAAACTAATTTTAATTGCAGAAGCATACCTCAAAAAGGAATCAACTGAAGAAGAAGTAAGTTGAACTCTTAACTAAATCATATCACTCTTTTCAGTTTATGTATTGAAGTATAATGGGACCCTTAACTAATTTTGTGTGGATTTGGATCGCTACGCAGGTTCAGAATCACTAACGCTTCATGTAATTACCTACCTATTGTGTTACTTAGATGGTATGTTATTATCGTATGTAACATGTCTCTAAGCATGGTATTTAAATATTTCATTATATTATTTTCAGTGGCACATGGATTTCATGCCTGTAAGTATCTGTCTTCTCAAAATCACGTTTACATAATTACCTACACATTTTGAAATACTTATGTTTTATTCTAGACAGGATACCTACCGGATAGTGTTTATAGAGAGCTTGCATGGTATGGGATCCTGCAAATCCAACCACTCCACCATAGTTCTAAGCACAAGGTAGCTGCTGAATTGATCTGGCAGCATACTTTGGGAAGACCTCATGTTATCTTGGAGAATACGCCGCAAGTAATGTTTATATTCCGTATTATCTTCGTATGCGAAAACGCAACGAATGTGTTTTCCATAAAAATCTATTTTATTTTCTAGTCGACTCAATCACCGGGAAAAGTGAGCCGCCAGATATTAGCAGAAGAAGCGGCTAAATGGTCGAGAGAACAACGAGCAGCTCAGGAAGTATTGATGGAAAATATAAAGAGTGGTGGCAATGGTATCACAGTTAGGACGGTTATCAGCTCGACTAAAAAAACGATTTACATAATACAGAATGGTAGCAATATTTTATAAAGTCTACTTCCTTATGACTTACGAACTTTAGCAGCGTGTTTTATAAGGTACCTACTTATGTAAAATTTTATCCATCACAGGTAACTACTATAATTGTCCTGAAGGATCAGAACCAGATTTGGATGCATATAGAGTCCAAGCTAATATGCATGAACGTAAATGCACCTACGATAGGCATTCCATACCAGTCCCCGTAGACCCCTGTATTGAGGCTGAAGTGACTCCTATAGAGTTCTCTTTCCATGAAGGCTGGATGTTCTGTCTTGGTAATGGAGAACGAGAGAATAATTATTTTCAGAATGGTACTCTTGACTGTGGAAATAAAATTAAAGTAAGTTTAGCTTCCTTATAGTAAATCTACCAGAGACAAGTAAATAATATCGTCTCTGCCGTTTTTACCACGACTAGAAGTTCGATTTATGTCGAAGAATGTTCTCTAAATAATGATCGAATATCCAAGCATGTTTGAGAAAACGTCTAATAGTCATAAGTAAGGGAAAAATCTTAGTAGGTATTCATAAAAGCATCATAATTATCTACTATCATAATACTTATTGCAGGTCAGTGTTGATGAGTTCTTGGATAAATGCGCGATCGATAACAATGTAGTGATCACTTTCGATTACTTCGGTGATGAGCCACGCAAGGACATGATGCATAACGCTACATTGTGTTCATCCTGGGATCCTTGCCGACTCTCCTACTTGTATCGTCTTGAGGTATATTACCTACTTATTAAACTAAATTATTCGAATGATAAGACTGTTTTTGTGGCTGATATGTTTTTAAAATAAAACTATGTTATCTAGCCACCTCCCGTGGAAATGTTGCCTTCATTCCCGACCACACCTGCGGATCCATGCGACACTACTTTATGTCCCGATTGCGTAGAAGGATACAATCCAGCGGAGGATGGAGTCGTTGTTGACTGTGAGTACACTTGCCTTCTTTATATAATGTAATTAAAATAAGGTTTTACCCAGAGATGAGCTTGAATATGGCCAGTATTTATTACCTTGTTTGTTCAAGAGGGACACAAATGCATGAAAGTTGTAGGACCAGCCAATTAAATTATTAATCACCTATTATAGATTGGTAATAGATTTAGATCTTCTACACAAATTCTAAAACAACTTTTGAATTTTTCAGTGTCGGACGCGGAACACGATGATCATGAAGTTAGGTAATAAATAAAAATAAATCATTATTCTATGAATTATTTTGTTTTATTCTTATCTGAGGTAGGTACCTACTTTAAAATAAGTTGTTTTTAATAACAGCCCAGTACGTTTCTGGGGGGGTAGTATTTTTTTTTAAAACAACTGAATTATTTTGGAAGCTTTAACCTGTAAAAAGATAGTAGGTAGATGCCGAAAAAAAACAAAACATTATAGTTCATGACATTCATGTCAACTTAACATTGACAAACCAAGTATCGTGCAGAAAGAGATGAAGGCTGAAGAATGCAGATGGCTGCGTTCCTTTTGAAACAAATAATGTTGCTTCATTTTTTAATTCAAATAAAATATACCTAGTAGTTTCGCCTACTATATTTTTTATAATTATAGTATTTGGACCCCTATTATAGTAGTTCACAACGTTAGTTCACAATTTGGCCACGACGGCTCTCGTTCTCGATCTAAAGTAAGATTTTCATAGGTGTTCATCACAGGCTAACAGACTTAGACATTTAACGTAAATGCTCCAAGATCCGAGACAGCAACAATATCGTCACTTGATGAATGCACAACCCGATAATTTGTAACCACTTTTTACTTGGCTTAAATAACCAGGAGCATGGCGTGGAGGGAGAGCGGCAGTAGGTACCAGCAACCTATCTGTGCAGATCTCGGACCAATTATCACAATAATTCGTCAAAGGTGCAGCAAAGAGTTTAAGAATTCGGAAAAAGGCTGCCATTCATTATTTTAGTATCAACTGAACAGCGCAGTTGGTGGTGTATAACAACCTACGAAGGAACCTGTAACGAAGTACATAGCTTACATTAGAGCAACATGGCAAGGGGCACCGGCCACTTCGGGTCGGCCATCGGTCGCGTAGGTATGTGATATGGTGCATGGGTACCAAGACCATGAGTACCAACTACCAACTTACTACGTAGACAGAGTAACCACGCTGTCTACGCCTACATAAAATAACGTCGATATTGAAACGGTAAATTTTGCTTGCTTCGTTGTTTGATTGCTACAATTTTTCCTCTCAGATTTACACTATTACGGGCTTTGTGATAATTCGTCCAAGATTACGGGACTACGGGTTAAAAAAAACGAAAAAAGCCTCTCCACGAAACGAAAACATAATACCCACGTTGTTGATATTGACATTTAACTTTATTTATTATATTTCAACGCTGAAACATGATTTGAAAGGCCCGTGAAAACCCCTCATTACTTTCGGTAAAAAAAAAAGTTTTACCCTCCGAGGAAGTATCAATCACAATAATACAAAGTTCGTAGTTTGTCAAAGTCAAAAAGTCAAACTTTCTTTTGACTGTCTATCAGCGTTGTTATTGATACGGCAATTGCCGTATTATACGTCAATCCACGTTTTTTTCCTGAAAATACGGCATACGGCAGTCCTCTCATTGCCGTATCACAAAATACGGCAATTGCCTGTAGGTGAAATGAAACGTTTTTTCACTAGCATAATGAATGAAACGAAATGTAGGTACGTAAGTAACACGACGCAAAGCGTATATTGTATCAAGTGCAAGTGAATACGTGACACGCGGCAGACAGAGAGAGATATAGATATACTTCAAGCTTAGGTGAACTAGTATCTATTTCTGTGGTGAGTACGCACCCGGTCGAACAAAGCCGGGGAAACCCCGACTACAAAACAATAGCGGTTTTACTCTGCAAGCACTACTAACTGAGTCTGAAGTCTTGCTCAGTTTGCATAGGATAAAAAGAGATGAGATATGTGAGGAACATAGTGAGATATTTAAGTTAAAAAAATGTAAAGCTAGAGCTAATGTCAGGTTAGCTGATTGGGCTACAACCGGTATTTATAGAAGTAGGAATAAATTATATGAACTCTATGCGGCTAGAGAATCAATGTTGCACGATCCAACGTTTATCTTGCACATAATGAACTATTCCAAGACCTTCAAAAAAGTTTGTCATGCAGCAAAATCATTGCATTTGAGAAATAAAATAGAAAAATCAGCAAATAAAATTAAGACAACTTGGATTTTAATAAATAATGAAACAGGTAAAGCTAAACCTCGTAGTAAACAAATTAATTTAAACGTAAACAATACAACATTATCAAATAATATTGAGGTCGCAAATGCCTTTGATAGTTTTTTCTCTAGTATACCTAATTTTGTGACTCAATCTTTAAAATCAACTGCCTCTGGAGCATCTACTTTATTGGAATTAAGTGTTGATAAGTGTGAGGTCGCGTTTAGTTTCAGATACGTTAATGCCAATGATATTGTTAAAACATTTAAGTCACTTAATAAAAATACTGAAGACCTTTGGGGAATATCTACAAAGGTGTTAGGTGTTATAATTATTGATATTGCGCCATGTATGGCCTATATTTTCAATGGATGTGTGGTCTTTCCTGATCTTATGAAACATAGTAAATTAATTCCTTTGTTCAAGTCTGGTAATGAAAAAGATCCAGGTATATATAGGTATATATGTATATATATATATAGGCCAATTTCTATATTGCCTGCGTTAAGTAAAATCTTCGAGAAACTTATTCTTACTCAGTTATTGTCACACTTCAACCTCCACGAACTTCTTCATAGTCATCAATTTGGATTTACTAAGGGTCGTTCGACAGCCGATGCTGGTACCATGCTCTTAGAACACATATTTGAAGCATGGGAGAACTCGCAGGACGCGATCGGAGTTTTCTGCGACCTGTCCAAAGCTTTTGACTGCGTGAGGCATGATACTTTAATTTCCAAGTTAAAACATTATGGCATACAAAATCAGGCAATTAATCTTGTAAATTCTTACTTATCCAATAGAGTCCAAAAAGTTGATGTTGGTGGTGAAAGATCTTCAGGATCGACTATTGTCATGGGGGTGCCACAGGGTTCAATACTAGGCCCTTTTTTATTCATAGTTTACATTAACGGTCTCCCTTTTTTTGTGAAAGACATATGTGACATAGTTCTATTTGCTGACGATACTTCTTTGATTTTCAAAGTTGATAGATCTAAATCTAATTACGATGATGTAAATGATTCATTATCGCGTGTTCTTGAGTGGTTCACAGTTAATAATCTTTTGCTTAGTGCTAAAAAAACTAAATGCATCAAATTCACATTGCCAAATGTAATACATTATCCAATTAATATTAAAATAAATGGGGAGACACTTGATCTTGTCAAGTCTACCATTTTCTTAGGGCTTAATATTGATGCAGGGTTGCAGTGGGCACCACAAATTGTGGCTCTTGCTGGTAGACTTAGTTCCGCTGCATATGCAGTTCGTATAATAAGGCAACTTACTGATGAAGCTACAGCTGGGCTTGTTTATTTTAGCTACTTCCATAGTGTTATGTCATATGGTATCATACTGTGGGGTAAAGCAGCAGATATCCAAGCTATTTTTGTCTTACAAAAATGGGCAATACGTGCCATTTATAAAATGAAGTCGCGTGACTCCTTGAGGGAGCGTTTCAAAGAAATCAATATTCTTACAGTAATATCGCAATATATCTATGAAATATTATTACATACACATAAACGCTTGGATAGTTTTATGATAAAAAGTGACGTGCATGGTATTAACACGAGAAACAAACACAAACTAAATATACCAAAATTTCGATTAAAGAAAGTAAGTGGGTCTTTTATGGGGAATTCTGTACGGTTCTATAATAAACTTCCAGAAGGTGCATTTAAACTTCCTATTCGAAGATTTAAATCCTACATAAAGATGAATCTAATTAAGAAAGCGTATCACACTGTTGATGACTATATTAATGATAAAGCCGCGTGGCCTGATGTCGCTCTGCCCCTCGACAGCTAAAATGGAGATTTACAATATCTATACTTTCCTATTTACATGTTTGTATTAGATTATTATTTATAAGTATAACAAGCGTAGCGTGTGCTGTCTTGCATATTTTTGCTGATGTTTATTTACTTTTGACTACCTTCCTAAGGTTTTTAAGTTCTCATTTACTATGTATCAGCAACTTCTTGCTCCGAGGCACCACACAGGCGCTTCTCACCTAGTGGTAAGACGGACCATTTATGTAAGCCAAGCCGAGTTTGTTGCCTGATTCTTCTAGGCTTGGTCGCGTTGGAACAAGAGTAATTTAATTTTATATAAGACGATTCAAAATGATCCTTGTGACTTCAATGAATAAAGTTCTTTTTGACTTTGACTTTGCCCTCATTTAGCGCTCTGACGTAGAAATACGAGCTGGAATGAACTTTATTGCGTTACAGATAAGGTTATAAGTTTGCAAAATATGAGACAACGTACTCCTAGGTACCTGTAGGAACCTTTACGGAGAAGAAACACATGAGGAATAGCCATTTTTAAAATAAATAATTAAATACGGCAATTTGATATTTTTTTCCTTAAAATACGGCAAATCAGACTGTGGCATACGGCAGCTCAGGTTTTTACGATAGCAACACTGCTGTCTTTCTTTCAGCGTGTGCTGTGCAGGCAAAATTTCAATATTTATTAAATATTATTTTAGGTTGATCTTGATATTGATATCTGCAATTCTGCGTGCCTGCCCGTAGCTTGGCTGTAGATATCTTTATTAATTTTTGGATTCCTTCCAATTGATTGTCTCGTCTCTGGCGGAGGCAGGCATTCTTGCTAAGCCACGAAGTTAGAGCATGAGACAGAATAGAGATATAAAATAAATAATTATATTATCATGAGCGAGCAGAACATTAAAATCGATTTGAAAATGACATTTGGCCGCCTACGTGAACCTCAAGATATTGTGAAGGATATTACGGCAGGAACGTTAACACTACCTGCTTACAATAAGCATGTCTTGGATGTTAAGTACGAAAATAACAATGTAAGTTGCATTTCTTATAAAACTGGAATATTACTGCGTGCACGCATGATAGGCCTAGGCTTCCTTCTGTAACGATAAATGACTTGTCTTGTTTTTTGAGTCATACAAGCTGTAGTGCATTCCCGTAGGTAACTATTGTTGCTATAATTTTTCTATACTTATCTATCACATTTGATCAAGTTCCTTCAAGCCTTTAAAATCTAGGCATAACTAAATACTAAAGGCAGTATACAGTGCAGTGCAGCTGTGAGCCGATACACCTACCTAGGCCACCCTGAAGTTAGTCAAAGTTATACCTAAAATTTGCTCATAGATAATAAAAAAGTTCATAAAAAAACTCTTCTAACAGCTAATTACAGGGTGGCCTAGCAGAATTGAACCTACAAGAAAAAACAAACCTAATTAGATACATTGTGGCTGCACTTCACGGAGCCACATATCCATCTTTTCCATACAAACAAAGGAATGGACTGGCACTATGGGTTTTGTTGTATCTATATTTGGCCCCACACACTAGGCCTTTGGCTGCAACCAATACTCAGCTACTAGATGCAACTAGCTGTGGTTGAGATTGCTTTTAAACATCTTATATATGTATAAATCCTGCTCTTGCTTAGCGTTCAAATCGCCACAACCAAACCACAAGCTATGGCACTTGCCAGTGCTAAGAAAATGTGGCCAGCGACTGTTGTCACAAGGTGCATGCAACCGGTGACTATATGCAGTTGTTAGCGATGGCTCTAAAACAAGTCAAATTTTTAATAGCTATAGCCAGTACTTACGGTGCTAACAAACTTCTATATTTGTATGGAAGTGGTGGTTAGCAGGTTACATGAAATGCAACACATCAAACAGCAAATTTATAATTAAACTTTACTTCCCCTCGTGGTGGACAAATGATATTATAAAGGTTCCAGGAAGTCTGTGAGCCAGCCATAGACCGTTTGTCGTGGCATTCTATGAGAGGCCTTTGTCCAGCGGTGGACTTCTACAGGTTGATGATGATGATGACTAACTTCTGGACAGCAAAACTTAACGAATTATTCCCACTTGTCCCCCTAGAGGGATGGATAGGAAAAAAAGTTTGGTCTGTCCCCCTTTTTTCAACGACAGATGAAACTTTTATTAATTTAATAAGTTCTTTGTTGGTATATATTTCAGACAGCAGAAACTGTATACAACAAATCAGCACCACTGTTACCTTTTGCCAATAGTAATGTGTTCCATGCCAACATTGTGCATTGGAGGATTCTTACGGGTGCCATAGACCCTGATGATAACTGTAAAGTTGTTTATGAGGTGACCTTTGATGTCAAAGTAAGTTTTAATTACTGACAAGATGTCGTGTCAACTCTTTATAATTTCATTTTTTACTTTTTCCGCTTTTTCAAAAGAAGTCGTCCATTTTTATTTTATTAATTTTTTTTTCAGTGTTTTTTGAGTGATATCTCAAATGGCTGAGCGGATTTGAGTAAAATTTGGAATGGAGGTACCTTTTACCTTGCAGGCGGATTGGTGATCGCAGTATGCGATCGCCATATGCTTCGGCGGGCGGAGGTTCGCCTGCGATGCAGGAGGTTGCGGGTTCGATTCCCGCCTCGGAACAAATATTTTTACAACCTGCAGATATTTGTTCAGGGTGTTCTGGGTATTTTCTATTCATAATAAAAAATATCTATCTATGTTATGTATTGTATTAAGTATATCAGTTATCTAGTACCCATAACACAAGCTCTGCTTAGCTTGGGGCTACATAATTTTGTGTGTAATGTCCAGCATTTTATTATTATTATTAAGTACTTATTCAGGTAGATGCTGCTGCCTATCCCCTGGTGTAATCCTTTAGTAAAGGTTTTACTACATCCACGAGTGAATGAGAGGTCTATTCTTAGGTCGAACACACCACGGCAGCCAGACACACCAAGCATATGGCCACATTGGCTAATAGCACTAAAATATTGTAATTAGATTAATTAATTATAAATTTTTTCAGGATAGTAACTTCAAATTCAAAGCTGGAGACACAATTGGTGTGATACCTGTGAACCGTGATGATGAAGTGGATTTGATCATATCCCATTTGGGACTGGACACTCGGGCTGATGTCCCATACTCACTGACTGTGTTAAGCGGGCAGAAGGGCAAGATTCCTGCGCATATTCCAGTCAAGTCCACTTTAAGACATGTACTCAAGTACTGTGTTGATTTAAGGGGAATTTTGAAAAAGGTACTGCCCTATCCAACATATCTCTCAGAATTAGCTAGTTGCAGTGGCAATGGCAGATTGCATAGCTAAAGACCTTAAGTTAGTTTTTTTTTGATCCCACGCTAGTTTTTCCTGTGGCGTGGGTATTAGGAACTACGAGTAACATGGTACTATAACACCCCCAGACCCGGCAATGGCAGATTGTATAGCTCAAGACCTGACATATTACATGGGCCTATTACGAGTTTTGCATTGCAAAAACCGGAATGCGAAACGTGAGCATTCAACGTGACTTACGAAGTAACTATTTACTAATCTGTACTGTTTCTACCGACTGCGCGGCACAGAATGATGAATAGTTACTACGTAAGTCACGTTGAGTGCTCACGTTCCGCATTCCGGTTTTTGCAATGCAAAACTCGTAATAGGCCCTCTGCAGGGCGATTCTAAAACATCGGAAACGTTTCCGATCGGATTCGTTAGTTTTTCTTTTCGATGGGGTAAGTAACTAAAACAATTTTCTCTAGTAAAACACAGTAATATACAATATTTATTGTTTTTTACCGTGTTTTACTAGAGAAAATTGCTTTAGTTACTTACCACATCGAAATGAAAAACTAACGAATCCGATCGGAAACGTTTCCGACGTTTTAGAATCGCCCTGCTGGCCTCTAGTCACTACTCACTCTAATCAAGCTTTAATCCCACTTCTTATTTCAGCTTTTCTTATTGGCCTTATCAAAATACACAGAAAATGAAACAGAAAGAAAATTCCTTGAATATGTATCGAGCCAAGAAGGTTGGCATGAATACTCAAACTTTTTTGTGTGTAATGAAAATCCTGCCTTAACTTTGACAGATTTATTCAAAGTTTTAAAGTCATGCAAACCACCTGTGGAAGTATTATTGTCTTATTTACCAAGGCTACTTCCCCGGCCATACTCAATAGTCAATAGTGGATTAAAAGACTCAAATCTGTTAAAGATATGTTTCTCTGTAATATCTTTCAAAAGCTTAAGGAAGGGTTTGACAACCGGCTGGCTTGAAAACATGATTTTAAACGATGATCTTACAAATAAGTTCAACTACTTAGGGTTGGAAAGTAATGGTGTTACTGAAAATGTGAACAAAGTGCCTATTTACTTGAGAAAGAACACAGCACAGTTTTCATTGCCGGAGAATAAGAAAAATCCTTTGGTATTGATTGCTGTTGGGACAGCCATATCTCCATTCATAGGATTTCTAGAAGAATTAGAAGTGTACAAAACCTTGGATCCAAATGCTGTCACTGATGATGTGTGGGTATTCTTTGGAGGTAGAGATCCAAAGATAAGTCACATTTATAAGAAAGAGATTGAAGGTTTTGTTGAAAGAGGTGTATTGAAGAAACTGAACACAGCATTTGCTCGTGAACATATTGGGGATCGTTATGTACAGGTGGGTATTTTATTTATTATAATTATTTAATATAACATAATACCCAACAGTCACATACATAGTCCAGAGGCCCAATTCACTAGCTAAAAAATAGTTAAAATAGAGTTTGGATCATGTTTCGATCTTGTGTCGATGTCTTAATGTCAGAAATGGTATTCTCCTGACATAAAATACAACACTGTAATGTGATTATATCGAAATGTGACCGAAACTTGAACAATTCAAAGTTTTTTCGTTAATTTTAGCATAAGTAGATGGAGTCTCTCTTTACTCTTTCCAATTATATATATAACTATCCTACTCTAATGGTGGTCACCATGAATTGAAAGTAGACTAAATTGTTATTTATGAGTGACTAGAAATTCAACTTTCAGTCAATTTACAATTCAGTCTCGATTCGGTCGACTTTCAGTGTAGTTTTAAAATAACTTAGAGAATTGGGCCTCTGATCCCACACTAGAATTTCCTGTGTCCTGGGTATCAGGAACTACGAGTACCATGATACTATAACACCCAGACCCAGAACAAATATACGTATATACAGATCATGCAAACATTTGACCTGCTTTTCTCATACAAAAGTTACCGTTTGACAGCAATGATTGCACATTTAAATTTTCTAACAAAACATGTTAGCAAATCATGTTATTGTTTGTAAAACACCAAACCATGGCCTAGCAGACCCGGCTTTACTGTTGGCTGTTATGTTATGGCAGTATTCACGAAGGGACCAGTGCTACAAGACGATACTATAACAATTTTTATTGGTTGCAGGATTTATTGAGAAGTAATAGCGAGGAATTAGCCAATTTAATAAAATTCAATGCTTCAATATATGTATGCGGAGATTTTGTGAGATTTGCAAACACAATAGAATTCACTCTGAAAACTTGTTTGGTGAAAAGTGGCAAAACCGAGGAGGAAGCCAGGTCACTTATCAGCGAAATGGAAAAATATAGAAGATTTGTTACAGATACTTGGGCATAATGTTTTAAGAATTGTTGAATAAAAGATATTCTCTTATTTACACTTTCTCTAAGGGCCTTATTCATAATCATTTTTTAAACCAATTTTAGTAAAAAAAAATTGTCTTGTTCTCTCTGATGTAAAATGTTATATGTCAAAACAAGACAATTTTTTTAACTAAAATAGGTTAAAAAAAATATTATGAATAAGGGGGTTAGCCTTTACTTAGGTATAGGTAAACATTATTTATATTTAAGGTGGAGCTTTTCGAAAGTAGCGCTAAATTCAATTTTATCGTGTTTTTTGCTAATCACAGCTCATCAACACTTCATGTGGTGGCAAAAACTGATTTTGTGAAAACAAGTGAAAATAAAGAGACATAACACACATGTTTTAATAGATAGTTTTTTCTTGATTTGTCGAAACGAGCCGCTGCTGTTAAGTTAGATTTCCATGGTACCTATAGATAAAATAAATAAATAAATGCTGGACATTTACACACAACATTATCTCGCCCCAAGCTAAGCAGAGCTTGTGTTATGGGTACTAGACAACTGATTTACTTAATACAATACAACATTAACATTACACAGATAGATATTTTTATTATACCCCTGAACCAATATTTGCAGACATTGTTCCGAGGCGGGAATCGAACCCACAACTTCCTGCGTCGCAGGCGAATCTTTGCCCGCTGCGCCACACAGGTCGTCAAAGAGATACATTCAGATATCAGTAAAAAACTAGCACTCGGCGCTTATAGCTATAGATACTGTGAAAACCATAGTGGTGAAAACGCATTGAAAGATTGGAGACTTATGCAGTGACGCCATCTAGTTTTGAATTCAGAAATAACAAATTAAAATAATAAATTATTAACAAATTACATTAAAATCCGTTTCGTAAAGTAGGTATAACATGGAAGTAATAAGTACTACGGTAGTACTTATTACTTCCATGAGGTATAGACACTACAGATACCTACAGACAAACCTAACAGCGTAGAATATTGTACCCCTACGCTAACATACCTTCTTTTATACCTACCTGTTTTTTTAACTAAACCAGCCCCTTATTGTCTAACGAACTTATATTCTCTTTCGAATACGATTATACGGTGCATTGAGCTTGTAATCAAAAGCGATTACCAGTTTGATAGGCAATAGGCTGGTGGAGAAGGAATGGTAAAATATTTCAAACAAAACAATTTACAAAAATAATTTAATAGGCATATTTCTATTAATAAAATGTTCAAAAAGTGTCATTGGTGTGTAAATAATCTTACAGCTAAGCATATAGCATCAATACATGTACACAATTCTTCGTTGTGGCAAATGCTTACGACTACACCTAAAGCAATACTTAAGAGAACTGTTGCTCGCCCGCTCCATACTAACCGAAGTTTGCACCTCATTATAATAGGTATTAATTACTTCAAGACAATTATATTTTGTAGACACAATGTAAAGACTATTATCTGGGCCTGTGGTTTGTTAGTTTCTCATTAAATTGTATAGAATAAAACTATTTAATTTTAGGTAAAAAAAACATCTGAACAAAAGTTGATTCAGTGAATTCGTAATCTATACAGTGCCCTACCTACGCCTATGCCATATGGAGGTTAATGTTAAGAAGTTTTACTAAATGGAGACTATTTTATTTTAAAAAATAAGTAATAAAGTTAATTGCCTAATCTAGGACTCAAAGCAGGCCAAATAAGAAAAAAACATTCTCTATGTTTACCATATTGATCTAAAGGTTTGTTCAAAAAGATCAATTCTTTCAAACAAAAATATTCATCTTCAAAATTGTTTTTTTTTTATCTTAGGCTCGAAACGTCAGCATAAGTGACGGAAAACCTTAGAATAGTCCTTATTCTAAGCGGAAAACAGTGGAAAAATAGCCATTTTTCCACTGTTTCCTAAATACCAGTCCTGAAATTTAAAAAATTGCATGACTGTTTATTATACTAAAGCGATTCTAACTCTACAAAAATTAAGCAAGATTAAAAACTATTGTTCCTACCTGTATTTAAACAAATAAAGCATACTGTACTTTAGCAAGGGTTATAAAATATCCATCCTAATCAATCTTAAAGTTGGTGTAATTTGGAAACCATGTAATTTTATAAGAAACTGACAAACCACAGAACTAGATATTAGTGTATTGACCGATTACAAAATTTAATTAAGTTTAATGAGATAATATCCAAAATAGGAGCAATCTTCGTTCGTATGCAAAGGGCTCAAGCACCCTAGCAGTACACTCCTCATAATGCTTTGGAGAATGAAGGCACATACTTGACTTTCTCAATTGTTTCATGTCATGAAACTATAATTTTACATTTTAATACACAAGTCACAATGTTGAACACGCCTGATAATTCATAATCATCCGTTAAGACGTCCACAGCCCATAACATAGGCCTCTCCCATAGAATAACATGCCGACTTCCTGCAACCATTACAATGTCGACAGTCCATCTTGCGTCGTCCGGTTCTCGATCGCCACTCCAGAACCTATACTCCCAGGCGGTTGTTAGTTCTGCGAGCTATATGGCTTCCCCATTGTCACTTTAACTTGCAAATTCTGAAAGCTGTCGGTGACTTTAGTTCTTCTATGGATCATAGCATAGCTCACTCCATAGCCCGTAGCGCGACTTAGACCTTACGAGCTCAACAGTAAGCGCCGTATGGCAATACGCAGTTGACACAATGCACATAAAATTATTAAATCGTGTGATAACACTTCTTTCGTACGTAGTTCTCAGCAAGACAAATTAAGACAATAACAATGTATGTGTCAAGCGTACGCGACATTTTACGCTAGCTGTACGCCTGGTTACTGCTTCCATCTAAATATCAACGCTTTAGCGAAAACAGCGACTGTTACTGTATTATTGTGCCTTGAGCTGCACATATCTGCTAGCTACATTTTGTCTTTGCAATGACGCTTCAGTGGACAATACGCCTTAGCTTGGCTTCCGATGGCCAGTCTCTGTAACATCGACATAGTTTTCAAAGCAGGCACTCATGGTAAAGAAATTACAACTACTAAAACAATACTAAAATCTATAATGTAACAAAAATAATATGGCTAGTGAATTAATACATTAAAGATACTGATAAACTTTAAGAGAATCTCTTTAATAGAAATTGGGTGTAATACCACAATAATTTTGTGAGAAAGTCACTTTAAAATAATTATTTTGAAATAAAATATGTATATGAAATAGCACATAATTTACCGCAATCTATAGGTATACGATGAATTATACTTAGCACACATTTTAAATACAAAAGCACAAATACTAGCCTTTTTTAAAAATTATATGGAACGAAAAGAATGTAGACAGTCTATTTTGGTCAGAGAACGTTAGCGTTCTAATACACTTCCAGTCTTATAAGATTTTCTTTGACAGATACTAAAATAGGAATGTGAATATTTAGATTGCTTCCAGAAAATAAATTAATGATATTGCATCTGGTTGAGGTTCAGAAAATATATGACGACTAGCTAAAAAATTTGTAAACATCTATGTACATTTTTGGTAAATTGTGTGAAACATAAAAATATACAAGCAATAACATAATAAAAAATTCGATGCTAATTAATTTTCATACAAAAAAATACAGTTTTGGACAGAATTTGTTAAGTAACAACGATTTTATTCTACATCCAATATAATAAAATAATATTCTTTTATGGCAATAATTGTACACTTTTATTCATACAAGGTTAAGTGCTCATATCAGTATGGATCACTACACTGTGATGTCTAAAATTGAATATCTATATCAGTAGCAGATACCATATCTATACAAGCCTAAAGATAAGACAAGCAAAGCTAGTCTTGGATATTGTCAAAATATCTCCAACTATTCGCTAAATAAATGAACACCATAAACTGTACTTACCTACAATCTAATAATATAGTGCTTATCTTAAACGCAACTCATGATTCCCTTCCAAAGTAATTCCCCACTTTTGATATATCAAAACAATAACAGCCATACATACCAAAGAATGCAACTATCATACCAGCACCTTCACACATTCCTTAATTGTACGTATAAAAAATGTAAACGGTTACAAAAGTGAATACATAGATACAAAAAACAGGAATGGAAGCAGTCTCAGTCAATAGTCTTGTGGAGTATTTTTTGGGCGGCCTTGATGAGAGGTGTGAGTGTTCTCAGTTCCATGGCACAGTCCATGAAGGGATGCGCCAGCAGCTCGTCGGCTGTGGCTCGCAAGTCAACGTCCACTTGCAGGCATTTGTCTAAAAAGTCCTGGAAATCAGGTGATAGGTTCTCCCACCGGGGTATCTTAGGTCGGCCAACTGCTGCAATCAAGTACAGAGCTCGCAATGGCGTCTCTTTCATATAAGGAGGTTCACCCTCTATCATTTCGATGGCCATGATGCCCAACGACCATACGTCAACCTTTTTCCCATACTGCTTTCTCGTCACCACCTCTGGAGCCATCCAGTATGGAGTTCCGACCATTGTCTGCCGTTTCTCATCACCGACGATGTTCGCGCAGAAACCGAAGTCTGTCACTTTTACGATGCCGGTCATTCCGAGTAGTACATTGTCCGATTTGATATCTCTGTGTATTGTGCCTTTGGAGTGGAGGAAGGCTACGGCCTGAAGAGTTTCGCGACACACGGCAGCAATTTGACCCTCTTTCATGACGACTTCTGTAACTACATCCGTTAAAGATCCACCGTCGAGCAGCTCCATGGCGACCCATAGGTGATCATAGCTGAGGAAGGCGTCGAGGAAGTTAACAAGGTTCTTGTGATTGAATCCCTTCAGCACATTAATCTCATTGAGTATAAGTTCCTTTTTGGATTGTTTGGTTAGGTCTATATCTTTGATTGCAACTTTTGAATTGTCCTTATTGTCTATAGAAATGAACACCACACCTGGAATGAAAACAACATAGAAATTAGCATTTGATAATTAGCACTGAGGACAGAGCATTGAATAATCATTGTTCATTATCATCATCAGCCTATAGAAGTCCATTGCTGGACGTCTCCCCCATAGAATGTTCCGGAGGTACCTCCATCCACCGACTTTCTGCGACCTAGAATTTCTTTGGGCCTTTCCTACACTGCGTCAATCATTGATCACTTGAGCATTAATATGTATGGAAATTAAATTTATTGTTTTTATTTTTTCTTAGTTTGTGGGATACACAAGTCTAAATTGTTGTATTCCACCATAGCTGCAAAGTAGGCTAACTAGCGGTAACTATGATTCTTATAACGTTTGTAGAGAGATTTATATATTTATAGACGAGCAGCTTTCGCTGATATATCTACCTACATCAACACAGTGAGGAATGTTTAATTTTGGGTCACTTTTTAGGGTTAATACCCAAAGGGTAAAACGGACCCTATTACTAAGGCTCCGCTATCCGTCCGTCTGTCACCAGGCTGTATCTCATGAACCGTGATAGTTATTAGACAGGTGAAATTTTCACAGATGATGTATTTCTGTTGCCGCTATAACAACAACTAATCAAAAAATTAATAAAATAAATATTTAAGGGGCTCCCATACAAAAAACGTGTTTGTTTTGCCGTTTTTATAGATCCGTCTGTCACCAGGCTGTATCTCATGAACCGTGATAGTTAGACAGTTCAAATTTTCACAGATGATGTATTACTGTTGCCGCTATAACAAATAATAAAAAAAATTAAGGGGGCTCCCATACAACAAACGTGATTTTCTAAGAGATAGACTTGGCAAAATCCTTTACATGGCTTCCTGTTTTGTTTCGAATGCAATTGATTAGAGAAATATGGGTTAGCAGTCCATTACTAATAGGGCTT
The DNA here is from genome assembly GCA_951392215.1 of Epirrita christyi. Taxonomy (NCBI): domain Eukaryota; kingdom Metazoa; phylum Arthropoda; class Insecta; order Lepidoptera; family Geometridae; genus Epirrita; species Epirrita christyi. Next base: position 13,901,655 of record OX595843.1, on the reverse strand, counting down.
GCGACCTGTCACATAATTAACCCTAACAACTCTTTACTTTGTACCCGACTGAAGAAGAACCCGTACTTGATGGGAAATTTTCGTTGGTATAAGATTTGTCCTGACTGCTGGCTTATTGAGGAGTGTGTTATTGCTGGAAGAAAGCGTTAGCCGAGTTATCATCATCATCATCAGCGTTTCAAACAACAATTGCTGGACGAGGCCACCCCCATAGAATACAATGGGGGGATTTGCCACACTTGGCAGGATTGATGGTGTTGATTACTCAGCTGAATGCTGCTGTCCATACCCAGGTGTAACCCATTAGTCGGTTTTTATGACATCCACGGGAGGAAATGGAGGGGTCTATTCTTAAGCCAGACATATCACGGCACACAGCTCTAGTATTCACATGTTAGTTTTGTAGGATATTCTACAAAACTAACATGTGAATAACTTTGTGGACATTTTTTTTTATTTTTTATATTTATTTGGGTTTTGGGACATTATCAACAAGTTTTACATACTTACTTAGATTATGTAATAACACAAATTGTATATATAAAATGTAATTTTGTTTTCTAAAATAAAATGTAAGTACCTAATTGTTTGTTTTCCTAATAAAATACAATATCCTCATAGTTCTAGTCTATATATACCTATATATCTGAGGATATTTATACTCTATCATGGAGATTAAAGATGCAAGTCTATGTAGATATGTAGTTTTATTTATTTCGATATGACCATATAGAAGATTGTTGTATATAAGCAGCTTTCTCTGACGTCTACACCACAATGTGGAATTTAATTTAACTTTGTGTCACCTTGTTACAGTATTGCGGTGTGTCCAGCCTAAGAATATAACCCTTGGTCTTCTCTGTGGATGTTGTAAAAGAGATTATAGCAGGGGATGTGCAGCAGCATCCGCCTGAGTACTCAACACCAATAGTGCAATCACCAACCCACCTGCCAAGCATGGTGATTATAGCAAATCCGCCTCATTGCATTCTATGAGGAAAGCCTCATCCAACAGTGGACGTCTAAAGGCGGCTGATTTGATAACAGTACTGAATTGTCCTTTCGTAGGCAGTTATGTAGCTTTTTTTGAATGCATTGATATAAGTGGCTGAAACAACATCATTGGGAGTATGTTCCAATTTTGGACCACTCTGATACTGAGAAAGTGGTTTGCATTGGTAGGATCTCCAACTAATTTAAGTTCGTCAGATATAAAGTGGTGCAATTTTTATTAAATTCTTGGTCAACCTAGAAAAAATCCTATCTATATAATATAATAATATCTAAATATCATAGATAAATCTTAATTTTACCAGCAATATTATAGATATAAAGTGATTGCGAGTGGCAGATTAGATTAGAAAAATATTCTAAAGCTATAACCTACATTGAAGGAGTATTTGGCATGGTATTTTATTATAAGATTTAAATCCTACTTATAGAATAATTTAATTAAGAAAGCTAACACTCTAGATAACTATATTAATGATAGAGCTTGTAGCCTGGTGTAGCTCTACCAGTCTACTGTTAAAATGATAATTTGCATTATTAGGTTGTTATATTTAATAAGTATCTATATCAAGGTGTAGTGTGAGTCTTATGAACTTTTGCTGAAGGACATTTTAATTTAGATTACTAAGGTCTTAAAGTTCTCTTTTTCAGATTCTCCTTGTTTGATAGACACCACAGATATAACTTTTGACACCACAGAGGCACTTCCAAGGTAGTAGCAAGAAGGATCATCAAAAAAAATCCTATGTGTTTGTTGACTAGATTCTTCTAAGTTTGACGGCAATGGAACAGGAGTAGTTGTAGTTTATAAGATAAACAAAAATTTGTGGTTTTTACCTAGTTTGGTGTATAAGATTAATAAAATAGTTTTGACTTTGACTAGGTAGTCAAAGTTAAGTCTTATTATTACTACAAAAAACTAGACAATATTAAAATTTTGACTACATAGTACTAGCGTTCTGATATTCTCATGGAGATTAAATAGTATTTTCAAGGTATGAAAATGATAAGCGTTGCATAATAATGGTTTATGTACTTCACTGACACCAAAATGTTTGGTAGAGTTAAGTCAGGTCTCTATAGTCTTATTCAAAATAATGACATTGCCACTGGCAAATATGTGGACCCATAGCGACAGAAGTTACAAAGAAAAAATCTAATATTGATGGTGGTGGGCATTATAATGGGACACTGTGAGCTCAACCATCTACTGAAGACAGGGCTCACGGACAATGGACTATGTTAAGGCTGTCTTCAGGACGAAGAGATGGTGGAGCATGTGATATTACACTGCATGGCCACAAATGAACTCAGGGAAAAACTGTACTCTGGAAAGCTAGATTAGGGACACAGAACAGTGCTGCCATCAACTTAAAGCAATCTCCCCGATCTTATCTACCCCATTTTGAATTAGAATTATTAAAGGTTTTTACCTGAGGCACCAGCACCAAGTTGTTTGACCCTTTCAAACCTGACGTACGGATCATCTGGATTACAAATCCTCCTTAACTCATCATAAATTTCTTCATCGGACAATGTTGCATACTCCAGCTCCTTCTTCCTCAGTATTGGGCTCTCCTCCTCGTCATTACCGATCATAGTCAGATCCTGAACCACAGCACTGAGGTCTATCATAGCATCCTTCTTCTTGATACTGTGTTTAGTTGGAGCAGCTGGCATTGTCTGCCGGTTTGAGAACTTGTCCGATGATGACACTTCCTCCTCACTGCTCTGCCCAATTGACAGATCAGAGTCCTGGCTCTGATGAGCATTTTTATGGTCTAGAAGTTTTTCTATCTCTTTATCCTCTTCGGTGATCGCTTCGGGCGTGACGAACGGTTTGAAAGGCTCGTCGGCTGTTTTCTGATTCTTGATCGTGTACATATGGAATTTGACGGCCTGGATGGCCGCGTCAGGATTCTCATGTTGCTCGGCGGGCGTGATCTGTGTGTTGAGGAGCCTTAGCCACGACCCGGGCAGCCCCTCCAGCTGGCCTGTCTCCGAGTTCTTACTCACGTGGATGTGCTGCTTCACGTTCGTGGGCATCCCGATTTCTGTCGCACGTTCATCTCTGTCTTTGTGTTGCTTTTTAGCAAACAGCTTCCCAAACACACTGCGACCCGACCGACTCATGTTGATTAATCGTACGTCTCTAGACACTAGGCCATTTCACTGCTATCCACGATGCACAACACTAAATCCTCGGAAAACGCACTTATTATTTTGGTTTGATTTCTAATGAAGTTAGATAAACGATAGGAGTGGCAAAAGAAGGATTTGCACCTCGGACGGTACGGCACGGCAGCCACTTTTATCAATCATCTGTCAAACTTAAAAAAAAGTGACAGACAATGACAAATGGAGAACAAATTACGTGTAACGTTTCGTTGTACGCATCTCACAATGCAGTGCAATCACACTCCGGCAACTATAGTAACTACGTCATTGTAATGCCTTTTTGCCATTTGCGAGATGCGACTTGTGATGCAGTGTTTGGTGAACGTCTTCATTTCACATGTCTTTTGCTTTTTACTCTTACTACTTCTTACTTTGTATAAGTCTAAAAATTTAAAGTTTAGGTGTTTTAGGTATGCCCACATAGACATATTTCTGAAAGAAAATAATATGGAACGGAACGTCGTCGTATTTTGTCGCACATTTTTATCGCTATTCGTTTCGTAACGAAGCCTGTCGCCAGTGTACCTACCTAATTTAGCACTATTACTTTATCCATGGTTTTGGATGATTCACTCTGATTCACTAAAAAATTTCATCAAATCTTTCATCTTTCGAATTGGCAACATTTAAGTACCTATGCAGGTACTAGGTACGGTACCTACTTGGGGTACGGGGGCTCAAATATTTGCTTTTTATATCTCCTGATCCTGAACTATAAGTATTTGAAAATTATAAAAAAATACAACTGTAGGTATTTCTCATACCTAACGAGCTCTTTCATTTCATATGATTTCACATTTGTTTTTTTATTTTTCTAGTTTGCTTCTCAAACTAAACCCAGACTATCAGAATTCGTTTAATTCTGTTTATTTCATGGATAATATAGTACGTTATTTACGCTATACTTTAGTTAGGTGATATTGGGTCACCTAATTCTATTTATGTACCTACCTATAACTTTTTGGTCCTGTAGATTCAGAGAAAATAGGCTGTGACAACCCTAAAAACAGTGAATGTAGGTACAACCACATTACTACCTGAGTACCTTACCTACCTATACCTTTTAGTCATTATTCTAAGTAGGTACCTAACTACTCTCTAACGATGTCTGTCTGTCTGATCCCCACGTACCTACTTAGTTATAGCTGGTTATAGGTAACTTGAGTGATTATACCTACTCTCTGTTACTATTTTGTCCAAGGACTCCGAGGTTCCTATAAATAGGTACCTAAGTAGGTAGGTACAGCTAGGTATGTGATCTTATGACTGATCCAACGCAATGAACACATCAGACAGCATCAGCAAATTGTAATCTTTTATACTAACTTTTTGTATAGAGTTATCCTTGCCTTGTTACAATTTGCTGAAATGGAAAGCAAGGCGTTGATGATTAATTGCAGCGTATCTACCTATACCTACTAGATGGCAGCACTGTATTCTAAATCTCAAGAAGAATTTACTTATTGTAATTATTAACTGTGTCCGACCTAGGAATAGACCCCCCTATCTCCTCCCGTGGATATCGTAAAAGCCGACTAAGGGATTACACCAGCCAGGGATGGGCAGAAGTACCTAACCGCCTGCCAAGCGTGGTGATTATGGCAATTCCTCTCATTATATTCTATGAGAGAGGCCTCGTCCAGCAGTGGCCGTAAACAGGCTGGTGATGATGGTGATGATGATGATGAATACATAACTGTGTATACAAGATCGGTAGGTCTAACAGATACTTAGTTTCAATAGCTTGCCAGTGCGAGGAGGGACGCGGGAAAGTGTAGCGCGTATCCTATACCCACCCTGATGAAGACCCTCGATTAGGGTTGAAACTTGTTGGTGCTTCCACCAACATATCGGTATGTACGTGAAAATTTCCCGTTTTACAAAATGAATGATATTCACGAAACTTACTTAGTTAAAAAAATAGGCACCTTATTTGCTTAAAAATATTGTACCTAACTAGGTTATCTAATCTACAATTTAAGTAAGTATAACTTGTACCTACTAAGGTACTTACCTATTAAAGAAAACTAGGACTAGTTGACTAATAAATTGGGATACCTAGAGTACCTACCGAACTTAAAACTGTTGGAATATAAAATTAGAAAATATTGGAATTTTCAACGTATTTTATTTTTACGTGTTGTCTCTTTCAATATACGTACCTACGTAGGTACTCTTTAATAAATGTACCTACGCTTGGGATCAGCCAAGAATGCCCAAGAATAAAATTGCACAAAAAGGTCAACGACCAATGATTGCCAGAGCAACCAATTGAGCTCGTTTTAAACCAGCTGGATTGTAGAGCCATTACTTGCTTCGTTAGAAATGTAGGTACACATATTTTGACCCATCTACGCGGAGCGTTTTATTAAAGTGCCGCGTATTTTAGTGGTAGCTGATTTTCTAGATTACCTAGGTACTGGGGGCGTATTGCCTAATCAAACTGTTAATCGCTTTTGACTACAATTTCGCAGTACATTGCGCCGCGTGTGCTAGCTTTTTTTCCATGAGCAGAAATATTCGAAACATAAAGCGCAATGTACTTTAAAATTGTATTCGAAAGCGATTACCAGTTTCATAGAAAAAACGGAGGCTGGTCAAATTCAAAAGTATTTTATGAGGGCTTTTCAACTTTGATTAAAAAACCCCCATAAAATACAGCAGCAGCCCCAAGCTTTTTTCATCAGAGAGAAAATCATACAATAAAATTGAGTAACGTTTAAACTTTTAATTAAAATAAGTTGTTAGTGTTTTAAAAGAACAAAAAATAATAAAAATTTTGCGTCTTACAAAAACCGTGTGTGCTACACTGTGTGTCCGACTCCGGCCTTAGAATAAACCCTTCGGTCTCCTCCGTGGATCAGTAAAAGTCAACTAAGGTATTACGCGAGGGGATGGGCGATAGCATCCACCTGAGTACTCAACCAATACTGCAATCACTAATCCGCCTGCTAAGCGAAGTGTTCGTGACAAATACATTGATTGCAACCTATGGAAAGGCCTCATACATCAGTTGACGTCTTACAGATGATGGTAATGATGACATAACTGGTTAGTTAAGTTGCACTTAGAGAAGGATTGCATCTGCACCTGGCTATCATCATTGATGAGCGACGCTACAGCCATCAAATTGATTTGTTACCGATTTACTTTCATGGATCCAATGAGAAAGCTCTTAACGAAAAGGGATAAGACTGAAATTAGAACATAGAGTAAGTGATTTCTAATAATATGTTTGTTTTCGTTTTCTTTCGGGAAAAAGTCCGTTTTAATAGGGATGGGAACTGTCGATGAACATGTTATCGAAATTAGTTTTTATATAGATCGTACCGTTTTTAATAAAACCGTAAAAGTTTTAGAAATATCATTTAATTTTAGACCTGACAACCGTTGGGGAATAAAGGTTCTTCAGTGGCGACTACAAACCGGACAACGCGGTAGAGGAAGGCCCTCCACTCGATGGACTAAAGACATTATAAACGTCGTAGGAAGTCGGTGGATGGAAGCGGCTCAAGAGCGTTCGTTGTGGCATTCTTAGGAGGGAGGCCTATATGTCCAACAGTGGACTTTTACAGGCTAATGATGATGATGATTTAGTAGGTTACCTACTTATATTTTTCAAGACAAAGTTTTTTTTTTTCAAAGTTTTGCTCAAAGTCCCGTGCCATAAGGCCTAGTTTATAACGAGTTCTCGGTGGTTATTTTGCTGTTCCCTTTGCTGAACAGCAGATAGCCATGAGGCTGCTGTGACGACAGCAGCATTCTAAGGCAAGGCTGAAAAACCTGGCTGAGTCCAGAGGCCCAATTCACTAACTAAAAAATAGTTAAAATAGAGTTAGGATCATGTATTGGTCTTGTGTCGATGGCTTAAATGTCAGAAATGGTATTCTCCTGATATAAAATACAACACTGTAATGTGATTATATCGAAATGTGACCGAGACTTGAATGATTCAAAGTTTTTTCGTTAATTTTAGCATAAGTAGATGGAGTCTCTCTTTACTCTTTCCAATTATATATATAACTATCCTACTCTAATGGTGGTTACCATGAATTGAAAGTAGACTTAATTGTTATTTATGAGGGACTAGAAATTCAACTTTCAGTCAATTTACAATTCAGTCTCGATTCGGTCATCTTTAAGTGTAGTTTTAAAATAACTTCCCTCTCGGCCTCTCGTCTTTTTCTCTTACACTATCTAGTCTACCTACCTTTATCTTGAATATTATAATTGGACCTCTGTAACTAATGATAAGTAGTGTTAATGAATAAATGGCCTTTTTTTCAATTATTTTTGTTTTAATTTTTTTAAATGGCCTTTACGTACCTATGTTCCTAGATAATTGGTTGGTTAATGTCTGGTGCGCCGCGCGCCAGCCTAATGTAGTTTTGGATTTCTATCGATAATACGCTCTCTCTTCACTTGACTCTACAACTCTACAATTACATCACTAGTAGGTACTAGCATCTTTTCCATGTATCCTGTCCAAAGTATGTAGATAATCTGTGTAGTTTCAGAGGCGTGAACTGTAAACAATTCTTCCAGTGAAGTTGATTTATTAATAGGTCAATCGCTTTTGAATTCGCTCATGGACGCTATGCACCTATACTAACTGATAAACCATCTGTAAATGAAGCTTGCACGACATGCATAACAGCTATTTTTGAAATCTACGTAAGTATAATAACTGAATCATTTTTTTCAGCTCAATTTAAATATAGGTCTCAGCTTCTTCAGAGTCACTTTCAAACTTTGTTTTTAAGAGGGCACTATTCTACAAATTAGCTCCCTCTTTAACGTACGCGATAACCCGCGCGCCATCTCGCTCGCGCTAGCGAGTGTCGTGCACAAAAATGAAGTTTTTTGTTTATTATGGCGAAAATAAAGTGTTTATCAAAAAACTGATTTTAGCATAAGAATAAATAGTTATTACCTACTTGTTGTAGTAAAATTTATCTTAAAAAACCGTAGGGTTCCTGAGATTTCTTTCAAAACGTGTGGGAAACAAGGATTTTTCATTAAATAAAACTATCGAGGTTTTTTTTACATATCGTGTTTTCAACTTTACAAAATAAATGCAAAAATATAAAATTTTCATATTCCAAAATATTTAACTCGTAGAACCCGTACATACCGAGTTATAAACCGATTTTGTTGGGCAAGATCACATATTACGCCTTCTTAAATGCCTTTCTTTATGTCGCCCTATGCCCAGATCTACGTCATGATCATCATAATCAGCCTGTAGAAGTCCACTGCTGGACATAGGCCTCCCCTTTAGAATGCCACGACAAACGGTCTTGAGCTGCCTCCATCCACCGAATCCCCGCGACGTTTATAATGTCTTTTGTCCATCGAGTGGAGGGCCTTCCTCTACCGCGTCGCCCGGTTTGTGGTCGCCACTCGAGAACCTTTACTCCCCAACGGTCTACTACTATGACGGTAACTAGATCTATGTACCTTACTTAAATATACCTAAAATACCTATCTTACCATTTATCTTAATCAAATTACATTTTCGCAAGCATTATATGATGTTCCCCACAACGTATGGTCCTACTTAACTAACCACTAGACCGGGGGTTCCCAAACTTATTTGGTCTACTGCCCACTTTGAGAATAAATTATTTTTTAACGCCTCCATTTTTTCACCTACTTAAAAACCACTAATAATAGTGGTTTTTAAGTGGTTTTTGTAGTTATAAAACTACAAATTAAATTATTGTGAGCTATTAGCGGAGAGTTAAACATTCATTCTAAACGAGACTTTTACTATAACCCGCAAGAGTTAACTTGAGACCGGAGCGCACCATATTTTTCTGGGTCTCTTACTGCCCCCTTTTACGCCTGCAGCGCCCACAAGGGGGCGTTATCGCCCACTTTGGGAAAGGTTGCACTAGACGATCACGACCACACTCCCTTTGCTGTGATGTTTATAGGCCTCTCCCTCTCTATCTCCTTCCGTGGATGTCGTGAAAGCCAATAAGGGAATACACCAGGATGGGCAGCAGCATCCACCTGAGTATTCAAAACCAACACTGCACCAATCCGCCTGCCAAGCGTGGTGATTATGGCAATTCATCCCATTATATTTTATGGGGAAGGCCTCGCCAGTGTACGTCTAAAAGCTGCTTATAATGATGATGGTTCTCCAGAAAGTTTAACGAACTCATTTTTAAATAGGTAAAATAGAAAATTCTACCATATAGACAAGCTCTTTTTATCCTGGCAAAAATGTATAGTGTAGATACTTTAGACTTGCAGACGATTTTAGAAGACTGCGCGTCTGGTGCCTAAATATAAATAGAGCGGCCACAGAATAAATAAAAAGTGCAGAAATATGAAGAATTTGCAAGCCATTGGTCGCAAATTCTTCCTATTTTCATCATGGCCGGTATCTAATAAAAGGCAAAGATTTAAATCTTTGATAAAAGGTACAAAAAGACAGTAGCGCTTCCACGTAAGCTTTCAGCGTGCACAACATACACTCGAGAGCAATGAATCCGGGTCACTTAAAGAATGTTAAAATCTCGGAAACTAAAAATGATGGATTAATGCAATAAATTGTATTTAATAGACAATGTAATACTCCTTAAATGAAGGTAAAAAAAAATATGAGTCACCATACATTTTATTAACACAAAATTACATAAAGAAAAAAACTGCTGATCTCTCCTTAAAACAAAAATAGGAAACATGAAATTTTTGAACTTTATTACGATTTTCTTGAATTTTAATACTTCGTATTGCCTCCTCGTGCTTTTTTAATTTAATTTTAATTTAATTTTTTTTATTATTAAATTTTAATTTTAAATTTTAAATTTTAATTTTAATTTTTTTTTAACTTAATTTCGTAGTTCCATCTTCGAAAGTGGCCCTTTTTCAAATTTGATTTTTTTATGATATAACTTTACAATAACTAAGAAGTTTTAATACCTTCATTTAAGGAGTATTACATTGTCTATTAAATACAATTTATTGCATTAACCTAGCATTTTTAGTTTCCGAGATTTTTAGGATTCTTTAAGTGACCCGGATTCATTGCTCTCGAGTGTAGTTTTATGTCTAATGCATTTAATGACGATCGTAGCGCCATACAAACGACGATGCTGAGCAAAGTGCCACCTACAGTAGCTCACAGACTTGCCAAATCAGACAGGCTCACGCACATCTTGGGACCTGAGAGCTGATTCTACGTTTTGACAAGCAATTGGCACGGACGTCTAGTGTAGTGTAACACAGATTTTTGTATGAAAAATGAGGTTCACAGAGTGTACGCTAGGGGCGCTTATCGGTGTCTCCATACAAAAATACACTACACGAGACGTCCGTGTCAATTGTGTGCAAAATAGTTAGAATCAGCTCTCTGCTGTACCTATATAACCGCCTGCCGGAGCATATTATAGAATTACGTTAGCCTTACATCATTCAAGACTAAATTAAAACTATGGCTCATTGAGAAGGCGTTCTATAATGTCGAAGATTTTGTATGGAAAGTCAAATAGTTTTTTAGATTTTGAGTTAATTTGATACAATCTAGATAATTACATTAAATCGAATCAAATCAAATCAAAACAATTTTATACAATTTTGAATTACTGACTTAATTTATATTAAGTCTTAAGTAGGTACTTAAGTTATATAATTAATAATTTATCCCTGTATACATTTTTTTAAGCATTATTGTGACATATGTCTTTATACTTATATCTGTTCGATTGACCTGTAAATGTTTTATTTACCAATATATTGATTATTTCTGATTATTATTTCCTAAGGTCTGAGAGCTGATTCTAAGTTTTTAGCACACCTTTGACACGGACGTTTGGTGTAGTGTAACAAGGATTTTGTACGGCGACACCGATGATGGCTGTATCTCTGTGAACCTCATTTTCCATACAAAAATCCGAGATACATTACAACATACGTCCGTGTCAATTGTGTGCTAAAAACTTAGAATCAGCTCTCTGAGTACAGAATAACAATCTCTCACTACGACTTTGTACAGAATAACCTTCAGTTAGTACGGGTCTGGGCGGCACCCGCCCACTGAAACACAAAAACACAACTATTTCTACCAGTCTCGACGTCCGCTCCGCGCGGTCCGCCTGTCGTTTCCCGCAACAAACAAAAATAACCCGTATTAACACTAAGCTATAACCCAAAATACCACGTGATACGTAACTAATTAAGAACAATTTGCAAATTTATTCTCAGGCGGGAAACAACGAAACGCGATTCGTAACGTTCGAATTTAATTGTGAGTTTTGAACAATAATTGGGTGTTGTGCATTTGAAGGATTATATTTTGGATTCTTTCTTAAAAGGTAAATAATAATTTTACAGCCTTGTCTTATATTTATTTTAATTTTGCATTCGCTAGTCGGTCTAGCTGACTGACGCAGAAAGGACGCAGACCTATGAGGCACAGCATGAAGGTGGAACACTTCGGTAACACTGGCCATAAATAGTTTTAATTCTGCAATAAAAAAAATACAGCAAAGAGTATTTAATTATTGTAAGGTTGTTAGCTACCTACCTTATTTACTAACCCCCTTATTCATAATAATTTTTCAAACCTATTCTAATTAGAATAGCTTCGTTTTGTTCTTTCTGATGAAAAATGACATAGGTACCTACCTACGTCAAAACAAGACAAATGCGATTTTAGCTATCAAAGGTTTAAAAATTGATTACGAATAGGTAGGCACAGGGCAGAATAAGGGAGCTACTTACCTATACTCTGATTTTTAATTTTAGACAATTTTTGTAAACAAACAAATGTCAAGATATACCACTGTGTATATAAGTGTCATGTATGTGTGTCATATGTGAATTTACACGTATGCTACACAATCATGACACTTATACTCACAGTGGCATATCTTGACATTTGTTTCTTTACAAAAATTATCTGAAATTAAAAATCAGGGTAGAAGTACCTATACAATAATTAATAAATGTAACATTATTACCACTGGCAAACAGCTAACAAACAAAAAATAACCTACCTAATCGACTAAAAGCTATTTCTGTATCATGAAACAAACATTAAAGATGATGGAAGTAAAATTTATAGGCCGAGCTGAATAAACAGAGCATTATTTTAGTCTGACAAACATTACCACATATAAACTCAGTATATTAAGTTATATGAACTAGGTACCTACCTACTAAAACAGATGTTCCTATATCTAGCTAGCTTGATGACGCAGATCAGCAACATACAGAAGATAATAATTGTAGGTACGGATGAATAATCAAAGCTGCAGTGCAAGTTCGTAGGACTCGATTCGATAAATTTGACATTAAAATTCGACAAAACGGGACTATTACCTCTACAAAGTCCTGAGGCCCAATTCTCTAATTTAAAAACATTCCAGTCTCGTGTCAGTCGCTCTGTTTCGTATAGCAACTATTATATATTCTTCGCAAGAAACGCGAAGATTAAGTAATAGTCACTATACGTGACAGTGCGACTGAGACGAGATTATACTGCGAATTGAATGTTTTTAAATTAGAGAATTGGGCCTCTGTTTTAGCTCTCAGAATTAGCAAGTTAAAGTAGCAATGGGCAGGTCATATAGTTCGAAGAACTGATAACCGTTGGGGAATAAAGATTCTCGAGTGGCGACCACAAACCGGACGACGCGGTAGAGGAAGGCCCTAATTGGACTAAAGACATTATAAATGTCGCGGGGAGTCGGTGGATGGAGGTAGCTCAAGACCGTTCGTCGTGGCATTCTAAGCGGGAGGCCTATGTCCAGTATGTCCTTCTACAGGCTGATGATAATGATGAGTTATGTTATGTCGAATTTTAATGTCAAATTTATCGAGTCGAGGCCTACGTCACTGTTAGATCAAGGCTGCAAGTAGCATTCATCAGACAGTGGTTTCAGTATGAACTTCGGTAAATCTTTATCAGCCGATCAGCCGAAGACGATCGATCCTGATCCGCCTCCATCCACCGATTTCCTGCTAACTTTATTATATCATTGGTCCAACGAAGGGCCTATCTACACTGCGTCGTTTGTGGTTGTCACTCGAGAACCTTTCCCCAACGGTTGTCAGTTTTGCGAGCTATAGGTATCGAGTGCCCATTCCCACTTGAACTTGTAGGTATATTTTGAGGGCTATTTCGTTGATCTTGGCTTTTATACGGATTTCCACATTTTATCCTCTATTCTTCGGCAAATACTTTGCCAAGTTAGTGGCTAGGAGGGTTGAATTTTAATGAGTTTTCATATTGATTAAAAGCCTACTAAAGTATGAATCGCGTGACTCGATGCCCCGGGGTAACAACCCGCCTAGCCCCTATACAATGTCATGTTTCTAAGTTAGATATAACTTGTTCCGTTATTGTTATTTTTATGTCAACACAGCGGTCCGTCTGCCGATATTTTTTCAACAGATATTATTATCTGTACGATGAAAAATATAAAAGGATTTTCTGATACGTACCTACGTACTTCCTACATATACCTTCCTGGTAAGTAGCTTTATGTACAGTGGTGTTCAAAAAAGGAAGGTTTTTATTTATTAGCTAATTGTTTCACCATTTAAATAATTTCTTCCTAATCTGGCTGATGGATGATGCTACTAAAATAAAATAAAAATCTATAATAAGGACTCAAGTATAATAAAATCGTACCCAACTTATCAACTCGCTAATAGCTGTATATCTAACGAGTCGAGTACTAGAGTGAGTAAACCAAAAGTGTAATTTTCAAGCTACATTTTGAAATAGGAAGCACTCATTTTCTCTCAAAGTTGAGTGAGTACCTGAGTACGATTATTTAGTACAGGCCTTTGTCTATGGTCATGAAACTTTGAACTAGTTCCAATTTCAAATCGTTTTTCAGGATGCGAAAGAGTTCGTGATTTCGTGATTTGAAGCTTTCGGGAATTCGATAATATCATCTTCTGTCAATATGAATCTCTTTTGCATAATTTGCTTCAAATGATGCCAAAGAGATTGTTTTCCTGGATTCAAAAGTAATCAAAGGTGATTTACTACTTTGGGTAATATACTGGTATCTTACTGGAAATAATTCTTATTGCACCATTCATGGTAATCTTGCATTCTAATAGGAATTAGTTGAGCAATTTCTCTTGTTTTACGAGACATTCTCCGATGAAAGTTGCGAGTCACTTACATACAATTACAAAACATAAAACAAAGATTTGATGTGGTTCTAGGTAGGTAAAGTTAGGTACCTAGGTAAGGTAATTTGATACCTACTCGTTATAATGTCATGATGAGATAAATAGTAGGTACGATGGTTCTCTTTCTATGTCTAAGCCTAATCCTAATTTCTGGGCGAAAACCAGTGACGAATGACGAATGACCTGCACAAAAACTAGGAAAGCGTAACATAGAAACTGAACTGACAAAAATAAAAACGTGGGTAAAATTTTTAAGCGTTCCACTAAGAGCACCGATTTGAAGAGCACATGAACCAATACATTCAGAGTTAAAAAAAAAAAAAAAAAATAGGAGAATTTGGCCTAAAATAAATGAATATGTTTAATTAGGTGTTTTTGTCATAAGGTATTTCGTAATTAAAAAAACAATAGGGCAAATTCGATATCAGTCAAATAATTAATTGACACAACAAAGAACAATACAGAAGATAATAAAATATTTAGGTAGTTAAGTATCAGCATTATGCAAGGGTTAACGCCAGGGGATGGACAGCAGCATCCATCTGAGCACTTAACACCAATACTGCGATCATAGCCGCCTGCAAATAGTGATTATAGCAATTGCCACTTGTTCTATCCTCGTCCAGCAGTTGGCATCTACCGGCTGATAAAGAAAAAGAAAAATTAAGTAGGTATTTTATCTTAATACCCATAAGTGGTTGGTAAAGTGAGGATTTACTTACTCAGGTTAAAGAATGGAATGATATGTGGTGGCGATACAAGCAAATAAAATAGATATAGGTAGGTACTTATATAATCATTGGTTAAAAAAGTAGGAAATTGAATTTGTTACTAACACAAGGAAAATACCTTATAATAGATATATGTCATCACCATTCAACCATGTTCAAATAAAAATTAACTAAAACCACGACTTGTTAACTACACCATTTGTAATTCTGTCATTCAGCCATTTTGTAGAGTCCATACAAAAATGCCCGTTCTCTTTTTAAAACATGAGAGTTAAAAGAAAAACAAAACAGAATAAAAAGATTGAAAATACGTTTGAAAATAGAACAACTTGATTACAGTGCCCTTGTTGTGATCAGTTGACGCAGAACGTGATCATTTCCATAAAATCATTGAAATTCACTGAAAGAAACTGGCACCGAGCCACGAGATATTTAGCATCGGATCGAAGGTCGTAGAGTCTGTTCGGAATGAGAATAGGTGTAGGAGACAAGGGCGTGGCTGTGCAAAATTACCGATTTTGTATTATTAACAACACTGTCTCTTCAATATAGCTCGACTACAAGATCTTGATACTTATAATGAAAAGTTAATAATAAAATAGATTATTAGATGGCTGGGTTGGTTTGTAATATATGAGATTCGAAGTTATCAAAATACCTACATTTCTCATCAAAAAAATTTAAACACTACCAATATGTTCTTCCTGGCGACAAATACCCAAAGAGGATTATTTCTTATGTTTGCTGGCAGTTCGTAACCTTGTAGGTAGTATGACATTTTTTTCCCGTTTATTACAATATTTTTCTAATAATCCATTGTAAACACATAAACTTGAGAAATGTTAAAATTTTTTTTGATGAGAAATGGAACGAATTCTTTTTCCGCATAGGGTTTAACCCCCTAACCATAACAATTTTTTTAATTTAATTTAATTTTAGTTAAAATATGTTTTGTCTTATTTTGACGTATGACATTTTACATCAGAGAGAACAAAACAAATACAATGTGAACAGACATATTTTAACTAAACTAGGTTTAAAAAAATATTATGAATAAGGCCCCTAGTATTTTAGATTGACGTAACAATCTAGATTTTTCGGTCAATGTTGAATTTTAATTAATTAAATAGTGCTAAAGCGTAATCTAAAATTATTGATTTAGAATGTAAAGCAAGCCACAAAAGTCAAGTGGATGTAACTGGTTGATAACAAAAACCAATAAATGAAATCGAAAACCGAATCTGACTAATGTCCCAGATTAAATGGATATATTTAATAGGATGTATTTATTGCACAAAAAAGGTATCTGAGGTAAAAGGTATATTCAAGGTAAAAAGTACTGACAGCTGTGTACCATATTTCAAATCTTATAAAATTCTGACATTACCTAGCCTATATATTTATGAAGTAGCACTATTTGTAAAAAATTACATCAGTAAATTTAAGAAATTCTGTGACATCACTAATTTTAATATGCGTAATAAGGATAGATTATGTAATGTAAAATCGAAAACTACACTTATGCAAAATAGTATTTTTTGTATGGCTACAAAAATCAAAAAATGTACCAGAGAGCATAAAAGAGAATGACATTGTACGTTTTAAAAATAAGCTAAAGGCACTTCTGCTTGAGAAATTTTACTACACAGTGACAGAGTTTTTAACGGACGACCTGTGGGGTCAGCACGAATAACTAACGTTACCGAGTCGCTAGCGAGACGATCGCAAATGTCAAATATTGGCCAATGACATCGGGGTAACTTGAAATCTTTGTAAGTTGGTTAGTTAATATTTGACGTTTACTATCGTCTCGTTAGCGTCTCGGTAACGTTAGATCTTCGTGCTTGGGCCTCTGGGGGCTTAGTACAGGTTTTGATAGTTTACGAAACTATATGAAATTTCGTTTCCTTCCATACATTTGCTTGCAGCGCCCCTAGCGAAAACGAGAAGAAAACTAAGGACGCTGTCAGTAAATGTATTGGATTGAAACAAAACTTCATATAGTTTCGTAAACTATCAAAACCCGTACTAAGCCCCCTGAGCAATGTTTAGTTTTTAGTAAGTATACTTTTACATATTTACCTACCTGTAACTACATGATATATTTGCATGCCTAATGACGGTAAGAGTGTAATGGATCTATTTTAATTGTTTGAAATCTACATCATGTACCTACATTCTGACAAATAAATTACTATGACTATGACTATGACTAAATGAGATATACTTAGCCGAAACACAGATACAAAATAAAATGAAACATGCATATTTGTACTTAAGTATAAGTTACCTACACATCATTTTAATATTTATCATTTAGGTACTTATTTATTTATAAAATGTACTAAGTAGTGTGCCGTGGTGTATCCAGCCTAAAAATAGACCCCCCTTTATTATGCTAATTGGCAATCAAAAAAGCATACAGTCCACCTGATGTAAAGCAGTTACCGTAGCCTATGGACGCCTGCAACACCAAAGGCATCACACGCGCGCTGCCGACCCTGAGACATAAAGATGAAAAGTCTCATGTACCTGTAATTTCACCGGCACCCGTACCCTTCAAACCGAAACACAGCAATGCAAACACTACTGCTTGGCGGCAGAAATAGGTACGGTTGTAGTACTTCCCCGGACGAACTCTTTCACAAGAAGTTCTACTACTAACAAAACCTCCTTCTCCTCCCGTGGATGTAGTAAAAGTCTTACTACGGGATTACAACAGGGAATGGGCAGCAGCATCCGCCTGAGTACTCAACACCAAACTGCGATGACCAATCCGCCTGCCAAGCGTGGTGATTATGGCAAATCCTTCCATTGTATTCAATTGGAGGCCTCGTCTAGCAGTGGACGTATGATGATGATGACTAAGTCTGTAAAATCAATGCATGTCGTCAGTGATGACTTTAGCATTGAGACGTGGTCGCTAACTATTGGCCGTATATAGAAAAGCTCAAAGTCACGCAGTGGACTATAGAGAAAGCTATGCTAGGAGTTTCACTACCTACGTGATAGAATCTGAAATGAGAAAATCTGTAGAAGAACCAAGGTCACTGACATCAGCTCTCAGAATTAGCAGGTTCAAGTGGCAATGGGCGGCATATAGCTCGCAGAACTGACAACCGTTGTGGAATAAAGGTTCTCGAGTGGCGACCACAAACCGGCCGATGCAGTAGAGGAAAGCCCTCCTCTCCATGAGCTAAAGACATGTTAAAAGTAGCAAAAAGTCGGTGGATGGAGACCGTTCGTCGTGGCATTCTAGGGGGAGGCCTATGTTAAGCAATATACTTCTATGAATGATTCATGATGGATGATGATGATGTATTCTGTATGGTACCTAATCCTAGAGTTCTAAAAGAGGAACTCATCTTAGAAAGAGTGTTCACATGAGAGTTCACATAGCAATTAATAATAATAATAATAATAAAATGTGTATTGTCGATAAAAAAGGTACAAAATAAAAAATAAAAATCTTAGGTTGATACAAATTAACAGTAAACAAATAAAGAGATTGTACAGCACATAAAAATCTATATGGACCCCTTGGCTCCTAAACTAAGAAAAACTTGTATTTTAGAAGCCAGTGTTTCTCCTTATAACAGTTACTTACAATAAAACCTATCATAGATATTTTAGATACCTACCACTTCACCTACTTGAAATTTACTCATTTATTTACTCATATTAGTTTGATGTGCAATATAGCCTAAAAAACCCAGGAGCAAAATTACTTAATTCTGCTGATTATAATTTATGTAAGTATATAATATATATACATGAATAATATGTATAATAATTGGTATAAACTGTAAGTCAATCAATATTGGAATGCAAAATTAAATAATGCAAAGCAAAGCTCATAGCTAATTTGAAATGCAAATTTCAAGATTCTGGTAGTGACACCAATCGAGATACTGGTTCGATTATTAGGCAGGTTAGAGTTCGATGACCATTCTATTTTTGAAAATACTTGTTTATGTTTGGTAGATCGTTGCTTGGCAACGGAAGGGTGCTTTTTTCTTCCAAATACGTACTTGAAAATGTAGAGCATATGCCACGTGAGTTCTTGAGTCGCCTATTTTTTGAAAGTAAGTATTTTTTTTATTTTAGCGCCAACTTCTATTGTTTATGAGTTTATGCGTCTATTATTCATGCATGATGCATCAATTATTAAATGTTTTGGTACAATTGATAGACATTACAAAGATCATCTAAAAATTAGGGATTTTTTTATTACCAGGGAAGTTTGTTTGACTCATTATTTAGATTCTAAATAATGAGTCAAACAAACTTCCCTGGTAGAATACTTAGGTACTTGGTTAGAAAATGCTCTTCCTATTACTCACCTCGCTTGGAGATTGCGACTGAGTGTGGTATTAGTCTTCTTACGTCATGCAGTATGCAGTCATACTCTGTCTCGTCTAGATAGAGTCTGTCCAGAGAGTCATCGTGACCAAAAAGTGAACTAACGTGGCGATTTTACATGGCGACCTATTCCCGCCATCTTGAAATTTAAAACTATAAGTACTCTGATTTTTATTCTTAGACATTTTTTGTAAACAAAGAAATGTCAAGATACGCCACTGTGTGTATAAGTGTTATGTATAATATGTGTAGGTATCATATGTGTATATACACACACATGACATACAAAAATCAAAGTATAGACAGATTAAAAGTAATTACTAAAATGAATTAAAAGAAAAACGATTAATTCTTTCTAAAATGTATACAGTGATCGTCAATGTTTGTTTGAGTCACTGGTCGGTTACGTTCCATTACACGCAAACAATGCGCCTGTATGTATGAGTCGCCAAGGAGTCGCCAGACTTCCTTCTCGTAGCATTGACCAAATGTATTATTAGATTCCCTAACAAGTTGTAAGTAGATGTTTATTATTAGATAAATAACTGATGAGTTAAGATCGAGTAACCACTGATGTGCAGAAAGTGCGTAACTTATTATCATGATTTTCATCATCATCAGCCTGTAGAAGTCCACTGCTGGATATAGGCCTCCCCCTTAGAATGCCACGACGCACGGTCTTGAGCCACCTCCATCCACCGACTTCCTGCGACGTTTATACTGTCTTTTGTCCATTGAGTGAAGGGGCTTCCTCTAACGCGCGTAGCATAAATCGTTAATTAATTTAAATAAAGGTGTATATTAGTTATTAGATATACAAAAGGTATATGTAGGTACCTATATAAAAGTCAAATTAATGATGATGATGTTTGTCAAACTTGCACGCGAGAAACCTGGAATTAATAGTAGATTATGCACTAAGGGAATAAAGCAGTGTCTTATGTCGCGGGCGGCGCATATTGAACCCTGAGTGTAACGAGGGACTCTAAAGTTAACTCCCGAGTGTAGCGAGGGAGTTATACAGAGTCCTGAGTGAAGCGAGGGGTTCAAGCTGCCCAAGACGAAGACAAGCTTTATTCCAGAGGAGTATACTCTACTTTTCACACCTACTGCGAGACAATAAAAAGCCAGGGCTCCATAAAATAAGTATCGTCTGTTTTGATGAACTCTGGAGTAGATTCGATCATAATCGCTCGACATTTTTTGTTAACACTAATATTGCCATTGACATAATTATATATTACTAGAATATTGCAATAAATTTCACTGAAAAACACAGCACCAAACTAACATCTCTTTTGTTTCACATTCTTTAAAATCGCGCCTATTTCTTTTTTTCTGAGTTCTGCTTTTGGTGGCCAGTTCGATTTTCGAACAAACCTCTTTACAATGCCAGGGGCATTTTTTTACTTGGAGTTTTCCACGAGTTTCCACACGAATTTGACGTTCCAAATTCAAATCACTTTAATCCCTAGGGAGTTTCATACAACTTTATATCCCTAGAGAGACAATGCTTTACTTTACGTTGAGGTTGTATGATATGTAATTGGACATTGTCGAGCAAGTGGTGTGAAAAACATATTTTAGAACTTTTTGTCTCGAAATTCAAGCGCATTCAATATACCCGGGTAATAATCGAACGTTCGTCCAACGACATTTTTAAGGTGTCTGAAAGTCGGTGGACGGAGGCGGCTCAAGACCACTCCTCGTGGCATTCTATGTGAAAGGCCTGTGTCCAGCAGTGGACTTTTTTAGGCTGATGATTACGATGATGGCCAACCCCTAGTCGGTAGAATGTCAATGCTGTACAGAATCTACACCATATTCACCCTTTTGACGACTTCTGTGGCGCGGCGGGCGAAGGTTCGCCTGCGACGCAGGAGGTTGCGGGTTTGATTCCCGCCTCGGAACAAATATTTGTACAATCTGCAGATATTTGTTCAGGATGTTCTGGGTACTTTTCTAAGTATAATAAAAAATATCTATCTATGATAATGTATTGTATTAAATATATCAGTTATCTAGTACTCATAACACAAGCTCTGCTTAGCTTGGGGCTAGATAATGTTGTGTGAAATGTCCAGCATTTATTTATTTATTTATTATTTTGTTTGCTAAAGCTGATTCATGTCACAGGAGGTATACTGTACGTTCGTACTGTACTATCTAATTGGCACAATTGCAAACGTCCTTTGCATGAGTTCCTGGATCAATTGATCCTAATTCATACAACATTTCTCGGGTCTGACTGACACAGATCCGCGGTATAACCAATGCAAATGTTATTATCATCACTTTTATAGGTTTTACATTGCTTAGGCGTATGACCTCTCATACATACATACATTAACACACGCCTTTTTCCTCAAAAGGGCAGGCAGACAGCAGAGGTATCTCTAGGTACCTCTCTACTCTGAAAAATACATTCCGGATCAATTCGTACCAAAACATTTAGTAAAATACTTAATCATTTTAAACTGATCCGTTGGCAACTAAAAATGATAATATAGTAATAAATATAGTATAAAAAGGATCATAAATTAACTAAATTAAAAAAAAAATACATAACACTATAACATAACTTAACATAACTTAGGTCACGCTTTGTACGTGAGTAGGTAAGTTGACGAAGCTGGAAGGTAAAATACGTAACGCGTAGATCACGCAATCACTGCCGTTACACCCTCCTTGAGACCTCTTGAAAAGTCTCCATGTCCTTGGTAATTAAAAACAGCACCACGAACTGTAAAAAGGTCTACACCTACCCCAACCAGCAAAATGTCGAAAAACAACAGCAATACACCCCAAAACAATAATATAAGAAGTATAAAAAGTTTCCGCAGTGACCACTTGTCACATAGTAACGTTTTTTGTTACGTTTTAGCTCTGTAACGATTTAAAACTATTTAAGTTATTAAAAACATAATGTAAACGTTTTTGTTTCCAATGTTTGTATCTCTTATATCAAAGCACCATAAAAGAACTAAATGTGTCGATAAAGGAGCAATAATGTTCTATAACTGGTTGGGTCCTTGACCTCATAGAGTGACCCTTAAACCCAGAGCAGGAATGCTGCTTATTTTTGTGGGAGAGTCCTACATGTGGATGGTTTAAGTAAATTAACGTTTATTTCGGGTATTAGCTAATGATGTCACTGCGAGTGCCGGCGACGCCCAATTTACAACGAGGTGTTTCTTATTAGCTGTGTTATTTAGGCTTGAAAATAGGTCAATGTCAGAGTTGTCAGAAGTTAATACAATTTACAATGCTTCTTCATACTCTTTCCCTCTTATTCATAATCAGTTTTTAAACCTATTTTAGTTAAAATAGCTTTTGTCTTATTTTGACGTTTGACATTTTACATCAAAGAGAACAAAACAAAAGCTATTTTAACTAAAATATGTTTGAAAAATGATTATGAATAATGATTATGGCCCTAGTGTATTTCTTACACTAGTAAATCAATAAAAAAAAATTTACATGAGTTACCTAAAACTACATGAACTAAATAACAATAATAACATAAAATTACATAAAAATCAGCCATTCGAAGTCCACTGTTGGACGAGACCTTTCCCCTCGATATATGGTTAATAGGGGGAATAAAAAAAATGTATGTTCATTTGTTTATTTTATTTTCTTAGGAAAACAAACAGTAGGTACCTAATTAAAATGTTTAACTATTCAAAAAATTATTCGCATAATGCATCTAAGGTTGCTTGCCTATTGCGATACTTTTATAGAAAGAAGAAGTAAATTCGGCATCATCATCTTTTGGACGTACACTGCTGGACGAAGCCTCCCCCATGAAAAACAATGGGGGGAATTACCATAATGCACCACGCTAGGCAGGCGGTTTGGTGATCGCAGTGTTTATGGTGGGTGAATGCTGCTGCCCGTCCCCTGGTGTAATTCCTGAGTCGGCTTTTACGACGCCCACGGGATGAGATGGAGAGGTTTATTCTTAGGCCGGATCACTTTTATAGAAATAAAAAAAAAAAAAAAACCGGCATAATCGATAAACACAATCAAATTAAATAGTAATAGAAACATGTCGAACTAGCGATGATAAGATCTTATTAATTTTAGGTGCCTTTGAGTTGAACTGATATGCTATCCATACACCGTCCATATACTGCATCAACTGTAGGTAATATTTAAGATTTAGCCCACTTTCGTCCTACATATTTGGTACATTACATGTTATATCACATTACATTACATACCACAGTATAGTCAGTATACTTAGTACAGACTGTACAATGTACATATACTAATAGTGTAAAGTGGCCTACTTTAATTTTGATCTATATGAAAACAAACCTAGATAACTCTACGGATAATTCTACATTTCTGTATCATCTTACAATTTGGAACGATCGGAATTCATTTTCCAACTCTATGAGAAAATTAATTTTTGGTGCAGAAAACTTTTATGGTTGTACTTTGCATAACTAGTTTGCTAGCTATAATAACTAGATAGTTTTATTATGAATCTAGAAGAATTGATGTTCTGAAATGAAACATACGAAATATACCAATTTTTATCTATTCTGATGCCTTAGATAGATTATGTTTTAGCCATATTTCCACAACAAGAAAAACATTAGGAACATACAAAATGGAAATTATTGTGGATTAGTAGTGCGATGAGTAGCCATGACTCTTGTTTTCATTTCACTTTGGCTGTGCTCCAATTAATATGAGTTCATGTTTCATTTTTCAGGATCGGCCCAACCCGGTACCGAGAAACCACAAGCATCGAACGAATAAACGACATTGAAGCGATCCGTACTTAGTACGAGGCCAAAGACCGTGGACGACGGGACACATTCCCGAATAACGATACGGTGACGCCAAGATGGCGTCCACCGACACTTCGACCGCCAGCAGTCAGATCTCCGTCACAGAGGAACACAAGCGAATTGTCGACGAAGCGTTCCTTAATAAGTTGAAAGGACTCGTAGAAAGGTTGCGACTTGATAATGCGACCTTGAAGAAGTCGCTCGACGTCGAGCGGAGCGAGGTCAGAGCGCTGAAGGCCCGACACGACAGCACCTTGAGATACATGAAGACTGAATACAGAAAGAAAGAAGAATTCCTAGAAAAACAACTGCGAGTCAAACCAGAAAGTTTGAACGATGAATTAGTAAATAGCAGACTCGTAGAAGCAAAGAAACTAACGACGGAAATTCAGTCTTTGAAGTCGACGAACAAGGGTCTTCAAGAAAAACTTAAGGTA
The DNA here is from genome assembly GCA_951392215.1 of Epirrita christyi. Lineage (NCBI taxonomy): Eukaryota > Metazoa > Arthropoda > Insecta > Lepidoptera > Geometridae > Epirrita > Epirrita christyi. Next base: position 13,876,965 of record OX595843.1, on the reverse strand, counting down.
AGACATCGTTTCGTGGTAACATATGACTTCCAATAAGAAAACAATGCCACTGATGAACATCCCAATCAGCATAACATAAAATATTTCTCTTATGTTGTCCATGCTTAGTGGATTTCTTTTTTTTTGATTTCGTTGCAAAGGGAATTCTTCGGTTTGACTCCAGTGCTGCAATATCCCAGCTTGATTTAGTTGTGTCAGTATGAAATTGATTCTTGGGAGGTATGGGCTTCCGTATCTAAGGCCGTAAACGATAGAACATGGGATGGGGCAGTCCTGGACCAAGTGGAAAAGTCCTCTGCCGTTGCGCAAATTTGCTGGTTTCCTGCTAATGTAGTTTGCATCAGACTGTCTTAGCAATGTCGCGTACTGAAACTGTCGCTTAACAATCACTTGTCTAATCTGCTGATCGTTGAAAACTTCTATTCGATTCTTGAGGTCCACGTAGTACTCAGGGCTGAGGCTTTTATTGAAGAGTCTAAAATCTCTGTTATGAACTCCGACGGTCAAGTTAGAGTTTACCAATTCAGACATGGTGTCTATAACGGGCCTGTACCGTGCATATGCTAGTGCAGAGAAAATGACGCCCTGAAATCCAAAAAAGTGAATATTTATATCATAGCTCAGAGGTAGGTTTTACAATATGCAGAACAATTTTATGGTTATAGAACTTACGTCGATAACACAATCCACGATCAAGGAGTACATGATGACAAGTATGATAAGAAACCGGAAGACAGGGCCCCAGAACTTAATATCGACGGTTTGCCTGATGAAGCACTTCACCAAATCCATGGAAGTCTCTCCAGCTCTTTGCTTGTCGTTGAGCTTCCAAATATTACTTTCGATCTTTCGAACAATAATTGCAAGAATAATGCAAGTAATCATGATAAATATGAATGTGAACAGCAAAAGGTTTGATATTAAATTAATCGTTGTAGTGAACGTCGCTTGCTTTTCAGAGTTTTTGACCAAGAAACATAGTCGGTCTTGTGTTAGTGGGTAGGTCGTATCAATGTAGCCGTAGTAGGAGTTTTTCAGGATTCTAGAACTTAACTCTAGATCTGAGTAGCCGTCCATCAAATCGGCTGTAACGCCGGTGGCTACTCCATCTATCAGATCACCTACTGTATTCCCATCTCTCGGTACCATAGGCACACATGTAGCGTTGAGAAAATGAATAACAGTTTTTGCCAGTAATGAATCACATAGAACCGGCCCTGTGACATCAGATACATACACCTTCCTATAGACGCTTATCCGCAGTCCATGACCGTATAAATTGTGGTATTGCTTCATCAAATAGTTGCTGATATCTTTAACTTCTGTAATATCTTGAACCTCGTTGAAAAATGGGTTGTATGTGTAGATTCTCAAGCGACCAGACCACAGAATAAGAACCGAGTTGGTGATACTCCTGCTCCAAAGTAACTGGAAATGGTTTTTGACAGTAAAGTAAAAGTAATTATCAATTGTTACCACTTCATTTACTACAAAGATGACTGCACTCCTTGGCTTGAAAACTCCTGTTCTCTTGAGGGTGTCCACGACGTAATCGCTTCTGTCTACAGTCAGATCTTCAGACGTTACCAAGTACGCGGTTTGTCCATGTTTATCGACACGCGGTTTTGTTCTAGTTGTATTTGCATCAGGGCAACCATTGAGGAGGAGAACTGGGTATCCATAGCCGTAGTTTTCAGTATACTTCAAAATTCTATTTTCGAAGTAGGTGAACTCGCAAAAAGTGATTGTGAAAAACCATTGACGGAACGCATTGTAGATTTTATTAACGACTTCATTCGCGAATTTGGCTTTTTGCGATGTGTCTGTGTGATAGGCGAACACTTCTTGGAATAAGGTGCTGTTTGTGTCCAGGGATGACGTCTGATAACACGATAGGAGTATTAAAAGCACCGTAGCCTTCATTTTCGCGTCCATCAAGGAAGAGCGTTGGGCACCAAACTGTAAGGTTTAAGGTCGTTTTGGTATTCAAAGGGGCGTTTGAAATCATTAGTGCGAATGTCATCATTCGTGCATTGTTTGGTCAATAAAAGCATGTCAATTAGGGGCTGAAGGAAAATATTGTCGTTTAATTGTTCGTTGGGTCTGTGGAATTGCTTGCTAACAACGTTATCGAATGTTTGGAGAAATTAGTGAGCCAGGGAAAATATTTGCTTTGAGTGTTCGTGTGTATATACCTAACCCACCCTTCATAGATAATAGCATGGTTGTTACAGTTAAAAGTAAGGAATTTATTTTAAATAAATCTTCGTGAGGTGACCATAAAAAGCTTGCCAGCAATGCTGTTACCCTGACCAAGCTTTCAGGCATACATATTCTTTGGCATCGTTCGCATAGCTTTATGGTTCTTAGCACATAAATACTAAAATGATTTCTGTAGTTTTTAGGCATAGATTGGTGTCGCGGTCGCCACACAGTTAAGACAGACGCTTTGTATACATCTTTCTGGAAATATAATGATGGGTACTAAATACTGATGATGTTGTTTGTATTTATAGGTCGCAAAAGCGGCGGAGAGTGCGCGAGCAAGCGAGCTCCGAGCACAGGCAGCCAAACATGCCGCGCTGGAGCAAGCCGCCAGGCGGGACGCACGCGCACAGTGCCATAAACTGGTAAGAGAAACACAAACATACTAGGTAACTAAAGAAGCCATACGTGAAGGCCCTAGGAGGCGTAGCAGATATCGCCGAAAGAGCCACACTTGTTTGGACCGCAATTACAAAAGCATATAGAAATGGGGAACGACACAATGGGGATCATCTCTTTTCATGTTTCAAAAGATTTAGACTTCACTAAGCCTGCCAAAATGATCTCCATTGTTGCGTTCCCCAATGCCACTTGCTACTGTAATTGGGGGGCAGGCCAATGCTTGGATCATCATCATCACCAGTGACGGATTAAGACAACTTGATGCCCTAATTAAGCAATCCACGCCTTTGGGCCCCCTATCCGTGTGTCAACTACACTCGAGAGCAATGAATCCGGGTCACTTAAAGAATGTTAAAAATCTCGGAAACTAAAAATGATAGATTAATGCAATAAATTGTATTTAATAGACAATGTAATACTCCTTAAATGAAGGTAAAAAAAATATGAGTCACCATACATTTTATTAACACAAAATTACATAAAGAAAAAAACTGCTGATCTCTCCTTAAAACAAAAATAGGAAACATGAAATTTTTGAACTTTATTACGATTTTCTTGAATTTTTAACCGACTTCCCAAAAAAGGAGGAGGTTCTCAATTCGGTTGTATTTTTTTTTTTTTTTTTTTTTTTTTTTTTAATGTTTGTTACCGCATATCTCCGGCGTTTATGAACCGATTTGGAAAATTATTTTTTTATTTGTATAGATATACTTCCAGATTGGTCCCATTTTTTTCAAAATCCAGTTCTGATGATGGGATCCATGAGGAATTGAGGGAACTCCTCAAATATTGTAGGCATACATATGGCGATTTTGATATTTTCAGCAACAAACCAAGCATTTGCATTCAAAAAGTATAATAATCCTTTCACCACTATGGTTTTTTCATCATTTTTTTTTCATCCAAATATTTTGTCAAATACTATGGCGGAAGTCGGTTTTTTAAATGAAAAGTTATAATACTTCGTATTGCCTCCTCGTGCTTCCATATAATGAATATAGAGCACTATCAACATGGTTTATGTACCCACATAAATAACAGATTACAAACAAAAGCAAAACCAAATGCTGTAATTTCGTAGTTCCATCTTCGAAAGTGGCCCTTTTTCAAATTTGATTTTTTTATGATATAACTTTACAATAACTAAGAAGTTTTAATACCTTCATTTAAGGAGTATTACATTGTCAATTAAATACAATTTATTGCATTAACCTAGCATTTTTAGTTTCCGAGATTTTTAGGATTCTTTAAGTGACCCGGATTCATTGCTCTCGAGTGTAGAATCGGTCTTTAAACCTTTACCCCATAAAAACATTAGTTGTTTCTAAAAAAAGATGATGAGAAAACGTACCTTAGAAGTGGAGTATTATGATTGTGAAATGACAAGTGGATTTGCGGGGGCGCCAGGCGGGGAACGGGTGGTTTGTGATTGGCTGATCGCAATTCCGGTGCATTCGAATTGCCGAATGCACTAGCGGGCAGCGAGTGGGCAAGCGGGAGCGGGGTTATGACTCTAGGTCGGACTCTATGTCAATTTAACGAATTTTCAAATTACTCCGAGAAACTTTATTTGGTGTGGTTTTTGTAGGCGTGAGAGTGAGACGTGATGACCTGAGGACGGATTTTTTTGTGCTACTTCTGGTGCCCCCCTAGACGTGATGCCCTAGGCAATTGCTTAATTTGATTAAGGGTTAATCCGTCACTGATCATCACCAGCCTGTTTACGTCCACGGCTGGACGAAGCCTCCCTCATTGAATACAATGGGGGGATTTGCTATAATCACCACGCTTGGCAGGCGGATTGGTGTTCGTAGTTTGGTGTACTCAGGTAGATGCTGCTGCTCATCGCCTGGTGTAATTCCTTAGGTTTTACTATATCCACGGGAGGAGGAGGGGTCTATGTTTAGGCCGGGTATGCCACCGCATTCTTGGATTGTAGGCATTCTATGTTGAATTTGACATTTTCTTACAAGATTGTGTCAAAGTTCTGTCAAAACTGACTCTATTTGACTGACGAGATTTTGTATGAAAATGAAAAAAAATCTTGAGTTCGACGTTAGTACCTACGTCTTTCTACAATACGATTGGCCGCATGATATTGGTATTATTCGGTAAAATCACTAACTGGAGCAAGCAAGCCGGCAGAGGTAAACATAGAGCAGCTCATTATGTTCCCACTGCTGGGACTTGGAGCCTTTTCTCGATAACAGTGAATCAAGCAATCACGCAAAATCCAAGTGGCTAAAAGGAGGTTGATAAAACGCATACTTGGGCCCTACCATTTGCGACCTATTTTATAGCTGACTGTATAACATCTGCCGTCTTAAGAATCCGCCATTGCCAGAATCTGCCATTTCAATAATCTGCCATTTCTAGAATCCGCCATTAACCGAAAAAAGGAAAAAAAAATACAAATGTAGTGCCTTTTACATTTGCAGCAGCAACGTTACGTGCGCTATATGTTTTTAACAGGCACTATTAAAAATACGATTGTTTTAATTTAGGTTGTAAACTTGTTGAACTTGTATTTAATCTCGTAAGCCAAGAATCGGCTTCAATCTGGTGATTAATTTGTTTGCTTAAAATAATATTTATTTATGCAATTAATGTTTTTTTCACAGCTGGAGGAAATTAAATCGAAAGAGAGGGTGATCATACAACTAAGGCGAGAAGAGACGCGGAAGGCAACCACACAAAATCAGGTATGTACTATAATTAACTCATATAAATTAATAATAATATAGCATTTATAAGTAGAAATACCTACGTTAGCAATAGACAAGGAGAATTACCCAGAATTTAGGCTCGATCATGTTGTACATAATGAAGTGAGAGGTGTTGGTTACCCAATAACGGATAATATGGAAGATTTTAAGAGGAAGTCAGAGCCGTCACTAATATCTAGACCCGTGGTACGTTAGTGTCATAAAGCATTATATGGTTGTACTCAAAGTCAAAAGTCAAAGTCAAAAAGAATTTTATTCATTGAAATCACAAGGATCATTTTGAATCGTCTTATAAACTAAAATTACTCCTGTTCCAACGCGACTAAGCCTAGAAGAATCAGTCAACAAACACGGCTTGGCTTACAAAAATGGTCCGTCTTACCACTAGGTGAGAAGCTCCTGTGTGGTGCCTCGGAGCAAGGAGTTGCTGATACATAGTAAATGAGAACTTAAAAACCTTAGGAAGGTAGTCAAAATTAAATAAACATCAGCAAAAAAAAATATGCAAGACAGCACACGCTACGCTTGTTATACTGATCATCAAAATTTGATGGAGTTTGATGAAATAATAGCCAAACTTCGTTCATGTACAAAAGGGCGTAAGCGCCAGTAACCTTCTCTTAAGTATAATTGATTATAATTTGTATTAGTGTGTATCCATGAGAGAAGGTAAAAAAGAGGTGCGTAATATTAGTTTTATAAATGCGAAAGTTAAGTAAGTTAGAGTAAGTCTGTTACTCTTTCATGCTGAAACAGCTTAGAGCGATTTGGTTGAAATTTAGAATGGACATAGCTTAAGCCCTGAATTAACATAAATGCTACCGTTTATCCCGATATTCCCACCGGATCGAGACTTATGCAGGTGGAACCAGTTGTTATGTAACTGCAATCTAAAAACCATCATTCATAGTAGAAAGAAACCCAAAAGAACTAAAAAACAAGTGAATTAAGATGATAATAACACATAGCAAATCAATAATTAATTCATTCATTCTTTAATTAGTTCATTCATTCATTAATTTTTTCATTCATACATTAAAATCCTCAAAAATCCTTCCCCACCATTAGCCCCTAAACTCAATAATCACTAAGGAATGTGTAAATTTTAAAATCAATCCCTTGCCGTGAGAAATAGCCTGCGGTGACCATGTGGTCCATAATGACGGTGCTACTTAGGGAGTGGCCGAAATTAATTTCTAAAGCCTCGGGTCTGGGCCTTAAGGAATGTCTGAAATTTCCGTTTCGATATGATGAAGTCTACTGAAGTCCGCGCCGCGCACCGAGAATAACACTCATACATGATTAAGAGCATCTAAATTGCTTGAAACCTCGGGTCGTATACTCAAACATAATCTACGTAAGTTAAACCGGTTAAAATCTATCTATTTATGATGAAGTCTCCTTAGAGTTGAACGTTTGGAAGTTTTTTCTTGAGGAATTAAATTGGCAGAATATTTTTCGGAGTTTAACACGAAATTTCCATTTTATTTAAATAGCTGGCTGTCTTCTATAGCATCATCATCATTATCATCAGCCGTTAGACGTCTGTTGGAAAAGGCCTTCCTCATAAAATGCAAAGAGGGATTTGGCATAATCACCACGCTTTAATAGGATTGGTGATCGCAGTATTGGTACTTTAAAAATGCGCGCTACTCAAAGTGCTCATACTACGTACCTAACGGTTCATTACCTTACCTTATATGTTAATGTTACTTATATAAATCGCAAAACTTCGATTTATAAAGTGCCCAACATTTATAAAACATTGCAATTTTGTCCAAAAAAAATGTATTTTTAATTTTTAGCTGTATTTTTACTAAACTGTGTTTAGTCTTAATAATTTGTATAATTTATAAGAAAAAAGACCTTTAAAAAAAAGTAAGTATTTGTATTGAGTATGTACTCAGGTGGATGCTGCTGATCATCTCCTGGTGTAATCCTTTAGTCAGCTTTAACGATATCCATGGAAGGAAAAGGGGTTTATTATTAGACACTACGAAAATTACTCTAAATAATACGTTCAATAATATAATCACTGTTGCCAATAAAAAAAAAACAATAACAATGTTATCAGTAAGTACAGTTTTTTCCGGTAAAATATTTTTATCCAATTAGTTCAACTGGTTGAACTAAAAGTTAGACTTGTTGGCATCGATCGAAAAACCCAGCAGGAAAATAATATATTTTTTCCCCAAAATTATTAATTACAATATGCCATGGAAAAATAATCAAATAACGGAATAGTATAGCAAAATAGCTTCATGTAAGTAATATAAACTTGTAGTTTTTTTCGTGGTTGCGTGATTCTTGATGTCATTGTTCGTGGGTTCGTGGTGGCGTTACTCACTTTATTTAAACTAACTAACATCGAATTTTTTTAACTAATTTAAAAAACGATATAACCTACTAGCTTTACTAGTAGTAGGTACTAATATTAGTTACTATGATTAACTATAATTACTATGGTACCATAACACCCTAACTACTACAGTTAGGGTATTATGGTACCATAGTAATCGTAGTTCCTGATAAACACGATACAGTGTATGGGATTATGACTACGTATGAGTCTGTTGGGTGTTATGTTATGTTATTTTAATCGAGTAACATTTCCATGGAGTCTTTACAGCCTGTACTACTCTCCAAAATGTAAATTTTGTACAAAGCAGATTTGCAACGTAGGTAAATAATATATAACAGCCACCCAACAGTCACATATATGTAGTCCTGATCCCACTCTATAGGATTCCCTTAGTCATGGGTATCAGGAACTATGCGTACCATGGTACCATAACACCCAGATCAGGAACAAATATTTGCGGATCATACAAACATTTGTCCCTCAGCGGGAATCAAACCCGCAACCTATCGCATCCCAGCCGGATACTCGCCCACCGCGTAACAGAGGTCATCAAAGTAGATTATGAGTAGTTTTTGTGATTTGTCATGTACAGGGACATGTACATGACAACTCAGAAACTACCTACCGTCATGTTACCTACGAATTCAGCCAGCTTCACATTCTAGCATGGTGACCGTGACTATCTTTATTTAAAACACCGTAACCGACATAACTTTAAATTACATACGATTAGATACGCGTTTGAACAAAATCGTGTAATTTTGTTAACATTTACGCGTTCAAAACAAGACACCGTTACTTTATAATATTGCCCGATTACTTGTAATATCTGCGTGGCTACTCTTCGCTCTACTCTAATCCTAATTCAGGATTTAGTGGCATGTTTGTCGTCAGAGAGTACTAGGTTTCTTGGTCATTTGGTAATCTTGAACTAAGTTCTAGCGCACAACAATTCAACACACAAACAAACAGTTCTAATCGCAATCCAGTTTCAATCCTAACAACGCTTGTTTGGCACTCTTGAACCAAATCGAGTTTGAAATCGAGATAGAGCACGCGTGTTGACTCGTGACGAACAACAGAGACAGAAAGTCGATTTCACTTAGTTCCATAAAATTCCACCAATGTCCATACCAAATTGTGTGCCAGTAGTGATTTCAAGAGTACCAAATGACCAAGGAATCTAGTACTCTCTGACGACAAATGACTCTAAATCCTGAATTAGGATTGGAGTAGAGCGTCAAGAGTAGCCACACTGTTCTTGTTAACGTTTTACGTTTACGAGCTTTTTTAAACTTTCTTTGAAATTAGACTTGCGATTCATCATGAGTCCATTATTTTTAGAAACCGCAATTTACCACAAACTAATAAAACATAGGTAAAAATAATCCTCAATGGTTTAGTATATATGTAGTTATATACATATAGTTTATGAGAGCTCTAGTTTTTTATTTTTTATACTACTTCTAAAGCAAAAGTAGTTACCGTATCCGTCTGTAGCACCAGAGGCATCACAAGAGGCATCTAGTAATGCTACCTCGATGGAGGGGTGCGATTTTTGAAAGTCATTGAATGACTAAATATCATCAAAAAGGCCGCAATTCACCTTTTTTTCAGGACAGGCACGGAGGAGGCACTTGTATTGATATCAAAGGTAGAAGAGTTTAGTCATCAATAAAATAAATAAAAATAAATAAATGCTTGACATTTCACGCAACAAAAAATGAGGTTTTCAATGAGGTTCAGATGTATAGGAATTTGGAAATCGTGGAATAAACGACAATTTTACTGATGTTTAGTCGATCGATGACTTACAAAAATTGCACCTCTGCTAGGTAGAGATTGTAGGGTCTCTAAACAAGAATAAATATTTTACTTGCACGTAAGGCCTTGGTGACGTGGTGTGTCCGGTCTTAGAATAGACCCCACAGTCTCCTCTTGTGAATGTCATGAAAACCGACTGAGGAATTACCTGGGGATAGGCAGCAGCTTCCACCTGAGTACACACCAATACTGCGATCACTGATCCGCCTGCAAAGTGTGGTGATTATGGCAAATCCCCCGTTGTTTTGGGGGAGGCCTCGTTTGACAGTGGACATCTAACGGCTGACGATAATGAAACAAGGAAACAAAAAAATGTTACTAAGTAAGTTGACTTTAAATACGATACGAATTGACGATTTTTTGGTCAACTCAGCCCACACCTCACTCAGCCCGCGGGCCGAAATATCCACTACGAAATTTATATAATTTTTTATAGTCAACTCAGCTCGCGGGCCATATCAACCCTTTTGAAATATTTTTTCAGGTTTTGGTCAACTGACCTCTCTCAGCCCACTTGTATTTGATTTTATCAGTGGTCTAGGAACAGCAAAACAAAATTTTGCAAGGAAATACTAAATCGTTTCAGTGAGGAAGCGTCAGGAAGTTTCAAATTACTCCAACTGCCGATGACTATACTTCCTTAATAGATTTTTCGCTAATTAATAAAGAAAAGCGTAAACAGACGAGTTTTTTGTCGAAGTATAGACCGCACGCAGTTTACAATACATACTTTGAGCTTTGAGATATTTACAACATGCGGGATATTGACAACAGGCGGGATCTTGAAAAAGTATTGTATTATGAGGCTTGTGTGGTCTTGCATTGAAGAAACATTAAGAATTCTTTATTAATCAGTTCAGTCACTTGCAAGCTCAAGCCAGCCAGCCAGACAGAGTTTCGCTGCGGCAGAGAGCGCACGCGCGGCCATCTTTATTTCTCAACTGTCACAGAACACCGCGTTCCGTTTTCAAAAATAACGTTCAATAACCGTATGTGCTTAACTTTTTAAAAACATTAATTTGTTGTATGTGGACTGTGACCTTTTGTGTTGTGTTTTTTTTTCTGAACCACTGTGACCTGTGAAGTCGTGATCTTACATTTGGACTCTGATTCGGATTTACTTTCTATCTATCGCTGTAAGTATTATATTATCGCTTAGATTAAAGATAGGTTAGAGAAAGTTCATCTTGTAAATAAAGCATTGTACCAATTAATTTTACAATAAGAATCCTATTAGAAACGAGCTAAGATGTAAACACACATATTGCTAAAATATCGGTCATTGAATACATTAATAGGTAATGTTTACAATTCGTATTGAATTTTGTATAAAAGGATTATAATAGATGAGTTTTTAACACAATTAGGCGATGTTATTAACGTCGCCTGTACACACAATAATTATTTTAAGGAAATTTAATCAATCATACATAAACAACCGAAATACCTACACGTTATCGCTGAACACCAGTTAGTTAACAGGAAATAGAGATAACTATTGTTTGAAATGCGTATTTGTGGCAGTGTAGATGAAGCAGAGGCTGGGACGTATTTAAAAAAAAAACTGTATTTGAAACTCAACATCTTAGCTTATGAAACTAACGACATTGTACATAACTATATTTTCGTTTAGTTTTTGTGTATTAATTTCTGTGTCAGGCTGATAAATTTGTTTGTTTGACACATATTTGACCTACAATTTATCAATGCCATCTAATAATGCTGGTAAAATTAAGCAAAATAAAGTTCGCATGTTTGAACGCCACTTTCATTTTTATACCGTTATCTACCTACATGTCTGATCCTCTATAAATAAGTATTTCATGGCACGAATATTCAGTCACCTTGTCTGTTTATGATTATTACAGCTAATATTGTTGGAATTAGGTACAATTTAATTAATTATTTTGAAGTTGATGAATATTTTCAGACTGCTAACTTTGTGAAAGGATTTAATGTCTGCGTAGACTGGATAATTGTTTTATTGGAAATTGTTCTCATTCGTATTAAATTGGATTTTGGTCCTCATCTTATGATTTTTACTAAAAGATAGGTAGAGTTCAATTATGTTAGCAATCGAGGTGTAAATTAACACTAGTATTAAAAACGAGATCCCACAACACACCTAATACCTAGGTACATGATGCTTTTGAGAATATTCCAGTACATAAACGAGCAAGATGTAATCAAAGGTATATAATATATTATACACACGTTTATAATATATATATAAGAGAAATATTCGTATAGGTGTAACTTTAAAAAAGATGGGACACTTTATATGGAAGCTAGAATTTTGCTAGAATTTTGCTAGAATTTTGCTAGAATTTTGCTGTTAGAGCTTTGATACTCCTTGGATACTTGCAGCAACAAAGTAATGCCGGTATTATTGGTATTAATGCACAATATTATAGGTAATTTATTTAAAATATACAATTTAAATATATTATTATAATATTCGAAATAAATACAAAAACTATAATACTACTAAAAAAAAACTATAGCGTGTTGTGACTGACTGACAGTGACAGCCAACGCACAGCCACCTTATGTCTCTATCATGGAAGAATCATTCTTCCGTGGTCTCTATGAATGGCTTCGTTACCTCATAGAAGAAGTCTTTCAAAATTAACCTCCTAAGGGGGTGCAAAGAAGAGTTGATGTTTGAATGGAAAAACTGTCATTTGAATAAAGTCGCGAACTTTTCACTAGTTTCCAATAACTCTAAAACTAACTTCACAAAGCTACTTAGTTCATATCGACAGTTACTACAGATTACAATTATGTCCCACTTCCTAAGCTGTTGTTAATAACACATAATTGTTATTGAAATCCTGGTAATTGCGCTTTCAAACACGATTATGTCCATTGAAGTCTGCCTGCTCCACTACACTATAAATCAGGAGCTAGTGGCGGTTTCCTTACGTCAATGTGCGAGTTTTGCTGTAAAGCACGTTAATATCCATTAGCAGTTCACCTGTTCCACACTGTTCCACTACAGATAGGTCGGGAGCCACTTGTAATCAACTAAAGAGGTCATTATGTGCAAGTCAAACAGATAGTTATATGCTAAGTTCTAAAATCTACTCGTAATAGACCAAAGTAGAAATCGGATTTATTCGTTTTATAAGATATCTTTAAGACAATGATTAGGGATGACATTACTAGTGACAAAGCCCGTTGGACGTGTATGCCTTCCATTATACTTCGATATTGTTTCTCACAACTGCAACTTTGCTACCCCTGGATGGATTGACGTATGAAAAATATCACTGGCTCTTCTATAGGTATTCTTGCAATAAATATCTGCCAATCTGTATAACTTTCTAGTCGACTGTGTAGCTGTTGTAATTCGCTTTCATAACAGAGATTCTACAAATGGATGATTTTATCATTTAATTTGGGAAGCAATTCATTTTTGTATTGAGGAAGTTGCGATTTAATGTAAGTGATGTTAGAGGGATCGCGTCTGCATCCGGTTTTGAAGAGCACCTCTTATAGTAGCTAACTGTACCTATGTAAGTTTTGAACATGGCTTAGGGGGCTACTCGCGCTATCTGAAACTCGTACGGAAAAGTATAGTGCGTGTTATTAGTGGTCCACTTGCAATAATGCCGAGAAATATCAAAGGCCCAATTCTCTAATTTTAAAACATTCCAGTCACAATATAATCTCGTGTCAGTCGCACTGTCTCGTATAGTAACTATTACTTAATCTTCGCGTATACATGTGAAGATTAAGTAATAGTTACTATATAGGTGACAGCTGACAGTGCGACTGAGACGAGATTATACTGCGAATTGAATGTTTTTAAATTAGAGAATTGGGTCTCTGATACTGTGCGGGTTTAGTTTTCAAAATTGTATTGCTTGCACGAAATATTTGGTTCTACTTGTTCATCAGCCGGTAGCCATCCACAGCTGGATGAGGCCTCCCCTATAGCATGCATAGCGTGAAATGGGGGGATTTGCCATAATCACCACGCTTGGCAGGCGGATTGATGATCGCAGTTTGGTATTTTAGTACTCAGGTGAATGCTGCTGTCCATTCCCTGTCGTAATCCCTTAGTCGCCTTTTACGACTTCCACAGGAGTTGGAGGAGTCCTATTCTTAGTCAGAGACTACCACGTCTAAATATTTATTGAAATATTTCGCAATTTTCATAAGCAAACAATATAAATATTGTTCACAGGGTAAACAAAAATTTGCCGATAGTTGTCGAATTTTTATGTCGCATACTATATGCCACAATGTCCAGCAGAGATGTATTTTAGAAAATTTGAATTTTAAAATATTTCAAATATTTGATCTCATTAGATATATCGATTCAGAGTATAATACTTGCTGAAATAGACAGGGGAATGTTCTGGAAACGAGTAAAATTAATTTACAAACATCGTTGAGACGGACACAAACAATTACTTGTTTGTGTTTGATATTATGATGAACAGCAGATGCATGACATTGTTGAACGATCAGTCATTGATCATTTGATGAACGGCCTTATTACAAAACATGGCCTATACTTATACCCCCTTATTCATAATCATTTTTTAAACCTATTTTAGTTAAAATAGCTTTTGGTTCGTTCTCTCTGATGTAAAATGACATTCGTCAAAACAAGACAAAAGCTATTTTAGCTATCAAAGTTTTAAAAATGTAATATATCAAAGTCATGTTTGCTCTAAATTTGGTACACGCAGCCTTCTAAATAATTCTCATAGTCATAGTTTTAAAAATGTCAAATAACTTGATAAAAGAGTACTCGAGTGATAGTAATGCACTCAAGATAACCACAGATAAGAAATGTACACGACTATAAATGATAAAAATGCAGCAGCTGTAAACGAATAAGATTTTAAAGAAATTACGCAAAATTATCTCATGTTATCAGTGCTCTCAATACTCACAAGGACGGCGCGACCTAAGAATCAAATAGAACTTTTACCTACGTTACCTATTAAAGATTCTTTAATTTTACGTAAAGTTTTGATGCATATCAGTGCCTGTAAGAAATATATTTCAGCGATAAAGCCACCCATTGTACAATGTGAATTCACCATCATCAACATCAGCCTATAGAAGTCCATGCTGGTAATAGGAAATTTTTAAATTTTGCAAAATAACGATTTTGGGTAGGTGCTCTCGTCATCATGCCAGCTTCTGAGTCCTCTAACTCCTGTGGATGTCGTAAAAGACAGCTAAGGGATTACGCCAGGGGATGGACAGCAGCATCCACTTGAGTACTTAACAAACTGCGCTCATCAATGCGCTTGCCAGGCGTGGTGATTATGGAAAATCCCCGTTGCACGCTATAGGTTGTACGCTATGCATGCTATGGGGGAAACCTTATTTAAGCTTGAAATTTGCTATATGGGGGTTTTTGGGGGCGAAAAATCGATCTAGCTAAGTGTCATCTCTGGGAAAACAAGTTCTTCCGAGTCACCCAGGTGCTGTTTCATAATATGTTATTTTATTCTGCTAGACAAAAGGAATACCTTCACGTTTCCATCCCTTAGCTCAGAAGTTTAACTTTCCATCTTCTAGGTTCTGTAAACTTCTGTAGGTCATTGGAAGTTTATTATTTGATTATTTTTATACAGTTTATAGACCGCAATAGGCTCTTGATGTGAAGTAGGTATTCCGACAAAAACCGTTCTGCCGTTCACCACGCGACCTCGTCAGTCGATTGTTCGACGGAAACCGAGATGGAATAGAAACGTATTGTTTTTCTTTAATTTGTTTATTTGCATTGAATTGAATGCTAGTGTGAAAAAGCCTTTAAACTTATCGTTAGCAAACGTTTTGCTCTTTAGGTGGCTTGGAAATGCTCTTGCAAAAAGGATTTTTAAAAGAACCACATTTACGGGTTTTTTGTTATCCTATAACATATATATATATTATATAAATTAGTTATATATATTATAAGTTTTGTGACATTCAATATTACGATTAATTATTATTATTACAACTTAATTAACTATTACTATTACAATGACATGGTAATGGATGTATTTATCTGGTACCTACTTGTGGGAACTAAATTATTTGTATGTCATAATGTATGACTGAGTATGTTCAAAACAAATAAATTATCTTTATCTTTATCTTTTATCTTCATCTATAACATCCCTCATCATCATCATCCTTTAGGCATCCACTGCTGGACGAGGCCTCCCCCATAAAATACAATGGGGGGAATCGCCATAATCACCACGCTTGACAGGCGGATTGATAATCGAAGTATTAGTGTTGACTACTCAGGTGGATGCTGCTGCCTATCCCCTGGTGTAATTCCTTAGTCGGTTTTCACGATATCCATGAGAGGAGATGGAGGAATCTATTCTTAGGCCAGATATACCACAGCGAGCACCATAGGGATCTTGATAGATGACAAACTAGGCTGCTTACAAAAATCTATTAGTCCAAGTAGCACTTGAAACTTTTCTTTGACAATAAGTGACCTGTCTTAAGGGTTTCGAAGTATCCATCTCAGTGCTCATAGTTTTTTTAGCATAGGTTGGCCATAGATATATATTCTACCAGGGTGCAGCACTAAACCCAATTCTTGTTTCTTTGCTATTAATAGGTAGGTTTTCTATTTTTGGTAGGTAACTTTGATGCGTAAGGTTTCTAATACCCACCCACACAAACCTTTTCATCTGCTGTTTTTTTTATACTACTTGGCAAGCAAACTAGCATACGGCCCACTTGATGGAAAGTAGTTACCGTAGCCTATGGACGCCTGCAACACCAGAGGCATCACATGCGCGCTGCCGACCCTGAGACATAAAGAATGAAAAGTCTCATGTGTCTGTAATTTCACCGGCACCCGTAGCCTTCAAACCGTAACAGCAATGCGAGCACTACTGCTTGGCGGCAGAAATAGGTACGGTGGTAGTACTTCTTCGGACGAACTCTTTCACAAGAAGTTCTACTACTAACAAAACTCGTTCGTGTTCGTGAAACTGTTCCACTATGAGAAACATTTTGAAGAATACCGACTCTTCAATAACAGTATTCATTATTCAATTCAGTTCTAATTTACACCACCTTTTGAAATCAATGAGGTATCTCGAGGTACAACCGTTATGCTCATCTACCAAATCGAGAAAAACCTGTATTTAGCACTCTATGCTTTCCCAGATACGGTTCATAACAGCGTTGGCGTCTCTAAGATGCTTGAAAACTGAATTATCAACTCTTTTTTCAACTCTTTACAGTTCAAAATAGAGTTAGCTTCTCTTAGTTGCATTGTACAGGTATCGTTTTGTACCATGTTTGTTTAGATGAATTGAACAGCTGAGTTTAAAAGTAAATAGAACAGTGTTCCTCCGCAGACTTAAGTGGTTACAAATTATTGTAAAGAAAGGGATAGGTACAAGTTTTTAATAAGGCTTTGAGAGCAATGGCATTTGTAAGCCCAGGGCCCGTTTGAAAAAACGATCATTTATTTAGGTTAAAACTCCCCTTTTCGAAGAAAAATAGTAAAAACTACGTCAGGTTATACTCGTACGTGTTTGTGTGTCTTCGATTGGGCCCAACTTCTGCCTGGAATAGTATATAATAATGTGAATTCAAATCGGTAATAATCAATGTATGAATTGTTACTTGTTGGGCAATTTTCGCTGGTATAAGATTTGTCCTGGCTGCTGGCTTATTTAGAAGTTATTACAGGAAGAAAACTTTAGCCGAGTTGGTCGTGGAAAGCAATGGCGGCGATGAGCTCACCACTTATCACGTCTATAATACTCCTGTGATCACCTGTGACAGCCACGGTGAAAAGAGGCCCTTTGAGGCTCTGCCTACCGGGCAAAAAGCGGGGGAAAAGGCGTGTGTTTATATGTATGTATATATGTATGTATGTATATATGTATGTATGTATATATGTATGTATGTATATATGTATGTATGTATATATGTATGTATGTATGTATGAATACACTTACGACAATTTTTGGACATCTCTGTTAAATTAGGCATAAAAATTGCGTAGGAGTCGATACTCTGTCTGTCTGGACCTTGAAAAAATAGTGTAAGAGTTTCGTCTCACGTTTATTTAGCACCCAAATGTTAATTGGACCATTTCGTAGGAAGTATTAGTTACCCAACCGCGAGACAATATTGTGTTATGACGCTTGGTACATTTGGAGCTGTGAATTACACTATCACGATGTGAATGCAACATGTCTTTTGAAATAATCTATTTTGACCATTCATTACTTCATCAGCTGGTGTCCACTGCTGGACAAGACCTCCCCATTCAATGGGAGTGTTTGCCATAATCACCACGCTTGGCAGGCGGATTGGTGATCGCAGTTTTGATGTTAAGTACTCAGGATGCTGCTGCCCATACTCTGTCGTATGACATCCATGAACGAGTTGGAGGAGTTATATTTTTAGGCTATTTTTAGGGGATTGGCAGCAGCATCCATCTGAGTACTTAAAACCAAACTGCGATCACCAATCTGCCTTCCAAGCTTGATGTTTATGGCAAATCCCCCCATTGCACGCTATGCATGATGGGGGAGGCCTCATCTAGCAGTTGATGACTACCGGCTGATGAACAAGTTATTTAATTAATCTTTAGTTTCCCTGTGAAAAGATAATTCTCACACAAATCAAATATTCACTACTTAACACGTTTTTACCAAGTGCCTAAAAAGGTATCATTATACATGTAAAGCCGTTTATGTAATAGCTCTAATTATGTCTCCTATTACGTTAATAGACAGTTTTCTTCAATCGTGGGAACTGTTAAATTGTCACGCAGAAAACCATGATGAATTTTAAATCCAAATGTCTTAAAAAAATTATTAGTACGAGCCAGACTCACGCCTTGAGGGTTCCAACCCGTGGTTTTTTTCGAAATTGTTCCCTTTTCAGATACTTTTTCTTACAAACTTCACCATCTCATTTATGCGGTAAAAAATATGAAATTCCTTAAAATCGACTTTTTTTATATTTATGTCACAAAGCCCAAAATTGAGAATTAATTTATTGAGAAATTGAATAATAAATAATAAATAAATAAGTGCTGGACATTTCACACAACATTATCTAGCCCCAAGCTAAGCAGAGCTTGTGTTATGGGTACTAAATAACTGATATACTTAATACAAATACATTACATAGATAGATATATTTTTATTATACATAGAAAAATAACCAGAACACCCTGAACAACTATCTGCGTCGCAGGCGAACCTTCACCAGCCGCGCCATAGAGGTCAGAAAAATTAAAATTTAAAAAATTCAACAAAATCAAATTAAAATTAAAACTTCAAATTGAACTGAGCTATCAGCTCACAGACATAAACATATCTACAGGTCCTTAGACAGTGAAGTCTCCTTGGCCGCCACTAACCTGAATAGGTTATAATATGTATGCCTGTTCATCGTCGGAAAACTCTTTTAATTCCGTTCCTAACAAAGCACCGCGGCTAATTAGCAACTAATTATTCCAGTCGTCGACATACTAATCAAAGTTCCGTCCTCACTCAGTGAGGTGTGTAGAGAAACCCTTCCTTGTAATTAACTCAACCGGGTTCTAATATGTAATACTTGTCTAGAGAAACTTACTTAATCGGAGGTGTAATTTTTTGCAAAAGGGCGTTTAAGTGCATTTTTACCATCTCATCGCTAAAAAATATCTCGGTATGAATGTGGATGCAAGAATTCTTTAGTACTGTTTTTAAGAATTTGAATTTGTGTTTTGGAAAGTAATTTCTGCAAAGCATATTTTCTTTGCTAGTTTTTGTAGTATTTAAGTTTAACTTAAACTAAATCTTTAAAGTCTTGTGTTCAAGGAACTTAATTATATTTTAAATCATCACGTTCTATGCAGCGGTTTTATTTAGCAGAAATAAGCAACAACAAATTAGAAAAGAAACACTAATGAATAAGTAGAAAGTTTAAAATTAGACGTGAATTTGTATATTTAATTCTAACCGTATTTCAATGTTGACTTGAAATATGTTCTGGTATTCTGTATTGTTCAAGCTGCCTGAAATTTATAATTTTTTCACATGCAAAAAATATCTAAATCCACTTTTGAACCAAAAGTACCTAACCAAGATTGCGTGGTTTGTTTATTAAAGAATGTAATATAGCGATGATTGAAGTAATAATCTCAGCCCGTCGTGTCTCAACTTTACAGCTACAAAGACCGCCAGCATCAACACATCACAGAGACTATCACACAGAGACTAGCCTCCTTATTCATAATAGCTTTTGTTTTGTTCTCTCTGATGTAAAATGGCATTCGCCAAAACAAGACAAAAGCTATTTTAGCTATCGAAGGTTTAAGAATAGATTATGAATTAGAGGGTAAGGCTTTACAGGAAAGTGTCACACCACTTCACACACGTTTGCCGTTGTGTTTTCTGACTCGCCTAGATGAACTTGTCCATCATTGTCACATATAAATTTCCAACTGCCTATATGCAAATGCAGTGGATTGCTAACCGGTCAGTTTCCAGGTTAACTGGCTAATGACATTGCATTAATTGTCTAGTTTTCACGTCTGTCCGGTTAGCACACATTTATTGTGAACATGTGGGTATATTTCAATTGATTTGTTGGTGGTTGAGGCACAATTTTATCGTTTCAAATCGGTGTATCTAATGCGTAGATCATCTTAATGTGATGTGGTCTGTGTTCAAGTCGTAAGTTCATGTTAGTGAAAGGCACTAACAGCCACAGAACAAAGGCCCAATTATCTTATTTATAAATCATTAAATTCACAGTAAGAATATCTTCTCAGTCCCAATATGTCGTAGTAACTATTACTTAATCTTCGCGTATGCATATGAAGATTAAGTAATAGTTAGTAACATTGCGACTGAGACGAGATTGTACTGTGAATTGAATGTTGTATAAAAAGAGTCAAATATAAGATCTTGGGCTGAATTCTATATACCTAGTTAGATGTTGCATAAAAATATTTTTAATTCAACATCGGTCTTTGTAGTCCATCCTAATAATGATGATCTCCTAGCACTACATGAAGTAGACAGCAGAAAGAAATTTCAGGCTTTACGTCACGTTCGGTTGAACTTATCTGAGTTCGTTGCTACTTATATTGAATGCACGTACCTAACTGTTATACTGTCTATGAATCTCTTTGCCTACCTCTCTTCTTACCTATATCGCAGTAGATCTAACTAACTATAATGTCTACTTCATGACTAGTCATAAACGCGACTAGGCATTAGGTACATCGATTTGAAACGGTATTTTAGCTAAGAAGTTAACTTTATTTATTGAATATCTGTGTATTTTGCAAGCCTACTTTGTACCTAGTAAATATACAAAAATAGATAAATATTTCAGTTTATTTATGTACTTATGTAAATAATAGTACACTTAATAATACTAACCTACTAAAATTGTAAAATCTTTTTAGTTAAAGTTTGAAAAACCAATACTAATTGTGTTTTTTTTTGTTCTGTTAAATCTTCGAGCAATACGGAAGGGAGTAGCCATTCGCAGCGTTCCCCTCTGTCAAACTACAAGCCAAAGTAGGCATATGCGTTTAATAAAACTTACATTCATTCTTCCGTGTAAAACTAGTTGTTATTCTGTGCAAGGTTTGTTAGTGTGAGTGTCGTCATTACAATATTGTATTTGGATGTGTATATGCCCCCCCGCAAAAAATTACAAAATTATTTGAATGGTATATTGCTAAGGCTACTCCCTTCCGGCCCGCGGGAGGAAGTCCGTGTTGCTCGAAGTGTTAAATAATAGAAAATTATTTGCATTAATGTGATTTAGGTCTGTTTTGGATTAATTTTATTCAAGTCTTTACCCAAGTTTACTTACCTGAATGACTTTACATTTTATCTGTGCATCGTAATGAAAATTTGAAAGAACTTACGATATAAATCAAGATAATTTAAAATAATACCCTTCATAAAAGCTTTTATTTTAGAAGCTTTGTTCAACCTGTTATCTTTCATATCAAAGAAACGGCGTCTACCTTAAAAGCGTAAACACAATATAAGTAATATAAAATTGGTCGATAACCCTCCATTCAGTAAACATTGGTTTTCAAGCGATAATAATCAAAACGTGGGCTGCTGGTTCATTGAACTCAACAGCATTGGATTAAAAATAAGTTACGAATTAAGTTATAGAGATTACAACACTTTTAGTGAGTTAATTTTAAGGTTGATTATGTTTTGCGTCGGTGCTAGGATTTATTGATTTTTCACGCAGTTGTTGAGAAAAAGATATTAAATTCCTATAAAGTTCTCTGTGGGAAAAAATACATTCCTTCATCAATAACGTATAGTCTTATATTTTGTCTTAATTTTTAATATAACGTGATTGCCAATTAATTATAACCGAATTTAGAACCTCCTTTTTTTGAAGTCGGTTAAAAATTTAGCTCTATAAGATCTCGATAGATGATGATTTGGATTTCGATAACTACTTTTAAGACACTGACAAGTCAAATTCTGTCACTATCTAACTCATTCTAATATATAACATTTCATTTAAAAAACCGACTTCCGCCATTGTATTCGACTAAATAATTTTGGATGAAAAAAAAATGAGGAAAGAACCGTAGTGGTGAAAGGATTATGTTGCTTGGTTTGTTGCTGAAAATATCAAAATCACCATATGTATGCCTGCAATATTTGAGGAGTTCCCTCAATTCCTCATGGATCCCATAATCAGAACTGGATTCTGAAAAAAATGGGACCAATCTGGAAGTATATCTATTCGAATAAAAAAAGAATTTTCCGAATCGGTTCATAAACGCCGGAGATATGCAATAACAAACATAAAAAAAAAAACAACCGAATTGAGAACCTCCTCCTTTTTTGGGTAGTCGGTTAAAAATTCAGATAAGTTAGAACGTGTCAGAATAGCGTTCGCGAAACAAAAAGTAAGTGAAAATCACGAAACAAACAATAATTGCTGCGTAATAGAAAATATTAATTTATAAATACATACATAAACACGCCTTTTTCCTGAAAGGCAGAGCCTCAAAGGGCCTTTTTTCACCATGGGTTGCACACGATTTTATATATCGCGAAAATTTATCGATATCATGTTTTGGACTTGTTTATGTATACCCTTGGAAATATGATGAAGATCAACATATATTTTTTTCGCTGTCATAAACTGTGTAACTTTTGCTTAAAATTCGTTCAAGTGAAGCCTATTTTACTCTTGTCAGTCATTGATGGGCCTGAACCATAGTATAGGTAGGGTACTAACTCATAAATTCACCCAGTTCTAAACACTAGCTAAAAGAAGGTAGGTATACAAGTTTGTAGCGAAATAGAACGGCAACGCTACCTTGAAGTACAGTGACAGTACGTTATAGTATCAATGCACATCAATTAAAATTGGAAATAATAAATCACAGTTATAGCTGGCAATAAATAAACTCAAACACAACCATTGAATAGAATATGAAGCTTATGCATTTATAAACAGATGTGACTCTACCAAAAGACAACGCCACTTCAGAGCAACAACTGTGTCAAATCAACATGGACTTACTACCCAGAGTAAGTCCATGCTCGACAACTTGTGATGTTTTGCTTTACATAAGCTATATATATAGATACAGCATCCTTATGATATTGAGAATAAAATACTATAATTCATATTTAGTCGAGCTTTGATTTGTTTATAGTGATTTTAGTTTTAGTTTTGTTTTTCGCTGCATTTTGTTAGTATTACATTTTATTAGTCGAATCTACAAACCTATTTAAAAAAAGGTTAAATCTAAAACCCGATCACGTTTCTGATCATGTTATGTTATGTCAATTAAGATTGAAGGCTTTTTCTGCAGAATCGTAGAGTTGGCCGTCCCTCTTCAGCATTTTGATAAGTCTTATTTTCAGCTTTTGCGTATTAGTCGGATTTAAGTATTAAAACTTTAAATTTTAAGTAGTTAATATTAGTGTGATGTATTTTTGGAATATATACTCATCAAGTCCTTTCATTTGATACCAAACTTACTTTATATTAATTTAAAAAAATCGAGATTACAAATATGCATTTTATTTCTGCCATAATGAACAAGAGAAACGTCAAGACGCTTCATATTATACCTCATTTGTCAAAATCCTCAAAAAGTATTTTCGGAGTGACAAATGAACAAACTTAGGTACATACATAGGCCCCGCGCATAGACTGTTCAAATCCCTTCTTTTGTTTTGCTGTAGTCGGGCAACTAGCAAAGTGCTTTCACTTTCAGAAAAAGCGTGAAACGAAACGTTGTGAACAAAACCGTGGTGATCAAATTATTTCGGAAAACAAAACAATGAACTTAGTTTTAAAGTGTTAGACAATTAAAAACTAAAATAAAAAGTGTGTGATATCGTAATCGTATCGCATCTTATTTTAAAGTGTGCAAAATTAAAAGTTAATAATTACCCCCTTGCTTATAAACGTTCATATACACTTTTAGGGTTCCGCATATGTGTACGAAATAGGACTTGAAACATTTTTCAAGACCATTATTACCATTCAAAGATTTTTGTTGGATTTTTTTTAGTTTTCTTTCTAGGTAAGGTACCTACTCTAGCACTGTGCAAAAACTCATAGGCAGAGGAAATAATGTTGGGGTCGAACCCTTTACTAACCGAACTAATATTTTCTGACACATGCGAGTCGTTATGGCAACACAGTACTCACAGATTACGCTAACGCAAACACACATAAAAAAGTATCGTGTTGCTAAGAACAAACATTAAAATAAACACGAACAAAGAATTCAACGTAGAAGTCTATGGGCAGGAATCTAAGCGTCTTCTTACTCTCTTCATTGGGATTCAATCTGTACAACAGTGTAATGTACCAATTCAAGAACACATCAAAACTAATGACACCATGACGCAAGTAGTACCAAACGAATCGAAATATCTCATGTAACGAAGCATAACAGAGAAAGCTACTCAATAGAGTAATGAGTTCCGATTGTTGAGCTCAAATTGACTAGGTAGTTCATATTGTTTTGGACTATGAAAAACTGTTAGGGAGAAACTGCAACCGCATGTTTTAGACAAGTGAGCTCACGATTGTTTTCTCGAAGATTTAGGCAGAGTCTCCGAAGACTACAATGTGTCAATAGATTGATATGAACTAAAAGTCAATGTTTATTCATTAAACGACCATATCATATTTCAACACCTAAGATTCATGCCTTCGTCAGAATCTCATTTACATAATAGTAATCTCAGGTATAAGTAGGGCTCTCCCAAAGCGTGTCAGTTCTTTTTATGCTAGTCTCGTTTTATTTCTTGCTAAGCTTCTGGTACCATTCTGACCCATTCTGACCTTTCATCTTTTTACTCACTCATTTTTGATGCAAAAAACCCTGCACAAATCGTCTGTTCATCTTTAGCTATAAAACTATTAAAATCACTTCCACATCTGATACATAACACATCACAAGAGGTGGTGAATGAAGTAGACTAGTAAGTTGACAAGGTGGAGAGCACTGGTGGTTCCAATCCTAATGTCGTGGGTTTGGGTCTCGGTCGAGCACCAATGGATTAGCCTACTCGGAAAAAATATCTAAGCATTGGTACGTGATCTCAAAAGGTGAAGGGAAAAGTCGTATAAACGTTATAGAACCAAGAATTCGAAGACATGTGACATTTTCATGAAAGGAACCTTTCTAAGGTACACTGAATCCCTTTACCACTCACTGGTTTTAACACCAGAACGGTCACAAGATCCATTTCAAGGCCACTACTCAATCTGGATGACCAAGAAAAAACCAGTGAAACCACAAACGACTCCACAAGTGAAACAGCACCTGCGTGCGATATAGAGCAAGGCGATACCGGACACGATCGATCGATCATACGAAGCACGATTAATATGCGTCCATAATTCTGCACTTGCAACACCGATGCCTTCGGATCGTGTGCGCTTTGAATGTTATGAGGCATTGAATTTACCATGGCCATAGTGACGTGGAAGTGAGATGGTCAACAAAATGCAATAAACTTTTAGAATGAACTACTTGTTGCTATTTTTGATGGAGATGGATTTCATCCTTGATCTTGCGACTCAGGATCCAGATATTAGCATTGGCATTGATTATGTCTTCGACTCAAAGGCTACGCTGTCTTATCATTGACCCTTTAACGGGTTTTAACTTATTTCAGTGAATCATACAACAATTGTTTATGAAATATTTATAGTGACGTAAAAGATTTTTAACCGTCACTGAAAAACTATCATTGCATTTTTCTAAAGCTTTTAGCCGAAATTCTTTGAAATTATTATGAGAGTATCATCTTTTTTAAATATCTTTGAGTTTGTATGACTGCCAATTGATATGTGAGCCTGCTAAGGAACATGTTTCTTGAGACCAAGTCTCTGAACAATGAACACGGCAAACAACAAAGAAGAATCTGGCAACAAACATGGCTTGGCTTATTTTGACAATCAAGCTCTGCTCCAAAATGAAGGGCATACAAAGGAAAATAATTAAATCTAAATGTTTCACTGGATTCCATACATTTCCATCTCCTAGCTTTACCAGAAAATAATAATAGGTAGGGTAATAGTTTACATTACACGTATGATCTGCCTACCAAACCTGCGATTAGTTCATAATAATACGTTACAAAACAATTACTCGTATTAGTAGTCACGCTTCGCTCTAAATCATTGCTTCATTTGCATACAATACGTGCAATGGTTGCGACCTGTCTGTTCATTTCGTAAAGTCGCCCCCGGTGGAAGATTATTTAGTCTGTGCTTTAAGAACAGGTTTGTTTCTTATCTTGATATCTCCATTGGTAATCGGCTAACTTTGAAAGCATCTGTAAGACCAAGCCATATTAAACAAATCATCTGACTCATACGAAATGTAATATTGATATTACTATTGTTTTAAGACAAAATACTACTCATCAAATATTCAACTTATAATAATGAGAAATAATATATCACATCTGAACAGTCAACATAGTCATACATAGTCCCTGTGTCATGGATATCAAGGAACTACGAGTACCATGGTACCAACAACACCCAGACCCGGAACAAATATGTATTTGCAGACCATGTAAACATTACTGCAGCGGGTATCGAACCCACACCTCATGCGTCTCAACTGGCATGAAACGAAAAAGTATAAATTTACAACTGAATAATTATACTGGCGTTGGTGGGAATATTGAGGAGTGATAGTAGAGGCTATAAGACAGAGAAGAGTTGGAGAGTTTAAACGAGAACTTTACACATTAGAAAGACAAAATGAGCTTTGTTAAAAAAACATAATTTACGTAAAAATAAGAATCAATAAATCGTCGTGGTTTTCTATGGGGGAGGCCTATGTAAAGAAGTGGACTTCTACAGGCTGATGATGATAATAAAAAAGAATCTTCAACTAGTACAGTGCTGTAATTTCCGCTAGTGTTAGTAAATCTAGATCTACAAATTCCTGTCGTAACTAAGGTAATAGTCCCAGGTCCAGGAAACGACGAAGCTAATGTACAAAACAATAAAACGGATGCATATCCTCTACACTTCGAAGAACATATTGCACTTGACTATGTAATATGCTTACAGAGAATTTGCTGTTGTTCTTACATTCATTCATAATGATCCTTGTGATTTCAATTCACTATTGACTGTTGAGTTTTAAAACACGTAAGTAAAGTTGCAATGATTATATACTAATTTCTAATGTTGCATCGACATTAGAATGTTAAGTAGGATGTTCTATTCTTCAATTGAACTTTCTTTATCACAAAATTATGACCCTGTAGTTTTTCGGGAAAATGTTCCAGTAAAATAAAATCAATCTTAGGCCGGTCACAGCAAGCCACATTCATAAGTCAGCTTTAATAAACCTGTTGCCTATTACATCTAAAATTAGTTGGTTTGTTTGCTACACAATCCTCTAGAAAAGGAACACTATTTTCCTTTCATCTCAAGTTCTTGTCGGTTTTCACTGAACATATTTTTCCAGCCGTCCAGTCACGACAGCCAACTGATATCGGCATCGTGACCACTGTGGCATAAATGGCCCTGGAGAAAGTATACAGGTGTTGACGTGTTGTGTTGTCCAATATAAACACGTGTTTATTTAAATTCATTGCATTGGTATTTTGTAGCAGTACCTAGAACTTCTGGTGGAGACTTACAAAGTGTTGATACGAAAGATTAAGATAAGGATGCATTGAACAAAAATTTTAACAACGAGATTATTCACAATTTAATTTTAAGCCCGAACGATATACATAATACCTTATTCAAAGAATTTGAACATGTGTAAAAAGGTTAAATATTTTGGTTAGGCTTAAGACGTAAAGGTGAAGTAAGAATTTCGTATTTTAGTATGAACGAAGAAATTCATTTTAGGCTTTGAGTAAGTACTTACATTATATACAAGAAACATGCTCAAAAAGCAAAATGGGGAAAAAACGAACAATCAAAGCAAATTCAGCCAGAACAACATATGATAAATCAGAATTAGAAAATTATTTATTGTTCAACTGCTGTACAAAAGATGAACTTAATAGGTAGGTACAAGTTTAAACAGATTGTCCATCTAAGACGTACATACAATATACAGAGGTAAGTACTAAAATATCTATGGACTAGCAGGATACGAGATCTAGCGTAGTGCCCATTACAGTATTAATAGAGCACTGAGGTGATCGACCGCTAAACAACAAAAACTTACCTACGTATTCCGTCACATGTATAGACTTGAACGCATTCGAGACACCTAAAAGTTTTATATTGTGTTTTATGGGAAGAAATAATAGTCAAATAAAAAAGCAAACTTCGTTCACGTACAACCACCAGCTACCAGTGACCTCTCTTAAGCAAGAACAATATTGGCTAAATCCTACTCCTATATACTAATATTATAAACGCGAAAGTTTGTATGTATGGATGGATGGATGGATGTTTGTTACTCTTTCACGTAAAAACTACTGAATGGATTTTAATGAAACTTTACAATAATATAGCTTATACATCAAAATAACACATAGGCTACAATTTATAAAGATATTGTGTGAATTGTTAAAAACTGCAGTAACCGCAGTGTGTAGTGGTGTTGTAGTACCTATAAGCCTATGATTAGGGCTCTGCAGTACTTAATTACCGTATTTCTTATGTTGACAATATTGTTACGTTATTATATTATAGAGCGACTGTAACATCTCAATATTGTCTAGCTGTTATATTTTTTAAATGCGACCCAAAAATTATTTATGTGATAATTTTAATGTCATAATGTTAGTTCTTTTCTACGCCACGCTAATATAAGCTACTCGAAATACTAATCCTGCGCAGACGAAGTCGCGGGCACCAGATAGTAGTTACATATAGTTTAGTTGTCAAATTTTGAATTTGACCACTGTTAAAATTAGCATGTTTTGAGTCCTGACCGCAGGCGCAGTAAGTAAGGCTTCGTAGTTTCTGAAGTCCTCAAGTCAACAGCCAGACGTCTTCAATTCGATTAGTTAGTTCCATTATTATGATACACAGACAGTCAGACGCGTCTGTCTGGGAACGTACTCTTGATTTGCTAGTGACTCACAATACAATATCTTCGCAATATCTATACTAAACGTGATCTTAGATAAAAAAAGCGCTTCTAAAGTATGAGAAGCTTCGCAAAAACTTTGTTCAATGACCTTCAGGCTCCAAGCCGTAAATATCAATTCGATGAATTCGTTCCATATAACTTCGAATTCGTCCATAAAACCATTCGATACAGAACTTCAATGCTATGGGAGTAACGACTCGGAACATTGATGGAACACTCGTATGTTCCGCTCCTATGTGTTTGACCATGTGTCCATTGTGTATCGCATATTGAGATAATAATATGTTTTGTTTTTATAATGTCTCAGTTAAAATAATTTTGTTCATTAGTCACAGTTGTTCATTAGTCACAGAAGCTCTGATGCATTCTGATTGAAGGTTATTACGCTTTTGAACCTTCAACCATAATTTAATCTTCATATCTATGGTGTACGGAACGAATAAATATACCTTCTATAGTAACATCCTTGTAAATTGTAGTATGATCATCTTTGCAGTTAGCATTCACATTTAAAGCTTAGAATATTTAGTTTTAGATCATACATTCCTACAAGCCTTTCCAACCCTTACCTTCATAAACACCTGGACCAAGAATTCCATTTCCTCATCAGAAGTGACCAGTAAACATATTTCCAAAGAATCCACCGGAACGGACACTTGATGGCCAGAGGTGTGTCAAATGTGTGACTAACACTAATGCGCGGTTCCGTTACTGGGCACGTGCGCGTGCGCATACCCTTACTATTTGCTCTCCCAACTGGTTTCGAAAGAAAGTTGGTTTGTTTTTGGAAACTGTGGAAGTTAGTTTATTAAGGTCATACCGCTTCTTTGTGTCTACCTCAATTCTTAGTTTATGGCTTGTGTCTACCTCAGTTGGTTATAGTGATCGGAACAATCAAATCATAAATTATTTACTCAAAAATAAAAGAAAAATGTAAACGGTGTTAGTTGCAATAGTTTTAATTTGTCATCGGCAGCTACCAACGCGCACCTCCAAAAACGAAGTATAGGTGTTTTCTAGATAAAATAAGCTTTGAAATAAAAATATTACCATTAATTTTGTATGCCATAATGTAAGCTTTAGCCGCAAGCTTCTTTGTAACGACTACCATGTTGATTATTCTTTGTTCATCATCGATTAGAAACTACCCAACAAAATTCGGTATGCACGAGCAATGCTCTCTTTTGGCCTCCTACTGTTAAGTTTGCTTTGCACTAAGATGTTTGAAAGTCTGTTTCGTTTCTTGTGAAATTAGAAATCATTGTTATGCATAATTACAATAACAGGTACGTAACACCTAAATCACGTGTAAGAGAACCGTAATTTAGTACATTCGATTGCATGCAGACAGACAGTCAACAACTAGAATTTAACAGTGAAACCTACTCCACTTCTTTATGATTTAACAGAAATATGAATACCACCATGAAGAGATCTTGTCGAGTGTTGTTTATCGTAGTCGTTAATATCTATTTGTCTATTTTGAACAAGATTGAATAGATAAGGTCTAGATGAGAGCCCATTCCTCGATTATGTTAATGTTTTATGGCACCATCTTTATCGGTTTATCGGCATTTTTTATCTATGTCATTCTTGTTTTTCAACCTTTGACATAACGTTCTTTTTGAGAACTTGTTTAGACAAAATATTATGAAAACTCAATTGCGCCTTCGCTTCGCCCTGCTTAAAATGCCCATTTTTGTTATTAGCTTAGGGATGTCATAAGAAATCTGTTTATGCAATAAATCATTAGTCTTTGTATGTATTTTTTTAGATCTTTGTCTATTGAGTTTAATATTGTTAACGCGAAAGTTTGTGAGTATGTTTGTTAGTTCTTCACCCTCACGGATAAATGGAGTTGGGAGAAATTCTGAATGGATCCTGGAATAACACATAGGCAACTTTTCATCATCATCATTATCAATTTTCATCATTGTTTACGCGGGTAAAACCACAGGGCGCAGCTAGTTATTGACATAAAACTTGAACCTTGCTACATCTTTGTTTACTGATATAATGATACAACTAATACAAGTACATACAAATATTTAAATAATACAAATGAAACAGTTGAGCTATCTAAAGACCGTTGCAAATGATCTAAACATAGCTCAACTGATCCAAATCACTACTAGACGGAAGCGTCCCTGAGACGCTAGCTGCATTATAATATATTATAATAAATTAAATCCCTATTTTAAAATTCTCCCCGTGCAATATCCTTTTGTAAACTTGGTTTAATATCTCCACTTACCGTGGCCTTGGTCGTGTCTGGCCTAAGAATAGACCCCTCCATCTCTTCCCACGAATTTCGTAAAAGCTGGCTAAGAGGTTACACCAGGGGATGGGCAGCAGCATCCACCTGAGTACTCAACACGAATACTGGGATCATGGCAATGGATAGAGGGCATAGTTACATTATAGACTGCTGGGCTGCAAGCATGGATCGTCGGTCGATTTTGACATATCGATATACTGATTTTATCTATCGAATCGTGTCAATAGGTCGTAATGGAACTAGCATTTTGTCAAATGTTATCCATGAAAAATTACAAAATTATGATCCATGCTAGAGTTTTCGGTAAAATTTGACAAATTTATCGGACAATCGATAAAGTGAGTTCGATGCTATCGACATAGTCCCGTTTTGTCGAATTTGAATGTCATATCGATTCAGTGATCCATACTTGCGGCCTTAAAAAGACATTTTTACATCATTATATAGCTTTGGTTTAGTTTAAAAATCTAAAAAGAAAGATGCATGCTTTGCTATTTTCTACGTTCAATGCAATCTCCATTTTTGTAATAAAAACTGGCATATCTTAACGGTACGCCAGTCAATGGGTAAATGGAGCAGACAGAACAATGCCTTCTCATCTGGCTTTATTATAACAACAGTTAAACTGACATCGTGATGGGAACTGGCAAGTTCTAATTATATTTTTTTTTTGTTTCAGGTAAGTTCATGTGATGTTTAAGAGAAGATGACTGCAAGTGGATGGTAGAAGCAAAAGGCTACCAACAAGTACACTTTACTAGCAAACACGGGCGATAACCTCAAATGATTGCATTTTTTAACGCTTCCTAGTTAACTTACACCATCTACACGTTTCATGACCTTTTTACCCGACTACAGTAAAGCTAAAGGAGGGTTATGATTAAGCAGTCTATGTTCATCTATTCTCTCGTAGCTAACAAACTATTTGGACAAATAAGCCTTTTTAAATAAAATTATTCAAATTATAGGTGTAGTCAGAGATGAAAAATTATTTGACCTCTGACTACACCTATTAATTAAGTAAAAGGCCTTTATAGAGCCGTGGATATGGCCTTCCTCTACAACATTTTGATTCTTATGTTCAGCATTTGCGTAGTCGGGGTAATTTTTAATTAAAATAATCATTTTAAACAGATCCCTTGGTTACAGAGTCTGTCCGTAACTTAATTATAAGCATAAGGGATCTATTAGTAACTACCTATTCGGGTTTTAGATTTTAAACTTTATTGTTTGACTTTTTTGTTGCTCTACAAATAATACATAATAAGCAATACTATAGACCAAATACAAAAACACAGTCCATTGATTTAAATGCCAACCGCTGATTGTTTGAAAACTTCAACCCACACTCAGCTAAAGAGACCAAAACAATTATCTCTTCATCACATGTAGGCGTCCCCAAACATGGAACTAGCACCTAGCATTTTAATGGGTTCAATGATTACTACTTAGAAGATGCTATTTAAGAGTTAAGTAACAAGTTTAATCGTAACGCTTCTATACTTTGACATAGTAAATTGTATTTATCAATATTGACACGGGTATTTTGATACCTTATTATTTATTATTCCCGATAAATACCCGTGACAATATAAATAAATATGTGTTCTGATAGCAAAACTTAAAAAAATACTATAGTGACTCGTGTAACGCTGACACTATAGTACAGGCAAATTAGCAAAAAGTGTGGACCTAAGTCGTGTAGTCGTGGATTCTTATGGAAACGTTAGATGACACGAAAAGAAGCTTATCCTAAGTTTGCACCGTTTCTGGCGCTTACGGAAACCTTTTAAATATTAGGTACAAACTTAAAAAGGCCGTAAATTTTAAAATAGGAAGAAATTACTTGATGCAAGTTAAGTTAGTTAAAATTACGTATAGAGAGACTGTCTTAGTGCATTATGATTTTAATAAAAACCACGTGCATGTAGGGAACACAGTGTTGAACAAATGCATCTTCCGGCGGATGTAGTACTAATTAAATGAATAAGTTTAAGTCGATTTCCAGAACTACATTAATTTTCCCCGAAGTAGAGCGACAATAAAATATGGAAAAGTGCCTTCCGTGAGACGCACCATGGTGCAAACCTGGTAATGTATTTCGAACATTTTTCTGATATGTCTATCAATTTGCACCGACTACCTTAATTTTCCCGGAGCCGTAATAACCACAAAAAGATTTTTTTGTAAATGTTTTTTTTTGTATGTTCCGTATGTCGGATTTAAAAAATACTTGGTGCAAATGTAGATCATAACGGTTCAAAGTCTATGCCAAATTGCACCGACTACTTCTATTTCCCCCATTAAGTTACGGATATTTTCATGGTTTTCACCCTATTTCACCCTGTTCCGGCGGGTGAAATTACTGATGCTTATTATTAGAGGTGATTTTTAAGCCATACAAAACAATTAGAAAAGTTTTCATGACTACATCTAATTAGTTCCACACTTGTGCAAAAAATCACCTAATTTGACTGTACTACTACCTGGAAACTTTTTCCTAACGCGACCCAATAGCCATTTGCGCGGAAGACTTTTCATGAGCAACTAGCATCTTGTAAATTAGATGGTTGTCGATAGCAATTGATTTTAGGGTTCCGTAACTCAGCAGGGAAAAACGGGACCCTTGAATGATCACTTTGTTGTCCATCTGTCTGTCTGCCTGTCAATAAACTTTTTCTCAGAAACGGCTATAGGAAACTTGAAATTTATACTAAATATAAAAGTTTTGTCTTGTTCTCTCTGATGTAAAATGCCATACGTCAAAACAAGACAAATCATATTTTAACTAAAATAGGTTTAAAAATCATTATGAATAAGGGGGTTAGAGTTTATGGTGCCGTAAAAAAAATCAAGGTTGAAAAAACTCAATGCATTTAAAGATATGGCATAGCCATTATTAGCATATCATTAGCCGCGAAAACGGAAAACCCTTCAGTAACCTTACAGAATGCTCAGAGGTTTTGTGCTTCAAATAAACAAAAACGTCTAAAATTGTAGAATTACGATCTTTTTTACCTCTAAATGAAAACATGAAAAGGGATTTGATGATTTAAAAAGAATAAAAGGATAGAAATCCTCAGGGCTAGTCTCACTCAGACTTGGCCATTTTCTATACATTTTTATTTTTTCATACGTTTTTATTTGGCTTGTTCGGTTGAAAAATAGATCATTAAATATTTTAATTACCTACCTAATTTTAATGGTCACTATGAATAGGCAAAAGAAGCATGAATAACCAAACAAGATCAGTCATTAAGTAAACAATCTAATTACGCGAGCTCTACTTAACAACACTGAAGATATCCAATTACCGGTTTCAGTGGTCGACGGCATGACACCAGACTATTGCGCGATTTTGTGACGTAATGTACCAGTGTTACTGTATGTAATCGAACTCACAACTGTGGATATAATGGCTAAAGTATTTCGTATTGAAATTAGGTATTAGGAGTGTGTAAAATTTGTTTGGATATAAGTTGTGAAGTTGTGACCACAGCTATCGTATATTCAGTTAGTTGATAAACTAAACACAGAATTTAAATTATCTTTGTTTAGTAACATTTTAGACTACTTATATAGATACAAAAATAGAAAATTCTTTATTGCACAACTTAAAAGAACTGTACATAGGCAATTAGTCGTGCAAATCGAACTTAATGCTAGATAATATACCACATGCTTTGCTATTCTCCTGCTGAAGTTAAGGTTAAGGTTTCTAATTTCTTCAATTTCAGACTTTTCCCTGTAGTTGTGACACAAAAGCCACCAAACCACCAAACCAAACCAAATACCATACCAAACCATACCAAATTTCAGCATTGTGGGATTGCTGGAAGTACCATAGAATTTTTGATTATTGCGTTTTTTATTTTCCCTAATATCTCGAAAACTACTAAGTTTAAAAACTTATCAAAAACAGTTTTGAAATGTCCAACTAAAGCGCTTACATTGGACACCCCACTTGATCTGACTGTCTCACTTTTTTTTTTACCCCCTCTTGGACCCCAATATCTCAGCAACCCCCTGACCGATATAGCTCATAACCTTACCTACAAATTGTACCAATACTATCTACCCCCATACCAAATTTCATGAAGATCGGATTAACGGTTTGGAAGTTTTCATCGGACAAACATACATACATACATACAAACACCGATTCTTCCAACTTGAGTCAGAGAACTCGCTTCACTCGTTCAATAAAATATGAGTCGCCTTTTGTTTTCTCATAGTGGGTGATGAAAAGTAGAGTGTAACACTCGGGCGCAAAATATATTTTTGGCTCGGGCGACGTACTTTGAATCCCTCGCTACGATCGGGATTCTACTAAAAATCCCTCACTTCGCTCTGGATTCAAAAAAGCGCCCTCGCCGTAAAAATATTATTTTGCTCCCTTATGATACAATCTACTATTTCATCATCAGTTTTCATCATTATTCACGCGGGTAAAACCACGAGGTGCAGCTTATTTACATAAAGTAATTACGTTAGTAAATCTTCATGTGCACTGCCATCCGGTCGGAAGCTGCGCCCTTCATTGTTCTGATCACAACTGCCGTAACTACATGTTACTATAATGAGATTGTGCAACTGGTTTAATGAAGGGTTACAGAGTAGTCATATGCAGGGCTTTGTAGTTGATAAACAAGTCAACGATAATACTTACTTCTACTTTGCTGGTTAACATCTACTGCTATAGACGAGGCTTCCCCATAGTATAGGGGGGAATTAACATAATCAGCATGCTTGGCAGGTGTAGATAGATAGATAGAAAATACTTTATTGCACAAGACAAAAAAAAAACAAGTACATAGGCGAACTTAATGCTAATTAGCATTTTCTTCCAGCTAACCTTTGTGTAATATAGAGTGGGTGGTAGTGCTATAGGGAAATAATACATAACGAGATTAAAAAGATAACATAATTAATTACTTACCTACTTAAAATAACTAGATACATATTCAAAAATATATATATAAATATATATAATTATTATAACCTACCATAAACATAAACATACTTATAAAGAAAACAAATAAGAAAATAACATAAGCGCTCAATTTTGGTCAACATTTTGCAAGGAGAAAAAGTATTGGTACAGTTTTGACTTGAAAATTCCTATGGACGCAGCTTTCCGAATTTCGACTGGAAGAGAGGTGTATAGCATTATTGGTGTTGAATTCTCTGGTGGATGCTGCTTCCAATCTCCTGGCGTTGATTTTGTTTTGTTTTCTCAAGAGTCCGTTCACTTACGACTTGATAGTCATCTCATGTTATCAATTAAAAAAATGAAGAGTCTTTCTCAAAGTTGGTATCGTTTACTAATATTTTATTAATGTTATCTGCATTGTATCTAGGCACAGAATAAGTAATGGTTACTGCAGGAACAACGTTCGCTGATGCCTATCGTTCCACATTCAGAGATGCTCCATTGTATCCTACTTTTTCTAAGCGGATCAGCGCGCTTTCTTTTAACAAATTGCGATTATGTTGTGATAAATTTATTTTCGAACAGAAAACCATCTTTGCGTTAGTTATAATTTTCTTTTTAGAGAAATGTCTATTTCACATTTGTTTATATAATGTTGTTATTATTATGGTTCCGTACCTTAAAGGTACCAAAGGTACCATTATAGGAGCACTCAGATTTCTGTATGTCTGTCACAGCCTATTTTCGCCAAATCTACCGGAGCAAAAAAGTTAAAATTTTGTACATAATATAGAGTTAGATGACCCAATCACGAACGTATACTCGTAGCATAAAATATTGAATTCTGATTTTGAAGGCTAATTTGGGGGTCAAAACGATAAAAAATAAAAAAACTTTTGTCAAATGTATCATTTGACACATAATGTTTTTTATACTTTTAAAATGCTTGATTTTGAATTATGCTAATTATTTCAAACATAATGAATTAATTAATTAGTAATTAATTGACACCATTAAACAATTACCTAACTAAATCTAAAAAAAGTACTAGTAACTGATTGCAGCTGTTTAATCGATAGCCAAAGTAACGAAGGGGAACTTGTAAACTTTTAGG
This sequence comes from Epirrita christyi, assembly GCA_951392215.1. NCBI lineage: Eukaryota > Metazoa > Arthropoda > Insecta > Lepidoptera > Geometridae > Epirrita > Epirrita christyi. The sequence goes on along the minus strand of OX595843.1, from coordinate 13,839,509 downwards.
CTCAATTGCTCCAATCAGGGTTAGCATTTAACTCTAGGTTATTATCTAACTCAACGGATGGCACAGTACAAAATGACTGCGCAGTATAATTGTAGGAACTAATTAGCTCTGAGTGTAATATGCTTAGCTCGGTTGGCGCAGGTGGGCCTGATAGAAAGGGGTGTTTTAATTGGGGCAAACGATTGCGTGTTGCGTGTTGATGTAGTTAAGAAGGGCAAGTTTTATACTGACTAATGGAATAAGTTGCAAAGGTTGAAAGTTAAGTTTAAGTAAGTTTAAAAGATATCTATTTCAGCTCAGATCAACTCAGTAAAATGAGCTAAGTTTTAAATTACTCTATAATTTTTACAGTGTTTTTTGGTAAAGGGACATTCAACTCATCAAGAAGTGTTGATGAGCTTTGACGAACAAAAAACAATACAATTTGAATTTCGCGCTATTTGCGAGACGTTCCACCATAAAAGCTTTACCTATCAAACTTTTTGATCATTAAAATCTGTAGCATACGTATGGGGAATAATGTAGTTAATTTTCTCCATAAACAGCTTACCCATAGGGTAGTCGCGCCAATATCGTAAAAATACTTCCTATCCTATCGAGGTCTTAAGGTTCCTACGTACACCTCGTCGAACATTTCAAAACAATTACACATCAACTCAAAAAACTAATTCTTTGTTTCAAAAATCTAAAACACTACTTACCTTGACAAGTTTTATCCGATTAAATATAAAATAACTTTTCATTTAAAAAACCGACTTCCGTCATTGTATTCGACTAAATATTTGGATGAAAAAAAAAATGATGAAAGATCCATAGTGGTGAAAGGATTATGATATTTTTTGAATGCAAATGCTTGGTTTGTTGCTGAAAATATCAAAATCACCATATGTATGCCTACAATATTTAAGGAGTTCCCTCAATTCCTCATGGATCCCATTATCAGAACTAGATTTTGAAAAAAATGGGACTAATCTGGAAGTATATCTATTCAAATAAAAAAAGAATTTTCCAAATCGGTTCATAAACGCTGGAGATATGCGGTAACAAACATAAAAAAAAAACACAACCGAATTGAGAACCTCCTCCTTTTTTGGGAAGTCAGTTAAAAAAAACATTAAGATTTAACGAGTAGTTTTTAAATAAACTAGACGAACCAGAAGAGCCAGACGGAACGAAAAAAGGTAGTTTCTCATTCATTTAAAAACTACACACATACACACACATTCATTCATAGTTTTTTAAATATAATTCGATAAAACATATCAAGGTGTTCTACATTTTTAAAACAATGAACCGTAAAAAAAACAGAAAAGAGCGTAATTCAGCTGAATTGTTCGACGAGGCATACGGGGAACCTTAAGAGGGCTGGGCGTTGGCTAATGTATCTAAAGCAGGAAACTAATGCGATAAACCAGTAAATTACCACATTTTAAGTACCTACAGGTCGCTACTGAAATTGTATTACTAACTTACCTAGATAATGTTCTAAGTTTTTCTTCAATAAGGTATGTTTTTAAATAGAATCGGAAGCTGGTCTATTACCGCCGGCAGTTCATTTAGGTCGATTTAATATTTCAAGTGTGTTGTGGTGTGTCTGACCTAGAATAGACACCTCCTTCTCCTCCCGTGGATGTAGTAAAAGCCGACCAAGGGATTACACCAGGGTATGGCCAGCAGCATCTACCTGGTTACTCTACACCAATACTGTAGATCATGCATGTCAAACTCAAAGTCATTGGTGGGCCAAATGCCTAAAGACTATAGAATCAGTGGGCCGCAAAACCCAACCATAAAGAAAACAAACTCTAGGGACTAAAAACTGTAGGGGGTTTAGGGGAGCAGTACTACCTACTAGGTATATCTATATATACCTAATAGGTAATACTGCCTCCCCTCCCTATTCCCTAACTGAAAGCCATTTGGTGACTAACGTTTGACTAATAAAATGACTATCAATTGACAACTCTTTAAGATAATTTTTCATAGTCACCGAGTGACTTTCAGTCAGGAAATAGGGGGGCAGGACGCTAATCGTTTATTTAATCATTACCTAATATTAGAATTACAGAAAAATATACTATAATAATGTTCTTAAAACTGAATCGGGCCGCAGTTAAAGCTGTAAAGGGCCGCATGCGGCTCACGGGCCGCATGTTTGACATGCTTGCTGTAGATCAATAAACCGTCTGCCAAGCGTTGGTAATTATGGCAAATTCCCTTATTCTATGAGGGAGACATCGTCCAGCAGCCAGTGGACGTCTGATGAAGATGAAGAAGAATATTTCAAGATATTTTACTATTCGTTTTATATATTTTATTTAAAAAAAAATATATATACTACTATTTGGCAAGCAAACAAGCATACGGCCCACCTGATAGAAAGTAGTTACCGTAGCCTATGGACGCCTGCAACACCAGAGGCAACACGCGCGCTGCCGACTCTGAGACATAAAAATGAAAAGTCTCATGTGCCTGTAATTTCACCGGCACCCGTACCCTTCGAAACACAGCAATGCGAACACTACTGCTTGGCAGCAGAAATAGGCACAGTGGTAGTACTATAATAATAGTCCTACTTCATTGCTTACTCAGGGACCTAGTAGCTCAGTAATTGTGTTTGAAGTGATGAATAGAGCCTCTGGAGACGTTCCACTTTTGTTTACAACCTGCATGGACTATTGGATTAAACAGTAACCCATTCACCGTCACTCGCGTCAAAGAAAAAATTCGTTGTAGTCGAACTATTAAGGTGATTCCTCTCGCATGTGGCGCGAAATTCAAATTTTGTTGTGTTTTTTGTAAATCACAGCTAATCAACACTTCTTGAGATAGAGAAAACAGATTTTGCGAAAACTGGGAGACCTAGCACACATGTTTTAATTGATAGTATCTCATAAATGTCATTAGTTAAGCTACGCATATCTTTAAACCAAAAAAACACTGTAAAAATCATTGAAGAGTATTCGTAGCTGAAGTAATGATCTATATGTGAAACTATAAACTAAAACATGTGTGTTAGGTCTCCTAGTTTTCGCAAAATCAGTTTTTACTATCTCAAGAAGTGTTGATGAGCTGTAATGAGCAAAAACGCAATAAAATTTGAATTTCGCGCCACATGCGAGAGGAATCACCTTAAGGGAATTTGAGACAGGAACTGGATAAACGTGGACAGAGATCTCTCTGGCAAAAAGATATTTGCGACTAAAAATACATTCAACCTACATAATGGTTAAACTTTTAGCGTATTAATAAAAGTGCTTATGTGATCCAATTAACTGGTTGCGGAGTCGGGTTGTCTGTAAAGACCCAGAATAGGAACAGGTCCAGAGTCGGCTTATTACAGCAATCTCGATTAATATTCGCGTTGATTGCACCCGAGTTGATGAGCGAGTAATTGTAGTAATTATCCTTTAGTTTAAGGTAATCAACTAGTCGGTTTCACTTTTTAACTTAGCGTGATACCTGGATTTAAATATACGTGTTTTTGAATTTTATAGAAATTCAAATTTACATTTTTAATTTTGGAAACAAGTTCAGAAATTTATTCAGATAATCCGTCGAGTCTTTTGTTGTTTTAGTTGGCTTGGCCAACATAGTCGAAAACTTGAGAATTGATACCTAAGTAACCCAACACACGGTCTAATTTGGCTTGGTGGATGTCATAATCTTTGTAATTCGAGTCTAGGGCTCGTATTTCAGAACTATGCTCAAGCATGAATCGAGACTCAAGTATGCTAAATTTGGTGACAGTTTTTCTTTGAAATCTGTTAAAAATCTAGGTCGAGGCCTGAGTCTCGATTTAGTTGAGTTTAGTTCTAGAATACAGGCCTAGGACACGCAGCAGAATAAATTTATTTTGAACCTGATCTATCTGACTAATATCTAGAGAAAGTACAAAGTTTCTGCTACACTTTACATTCCTAAATAAAGATTTTCCGACTGTAAATTGTACTATTCCATTGCAATGAATCGAGAAATCAATTTGTTCCGATCTGGTTAGGCCAATTGTTTCGTCACCATATAAACTCAACGCATTATCTTCATCAAATTTCCCGTCTATACCGATGTTCATGTCATCTAAAGCTTCACCGCCGTAACGAGACGCCAAAGTTTTGGCTGTCATGCCCGTATGTAACGTCAAAGCTCGGAGTGACAAGCATATCTGTTGTTGACACATCGACCGCGTTGAGTGAGCACGTTATTACGAACACTTACTAAATTTATCACAAAATCTAAGAAACTTTCGCGTGTGATCATCTTCTAATGTGCCTTTTGTGAATCCTTACTTCACACCGTTCATCGATTAGCTCAAAGACAATCGGAAAGTGGAAACGCATCGAGTGCTAGCTGTTGCAGTCTGAGGTATGTACGGTGCATATATCTTTACGGCTGTAGGCTTGCAGATCTTGAACATCGTTTAAAAATCAAAGTAAAATCGTTAGACCAGCAGCTGGTCTTCCCAGAGTAGCAGAAAGCCTTCAACAGCTATTTCGGCTGAAGCGGATGCTACATCTATTTGGTGCCGAAACCAGGGACGTTTCCACATTCAAATTCCGTAAATCGCCATTTTACAATTTTCATATGGTATTTCTGGTTAAAATCGTAGCTTAGAATATCTCAATCGGCCTATTGTTTTAGCTAAAAACGATAGGTATTTATCGCATTCTTAGTTATTCCATTCCATCAGAATTACCGGCTAATTGAATCTGTCAACAGAACTAACGTTCACGAGCTATCACCATCGAACAGGGATAATAATCAATGCGTATCTAAGTATTTCTTCGTATCTATTTAATCGTAAATTATTGTGAGATCAAATTGTGCAATCACTTTGAACTTTCATCGGTGCGTAATTTATTTTCGGCTCACAATAATTAAATCATTTACCTATTCTCATCACAACTATCGTAACATAATCGCTTTACTATACCTACTATAATTATCATAATCTAAAGTCCGAATCATATTTATAAATTAAAATCATTTCGTCAGATAATCGTCTCTCACTTTTATAAACAGGGTAGTTGGTTGGTCTCGCCCACCGCTCCTCACCGCTCCTATCGGCGGGCGACACTTATAATTATTTTGTTACGAAGTGAATGAACAGATTACCAAGCAGTTAGTATTGGTACCGTACAATCTACCACGCAAGTATCGGAAACTTTGTCTTGGTCTGCATTAAGTTAACTCAACTTGCTTGGTCGGTTGTATCTACGCCGTACCTACAGCCTACAGTGTCAGTAGGTAAAGAACTCTTTTTCTATCAGTGATCGACTGATCGCTCATAATATATTTACTGCAATTACCTACATTCATAGCGTAAGGTTACTTGTTTTTGTTGTTAAGTTTACGTTATTTACGCGCCATAACTATAAAAATATCTACTATTGTTAACGTACTACTTGTTAACATTGTCAAGTATTTAGGTACGTAGGTACACACTCAAAATAATATTTTTTGTTTCTACCTAGGTAGGTATTCAAATTGGCAATGTCGCTCCTAGGGAAGCATTCCACTCGTAAATTAAGTACTTTGAAGAAAACGAAGTCAAAATCAATCGACATCGAATACACTGCGATTGATTTACCATCTTTACGTAGGAAACGAACTGTCGCTTATAAACGTTTGACTAAGGCTTTAGAGGTAGGTATTTTGGCCACTCATGACCCTACTCAGCGAGACTTGTTCTTCTCGTATCATCAAGAAGTGAAACAAATTGCTGCGAATTTTGAGGACGCGCATTTCACGATTCAGGAGGTTCTCGATGATCCTGCAACTGAAAATAATGAAGTTCAGGAACAATTCGATGAAATGTATTATAAGGTGTTAGCAATTAAACGCAAATTGTCGAAGGGTGAATCGACTTATTCTCAAGGCAGTACCTCATCGAATATTCGGTTACCAAAAATAGTTCTTCCGACTTTTAGTGGTGACATAAAAAAATGGCCGGAATATTTCGACACTTTTAACGCTTTGATACACAGCTCAACCTCTATTACCGACACGGAAAAGTTTCACTATCTCTTATCATCTCTGAGTGGCGATGCATTGACTGTGATCAAACCGTTCCCTATGACTCACGAACACTATCGCGACGCGTATGAAGCACTTACCGCGCGCTTTAAGAATAAACGCGATCTAGCTTTCACGTGTTGGCGGGACATTTTGAACGTGGACTTTAAATGCCATGACGCTCACGAGTTCAGGAAATCACTTGATTTATTCGAAGAGAATTTAAGTATTTTAAAAACACTTAACCTGCCCATTGGGCAATGGGATTTTGTCCTAGTGTATCATATTTTATCAAAACTTGACACAAACTTACGTCGTGACTTTGAGGAAAAACATTCGGAAGCGGAACTTCCTACCTATAAACAATTAAGAGCATTCTTACAATCAAAGTGTGAGGCTTCATTGCGTGATACACACTTCATCGAATCGAACAACACAAACAAATTTCCACAAAAGCTCACACCTTCGCAGCCACAACCTAAGCGTAGTACTACGTCACATACACTTGTTGTTGCTACGCCCAAAATCGAGCACAACCAATCCGGAAGTAGTACGACTACCGTTCCGTACACTAGTAAATGTTCTTTCTGTAGTGACTCTCATCAAATAGCGGCATGTTCGGAGTTTCTTAAAAAATCTTTTGATGACCGAATGAAAGTGGCGACTGAAAAAAAATTGGTGTTTCAATTGCCTGAAGCCGTCTCATCAATTGAAAGACTGTAGATCGATCTTTTCGTGTCGTACGTGCAACCGGAAACATCATACCTTACTCCATCGCGATAAATCTAGTGAATCAAATCAAACCGTATCGTCTTTGGTTTCAAGGTCACCTACCCATACTACTGTTTTGCTGGCAACTGCAATCGTGCAAATCAAAGATACTACCGGTGCGATGCAATCGTTCCGTGCCTTATTCGACACCGGAAGTCAAAGCAATTTTATTACCGAATCAGCGGTAAAGCAGTTAGGTTTAAATCCCACTCAAGCTAATGTCAACGTAAGCGGACTCGGAGAGGCAGTGGCTTCTATTCTCGGTGACGTCACTTGTGCAGTGGGTACTAACGATGCAGTCCTGTATAACTTGGACCTGCACGTAATTTCGAAAATATGTGGTGATCAACCTATCGCAAAATTGAACACATCAGGATGGTCACATATAAACTCATTATCACTAGCCGACCCCGGCTTTGATATTCCGGGACCCATCGATCTATTGTTCGCCGCGGATGTGTTTGCCGACTCACTCATAGATCAACACCTCAAGGGCAATGTCAACCAACCTACCGCTTTCAACTCTGTCTTTGGCTGGCTACTTTTAGGCAAAACTCGCTTAGCTTCTAGCACTCTAGTGCAAACAATGTTAGATATCGATAACGAGTTAAACTCGTTAGTTCAACATTTTTGGGAGTTAGACTCCGTACCGAAAGCGTCACTCTTAACTCCAGATGAAGTGCTCTGCGAACAAAAGTTTGTATCAGATCATTCTCGTGATTCGTCTGGACGATACATGGTGTGCTTACCATTCAAGCATGATTCAGAGCCCACATTTGAGGGCTCTCGGGACGTTGCGTTGCGACGATTCCATGCTATCGAACGAAGATTGTCACGAGACCAAGAATTGCAAGTTCAATATGCAGACTTCATGTCAGACTACATCGAATCCGGCCACATGTCGTTGGTTCCAGCAGATGAGCTAGGTATGGGAAAGTATTACATCCCACATCATTGTGTTTTACGTCCTGCTTCAGCAACTACTCGTCTTCGCGTTGTTTTCGACGCTTCTGCCAAAGATGCACACTCCCGTTCCTTAAACGATGCTCAACTCATCGGTCCAAAATTACAACCGAATATTTTGGAAATTCTCTTGCGGTTCAGGGAACATAACGTTGTCTTTATGGCCGACGCTCGACAGATGTATCGTCAAATTTTGACTTGGCCAGCCCATCGCGACTATCAGCGTATTTTTTGGAGAGCCTCTCCTCGCGATTGCCTCCAAGAATATCGCCTGAATACTGTTACGTATGGCGTATCTTCCTCCCCTTTTCTTGCATGCCGTACTTTGCGACAGCTTGCTGAAGATGACGGGGATTCGTATCCTGCTGCGAAGAAGATTATCTTGTCCGAGGTCTATATCGATGACGTAGCTACCGGAAGTGACTCGCTCGAAAACGCCCAGCAGGCAAAAATGCAACTTATCGCCCTATTCAAACTTGGCGGTTTTCAACTCAGAAAATGGGTAAGTAACAATGCGCAGCTGCTGTCTGATCTACCCAGTCAAGATTGTCTCACGGGCTCTGTGTCTCTCGATAGCCAGGAACCATCAACGTTGAAGGTTCTTGGCCTCAAATGGGATCCTTCATCGGATGCATTCCTCTTCGAAATCAAACCCTCAGATCGACCATGTACAAAACGATCGATACTCAGCGAACTCGCTAGAGTCTTCGACCCGTTAGGCTTCTTATCCCCCATCACAATACAAATCAAATCATATATCCAAAAGCTTTGGATCCTCGGTATTGGATGGGACCAGACGCCGCCTGATGAAGTCATCAGTACATGGACCACCTACAAAGATCAACTACCACAGTTAACTCAACTTCGAATTCCTCGCCAGCTAACTTGTTCCGAATCGAAATCGAGCGAGCTCCACGGCTTTTGCGACAGCTCTGAGATAGCTTATGGTGCTGTTATTTATTTACGCGTCACTGATAAGGACGGTGCAGTCCATGTCTATTTGGTCTGTTCAAAAGCCCGTGTAGCTCCGCTCAAACGTACTTCGTTGCCTCGACTGGAACTCTGCGCGGCAGTTCTCCTCTCGGATCTTTATAAATTCGTTTGCGACACGTACCTTGCGCGTATTAAAATCGATGCTGTCTACTTATGGTCAGACTCTACCGTTGTCCTCTCGTGGTTACGCTCACATTCATCTCGCTGGACCACATTCGTCGCGAATCGTGTTAGTCAAATCCAAGAACTTACATCTACCGAGTGTTGGCGCCACGTATCTTCGGGAGACAACCCTGCCGATATATGCTCGCGTGGACAGCTTCCCAGTGAAATTCTTCACAATACCCTGTGGTGGGCGGGGCCATGTTGGCTATCCCAAGATCGCAACTCTTGGCCTTCGAACTCGGAAAGAATGCCTCCCGATGACGAGGTAATCGTAAAAATTGAAGAACGCAAATCGGTCGTGTTATTAATCGGACAAGCTGATGGTGCGAGTGTGAATAGCGAACCGTCAATTATCGAACAGTTGCTGACCCGATTCTCTTCGCTGTCTAAACTTATTAATGTACTCACGTATATCTATCGCTTCATTAACAATTCCCGAAATCCCACTCATGCAAATCGTAGGGAATTTCTGAACAACGTCGAACGTCATCACGCCTTAATGAACGTCGTCAAGCACGTACAGCACTATGCTTTTTCGGAAGAAATTTCTAACTTAAAACTCAAAAAGGCTCTATCTAAACCTTTGCGCAAACTTAACCCCTTCCTTGACGACCAAGGAGTTCTCAGGGTGGGCGGCAGGATTTCACGATCAGGATTAGAGTACGACCAAAAGCATCCTGCCTTCCTACCGTCTGACAATCCGTTCACTTTCTTAATCATCGACTTCATTCATCGTAACCATTTGCACCCTGGCATCAATACTACACATTTCTTACTACTTCAACAATTCTGGATTATCGCTGCTAAACGTACGATCCGTCGTCACCTCTCTAAGTGCATTCAATGCTTTCGTACCAACCCACAGCCACTACAGCCTTTCATGAGCGATCTCCCGTCATATCGAGTCAATCAAGTAAAACCGTTTTCGGTGGTAGGCATCGATCTAGGCGGACCATTCCGCATCAAACTCGGTTCATATCGTGGTGCTAAGATGGACAAAGCATATTTATGCTTGTTCGTTTGTCTAGCGACCAAAGCGGTTCATCTGGAGGTCGTCTCCACGCTATCAACTGAAGGGTTTATCGCTGCGCTGCGGCGTTTCGTTGGACGACGCGGTCGCTGTAACGTGATTCACGCGGATTGTGGAACCAATTTTGTCGGCGCTAAGAATCAACTCTCGTCTTTAATGCAACATGCTTCTCGCGCAGAGAAAATTGAATTCAAATTCAATCCGCCAGGAGCCCCCCATTTCGGGGGCGTCTGGGAAATTCAGATAAAAGCGGCCAAATCTCACTTATATCGAGTGGTAGGTGATCAGGTCCTGACGTTCGAAGAGTTAACGACTCTTTTTGTCCAAATCGAAGCGATTTTGAACTCGAGGCCTCTTTACCCTATCAGTTCTGACCCAAATGATATCTCGTGTTTAACTCCCGGTCACTTTCTCACCTTGGAGCCTCTGACAGCTGTTCCCGAGGAAGACTTCTGCAATACTAACATAAAACGACTTCATCGGTGGCAGATGTTACAAGCTTTTCAACAAAATTTTTGGTCCAGATGGAAAACTGAATACTTGAACTCGCTAACACAACGCGCCAAATGGACCAAAGATTCCAAACCATTACCCATAGGTTCGATGGTGATAATTAAGGACGATAATCGTGCTCCTTTGCAATGGACCCTTGCTCGGGTTGTAGACCTACAGGTTGGTGGTGACGGAATAGCTAGGAGTGCAGTGGTTAAAAATGCAAACAATCATCTTATAACTAGACCTTTGGTAAAACTCTGTCCTCTGCCTATAGAGGACTAGTCTTCATCATTTCAAACCGTAGTCTTAACAAATCTTAGTTAAGCAAATCTTAGTTAAGCAAATCTTATTTTTTAACTCTTATTCGTACAACTCGCTTCGTTTATCGTTTCTGATTAAGTTCTTTTAGTTTTAACCAGAAAATACCATAGGCATTTTGGTGGGCGGGATGTTTCGTCACCATATAAACTCAACGCATTATCTTCATCAAATTTCCCGTCTATACCGATGTTCATGTCATCTAAAGCTTCACCGCCGTAACGAGACGCCAAAGTTTTGGCTGTCATGCCCGTATGTAACGTCAAAGCTCGGAGTGACAAGCATATCTGTTGTTGACACATCGACCGCGTTGAGTGAGCACGTTATTACGAACACTTACTAAATTTATCACAAAATCTAAGAAACTTTCGCGTGTGATCATCTTCTAATGTGCCTTTTGTGAATCCTTACTTCACACCGTTCATCGATTAGCTCAAAGACAATCGGAAAGTGGAAACGCATCGAGTGCTAGCTGTTGCAGTCTGAGGTATGTACGGTGCATATATCTTTACGGCTGTAGGCTTGCAGATCTTGAACATCGTTTAAAAATCAAAGTAAAATCGTTAGACCAGCAGCTGGTCTTCCCAGAGTAGCAGAAAGCCTTCAACAGCTATTTCGGCTGAAGCGGATGCTACACCAATGTTGTGTCTTACTGATGATTGTGTCAGAATTTATGAAGTAATATCAATTATTTGAGCACAAATACTAAATATCACGGGTGACATTATAGACGAAAACTGATTGTCTATTAATACGACGACGATGATCCTAAAACCAATGAATTTTTATACTACATACCGCTATATCCATGAGTCCATGACATAGGTCTGATCACTTTAAAGGTATGCTAAAGTATAGTTCAAAAAATTAAGAAACATGTAAATATATGTATAAACATATCCATAATAACTTTTCATTTAAAAAACCGACTTCCGCCATTGTATTCGACTAAATATGTGGATGAAAAAAATGATGAAAGAACCGTAGTGGTGAAAGAATTATGATACTTTCTGAACGCAAATGCTTAGTTTGTTGCTGAAAATATCAAAATCGCCATATGTATGCCTACAATATTTGAGGAGTTTCCTCAATTCCTCATGGATTCCATCATCAGAACTGGATTCTGAAATAAATGGGACCAATTTGGAAGTATATCTTTTCAAATAAAAAAAGAATTTTCCAAATCGGTTCATAAACGCCGGAGATATGCGGTAACAAAAAGAAAAAAAAATACAACCGAATTGAGAACCTCCTCCTTTTTGTGAAGTCGGTTAAAAATATACTATGATGTCTGGCTGGATTACCATTAAACTGTAACTATCCACAGGCGTGTTCAAGGGTTTCTAAAGTTTTTCTCACACTTCTAGTTTTAAGCCTAAGGTGCGTGTTATCAACAGGTTGTGATAACATCAGGACCACTTTCGCTATCAGATCGCTTTCCATGTTCAGTTGGTTTAGCAGTAATCCTACAAAGTGTTACATTGCTGTTCGTGTTGGAATTATCTATGGCAACTAATTTAGCTACAACCGAGATTGATCTGGCACGAAGACTGTGTTTGAAAGCTTTCGAAGATGATGATAATAATGTTAGTTTATGCGGAATCAAAATTGTCGTGGGAGGTGAGGGCGTGGCAGTGCTTAATTATGAATAATTTAATGTATAGGTACACTGCTTCGTCATTATAGTGTCATTATAGTTAAACTAACAGATATAGGTACTTTTATATTTCTAAAATGACGCGATAAATTAAAATCTATCTTGATGATATAATTGTAATGAAAAAAAATAGTCAGCGTGTCTCTGCTACTTTACACCAAAGAGGTGTACTCTAGGTAATACTTTACACTGGCTTCATCGAACCTCTTTGTTGTAGTTTTGACTTCCTACGAAATACAATCACTTCTTGTTCTGTTTTCAAACAAACGAAAGCCTACTTATTTGTACGTTGTTGTACTTACTCTTTCATTACGAATCTTATGGGTTTGAATGATCGTGAAAGTTTGATTGATGACTTCGCGTCATCATTATACAACCGTACCCGTTGAATGGACAATCAGTTTCTATGTAGTCATGGTGTTGATATTGTGTTCTTCAACCATGTTGGAAACTAGTTTTTTATTTCTCAATATTCTTGGTTCATTATTTGTCTATGTTTTTATCTTTTGAATTACCTCAGTATCTAGCATTTTAATAGTAAACAATTTACTTATGACACTTATACCCTTCAAACCAGAATACAGCAAAGCAGGCACTATTGCCCCCCAATTACAGCAGCTAATGGCAATGGGGAACGCAAGAATGAAGATCGTTTTAACAGTCTTAGCTATCTAAATACACTCGAGAGCAATGAATCCGGGTCACTTAAAGAATGTTAAAAATCTCGGAAACTAAAAATGATAGATTAATGCAATAAATTGTATTTAATAGACAATGTAATACTCCTTAAATGAAGGTAAAAAAAATATGAGTCACCATACATTTTATTAACACAAAATTACATAAAGAAAAAAACTGCTGATCTCTCCTTAAAACAAAAATAGGAAACATGAAATTTTTGAACTTTATTACGATTTTCTTGAATTTTAATACTTCGTATTGCCTCCTCGTGCTTCCATTACTGCGTTTACGCAGAAAAAAAACAACAAAAAAACAGAAATCAAACAATGATAAATGACAGATTACAAACAAAAGCAAAACCAAATGCTGTAATTTCGTAGTTCCATCTTCGAAAGTGGCCCTTTTTCAAATTTGATTTTTTTATGATATAACTTTACAATAACTAAGAAGTTTTAATACCTTCATTTAAGGAGTATTACATTGTCTATTAAATACAATTAATTGCATTAACCTAGCATTTTTAGTTTCCGAGATTTTTAGGATTCTTGACCGGACTTATTACCGGATTAGTGACCCGGATTCATTGCTCTCGAGTGTATATGAAACTTGAATAGGGCAAAACTTCTTTACCTAAATATGTCTCCTTTCAAGTCAAAAGATTTGAACAGCGCTAAAATGATCTCCATTAGTATTTTTTAAACTCTCGCGATTAGAACACATATTTATTATAATTTCAACCGTGAAGACGGTTTTAGACTCTCTTCGTCGTGGAATCCTATCATTGGTAGGTGTCATCTCAGTGCGTAGATACGGTTAGTGTGGCGTGTCGGACTATGAATACGACTATTTCTAATTCTGAAGACCAAGTGAGGGTAGTTTCTGCAGCTGCCACCACTTCTCGACGGTAGCTCCATGTACTCCAGTCAGCCCACGACCATGATTGCTGTAACGCATTCGAAACGTCGGGAATAATCCTATCCTACTAATATTATAAACGCGAAAGTTATGGGTGTTTGTTACTCTGTCACGTAAAAACTACTGAATGGATTTTAATGAAACTTTACAATAATATAGCTTATATATCAGAATAACACATAGGCTACTTTTCATCATCATCATCATCAATTTTCATCATTATTCACGCGGGTGAAACCGCGGGGCGCAAAAAGTAAATAATAAGGTAACACGCGATAAATACCCGTGACAATATAATAAATATGATCTCCATTGTTGCGGTCTTCATTGCCTTTTGCTACTGTAATTGCTGCTTGGCGGTAGAAATAGATGTGTTACTTAGCCGGACGAACTCCTTCACCAGAAGCTTTACCACTACTTATACATATACCTGGACGAGCTGATTGATTGTCCAAAGCTGTGTGGATGGTGTGATTCCAGGGTTCTATTGGTTCGTTGTAAGCTTCTGCACACGTAGTTGGCACCCTTGACCCTTGGCCCTTGGAGTGTTTCTTTAATTTCAGTGCAATCTTTACCAACTCCAAAAATGCGTTTTTACATAACTCAGGTGCATTTGCAATAATGCAATGTCGAAAAGTGTGCCAATTACAGCAGAGGCACGTGGTAGGTATGCGGTATGTGTGGCAGACAAACAGACCGAAACATCTTATAATTATAGTGATTATACACTGTTTTAATCGTCAACTGGTGTTGCGAATATGTTTTCGAGGAGGCGGCTGATATGGGATGTTTTTTTTTTGTAGCGTGTGCAGACCTGCACGGTCCACCAGGGTGCATTTACGATTCATAGAGTAAAAACGATGTCTATGGAAAACGTGAATTATTCTCTAATAATCTGTCCTGTCAAGATGGTTGTCCATTGTTTGAGCTTGTCAATTGTTATCTGTTTTCATTTGAAAAGTGTTAAAAATATCACATTAAACTTTATTGTGCGTACGAACCGTTTGTTATTTTCGCCCACCGACCGCGAAAGGCCTCAAATTCACCTTGATAAATAAAATTTCGTTACAGAAAAAATTATATAATCTGAATACCAATACGACGAGTTTCAAAACGTAGGAATTTAAATCAATGGTTTAACTATTTTTGACACCCAAAACTAGTTATTATACAAAATCTTACAAGATCTCTATCAAAAAAGATCTCGACTCGAGAACCTTTATTACCCAACGGTTGTCAGTTCTGCAAGCTATATGACCTGCCTATACATTGCCACTTCAACTTGCTAATTCTAAAAGCTATGTCGGTTATCTTGGCTGTTGGGCATCTTTGAGCTGGGTGTATATACCTACAGAGCATAATAATAATTTACAACTTCATGAAATGTGACCTGGGCCATATCAGCGCCATCTTTTACAACCCTTTACACAACTTTCATCAGTTTATACATTACGCAACGGAATGTGCCTTAAAGAAACGAAAATTACAATACTCTCCTTTAAAAAACACCCATATTAAAATGGGCCCACTTTTTAGGGATCCGTACCCGACCCTATTATTGCTCTCGCTCGGTTATCTGTCCGTCCATACATCAGTCTTTCACCTCTTTCTAGCACCCAATATGGCTTAAATATATATTTATAAAAATCGCTTAGAACATGCATAATAATTCAGTACAAATAGTACTGAGCTGTAGAACATTTTAAGCAAACTAGCAAAATTAAGTACCTATTTACATGAAAACTTAGTGATAAAATAGTTTTACAACTAAAATAGTAATGCTAAATACCACTGGTATTAAGAGCGTATTGAGAGTATCCACAAATTTATTGTTTAATTATTTATAAACAATAAATTCAACTTCTAATAACAACGAAAATAAGTTAATTTCAATTTTGTTACAATTTTGAAGATATTAATCATTACCAATGTATGAATAAGTCGTCTTCATACAAAATGTATGCAGTTAACTGCATTATTAACTATGTTTTTTACCAACGATCTTACTATACGGAATCCATGGTGTGCGAATCAGACTCGCAGTTGACCGAATATTTGTAATTATTTTAATCATGGCTTCATTTCAACATTTTCCTTTTTTGTTTCAGGTGAGAGATACTTCCGTTAAAATGCGTTCTCGGAATTTTGAGCAGATAACCTAAAGGTAATTAGGATTTGTTTACTTTTTTTTGTATCGCAAATTACGAAAACTTTTAAGTTCATATGTGGAAATAAACGTAACAAAGTTGTGAAAAGATATATAGGTAGTCATTCGTCACAAAGGGACATTATTAAAAAATCCTAGATTTAAATATACATTTATAAAAGTCCTTCATAGTGATGACGATGATGGTACCAATACTGAAGGGACACATAACAATACAATCAAAATAATTAAAGAATTTAAAACTTGGAAACCTCAAGGATTATAACAATCATAATTCTAGTAAATACTAGTGTAAACTGAACTAAAAGATGTGGGATTATAGCAAATAGGATGCAACTGATGCCAGTGCCTACACAGATCACGTCAGATTTTACAGGTCAAGGTATACGCAACTTCTTTGTTAAATGGATAACCAGATTACCAACAGACTTTATTTTTAACTACTATTAACCACTCATTCATAAACGAAATAATATATGAATAGCCAAGAGGCCAAGAGAGGAGGGTTTAACTGATCTATTATATAATACGATATGCCCATATTTTGATACCATACTATGAAAGGGGATACACACGTAATGAATACACGTAACCGTAAGTATTCATGTAAGGTAATGTAGACATACCGTGCCCTTGTCGTATAAAATATAGTTATTATCCCATTATGCTTTGTTAGAACGGTCATGCATGAAACGAATCAGCTCGTCCTTGGCACAGAATTACGAAGTAGAAAATTAATTATTGTTTGCAGTTGAATCGTGTTTTAATTAATTAATTTCTGGAAAAAAAGAAACAAGTACAATTAAAAAGAAACACAATCATGACAGATAAAACTGACCTAATACATCAAGGAATTTATGTTTCACAAAGATATAAAAATATGATAAATAAGTATAGAAAAGTGGCATGCAATATTTCCGAAGAAAATGTCAAGGAAGAGAGTAGACAATATCGACATAACTTGCATAAATTTCATTAATAATTATCACAACTAGGACCATTTGATTCAGGATGTCAAGCAAGTAACCAACACAAAAGAAATACCATACATACAACATACAAAATACTCAACAACATTTATAACCAGTTAGAAATCTCGTCAATTAGAAAATACCCCGAATACCAAACGGAGAGGTGATAACGAACAATTATGTAATTTACTTGTCTCCGTAGAAAGGTGGCTTAGACATGGTCTTATTTAGACATCAATGCATAGTGCTCACTGGCAGGTAACATGCGATTGGGGCGTAACAATACGCATAATTATCTTTATAGGTTTGTGAGCACGCGGTTGTAATTACGACATTATTTGTTGTATTTTGGAGTTCAAGAGATCAATCAATGATCACACTGAGATAATAGAGATACAAGAAAAGTAAGGAGCAAGTATAGTAAAGTATGTAAGTATATAAAAGCAGTTAAGCGCGGTTATAAAACAGTTCAGTTTGCCTATTATTCTTAAAGCTCTTGTAAGAGTGACAGCTTTCATTATAGGGTCTATCATGTATATACCTACAAATAAAAACAATAAAACATATTGAATTAAGTAGTTAACTTACTTGTTTTATTATTAAATTCGCGCTCAATGCGTTGGCTTAGGGGATAGAAAAAAAAACAAAAAATACGAAATTTCGGTTCAAAAATCTGTTGTAACCTTAGGTATGGCAAATGCAATCACTTCAATAAAAATGATTAAAAATAAGATAAATCCTTCACAAACGTACATTGTACGATTACTAGATTTTTTAACCAATTAGTATTGATAGCGCCCAAGAAAAATAAAAAAATGCAAGGGCCACGGGAGCGAATTCACTGGAAATCTCATCAAAAAAATCTCATCATAGGTACAAGCTGTTATTATCTCGAGCCAAATAATACTGACTTAAGAACAACGTGCCTTACCACTTCGTCCTTGACTGTCTGCAAACTGACAATCACACCAAAAACCATTGATTTATGATTATGAAGCCGTCTGTACCAGGATGGGTCTTCATTGGGTCTATTTTATTGTATTCGGTTCTTATATGGAAACTGGGAATGGGTGCAAAAAATAGCCGTTCATTGTCGATTTCATTTTGTTGGTGGAGTATGTAGTCAAACACGTGTGTATATATTAATCTCCTACACACACATGGTATTCCGATAACTTAGTTAACAATATGCTCTGAGCTGTTTTGTATATTTAAAAAGAAATGTTTTACTTAGTGTGAAAGGTTTTCGAGACCTAGTCCAATTGTGATTAAGTCTATGTCCCCAAACCCTGGTTTATTCCCTAAAACTTACTATAGAAAAATGGTGACTTCTGTTTGAGCTGTGTGTATCTTATTTAATAGAATTAAAGTTCTCGTGGCTTGGTATAATTTTAGAAAAATTACGACTATATACCACGTACTTTACTATTCTCCTGCTGACGTTTCGTTGACCATTTTGGTCCCTGGGGAACGGGGGTTTTCGTCGCACGACCTTTGAGCTTGGTCGCGGTCGGTGCTCATGAGGAAGGACCTCAAAATGGTCAACGAAACGTCAGCAGGACAATAGTAAAGTACGTGGTGTATAGTCATAATTTTTCTAAAATGTATCTTATTTGAAACACATTTTTAAAATGATAAGGCGGTAGTTTCTTTAGTCATTTAGATTTGGCAACACGTGATTTGGTCTTTAGTTTAATGAGTCAACCATTGTAAACTTTTGGCCAGGACCGTGTGCAGTGTTACACAATTGCCTAATAGGGTTCGCGTAGAGTTTATTATTATAGCGTCAACTTTGAGACTTAGCTCAATTTGTGAATAGATTTTATGATTCTTGAGCAATAAGCAATGTTTCAAATGGCAATCGTGAAGCCTTCTTGACATTTACTCTGATTGGTAGAGTGAAGATGATTCGTAGTGTAGTGGCGCTTGTAATTTAATCAGTATGAAAATCAGTAATTTGTAGTGGTACTAAATGTTAATTTAATTATACACTTAACCTGGTGACCGACATCAATGATTATAATGACTATAAATTCGTTAAAAGCATCTCAATTAAACTTGCTTTGGACACTTAAGATGAATTGAAGAAGAGGCGGTAGAATCAATAATTAAATTAAGAGATTGTTGAATATAGATAAGTATTTTTTTATAGTAAGAGCTATATCTTAAAAGCACTAGCTACGTGAAGATCTTCTGCGATATTATAGCTCCAACATGGCATAACCTCATAAAACAGAAAAATATATCTATATATATATCCTTGACCAAGTTGAACAGGTAAAATCTTAGTCACAGAAATGAATTTGGAAAGTCTAAGGCATTTTAATAAGCGCAGATCTTGATTCATACTAAGTAAAGGTTTTAGTTGATGTAAGTTATGTTGGATTAAGCCCAATTAAGCCCAAATATGGATTTCAGTCAAGCTAACGACATAGCCTTATTTGTATAACTTTTGATGACTGGTTGCTATTATGATCTAAGTTTAGTAAGCTTAGCTGGTTGCACGTGTTAGAAGTATAAGATATTATCACTCTGAGCATGCTGGGTGTTAAGATTACATGAAGTGATAAGCCGTGGTACAGATGAAATAGTAGGTACTTACCTACTACCACTACAAGGTAGGTACCACAGAGTATCACCACAAATACCTCAGGTACGTGCAGAAATATCACTCCTAGGTACTTCACTAAAACAGATTAGGCATTTTGTGCTACACATAGGGCTGCCAACTTTTTTATATCAACTATAGTATTTTCGAAGCTAAAAAATGTTGGTAGATGACGAAAAAAATTAAAGACATCATATAGTAGGTACCTATATGTATTTCACTCATGAGATTCATGTCAACTTGACATTGACAAACACAAGTATCCTTCAGAAAGAGATAAAGGTTGTGTTAGAGAAGGAGAGGAAGATAAATTATAATGGTTCTTCATTTTTGATTTCAAATACAATATATATATATATATTTCAATTTCATTATGTGGACCCCTAATATAGTAGGATACTATATTATATAGTAGGATATGCTATATTATACAGTAAGGTTGGCATCCCTACTGAACGCTATTGAAAACTCACCCCATTTGACAAAACTATACGATCAATGTAGTCATGATGCAACGAATTTTTCAGCCCGTAGGAAAACTCAACACTCGAGCAATATTCAATCTAAAGTCAACGCGCTAAAATATTTTTTTTTGTTGAAACCCGATATGTAGTGACACTACCCTGGGGTCGGGTGTACCTCAAGGCGCGCGCTTGTGTCACGTTTAATTAAGTCAAGCTTAAAATTTGATAAATGCCAAAACAAAAAAAAAGTAAAGTCCGTTATTAAGTCAAGTAAATTAACTAATTCTTTTTAAAATGACTACAAAATAAATTGTCTGTAAATAAAGTAGTCTACTTATGTAACTTTGTAAATTTTCATAACTAGGTATCACAAAACAGTTCAAATGTAAGACCTGCATTCAGATTTGAATAGAACAATGTAGTTATCAAAGTCACATTTAATTTATGACCGACACTCATTAAATTGTGTGACCTAGAATGCTGAGCCAAAAATGGTGATGTTTACTACGGGCAATGAAAGCGGCCCGATGTCCCCAATGCTTTGTTATATTAAAATTAAAATATGCAATACCTGACGATGAAATTATATTACGTATGGTCACACTTTAAAACATATTTCTAAGCACATAATAGAAACGAAACTCCGTTGTAAACTTACAACAAAAAATATTATCATGCCACTCCCGCACGAAGCGTGACATCCGTAGACGTATTTTTTTATTTTACCTGTCTCGTCCTGTAAAAAGGTCTCCCTCAAATCTTTCCATCAGTCCCTATCCTTTGCTGACTCCCACCATTATTTATCAAAGACGCCGAATTATACATGGAATTTTTAAAATTTGCAATTTGATATTTAATTTTATCCCATACATTTGTTAACTTTATTTGTTCTCTTGAAAAATTTCTACAGGATTGTCTCAAACTCATCAAAGGCCATGTGATTAGTACCTAGTGCTGGAGTTTCACTTCTATTAGGCATTCTGTGAGCAAGCTAAGTTATTAGATTACCTTTTAAGTGCTACACAGTTGTATGTAGAATATTGATCTTCGATTAGAAACTAATCGTTGCGATACGATCTATGCTTCACACGTGATAGTTATGATGTTATGTAATAGGTTTTATTTATAGCTTTTACTTTTATAGCTTCCTGCTTAAAAATTGTTTTATACTCTTTGCTGAATTTTGTATTGTCATGCGAGTAAATGTTAAGTACCTATTGAAGTTTGCTGATTTTAACTGATGTTAACTTTTGTTGACTATTAGATAACTATTTGTGGTACTAGGGATGATCAAGTTGCTATCTTGTATCAGAGATTAGTTTTTTTTTTGGTGAAAGTTTGGGGGGCAAACTAGATAGACGAGAGACTAGATAACGTGAATAAGACGGACAAGTGCGAGACTCGCACTCGTGAGGGTTCCGATCAGCAGGTATTTTATTTTGAAATCGTCCATTAATAGAATTTAAGTTATCGTGGCATGGTATCATTTTAGAAAAATTACGACTATACACCACGTACTTTACTATTCTCTTCTGCTGACGTTTCGTTGACCATTTTGAGGTCCTTCCTCATGAGCTCCGAACGCGACCACGCTCAAAGGTCGTGAGACGGGAACTAAAAAAAAATCGTCCATATTTGAATTTTAGCCACTTTTCCCTACAAACTTCACCATTCCATCTAAGGGATAAAAAAGTTGAAATTCCTCAATTTTAGACTTTTTCCTTTACTTTCTTATGCCTTAGAGACTCCTAGTATTCCAAATTTCAGAGTTGTGAGGTTACTGAAAGTACCGTAGTTTCTGATATTCACGATTTCCATACAAAAATGAAATATTATTTACCGTATCTTTTTAATGCATTGAGTTAAAAGCTTGATTTTTGTACATATAAGATCATAGATTTTTATATTTTTTATAAACTTCATGTCCTGGATACCTTTAGCCGTTCCTGAGAAAAAGGCTCTTGACAGTTTTGGTAATTATATCAAAAATATTATAGTAAAAAAAAACTGTGCATTATTCTTTTTCATGTAGCTTTTTCTTTTTCTCATAGATAGTGATGAAAAGTAGTAATTTCACTCGGGCTAAAATATTTTGTTCTCGGGCGGCGTACGCTCGCTACGCTCAAGATTCTACTATTTAACTAACGCCCACGAGGAACAAAATATTATTTTGTCCACTTGTAACACTTAAAACACAATATTTATTTGTTATTTAATTTATCCATAGGGATAATGTGAAATATTTTTTGCTTGGCGCCATTTTAATTTCTATGCAATTAAATTAAAAAATAATGTTTAGTGCAAAAATGTGGGAATTTTCACGCAGACAGTAACCGCAACCAAAGATAATGTAGAAGTTACTGTGCAAGTAACTGTCGGTCCATGACAGACTGTCGTGGGAATGGTTACCACTTCCTGATGATATCAATTCACTATCATTTACACCAGGAGAATTAGCAGTGTGTAGTGACAAAGAGGAAGCTAGGAAAATGCAAGGATCTGAGAAATTGCGAAAGTTTGGACGGGTTGGAACTGATTTTGATGAAGTTTGGTGGAACAATAGATTATGGACATACAATATTGTACTTTATATTGGTTGGTACATGCGAACGACACCGCAGGCATATGCTAGTTTATGTTATAAAAAAAAAATGCCATGAATAGAGCTTTGTGTGTGACAAAGAAATGATCACTACTAGTTGGCCGAGATACAAGAGGCGTGGGTTCGATTCCCGCTGCAGGGCAAATGTTTGCATGATCTGCAAATTGTTTTTCTGGGCCTGTGTGTAATTGTATATGTTACTCGTAATTCCTGATACCCACGACACAGGGAAACCTAATAACCAGTATAAGGTAGAAGCGCGAATTAAGTCTCGAGCGAGTTGGAAGTTGAAACTAAGTTACATAGTAAATTGGTGGTCTCAGCCTAGAAATAGGATTTCCTCATCTCCTTCCGTGGATGGCATAAAAGGCAATTAAGAAATTACGTCAGGGGATGGGCAGCAGCATCTATAAGTATAAGTATAATCATTTAGTCTTTCGACACCAGGTTTATCTTAATACTAGGTACAGAAATGTAGGACTAATCTTAAACCAACTTTATGCGCGACTGGTGCCTGGCGATAGGTTTGAAAAACCTGTCGACAGGGCCCCACTCTGCGGAATAAATATGAAGTCAATACAAAAGTGACAATAGAGTAGACAACAAAAAGTAGGTAGGCAGACAAATGAAAAAGAAAACACATAAATAAAAAATAAAATCTATCTGAGTTACTTGAGGTTGCGGGTTCGATTCCCGCCTCTGAACAAATACACTCGAGAGCAATGAATCCGGGTCACTTAAAGAATGTTAAAAATCTCGGAAACTAAAAATGATAGATTAATGCAATAAATTGTATTTAATAGACAATGTAATACTCCTTAAATGAAGGTAAAAAAAATATGAGTCACCATACATTTTATTAACACAAAATTACATAAAGAAAAAAACTGCTGATCTCTCCTTAAAACAAAAATAGGAAACATGAAATTTTTGAACTTTATTACGATTTTCTTGAATTTTAATACTTCGTATTGCCTCCTCGTGCTTCCATTACTGCGTTTACGCGGTTTGGCATGCTGTACACCAAGTTCCTTATACGATTTTGGGGAATATTCTCCCATTCCTCTGTGAGAGCAATTTTGAGCTCACGAAGCGTGATTGGGGGAGGGTTTCGTTGTTTTACGCATCTGCCTAGCTCGTCCCAAGCATGCTCGATCGGACTTGATATCCGGGCTGCGCGCTGGCCACTCCATACGAGTAATGTTCATCTCTTGAAGGTAGTCATTCACAATCCTACCTGTATGAGGTCGGGCATTGTCATGCATAAATATAGCATCCTCACCTAAATTGACCATAAATGGACCAACGTGATCATTGAGGATTTCTTCCACATATCTTACGCTAGTTAAAGAGCCGTTTTCTATGATCACCAGCTCTGTGCGACTTTCAGAAGAAATTCCGGCCCACACAAGTACAGACCCACCACCGTAGGCTACTTTTTCTTCGATGCATGCTTGCTTGAATCTTTCCCCTGGTCTTCGATACACTCTGTGTCTTCCATCGTGCTTGTAGAGCATAAATTTTCAAAAAATTTTTAAAATCAAAATTAAAAAAAAAAAAAAATTAAATTGGAGTATTGAAGATTGGTCAAAAGTTATGTTCATAACTTTTGACCAATCTTCAATACTCCAATTTACGTGGCTCTGGGCATATCTTAGTCTTGAAATACGATGCCCACGCTCCAGTTTAGGGCCGTTTGCAGGTCTAAGGGGTTTTAAGTTAGATTCAGCAAGCCGACGTCTTACTGTCCATGCACTTGGGTTACTTCCTCCGAGGCGTCGAAACTGATTTGTGAGTTCAGTTCCTGTGAGAAAGCGATTTCGAAGCATGGTGTTCACCAAGTATCGGTCTTCTCGTGCTGTGGTACACCTCGTTCTGCCCGTTCCTGGTCTGCGTAGGTTAGAACCAGTTTCTTCGTAACGTCGGAGAACTCTTTGTACTGTTGACAGCGACACACCGACAGTCCTGGCTGTATCGCGCTGACTCCGGCCGGTTTCCAGCATTGTAAGTATTCTGGTGCATTCTTCAGGCGTAAGCGACATAATTTCAGCTTGAATAATGAATATAGAGCACTATCAACATGGTTTATGTACCCACATAAATGACAGATTACAAACAAAAGCAAAACCAAATGCTGTAATTTCGTAGTTCCATCTTCGATAGTGGCCCTTTTTCAAATTTGATTTTTTTATGATATAACTTTACAATAACTAAGAAGTTTTAATACCTTCATTTAAGGAGTATTACATTGTCTATTAAATACAATTTATTGCATTAACCTAGCATTTTTAGTTTCCGAGATTTTTAGGATTCTTTAAGTGACCCGGATTCATTGCTCTCGAGGGTATTTGTACGATCTGCAGATATTTGTTCAGGGTGTTTTGGGTATTTTTCAATGTATAATAAAAATATCTATCTATGTAATTTTATTGTATTAAGTATATCAGTTATCTAGTACACATTACACAAGCTCTGCTTAGCTTGGGGCTAGATAATGTTGTGTGAAATGTCCAGCATTTATTTATTATTTATTTATTTACTTAACACCAATACTGCGATCACAAATCCGCATGCCATGTGGTGATTATGGAAAATCCCCTCGCTTGCCAGTAGACCAGCTGATGAAGAAATTAATCAATCCACGCAGAAATTAAATAGTGGCGTGTCTTCTTTACATTCTTCAAAGAACCTTGAAGTTTATCATCTTTCACAAGACAATTCTCTCTCAAACAAGTCACGATCGCATTACATAAGTTCTTCAAAACATGCTCCATCCTATTCATCTTCACGGTTCGCTGACGATTCATCACAAT
Organism: Epirrita christyi; assembly: GCA_951392215.1. Taxonomy (NCBI): domain Eukaryota; kingdom Metazoa; phylum Arthropoda; class Insecta; order Lepidoptera; family Geometridae; genus Epirrita; species Epirrita christyi. The sequence goes on along the minus strand of OX595843.1, from coordinate 13,813,884 downwards.
GGTGGATGCCACCAGACCTCGGGGGAGCCTTGACCGACTAGGCACAAAAAACCTTTTGTTGTATGCCAGTTTGCAACAAAAACAGGAGTTCCGAATGAATCCTGATGTATCAAGATGTTATACCATAGTAAATTAGATTTACCTAAATTTCAGCTCAATCGGTTGGGTGGAATCGAGGGCGTAGGTATTACGAGTTTTGCATTGCAAAAACCGGAATGCGAAACGTGAGCATTCAACGAGACTTACGTAGTAACTATTTACTAATCTGTACTGTTTCTACCGACTGCGCGGCACAGAATAATGAATAGTTACTACGTAAGTCACGTTGAATGCCCTCACGTTTCGCATTCCGGTTTTTGCATTGCAAAATTTGTAATACGCCCTCTGGTTCAAAAATTCACTTTCAAGATTTGTCCCACAGTTAACTAAAAGCTTGAAAAATATTGAATTTATTTGGCTTATGACGAATTTGCACTACATTTTTTCGATGACGAAATTACCCGATGACGTTAGAGCCCTAACCACTAAACTACTGTTGTAGGTAAGAATTGATCATAAAAATATATTCTTTGCCTAAACGTTGCAGAGAGGACGAAATGTTAGTGCTTGTATTTCGCAATTTTAAATGCGGTAAACTCCATTATCAATTTATCATATTTACAGAAGCATTAAGGTTTCCTCTAAATGTTGCTGAGATAACCTTAATATCTGCATCGTGTACAGTCAGCTCGGTAACAACGATGATGTCATGTAATTGCTTTTCAAACTAGAGCGCAAAAAACTAACCCTTATAATCAATTTTTAAACTTTTGATAGCTAAAATAGCTTTTTTCTTGTTTCTGGACGAGGCATAGAATACAATGAGGTGATTTGCTATAATCACCACTCTTTGCAGGTGAATTGGTGATTGCAGTATTGTGTTAAGTACTTACTCAGATGGATGCTGCTGCCCATCCTCTGGCTCAATCCCTAAGTTGGCTTTTACGACGTCCACGAGAGGAGACGGAGGTGTATAATATTCTCAGCCAGGACACACCACGACATTACATACACACATGACATTATTACTCATTGCTGTGCTATATTATTGAATAAAAACTTGTTGCTGACTGTACAAACGACATTTACCATACACAGCCTACCCAGGACATGTAAACATTGCCTAAGTGGTTCACTAAACTATGCATTTGGGTTGGGGTGTGGGCTTTATCAGCCACTTACGAAATCATGTGTGGTTTACAGTTTTATCATTTGCAGTTTGCTAAGAAGCTAAGTAAGCAAGCTATTGAACGTGTTAGTTCAGTCCACTCAAGTATGAACCGTGAGCAGGCTATGATATGAACAGTTTTAATACCAGTCTTACTGGTCATCTATCTATAAAGTGCTCGTCTTGCCGTTCCCTCTCTGTTAAGAATCGAGGTTAGTTTTCTCTATTTTCAGGCATTTACGGAAAGGGTCTAACTATATATAATGTGGCGTAATCTGACCAATATTTCAGATTGGGTAATTTTGCCTATAAAGTAGTCTAGGTGAAGGGTTAACTCGAGTAGCTGTTATAGAACAAGCTTAGTTCGTCTTTCTTGTTTTTTATAGCATTAAGGATAAACAAATCTTTTCCTCACAGGTGCGATATCACCGGCTGAATACCGACAGATAATACCGATCGGTTCGTCTTGCAGCTCTCCCACAAAAACGTGAAATTCAGGTCGGTAATACCGACCGGTATTTTATAGCAGTTTCTTGGATCGCATTGGTATCATAAAAAATGTATAATGTAATTCGCAATAGCGCAGTGCGGTAATTCCGGTCGGTACATCGCAACTGTGTAGGAGAGCTTAGATTGGGTTCTATAGTTTGCTCTTATTAGGTAGGTAGGCTTAAGTTTTATCATATTGTGGTTTGCTTAGACCAAAGAGTACCTAACTAACGTAAAAAGTTTTATGAACAATCTTTACATAGAATAATAACAATAAAAATGTGCTGTGTATAGAGCCGTCAACAAGCAAACTGCAGCGCTGATTTTCAGCACGGACCTCGTTTGACGCACGGACTTGGCCTAACGTTATCAAAACGAGACGATCGTTAATGACAAATATCGACCAATAGGCTATAATCTTTGTAATATGATAAATGAAATCTCGTAAAAAAAAGAAAAGAAAAGTAATTTCTAACTATTATGATAACGTCGGGTATTCGTGCTTGGGCCTCTAGTCTTATTGTATGATATAGATACCGCTACATACGGGTGAACTGTTTTTGTAGAAGGTAGCATGGGTAATTGACATACATATTTATACCTCTGTACTGTTATGCCAATTTTGTGGTCTCATAGTAAAAATCAATTGGTTATTATTACTGTTATTTGACCATTGGGGATTAAAAATTCTCAAATGGCGACCACAAGCCGGACGACGCAGTAAAGGAAGGCTCCTCTCTCGACCAAGGATGTTATAAAGGTTGCAGTAAGACGGTGGATGGAGGAGGCTCAAGACCGTTCATCGTGACATTCTATGTGGAGGCCTATGTCCAGCAGAGGACTTCTACGTGCTGATGGTGATGGCTGTTAGTTGACTTTAGGAAGCAGAGGTACTTTTCCTTACCAAGAAAATCAGAGACTTCAGATTCAGAGACAGAGAGGTCGAGAATAGATCCGAATCTCAGCTGTGGGAAAAAGGGGATTTATGATCCTACTATCCTATATCTAAATGGATTTGAGTGAAATTTGGAATGGAGATATTTTACGCCCTGGATTAACACATAGGCTACTTTTCATTATCATCATCATCATCATCAATTTTCATCATTATTCACGCGGGTGAAACCGCGGGGCGCAACTAGTAAATCAATAAACTAACATATACATAGTCCTATATCCAGCTATGGGGAACCCTCACCCAGCAGTGGATGTCTACCGGCTGATTAAGATATACAGGCCGCTCAAGACCGTCCATCAAGGTATTCACTGGGAGAGGCCTATATCCAGTTGGGGCCTTCCACAGGCTATTAATTCATATTCATATTCATTTATTCAATTACAATTAAAAAATCGTGTCTGAACTAAAATTATAACCAAAAACTAAAATTATAACCTAAAACTAAAAATCATCGAAATAGGAATTAAATAATATGAAATCACCCGCGTGAATAATGATGAAAATAGATGATGATGATGATGATGAAAAGTAGCCTATGTGTTAATCCAGGGCGTAAAGTATCTCCATTCCAAATTTCACTCATATCCATTCAGTAGTTTTTACGTGAAAGAGTAACAAACATCCATCCATACTCACAAACTTTCGCGTTTATAATATTAGTAGGAAGAAGGATTAGTAGGATGTCACTCAAAATCAAAATACGCATTGTAAGACTGAATAGTAGTAGGCTTTATAGCCTAACTTTTAATTATTTATCTTATTCTGAATTATTTCTGAATTATAAAATTCAGAAAGTCATCGATAGAGTAGAAGCATTTCTTCAGCAATAGTTGTTTAACATTAGATTTAAATGTATTAAAATTCTCAAGAGCATTCAGTTCAGCAGGAAGATAGTTAAATAGTCTGACAGCCTGATACCAGCTACAATGGTGCTAATGATGATGATGTGAAGCGATACTCATTAAAAGACATTCCTTTCACGCAAATACACTTGAACTCTAAGTTCATGTATATTAATGCATCTTATATCGTATTCGTGCAACGTAATCCCATTCAAGCGATTAAAACCTCATTTGATCCTTCTGCGAATCACGGTGGCGTCGTTGATCTGGTGCAACTCAATGTCATGGGTGTCACATACTCCTTCCATGTAGTCCAAATCATAAGAACAAGCGTGGGGAAAGGAATGTCATATTTTGACGTGTGAGCTAAGTACTTATACTTAGCGACAGTTGGAAACTGACATGTTCTAGAACCAAAAAGTTTTATGTGACATGTGCTCTGCAAGGCTCACAGAATAATCCTTTCACGACACTGGTCAAATCAAACCAAAAAGTATTTTATTCCTTGAAGTCACAAGGATCATTTTGAATCGTCTTATAAACTAAACACACCCAGCTCCGTGCTGTGCCTATTTGTGTCTTACACTTATGTACTATGTGTCTTATTTTTTCTTTGGTTTTTTCTTCGTAACTCTAATTTTGACTCAGACTTTAGCAGTCAATAATCAATTCTACGAGAGCTGTGGTAGTCTGCCGTAGTAGTCTAAGCCGTGGTAGTCTAAGCCGTGGTAGTCTGAGTCGTGGTAGTCTAAGCCGTGGTAGTCTAAGCCGTGGTAGTCTACGCCGTGGTAGTCTGAGCCGTGGTAGTATATGCCGTGGTAGTCTGAGCCGTGGTAGTCTAAGCCGTGGTAGTCTCGGCCTAAGAATAAGACTCATCCAATTCCTCTTGTGAATGTCATCAAAGGCGACGAAGCGGATTACGCCCGGGGATGGGTAGCAGCATCCACCTGTGTGATCGCAGTTTAACACCAATCTGTCTGCTCAGCATGGTGATTATGGCAAATCCCCCCATTGCACACTATATGCATGCTGTGGGGGAGGCCTCATCTAGTAGTGGATGTTTACCGGCTAATGGAGAAGGGACTCTAGATTATTTCCTGCTTGCTGTTACCTTTTTCCAAAATAATCCTTGTGATTTCAATAAATCAAACACTAATTACTGATCTGGTGGTTATGATCCGTTGTAGTAATTGATTTCGTATGCCCGGTGACCAACGGATCTGTTTAAAATGATTATTTTCATGATTTTTTTGTGACTAATAGATATGGATTTTTCAGAGAAGTTAAGTACATTCAAGAAATCTACCTTTATACTATTTCTCATCGTATCAGACTTGGCAGCATAATCGACATTATTACTGTCAGTGTTGGTTACCACATTTCATCATCAGGTAAAATCCTTTATTAAAATGACTCACTGTCACCAACGTTTTGTACCACAGTGAATAATTGAATATGCATTGTTAAGCTGTAATAGCCTACCAAGCACCTACTATATGTATGTATTACCTATCTATTGTGATGATACCATCACTCAGCGTTTTGATTCATTAGACAGGCTTCATTATAATGCCAATCGTTTCGAAATGCGCATTTGACTTGTATGATTGGACTTTTTCTGCTCTTTCGAAGGGAGACGTCGTCCTTTTTTATTTTATTTCAATTTCAAGTGTTTTTTTGAGTTATACCGTGTAATTTTGGTGGCATTTTAAACGGTGTAGCTTATAAAGAGCACATGGTAGTGAATTTAAATAAAATAAGTGTATTGCGTGTCTTTTCGAAGGGGTGGAAATTCTCCAAGAACATTCTAGTAAACTGCCATCGATTTACTAGAACATGACTTGACAGAGGACTTGATGACTGGACATTGTTTGATAAATATCTATGCTACTTGACGTTGGCAAAACTGAGTATACCCTCAGATGCCATTAATAAAAAAAGACTTGTATTATTGGCTTTGTCATACTTTCGCATTTGTTGAAAGCTTATATAATGTATTAATTTAACATAGAAAACTTAATTCATTCCCTTATGATCGAATTACCTTAAACGCGAGATGCCAATGAGGGCATTATACCTAAACATGAGATTTGCCTAAAAAGCTGTTTACCCTAAACGTAATATGCCAAATGAAGCAGTATGCCTAAAATGTGAAATTGACAAAGAAGCAGTTTGTCCAAAGTGGATGCCTGCAAAACAAAATGCCTAAGTGGTTAAATGCCTACAAAGGTGAATGTATATAAGGCTTTGCTAACAGTCAACTAAAATATTTGACTTTCCGCTTCTTGGCCGGCTTGTATTTCAGGCAAACTGCTTTACAGGTAATTCAATTTTTGACAAACTGCTTCTTTGTCAATTTCACATTTTAGGCATAATGCTTCATTTGGCATCTTACATTTAGGGTAAAAAGCTTTTTAGGCAAATCTCATGTTTAGGTATAATGCCCCCATTGGCATCTCGCGTTTAAGGTAATTCGATCATAAGGGAATTCATTACCTTAGGTAGGGTGCGTCTAGACATGTTTAGTATAAAACTGAACGCCTCTTCAACCCTTTTACTTGGCACTTGCTTGACACAAGCTTGACGTTCAAAAACGGTCCATGATGTTACGGATTATGAATTTTTTTTATTTTGACGTATCAATATCGGGGCGTTCAGGGGGCTTAGTACGGGTTTTGATAGTTTTCGAAATTATGTGAAGTTTCGTTTCCATCCAATACATTTACTGACAGCGTCCATAGTTTTCTTCTCGTTTTCGCTAAGGGCGCTGCAAGTAAATGTATGGAAGAAAACGAAACTTCATATACACTCGAGAGCAATGAATCCGGGTCACTAAAGAATGTTAAAAATCTCGGAAACTAAAAATGATAGATTAATGCAATAAATTGTATTTAATAGACAATGTAATACTCCTTAAATGAAGGTAAAAAAAATATGAGTCACCATACATTTTATTAACACAAAATTACATAAAGAAAAAAACTGCTGATCTCTCCTTAAAACAAAAATAGGAAACATGAAATTTTTGAACTTTATTACGATTTTCTTGAATTTTAATACTTCGTATTGCCTCCTCGTGCTTCCATATAATGAATATAGAGCACTATCAACATGGTTTATGTACCCACATAAATGACAGATTACAAACAAAAGCAAAACCAAATGCTGTAATTTCGTAGTTCCATCTTCGAAAGTGGCCCTTTTTCAAATTTGATTTTTTTATGATATAACTTTACAATAACTAAGAAGTTTTAATACCTTCATTTAAGGAGTATTACATTGTCTATTAAATACAATTTATTGCATTAACCTAGCATTTTTAGTTTCCGAGATTTTTAGGATTCTTTAAGTGACCCGGATTCATTGCTCTCGAGTGTAGTTTCGTAAACTATCAAAACATCTACTAAACCCCCTGTTATAAAGTTGTTTTTTTCGCTGTCTAATAATGCAATTTTTGTTTTTTTAGGTAACAACTGAGTTATCATGTAACAAACACATTCGTAAGTTCTATGCCCACTTTATAAAAACTTCAGCCGAAAGTAATGTCAGTAACAATATTATATCAAAATCGTGATCAAAATACCATATAAGACCGAGGGGAGGGTATTTCACACGCCATGGCGCATAAATTAATAAATTTTGAAGTTTTTCATTCATGAAATGCCTTGAAAGCTTTCCTCCAGAAATGTACTTAACACATCATGAGGCTGCCCTATTACAGCATTCAGAGTTCACGCATAGAGGCCAAATAAACAGAAAAAGTAGAAATTTATAAAGTCGTAGAACTAAAGTTGTTCGCCAAGACGTGTCGTCCTCCCCTCGGGTTTATTGTGTATTTTGTTTGTGTGCCGAAAGGTCATTACAGTTTTATTGGTCTAGCTGCTAGATTTGCAAATTGTCCGTTTAACTAAATTACGTAATGCAGATCAGATGCAATTTTCTCATCAACTATTTGTGGTGTGGTTTGGTCGTTTAGGAGATTGTAGACTACCGTTTTTATTACGTATACGTGACATAATAGTTAGTGATAGGACTCTAACTGATCCTAATCAAAATGAGATGATTTTATAGTGAAAATGATCCGTGATTTTGAACCGCAAACAATTGGTCTTCAATAGGGTCAAAGCCTCGAAGATTTGTGGTTCTTTAACCTTTCGTCACCCAATTGAGCTGAAAGATAGTGTGTTGTTCTTATAGATGTCACAAGTTTATGTGACGCAATTGTCTATCAATCTATACCGATTGTGACGATACCACAGAATATTATAATAGTACTAACATACAGAATAGCCGTTCCCGCCCCGCGCAATCCGCTTCCCCGCACCCCACTCCCGCAGCTCGTCGATGTGGGGTTCCTCATACTAGCGGGTCTTTTGTTTTGGTCGCGTACTGTTTATGTGAAAATTTATAATAGAAAATAGTTTTCAACGCAACGATACTACGACCGACGGTACAAGAGTACGCCTTTATTTGTTAAATAGTTTCTGTACATCCAAAGGTTATCTGGAAGAGATCGCTCTTAAGCAATAAGACTGGCCATTTTACCTCTTTTCTTGTTGGTTTACAATTAAGTTATAATCTATCTATCTAATTCTATTTACACTTACCTACACCTGCTATTAATTTTACAAAAACTTATTGTCATAGCTTAGCTATAACAAAAAAAAAAACAGTTGAATTGAGAACCTCTTCCTTTTCGGAAAGTCGGTTAAAAAGAAGTTATCTTCTGACATGAGAACGATGATCATAAAAGAAAGGTTTAGGTAATTCTCATTGAAGTTGTTCGAAAAGATGCCATTTCGACACACTCTCACTCCTCATAAAATTGTTTGACTCTACAATAAGATAAAGTGCTTCTAATGGTGACTTCCTCGGTATAGAAATGGTGTCCAACATGTCGCATTTATCCAGATGGTTAGACGCAAGATAATCATAGTTCTGTGAGGTTTCCATTTAACCCAAGCACTATTGTTAGCTGAACAATATTGGTAAGACAATTTACGTTTTACGGTGTGTTTAGGCAAATGTTTTCACAAGCGGAGCTAGAAACTCTCGTAGACTCCTGACCCACCTCGCCCCTTTACATACAAATGGTTTGAGAATACCTATATTTATAATATCCTGTATTTTTCTTAAAAAACCTAAATTTAGGCTTTTTTCAGTGATAATTGATAAATTTATGTTTTTATTGATTTCCCTTTTTTAACCGACTTCCCAAAAAGGAGGAGGTTCTCAATTCGGTAGTTTTTTTTATGTTTGTTACCTCATATCGGCGTTTATGAACCGATTTGGAAAGTTCTTTTTTTTATTTGAATAGATATACTTCCAGATTGGTCCCATTTTTTCAGAATCCAGTTCTGATGGTGGAATCCATGAGGAATTGAGGGAACTCCTCAAATATTGTAGGCATACATATAGCGATTTTGATATTTTCAAAAAAGGAGGAGGTTCTCAATTCGGTTGTATTTTTTTTTTTTTTTTTTATTTTTTTTTTAATGTTTGTTACCGCATATCTCCGGCGTTTACGAACCGATTTGGAAAATTCTTTTTTTATTTGAGTAGATATACTTCCAGATTGGTCCCATTTTTTTCAGAATCCAGTTCTGATGATGGGATCCATGAGGAATTGAGGGAACTCCTCAAATATTGTAGGCATACATATGGCGATTTTGATATTTTCAGCAAGACACTAAGTATTTGCATTCAGAAAGTATCATAATCCGTTCACCACTGTGGTTCTTTCATAAAAAAAAAATCATCCAAAATTATTTTGTCGAATACTATGGCAGAAGTCGGTTTTTTAAATGAAAAGTTATTTCATGGGTTTATTAAATGAAAAGTTATTTGGATTTTGATATTAGTTTAGTGTTTGTCATAAATAAGAAAAGTAACCTTTATTTTTTAGTTTAAGTTTAGTACACGGGTGCAGTTTTTAAATGTCACGAGTAACTAAGCATCAGTAAAATAAGGGGTTGAGGTACTATGAAATTAGCCTCTTATTTGTTACACTCGCTCCGCTAGTCGCTAAGCTTATACAGTGGTAGAACCTTTACACTTTCCCCTCTCACCACACTGTGTATTCGTAATGGGTGACAGTGGCTGTAAACACTTATGTTTGTTTTATTGTCTGTCTGTATGATGTGTCAATAAGAAATGCTTATATTGTTGATAATCATCCTTTCCATACAAGTCGCATTGCCTTTAGCCGCTGAAATGTATGGAAATGTATGGAATGTGTTCATTTACTACTATTTCGTGTCACTGGTTCTTTGTTGGTCACCCTACATACTCATAATGATTATTAGATTAACCCCCTTTCTTATTCATAATCATTTTTTAAACCTTTTTTAGTTATAACTTTTCATTTAAAAAACCAACTTCCGCCATTTTATTCGACAAAATATTTGGATGAAAAAAAATGATGAAAGAACCATAGTGGTGAAAAGATTATTATACTTTTTGAATGCAAATGCTTAGTTTGTTGCTGAAAATAGTAAAATCGCCATATGCATGCCTACAATATTTGAGGAGTTCCCTCAATTCCTCATGGATTCCATCATCAGAACTGGATTCTGAAAAAAATGGGCCCAATCTGGAAGTATATCTACACAAATAAAAAAAGAATTTTCCAAATCGGTTCATAAACGCCGGAGATATGCGGTAACAAACATTAAAAAAAAAAAAAAATACAACCGAATTGAGAACCTTCTCCTTTTTGGGAAGTCGGTTTTTTAAATGTTTGTTACCTCATTTCTCCGGCGTTTATGAACCGATTTGGAAAATTCTTTTTTTATTTGAATAGATATACTTTCAGATTGGTCCCATTTTTTTCAGAATCCAGTTCTGATGATGGGATCCATGAGGAATTGAGGGAACTCCTCAAATATTGTAGGCATACATATGGCGATTTTGATATTTTCAGCAAGACACCAAGCATACAAATGCTTGGCTTGCATTTGCATTCAGAAAGTATCATAATCCTTTCACCACTATGGTTCTTTCATAAAAAAAATTTCATCCAAAATTATTTAGTCGAATACAATGGCGGAAGTCGGTTTTTTAAATGAAAAGTTATAGCTATCAAAGGTTTAAATTTTTTTATGAATAAGAGGGTAAGTATGTATTTATTTAATTATGTGACCATGATGTGTTCGGCCTAAAAATAGACACCTGCACCTCCTCGCGTGGATGTAGTAAAAACCGACTAAGGGATTACACCAGGGGATGGTCAACAGCATCCACCTAAGAACTCAATACTAGGCATACTGCGATCACCAATCCGCCTAATGCGTGGTGATTATGGTAAATCCTCCCATTGCATTTTATGGGGGAGGCCTCGTCAGACACTCAACAGTATATATAGTTTTAATCCCACCCTAATAGGATTCCCTGTGTCTTAGGTATCAGTTACATGCCATTAGTACCATGTAACCACAACACCCAGAACAAATACGTGCAGAGGCCCAAGCACTAACATCTGGGGGCTTAGTACGGGTTTTTAACCGACTTCCCAAAAAGGAGGAGGTTCCCAATTCAGTTGTTTTTTTTTTTTTTTATTTTTTTTTTTTAATGTTTGTTACCGCATATCTCCGGCATTTTTGAACCGATTTGGAAAATTCTTTTTTTATTTGATTAGATATACTTCCAGATTGGTCCCATTTTTTTCAGAATCCAGTTCTGATGATGGGATCCATGAGGAATTGAGGGAACTCCTCAAATATTGTAGGCATACATATAGCGATTTTGATATTTTCAGCAAGACACCAAGCATTTGCATTCAGAAAGTATCATAATCCTTTCACCACTATGGTTCTTTCATAATTTTTTTTTCATCAAAAATTATTTATTCGAATACAATGGCGGAAGTCGGTTTTTTAAATGAAAAGTTATGATAGTTTTCGAAACTAGTATTTAAAGTTTTGTTTCCATCCATACATTTACTGACAGCGTCCTTAGTTTTCTTCTCGTTTTCGCTAGGGGCGCTGCAAGTAAATGTATGGAAGGAAACGAAACTTCATATAGTTTCGAAAACTATCAAAACCCGTGCTAAGCCCCCAGATGTTAGTGCTTGGGCCTCTGCACGTATTTGTTCTGGTTGTTGTTAGACCCAAAACAAATATTTTCAGATCATACAAACATTTGTCCCGCAGCGGGAATCGAACCCGCAACCTCTCGCATCTCAGCCGGTTACTCTTCCGCCGCACCATAGAGGTCGTCTTTATTTTTTATTTTTTTTTGTTCGTATTTTATAAGGACCTTTATAATTTATTTACATGCCGCCCCGGTCCTCTGAAGTGTACAACTACTTAAGTCTAAACAATATTTATATTATAACACACACATAATATATTGGTAACTAGTTATGTAAGGAATGTAATAGGTATAATTTTTCACTTTTTTTTTGTGCTACTTGTCAAGCAGACAAGCTTACGGCCCACCAGATGGAAAGCAGTTACCGTAGCCTATGAACGCCTGTAACACCAGAGGCTTCACACGCGCGCTGCCGACCCTGAGACATAAAGATGAAAAGTCTCATGTGCCTGTAATTTCACCGGCACCCGTACCCTTCAAACCGAAACACAGCAATGCGAACACTACTGCTTGGCGGCAGAAATAGGTACGGTGGTAGTACTTCCCCGGACGAACTCTTTCACAAGAAGTTCTACTACTAACAAAACTCACTTGTCACTTGTGATGACACAGCTTTTGCTGCCTCTTTTCTTCTTTATGCATTAGCATGTTTTCTTTATTACCGCATTTCTGTCGCCTAGCGTCAGTGGCGACCTATTTAGCATACGACTCTCACGTGTATGAACGGCTAGCACAGGCACTACCGTTCACACCGTTGTATACCGTATCATGCAATTCAAATACAACATCAGCAACCATTTATACTATATTATACTGTTGAATAATTCGCTTTCTGTGATTCTGAGGGATATAGATGAGTGGCGAAACGGGAATTTGGCGAGGCTATTATTACAACCTTGTATGTGTGTATCATTGTATAGAACTGGTCCAATTAAACTGAAGTCACAAATTCAGTTTCTTAAACTGGGGGTTACGAGTTTTGATAGTTACTGAAACTAATTATGAAGTTTCGTTTCCTTGCATAAAACTTGCAGTGCCCCTAGCGAAAACGAGAAGAAAACTAAGGGCGCTGTCTAACTGTAGGGAAGGAGACGAAACTTCATTATAGTTTCGAAAACTATCAAAACTCGTAATAAACCCCTGATTAGGTACTTGTTCAGCTTTTGATCAGTTATCTTTCTTCTTCTTTTGCTAGTATTAGAGCTTTTTGTAAAATAATTCGTCCAGGTACTATGACCATAGCTATTTCTGCTGCCAAGCAGTAGTGATCGTAATACTGTGTTCCAGTTTGAAGGGTATGGGTGCCTGTGAATTTACAGGCACATGAGACTTTTCATCTTTGTGTCTCAGGCTGACGGGCGCAGTGCAGTGCCAAGTAGGGCGCGTCCTAGGTGGACGTGACCTAAGAGGTATTGCATTTGTAATAGGATGGGGTTACCGCATAACATCAGGTGGGCCATATGCCTTGCCTTTTCTATCATTTAATCAATATAATAATGTGAGAAGAATTTGTGAAAGTGTGTTTGACATAATTTTTTATTTTTATTCTGATTATTGTTATTCTGTTTGCTTAAACCCTTTAATTAGTGTAATTGGTAGCTGTATGCCGTTCTCATTAAAGTAAAATAAATAAATAAATACATAAAATAAATAAATCATACAAAAAGCAATTTTTTTGTATGATTTATTTCTTTAGAAACAAGACGTGTCACACAACTTTATAATGATTTCTAAACACGTAGCGACGCCCATTCAAGTTCCAATGTTCTAAGAAAGTTATAGTCTTATAGAAGCCGTACGGTATGTACCCAGAATAACAATACAATCGAAAGTGTACATAATGTTTACTATAAATTATTCTGTGTACGACGGAAATGTTCAAATAATACAAACTAAACGGACATAAGGTAAATTTGTGTGTATGTATTATGTAAGCGTACCGCGATATGTATAGTAATGATTCGGCTAGAAGTTTGTGATTAAATTCAGTTACTGGGCAAAACCATAAAAATACTTATATTTCCCCTTCTAATAATAATATTTAACATTTATACCTACATGTATTTCAAGTAATATATATAAACTGTCGTGCAGTTAAAACGGTTTACTTGGAAGACCCAAGATATCTCCTAAACTAGGCAAGACAGCTCCTTGAAATAAAAAGTATTGTATTTAATGCCGTATGATTTTTTTTATATGATTTTTATTTCATTACAAAATCTTGCATAGTTTGGGAGTTATTGTGGTTTTTCTACGTGATCCCATTTCATTGCACGCCAGTTTACTTAAGACTTTTCTTTAGGACGGATGAATCTTTATAAAAATATTGTGACGCAATAGCCAGGGGGTTTTCGAGGGTTCAAACCCCCCCGAAATATTCAAAATGTTGACAAAATCGGATACTTTTTGAACCAGTGTGGTGAATTGTGTTTTTTTCACTTGAATATTAATGTCATTTCGTGTACATTTTTGTTGTTTTATTTTCTTGAACCCCCCCGAAACTAAAACCTGGCTACACCCGTATAAGTCTACTCATAATATAAAATGATAAAGCATGCATGATAAAGCAGCATCAAACAACTGACTCGTCAACTGGTAAGAATGGGAATTTGAAACGTAATTGTACATGTACTTCATTATCCAAATATGGTAGCTATTAAAAAATAAACACAAGGCTTCATAACTCAAAAATTCCTTGGCCAACTTACACGAATCTATTAAAAAATACTCATCTAACTGTTGCATACTAAAATAATTGCAGTGTGAGAAAAACGGAAAACGGGAAACTCTTCTTGAGGTTCAAAACTGCTGCTGAGTCTCTGGGTGTTGGCTCTGATATTACTAGCTTGCAGTTTGACCTCTCAGTGGAATTTTGATGACTTAACCATGAGGACCATGATCCATGAGGAATTGAGGGAACTCCTCAAATATTGTAGGCATACATATGGCGATTTTGATATTTTCAGCATCAAACCAAGTATTTGCATTCAGAAAGTATCATAATCCTTTCACCACTATGGTTCTTTCATCATTTTTTTTTCATCCAAAATTATTTTGTCGAATACAATGGCGGAAGTCGGTTTTTTAAATGAAAAGTTATTTCTTTAGATTTAGGGCTTTAGAGTGTGTCCGGCCTAAGAAAAGACTCCTCCATCTTCCACCCGTGGATTTCGTAAAAGTCGACTTAGTAATTTGATACACTAGGAGATGGGCCGCAGCATCCACCTGAATACTCAATATGAAAACTGCGATCACCAATCCGCCTCCCAAGCGTGGTAATTATGACAAATCCCGAGTTTTTGGGAATATTCAAAAATAAATAACCCATCTCCCCCACTACGTTCTCAGAGGCATCATGTTATGATATAAATAAGTTTACAAGCTAAATATAATAATAGAGCGTGTCAATGATCGATAATATAACTTTTCATTAAAAAAACCGACTTCCGCCATTGTATTCGACAAAATATTTGAATGAAAAAAAAAATGATGAAAGAACCGTCGTGGTGAAAGGATTATAATACTTTTTGAATGCAAATGCTTGGTTTGTTGCTGAAAATATCAAAATCGCCATATGTATGCCTACAATATTAGAGGAGTTCCCTCAATTCCTCATGGATCCCATCATCAGAACTGGATTCTGAAAAAAATGGGACCAATCTGGAAGTATATCTATTCAAATAAAAAAAGAATTTTCCAAATCGGTTCATAAACGCCGGAGATATGCGGTAACAAACATACAAAAAAAAAAAAAAAAAAACAACCGAATTGAGAACCTCCTCCTTTTTTGGGAAGTCAGTCAAAAATATAGGTACTGACTTTAGAATTAACACCTAACAGCTAGGTTTAATAGATTATAGTAATCATTTTGTTATACTTAGGGAACAATTGACGACCTCTGTAGCGCAGCGGGCGAGTAGCTGGCTGAGATGCAAGAGGTTGCGGGTTCGATTCTCGCTGCAGGACAAATGTTTGTATAGATCATACATATATGTTCCGGGTCTGGGTGCTGTGGTACCATAATGGTACTCGCAGTTCCTGACACCCACGACATAGGGAATCCTAGTGTGGGATCTGGACTATGTATGTGACTGTTGGATGTTATGTTATGTTAGTATGTTAATTATTAAAGGTACGTTAAGCCCATTAAACGGTGCCAGAGCGTTTTGATATTGCTAGTTATTAACTTGCATGTTTCTTTAAGGATGTGAGAAATGCATAAAATATTTCCGCGTTTATTGTATGGAGTTGCATGAAAAACAAGTAAATGCGATGGTATTTTAACTGGATAAAATTGGCTACCGGTCTGCCCTTGCTTCGCACGTTGCAATTAGTTATTGTTTCATTGTTTTCATATATGAATGCTTAGAAAAAGTAGATTACGTAATTATGTTGTTATTGGTTTAAATCGATTTCAATGCTGTTTCTATTCGAAATGACGCTCTTGCGATTACCCAATTTATCGCATTTTGCTTAAAAAGGTTAAATGCAACAAGACTGCATAAATTAGTTAATCGCATAAATGTAATTGATCGATCGATTGAAATCAATAGCAACATAATTACGTAATTTTCCTCAGTATGAACAACACAGAGTGTACTAGCCAAGGTTTGTGCGGATAAGTTTTGTGGATGCTTTCTGAACTTTCCACTAAAAGAAACAGGATGTTTCTAAGTCCACTTACTTATCTTGAATCCCTCCCCCTCAGTTCTCATAGATTCCCTCAATTTATCATAGATTTTATCATCAGAACTCGGGTTTTTTTTTAAAATGGGACCAATCTGGAAGTATATTCTATCAAATAAAAAAAGAATTTTCCAAATCGGTTTATAAACGCCGGAGATATGCGGTAACAAACATAAAAAAAACAACCGAATTGAAAACATCCTCCTTTTTTTTAAGTCGGTTAAAAATTTAAACTACTTTTGTTACGGAAACGGACGTAAATATGGGCATCGAATGATCTCTTTTGTTAGGTATTTGTTATGACCTTTCATAAGATACAACATCAGACGATACCGTGATGTTTTATTATGGATCACTAGCTATTAGACAATACCAAATTGTATAATAGGTGTAATAGGCATTACCTATAAGGCAGTTTTATTGTGTAAGGTTGAACTGTAGAAATTAATCAACAAACATATGTTTGTTGTATAATTTCGACGCAGACCTTTCTTAATTGATACTTTTATATAAACAGGAAGAATTATGTCTTCTAATGGAATCATCGTTATTAAGCTTTAAGCTTACTGCTCAGATTAAGGTCTACCTACTTTCAAATCCGTAGAGCATTGCCCAAAATCTACTGCGTTTGCCATGAGGTTTTTGTTTACATTCACTCAGATGTTGATAATTGTGATATAATAACTCATAATTTCAACAATTAACCTTTTTAAATAATATTATGACTTACAGCATGCATGCGCGGTTAAGTCGTTTTACTCAGCTGTCATTCACCCCGACACCGGGTATGACCGGTGTTGCGCAATGATACCTCTGCTGATACCCGATCTTTGCGGTTTTTTTTTACTGTGATTACCTATGTTAATGTATGGTTGGTTATTATTATTTGTTTACGGTGGATGGAGGTAGCTCAAGACCGTTCGTCGTAGTATTCTAGGGGAGGCCCATGTCCAGCAGTGGACTTCTACAGACTGATGATGATGATAATGATGTTAATTTAATATAGAACATTATGTCAACAATTGATAGACAGAGAGTAGACTCTTTTTAACCGACTTCCCAAAAAAGGAGGAGGTTCTCAATTCGGTTGTATTTTTTTTTCAAAATGCAGTTCTAATGATGGGATCCATGAGGTATTGAGGGAACTCCTCAAATATTGTAGGCATACATATGGCGATTTTGACATTTTCAGCAACAAACCAAGCATTTGCATTCAGAAAGTATCATGACCCTTTTATCACTATGGTTCTTTCATCATTTTTTTTTCACCCAAATATTTAGTCGAATACAATGGCGGAAGTCGGTTTTTTAAATGAAAAGTTATAATAGTTTGGAGATTCAGGCTGTCTCCAAACAGCAGGTTGATTAACGTTACCAAGACCGCAAAAAATGTGCAAATGTTAATATTGGCCAATGACATCGGGGTAACTTGAAATCTTTGTAATTTGATTGGTTATTTGACATTTACTATCGTCTCGCTTACTGTGCTAACCGTACATTATTGTGGAAGGATACCGATACGCTAATGTTTATCAAGCTAAGTGCTTTGAAGCGCCTAGTAATCTTTTGCGGTGATATCGACGCTGAAAGAATATCAAACAACTTACATAATATAATGTGAATATTTGAATATTATGAATATTTTTTATCTATACCAAACGTCTGTTACATATTTACTAGGTATAAGGATATATTG
Organism: Epirrita christyi; assembly: GCA_951392215.1. Classification (NCBI taxonomy): domain Eukaryota; kingdom Metazoa; phylum Arthropoda; class Insecta; order Lepidoptera; family Geometridae; genus Epirrita; species Epirrita christyi. Next base: position 13,795,915 of record OX595843.1, on the reverse strand, counting down.
AAAATTTCTATTACATAGTACAAGTTATATACAAGAACATTGAGGTTGCATCAAAAAACGAAAATAGGTTAATATACCTGTGTTATGGTAATGTACCTGTGTATTATGTATTTCTTATGTGGACTAGTTTTTCAGAAACATAAGCCAGTCTTATCAATCGGTACCTTTCACAGAAATACATTATTCTTATTATTGTGAATCGATAAGTATTCAGTAGAGAGCTTTTCGCCGGTTGCGTGTTAATAGCTACACCTGAGACGATTAACAAGTCGATGTTTGTTCACAATTCTCAGTTGTGTTCTCTATTTGTTGTTCCCACGTCCGGTGCCTTTCCTTTAAAGCCTTTGACGGTCTTTTGATTGATAAACAAACTGAAACGCTAGTTTTTCCCAACTGCCTTTACTGGTGATGCGACCTTGGAAAGTAACTTGGCTTAGTGCCTTTTTCCAATGCGTTGAATCGTTTCACCTCCCTGGTTTTTCCTGATTTAAAGGCGTTTTTAAGGGCCACCATACCTCATACTGGTCACCTGACTTTATGTAAAGAAAATCAAAACGAAAAATACCCGTGTCATCATGACGTCCAAGAACAATAACATCGAAATAGCAACGCAATGGAAAAATAGTTATTTGTTATACAAGAGTGCAAAGTTGCTTTTTAACCGCGTGCTCAGTTTTGATGACCGAGCAAGCGAAGGAACACGTAACTTTTCATCCCACCTCAGCGAGGAAATGACTTAATGCAAAAAAAAACACTTACAATCACAAGATACTTTTGCGCATTTTCAACAGTTTCAGTCAATTCTGTTGGCGTCAAATAAACTTCCTCGTCGCTAGAATCATGCACTCATTTTAGGGTTTTCACTTGTTTTTAAGTTTAGTTTTTAACAATATGACGTGAAGAAAATGGCGCGCGTAAAGCAAATTAATAAAATAGTAATACACCAAGAAGGTTCCGAGTCTAAGTTTTTAACAAATTAAAAAAGGTAGTATGATAAATTCGGCACGATGGAGGTAAAAGTAAATAGGTTTAATGATGTTTTACTTTATCCTCTAGTGGATAAAAACGGCTTTTACACTCAGATATCGAAGAGTAAAAATACTCTTTCCGAGATGGTGGGATGAAAAATGGCTTTATTAACCAAATAATTCCCACGAGTAAGTAAGTACATAGAATAATGAAATTGATTGAGGTACTTTTAAATAAAAAGTTAACATAAATATAATTTGTTGATGAATATACAACATTATTTTCGATTTGTTTCATTTAAATGCTTTTTATACTTTTTGACAAAAGTATTATGTGTAAAATACCTCCATCAATAGAACCTACTCCAACGTATGCTGTACTTGGAATACTTTTTACCCTTATTCATAATCATTTTTAATCATATTTTTGCTAAAATAGCTTTTGTCTTGTTTAGACGTATGAAATTTTACATCAGAGAGAACAAAACATTTCAATAAAATGATTAAATTTACTTAGCTACCGTTATTTACACATTTACAATTTTTAATTATCATTTAAATTGTATTTTCTTTTTATGTGAATTTATCCATTCTTTTGAGGAAATAAATAATTAAACCGTGAACCATTATTTAAGTATCAACACACACTACAATAATATTATGAGTAACTAACCCGCAATAATCAGACCCTGCATCATCAGAATGCATCAATGAATCTAGTTGTTCTCTGTTGACATTGTTTTAAAACAAACAGTAGTAAACACTTCAAATAGGAGTCCCATGATAATTGGAAGTAGAAGAATAAAACAAAAACAAAAGTGTTCTCATAGACATAATTGGTTATTTTCTGCAATCACTACGTCCTAGAAAGTCGGTGACCGGGTTCACTGTTCAGGTTTCTCGCACAAATTGTTTTCATTTTATATTTTGAGTCAAACATTCACACAACCTACCGTACAAAATTGCACGTAAATAAATGTGATGATTACCCTAAGTACTGCCTATTCTACTTAGATTTTCTCACCAATCGAATCGAATCACATCAAATCACACTCGACGGAATCCTTCTTGAAAATTCCTGTAAATTTAGGTTTTACAGCTAATGTACTGTAATGTACGGCATGTGAGACTTCAATTACTAGGGTCCTCATTTGTTCTAACTACTTCAATATAAATAATCTAAGACCACCGATACGAATTACAAATATGATAAAAGTCACTTTGTTTAAGACAATTCAAATTAAACGTAAAAGTATTGTATTCATTGAAATCACAAGGATCATTTTGAATCGTCTTATAAGTTAAAAAAATACAACCGAATTGAGAACCTCCTTTTTTTGAAGTCGGTTTAAATTTACTCTTGTTTCAACGCGACCTAGAGCCTAGAGAGACGTAGTCATAGACCGCGAGCTAGAAAAATCAGAGTAACAGTCACTACTTGGTTTGATTTGATGATCCTTCTTACTAATAGGTGAGAATCACACAAGGTAATAATGCTGATACAATTCAAAATTATCCATCTCATTTCAAAGAAGAAAACTACTTTGAATTGAATGTATTTTTGTGCTTATTAGTTTGAGGCGAACAAAACTTGTAACCCAATTAAAACTAAGAAAAACAGGTGCCAAAAACTAGCTCAATAGTGCTTGAGTCGCACGGTCGATCGCTACAATAGTAATAGCTTCTATTGTTAACTGAGAACTAAATATTATGTCGGAGTTCCGTTCCTGTAATTAACATTTATTTAAAGTCCACACGTGGGAAACCAAATCGGGTCTTGATTGATAGCTGTTTGATTGGCACTAGTTTTTGCACTCCAGCAGGTCTAAAAAGACCACTTTATGTGATTCGTATATGAATCATATTTTTTCTTAAGGAATTGCTTAGGATCTGCTGAGAACTTGGAAAATGAATTGCTACCAGATGAATTGCTTAATATGGCAAATTAAAATTAATGTGGCTGGTCTGGAGTATTATAGATGTATTTAAAATCAGGCTTAAGAGATGGTGATAGGAGGAGGTATTGTGGACAAGTTTTATGATCTGCCTGGCCTGTAAAAAACTCCTTTCAGCACTGTACCTGTTAATTCAATTCAACTAATGATTATAATTTAATATGATTCTATAACAAATAAGTACGAACCTATTAATGTAATTAATAATAACGAACCTGACAATCTGGCATGTAACAATGGTGTAGATACTACCAATACTCATGTTAATGAAAGTCAAAACAAAACATTCCTACTTATTTTTAATACAAAGTTCAAGGCGTCGTAAAACAATTTTTATCGTATATGACACATTCAAACATTTAAATTCACTCCACATCCTCACATAAACCTTCTGATTTTTAAATTAAACTTTACTAAAGTTTTTTGACCTTACTATTGTAGGTATAAACATTTATTTTCATTACAATTCTCACCATGCTTTGTCTTCACATTATAATACTTGTTAGTCTGTACGAGAACCGTTAATTTCAAAGGTGAGGATTCAGTCACACCAAAAGTCAACGTTATCAAATATGTGCAACATTCTCTAGAGGTAAACATTTGAAACGCTGAAACTGTCGCGGTACTTTTCATTACAGTATTCTAGAAAAGAACGGCTCTAGTCTTAACCACTAGAAAATACTGTACAGAATAAATACTAAGCATTTTATAATTTTAAGCTATTGATGATTTGCCACGATACAGCAGGTATGAGTTTATTTATCTAATGTTAACCAAGTTATTGTTTGATTTATCTTATCTTTGCTTGGAAAGGCTGTTTAACAGGTTATGTCCCGTTGTGTTTGTTTTCACTTTTCACATCTTCGCTAATTTATATTATTGTCATTGTCATACCACAAATGCCCATTCTCGGTTTAGTGTGTCATTACCTAACAAATACCACAACATCAATACTGCGGTTTACATTTTGGAAATTCAGATGTCCCAGGGGTGAAGTTATGTTAACACCAACATTTTGTAGGAAATTGTATTTATTTCAACAAACAGCGTGAAAGCACAAAAGTGCACGAGAGACTTTAATCCAAATATTTCCTGACTCAAGACTATCATCATAAGTAACGGCCCTAGTAGCGTACCTAGCGCTTCTTCCGTTTCCACGTAATGAACCAGCTTATTGCTTTATGAGTGCGGATAGAATGTTGTCCTTCCGTCTCCTATAGTGATTTATATGGGTGGCGTGTAGTTGTATCATCTTTCTGATGAAAGCTTGTGTCTTCTTAGAAGTAAAATATTTGTGATAACTCACTAGATTAAGTAATGTTTGAGGAACTGCTGATCAGACTCAATAGACGTATCTCCCGAGTGATTCAGTATTCTGTAATCATCTTGAGATGTTGTCAGTGTTTTGTAATCATCTTGCGAGTTTATATCACTGTTCTTTTCCAAAGTTTTGTAAGTTGCAACAGTCTTTCGTGATAACGTTCTTACATAACTCTGTGCACCAATCTCTAGATATTTTTTTTAGATCGAAGTATTTGCAAGAATGTTCTCACACACAAAATCCAATATTTTCATGCAATCCCCACGTTCAACGATCGTTCAACTTGTCGAAATATACGCTGAAGTGCGCTAACCGCTTACGGACGTGCGCAGCGAGCCGAGTCGCGTGTCCTCACGTAGTTAGTTCTCATAGTGCGTGATGAATTATTAATTTGTAACAAATATTTTTGTTGCCGATTTTGCAATTGGATGCGAAGTAACTAGCACGAATTTGAAAATGACGAGTGTTGCAGTTTCTTGAAACGTATTATTAAAAACCTCATCATCATATCTCAGCCCGGAATCAATAATTGATTGTACTATTGTAGTCTTTTTGCTTATGTTATACTTTATCGGTATGCTCTTCGACTTTGAATACCGATATGCTTACTCAGGTTTTTTTTTCTACAAACTAAAGGCATTTTCAAGAGCATAACGGTAAGACAGAGGCATTTTTGTATAACCTTGATGGATATTACAAATACTTCAACTATGTTCATTTCATTAGCATACCGTTCCTAAGCAGTTTTGTAAAGTCTATGGCTCTTTGCACTAAGTGATGTGATGAGTGAGTGATTTGAGCCATGGACCGTTAATCTCCACAGAGCAAACATTTAATTATGGAAGAGGCATATGACACGGTACGCACTAGTGTATCAGCTTTTCTTAAACGGCTATGTTTCTATGGCTAACTGGCAGTGATTGATTTCCTGTAAACTTTTTGTCGTAAAGCTTGCGTCGCTTGAACTTTTTATGAAATAGAAAATCTAAGAAAGTTGTCAGATGTAAGCTTACATTTCTCTTACATTATTTACTCAAGGAAAATAATGGGGTACCCAGTTTTGTCATTTTGTTCTATGTGTCGCGTATGTCATAATTGCGGATTTTTAATTCGATATTTGTTAGGGTACAAAATCAACGTGGCAGGTCGCATAGTCCTGATTTCACAATAGGATTCCCTGTGTTATGGGTATCAAGAAACTACGAGTAACATGTTACCAACAACACCCAGACTCGGAATAAATATTTGCAGATCATGCAAATATTTGTCCTGCAGCATCTACTCACCCGCCGCGCCACGTAGGTCTAATAAGCGAATATAATGTTAGTACTTCCAGCTAACCTTTGTGTTATGAGAATTTTAACATACGAGCTACTAAAATAAAATTGTTCAGGGCATAAAGTTTGGGTACTTATTTGATTTAATATAAAAATATGAGTACACTAAAGAGTATCGAGTAATGTCAGATATTTCTATATATGACACAAACTGGAGTAAATCTTGTTTCAACCCAAAAACTTTCAACCCATTTAGGTATTTATCGAATCAACCCATTTAAATCTATATTTATTTTCTTGTTTCAACCCAATCCTAAAACATGTGTCACAGTGAAATTGCAGTGGTATTCAAACTGTAATCGTCTTCATCATTAGCCTGTCGATGTCCACTGTTGGACATAGATTTCCCCCCCTGTACACTGGCATCTCGTTGCCTAGAAAGTGTTTCGAGAGAGCACTAACTACACTTTAATGAGCTCTATCTCGGTCGTTCCTACCAGTTTTTCTATTAGAATATTTAAAAGTGACGGGATTTTGTTGAAAATTAGAGCAAGTAATTTTAAAAAGTTTGTATATTTATGAAATTTATGTAACTCAACGTATATGGCACTGAAATACATTTAAAAATGAAACGGCCGTTAATACATACTGGTTGAGAAAACCTAGAGCGTTTCAAATTCTAGAAAACGAGTCTGTAACATTTTGCATAAGTTATGAATCTCAGTTTACCATGTTACTTACCGTTATGCAACATTCCCCTTGTGAACATTCAATGTGACGAATCGAGACTTGTAAATGCTGAGATTTCAGCTGTTTCTTCTTGACCTTGACCTGTTGAAGAACTTACATTAGTTGTGCCATTGTCTTTTGTATAGAAATGCGAGTTTGTTTTGCAAACTACTTCTAGGAATCCGTTTATATTTTTGTAACGTTATACAGTTTTAATAAGGTCGTATTGAGTACACAATACACATCCAGTGCTTGCATGTTGAAAGTATGGCATTATCATTCAAAACTGTAGAATACACAAATAAATAATGTAGCTATTTAAAACGGTATAAGTTAGTTACTAAGTAGTATAAAAAGCATACTTAAATAGCTCTCACAAAAACTAGCCATATTAATATACAATAAACCGAAACACCTTTCGATAATTGCACACTCGTGCCATCTTGCATAACTCCTTAATTTGAAGCCAATTTAATTTTTTGTCGATTATCGATCAGTTGCAAAAAAACGCTCTATTTGGCCATCAGACTCTAAATGTCAGCTGACAGGTTTGAGATGTCAGCTGACAGCCCTGTAGGATGAGGCTTTCACCTGCTTCATCGACAGGTAGTTTTATTTGGTCAATTACCTACACGGCTAAGGCATTTGATAATTTGACATTTAGCACTTTGTCAAGGTATAATGTCAAAAACTATAATGCTATTTTCTAGATGGTCAGATACATACTTTGAACTGCAAGAGTATTACTGCTATACCAACACTATTTACGTTGATCGATGCTATCGATCAACAGAAAAAAGAGACCTATCGACAGTTCTCAGTTATAAACGATCCTAAAAGAAACCACTCGATAAACGTCGATACATTTGGTGGACTGGTGGGATCCGTCATGGCTGCCACAAGGTTAACACCCTTCTTGCCTCCTTTTATTAAAACCACTTTTTTCCTAAATCGGTATTGAAGTTGGCTGTCATCAAGTAACATTAGAAAGAATAGAACAAATAAAACTCAGAATTAAACATCTCAAAATAGATTATTTATTTTTAACAGAACTTAAGGTCACTTTTAAATTGGTAACAAAACATGTCAGTATCGACGAGATCAAAATGGGTGCTTTCACCTGCCCACCATTACTGACAGGTGATCGCATACTAGTTATCGGTAGGCATATAATATTGACCGAGATAATAGTCGACGATGTTGATGGTAATGACCGGCAAACATCTGAACTTGAATCGTTTAATGGTCACTTTTACTTTCTATTGAGGAAGTTATTTGTAGGAGAAAACATATTTTGAAAACACATAAAAAGTAAGTGTATTTTATTGCTCAAGTGGTTTGACTAATATCAACTGCAATTTAGAATTTAAATTAGACGAACTGAGTTATGAAATAGCAATCACGAATTGTATCAAAGAAGTCGTAAAAATTTAACTTAATGATACATAACTTGCTAAATAAATAATTATGCATAATCTCAGTGGAATTGTGAATATTAAAAACTTTTGATTTTTAATTAACCAGATATTAGAGCATCCGAGGGAGCTTTCAGCTGTGACAAAAAGCCTTAGTAATGACAATTTTTTTGTAAAAATGGGTATTATTATGGTTAAAATTGCGTAATACCGGTTTAGATATACATAATATGGCAATGATTATATAATTTAAAAGAGATCTGAGGATATCCTCATCCTATGAACGCATTGAATCCGGGGAAAACTCCGTGCAATACGCAAACAAGATGATACGGTTAAGGGATAAAACATCTTTTGGACCTTATAACTTTAGGACTAAGACTAATTTGTTGATGATATCGTAACTACTCAAAGCTAAATCGACATACAGTTTGTTAACGTAATATTATGTATTGACCCCAACAGACAACCATAATAATTTAAACGAAAGCATCTTTAATGGGCGTTTCAAATCAGAAGTCATGACTTACAATACATTACTTGAGTTACTGCATAAGGAATTACCTAAGTAAATGAAAGTTAATATTCTCAAAACTCAAAGGTTTTTAGTATTACGCAAGATAATTAAAATTTTTTAAAACTAATGTTGTTATGTCATTCATTTGTTTTAAGAAGAATGCGTGACTTATTGCAATTTGAATTTGAATAATAAGCAAACATATACCTAGATGTGAAAATTTTCTTGCAAAAACTATACGTACGTTGTGGACGTGTCTTTATTTACAGGCAAATTTACAGTAAAAAAAAACATAATAAATGCGGACCAAGCATTGCTCCCTGTGAAAGCCAACAAATACGTTTACTGATAACTTTATTACAGCAGTTATAGTAACAACTGCTCCACATACTAAACGTGTAATTCTTATCATTAAAATAGGGAAGTGAAAGTAGAAGAAAAAGTTAAATAAATAATACATAAACTGGCACTCGGTCGGAAGCCAGTTAAATGTCAAGTTATAATTTTTGGGTTAATGCATCCGAAGTCACTATTCAAGTATTTAGTGCATCGGTGAAAAAGAAAAGTTAAATATTATTCTGAAGATGTGTTCCATAACTCTCAAAGTGAGTGTCAATAAGAAGAATGAGGATAATATTGTGTTCCATAGCTTTATTATTTATTTTAAATGTTCTGTGGTACAGATTAAGCCAAACTAAAATACTCTCGAATAAAGAGAGATGCATTTGCAAGAATTTTATATTGTGACTTATGGCATGCGTTTGAACATCTCAAGTGCAGTAAAGTTGACTACTTCTGGAATGCTTATTCCTTCAATGCCTTATCTCTGTAAGAAGGTTACGGGTGCGGCAGCTTTCCCTTGCATAACACACTTTTCAAAATTACGTCACTGATATGGAGAGAACGTGTTAACTTTACGATGATGCTCAAAAGGGCTTTGCGTTCAGGTGTAAATGGAACCATTCATTTAGACATTGCTAAGTGATAGAGCGAGAGCTCAAAAGTAAAATTATTCAATAGCTCTGGCATTGCCTTCTTTCTAAACTTTCTTAAAGTATATTTGAAGTGTTTGAATGTATTTGATTATTTTCCTTGATCACTTCATCTCTCTATCTTTACACTAAACTACCAAATAATTTACCGAGAGTGAGATTAGCTGCAAGTAGAATCGTGATAATAATTTTTGCCAAACATTGACCCAAAACCGTTTCTTACTGATTTCTTGTCTCCTGGTAGTTTAAGAAAGATAATTTAATTTAGTACCTAAAGCTAATCTAAATTACCAATATTATTGAGTATGTTGGTGACGGAAAGTATTGAAGAAATTACCACCACTACCACTACGCACTTCTTTAAAAAAACAAACAACCACTTTCATTGTCGACCTCTGTGCCTTCGGGCGAAGGTTCGCTTGCGACGCATGAGGTTGCTGGTTTGATTCCGGCCTCGGAACAAATATTTGTACGATCTGCAGATATTTGTTCATGGTGTTATTTATTTATTTATTCAAAAGTTTATACATGACTAAAATACTAAAACATTATTATCAACAAAATTAAACATAATTAAATAATTATTTATAATTTGAAGTCAGCCTCCACCGTTCCACCAAAAAAAAAAAAATAATAATAATTGTAAAATGTACATTTAGGGTTTGGAATCTCCTTTTAAGCAGATATATGCTTGTGTTAGGAGATCCCGCTCTTCAATAGCCATTTAAAAAGTAAAAAACTAATATCAATAAAAAAGTAATAACATCTATAACTATCTAATATTCACACACGTAATGTTATTTAGCGAGCATTTTGTACAAATGTCATTTTACGTAGGTACCTAGCATGTTGTGTACATTCATTTTATATGAGGTTACTCAAAGACAAACATTTAGTTGCCAATGAATTCAGGTGCCTATTGTTTTAATATCACACATGAACATCGTGTGTGGCACACATGCACATGTATGAGATGCAAATAACTTTGTTTAAAATTATGATGTGTTAATAGCTTCAAAAATCATTCAAGCTATTAACAATGAATACAGATAAACTAAGTAGCACTTAAAAGTTATCCAAGAGGCTGTTAAACTACTTGTGGATATCATTAGCTAGAAATCCTGTACAATGCTCACCAAATTACTTTGAGACATAAAGGCTGTAGTGACAATCTTAGAAGCGTCGGAAGATGTATGAGTTGATGTGGGTGGTATTAAAACCACCCACAATGCGAATGCAAAAAAATTACATATACTATTTAGAAAGTATTGTGTCGATTATTGATCGATCGATCTATAGAGTAGGTACGTTCAAAGTAAATACAAAGCTTTGTCCCTACTCAGAAGACGTAGATGTATCTTTAACAATAATGTCAACTTTGACATAACGTTTACAATATACAAGAATTAATACTTAGAGGTAGAAGAACTAAATTAATAATATTATAGTAATGTAATGTTATGGTTTTTTTTAGGAAAAAATCTACTGGCCTTCCCTACTAGGGAAGGCTGGCAAGTATTCAAGATTCCTTGAGATTATTTAAGAATACATCCACAATTCAAAATATGATCTCCTTATAAAGCACAATATGTACGCATACGTAACCAGCATGCGATTTGTGGGAAGTAAAAATAACAGCAAGCTATTTGCACGCTAAAAAAGCATCGTCTAAACCTGGTCTAAGCTGAAAAGTGTTTCATTGCGTGCGAATCAGGTGTTAAAATCATAAAACGTATTAAATCGTTACTTTCCACGCCCGAGGCGACCTTAATTCACTATTCACGCTCAAAACTTATTAAATGTTTAATTCATATTGCGATGAACCTCGGTTTTTATGGTCTTTTCGAATTTGATGAATACTTTTCTGTATTGGTCCTTTATATAGGCTACCATGATGCAAGCCAGGCACAAACACAAGCACAACACTTACTTATCTTTAAAACAACCATAAAAACAGTTCTCATTAAAAATAGAGGTCGCATCATTGTCTAAGTTTGAATCTTCAAAATATTTTTTGACACCTCACAAATTCACAATAAATAAAATTTATTACAAAGAAATAATTTTTGGAACCACGTATTAGTTCAAGAGTGCCAAGGCTTAAACAAAAGCTTCTTTTAGGAAGCCTTTTGAACAACCTTTATTAACATACATAAAACTATATATTTTACAAGAGAGTAAATTATTTGTTTGCACCGACTCGTACTTGACCAGAACCAGTCTGTCACGCACTAGTTGTCATTACGAATGAGTACGGACAGACACACAATACAATAATGTTGTTGTATAATTCAATTTTCTAATGAAAACGATACCACAGACCGCCCGGTTCCGTGATTGGTGAAACCGAGCCAATAGGAACTAATGTTTATTCTATGGCAATATCTGTAACACTTCGGGACCAGTTTGTACGAATGTGGGTGTAGTTTTAAATGGTTAATAAAAAAGGTAATGCCTAACTGAAAAAAAATAAGTTTAAACTACAAAGTACATGATGAAAATGCACGTTATAAATGGTTAAGATTTGAACACTATCAATAATATGACTTACTTACCTACCAAAACCATTATATTTTAACAAAACATAAAGTCAGGAGTCCTGTGTCATGGGTATCAGAAATCATTAGTACAAAAGTGGTACCTTTGTAATTAATACCCATATCCGGAACAAATATTTGCAAAACAAGCAAAAAAAATTTTCTTTTTTCCTGTGATTATTGCAATCCATTGTTTTCAATGGGGAAGGCCTCGTTCAGCAGTAGAAGTAAACAATCAAGGAGAATGAAGAGGCAAATTTAATGAAAATGGGCCAAGTATTGTACCTGTCTACACCATTAAAATCCGCCTGGGTCGCCTGGGAGTTTCATCCCACAAAAGATTATACCTACGAATAGTTTTTGTGCATTGAATTAATTAGCCGAAATGGTCCTTCGAGCCTTAATCTGACAGACTGACAGATGTGACACATGATTTATTTATAGCTAACTAACGTGACTTTATTGTATTCCTTTGTTACAATACTAAACTAAAATTTGAGACCAGTTGATGCCATGAAATAATTAAAAATCATATACCTACACAAAAGGTTGGGTTTACCAATCATGAGAATTAAATGATAACATAAATAAGTAATAAGAAAAGTTGATAACCAACCATAAGACAGTATTTCGTTCGACCTGTGAATGAACTTGGTTAAATGGACTTGGTTGGAATGATAACTTAGGTTAATTTTAAATTAATAAGGCAAAGTCTAGGGAAAACTTCAAATGTAATCTGAAAAATCCGTGTATTTCTAACAACTGTTAAGTTTGTTCCAATTTGTATCCCATAATATGTGTATTATTGTATAAGACAGCCTAGCCGTAAGGTATGACTTAAGTTTGGTGGCTAAGTCGTTACTTAGATATTTATCGCATTTTAGCTTCTCTCCAGTTATGGCTGTGGAAACTTACAATCCTTCACACAAGCCCTTAAAAGCTAACAGATTATATCAATAGTTATCTAACGCAATCAAAAAGGAATGGTTTCGAAACCTTTATTGCCCGGTCACGAGTTGTCCAGAGCCGTATCCTCTTGTTTAACTTAATTCTTAGAAGTGATGCAGACCTTGGAATTTTAGATACTTTGAGTTTTGAGACCATTCACTGTACAAGATACAATAGAATTACAAATTGTGGCTAGTTGGCTTATAACCTTTGCTTTTACTCTACTTTGTACCTTTAACACTGTAATGATGTTACTTTGATTTACCTTAGTACGTATAAACTTATTGATAGGTCTACATTATTTGGAAGCATTGAGATGATCATCAGTACTATGTATGTTTCTCCATTAAGAGGTTCTGATATTATCGTGCGTGCTTGTAAATCTTCACATTGACCATGATTAGCAACATCCCGACAGCCATCATTACTCATTTGTTGAGCTTTCCATTACCCTCTCTCTTCATAAAATTCAACTCTATCATCGGAACCTTATGATTCACTTTTCACTACATCTTTGTCACAGCCAGATAATTATTTAACATCCCGACAGATTTTGGTATAGTTCTTAGTACATTGGATGAGGATTCAAGTTTGATTGATAGGACTCACCGGATAGAATAGGATATCCTCCATTCGCTTTGCTATCCTGTTTTGCAAAGCGCATGGATATGTTGCTTTCCTGTGTATCTTCGCGTTTGAAGTTATATTCCCAATCTGTACTTAGTATGTAATGTATGTATGTTATTAGCCATACTCACCTACGTTTTGTTTCATTGTTTCAGGCGCCAAAAATGGAGTGTGGAACCAGTGAGATGAATAGAAAGCTGCGAATAGACCAGGTAAGAAAAAATGTAGATTTTAGATTGGCTAAAATGTTATTTGTTCATTATTGTACACAAAATTACAGATAAAAAACTTATACAAAGGACATGTACAAAGGCGAGCTTAGCCTTGAAAGAGTTTTCTTCCAGCAAACCTCAGAGAACTGGGATAAATTATTATAGTGGTGGATATGTGTACAAATGTGGTAGAAATCGTGTGTAAGCTTCGGTTCTTCAGGTTAATTATCGGCCACTTACCATGAGAGGCCTTCCGAAGTTACAATCAATTTGAACGTTAAATAGTTGGTTCTAATAACTCAATGAAAACCACTAAAACAATTAATATTGAACCAAATCGTGACTAGCTTCGCATCGACGAAGCCTATTTTGCAACTGATTTCAGTGGTTAAACCGTTAATAAAAATACAGCTGCAAACCAATCGATTACTTCAAGACTAATCGTGTGCCCAAGCGCATAATCACTCTTAAATTGGACATGTCCTGTCAAAAATGACAGATGTCATGCTACACCACCGGTTTGACAGCATCTGTCATTGGAAATAACTAGACCAGTTTTTTGTAGGCTAGCTTTTATAGTTAAATTCCTATTTAACCTTTTAAACTGAATTGGTAGTTTCGTCATGGTATCAATTTAATTCTACCAAAAGAACCGTTGGAGTTAATTGTTTGATTGGTAAAAGGAATTTTATTACATCCATTAATTGGTAAATTGTAGCAACACGTATTTAAAAAGAGGATATGAAACATTATAAACTTCCAAGGGATCGTATCTCCATTGCCGAAGACGTGAAACTGGAACTATGTAGGAAGAAGGATGTATAATTCTACCTTTATCGATTCAGCTAACATATAATTATTTATATTGTCACGGGTATTTATCGCGTGTTACCTTATTATTTAAATGTCGGGAATAATAAATAATAAGGTAACACGTGATAAATAACTATGTGTTCTAATCGCAAAAGTTTAAAAAAATACTATCAGCTAACATAATTCCTCGTATGAAGGCTTTACGCATAGTTTGTAGGTAGATACGAAAGACACCATCAACAAAATTGCTCCATCATCGATGACTTGTATTTATCAAAGGAAGTGATTAGTAAAGCATAGGAAATTGTTTTAAAGTAGATAGAAGAATGATGCTTTTATTTAAAATGCCGTAGATATTAGATAGAAAGAAAGTAAGTAGTATGCTAAGTGACCATGAGCCAAGCAAATTGTTTGACTACCTCCTATTAGAATATCTTCACAGATCTTGTTAAGGATATCCTCGATATGGAGACACAAGAGATTTTCTATGTAAGTACAAAGACAGGAAAAGACGATGTTTAAAAACCAATAGAGAAAAATAAAGCAATTATAACTAAAGAAAATGAGGATGAATCGATAGGCATCAATTTTAAATTAGTCTTCGAGTTCTTGAAAGTAGTACGATAATCCAACGATTTGGGCAGCTGTTCACATTCTAAATCCATCGAATGGAATGGATGGAACCAATTACATTGGCTGGAACCGAATTGTAATGCATCGACACGAGCCACTGACGCAACGCATGCGCGTTATACAATGCTGGATGGCTGTGGATAATTTTATTTGATAGGGCAATTAAAACATATCGATTTTGAAATCTGAGATTCATGAGGATACAATTTTTTAACTGAATGGGAGACTCTTACATCTATCTCTTTGTGTCAAACTATTATTTTTATAATTTATTTATAGACGAGCAGCTTTCGCTTATGTGTCTATGTCACACAGTGTTAAAATTAAGTTGAAATATTGTCTCTTAGTTTTGGTAAATTTTTTTGAGCACTGATTTATTTGTTCGAACCCAGATGTCGAGTTTGTTTTTGAATGCATTGACGAAAGTAGCAGTAGCGACGTCATCTGATAGCGCGTTCCCTCTATTGCTGAAGAAGACTACTACTAAAAACTATATAATAATATAAATAATATAATATAATAAGAATAATATAAATCTTTATTTGCATAAATGTGGTATGTACAAGGTTCTTATGTAGTGTAGTATATAGACTTTGAACTACTAAGGTATAGGAATTCAGTTTCTTTAATATACATTTGCCACCAAGGTTAATAAGGTCAGTCATATTGGTTTTAACACCACCTGTTTTGTACAAATTATTAATAAGTGTACAAATTTTTATTGACGTAGGCATTGATGTAAGTATGTTTTATATTACCTATGGTGTGGTAATATTACTTCCTATGTTGAACTATTATGCTGAAGTCTGAACTTTAGTAAAAAAAAACTGGTTCATTGTTTCTAAATTGTAGAAAATGTCGTAATCTTATTTAAGTTATTAACAAAATTTTTGGAAGATCAGAATTGTTGTTTTTAAAATAAAAAGGAAACTAGTGCCAGACTGAATGAAAAAAACGTAGGTTCTCAGTAATTTAAAAACTCCAAGTCTTCATAATTTTTTACAGTTATCATTAGATAAGACCTTGTCAAGGTATAGGTACCGTATACGGATTTTTGCAACAATGAACCAAGAAAAATTTACTCAATGTTCAGCCAAAAAGTTCAACGAACTCAATTAAACTCAATTTGCTTGTTCTAATTAATAGGTAAACATCACTCACCTGCATGTATTTAGAGAGGAAGGAATTATTTCTACGATCCTAACGTCTCTTTCACTTCAATTACTCCACAAATCTCTCTAGTTTGAGTTACATCTTTGTCGACTTTACCTTGTCATACACTTATGTCTTGCTTGCTTGTTGTAGGCCTCAATAGAGTCATCGATGCGACCTACTTTCTACACTCGCACCAGCTGTCTCGATTGTTAACTTAATTACGATCGAATACCTTCAATTAGCTTACATAACACTTATTTATTCAGCTCTAAGTGATTTGTCTTTTAATCGGTGTTATGAAACAGTTATTTGTTCTGTGGTTTTAAGTGTTTTTGCGATTAAGTGACCTTAGTTTGGGTTCGTTTACTGGAGATTATCCTGGTATAAATTTAAATATTATAAAAGTGAAATTAATGATGATGATGGTTGAAAGTTTGTCTTGCTGTCATACCAAATGGCTTGGCCAATTTTGATTGAATTTGGTACACAATAGATCAGTCTGGATTTACATAATTTGAATCCTGAAATTTTGTTCCCTCGGGAGGATAACGTGTGTGGACCCAAATGTATCTTTATACCATCATGCATTTTAGTTCATAACTGTGATAGTTATGACGGTGCTGTGACAGTCTGGAGGCTTGCAATCAATTGACTTGGAAACGTTCTAAAAATAAAAAATAAAATAAAAAAAGGGGGCATTTATTCACTTACACTAATCTTAGTTACAAAGGTACAATTATAATATAGTTTAATAGTTAGTGTAGTTAGTGTTAGTGTTCTGGGTATTTTCTATGTATAATAAAAAATATCAATCTATGTAATGTTGTGTTGTATTAAGTATATCAGTTATCTAGTACCCATAACACAAGCTCTGCTTAGCTTGGGGCTAGATAATGTTGTGTGAAATGTCCAGCATTATTTATTTATTTATTTATTTAGTGTACGAGAAAAGGACGAGGGCTCAGCCACGCTGTTTTTCAGCCTCACCTTAGAATGCTGTAGTGCTGTATCTGAATCTGTGTAGTATTTGTATACTCTGTGAACCGCAGACGTGTTCTCGTATCTCGTGACAGGTTTACAAAAGGCGTAAATTGCGCGATCATTGCTGTCAAACGTCACTTTTCTAATACAAAAGTTATCGTTTAACAAGCAATGATTGCACAATTTACGCCTGTTGCAAACTTGTCGCGAAATAGAGAATAGACCTAACAAATAACCGTGTTACACTACACCATACGACCGTGTGAATTGCTTGTTAAAACTCAGACTTCAAGCAGAACGGACGGATAGCCCGAAAGATCTCATAATATTCCTTGTCAGAGTCGGAACCCTAAAAAGCTATTGAGACTTATATCCACAAAACATAGCAAAAAAAACAAACAGCGTCACAACTCGTAGATGCTCAGAGTCAAGCGGTTTATGTTGAGATAGGACGTCCATAGACGCTGACAGATGATGCATACATACAGACTCGTGTGTGTGACCAACAGTCGTATCACCATGAATATAATGTTATGTAGATAGCTTAACCATTGCACATTGTAATGTTTTTTTTTATATGTTTGTTCCATCTGATTTTCCTCCGACATGGAGATCAGACATTTTTAGGCTGAGTAACATTTTATGTTACAGTTTACTAAGTTGTATCAGGGATCAAAGCAGTCTGAATCTGGTCATTGGTAGATATACATATTAATATAATAAATACAATTCTTTAAGAGGTAAGGTGGTGCCGTGCTGTGTCCGGCCTAAGATTAGATCCCTCGAACCGACTAAGGGAGTACACCAGGAGATGGGAAGCAGCTTCTTCTGATTAATCAGTAAACCAATCCGCCTGCCAAGCGTGGTGATTATGGCAAATTCCCACATTCTATGGGGGAAGCCTCATCCAGCAGTGAACGTCGACCGTCTACGTCTAATGATGATGAGATAACTACTAAACTAATTATCTACTTACAGTAGAGCAAGTACTCGTAAATAGAGTCGCCATGAGGAGGCAGTTTTGTCCGATGAACACCTAGGTATCTAATGAAGGGTTTTGAATGTATACTCTCTACGAGTTAGTATATCATATTGCTCTATGAGTCCAATACAATTTCACTTTTTTAAACCTGTGTTGCTAACTTTCTTTACAATACCGCACTTATCAAAAATCTATTGGAATTATAGTCTGTGGTAACGTAAAGTAGGCGACAACAGATTGGATCGCCTCGTAACACAGTTTCCGAAAAAACCGCAGCATGGTTCAAGTCCAGTGACATTTAAGGTGCTTCCATGCTATCGGCAATCCATCAACGGTCTTGGGCTACCTACGTGCGTTACGAGGCAAGCACGATACTACAAGAAGCTTTCTGAGCACACGCTTATGAAAGATTATACAGATGAACGCCATACATAAGAATTAGGGCGTTGTTGCACTCTTACATACTTACAGAGAAGATGTATTTCTACACATCGTTAACACCCAACAGTTACATATATAGTCCTGTTTACCTAGGATATCCTATGTCGTGGGTTTCAAGGAACTACGAGTACCATGGTACTACAACACCCAGACCCGGAACAAGTATTTCCAGGTCATGCAAACTATTGTCCCGCAGCGGGAATTGACTACGCACTTTGTGCGTCTCTGCTGGCTATTCACCCACCGTGCTATGAATATCGTTAATTAATAATGCTAATGTTAATTGTGATGTTTTCTGAGAAAAAAGTAGTATGCACTTAAAATACACCTGTTTCTTTCGTTGTGATGCAGCGATGATAGACACAGTTCAAAACTTAAAGTTCAACTTCAGCTTGGCCAAAATCCAATGGCAGAACTGTATACCAATGTTTTAAACGGACGTAGGTAGCCCGCAAGAGTCGGATCGGACGGAACTGTAGACCGGTTGGCGCGAACGGTACTCGATCGCCGATTAAGGAGAAGTGAGAAGACGGGTTATTTCAGATTTTATAGTTTTTATTACTACTCGGAACACAAAACGAGTAAGACATGCTTTGTGTTGCGGCTGGTTAGAAATTGCAATGAGATTTTTGAACGTTTTACGGTTTCGGGAAACACATTTTGTGGCATTTTTATATATTAGGACTGCAAATTCTGGGTTTTTTCGTTACTATGACTATAACATCGACTTAATCATCCATCTCCCTAGCAGTAGAAATTTACCAGCTGATAAAGAAGTTTATGGTTTTCGAATCTATATCCATCCTGCTCATTTAATCTGCAAAGCACCAGACATTGTAGAGCGCATCGCAGACAGAAACCATTACTTTCCTTTCGACATCCTTTACTGCCTTCCGTCAACAGAATAAATACCAGTCACTACTAATAACTATCGAAGCCACAGAACAAAGTAATAGTTACTTCAAATAAACGTCACAGAACAAGTAAAAGTTACTACGATTTATATTGCTTGTAAGATCATTGCAGATTTTATTTCTTCTTTTTTCTTGAATGTGCTGTAATTTTTTTAATTACGAAAATGTGTAAAGAGTTCTTATCAATAGATTACAATTTCATTCAATTATTTATTCATAAACAATGTCAAATTATGAGTTACAGAGCATAAAATGTTTGTTAATACAAACTATGTCCTACTCTACTGCTGCAATCTAGTTGAGCAGTGGGGAAGACTCGCATTGCAGTTTTTACGCACGCGCGTTCGAATCGAGTGTTTCCGTTTGGGAAGCACTTACCCTTAATCGTTGTACAGCCGGACAGGTTTTACAAGTTTGTGCATGAGGATGTGGACTATTGGGTTATAGGTGTTCTGGTGTCAGGAGTGTGGTCCATGGTTTTAAGTGACTGGTGAGTGGTGACCTATCTAAAAGAGATGACCTATTATTCCTACCTGAGCGTACTGGAAAAGATATTGGATCTTATTTATGACAATTAATTTAAGAGATTACTTACAGAGTTTGAGCTAAAATACTATAATGAGAGGTTGTTCTCTTTACCTACTTTGATGCAATTTTCTGTCAATACTTTTATTTATTTGTTTTCTATTCAGAAGTGCCTTGTCGCAGTGTGTTCGGTTGTCGTGATGTGTCCGGTTTCCGTGGTATGTCCGGTTCCCTCACGGTACGACATCCACGGGAGGAGATGTCCCGTGGATGTCGTAAAAACTGACTAAGGGATTACACCAGGGAATGGGCAACAGCAATCCAATTTAAATTATTGAATTTAATAATTATAAAATTATGATAATTCTCCCCATTGTATTTTATGGGAAGGCGTTGTCCAGCAGTGGACGTCCAAAGGCTACTAATCATGATGGTTAAGAAGTAGTAGCAGCTGTTTTGCTAGGATTTTATTTCCTTTGGCATCAGAAGCTCCTTTTTTAAGACAGTGTTTAAAAATTAAATAAACTACTTCGTAGTATTTATTTTCTTGGCATTGAACACTGTTCGAAGTATTTTGTGTGGCATCTAATCATCCCACTTGAGGACAAGATTAAAAGGTTCGAAACATTTAAAATTCATTCACAAAAACACCAAAGGCATTCATTACCATTGTGTGCCTGAGCATTTTATAGCTTATGCCATTGAAATAGAGGTAATTTGTTTTGTATTTGGATCATGACAAAGGTTCCTCCTTATCCATGTCGCGGCTTGGGACGTTAGATGGGAACCGGTTTGAGCGGGCCATTGAGTAAACTATGGCCTATGGCTCAAACCCGTTTGGAACTTGTGTATTGTGTTAGGATAACATCTCAAAGTTATCGCTACATTCTTTAAACATGATAAAAACTGAGGGATTTTGAGGACATGCTAATTCCTTCTTGTAGCCGTATTTTTACAAGCTTTTATTTAGCTTGACCTGTTAGTATAAATAATAATAATAATAAGTATAGTATAGTATATAAGTATAGTATATAAGTATATAGTAGTTTCAATAAAGGTTAACAAAGTATGTTAATGCAGATATGTAAACTTAAACTAAGTAAGTAATGGGTAATCTACGGATGTTACTTTTTAAAGTTCATTGTAAGTAAGAAGTATACTTTGAAATAAAACCTTTGTAGAGTCAAAACATTGACTCCTCGCTCTAACTAAGTAAAATATATACTTGTATGTAGACGCGAGGGATCTCTGCTTCGGCTAGGTGTATGTATATTGTATACATTAGGCATAATACTATGAACCACGGATAAAGTGTCATGTGAACTACCATTAAGTACATAAAAAGAGATTAGATACTTAACATTCTAGATTTAACATATTTTAAACTAAATTTAACTTATAATGATAATAACTTTTCATTTAAAAAACCGACTTCCGCCTTAGTATTCGACTAAATATTTGGATGAAAAAAAATGATGAAAGAACCATAGTGGTGAAAGGATTATGATACTTTTTGAATGCAAATGCTTGGTTTGTTGCTGAAAATATCAAAATTGCCATATGTATGCCTACAAAATTTGAGGAGTTCCCTCAATTCCTCATGGATCCTATCATCAGAACTGGATTCTGAAAAAAATGGGACCAATCTGGAAGTATATCTATTCAAATAAAAAAAGAAATTTCCAAATCGGTTCATAAGCGCCGGAGATATGCGGGAACAAACATAAAAAAAAAAAAAAAAAAACAACTGAATTGAGGACCTCCTCCTTTTTTTTTAGTCGGTTAAAAAGGTATGATAAGAAGGTCAGCATGAAAGCCAACAGCATGATGTGTTAAATGTTAGTGTGGGACAAATCTTGAAACTGAATTTTGAACCAGTTGCACCGATTGGCAATGGCAATGGGGAACGCAATAATGGGGATCATTTTGGCAGCCTTAGTGCTATCAAAATCTTGAATAAGGGAAATTTCTTGACCTAAATAATCCCTTCTCTTAAGTTTCTGAAGTGTGTAATAAATACCTATGTGTTTACTACTTAACATTGTAGTGTGTATGCTCCTTTATAACAAATAATAATAATAATAGTCATTTATTTCAGGCTACATGGGAATTATACATTAAATTATACCTAAACAATAAGCACATAGAAATATATACTTTAAAATAATAATAGGTTATAATAATATTTACTGAAACACATAGGTAACACAAGATAAGTACTTACATTAAAAAATATTGAATAAAATACCTAGGTATTATTTTTGGTTCTCGCGCTGGTGCACAGAGATCCAAAACCTGTACATAGGGCTATATAGGCCTTCAGACATACATTGCAAAATGCCGTTTTTGGAATTCCTGAGCCCATCCCAAAAAGACGCTATTCGTGCTCTTATGATCGAGAAGAAATCCGGAACCCGTGCATCAGCGAACATGCCCGACGCGCTACAGAATCGTGGCTTTTTCATGAGAATGCGATATGTGTCACTGTATTGCACCCTTATTGTACTATACGATTTTCTCTTGTATTTGAACCAGAGCTGACAGGTATACATGCATAAGCAATACGCTTTAAACAAGGTAATTTTTACCTCGTCACTACATCTGGCAAATCTCCTTGCGAGCATGTTGCACCTGATGGACAGGTTCTGTCTTTCACGTTCAATATCCAAATGATGATCTAAGTAATTTTACCACTTTACATTTCAAAAGATTTGGAATGCGTTAAGGCTGCCAAAATGATCCCCATTATTGCGTTCCCCTTTACCATTTGCTAGTTGTAATTGGGGGGCTGTGCTCTTGGGCCGAGATAACGACAGCTAGTGTAATATGAAAAATCTTCTAGAAGACAAAACTATACTTGGTAAACCATGTACTATTATGGGCAGAATAGTAATCTGCGGTACACTTACCAATGTTATGCAAATGCAAAAAGCGACAAAGATGTATTATGCAAATGATCGCACGACATGGAATAATGTCTTCAACCACGAATCATGATTCACTTGCTCATTAATAAGACGCCGGAAGCTGTGAATTCTCAGGTGCTATCTTCAACATTACAAGTTACACCTTGTAAGATTTCTCAGTGGTAAGACCTGACGCGATTTCATTTGAAGATTTCATGCAAATTAAATTTTTGTACTCGGATTTTTTTGCAGTTTCTTTGACCTCTTTCTTGCTTGCTTCGTAATTTATTACCTCAAGTGTCTTGTATTTCTTTAATTGAGATAATGTATTGGTCTATTGGCCAGTTCCTTCTCGTGATCAAACTCAGTAGACAAACTAATTTTGTCCAACAGGAGTACCCTCTATCCTATTAGTAAATTCGCATAATTTGGCGGAACGTTCACAAAGTGATGCGAAGTTCAAATGTAATTGTTTTTTGCTGATTACAGCTCATCAACACTTCTTGAGATGGCGAACACTGATTTTGCGGGAATCCAGAGACCTAGTACACATATTTTAATTGATAGTATCTCATTAATATCATTAGCTAAGCATGTCAATGAACCAAAACAACGCTATACAAATATAAAAACTTTCGTAAGTGGTATTCATAATTAGATAGATTATAACCGGTATAACTTACGTAGATTATTTTCGTCGTATACTCGAAAATAATCTACGTAAGTTAAACCGGTTATAATCTATCTAATTATGCTATACAAATAATTTACATTCGTAGCTAAACTAATGATATTTATGAGATACTATCAATTAAAACATGTGTGGTAAGTCTCCTGGTTCCCGTAAAATCAATGTTAGCCAGTGTTCGCTCAATTTCTCAAGTTCACATAGAAGTTTGAATTTATCACCATTTTGCTAACGTTCCACCATAAACACTGCATTGTTAGCTATAGTCAAAAAGTCTATATTCCTGTGACTGCGCAACCCACGGTGAGAAGAAGCCCTTTGAGGCTCTACCTACCCCTTTGGGGAAAAAGGCGTGTGTTTATCTATGTTAGCTATAGCCGTCAGCTTCTCGTTTTATGGGTTCATGAATGAATTGTGTTTTTGTACCCTGAATATGTATAAATAAGTTCATTAACTATCAACCCACACAAGCTCAGAAACCTATTCGACTCTCACACTCAATTCCCCCAAATCAAAACATTTGTCCCAAGTAGCCATTCAATAAATTTAACCGCCAGAATGACTATAAAAATCGTGTAGTTCTCATACAAATCAGCCGAAGTAGGCTCTGTCGGTAGACTTTTGACCCTGGCCAGCCGCGGGCGATGCGATGGAAAGCGTTGTATGTGGGACACCACAGTCTGTCCCGTGGGTGTCACACCTGCCTTTGATTGCCTCCACTTGTAACATGCCGCTTTATTTATAGAATGAAGTTTATTTTATTACAATTGGTACAAATACCTTTGGACCTTTTATTTTTTTGGCCTTTGGAAGTGTTCATTTTTCTCTTTCAAACTCTTCCCTATTGGAAAAGGCAAGCTTCTTACAACATAGGGTATCATACTGTGAGAGCTTGTGTTCATTACTAGTACCTAATAAATAAATGAAATAAATAAATAAATGCTGGACATTTCACACAACATTATCTAGCCCCAAGCTTGTGTTATGAGTACTAGATAACTGATATACTTAATACACAAACATTACATAGATATATTTTTTTTATTATACATAGAAATAGTAGATTATGCACTAAGGGAATAAAGCAGTGTCTTATGTCGCGGGCGGCATATTGAACCCTGAGTGTAACGAGGGACTCTAAAGTTAACTCCCGAGTGTAGCGAGGGAGTTATATAGAGTCCTGAGTGAAGCGAGGGGTTCAAGCTGCCCAAGACAAAGACAGGCTTTATTCCAGAGGAGCATACTCTACTTTTCACATCTACTGCGAGACAATAAAAAGCCAGGGTTCCATAAAATAAGTATCGTCTGTTTTGATGAACTCTGGAGTAGAATCATTATCGCTTTGACATTTTTTGTTAACACTAATATTGCCATTGCCGTAATTATATATTGCTAGAATATTGCAATAAATTTCACTGAAAAACACAGCACCAACCTAACATCACTTTTGTTTCACATTCTTTAAAATCGCGCCTATTTCTTTTTTTTCTGAGTTCTGCTTTTGGTGGCCAGTTCGATTTTTGAACAAACCTCTTTACAATACCATATGAGCATTTTTTTACTTGGAGTTTTCCTCGAGTTTCCACACGAATTTGACGTTCCAAATTCAAATCACTTTAATCCCTAGGGAGTTTCATACAACTTTATATCCCTAGAGAGACAATGCTTTACTTTACGTTGAGGTTGCATGATATTTAATTGGACATTGTCGAGCAGGTGGTGTGAAAAATACTTTATTCCCCAACGGTTGTCAGTTCTGCGAGCTGTAATATGACCTGCCCATTGCCACTTCAACTTGCTAATTCTGAGAGCTATATCGGCTATCTTGGTTCTTTTACGGATTTCCTCTTTCCATAGCCCGCTGCGTGACTTTGAGCTTGTCTATACTACCAATACTAATACCTACGTGCAGCGTACTTTTTGTCGTGGAGTTCTATCAACGGTAAATTGACAGGTAGATTTCTAGTCACTTATAAATACGATTAGAACCGTTTATCCGTCTTGAATGGAAGCCAGCATTTTAATACTTATAATGCATTCATAAACGAAACCGACATTACGCAATGGATCGAACCTACAATATGTGCTGCATTGTCGGACGACAGGTGAAAGTTGACCGACTGCAAGAATGCCAAAAGTATGAGTATACCTACCTAAAGGTGACGACCTCAGTGGCGCGGCGGGTGAGTAGCTGGCTGAGATGCAAGAGGTTGCAGGTCCGACTCCTGCTGCAGGACAAATGTTTGTATGATCTGCAAATGTTTGTTCCAGGTTTGGGTGTTATGATACCATTGTACTCGTACAGGGAATACTAGTGTGGGATCAGGACTACGTATGTGATTGTTGGGTGTTGTGTTGCGATACTTTGTTGAAAAGTAATGAATTACAAAAAGTGCACAAAAATGTCTTTGCAAGTTCTATCTCATCTTAAAAGTTATTTCGAGCCTACCTCTAAAAACCATGCGCATGCGCAGTCGTAAACTGAAACCAGTTCTGCTATTGAAGTCGCCGCGCAGCCGCGATGGAGCAAAGCACGCAGTACTTTAAAACGTATAAAATTAGTACCTACTTTTGTAGGAAGATGTATATCTATTCATCTTACAAGGCATCTCTCCTGTCATAGTCAAGTAGGTATTCCTACCGGTTCAAAGACGATGGCTTCAAAATAAATTAAATTATTAAAACGGCTATTCCCAGTTTCTACCACTAGCTCCGTCACCAGTGGCAACTGGGATTTTTTTCCCGGATGTTACCACTGGTGACAATTGCTACTAAAAAACTTCACAGGTAAACTGCAGCTTATTATTCTCAATTGTACTAGGCTTTGATCTAATTTTGCTAAATCTTGTTACATCCGTAAAAGGAGCAATTTTTTGTTTGAAGAAATAAATGGGCATTTTTAACTTTTTAATTACTGATATTGATAATTTAAGGGTCCCGTACACCTGAGTACTTGCAACTGACCTCTGACGATCTGAAAAGTATTTTGAAATTAATTTTAAATAATTATGTACTACTAATAATTGTTGTTTCAGACAATTGTTTTAGAGTTTCGAAATTATTTCGAAATCATCAGAGCTCTCTTCGAGATTCAACCACTTTCTCCTGCGAACTTCAAAAATGGGACGACATTTTAGGGGTACAAAAGTTGAAAATCCTATATTTTAGACTTTTTATTTCATTTGGTACCTATAACCTAATAATGCAATATCAGTGAAACCCAAATAATTACTTAAGATCATCATCACATCAGCCTATAGAAGTTCACTGCTGGACATAAGCCTTTCCCATAAAATGCCATGACGTACGGTCTCGCGCCGCCTCCATCCACAGACTTACTGCGACATTTATAATGTCTTTGGTCCATCGAGAGACTTCCTACACTGCTTTGTCCAGTTTAAGTCACCACTCGAGAACCTTTATCCTGCAACGGTTGTCTGTTCTGCGTGGTATATGGCCTGCCCATTGCCACTTCAACTTGCTGATTGTGAGAGCTATGTCGGTGGTCTGGGTTCTTTTACGCAACTCCTCATTTCAGATTCTGTCTCGTAGTGAAAATCCGAGAATATTATGTCTCTCCATAGACTGTTTGACTTTATGCTGAGGCCAATAGTTAGCGAGCACGTGTCTTTGCCATGAATCATCACTGGCAACACACACTGATTATAGACTATCGTATTGAGGCTCTACGATATCTGTTACTTGCGATAGGCCCCATAAAAATCAATGTTTTTCACACCATTAAAACACTCGCTGCATAAATCCAAGATACAAAAGCTAGACACCCATAATCAATTGGTACGCTTTGTCGCTCTGCCCTTGTGTAGAGACTATAGTACCGTTTGATAATATAACAACGGGTCGCAGGGTCGCGCTTTCTCACGACATGTGCACAGTACTCACATTACTGACAATATCAGCATTTAGAAGTCTCCGATTTTATTGTTATAGTGAGAATAATGATAGTCTATAAACAATGCCAACCTCTGTGGCGCGGCGGGCGAGTCAGCTGAGATGCGAGAGGTTGCGGGTTCGTTTCCCGCTTCCGGACAAATGTTTGTATGATCTGCAAATATTTGTTCCGGGTCTGGGTGTTGTGGTACCATGGTACTTTTAATTCCTGACACCCACGATACAGGTATTCCTAGTGTGGGATCAGGAATATGTATGTGACTGTTGGATGTTATGTTATAGATACCTAGAGTTACCTAGAGTGCTAACTAGCTGATGCAGTATTCAATATCCAAGCACCCGTAGGAAGAAAAACTCAACAAACGTCAATAACAAAAATCGCACTGTGAAAACTTATGTAGTTACAATTGTCAAGTTTTCTTTGAATGTGCCCCTGGTCAGTTTTTGTATGACCCTTACCATTTACCTGCGTATTAAATATAAAGGATTGTTGTTCGTTAGCTTGACACAAACAACGGTCTCTCACTGAAACACGTTTTCTTTGATCCGCCGATTCACAGTGGGCGCTAACCTCACGACTAGAGTGGCGCCTGTATCGATAAACCTAATTTATGGGTATCGAGATCGATAGTGAGACTAAAACATAGAATACTTAATAGCTTGCACTACAGTTCGGTAGAAATTTATGCCGAATTGCGATACAACCTGAGTTATTGTGTCATTCGACTGTTACATAAAATTTACAAGTTACAAGATTTAGTTGCTACTGTTGCATAAATTTTTTCGTGTATTGAAACGTTTACCCAAGCTTATTAATAAACACATTTATTGAGGAATTAAATAATTAATCGCAGAGAGTAAGTCAATGCGTTTCGTATTTTGAATAACTTACGTTATACATTGGTGTGTTTTGTAATACTAAGAATAATTTTATTGTAAGCATGGCTTATGCCTTTTAATACCATGACGCATTCTGATGTGTGTCGCAAAACAGTCAAAGAAATAAAAATGTTTTCAAACTCTGCTCACGTTTTGACGAACATAGAATTAACATGAGCTTTTATTGTACATACAACTTGACGACATTCTGTTGTGTTGTATATATCAGATCAACCATCTGCGTCTCAACCACACCCTCTAGAACTTTGGTCACATCGCAATAAACGAACCAGATAACCTCGAAAGATTAACTGTCACAGAAAAAAGTAAAGGACGAAGAGCAAGAGCACGTACTGGACGGATCCACATTCTCCACAATGGCATTCAATCTATCTGACCAGTACCTATTACGTTTTTGATTCTTTAATCTCTCTGTAATCGTCATCTATAACGTGCCAATTTGAAGTGTGATAGTGTGTTTATAATGTTATCCTACCATAACAACAGAATTGTTACTATAGAATCTATATTATTTGAATATACTTACCTAAATTCTTACAACTTACCCTTTTGTGTTTAAGTATAAGCATGTTTGGGTGCCTAGCTTTCAGCATTCTAAGGCAAGGCTGAAAAACAGCGTGGCTGAGCCCTCGTCCTTTTCTCTTACACTACCTTGTCTACCTACCTTTATCCTACTTCCTACTAATATTATAAACGCGAAAGTTTGTGAGTATGGATGGATGTTTGTTACTCTTTCACGTAAAAACTACTGAATGGATTTGAGTGAAATTTGGAATGGAGATACTTTACGCCCTGGATTAACACATAGGCTACTTTTCATCATCATCAATTTTCATCATTATTCACGCGGGTGAAACCGCGGGGCGCAACTAGTCTTTAATATTATACTTGTATCTGTGTAACTAATGATAAGTAAACTGCTGTGGACCGAAATAAATGGAAGACCCTCAAAAGAGAGTATCGGGAAGAGAGGTCGCGACCATCTGCAATGAAGAATCGATGCACACAAACAGAGAGAGAGTCTTTCTCTCTCTCTGTTTGTTGCATCGATGGTGAGAGAGAGAAAGAGAGAGAGAGAGTGAGAGAGAGATTGAGAGCAAAAGTATCTTATCCGATTCGTACGTTAAAGATTTACTGTTTTTTTAGTAAGAGTCAAGAAGTTTTTACCTGATGTACCTACATAAACTGATTGACCTGAGTGTGCTGAGTGCTGCAGTGTATCCGGTTTAAGAATAGCCCCCTCCTTACCCCTCGTGGATGTAGCAAAAGGCTTACTAATGGATTACACCAAGGGATGGGCAGCAGCAACCGCCTAAGTAGGTACTCAACACCAAACTGTGATCACCAATCCGCCAAGCGTGGTGATTATGGCAAACCCCAATGAAAAACATGGCAAATGATTATGGCAATTTAATGGGGGAAGCCTTGTCCAGCAGTGGACGTAAACAGGCTGGTGATGATGAAGATGATGATGAAAACTTCAGCTTATATATAGTTTTAAAATTTTACAGTGTGCAATATAAAGAAATTGTGACCCCATATTAAGATTCCCTGTATCGTGGGTATCAGAAACAACGAGTAGCATTATGGTATTCAAATTCATAGTAAACAAATATTTACAGATCATGCAAACATTCAAATTCTTTTTCGGTTGTGGCTGTTCGACTCTGGAACGATTTGCCGGTAGTTATTAAAATGGCTGATTCAAAGGAGTCGTTTAAAAGATTGGTACGTGAGCTTTATCTCAAGAAGCTAAATTATTAGTTATCTCCTTTGTTAAGTGTTTCAGTCTCTTGATTTTATTATCTATGTTATTACAGCCTTGGTTAATTTTATGTACTTTCTCACTCATTTGTTCTTAACATTGTTGATGTTTTGTGTAATTTTAATATGTATAATATATATATGTGTATTATAATTTATTAGTATATATTATAATTTGTTAGTTTAGATTATATTTATATTTTTAGTTTTATTGGTTACTACCTTGTTTGTAAGGCACGCCTCACCATCTTTCTGCACGCCCAGGATGACTGGTAGATAATGCTATTAGCATTAAGTCCTCCTTGCACTAATGTTTTGTGTAAAAGTTTAAATAAATAAAATAAATAAAACATTCCTCCCACAGCGGAAGTTGAACCCCTCTCGCGCTTCATCAAGCTACTTGCCGACAATCACCACAAAGGCAGTCAACAATTTTCATCTGACAAGTTTCATAGACTTCCACTGCTTAACGAGGACTCCCCATAGTCCCCATAGAATAGGGGGGATTAGCCATAGTCACCCAGCATGGCAAGAGGATTGGTGATCGCAGCAGCATCCCCTGGCGCATCCTTTAGTCGTCTTTTAAGATATCCACGGGAGGAGTTGGAGAAGTTCTATTCTTAGGCCAAAACCACCATCACGACAAACAATAATTTCTGTTAATATTGCACTACTCCAAGTCTAATAATAAAACTAATATCATAATTCAAAGCAGCACCTTTCACGTCAAACCCACCATTGATTGTCCTTGTAACCCATGTTGTATAGCCATTCTGTATTAAAGCCATAATAGCATGTACCCATGGACTTACTATTTGTTGAGAGTTAGCTGCGGTGGCCCCATTCCCAGCGCTGTCGTTAGGATAGTTATGCGCGACTTACTGCTGGTCGGATTATAGGTGATCGATTGGTGGTTGCAATTGGTTTGCAATATCCTGAAGAAAAGCACTAAGTAATTTTAACATTAAATAACCAAGTTGTTTGCCATGTTTGAAATTGTTCTTTACATTATTCAAATATGGTATGAAATAGATTTTGTTTTTATCATTTTCAATTTGACTGTCAATGAAAATAATGATTTAGATCTAGTGCCTAGCCAGAACAGTAAAGTGAGCAATTTTATTGGATATGCTAAGTTTTTGCTAGCACTGTGCTTTACGGTTGATTCTTGAGTCTACTGTGTAGGTAGTAGATTCATATATTTGTAATTGAACGAGCGAAGCGAGTTCTCTGAGTCAAGTTGGAAGAATCGGCGTTTGTATATGTATGTATGTATGTATGTTTGTCCCATGAAAACTTCCAAACCGTTAATCCGATCCGATCTTCATGAAATTTGGTATGGGGTAGATAATATTGGTACAATTTGTAGGTAAGGTTATGAGCTATATCGGTCAGGGGGTTGCTGAGATATTGGGGTCCAAGAGGGGGTAAAAAAAATAAAAGTGAGACAGTCAGATCAAGTGGGGTGTCTAATGAAAGCGCTTTAGTTGGACATTTCAAAACTGTTTTTAATAAGTATGTATCCTTAGTAGTTTTCGAGATATTAGAGAAAATAAAAAAGTAAAAATCAAAAATTCTAGGGTACTTCCAGCAATCCCACAACGCTGAAATTTGGTATGCTTGTGGCTTTTGTGTCACAACTACAGGGAAAAGTCTGAAATTGAAGAATTTAGAAACTTGTACTCCATAAAAACGTAACCAATATAACATCCATTGTTGACCTCCCATTTCTAGGAATTTGAATGAAGTTGGAGTTCTATGGTTTTCGTCAAAAGGACGTTATCAATTAATTCGTCAGGTACTTGATATAGGTACTAACAGGTATGTAGTATTACGCCCCGTTGCTTAGCCCTATTCAAAGGTTATTTCGATGATGTGTAGGAAATTAGAGTAGTTACTGGTAGATCCTGTACTGTACTGGTAGACCTCGAGGTAAAAATTTTCAAAAATAGTAGAAAATATGGAAATTACTTAGTTAAGTAGTCGGGCTGATAAAGGTGTTATCGCGAGGTCTCAGTTCGGGGCGAACCACTAGTTATTATATTAGCCTGATCTGTTAGTGTGTTGGTATCATAGGTATCATTTGTATTGATTTATTATTGATACATTAGTAAGTTATTCAAATGATAAAAATAGTCACGCCTATTGTATTGTTGAGTCATCAGAGAAATCATAAATCATTGACGCACCATCATCATTAGATCGATACTTAGCAAAAAATAACACGGTTAAGAGACGGTATCTTAAAATCGATAAAATTGATACGTGTCATCTCATTCCCATCTCTAAGTAGAAGCTTAAAAAATGTATGAAAAGCTTTGAGCTGCACCTCAGAATTTTATTTAATTGATTTATTAATTTTTATTCGAGAACTTTCATTTACAAATATTTAGTCAAAACAACTTCTCAGACCTGCTTTGTTGCCCATGTTTTAATTTAGACAATAGAAACATGCAATACGGTTTCTGGCCAGGAAGTGAGAAAACTCCATACTCGGGTTGAGTATGGAAGCTTTCATTATCTCCCTGCTAATTACTAAGTAGAAGGCGTAGTGAAAGTTTGTTTTGGTCCGACTCCAACTGTTTGTGTGGTCTGAAGTAAGATTCAATTTCCCAGTCGACTTGTGATGATGCTTCAAAGCTTTCCATCGTAGAACGTATCTAGGATCAAAATCAGGGGCAGTTGCGTGACTCATCGTTTTTTTTATTAATATTAAGAGCACGTTGAGTCATCTAAAGAGAAATGTCAATCGTAGATTTCACTTTTACCTGAGTAAATCAAGTACAATTTTCAGATTAAAAATATACATGCATTATAATTCTGAAGGCCTGGCAGTCATTATTTGAAAAATAGATAATTAACAAAAACTTTTTATGAACTCAGTTAGTAAGTATATCAAACAGAATCAAACTGTTTTTAAACATCTTTTGTGACGTAACACTCCACGTAGAATTGATTTCTTCGATTGCTATGCCGATATCAATTTATGTATCAATCAATTGTAATTTAGTGCAATGGTATCTCTATCGATCTGATCTTCTATCAAAGCACTTTCTAGAAGCATTCGTTTAGTTCAAACAAGTAATACCGTTGGGGAATAAAGGTTCTCGAGTGGCGACTGGCAACCATGAACCAGACGACGCAGCGTATGAAGGCTCAATAGGCGAGATTTTAAAGGTAGCAAAAAGTCAGTAGATGGAGGTTGCTTAAGATTTTTCGTTGTGGCATTCTATGGGGCAGGTCTATGTCCAGCAATGAATAGACTGATGTTGAAAACAGTGAAATTAAAAAGTTTTTTTAAAATCAAGTCAAGTTTGCCAGTTTTAAATGCACCAGGTAAAAAAAATAAGAAATCTGAATCATCATGCTACAAAAACATCTAAAAATAAAAATGTAATACAAAACTTTTCATTTAAAAACCCGACTTCCGCCATTGAATAAGACTAAATATTTGGATGAAAAAAAATGATGAAAGAACCATAGTGGTGAAAGGATTATGATACTTTTTGAATGCAAATGCTTGGTTTGTTGCTGAAAATATCAAAATCGCCATATGTATGCCTACAATATTTGAGGAGTTCCCTCAATTCCTCATGGATTCCATCATCAGAACTGGATTTTGAAATGGGACCAATCTGGAAGTATATCTATTCAAATAAAAAAAGAAATTTCCAAATCGGTTCATAAACGCCGGAGATCTGCGGTAACAAACATAAAAAAAAAAAATACAACCGAATTGAGAACCTTCTCCTTTTTTGGGAAGTCGGTTAAAAACTTATAAAAAATTTAAGAATTTTTGGAGCGCGTTGAAGTCTTTTGTATGGAGAGTTGGACTGTTCGATTCAACTTCATTGAATTAACAATATATTATAATAGGACAAATAAGTTCCTGTAATACTATGATGCTCATCATCATCTACCGGTAAACGTTCAATGTTGGATGAGGCCTGCTTAGAACGCAATGAGAGGGATTTGCTATAACACCACGCATGGCAGGCGGATAGGTGATGGCAGTATTGGTGTTAAGTACTCAGGTGGATGATGCTCATCCCCTTGAGCAATAATCTTAATGATGATATCAAATCAAATCAAAAGAAGTGTATTCATTGAAATCACAAGGATAATTTTGAATCGTCTTATATAAAATTAAATTACTCCTGTTCCAACGCGACCAAGCCTAGAAGAATCCGTCGAAGATGGTCCGTCTTACCACTAGGTGAGAAGCGCCTGTGTGGTGCCTCGGAGCAAGGAGTTGCTGATACGTAGTAACTGACTTACGGTAACTGGCTGGTTTGTGTGGGTAATTATTACTATCTACCATACACTGTTACATGAGACGATTTAGCTAGACTCTTCTAAAACTATAGATTACTGTTATCGTATAGATAAAGCCCCTAGTCTTACTTGATCAGCAAATATGTTTGTTGAGCCATTATCACTGAAAAGCCTATGCATATTGGAGAAAGCCATCAGATAAAGAACGGCGCCATATTTGTGTATCCAGTGATTTGGTACTTGGCGTGCATTAGCAACAATGTAACAAGTAGTCTTACCATACTGCTTTATGGCATCATCATCATCATCAGCCTTTAGAAGTTCACTGCTGAACATAAGCCTTCCACATGGAATGCCACAACCATTGGTCTTAATGGTTCATCCGCCGAATTCCTGCAGTTTTAAAATGACATTGGTCCAATAAGAGAGGCCTTTCCTACACTGCTCAAAATAAAAGAACCAAAATCATGGAAATAGTTCTCAGTGGCAATGGGCACGCCGCATAGCTCGAACAACCGACAACCGCAAAAGAGCAAGTTTGTTGAGTGGAGACAACGAACCGGACGTTGCAATGAAGAAAGACCACCTACTCGATTGACCTACAACATTTTAAGGGTCACAGGAAGGCGGTGGATGGAGATGGCTCAAAACCGTTTGTGAAGGCATTTTATGGAGAAGGCTTAGGTCATGTAGTTGTGGGCTTCTACTGGCTTATGATAATGATGGTGGCTGCTCTACACAACAACACAACTAACAACCATAACAACACACACACACACACAATACAACAACATCAATACAAATGGTAGACAATCTTATGGAAAAGCTAAAGTGTAAGCACTTACTAAGCGGCAAAAATGAATGCCTTGTACGGGAAAGAAGGATATGGCCTCATTTAGCATCTTTGAGTTACGCTTACTTTCGCATCAACACTTATATATATCCAGTATAAGTCTATATACCCTGTTTATGGTGTGGTTTTGACCTGTGTAATTCTCTTCAAATTACGGGCAATTAATAAGCTCACAAAATGTATTTTCTCACTTTATTTTCCTATCCAATTGCAGAAGAGATTGAGACAGGGAGATGTTATTTCGCCGAAAAAAATTTTCTTAAAGATATATTTAAATCTACCTACAAAAACAGTATAGGGAGAAAAGCGTGTTTCTATCTGCGCTTATTTAGGGATTTGTGAAAAATCTTGGAATAGTTTTTTAGCACAACTACCGATAGAGTTGCAATCTATCATTAGCTGTAATACTTAATCATAAAAAAACTCCTTTGTAATGAATCCGAAGTAGGTCTGTTAATACACGCGTTGCGTTGCATTCAATAAATCAAACAAATGTTCTGATTTGAATCACGCAAGTTGTTACCAAGATTAATGACAGCAGCTACTAAACTGAATCATTTCTAAACAATTAGTTTATGTAACGTGTGTGTTACAGTTATATAATAAGAACAAACAAGATTGGTAAAACGTAAATTAAAGCGGTTGGATAGTTATAAAGAATATTAATTTAATTGTATTTGAAGCGCCTATATTATTTGTTATAGCAAACACGTAGAGCCTACGTATTGCATGCGAATTCTTGGGAATAGGAGTAATGGGAAATAAGTTGAACAGCTCTAAGCCATGGTGACATCGTGGGTCCGGTCTAAGAATATAATATTTCGTTTACTCCCGTGGATGTCGCAAGAACCAATTATGGCATTACAACTGGGGATGTACCATGGGGATGGCAACCAGATTATGGTCAAAAAATGTCCCATTAGTTCCTTTAAAGGAACTGTCAAAAGGAACTAGTGGGAATAAATCATCCATCTTAGTTCTCATATAATACTACGATCACCAATCCGCCTGCTAAGCGTGGTGATTGTGGTAAATACCCCCCATTGTAATAAACGGTGGAGGCCTCTTCCAGCAGTGGACATCAATCAGCTGATGATGATGATAGTTCTAAACTGAAACCTAAAAGAACAATTAAAAAAATAAACCTCTCTGTGGTGGGGCGGGCGAGTATAATGAGCCAGCTGAGACATATGAGAGGGTTCGATTCCTGCTCCGGTACAAATGTTTGCATGATTTGTTAATATTTGTTCTTGGTTCCGGGATTTGTTCTTGGGTGTTGTGCTACCATAGAACTTGTAGTTACTTGAAACCCACGACACAGGGAATCCTAGTGTGGGATTAGGACTATGTATTATGTGACTGTTGGGTATTATATTATGTTACCTCAAATTTTATAGGTATCTACTCTAGCTTACATTAAAGATTCAAGTGAGTATCTAGCATCAAAATTCTAAGTCCTAACTAAGAAACCAATATTCATATCGTATAATAATTACCTACTACGTAGTTAGGCATAATTGCTTTAATATAATAATATTCATTTATCAACATCAATGTTGTGATTAACATTCGATCACATTTTGTTAGTTGGTTTCGTATCCTAGATAAAAAAACAAGAATCAAAGAGAGAGTTGTATCATCTTATTAAAGATCATGTCAGTCGAAACATTCTAATTATTATAAAGAAAACCTCAGAAATAAAACAATAAAAAATGCACCCACCTACCTAGTGATTGGTTAAAATTACTGAACTTACCAGGTCGTGACCCAAGGTGCAGAATACATAACTACCGCGCCTAAGCGCCTATAAAAAGCCATGTAGCTGTACCACCAAGCATCAGTAGGCACTAGTAGCCTGCGGTTAGCCTTCAATGCCCACTCATTATGAAGACAGCTCTTTTACATTAAATTATGCAAGAGTACCATTATCAATCATGGTGTGATCTATGGCAGATGTTATGCGAGAGTAGATTATTATCTTTCGAAGAGACTTCAGTAATTGGTTTTTAATTAGCAAGATCTAAAACCGTTTCTTAATGACCTAATTTAATTATGACTGGTTTAATAAAGTATAAGTAAGTAGTTGTCATATTACGATTCTTGCTTTGAATTGTTACAGGGCAAAGAAAGGAGTGACCGTGAAGATCTAAAGACGGACATCCAACATCGGAAAGAAACCTTTTACAGGGTCAGTATAACATCATTATTTTTCCTGTCTTCTTCATAAGCCGGTATACGTGCACTGCTGGACGAGACCTCGACCTCATAGGTTAAGGGGATATGCTTTAATCACCACGCTTGGCAGACGGATTGGTAATCGCAGTATTTGTGTAGGTAGAGTACTCAACTCAGGATGCTGCTGCCCATAACCCTATAGTGTGTATAGGGAGAAAGAGGGGTCTTCTAGGCTGGATAAACCAAGGCAGACCGTTATTATCCTCTTCACTAATATATTATAAAGAGGTTAAGTTTGTAATTTTGTATTTAATAGTAATCTTAGAAATGCTGATCCGATGTCACTAATAGGAAGATACATTGTCTTGGAGTAATAAAGGCACATGAAAGAACTTGCGTGGGTTACGCTAATGATTATTTAGTTTCGATAGCCTGGCAAAACATTACTACTGGAGATAAGGCTATATTGCTATCATGCTGTTCAAGGCGTTGTAGTGCATTAGAAACAAAAAACCCCCTTCACAAACAATCGTAGCAAAGGACGCTCTAAATCAGGTCGCATTGCTGTGTTTCAGTTTGAAGGGTACGGGTGCCGGTTGAAATTACAGGCATATGAGAATTTTCAACTTTAGGGTCGGCAGCGCGCGTGTTATGCCTCCTAGTGTTGCAGGCGTACGGTAACTATTTTCCTTCAGGTGACTACGAAGCGTTGATAGAAAACTAATGGACTGAAGGGGTTAACCGATTATGGCTCTATGACATGTAACAATTATCTGTTATTCATGTGACTATGACATATGATGATTATTATATGATGATATTTGTTTCAGGAGGCTCCGTCGGACGAAGACTCTGCGATGTCGTCCGCACCGGCCTCTCTCTCCCCGCAGCCGCTCAACGACATATGGGTCAGTACCTCTACCACTCTATCATTTCAATCAGTAGGCTCTACAAGCTCTACCAATCAGTTGGTAAGCGCATTCCCGTCTCTAGGAGCCGTGGGTTCGTTCTTCGCCGCGTTACATTTCGGATGTTTTAAAATCTCTATCATTCAACACAATATAGCAACAGAAAACTTTTGTGATTGTGACAGATCGATCCAGTTCAGAGTTATCAATCTCAAACGGTCGAATTACCGATACAGGATTACCATATTACGTATGTTTAAAAAGGTATCAGCAAAATCAACAGAACAAGCCCGTTTCCTTGCTGAGGCATCATAAGATTTTTGACACTTTTTATGTAACAAAACTGAGACGAATGACCGGCTTCAGCTTTGATTCATAGAAAAATCCATATACGATCCTTTGTGAGAAACAAGCATCTTGCGAGAGTGTCTGTTTACATACCAAGAATGCCGACCTTGAGACACGAGAGTGCACCGTATGAAGAACGAAATGTCAAGCATTGCTATATACCTAAATATCTTTGTCACCTACTAAACTATTGGCGCTTATGCTTGCGTCACTGTATTGTGTTTCGAAGGAGTGTAGGGTGACTATCAAATATTAATTAAAGTTGATAAAATATGTAAGATGTCGGAGACACCTATCACTATATTGAAGAACGACTTACATAACACATCATAAACAGTCACCTATATAGTCCTGACCTCGTAATATGATTCCCTGTGCCGTGATGGGTTTCAAGAACTACAGTACCATGGTACCACACCCAGACCCGAAACAAATATTTGAAGATCATGCAAACATTTGTTGTAAATAACGCCCGATAACGTATTGGATAGTTTGATAACGCTCTTAAGCCGCAGCAAAACATAACAGAAGTATGTCACGCACACTTAATGATACGCAGGTCATGAGCAAACAAACAGCTATACCTACTCTGATTTTTAATCATAGACATTTTTTGTAAACAAAGAAATGTCAAGTTATGTCACTGTGTGTATAAGTGTCATGTATGTGTATCATATGTGTATATACACATATGTACGCGTACATGACACTAAGTGTATACACATATATACACATATATACACGTATATACACATATGATACACATACATAACACTTATACACACATTGACATAACTTGACATTTCTTTGTTTACAAAAAATGTCAAAGATTAAAAATCCGAGTATATCTAGTTTATCTTATATTTTTTCTGTATCTCAACTTATACACAATTGATGGTTACAGTCTTGCGGCCAATGCCGTTCGTCGACGGAGCGCGCAGCGGCGTCTGCGCGGGAGTGCACGCGACTCACGGACGCGCTGCGAGACGCGCGCGACCAGCTCGAGCTCATGGAGTTCCGTCTACTGGAGCTGGAAGACGCCAGCCCCGATAAGGTACCTACATTCAAATAATTGTATCAATGCTCGCCAAATTACTTTGCGGCTGCGACATCAGTGGAAGGATCTTCACACAATCACACAACGCTATTAAACTTGTGCCTGTTGTCACTATATTTACAGCTGCAAAGAAATTTGGCGCGTAATCTAAGTGACTAGCTTAGTGTAAAGCAACAGTGTTGTGAATATGAAGGTGTTGAAAGTGGTTGCTGTTGCGAAAACGATAAGTGCGCGTAAAACGAAGTGTAGTAAAATTAAAATAATCGTGAATCATATAATTTATAAAATGGTTTGTTCTGTAATTGGGTACTTACACGAATTAATAGAAATGTGATGTGAGGCACGAAAGTTTTAAGCTTATTTTCAATTCATTTCTTATCGGCACAAAACAAGTCTTCTTCTTCTTTTAATTATGGCCTCTGAGAAAAGTCTCCTTAAGTTTGCTAGAGTCAAGTACGCATATTATTTTGCTAAAATTAGGTCAAGTCGCTAGTCTCAGTCGAGTCATGTTCTAGTTAAGTGATATCAGTATTTAAAAAGACACGCAATACACTTACATTTAAATTCACTACCATGTTTTCATTAATTAAGCTAAACGAGATAATAAATTGCCACCAAAATCACACGATATTATACTAGAAACAAAAATATACGACGTCGCTTTTCTAAAAAGTGGAAAAAGGCCAAAAACAAATCTTTTAAGTCTTCGTTCAATTCGAAAAATTTATTGGGTGATGACAAATGATTAACATACGTAAGTAGGTACCTATTAAATTAATTGAGTGACATTTTAAAGTAGGTACTATAGAGTGTAGTAGAGTCAAGGTAAAGTTACCGTGTGAACTGTGAGAATAAGCCTCTAGGTATTTAAAATGAGTGTCTCATACAATAATGCGTTTAAATCACAAAGCAAATATTGATGTCATCCTTGAGTTTTACTTACCATCTACCACGATTCATTAATAAGTGGCCTCTATAACGTAGTGCACGTTTATTTTGCTAAGCTCTGTGTATTGTTCTGATAAATATCTTTGTGATATTGTTAAATTTACAGAAATTATGTAGTGGCGGCATTAGTTGTCTGTATAAACTAGAGCACGTATAACTTGCTTTGAGCTGTGAATTTTATTGTTCTGATAAGTATTATCTTGTATTGTAAATCAGATAGCAGTAATAATTAATTGGCTATATAGATTTTATTCATTGAATTCGTTGATAACGTATCGAATCGGTGCTCAAAGTGGAATAGGATCGGTGCTCTTCAAATCGGTGCTATTCAAATCGATGCTCTTAGTGGAATGTTTCGTATCGATAATAGTGAAACGTTAATGTAAACCTGTAGGTATTTGTTGAAATAAGTGATAGGTACCTACAAGTTAGTGTTTTTGCGCGTAATTTATAAATGGTGAGTCAAAAATAAGTGTTTTTTTTTTGTGAATTAGTGATATTCTAGAATAATCTTGCTATGCTGTGGTGTGTCCTAAGAATAGGCCCCTCTGAATCCTCCCGTGGATGTCGTTAAAAAAGACTAAAAGATAATACTAGGGAATGGGCAGCAGCATCCTGAGTACTCAACTTTAATACTACCATCACCAATCCGCCTGCCAAGCGTGGTGATTATGGTAAATCCCCCCATTGCATTCTATAGGGGAGTCCTCGTCCAACGCATCTCATCATCATCTCGGTGATGATGATGATAATAAACTTTCTTTTATATAAGTAAGAAGGTAGACTCGATGATGATGATGATATGATACCATCATCATCACCAGCCACCAGGATCAGAAGCCTCTACCGGTGTATAAAATGTATTATGAAGGTAGGTAGATTTACCTATAGATATAAACTGCATTTACCTAGACAGGCGTCTGTGAACGGAACTACCTACACAGTTCATTGAAAGGAAATAAAAACAAGGAAGCTAACCTTCACATACTTCACACGAGAAGTAAAACAACAATATATACCTATTTGTTACAATTACCAATGGGTATTTGTTGTTGTGATGATGATGATAATGTATAACTTTTGACTTTCTGTTCGGCGTTCGGCGAGGGAACATGGCTGCGGAGTTGTTGCAGTATTGTGTCTTTGTTGTGCTAGCGCGCAGTAAGTCAACTGTTTTCTGCGGATGCTTCGTTGAGAAGCGAAACACGTGTCGAATTCTTTCAGAGTTTTCGTTGGAAATGAGCAGAATTGTTACTATATATTTGTTTGTCTATTTAATGTTGTAGAATTTCTGTAAAGTCACGCTTGTATCAATTAATTATCTTGTATAATTTATACATCGGTAGAGCTAAAGAATTCTAGCCTTCTCGAGAAAGAAAGTTTATTATCATCATCATCATCCGTCAGACGTCCACTATTGGACGAGGCTTCCCCTATATAATGCAATGGGGGATTCCCATAATCACCACGCTACACACAACACACACACAGTTACAGCTAGGCAGCGTGTACCTACAATATCACATCTGAACTCTGTTTGTCCTTCATACGATTAAGAAGATATCTTTAACTGTATACCTCTTATCATGATCATGAACCTTGAGTCTTATCTTATCAGTGATAACTGATCGCAACAGTTTGTTCATTGACGCTACGCCATACAGGCCAGTTTTAGCGAATACAAATGATTCCTTCAAGTCATCATCATCAGCATTCTGTAGAAGTCTACTGCTGGACATAGACCTCCTCCTGAGAATGCCACGACGAAAGGTCTTGAGCCGCCTCCATTCACCGACTTCCTGCAACGCTTATAATGTTCTCTAGTACATCGAGTGGAGGGCCTTCCTCTACCGCGTTGTCCGGTTTGTGGTCGCCACTCGAGAACCTTTATTCCCCATCGTTTATCAGTTCTTCCAGCTATATGACCTGCCCATTGCCACTTGCTAATTCTGAGAGCTATGTCGGTGACCCTGGTTCTTCTACGGATTACCTCATTTGGTAAAAACTCCTAGCATAGCTTTTTCCATAGCCCTCTGCGTGACTTTGAGCTTGTCTATACGGCCAATAGTTAGCGATCACGTCTCAGTGCCGTAAGTGATCTCTGGCAACACGCACTGATTATAGACTTTCGTCTTGAGGCTCTGCGGTATCTGTGACGAGAAGATATGGCGTAGTTTCCCGAACGTTGACCATCGGAGTTGAATTCGTTGGTTCCTTCAAGTATCGTTTTACAAAATCTAACGGGGTCAATACCTCTCCACTCAAATACACGGTGAAAAACAATTATTGTACGATGTATAAGGACACCTCAACGGAAACATCAATAATTATTAACGGAACTATAGAAATTATGTCTATTCTTACGGTAACCGGACGTCTGTTTTGTTTGTTATGGTGTGTTGGTAGCTATGACGACACAGACCTTAGTCATATCATAATCATACTTAGAGAATTTATGTAAATAATTTTTAAATATTGTAACAAGAGTGACGCTAATAAAGTGATTAGTTTGGTTATTAACCACAAAAGTAAGAAGCGAGATAACATACTATGATTCTTCCAAATTTCCCAATTTATGACGTATTGAGATGTGATAAACAGGTTAGCGAGCTAAAAGTAGAGGACTATAGATTTTCTTTAAAGATTTAACCCCCATAATCATTTTTTAAACCTATATTTGCTAATAGCTTGTTAACAGCTTTGTTCTTGTTTTGATGTATGACATTTTGCATCAGAGAGAACAAGACAAAAGCTATTTTAACTAAAATAGGTTTAAAAAATGATTATGAATAGGGCCCTAAGTATATTTTAAATACCTACCAATACCTTATTACCTATGTAATGAATTAATAAGTTTACATAGTACAGCAACAAGATAATCAAAGTCTGACGTAGCGGTAGGTAAGGCACTATGATTAGGTATTCAATCTGTCGGTGATCGGAAACATTGCAAGCCTTGAACTAGTATCTATAGTTGGCATCCTGACTCTTAGTTATTGCCCCATTACTCTGTCTTTGTTTCATGCAGTAATACCTCTATTCTTATAAAAGGTAAATTGTAAGTAACTTTACCTACGTAGAATCCAAAACGTAAAAGGGGCCGTATTTCTTGTTAACCTGATGTATGTTCGCAAATATATAAACTTCTTTACTAATATTTTTTCATTTAAAAAACCGACTTCCGCCATTGTATTCGATAAGATAGCTGGATGAAAAAAAACATGATGAAAAACCCATAGTAGTGAAAGGGTCATGACACTTTTTGAATGCAAATGCGTGGTTTGTTGCTGAAAATATCAAAATCGCTATATGTTTACAATATTTGAGGAGTTCCCTTAATTCCTCATGGATTCCATCATCAGCTCTGCATGATGATCGTTTCATTAGAATAGGATTCCTCCAACTCTTCCTGTGGATGTCATAAAAGGTGACTAACCAGGAGATAGGCAGCAGTATCCACCTGAGTACTTAACACCAAACTGCGTTCATTCCACCTGCCAAGCATGGTGATTATGGCAAATCTACATCCTGAAGACAGCCGTGTCATAGCCTACTGTCCGTGACCCCTGTCTTCAGTAGATGATGGTTGGGATCACAGTGTTCCGTGATGATACGCACCATAATCCGTAGGTCTTCTCGTTTCATCTTTAACAATGTGTTTGTTATCTTTTTGTTTTTGGCTGGCAGCATTGACTTTGTTTGGTTAACAGTCCGGTCTGCGTTCCTATATATTCTGGTGTTCCAGGTTCATGTGTATTGATCCTGAAAAGGGCGTTGTTATCGATGTTTAAAAAAACAGAGTGGTGAAAGGATTTAATGTGCCGAGGGCTCCTTTCATGCACTTAACTTGCTGAGACGATGGCTGTGGCTATGAGTATCACAGTCACATCTGGGTATTTTCAATGTATAATAAA
Organism: Epirrita christyi; assembly: GCA_951392215.1. Lineage (NCBI taxonomy): Eukaryota > Metazoa > Arthropoda > Insecta > Lepidoptera > Geometridae > Epirrita > Epirrita christyi. The sequence goes on along the minus strand of OX595843.1, from coordinate 13,751,325 downwards.
AAAAATATCTATCTATGTAATGTATTGTATTACGTATATCAGTTATCTAGTACCCATAACATAAGCTCTGCTTAGCTTGGGGCTAGATAATGTTGTGTGAAATGTCCAGCATTATTTATTTATTTATTTATTTACATAAAAGTACTTATGTATCAGCAACATAACCTAGGTAATTAATTACCATTAATATTACATACTGCGCCCCGCGGTTTCACCCGCGTGAATAATGATGAAAATTGATGATGATGATGATGATGATGATGATGAAAAGTAGCCTGTGTTAATCCAGGGCGTAAAGTATCTCCATTCCAAATTTCACTCAAATCCATTCAGTAGTTTTTACGTGAAAGAGTAACAAACATCCATCCATACTCACAAACTTTCGCGTTTGATGATGATGATGATGATGATGAAAAGTAGCCTATGTGTTAATCCAGGGCGTAAAGTATCTCCATTCCAAATTTCACTCAAATCCATTCAGTAGTTTTTACGTGAAAGAGTAACAAACATACATACTCACAAACTTTCGCGTTTATAATATTAGTAGGATAAAGAAAAAAACCCACAACAGCTTTATTATTAAGTATTCTTTGCCACATTTACGAGTATGTCGTCAGTTCCAAATTAACTGACTAGAAAACGGCCTCAAACAATTATATTAAACTTATCCACTAATCATTAACATTCACGTGGCTAACGACTCTTGTAGGCGAGAGATATGGACACACGACCCACACACGGTGTATACCTACTGCTGTTGGCTACGCAACATGTTCCACTAAAAACTTTTGTTCTCATTAGTTTACCTGTTGTAGATCACGATAGCTCTATTCGTTACTCGGCTGTTTAGTTATATGAACCTACTTGTTTCTTGGTTTGGCGTTGTGTTTTACAATCACGTACATTTACTGTGTGTAATTTAATAATAATCTAATTAAATCCAAAAGGCTATCTCAAAATCAACGTTAAAACACCTCGGTAGGACATCATAATACTATTACCATTTTTTTCGTTTGTGCGTGCGTTTGTAATGTAAAACTTTTTGTTGCAGGGTGCTAGGGATAACCTAACAGACTCCGATTCGGGCTGCGTGTCTCCAGGATCTCGTATCAAGGACTCCGCTTCCCCTGAGCTCAAACGAATGGATTCCGGGTACAAGTCCCCCAACGCCCCAAGCAGCCCCTGCAATCCCCGACGACATCTAAACCCCCACGATGATTTTAAAGAAGACTTCGCAAAGGCACAGTTCCTTGCCGATATTTTGGATCGCAACTCCGAAACAACCAGTGATTCGTTGAAGAGTAACCCAGTGAAAGAGCATCTTGAGCAGATGATCCTAAATGCGGCTTCGGCGGAGGACAGGGGCTGTTTGGAGCAGGTGTTGATGCTGCTGTACAACTTCCAAGCGCTAAGCAGCTCCGTCAGCGAAGACGAATGCTTTCAGGTATGGAATCTAATTAGTAACGAGTACAAACTTCTTTCTAAAAACCACAATCTTTTTTTGGCTTTGCTTTATTTGCGATTGTCAAGCATGGTTGTCAAAAAAAAGTGATTTGTTATGAAAATTGTACATTAAAAAAATTATTTGTTTCTGCAGGCAAAACCGAGAAGAATATGTGACCTAAAAACGAAAGAAACCGACATTCCATTGCACAAAACTCAAAAAGCAATCGCAACAGTCACACCTTACAACCAGAAAGGGTATAAAAGTGAATCTTTTGAGAGTCTCTGCGAAGAGAGAAAGCCAAACATATTGCAAGAGAGCGGTATCTTCGAAGGCGTCGAAACTGAGTCCACAAGTACTCAGACCGAAGTGAACGATAGCTTTGAATGTAGTGGTGAGCTAAACACCGAGATACAACGACTGAATAGTATAAGAGAAAAACTAGAGAGGCAAGGTGTTAGGAATAGGACGTTAAGTACGAAGGAAGATGCAGAAGGCCTGGAATGCAGGTGTGTGAAGTTGGGGAAGAAACACAAGCAGTATTACGAGAGGAGGCTTAAGTTTTTGGAAGGGAAGATTAGTATATACGAAGCGGCACCAGACGTGAAGGAAGCCAAGCTCGCGCAGAGACTGCAGAAGGAATATCTTCTAGAAAATAGGATACAGGTGAGTGCGAAATTCAAATATAAACAAAATATATAATAATATGTAGATAAAATGCATTTTTGATAAAACGGGATGATTTAACGTGGAACTTGTTTTGCAGGAACTCGAATCGCAACTTTCAGAACTTCAAGATAAGTACGAGAGGCTAGAAGAGGAATGTTGTGAATTAGAAGAAATCGAAAACGATACCCGCCTACATTGGCAGCAGTAAGCTAAACTCCAGACTAGTTTATCGTCAATATCATAGAGAGAGAGAGACCTTATTCTATTTCCTCTTTATTTTTGCTTGCAATCTCTAATTTTACGTGCTCTATTTATCTTCAGTTTTCGCTAACTTTCCTAGCATCAATTTCTTTCCTAGTATCGTCATTTTCTTTTTACCACTACTCCCCTTTATTATGTCCAAAAATTGTAAATCCTTTCGCTATCCCAAGTTGATTATGTGACAAATTTTCCTTATTTCCCTTTTCTGTCTGTCTCTCTCTCTCTCTCTCTCTCTCTCTCTCTGTATTTTTTATTAACATATTCATCAAGAATATCACTTATTCCAGGTTAGAGTTGGACTATGAGCTCTGTTCAGCACAACTAAGAGATATGACGGAGCAGCGAGAGTGTTCGAGGGCGAAAGCCGAGCGCCTTGTGTTGGAGCTAACGAATAGGGAATGCACTTTGAAATCTAGAGAGGTTAGTACCTGAATCTTCATATGTGGAGTGAAAGCTGACACCTATTTGTTTTTATTCTTCGGTTGTGTTACTTGTTCTTTCTTGGTCACCTGATGGTGAGGTCTGCCTGATGTATGTGTAGTACAGTCAAATTAGGTGATTTTTTGCACAAGTGTGGAACTAATTAGATGTAGTCATGAAAACTTTTCTAATTGTTTTGTATGGCTTAAAAATCACCTCTAATAATAAGCATCAGTAATTTCACCCTCCGGAACAGGGTGAAATAGGGTGAAAACCATAAAAATATCTGTAACTTAATGGGGGAAATAGAAGTAGTCGGTGCAATTTGGCATAGACTTTGAACCGTTATGATCTACATTTACACCAAGTATTTTTTAAATCCGACATACGGAACATACAAAAAAAAATCATTTACAAAAAAAACTTTTTGTGGTTATTACGGCTCCGGGAAAATTAAGGTATTCGGTGCAAATTGATAGACATATCAGAAAAATGTTCGAAATACATTACCAGGTTTGCACCATGGTGCGTCTCACGGAAGGCACTTTTCCATATTTTATCGTCGCTCTACTTCGGGGAAAACTAATGTAGTTCTGGAAATTGACTTAAACTTATTCATTTAATTAGTACTACATCCGCCGGAAGTTTTATACTGGATTTTTTTTTACGGAAGATGCATTTGTTCAACACTGTGTTCCCTACATGCACGTGGTTTTTATTAAAATCATAATGCACTAAGACAGTCTCTCTATACGTAATTTAACTTGCATCAAGAATTTCTTTCTATTTTAAAGTTTACGGCCTTTTTAAGTTTGTACCTAATATTTAAAAGGGTTCCGTAAGCGCCAGAAACGGTGCAAACCTAGGATAAGCTTCTTTTCGTGTCATCTAACGTTTCCATAAGAATCCACGACTACACGACTTAGGTCCACACTTTTTGGTAATTTGCCTGTACTATTGTGGCTCTGGTGAGATTATGATTGTTAGTCTCCCTATCAATTAGTGGTTAAAGCGAGGCTCCTTTGTTGCATACAATTGTTGATCTTATCCATCGTAATTTAAATTTATTTCATTTAGTTTATTCATGCTCAATGTACATGTAGCTTACATCTAATAGTTGGTATTGCTTTTATGTTAGTACATGGACCCTATAAGGGAGCCGCATGTTAAAAGTTATTAGATAGATTAGAATTTTTATATATAAAATTTGAATTTCGTCGAAATACAAGTCGGATAAAATTAATTTACTTAGGTACTTATGGCAACTTTTTTTTTTAAATGTTAGAATAATTTCTTTACGTAAGGTCTTATATTATTGTCTTATATTAACATTTAGCGCGTGTATTGTTTCTAACAAGTCTGTTTTATTTATTTTTATTTTCATTTTCCGATAAAAATGGAAACGAATCCTTATTGGTATTTATGTTAAAATTTCAGAAAGAGTTAGAAACGCGGCTGAAAAAATTGGAGAAGGCTGTACCTGCTCTGATAGCGTGGAACGTCGTGCAAGTCTTTGGTGCGGACATAACCATAGGTGGAGAGGTAACTAGCCAAATTATAAATGAGACAAAAGTGGTGATTTAGCTTTAAAAGTCGCCACTTTAGGTTGGGATTGCTCTGGTTTTTACCCGATTTCAAAAAAAACAGGAGATTCTCAATTCAGTTGATTTTTTTAAATGTTTTTTTACCGTATTACCCGTCGTTTATGAGACGATTTGGAAAATTCTTTTTTTATTTAAAAATCCAGTTCAGATGTCCATTTTCCACATTCCATTTCCATATTCCATGAGAAATTGAGGGAACTCCTCAAATATTATTCTTTTTCGCTCGAACTACTAATCTATTTAACACTACCTACTCTATGGATGTTGATCTATTTGTGGCAAGGCATGACTTTTTTAAAAGACTAGTAGCAAAAAAATTCTTTAAATAACTTGGGTTGTTATGGTTTATTTGTTTATTGCTTGATATGTATGAGTTTTTGTACTACAAAATCTGTTTTCTTTTTTGTTGTTATTAATTTTAACACAGTAGGTAAGTATAATAATACTATTGTGAAGGTACTTATTGTTATCACCTTTTTAGGATAACTTTATTTTATAGAACTATAAGTGAAAACTGTTTAGCAAATGCGTTTCTATACTGATTGTTACCATTCTTGTTCATACGCTGTTTGTTTTCCAAATAAGTAAAAATAAAATAAAATAAAATAATTACAGGCATATTGCTGCCCATCCCCTGGTGTAATCCCTTAGTCGGCTTTTATTACATCCACGAGAGGAGATGGAGGGGTCTATTCTTTAGGCTGAACACAATCAATCAAATCAACAATCTTATAAACTTCTTTATAAACGCGGATAAAAGCCACTAATTCTTAAAAAAGCTAATTGGAGTATAACTGGGATTTACCTTTGCTCCTCGTTTATAAGATCACATTTCAAAACAGTTTACATAATTTCCAGCGGGCTTTAATGAATCGCATGGGACAATACGGGCAGGATACGAGATCGGTGATCGCACTAATCAAAGAGGAATCAGCATCTTACAAGAAAAACCAGTGTGGAGCGCTAGCTGCATGGAACGAGATAGACACAGCCACGACACCTACAACAATGGAATTACAACAGCAGATTACCATGTAAGTTTTATTAAAATTAAAAACTAAGTATTACAAAAGTACAATGATTATTCATATTACTGTGTTTTCGTAAATTGAATAGAATTTGTGCGATCCACAGTGAAAAGAGGCCCATTAAGGGTCTGCCTACCCCTTCAGGGAAAAATTTGTGTGTCTATGTCTACCAAAAAACTTTATACAAAGAATAATATTACTAATAGGTACAATTGGTAAACTATTTATATCAAATGGACCGTGGCGTTTCAAATTGTCAGTGTTAATGACGTGGCCGTAAAAATTTTAATAAATGAATTATACAAATTGGACGATAATAATTATTCGCAAACGCTATTCAAATTTCAGATTAATAGGAGAAAAGAAGCAAATAAAAGATCAGACAGACAAAATCACACAAAAAATGGAAAATAGGATAAAACAGCTGGAGGAAGAGCTGGAGACAGCTACGAGACAAATCGCCGTGACCATCAGTGGAGCTGCCGTCAAAAACAAAAAGATCGAAGATACGATCACTGAACTAGAACAGAAGATCAGACAAGAAATGGAAGCGGCACAGGTATAAGAACAGCAATATAATAGTAAAATAGGTGGTGTATGTATAGACGTAATTTTTCAAAAATATCAATCAACGTATCTAGAGTAATCGTTATATTCATTAATGATGGTTTATTATAGACACACCAGACTTTTAATCTAAGATTTTTTGCATTTCACAGCAACCAGCAGACCCAACAACGGGCACCAAGATCGAAGCCCTGATGATCAGCGAACAGGAACTAAAGATTCGAGTAGCAGAGCTAGAGAGGAGAGAGACGGCGTATCTTGAGATGTTGACGCAAGCTGATGACATGTGGGCCGAGATGGAAGGAGGGTATAAGAAGAAGATTGAAACATCGCAGAATACGGAAGCTAATCTGAAGGGACAGGTATGAAGCATTGTACAAATTCTTGATTATAAATAATTGTAATATCAGGAGCCGTGGTGTATCCAGCTTATAAATAGACCCTTCCTTCTCCTCCCGTGGATATACTAAAAGCCTTACACCAGAGGAAAGGAGCAACAACCACCTAAGTACTTGACACTAAACTGCGATCAACAATCCGCCTGCCAAGCATGGTGATATGGCAAATCCCTCCATCATATTCAATGGGGGAAGCCTCGTCCAGCAATGGACGTAAGTAAACAGTCTGGTGATGATAATATGAAGATATGGAGCTGTTTACTTGGATTTGTTAGTTAATTTTCGTTGGTATAAGATAAGTTAAAATAAGATTATAAATTAATCATCAACAGAACGGTTGATGATTACTTAATCGAAAAACGACGAGATTGTATTGTAAATTTAATGTCAAATGAATGTCATGAATTTTAACGTGCTGTAAAGTCATATGTATCAATCTTTAGGTAAATAAACTCGAGAAAGAGAGAGACCAGTTCAAGAAATGCTTCGAACCTCTAAAGAAGAAACTCAGGGAAGTGGAAGAATGTGAGTCGGGCATGCGGATAGCGCTCGAGAAATCCGAAAGAGATGCTAAGATCTTGAAGAATCAAAATGCCAACCTCACTGCGGCGTGTGATAAGGCGGAATCTGATGCTAAGAAGTTCGAAAATGAATTCAAATTACTAAATGGAAAGTTTAAGGTATGTGATAGAAATAAAAATTAGACACTGCGTCATCCGATTCATGGTCGCCATTCGAGAACCTTTATTCCCAGTGGTTTTTGGTTCTTAGGACCATTGCTACTTTAACTTGCTAATTCTAATTTATACTTTTTTCTGACCACTTGGCCAAATTGGTTTCTTTGTCTTGCTTATAATACTTGCCATTTAAATTGACATTGACATTGGCTCAAAACCGTTCGTCGTGGCATTTTAAGGCTCCCCCTATGTCCAGCAGTGGACTTCTACAGGCTGATGATGATGACGATGAATATAATTTTGCAATCATTTTGATAATTTTTGAAATTAATATTGAAGCGCCTTATGGAGCTGGTTTCTTTCTGTCGGCATTCTGAATCATAAATTAAAGAAATAAATACAGTTGTAATAGGATCAAAACGAAACAGACGCGCTATTATATTGTCCGCTAAACAAAAAAGGTTGCGCCCTCAAACCTCAAATCAATCTTAACAGACTCTAGTAACAATCCACTTATTTTGAAACTCGTGGTTCCAGAAGGAAATAGATCAGCTCCGCAAAGTTAATAAGAATGTGGAAGACGACCTCCGTAACCAGAAGGAAGTCTCCAAGAAGATGGAGATTGGCTTCATGGGTGATTTGGACTTCATCCGCAAGGAGCTGAACAGAACCTGCAAGAACAACCAAGAGCTTGAGGTCACTAACAGCGAACTGAAGGAGGAGGTACGATATAGCGTGAACAGAAGAATTAAGCTGCGAATACACATGTTTGTAAAATGGCAATGTAGCTTGCATGCCAAAATATGGCATTAAGTCACACACATGGTTTGACGACTTCTGTGTCGCGGCGGGCAAGTAGCCAGCTGAGATGCGAGAGGTTGCGGGTCCTATTCCCGCTGCGAGCCAAATGTTTGTATGATCTCCAAACATTTGAACCGGGTCTGGATGTTATGGTGCCATGGTACTTAGTTCCTGATACCCACGACACAGGGAATCCTTGTGTGGGATCATGACTACGTATGTGACTGTCGGGTATTTTTTTTTTTACATATTTGCAAGTGAAATAGCGTGCCAATAGTTACGCGTTTAGGCTTTTGGTATGCCCCGCGCGGCCCTTTCTCACATTGCATGCCAAAAAATCAAATTCTATGCAATTCAACTGTACTCCTTTTGCACAGTGCAAGCTACCAGCGTGTGTATTCCCGGCTTTATGGTGCAATAATATATCGTGCCTGATATTTTGGTATTCAGGGTGATACATGCCTTTTTTTAAACTTGTAAATAGAATCTAAAACATTTCGTTTATTCAAATTAATCTATTTTTTATTAGTAACAGGCTCTTCTTTTAAATAATGAGGTATATTACTGCCAATTTCACTTAACATAAAGATAATTTTATTTAAAGGTTTCTTAAAAAAATAACAGAATTAAGTATGAGAAAAAGATTTGAAGAAAGAGTGGCGTGGGCATGTGTCACTCCTGGAATAGATGATTGTATTTTACTGGATCAAAACCACTTAAATGGTTCGCCAGACTAATCAGAGAATGAACATGTTTCATTACATGCTTGTGGTGGTGGTGCTGGTGGTTTTTGATGCTGGTGGCATCGGCTAAGATATATCTAATTTTTTTCTTTTATATAAGGGCTTGAAAGAACATGTTTATGTCAGCCCTTACTTATTCAATCACATAAAAACACTTGTAAAGGTAAACACACAGAAAAAAGTAAAGTAAACAGATCTTAAAATATCAATTAGATATAGTATGATAACATCAATCAGATTATATGAAATATATTATATGAAAATATCAATAAGATATTGTATAAAAATAGTAAGTGTCAATTTTCATTAAGGAAAACATAAGACAAACAAAACAATGTTTTTTTACCAAGCAGCAACTTTTTTGTTTGTAATCTGGTAAACTGGGTTTTTTCGGTTTACGTTTGTTCTTGTTTTGGTTTTGTCATGTTGGGTATTTTGAAGAACAAAAGTATATTATTGTATTGGTCTTATCATGAGAACCTTTGTTTGCTGTAGAAACCAGAGTAGATTAGTTGCATGTGCTTCACCGCTATTCGTTAACACTATTGGTGGTGTATGGTGCCGATTCTGTGAAGCATTCTCTGCAAAAATTATTGTCTATAAATGACCGCGATATAGTTTGCATCAGAGACTGCTGTACAGAAGACACCAATGTTTGCTTTGATTGTTCTATATTGTTCGCTTGTTGATCACGGATCATCTTGTTGATCACGGTCGCGTCGTATGTTCACGGTCCTCGGTGCATGGCGTGCGATGTAAATATGCATGAAGATTTACAGAAGACTAAGAAGCCATGTGTTCCCAGGTTGAATCTCTGGAAAAGCAGCTGACTTTAACGCAGAAAACTTTAGCTCAGTGCAAAAGGAAATGCGACGAGAAGATCAAGACTATGAGCCACGAGCTCTCCATAAAGACTGAGGAGTTGGAGGAGTTGAGAAGTGAAACGATGAAGTCGTTCCACGCGTCCAGGCTAGAACTCAAACCAGATAGAACAGAGTATGTTGATGAAGGATACTCTATATACACCGCTGTACCAAAGAAGACTGACTACGGAAGGATGCATCACAGCATGAGCTACATAACTTCCGACACCCGTTGTTCATGTCCGTCCATGAGGAGTCAACTAGTCAGTCAACTGATCGAAGACCTGTTCGACAGAATACATAACACGGTTGACGACGATCTAGCAAGACTGTGCAAAGACCTTGCGTCTGTCAACTTCAGGGACATCACGTTTGAAACCAAAGCGAACATTACTAATTACCTCTTAATGGCGATATCGAAGGAGCTTGTCAGGTCCATAGGGGATGCCGACGCTAAGACTGATACAGAGGTCAGTATGGTTAATCGCTTTTTAATCCTATTTACTGAATTTATTTGTGACTAAAGCGTTTGCTACCCTGATAATTTTACTAATGTTGATATTAATCACCTACTCATGGTTGTGGCCATAAAGTTTTGACGTATCAAAAGTTAATACAATCTTTGCCAAAACCAGCTTAGAAATAGATAGCGTTGGAAATAGATAGCCGTAAAATGGTTGCAATATTAATAGTTGCTTCACCGTTACACTTCATAAACGCAATAACCAACATCGTTACACTATCGGATTCAATTTTTATTTTATTTTCTTAGTATCCATGTTTTATAATTTGACTTGTGAACTTCAGGAATGGCAGCGGGCGGTGTCATCGATGACGTACACATTGCCTCCGTACACCGACGACGTGGCCAGTGCGGAGGACACGCTGTCACTCCGCCTGGCTGGTAATGTGGGCGTTGTGCGCGGCGCGGCGCGGCTAGCTAGTGTAAGCTGCGCGTGCGCAGCCGCCAGACTGTGCGCTGCCCGCCCTGACCTCGCGGACGCTGTGAAGAACTGCCAAGAGGTGAGTTTGTTTTTTTGTAATTTTCTAATTGGCCCCCGAAATCAAAATTGTTTTGTTTACGCTATACGTCCCCGATTGGGTCACTTAAGAACCCAGCGAAGGATGAACTGCCCATACAAACGTAATACCGACGTCATTTGTAATTCGAGCATATTTCCACCATATTATGCTATTATTCGGATTCGGATAGTATTTATCTATGTTCCCAGATAGTTTTTTTTATCAAAATATATACCTAAAATGAAATGTAAGCGAATTACTTTTTGTATATTTTTACGACCTAAACGACATGTTTTCATCTTATTTGTTTCGTATTAAAAACAACGATATGTTACTTATTTTTTGTGTAGGAACATAGCTTATATTGTCAAGTAACAGAATAACAACATGATATAAAAAAAACAACAAGTTTTTATTCATCATTTTTGGTATTACGGAACTTGAACAAATTTCTAAAAAATTCTGAACGCCCATATTGCTATCGCGTCAGAACCGAGGGCCGGTCGGGGAACTACGGTTGTGTGATGTTTGACAACTCGACAGGCACTCACACTAGTACACTGTGTAACCCCGCGCTTCGCTTGCTCTTGTGTTTGTTCACCTATTTATTTGTTATATATGACATTGCAATATTTTTGTCATTTTATTTAGATTTCCCTTGTGATTTGGAATGAAGTAACCTAGGTAACTAACATACCTACGACTTGTGCTTTGTTTACCATTCAGTACCTAGTTTTTGCGTGAAATAGTAGCGGCTCAACTTTCCAATAGCGACTGTGAGCTCGGAGGTTCATATTTTTATCACATGTAGGTTCACATAGCACAAGCCTGAATATGAAATGGCGTACTGCGGAAACCAATAGTTTTAGCATTGTGAGCTATGACAAAAAATCAAAGAAAAATATTTTTCAATGTAAATGCTCAACTTTACTTTAGCGACTGTGATCTACGAGGTTCATATTTTTATCACATGTAGGTTCACATAGCACAAGCCTGAATATGAAATGGCGTACTGCGGAAACCAATAGTTTTAGCATTGTGAGCTATGACAAAAAATCAAAGAAAAATATTTCAAAGTAAATGCTCAACTTTCCTTTAGCGACTGTGACCTACGAGGTTCATATTTTTATCACATGTAGGTTCACATAGCACAAGCCTGAATATGAAATGGCGTACTGCGGAAACCAATAGTTTTAGCATTGTGAGCTATGACAAAAAATCAAAGAAAAATATTTTTCAATGTAAATGCTCAACTTTACTTTAGCGACTGTGATCTACGAGGTTCATATTTTTATCACATGTAGGTTCACATAGCACAAGCCTGAATATGAAATGGCGTACTGCGGAAACCAATAGTTTTAGCATTGTGAGCTATGACAAAAAATCAAAGAAAAATATTTCAAAGTAAATGCTCAACTTTACTTTAGCGACAGTGATCTACGAGGTTCATATTTTTATCACATGTAGGTTCACATAGCACAAGCCTGAATATGAAATGGTGTACTGCGGAAACCAATAGTTTTAGCATTGTGAGCTATGACAAAAAATCAAAGAAAAATATTTCAAAGTAAATGCTCAACTTTCCTTTAGCGACTCTGACCTACGAGGTTCATATTTTTATCACATGTAGGTTCACATAGCACAAGCCTGAATATGAAATGGCGTACTGCGGAAACCAATAGTTTTAGCATTGTGAGCTATGACAAAAAATCAAAGAAAAATATTTTTCAATGTAAATGCTCAACTTTACTTTAGCGACTGTGATCTACGAGGTTCATATTTTTATCACATGTAGGTTCACATAGCACAAGCCTGAATATGAAATGGCGTACTGCGGAAACCAATAGTTTTAGCATTGTGAGCTATGACAAAAAATCAAAGAAAAATATTTCAAAGTAAATGCTCAACTTTCCTTTAGCGACTGTGACCTACGAGGTTCATATTTTTATCACATGTAGGTTCACATAGCACAAGCCTGAATATGAAATGGCGTACTGCGGAAACCAATAGTTTTAGCATTGTGAGCTATGACAAAAAATCAAAGAAAAATATTTCAAAGTAAATGCTCAACTTTACTTTAGCGACTGTGACCTACGAGGTTCATATTTTTATCACATGTAGGTTCACATAGCACAAGCCTGAATATGAAATGGCGTACTGCGGAAACCAATAGTTTTAGCATTGTGAGCTATGACAAAAAATCAAAGAAAAATATTTCAAAGTAAATGCTCAACTTTCCTTTAGCGACTGTGACCTACGAGGTTCATATTTTTATCACATGTAGGTTCACATAGCACAAGCCTAAATATGAAATGGCGTACTGCGGAAAAAAATAGTTTTGGAGCTATTCATTGTTGAAATTTGCTAAAAACTGGTTTCCGATCTCCATATTTTGGTGATATTTTACTATTTGTCAGTGTTTGGATACGATTTTCGGCTTTTGACATTGACAACCCACCCCTCCCCTCCCCCCTCAAGCCTTATACTTATAGTCGCTAAAGGAAAGTCCTTCGATGAATTCTCAAACAGGAGTAAGCACGTAAACAATCTCAACTCTGAGAACACAAACGATGACAGAGTTCATTGATGTTCAAGGAATACGTAACCGACTGGACCGTAAGAGCAAAAAACACGACTAGTTGAAAATTGAGAAACCACCAATTTTTAGCAAAATATACCATTTGGTCTGTCACTGTCATTGTCAAAAGCCGAAAATCGTATGGGAACACTGATAAAAAGTAAAATATCACCAAAACATGGCGTTCGGAAAGCGGTTATTAGCAAATTTTAAAAATGAATAGCTCCAAAACTATTGGTTTCCGCAGTACGCCATTTCATATTTAGGCTTGTGCTATGTGAACCTACATGTGATAAAAATGTGAACTTCCTAGCTAGCAGTAGCTAAAGGAAAGTTGAGCGTTTACTTTGAAATATTTTTCTTTGATTTTTTTGTCATAGCTCACAATGCTAAAACTATTGGTTTCCGCAGTACGCCATTTCATATTTAGGCTTGTGTCTACATGTGATAAAAATATGAACCTCCTAGCTCACAGTCGCTATTGGAAAGTTGAGCCAAACTCAACGATCATCAAAGCACCAACTTGCCCCCTTATTCGCTCTGACCAAACGTAACATAACGCGGGCTCGTTACGATATCTGCGTGGAATCATCGCTGAATCGTATGGGTGACGTCACACGTTATTGAAAAGAAATCTCATAGGTCATAGCGAATAACCACCCTGATCACAATTATTGGAAAAAAGTTTGTGCTCGCGAGTTCTAACTGTTCGCAGAACTTGGTACCAAGGAGTTTTTATTGCTAGATATATAAATGTAAAAAGTTTGTGACAAATGCCAAATATGCCAAAAAAATATTTTTGTCAAATGCTCGTTTGCATAAAAAATAAATACCAGCTTCGAATTATGAATGGTAACGGCCACAGAATAGAAATAAGTGTTCGGCTGTGCCCCGCGCGCGCCTGCGTTAGCCAAACAGGGACAGCAATATGCAGGCCGACTTTTGCGCTATTCTCGAGTTGATTTAGCGTGCGGCCATCACCGCAACCTTAACTCTATAGATGTACCAAATTTCAATTTTAATGGTTCAATAGATTCGGATAAAATAGGCTGTGACAGACAGACAGATACCTGAGTGGTTCTATAATGGTTCCGTTTGTATCTTTTGAGGCAAAAAGGTAGCAAGTATAGCTAATAGGTGTTTGAGGGTTTGTTTTGTCAAATTACCAATTAATTCAATTTAATTATTTAGCTAAGTTATAATTTATTACCATCGAATTGTTAGAAGCACGAATAAAATATTGTATCGGCAAAATAAACATGCATCATCATCATCATCAGCAGCCTTTAGACGTCCACTGCTGGACAAGGCCTCCTCCATGAAATACTGTGGGGGGAATTGCCATAATCACCACGCTTGGCAGGTGGATTGGTGATCGCAGTATTTGTGTTGAGTTTTCAGGTGGATGCTGCTGCCCATCCCTTGGTGTTACCTTTGTTGACTTTTACGGCATCCACGGGAGGATGAAGGAGTCTATTCTTAGGCCAGGGTCACAGTGCGGGCCTAGCGTGGTTGCGACGGCGGGCACGAATAATATCAAACATTATGCAACCGCCGTTTGCGTCCATAGTGCAGTGGCTAAGGCGGGCGCCTAATGCAATGGTCATGAGTGATAAGCGCGTGTTTTTTTCAAATGTTCCTATTCGCGTGTTATGGGCACACTATGGGCCTAGTAGGCAAGCGTCTCAATGCGCGGGTGGCGGGGATATCAAACCAGTTTGGTCTTATCCGCGTCTAATAGCACACTCCCGCAGTCGCGCCCGCAAAGGCTTCAGTCCCCGCGCATTCACTGGTGGACGCGCACTTAGGCCGGAATAAACATTACTTACTGAATATTATTCTTATTGTTGCAGGAAGTATTGGATCACGGTGATGTTAAGATTATGGAAGAGCAGTTAGCCAATGCCATTGAAAGTATTGTTGTAAGTATTTTTTTATCAACCTATAAAAGTTATGCGCTGTGATTTGGCCTTTTTTAAATACAAACATGATCAAAATCGATCCAGCCGTTACGTCATGATTTTAGTAACAAACAAACATATAAACATCCAAACTTTCACATTTATAAAATTATTAATCATCATAAGTAGCAAGACGTCTACTGCTGGATGAGGCCTCCCCCACAGAAAGCAATAGGGAGATTTTCCATTACCTCACTTGGCAAAGAGATCACAGCATTGTGATACTCAGGTCAGTAGTGCTAACTCATTCCCTGTATGCAATCCTTTAGTTGTTTTTTACGAGATCCACATGAGGAGATGGAGGGATCTATTACTAGTGCTAGACGCACCATGACAATAAGATGAGCTTGCTGCACGCGTTGGTTTATACTGTTAGTGCAGTGAGCAGTTGAATTTAAATAAATAATAATGAGTAGAAGCACTCCTCTACTCCTCGTAATAATCAATACGAATTTGTTTCAGAATTGTCCATCTTGTGCGTTGGGTACAAATGCGATAGTTTGGAGCACGGACGTATAAAGCCGCCAATTTATGCTAAATTTATGTGAGTATTAATGTGCATAACCAAAATATGTATACCTGGATTTAAATCTAAGCTTAAAGTTTAAATACTACGGGCATATAGTGCCTTTGATGACTGTTGGGACCACCTTTCAACAATATGTGCTGATCCCACAATACTGCAAGTAGGTCGTACGAGGTTCGCGACGGGCGGCCAGTCTCCCTGGGCCCGTCAAGCGTGTAACGTGTCTTTTAACTTTAAAATATTGGAAAGTAATTAATACAAGTAATTAGAATCTTCGGACTTTATTTTATTTCAAACCCAATCACCTCGTACACTAAAGACTCCAACAATGACAAATGACACATTCGTGATAGATAACTTTGGCACAGTGCAAAACACTCATAAGCATATAGGAGACAGAAATGTACATATTTTTGCTACGTCGTTGCACCAGCTACGATATAGACTTAAAAGAGATAGTTGCAACGACTACTTGCATGACTGGTAATACCTACTCAACCAACACGATTAGTACCATAATGGCTTGGGTTTGTGCTACGTCGTAGCACCAGCTACGATATGAACCTTCTTGAATAGAATTAGTTTCAACGACTACTTGCAAGACTGGTAATACCTACTCAACCAACACGACTAGTGTACCTTCTTGAGGAGATAGTTAAGATGGCTACTTACATGACTGATAATACCTACTCAATCAACACGATTAGTATCACAATGGCTTGGGTCTGTGCTACGTCGCAGCACCAGCTACGATATGAACCTTCTTGAATAGAATTAGTTTCTTCGACTACTTGCAAGACTGGTAATACCTACTCAACCAACACGATTAGTATCACAATGGATTGGGTCTGTGCTACGTCGTAGAACCAGCTACAATATGGGCCTTCATAAGTGTCGTAGGTATCAGGAACTGCGAGTACCATGGTACCACAACACCCAGACCCGGAACAATTATTTACAGATTATGCAAACTTTTTGTCCCGCAGCGGGAATCGAACCCACACCTTTTGTGTCTTAGCCGGCTAGTCGCCCGCCGCGCCACCGATGTTGTCAAATAATCATATAATAATATTATTTTTGTCTTTGCAGGTGTTAACCCTCCACCGACCTCATTCAGGTGCCTTCTAGTTAAGATCATTATAGTAACAAAATGTAAATAAATGTATCATAATACAGTTAATAATACTCTTATTAATAAATAATAATGTAAACGAAAATATCGATCAATTGTACCTTTTCTAACGAATAAGATTGTGAAAGTATTTTTTTGTGACTTTAATTTTTGTTTTGTTTTCATTTTGTAGTTTCCGGGGCAATTATTATTGTTGCCTATATTTATACTAGCGGGTAATAAAACTGTTATTATTTTTATTTATTACTAAAATAATATATAATGTAAGTAATATGTATTATGTTTTATCGAAATCCCTGACTGAAAAAATAATCTTGAAGGAATTATTATTATATAATGCAGTTTTGTTACAAGCAAGTGTTAGTATGTATTAATTATCATTAGCATTTTAATTTAACAATATTTAAATTAACAAAATTGAGTCATCCACAAAATTAAAGAAAACTTTGTTATTTTCTATGTATTTTCTGTTTTATTTACGAAAAAGTGAATTTCAATTGAATAAAGAATTATGTAAATTGTACTTTATTTCTTTAGTCTTATATCTCCCTATTAAGGCCGTAGTGTGTCCGACCTCAGAATAGACCCCTCTATCTCTTCTGTAGATGTCGTAAAAGCCAACAATTACACCAGGGGATGGGCAGCAGCATCCACCTGAGAACTCAACATGAATACTTCGTACAGCAATTTTCCTGCCAAGCAGGATAGATACATCGATAAATAAACACTTTATTGCACACAATTAACACAAAAAACAATATTTGAATTTCGCGCCACATGCGAGACGATCCACCTTAAATAAAAGTAATATCAAAGCATCGATTACAAAAAACATAGGCAACAGACGTAGAGTCCTGACTTTCGATCTTTGAAATTGTTGTTTGGAAACTTCTTTCAAAAATGTGTCAAAATCATAACATTCTCTGTGATCACTACATTCAAAAACTCTTGAAAATCCATGAAAATTGTAATATAGTCAAATAAATTTTGCCAAAATAAATAAAAAGTGGCATAAATATGTTACGTGTTCAAAGTGAGCAAACTATAAATATATATACTAGTAGTTCTGCGAACAGTAGACCTCGCGAGCACAAACTTTCTTGTAATTTTTTTTGATAAACTTTGAACGTCGTTTCCATTTATTTTATTTATTTATTCACACACTCAGAAAACTAACAGCATCAAGCCAAAACGTTTTTGAGGCAGCACACGGAATTACATAATATAGAAAAATAATAATATTAGTAGCTACTTATAACAAATTGGTAGGTAAGAAAAATGTGTTCATAATGGTAGGAAAATACGAATTGGGAAATTACTGTTTAGGAAGTAGTCAACTTCGGAATCTATAAAGTGACAACTTAGGAAAAGGACGATGTTGGAAAGGTACAAATTAGAAAGTGGCCGAAGTCGAACTAAAGGTTACATACATGCATACATATTTACTTACATACATACAAACATCGGCAGGGCTATTTCTATCTCGCGACAGATTTGCAACTGGCGTACCTAAATTGTGCAATCATTGCTGTCAAACGGTAACTTTTACATGAGAAAAGCGAAATTTGACAGCAATGATCGCACAATTTACGCCTTTTCCAAACTTTTCCTGTCGCAAGATATAGAATACGGGGGCCGCACAGACGAAAGCAAACTTTGCCAAAGCAAGTTATTGCAAGGACTTCGCTCGCCCGGTCAAAAGGAAATGTTGGTCCCGTAGTCGGAACACGTACCTATTTGAGACCTAATCTTTAGTACCTAATACAAAATGTATATAACGATGACCTTATTATAAGTTTAGTGTTTATTCTAAGCATTGAACAATATATTACTGACTCAATGATTCTAAACTAAAGTTCACCCAAATAATGTTAACTGACATAAATTATTTTTTCAGGTATTAAAATCGCCATGTTTATGTAGCCGAAGTATTTCGCTTCTTACTTCAAAGTCCAGTGATTCCAAGCCAAAAAAACATAACTGCAACAAATCCTCCCCTGCATAAGCGTAACTAAAAATGCACCAACACCATAAGGTCACTGTAGGAATCAGTCCTAAGCCAGAAATCTTGGATTCCCTATGCTCTTGTACTGAATGTGACTCGGTCGACTGCTTCGCCAAGAGACAAGTAGATGAACCGTGTGCCTGCGAAAATTGTAGAAACTCCAAATCTTGCCTGTTCTACAACAGCAAAACAAATCATAGTGTAAGCAAATCGGAGTTAAACTTCAAGGACATCGATATAGCAACAGAAAATATAACCAGAGAACTCTTTAAGAAAAAAGTTATCTACGAGTTTGATAAGAATATGACAACTTTCACTAAAAAACAATCAAGTCATTCATACAAAACTGAATATTCGAAATATGAAACAGAAAATGACAATAACTACTTGCATATAATAAGAGCTAACAGTTCTCGTAAAGAAGCAAATCTATCGACAACAAAGTTAAGCGCTGAAATAATGGATGTGCCGTACAAAGATTTTCAAAAAACTTTATTCAATCCCAATTTCCCTTCTAACATGAACAAAACATCTCCGTTCAACATCTTCAACAGAATCAAAGAAGCTTACAAAGCTTGTAGCTGTAAAGTCTGCGAATGCATCGTTGGTAAATCTCTTCAAAACGACCTTTGCAGATGTGAACCTTGTGAATGCGATGACTGTGCCAATTTCAACAGACACATGCGAAGTTTCACGGGTAGTATAAGACTCGTTCCAAAATACGACGAAGTTTGCTCTAACATTGGGTGCGACGATTGTAAGGGAATTGGAAAAAGAAAAAATGAGGCACAAAATAGTTGCGATTGTTTAGGCTTGCTGAAGAGTGAGTATCGTAAAGGTGGCGATAGTTTAACCCAGCCTTGTAACTGTGAACCTTGTCAATGTATAGAGTGTAAGTCTAGATCAATCTATACTCGTAAAACATTGATTGTCGCGCCCGTGGAAGAAGACCAACAGCAGCGTAACGAGTGCCTATGTTCCCCTTGTGAGTGCTTCCAGTGTGGGCAAACCAATGGCTTGTTGGCGAATCTAAATCACGAAATGACCACTAGCATTACCAGACACCCTCATTGTCACTGCGAGATGTGCCTCAATGAAGCCTGCCTCCCTGACGGCAACCAATCTTGTAGATGTGAAAGGCAAAGTAAAGTAACCAGCAAACCAGTCCAACAGGATTCTCATGATTATGATATCCGTAGAACAACCATCTCATACGATGATGCACAAAGACATAGCGGCAAATGTGATACGATAGCAATGTTTACTGCAATAACAAATTTATATAAACAACAAGAACAGCAAAACAAATGTGAATGCGATCAATGTGAATGTCTTGTTTGTAAATATAACACAAATACATCACTTTCCTCTAAAATGGTTGAGCCACTAAAATGCAAACCAAGAAATGAAGTGAATGACTTCAAATACTCGCCTTGTGAATGTCAATTTTGTGTTAAACATCACCCAAACCTACCCAATCTCAAGAAAATCTATGTGTGCAGCTGTGACGTGTGCGACTGTATGAATTGTGAAGACATAGAAAGAACCAACGGTCAAATAGAGAACGAAGACATCAAAAAGCCAATTAGTACATTTTCTGCCAGGGAATACTGTAAATGTGACAAATCTGAGAAATTAATGAACACATGCGTTGGAAATATCAGTCAATGTTCGAATATCAAATGTGAAAACTGCATTAAAAAAAACAATTTTGATGAATTAATTTACCCAGTGCGCAAAGGAGAGCAACTGACTCCTTCAATATTCAGACAAAAAATAAGAGATACGTTACATAAAGAAAAAATTTTAAAACAGCCTATAGCATTAAAATCTTCGCTGAAAAAACCTTCGGCGTTGAGTTCAGTTCAGGAAACAATAACTCGAGATTATAATGTCGGTGCATCATATCAGGAGTGTTTTCAAGATAGTCACATAGACCACCAGATGTTACCTTCAAAGATTATGACACGAAATGAATTTACAGGCAAGCATGCACAAGTATCAAAATGTGCCAATGGAATAAACATGCGTTGCAGAAATATTGAACCAGCTCTAGAGTCAAACCTCTATGTTAATTCCTCATTGTCATTCCTTAAAGAGAGTGGAAGCATTACACCTTCAAAAAGTAGACTGAAGTCTTGGGAAAGCTCTTGCAATAGTTCAGGGCATGATTATCCAAGTTATTTGATACATTTTCCAAAAACAACAGTAGAAACATGCTTTAACGATGTTATGCAATTTGATAATGACAACAACATCAAACTTACCACAATGTCTATGAGCTCTAAAAACATTTTGCAAAAACAGGATGTCCTTGACTTAAGTTTGCCAAATTATTCTAAATATCAGCCAGTGAGAACAGTTTTTCCCGTAGACAAGCCAACAGTCAATTATAACGGTGGAACAAACACAGAAAAGAATGTAAATTTTAAGTATTTTGGACAAAATTACGAAAACAACCCTTACAGACCACAAAACCTTGAAACTACGCCTAATGTGAGTAAACCAAAACACAATACTACAAATTTAATAAGAAACAGTTTCCCTAAAAGGTATGAAGCATACTCTACATCTGGAAACAAGAAGAAAAATTTGGTCAATTTCGCATTACAAGAGGATTATGAAAGGGTTCAGAATACCTTGCAAGAAGCGCGAGAATTTTCATCACAACTTGTTCAATTGCTTGAAAAATATGAAAAAGCCAATAGTGAGTTTGAGAGTGTGTCCAAACAGATAAAAATGTCAAATGACCATCAAATCAATATTTCTAAATATCCTAATACTGATGAAAATTCAAAATATTCGATTGATATAGACGACGAGCTTACAATGGAAGATAGCTTGAAAGTCTCGTCTGGATCATCAACAGAAGAATTAATGGAAATCAATAAGATTGCAAACAAAATGCAAATTGCCAATTTTACCAATGATCATAGCTTCGTAGATGAAGCGAATAATATTGTTTCCGAAAATATTTCAATGAGTGGAACTTGTGATGATAATAATGAGGGCCGTGATGAAAGCGGTGATGATATTATCAAAAAGAATAATGAACTTTTGACATCGATAACAGAAGAAAAGGAACCAATTGATAAACATATTGTGAGAAAGAAAAAGGTAGCGAAGATACCTCATAAAAAGCATAACAATTTTTATAAACACTATTTAATCTGCTCTAAAAAAATAAAGGGCTTCACAAATAAATCTAGTGCTGAAATGTATACTGCAACTGAGACAAATTGCAACACAATCCTACAAAACAACAAGACGATTGAAGAAACACACATTTTTGATAAATGTATCAAAGAAGATTTTAATACTGAAGTAAAATTACCTAAAGTAGCTCAAGGTGTAAACTTCAAGAACTCTGCAACGGGAGAGTTTGAGTTGAGAGTTCCTGAAACAGAAAAGCATAGCAAAGATAGTCATATTATGCAGAAAGATGTGGGTTTGCTAAAACAGCCAATGGTTAAGGTAAGTCAGACTTATGAACAAAATGTATTTATATTCGTTCCTTTATAATTTTTACCGACTTTTTATTCTTACTAAGCTCTTGCACCAGGGGATGGGCAGCAGTATCTATACCTGAGTACCAAACTGCGATAACCAATTCGCCTGCCAAGCGTGGTGATTATGGCAAATTCCCTCATTGTATTCAATGGGGGAGACTTCGTCCCAGCAGTGGACGTAAATAGGCTGATGATGATGATGATGATTCTTTTCAGCATGATAAACAAATCTTTGAAGCAAAAGAAGAGGTATCGTGGCCAATTTTGAAGAAAACCTTTTGTTTGAACACTGACTCGTACACGAACGATCGAAGATTTTCTATAATGTCTCCTTTAGAGAATGATACAAAAGCTGCTGCACAAACAATTTCAAAACAACCTCCAGATGAAAATGCTACGTATCTCTATGACAATAAGGCACTTGTAAGTACCTATTTTTACTCTTTAATTTATTAAGTAAGACAAACTGTCTCGCCCGTGCCTTCGTCTGCGAGTAAATTTCGAAAGAGAAGGTTAGATAAAAAATTACACTTCAAATTCGGTTTTATTTTTTCCTTGTCCGAACTTAATGATAAAAAAACTTTCAAGTGGAAAACTTAATCTCTGTCATTTTTGAAGACCTGTCTAAAGCACCTAAGATATAATTTACATAATAAGCGTGCGTAAAAACTTCTAAACAAGGGCACAACAAGGGTTTATTTCCATTCCTTACGTATTATGGTATGGAGTGCCATCCCAATTTATTTTTCTTAGTTGAAACTAAAGTAAAGAAAAAAGAAAACGTAAATAAAATAATATAATAATATAAATAAAGGGTTCCAAATAACTATTGCCGCTCATTTTGAAAAACGCCCCGGAACATGCTTGTACAAAATAGGTAGCTTATTGAAAACGATTGTGAATTTTACAGGTAAAACTGCATTTCCAAGTAAAGAAACTTATGGACATGCCTATCTTACAAACAATTGAAAGTAGTGACCAAAAGGTAACAAAGCCAGTCGCTAGCCTAAAACAATAATTGTTAAAGCGCAACACTAGTCACTAGCGGGTCGGGCGCGGGCGTATTCCGTGGAATTTATAATATGGAAGATAACACACAGAACGCGGCTCGGTCATTTGCGGCTGACGCCCCACCGGCCGCCGCCGACTAGCTCCTAACTAAACAATGAACAGCGTGTGCACGCGCCCGACACGCATCCGACCCGCGCTCAATCTGTGTTTGTTGCCCTTAACACTCTGCTTCTATGGTATCTACACCTGCCATCTCAATTGCCAAATTCAAATTTCAAATCATGGAACATTTTGAATCGTCTTATAGCTAAGCGTACACGCTGTCCCAACGCAAGCTAACCTAGGAAATTTAGGGCAACAAACACAGCTTGGCTTTGATGATCCTGCTTAGGTACGTAGGTACTAACAGGGGGTTTAGTACGGGGTTTTGATAGTTTTTGAAACTATAATGAAGTTTCGTATCCTTCCATACATTTACTTGCGGCGCCCCTAGCGAAAACGAGAAGAAAACTATGGACGCTGTCAGTAAATGTATGGATGGAAACGAAACTTCATATAGTTTCGAAAACTATCAAAACCCGTACTAAGCCCCCTGGTGGGAGACGCTTGTGTAGTGTGTTGTGTACGTAGTGTCTATCCAATAAGAAGCTGATGCATTTTAATGTCCTTTTCTCTTCAGGGTAAACAAGACATGTACCACAATTTTTCAAAACCAAAAACCTCGCAAACCTTCCAATGGTCAGATAAACATAATATGCAGAAGAGTGCTACGACTATGACTGCCTCGGTAGAGGAGGCAAATGACGTATGTATTGTATTGTACCAATTTATAGCGATTTTTTGACTTAGACCTAAAAGATAAACAAAGGGGATACCAGAGTTAGTCCGGGGAAGTACTACCACCGTACCTATTTCTATCGCCAAGCAGTAGTGCACGCATTGCTGTGTTTCGGTTTGAAGGGAACCTACAGGTGCCGGTGAAATTACAGACACACATGAGACTTGTCATCTTTACGACTCAAAGTCGGCAGTGCGCGTGTGTTGCCTCTGGTGTTGCAGGCGTCCATAGGGTACGGTAACTACTTTCCATCAGGTTGGCTGTATGCTTGTTTGTTTATATGTTAAGTATTTTTCCGGTATTAGCCAGGAAGTCGGTGTATGAGGCGGTTCAAGACCGTTTGTCGTGGCATTCTATGGGAGAGTCCAGCAGTGGGCTTCTTATGCTATGCTGATGATGATGATTCATCATGGTCTGGGTAATCAACCCAGACCATGATGACCAATGACCAATTAGGTAGGTACTGATTTTCACTTTCAGAGTTCAAGACAAAGTTGCGATTCAATGAAAGTTAAAATGCTGAACGTGCGGCGAGTATCCGACCATACGGCCCTCATCAAGTGGAACTTGCCTCGGCTTCTGGACAACGTGCAAGGATATGAGGTGAATTCTTATATAAAAATTGCCCAAGTGCGAGTCGGACTCGCGCACGAAGGGTTCCTTACCATTATCTATAAAAACGGCAAAAAAATCACGTTTATTGTATGGGAGCCCCCTTAAATATTTATTTTATTGTTTTTTATTATTCGTTACCTATGCGACAACCCTGAGTGTTTGTTGTTTCCTGACTATTTTGCGTAGGTAACTCGGTTTGTGTAATTTTGAATGAATATAAAAAATATAGTGAATTTTTATCATATATCTATGATTTTTATTTTTCCAGTTGCTAGTGGACGGTCGGGCGGTTCAGAAAATCTTCAGCCCGTCGCGTCGCATGGCGGTGGTGACCTGCCTTCCGCACTGTGATAAGATTATGCTTACTGTGCGGACTGTCCCGATTTTGCCGTACTTCGACCACTGCCCCACAGTTACCGTCATCTACCAACCGAAAAACAAATAGAACCAAGAAAACAAAGACCTAAATGTCCTCCCAAAACAGTGTTTTGACAAATACCTATACCTACCTACCTACTTAGAAAGCCAGTCCCGTGGTACACATAATAAAAACCTTTTTTTAAATAAATGAATACGTACATATTAGTAAGTCTACATAATTTAGTTTTGATAATATTTATGTAGGTACCTTTATCACACAAGATTTTGAAATTCCTTGATTCATGGAACGAGGTACGGCCCGTACTCACAGGGCGGATGTTCTGATAAATAAGGCGTGCTCGGTTTTTGGGTCGGGCTGGGTTCCGACCGATCCCTAGTCTAAAATGGATGTAAACAATCTTGTAAGCAATACATGAATTTAAATACGCTACAGTTAAGTCAGCGCCATCTATCGAAGCAATTTGAACTACATTTTTTTTGAATCGATGTTGAAAAGCCTTCATTGCCTCCCTGAAAACTTCCCATTCCTTTTGTTTTATTCTCGGAGCAAAGAAGTTTTATTCCTCCAAGATAATCTTGGAGCAAGGTGTATATGTTCGACAGTGACATTGGCATTTTTTTTGACAGAGGCAAAGCAAACTAGAGAGTTTATTGCTTGGAGCAAGGAACAAAATGGAGCGGCAGTAACATTTATTTTGTATGAAAATTGCCCACCATTAGCTTGCCATTCAACCATTCATTTAATACTCTGTGACCTTTGATTGCCTTCATTCAAAGTTTTGTTTACTTTTTGTGTTTTCGTAAATTTTCACTATTTTATTAGCAAATACCTATATTTTTTACTACACAAGTTGGATTTCACAATGCCTGAGTGTAATATTGTGCATTGTGGTACGAGGCAAAGCCAGTATCGGCCTGGGCTGACTTTACACAAGTGCTTCAACAGTTTTCATTGAAATTGTAGTTTTGCTTCATTATTTTGTTCTAAATGTATGTTTCGTTAGTGAGCTTTAGAGTAAACATAAGGACATTAGTGCCATTATTGTGTAAAATATCATTATTTCATAGTAATTCATTTATTGCTTACAAGATTGTTTACAACTAGGGCTCGGTCGGGTAAATAGCCGACCCAGTTCGACCCAAAAATCGAGCACGCCTTATTTATCAGAACAACCGCCCTGTGGTTTATTGTTGCTTATTGTGACAGTTAGCCACAGATGCCATAAACTAAGAAGTGAAGTGCAGTGAAGTGAAAAACCTTGCAAAAAACATGTAAAATTATTGTAAACAAACAAACATAGTTCGAAGAAATTTCGGTGAACTTGAATGAAAGTAAGGGAAAAATTACAATATTATGTGTGATTTTAAATACTGTACAGCATGTTTAGTCACTGGGGTGAAAATGCACAGTTTCTATGCAAGAATATCGTCTGGCACCATCGGGGAAACATTTTCCAAAGTTCTGGAAATTCCCGTAAGTATTTATTGTGTTTATAGTAATATTTCTCCAAGAAACAAGGACGAATATTAAAGTATTTTCAATTTATTTCAGGTGAGAGTCTATGAAAAATACATTTGTATTGAATGTGCAAGTTTACTTTTGAAATATGAAGAGTTCAGATCGAAATGCTACCGAGCTCAAAGTATTTTGTCTGCTATCGTAAACAAAGATACAATGGTAAGTTGAATTTAACCCACGTTTGTTCGTGATAGGTCCGGCCTAGAATAGATCCCTCCCTCGTCTCCCGTGGATGTCGTTAAGTAGTGGCGATTTGCACGACTAATGTTAAAAAATAAAAACTGGTGCTTAATAATACCCAACTATGGAATCGCCCAATCGGAAAAACGTCCAAGTTTATAAAAGGCCAACTAGAAAAATGACCAGATACAGAAAAAGCCCTATAGAAAACTGACCAAGAATAGAAATAACCAACCAGAAAAATATCCAACTATAGAGATGTCTACCTACGGTATATATACCGTGATACCCTGTATTTAACACAAAGCCAAATTAACGAGCTAGCCTTTTTTTTAAATTGAACATTTTTTAATTTGAAGATTTTTTTAATTGAATCTAATTGTTATAATTGGACATATTTATTGTTGGACATTTTACTATTGGACATTTTTAGTACTAGACATTTTAATAATTAGAAATTTTTATAATTGGACATTGGTTTTGGACATTTTTCCATTTTGACATTAGTCGTGCAAATCAGTAATCCCTTAGTCGGTTTTTACGACATCCTACAGGGGATGGGCAGCAGCATCCACCTGCCTCTGCCAAGCGTAGTGATTATAGGAAACGTCCCTCAACATGGCAAACACGTTTGTTGTGGCATTCTATGGAGGAGGCCTATGTATTAAAAATGAGGAATTAATTGCATCTTAGACAAGCCTTGTAAGGTTTTTTAGATGTGTAAGTTAAGTATAAATAGTGTATTTTTATCAATAATAAATAAAGTAAATGTCCAGCGGTGGACTTCAATAGGCTAATTAATGGTGATGATTATCATTATTATGTTAAAGTAAGCTGTTGGTTCACCTGTAAATAAATTAATTACACACGTTCGTTCGTTGTGTCACTGGTAATTTAGTGGTCACCCTAGGTTAGCTCATTGACAAACTTAAACCTATTAAAATATCTAACATTTTTATTCCTTGGGGATTTTTCGTCCCTTGTCTGATGTAAAAAAACTACATTTACAGGAAATTTACAAGCATATTCAAAGCATTGATCGAATGAAGAACAGACTGGCTTCAAATCTGTTTCCATCACAAACAAAAAATCACGATAATCAAGTACATATCATCACTGATGAGAGCCAACGTGAAGCTCAAGTTGATCTAGATATGGTCAAGAATGAAGCAGAGAATGAATATAATGAGAATGAATATCATTTTGAAGATGATTTGATTAGTATTGAGACTCGAGACTTTCCACCTTTGGAAGATAAGCCTGACATTCAAATTAATAAAAGAAAAAAGAAAGATTATATAAAATTCAGAAGAAAATCTCCCAAAAAATCTAAACGCACAGCCGAATTTGAATCTCCGAGCGACGATGAACCACTATCTAATAAAGTTACAAAGAATGAAGCAATAAAAGATATAGATATTTCTGAGTGTACAGAAATAAGCATTCCAAAGCATAAAACGATTCTTAGTACCAATGAAAGCACAAAAGTGGTTAAGAAACATAACGATTTCAATGACTTTGAAGATTATGCTGCAGTAATATTTCTGACTCCAGAAGAAGCAAAGAAAGAAGTTTTGTTTAGAAAAGAGTCTAGTAATTACATAAATTCTCCGTTGAAATGTGACTTATGTTACAGAGGCTATGAAGCCAAATTGGCTTATGAGAATCACATAAAAAAGCATAGCATTGTAAGTATCTAAACATTCCTTGTTGAAAATTTAAACTATTCTATAGCATACCCAACCTGTCCATAAGACCTGTTTTTACATGGACTCTTTTACGGTCACTGCGATCAGCTTGTGGAACTCCCTTCCAGACAAAATCCGGAAAGCTGCTTCCATAGGAATCTTCAAGTCCGAATTGTACCAATACTTTTTGTCATTGCAAAATGGTGAACGAAATTGAGCGCTTATGTTATTAATTTTTCTTTTTAAGTATGTACATGTTTATGGTAGGTTATAATAATATATATATATTATAATGTGTAAGGTAATATATCTAGTTATTTTAAGTAGGTAATTAATTATATTAACTTTATAATTTTGATCTGTATTATTTCGCTATAGCACTACCACCCACTCTACATTACACAAAGGTTAGCTGGAAGGAAATGCTAATTAGCATTAAGTTCGCCTATGTACTTGTTTTTTTTGTCTTGTGCAATAAAGTGTTTTCTATCTATCTATCTACTACTACATTTTCAGGAGTATGGTGTATACCAGTGTGACATCTGTCATCTCCGGTTTCCTGAGCAGAGGTATCTCTGCAAGCATCGTCTGGCATCGCACAAACGGAAGTTTTCCTGCAAAATTTGTCCGTACATTTGTTTTTGCATGTGAGTATACAATAATGTAAATGTGTTTATTTATTTGATTAATCTAGGATTCAAAGTTAGCTTATACAAATTCTAAGCAATTTCAATATATGCCTTTCACAAGCCAATCAAACAAAGTAGTTAGATTAGATGCATGCAAATCATAAAACGGTATGAAAGCCGGAAAGGGTAAGGTAACTACAATACAGCAACAATTTTTTTTAATAAAAATTATTTCTAACTAGTTAACATTGCTGTGAGTAAAGAAAGAGTAGGTTTTCATTTCATGATCAAATTAAACTAGTGGTTCGCCCCGAACTGAGACCTCGCGATAAAACCTTTATCAGCCCGACTACTTAACTAAGTACTTTCCATATTTTCTATTATTATTTTTGAAAATTTTCACCTAGAGGTCTACCAGTACAGTACAGGATCTACCAGTAACTACTCTAATTTCCTACACATCATCGAAATAACCTTTGAATAGGGCTAAGCAACGGGGCATAATACTACATACCTATTAGTACCTATATCAAGTACCTGGCGAATTAATTGACAACGTCCTTTTGACGAAAACCATAGGCACAAGCATACCAAATTTCAGCATTGTGGGATTGCTGGAAGTACCCTAGAATTTTAGATTTTTACGTTTTTTATTTTCCCTAATATCTCAAAAACTACTAAGGCTACATACTTATTAAAAACAGTTTTGAAATGTCCAACCAAAGCGCTTTCATTAGACACCCTACTTGATCTGACTGTCTCACTTTTTTTTTTACCCCTCTTGGACCCCAATATCTCAGCAACCCCCTGACCGATATAGCTCATAACCTTACCTACAAATTTTACCAATACTATCTACCCCCATACCTTTCATGAAGATCGGATTAACGGTTTGGAAGTTTTCATCGGACAAACAAACATACATACATACATACATACAAACGCCGATTCTTCCAACTTAGAGAACTCGCTTCGCTCGTTCAATAGAAAATAAAAAACACTATACTATATAAAATAATATATTATTTATGATACGAACAAACAACTATAACTATCTTAACTATATAAATAATAAAATCTTACTAAGTAAAGTAAGTTTATTCATACATTTTATTAACCCTGCCTTAGCAGGGCTTCAAAAACAGGATATAGACTCATTTGAGTGCTCCCCTCCACGGAAATCTTTAGTAAAAGGCGAAAGATTTGTACGTGTTGAAGGGAAACCAGAGTAACGAATTAAACATTTCAGCAGCCAGCAACTCTCGCGCGACAGTTTTCGTCAGCGCGATGTAGGAAACGGACACTTTTACTAGCGACATCTAGTAATATTTTAATTAAACAAAAGTATAATATTTTTTATTGTAAAAAAGTGTATTTAAATGTACTATTTATTAATTTTGACTGAAATACTGTTTTATTTTACTAAAAAGTCAGTCAGTAAAATGGGACTGTTTTGAAACTAAAGTCTTAAACACTACTTTTTAGATTGGAATGGATATTTTATCAAATAATATTTTAGTAATATTTGACGTGTTGCAGGCATCAAGCGAAAACACACGTGAGTTTACACAAGGGCAAGAAATACCCGTGCAAAGAGTGCGCAGAAGTATTCAGGTTGGTAAATGTATTATTTTGTTTCTGTCTAACTTTGATCTTGGGCCTTTTTACCCCCTTACGACGATGCCGTGGCGTGTCCGACCCAAAAAAAAAAGACCTCCGTGGCGCGGCGGGCGAAGGTTCGCCTGCGACGCATGGGGTTGTGGGTTCGATTCCCGCCTCGGAACAAAAATATTTGTACCATCTGCAGATATTTGTTCAGGGTGTTCTGAGTATTTTCTATGTATAATAAAAAATATCTATCCATGTAATGTTATTGTAGTAAGTATATCAGTTATCTAGTACCCATAACACAAGCTCTGCTTAGCTCGGGGCTAGATAGTGTGAAATGTCCAGCATTAGTACTATTATTATTATTAATAGTTATATATGTTACATAATACATCGTATTTGTAGCATGCCAAACAGTCTACTGATGCACAAACGGCAGAAACATACGACGGAGTGTGTGTGTGAACTGTGCGGACACACATTTGCAACTCCCAGGGGTCTTTACTCGCACCACATGAAGCTTCATAGACATGTAAGTTGTAGGAAGTCGGCGGCTGAAAACCGTTCTTTGTGGGGGAGCCCTAAACGGGCGTAGCCAGGTTTTAGTTTCGGGGGGGGGGGTTCAAGAAAATGTAACAACAAAAATGTACAGGAATTACATTAATATCCTTGTGAAAAAAACGGCCAGCTTAACATTTTTCGGGAGGGGTGTGAACCCCCAAACCCCCCCCCCCCTGGCTACGCCCATGAGGCTTATACCCGCCAGTAGACGTCTTAAAGCTGATGTAGACTGATGATGCTGATATAAAGTAGCCTAGGCCTTTTAAACAAAAATATTGATTTTATATTTTATCCTAATCGGTTCCTAATTGGGTAACAAACAAACATCCTCACAAATAACATAATACAAATGTTTATTTCAGTAAGTAAACTTAATCTAACATTACATTTCATGGGTTTAGGACCCTCTTCTAGGTATAAATATACCTGTACCAGAGGGTCTCGCTCTTCCGTGCACTACGGATATTTGTATTATGTTATTTGTGAGGATGTTTGTTTCCGTAGTAGGAAAAAGTTATTCTATATATCTATTAATTTTAGTAAGTAACAAAGTGAACAAATTTAATTTACAAGTTAAGAAATTGACCTTAATAAAATATACTTAACTATAATATAAATAAAATATAAGTAATAGTTGAATTAATGTAATTAAAATAATCTAATATAATAATAACATAGTATAATCATATCTTGTCAAAATCCCCGCTTCTAAGCGATAAGACCGCCCATTGTACTTTTAATTATAATGTTAAGTTTTTTATTTTTTTTGTCTTAACAGGAGGTTATCGGTGGGGCCCTTTTGTACGCGAATGAAGTTTCCTTATAATTTGGCTATTATTTCTTCAAACTCCATGAAACTTTGTATCACATGACCAGTACACTAATATCTAGACCCGTGGTGCGTTAGTTTCTTATAAAATTATATGGTTACCAAAACATAAAAAACTAATTTTTAAAAAAACTGACGCACCACGTTTACTGAGATGAGATTATGCTGCGAATTGAATGTTTTTAAATTAGAGAATTGGGCCTACTACACTAATACCCAGAAAAGTGGTGCGTCAGTTTTTTAAAAATTAGTTTTTTTATGTTTTGGTAACCATATAATTTTATAATTTACTAGTTGCGCCCCGCGGTTTCACCCGCGTGAACAATGATGAAAATTTATGATGATGATGATGATGATGAAAAGTAGCCTATGTGTTAATCCAGGGCGTAAAGTATCTCCATTCCAAATTTCACTCAAATCCATTCAGTAGTTTTTACGTGAAAGAGTAACAAACATCCATACTCACAAACTTTCGCGTTTATAATATTAGTAGGATAGCATAGGACTAACGCACCACGGGTCTAGATATTAGTGTACTGATCATGTGTACAAAATTTCATGGAGTTTGAAGAAAAAAAAGTAGCCAATTTAGAAGCAATCTTCGTTCGCATGCACTAACCTTCTCTTAAGATGTACAATAAAGTATTTTCTATTCTATTTTTCAGCATGTAAATGAAAAGCTCGGTCCGAAATGCGATGATTGCAACAAACACTTTGCTACAGAGGCTGCGTGGAAGTTACATCTTGTGCTCTCCTCTAAACACAATGTCAGGTAATTACTAATTGTGGAAAAATCATAGTTATACTGCCGGCTGAGATGCAAGACGTTGTGGGTTCGATTACCGCTGCGGGACAAATGTTTGTATGATCTGCAAATATTTGCTACGTGTCTGGGTGTCGCAGGAAGTCGGTGGATGGAGGCGGCTCAAGACCGTTCGTCGTGGCATTCTAGGGGGGAGGCCTGTGTCCAGCAGTGGACTTCTTCAGGCTGATGATGATGATGATGATTATGAACCTTAGGAAGAAGAGGACTATATGGAAGAATGTGATAGTGGTGTCATCACCTTGTTTAACTATGTTTTAGTAACGGCTGTAAGTTTTGCGGTGAATGTTTCGCCACTTCGCAAGATCTCAAGACGCACACTCGAGTGCACGCTCGGAAGCACACGAGTCGCGACTACGGGGAATTACCGGGTCCCTGCTCTATGGTATGCCACATGATCCAAGAAAATAATGTCTAGAATTGAAACTGGAGTTGGGAATCATTTTTAATTGAAAATAAACGGCTAATTACCACCGTAGTTACCACCGTTTTTGTATTCGCCGCCGGTCTATTGTCGAACGCGGTCGCGGGCGGTGCTCATGATGAAGTCAACAGGACGATTCTAAAACGTCGGAAACGTTTCCGACGTTTTAGAATCGCCCTGCTGAACTCGGTCTCAAAATGTCAGCAAAAGTGACGAAAAATAGTGGTAATTAATAAGCCGTTTTTTTTTCATTTAAAATAAGGTCTGCTACTCCGAGAGTTAACACCAGCATACGTCACTATCCAATAGCCAATTTATTGCAACAATAAAATTGATTACGGAAATATTTTCAGACAGCATTCTGTACAAAAAATATTTTTTTAAATTGTTAATTGTCTAATCAAATTAAACAATCAAGTTCCGAATTCGGATAGGTAATATAACGATAGATACCCCACAAATTTCCATTAGTTATTGTTATAGAATATTGAAAAAAGATCAATAAAATTAAGCAAAAACGCGCAAGATTGATTAATTGAATGGGATTATGTACGATTAATTAATTATACTTTAATTTACTTTAATGAAATCAGTTCCCCAGTTGGAAACTGCCAAAAACTAATTAATTTCGGAACGGAACACCTCATGCGCGAGTCACGCACTTGACTACAAGGTACGTACTAAATCACTCAGTGCCCATCCGTCTGTCAAATTTTAAAATGGTAAGGAGGGAACACGATAGATTCGCAAAACGCACCGATAGCGCGTTTTAGGATCTGCCTAGTTTTAGAAGCGCCATCTAGTTTTGAATTTTGAACTATACGACGGTTTCAGTTATTTACAGGCAACGATCTTATAATTCACAATAGATCCAGGGTCACGTACAAAATGAAAGCTAAAAACTGTCCGCATGGATACATACTTATACAGCTACATTTGTTTACTAACGAACAAAGATGAAAGTTTTAAAACAGTTCTAAGTTCAACCTAATTACAACCATGACACCTAGCAAAAAAGTAGCAAATCTTCAAAATATTATCTTACACTTACGATCATTCGTCACAAAAAACGAGCAAAGCAATTATATTACTCCTGTCACTTGTCAAATCAAAAGACATAGGTTAAACAACTAGTGTGAAATCAACCTTAAAGAGCTACAAATAAAGTTCTTTTTCCCGTTATTACCTTGCGAGCTACATCCATCCGTTTCCATGGTTTCGCTTCTGTTTGCTTCTTCAAATTTAACTACAGAAGGTATGGAGTCGCGTTGATCACTTAAATAATTTATAATATGCACGTTAAAGTTAAGTTAAAATTATTTATGTTTTGGGCATGTATGTTTGATATTGATAGTATATATACTTGTTATTTTATTAACGTTCTGTTGTGTGTATATTTATGTGTATGTTTATGTTTTTGGCCAAGATGTCTATCGCTGGATGTCACAAATAAAAATATCACTAAATTCCACATCTTTATATTCATGTTTACAATCTTTATAATACAAGTACAGTTTAGTGCAATAATTTGATCAAAACCCAAAATGTTTAAAACAGCTCAACATTAAAAATTTTCCATTCTGCGTACCTAAAGGCTGATAATGAAGCCCTAGTTATAAAAAGCTCAAATATAAAAAATATATGTTCTGTTACGTTTGTCTCGTTTCATAATAAAAAAAGATATCGACCATCAAAGTTTTCCAACAAAAACCGTAAAGTGCTTGAGGGCGGGCGTACAGGCGCCTGCCGTAGGTTGGGCATTTATTTGATATTTGGGAAATATACCTATAATATGATAAAAGAATTTGAAAAAGTACTGTTTTTTTACGATAATGTGTTCTATAAGTGATTCTGGTTCATAAATTTTAACAAAGCGAGAGGACTCATTATCAGTTGGTATAGATGTAAAGGGGTTGTTAACCAAAGATTTGGTTAAATAACAGTAGCGTAAATGGATTGCTCGGAAAGCTAAAATAAAAAAAAGGAAAGCCAAGTATCTGATGAGAGTTCAACAAACAGACACAAAAGTAGTATTAAATTTTTTTAAAGTTCTGGTAAAAACAAATTATTACAATACAAATCTACTCCATGCATCTACTGTTCTGTTACAGACAATTTTGCGTCAACGTTGGCCAAACATTTGTAGCGGTGGTTTAAAATCGGTAATTTTGATCAAAATTTCATACTTTTTGTTAGTTTAAAGCTTAAAATACAACTTATTCTACATGTACTTAACGAAAGTAAGACACTCCGGCCGTTAAATTGTTTTTTCGGGGATTATTTTTGCAACTTTTAAATATACATTGCGGCATTGTGACACGTGTTTACATTGGCTTTGTTTGAAGCGAACTAAATCAAATACAAACTCACTTTTCAAGTGAGCTTAAATTCACCGAGACGTTTTTATTGCGCCGACCCGATATCTATGTGAGTATTAGAGATCGTTGTTTACAGGCGATTAAACAAATGTAGATAACGGTTTTCACCATTGGTTCATGGGCAATTTTATCTAACGCGACGCGCGACTCGGTGAAAATGTCGGCCACAGTCCATACATTAGTTGACCTGAGGCCTTACCATGAGCTCTTATAGCGATTCAGTTCAAAAACTATTCAGTACAAAACATCGGTTCCGTGATGTCTGCAGCTATATTTAAAGGCACAGTATCAGAAGGTCTTTGACTTCTGCAATTAAAGTTATTCAATGATAGATAGAAAATTCTTTATTGCACAAGACAAAAAAAAGCAAGTACATAGGCGAACTTAATGCTAATTAGCATTTTCTGCCAGATAACCTTTGTGTAATGTAGAGTGGGTGGGGTATAGGGTAATAAAACATATCGAGCAAATAAAGTAAACATAATTAATTACTAACCTACTTAAAATAACTAGATACACACATCATAATATATACGGGGTGTAAAAAGACAGCTCCCGAATACTGAAGGTACCGGTAAAGCTACCTATATCATAGCTATACAATAGTGTATCATAAGGGAGCAAAATAATATTTTTACGGCGAGGGCGCTTTTTTGAATCCAGAACGAAGTGAGGGATTCTAGAGTAGAATCCCGAGCATAGCGAGGTATTCTTTAGTAGAATCCCGAACGTAGCGAGGGATTCAAAGTACGTCGCCCGAGCCAAAAATATATTCCTCTATTATATATTATGACGACCTCTGTGGCGCGGTGGGCGAAGGTTCGCCTGCGACGCAGGAGGTTGCGGGTTCGATCCCCGCCTCGGAACAAATATTTGTGCGATCGGCAGATAATTGTTCCGGGTGTTCTGGGTATTTTCTATGTATAATAAAAATATCTATCTATGTAATGTATTATATTATGTATATCAGTTATCTAGTTGCCATAACACAAGCTCTGCTTAGCTTGGGGCTAGATAATGTTGTGTGAAATGTCCAGCATTATTTATTTATTTATTTATTTATTTATAGGTAAGTATAAGAAGTATAAGGTATAAGATATTTTGCGCCCGAGTGTTACACTCTACTTTTCATCACCCACTATGAGAAAATAAAAGGCGCCTCATATTTCATTTCAAAACAAAACCATGAATTTCTAACAATCCGTGAATAACTTATCATTTAAAAAAAAGACTTCCGCCGTTGTATTCGACTAAATATTTGGATGAAAAAAAAATTATGAAAGAACCATAGTGGTGAAAGGATTATGATACTTTCTGAATGCAAATGCTTGGTTTGTTGCTGAAAATATCAAAATCGCCATATGTATGCCTACAATATTTGAGGAGTTCCCTCAATTCCTCGTGGATTCCATCATCAGAACTGGATTCTGAAAAAAATGGGACCAATGTGGAAGTATATATATCTATTCAAATAAAAAAAGAATTTTCCAAATCGGTTCATAAACGCCGGAGATATGAGGTAACATTAAAAAAAAATACAACCGAATTTAGAACCTCCTCCTTTTTGTAAAGTCGGTTAAAAATGACGAAATCGCGGGCCGTCGTTTCTAATTTGTTTTTTTTTATTCAGCCGGTGGCGCGACTATGGGCCGTCGTACCAGCCAGTATTTATTTAAACAATATTTGCGTTCGCCTTCTTTGGCGCTGAACACTAAGATGATCCAAATTTAAAAAGGGCGCGGAAAAGATAATTGCGGCGCGCTTATTTGTGTTTGATTCTTTTCAAGATGTTCCAAATTCAAAAAGGGCGCGTAAAAGATAATTGCGGCGCACTTATTTGAGTTCGATATATTCCAAATTTAAAAAGTGCGCGGCAAAGATAATTGCGGCGCACTTATAGAAGCTTCATACAGAAAACACCACCTTTGGGTGCACTTAAAGGCGAACCATGTCGTCCTTTTCGAATAGATGGGATGAAAAATAGCTTTCGCCTGAGAGGTGATTCATACCGGAGAAAACTTTTTTTTTCGTTTCGTATCGTATTTGTCAGCCAGCAATGTACGCATTTATTCCGGCCACGCGAGTTCAACGCTCCCGGTCAGCTGATCGACCCGTGGGGCCAATATTTCACATGTGCTTTTCCTTGCTTTTTTTGACGTTTTTATTTATTAACGTGTTTTTAATGATGGAAAATAGGTTTTTGTATTCCTTTAACGATATTTTATGGATACTAATAAAGAAAACACGAAAAAAGCGGACCATAAGTAAGCATTTTTTTTTCGTGTTTTTTCAGCTTAAATATTTTCAGAATCATGGTCTGAATGCACTGTTTCAGTTTTCGGGAGTAGTCTTTTTACTCCCGGTATATATTATTATAACCTACCAAATACATATACCTACATACATAAAAAGAAAACAAATAAATATATAAAGCGCTCAATTTGGTTCAACATTTTGCAACAACAAAAAGTATTGGTACAGTTTGGACTTGAAGATTCCTATGGAAGTAGCTTTCCGGGGGAATTTATTGCGGTTTTTTTAAACGATGCCGGATGTCAACGACGTACCGATATTTTGTACTGAATAGTTTTTGAACTGAATCGCTATAAGAGCTCATGGTAGTGGTTGCGTCTAGAAACCACGTTTGTAGACAAAAACAGTTGGGTTTGGACTTTGTTAACAATAATTTGTTCAATAATCTGCCGCCTAGGACGCGTTAAGGTGGAGCGTTTTGAAATTCAAAGATCGTGTTTTTTTGCTAATCAATTTCATCAACACTTTTTGCGAACTCTAGAACACATACATAACATCATCATCAGCCTATAGAAGTCTACTGCTGGACTTAGGCCTCACCTTTAGAATGCCACGACGAACGGTAAGACATAAATCTCTCTCTACTTAATCGTACACTCTTGACAGAGTGGTCGTGGTTAAGTAGGTCTAGCTTGAGTGGCGGCTCTTGCGATGTGTCTCCACTCGGCTCTATTAGCAGCATTGCGAGAACATTCGGTCATGGAAGTTTGTGTGCAGACATAACACACATGTTTTAATTGATAGTTTCTCACAAATATCATTAATTTAGCTAAGAATGTCCAGAACCAAAAAAACACTGTAAAAATCATTGAATGGTATTCGTAGATTAACTATTAATAAGAAACTATCAATTAAAACATGTGTGTTATGTCTGACCGTTCGTCGTGAAAATTAACGTCAACTTTTAAAATCCTATTAAATAATAAAGCGCATTTTAAACCTGTTAGTAATTAAATTTAATTGACCAAAAACCGTAAATAACAAACCAACCTTTATGTTTAAAACAATTGAAAAAATATAATAACAGAGGCCCAATTCACTATTCAATTCACTAACTAAAAAATTGTTAAAATAGAGTTCGGATCATGTTTCAATCTTGTGTCGATGTCTTAAATGTCAGAAATGGTATTCTCCTGACATAAAATACAACACTGTAATGTGATTATAGCGAAGTGTGACCGAAACTTGAACGATTCAAAGTTTTTTTCGTTAATTTTAGCATAAGTAGTTGGAGTCTCTCTTTACTCTTTCCAATGATATATATAACTATCCTACTATAATTGTGGTCACCATGAATTGAAAGTAGACTAAATTGTTATTTATGAGGGACCAGAAATTCAACTTTCAGTCAATTTACAATTCAGTCTCGATTCGGTTAACTTTCAGTGTAGTTTTAAAATAACTTAGAGAATTGGGCCTCTGATACCCGACTGAAAGTATGAAACAAGAAAATATTCTGATCTGAAATTATTATCTACAAACTATTCAATATGTATAAACAACTTACATATATTTGAATGTATTTAATACATATTCATAGTAATGGTAATGTTCAGAGGATAGCCGTGGTCGTATGCCACCTACCCTAACAAAACAATACATTCTAACAGTAGTAAGCGATCAGCTTTAGGGCGTCACCAGCGGACAATCAAGACGCTTCCAACGATACCTCATTTTTCAAATTATGTTAGGTAGTTTAGAAGTTATGAGGGAACAAACACATGAACCGGATCCGGATACCGGTCAAAATAGATAGATCCTTTTTTCTTTCGGAGTCCGGCGTAATCGGGTAAAAAATGTAAGTAAAAATCAAATCAATCATTTTTCAAGATTCCTTTCAATCAAAATCAATCAAAGTAATCAATATTGAATAATACCTTGTTTGTTTCCTTTTTGAAACTGCCAAAAACTTATTGATTGACTTCGGAACACCTCACCCGCGATTCGACACGCACTTAGGCTAATAAGATACATGCGTCCGCTCGGTGCCGTCTGTCTGTCTAACTTTCATATACATTCGAAAGGATTCCAACCGCATTCGCAAAACACATCAATAGCGCGTTATAGAATTGGGGGTTGTTTTAGCAGCGCCATCTAGTTGCCAATTTAGAACCAAAAATATGACTAAAAGAAACAATAATTAATTTCTAACTATACTCGGATTTTTAATCTTAGATATTTTTTGTAAACAAAGAGATGTCAAGATATGCCACTGTGTGTGTGTGTCGTGTATGTGTATCATAATATGTATATAATTATATACAGGGCGTAAAAAGACTACTCCCGAAAACAGAACAGTGCATTCAGACCATGATTCTGAAAATATTTACGCTGAAAAAACACGAAAAAGTAATGTTCACTTTTGGGCCGCTTTTTCGTGTTTTCTTTATAAATATTCATAAAACATCATAAAAAGAACACACAAACCTAATTTCCATCATTAAAAACATGTTAATAAATAAAAACGCCATAAAAAGCAATGAAAACCACATACGAAATATTGGCGCTACGGGTTGATCAGCTGACCGGGACCGTTGAACGTTGGCTGGAATAAATGCGTACATTGCTGGCTGACAAATACGATACGAAATGAAAAAAAAAAGGTTTTTTCCGGTATCAATCACCTCTCAGACGAAAGCTATTTTATATAGCTATGATATAGGTAGCTTTACCGGTACCTTCAGTATTCGGGAGCCGTCCTTTTACACGCTGTATATTATGTGCTACCAGTATCTCAAAATATGTACCTACTACTGAAAGATATTTATTTTTCATATAACTTTGTCAAAAACTCAATTTACGCAATAATATACTGGCTG
Source organism: Epirrita christyi (assembly GCA_951392215.1). Lineage (NCBI taxonomy): Eukaryota > Metazoa > Arthropoda > Insecta > Lepidoptera > Geometridae > Epirrita > Epirrita christyi. Next base: position 13,710,500 of record OX595843.1, on the reverse strand, counting down.
TTTTTTTTTAAATGGGACAGTATTGGGATATCCGAATCCATAAGAGATACGGGAAAACTGTCTTTGGAACCATTTGCTCATTTTGTACGAAAATGATTTTGGCATAGTTATTTTTTTGGTCAAGCGCGAGTTCTCCGTAAAAATGAGTAGTTTTGATCAAAAATTTTTTTTATGCGTATCGACTCAGTAAGGATTGTTTCATTGTATCGGAAGAAAAAAATCTGAACAGCAGAAGTTAGTCTTTAATAAAATGTTTTCTCATACAGATTGTAAGTAATCTGGTACACTATCTACGTTAGTAAAACTATCGCAATAAATTTTCAAAATGGCCTCCCTCTTGCTGTTTCCAGGTACGGGTACGTTTCAGAGTACCTTTTGTGGCCTTAGACAAAGATTTTATTATTAAAGTTTGACTAAGTTCTACAGCTCTGATTTTTCTCATTTCACGAGACCATCAGAGCAGTAGAACAACATTCACCACACATCTTTGTCTGATGCCACTAGAGATGTTCTGAAACGTGCCCCTCCTTTAGCGATGGGCGTTGAATGAACTAACTAGTTGAATCAACGGTCGACGCACAAAAAACTAACGTTACGTTTTCCGTCTACCAATCAACTAGTTGATTTCATAGACGGCGAAACTATAGTCTACACAATGGACTAGTTGAATCCATGGACGTAGACGGGTGAACTGAGTTCATTTTTTCAACGGGGTTCGTTTTTTCAACGGGGAACGCAACGCAACGAGCGACGGACGACGCGTGAACGTAGTTAATTCGACCTTTGTAACTGTATCGTCGATCAACCAAAGAACTCTAAATCAAGGCAGCCAAGGAAGTAGTTGAATGGACTGGATTTTTTTGAATAGTTATATTTATGAAGAAAAAGGATGCCAATATGGTAGTTTGCGTGAGCGTGAAAGAGTAGTCTGATATACTGGCCGGCTGAACGTTACAAGCGAGACAGATTATGCTGGTTTTGGTTGAGTGAGTGAGTGTTTTGTTTATTTAGTGTAAACTTTATTTCGGTTGCTTTGATTATGATTGTTGACACATTGCGGACAAGGTAAGGATGAAAAGTACCGAGTTGGTTTGAACTTAGAGAGTGCCAAATTATTTTCGAATATAATTATTTAATTATATTCCTACCTTACCTACCTAGGTAAGGTAATGTGAATATTGAGATTTTTTGTAAATAATGTAGTATAATAGTGAACGGGAAATAAAGTGTAGGTACAGAACATTAGGTAAATATGGCAGGACGGAATTCAAGTGAATTATGGCATCATTTTGAAAAAGATGTCGCGAGTGGAAAGGCTACTTGCAATTTAAGTTACCAAAAAAAACTGTCCTTATAGGACAGTTGTTGATTTATAACCAACAACGGCGAACTTAAAAAGCCACTTAAAAAGGAAGCATATGTAAATTTAATTATCCAAAATGTATGCACATTACAGACAAAAAAGTAAGTTTTTGGTTCTACGGCACAAAATTTCTTCGGTCTCCAAAAAAACGTGTTAAACATGACTAGTCTAGTAGTCTACCGTCGAGCTACGGCAACCCGTAGATAGACATCGTCGCGACGCGACGTTTCGATCGTCCATCTGCAAGACGAAGTCGACACGTTAACTAGTTGACGAATTCAACTAGTTGATCGACTAGTTGATGGACGGCTATCAACGTTCACGTTACGTTATCGAAAAATGCGTCAACGACCCATCGCTACCCTCCTTACCGGGAAACAGCACAATTTTTTTTTTAGCTTTATCAATTTCCGTTTTGGAAACTGCCAAAAACTAAATAATTAACTTCGGAACACCTCTATCGCGTACGACACGCACTTGGCTTAAAGATACATATGCGTTCGCTCGGTGCCCGTCCGTCTGTCCAACTATCGTATGTACTAGCAGGGATGAGGCTCGTTTCACAAAACACATCTATAGCGCGTTTTAGGATTGGACTAGTTTAAGCAACGCCATCTAGTTGTCAACTTGGAACGAAAAAAGTTAGTTTGAGAAGAAACGATAGTTTCGCAGAATCTGCAAAATGTTGATATTCTAGACTGGGCACACCACGGCAGGGATTTGTTAGATAATAATGAGAAAAGAATGAGACCGCGCATGATGTAAGTCACGTTGAATACTCACGACTCGCAAAGTGATTGTTGCAATGCAAAACTCGTAATAGGCCCTCTGGACTATGTATGTGACTGCTGGGTGTTATGTTATGTAATGTTATGTAAAGTTCTATATTTTACAGGAACTATAAAACGAAGTTTCTAGTTTTTGAAAGAAATAAGACATAATTTTTTTTCCTCTTCCATAAATACTCTGTGTTGTGTTCTGTATGTATAGCACAGGTTTTGATAGTTTTCGAAAACTATATGAAGTTTCGTTTCCTTCCATAAATTTACTGACAGCGTCCTTAGTTTTCTTCTCGTTTTCGCTAGGGGCGCTGCAAGTGAATGTATGGAAGGAAACGGAACTTCATATAGTTTCGAAAACTATCAAAACCCGTACTAAGTCCCGTGACTCTCACTTGACCGATTTTTTTTTATTTCAGTGTGACAAATGGCTTGGCGACCGTTCTGAATACAGATTCCATATAAGTTCAGTACACCCGCTGTCTGAAGCCGCAAAGAAAATAGACGCAGAAATATTAACGCCTTTCGTCTGCGAAGTCTGTGGAAAGATGTTCAAGGTAAAAATTATCTTCTTGTCACTGGGTTTTTCTTGGTCACTGACTTTCTTGGTACCAGTGACCAGCTTAAGCTATCCAGCAAGGAATATTTTCACCACACTGGTATTGCCTGTAAAGAGCCTGAAACAAAAGTAATTAAACCTTTCGTCGTATTTATAATCACATTATATTAATACAATGTTTAGAGATCGCAATAACGGCTCTAACGATTTTGATGTAATTTTCTATAAGTATAAAAATTGAATTGTTTTTGGGGGCAAAAAAACGATCTAGCTAGGTTTAATCTCTGGGAAAACGCGAGTTTTTCAGAGTTTTCTGAGGAAAGCTCGGTCACCCAAGTACTTGTATTAATTTACGATAGTTTTTATACTTCATAAAATTTACTTGTTAGAATTTGCCTGGTTTTTATTTAGTAGTAGAACTTCTTGTGAAAGAGTTCGTCCGGGAAGTACTACCACCGTACCTATATCTGCCGCAATGCAATAGTGCTCGCATTGATGTGTTTCGCTTTGAAGGGTACGGGTGCCGGTGAAATTACAGGCACATGAGACTTTTCATCTTGATGAGTCGGCAGCGCGCGTGTGATGCGCTGGTGTTGCAGGCGTCCATAGGCTACGGTAACTGCTTTCCATCAGGTGGGCGCTTGTTTGCTTGCCAAGACGTATAAAAAAATAAAAAATAAACTTGTCTTTTATAGAAGCAGTGTTTCCTAACCTACCACCAGCGGAAACACTCGGGCGAGCGTCCCTACCAGTGTGGTGAGTGTCACAAGACGTTCCAACTGGCCGGAGCACTTTCTACGCACAAAGCTGTTCACCTGAACAAACGCACGCACAAGTGCGGAATATGCACGCGTGTATTCACTTTTAAGAGTGTTTTGAATAAGCATATGAAGGTGAGTTTCCTATACAGTAGGAGTTTAATCATCAGCTAGTAGACGTCCACTGTTGGACGAGGCTACCCCCTTAACTCGAGTGGGGGGGTCTTTCTTAGGCCGGTGAAATTACAGGCACATGAGACTTTTCATCTTAATGATTTAGGGTGACGGGTGCAGTACAGTGCCACGTAGGACGCGTCCTAGATGGACGTGACCTAAGAGCCGCTTGACATCAGAGAGCTGATTCTGGATTGATAAGTTTTTAGCACACAATTGACACGGACGTATGGTGTAGTGTAACAAGGAATTTGTATGGCGACACCGTTGAGCGCCCCTAGCATACACTCTGTGAACCACATTGAACAGAATTCCTCGTGGTCAAATCAGTTTGACCATTAAGTTTGACCAATAGGAAGGAACGCATTTTCCATACAAAAATCTGTGTTACACTACACCATGCATGTCAAACTCAAAGTCATTGGTGGGCCAAATGCCTAAAGACTATAGAATCAGTGGGCCGCAAAACCCAACCCTAAAGAAAACAAACTGTAGGGACTCTAAAAACTGTAGGGGGTTTAGGGGGGCAGTACTACCTACTATATATCTATATATACCTAGTAGGTAGTACTGCCCCCTATTCCCTAACTGAAAGCCATTCGGTGACTAACGTTTGACAAGTAAAATGACTATCAATTGACAATTCTTTAAGATAATTTTTCATATTCTTGCTTGTCAAACGTTAGTCACCGAGTGACTTTCAGTTAGGAAATAGGGGGGCAGGACGCTAATCGTTTATTTAATAATTACCTAATAGTAAAATTACAGAAAAATATATTATAATAATGTTCTTAAAATTGAATCGGGCCGCAGTCCAAGCTGTAAAGGGCCGCATGTTTGACATGCTTGCACTACACCATACGTCCGTGTCAATTGCTTTCAAAACTTAGAATCAGCTCTCAGGTGGGCCTCAAACCAGTTCCGTCATTTCTTCATCAGCTGGTAGACATTCACTGCTGGACGAAGATACTCCATAGAATATGAGGGTTTCTCCATAACCACCTCGCTTGGCTGGCGGATTGGTGATGGCAGTTTTAATGTTAAGTACTCAGATGGATGCTGCTGCCCATCCCCTGGCGTAATCCTTTAGTCTCTAACGACATCCATGGGCCTATTGTTAGAACGAGGCAAACACGGGCTTACAAAAAAAACTTACCTACTGTATTGTTATATGACAAAAATGTAGTTACAATTTGAGTACAAAAAGTTGGTTCTGAATTCTGCACGTCTAGTACGGGTTTTGATAGTTTTAGAAAACTATATGAAGTTTCGTTTCCTGCCATACATTTACTGACAGCGTCCTTAGTTTTTTTCTCGTTTTCGCTAGGGGCGCTGCAATTAAATGTATGGAAGGAAACGAAACTTCATATAGTTTTGTAAACTATCAAAACCCGTACTAAGCCCCCTGATTAAAATAACCTCTGCTTTATAATGAAATCTTATTTCGTTTGTAGGTTCATCTCGGCATCCGGCCACATCGTTGCGATATCTGCGACAAATCCTTCATATCTCCATGCGACGTAAAGGTTCACATCAAATACGTTCACAACAAAGTGCCTTGGCCGAAACGGGATAGAACCAAACGGGTAGAACCTAGCTTTATTCAGTACTAATGAAAAGCAAGTCATTTATCTTCGCGAGATGAAGGTTCACATCAAATACGTGCACAATAAAGACCTAAATTGTTACCACCTTTTTGGTTGGCACATAGAAAATGACTTTGGCATTATGCCCTCCATTTGTACATTTCTTTTTAGGTTTTGTGTGCAATAAAGTCTAAACAAACAAACAAAGTGACTTGGCCGAAACGGGATAGAACCAAACGGGCAGAACCTAGCTTTACTATGCACCTACCCACTGGTTTATTTTATATTTTAATATAGTGAAATTTAAACTATGATTAATATTTAATAAATGTGCATTTTTATACCAATTTGTAAGATAAAATAAATATTTTTACGTAATTTGTACTGATTTGATCTACATTTACCTAAGTAGTAGATACTACTTAATTGTAGGTACCCTTATCTTGTGCCGTAGTGTGTCCTGCCTAAGAATAGATCCCTCCATCTCCTCCATGTTTCCGTCTTAGTTCCCGTAGGGTTACCTAACTGGAGGTTAATAGACCTCCTTACATCCACTCCTCTTTCAGGAACTGAGACCAAGCCATGGAATATTGGTATTCATTCTTCCATGGCTTTACCTCAGAATAATGATAATCATTATTCTGAGGGCTTTACTCAACTTTTCCAACCTAGGTCCGTAAAGCGGCTTTGTTTGAAGGTCAGCCAGTTGACCAGGGTTAGATTTAGGTCTGTTGAAAACGATAGCACCAAAATTTTGAAAGGATACCTAGTATTTGGGATAAATTTATAGGTAGTAACGCTTCAATAATTTAACATAATAGTCATTAAAACCAGTCATCAGTTTATGCTAAATTTACTCCCCGTGATCACGGGGAGTAAATTTCCCGTAAATAGTTCATCGATGACAAATATTTATAATCTTTTTGATGTGCAATGAAGTATAGATGTACCTCGAGACAAATCACGTCAATGATTAGACTGAAAGCTTATATTATCAATTTTTACCTTATTTTTTGTGTTATTATAAGCTTATTTTATATGTAAAAAACACCAGTACTAATTTTTTTTTGTTTTATTCCTCCTCCAGGGTCGGATCATGTTGGACTATTATTCTTCCAAGGCTCGGACACTGGCAGAATTGTGACAGCTAGCCACAGATGCCATAAACTAAGAAATTAAGTGAAATAATAATAAATAAAATATGTGTACTACTAGATTTTGTGTTTGTGTTGTGTGCAACCTAACATTATTAGCGAGCGTTTAGTTTATTTTCTGTTTTGTTTGCTTTGTTTGTTATTTCACGATTCCATCCAGCCATGCGTTTTTTGATAAGATAAAACCGGGCACTCGTGTCGTCGTATAAAATAACTACTATGATAAGAAGGCTTGACCCAAGCCAAAGGTCTTCCTAAGATCAGTGTCTAAATGCAAAAAATATAATAAATTGTGAAAGAATGTCTAATCTTGGACCGGTAAGAAATCCCAATATTTTTATTTGCTTCCTTTTTTCGGACTAGGAAGAGATGGTCCTGTAGACGAAGTGCTAAGACTTGTACCTACTGGTTAACTCAAGTTTATTTTCACTTACAATACAATAGGTACATATTGTAACAATAGGTACATATTGTAACAATACAATACATATTGTAACAATACATATACCACTTATACCACTGCCAACAATCTCAATAGTCTCACTCACCTCTCATTATGTAGGTACATGTAATATTATATATTTCCTTTGCATAATATAACCACTGCACTTCGTCCACCGGACACTGAGAATAATAGACTCTGGCCTTGTTTGGATGCACATTCCCTTGTAGTATTGAAAAATTATTATAGTGGAACTGGAACGCAGGCATAACATAATACCCAACAGTCACATACATATTACATAGTCCTGATTCCACACTAGGATTCCGTGTCGTGGGTATTAGGACTACGAGTACCATGGTACCAAAACACCCAAACCCGAAACAAATATTAGCAGATCATGCAAACATTTGTCCTGCAGCGGAAATCGAACCCGCACCTCTTGCGTCTCAGCCAGTTACTCGCCCACTGCGCCACGGAGGTTGTCAACTCAGAATGGCCTGGCCTCTGCAACCAACAAGAGATTTACGATGTTCAGGAGTTAAAAGCTTTAAATATTCCAAAATTCATAAAAAGCTCTTTAGTTTGATATGTTACATGATACCTACATTCGACACAAGTATTTTTTTTCTAGTTTGTCCCCCTAATTTAAACCCCGAAATCAGAATTTGTTTATTTAAATTATTTACTTAATTCAATTAAATGTGAATGTGCAGTGATTTAAATATATATTGTAATTTTTTATTTTTTAATCCAGGAATATCCGCGTAACCTAATTCCAGAGCTCTGCAAGCAGTTCTACCATTTAGGATGGGTTACTGGTACAGGAGGTGGAATCTCTATCAAAGAAGGGTAAGCCTACTGTTACTGTTTGATATGTGGAACATTCCTTTGTTAAACATGGAAGAGCAACGACGCCCTGCCATCATACAGTGCGAACTAGTACGGAGAGTTGTCACTTTACCATGACCGTGCCACCTATCACGGCAGCTAACATGTACTGTACTACCTATCTATAAGGAACTTCAAGATTTCTTGATAAAGAATGTAAAATAAAACAAACATGCCACCATTTCTAATAGTGCATTGATATCTGAAAGAATTAATAAGCTCTTTATGAGCTAGTGGACAACTACTACACACAAAATGAAAATGTGAATGAGAAATGTGGCTAATTAGCCATAATCACCACTCTTGGCAGGCGGATTGGTGGTTATGTACTCATTTAGATGCTGCTGCCCATCACGTAATCACTGCAAAGTCCCAATAAGAAAGGTGGTCTCGGCCTGAGAATAGGACTCCTCCAACACCTCATGTGGATGTTGCCCAATATGACTACACAAACATAGATTTATGATATTGATCTTAGCCAAAGTGTAGGTAAGGTAAGTACCTATTACAATGCCTCTTATTTTAGTAGCCTTTTTGTAAAGATAAAAATCTATGATTGTAAAAAGAGGTATGTAAATTTATTTTCAGAAACAAAATCTACATAGCACCTTCCGGAGTTCAGAAAGAGCGCATGCAAAATGATGACATGTTTGTGCAGACCATTGATGATGAGGACTTGGAGTTACCACCACCGGAGAAACAGTATGTGCTCAGATATAACTTAAGGTGCAGGCTCGATTGCCGTTCTGGGACGAGTGTTTGATGATCAGCAAATATTTGTTCTGGAGTCTCGGTGATGTGGTGCCATCGGTTGGATGGAGGCAGCTTAAGTCTTCGTCGTGGCCTTTTGTATAGGCTGATGTTGATGAGGATGACATAAATAGAGCCACTAACATCCAAAAAACTTACTTTAATATTTGACTAGTTGACGGCTAAGCTTTACTGGCAGATTGTGTATTTAATCCTGAGCTTTGCTCAGGAACTGGGGTTCTTAAAAACATATTAAATATAAATATAAATAAAATCACACTGACAACTGCCAAGTCAGGTCACAAAATTATAATTGGGGCGTTAATCTATTTTTTATTTGGAATTCCAGGCTAAAGAAAAGTCAATGCACTCCGCTGTTCATGCTGGCCTACCGAGAGAGGGGCGCAGGAGCCGTCATACATACACACTCGCCTCACGCAGTGCGCTGCACACTGTTGTATGACAAGGAGTTTGTCATCACACACCAGGAGATGATCAAGGTAAAGAAGTCAATGTACTCCGCTATGAGGAGTCTATGTACTCCACTATTAGGCGTCGACATACTCCGCTGTACTCCATTATTAGGCGTCGACGTACTCCGCTATGAGGAGTCGATGTACTCCGCTATTAGGAGTCGATGTACGCCACTATCAAGAGTACTCCGCTATAAGGAGTCAATGACGACCTCTGTGGCGCGGCGGGTGAAGGTTCGCTTGCGACGCAGGAGGTTGCGGGTTCGATTCCCGCCTCGGAACTAATATTTGTACGATCTGCAGATATTTGTTCAGGGTGTTCTGGGTATTTTTCTATGCATAATAAAAACTATCTATCTATGTAGCGTATTGTATTAAGTATATCAGTTATCTAGTACCCATAACACAAGCTCTGCTTAGCTTGGGGCTATATAATGTTGTGTGAAATGTCTTCAGCATTTATTTTTCATTTTATTATTTAATGTACTCCACTATATTAGGCGTCGACGTACTCCGCTATGAGGAGTCGATGTACGGCTATTAAGAGTCGATGTACTCCGCTATTAAGACTCTATGTACTCTGCTATTAGGAGTCGATATACTCTGTTATTAAGAGCTAACGTACTCCACTATTGAGTTGTGTTATGTTGTTGCCACTGTCCTATCCTGGAAAACTAACCACTGTTGTGGATGGATTTATGAAAAAGAGTGATGGGCATGGTACATTCTAACGTTAACGCTTTATAAGCAGATCATGCAAACGTCAACAGAAAACGTACTGATAAAATATATAGCCAAAAGTTTACGTTATTAACGTTATTACGTTTATTTTAATTTCAGGGTATCCACGATGCGTCTCTGGGCCGTTATCTCCGCTATGATGAGAAGCTCATAGTCCCCATTATCGAGAACACACCCTTCGAGCGAGACCTGGCTGGCAGCATGGCTGAGGCACTGAGGAGGTACCCCGGCACAAGTGCCGTGCTTGTGAGGAGACATGGGGTCTACGTATGGGGGCAATCCTGGCAGCAAGCTAAGACTATGTGAGCATCTACTGTACTCTCATCTCATGTAACGGTTGCAGGAAATAAATAAATAAATGCTGGACATTTTACACAACAGTATCTAGCCCCAAGCTAAGCAGAGCTTGTATTATGGGTACTAGATAACTGATATACTCAATACAATACATTACATAGATAGATATTTTTATTATACATAGAAAATACCCAGAACACCCTGAACAAATATCTGCAGATCGTACAAATATTTGTTCCGAGACGGGAATCGAACCCGCAACCTCCTGCGTCGCAGGCGAAACTTCGCTCGCCACGCCACGGAGGTCTTCGACTAGTTGAATGGAGGCAGATTAGGAGCATTCGTCGTGTTGTCTTGGAGATCTATGCCAGGATTTAGTCCAAGGTATAGTTAGGGACATACCGTTCAGGAGCATGTACCTAGGTAGGTACCTAAAACAAAAATTTGAAGACATGTTCATGGAAGTTGCCTCCGCACTAAGACCTTTCAGCACACTGGTTCATCCACACTGACAAGACCCTTTCCAGGCCATCGCTTTTAACGATTAAGCCGTAATTGTTTTATGATAATTTGCAAGTCATCGTTGATAGAGGAAGTCGGTGGATGGAGGCGGCTTCAGACCGTTCGTCGTGGCATTCTGTGGGGCCTATGTCTAGCAGTGGACTTCTACAGGCTGATAATGATGATAAGATAATAATATGAAAGCAGTTACCGTAGCCTATGAACGCCTGTAACACCAGAGGCATCAAACGCGCGCTGCCGACCCTGAGACATAAAGATGAAAAGTCTCATGTGCCTGTAATTTCACCGGCACCGGTGTTTCTAACCGAAACACAGCAATGCGAACACTATTGCTTGGCGGCAGAAATAGGTACGGTGGTAGTACTTCCCCGGACGAACTCTTTCACAAGAAGTTAAAACACGTAACACGTAAGTTAAACGTAATATGACACTTCATATTACGACATAAAAAAATCGTTTATGTTGGTTTAATGATTCCTAAACACGAAACACACACGAAAACACATGAAAAATATTTTTTATGACTTCAACAAATAATGACAACAGTTACCCAAACAATGTTGGGTTTATCTGTACCATTTCTGTCTTTTTGCGAATCTGTCTTTATGAGAATCTGCCCTAATGCGAATATGTCTTTTTAACCGACTTCACAAAAAGGAGGAGGTTCTTAATACGGTTGTATTTTTTTTTTTTTTAATGTTTGTTACCTCATATTATTATCTCCGGCGTTTATGAACCGATTTGGAAAATTATTTTTTTATTTGAATAGATACACTTCCAGATTGATCCCTTTTTCAGAATCCAGTTCTGATGATGGAATCCATGAGGAATTGAGGGAACTCCTCAAATATTGTAGGCATAGGTACATATGACGATTTTGATATTTTCAACAACAAACCAAGCGTTTGCATTCAGAAAGTATCATGGTTCTTTCATATTTTTTTTTCATCCAAATATTTAGTCGAATACAATGGCGGAAGTCGGTTTTTTAAATGAAAAGTTATTGAGAATCTGTCCTTATGCGAACAAAGAGTTTCAAATTTATAATCAAGTACCTACACTTATATTCATAGATAAGTGGGATAGACCCCCTGTTGGCTGTTAGTTTATGTTATATTGTTTCGTATTTCAGGACTGAATGCTTCGACTACTTGTTTGAAATGGCTGTGGAGATGAAGAAACTGGGGTTGGACCCTGGTTTTAACCCAGAAACTGGTAAAAGCGCCCTCAACGAAAAGTGATTTCGTAAGTCAGTTTTATACCAAAACTTAGGCCATGTATCCATCAAAGCAGAACGGACAGAGATAACCTGTGCCAAGTAGTCTGTGCAGAAAGACGGAGATGTTAGCATGAGGAAGATTGGAAGTATTCTTGTTAAGATATAATGAGACAGTGTGGCAAAAAAAAGTTTGTAATTAAGCACTGCCACGGTCCTATAGCTTTCTGCCCAGACCGTAATTTTAAGTACTTAATCTTGTTGGGTAATTGATTTTACAAATGCTCCGGTATACTTTAGTGTATACAGGCCTTTATTGTTATTCTACTCTAGTGATAAACCTAAATCGAATATTTTGATTATTATGTAAATAAAATATTTTTTTATGATAAATTTGGTTTTTAAATGGCCTGGGGCATCTAATATTTTTTATTTTATTAAATGTATCAAGATTGTTGTCGAGACAGTGTGGCATACAACAAATTAGTAATTAAGCACTGCCTATAGCTTTCTGCTAAGAGAGTTAAGTAATCTTATTGAATCGAATCAAATTAAATCGAATATTTGAATAGAAATACATTTCATACAGAATCCAATGTTTTAATTAAATACACTTAATGTAACATGCCTTCCTCTCTCAATAACTCTGCGACGATACTTTGAGAAATCGCAGTTATCTCTCTTGCCCTCGTATTATCTACCTCTCTCTTGTGGACAGTCCGCCTACTTATACCGTGTACACTCGACTTACATTTCTTCAAAATGAGATCCTTGACTTCATGGAGTTCTTCTTTTGATAAGAAATTCGTATTATTTCCTTCAAAGTTCAGATAATCCATAGTAGCAATTTCATACAAAGTGAGGAGATCTATTGTTTTTTTGTCCTTCTTAGAGATGATTTCATTTCGTCGTAATACTTTCCGTAAGTCGTCGAGATAAGGTCGGTTCTCGGCTATCTTGCTGTCGATAATTTCGACCTCTCTTTCGCTGAGTTTCTGGAGATCTTCGAAGGCTATGTTAAATTTGTTCTTGACTATGTACGGGGTTTCTTTCAGAGGATTTTCTATAAGAAAACAAACGTTTAGGGACGAATCTAAGCATCGTCAGTTTTTCGCGGATTAACTTTAAAGACTGCCTTGTAGCGTTTTGGCAGGCGTGGCGCACTCCGTGCTTTCGGTTTAAAGCTACAAGTACCCGGGCCGCCCGGCAAGCCGGGTTTATTTAGTAAGGTGTGTCGCGCGCGATCGACCTGACGCGCGCCTTAAGCCCGATTTACACGTTAACAAGTACAGTAGCGAGTTAAGAACTCAGTCAGTTAAGTAATAAGTAGTAAGTATAGTTCAAACCTAGGCGAGTGCAAGTCATAAGTTGCCTAACAATATAATAATAATAGCCTCACAAATTTTTATGATAGCCGCATCTCTTGCTTGTTTTATACGATAAGTGTTGCATTTTGCATTGTACAAACACTCATGTTTCAAGTACTCTTGGACAAAAGTAACCGTAGTGTTTTCCGACCATTTCATTTTCAATTCAAATTCAAGAAAACAACAACACGTTTCTATGCGGCCGCTTTGTGCGAACTTGTGAACTGTACTAAACTCGCCCGTCTACATGCCGGCCAGTTAAGTTGGCGGGGCGCGGGAGACGCGAGACAGGGGGCTACTTCGCACTGGACTCGCCAAAAAATAGGATCGCGATCTATTCAACTCAACTTAATCAACAACTTACTACTTAACTCGCTTTTGCCGTTCAAACAACATTAACAACTTTACTCGCCGATGACGCAAGTTAACTCGATACTGTACTTGTTGACGTGTAAATCGGGCTTTACGCTAACAAAAAAAGTAATTCGTATAGATTTTTAAGTTCGTCACTAGTCGTCAACCCTTACGAACCGCGTCACTCCGCGCCAGATAGCGACAGAGTTACGCGTTAGAAGAGAGCGGAAATGTTTAGGTGAATATCGCGATATAGGCACTAAGCGCTTATGCGATTGAACTTTGTTGCGTCCCAGCAAAAGTAGCTATTTATATAAATTTGTTTGTGAAGTGAGCCTTCTGTACTGTCTTTATTCTGTGGTTTTGGTGCAAAACTCTACTCGTTTGGCAATTTCTTTGTTGCAGACACCAAACTAGACACAACAAAAAGTAATTTTTAGAAAAAAAACGACTACTTTCAAAGGAGATGGGATGAAGGGGATATCCTCTAATTCATAGTGGGGGCGATAAAATCTGCACTGATCCCGCATTGGGATGTATTTGCCCAAGCAAACCCCAGCCAGCACAACTCCTTGAAATAACGGAGGAATGTGTTAGCAGCACTGCTCCAGAAACCCTGACTGTTGTATATGAAGTGATACAGGTGCTGTTCAACTCCTGCAGGGCGATTCTAAAACGTCGGAAACGTTTTCGATCGGTTTCGTTAGTTTTTCACTTCTATGTGGTAAGTAACTAAAACAATAAAATTTTCTAACAATTTTCAATATACAATAATCATCAATTTCAGTTATTATTATTTTTTTGTTAGAAAATTGTTTTAGTTTATGTGGTAAGTAACTAAAACAATTTTCTCTAGTAAAACACAGTACTTACCACATCGAAATGAAAAACTAACGAATCCGATCGGAAACGTTTCCGACGTTTTGAATTGCCCTGCTGGCATCCCATTTTTGGCTTCAATTGTGGCTGTCATCACCATCATCAGCCAGTAAAAGTCCACTGGTGGGCATAAGCCTCCCTAATATAATGCTACGACGAATGGTCTTGATCCGCCTCCATCCACCGATTTCCTTCTACCTTTATAATTCTAGTCCATTGAGGCCTTCCTTTACTGCGTCGCCGGTTTGTGTCGCCACTCGAAAAGCAAACAAGCATACGGCCCACCTGATGGAAAGCGTATTACCTAATGGTTGTCAGTTTTTGCGATATGCTATATGACCTGCCTATTGCCACTTCTACTTGGTAATTGTGGCTGTGTAGTATAGTGTAATTCCTCCATTCCATGGGGATGATATCGTTATGGGTATGGTATGCATGATAATCATAAAAAAATTACCATTGGCTGCATCGTACACCGGCCTGATAGAAAAGAATGCTCGCATGACCTGAACCGGCCTTGTACTGTTTACCGTTTGGTCGAAGACATCATACTCCACGCAAACAACCTGACGATAGAATACAGATTATTTACCCAGAACACAGTATTTGCCGGCACGCACAGTATCTGCCAGTATACACAGTATTTTCTAGTACAAACAGTATTTGCCAGTACGCATAGAAGTAGCTAGCATGCACAGTTATGGCCAGCATGCACAGTATTTTACAGTCAGTACGCACAGTATTAGGCAGCATGCACAATATTTGTCAGTACGCACAGTATTAGCCAGCATGCATAGAAGTAGCTAGCATGCACAGTTATGGTCAGCATGCACAGTATTTGACAGTCAGTACGCACAGTATTTGTCAGTATGCACAGTATTAGCCAGCATGCACAGTAGTAGCCAGCATGCACATTATTTGACAGTCAGTACGCACAGTATTAAGAAGCATGCACAATATTGGCCAGTGCGCACAGAATTAGCTAGCATGCACAGTAGTAGCTAGCATGCACAGTAGTAGCCAGCATGTACAGTATTTGACAGTCAGTACGCACATTATTTGCCAGTACGCACAGTATTAGCCTGTATAAAGCGTAATTAAAATTTTTGTGAGCGTTATGTGCAAAGGCCCTTATACACTGCTTATTATAATGTAACTCCTTCAGGTAGGTATATATATGGTCGCGCAACGAGTTATGAGCGCTTGGCGAAAGTGGTGGGGTTGATTGCGCATGTGACCTCTCTCTCTCTCCCGTCGTGCCTCTTTATACAGACCCAAAAAAATCATTGAAGGTCAGCGCTCATAACTGGTTGCGCGACCTATTACTCGTTAATCGACCTCTTACTACGTTGCTCGTTTAAAGAACAGCGGGATAAAGTTAACCTTTTCGTCAAGTTTCCTCAGCTCCACGTTTTTCTCCTTGTACCTGCTGAACTTCTCCGCTATGATCTTCACGCGCGGCACTTCGGGAATGTAGATATTTTTGGATAGGTTTAGGTACTGAGTCAGTGTTTCTAAACATCAAAATTTATAAAATTTTAATAAGTAGCAGATTCCTAGCCTATAATGATACCGTCACGTCGGGCTTTGAAATCATAGCGTATGAATGTAAAGCTGGGATATTGTGGATGTTGTAAAAGCTGACTACATCAGGGGATGGGCAGCAGCATCCGCCCGAGAACTAAAGACCAAACTGTGATCACTAATGTCTAACCAATAGGTACCAACTACCAAGGTCTAAGTAGGTACAGGTATAGGTCGCGCAACGAGTTTTGAGCGCTCGGCGAAAGTGGTGGGGTTGATTGCGCAAGTGTACATGTGTGCGCGTCTGTATCTAGGGAGCGCGAGACGCGAGTGCGGGGCGCGCAGTACGGGAAGGCGACTGATCAACCAATACGCGCCGGCGCTGGCCGTCTTTCCCGTCGCACCTCTCTCCCCCCGCTAAACAGACCCAAAAAATTACTACTGCACATTGAAGGTCAGAGCTCATAACTCGCTGCGCGACCTGTACGTATATGTAAGGACATTTCCACTCACGTCGCTGGAGCAATGCTACGCCGGACTTTGGAGGCCTCGCATATCGCGGAGGCCTGGGCGACCGATTTATTTACCTTCGTCTTTACCCTGAAGAATTAACTTATCAATATCATCTGCTTTGTCCACACTCTGCCACTGAGCGCCGTCGGCTGTCTTCACGAACGACAACGGATCTGTGTACTGCGAGCTGTTCTCCACCTTATGGTTGCTACCGCAGATCATTTTACGCAACTCCTGAAGCTGAGTTATGGGGTCAGGGACTATGGAATCGTAGACGTACTCTTCTATCAGAACGCGCTGTTAGTGAAAATAACAATATTATTACTAGTGGTTTGGTTCGCCCCGAACTGTGACCTCGCGAGTATACGCGATGTGTGTAAGTTACATGAGGGGATGGGCAGCAGCATCCACCTGAGTACTTAACATGAATACTGCGATCACCAACCCGCCTGCCAAGAGTGCTGGTGATTTAAAAAAAATAGCAAAATGATATTAAAAAATAACTAACCACTACTGGATGAGGCCTCCCCCATGAATTCAATTATTTATTTGGGAAGGCCTCGTCCAGAAGTTGACGTTTAAAGGCTGGTGATGATGATAGTTATTTTTCTCTGTTTGGTTCTGAATATCTCAATAACCCCCTGACCGATCTAGCTCATAGCCTTGCCTTCAAATTGTACTAATACTATCTACCTATTACCAAACTTCATGAAGCGAACAAGATAAGGACCGAGGCCCAATTCACTTACTAAAAAATAGTTAAAATAGAGTTCGGATCATGTTTCGATCTTGTGTCGATGTCTTAAATGTGATAAATGGTATACTCTTAACTTAAAATACAACACTGTAATGTGATTATATCGACATCCGAAACTTGAACGATTTGAACTTGAACAAACATCGTAGGTACGAAACCTACGATGGATAGGCGCGTCCTTGGTAGGACGTGGCCTTTGAGGTAATGCGATGGTGTAGGCTGAGGTTCGCGTTTGAAAAATATGTAAATGTATCATCATCATCATCATCATCAGCCTATAGAAGTCTACTCCTGCGTATGTCCTCCCCATTAGAATGCCACGACGAACGGTCTTGCGCTGCCTCCATCCACCGACTTCCTGTGACGTTTAATAATGTCTTTAGTCCATCGAATGGAGGGCCTTCCTCTACCGCGTCGTCCGGTTTGTGGTCGCCACTCGAGAACCTTTATTCACCAACGGTAATTCTTCGAGCTATATGACCTGCCCATTGCCACTTCAACTAATAATAAATAATATAATAATAATATTTATACAGGATGTAAAAGGACAGCTCCCGAATACTGAAGGTACCGGTAAAGCTACCTATATCATAGCTATATATAACTTTTCATTTAAAAAACCGACTTCCGCCATAGTATTTGACAAAATATTTGGATGAAAAAAAAATGATGAAAGAACCGATGAAGAAATGGTGAAAGGATTATTATACTTTTTGAATGCGAATGCTTGGTTTGTTGTTGAAAATATCAAAATCGCCATATGTATGCCTACAATATTTGTGGAGTTCCCTCAATTCCTCATGGATCCCATCATCAGAACTGGATTTTGAAAAAATGGGACCAATCTGGAAGTATATCTATACAAATAAAAAAAGAATTTTCCAAATCGGTTCATAAACGCCGGAGATATGCGGTAACAAACATAAAAAAAAAATGCAGCCGAATTGAGAACCTCCTCCTTTTTTGGGAAGTCGGTTAAAAATAGCGCGAGTTCACAAAGCGTAACGGCTGCGCGAGTTCAACGCTCCCGGTCAGCTGATCGACGCGTTGCGCCAGTATTACTTAGATGGTTTTCATTGCTTTTTTGACGTTTTTATTTATTTAAACGTGTTTTTACTGATCGAAATTAGGTTTTTGTGTTCAGAATCATGGTCTGAGTGCACTATTTCAGGTTTCGGGAGTAGCCTTTTTACACCCGTTATATTGATATAATAACAAATTAGCGCTGCTGTGAGTTTACTATCAGCGAGTCATATTATTACCTCATCGGTCAGTTGTCCGGTCTCCATCTGGTCAGGGCTAATATAGCAAGATCGATGCATCTTTGCTGGTTTTGCCTTTATCTCTTTTTTCAAAGACCTGTACATCATATCACCAACATTATTACTTCATCATCAGCCTGTAGAAGACCACTGCTGGGCATGGCCTCTTCCATAGAATACCACGAACGATTTCGAGCCGTCTCCACCCACCGACTATCAGTGGCCTTTATAATTTCCTTGGTCTATCCCAATCTTGGCCTTGCTGTACTGTGTCGTCCAGTTTGTGGTCGCCTCTTGAGAACCATTGTTCCCCAATTGTTGCTAGTTCTACAAGCTTCATAATATATATATGCTAATTCTACTTACCTATTCTTGTTTGATCTATAACATTTATTCAAATCATTACTATTGTAACATAACTTTTCATTTAAAAAACCGACTTCCGCCATTGTATTCGACTAAAATATTTGAATGAAAAAAAAATTATGAAAGAACCATAGTGGTGAAAGGACTATGATACTTTTTGAATGCAAATGCTTGGTTTGTTGCTGAAAATGTCAAAATCGCCATATGTATGCCTACAATATTTGAGGAGTTCCCTCAATTCCTCATGGATCCCATCATCAGAACTGGATTCTGAAAAAAATGGGACCAATCTGGAAGTATATCTATTCAAATAAAAAAAGAATTTTCCAAATCTGTTTATAAACGCCGGAGATATGCGGTAACAAACAATAAAAAATAAAAAAAAAATTACAACCGAATTGAGAACCTCCTGCTTTTTTGGGAAGTCGGTTAAAAGGTACCAAAAGTAGGAATAACACGCTTCTCTTTGAAAGATGTAGAAACACATTGATTTTGACACATGAATTTTGTTAAAAGTTTATTTTCTAAAAATCCAAAATCCCTAGACAATTTTTCTTGCTTGCTTCCTTATAGTTGGTTAATATTGTCTTGCAAAGTTATCCGAAATATAATATTTTTAACCGACTTCTAAAAAAGGAGAGAGTTTCTCAATTCGGTTATAATTTTTTTTTTAAGCCGGAATCCCAATTCTCTGATTTAAAATACATTTCAATCACAATATAATCTCGTGTCAGTCGCACTGCCACGTAGTAACTATTACTTAATCTTCGCATGCGAAGTAAATACGTGACGTGCGACTGACACGAGATTATATTGTGCTTGGAATGTTTTTAAAATTTAGTGAATTGGGCCTCAGATCTTCGTCATAAAACGTAGATGAAAATTTATTTACGTTATATATAAACTAAGATATACTCAAATAAATATCATAAGGTTCACCACAGGTCGATATTCTTAGACAGAACATACCACGGCCAATAATAATAAAATAACCTACCTTGGAGGGAACACCTCCTCCACACCATCAACTCCTTGTTTTGACCGAAATCCCCTGAGCCCGCTCTCACTGCAGTCGTTTTTCTTTGTAACTTTTCCATACTTGCGTTGGTTTCTGTTCATTTTATGTTTATATTCATATTTTACGGTGAATTTTGATCATATTTTCTGGGACTTTTAAAAAGTACCCTGTGGCATTTTACTTTGATTGATACCAGTCAGAACAGTAATGTGACAGTAATATTGTACTCATGGCTATGCATGGAAGTAATAAGTACTACGTACAACAGTACTTATTACTTCCATGTGGCTATGATATGGATTTTAGTCTTTGAGTCAGAATGCTTTGAAAAAGTTTGAACTACTTAAAAACTTTTTGTTTCGGCAAAGCTTTATACAGGGTGTTTGGCGCATGGACCGACAGGATTTTTTGGGGGGTTTTTTGGAGTCATGGGCTTGTTTTCCCCGATAGGATAGAGATGTCCTAAGTGTCTCGGTCGTTTAAATATGTTATTTTTTATAAAAAAAAAACACCTATAATCTTGCCTTTAAATCGTCTTAACTTTTTTGTTTGTGGTTGTAACACCATAAAATAACGTATGCTTGTATTCTGCAATGTATTTTCATTCTAAATAAATCAACATTTGATACAATTCATAGCAAAAAAAAAACTTATGAGCTTTCAAAGTGGTAAATCTGTGTAAATGCTATGAAAAGTGACAAATTATAAATTCATTTAAAAAAAAAACTAAAAGCCATTTCTTATTTAGTTTTCTTTTAAAAAGTTTTTTATTTACCTTTCCAACGATATACTACATGACAGAAATCATTCATCAGGGGTTGACATAAGAGATACTTGGTTGGTCAAGATAAAGAAAATATTTTTTTTATGTTATTTTGTTTTTATTGAATTTAAATTACAACATTTGCTCAAATTGGCCTCCCCACACTTTTTGCATGCGCGACACCTTTTTCTGATTTCTGTGGTTGTGGTTAGAAGCCGCATTTCATCTTTAATTTTTACAAGCGGCGTAATGTGCCGGACAGCTGTCATTTAGGAAAACAATTGGCACATCTTTTAAAATTAGAAATGGCTTTTAGTTTTTTTAAAATGAATTTAGAAGTTGTCACTTTTCATAGAAATTACACAGATTTTCCAATTTGAAAGCTCATAAGTTTTTTTTGCTATGAAATGTATCAAATGTTGTTTTATTTTGAATTATAACACATCGCAGAATACAAGCATAAGTTATTTTGTGGTATTACAACCACAAACAAAAAAGTTATGATGATTTAAAGGCAAGATTATGGGTGATTTAATTTTTTTTATAAAAAATAACATATTTAAACGACCGAGACACTTAGGACATGGGCTCTATCAGGGAAAACAAGAGCATGACTTCCCCATCCCCCCCAAAAATGTTGTCGGTCCATGCGCCAAACACCCTGTATAATGCCAAGGGGATTTTTTTATACGTACCGTACGCCCCCCAATTCCCTAGCTGAAAGTCACTCAGTGACTAACGTTTGACAAGTAGAATGACCATCATAAAAACAAAAAAAAAATGTAGAATTCTCAATTGATGGTAATTTTACTTGTCAAACGTTGGTCACTGAGTGACTTTCAAGTAGGGAATAGGGGGGCTGGAAGGCGCCGTATGTTACTAAAAACGTAACGTTGTACTATAAATAAATAAATAAATGCTGGACAATTCACACAACATTATCTAGCCCCAAGCTTCTTCCATGCCCCAAGCTAAACAGAGCTTCTGTTATGGGTACTAGATAACTGATATACTTAATACAATACATTACATAGATAGATATTTTTTATAATACATAGAAAAATACCCAGAACACCCTGAACAAATATCTGCAGAACGTAGGTACAAATATTTGTTCCGAGACAGGAATCGAACCCGCAACCTCCTGCGTCGCAAGCAAACCTTCTCCCGCCGCGCTACAGAGGTCGTCAAAAATATTTAGAAAAATATGTACTGCACGATCCTTATTAGTGTATAATGCACATTTAATTTTATTCTATCCATAGAAGAATTTCTTCTTCCATGGATCAGCAGTAGTTTTTTTTTTAAATCTCAAATTATACGTCATTCAAATGAAAACCAAAGAGAACAAAAATCACTACGTTTAAAAACAAAATTCAGAAAATTCTGAAAATTCCAGCAAATTTTTTGGAAATAATATAAAAATTTTCACTGTGAACACAGAACATGACAAAGAAAATTTAAAGTTCAATATTTTACTAGGTACTTACTTAAACTTAAAATTTTGACCTACTTTAACCTCCACTCGACTTTCTGATAAGTTTAAATTGATTGTGAGTCTTCTCAAAATTTCCGAGTTTAAGTACCAGTAAAATTTTCAAAATGCATGAGGTACCAAATTGCTTGAATCGCCGCTACAAGGCTCTAGACGAGCTGATCCAGGAGCTGAGCTACAAGTCTCCCCGAGGGTCCGAGACGGAGTACTCATCACAGCTTGAATCCAGCAACGACCCCGGCATCAAACTCATGTGCGAGTTTTGGAACATCTTGAAAGAAGATCCTGATTGTAATCTAACGGTAAGAACTTAATCACATCATCAGCTATGTGCATAAAATAGCGGAAGCAAGAGGCATCATCAGACTGTTTGTCGACTGGACATATGCCTTCCATTTAGAATGCCATGAAAAATGTTTTGGGCCTACCTTTGCTTGTCTCAAGACTTCCTGCGACCATTGCTATATCAATGGTCCACCGACTGGACCCGGACCACACACTGTAGAGTGACCCTTCGACATTTTGACGACCTCTGTGGCGTAGCGGGCGAATGAGATGCAAGAGGTTGCGGGTTCGATTCCAGCTGTGTGTTGACAAATGTTTGTATGATCTGCAAATATTTGTTCCGGGTCTGGGTGTTATGGTACCATGATACTTGAAGTTCCTGATACCCACGACACAGGGAATCCTGGTATGGGATTAAGACTACCTGTATGTGACTGTTGGGTGTTATGTTATGTATTTTGTGGTGTAAATTGGTGACTGTAGCAGAGACACTGACAAAGTCGTTCAGTGATCAGTTGATAAAGATGTTGTAGGATGCGTCCATTTTACAACTGCACACACTACTATTTAATTACGACAACATAAAATACCTACTTATTCCATAATCCACAAGGACTATTTTCGGTCAAGCTTTTGTCAAGTGCCAAGCCAAGTAAAAGCGGTGGAGGGGCGAGACTGGATGCACTCTCTACACACAGCCACGTGGAAATCCTGTCTTTATGGGACGTACGATAGTGAAGTGATTGAGCTTGATAGAACACTGTTAGTGTAGCCTGTCTGGCCGCTCCTGTCGCTGTAGTTGCAACGGGAACGGCAGCGACGATGAAGGAGCACCGTAACCCGACCGGAATGACGTCACCGAAGAACGCGTGATGACGCGGACACAAGCTCTCCCCCCGCCCTCGTGCCAGACGAGCCGAGAGGAGCGAGCTCAGAGACGCAGTGCGAGAAGGGACGCGGAGAGAGTGTAGCGCGGATCGCACTCACCCTGATGAAGACCCTCGACAAGGGTCGAAACCTGTTGGTGCTTCCACCAACATATAGGTACGTGAAAATTTCCCGTTTTACAAAATGAATACTATAATATATTATTCCAGCAACACGTGAAACAGCGCATGGGCCTGACTACTACCAGCAGTGTATTCCATCCCCAACGCTACACATGTTACATGGCCGGGAAAGGCAAGAGTTGCTGTTCGAACGACAAGAATGATAAGCCTGACAAGAGTGAAAATAAGAATGCGGAGGCTTTGAATAAGATACAAAAGTAAGCCGATCCATCCAATTAGTCGTTCAACCTTACCAACTAGTCATAATATCATCAACAAAAATGGCGTATTGATTAATGAGTAGGCTAATAAAACAAAACCATTCTGCCAACTAAGGATTCAACCATAATTATAATGTAAGGAAACCACGCTTCAGCATGGCGATTGTCACCACCAATCAAGGCAATTATATCCGCCAGCGCAGGAACCTGAGAATTCTCTGTTCTTATAGATCCCTCTGCACCTTGCTATCTGTAAAACCCATTGACTTATATATATTATATTATTATTATTACTAGCGTAAGGACATGACGGACGCGGGCTATGATACCGCCAACTCAAATGGTGCTAAAATAAGCTGAGTAGCACCAACGATACCTAATCAGACATCAGTCGGTGACGTAGGTCTAGGTACAAAGCACGCGAGCGGTGGTGTTTGTTTCCTATTTACATTAATTGTAAAACCACTATTTTCCGGACTGACACACGCAAACAAAAATTAAAGTCATCTGACAATCTCCTTGATACTCCCGAACATAGCACTTCTTTCCGTGGAAACTTTATTATTCCAATATAACTTTTGAAACTATCATGGTTATTAACATAATTATCACTAGAAACGGGATATTTACTATGATTTTTGAGCTTTATTGATTCCCGATATTTCGGCACAGTTTCATGCGCCAAGATCACGGGTAAAACTGAAGTCTCTGCGAGTAGATTTTTATTGTCATTGGTAGCCGTAACGAGATACCCTCTTTCTCACTCTTTTAAATCAATAAAGCTCAAAAATCATGGTAAATATCCCATTTCTAGTGATAATTCCATTATTCCATTTCGTCAAAATAAATTATTCTATAATCCGTAACGTACACGGGTCTTTAGTCGACAAGGACCGTTTTCTTACGTCAAGCTTGTGTCAAGTGTATATTAAAAGCGGTTGAGGGGCGTGCAGTTTTGACTAGACACACTCTAAGTAATACCATCTGCTCTACATAAACGATGAAGGAAAACTGAGGATACCGGAATGACCTAGAACCATAAATTTGAAGACATGTTATAGGTCGCGCAACGAGTTATGAGCGCTGACCTTCAATGCGCATTAGTAATTTTTTGGGTCTGTATAGAGAGGCGCGACGGGAGAGAGAGAGAGAGAGAGAGGACACATTCGCAATCAACCCCACCATACTTTCGCCGAGCGCTCATAACTGGTTGCGCGACCTATACCTATACGCCTATACCTATAATGTATGAAAATGGAGCAAATAATGTATGGAAAGGCAGATTCTCTGCTGATTCGCTCTGAATCACTTGACCTCACTGGTTCTTTTACCATAGGTCACAAGGTCCTTTTCAGGGCCAGCATACTTCAACCTAGTCAATGTCTTAACAGTGACCAAGAAAAAAAACAGAAACACGACAAACGGACAATTGGGTATTTGATTTGATGGTGAATTCGATTTAATTTCAGTTTGTGCTGTAAGAACTCGAAGTGCTCAGCTTCGAACCCTGTATCTCCGAGTCAGTCGGCGGCCAGTGGCTCATTACCGCTCAGCAAAGTGCTTTGCAATTTGAAGGAGGTTAGTATTTTTATGTTCCAGGGGTGCAATTTTTGAAAGTCATCGAGTGGCTAAACGTCAGTGAAATTGCCGTTTATTCCAAGATTTCCAAATTTCTATACATCTGAAACTCATAGATGACTAAAATTCTTATACCTATGATATTAATAAAAGTGCCGTAGAGCCTGACGAGCGATGACTTACGAGAGGCAGTAAATCTAAGTAGATTACAAAAAGATTTAATTGATCCTTTATGTGATTTCAATGAATAAAATACACCAGTTTTACAGGCGGCATCATTCGATAAGAAATGCAGCACTAAAATAACCGAACTAATGGGAACACAAAAGGACTTAATGGCTCAGATTGAACATTTGGAACATCGCGAGAAGGAAGGAGTCGAACTTTTGAAGCAAGCGGACTGCATGTGGTCTTGTATGGAGAATGCTTACAAGAAACGTATAGCAGAGTCTTTGGAGAAACAGAAGGAATTGATTAAACAGGTAAATTGGAAATATTAACCGGACCAATTTGACCGAAAATGCACAAACTAACCAACTAGCAGGTCGATTCTAAAACGTCGGAAACGTTTCCGATCGGATTCGTTAGTTTTTCAATTCGATGTGGTAAGTAAATAAAACAATTTTCTCTATACGATCGGAAACGTTTCCGACGTTTTAGAATCGCCTTGCTGATGTCCGTTCATCACCGTTCATCATGAATATTTTATCTTCCTACCTATTTTAAAAATATACTATCTACCTACCTACTGGCAGAAATGGTATACCTGTATCCATTGTACCTTTTCCTTTTTAACAACTAATCCTACAACAAGCTTATTAAAAATGAAAATGTTTGGAAGTTTTTACATAACAATAACATAATAAAATAAGACAGCAGGTGACACAACTGCTGGCCTGGCCCCCTGTTCCCTAACTGAAAGTCACTCGGTGACTACCGTTTTGACAAGTAAAATGACCATCAATTGTCAATTCTTAATGATAATTTTGAGCAATTGATGGTTATTTTACTTGTCATACGTTAGTCACCGAGTGACTTTCAGTTAGGGGGGCAGATTTCGAGCCTGTATTACTAAATCGGCTAGGTTCTTTTACAACCCGATATACCAATTGATTGTACCAAGCAAGCGAAGCAGCTAGCGGATGCCTGTTGGTTGATAAAGCAAATAAATGTGTTTCAAAATTACATTTCAGCTAAAAGATGTGGAAATAAGCAATGCCAAATGGCGCAAGAGTAAAAAAGACCTTGAGATACAAATGACCAGCATCAACAAATGCCAAAAAGAAATCACTGAAAAACTCAATCAGAAAAAAAATGATATCAAATGTATGGATATGGAGATCGATGACACCAGAAAACGAGTTGAGAGTTTTAAGAAGGATACTGATATCGCGAAGAATTCCCTGAGTCAGAAGAAAGAAGCTTCTGATGTAAGTACCTAATGCTACTGTTTTGCACTCCTAAACTTGGGCCTTAAGTAGGTACTGCTTGGCTTAAGTAATATTTATGGAATGGTATCACAAGGAGTTTATATAGTAAAATGTTTGTATTTACAGAGTAGAATAGCAAGCCTATCAGCCAAAGTGAATCTAATCAAGAAATCACTGGACGATGAAACTAACGTCAAAAACAACAAAGAACAAGACGGGAGCAAGTTCGTGAAGGAAGCGCGAGCCGACCTTCAGAAGATCTGTAGAGTTCTGCTTCTGAAGAAACTCGAGAACGAAGACCTTAAAGCAGAGGTTTAAATGTTTTTTTTCCATTCCCTAGTCTTTACTAAACTCAAAAGGCAAAAAAAGCTAAATCTAAATGCTTCTTTTTTATGCCTTTTTTGTTTTACAATAACTAGGAGACCAATCAACCAAAAAAGTAGTATTATAAATACAAGATGGTAACAAGTTCGTGAAAGACACAGCGAGAGTGAACTTACAGAAAATATGTAGTCTTCAGGAGCAACTGGAGAAATTTACCTTAGGGCTGAAGTTTTTGTGCTGTTTAGCTTTTTAAAAAGCTAAACAGGAAGACTTTCAAAATTTCAACATAAAAAAACAGTGTAAAACTGTGTTTTTTTTATCATTTTCATCATCATCATCATCATCCTGGTGTACGTCCACTGACCTCTGGCTGGTAAAGGCCATTGAATAACAGAGGGATTTGCCCTAATCACCACGCTTGGCAGGCGCGGGGGCCTTCCTCTACCCCGTCGTCTGGTTTGTGGTCGCCACCCGAGAACCTTTATTCCCTAACGGTTATCAGTTCTGCGAGCTATATGACCTGCCCAATGCAACTTCGACTTGCTAATTCTGAGAGCTATATCAGTGATCTTGGTTCTTCTACGGAGTAAGTCTTTGCACTAAGCAGAATGTCAAAATGATCCCAATTTGTTGCGTTCTCATTGCCATTTGCTAGGGCTATGGTATCATCTAAAATATGCGTCGTACGAATAGCACTCGGGCGAAGTCGTAGGGTTTCAGTCACGAGGATTCAGCTGTTCTTCTAATATTACAGAAAGAAGCCCTCCTCCAAGAAATAGACCTTTTAAACCAAACCGTGGACTTATGCAAGGACCGATGCACCAAAAAACAAGTGTCTATCCTCGATGACATCAAGAAGCTCGACGCTGAAATAGCCACATTCAGGATCAAATGCATCAGATGTCATCAGTGTACAGACACTGCTGATGTTAGGAAGTGCTGCACTGACTGCCCGAAATGCCTTGAAGAAAGGTATTCACCCTTTTAGCTCACTAAATCTCTCAACATTACCTTTTCTGGGTCATCATTATCAACACACTTCAACCTCAACAAGCTAGTCCTAGAGCAGGGTGAACGAGAAAGCCCCATTATACGAACGAACTCATTCTGTAAACTGCCCAAAAAAAAAACTGCTAAAGTCAGTTTCCCTTCAGTGGAATCATCTCATACAATATGAGTATGTTGGCTATAGCCTAGTGAGATTAGATTATGTGAATGTTGGTAACAATTGAGGTAGGTCTAATTCCAAATTCGTGTTGATGGTTGTGCGGTTATCATTAGGAACACATAAATTGGGTAGAACAACTAGTTGTGCTTACTAATTGGTCCACGAGGAAAACGTGTTTGATGACGTTGGTAAAAAATACGATAAGGAAACAAAATAAATTCTGCCAAGCTTTACAAAAAACTATTATATTCCACTAAGTTCAACTATTAGTACAACCAGTTGTTTATAATATAGTTGCCGTGGTGAAATAAGTATGAGTTTCATAGGGTCCATTCTGTCTAGGGAGAGCAGAACAGGTTATGTCCTAAAGAAATGGTTTGTTTGTGCCCGGGAACTGGGATTCTCGGTATGTTCGGTACTTTTGGTACCTGCTGCTAGATAGGTTTGTTTTTGATTAGATATTAGAGTCGAAATAGACGAGAAATGGCGGAAAAAATTTGGGACAGTTATAAAAATATTAAACGATGTAGGGCACCTAATTTAAATATGGTATAAACATGGATTTTGCCGTTGTATTTACTACCAAATACAACTGTATTTGGTAGGATAGGCAAAATAATAAAAAAATATTCATTTTTAAGTTCATAATGAACTCAAAAATTAATATTTTTTTTTGTTTTATTAAATAGACAGTTTTTCATTTCAAGGGACTGTATATACGAAGATGGTCATTGCGATCCTGATAGTACCATGGACTGCGTTTGTATGAGCGTCAAACAAAAGTTCCTAGATAACGTTTTCGATAACATGTACACGGTACTAGAGCGACAGACCAAAACCGGTCCTGGAAAAGCAGTGGCTGATGCGATTTTATGTTGTCTAAAACGAAGCATGAATGGGAAGCTCAATGATGAAACTAAGAAGATTTTGCAAGACTTTATACTGACTACAGTGAAGAAGAATTTGAATTTGACGATTATTGGCGGCGCTGTGAAGACTCGATGTGAGGTAAACTTAGCTTTTATCTGATTTCAACTAAAGACTTTGATGCATTATACGGTTTCTATGATTTGTACAAGGCATTTGATTGCGTAGGTACATTACGAAAAATAATTTAGAAAACTGAGAGTGTTGCCTTGACTTTTACTTCCTTCTGTCTCATCATACTTCTTTTTCTTTCTCAACACAACAAACAAAATTGTTCTCCGAGGTTAGTAATTATTGTGGTTGTGCCGCAGGGATCAATTCTCAGTCCATTATTGTTTTTAATCTACACTAAAAATGTTATATCGAGCCACTTGCCTAAACTTCAAAATACCTTCATATTTTAATTTTCGTTGTTTTTAGATGGATCCCGATACGTACAAGCAACTGATGCTGTGCCTGAAGCAAGTAAAGGCATTCAAACCACCGAAAGAGGATAAAGGGACAGTGGCTAAGAAGGTACTTTACGAATAATATAAAACTATACAATAACTATACTATACTGATGATGTCATCGGCATATCGAAGCTGAGTGATGTAAACGCCATTGATGCCTCACCCTTCTCTGCAATTGTATAGGATCCGTGCGGACGGACAGGCATAGGCGCCCTGCTGTACACACACTAACACTTCAGTATACTTCAGTAGTCGATCTAGTACCGCTGTAAAAACTGTAACACAGCCCAGCAGGGCGATTGTAAAACGTCGGAAACTTTTCCGATCGGATTCGTTAGTTTTTCATTTCAATGTGGTAAGTAACTTAAACAATTTTCTCTATTAAAACACAGTAAAAAACAATAAATATTGTATATTACTGTGTTTTACTAGAGAAAATTGTTTTAGTTACTTACCACATTGAAATGAAAAACTAACGAATCCGATCGGAAAAGTCTCGGCTGAATCGAAGGTTTTCTTGCAGTCCACAAACGCTAGAATAACTTAGAAGTAAATTTAAATAGGAAATATAAACATGCCAGTTAAACCCCAGAAAATTATCCCATATCATAGAACTGACTCTGCATATCCATGTTCTGTGAATCTGACGTTTTAATAAATGAATCCTAACTATATCATGTATCGTAGGAGTCGTGCCATCGTTGGGGCGGCACGAGCGAGTGTAACTGTCCCGGCGGGCCCAAAACCTGCATCTGCACGAAGCGCGCGCCACCCCTACCAACCAGGCCCGCGCCGTGCCCACCCATCACGTACAACGAGGAAGATGACCCGGTACGTATGAGTAACGTTACTTATCCTTCCGGACCCATGGCACAACTACTGTGCTCAACTGGTTTTGCCGTGAGTATTTTTGATTCCCTTCTACACAACTGAGTTACCAACGTTTGTTGTTTTGTTAATAAATATCGAGGCAACTAAACACAATTAAACTAAACGGTTGGATTATACACACCGTAAGTAGTATAAATATTGTGTATTATTAACAAAATATTGATAACGCAAAGTAGATGGATGAGAACTAATATAATACTTACCTTTAACTAATAACTCTGAGTAAATGAATTTAGCAATTTGATTAAAGGAGGCTATGTCAAACATGCGGTTTGGTAGCTTTGCTCACCTGAAAAAAAAACAATTTTAACGTCTATCTATCGGGGGAGGGTCTTGGGATCGCTCCCTAAAACACAGCGTTAAAGTCAAAAGAGGTATAATCATAAAATATTACAATAGAGGTGGCACAAATAATTTAAAACTAACAGGGAACAGTTTAGAACACAAAATAATGATAGTAGTAATAATGATCGCGGTGCGGCGGAGGATTTTACGTTACCACATCGCCTGAGGGCTGGGGACCGACTGCCGCGCCGCGCCGCTGTTGTCGTCAAGCGGCGGCTGCGTGAAACCATGCTCAGTGCGAGCCACGGGATGCGAACGAACGACCCACGCCGCGCGCTGATTGGCCGGCGCATGCGGCCGCCAAGGGTTCTTCGCGCGTGATTTAAAAACCCCGCGAGCCACCCCGAGTGCATAGGGTTCCTACCTATTAAATCTGGCCGCGCTACATTCTCCCCCTTTAGTCCTACCTATCTAGCGCCCTCGCGGTAGGGCTAACATTCGTCAATAAGCCTACGCGGTCTGCCACGCTTACGTTTCTCCCTGATGGGGGGCTCGATAGGCCCAACGAAAGGTCTGAGGTGCGAAACGTGATACTTCCCTACCCTTTCGCCGGTCTGAGTGCTTTCCAGGATAACCGTGGTAGGACTTACAATTTCTTTTATTCGATATGGGCCGTCGCGGCGAGGAATAAATTTCGCGGACTGGCCACGTCCTACGTCGTTTTGTCCTTGTGTCGTTAGAAGGACGAGGTCTCCTATTTGGTACTCTGGGGGCGATCTCCTCCCCTTGTCCGCATACCGTTTTTGGACCTCCTGTGCCTTTTCGTGGGTATCCCTAGCTTCGTCCAATGTTGCGGCTAACTTCTTGAGATACGGAGTGATACCAGGTACGAAGTTGTCGTTTTCTACGATGGCTCTCATATCTGTGGCGGAGTCACACGGAGCTCGTAGCTCTCTACCAAAAGTGAGGTACGATGGAGAAAATCCGGTGCTCGAGGTAACTGCAGAAT
Organism: Epirrita christyi; assembly: GCA_951392215.1. Classification (NCBI taxonomy): domain Eukaryota; kingdom Metazoa; phylum Arthropoda; class Insecta; order Lepidoptera; family Geometridae; genus Epirrita; species Epirrita christyi. The sequence goes on along the minus strand of OX595843.1, from coordinate 13,678,877 downwards.
TCATAGCAAACCTCACTGACGCAAGATGCAGATCCCACGTCGCGTGATCTTGAGCTACAAGCACAGCCAGCTGAGGTTTGAGGTCTCTGTTCTTCCTCTCGATGGGATTAGCTTCCGGATGGTAGTATGGCGTGAGGGACTGTGTGATCCCTAGCGTGTGACATACCTGCTGCATCACCTCGCTTACGAATTGTACTCCGTTGTCGCTGATGAGGCGACGGGGCACGCCATATCGGAGAAAAACTTCGTTTGTAAGAGTTTGAGCACACTCGGCACTGGTGGCACTCTCTAGCGGGAACAGTTCGACCCAGCGCGAACAAACATCTTCCACAATGAGGACCCACCTGTTCTTCCGAGGAGTCTCGATGAGGGGTCCGAAAAGGTCCACTGAAACCACCTCAAATCGTCTAGACACGGCGGGCGTCTGTAACATTCCCGCCGGTTTTCTGTTGTCGGCCTTATACCGCTGGCAAGGGACGCATCCTTTAATGTAGTTCGTCACGAACGTGCGCATGCCAGGCCAGTAGTAGCGCGTCCGGATGCGACTCATCGTCCGTTCTACGCCCAGGTGACCTGCTGTGGGTGCATCATGGAAATCCGCCATAACTTTACTGCGCTCATGTTTGGGCACTACCAGGCAGGCGTCCTCGCCGTCATCAGTTTCTAGGCTGTATCTATAGAGGATACCGTCGGACATCGTGTATCCTCGGTCTGACCATGGTCTCCCCCTGGAGGGTTCTTCGGTTTCCAGGTCGTCAATGATCTTGCATACCTCAGGGTCAGTACGTTGGTTTTCTCGTATATCACCACTGCTCCTCTTCGGCATGTCAACGACTGTGAGACACACGTCACAGTCGGGATCCTGTGAGCACACGGGTCGCGATAACGTGTCGGCTAATACATTCGAACGTCCAGGGGTATATCCGATCTCCAGATTGTACTCCTGTAACGTCAGAGCCCACCGGGCTAGTCCACCGCTCGGGGATCGTTGATTCATCAGCCATCGCAGAGGCTGGTGATCCGTCTTAATTATAATTTTGGCTCCTTCTATATATCCACGGAACTTACCTACTGCCCATACGACTGCTAGAGCCTCTCGCTCCGTCGTCGAGTAGTTACGTTCAGCGCTGGTGAGAAGTCTGCTTGCGTACTCAATCGGTCTCTCATCGGGGCCCTCCCCCTGCATGAGAGCCGCGCCCAAACAATATCCGCTGCTATCCGTGCAGAGGACGAACGGCTTCGTCTCGTCTGCCTGACGCAGAATAGGGGCAATCCATGGATACTCACGTACAAAATCGTAAAACCGCTGTGGTGCGTCGGCAAATGACCACTTACCACGAGCGACATCTACTACCATGCCAGCGCGAGACAAGAACTCTACACCTAAAAGCGTCCTAGTGTCGTCGCCGGGCAACACCAAAAAATCTGCCGATACCTCTCGCCCCTCCAATGTCACAAGTACCTCGGCTTCTAACAACCTCCTCTCTACACGAGAGCCGTCAGCAAGCCGTATACGACGCTCAATCTCATGAAATTCCACTCCGGAATCTACTAAAATTTTATGCAACATTGGGCTAGCTATACAATGCGTGGCGCCAGTGTCCACAATCGCCACACCGCAACGACCCTTCACTAATATATTTACTAATGGATGCGATGCACTTTTGTGTGCGACTGCGCCGCACGCGTGCGCTATCGAGGTTTCGATCTCAGATTTATTATTGATTTTATTTTTGACGTCCGACCTATTCATGGCGTTGGACCTACCATTCGTGACGTCGGACCTACGCTCGACGTCCGACTTGACTTGGACGTCGGACCTACCATCGACGTCGGAAAAAACTTCGACGTCGGACCTACCATCGACGTCGGACCTACCATCTACGTCGGATAATACTTCGACGTCGGACCTACCATCGACGTCGGACCTAGCATCAACGTCGGAAAAAACGTCGACGTCGGACCTACCATCGGCGTCGAATAATACTTCGACGTCGGATCTACCATCGACGTCGGATAATACTTCGACGTCGGACCTACCATCGACGTCGGACCTACCATCTACGTCGGATAATACTTCGACGTCGGACCTACCATCGACGTCGGACCTAGCATCAACGTCGAAAAAAACGTCGACGTCGGACCTACCATCGGCGTCGAATAATACTTCGACGTCGGACCTACCATCGACGTCGGTACTACCATCGACGTCGGATCTTTCACTAATTTCGGTATCGAATCCTTCATTGTAATACCTACTACTACCTATATTACGATTACGCGACTTCACGAGACAACGCGACATTACGAGAGAACGCGACTTCACGGGAGAACTCGACTTTACGTCGTCAATAACGACGACATTGAAGTCGGTTGTCTTCTTTTTATCCGTATTGCAGATATCGCACTTTGATCTAACTACGCCGACTTTCCCGCAACCATAACAACGAATGCTACCACCGCTATCTACCCTATTATTATTATTAGCTGACGGCTTGTTAGCATTTTCCTCGCGGTTGCGGCACTCGTCGGCGGAATGCCCAAATGTTCTACAATAATTGCAACGCGTCCGCCTAGAGCGGGGGCCACTTGCACTCGGGGTAGGATTCGCGGGTAAACTATTACGACCTAAAACAGCGCGGGCGGGAATCGATTCCGCATGTTGTTTAGGAACGTGACTCGCACTTACTTGCTGAGGTTTTACCTCCTCCATAGAATCCTCCGCCGTTCGCGCCCTCTCGAGCAAATGATCCATATCCACTAGCACTTCTCGCGGAACACGTTTACGAATACGGCGGTCGAGGAGCCCGTATACGATGTCCACTTGGACTTCCTCGGCCAACTGGTACGGTAGTTGGGCCATAAGGGCCCTTTTCACGGTAATGAACTTTTCACTTCTCTCGGCGGCACTTTGTTCACTTCGAAATATTTCTCGAAATAGTTTATAGGCTGGTCGCGGGGCTCCGTACATCGCGCGCAGCCGCAGCCGCGCGTCCGCCCACGTCGCGCAGCCACTGCGCACGCCGCGCCACCACACGGCGGCATCGCCCGTCAGCAGCATTGGCAGGCCGCGGAGTGCGTGCCCGTCCGACACGCCGGCGCACTCTTTGTAGACCTCCACGGTGTCCAAGAAGGCTTCCAGCACCTCCGCATCGTGTGATGAGCCGTCAAAGCGCGCGGAGCACCGCGTAAAGTTGGCGGCTGATGCCATCGACGCACTGCTGTTCGCCATCGGCGGTGGAATAACTCCCTTCGCCGACGCTGCTGGAACGCACGGAGAGGATGCCCCGGAGAGCTGGTCTCCACGGGGCGCCGTCAGGAATGCGCTTATCAATGCCTTATTGGCCTCCGCCTGCGCCCTAGTAATTGTCTCCATCAGAGATGCCATAAACTGCTCTGAGGGGAGTCCTTGCGGCTGAATCGGCCCCTTGCCGGCAACAGCGACAGGCTCGACGACGCTGTTCTCGTCGGAGCTGGATTCCTCTGTTAGTGTTACGTCACCCTCTTGTACCTTGCTTGCTTCGTGACGTTGGTGCCGGAGCGCTTCATTTCTCGTTGTCGGCATTTTCGCGGCGGGAACAACTCGCGACGCGACAACGGAAGAACGTCCTTGCTCTTCAACGTGTATGTACGAAGTAGGTACGTACACTCGGTACACTATAAATGTTCTCGTTCCACGTAGATTATTAGCACGTGGTTCGGCCACAAGTTGGGATCGCCAATTTAACGTCTATCTATCGGGGGAGGGTCTTGGGATCGCTCCCTAAAACACAGCGTTAAAGTCAAAAGAGGTATAATCATAAAATATTACAATAGAGGTGGCACAAATAATTTAAAACTAACAGGGAACAGTTTAGAACACAAAATAATGATAGTAGTAATAATGATCGCGGTGCGGCGGAGGATTTTACGTTACCACATCGCCTGAGGGCTGGGGACCGACTGCCGCGCCGCGCCGCTGTTGTCGTCAAGCGGCGGCTGCGTGAAACCATGCTCAGTGCGAGCCACGGGATGCGAACGAACGACCCACGCCGCGCGCTGATTGGCCGGCGCATGCGGCCGCCAAGGGTTCTTCGCGCGTGATTTAAAAACCCCGCGAGCCACCCCGAGTGCATAGGGTTCCTACCTATTAAATCTGGCCGCGCTACACAATGAATTAATTAAATGTAATTAATCTCACATAATTATAATAATAATAGTAATGTTTTATTTCAGGCTACATGGGAAATGTATAATAAAATTATACCTAAACAATAAGCCCATAGAATATATACCTTATAGACTAACATATATATTTTACACTTAAAACTAACACTTTACATCTTTTGGGGGATTTTGTTTCGTTACTGCTTCCCTATAGCGTCGGTAAACAATGCCAGCTGGCCAGAAATCAGGTTTGATAATAAATTGTGATATATCCCAGGGTGAAGTCGTTGTGTGCCCTCACAAGGAGTCAACTGCCTGCGGTCCTGACTGCGCCATGCACGCCGTGTCAAGCTGCGTCGGCGCTGAAGTGGCGCAGTGGAGACCTGATCCCTGCTCAGGTATCACATCCACACACCTTTACACACGATAACCTCGCAAGGATAACTGCGGTCCCGACTGCGCCATACTCACCGATAACAGTAGAATGGAATGGTAGTCGTAGGGCACTTTTGAATTGTGAGATGGTTCACAATACGTGAAAGCGGGAGAGGCTCAACGGATCTCTTCGATAGGTAGAAAAGTTTTTAGCGGGTTTTTAACGCAGATGACATAACATAACATTACACAACACCCACAGTCACATACATAGTCCTGATCCTACAGTAACTTTCCCTGTGTCGCGGGTATCAGGAACTTAGAGTACCATGGCACCAGAACACCAGACACGGATCAAATATTTGCAGATCATGCAAACATTTGTCCCGCAGCGGAAATCAATGGGGGAAGCCTCGTCCAGCAGTGAACTGATACAGGCAGGCAATGATGATTATGATTGCCACTTCAAGTTGTTAATTCTGAGTGCTTTATCTTATGGTCGGTTCATTGTTGACCCTCTAGGTCCATCCTGCCCCTTCTCTAAGAGCATGAGAGCGGCTCAGTGCGTGCTGGGGCCAGAGTCGCTCAACTCCCACTCCAAGATATTCTTGTCCAGAGTGCCTTACGGGCCAGACATAGATGTGTTAGAGGATCTGGTGAGTTTCTTGCAGATACGGCCTTATTTTGTAGTTTGTTATTTTGAAAGTGTTTATGGGTTTACTCACAAGGAGGACTTTATTTAAAAGTTAGTTGTTTTAAAGTGTAAGTCACACATGGAGATCATTTTATGGGTTTATTCACTTCGTTAAGCCCTTCCGGCTGTCTCACCACGACTCACGCGTCGTCTGCTCGACCTTTCAAGACTATAGATCTTCGTACCATCGTGGGGACACTCACAGGCCACTGTCTCCTGAACAAACACCTCTACAACATCGGAGCCAAGACAGCCCACTCTGCAGGGGGTGTCTGACCGAAGAAAAATCAGCTGCCCACGTAGTCCTGGAATGCGTGGGAGTAGCAGCTCAACGTGAACAAATCCTCAACAACCCGAGGTCACTCCGCGAAGCCTGCGAAGACCCCAGGAAGCTTCTGTGCTTCTGGACGGAGTTAGGCTGGCTAACTATCTAGCCAGTCAACTCTCACGCATAATGGACCATCATAGAGTTCGAATGCGGAAAAAGGAGTTCTTTAACATTAACATTAACACTAACGTCCTTCGTTAAAACTATATTTTAAAATACAAGCCAAACTTGGAGATCTTTTATAGAATAACTCACAGGGCCTTATTTCAATGTTTGTTTGAATTTTGTTACGATGTTATCTGTCGGTTTTGACACCTGCCGAAAAATACTTTTTGCAGGAGGTATATACTATCTTAGAGCCATTACGCACTGTCGACTGGTCGCTGGCGACTCGGTTGACGGCGAATGTGACTTACTATAGTTTAAATAGGTGTTTAACTGTTTACGTACTTGGTCGTCGTGTAGTGGCGACGCACTAGCAACTGTCGGTCGCCGGCGACCAATAAGAGCATTTACACTGCGAGCAACTGTCGTAACGACTGATGGAAGTCGCTCACAAAAATGGCTCAGGCTTTCGATACCGAAAATTTACAAGGGTATTTTCTAACGTCTTTATAAAATATTTTAAACATTCCTTTTATGCTCCGTTCTTATAACAGAGGATGTACCCAACACTTTTTCGATTTTCTTTTATTTTTCTTTCTCTTTAGAATTAGTAGCGCTACTAATGCAACTTCTTCGACGTCCATTCTGCACGAATGTACTTGGTATACTGTCGCTCGGCTTGGTCTCCTGGCCCTAGTTGCCATGTTTTGGTCGCCGAGGGACCGAGTCGCTAGCGACAAGTCGACTGTGCGGAACGGCTCTTATACTATCCCCAAGGTTCCTACTTATAGACAAAAAAGTAGGAACATAAGAAATGCGCGCGTCACGAGTACCGCTGATAAATCACATTGTACTTTTTCTCTTAACAGATGACCTGCAGATGCGGGAAGACTCCAATAACGCCTTGCATTTGCAGAAGTGGTAAGTCAAACATTTTTACAGTAGCCAGTCTTTACGTGGGAGTACAAATCTATAAAACTAATTGTAAATGAAAATTACATGCAAAGAACAATTTCTTTATTTTAGATCGTAGAAGTCACCCGAGGGAAAAGATTATCGAAGAAGTAATGGGAAGGTACATTGAAGTGTCTCCTATCGAAAAAGTAAGTTACACCATGTTTAGCAGCGATTCTGTCGACGTTTAATCTCCTGGAACCTGTTGTAGGGATATTCATAATAAAATATACGCGTGAATTTTATTATTTTTGATACCTATCTTAATTATTTGTTTTTATTTGAATAAACTCGCCAAATACGCATGGTGGTTTTATTTTCCGTAGTTACTAAATCAAACCACCATGCAATTCCACAACTAAATGTATGTTTTCGTAGGTGACCTCAATAGATGAACACGAAAATACGTTGAGACGAGCTGTAAACGAAGGTTGCAATTGTTCAACTGCAACTAATATAAGATTTGTAAAGTTGGCATCAAAAGCATCCAAACAACAATCTCAAAAACGTAACAGTTCATCTGAGATCAAACTTTTCAAAGGCGCAGATGCACTCATAAAAATGCTGAATAAAAAAAAGCGGACGCATGTTTGCAAAAAAGGCGATAGCATTGATATGTCCGAGGAAAAACAACTTATAAGATTATTCCCGAATCCAGAACTTAAAGCAAAAAATAAAGATATTAGTACGGGGCTAACAGCCATTTTAGATAACAAATTCCATCCCCCTAACGTTAAAATGGATAAAAATACTAGTCCACTTACGAGCTACCTGAGCACTTGTGGCTCAAGATGTGTAAAAGATACTTCCGTATACTCAATTGTGGGCAAATGCGAAAACAATTCAAGCAATAACTATTATGAGGGAAACGTTTGTGATACTGTAAAGGATCTAATGAAAGACATAATTGTGTCAGAGAGCAATGCTAAAAATTATGATGACACTAAAGCTGAGTGGATGACTGTTACATCTTTTATCAAAAAGTTTTCCTCATTACCAACAAACTCTGGAGACAATGAGAGTAACGTAACCAACGAGGAAGTTGAAGTAATTAATGAGACTTATGATGAATCAATATGCTCTACGAAATATGAACTTAGTTCCTATGTTAAAACATTGCTGAACGATATGGTACTAAAGAAAACCAAAAAAACACTGTCAAATAGCCTTGCAAATTCTGACGACATAAGTTCTCAAGGTTCTATTAATAAAACGTCAAAGCAAGAGCGAGAAAACAATCATATTATGACAGAACAGATAGTCAAAAATGTTTCTTCTCAGGATTTACTTTCGAATTCAAGTATTCGTATCAACGCACATAGGACTCGGTCACATAGAAAATGCCTCAAATATTTTATACAAATTATGAATGGAAAAACTGGTTGTCCGAGCGAAAGAATTTGTAGATGTGTGAATTCTAATTCTACAAGCAATAAGAATACAAACAAATCATCCACAACAAAAGATAAGAGTAAAAGAAATCCAGTAAGTTTGTATACATATTTGTATGAAAACTTCGCAGAGAGAGAGAAAGACATCTCCCACTAAAAAGTTGTAAAATAGTCCATGGTGTTGTCTGAAATGATAAATCTACGAGACAAAAGACGCATCGCATCGGTCATGTAAAATAAAATAAGTGACCCTTACTTTTGAATGTGCTGTAAGTTCTTGTAAGTAACATAAACTTCGGTGTAATTATCACTAAGAACGGGATATTTACCATGATTTTTGAGCTATATTTCGCCACAGTTGCATGCGCCATAATCACGGGTAAACTGAAGGTTACCAATAGGTAGCCATAACGATCTACCCTCTTTCTTACTCTCTTATTACGAACACCGCTACCAACAGCTTCATTGTCACATTTAACTACATCTTGACACACAACACTAATGGATTGGATGAATCTGGACGCGTAGCTGGTAAGCTCAAAAATCTTAGTAAATATCCCGTTTTTAGTTATAATTATGTTCATATCCAAACCACCAAAGTTTATAACTTTTGAAACTATCATAGTTTCAAAAGTTATAAACTTTGGTGGTTTTATTGAATTCTGTTTACATTATTTGGTGTTGTACTCCCACGTAGTTTTGTTGAGACATTGCTACAAATAAAAATATTTTTTTTTGCATAAATTACAGATTCTAAACGACTGAAAGCAGTTGCTGCCAAAAAATGCAATAAGAGTACCTGTTCTACTATTTGGGTACAAACTGATGACATTCAACGCAGATTGTCCCTTGTTGAAGAACAAATACGAGAAGAATCTTATGCCAAATACTCAGCACTAGGGCAAACAACATTCAAAAATTTGCCAAGAGTGCAGGCTGATGTATTTTCTAAAGGACAGTATACGCTCAATATCACTCCAAGCATTGAAAATAATTTAACTAGCAACAAAAGCGTTACGTTTGCAGATAAAGGAAACCATATAATGAGGGATCAATTTGGAATAGCGGTTGGTGGTATCTATGATGTCATAAACACACCGTTAACAGAACTAAATAAAACATCAGGAACTTTGGCTATTGCATTAGATGAAAAAGAAATGATTGATAAAAAAACATCTGAAGATCCAAATATAAATGTAAGTCTCAAAAAAACTGACTCAACTCTAAAAATAGAGAATATAAATGAAAAAAATAATGATGATACAACAACCTGTCGTAAAAACGTGAATAATAAAAGTGGTGTGAAGTTAACTACAAAAGAAACTGATAACGAAATAATATTAAATGATTTATTGCAAATGTATGATGCAAACAGTAAAATGGATGTAAATGTGCTCGGTGAAAATGGATCCGTAAGAGAAATAAAAGCTACTCTTACTAAAACGTTGTCTGGCAACTTAGCTGTTGATGTGCATGAATTGGCTTTGCTTGTAGATATGCCAACTAATGAAAAGGAACGTGGTGTGGTTCTGAAAAAAAATAAAACTGGTTTTTATGATCTAGATATCAGGCTAATTAATGAATCTCCTAATGCAGTTATTAGAAAAACGGCTTCTGGGGGAGTTTTAGTTGTTTTAACTGATCCTGTGTTGAAATCAACGATAACGGGAAAACTTATGCTAAAGGAAAAGTTATTCAAACTCAAAATAAAAAATCCTGACTGTGACGAAGTGAATGATCCAACGGCGGTACTAAAGTCAACACCTTCACATAATTACATCTTTGTCGTCGATAAGGAATATGAGAAAGGGTATAAAAAGACTATTAATAATGCTGTAGAAGATAACACCAAATGCTGCATCAACATGAGGAGAACGAGTTCTGGAAACTTTATGATAACTTTTGGTGACAGTGACCAAATTTCACCTAAAGATTCCCGCCCAGATTTCATATCTAATGCCTTACTTGTGAAATCTCCATCTGGAAATATGAAGATACTGAAAAAAAAATCATCAGAAAAATTACAATCAAGACGTTCGTCTGCAGAATCTAAAGTTTTCAGTGAGCTTTTAAAGAAGTTGCCAATAACAAGTAAAGAATTCCGTAAAGAGAGTGGGCAGGCAAGTAGAATCTCTAGTGTCAAATCTTGCAGTGAATCTAATATGTATGACATGGTTAAAATATTCAACCCTGATCACACAAATTTACTAAAAAAACCTTTGGATGCCCTAAAGAAGACCAACTCTGGGCAGTATGCTGTTGTGCTAGGGAAAGAGTCTAAAAAAGGTATATTAAATAGTTTAAAAAGTTACTTACAAAACAACTCTCACGGGTTGATACCTGTTAAAAGAACAGAGTCCGGTGAAATTACTATTGTACTAAACGGCGATCAGAGTGAAAAAACTCACTACGGTTCACTCAAAATAACACCTTCAGGAAACATTTACGTAATGGTTGATAAAAATCTAGTTAAAGAACTAGCGAAAGAAACATATTCTGCGAAGGTTCATTCAATTGAATGTAGCACAGATGACACAAGATCTTTGCATTTAATAGATAAATTAAAACTTCCAGTCAATAAGGCAGTTTCAACATCTTGTAACGCACAGCCAGACGCTTGTTGCTGCGAACCTTCAAAATGTGTATGCAAAGAACTTCAATGCAATGCAAAAGACTGGAGTCTGTCCACAAAGGAGAAAGAAGAAAGACTAAAATTATTTAATCCTCAGATGTGCGGCGTAGATTGGGGAAATGTTAAACGAAACCCAGACGGCAGCTTCAAGGTCTGTGACCCCAAAAAATGTTCAGAAAAGTGCTGCAATTATAAAAATTCTTCAAATTATGTAAATTTAAATTTGAAGGATAATTTGACTAATGTTGTTATCAAACCTTGTACATGTAAACCAGTGCTTCATAGAAACCCTCACGCTGAAGAACAATGCTATTTCGTCATAAATGCAGTAAACCCTAACCACAAAGACAAGTACGACTCTGTATCCAACGATCTGCTTGAAATTTCAGATTTGTATCATAAAGCATCGGAAAGTGAACGTTTTAAAAATAGCAAAAGTATAAAAGTGACACCAAAAACTGCCCGTAACGATAACGCTTTTAATTGGGATTCGTTACACTTTTTGCCACCACAATTACCGGCTTTTCTTCGTGAATAGAAATATCGATGAAGTCTTCCGTAAATTTTGTATAAATCCGATTTAAGTTATTTTAGGACCATACATTTTTTTAAATGTATGTGAATCAAATAATAAACAGAGCATTATTTCGTACATCTCCTTTTATTAATGTCACATATTTTATTTGCATTGAAAACAATAAAATAATGTGTGGAGCACTCCTTTACTCAGCATGATGAATGATGAGAAGGGTAATGGATCCAGTGTTTTGAAAACATTTTGCGACGAATGGCAAAAGTTCCATTACAATAGCAATTAAGGTTATCAGATGGTGGCACGCTTTGTGGCGAATTTATGGCGTTCAATACATTTTTCAGTTTGCTGCAATGATTTGTGAGTATGCTAATGGTTATATTTGGATGTTTGCGGTGTCAGGGCACTTAGGATAGCATAGCTGGACATACAAATGGAAGCTATTTTATCTAAAGAATTTGACACTATCCCTCTGCAGCAGAAGGACAGATAAGCAAAATCCCGGAATAGCAAAATCCCAGATTAGCAGAAGGACAGATAAAGGCAGAAGTACAGATCCGCACAGAAAACAAAAATAAAATTGAATAGTTACAATTCGTAAAATTTTATTTGAAAGTACTTAAGTTGTTTTTATTCGTATTTGTAACTTTGACCATATGTATCAAGCATTCTATTCCTGAAATTTTGTCATTGAATAAACTCTTGATAACTGGATATATTTCAAAGAAAATTATTGATCTATACATATATTATTATCTATTTATATCTATATTTCATTGACTATTCACGAGAACTAAAAGTGGCCATTTAGATATATAAAGCAAAGAGGTCACCTTATTATCAATTTTATTTAGGGTTTGTATGTTTTGACGACGACATCACATTATCTGCAAATCTGTCCTGCTAATCTGGGATTTTGCTATTCCAGGATTTTGCTTATCTGTCCTTTTGCTGCAGAGGGCTATAGACATGTGTGATAATATTGCATAAAATACAGCTGTAGCAAGGAAACTTATTCAAAACAGGTTAGACGCTATTAAGTTCAAACATTCATCCAATAAAAAGTTAATAAAACTTTCTTGTCTGGCCATTCCGTAGTTTCCAACTTTCGCCTTACCGCTAGAAAAATCTTAGTTCAGTCCCTATACCTGGTAGTTGCTTCTACTTTCTTTCTAACATTCACTCCCCCGAGTTCCTAATGACTTCGCTCGACAATATATTTCTGGCTACGTCCACGTTTTCCCTTTAGCTTTGCTGAGTCTGACTTAAATGGTATAACTTTGCTTGCAGTGTGCAGTTTCATCCCGCACGTGTGTCGATTGCGTCTCGAATACATAATGCCGACGCGTTAGTTCAAAGAACGTTATTCATTTTATAAAATGTCCCCGATTCCCTCAGTTTCAGTCGAGCTCGAAGAAATATGACTTTTAAAACATTCTCTCGGAAGTAAAGTTGGAATTTGTAGCCACTATAATGAATTGGTTTTCAGTATTTTTGCAAGTGCAAAGTTTATTTACTGAAAATCATTGTTCTATGTAGGTACGTATGGTTTGAAAAGGTTAGTAGTACTTAAGTTTCAGGCAATCATAAATGCTATACCTACCTTTCACCTTTCACCTGTTCCCTTTCCACTTGGTCATAATATTCTCGCTGTCTCTTGCGTTTAAACAATATCTCTCTGAAAGGGTACAACACCTTTTTAATCAAGTTTAAAATTTGCATACTGAAAAACAAAACATGCGAACGCAAAAGGCTAGTAATTACAATGTAACAAGTACGAGAGGAATTTAGCCTTTGGCGAGCTTGTAACACGTTTGAAATTACATTTTACGCACGCGGGAGCCCTTTTCATAACCTCCGTCGTATTCCATTTGCGAGTCAACAAAGCTAGCGAGACGCACACTGTACCGAACTTGGGTTTGTGGATCGTGCTGTGCTGGAAGGGGCTTGTGTTCTGCGCAGGCCTTGGCGAAGTGGATCAGAACTAACTACTTATTAGGTATTGCTGCCCATTGATTATTTGTGTGATTTTAATATTGGAGTTTCTTACCTACTACCAACCTACTACCTACTTTGGCAGCATAGTAGGTATTTGGTTGGATGCATCTCTTCTCTTCTTTATTTTTGAATTTTTACTCGATGGACTAAAGACATTGTGAACGTCGCAGGAAGTCGGTGGATGGAGGCGGCTCAAAACCACTCGTCGTGGCATTCTAAAGGGAGGGGCTATGTCCGACAGTGGACTTCTACAGGCTGATGATGATGATGATCGTTTTTCGTATTAAAATAATATATACCTAATATAGTATACTTACACACATATTTTGATTGTTTGCATGAGATAAAAATATGATAATGAGAAAATATTGAAAAAATAAATAATTTATGTAATTTAAAAGTCCCTGCACCAAATGAAGGAGCACAAACAAACGAAATAAGCACGATATCAGGGAAAGAGACAAGAGTCACGGGAGGGTATAATTGAGAAGACGAAGTCATTGTCCAAAGGATCTACTGTTGTACGTCATGCCTATTCCAGAGATGCTTCCCCAAAAGGCAGCTTTGCGATGCGTCACAAGTCTTACCCCTTACAAACATGGAAAATATACTGGATGTGGCTGCCGAAGTTTACTGGAGCGTCAAGGTACCTATATACTTACCACAAGAAACGCTTACCAACATAAAAAGCTAAATAAAGAGGGAAGTGTGGGTTTTGGTCCGTACCGTAAACGACTTGCCGAAAATAGACGTTCCCATAATATATATTGCAGGGCGATTCTAAAACGTCGGCAACGTTTCCGATCGGATTTGTTAGTATTTCATTTCGATGTGGTCTAACAAAATTTTCTCTAGTAAAACACTGTAATATACAATAGTAATACAAAAGTAAATTTTGTTAGACCACATCGAAATGAAATACTAACAAATCGGATCGGAAACGTTTCCGACGTTTTATAATCGTCCTACTGGTCTTCAAATGAATTGGAGGCAGAAATAGGTACGGTGGTAGTACTTCCCCGGACGAACTCTTTCACAAGAAGTTCTACATACTAACAAAATCTAAAAAAAATATTACTAAGGCTGACCCCCGCTTTTGGTTTCCCCATTTCTTTCTTTACAACCTTTTGGCAACCTCTGGACAAAATACTAAACTAATCAAACAAAACATGCCTTAGTTCTTCCAGTAGCCTTGTATCTTTGTCTGGATGTTAGGTAAAATTCACAACGAAGCGATATTTCGGCTCGGCACTTACTCTCGCGGGTGCGCGAAGCTTATTGAATACAAATTGTTTCTTTATCAGACTTCGCGGATCGAGCGAGAATCTCGATGCGAACCTGTGACTTGCTCAAACTTGTTTGTTTTTGATTGTCTAGGCTGGTGTTTCTGAAATCTAGTACCCAGCGTTGGTTTTCTAGCCAAATTCATTAAATTGTTTTATTATAATGTCTACTATGTACACTGACTGTACAGTAGACATCATGACAAAATCTTGTTTTATAAAATACATTTAGAAACAAAACATTTATTAGCAGTACCTACTTCCTAATTATTACTAGGTACCTCAAAATATTTGTTTTATTTCTGCCAGCAGCGTCTTATGAAGGTCCGACGTATGCCTAAACAGGGGGCTTAGTACGGGTTTTCATAGTTTACGAAACTATATGAAGTTTCGTTTCCTTCCATACATTTACTTGCAGCGCCCCTAGCGAAAACGAGAAGAAAACTAAGGACGCTGCTGTCAGTAAATGTATTGGATGGAAAGGAAACATATAGTTTCGTAAACTATCAAAACCCGTACTAAGGCACTCGTCCCACCGCCGGCGACGGGCGATAAACGAGTAGAATTTGTACGTAGAACGAGTAGCCCAGCGATGAACTATAAATATAATCTCTCTCTTTTATTTACACGGGAGAGATTATCTTTTGTTCGTTTCTTGGGCGAGAAAATCGCCGATAGCTCATCGCTTACTCGCCGGCGGTGGGACCAGTGCCTAAGACCCCAGTTCGTCTCGTTAAGTTCCCAACTAAACTGACGAAGTAAAAAAGCCACTAACTTATCATGAAAAATTTCCTAAACAACGCAAGATAGCTTCTAGAAGTAAAAAGCAGCATTCAAGTGTATTTAATAACGCATACAAAACACCTAGTGGAAACAAAACAAATTTAATGAAATATCTTAAGAAGGTAAAACAAAATAGGACCATTTGGACAACAAAAAACAATTATTTTTTAAACTTACTACGAAATTGAAACTCAATTTCTCATTCCTCAGCATGTTATGTTGAGGAATATTCCCCCATTCCTCAATAAATGTATTTTTTAACACGTCTAACACGTCTCTAAGCTCTTCCCAGGCATGTTTATGTTCGATAGGGTTCAGGTGGGCTTCTCACAGACCATTTGTTTCCAAGATTGTTTTTACTTCATGAACCTAACTTGTGTGGTTTAGGAGATCTTTCGTTTATTAGACACTTTGCCAGTGGCTTCTCACATTGCTCGTTATTTTTGGCACACTGTTGTAAGTTCATAGTGACCACTTATAACATTTTAAATCTAATCCATAATATCGCTCCTCTCGTCATATCCGATATGGTCTAGTGGCTAGGATACCTGGCTCTCACCCAGGAGGCTCGGGTTCGATTCCCGGTATCGGAATAACTTTTTGCACAATTTCAAAATCACTTTGTACTAAAATTAAATCTTATCTGTGAACCTTCATTTTATTAACCGACTTCACAAAAAAGGAGGAGATTCTCAATTCGGTTGTATTGTTTTTTATGTTTGTTACCTCATATCTCCGTTGTTTATAAACCGATTTGGAAAAATCTTTATTAAATTTTTATTTGAATAGATATTCTTCCAGATTGGTCCCAATTTTTTTCAGAATCCAGTTCTAATGGTGGAATTCATGAGGAATTGAGGGAACTCATCAAATATTGTAGGCATACATATAGCGATTTTGATTTCGGCAACAAATCAAGCATTTGCATTCAGAAAGTATCATAATCCTTTCACCAATATGGTTCTTTCATCATTTTTTTTCATCCAAATATTTAGTCGAATACAACGGCGGAAATCGGTTTTTTAAATGAAAAGTTATTTGGTCAAAGTTGAACTAAGCATTCGGTCAATCTGTTCTACTTTCATTCTTCGTAAAACTTGTATCATATTTTTACTAACACTCACGCACGTGCTACAAAAACCCTCCGGACAACAAGCTTTCACCAGAGGCTGTTTCGACCTCGGGGTTTTTCGCCTTGTTTTTAACCCTCCAATCCTCTTGATTGATTTATGACCGAGACCGCGATGTGTCCGTGATCTAGTTTATATGTTTCACTAGTGTCAGCACTTGGCTTCATGCGGTTTCGCTCGCTCTTGGAATTCAGATTGGTGATCGCAGTTCTGGGGTGCAATTTTTAAATGTCATTGACATCAGATTCAATCAATCAATTGTCATTGATCGTCAGTAATTATGCCGTTAATCCCCAATTTCCAAATTTCTGTATATTAAAACTCATTGATGACTAAAATTGTTATGCCAATGATATCAATACAAATACCAACGTACATCTCCTGAAAAACGGTGATTTGCGGCCTTTTTCAGGATATTTAGTCGCTCAGTGACATTAAAAAATCGTACTCCTGATAAGATAAGATAAGTTTATTTGCCAGAACATTGTAAATACAATAAGGTCTTAAACTAAAAAAAGTCCAATATGTTCAACCTTATACCTAACTAGGCTTGCAAATTTTCACATGGGTAATATGATTAATATAAAAACAATGAAATTTGAATAATAATTGAGATTTAAACAATGAACTAAGTAAAATAAAAATGACAATAATTTGGTTAATCAATAAAAATTATAATTGAAAATCCCTGTATTGTAAGAATTGATTTAAAGAGTAATAGCATCTACCCATCAGCCATTTTTTTAATTTAATTTTGAATAAATTTCCAGTTAGATTTTTAAGATCCTCTGGTAGATTTTTATCGACATATAATAGGCCTAATTTTGCGTTATTTTTAGATCATATTTTGGGTTGTAGAGTCTGTTGTTAGATCTATCCCTTAATTTTATTAGTAGAAACTCCTTATTTTTGCTGAATAATTCGGGATGCTGCTTCACAAACTCTGCCGCTTGTTTAATGTAGAGACATGGGAGAGGAAGAATATTATATTTCTTGAAAAGAGGCTTACAAGAGTCCAGAAAGTGAGCTCCGCGTAAAGAGCGTATGCAGTCCTCTTTTGAGCTCTGAATGCTCTATCGAAATTCTCTGCTCTGGTATTATTTAGGTAGATGCTGTTGCCTGTCCCCTGGCCTAATCCCTTAGTCGCCTTTTACGACATCCACGGAAGGAGTCGGAGGAGTCCTAGCACCAAGCAAAGGATAGATACAAACAAATAATATTTAGTTCATAACCCTACGTAGCAAACCACATGAGATTCATCGCGATACAGTTTCATAGTAGAATGTATAATGGTGTATGTACCTAACGCTATGTCTCACGATATTCGCATTGCCCGCGTAAGCGTTCATATGGAATTGATCGAAACGATTGGCTGAATCCCATATGTCTTGGATAAAGTACGATGGTGAAAGTAACAATATTAAGTACGCCGAGATAAAAGGAATTGTATTTTAGGAGGTAGAAGAATTGGTGGAATAAAAGTAAAAATGGAATCGTTTAGTGATGCAATTCATTAATCTGGATAACGATATGTGTAAGAGATTTTTAGTAATACCTACTGATAGTACCACGGGATGAAACACATGTAACTAGGAGAGTGATGAATATGAAGGTTAGTGGATGGAAAGGAAGAGGAAGACCTAAGAAAAGATGGATGGATTGCGTGAAAGATGATATGAATGAGAAGGGAGTGAATGATGAGATGACGGCTGACAGGAGAGAGTAGAAGAGTAAGACATACTGCGCCGACATCAGAATAAAGTATCAAAGATAAAAAAAAAACAACAACGGGCAACAAACTTTGTTGCACAAGACATTATTTTATTGGCATTAGCCATATAAATATTGTTTTATTTTTTTTATTTGACGACCTCTGTGGCGTGGCTGGTTAAAGTTCATCTGCGACACAGGAGGTTGCTGGTTCGATTCCCGCTTCGGAACAAATATTTGTAAAATCTGCTGATATTTGTTCAGGGTGTTCTGGGTATTTTTCTATGTATAATAAAAAATATATATCTATGTAATGTATTGTATTAAATATATCAGTTATCTAGTACCCATAACACAAGCTCTGCTTAGCTTGGGACTAGATAATGTTGTGTGAAATGTCCAGCATTTATTTATTTAATAAAATGTTTTATGAGCCAAATCAGACTATTGTCCAAACAGTTAGATCATCGAACATCTAGTAGGACTTGACGGAATAAACGCAAATTACCGAAATAAACGCTATAACGCTAAAATCAATATTTATGTGAGAGAAATAAATAAATTCAACAGCAAGCTTTAATCTCTACCGATCCATACCCCCCTCAGTTTTGCTCGGTCAATTTGTCATCGAACCAAACACTTAAAATGGGCTGTAAAACTTTTAACACCCGCCCCAAGGAAAGTGTACTATATCCGCATAGGAACCATATAAAAAATGGGATAGGAAATATACGAACTCGACTACTAGCTGATTCTGTGCGGTTTCAATCTCGTTTCGATGTCGATTGCAAGAAAATTACAGACTTCCCAAGTATCGAGCTACAAAATCTTTGGTAGACGTTAAGTAAAAAGTAGAGAAGCAGTGTTACAAGTTTTTTTTTGTTTTATTGACCAGCATGTCTATTTGGGTCAGACAATTGAACTAGGAAGGTCCAACAGCGACAAAGAGGTCAGCTGATGAATCACCGATTGACCTGTATCAATTTTCAACTTCAGAAGTACCTAAGCATTGTGAAATCAAACTGAAATCTACAGAGTAAGACCCTGGAACTAAATAAAAAGGTCGATGCAGAGACGAGTTGCCCCACAGTAAAACTAGCACTTTCGAACGAAAAAAGGCCAGGATAAGATTTCGCTTCAGTTTGAGATGTGCACTTGAATAAATAAATCAGATTTATTCGGGGCAGAGTTCGAACGATAAATAAAGCTTCTTTGAGTAGTTTCTTACGAATACAAAAACAAGATGCTGACAAAACTATGTTTTAGGATGTTTTAGGCATCTTCTGATACGAACCCTAACAAATGATGAAAATGTATCAGTAGTAATATTGGTAAGGTACTTGAAGAAATCCAATATCCGAGCTCTAATCAATTTCTTATGACGAAACGCTTTCTTGTTACGATAAATTAATCACATTTGGTCTTTGATGAAATTGCTTTTGTTCTAGCTCTCCGGAAATTTTCTGACGGGACTTTCAGTGTTTTTTATCGTACCAAGTTTTATCCCAGTTAGCTAAATGACCTACCTAGCTGGTAATTATATCTGCCACTCCTAAACTACTTACCTATCTACTTATACCCAGAATTATACATCGCAGGAAGTCGGTGAATGGAGGAGGCTTAAGACCGTTTGTCGTGGCATTCTTGGGGAGAGGTCTATGTCCAGCAGTGGACTTCTACTGGCTGATGATGATGATGATGATACATTACCTGCCTGACGTGGTGTGGAATAATTTTGTCCAAACAGTTAGATCATCGAACTTTTGGTAGGACAGATTGGAATAAACGGTGTGTCCGGTCTAAGAATATAGACCCGTCCTCCATCTCCGGTGATGTAAAAGCCGTTTATTCCATCCAGTCCTACTAGAAGTTCGATGATCTAACTGTTTGAACATAAATATTCCAAATTGTTAGACTGGCGACATAAGGATTATACAAGTAAATGGGTAGCAGCACCGATACTGTGATCACCGACCCACCTGCCAAGCGTTGTGATTATAGCAAAACGGTATTTTATGGGAGAGGCCTCATCCAGCAGTGGATGTCTGAAGGGTGCTGTGATCTGATGCCTATACCTACCCTCTGCGTATCTAAAGTGTCTGCTTAACCCGCAAGCCGTTGGAGTCATAGATTATAACATTTTCTATTCAAACCACGTTACAACACGTTAAAAATCTAGGCACATAGAAAAAGACAATAATCGGAGATGTCTTGAGTTTCCGTGGAGTAAGTCTATTATGAATTGATTTGTATTCAATTGGAGTGTATTCAAATCAGTTATTGTGTTCTTTGCAAAAGGGGACGACTGTGGTGTTTGTTACTTTGGTAATATTTTTGATACCCTCCAAATTGGGAGCTGAAACTTGAGGACCCTGATGTTTATATTACTACTTCCCTTAGTAGTAGAGTATTTATCATTTCATTTAATGTATGTATAATATTCCGTAGTGTGTCCGGCGTAAGAATAGTCCCCTCAATCTCCTCCCATGGATGTCTTAAAAACCAACTAAGGGATTATACCAGGGTTGCGATCACCAATGCGGCTGCCATGCGTGGTGATTATGGCAAATCTCCCCATTGCATTCTATAGAAGCCTTCCCCATTGGAAACAATGGAGGGATTTGCGATTACCACCACGCTTGGCAGGCGGATTGGTGATAAGTTACTCAGATGGATGCTGCTGCCCATACCCTGGTATAATCCATCAGTAAGGGCTTTTACTAAATCCACAGGAGGAGAAGGGGTTTATTCGGGCCGCGACCCGTCCACCCACCAGCTTCACCCACCAGTGGGACCACGGAGATCTTAGGCCGGACACACCACGGCATATGTTAATTTACGGAAGATTAAACTAAACTAATGTTCGAAGTAACAAATGATGCTGCATCCCGTTTCAATGGTCAATGGCGCGTTAGATTGTTATTTATTGTGATAGCTTGGAAGCATCCTTTGAACTAGACTAGACCATATTTCCTACTTCTTTTCCTATAATATTAAAAATGTAAAAGTTTTAAATGGATAGATGGCATGTTTGACGACCTCTGTGGCGCGGCGGGGGAAGGTTCACCTGCTCCTCCACGGACTTCTTCATAGTCATCAATTTGGATTTACTAAGGGTCGTTCGACAGCCGATGCTGGTACCATGCTCTTAGAACACATATTTGAAGCATGGGAGAACTCGCAGGACGCAATCGGAGTTTTCTGCGACCTGTCCAAAGCTTTTGACTGCGTGAGGCATGATACTTTAATTTCCAAGTTAAAACATTATGGCATACAAAATCAGGCAATTAATCTTGTAAATTCTTACTTATCCAATAGGGTCCAAAAAGTTGATGTTGGTGGTGAAAGGTCTTCAGGATCGACTATTGTCATGGGGGTGCCACAGGGTTCAATACTAGGCCCTTTTTTATTCCTAGTTTACATTAACGATCTCCCTTTTTTTGTGAAAGACATATGTGACATAGTTCTATTTGCTGACGATACTTCTTTGATTTTCAAAGTTGATAGATCTAAATCTAATTACGATGATGTAAATTATTCACTATCACGTGTTCTTGAGTGGTTCACAGTTAATAATCTTTTGCTTAATGCAAAAAAAACGAAATGCATCAAATTCATAATGTAAAACATTATCCAACTAATATTAAAATAAATGGAGAGACACTTGATCTTGTCAAGTCTACCATTTTCTTAGGACTTAATATTGATGCAGGGTTGCAGTGGACACCACAAATTGTGGCTCTTGCTGGTAGACTTAGTTCCGCTGCATATGCAGTTCGTATAATAAGGCAGCTTACTGATGAAGCTACAGCTAGGCTTGTTTATTTTAGCTACTTCCATAGTGTTATGTCATATGGTATCATACTGTGGGGTAAAGCAGCAGATATCCAAGCTAATTTTGTCTTACAAAAACGGGCAATACGTGCCATTTATAAAATGAAGTCGCGTGACTCCTTGAGGGAGCGTTTCAAAGAAATCAATATTCTTACAGTAATATCGCAATATATCTATGAAATATTATTACATACACATAAACACTTGGATAGTTTTATGATAAAAAGTGACGTGCATGGTATTAACACGAGAAATAAACACAAACTAAATATACCAAAATTTCGATTAAAGAAAGTAAGTGGGTCTTTTATGGGGAATTCTGTACGGTTCTATAATAAACTTCCAGAAGGTGCATTTAAACTTCCTATTCGAAGATTTAAATCCTACATAAAGATGAATCTAATTAAGAAAGCGTATTACACTCTTGATGACTATATTAATGATAAAGCCGCGTGGCCTGATGTCGCTCTGCCCCTCGACTGCTAAACTGGAAATTTGCAATATCTGTACTTAACTATTTACATGTTTGTATTAGATTACTATTTATAAGTATAACAAGCGTAGCGTGTGCTGTCTTGCATATTTTTGCTGATGTTTATTTACTTTTGACTACCTTCCTAAGGTTTTTAAGTTCTCATTTACTATGTATCAGCAACTCCTTGCTCCGAGGCACCACACAGGCGCTTCTCACCTAGTGGTAAGACGGACCATTTATGTAAGCCAAGCCGAGTTTGTTGCCTGATTCTTCTAGGCTTGGTCGCGTTGGAACAGGAGTAATTTAATTTTATATAAGACGATTCAAAATGATCCTTGTGATTTCAATGAATAAAGTTCTTTTTTTGGTTGCGGGTTCGATTCCCGCCTCTGAAAAAATACTTGTACGATCTGCAGATAATTGTTCAGGGTGTTCTGGGTATTTTTCTATGCATAATAAAAAATATCTATCTATGTTATGTATTCTATTAAGTATATCAGTTATCTAGTACCCATAACACAAGCTCTGCTTAGCTTGGGGCTAGATAATGCGGGTTATTCCCTGTGTGAAATGACCAGCAATGATTTATTTATTTATTTGATTTATGTTTGTTACTCTTTCACGCAAAAACTACTAAACGGGTTTTGATGAAACTTTACATTACTATAGGTAGGTAGCTTAAACAGCAAAATAACATTATAGGCTATAATTTATACAAATGCTAGTGTTGTATACAAATATAATAATACAGGATAGTAATAATAATACAGGTCAAGTATCATAGGACGTTGATCCGAACAAACATTGTAATGCACCTTTAGCTAATTGTTCTTAAACTTTATAGAATTGCGCACTAATAACTTGTACATTATTTTACTTATGTGTTACTTTACGCACTTATTCACTAGCAGGGTGATTCTAAAACGTCGGAAACGGTTCCTATCGGATTTGTTAGTTTTTAATTTCAATGTGGTAAGTAACTAAACCAATTTTCTCGGGGCGGTATACTTAATTCACCTGGGGTAATGGGTACACTAAGTACACTATTTAGTAGACTTGATTCACCCAGGTCATTTCCGGGTGCATTAAGTACACTTCATAGTAAACTTTATTCACTCAGGTGATACCTCGGTGTATTAGGTGCACTACATGGTAGACTTAATTCACTTATGTGCTCACAAATTTATCGCGTTTAAATTATAAATTAAGTCGAAACAACGCAAATCCCAAGGAAACGAAAATTTAATCCGAGAAGCACCACTTAGTTTATTGGATGGGCAAATCAGTGTAGGTAATTTTTAACCGACTTAAAAAAAAGGAGTAGGTTCTCAATTCAGTTGTACTTTTTTTATTTTTTATGTTTGCTATCTCATATCTCCGTCATTTAATAACCGATTTGGAAAATTCTTTTTTTGAATAGATATGCTTCCAGATTGGTCCCGTTTTTTTAAAATCTAGTTCCGATGATGGAATCCATGAGGAATTGAGGGAACTCCTCAAATATTACAGGCAATTTTATATAGCGGTTTTGATATTTTCGGCAACAAGTCAACCATGCAAATGGCTCGAAATTACAAATAATAAATGAATAACTAGTTGAAAACAATAAAAACTAAAACCCGACTGAAACTCATAAAAATACACGCCTGTTAAAAATACACATGCATACTCTAGAAAAACATAACCCTCCTTCTGAGGCAATCGGGTTATTAAGTAAATATTTTTTTCTTGGCACCAACCTAGGTATGTACTATTTTTGGAAGTCGACATTATACCACTCCATAATTATTTTCACTTTTGAAGAGATTTTGTTTAGAGTTTTGTAGGTGCATAAAGTATACTCTGATTTGATAATAATAATTGATTGATTTATCTGGGTGATTTAAGTCTACTGTAAGGTTTACTTAATGCACCCGTAAATGACCTGGGTGAATCAAGTCTACTAAATAGTGTACTTAGTGCACCCAGGTGAATTCACCCAGGTGAATTAAGTATACCGCCCCATTTTCTCTAGTAAAACACAATAAAAACAATAAATATTGTATATTACTGTTTTACTTGAGAAAATTGTTTGAAAATTATTTTAGTTACCTACCACATCGAAATAAAAAACTAACGAATCCGATCGGAAACGTTTCCGACGTTTTAGAATTGTCCTGCAGGTTTTTTTTTTTATGGCATCTGAGTATTTTCTCAATTTTGCCAATGTCCAGTCGTCAAAGTCTTCTGTCAAGTCATGTTCTAGTAAATCGATGGCAGTTTACTAGAATATTCCTGGACAATTTCCACCCCTTCGAAAAGACACGCAATACACTTATTTTATTAAAATTCACTACTATATGCTCTTTATAAGCTACACCGGTTAAAATGCCACCAAAATTACACGATATAACTAAAAAAAAACACTAGAAATTGAAATAAAATAAAAAAGGACGACGTCTCCCTTCGAAAGAGCAGATAAAGTCCGTCCTGCAGGTTTGTGCTGGGAGACAGACGTAGGCGTCTAACCTGCTTTCTGCGTAACTTCAATGGTTCGGCAAATTGAGCCAATTACCGCACGACATTCAACAGACGTAAGTCTCCATGCCGGCTCTGCCCCAGTCATGACAATGAATTTAACGCGCCATTTGCTGGATACGAGATATGATGCATGAAACAAAGATACACGATATCATCATTAACATCATCAGCCGATAGATATTCACTGCTGGATGATGCCTCCCCCATAGCACCCCTAGCGAACGAACCCAACCCATACCATAATTACCTCATTAATTTAGGACGACCTCTATGGTGCGGCGGGCGAGTAGCCGGCTGAGATGCGAGAAGTTGCGGCTTCGATTCCTGCTGCGGGACAAATGTTTGCATGATCTGCAAATATTTGTTCCGGGTCTGGGTGTTGTGGTGCCATGGTGTACTCGTAGTTCCTGATACCCACGACAAGGAATCCTAGTGTGGGATCAGAGGCCCAATTCTCTAACTTAAAAATAGTTAAAATAGAGTTCGGATCATGTTTCGATCTTGTGTCGATGTCTTAAATGTCAGAAATGGTATTTTCTAAACATAAAATACAACACTGTAATGTGATTATATCGAAATGTGACCGAAACTTGAACGATTCAAAGTTTTTTCGATAATTTTAGCATTGTAGATGGAGTCTCTCTTTACTCTTTGCAATTATATATATAACTATCCTACTCTAATGATAGTCACCGTGAATTGAAAGTAGACTAAATTGTCATTTATAAGGGAGCAGAAATTCGGTTAAATTTCAGTATAGTTTTAAAATAATTTAGAGAATTGGGCCTCTGGACTATGTACGTGACTGTTGGGTGTTAAGTTAGTATAATTTGCCATAATCACGACGCTTGGCAGGCAGATTGGTGATTACAGTTTGGTGTTAAGTACTCAGGTGGATGCTGCTGCCCATCCCCTGGCGTAATCCCTTAGTCGCCTTGTACGGCTTCCACAGGAGGAGATGGAGGAGTCTTATTCTTAGGCCAAGACTACCACGGTTTGATTTAGGTAGGTATTGAAACTTTTCAAAATAATCATTATGATCATCATCGTCTCCGTTTACTCCAATCTTTCCTAACAACAGTTCGATAATCTAACTGTTGGACAATAGATCATCGAACTTTTGGTAGGACAGATTGGAATAAACCGTTTACTCTCTGTAGACCCAGTGATCAAGATCCAATTGGTTCTATTGAGATCTTCTTTTCCCAATAAATCTATTACGATCGTCTCGATCTAACCTACGAAACATTTTACGTGAACAGCGTATAAATACGGTTTTTCGAACTGAAACATTGACGTGTGTGTGAGCCGCACACATAGGGTCAAATCAATTATAAACTTCTACAATAAGCCACCCTGTTGAAGAGAAAAACTAGTCTGAAGAAAAATCACAGAAAAAAATTCTATCATCAAAA
The DNA here is from genome assembly GCA_951392215.1 of Epirrita christyi. NCBI lineage: Eukaryota > Metazoa > Arthropoda > Insecta > Lepidoptera > Geometridae > Epirrita > Epirrita christyi. The sequence goes on along the minus strand of OX595843.1, from coordinate 13,652,572 downwards.
ACACACTTCTGTGCTTTTAGCATTGAAATTGAAAGTGTTCAAAAAAATCTCCTGGGCCATGACTATCTTCGCGTACCTACTCCAGTTCAACGAGAGCTGAGCTGAACTGAGCTGCTGCTGGAGTAGGTAATGTACTTACCTACAGAGAATCTGTTTTCACTTTAATATTTATTACGGTAGGTACTGGATACCTAAATAAAAGTAATACCTCAAGAGATATTGGAATTTAATCAATAGAATAAAATAATTAATCTAATGGAATCTTCCATTTTGGTGAATAATTCTCCACCACAATATTCTACAGTACAAAATACACAGAGCCACATCGTCACTACGCAGATGTATGGATGATTGTGTGTGTCTGTACTCCTCCTGTTTCGTCTGGTAGGTATTAGTTTAAAAAATAAATCTACTACGTTCAAGGGATATCTAAAGAGGAAATAAATAAATAGTTTCTGTGTGCACGCCGTCATAAGAGGTGATGCAGTGTTTTTTTTGCCGCAGCCCGCCAGCAATGGAAACAGTGGGAAAATCAGTCCCAGTTTTTAACCGACTTCCCAAAAAAGGAGGAGGTTCTCAATTCGGTTGTATATATATATATATATATATATATATAGATACATATATATATATTTTTAATGTTTGTTACCGCATATCTCCGGCGTTTATGAACCGATTTGGATAATTCTTTTCTTATTTGAATAGATATAGTTCCAGATTGGTCCCATTTTTTTCAGTATCCAGTTCTGATGATGGAATCCATGAGGAATTGAGGGAACTCCTCAAATATTGTAGGCATACATATGGCGATTTTGATATTTTCAGCAACAAACCAAGCATTTGCATTCAAAAAGTATCATAATCCTTTCACCACTATGGTTCTTTCGTCATTTTTTTTTTTGATCCAAATATTTAGTCGAATACAATGGCGGAAGTCGGTTTTTTAAATGAAAAGTTATTCTATCAATAGAAATACCTAATGGAAACTGTGGGATACACCCGAAATAAATAGCTATAATTTTTTTGTTTGGTATCAAATTAAAGGTTTGATGAGTACATTTTAAAAAATAAAAGTTAAAAAACTGGATTCTCTAATAAAGATTCAACTTAATTAACAGATTCTAAGGTTTCTAAATTAAAATCGTAGATTTGGCCTACCTTTACCTAGTATAATTTATTTGAAGGCTTTTAATACAGATTCGTGGATTTTGCATTCCTTTACACATTTTGATACAAGTTTGTTTTCAGCTTAAGAATAGTCAGGATTTTTTTGACATTGTATATTGGTATTTTCTTTGTCTGAGAGCACTATGTACCTCTACACAACACACTACAACAACAAATAACTACCAAACAACAAACAAACGGTCGACTTCAGTATTATTTCAAGCGCTAGCATCCATCACCTCGGCGGATCAATCCCAGATCACTCCCTCTCAGGCTCTAATGTATTGGAAAATTGGATGCGCCCAGAGCCTTTTTGCAGCGATGTAGGACACGGTCTTTTAGTCTCTGCCTTCATTAAATACAGTTCGCGGATATTGTTGTGGCACACTTGTTATGGTAAGGTTAAGAACGGCTAGCTTTGGTTTTGTTTTCACTGGCGTTTAAATTAAAAGTATGTAACTTAAATGAAACCAGGCAAAAGTATGTTTTATTTTCAATTGAACAGTGGAATGTTCAATTTTTGCATAATTTGCTTCAATATCTCAGTAACTAAGCATTTTCAAGTTATAAAAAAAATACATTTGTACTTCTCATAACGAGTTTGATATGGTACACAAGTTTTTTTTTTCTATTTTGCTCCCAATATTCATTCCCGAATCGGAATTTGTTATGTAGGTATACGTTATACGTCCGTGCACAGTATCCTTAGTACTCAACATAACAACAACAACAACATAACAACAACAACATAACAACACAACACCCAAGCAGCCACATACAATATAGTCCTTGATACCACACTAGGATTCTCTGTATTGTGGGTATCAAGGAACTACGAGTATCATGGCACTACAACACCCAGACCTCTAGTACCTAGGTACTAAATATTTCTGCGGGGTAGAGCTTGAAGAGAATTCAAATAAATTGTTCGTTCTTTATTAAGCCGGGTCCGCTACGCCAAATTTTCTAACAAAACATGTTAGAAAACTATGTTATTAAAACAGTTAGCATAACAGTCAGTCCGCTGTTACTTTTGAGTTGACTGTGTTGTTAGAAAATCTTTTACAAATTATAAGTTCTGCCGTTAAAAAAAATACAACTTAATTGAGAACCTCCTCCTTTTTTTGAAGTCGTTTACAATTAAACACATGACGCAGCGGACCCGCTTCGTATGCAGTAACTGTTTTATAATCTTGGCCTAGGGTGCCAATATCCAACAACTTTGAACAAGGCATCGCGAAAGGACCTCCGTAATATCCTTAGTCAGCTTCTTATCCAAGGGTTTCGGATATGAGACCATCTATATCTGCAATATGATGTCGTAACCTAACGAAAGTTTTTCCTGCTGGTTCGCAGTTTTTGAAATTCTGAGAAAATTTCTTACCTTACCGATAGCTACGTAAGGAGTTTTCACCTCCGCTTTTGGCTCGACGCCATGACATCTTTAGATTAAATCGGGAGGTTTTTTTTTACTATTTTGGTGTGTAATAAATTCGTAGGTCATAAGAGCACATTTACGTCTGATTTCTAGTGTATTTATTCCTACCATGCCCTCGACAAATAATGACGGATAAAGATTTATATCCTTGTTGCCTTAAAAAGGTAACTACCGAACTTTCTTTGTACCCTTTCAAATATCAGCTTATACTTTGCCGCCTGTGGAGCTTTGTATTCTAGCTTGGGACGAACAAAGGCGTAAGAAATACTTAGGACTTATTTCTTAGTACTGTGTTGTGTATCCAGTTTCGTGGCAGAGATCTGATAGCTAGGCACCTTTGGGAGCAACCTCAGAGGACATCGTGTATTTAGTATGTAACTCGCGGCGAGACACTCAATTGATGTTTTCGATTGAGTGAACAGAATGACGTACTGGAGCTGTTAATACCACTAATTCTAATTCTTATTCCAATGGGAGAGATAAGATCTACTGCATCCCGCATTGGGGTATCTAATATACCCCATATTAGTGGATCAAGTCGCGCGGACCGCGGCCGAACGTAATTTCAATTTATCGCGCCGTTTTGCTGTCGAAGTAGCTTACCTGAAAAGGGTCATTTTTGCGTCTCGAAGCTTTTCTTGAGGACAGCGGGACAGAGGCCCTGAAAACGGCATGTTCACGTTAGGTATATTGTACATTGTCCTCAATCCAATCTGTCAGCAGCCAGCCCAAACAAAAACAATGCAAATCTATGTGGGATGCGGCAGCATGAAAACACATAAATTCCAATATCTTCTTGTATTTCTTCTTTACAATGCTTCTTTACAAATATACTCCAAAATATAGTGCAAAAATACTCGTCATTTTCGTCGTTGCTTGCTTTTCCATTTCATTCTCTCACTCGTTCAGAAACTTTCATAAAACCATCTGTCAAACATTACGCTATCCATACATCCCTACATTCAGATCCTACATCTATGCAAAGGTTGTTTCAACAGCTCTATACATTTATTTCACAGTATAGAAATCGAATCACATACTCCTTGATTTTGAAGGGATCACGGGTGGAATACTAAATGCGCCGGTGTTCTCTTAGACCCCATCCTTTGGAGTCGCGACCACCCTTTACCGTTATCGAAGATAGTAGCGGCGTTTTATGAAACACATTACGGGGAATGGCCTGTAAGAGTTCGTTTTCAGCACATTTTTTATGAGTGGCTGCTGGAATTATTTGTTTGTTTCCATTATAAAAGATACTACTCTTGTATGCAAACATTATGCTGCTGTAGTAAGGATCTTTAGTGGTGTGTGTCGTGTGTGTCCGGCCTAGAATAACCCTCTCCTCCTGAAGGGTGATTCTTGAAAAATCTCTTACACGTGATAACGTCAAATCTCGATAACCATAATTTTGTCTGGGTGTCATACATTATCACGTGGATGAGACTTATTCGAGAATACGAGCCCGGGGGCTGGGTAGAAGCGTCTACCATTTTTTGAGGAATTTCATGAATGAAAAACTTCAATTTATGTATAAAGTTAAAATTAGAATTGAAGTTATCGTGGCTTGGTATCATTTTAGAAAAATTACGACTTTTTCTAGGGGAAGAACCTCAAAATGGTCAACGAAACGTCAGCAGGAGTAAAGTATGTGATGTATAGTCGTAATTTTTCTAAAATGTATTAAGTTTTAAAAATAAAGTTGTTTGCCATGGCGTCTGGAATACCCTACCCTTGGGCTTATTTTGTATTGTTTTGTTTTTGGCTCAGCTTTTTGAAGGAATTGACAATATTTGTGTATTTTATTTTTATTTATTTCACAACAAAATCCACAGCTCTTAGAAATAAGATAGCCAATAACGGATTTACATTATAATTAATAGAGCAAACTGACAGTTATCAAGTTGACATTTAGTATAGGTATGTATGTATAACATTTAGACGACTTCAGAGGCACACCAGACAAGTAGCCAGCCGAGATGCGAGAGATTGCGGGTTCGAATCCCGCTGCAAGACAAATATTTGTATGAAACAAAAACCCGTTCCGGGTCTGGATGCTCTGGCACTGTGGTACCCACTCTTGAATATCTTTAAAATTAACTGAATATATTTATGTTTATTCCACTGTTTGATGTGTTGTGAACACTAACTGGCTAAGTTATCATCACCATCATCAGCCTATTAATGTCCACTACTGAACTCCCCCCTAGAATGCTACGACGAACGGTCTTGAGCTGCTTCCATCCACAGAAAAACTGCGATGTTTATAATATCCTTAGTCCATCGAGTGGAGGGCCTTCCTCTACCGCATCTCACCTTTATTCCCCAACGGTTGTCATTTCTGCGAGCTATGACTTGTCCATTGCCACTTCAACTAGCTAACTCTAAGAGCTATATCGATAACCTTGGTTCTTTTACGGTTTTATTTCCTCATTCCGGATTCTATTACGTAGTAAAACTCCTGGCATAGTTCTCTCCATACCCTGCTGCGCCTTCATCCACCCACTTCCCTATGTCTTTAGCCCATTGAGAGGAGGTCCTAGCTTTATAGGAGGACTATTTACCTAGGGTAGGTACTGATAATGAACATCGCTTGATCTGGATTACAAATCGGGTTATGGGTTTACTCGACACAGATTAGTAGGGTTAGGTAATAATCCCTAGGGAGAGGCTTACTGGCAAGCATTAACTTTGATATCTCTGGAAACGAGGTACGTACGTGAAAGTAATGCGTTCGACTCGATTGAACACAAACACGGGATGCCAATAAATGCCAACCCATTTCTCTTTCTTACATGTATTAATAACTCAATACTTGTATCTTCGTTTTCATTATGCCCAACTTCTATCACTCACGTGTGTTCTTTGTAGGGGTAGGCACTTGCACACCTTCATGAAGGTATCAATCGACCTAAGAGGATCCCAATCCTCCATTTATACAAATAAAAAAAATGCGTATAGCTTTGGAATTCTGTGATCTATGCGATGCTATGTCTAATGTTCATGTTCCTTTAATTTGTATTACTACTTACTTCTTTATGCCCCCGTGTAATCCCTTTGTCGGCTTTATTGCATCCACGGGAGGAGATGAAAGAGGTACTCAATACGCTTTATATGAGGGGTGTAAAATGACTACTCCCGAAAACTGAAACAGTGCATTCAGACCATGATTTTGAAAATATTTAAGCTGAAAAAACACGAAAAAAAAATGCTCACTCTTGGGCCACTTTTTTAGTTTTTTCTTTAAAACATTATAGAAGGAACACAAAAACGTAATTCCCATCATTAAAAACACGTTAATAAATAAAAACATAAAAAAAGCTATGAAAACCACATCAGAAATATTGGCGCTGCGCGTCGATCAGCTGGCCGGGAGCGTTGAACTCGCGCGGCCGGTGAGCTCTGTGAACTGACCGCTATTTTATATAGCTATGGCATAGGTAGCTTTACCAGTACCTTCAGTATTCGGGAGCTGTTTTTTTACACCCTCAAGGTATAATACTGATCATGTGTACAAAATTTCATTGAGTTTGATGAAATATTAGCCAAAATAGAAGAAAATTTCCTTCGCGCACAAAAGGGCTTAAACCTCCTCTTAAGAGTCTTTATTTTGACGACCTCTGTGGCGCGGCGGGCGAAGGTTCGCCTGTGACGCAGGAGGTTGCGGGTTCGATCCCCGCCTCGGAACAAATATTTGTGCGATCTGCAGATAATTGTTTCGGATGTTCTGGGTATTTTCTATGTATAGTAAAAATATATATGTATGTAATGTTATTATATTAAGTATATCAGTTATCTAGTTGCCATAACACAAGCTCTGCTTAGCTTGGGGCTAGATAATGTTGTGTGAAATGTCCAGCATTTTTTTTTATTTATTCACCAGACACACCGCAAACAGCAGTTACCAGTGTATTGACATAGTTAGGAACTTCGGCGTCCCCCTAAATATCCTGGTCAGTCTATTTAATATTTCATACTGTAATCTGGCCGAGCTCGCATTTTATATAACCCCTATAAAGTTGCTTGTTTCGCTTTACGATGAGATGCGAAGCGGCTTTTCCAAGCATTCCTATGATTACAATTTAATTATTCACTTTCATCATTGTATTCTTTTTTCTTTTGACGTATAATTATAATTTATGAATAAATAACTATAAATGTCTACCTAAAACGAAACAAAATTCTTTTTTTAGTTGGTGTAAAACTTCTCTTCTCGCTGGACTGGGTCTGTCTTGGTAACCCTGCCTGAGGTATATGGCTCTTAAAAGAGCATGTAGCTCTATAAAGAGCCAGTGTAGTACTAGATAAATACCCTAAAGCTGTGTCTAAACAGCAAACAGTTGCGGAAATAGTTGTTAGTAGTAGAACTTCTTGTGAAAGAGTTCGTCCGGGGAAGTACTACCAACGTACCTATTTCTGCCGCCATGCAGTAGTGTTCGCATTGCTGTGTTTCGGTTTGAAGGGTACGGGTGCCGGTGAAATTACAGGCACATGAGACTTTTCATCTTTATGTCTCAGGGTCGGCAGCGCGCGTGTGATGCCTCTGGTGTTACAGGCGTTCATAGGCCACGGTAACTGCTTTCCATCTGGTGGGCCGTAAGCTTGTCTGCTTGCCAAGTAGCATAAAAATAATGATGGAGAGGGCTATGCTAGGAGTTTCACTACATAATAGAATCAGAATTGAGGAAATTTGTAGGAGAACCAAGATGTGATGAAAGACATAATAGCTATCAGAATTAGCAGGTTGAAGTGGCAATGGGCAGGTCATATAGCTCGCAGAACTGAAAACCGTTGGGGAATAAAGGTTCTAGAGTGACGACCACAAACCGGACGACGCGCTTGAGGAAGGCCTTTCACTCGGCGGATTGAAGACATTATAAACATCGCAGGAAGTCGGTGCATGGAAACGGCTTAATACCGTTCGTCGTGGCATTCTAGTGTCCCCTCTAGAATCCCACGACGAACGGTATTACGGCCTATGTCCAGCAGTGGACTTCTACAGGCTGATGATGATGATGATTACATGAAGGTATAAAAAGTGCATTATTTTCAGGCACCTGAAACTGAGGTCACTTGAAATATCAACGTGAAATATGCTATTCAAAACGGAATATTTTTCTCGGCATATTTTTCCACAAAAATGACTGACCTACTTTTGCCACCTGGACTTAAATTACACCAGGCATGAATTGTTAAATAAGGAAAGGATTCCATCTTTTTTTTTGTATTTGAATGGAAAACAAACCTATAATCTATCTAAATATATCTATTAATAAAAAACAGATGAAAATATAAGTCTCCATCTTGCAGAAATGTTTTCTGGTTTTTGTGTCCTAGTTGACTTGGGAGAATCGGCGTTTGTATGTAATGTAGGTGGAAACTGCTGCCCATCTCTTGGCGTAATCCCTTAGTAAGGCTTTTACTACATCCACGGGAGGAGATTGAGGGATTTATTCTTAGGCCGGACACACTGCGACCACTTAATAGACTTACCGTTACTTAGATACCTTCATAAAAATGCCCATAGTCATGTTAGGCCTCCACTCTTCTTGGAGAGTGTTATGTAGAGTCATCATAGAACATAGCTTGTATAAATAGATAGGTAGTATATATATAGGTAGTATGTATATATATCTAGAATGGGATTCGAGTATTCGTCAGTTGGGTCATAGGTAATTTTTTTTTTCCGGAACGGACCAACTATGTATAGTTGTGTAGAAGGGAATCAAAAGTACCCACGGCACAATCAGTTGAGCAGTAGTTGTGCCATGGGTCCGGAAGGAATTATGATAGGACCTCTTATATTAATTTCCGATCTTGGCCATCAAAACTTTATGTAGAAATAAAAAAAGTATTAAGTAAAATAGCACTCTTTAATCACCATTCAAAATAGTCGACATGAGCGCAAGAGTTGACATGCCCACAGTGCTTCCTATCACTCAGCTTGGGACATTTTCGTCCACCTGAGGTACGTTCCCGGACAACAGTTCTCTCTCGTTGTTGCTCGCCAAATCCACAAGTAACAGAGCATGGTGACCATGCACTCCATTCGGAGACCAGACAGTCGTTTGCTGAAATAATAAGAAACTTCTTTCAATTGGAACCACAAAGGTAACTGCAGTGGCGTCGCTAACAACATTTTACTGGCCCAGTGTTAGTGTTTAAAGGTCTCTTCGTCCAAGTTTGGAAAGAACCAAACTTTGGTTTGGGGTTGGAAGGTTTGCAGGTTTGGAGGTTTGGAAGGTTTGGAGGTTGAATGGTTTGGTTTGGAGGTTTGTTTAGGAAAGGTTTGATTTGGGCTGGCACAAAAAAGTAGTGCCTGAGTAATTAAACCAACTGGTGGCTCAGTGGTCTTAATGTAAATTGATATGAGTGAATGAAAGACAACAAAAAACATAACATAACACCTAAAAATCACATACATAGTCCTGATTCCACATTAGGATTCCCTGTGTCGTGGGTTTTAGAAACTACGAGTACTATGGTACTACAATACCCAGACTCAAAACAAATATTTGCAGATAATGCAAACATTTGTTCCGCAGCGGGAATCGAACCTCTTTCGTCTCAACCGGCTACTCGCCCGTTGCATCACAGAGGTCGTCAAATACATTATAACACATAATACGTACGCTGTATCTTGTTAACAGCATGGTGTAGTCTGGACCTGAAATGTCTGGGTAGGTGCTTGCCCAGTCCCATCTTGCGTCCATGAGCCACTGCCAAAACGACGTCATCCATGCTCTTCAGTTCACCGCTAAATTCTTGTTCAGTTGTGCTGTGGACAAAACACAAGTAGTTAGATATTATCCCCCAAAATGGTTATTGGGGACGGCTGAATCCTTGTTTCTGAACGCATACCTACTTTCAGAAACATTCGCAGCTATGGCTATCGAAAAACAGAAAGACTTAGCACTCCCTCATTTTATTCTAGACGAAAATATATTAAAGTATCTTGGCTGGTCCAAGGATTTATTTAAAATCTATAAACAATTTTCGACAAATTGCCTTCAAATACAGTCTATCGAATAATGTAAAAATTGACAATTCCCTAAAACCTATCAATATTCATCACGCTTCTTGAATCTGATGAAATTATAGTCTCGTATTGGCTGAGACAGAATTTCTCAGTCGAGACATGTTTCACTTCAGTTGTATTCGAATGCCTGAGTTTCTAACCGAATTACGCACGGTAATTTACTTTTGTGGCTTGCAAAAAAAAAAAACTAACGCAACCTGGCGTTAGTTTTTTTTTCTCATGACCCTGACTGAGTCCTGTAAATTATGATGATGGATATTCAAAAATATTAAATAAACATAATTACCCAATTAATCAGATTTGGTAAAGAGTGAGAATTCTCCTAAAGCTAAATAAAGAGTGCGAAATACAGTTGGAATAATATGTATACAGTTTATTTTCCGCTGCTCATCGACCCAAGTTCGTAATAATCTTCCGAGAAATTCGGTATGTGCTCACTTCCTACTACAAAATCATTATAACCTATTTCATCTGGGCAAATAAGAGCAGATGATGGAAAATTATATTTTCTCGAACTATAGGCAAATAGAAGCAGATTATTTAAGTAAAATTGCTGGTATATTTTGCGTAATATGGAAATCCTAATGGGTAAGCTGCTACGGATATCAACATAATGCTGCCAAAGTGATATTCGATGTTGTTATTATTTGCTTTCAATGATTGGGAATATTTCCTGGATGTTTATATTTATTGGAGTTGAGAAAGTATGTTTTTATATTGCTATGGATTTTTATTAAAGTTACCTACTGCAAAATTGAAATCACTGTGATGTATATTTTTATTTAAGGAATGTATCCTTTAGTTAGACATTCACACCCTTGTATCCGTAGGGATCAGCATTGACTCCATGGACGCTTTTTATCACGTCGCTATCCAAAAAATATACACAGTTCTGTAGTTGTCTTGATCAGTTCAGATTCTGTTGACCGGACTACCATCGCGATGTTTTTACCATTGTTAGTTCTCCATAAAGATGAGAAGAAGCCCATAAAAGCTCTGCCTGAGTGTACCTCTACGAGAAAGCAAGCGTGTTTTTTGTCTCTAATAAAACTGATACACATAACAGCCAAGTCACATAGGTACGTAGTCCTAATCCCACACTAGGATTCAATCTGCCGTGGGTATCAGGAACTACGAGTACCTACCATACCATAACACCAAAACTCGGAACAAATATATGCAGATCATACAAATATTTCTCATGCAGCGGGAATCGAACCCGCAGCCTCTCGCATCTCAGCTGGCTATTCACCCCCCGCGCCACAGAGGTTGTCAAAAACTTACGTAGTACTAGTACTTACGTAGTAGTTGCTGGAGTAGTGACAACAACAACATTGTTGTCCGGTAGATTAGATCTTGGTGTTCCAACAGGGTCTTCCTCCAAATCCTTCAAATTGTCCACATAGTTTTTAGTTGTTATTTCTTCATTTTCCTCACCATAGTTCCTCTCTGTGTCATGGTATCGCCTGCTCTTAGGTATACCTTTTCGCTGATCTTTTGCTCTAAATTTAGCTGCCATGTCCTTGCGAGCTAAGTTGTTCAGTTCTATGGTGGAGTATTCTTTTATCTGAATTCAAAAGTCATCATTATCATAATCTACTGAGTCTAGAAGGTGCAGATCATTCATCGATAAGTTCAAATCTAGCCGAAAATCGAAAATCATAATTCGTAATTATATTATGTAAAAAACTTACACATAGGACATTTACCAACCTACAAAGGCGAGCTTAACCCTAAAAGAGTTTCTTACAGGAAACCTTAGAGGAGTGGGAGAAATTATAATCATCCTTCTCTATAAAATATTTTTACTCGTGAAATGATGAAGGATTTTCTAGATACTCTATTTATACCTACCTACTCTATTTCACAATGATAGTAGAAATTTTTATATATATAGCAGAAGAACTGTGAGTACGTCTTTCCAAAGAGCAAGTTATTATATAAATACTTAACAATATAGCCTTTCTAATCAATCGAAAGCAACTTTTACAGAAGCCTTTGCAAAAACTTTATTTTTTTCAGCTCCAATGAAACTACTGGCACTGAAATAATTGAATTAACTCTTCATAACAAGCACTAATCTGATTACTAAGCCCTTACAAAACAGCTATTAGTTACCTACTAAACTTTAAAGGGTGTAATGTCATAATTATTACTTAACTTAATTTTCTGCTCCATTGAACGACAAAGATCCCATTCTGGAACGTTAATGAGCGCTAAGTGTTCGATTATACTACTCTCGTATCTAAGCAGAGATCTAAATGTGTTCCCAATAATCTAGGTACTAGGCCGTAAACTCCCTATAGGTACCTAATTAGTGTGTGATTTTATTTGACTAGTCTAATTGGGTACTTGAGCCCGGATCAGTCTGTGTTCGATTTTATAGGTCAAGGTCATAGAAAACATAAGAGATATAGAAATTTTGTTGATCGTCTATACATAGAGAACGCGTCTTAGGGTTCGGCGTCCTCCAGTTAGCTACATGGAGTGACAATTTACTAATAGCAATATAGCATGCAGGAATAAATAGGAAGAGTCGAATCTTTATAAGCTAGTAGACATCTACTGCTGGATGAAGCCTACCCCACAGCATGCATAGCTGGGGTGGATTGGTGATCGCTGTATTGGTGTTAAGGGAGGAATTGCAGGAGTCCTATTCTTAGGCCGAAACCACCAGCTGAAGAGTCCAGTATCCGGTTTGATTTTGGGAATCTGGTGTTTTGTGATGGCAGGGAAGTTTGAGAGATGCCTAGGTTAACTATATGTCCTCGTGCACTGCAAAAGGTGGTTGTTGATGATGTTCAACTTACTTTTGTGAACTCCACTTTGGCAATAGATGGCAGTTCTCGCAGGTTCGGGTAGTAGAAACCTGCTGCGGGATGATCAGGGTTCCTCGGCTTGTGCTTAGAGACAGGTTCGGGAGTAGAGTTCTCCCAGTGTGGCGCTGTGAACGTCAGCCCGCTCTCTGCACCAGCGTCAAGTGGTTCCAACTGAAGAGTTCGTAAATCCAGTAAAAATTATGCAAAGCTAGGTACATTATGTGGGTTAAGAGTTTCAAGGGATGCCTGATGGTTAAGGGTCAGACTACCGCAGCGTGGTGTTATATTCTCTTTGACTACCCCCACGATATAAGGCAGCATACGTTTGGATAGTCACTGGAGACCAATGTATGAAGGATGGCTATAGTCAGTTAGATCTTAACCCGATAGTGGCAAGACAATATTTTGGCTTTTATCCAAGAGCAATAGATAAGGCTTGCTTGTGCCGAATTGAAGAGAACGATATTAAGAGTTAAGAGAGTTATACCTCTAGGCTGATCTGATCAATCCATGAAGAATCCACGCACAAATTCAAGCTGTCCACGCCGATGAACCAGTCTGGAGATGGGACCATGCGACACATGAGTGACACCTGAAAGAAAACAGGCATTTTTATCTACCAAGACCAGCAAAACCAGGGCATCAGCCATAAGGTCAATCACTCCTTACCAAGCTATGGCTTCCATCGACCAGCACCATATTCTCACTGGCACCCTCCCCATTGCCCACAGCTGGTGCCGAGAACTGATCGTACACCTTTGGTTCCTCGTCTCCTTGCTTCACTAGCTCATCCAGGGATCCGTGCTGGGCGAAGTTGCGAACGGATGCACGGGAAACCTCACCAACTCGGTAGAGCGCGTAGGAACTGTTGTGAGATTGACCTGGAAAATTTGTGTATGGTAAATCCTAAGATATCCTTTGTATACTTATATATATTACTTATGTATATTTGGTATACTTAGTCGATCTAATGTGAAAACAACCTCTAGTGACAATTTTATCAAGATGGTAGAAATCAAGCACAAATAAAATCGTAATTTCTTTGATGGTTGAAAAGAGTTTCACGAAGGTGTAAGGTAGGTTTTGTTAATATAGGCTAGGAATATCAGTACCTAAAATGTAGACGGTTAATAGTGTAGGAACCAGCAGTCTACCTTGAGGTACCTCATCATCAGCCGTTAGACGTCCACTGCTGGAAGAAACCTCCCCTTTAGAATGCGATGAGGGGATTTACCATAATCACCATGCTTGGCAGACAGATAGGTGATCGCAGTATTGGTGTTGAGTACTCAGGTGGGTGCTTCTGCCTACCCCCTGGTAAAATCCCTAAGTTGGCTTTTACGAAATCCACGGGAGGAGATAGAGGGGTCTATTCGTAGGCCGGACACACCACGGCAAACCTAAAATGTAGACGGTTAATAAGGAACCAGCATCCTACCTTGAGGTACCTTAAGTAAACAAAATAAAAGTTTTGAACAACGCAGTGGGATAAGTCAGTACCAATTGTACCATCAAAGGTACTAGTGAGACAAATTGGTACCAATTGTACCATCAATGGTACAACTCAATGGTACATCTGGGACGGAGGGGCAACGTAGCCCATTTCAATGAGTCATCTAGCCACATCTTTGACAATTAGTACCAAAGTAAGAACCTTAAGAATTACAGATTAATAATTTTCGCAGATAAGAGTAAACTTGCCCAATAGATATCTAATGATTGGAAGTACTTAGTCGAGCAGAATACATAGCTTATAAGGTTTACACACTAATAAATAGGTTCAATAGGCACAAGGTAGCTCAATATAACGGTGCCTTTTAAAGGAAACGACCCATCCAGGCGTCTCACTATCGTCTGCTGGGCTATTCTCAAATGAACATTGATTTTAGGAATTATGATTGACTTTTATATGTTGTGACTTCAGATACAGTTGTTTTACAACAACAATCCTTACTTTGATAATTAGTTTTAGGCATTATGAACACCTTTCGTATGGCAAAGTTATGAACATAATAAAGTCTTGGTCAAGCTGGAACTGGAATAGTAGATTGCAAGAATCTTTGACCTAAATGTTATCAATAGATCCATTAAACATTGTCTCTCAGATTTTAATACCATAATAAAGACACTGAGAATAACCCAAGTAACCTCTACCTTAGCCTTTATCGAAGCATTTTATAGGCCATTAGCTTCAGAATAACCCGAGTGAGATATGCAAATAAAGCAGTTTCTTACCTTTATGTTGGTTTTATTGTAATTATTATTGAACACTGCTGAAGTATGCAGTCTCAAATACATAGTGAAGATAGTACCTACCTTACAGCCCTTTGCACGCGAACGAAGCATTTGCTCACTTATGGCCAACTTAGTAAACCGTCCACTATTTTTCACGACTTCGTAATCGGTAAACTTCGCAATCAGTCAACTTCCTGATCGGTCAACTTAGCAACTAGTCATCCTCGCAATCGGTCCTCTTAGCGTTCGGTCAAAAATAAAGATTGCAACATTTTTTTTTTACTCGAAGGCTGTATGGAAAAAATCGCGAGATATTAGCTTTGCGGATACTAGGAATGGTGAATCATTACAAATTTTTCTTCTAATTTAGCTATTATTTCTTCAAACTCCATGAAATTTTGTACACATTATCAGTAATTCAGTACACTAATATCTAGAACAGTGGTGCGTCAGTATAAAAAAAATAGATTTAAATAATTTGTGATTTGGTAACCACATAACTTTATAAGAAACTAATACACCACGGGTATAAGTAGCGGCATATTAGTGTACTGGGCCCCAATTCAAATGTGTACAAAGTTTCATGGAGTTTGAAGAAATAGTAGCCAAATTAGAATTAGACTTCGTTCGCGAGCTATCTATCGGTTACCTCCTATTATATGTAGAGTAGGTAGGTTAGGAAGGGAATGTTTAATGTCTGCAATGTGGGTATAACTACTCTACACGGTATAACACTAACCGGCTTTTAGGTAGCTGTTGCTGTGTCTTCATTGTCCCACTGCTGGGCATCAGCCAATTAGGTATGGTAACCTACGTATAGGAATACCTTGTAAGAAAAAATACTCTTGACTCTAGGAAGGTATGATGCGAGAGTGGAAGGTATGATGCGAGAGTAGGCCAGACGTTAACTAAGAGTAGAATTTGTAGTGTCTCAATCATCACAAACGCTTTTCATTCTATTGACACCTTTATAGTTCAACGACTCGAATTAAAAATAGTTGGATGTCGAGTAAGCGTAACATCAAAGAATGCTCTGGAATAGATCTTCGAAAAAAAAAAAAAAATTCTCTGAAATTGTTAATAGAAAACTTTCCTGGTTATGACGTTTTGATTTAGTGACATGATAAATTTATCATTTCTCATGAATTGTGTCATGTCTAATGTATCTTCTTGGTTGTCAGGTTAGTGTAAGTGCACACGTGCCGTGGATTTGGCCGGCAACGGGCTGGAGGCTCCTCGCCAGGTTGTAACCTGTCATACGTAGGCGGTCTTTAGCTGGTTTTTTCCCGACTCGTAGGGCTATTCTCTACACTGAAAAAATACAGTTAGAGTAACCCGAAAAACGATAAGTTACTGTTTTGCGAGGTTAAACTGGAGCCAACACATCAGATACGTTAGCATAACTGAAAAAAAAACAGTTTAAGTAAAACAGTTAATTTTACTGGTAAAACAACAGTGTCAATCATTTTATTGTTGTTACTGGAACTGAGTGAAATCGTTACAATTACTGTTAGGTTACATTGCTAATATTGACCAAAAACTTCCTGTAACTGTATATACATCTTTATTTACTGTTTGCTTCCTAACTGTTTTTAGTTGCCCCAACGGTGTAAAATAATTAGATCACACAGAAAAATATGTTGTAGCAACTGTGTAAAATTTAACTGTGCACTTTAGTAAAAAGTTTTTTTTTTTCAGTGTATCTCGCGACGGTTTGCCACAGGCGTAAATTGTGCAATAAGGACTGTCAAACGTCCGTTACCGTACCGTTTGACAGCCCAGGGCCTGCAGTCTCGACATTGATAGCGATTGCGTAGCGACCGAAATCGGTCGCTAAGTCTTACCGATGACATTTTAACGATTTTTGCTAGTCTCTACCATCGGAACTATCGATTTTTATCGGAATCGTACCGAAAACTTCCGTCAACTTTACGATTTCTGTCAATGTGATTGCGAGCAATTTTGATAGCCCGCTAAGTGTGGTAGCGATCGCTACATTAAAATAATATTGTAAAAATGGCTGTGGTTTGTTAGTGCAGTGTACGCAGTAATGGTGGAAGCATATTTAGCGTTAGATTTGTTCATCCTCGAACATCGCTACGAAATGGTAAGGCGACGGCAAATCGCGAGAAACCGTCGCAATAGCCAAAATCCGCTTCTTTTGGAGAAGATGAGTTTCTTAGACCACAGAATCACAAAAGAGATGTTAAGCCAGTTCGTAGATGAATTACGGCCATCTTTCAAAGACGAGGGCTTATGGGCTTTCCATCGAATTTTAAGTGTGCCTTGTTTATTTTATTAAATTACCTACCGCTGATGATGTAAGCAGGAGCTTACCTATCAGTAGGGAATCATTGTGGCACATTTGCGAGTTGTTTTAACTTCACCGTTTTCTTCTTGTAGATATTAGTATCTACAAGAAGAAAACGGTGAAGGTACTCCGATTTTACGCCTCTGGATGCTATCAGCTACCTGTCAGGTTGGTCTTCTGTGGGGTAGTATGAGTCAAAAATCCGTGAGTCATGTAATTTGTCAAGTAACCCTGTTAAGGAAGTACTTAAGTACATCAAATTTCCAATGACTCAAATAGAGCGGCAAACTGCTAAACAGAAATTTAGAAATGTACCTCAACCATTCCCAGACGCGGTCAGAGCCATAGACTGCACACATGTAAAGATTTTGGCACCGACGACATCCCTACCCTGGAGGGGCACCTTATCCCCGGGGAAAGGGATGTGTCGTTAGCGCTCTTCGCGGACGACAGTGCCTACCTCTCTTCCTCCCGAAATGCAGCCATAGCAGCGGGCCACATGCAGCACCTGCTAGACCTCTTCCCGGTATGGCTAGATAAGTGGCACATGACAGTCAACGTCGGAAAGACAGCAGCGCTCCACGTGTCGCACCATAGGACAGCCCTACCTCCTCTACAGCTTCGGGGCCAGGACATTGAGTGGAAGTCGCATGTCCGGTACCTTGGCGTCGAGATTGACAGGTCGTTGAAGATGGTGCCTCAGGCGAACCGCGCGGACACACAGTCGCGCGCCGCTCGGGCCCAACTCCGACCTGTCCTGAGTTCCTATCTGCCGCTGAGGACCAAGGTGCGGATCTACAAGATGTATATCCGGTCCCGGCTCACCGCTAGGTCCGCTAGGATGCCAGCGCAACTCCAGGAAGGCAGCGCATCGCCACGTTTGTGGCAATACCCATTGACCCAGGGGTAGTCGCCCCTGAGAGTTGAGGTCAGGGCAAAGAGCAGGAACTCAAGGCCCTTACCCGACCCCCCACTCAAGGGGAGATCGGCTGATTACCACACACCAAGGGTGCATGAAGAAGCGTATGTGAGTGGACACCATGAGGGTTATTAATTTAATTTTTCTCATAAGTCCATTTAAAATAATAAAGATAAAATGAATTCTCATAACTTCAAAATATTTTGTACGGACATCAAATGATTAA
Organism: Epirrita christyi; assembly: GCA_951392215.1. Classification (NCBI taxonomy): domain Eukaryota; kingdom Metazoa; phylum Arthropoda; class Insecta; order Lepidoptera; family Geometridae; genus Epirrita; species Epirrita christyi. The sequence continues at coordinate 13,634,421 of OX595843.1, read as the reverse complement.
GAAAATTACTTACATAACGTAGAAGAAAGTTTCCATTCAAATACTGTCAAATACTGAACTATGAATACGGTTTTTCGTTAACTTTGCGACGTCATAATTTACGATCTTGCACGGTTTCTTGGTAGTAGAGACTAGCGTTTTGCGAAAACGTCGGTACAGCAAGCGAATAGTTTCGCTAATAATGATCGATCGGTAGTTTACGATCGGATCGCTATCAATGTCGAGACTGCAGGCCCAGGGCCTGCAGTCTCGACATTGATAGCGATTGCGTAGCGACCGAAATCGGTCGCTAAGTCTTACCGATGACATTTTAACGATTTTTGCTAGTCTCTACCATCGGAACTATCGATTTTTATCGGAATCGTACCGAAAACTTCCGTCAACTTTACGATTTCTGTCAATGTGATTGCGAGCAATTTTGATAGCCCGCTAAGTGTGGTAGCGATCGCTACATTAAAATAATATTGTATAAATGACTGTGGTTTGTTAGTGCAGTGTACGCAGTAATGGTGGAAGCATATTTAGCGTTAGATTTGTTCATCCTCGAACATCGCTACGTACGAAATGGTAAGGCGACGGCAAATCGCGAGAAACCGTCGCAATAGCCAAAATCCGCTTCTTTTGGAGAAGATGAGTTTCTTAGACCACAGAATCACAAAAGAGATGTTAACCCAGCTCGTAGATGAACTACGGCCATCTTTCAAAGACGAGGGCTTATGGGCTTTCCATCGAATTTTAAGTGTGCCTTGTTTATTTTATGAAATTACCTACCGCTGATGATGTAAGCAGAAGCTTACCTATCAGTAGGGAATCAATGTGGCACATTTGCGAATTGTTTTAACTTCACCGTTTTCTTCTTGTAGATACTAACGGTACTCCGATTTTACGCCTCTGGATGCTATCAGCTACCTGTCAGGTTGGTCTTCTGTGGGGTAGTATGAGTCAAAAATCCGTGAGTCATGTAATTTGTCAAGTAACCCTGTTAAGGAAGTACTTAAGTACATCAAATTTCCAATGACTCAAATAGAGCGGCAAACTGCTAAACAGAAATTTAGAAATGTACCTCAACCATTCCCAGACGCGATCAGAGCCATAGACTGCACATATGTAAAGATATTGGCACCGACGATATCCCTACCCTGGAGGGGCACCTTATCCCCGGGGAAAGGGATGTGTCGTTAGCGCTCTTCGCGGACGACAGTGCCTACCTCTCTTCCTCCCGAAATGCAGCCATAGCAGCGGGCCGCATGCAGCGCCTGCTAGAACTCTTCCCGGTATGGCTAGATAAGTGGCGCATGACAGTCAACGTCGGAAAGACAGCAGCGCTCCACGTGTCGCGCCATAGGACAGCCCTACCTCCTCTACAGCTTCGGGGCCAGGACATTGAGTGGAAGTCGCATGTCCGGTACCTTGGCGTTGACATTGACAGGTCGTTGAAGATGGTGCCTCAGGCGAACCGCGCGGACACGCAGTCGCGTGGCGCTCGGGCCCAACTCCGACCTGTCCTGAGTTCCCATCTGCCGCTGAGGACCAAGGTGCGGATCTACAAGATGTATATCCGGTCCCGGGTCACTTACGCCGCCCCGGCTTGGTATACGCTGCTCTCCGCAACCCAGCGTAGGCGACTCCAAGTCATCCAGAATGTCTCCTTGCGGATGTGCATAGGAGCAGGCCGCTACGTCCGGAATTATGTGATCGCCAGCGACGTGCAGATCGAGAGCGTCGAGGAATTCGTGGTGATGTCGGTGCGTCGAATGTTCGACAGCGCCGATAACTGCCGCCACGCCCACCTGAACGCCCTCGCCCCTCTGCACGCGCGCCCCCCAGACATCATGGACCATGGAGGCCCCTGCCCAGGGAGCTCCTGGGCGCACCGGACTCCGCATAGAGCGGAAGAACTGGAGCGCCGTCCGCTAGGATGCCAGCGCAACGCCAGGAAGGCAGCGCATCGCCACGTTTGTGGCAATACCCATTGACCTAGGGGTAGTCGCCCCTGAGACTTGAGGTCAGGGCAAAGAGTAGGAACTCAAGGCCCTTACCCGACCCCCACTCAAGGGGAGATCGGCTGATTACCACACACCAAGGGTGCATAAAGAAGCGTATGTGAGTGGACACCATGAGGGTTATTCATTTAATGTTTCTCATAAGTCCATTTAAAATAATAAAGATAAAATGAATTCTCATAACTTCAAAATATTTTGTACGTACATCAAATGATAAGAAAATTACTTACATAACGTAGAAGAAAGTTTCCATTCAAATACTGTCAAATACTGAACTATGAATACGGTTTTTCGTTAACTTTGCGACGTCTCAATTTACGATATTGCACGCTTTCTTGGTAGTAGAGACTAGCGTTTTTCGAAAACGTCGGTACAGCAAGCGAATATTTTCGCTAATAATGATCGATCGGTAGTTTGCGATCGGATCGCTATCAATGTCGAGACTGCAGGCCCTGACTGCACAATTTACGCTTGTTGCAACCTGTCGCAAGATAGAGAATAGCCCTGCCGGTAGTGTAATCTCGCATATAATTAATTTATCAGCTGCCTTCTTCCGTGGATGTAGCAGCTGAGAGATTATACACCACAGCAGCATCCACCTAAGAACTTAACACCAATACTGCGAAACGGGCCTATTATATTGTGACTACTTCAGTTCATTTTTATCAAATTATTCGGATTTACAAAATTGGTTTGTTTTGTTTAACTACTTTATTTTTAACTCTGTGCCTACCATCTGTTTATGCTAGATTCTGTCCGTCCAAAGGTTGCCTGGGAAAAATAGCTTACAGCGATAAGGCAGCCCATTGTAATATCAATATCTTAGTGAATAATAATGTGTTCATCTATTATCTATGTATCTGCGATCACCAATCCGCCTCCCAAGCGATCATGGTAAATGTCCCCATTGCGTTTTTATGGGGAGGTGGTGATATTTTTATCTCACTATTTATGTATGTACCTACTTGTAACTATTAAAATAAGCATAGTCGTACATAGTAGGTACCTTTCGTTAATAGTAGAACTTCTTGTGAAAGAGTTCGTCCGGGGAAGTACTACCACCGTACCTATTTCTGCCGCCAAGCAGTAGTGTTCGCATTGCTGTGTTTCGGTTTGAAGGATACGGGTGCCGGTGAAATTACAGCCACATGAGACTTTTCATCTTTATGTCTCAGGGTCGGCAGCGCGCGTGTGATACCTCTGGTGTTACAGGCGTTCATAGGCTACGGTAACTGATTTCCATCTGGTGGGCCGTAAGCTTGTCTGCTTGACAAGTAGCATAAAAAAATAAAAAAAAAACCTATTACCTTAGGAATATTGAGTAGACCTAAGATTTAAAGATATTGTACGTCCCAAATGGGCAAACTGTTACAACTTGCAAAATATAAGCGACCACCTTTGTACATAGTTTTAACAATAAAGAATTAATTTACTTTACTTTACTTTACTTGTCCAGCAGTGGACACTTAACGCCTGATGATGATAAATAAATGCTGGACATTTCATGCAACATTATCTAGCCCCAAGCTAAGCAGAGCTTGTGTTATGGGTACTAGATAACTGATATACTTAATATACAATACATTAAGTATATAAATAGTTTTTTTTTATTATACATAGAAAAATACCCAGAACACCCTGAACAAATATCTGCAGATCATACAAATATTTGTTCCGAGGCGGTTATCGAACCCGCTACCTCCTGCGTCGCAAGCGATGTTGATGATGTATCATTTATTTACTTATATTGACCTATTAGACTTGTGTGACAAAAAAAATACAACCGAATTGAGAACCTCCTCCTTTTTTGGGAAGTCGGTTAAAAAACAAAATGTGTGACTGTACCTACGGAAATTGGTTTAAATATCAAAATTATGTTGCAAAAATTTGTTTTGGTAGGCGCAGCATAGTTACTGTGGTTCAAATAAAAAAATAATTCGCTACAGTGATAAATTAAAACCATTTATCTTCCCATGATAAAGTAGAAAAATACTTGCCGACAAGTTGTTTTGCCAAACATATTTGTCAGAGCAAAATAACAAGTATTTTCCTGTGGTCGAAAACTATTTTTCATTTTGTAAGTTTTAGCATTATGTTGTATTGGAAATAATATGTAAGAGATTATCTGATGTAGATCATCATCATCATCATCATCAGCCTGTAGAAGTACACGACGAATGGCCTTGAGCCGCCTCCATCCACCGACTGATGATTTCCAGGATTTTCAGGATGTAAATAGTTAGTTGTAGGTAGAGGAACACCCAGTATTCCAAAATATTCCATAGTTCGTAAACACATGGACCGTTTTTGAAAGTCAAGTGCCAAGTAAGATAGTCGCCAAAATGATTTTGGAAAGTGGATTCAAATCAAATCAAATCAAAAGAATATTATTCATTGAAATCACAAGGATCATTAAAATTACTCCAGTTCATAGATACTACAGATATCACAATAATAAATAAAACAAATAATACAGATATATCAATACTATAGATATCACAAGCTGATTCAATCGTCAAAGTTTGGTAGGTACTAATAATAAAATCAGCCTGTATCACCATCACTAGCCTTTTTACGTCCACTGCTAGACGAAGCCTTCCCCTGAATACAATGGGGGGATTTGCCATAATCACCACGCTTGGCAGGCGGATTGGTGATCGCAGTAGATGCTGCTGCCCATCCGCTGGTAATCCCTTAGTAAGGCTTTTACTACATCCAAGGGAGGAGAAAGAGGGGTATATTGTTAGGCTGGATGCACCACGGCACCATAAAAGAAATATAAGGAGGTAGGTAGGACATGACATGGAATGTGACCTTACGATCTAAGAAAATCTTAGTAAGGCTTTAAATACATCCACGGGAGGAGAAAGAGGGGTATATCTTTAGGCTGGACAAACCACGGCACCATAAAATAAATATAAGGAGGTAGGTAGGACATGACATGGAATGTGACCTTACGATCTAAGAAAATCTTAGTAAGGCTTTAACTACATCCACGGGAGGAGAAAGAGGGGTATATCTTTAGGCTGGACAAACCACGGCACCATAAAAGAAATATAAGGAGGTAGGTAGGACATGAGCGTAAACGGCATAACTAGTTCCCCACAGCATATAGAATTCGGTGTTCCTCAGGGAAGTATTTTGGGACCCACACTTTTTATCTTGTATATAAACAGTATACACAACATCAGAATAACGAATGCAGACATTGTTTGCTATGCAGACGATACGGCGATAATTTTTCATGGATCAGACTGGAAGGATGCAATCTTACACGCTGAGTTGGGCATGAGTCTGGTGAACAAGTGGCTCCTGAGAAACCTTCTAACTCTCAACACCCAAAAGACCAAGTTCATTTGCTTTCACAAGACACAGGCATCATCGCCTTCGCAAAACATTTCTGCTATTAAACTTCATAGATGTGGAAATGCAGTGCCTATAGACTGCAGCTGTGAACAAATAGGTCGAACTAACTCTATTAAATATCTGGGAGTGACAGTAGATCAAAATCTTGATTTCAAAGCCCATATAAACAGCCTATCTTCTAGAACCCGCAAAACTATTCACGTGATGAGACAGCTTAGGAATGCAGCTAGCTCGGACACACTTAAGTCTACATACTTAGCCCTCTGCCAATCCATCTTGACTTACTGCATTACCTGCTGGGGTAGCGCTCCAAAAACGACTCTCATTCAGGTGGAAAGAGCCCAAAGGTCAGTACTGAAAACGATGTTAAAGAAGCCTTTCAGATATCCCACAAAAAATGTCTATAGCGACAGTGGTGTTCTTACCGTACGTCAACTGTTTATTCTCAAAACATCATTAGCGGTTCACAAGACAGTACTCTGCAGTGATTTTTATGTTGAATTGTTAACACGTAGAGTTTTTAAAATCCAGACAGTGTCCGTGAATACGGCATTTGCCCGACGGTTTAGTCCTTTTGTCTCAGCTTTCCTTTACAATAAAGTCGCCAAAAGTTGTGATATAGGAAACTGTTCAGTCTCCAAAGCTAAGTATATTATAACTAAATGGCTAGCTACTCTGACATATGACTGCACTGAATGTCTACTCTTGTCCCTAACATAAACTTGAAATATAGCTATAGTTTTTATCTACTTGAATATACATACTTATATATACATATATATTATATCTATGTACATCTATCTAAATATAATATATACTTAATACATATAGTTATATATTATCTGTTTCATATGGTTATGGTTCTATTTATTATTTAATTTTAAAATTTAACCTTAACCGAGACCCTGAACCATTGTTAATCATACAGGTACCCACGATACAGATTATTATCTAGTGTGGGTATCATAGGAAACTGGATAATTGATTCTCATCAGCAAATCAAGATTGTAATGTATAACTTATAACCTACTATTTGTACTTATTTAATTTTTAAGTTTCTACTTTTATTGTTTTTGCTGAAATAAACATTTTTCATTTTTTTTTCATTTTTCATGACATGGAATGTGACCTCATACGATGTTAGAAAATCTCAAAATCTCTATAGGTGATTTCATGAGCTTCAAATCAAAGGATGCTGAAATCTAGGGTTTTTGGGTAAATACCCTAGCTCCCCGAAATTTCTCTTTTCAAATCTCTTAGCCTTTTGATTGAAATCAGATAAAAGGATTTTTTCAGAGGGACGGTGCTCCAAATGCCGACATTCCGATTTATCCTTCAATGAAGATAATTCAATATCTTTCTCTCGTAAACCTGATAGAGATGTTCGATCCGATATTTCTTTATGAAGTGGTAGTACCGTCTGATTGAATGTTAGTCTCTGTGCCAAAAACAGGCAACCCTATTTTTTCACGTAACTTTACGAAAGGTCTTCGTAATCTTTTACCAATAATTACATGTCAGTAGACCGTATCTTAACAATGCTCGGGATTGTTTCAGTAACTATTTTGCTCTAACTTTCTTTTATTATTTCTCTTCTTGTTGAAAGTTTGAATTATTGAATACAATTAAGGACAGACAAGTTTTTCTAAATTCTAATGTGTGAACTAGTAATATTGTTATATTTACAAGCTATACCTAATAAGCGATCAATTAAACGAGCGAGCGAAGGCAAGCGAGAAGGCTTTGAGAGAATAACACATATGCCGAGATAAATAGACGTTACTTAGTATACTAATGCTTAGACCTGTCCCTGTCACTGTCACACAAATGTATTAGAGAGAGACAGGTACGATTTCAAAGACTTCGACTTAGCCACCGTGAAGTACGTTATATTTATCTGGACGTTAGCTTTTCATCACAAATGCAAGAAAATGATTAAAAACCATTTATTCGTCACTTGAAACCATATGTTCTTATCAGTCGGTTACAATACTTACTTTAAAAGCAAAATTTACGTCCCCGGTTTCCCCGCCCGTTCCCGCCTAATGTTTATATTTTTTTCACAAACTGACTGTTGCCAGTTCTATTTTTAAATATAAATAAGTATTAGTCATGTAGAATATATAACTCTGATTTTTAATCTTAGACAATTTTTGTCTACAAAGAAATGTCAAGATAAGCCAGTGTGTGTTTAAGTGTCATGTATGTATATCATATGTGTATATACACATACATGACACTTATACACACAGTGCCATTTCTTTGCTTACAAAAATTGTCTGAGATTAAAAATCAGAGTTATAGGTACATATTTTTTTAGTTTAATCTAGTGTTATGAACCTCGTTCCCAACTTAAGGATTACACCAGTGGATGGGTAGCAGCATCCACCTGAGTCATCTCTGCGGTCACCAACCCGCCAGCCAAGAGTGGTGATTATAGCAAATCCCATTACAAGAGCCTCGTCCAGCAATGAACGTCTACAGAGTGGTGATAATGATGATGATGAAGTTAAATTTAAAGTAAACAGTTGACATACTTGACGCTGAATACAATTTTAATAATCTCCACGATACAGGCTTGCCTAGTGTGGAGATCACAAGAAATAAATATAATTACTACAAAAACTTCTCACACAACAATTTTTGTAATTGTTTTATTTAGTAACCTAACTATTCTAGGTAATGTATTTGTACAAAATGAATATAGAAATACAAACAAATATATATTTTTCTTTTCTTTTCAATGACCAACAAAGAGGTGAAGGTAAGTATTTTTATTTGTTATATTCAATTATCGACAAACAAGATGTTAAATTCCCAAAGAAATAGGGCGACAAACATAATGATGGCAGTTCGCTTAACGGCGGCCGAACAACAAATAAATATCATCTTATCTGAAACGGAGAAAGCCACAAAATTTCACTTAAAGGTGCCAACAGACTACACTCTTAACTACATAATATTCACTTTATCTATCAAGCTGTACAATGAGTTGCGTAATCGCTTTAAATACCTCTGAATTTATGAAATATTGTTTTCAATAATTAAACTTATTTAATTATTTTGACGTTTTCTGTTTTGTGTTCTTGTTACATACAATTCGTGACACTTATACTTAGGTACAGTTATTTTATATGCTGCAAGTATGCAGCAAATGATAGTAATCATCTACATTTTATTACATATTTATTGGCATAAAGGAATTTTACAGTTTTTTTTATGTGATATTAATTTGATCTTTTTTGTACATATAATGTAACCTACATATTTTATGATAAAAATTATAAAAATATTATGTGATGTTACATATTATATGTTCCGACATATTTTTTTTGTGAAATAAATAAATAAGTGAAATTTTAATGGAATAACTTGTATTTATAGTTACAGTATGTATAGTCAGTGTTTTGTAAAGATAGATTTCTGGACGCAACTTTATCGTTCAAAAACCTATTCCCATCTACCCTCAACTATACCATACCATCATCCTGTCACCCACCTAAAAACCTGTGGGTAGGAAAAATAATATATTCTCTTGACGTTTCGCCATCGATGGTTCGAGTCGAGCTCCTCACAAAAATATATCGGAAAATCATCATAACCCACGAAAATCATCTCATTTCAACGCTTATATACCATTCGCGAGCGTCAACGTGAAAATCAGCGCCTTCCGCCAAACTCATCAAATCATCGGAGTGGAAAGGAAAACATTGCGTGCCGCCATCATCCACGCAACCATCAAGGAGATCAAACCCAGGTATTCCCTATCTTCTTTCCATTCCAAACAGTCAGTATGCAGAGAATGACTACTGCTATACATCAAAGCATTGGGTTTGGTATGTATACCTACTCTAGAACCCTTCATTTTGTAAAAACGGGAAATTTTCACGTACCGATATGTTGGTGGAAGCACCAACAGGTTTCGACCCTAATCGAGGGTCTTCATCAGGGTGGGTATAGGATCCGCACTACACTCCCTCCGCGTCCTTCCTCGCACTGCGTCTCGCTCGCTCCTCTCGGCTCATCCGGTGCGGGGGTGGGGGGAGTGCTTGTGTCCGCGTCATTACACGTTCTTCGGTAACGTCCTTCCGGTCGGGTTGCGGTGCTCCATCATCGTCGCTGCCACTCCCGTCGCAACCATCGGGCGCGCCAGGAGCGGCCAGACAGGCTACACTAACAGTGTCTCTATCAGGCTCAAACACTTCACTGTCATACGTCCCATAAAGACAGGATTTCCAAGCGTGTGGTAGAGCCCATCCTCTATCCCTGTTGAAATTAGGCAGTCGACTAATCTCGATAGCCTCTCGGATCTTACGAGGAACGAAAAACTTTTCCCTGGACAAGACCCTGGCCTTATCAAAACGGATGTAGTGCGACGTACCAGCGGTTAATGAGTGCTCCGCCAACGCTGAACTATTTATGTCCATATTCTTCATGGCGCGTATATGTTCAGTGAGCCTGGTAGAGACATTCCTTTTCGTTTCACCAACATAACACTTGCCGCAGTCACAGGGAATAGTGTAAACACCGGGGACACCTAGAGGGTCTCTATCCTTAGGAGAGCGTAAAAATTGCCTCACTTGTGTAAGGGGTCGGAATATCGTCTTGATACTGTACCTACGCTTTAACAAGTGGCCGATTTTATCCGTTACCCCCTTAACAAATGGTAGGAATACCACCGCTCTCTCAACCGATATTTGGCGTGCATTCACGGAAGAATTCGCAATACGACAACTTTGTCTCCATCCATAGCCGTTCTTCTCTAGCACCCCTTTAATGTGCAAGAGTTCAGCATCCACGTACTGCGGGTCGCATAGTCTCAACGCTCTGTTAATCAAAGCACGTGGTACCGAAGCTAAGTGCGCCGGGTGGTGGTGTGAGTCGGCCCTTAAGTACCTATCTGTGTGCGTTGGTTTCCGGTAAATCGAGTGTGATAGGCGTCCCGACAGTTCTCGCTTAACCAACACATCCAAGAAAGGCAGTGCCCCATCTTGTTCCCGCTCTACAGTAAACGCAATCTTCGGGTGCTTGCTATTCAAATGACTCAATAACGACGTTATGTGATCCTCATGTACGATTGCGAATACATCATCAACATACCGCCACCAATGTCTTGGTTTATAAGGTATGTTTTCCAGTACGGTACTCTCAAACCACTCCATAAAGATATTAGCCACTACTGGCGCTATAGGTGAACCCATCGCTACCCCTTCCATTTGTAGGTAGTAATCCCCTCGCCAACCAAAATAACCACTCGTTAAGGTGTACTCAATCACCTTCATGTACTCGATAGGTATACAAGCAGACTGTAGTAAACCTTGAATTATTGTAATGGTGTCCACTATCGGTACGTTGGTGAAGAGAGAGGTTACATCGAAACTCACCATCCGTTCCTCGTTATGAAGTACTAATCCTTCCAACAGTTGTGTAAAATGCGTAGAGTCTTTCACGTAACTTGTAGACTTACCCGTGAAAGGAAGTAGTAAATCCGCCATATAACGAGCCGTTTTATACGTCGGTGAGTCTATCTGGCTAACAATAGGGCGGAGAGGCCAATTGGCTTTATGGATTTTAGGTAGGCCATAGATTCTTGGCGGAGTCGGGTTCACAGGTCGCAGACGTCCATACAAGTCATCAGACAACCCTTGCAACAACCCTTTTAATTTCGTAGTTACTCTAGCAGTGGGATTGTAGGCAACTCGTTTGTAAACGACCTTATCGTCAAGCAACTCCTTTATCTTTTGTTCATAAGCAGCTGTATCCACCACCACCGTCGCATTACCTTTGTCTGCTGGTAGCACCAATAAGTCCTGGTTGTCGCGTAGGCCCCTCAAGGCGTTGAACTCAAGCTTCGTTATATTAGATTTAGGCAGTCTAGCTTTCCGCACCATCGACGAAACATCCTGACGCAAACACTCAGCTTCGTGAGCGGGAATTTTATTTCGTGAAATGGTACCTTCGACACTGGTAATTATTGCCTCCACCGGGACTTTATGTGGCGTAGGTGCGAAATTAAGGCCTTTCGATAACACCAGCTTTACCTCTTCAGAAATCGGCTGTAAAGATAAATTGACCACCGTCCTATCACCAATCCTAGGGCAATGCACTACATCGGAACATTGCTTGGTATCATTTGTAAGGCGCTTGAACTTCGAGTTATGGGTCCGCGTAATTCTATTCCTCACGAGCTCTGCCCTGTTGAAAGTCATCGCATCCAGTGTATCCCACAAATCCCGTGCTAAAACATGAGACAGCCGCAAGTGCAAGTCATATAACAGTTGTTACTCTAGAACCTTAATTAATTAACTAACAGTAATTATATTCATTCGTAAAAAAAACATTGAACTTAAATTCAATATTCTTAGTTAAGAGACTGCCTTAGAACTCAACGTAAGGCACTGAAAGTAACAAGTAAAAATCTAACCCCGAACACTTATAAAAGTGCATTTCTTAAAAGTAGTCATCCCCCTAGAGAGAGAGAGAGAGTCGCGCGATAGAGAATATATATCTCGCGACAGGTTTGCAACAGGCGTAAATTGTGCGATCATGACTGTCAAACGTCGCTTTTCTCATACAAAAGTTCCCGTTTGACTGCCCAGGTCGTAGACAATGTAACATTCTAATAACGATGACGCTAGTAGAAAAGTCCAAAATGTATGAGATTGACGTAAGCTATCGATATGTCACGTGGTCTTTTGTATTGTATTACGACTGTAGAAATGGAATCGCTTCGAAGCGAATACCGTTTGTCTAGGCCGGCTGATTGCACAATTTACGCCTGTTGCAAACCTGTTGCGAGATACAGAATAGCCCTGCATGTCACATAGAGATGGCAATATTTTACCAGAGTTTTCATGAGTAAGCCAAGTCTATAGCCACCTTAATCGGAAACAGAGCAGCCACAAAATGTCACTTAACCGTTACGAGATAAAAGAGCCTAAGGACGCGTTTGTTTTTCCTTTCTTTCATTGTTGTCAGAGATTTGATTAGCTAAGTTACACTGGGAAAAAATGGTTAAAGAAATATTTTAACTTTTTTCACTAATTTGACCCAAGATATCTTACATTTTTATTAACCGACTTCACAAAAAGAAGGAGATTCCCAATTCGGTTGTATGTTTTTAATATTTGTTACCTCATATCTCCGGCGTTTATGAACCGATTTAGAAAATTCTTTTTTTATTTGAATAGATATACTTCCAGATTGGTTCTATTTTTTCAGAATCCAATTATGATGATGTAATCCATGAGGAATTGAGGGAACTCCTCAAATATTGTAGGCATACATATGGCGATTTTGATATTTTCAGCAACAAACCAAGCATTTGCATTCAGAAAGTATCATAATCCTTTCAGCACTAAACTAACTTTTTTTTTTTTCATAATTTTTTTTTCATCCAGATATTTAGTCGAATACTATGGCGGAAGTCGGTTTTTTAAATGAAAAGTTATATCATAATATAATCTACTACTAATTTTATTAAGCCGCGGTGAGTCCGGCCTAAGAGTATTATCTTTCCATTTCGTCCTGTGGATGTCGTAAAAGCTGACATAGGGATTATCTACACCAGAGGATGGGCAGCAGCATCCACCTTGCTCAACACAAATACTGCGATCACCAATTCGCCTGCCAAGCGTGTTGAATAGGGCCAATCCCCCCATTGCATTTTAGTCATACTCATAGTAGTTTATTGATAACGAAAACGGTTACAGGTCATTAAGAGGGCACTATTCTACAAATTAGCTCCCTCTTTAACGTACGCGATAACCCGCGCGCCATCTCGCTCGCGCTAGCGAGTGTCGTGCACAAAAATGAAGTTTTTTGTTTATTATGGCGAAAATAAAGTGTTTATCAAAAAACTGATTTTAGCATAAGAATAAATAGTTATTACCTACTTGTTGTAGTAAAATTTATCTTAAAAAACCGTAGGGTTCCTGAGATTTCTTTCAAAACGTGTGGGAAACAAGGATTTTTCATTAAATAAAACTATCGAGGTTTTTTTTACATATCGTGTTTTCAACTTTACAAAATAAATGCAAAAATATAAAATTTTCATATTCCAAAATATTTAACTCGTAGAACCCGTACATACCGAGTTATAAACCGATTTTGTTGGGCAAAATCACATATTACGCTTTCTTAAACATATTCATAAGTAGGTATAGGTAAACAATAATAATCAGTTTTAAACTAATAATAATGTCAAATAATTAATTCATATTCATTTTAAATAAATCCTGAAATTGATAAATTATCTGTTCAACAAGCCATGTTTTTAAATTGTTTTTGAAAGATAGCGTCGAACTTGAGCTTCTAACACTTTCTGGTAGTTTTATGGGGGAGGACTCGTCCAGTGGCTCGATTACGTAATGAAATACATTCTCAGATTTTTTTCTTCCTATACAATGAAATCCTTACATAAAATTGAGTCGATATGCATTAAATTTTTTTTTATCAAAACTACTCATTTTTATTGAGAACTCACGCTGGACCAAAAAAATAACTATGCCAAAATCGTTTTCATACAAAATGAGATGATTCCATAGACAGTTTTCCCGTAACTCTTATGGATTCGGATATCCCCATACTGTCCCATTTCAAAAAACACCCTGTATAGTGTATACCCTGGATTGAACTATAAGGCTACTTTTAGCCCATTAGTATAACGCGACTGAAGCTACTTTGGGTGGACACTGGTAATTATTATAAATAATAAAATCCGTCGCGAAAATGTTTGTTAGGGTTCCGTACCTCAAAAGACAAAAACAGAACCTTATATAGGATCACTTTGTTATCCGTCTGTCAGTCTGTAAAAACTCTTTTTCTCAGGAACGGCTAAATGTACCTATCAACTTGTTTATTAAAAAATATAAAGTGAGCTTGTAAGTAATAAATTACCTAATTTGTAAACTCCTTTAAAAAATTTAATACTGAAATGTTATTCTTCCTATAAAGTTTTAAATTACCTACATATCGAGAGTCACCTTCACAATACGTACTTGAACTTAAACCAAACACCGAAGGAAATTTCCGACATCTCGTTAAAAACTTTATTTTTATCGCATAAGTTACCTACTCTCGTCCTTCGCTCAAGTTTAAAACAAGCAATACTTACCTACACATGTAGATAAGATAATAATTCAGTTCCCCCCGTGAGATACAATTTGGTGAAAGTTAGTATGTTAGTTGTTCAGCCAAGTTTCTTTGATATAAAAATTAGTGGTCCAAAACAAATGTTATTTTTCCCCAAAGTACACAACACAAAATAAAACACGTGAAACAAATTATCATAAGACAAAACATAAGAAGGTACCTTATGTTTCCAATGAGAAAAGATTAATAATTTAAAGTAAACCATTTATAAGTATGTAGTAGGTACCTATGCATCAATAGTGTTGTGAAAGGTCGAATAGGCCCCTGTCTCAGCATAAACTGCACCAGACCTATACTGTATGTTATTTATTTTGTTGGTTCACAAAAATATATTTGTTTACGTCCATTCCATACGTAACATAACTAAAAGAAGAAAAATAAGGCAATAAAACTTACCAAAAGCTTGTGACCACTGAGCCTTGGGCCAAAACTGTGGGTAGTCCTTTGGAAAACGTTCTTCACTCCACATCATCCGCAGTGACACTTTGTACACAGCCACATCATCAACATCACAACCAGAAGTCACTGCAATCAGCACTAAAACCAAGATGGCGGCCATTCGCTTCCAAACCTTCATTGTGAACGCACATGCAGAACGAGCATTTAATTTTAGGAATATTCAAATATGGAACGAATTTTAGTTTTAAGTATTTCGGACAAAGAATTGATGTATTTAATTTGATTTCGTATACGCGTGCGTGCAACTACTCTGAAGAGATGTTGTGGACTTTTCTATTTTGGATTCCGGTCGCTTTCGGACAGAAATAAACACATCGACGACGATCTGTACGCGAGCGTCGACTTTTGTATCTGTTTTATTTATATTGTGGTTGGAATCTTCATGCATTTTGGACGGAATTTTGAAGATGCACCAGTGACCGAATTTATGAACAACATCGGAAGGAAACATAAAATTTTGAACACAACAGCAGAGCAAACTTTCATCCTCTCTCATTAATAATGTAAACTTATGCGAGATGAATTCGTAAATAAAATTGACTAGACATAACTCTTTGCTTTGCTGTGGTATGTGTCCGGCGCCGCTCCAACCTAAGAATAGAGCCCTCCATCTCCTCCTACGAACGTCGTAAAAGCCAACAAGTTTTACACCAAAGGATGGGCAGCAGCATCCAGAACTCAACATGATTACTGCGTACCAATACACTTGCTGGTGACTATGGAAAATCTCCCCATTGTTTTCTTTAGTGGAGGCTTCGTCCAGCAGTGGACATCTAAAGGCTGCTAATGATGATGACTTAAGCCACGTGATACCTTAGAACGACCACCGAGGGAAGATGTTTTTGTATATTTAACAAGTGTAATTTTAGAGTTTTTTTTTTAATTTTATTTAAGGGCTTAGTCGCTGAGCGGCGACATCGTCCCGTAAAAAATAAGAAAAGACAAAACATAATTTTTTTAAAAATTAAATCATATCAAATCAGCTCTTAACTAATGCCTAATCTGCCAATTTATGCAATGTTGCATTTTTTGATGATGGACAAGCCATAATACTATTCAGGAGGTCAGTTTGTTCAATTCTGTTCCTAATACCTAAACATGATAATATCCTAACCCCCCTGTTTCATAATCATTAAAAACCTATTTTAGTTAAAATAGCTTTTGTCTTGTTTTGACGTATGACATTTTACATCAGAGAGAAGAAAACAAAAGCTAAGTATTTTAACCTATTTGGTTTAGAGAATGATTATGAGACACACCGTAAATGTTTCGTTCCGAACACACTCAATCAAAATATGTTGAACACCCTCACAAGCATCCCATTTATAATATTTGTAGGATAATTATTGTTTTCAAGTTTTAACATGACATTGTATCAAAACACAACTTGTTAAAAAAGTTTAACAGGATACGTAGGTAGCATGTAGGTAGCTATGTAGATAGCCTACATAAAGTCCAAGAGTTAGTAAGTTGAAAAGGCAATGCACAGGTCATAAAGCTCGCCGTTAGGGAATAAAGTTTCTCGAATAGCGACCACAAACCGGACGACACAGTGTATATTAGGAAGGCCCTTCTCTCGATAGATCAACGACATTTTGAATACGTTGACGAATCGCAAATCGATTGTTGCATTGCAAAACTTGTATGAAGCCTGCTGGACATAGGCCTACCTTATAGAATGCCACGACGAACGGTCTTGTGCCACCTCCATCCACTGATATCATTTGACCTTTTAAATGTCGTTGGTCTATTGAGAGTGTGTCGGTAGTGGACCTAGGCTGATGATAACTTATATAGGTATAACAAGGAAATATTACAAAACCATGTAAACGATCACCGCTTTGTATTTGCTTCTTAGTTCCGTAGAGTTGGCAGAGAGGTGTCGACAAATATTTATTTTACAAGTAATCCGCTTTCACACGTTTGAGCCGGGCGCGTGGCGGCGCGCGTTCGCTGTTTGGACTTTTTTGTTTTACTTGTTGATGGTGTTGGTGTTACGTGTTCCATACGGCTTTGATATACAAATACACATGTTTTGTGTTTAGTTAAACTGTGAGACTAAAATGTTTGATTGTATACGCACCATGGGTCTAGATATTAATGTATTGATCATGTGTACAAAATTTAATGGAGTTTGATGAAATCAAAAATTTCAAACTACAAACTTCGTCCGCGTACAAAAGGACGTAAGCACCATAAGGAGATGCACCAAAAATATGAAAAGGCTCGTATCAAAAAATATTTTATTATTATTTTAAAATGCATATTTTAGGGATATTAAAAATAATCGAGCATCCCCCTCTATTATCTCCGGAACCACAGAGGCTACAATTTAAAAAAATATATATGAATATGGGACTGAAAATCCTAGGTCATTAAATTCACACGAGAAACGGAAAATATTCGTGAAGTGAAAATACGTATGAATGTATAAGATAAGATAATATAAGATAAGATAATGCGTTCCTTAATTTCACTGAGGACTAATAATTTAAATTGGTCTAGTAAATGCTGTGGCGTGTAAGAATAGACCCCTCCATCTCCTCTTGTGTAGGTATGTCATAAAAGCGAAATGGGCAGCAGCATCCATCGGAGTACTCAACATGAATACTGCGGTCACCAAATACCCCTGCCAAGCGTGGTGATTATGACAATTCCCCTAATTGTATTTCATGGAGGCTTCGTCCAGCAGTGGAATTCTAAAGGTTTCTGATGATGAGCGGTGTAAATGGACATTAGACCTTGAGAATCTAACTTTTTCATCCCATCTATTCGAAAAGGTCGACTTGGTTCGCCTTTAACTGCGCCCAAAGGTGGTGTTTTCTACAAGAAACTCCTATAAGTGCGCCGTGCATCTTAGTGTTCAGCGCCAAAGAAATCGAACCCAAATAAGTGTGCCACAATTAACTTTGCCGCGCACTTTTTGAATTTGGAACATCTAAGTGTTCGAACACAAATATTGTTTGATGAATAAATACTGACTGGTATACGACGGCCCATAGTCGCGCCGCGCCGGCTGAATAAAAAAAAACAAATTAAAAACGCGCGAACTACAGCCCGCGTTTTCGTCAATTTTTACGGATTGTTAGTACATACTAATTCATAGTTTTGTTTTGAAATAAAATATGAGGCGCCATTTATTTTCTCAAAGAGGGCGACGTACTTTGAATCCCTCGCTACGTTCGGGATTCTACTCTAGAATCCCTCACTTCACTCTGGATTCAAAAAAGCGCCCTCGCCGCAAAAATATTATTTTGCTCCCTTATGATACAATCTACTAAGCATAAAAAAGTAGGTAAGTACTTACCAATGTATAATCCTGGTAGTTTCAGTAATCCATTAGGTAATGTATTCACAAAGTTACATGTTATGTTCAGTTTCTGCTAAATCATTCCTTTGTAGCAACGTCAGAAATGCCACAAAACCGGCTCCTAAGAGCTGAACACTAAGGCACAGAAGGAATAATAGGTACTACTACGTACAGAAGCCTACCTCTGTCGGCTTATTAATTGATTATGTAACATAACATACGTAAATAACATAAAACCAAACAGTCGCATACATAGTTCAGTAAGTCTAGTACGGGTTTTCGAAAACTAATGAAAGAAGAAAGAAAGAAAGAAAATACGTTTATTTGTCCCCACTTAAAAAGAAACAAAAAAATAAAAACAACAGTAGGTAGCTACCTACCTACCTAAGTAGTAGGTAACTTTACAAGAAACTAAACTAAACTAAAAAAACACCAAATGGCGTGAGGCATGTTGTGTGGGGGTCAAATAGGTCCCTGTCTCAGCATACAGCTACACCGAACCTACAAGTAGATACGGCGCGGCGCTGGTTTTCAAACAGGGCCTGCCCGAGTGACATCACGAACGTTGAAGTCGAATATACTAAATATATTATGTGAATAAATAATTAATTCACCAGCAAACTAAAATATAAAGAAATAGTTATACTACACAGTTATCAACAAAATATAATATAAAAGTACTCTGAGGTCTGTTAGTAGTACTTATAGTACTCTCCTTGGTAATGGCGATTTGTATGTCTATGGCACAGAGCACTTTTAGTCTAATATGAAGTTTCGTTTCCTTGTATACATATTTACTGACAGCGTCCTTAGTTTTCTTCTCGTTTTCGCTAGGGGCGCTGCAAGTAAATGTATGGATGGAAACGAAACTTCATATAGTTTCGAAAACTATCAAAACCCGTACTAAGCCCCCTGATCCCAAACTAGGATACCCTGTGTTGTGACTATCAGGAACTACGAGTACAATGGTACCATAACACCCAGACCCGGTACAAATTTTACAGAACATACGAACATTTGTCCCGTAGCGGGAATTGAACCTCTCGCATCTCAGCCGGCTACTTACCCTCTGCGCCACAGAGGTCGTCTAATAGAGGTTGCTTATACCAGGGTAAAAAGTTATAATTATCTCAATCCAAGTCATAATTTATCTATGTGTCATAAAAATCAGTTTAGCTGGTTTGACGTGATCAAACAAACAAAAAAAAAAGTTTCATCAAAATCTGTTTATCAGTTTTTGCGTGAAGGAGTATTATAACAAACACCCATCCATCCATCCATCCAAACACACTTTCGCATTCATAATATTAGTGAGAAGTAAGATGAGATGAGATGAGATTTAGGGCCGGTTTCCACCGGGGCGGAGTGGAGATGAGACGAGAGGAGATGAGATGAGATGAGATGTGTTTGAAAAAACCAATCCGATTTTGTTATTTCCTTTTCGTTTTTACTGACAGGTAAAAACGCCTGCGTGCCAATAACCTGCCAGCTTTGTTCTCGTCTCCTCTCCTCTCCGCCCCGGTGGAAACTGGCCCTTAGGATAGGATAGTATGAAATGATAGCAGGATAGGATAGTAGAATTGCTCGCAGACCTTATTGAATCTTAAATAATCGTGATAAAACTCATTGTTCAGTGCAAGCTGATTTGAAGTTAACGCCTGACAAAGGTACGAGATCCCAGCTTAAACATTTCTGAAGGATTAATTGTTCAATCAATTTCATCCAAACATCAACTTGAGGCATCCCATGCCATGAGATAAACTCCAAAGATTAGCAGATGTTTGCGTCTGTAGATGTGACTCACCGCCTCAATATACATAACAACCGGCAATATTTTTTTTTCGAATAATTTGTAATTTCTCAAAGACCTCAAAAATAATATATTTCAAAAATGTTTTCCATTTTCTTTTTATACATTTTTTTATTACAATTAACTTATTACGATTTTTTTTAATACATTTTTTGCTCATCAATTTAATATTAATTTCCAGTCTAACAAAATTAATATGAAATTTTTAGGCGTAAACAGGCAACAATCCTAATCGAGAGTTTCATCAGGATGAGTGTGATTCACACAGTGGCACCTTTTAATAAGTAATCATTGTTAAGCTCTGTCACATCTATTTTATCAACTCTATCGGGTATTTCTCAAGTGTCCTGCCGCATTACAAGATAGTTTACCAAACTTTGGGTTAAACTTACCCTGGACCCGCGATGTATACTCGTTAACCCTTGTGTCCTCTATGTGGTACAAAATACCTATGACAGACGGCCCTTGTGTCCTTTAAAGTACATGCTTTGACAGACGGAATTTTGGGTCTGAGTTTTGTTTAGATTAATTAACATAGTTATAAAATTGTCTAACGCATGTGTTTACAAGATTAAAGGCTTATTTCACCCTTTGTTAAGGGTGGAATTTGAAACCCTACATATGAAAATACTTTGACAAAATATTATGTTACCGCTTAACAAAGACACCGTCATAATTATGTTATATTTTTAACCAACTTCCCAAAAAAGGAGGAGGTTCTCAATTCGGTTGTATTTTTTTTTAATGTTTGTTACCGCATATCTCCGGCGTTTATGAACCGATTTGGAAAATTATTTTTTTATTTGAATAAAATATTTCCAGATTGGTCCCATTTTTTTCAGAATCCAGTTCTGATGATGGAATCCATGAGGAATTGAGGGAACTCCTCAAATATTGTAGGCATACATATGGCGATTTTGATATTCTCAGCAACAAACCAAGCATTTGCATTCAAAAAGTATCATAATACTTTCACCACTATGGTTCTTTCATCATTTTTTTCCATCCAAATATTTAGTCGAATACAATGGCGGAAGCCGGTTTTTTAAATGAAAAGTTCATTCCTATACTAACGGATTATATCAGGGGATGGGAAGCAACATCCACCTGAGTACTCAACATGAGTTATGTGATCACCAATCTGCCTGCCTGGTGATTATGGTATTTGCCCCCATTGTATTTTATGGGGGAGGCAGGATGACCAAGAAAGGACCTGTGACACGAATTTGCAGTCGTTATATAAATGTACTTATGTATCCTTTTTTTTGTTAATGGCATCTGAGGATATTCTCAATTTTGGCAATGTCAAGTAGCATAGATAATTTTACAATGTCCAGTCGTCAGGTCCTCTGTCAAGTCATGTTCTAGTAAATCGGTGGCAGTTTACTAGAATGTTCCTGGACAATTTCCACCCCTTCGAAAAGACACGCAATACACTTATTTTATTTAAATTCACTACCATGTGCTGTTTATAAGCTACACCGGTTAAAATGCCACCAAAATTACACGATATAACTCAAAAAAACACTAGAAATTAAAATAAAATAAAAAAGGACGTCGTCTCCCTTCGATAGAGCAGAAAAAGTTCCATATGTATCCTTTATTATGCCTTTATTAGACAGTCTTGGATATCGTTTCATCAATTTGACAAATAAACCAAAGAGTCTGGGAAAAAAAAATCGTGAGACATTATTACGGCTAGGGCCGCTATACATTTTGTTTTTGAACGAAACAGTATATGAGCTAAACTTGAGGGACAGACGTGCACAAAAGAGGCTGGTAATTGGCAATTACTCATGTTTACAATAGTATTGTTCAACCAACCCTCAGTTGATTTCAATTAAAATTGCTGAGAGTCGAACTCAGGTACGAATCTTATTATTATTATTTATTACCTCATACCACCCAAACAGCTTGATGGATTTTAATTAATTAAGTGGCGTGAGACTCGCCTTCATTTTTAACCGACTTCCCAAAAAAGGAGGAGGTTCTCAATTCGGTTGTATTTTTTTATTTTTTTTAATGTTTTTTACCGCATATCTCCTGCGTTTATTAACCGATTTGGAAAATTCTTTTTTTGTTTGAATAGATATACTTCAAGATTGGTCCCATTTTTTCAGAATCCAGTTCTGATGATGGAATCCATGAGGAATTGAGGGAACTCCTCAAATATTGTAGGCATACATATGGCGATTTTGATATATTCAGCAACAAACCAAGCATTTGCATTCAAAAAGTATCATAAACCTTTCACCACTATGGTTTTTTCATATTTTTTTTTTCATCCAAATATTTAGTCGAATACAATGAAAGTTATTTTTGTCCAACATCACACATTTGCTAATTACATCATCATCATCATCACTAACCTGTTTACGTCCTGAACGCCTCCTCCATTGAATACAATGGAGGGATTTGCCATAATCACTACGCTTGACAGGCAGATCGGTGATCGCAGTTTGGTGTTCATTACTCAGGCGGATGTTGCTGCCCATCCCCTGGCGTGATCCCTTAGTCGCCTTTTACGATATCTACAAGAGTAGGAGGAATCCTATTCTTAGGCCGAGACAACCACGGCATGAAATTACGTAATTATATTTATGTTATATTCTATTATATTATATTATAATACCCTTTAACCCACTATCTAGATTATTATTATTATTATTATTATTATTATTATTGGGGCTAGATAATGTTGTGTGAAATGTCCAGCATTATTTATTATTTATTTATTTATCGATCATGGTTCAAAGTTTACCCTTTGGTACACAGTGTAATATTACGTCAAAGCTAAGCGTCGAAGTCAGTTTTTATTGGTTATTGTCACGTCAATCACAAGGAGGTTCAAATATCATCGACACTTTGGTATCTCGTACATCTCGCTTTACGAGATCTCTTCTGCAAGTTGTGGAATAGGAGCTAATTCCCAAGGTTTTTCCGTAAATCTACTACAATATTCAGAAACGTATATAGCTATAGCATAAAGGCCACAGCACGCCGCGCTGGCTGCATACCATGACGTTGTAATGTATGGAACTGTATGAGACATGGCACACCGCTTGCGTGGCGTGCACGCAAGCGTGTACATACGTAGAGACGCACGTGTCTACGTTATACGTGCTGCATACGTATTCGGTGTGCTATGGCCTTAAAAAAACAAAAACAAATGAGTCCTTCAGAGCGGACAATACTTTGGCAATGCCTCTGGTATTGGTCAATAGGGCAATGGTAACCGCTTACCATCAGACTGTAAGGCTGTTTGTCGAGCCATAACATAAAAAAACAAAACAAAAGGATTTTTTAAAAACTTATTCCCTCTTCCCTTCTTTTTTCATTGCAACGTTTCTTGTAAAAGTTTTGGAGTTGACTGTACGTATGTACAAGCAATATTTGTTATTTTCATTATTATAATAGAAATTCAAGTACCCTCCTGTACCCTCAAGTAGTTCATTCAGTGAACGAATACTTATACCGAGTTCATTAGATCAAATCCAATATTTATAGAGACTATTCCACAATTGGTGCAATTACCTCAAATTCTTATGTTAGATCAAGAGCTATTGATAATTTTATCCTTGGAAGGCGTCATATGAACTCAAGCACTTTTTTAATAAAAATATGATTAAAAATTTAGCTACAACGGAGTTATAGGGAATTTAATGTTTTCCTTGACTCTGACTCTGAACTTGACTTCAGTTCAGTTCACCCCCTTATTTGCTATGACCAAACGTAACATAACGTGGGCTCGTTACGATATCTGCGTGGAATCATCGCTGAATCGTATGGGTGACACCACACGTTATTGACAAGGAATCTCTTAGGTCATAGCGAATAACTACCAAGTTCACTTCATTATTTATAAGAAAAAAAATCTTACACGTGAATAAAGTTACTTGAACTTGACTTTTGACTCTGGTTTCTCAAACACTGATCAGTTTTTTTGCGTTCCCTATTATAACTCCACCAACAGACATTGGTCTATTATTCTAGTGAAACGTCGCATTAGTAATAAATAATTAGTAAATTGTAATTGAAAATTTCCTTTGGTCACACTTTGATAATAACAATATTTGGTCAGTTGGGTTGTGACTTGCTTTCCTTTAGAACTCCACACACAAATATATTTTCCTCCTGAAACGTCGCATCATGTACCTATATGACGTAAGAGAATGTTCACTGGCTCCCGGGCTAAGGTTCTCTATTGGGGTAAAAGCTCGCGTGTTCGGATCCAATATCGTGTTACGTGCGTTCCGTGAATTCAATACTTTATGAGCCAAGCTCTTTAAAATATTGGGGTTTCAAAGGCTTATTTGAAATGTTTGGATAACGATTTACGTGTTCAAAAGAGATTGATAACATTCGAATTTTACTACTGTAAATTGTAAAGTGTCACTGCCTAGCGTTGTCCAGCCGTGTTGGGCCAGTGACAGAACTGGCAGATATTGAACCCGACTCCGATTCCTAGGTCGGGGGTTCGAAACCCGGGCCCTCTAAAATGTGCGCACTAACACGTTCTCAAAACGATGAAGGAATACATCGCGAGGAAACTATATTTTTTATGTATCGTTGGCAGCTGATATCAGCCTAATCTCGATTTGCGATAGTGATCATAACGTAGCTTTTCCAGCTTGGCCCAGTGTGGATTGGTAATTATGCATTCCATTGAACGTAAATTTTTTTGGACACGGATTTCATTATTTTTTTCATCGAAAACTAAATACAATGAAAACATAATAAACTATTACTAAAATAACTGTATGGATGATACAGTGCGAGGAAGGACGCGGAGGGAGTGTAGCGCAGATTCTATACCCACCCTGATGAAGACCAATACTGGATCGTGAAAATTTCCCGTTTTACATATAAACTAACAAATTCTAAATCTTAAATCAAAAGAGGAAAAAGGGAAATCTCTATGCGTGCATAAAAAATCTTTACTCAAATAATTCTTAACTGGCGGGTTCTCCGATCGGTAGGACAAAGGCAGTAAGACCACGTGGCCAGAGGGGTTCTATCTCGGCATCTAAAAAGGTTGATTAATTCAATGATTTCGCTATCTCAAGATAGCGAAAGTGTTCTGCGAAAGAAAAAGTTGTTGATCCCCATAGCGAATGAGTAGGCACGCCTCGGGGAGCAAATGTTTGACGTCCATTACCTACCACATGATCCCCGGCGCACGGGGATTAGCCACTCATTGTGAGGGTTTTTGGGTCCTTTTAGATATTCCTTCAATAATTTTGTTCATTTTCACAAACCAATTAGGTACGGGGCACGTGATTCTATAGACAGATTAGTTGAACGAGCGAAGAGAGTTCTCCGAGTCAACTTGGGTGTATTGTATTTACACAAATGCGTACATAATGGATGGATGCAGGCAGGGCCATATATGTATGTGTGCCCAGGGGCTGGGCAGCAGCATCAACCTGAGTACTTAACACCAAACTGCGGTCACCAATCCGCCTGCCAAGATAAGGCATGGGTTCGTTCCTTAAAAAAATGATCTAATAAATGGTTTTTGAAGTCGTTTAAGTAGAATGGTAAAGAAAATAGGTTTCCTGGTCTCAGTTTGGGGTAACCACTAGTATATTAATTAGGGACACTTAGAATGTTTCATAAACTAAGAATTAGTTGGTGAAATTTGAAAAATGCAACTGCCGCGACCCCACTGACTCGATTGAGAAACACAAACTTTTTTAATATCGAAAGAGTTGAAGTCTGCCTGGCCTGTTGTTTATTTGAATTTCGAACGCGGAAGCCTCTCCGATGCTTTTATTGAGAAGGGAAGGGACAAGGAGTTCAAAAAAGTTTTTATGGAGATTGTAAATATCTTAACAAAATAAAATAAAATTCTTAATAGCTACCAACTTGTTTTCCACTTTGAAAACAATAATAATATTGAACATCGCAGATGAACTGAATTTAAACACAGGATTAGGTACTTTTGATTATAATGGAGTCCTATCGCTTTCTGAATGAATGAAATTTGAGTTAGTTTTTTTACCTTTTTTGTTTATTCAAATTGGTATTGCTGTTTTGAAACGATGAATTTTGTTAACAGCTGGTAGATATCGATTGTGTTTCTCTGTGACAAACTGTAGATTCTAAAAGAAGATTGTACCATTTGACATTACACGTATTATTTGTAGGTACATCAGGTAAGTACAGCTAATATAAGTCAAAACAGCAAATAACGAAACCGCCAAAACACGATACCGCTAATATCGATTCCGCCAAATCACTCTACCTACCGCCAAAAGGAATTTCACATGCATTTTACAATAATTCTATTAACATAGGATAACAATAGGTAGGAACCACAGAATAAATATTAATATATACTCTGATTTTTAATTTTAGTCAATTTTTGTAAACAAACAAATGTCAAGATGTGCCACTGTGTGTATAAGTGTCATGTATGTGTGTCATATGTGAATTTACACGTATGCTACACAATCATGACACTTATACTCACAGTGGCATATCTTGACATTTGTTGTTACAAAAATTGTCTGAAATAAAAAATCAGGGTATAGATGACAGACATGCTTACAATGGCTTAATCTTAACTTACTATCCCTAAATACTACTAAAACAAATTACATTGCCTTTTCTATTCAAGACTCTACACAGCCGAACCCTAACCTAACAATAACAGCCCACTACTGTAGCAGTCACGACAATAGTGCACATACCTGCAATTGCCCAAAACTTGAAAGACTAAGTTCTACGAAGTATCTGGGGGTTATGTTGGACAGAAACCTCTCTTGGCACTCACAAATCAATTTAGTTTCAAATCGCGCTCGAAAATTAATTTGGATTTTTAAATACCTACGGGATATCACTGATAAGCAACTCATAACCTACATCTATACTACTCTTGTCCAATCTATTCTTCTATACTGTATACCTATCTGCGGTGGAACATATAAGACAAAATTTATAAGCATTGAACGCGCGCAAAGAGTAATTTTAAAAGTCATGCTTCACAAGAAAAAAAGATATAGCACCAACAAACTGTATAGTGATGCCAATGTTTTGACTGTCCGACAGTTGTATATACTACAATGCATATTAAAAACCCACAAAAGCATAATTATAGATCCAAATAAATTAAAAAAACGTAAACAACACTCAGTAATCACAAAGTTGGTATCTAAAACAGTTGCAGTCTCGAAACAGTACTCTTTTCAATCAATAAAACTGTACAACAAAATTAACAAATTACTAAACATATACACGTGTTCCTACTATCAATGTAAAACAAAAGTAGCTATTTGGCTAAAATCATTAAACTATCAGCAAACTGAGGATCTTTTGAAATAAAGCCAGAGTTGAAATTTACAAAATAGGTACACTTATTCACAAATGGCTCCTAGATTTTTAACTGATATGCCAAACTTTCTTTTTAAATTTTTACTGCCTGTTTTATTATAATAGGTATATTTATATATAATATATTTTTGTTGCATGTCTATCTATCTCCCTAGTTTTAAATTTATCATTACTTAGTTAAATATACATGGTAATATCTATTAGGATTACAAGTTTAAAAAATGTTTGAACCACGGAAAAGAGGGGACTCTTCTAATACAGGTTTTTCTAACTTAAAAGAAGAGATCCCAACCCATGTAACCACACCTTGTAATTTTTAAATAAACAATTTGAATTTGAATTTTGAATTTGAACATGAAAAGTGACAAAAAATATCGTACCTAGTTGACAGAAACTGACAAAACAAAAAGGAAATGTCTAGCTTTCTCAGAAAATGTCTTCTTCTGTAGATAATTTAACACCTGTGTTAAACCTTTTTGAAAATATCTACACAACCAAAATAGACTAAACAAGAGCCCCTACCGCTGGACTATCAATCAATCAAGCTGAGGCACTTGCGTGGGTTAAGTGTTCGATAATAAAACTCCCTATTTTAGGGTAAAATATATCTAAGGGTAACCGCAGGGTCACCTGAGACCACTCGACAGTTTTAGACCAATTTCTCAGAAGCTGTTTGACGTAACGTACAAGTTTTATTTCTAAAGATACTTACAATAAACAAGTGATTGTATTGATATAATAAAAGTTACCTATTAATATAAATACTTAAATATATAAAATATTTATAAAAATAATATTATAAGTATTACATATAAATAATATTTATATAATTATGGAATGAGTTGTTGAACAGGCACTTTTCGTGTTGTCAATATTCAAGGGGAAGACCTTTTGCTCATTGTCCTTTATCGGTAGCACTTGCACTTTCATTAAACTTCACCAATAACTGTACTGCACCTGCACTATCAAAATTGGTTGCGTTCTTTACGAATCTTTTATGGACGTACTAGTTAATAAGTTTAGTTAGTAGGGTAAATACGCCAAATATCAGCCCCCCCAAAGGTTTTTGGAATTTGAGCCTACCTATGTAACTTTGTCAATTTCGACGTTTGGATTATTTCATATACATATTTCGTAAGATAAATCTTCTCATTACTCTTTTCTTCTCACTGGTAATTCTAGTCAGTTAGTTTTGTTAGTTATCTAGTAGAACTTTTTGTGAAAGAGTGCGAGTAAAAATGCTCGCATTGCTGTGTGTACCTATCTGTCTCTGGGTCGGCAGCGAGCGTGTGATGCCTCTAGTATTGCAGGCGTCTAATATAGGCTATAATAACTACTTTTTTATCAAGCGGGTGCTTGATAGCTTGCCTGCTTGTAGCATAAAAAAAAACAAATATGTACTAGGTATATGTATTTATATTCTGTAGCATTGGGGTTTATGTCAGAGTTGCAAATGTTGCTTCCTAATCTGTTTCAATGCGAGATGTATGGTTCAATTTACCAAGATCAGCTTGAAAAATTGCGTCATTAATTACTTTCTGGCAGTATATTGCCATATCATTAGGCATACTTCTCAGTCTTTCGGCGACATGTTCGCCAAAAGAACTGTATTTTTGTTTGGATTTTGAAGCTGAATCTAATCTGTTAGAGAGTTCAGTCAAAAGTCCATCTGCTGTATCGTTCCATTTTCTTTTAGAATTTATGGGCATATTATCTTGTGTGCTCTTTTGCGACACGCTTGTACTAGCAATGCTTGTTTCAGAGTAAGGTGATTCTGGCTCCATTTTTATATCCTCGGTATCCTGCAAAAATACGCATCGTTTTTTATAATAATCATAATTACGGAAAAATATTTATTTATAATAAATTATAACCACAACTAAAAATGAAAGATACCAAATTTTTTTTTATTTTTTTTTTAGCAATAACAAAATTGTAAGCATGAGGGATCTATTAGTACAAGGGATTATAACCACAGCATCTATCAGTAACTACTCACAAAAACATGTGCGCACATCTATAGAACAAGTGACCATATCGAGCTAGGTAGTAATTACTGGGATAGTTCGAGGACTTAAAAACAACAATATTTTAAAATACTATACAATATATTGTATTGTATTGGATTAGTATAAAGTTCTTACCTCAGTCGTAGATTCAAGTATTTCAACATGGTCGATTGATGGTCTTGTGTCAGTGTCTTTATGGGTCAAAAATAACAACAAATCGTAATACCATAATTTAGGTACGTGTATATCTTCGTCACCTGCGCCTGCGCCCGATTGGTAAGACGCTTTTACCTACAACATAATAGTTGATAATATAATTAAAATAAATAAGCTTGTTGAGATGTAATTTTGCAAAACAAAAGCAAGTAGACCTGCGGCTGATGATGATGATGAAACAAGTTATCAAAAATAAGCCCAAACTAAATAATGGCCATTATGGTCGCAGGACGTCGGTTGATGGAGGAGCTCAAGACCATTCGTCGTGGCATTCTAGGAGGGAGACCTATGTCCAGGAATTCAGGCAGTGGAATTCTGCTGGCAGATGATGATAATAATAATAATAATAAATGCTGGACATTTCACACAACATTATCTAGCCCCAAGCTAAGCAGAGCTTGTGTTATGGGTACTAGATAACTGATATACTTAATACAATACATTACATAGATAGATATATTTTTTTATACATAGAAAAATACCCAGAACAACCTGAACAATTATCTGCAGATCGTACAAATATTTGTTCAGAGGCCGGAATCGAACCCGCAACCTCCTGTGTCGCAGAATAATAAAATAAACGCTAATAAATAATAATAATAAATAACGTTAATGATGAAATAAACGCTATGGATCAGTAGTATTCCTGAGAAGTTAAACTGGTAGTACAAATGATACAACCGTTGTAATTTGTGGGTACGTCCACCATTGATACGCTAGTAATATAATATACTTATGTTTATGGTACATACCTTATTGTGCTCTTTATTAAACGAACTTCTCATAGTGTTTATTTTTTTAGTGACTGTGTCAACGTTTGCGTTATTATCCGTCTTCCTCAGTATTTTTAGCAATTCTTTTATTGCATTCAATCTTTTGTGTTTATTTTTATAGTCCTTGTCATTAACTTTCCACATAAATTCAAACTCCTTGTACTTCTCTATGAATTCAATGAATAGCTCGCGTCCCATAGACATTTTAGCTAAACGCACAACACGTCTAGCTCGCTCGACGTCTGTCCTCGAATTGAATGGATGTGAGTGTGATATAAGTTTCTTGATCGCAGCACATTCACATCGACGGCTTCTCGCGCTCTGTCGCACTCATGAGCCAATGCATAACCTTCTCTATTTACGCCAATGGCGTGATGCCTCGGCGTAATGCCACGGTTGCGGGTGGGGCGGGCGCGCGGGGCACGGTGATATGGATTGTGGGTCACCCAGAAATATTGTGGCTGACGTTCAGAATAATGACTGAAAGGCCGGCGTCATGCCAAAACTTGATTTAATAGACACGGTTGGATTCTGGCTTGGATCCACGCCTCTTTTTTTGACTCACGGAGTGACCGTGAGTTTGTCATGTACACTCCGAACACTAAGTACTTCAAAGCACAGTGAGTCGCTAATTTTCGGAACACTATATTACACAGGTATTGCTTGCTTGACCTTGGCCAATTTACTTTTATAAATTAAAGAAAGAAGGCCTTAATAGGACTCCTCCAACTCCTCCTGCAGATATCGTAAAAGGCAACTAAGGGATTACGCCAGGGGATGGGCAGCAGCGTCCACCTGAGTAATTAGACGTCCACTATTGGACGAGGCCTCCCCCATAGAATGCAATGGAGGGATTTGCCATAATCACCACGTTTGACAGGCGGATTGGTGATCGCAGTGTTGGTGTTGAGAACTCAGGTGGAAGCTGCCCATCCTTTAGTCGGCTTTTACGACATCCACGGGAGGAGACGGAGGTGTAAATTCTTAGGCCGGCCGGACATACCACAACATGCACAGCAACACTGTATATAATCTGTTATATATTAGCAGGCTATATTTATGTGCTTTCGATTAGAGCAAAACCTCATCATTTCGTCTACTATGTTTAAAGTGTCACCCTACCAACCGATAGGTTATACGTGGTAGACCTAGACACTTTAGCTGGCCGAGGCCAGGACCATCTGCGGTAGGTCTTGCCGCCGTATTATAAGAAACTTACAATACGGTACTCATGCTGAGTGGGCTCGTGTGCCACTGCCATTTTTCCAAAATGGTGTCGGAGCTGTTAATGTCGCTCACCACCCGCACCCCAAAGGATGCTAGCTTCAATCCCAGCTAGGGACGTTGGAGAAGCCAACTACCATTTTCCAGAATGGTACCGGAGCTGTAAAGCTCGCTCACATCTCGGTACACATGCACATGCACCTACCCATACCGTCAGCTGGGTAACCGGAATCTATGCTAGCGTTCATGACTCTACTTACTCTCCAGGTAAGTGCCGGAGATTACGACGCTCCGAAAGGATTCGATTTCGATTAGAGCAGTCGTTAGTTTTGATAGTTACCGAAGTAGTACAACTCCTTGTGAAAGAGTTCGTCCGGGGACTTCCCCGGCCGCAGAAAAAGGTACGATTGTAGTACTTACTACAATCATACCTTTTTCTGCGGCCAAGCAGTTGAAGCAGTAGTGCTCGCATTGCTGTGTTTCAGTTTGAAGGGTATGGGTGCCGGTGAAATAGCAGGCACATGAGACTTTTCATCTTTATGTCTCAAGGTCGGCAGCGCGCGTGTAATGCCTCTGGTGTTGCAGACGTCCATAAGCTACGGTAACTACTTTCCATCAGATAGGCCGTATGCTTGTTTACTTGCCAAGCAGTAGTAAAAAAAAAGTCGTGGCGTTCGGGATTATACCATCTGAATAATTTTCCATTGAAACAAGTCCCTAAGCGTCTACCAAATTATGTCACAAATCATAACATAAAACGAAAAGTTAAACAATAACATTTCATACGCCTCCCGGATGGGTACAGCCTCGGATAAAAGTTAGTTGACAGTAAACTCGGCTGTAATCCACAGCGTTTTTAATTTATTACATTCGCGATGAGGCTTTGTGGCGAGACCGGATGCTGAATAAACAACTTCAATGTGGTTGTGAGAATTTAGAGTTAAATTTACGTGGAAACTGTCCAGTTTAGGGTATAATTCAGATTGCGCCAGGTTTCACAGTCAAACAAACATTTTGGGTTTTCTAAATCTCAACATGGCTTTTAAAGCAACATTATTATTATTATTATTTTCTTTAAAAAAGAAAATAAACAACCAAGACTGGTCAATTGATCTAGCCCACTGCTGTTTCAGGACAACGCTCTGGCATCCTGAAACAGTGCGTGTGTGGTCTACCACACACTGCCCAACAGACCGTCGTCGCTAAATTAGAAGAGCTGCGATTGGAATGTCTCCGACACCCACCGTCCCCAGATCTTGCTTCAACAGATATCCTCTTTTTTGCCCAAAACCACCTTCAAAGATTTTATTGATACCACAATTTTTTTCAGCGAATTAATCAATGAACCACCTATTTAAACCTTCTTCAATGATTTTAACAGTGTTTTTTAGGTTCAGGGACATTCGTAGCTAAACTAGTGATATATATGAAAAACCAATCAATTAAAACATGTCTCCTAGTTTTCGCAAAACTAGTTTTAGCTATCGCAAGAAGTGTTGATGAGCTGTGATTATAGCAAAAAACACGGTAAAATAATATGAATTTCGGGCAACTTACGAAACGTTCCACCTTTTCAAAATCAAACGTAGTCTAGACGAAAAACACTATCACTATATAGTGGTAGTAAAGTAAAATTCTCTTTTGAGTGATATTTCACTGCAAAAACACTTAAAAATATCAAGCCAAGCTGACTCCAACGGACTCCAAACTACTTGAGACAGAATATTCGATTTATGGCACTGGACTTCCTAAACTTGGCGCTTAACTCCAACTTAGCCTCACTTAACCGTATCTAAATCTTAACTTATCTTAAATTACGGGCAGCCCTATGTAGTGGGTTAAGTTTCGAAGTTATGAAAGTTAACTTAAACTTGTATAAAACCGTGAAAATGATATATTAGATATTAAGGGGTCTCCGTTGTCTTGGACGCTTTGTTTGAAAACTTTTAAGTTTAAAGTAAGTTTAATTATTTTATGCCTTAATTTAGTTAAGTTACGGCGTCTTCGAGAAAATATGGCGTAACTTTAAACTGCAAGAAGATCTGGATCTAGATTTTGAGAAGTAGTACCAACATAAATACGCTTTACACAAAATATATTTGCAGCTGTACCGTGCATTGATATGTCCAGCCTAAGATGTGTATCTTAAGGCTTGAGACCTTTGAGGCTATGTGCTTGAGGGGTGTCCCTCCGTCTCCTCTCATGGATGTCGTAAAAGCCGACTAAGGGATTACATCAGGAGATAGCAGCAGCATCCACCTGAGTACTGATCACTAATACTGCAATCGTCTGCCAAGCGTGCATGGTGGTTATGGCAAATTCCCCCATTGCATATGAGGGAGGCCTCGTCTAACGTGGATGTCTAACGGCTGATGACGAAGAAGCAGATACTAGGAACCCTTGGTAGAAACTGGTTCATTGGACGCAACGCACATCCTTCTGCACTGATACCTACATTATTTTCATCTAAAATGCAAAGTACGAATAGCACGCGGACGATGTTGCGGGGTTCAACTAGTCTATATTCAAATGTGTCCAATACAATTTTGAGCTATCATTGAATATGTGAACCTCTCTAACATCTGCAAGATTTGCAACGAATTATATTTGTCAAAATCTGCGATCGTAGGCGACAACTAGCTATGAGGAGATTTCGCGATGTGATTTCGCGTGTGGGTTTGTGTGTTGGACCTGATACAAAGCGCAGCAGTTACACTAACTGCATGCTGACTATTAGAGAACCGTACGTTTGCGGTCCATTTGCAGTCTCGCATAGCTACATTGTATAGCTACGTAAGAAGCTTAATCTACTCTGAGAACTCAAGAACTCAAGAATTTCCGAGCTAAATTCAATGTTTGATAAAAGAATCTACTTTGTGAACATATCAAGCGTAAGAAAAGTTTTGGACTGAATAGTGTAGTTGACTGTTGCCATATACTTGGGGTTTAATTGCGGTTTTAGGGGTAAAATCATAGACATATACTACTAAATCTATGGGTAAAATATAAATAACAATTTATGGGGAAATTGTGTGGTTGGGAAAAACCACCAATTGGGACATTAATCAAAACCCAAATTCACTTAAGGTTGCGGTGATGGCCGCACGCTAAATCAACTCGAGAATAGCGCAAAAGTCGGCCTGCATATTGCTGTCCCTGTTTGGCTAACGCAGGCGCGCGCGGGGCACAGCCGAACACTTATTTCTATTCTGTGGCCGTTACCATTCATAATTCGAAGCTGGTATTTATTTTTTATGCAAACTAGCATTTGTCAAAAATATTTTTTTGGCATATTTGGCATTTGTCACAAACTTTTTACATTTATATATCTAGCAATAAAAACTCCTTGGTACCTAGTTCTGCGAACAGTTAGAACTCGCGAGCACAAACTTTTTTCCAATAATTGTGATCAGGGTGGTTATTCGCTATGACCTATGAGATTTCTTTTCAATAACGTGTGACGTCACCCATACGATTCAGCGATGATTCCACGCAGATATCGTAACGAGCCCGCGTTATGTTACGTTTGGTCAGAGCGAATAAGGGGGCAAGTTGGTGCTTTGATGATCGTTGAGTTTGGCTCAACTTTCCAATAGCGACTGTGAGCTAGGAGGTTCATATTTTTATCACATGTAGACACAAGCCTAAATATGAAATGGCGTACTGCGGAAACCAATAGTTTTAGCATTGTGAGCTATGACAAAAAAATCAAAGAAAAATATTTCAAAGTAAACGCTCAACTTTCCTTTAGCTACTGCTAGCTAGGAAGTTCACATTTTTATCACATGTAGGTTCACATAGCACAAGCCTAAATATGAAATGGCGTACTGCGGAAACCAATAGTTTGGGAGCTATTCATTTTTAAAATTTGCTAATAACCGCTTTCCGAACGCCATGTTTTGGTGATATTTTACTTTTTATCAGTGTTCCCATACGATTTTCGGCTTTTGACAATGACAGTGACAGACCAAATGGTATATTTTGCTAAAAATTGGTGGTTTCTCAATTTTCAACTAGTCGTGTTTTTTGCTCTTACGGTCCAGTCGGTTACGTATTCCTTGAACATCAATGAACTCTGTCATCGTTTGTGTTCTCAGAGTTGAGATTGTTTACGTGCTTACTCCTGTTTGAGAATTCATCGAAGGACTTTCCTTTAGCGACTATAAGTATAAGGCTTGAGGGGGGAGGGGAGGGGTGGGTTGTCAATGTCAAAAGCCGAAAATCGTATCCAAACACTGACAAATAGTAAAATATCACCAAAATATGGAGATCGGAAACCAGTTTTTAGCAAATTTCAACAATGAATAGCTCCAAAACTATTTTTTTCCGCAGTACGCCATTTCATATTCAGGCTTGTGCTATGTGAATCTACATGTGATAAAAATATGAACCTCGTAGGTCACAGTCGCTAAAGGAAAGTTGAGCATTTACTTTGAAATATTTTTCTTTGATTTTTTGTCATAGCTCACAATGCTAAAACTATTGGTTTCCGCAGTACGCCATTTCATATTCAGGCTTGTGCTATGTGAACCTACATGTGATAAAAATATGAACCTCGTAGGTCACAGTCGCTAAAGGAAAGTTGAGCATTTACTTTGAAATATTTTTCTTTGATTTTTTGTCATAGCTCACAATGCTAAAACTATTGGTTTCCGCAGTACGCCATTTCATATTCAGGCTTGTGCTATGTGAACCTACATGTGATAAAAATATGAACCTCGTAGATCACAGTCGCTAAAGTAAAGTTGAGCATTTACTTTGAAATATTTTTCTTTGATTTTTTGTCATAGCTCACAATGCTAAAACTATTGGTTTCCGCAGTACGCCATTTCATATTCAGGCTTGTGCTATGTGAACCTACATGTGATAAAAATATGAACCTCGTAGGTCACAGTCGCTAAAGGAAAGTTGAGCCGCTACTATTTCTCGCAAAAACTAGGTACTGAATGGTAAACAAAGCACAAGTCGTAGGTATGTTAGTTACCTAGGTTACTTCATTCCAAATCACAAGGCAAATCTAAATAAAATTACAAAAATATTGCAATGTCATATATAACAAACAAATAGGTGAACAAACACAAGAGCAAGCGAAGCGCGGGGTTACACAGTGTACTAGTGTGAGTGCCTGTCGAGTTGTCAAACATCACACAACCGTAGTTCCCCGACCGGCCCTCGGTTCTGACGCGATAGCAATATGGGCGTTCAGAATTTTTTAGAAATTTGTTCAAGTTCCGTAATACCAAAAATGATGAATAAAAACTTGTTGTTTTTTTTATATCGTGTTGTTATTCTGTTACTTGACAATATAAGCTATGTTCCTACACATAAAATACGAAACATATCGTTGTTTTTCATACGAAACAAATAAGATGAAAACATGTCGTTTAGGTCGTAAAAATATACAAAAAGTAATTCGCTTACATTTCATTTTAGGTATATATTTTGATAAAAAAAACTATCTGGGAACATAGATAAATACTATCCGAATCCGAATAATATGGTGGAAATATGCTCGAATTACAAATGACGTCGGTATTACGTTTGTATGGGCAGTCCATCCTTCGCTGGGTTCTTAATGATTCGAAGCTTTAATGACGTATTCACGTCAAAAAACACTCTCCAACTCTACGGTCAGGTGCCGCCTTTAGGTACTTTGTGGTCTAGGCCACCTAAAATTATATCCGAATAGAATAAACATGTTTTTTTTAACAAAACAAACCTTAAGTAATTGATTCAAGCGTGACTTTGCGGAAATCCATTCTACAATATAAAATAGACGAACAAATATATAGTAACAATTCCGCTCCTCTGTAACAAAAACTCTGAAAGAATTCGACACGTGTTTCGCCAGAACAGAATTCTGTTCGGCGTTCGCCGAGGCAACATGGCTGCGGAGTTTTTGTTGTGCGCAGTGAGTCTACTGTTTCCTGAGGATGCTACGTTGAGAGGCGAAACACGTGTCGAATTCTTTCAGACTTTTCGTTGGAGAGGAGCGGAATTGTTACAATATTTTTGTCCGTCTGTTTTATATTAAATAAATAAAATAAATAATATACATTTATTTCGAGCAAAATAGAAACCCATATTTACACATAACAAAAACAACTAAAAACTAATAGGATTGCTGGGCAGGTGTCTCTCACAGCAATGCCTTGTATACGGGCAGTCCACCCTAGCGGCAATCATTTCCAGCACGGTGTTGGAGCTAGCCCGCAACCTGCGCACCAGGGACGTAGCGCGCTTGCGCATAGTGGCATGAAAACAATCAACCCGCGCCACAGCAAACATCCCCGATGCGCTGCAGTAGCGGGGCAGCCCCAACACCGCCCTGAACGCATTGTTGTACTGGACGCGGATGGCGCTGTACCTCGCGAGCGTATACTTCGCCCACAAGCTACACGTATACAGAGAGGTACAATATGCTCGAAACAATGTTAGCTTCACCCCCTCTCAACTACGCGCAAACCTCCGTGCAACCATATTCGCTCGCACCGACAGCGCCTTCCGCTCCCGTTCGATGTCGTCATTGTCTTTAAGGTCGGTAGTGACCACATGACCTACATTTAGGTTTTTTACTTTAGGTTTTTTTTTATATTGTAAAACAAACCTTAATTAAAAATGTGAACGCAATATCTATCATTTACCGATATGCATAGCCATTAAAAATCCCATTATTTCCAAGCGGTCAGGAACCTTTAAACGAATCACTTGGTGCGTGACCACGCATAAATAGTACCTACCTATCGTCATACCTACCTACCGCTTTTGTAAGTACCGATTGGTTTCATTATGCAGTCGAGGACAAAATACTTTTCATTGTCCCGATCAAAGTCTCATTGATGATTTTGAAACGTGTTGAGAGGTAAGCAAATACTATTTGAATCGTTTTAAATTCATGATTTTGTTTATGGATGAACCTGTTATTCAAATTATATTTGTATTTGGATGGAGATCTTGTCTGAAATATATAGCTTTTAAGACCGCCCTTTGTTCATAACAGTTATTTTGTTGTTATGTGTGTAAGTAATACTTTCATAAAAATACGAAGATTTTGATCATCTCAACAACCTCTATTAACATACCTAGCAGTTAATGTTTTTATTATTTACTAAAACACACACACATCACACATTTAAATAAAACAAGAACAAAAATAACTTCTGATAAATAACAACAACGGTATTCCAACATTCACCACATTGTACCCAAAAGGAAATACATATCTATCTTTTCTATATATAAAAGAAAGTCGTGTTAGTTACACTTTATATAACTCAAGAACGGCTGAACCGATTTGGCTGAAAATTGGTGGGAAGATAGCTTAGAACCAGCAGAAGGACATAGAAAAAAATAGATTATTTGTATTTCCTAATAAAAAATTAAAATATCTCCTTATTTATTGCCTCTAAGGCGGAACAGAGTTCGTCCGGGCAGATATAAATTTATAAATGCGAAAGTTTGTGAGTATGTATTTTTACTTCTTCACGCTCAAACCTGTGAACGGATTTGAATGAAATTTGGAATTAAGATCAATTCAGCACCCTTCGTCCATTTCCCCGTTCGTCCACTCGGTGCCCGTTCGTCCATTTCCCAGTTTGTCATTTTCCCCGTTCGTCCATTTCCCTATTCATCTATTTTCCTGTTAGTCCATTTTCTCATTCGTCTAGGATACCTTATACACTGGATTAACACAAACTACTTTTCAGAATCATTATCATCAATTTTTATCATTCATCACGCGGGTGAAACCTCGGGTTAAATAAATGATGGAACGAAAAAAAAAATTAAGAAAAGTTAATTCAAGACTATAAAATCTAAAGGTAAAAAACTGGTCTTGACAACCTCTGTGGCGCGGCGGGCATGAACCCGGATGAGATGCAAGAGGTTGCGGTTTTGATTCCCGCTGCGGGACAAATTTTTGGTCCAGTAGATAAGGAGATAATAGGCTGTGACAGACAGACAAAAGATAGACACCTTAATGATCATTTAATGGTTCCGTTGGTACCTTTTGAGGTATACGGAACCCTAAACATGTTAAATACGTTTTCAAAACTAAGGGCCATGCTGTCGTTTTGGTCACCTCACTATATGTCATAGAAAGCCCAATAGAAGCATTTATAAAATCGCTATTACATCTAATCATTTTTGAAAACTGTATTAGTTAAAACAGTTTTTGTTTTGTTCTCTCTGATGTAAGATGTCATACGTCAAAACAAGACAAAAGTTATTTTAACTAAAATAGGTTTCATAAATGATTATGAATAAGGTAAGTATTTAGTCCCTAAAGGTCAGAACCCAAACAACAAAATAAATCACTTCACATCCACAAATAAGGCTAACTGTAACCTCATAGGTGTACCCTACATGTCGGCGATACTTTACACCCGCGCGTCTAGGGTTGGCTGACTTCAGGCTGTAACCGAAAATTTCAGGGCCTTCGCTACACTTCTCTCTTTCATTCACAGCACATGCTGAGCTTCAGGGCTTTTGGTACAACCCTGCACGTACATGTCAGCGTTCCTTATGCGCTTCGAGCAACACGGATTTCCTGCCGCGAGCCGGAAGAGAGTAGCCTTAGCGATATATTACCATTCAAATAGTTCTGTCTTTTTTTGCGGGAGGAAATGTGCACACAAGCGCAATTCCGCATATACAGATACACATCCAAATACAATACTGTAATGACGACACTCACACTGACAAAACCTTGCACACCTCCTCAGAATGAGAACAAACCTCAACTAGTTTTATTAAACGCATATGCCTACTTTGGCTTGTAGTTTGACTGAGGGGAACGCTGCGAATGGCAACTCCCTTCCGTGTTGCTCGAAGCTTATGCGCATACACTTGTTTTACTAATGTTTTTTTTGTATTTGCGTATAGTGTATTTGTTATCATGTTGTTGTGTACAGTTTGTATGAGTAGTCTTCTTTCTTTACACTTTCCAGATAAGTAACCTGTCCTGCTATTTCAAGGAATATTCAGCTATTGTCAGGAATCAGTGGATAACCCCGCCGCACTGCATCCTTACAACTAGTTTTGTGGCCAACCGCGAATAGACAGCACTTCAGAAAAATCATGAAATACCTGATACCTATCTTTGGGAAAACAAGTTTTGCTAGTTTAGAGGTAGAATATAGAAGCCCAAATTCATTGAGAATAATTTAACAAAGATGAGAGGCAGTTTATATTGTATCTAATATTCAAAGTATGGGACTAAATAAAATAGGCAAAGTATTCAAAGTCTGGACTAGAGAATAGGCAATTTACCAAAGAAGAGACTTTTTAAAATATCCGGCGTTTTTTAAATTATCAGCGGGCTTCCTTACCCATGTAAGATCAGAAACTACGCCCCTGAGGAATTAGATTTATGACGGTCAAACTTTTAGAACAGATGTTCACGTGTTATGTAACATGTTCTTTACGATAGTTGCTGAACACGGGAATATGTTTTGATAAATGTTCGGAAAATAGGAACAAATAAATACGTCTTCATCATAATCAAGTCAAATCAAGTAAAAAGTATTACTTGTGATATCACAAGGATCATTTTGAATCAAAACTAAACTAATTAAACTAAAAAAGTAAGCCTATAGAAAAATGAGGGCAACAAACACGCCTTGACTTTATTTCATGATCCTTCTTATAAATAGGTGGAAAGTGCCTATGTGGTGCCTCGAGAAGCTGATACATAGGAAAAGATTACTCTTTTTCAGGAACGGCTATAGGTACCAACTTGAAAATACCAAATATTAAGGCTATTTTATAGTGCTGTAAAAAAATCAAGCTTCTCTTAATGAATTAAAAAGGTTGGAATTCGCGAAAATGAAACACCTCTAGTGAACTTTCAGTAACCTTACAGTTCTGTAAGGAATACTGGGAAGTTTAGTAACACGAATAATGGAAAATGTCTTAAATTGAGGAGTTTCTTTTTACTACTTTTTCTAGTTTTTTCTAGTTCTCTCCGCCCTTGCTGTTATGGACCAGTCTGATCACGTTCAACTCGTAACACCATCTTCGTGGTCGTCTGCCGCTACTTGGGCATCTTGCCTCAGGGACCAATTTTGTCGTGGTTTTGGCCAATAGGTCGTTCGACATTCTACAGACATGGCCAGCCCAATGTCTCTTGCGAGGATTGTTTTTTATGGCGAGGACTGATCTCAAAAGTAGTATTTTGAACGCCCAATGCGACGTGACGGTATTACATAATGCGAAAAATAGTGAAGGT
The DNA here is from genome assembly GCA_951392215.1 of Epirrita christyi. Lineage (NCBI taxonomy): Eukaryota > Metazoa > Arthropoda > Insecta > Lepidoptera > Geometridae > Epirrita > Epirrita christyi. The sequence goes on along the minus strand of OX595843.1, from coordinate 13,592,535 downwards.
AGAACAATATTCTACTAATAATACTTGTAACCGAACAACATTTTGAAAAAGTCTGGTTTTGCAATTAAAAATCGCACAAATTACTACCCTAAAAAAGCTTTGGCATTCAAATGCTCTTCATTTTGAACGGCAACAACACAATTTTCTTACGAGTTAATAGGTAGACTTGTTTTTTATTTAAAGTTCTAACTGAATATTTTTTATCCATGATTTGTATTTCGATTAATTCAAAAAAATCCTCTTCTTCATTTATTTATTGGCCTCTGAGGAAAACTTTTCAAAATTAATACAGTCTGAAGTGCGAACCAGTTTCATCGTCAAATATGTCATGCGATGCAATGTCGTTTGGATAAAATAAAATGATTTTTTGATATTTGCATTTTATAGGATCATAAAATTCAATAAACCTTTGTTCGGTATTTTCATTCTTTTATTTTCTGCCAGTCCGACTTCGAATATATTTCGCTCCATAGCCTGCTGGCAGACCTCGAGTTAGGTCTTTTATTAAATTGTGAAAGATCAAGTCTGTGCACCGTATGTGAGGATGGAGAGAACTTTCATGCCTTTGAGTTTGCGTGGCTTTGCAGTCATCATCATCACTAGCCTTTTTACGTTCACTCCTGGACGAAGCCTCCTCTATTGAATACAATAAGAGGATTTGCCATAATCATCTCTTGGCAAGTGGATTGATGATCGCAGTTTGGTGGTAAGATGGGCTTATACTCGAGTGTAATCCCTTAGTAAGGCTTTTAAATTCACGGGAAGAGAATGAGGGGTCTATTCTTAGGCCGGACTAACCCGTCCACGGCTTTGCAGTAGTTCACGTTTAATATAATGTTTCATATAGCTTCTCTAGAGGCCTTACCATGAGCTCTTATAGCGATTCAGTTCAAAAACTATTTAGTTCAAAATATCGGTTTATTGTTGACATCCGTCATCATTAAATAACTTTAATCGCAGAAGTCTATAGACCTTCTACTACTGAGCCTTTAAATATAGCTTTTTTTTTTTTTTATGTTACTTGGCAAGCAGACAAGCTCACGACCCACCAGATGGAAAGCAGTTACCGTAGCCTATGAACGCCTGTAACACCAGAGGCATCACACGCGCGCTGCCGACCCTGAGACATAAAGATGAAAAGTCTCATGTGCCTGTAATTTCACCGGCACCCGTACCCTTCAAACCGAAACACAGCAATGCGAACACTACTGCTTGGCGGCAGAAATAGGTACGGTGCACGGTGGTAGTACTTCCCCGGACGAACTCTTTCACAAGAAGTTCTACTACTAACAACACATAACATAGCTGCGGACATCACGGAACCAATATTTTGTGCTGAATAGTTTTTGAACTGAATCGCTATAAGAGCTCATGGTAAGGCCTCAGGCGTTTTCAATGAGTCGATTAACACCATTCTCTTCAAAACAATCTTAAAAATAATTTTACGCCAGTATCAAGCAAAAGCTGGCGTGAAATCTTTAAAATCCGATGTAAAACTCATCAAATCCTTTGAGTCTCTACGGATAGTAACTTCAAAAAGTTAGGAAAAAAATACGTCCCCTTTAGTTCCACTTGCTGCGTCGGTTCCAAATGACATCGTTACTGCATAGTTTATGCAAATAAGAAACTGAAGATATTTTGAAGGAACCGCGCCGGTTAGCACTTTAAGCTGGAAATATGCTGAACTTTAGCAACGTGGATTAGGTATAAAAGTAATGATCAAATGAGGGTTTACATTCAAATAGTCTAGAATGAAGTCTAAATTTAAGAAATTTTTACTTTTTAACCTCAATAGTAGGTTTGTAGAAAAAAGTGGCTGAAACTCGAAAGGGGCTCTGACAATTCCGAAATAATTTAGGGATCGGAACCCTTAAGGCACGAGATTGCTTGCACTAGTCTGTTTATTTTCTACATGTCAATAATATTAGGCATTCAATAGTAATATATTCGCATAAATATAGCATTCCTTCTAAGGAGAACGTTCATGATGTTCATGACATCTCTATAGTAAAATGTTACATATAAAATTGTTGGAAACAAACCCTTTCTTGTATCTTTCGCGTTAAAAGCCACCTCAAACCGTTCCAACATCATCTGAAACTATAAGCAAGTTACGGGCTATAGGATGTTAGATATTTTTCAAAGCATGCAAGCACACTCCGTTGGGTTTTAGAGGGCGAGTGTGTCGGGTTAAAGTGGAAACTTTAAATGCACGATATACTAAGTCGAAGTTGAGATACAGTTCAAGCGTTTCGCTTTTAAAATTTCAACTCAGTATTTACCTAAAAGTTTGCTAAGTGGGGTGTTGGAATTTGCATAGCTTAGAACTTATTTCAGACCAAAATGTTTATGTAAAGATAGTTGTTCCTTTATGATCATTAATATCATCATTAATGTTAATGTTAATGTTAAAGAACTCCCTTTTCCGCATTCGAACTCTATGGATGGTCCATTATGCGTGAGGGTTAACTGGCTAGCTCCGTCCAGAAGCACAGAAGCTTCCTGGGGTCTTCGCAGGCTTCGCGGAGTGACCTCGGGTTGCTGAGGATTTGTTCACGTTGAGCTGCTACTTCCACGCATTCCAGGACTACGTGGACAGCCGATTCTTCTTCGATTATTATCATCATTATCAGCCTGTAGAAGTTCACTGCTGGATATAGGCCTCGCCCTTACATAGAATGCCACGCCGAAAAGACTTGAGCTGCCTCCACTGACTTCCTGCGATGTTGGATTGGTGATCGCAGTTAGTGTTAAGCACTCAGATAGATGCTGTTGCTTATCCGCTGGTGTAATTCCTTTAAGGTTTTTACTAGGAGGAGAAGGAGGGGTGTTTTGTCAGGCCGGACAGACCACGGGTAAACTAGGGTAACATAATTCAAGGCATGTTATACCAAAAAACGACATCGTTAATATAAATAAGTAGGTATACCTACGCATAAAATACACTAGCATAACCTTCTAAACTTTGGGAAGTCTAACCCCTTTCGCGGTCGAACTAAAATGGTCACGATCACGATTCTCATCTCTGCATTGCTGTATATTTCCAACATAAGATAAAAATTTACAGCCAATACCATTAAATGAACAACACAAATCTTGGCATTGCTTTCCAATGCAGTGTTATCAAACAGTTTAATAAAATTCAGTGAAAATGCTAAAATGAAACTTGGCAGAACTAAAAGTATTTTATCGTTTTATCTTTAGGAGGAAGCCCAATTCAAAAGATTACGAATATTGTATAACCGTTGACCGTTACCATGGCATGTACACCAATAAGATCACCAATCCGCTTGCCAAGCGTGGTGATTATGGCAAATGCATGCCATTGCATTCTATGGGGCAGGCCTCGTCCAGCAGTAGACGTTTATAGGCTGATGATGAAGATGATAACCGTTGACTGAACCCGCTGATATGCTGTGATATAAAGTGAATCCGGGGCTATTCTCCATCTCGCGACAACGTAAATTGTGCAATAAGGCCTGTCAAATGGTAACTTTTGTATGAGAAAAGTGACGTTTGATAGCCCTGATTGCACAATATACGCCTGTTGCATAACTGTCATGAGAAATAGCCCTGCTGGTTACATAAAGAAGCGAACACAATTTTGGCGCACCACGTGGTAAATTTGAAATAGTTTCTGGTACGAACGTGTGCTAGAAGTAGGTAAATGTAATTCAGCAGTGGGAATATTATTTACTAATAATAACGACGGTTTACACAATTTGAAATATAAAAAACTGAATGTGAATGGAGTTGACGCTCAACGTGGGATTCAATTCGATTCTTGCGCAATATTTATCGCAGTCAAGACGACAGTATCAATATTATCGCTTTGATTATATACACACTAGATAGAGTTTCGTCCTGCAAACACTACAAAAGAAACAGGCCAGCCTTTGCTAGCGCGTGTGCGTGTCTACACACACAAACATGCGCGCAGCTTTGTCTTACACTCGCGTCACGTCATTGCTTTTGTGTCTGTTTGCGTGCGTAAAGATAACAGCTACTGACATATGTCCCAATTTATTGGGAAAAACTGACTATGTTCGGGTAAGTAAGTTTTGCCGGTTACTAGAAAACAAACAGTGGAATCTGTTGATTTTTTACAGAATGGAGATAGATAGACTAGCGATATTGTGATTATGTCGAGCGTGTGGGAAAAAAGTCAATAAAAAACAAACTTTGTTTTTTTTTTAAATATTCACCCAGTGACTGTGAACTATAGGATCATTAGGTATTCTGAAAAAACTGAAAAAAAACGTTTCAGAACACCTCTAGTGGCATTAGACAAAGATGTGTGGTGAATGTTGTTCTACTACTCTGATGGTCTCGTGAAATGAGAAAAATCAGAGCTGTAGGAGTTAGTCAAACTTTAATAAGAACATCTTTGTCTAAGGCCACTAGAGGTATTCTGAAACGTACCCGTACCTGGAAAAAGAAAGAGGGAGGCCATTTTTTTTGCGATAGTTTTAACGTAGGTATGTATCAGATTACTTACAAATTGTATGAGAAAACATTTTATTAAATTTGACTAACTTCTGCTGCTCAGATTTTTTTCTTCCGATACAATGAAACAATGCTTACATAAAACTGATCAAAAAAAAATTTTATGCGTATCTGAGTCGATACGCATAAAAAATTTTTTGATCATACTACTCATGTTTATGCAGAACTCACGCTTGACCAAATAAATAACTGTGCCAAAATCGTTTTTGAAAATGAGCAAATGGTTCCAAAGACAGTTTTCCCGTATCTCTTATGGATATCCCCATACTGTCCCATTTAAAAAAAACAGCCTGTATATTTTAAATTTTCAACTCACAATATAATCTCATCTCAGTCATCTTTTGATTAATCATCGCTATAGGCATTCGTTAGAGTGGATAAGATAACGTATGTATGCCTTCACCCGCCGCGCCAGAGAGGCCGATATATTGTACATACCTACTATACTTTTCATAGGTAAAAGTGAAGGAAAGTAAAAGCAGGTGAACCCAATCGACGTTCTCACTTTATAAGGAATCATTTATTCAGTCACCATAAGGAATTTAGCATTCAAAAACTGGCAACACAGACAAAAGTGCCAAGCTTGAGTTGAATAATCGGGGCTAATAAGTTGATTATTTTTATTGAATACTTTTGAAAATACTATGAATTCTGGATACTTATCGATGGTAGGTGACTTTACTAGTTGTTTTTAAACGTCCTTTGTAATTTCTGCACACTTTTATGGCGCAAATCGTCATTGCTAGCTCAAATTTCAATTCACTTTGCGACCGTTCGCCTTGACAACATAATTGACAATGAGGGGCGGGAAGCGACTTATCAGCTAACAGTTAGCTGATATTTTTTTCGACGCTTTTGTGTCATGAAGCTCTATCTAGTGTGTATATAATCAAAGTATTATCGTTTGTGATGATCATTGAAGCCAATTGGAAGAGAATTACAATGTGAAAAATACTGTTGTTGTTATTGGCGTCTAAGGCTACTTTCCATCAGGTGGGCCGTAATGTTTGTTTACTTGTCTAGTCGTATAAAAAAAATGTGCAAACTCCATCATACAATCAAAATACAGCGTCGGGAATACCACAGGCCGCACCTTGTGTTGTGGGCCTGTGCAAAACGGGTAAAATTTTATATCGCTATTACTGCAAACTTGAGGCACAACCAGAGCCGGCATGGTGCCGGGTGGCAGACCATATTGGATTACCGTTGACGAAACCCGCTGACGCGACGTCGACGTGGCGGATCCGTCACGAGCTTCCTGCCGACGCGACACGTATTCTCGAAAATAGTATTTTTACGTTGGAATTCAGAGTTTTTATGGGTGTAGCTGTGGGCGATTTGGTGTTTCGGTTTAAACTGTGGCGGTTTACCACGAACGGTTGTAATTTATTGCACTTTCTTAATCTTTGGGGAATTTTAAGTAAATCAACTATCTACTACCAACTGAGTCTTTTTTAAATTTTAAACAACACAGGGAATCCTAGTGTGGGAGCTAGTGTACAAAATTATAATTATGGTACCTACGTTACCATATTATTGTTATACTTAATGTAAATTTTTCTGATTATTATTATTATTAAAGGCATTCATTTTGAGTTAACATTGATGTCGTAAAAACCGACAAGCCGATTACACCAGCAGCAGCAACAGAGAGGGCAGCAGCAAACTGAGTACTCAACACTAATACTGCGATCATCAACCCGCCAAGCGTGTTGATTAAGTCAAATCCCCCCCATTGCAATTCAATGGGGAGACTTTGTCCAACAGTGGAGTAAAGGCTGCTGATGTGTGAAGTGAACAGTGAATTTATAATGTATAAACACTGACACGCTTTCACTGCGGACCTTGTTTTCGAGATTTCTCGTGTAAACACGGTTTTTTTAAATTGAGACGTGTGTGTTCTGTAGTAGGGCCGTGTCAAAAACAAAAATCTGCGTACCACCGCTCTGTTGAAGGAAAATATTCGCAAAGAAATTCATAAAATTCAATCAGCAAAAAACTAAAAACACAAATTTCTGTTTCCAGCACTGAACTTGTTAACTTAGGTACCTACGTATTTACTGTTTTCTTACAATTAAACTCGAGTGCTTAGAGTAAATAACAAAAACAGTAAGTACTTACATAAAAACACGTTAAGTTAAACCGGTGTTTATACATTGATTATACATTATTTATTTGATTAATATTTAAGTACAATTTACACCTTCATAGTTTTAATTCTCTCAGCTACAGCATATTTGATACGAATGACACAGTTTCAATTTTTTCTCCATGATTTCAGTGACCTACAAAAAACAATGTTTCCATATTTTCACCGTCATGCAATTTGCATATTTCCAATTCTCCAAAACCAAAAGCTTTTACAAAATCTTTACTACGGCAAACTTCCGCAGCAGATGGCGACGGGCGGATATTCAAAACTGTCCTGTTTAATAACAGGTGAGGGTGACGGTTGAGGACATGGCCTTATGAAAAAATAAATCGGACTTTTGCTCTCTGTAGCGCCTGCTAAAGGAGATTGAGGGTGTAATCGATCGCTTACACCCAAAACTAACACATAATTTTTCATCACGAATTTGAGGAAATTACAAAACTAGCAACTACAGTTTTCGGTAAAAAGATGCGTTTCTGGTTTCCGGGTATGGCCAGTTCCATTTTGAAAAAGAAATAAGAATTTGTGATGGAGATATAATTCATCACGAATTTGAGGAAATTACAAAACTAGCAACTACAGTTTTCGGTAAAAAGATGCGTTTCTGGTTTCCGGGTATGGCCAGTTCCATTTTGAAAAAGAAATAAGAATTTGTGATGGAGATATAAATTATTATGTATATAACATAGAGCATTGCTCTATGGAATGTAATGAGCTTAGTTCTATTAGATCATCATCATCAACACCAGCTTTTAGACGTCCACTGCTATACGAAGCCTCCCCTATAAATTCAATTGAACTGCTATAATCACCTCTCATGGCTGGCGTATTGGTGATCGCATTGTTCATGATGAGTACTCAGGTGGATGCTGCTTTCCATCCCCGGGTGTAATTCCTTAGTCGGCTTTTACTACATCCAGCGGGAGGAGATGGAGGGATCTATTCTTTAGACAGACACACCACAGCACAGTATGAAAATTAACGATAAGTAATATTTCTGATATTCCTAGGGAGAAGTTTTTGATTGTGGATTTTTTCTTTGTAATATCAATTTTTAGCATAGAAAACGTAAATCTTTAAAAATTAGGTAGCAAAATTACAATTAAATGGCACTGCTTATTTAAAAAATCTTTTTTTTTGCTTTACTAAACCCATGTTAGTGAAATTGACTCAGTAGTTTTAGATTTCTGATGGATTATCTATACAAATATACTTACAAAGCCGTTAAATTCAAAACTCTTTCTTCCCCTCTTAAGTAGTCGGGCTGATAAAGGTGTCATCGCGAGGTCTCAGTGCGGGGCGAACAACTAGTAATATTCCCATATCGCATAATGATAATGCATCAAAATTGATAATAATAATGATAATAATATTTTTTATTGACCATGATGAAGTATTATTTTCAAAATCTATGGAAGGCGACAAGAAAAACTGCCACCGTGTCAGTAGTACTACTAAGAAGTACAACTGGTAGTACAAATGACACACCTTTGTGTCTCTAGTATATTTATATTCACCACGTACAAATGCAGCTAATCAATGGGGAAATTGACGTACCTACCTCTTTTTAACCGATTTCCCAAAAAAGGAGGTTCTCAATACGGTTGTATTTTTTTTTTTTTAATCTTTGTTACCGCATATCTCCGGCGTTCATGAACCGATTTGGAAAATTCTTTTTTTATTTGAATAGATATTACTTCCAGATTGGTCCTATTTTTTTCATAATCCAGTTCTTATGATGGAATCCATGAGGAATTGAGGAAACTCCTCAAATATTGTAGGCATAAATATGGCGATTTTGATATTTTCAGCAACAAACCAAGCTATGGTTCTTTTATCAATTTTTTTCATCCAAATATTTACTCGAATACAATGGCGGAAGTTGGTTTTTTAAATGAAAAGTTATCTTGGAAAAATTACGTTAAGTGAAAAAACATGGGCGTGCTCCCACCATTTTCGTAGTTGTTACCCTTCTATTCTTTTTTTATGGTATAGATATAAGTTTTCTGTTATTTTTTTATAAGATATACAAATTTTCTGTTGTTTTTTTATACTAGAGATACAAGTTTGTATCATTTGTACTACCAGTTCAACTTGCGTATTAATTAGAATTCAAAAAGTCGAGTAAAGTCGAGTGAACGTACTTGTATTTTTTGTAATTGTACTAGAGATACAAAGGAGTGTCATTTGTACTACCAGTTGTACTTCTTAGTAGTACTACTGACACGGAGGCGAAAAACTCCCCCCAAATTTCAGTTATAATTTTATTTAAATATCTATTTTGACCTGCCATTTTACCGCTTCGTAACGTCATCATGGTGACGTTTTCCTGCGCTCAGATAATTCAATATGGCGGCCGGTGGAGCGACACGCCCCCGCGGCTAGACATAACCTCAAAATCACATCAGCTCGCACCAGATTACCGGAAAATTTACCTGCCGCCGCCGCCGTTGCAAATTATAAGCACTCCGTGTTTTGGTCTGGGTTATTTTGATGTTTGCGAGATACATTTTCCTCTACACTAATTTAATTTACTGTTAGAAATACTTAGCTAGGTTATTTTCTTAGCCAACGTTGTTGAGACATAATAATAACATAACATAACACCCAACAGTCACATAAATAGTACAGAGGCCCAATTCTCTAAATTATTTTATAATTACACAGAAAGTTAACCGAATCAAGACATTATATTTATTTATTATTTATATATAATTGGAAAGAGTAAAGGGAGACTCTATCTACTTAAGCTAAAATTATCGAAAAAAAATTGAATCGTTCCAGTTTCGGTCACATTTCGATATTATCATTACATTTTAAGTTAGAGTTGTATTTTAAGTTAGAAGTTTTCGACACAAGATCGAAACTTGATCCGAACTCTATTTTGAACTATTTTTTAGTTAGAGAATTGGGCCTCTGATTCCTGACTTAGATTATGTCGTGGGTATCAGGAACTACAAGTAGGTACCATGGTACCACAACACCCAGACCCTGAACAAATATTTGCAGATCATGCGAACATTTATCCCGTAGCGAGAATCGAATCCGCACCAGACTGAGACGCGGCCAGCTGAGACGCAAGAGCGTCTCAGCTGGCCGCGGAGATCGTCTGTTGCTTCTGAGAATCTAAGAATATCAAGAACTTTGAGTTTTATATAACGGTAAGTTCAAATAACTTAATTGTCTTAGTTTTTAATCTTAGACGATTAAATCAGCAGATTAATCAGACGATTTAATCCAGTTAAATCAGCGTAACAAACTAAAACTATAGATATTTTTCGTAAATTACACCCAGATTGGAACTTGGAAGATCAATTAATTAACCCTACCAATTAGACCAGAAAGGCTCAAGGCAGACAAACTAATCAACCCTACAAAATACCATGTTCCAATAACCTCGGGTGCAGCCTGGGGTCGATTGTACCACAAATTGGTTCTCGTTAACATTTGGACGCGATTTCCGAATTTGTTGGCCCTTAACAAGACCAACGAAGTTGAGGCCGAAATGACCAGACACGCCTCAATTAGTGTTGAGAGTTGCGAAACTGACCGTCTTTTATTGGATGCGGAAATATAGGGAAACTGTTTGGTAGGAAATTTTAGACGTAAAATCGATACTTTCTATACTTTCTTAGAATCTCTTAACGTGATTCAAAGTAGGTTCCCACATACGTGCATATTGTGGAATGAGCTCCCTTCTGAGGTTTTTACGCTTAACTACAACATATATATTATATATATATAGATAGTCCAACCTTCTTACTTTCTCTTGCCAATTCCCCAACCATTGTTTCCAGCTCTAGCGCACTTCCAGCAAACACCACAATATCGTCTGCGAACCGGACGTGACAGGAACTCTCCATCAACTTTTACACCTTTGTTGCTCCATTTCAACTGTCTAAAAATCGACTCTAGTACAGCTGAAATATTGTATTGTATTACGACTGTAGAAATAGAACCGCTTCGAAGCGAATATCGTTTGTCTAGGCCGGCAGTTGCATAGGTATATATGACTGTTTTGTACCGAAACTAGAGTACCTAGTGCGTATTATACTTAAAAGAAAGGCAGATAGTGTGAATAAAAACCCAGATATCTTCGTAATGTTTGTAGAAAAGTTTTTTTTCTAAAACTGCTGAGGAATATCCTATTTTCTAACATTCACACGTCGATGTTCCGGCATTAAGCAGACAGCAACCGAGAAGTTGTATCTAAACTTTGAAGCACCCCCGAAAACTTCTACTTATTAACTTTATTCTTTCTATATATTTTACTGGTTTACTCCCTTTAAGGATTTGGACCAGGTTAAGCAACAAGGCCTCTGTAGCGCGACGGGCAAGTAGCCGGCTGAGATGCAAGAAGTTGCGGGTTAGATTCCTACTGCGGGATAAATATTTGTATGATCTGCAAATATTTGTTCCGGGTCTGGGTGTTATGGTACCATGGTACTCGTAGTTCCTGATACCCACTTACCTCTTAGTATGCCACGATGAACGGTCTTGAGCCTCATCCATCCACCGACTTCCTGCGATATAATTAGGTACAAGTCATAACAGAGCGGATTAATTAGCATATTATTAAGAAGGCGTACTATGTGAATTTGCCCAACAAAATCTATCTAGAAGTCAGTATCTACGGGTTCTACGAGTTAAATATTTTGGAATATGAAAGTTTTATATTTTTGAATTTATTGTGTAAAGTTGAAAACACGATATGTAAAAAAAACCTCGATAGTTTTATTTAATGAAAAATCCTTGTTTTCCACACGTTTTGAAAGAAATCTTAGAAACCCTACGGTATTTTAAGATAAATTTTACTACAACAAGTAGGTAATAACTATTTATTCTTATGCTAAAATCAGTTTTTTGATAAACACTTTATTTTCGCCATAATAAACAAAAAACTTAATTTTTGTGCACGCTAGCGCGAGCGAGATGGCGCGCGGGTTATCGCGTGCGTTAAAGAGGGAGCCTAAATTGTAGAATAGTGCCCTCGTAAGAAAAAATCAGAAAGGTAGATTTATTGTATATTTTATACATACGCGATAAATAAAACTTACATGTTGATTTTACAATAAAAAGGTATTAAAACGCGATCGAGACCCGTGAGAAACCCGTATAAAAGGAAAACTGAAATTAAATTTAAATTTCACCTTCGCATTTTCAGGCTGCACTACTTCGTACCATTGATTGCTGTAACGAATTGCCACCGCTCCACCACGCCGGTCATTCACGTTTCCATACAAATTTAATATTACTCGACATGTTTTCAAGGCACATCAATTCAGCAACGAAAGCTTCATATTTTAAGAGCGAAAATAACAACTTGCACTGTGATTGACAAACTCTGTGGCGGGCTAGTAGATGGCTGAGATGCGAGAGGTTGCGGGTTCGATTCCCGCTGCAGGATAAAACTAAATGTTTGCATGATCTGAAAATATTTGTTCCGGGTCTGTGTGTTGTGGTACCATGGTACTGATACCCACGACACTTTTCATATTGGACAAAATTAGTGTTGGACATTTTGTAATTTTTTTAATTTTATTAATCGTGCAAAGGGATACAGGGGCTCCTAGTATGGGATGAGGACTATGTATGTGACTGTTGGGGTGTTATGTTATGTTCTTATTCTACTCATTTACTGATGTGAGTGAACTTAGCAGATCAGTCCAGCAGATCAAAATTAAATGGGTGTTCTATTCGCATGCAGCATAGTTCTACAGTTCCTGATACTTTTTTTTAATAGTTCTGGCGTTTTAACCACTAAAAATCCAATTGAAATAATGATCTGGCAACTTCCCGTAGCAGATCATTTTCCAGCAAATCAAAAATAAATGCGAGTTCCTTTAGCATACAGCGGAGTTGAACAGTTCCTGATACTTTTAAGCAATAGTTCTGGCCTTTTTACAATAAAAAAAAAACAAAATTATTGGTGTGTTAGGTACAATACACGCACAATTTACCTAGAAATTAGTTTACTTTCTTTAACTTTTAAATAAAATATCATAATACTGTAACTTCCCCCCCCTCTCTACTCGAACCCCCAGTCTATACTTTTTTTCCTACCCCGGAACCTACTTAAACTCTTAACTAGAACTCCTATATTTAACTCAACACCAATTTTACTGTTACCCTCGAACTATTACGTACTTACTTTACTGCTGCGGATTTATATTATCATAGTAGGTAATGTATGGATCTTTGAAATGTGTTATGCTTTACTAGATATGGGTTTGCTGTTAATTGAAATGGCCAAGGTGATCGTCTAGTTTTAGTGGTAGGACCGTACGTTGTGTGATCGCAGTAATCCAAGTTCTTTTAAGTTATTAAGTCAAGTCCTACACTACCTATTTTAGTTCTAACTAAATTTTCGTAATAATAAAATAAAAGGGTCATACCTAATAAAGTTTTAAACTAATATATTACTACTCAATAATCCTTAAGAATAATATAAATTAAACAAAGAATATTAAAGAATAAACTTTAAGATCGAAACCTTCCTAAGACTAGAATTTTAAACTCTTCAATTTATATTAAATTCGGTAGTAGAAGCTAGGACATTTATAAATGGTTATTCTAAAATCCTATTACACCCACTAACATTCTATATTTAGGAATCTTTTATTTCCTATAACCTAAATGAATATGGTCATTAGTTGTTCACATTGAATAAACTGTAGTGATATATTTAGTTGAATTTCATAAAATATAAACATCATTTAATAATTAAAATTTTCTACGAGTTTATTAAATATATATTATGAATACTGAATCAGGGGATTGAAAATCATTTTAAAGAAACCAATTTGAAAAGCAAAAGACTCTGCTTTTCAAATCGATGTCTGTTTAGTTCTTTATAGGGACAAACAAAGGGCCGCATAATTACATTTATGCAGAATGTTTAAATCCGCATAAATAAATTTATGCGGGACAGTACAGCCTCCCCCCCACTACTGTCTTTCCAAACCAACGCCAAATATAAATATATTTAATAGCGGAAAGGGAACAAATATTTAATAGATTAGGAAAACTCCAAAGACAATACCTTTAAAATTAAGGGATGATATTTTCAATTCCCTTTTATTTAGGTAAAATATTTATATTTCAATATATTCATAAATTGAATATTATCTATATTTTCGAACTTGCGATAATAATGTTTACTTTATGAATTCCAACCAAAATTAAACTATATTGGTTTATTATACAAATAAGCTTATTTATCTATAAGCTATAAGTTTTATTGTACAAATATTTCTGGGAATTCTATTGATTCCTAATAGGTATAACTATTTAAGAAACTCTATCTAAGAATATTATAGGATTGTAAATATAATATATATGTATATTTAAATATATTTATTAATTGAATAAAGTCTTATCTTGTAACTTTCTAATTAAGTTTAAACTCTATTGGTTCATAATTCGAATAAGTTAATTTATCTATAAACTGTAAGTTTCAACTTTGTTTTTAAAGTTTCTGGGATTTCTATTGAATCCGAATAAATATAACTATTTACTCTTTAGATGAATGTTCAAACTAAGAATTTCATCCAAGAACACTTAGAGTTCGTGATTAAATAGGTATGTCTATTTAAAAGACAGATGTTGGGATTTCTATTGATTTCGAATAAATATAACTATTCACTCTTTAGATGAATGTTTAAACTAAGAATTTCATCCAAGAACACCAAGAGTTCATGATAAAATAGGTATGTCTATTTATAAGACAGATGTTGGGATTTCTATTGATTCCGAATAAATATAACTATTAACTCTTTAGATGAATGTTCAAACTAAGAATTGTATCCAAGAACACTAAGAGTTCACTATTAAATAGGTATGTCTTGATTAAATAGGTATGTCTATTTATAAGACAGAAGTTTTCGTTTATAACTTGAAGATAATTTATTCATTTAAGAATAATGTTTAACCTATGAAATTCATCTTAGAATATTATAGGTGTGTAATTATAATATGCTTGTCTACTTTTAAGACAGTAATCACAATTGATTAGCTTGAAATTAACTTAGAACTTAAATAGCTAAGAATAGGTAAGATTATAACTACCCGCCTCTTAAGGGTTTTAAAACTCAAATTGACCTGCACTCTTAATGAATTTTTGGTATGAATAGGACTAAGCTCTTTTAGACTCTACGACCTATTTTAGAACCAGTAGCACCATGATTTGATGATGGTAAATGTTTATTTATATAGATATGGCCATGGTTTGATTTCGTTCTGCGAGCTTAATTGTTTTGACTTGAAGATCTACCAGTGGTAAATACTAAAATAATTGACTTTGTATATAGGTGAGCATAGAAAAGGACTGACAGTATTTTGTAAAATCAGATCAGACACACCAAGATCATCCTTCTATTCCAGATAGGATTCTCCTAACTAGATATCAAAACTGAGTATCTATCTTTGCTACAATTTTGATAATAAATTATATTCAATAAAAAGTAACAATCCAAAATCACAACTTTGAACAAGTAAATATTAAATAAATCGAACTTGTTAATTTAAAAATGAGACAATTAGATCAAAGGAACTTCTGAATTAAATTCAAAATTCAAAACATCTCTTTTAAAAAAACTTAAGATAGTAGGTATCAGTGTTTGATAAACTCGATTAGGGACATCAAGGTCCTCCCTCTATTCTAGTCAGGATTCTCTTTGCACGGCTTTGCTTGGCATGTGTATAATCGAAGATATCAAAATTGAGTTCTCTTTCTCCTCAATCGATACCACTATATAAATAATTGTGAATAATTTCTTTCAAATTCAACACAGAAGTTTTTGTAATAAGGTTGGATTTTAGATTTATTCAAAGAATAAGATTCATAATAAGTAATAGTCTGCAATTCGAAGATGCCTAATAGATATAAACCCTAGCTAAAGGATATTTCAAAATGTGAGTCAAACATTGGGAATTCTTTCGTGGAACTTGTCAGCATAATTGTACGAGCACGAAAGGGCTTTTATGACTTAGTTGAAAGCCCTTCAAGCTTAAGAAAATCATTTTATCAATCTATTTCCAATTTAAGATCAAGAAAAAGCTAACCATTAAGTAGATAAGTGTATAATAAAGTACTCAAGATTAAAAATAGCAGCACATCAAGAATAAGTTCAGATGTAAAAAATGTAGGTTGTGTTCAATAATTTCAGTAGATACCTGCAAAGTCACTTAGAAGTTGTTTGGAGAATACACATATAATTTAATAGAACAAGGTTAAGTTCCTACATAGAAGATGAATAGTACTCAGGAATGATTGCGTACCTGTAAATTCACATAATAATCGGAGAATACACAGAAATGGAATATTCATATAAAACTTACCACACAGAAAAATAAAATCAAACAATACAGCATGTATCAAGGACAATAGTCTCCTATGAAAATATGGAATGAAACACATGAACTTTAAAATTGTTTAATATTTAATAACCTATCCAGGTGACCAGCGACCTAGGGGACCAAAACTAAGTCTTCCGCAATGGATAATGAATATTAACTCCACATGTCAATATTATAGATTAATATTCTACTAATGCATGCTTATCTTAAATTTTGCAGCCCACGGAATGGGCGAGGGCAGGTTAAATATGATTTATCACCATATCATGCACTACTAACTACGAATTGCTACAGGTGGGAAAAGGGTAGGTTAGTTTCTCAGGAGACACAACGATAACAAGACCGCACTTAACCTGAGATTTAGGAAGGGATTACTATAACTTATCACTATTCCATGCACCACTAACTACGATTTGCTACAGGTGGGAAAAGGGTAGGTTAGTTTCTCAGGAGACACAACGATAGCAAGACCGCACTTAACCTGAGAATTAGGAAGGGAATACTATGACTGATCACTATATCATGCACTACTAACTATGACTAGCTACAGGTAGGATTAGGGTAGGTAATATTAATTAGGTGCATAACGATTCGATTTCAAAACTCAAATCCACATTAAAAGAAATAATTCAAGATAAAATTAGTAGCACAAATGTTGATAAGTTCAAATAATGAACAATAGTAAAACGTAGTCACGTAAAAACCTTTCGTAAAGTTTCCATAAAATTAAATATTCAAAATTAGCCGCTCAAATGTGTATAAGATGAAATAAACGCTTAAATGTAGTATGTAAGCAGCAAGGTCAAAATAAATCTATATAGGCATAAAATAAAACATAGGGTACACAAAAAAAAGAAATAATCAAAATAATATTAGTTGCACAAATGAAATAAGATCATACGCAATAAGGTAGATTGTACGTAAAATAATCAGTCGTTTCTGTAAAGTAAAGACAAAACACATAGGGTATACAAAAATGGTATACCTACTAATCCAAAATAAAATTTGCCGCACAGATAATATAAGAGATAATCAAATAGTTACAGCATGTAACAAGATCAACAGAATTCTGTATAATAAAGAAATAAAACACAAAATAGTATAATATTTAATATAATACAAGTTGTATTAACTTAGGTATGATTGAATTAGGGAAGGCATCAAGGTCAAGAAGAATATTTAAAGGCTAACGGCTTCCTCACTGTAAGGGTAGGTAGCGCCTTAACGGGTCTCCCTTCATTGTGTACCTATTGCGTAATGGTAGGAATACATAGGTGCGACTAATGGCTAGCTAATCGCTTCATCATCCAACTCTTCCAATGCTTACTGACAAAACCACACACCTAAAATTCATAATTAGCTGCTTTAGTGAAGGTAGGTTCAAACAACACTTACCTTAAGGTTGTATCTTAAAAAGCAACAAGGATAAAATAAATCTACATACAATTTTGAATTATCGAACAAAAACAACGACACATTCGTTCCTCTGCAACAAAACTCTGGAAGAATTCAACACGTGTATCACCTCTCAACAAAGCAACCTCGGGAAATTTATGACTCACTGCTCACTAGAACAATAAAACCCAACAACGCAATAACTACGCAGCTACCTATGCCGAACGCCGAACACAAAGACCATTATCAGAAATCTACAAAGACACGAATTAAAAATAGGGTACTTCTGAACACAAAGTCAATTATCTGAAATCTAGACAAAATAATTAACATACAAAACACATAACACCCATCAGTCACATACACAGCCCCAGTCCTACACTAGGACTCCCGCGTCGTGAGTATCAGGTACCACAAGCACCATGGCATCAATTCACCCAGACCCGGATCAAATATTGGTAGATCAAGCAAACAGTTGTCCCGCAGCGAGAATCGAATTCTCATCATTGAGGTCATAATTGTAGGGTACTCAAACATTTTATATTCAGAATAGTATTAATCGAAGAATATGCAATAAAATTAGTAAGTACCTACACTATATTCACATACACAATTCCGTTTCATCACCAGATTCCATCCACAACCTTGATGGTTCCACGGATTTCAGACAATATCAAGCAAATACCTACTCGTTCCACAACAGGAATCGAACCCGCATTTCCCGCATCTCAGTCAGTCACACGCCCAGTGCCCCATTTCACAAACACACACATAAGTAGGTAGTTGGGAAATTATCAATTCAAAAACTCACTTGTTTTCTCGTTCAAGGCCTGTAATCAAAAGGCCTCGCAACAGGATTCGAACCTGTATTTCTGAACCTCAGTTGCGCAAATCTACCCCCAAAATTCCACGGAGTCACTCCCCATTTCACAAAGGCACACACAAGTAGGTCATTAGGAAATTAGTAGTGGTTCAAAAACTCACCTGTGATCTCGTCCGCAATCCGAGATCGAAAGAAGTCACACGACAGGAATCGAACCTGTATTTCTGAACCACAGTAGCTCAGGTCTACACTGGGATTCCATGGAATCAACTCCCTATTCCACAAAGGCACACACAAGTAGGTAATTAGGAAATTAGTAGTGGTTCAAAAACTCACCTGTGATCTCGTCTAAATTCGGCAGTCGAAAGGTCTCGAAAATGATCCGCTCCGCCTTATATCACCACTTGTTTCATCTATATCTGTATCTGTGTGTGTCCGTCCGTCCGCAAACACTTCACTCTGTTCTGAATTTTATTTCCCTTACTACTAGCGCCGTCGTGGCAACAAACGTAAACTAATACTACATTCTGTTGGCAAACGAATGCTCAAAATCTGCTAATCTAACTTTAATGGAACTTACTTCATTCATAAATACATAATTAAATCCTGTAAAATTTTGATAGTCTTGACCACAATAATCTCTCTCAATATGAGTGTCAAGAGGGAATAATGCACGCAATCGAAATCATTCAATGTGGTACTTTGTTTCTCCGCTACTAGGTGGCGCAGTACTAGGTGGCACTGGCGCCACTTGTTATAATATTTCTGCAGTAACTGATGGAAATAAATGATATATCACATTAAAACCCCCCATAATATCATGATAACCAATCTGAGTCACTTATATCAAACTGATTTATTTAGTTATGATAAAGGAAGGTGCTGTAATGATAATATTTATAAATTTTTTGTTTAAGATAAGTTATTTTCAAAACTATGAGCCCTCCCTTTAACAAGCGTACACAGAATACCTTCAAATTAATTTTAAAGAAATATTCACGCAGATTTTATTGTCTGTTTTCATTTCTTTTGTTAGAAAAACATAGTGAAAGTACACTCACATAGCCCCTACTCAAATCCTATGAGCACCTTCTCTGATGTTGCTTGCATATACTTGAAGGCAGATTGTATCTACTTTGATCAAAGTATCCTAAAAATACCTACTTTAGACAGACAGTATATTACATATTCAGTAAAAAAAGTGGAAGTTTACTGGCCCCTAATGAAATCTTAAACTTGAATAAATTTATAAAGTAAACGAATCTTTGTTAGCACTATGATTAGTTACAGCTCGACCCCCTGCAAATTTTCGCAGATAATTTTCCCAAAATTGTCGAAAGGAAATTTGTCATAAACCAAATTTGTTCACAAAATAAAGATAAAATTTTACACCAATAATCATTTTGACTGAAATTTTTAAGTATAAATTGATAATGCTTTAATTCAAATATATATTTAATCTCGAGTGTGTACGGGTGGGTGTGTATAATGTGTAAAGCGTTTTTAAACCTAATCTGAAAACAGTCCATTAGAAATTCGAGCTTCAAACGATTGTTTTTTTTTTTAATTAAGATGCCCTCCCATACCGACCATCTGTTTAATCTAGATTCAGCAAAGGAAGCGAGTTGTGAGTTCCGCTCAACCCTAGTAGTAGAAAGCAATACTTTCCTATCAAAGCTCCTGTTTTGAAGTGAAATTCTACTTCCCCCCTACTTACTCACGACTAACCAATAATGATAAGCTTGACAGGGCACAATAATTAAGTTATTCCCCTGAAGCTAAAACCCACAATGAACTATTTTCAATTCGGCGCATGCGAAGTGTGCTTAGTCCGATCCTAACCACGTGTAGTAGGACTTACAATGAAAGCAACTCGTGACGGAGATATTTTGTCTGCTGACTTTCCTAACACCAAATCCCCTCTTTCATTAACCATCCTTTGTGTAGTCAATGTCATATATGAAATAAAGCACCAGCAACCGTTTCAAACCTTTGACACAGTGGAATTAACTAAGCCCTTCCTACATTTTTTTTGTAATCAAAAAAAAATCCGAAATCACACATCAAACAGAACTCCTTGCTCACTTTGTTCGCAGTGTTTCACGCTACTTAACTAACCCAACAAGTCAATTTAGGTAAGAAACTTATATAAATTAATAAATGAATCTGAAGTTTAAGTTGTAAAATAATTTTGTGAACGTATGTTTGCAAAACTAGATTATGGGCATTCATACTATTATTTATCATGCCATTATTATTATTATTATTATTTGAGAAGGCTAGCCATGATTATGACATGTTGAGCGTTGCACTATAATGCTTCAATAAAGTAAAATCGTTAAATCCTGGATGATATAAATGTAAAAATTTATTTACAGAATAATAACTGAATTTAAATAAGGTATAGAAAATGGGAAGACAATTTATAAAATATTAGTAATATAACGCGACAAACACCTACTAAGTACTGATTCTACTTCTCCGTTCCGCGTCTTAAATATCAAGAAGTACGAACGGTTATAAATCTGAGCAATTAATTTCTTTATTATTTTTATTTGTGTTATTTTTGTACTATTTTAAGGAATAAATAAGTAACAATAGCGAAACCGCTAATTAAGTTTTGTTATCTCCTACACTTTCTCCATTTCAATAAATTTACAAAAAAAACAAATGCTGTTGAAACACTAGAGCCCTCCATAAATCTCAAAATCTAACCCTACATTTTTTTTTTGTGATCACAAAAATTTTACTTAAATAATAGTTTTATATTTATTAAAACTACTCCATTCAACATTCACGGCTCCTTTTAACATGTTTCATTGCTATTCATACAACTCTAGCTTTCCAACAGCATTACTCAAGTCTGAATTCATGATTTTATTTTAAAGAACTAATTTTTACCTATAACTTTATATGAATCTCACTCATTCAATTTAAGTTTGTCCTATCGCAAAATTCGTTAAAGGTTTTCATGAAAATAAAAACCTTTTGAAACAAATATCCTTTCTCGCTTTAAGTCAAAACAATCAAACTCCTTATGTAATAGCTGTATTATTAAACTTTGCTGTAGATTAAAAGCTTAGTTGAGTACATAATTTCAAATATGCAAGAATAATACTGAAACTGGTCAGTTGTTGTAAAACTTCTTCACGAAATCAAACCATAACCAATGGCAAATAAAGACTAAGGTAATACAGATTATCAAAATTTAACTAGGAACATAACGAATTTATTTATTTAGCTCACATAACAAAATTCGCTTTTCAGAACTTAAAATATTTTATGACCTACAACCACTACTTTGAATTTACTTTAGAAATAAGTAGCTACGAAGTTAATTTGCAATGATGTCAAAACCTATTACGGTACTTTAACTTAAAAAGTTCTACTACCTTATTTATATCATGCTATACCTACATTGAAGTTTTTTTTTTTTTTTAAATATAATTCCTAATTTATGTTGAGTCTAGTATAAATCCTACTCTATTTTATGAATGAGGAAAGTTACCTACTATCTTCAAAATTCATGGTTAGCAAATTTTCTTACATACATGGGCAGTAAATACTATTAACTTTTATTTTACTAAATTGTTTTTTCAAAATCAAAGCTTAACTTAATGTTTTCGAAATGAAATTAATGTAGTGTTCACAGCAATGCCTTAACTCAAACCTCTGAGCAAATCAACATAATATTATATTTTGTATTTGTTATCAAAATATAATATAAATCTTAACTTTAATTTTTGACTTTACATTATTATAAATTCAAAATTATTTGATCAAAGTTACTTACTGAAAATGTTTTACTATGATTCCATAAAACATTAATAACTACAAAAAAAAAACTATTTGGATAATTTCCAACTATAATTCTATAAAAACATAATTGACTACTCATCTTAATTTAAAATAATTCAGAGATGATTAAGAAAATTCTAAACATTCAATTAAATTAGTAAATTAAAATTAAATTCTTAATAATAATTAAACGCCATTCATTCAAATCTTTTGATAAAGGGAATGAATTCAACAGTTAAATTAAAGTCCCTCCTTTTTCATTTTTAGTTTACCTTCCTATCTTTAAATTTATAATAATTAATATAAAATACAAAAATCTTGTAATAAATATTAATAAACACTAACTTATTTTGAAAACCTCATTAACTCTAACGTTTCGCGCATCAATAATGACAAATGGATAAAAGAAAAATAGCAACATGGACAGGACCATTATATTATAATGAAAGAATCGGGGAACCAAAAAAAGAAGAGGTTAAATGAAATAAACAAAATTGCTGACATGGCCTGAATTAATAAGGGGAAAAAAAAGAGATTATCTAGAATATAATGATAACTATTAAATAAATTACATAAACTTAATCGAGATTAACTTAATTAATTTAAGGACAAATAAAACCATTATTGTTACCTAAGAAACTAATTAGGATATTATAATATTAGTAATCTATCTAATTTTTGAATTTATTTTTATATTCAACTCTAAAGAATAATTGAAGCTATTACTCTAAAAATTTTTAAGCATTATGATTATTTCTAAGTTATTCATAAAATATATTGATACTGAAAATAAAATAATCTATAATATAGGGGCCCTTATATTCAGAAATTATAAACCAAAATTTTATAAAGTAAGAATCATCAATCATACGAATATACAATTCATTTTACGATTTCCCAATTCAAGAATTATATACCTACTTTCAAAGTTTTTTTTTTTTTATAAAAATATTATCGCTTACAACAGTTATTTGTTTGACGACCCCCAATTTCAAGAATTATAAACCTACTTTTATAAAAGATGAACTATTATAAAAATATACAAAACAGTTCGTTTCATGTCCTCCCCAACTAAAATTTATGTATCTACTTTACAAAAGAAGAATTTTAATAAAAATATCATAGTTTAATAATAAAACAATTTGTATTACGACCCCCCAATTAAAAATTATGTATCTACTTTTACAAAAGAAGAATTTTAATAAAATATCATAGTTTAAAAATAAAACTATTTGTATCACCCCCCATTTAAAGAATTATGTATCTAAATTTATTATAAAAGAAGAATTTCTATAAAAATGTCTCGGCTAACAAACAAATAATTCGTTTAACGACCCCCCAAATTATAGACTCATGGGATACCTACTTTTATGAAGGAACAATTTCTATTAAAATATCATAGCTAAACAATTAAATTTTGTTTGACGACCCCCCATTAAAAGAATCATACTATACCTACTTTAATAAGAGAAGAATTTTAAATTTAATGTCATCGCTACCAAAACTATTCATTTTACGACCCCCCATTGAAATAATTATATATCTACTTTTATAAAAGAAGAATTTATATAAAAATATCATAGCTTACATCAAGCAATTTGTTTTACAATCTACCTAACTAAAGAATTATACTATAGGTACCTACTTTTATCAAGGAGAATTTTTATCAAAATCTCATAGTTAGTAACAAAAGAATTCGTTTTACGACCCCCCATTTAAATAATTATGTATCTACTTTTATTAAACATAAATGTTAGAATATCAAAGCTAACATGAAAACAATTAATTTTACGACCCCCCGTTTAAGAAATTAACGTATACCTACTTTATCAGAAATAATTTTAGATTTGTTATCATAGTTAACAACAATAGAATTCGTTTTACAGCCCACTATTTAAAGAATTATGTATCTACTTTTATGAACGAAGGATTTCTATTACTATAGCATAGCTAACAAGAAAACAATTGTAACCACTTTTATAAAAGAATTTTAATAAAAATATCATAGCTAACAACAGAATAATTTGTTTGAAAACCCCCCAATCAAAGGATTGTATTATACCTACTTTTAGAGAACAATTTATATTAGAATATCATGGCTTACATCAAGACAATTCATAAACGACCCCCCATCAAAAGAATCATATACCTTTTATAAAAATTTCTATATAAATATCATAACTATCAATAAAATAATTAAATTGAAACCCCCGCAATTAAAGGATTATATAAAACCTACTTTTATAAAGAAGAATTTTATTTTCTCATCGTAGCTAACAATAAAATGAGTTAAATCACAGCCCCCTTTTTAAAGAAGCATGTGCCTACTGCTAAAAAAAAATACAGCTTTATCATAATTAATCAAAGCTTAGAATAGATTAAATTGTTTTACGACCCCCCATTTATAGAATTATATATCTAATTTTACAAAAATATACACCCTCTCATAACAAAGTTTATTTAGAAACTTACTTAACGACCCCCAGTTTATGAAACTTAATACCTAATAAAACAAAAAATACAACTGCTGAGTGGTTAAATCTTATCACTACTATAACTGAATGATAAGCATTTAAAATCTGAAATATCGAATAAATATTTAGTTCAAATTAATTCGGTAACATTATATCTCGCTATTAATATAAATGTGTTTTGCCTATAATTTAGTTGCTTCGTATTTATAATATTTTGTTCGTTCTTCCTACAATAAATGTCCTAAAATATTGTACCTAGAGTTGAAATATTAAATAATCAAAGCAGACTAATCTGATAGCTACATATTTCCCCACATATAAATCAAGTTTATCTACCTATTAATTGTAACACTACTTGTTGAACCATATAAAATATTGTTTAGAATTGATGTACGTTAACATAAAAAAGATACTACCTACCTTCCAACTAACCTAAGAACATAACTTCCTAATGATGAAAAACTACACGGTAAATTCACTAAAATAATACCTATTTATTATGACTTGACTTAAAACTTTCCTTTATATACGGCAACAAATTGTGCGGGAAACCCGCAACATAATAATAAATAGAGTAATAAAACAGCAACCCATAAATTAGCAAAGCACAAAACAAAAATATCAAAATAAAATTTTAGACAAAAACAAAATAAAATAGATGGATAAGATTACTAACGCTTTATAAATTTTAAACAAAATTAATAAATGAGGACACTAATAACATATCCTGGTCACGGCTATACCATATTGTAACTTCCGCCTCCTATTCAATCACACCCCCCTCGTTATATACTTTTTTAACCTACCTCGGAACCTACTTAAACTCTTAACTAGAACTCCTATATTTAACTCAACACCAATTTTACTGTTACCCTCGAACTATTACGTACTTACTTTACTGCTGCGGATTTATATTATCATAGTAGGTAATGTATGGATCTTTGAAATGTGTTATGCTTTACTAGATATGGGTTTGCTGTTAATTGAAATGGCCAAGGTGATCGTCTAGTTTTAGTGGTAGGACCGTACGTTGTGTGATCGCAGTAATCCAAGTTCTTTTAAGTTATTAAGTCAAGTCCTACACTACCTATTTTAGTTCTAACTAAATTTTCGTAATAATAAAATAAAAGGGTCATACCTAATAAAGTTTTAAACTAATATATTACTACTCAATAATCCTTAAGAATAATATAAATTAAACAAAGAATATTAAAGAATAAACTTTAAGATCGAAACCTTCCTAAGACTAGAATTTTAAACTCTTCAATTTATATTAAATTCGGTAGTAGAAGCTAGGACATTTATAAATGGTTATTCTAAAATCCTATTACACCCACTAACATTCTATATTTAGGAATCTTTTATTTCCTATAACCTAAATGAATATGGTCATTAGTTGTTCACATTGAATAAACTGTAGTGATATATTTAGTTGAATTTCATAAAATATAAACATCATTTAATAATTAAAATTTTCTACGAGTTTATTAAATATATATTATGAATACTGAATCAGGGGATTGAAAATCATTTTAAAGAAACCAATTTGAAAAGCAAAAGACTCTGCTTTTCAAATCGATGTCTGTTTAGTTCTTTATAGGGACAAACAAAGGGCCGCATAATTACATTTATGCAGAATGTTTAAATCCGCATAAATAAATTTATGCGGGACAGTACAGCCTCCCCCCCACTACTGTCTTTCCAAACCAACGCCAAATATAAATATATTTAATAGCGGAAAGGGAACAAATATTTAATAGATTAGGAAAACTCCAAAGACAATACCTTTAAAATTAAGGGATGATATTTTCAATTCCCTTTTATTTAGGTAAAATATTTATATTTCAATATATTCATAAATTGAATATTATCTATATTTTCGAACTTGCGATAATAATGTTTACTTTATGAATTCCAACCAAAATTAAACTATATTGGTTTATTATACAAATAAGCTTATTTATCTATAAGCTATAAGTTTTATTGTACAAATATTTCTGGGAATTCTATTGATTCCTAATAGGTATAACTATTTAAGAAACTCTATCTAAGAATATTATAGGATTGTAAATATAATATATATGTATATTTAAATATATTTATTAATTGAATAAAGTCTTATCTTGTAACTTTCTAATTAAGTTTAAACTCTATTGGTTCATAATTCGAATAAGTTAATTTATCTATAAACTGTAAGTTTCAACTTTGTTTTTAAAGTTTCTGGGATTTCTATTGAATCCGAATAAATATAACTATTTACTCTTTAGATGAATGTTCAAACTAAGAATTTCATCCAAGAACACTTAGAGTTCGTGATTAAATAGGTATGTCTATTTAAAAGACAGATGTTGGGATTTCTATTGATTTCGAATAAATATAACTATTCACTCTTTAGATGAATGTTTAAACTAAGAATTTCATCCAAGAACACCAAGAGTTCATGATAAAATAGGTATGTCTATTTATAAGACAGATGTTGGGATTTCTATTGATTCCGAATAAATATAACTATTAACTCTTTAGATGAATGTTCAAACTAAGAATTGTATCCAAGAACACTAAGAGTTCACTATTAAATAGGTATGTCTTGATTAAATAGGTATGTCTATTTATAAGACAGAAGTTTTCGTTTATAACTTGAAGATAATTTATTCATTTAAGAATAATGTTTAACCTATGAAATTCATCTTAGAATATTATAGGTGTGTAATTATAATATGCTTGTCTACTTTTAAGACAGTAATCACAATTGATTAGCTTGAAATTAACTTAGAACTTAAATAGCTAAGAATAGGTAAGATTATAACTACCCGCCTCTTAAGGGTTTTAAAACTCAAATTGACCTGCACTCTTAATGAATTTTTGGTATGAATAGGACTAAGCTCTTTTAGACTCTACGACCTATTTTAGAACCAGTAGCACCATGATTTGATGATGGTAAATGTTTATTTATATAGATATGGCCATGGTTTGATTTCGTTCTGCGAGCTTAATTGTTTTGACTTGAAGATCTACCAGTGGTAAATACTAAAATAATTGACTTTGTATATAGGTGAGCATAGAAAAGGACTGACAGTATTTTGTAAAATCAGATCAGACACACCAAGATCATCCTTCTATTCCAGATAGGATTCTCCTAACTAGATATCAAAACTGAGTATCTATCTTTGCTACAATTTTGATAATAAATTATATTCAATAAAAAGTAACAATCCAAAATCACAACTTTGAACAAGTAAATATTAAATAAATCGAACTTGTTAATTTAAAAATGAGACAATTAGATCAAAGGAACTTCTGAATTAAATTCAAAATTCAAAACATCTCTTTTAAAAAAACTTAAGATAGTAGGTATCAGTGTTTGATAAACTCGATTAGGGACATCAAGGTCCTCCCTCTATTCTAGTCAGGATTCTCTTTGCACGGCTTTGCTTGGCATGTGTATAATCGAAGATATCAAAATTGAGTTCTCTTTCTCCTCAATCGATACCACTATATAAATAATTGTGAATAATTTCTTTCAAATTCAACACAGAAGTTTTTGTAATAAGGTTGGATTTTAGATTTATTCAAAGAATAAGATTCATAATAAGTAATAGTCTGCAATTCGAAGATGCCTAATAGATATAAACCCTAGCTAAAGGATATTTCAAAATGTGAGTCAAACATTGGGAATTCTTTCGTGGAACTTGTCAGCATAATTGTACGAGGACGAAAGGGCTTTTATGACTTAGTTGAAAGCCCTTCAAGCTTAAGAAAATCATTTTATCAATCTATTTCCAATTTAAGATCAAGAAAAAGCTAACCATTAAGTAGATAAGTGTATAATAAAGTACTCAAGATTAAAAATAGCAGCACATCAAGAATAAGTTCAGATGTAAAAAATGTAGGTTGTGTTCAATAATTTCAGTAGATACCTGCAAAGTCACTTAGAAGTTGTTTGGAGAATACACATATAATTTAATAGAACAAGGTTAAGTTCCTACATAGAAGATGAATAGTACTCAGGAATGATTGCGTACCTGTAAATTCACATAATAATCGGAGAATACACAGAAATGGAATATTCATATAAAACTTACCACACAGAAAAATAAAATCAAACAATACAGCATGTATCAAGGACAATAGTCTCCTATGAAAATATGGAATGAAACACATGAACTTTAAAATTGTTTAATATTTAATAACCTATCCAGGTGACCAGCGACCTAGGGGACCAAAACTAAGTCTTCCGCAATGGATAATGAATATTAACTCCACATGTCAATATTATAGATTAATATTCTACTAATGCATGCTTATCTTAAATTTTGCAGCCCACGGAATGGGCGAGGGCAGGTTAAATATGATTTATCACCATATCATGCACTACTAACTACGAATTGCTACAGGTGGGAAAAGGGTAGGTTAGTTTCTCAGGAGACACAACGATAACAAGACCGCACTTAACCTGAGATTTAGGAAGGGATTACTATAACTTATCACTATTCCATGCACCACTAACTACGATTTGCTACAGGTGGGAAAAGGGTAGGTTAGTTTCTCAGGAGACACAACGATAGCAAGACCGCACTTAACCTGAGAATTAGGAAGGGAATACTATGACTGATCACTATATCATGCACTACTAACTATGACTAGCTACAGGTAGGATTAGGGTAGGTAATATTAATTAGGTGCATAACGATTCGATTTCAAAACTCAAATCCACATTAAAAGAAATAATTCAAGATAAAATTAGTAGCACAAATGTTGATAAGTTCAAATAATGAACAATAGTAAAACGTAGTCACGTAAAAACCTTTCGTAAAGTTTCCATAAAATTAAATATTCAAAATTAGCCGCTCAAATGTGTATAAGATGAAATAAACGCTTAAATGTAGTATGTAAGCAGCAAGGTCAAAATAAATCTATATAGGCATAAAATAAAACATAGGGTACACAAAAAAAAGAAATAATCAAAATAATATTAGTTGCACAAATGAAATAAGATCATACGCAATAAGGTAGATTGTACGTAAAATAATCAGTCGTTTCTGTAAAGTAAAGACAAAACACATAGGGTATACAAAAATGGTATACCTACTAATCCAAAATAAAATTTGCCGCACAGATAATATAAGAGATAATCAAATAGTTACAGCATGTAACAAGATCAACAGAATTCTGTATAATAAAGAAATAAAACACAAAATAGTATAATATTTAATATAATACAAGTTGTATTAACTTAGGTATGATTGAATTAGGGAAGGCATCAAGGTCAAGAAGAATATTTAAAGGCTAACGGCTTCCTCACTGTAAGGGTAGGTAGCGCCTTAACGGGTCTCCCTTCATTGTGTACCTATTGCGTAATGGTAGGAATACATAGGTGCGACTAATGGCTAGCTAATCGCTTCATCATCCAACTCTTCCAATGCTTACTGACAAAACCACACACCTAAAATTCATAATTAGCTGCTTTAGTGAAGGTAGGTTCAAACAACACTTACCTTAAGGTTGTATCTTAAAAAGCAACAAGGATAAAATAAATCTACATACAATTTTGAATTATCGAACAAAAACAACGACACATTCGTTCCTCTGCAACAAAACTCTGGAAGAATTCAACACGTGTATCACCTCTCAACAAAGCAACCTCGGGAAATTTATGACTCACTGCTCACTAGAACAATAAAACCCAACAACGCAATAACTACGCAGCTACCTATGCCGAACGCCGAACACAAAGACCATTATCAGAAATCTACAAAGACACGAATTAAAAATAGGGTACTTCTGAACACAAAGTCAATTATCTGAAATCTAGACAAAATAATTAACATACAAAACACATAACACCCATCAGTCACATACACAGCCCCAGTCCTACACTAGGACTCCCGCGTCGTGAGTATCAGGTACCACAAGCACCATGGCATCAATTCACCCAGACCCGGATCAAATATTGGTAGATCAAGCAAACAGTTGTCCCGCAGCGAGAATCGAATTCTCATCATTGAGGTCATAATTGTAGGGTACTCAAACATTTTATATTCAGAATAGTATTAATCGAAGAATATGCAATAAAATTAGTAAGTACCTACACTATATTCACATACACAATTCCGTTTCATCACCAGATTCCATCCACAACCTTGATGGTTCCACGGATTTCAGACAATATCAAGCAAATACCTACTCGTTCCACAACAGGAATCGAACCCGCATTTCCCGCATCTCAGTCAGTCACACGCCCAGTGCCCCATTTCACAAACACACACATAAGTAGGTAGTTGGGAAATTATCAATTCAAAAACTCACTTGTTTTCTCGTTCAAGGCCTGTAATCAAAAGGCCTCGCAACAGGATTCGAACCTGTATTTCTGAACCTCAGTTGCGCAAATCTACCCCCAAAATTCCACGGAGTCACTCCCCATTTCACAAAGGCACACACAAGTAGGTCATTAGGAAATTAGTAGTGGTTCAAAAACTCACCTGTGATCTCGTCCGCAATCCGAGATCGAAAGAAGTCACACGACAGGAATCGAACCTGTATTTCTGAACCACAGTAGCTCAGGTCTACACTGGGATTCCATGGAATCAACTCCCTATTCCACAAAGGCACACACAAGTAGGTAATTAGGAAATTAGTAGTGGTTCAAAAACTCACCTGTGATCTCGTCTAAATTCGGCAGTCGAAAGGTCTCGAAAATGATCCGCTCCGCCTTATATCACCACTTGTTTCATCTATATCTGTATCTGTGTGTGTCCGTCCGTCCGCAAACACTTCACTCTGTTCTGAATTTTATTTCCCTTACTACTAGCGCCGTCGTGGCAACAAACGTAAACTAATACTACATTCTGTTGGCAAACGAATGCTCAAAATCTGCTAATCTAACTTTAATGGAACTTACTTCATTCATAAATACATAATTAAATCCTGTAAAATTTTGATAGTCTTGACCACAATAATCTCTCTCAATATGAGTGTCAAGAGGGAATAATGCACGCAATCGAAATCATTCAATGTGGTACTTTGTTTCTCCGCTACTAGGTGGCGCAGTACTAGGTGGCACTGGCGCCACTTGTTATAATATTTCTGCAGTAACTGATGGAAATAAATGATATATCACATTAAAACCCCCCATAATATCATGATAACCAATCTGAGTCACTTATATCAAACTGATTTATTTAGTTATGATAAAGGAAGGTGCTGTAATGATAATATTTATAAATTTTTTGTTTAAGATAAGTTATTTTCAAAACTATGAGCCCTCCCTTTAACAAGCGTACACAGAATACCTTCAAATTAATTTTAAAGAAATATTCACGCAGATTTTATTGTCTGTTTTCATTTCTTTTGTTAGAAAAACATAGTGAAAGTACACTCACATAGCCCCTACTCAAATCCTATGAGCACCTTCTCTGATGTTGCTTGCATATACTTGAAGGCAGATTGTATCTACTTTGATCAAAGTATCCTAAAAATACCTACTTTAGACAGACAGTATATTACATATTCAGTAAAAAAAGTGGAAGTTTACTGGCCCCTAATGAAATCTTAAACTTGAATAAATTTATAAAGTAAACGAATCTTTGTTAGCACTATGATTAGTTACAATACTAACATAACAAAATTCAATCTAATTTATATTTTTCCTTCACCATTATCATCATCATCAGCCGTCAGACGTCCACTGTTGGACTAGGCCTCCCTCATAGTATGCAATGGTGGGATTTACCATAATCACCACGTTTGGGAGGTGGATTGGTGGTTGCAGTATTGGTGTTGAGCACTCAAGTGGATGCTACTGCCCATCGCCTGGTGTAATCTCTTAGTTGGCTTGTACGACATTGACAAAAGGAGACGGAGTGGTCTATTTTTAGGTTGGACACACAACACAGCATCTTTTTTTTTAATTATAAATTTCAATTATGTTTTCATTTGTACGGTTTCAGCGGAAGATCAGCGTTGTGTTGCCACAACAATTATAATTATAATAGAAGGCATTATAATTGTATAGCTCCATTAATTTATAAAAAATTTAACTCATCCTCTAATATTAAAACATCAAATAACTATCAGATTAAAAATAAGATTACAGATTGGCTTGTAAAATTTGAGTATAGTGATATTGAGGATCTATTTGTTGTGCTAAAATAATACTATCTTGAATACACTCCACTCGCTCGCACACATTATATTTCATTTGTATATTATTTGCAATAAAACTATATTACTTTATGTTTTTATTATTGTAAGTACTATGTTAATATAAACGCAGTAGTAATTTTAAACTAGAACATTATTTTATGTATAACCATTTTCATGTTACACTTGCTGGGAAGGAACTGACTCCTGACATACAGGTAGGTTTACAGGTAGTTTAGGAGTCAGGGCTTCATTTTGAAATGTACATTGGTTTATTCAATAAATGCTTTTTATTATTATATTATTATTATGATGAAAAAGCAAACAATAAAAAAAAAAAAAAAAACACAACAAATGCTGAGCTGGACGCCAATTTGTGACAGTGTGTGTGTGTGTGTGTGTGTGTGTGTGTGTGTGTGTATGTATGTGTGCGTGTGTGTGACTGGTACTGAGAGGCACACTATTTATAATATAACATCAAGGAATTTTTATACTAACTATATCCATGTATAACATAAGTCATGCTTGTCTTCTTTGTAGTTTTAATTTTGTTTGTTAATCTTTGTTGTTTGTGTGTGTGCCTCTTGTATTTTCCCGTGTCATTCTTATCATCTGCATCATTGCCACAAATATTATTCTTTCTTTCTTTCAATGTTTTCAGGTGAAATAACCCACGCTTGAAATTCTACATTGCTGACCTGAACACGCTTTACCTACGTTTGAACAAAAACATTCAATTATCGCGAAAGTAGGTGAACTGGGCATAGCCCCGAGGGTTGTACCGATGCATAAATTATACAATTGCTGGCTTGATATCACCCCCGGGAGACGGATACATTTCAATAAAATACCGGATATTTATCCGTTTTTCAGGTGGTTTGATATTAAATGTTGGAAGGTCATTGTGGTTTTGCGTTTTCTGATTATATATTAACTTAATTACTTACTTATATGATAATTATATATATATAAGTAATTAAGTAATATACTTATGCTTATATACATAGGTACTTATATACAGATAAAAAAAAAAAAAAGATAAAAAATGTTTATTGCACAGTCTTAATTACCACAACAACATTAGGTAGAATAATAATAAAGGGAAAAAACCCTCGGTGTTAACTTAAGATTAGGTAAACAATATTTGTAATGTTGTGTGGCCAAGACCCTAGGTTAGACATTACTTTGAGTTCCTCGCTCTAACTAAGTATTTACTTGTATGTAGAAGCGAGGGCTCCAGCTCTGACCAGCTCTGGGCATTAGACACGGGTGTCTGTTACTAGATGATTACTGTGCTACCCAATTGAAAAACTTAAAACTAGTTGGTGTGAGAAGGAGTATTGAGGAGTACTTACTTACTCACTTATAATAATTATTAATATTAGTAATGCAGCTTAACTAACTTAGAACTAATGATTTTAATATAAAATTAGCGCTTAATAATTAACTAACAGAAAAGAAAAAGAAAACTTATTCGAATAAACAGCGAAAGGGTAGCAATAATTTAGTAATAATTTACAATAGAGTACCAAAGGGTGCTATGTAGGTGTGTGTGATTAAAATATGAGGGTGCGTTTGAAATGTGTGAGAGCGTGTAAGAGTAAGAATATTGCGAACTTTTAGAAAAATGTGTGTATGCACGGTTCCACTGTATGAATACGGTAACGATGAGCCTGGGCAATAGAAGTATAGGCGTTGTGTTGAAGGTTAGCGTGTAAGAATGAAAAATTTATAAATATTAATAAAAAAAAAAACACATGATTTAAAGAATTTGAGTATTTTTATATGGTAAAATATAAGCCAAACCCTCTCAGGGTTGGCCTATGATACTATATGGAATAGGTTCTCTGTTTGGTCGTAAGTTAGTGATTGAACGTATTTGTTAACCTTTGACTTGCATTCATTGACCGTTAGGTCACGAATGTTAATATTTTTATTTATCTTGTTGTAAATATAAGGTGCCAAAAAGGATCTATGTTTTTGTGCAAACGCAGTCCTGCAGTGATTAGACTCGAAAACTTTATGTCTGCGCCGACCCAAGATTTTAACAGTCGGTAGGAGATGTTGACTCATAATTAATTGCTGAACAAAAATTTGTCTGCAGGTCAGAAGTTTACAATCCAGGTAGAGCTGCGTCGTTGGGTATCTGTACGGGTAGGAAAAAGCTACTTTGAGGACGGCTCTTTGCGCTCTCTCAAGTGGTAGAAAGTGTGTCTTAGCTGCTCCACCCCACGCAGTCACGCAGTACATAAGAAGGGAGTGGCAAAGAGCGTAATAAAGCTGTTTTAGCTGAGCATCGTTTGCCGCATGCCGTACATTTCTAAATATTGCAATGAGTTTACGAACCCTTGCCGTGAGTTTTTTTATATGACATGCGTAATTTAACCTAGAGTCTATTATTATGCCCAAGTATTTGATGGTCTCACAGGTATCGAGAGAAGGACATTTGCAGTTTATTGGCTGTTGGAGATGGCAGAACATTTCGTGGGTTTTAATGGAGAGTTTGTCTGTATCAGGTAATTTATTAATACGCAATGAGAACGGTAGCAATTTTGTTTTTGCCTTGTTAAGTGTTAGTAAATTCAGGTTGAGTAGGATAGAGACCCGATTGAATCCTTCCTGCGCACTTTTAAAGGTATTATCCCAGTTATGGCCTCTGAACAAAAGTACGGTATCGTCCGCAAAGGCTAGTAATTTCCCATTTGTTAGCTCCAGTTGACATATTTCATTGATGTATATCAAAAAGAGCGTTGGTCCGATTATACTTCCTTGCGGAATTCCGAATTGGGGTGCTGAGATTTCAGAACTTACGTAGTTATTAATTTTCACGCTTTGCCTACGATTACTAAGATAGCTCTGCAATAACTGCAACTCACCTAAACGAACTCCAAGACTTTCCAATTTTCTGAGAAGCAGAGGGATTGATACCGTATCGAAGGCTTTAGCGAGGTCTAAGAAAATAGCTAAACATTTGTCTCCATCATCCAATGATGAGGTAACAAACTGGTCCAGCTCCGACACGGCATCCCCGGTAGATTTACCACTCCGGAAACCAAATTGCTTATCAGAAATTAGTGAGTATTTTTCCAGATATTTGACCAATCGGTTATTGATGGCTTTCTCTAATATCTTTGAAAACACCGGTAAGATAGATATTGGTCGATAGTTCGAGGCTTGCATTTTATCACCGTTTTTATATATAGGGAGGATAAGCGATTTTTTAAATATGTCTGGAAAGACATGAGTGCTAAAACATAGATTACATAAGTGTGTGAGTGGCGCAGCTAGAATCATCTTGTTATCTTTTATAATGCGTGAAGAAATATCATCCCATCCAGTTGAACATACTGATTTAAGTGAGTCAATGAGCTGAAGAATCTCTTTGCCATCGGTATCAAAGAGTACAAATGAATTTACATTAGTAATAGATTTGAAATCACCTGCATCTAATTGGCCAATATCCATAGGTGTAATTTTTTCTGCAAGGGTTTTCCCAACATTTACGAAATACTCATTAATGGAATCCAAATTAGCGAGAGGGTCGTTACAATTAAGAAGTTCTAGTGAAAGGGCTTTTTTGGGTTTGTAGCGCGTAATCTCATTAATGATTTCCCAAGTTTTCCTGATATTTGTACCAGTTTTCTCGAGCAGTGACTTTTCGTAGTTTTTTTTGAGCCTCCGCAGGAGTGAGTTGCAAAAATTCCTATATCGCTTATACGTAACTTTTAATGTGTCGTTATCTGGTTGTTTCCTAAGTTTAGTATGGAGTTTATCTCGGTGTCGCATGCAGCGTATTAGTCCTGGGGTAACCCAGGGTTTGAGAGGTATTTTCCTACGCGATCTGTTAATTATGGTCGTGTGCATACTAATAATTTTCACTACGGATTGGACGAGCATTTCCGCGGCAATATTCGCATCTGTTGTAGCTAAAAGCTCCATAAAGTTGGTGGTGGCTAGTTCTTTAGAGATTGATATATAATCTAGCTTTTTTAGCTTGGGATCACTTTTAACTTTTATCGCAGAAAGATCTAGAGTCAGAAGCACTGTAAAATGATCCGTAACCGAGTTTTCAATGACAAGCGTAGTTGCCTGCCTATCAGTTCTGAGGACGACGTGGTCTAGACAGTTTAATTCTCTGGTTGGAAATGTATGTGCAGGCAATAAACCGTGATAAGCCAAAAGCTCCAGATATTCCGGAGCAAAAGGGTGCTCCGAACTTTCTATTATGTTAATGTTTATGTCACCTGTAACGATGATATTTTTGAAACCATCTAGAGAGCGAAGCAACGCGTCCAAAGATTTAATGAAATTGTTGCACTGTTGGTAAGATGGAGACCGATAGATAGAAATAATAGCTGTAGAGTTATCTAGTTTAGTCACCAAACAGTTCGCTTCCATGAATGAAGGTTCATGAGTGTCCGATTTCAAATTGTTTTTTACGTATACTACTACACCGTCGTTTTGAATGGGATTTAACTTGGTACCAACTGCTTTATATCCATTCAACGTTGGAATACAATTATTTTGTGGAAGTCGACATTCAGTAAGGACTATAATGTGTGGCTGAATTTTCGTGCGTTCCAACAGAATTAAGAAGTTATCAAAGTTTTGACCTATGCTTCTTATGTTTTGGTTGATAAGCGTTAATTTTTTATTAGATTTATTCAAATAGATGGCACAGTTTTCAGGGCTACAAGTAAAAGCCTCTGATACTCTAGTATCGTCTATGCCTCGGCAGAGTTCAGAGACGCTTCTACTCATGATTATATTATAGTGTGTTTTAGTGTGTGAGTATTCGGGGGTGTGGTGGCTGAGCGTGTTCTGTGAAGTGTAAGTATGTTAGTGTGTATTTTATACGCGAATTTAGGTATTATAATGTGACTATTCAGACAAGTGTTGGATTTATCAGGGTAGGTATCTTGATTGAAAAACTTAACATATGCGGCTATTCAGTACCGTAAACAATTGGTATGAATTCAGTAACTAAATAACAATTCAACCAACTGCAAGCATCAAAGTCCACTAACGGCTAAGGAACTCGAGATCTTTCTCGTCAAAGATACGCACTCGTTGCGAATCATTCGATTTCCGTACGAATATTCGGGCGAAAGATGACCAGCAGTGAGTGAATCCATTCGCTTTGGCAAATTCACGAGCTTGGAAGAAAAGCTTTCTATCTTTTAGCGTAAGATTTTCAGAAATATATACCGGGTGTCTGGGTCCGCTGAATCTCAGGGTTTCAGTACTGAGTTTCTCACTTTGGTGCTCTTTATTGAATCGCATATACGAATTCAGAAAGCTGTCTCTAGTCAGTACTGTAGTGAAGTCAGCGATTATGGGTTTGAGTTTCGACTTTGAGTTAGCTCGGTAGATGTCCTTTATTTCAAGGGAGCTATCTAGTGGTATTTTTAGCGCTTCAGCGGTTTTAATAATGATTTTCTTTAAATCTTCCTTAGACTCCGTAGCAGCTTGTGGAACGTTTCTCAGCTCTATGCTAGTGCTCCTTGCGTGACGCTCCAAGAGATCTATCTTGCTTTCAAGAACCTGGACTTTAGTATCACTAGCCTTTTTTTCTTCTTCCAATATGGTGAGTCTTTGAAGCACTTCGACGTACTGAAGTGACATGGAGTCCAGAGACACCTTTACCTCGCTGATTGAGTTCAGCACAGCTAAAAATTTCTCATCTTGTTCTTTCCTCAAAGCGGTAAAAAGATCAATAATATCAGATCTAGTGATGTCGTCATTTTTGCGCTTAAGTTCCCTGTTAAGATTACGGCTTGCAATGTTTGTAAAAGATAGAGACTCCCCCAATAGTTGGGGAGATTGCGCTAAGTTAGATTCGGAGGAACAGTGCTGCAGAGGCGAAGCAAAAGCGGTCGACGGTGGAGTACGATGCATAACGTATTATTTTCCACAAAGGTTTACTAACGATTTTTTAAGCAGGCGCTTTTATTAGCGTAGCAGCGGCGCGGATCGTAAAGCAGTAGAAGCGGGCGTGTAAACTTCGTAGAGTTCGTAGCAGTGACTTCAGCTACGCCGTAGATAGGGGACGTAGCACTCGGGTGGTGCTAGTGGTAGATAATTTCGCGGCGGCTGCTCACTGACCCTCTGGCGCAGCTTGTAGGCGCGTCGACTGAGATGCAGAAGGCGGCCAGATCGGTTCTCACCGAGAAACAAAAAGTGCAAGAACTCACGCCGTAAAACTGGTCCCTCCTTGAAGACACGGGGCGAAGCACCAATCTCAGAAACTCCGGGGCGAAGTCTCGGGGCGCAATCCCAACAAAATCCAAATTAAATAAAAGCGAGCTAATGACACGTCCGATCGGTGTCAAAGCCGAGAGCGAAGAGAAGACACACGTCTTTTTCACCGAAAGGTTAGGCAGGGCCTCATTTTACCGTTTAATGAGGTTTTAATCGTGTTAATATATGAGAACAGTGGTAAGCTTATCGCCGCCATTGTTTTCTGATGATTCGTCGATAGCAACTTTATTCGCGTGGACAACAAAGAAATAAACAAAAAAATGTTTTGATGAAAACTTTTGTCAGGTATTCATGATTACATTGATTATAACGGTTCGTATAATTAAATATAATCAATGTAAGTTAAGCCGCTTGAAATCAATGTAATCAAAAACATTATTCTAAAACTTCACCCCTGTCTAAAATTAATAACTTTCTGTTAATTTTAATTTTACCATAGCAAATGGAACTCCGTGATCTCTGCCTACCCCTCCGGGAAACAGACGTGATTTTATGTATGTATGTCTAAAAGTGGTCTTGCTACGAAATCAAACATGACAAATCATTCAGTCAGTGAGTGGCAATCCAGCTCTAAATAATATTTTTTTATACCATGGGTTACATTATTGGAGTTTTCGTAAGGATCCCTAATTTTATTGAAAATAAAGTTTTTTTTTTATTTTACTATGTTACTCAGTGATCATAAAGCATTTTACTGGGGTGCGATTTTTGTAAGTCATGTAAAATTGCCGTTTATTCCACGATTATCAAATTCATATACATCTAAATCTCATTGATGACTAAAACTCTTATACCTATGATTATCATTGTGTCTCATCCATTACATCTTTTGAAAAGCGGTGATTTGCGGCGTGTTTGATGACATTTAGTCACTCAGTGATATAAAAAAATCGCACCCCTGGTGAAAGAACTTATAAAATCAGTCCAGTACTTATTGAGTCTATTTATCACAAAAAAAAAATACAAAATACAATCTCTTTTATTATTTACTGTAGACAAAGAAAACCTTCAGCAAATTATCATTACAAGTGTATATACCTATACTCTGATTTTTAATTTTAGACAATTTTTGTAAACAAACAAATGTTAAGATATGCCACTGTGTGTATAAGTGTCATGTATGTGTGTCATATGTGAATTTACACGTATGCTACACAATCATGACACTTATACTCACAGTGGCATATCTTGACATTTGTTTGTTTACAAAAATTGTCTGAAATTAAAAATCAGGGTATAGTTAAGAAGCTTTCTTACTTTCTTAGTCTGAACAGAAAAAAAGAACTCGAAGAACTCAGTACTTACTCACTTTCTCCAAATGAACTAACAAATGGCTTCGCAATACACAATAGCTTAATCAAACCGCGTTAAGATAAGGAAAACAAAGACCCTTCGGGAATGGTGCAAAATAGGGGAGGAAGGCTAATGAGAGCCTTAATGCTTTTTAGAGTTCCGTATTCAAAAGGTCTTAAGCAGGACCCTATTACTAAGCTTACGCTTTCCGTCCGTCTGTCTGTCTATCTGCATTCTGACAAAGGGATCTCGACAGCCGTATGAGGTAGCAAGTTGACATTTTCATAGAATATGTGTATGCTGAGGTTTTGTGGCGAGACCGGATGCTGAATAAACAACTTCAATGTGGTTGAGTGAATTTAGAGTTTAATTTACGTGGAAACTGTCCAATTTAGGATTTCAGATTGGGCCAGGTTTCACAGTCAAACAAACATTTTGGGTATTCTAAACCTCAACAAGGCTTGGGAAGCGACTTTAAAATTATCTGAATTATTTTATTAACACCATTGTTGATAACTTCAGTGGCAAGGCGGGTGAGTAGCCGGCTGTGACGCAAGAGGTGTGGGTTTGATTTACGCTGCAGGATTTACATAATCTTTAAATATTTGTTCCGGGTCTGTGTGTTGTGTTACCATGGTACTCATAGTTCTTGATATCCACGACACAGTGGATCCTAGCGTGGGATCAGAAACCGTAGACAAAGTAACATTCTAATAGCGATGACGCCAGTAGAAAAGTCCAAAATGTATGGGATTGACGTTAGCTATCGATATGTCACGTGGTCTTTTGTATTGTATTACGACTGAAGAAATGGAATCGCTTCGAAGCGAATGCCGTTTGGCTAGGCCCTCAGGACTATGTATGTTATTGTTGGGTGTTATGTTATACCTAACAAAAATAAAAATATTAATAATAATAGGCCTACAGCTAACAGCTCTGCGGCTTACTTGTCTACAGTCAACGGTTCTATAGTTTCCAGCTCTACGGTCTACGGTTCTACGATTTACTATTCAACGGCTTATAAAAAAAAAAAGTTTATTTCGAACAAACTAAAACCCATATTAACACGCAATAAAAACAACTAAAAACTAATCGAATTGCTGGGCAGGTGTCTTTCACAGCAATGCCTTGTATACGGACAGTCCACCCTAGCGGCAATCATTTCCAGCACGGTATTGGAGCTAGCCCGCAACCTGCGTACCAGGGACGTAGCGCGCTTGCGCATAGTGGTATGAAAACAGTCAACTCGCGCCACAGCAAACATCCCCGATGCGCTGCAGTAGCGGGGCAGCCCCAACACCGCCCTAAACGCATTGTTGTACTGGACGCGGAACACAATATACTAAAATTATTATATAATTTGTTATGGCTACAGCCAGTTCTACGAGCTACGGTTTTACGGTCTACGAGATGTAGACCGTAACAGGAGCCAGTGACAGAAGCAGAAGTAACTAGGAACATATTTTTTAGTGTCGTGGTGTGTCCGGTATAAGAATGGACCCCTCCATCTCCTCCCGTGGATGTCGTAAAAGTCGACTAAGGGGTTACACCAGGGAGTGGGCAGCAGCATCCATCAGCTTAACCATAATACTACGATCATCAATCCGCCTGCCAAACGTGGTGATTATGGCACGTTCTCCCATTTCATTCTATGGGGGAGGCGTCGTCCAGTAGTGGACATCTAACGGATGAAGAAGATATTTTTTAACCTTTGTACATTTCAGCTTTCAACTCACACCACATTTTCCAAACGTGGTAATAAAAAGCGACAAGCCGAAATGATTAATCGTCTGACTAGATAAAGCGAGTGCCAAGTTTAGTCGGCTCAAGATAAGATAATAATAGATTTGTACTTTTGTCAGCACAAGACAGCTTGCAAAAACGTCAGTCGAACCCACAAAGAGGTATTGTTCGAATAAGGGTCAATTCACACATCACGGCAAGCTTCAGCATCGTGTCCATACTAAAAGCGTGTTTTGTATGGAATGTCATGTGCATTGTGCGTAAGATAGCGCGACGCTATTCCGTATAGCTGAAGCCGCGCAGTGCTGAAGGACGCGATGATGTTTATAGTTTGATCCTTATTCAAATGAACGTAGCTTGGAGATAAATGGAGGTCCAAGTCCAAGGCCCATTCCTAATATGGGTTTTATGGATCAAATAAAAAACATGTCACCATAAACTTGGTGTTTGAA
This sequence comes from Epirrita christyi, assembly GCA_951392215.1. Classification (NCBI taxonomy): domain Eukaryota; kingdom Metazoa; phylum Arthropoda; class Insecta; order Lepidoptera; family Geometridae; genus Epirrita; species Epirrita christyi. The sequence goes on along the minus strand of OX595843.1, from coordinate 13,550,142 downwards.
ATTAGAATAAACGAAAATGACACTCTTAAAATCTGAGGCTTGAGCCTACAAATTCAACAAGCGACTACACGGGCCGTGGGTGTATTCACGTACACCCCCGGCCATTTTGCTTATCTTACAGATCTCTCTCCATCCAAAGTTTGTCTGGAAGAAATCACTTCTAAGCGATAATACCGTCCATTGTACTTTTAGTTATCATGTTAAGTTTATTTTTATTTTTATTATCTTAAGTTTTATTTATATTGTCTTAATTTTTAAGTATCTACTATTATATTGTATTCTATTCTACACGGGTGCGTGTGTACACTAGCCGGTTTTTTTAAATAAAAATTGAGGTTCTTAAAATGTCCGCCAGGGGTGCTTTTAAATTTATCCATACAAAAATACGTGTAGTGTAGTGTACACACCCGTGTATTTGCTTGTTATTTAAGAGAGACTATAGGTAGAACTCAGTACTATGGAGTTTACGCCTGTTCTACAAAGCTTTTGTAAGTAGGTATCTAAGCATTGAAGAGATAAGAGGCCGTAGACAAAGTAACATTCTAATAGCGATGACGCCAGTAGATAAGTCCAAAATGTATGGGATTGACGTTAGCTATCGATATGTCACGTGGTCATTTGAATTACAACTGTTGAAATGGAATCGCTTCGAAGCGAATGCCACTTGGCTAGGCCCTAAGGTAGCAACAGCTTATTAAAGTACCACCTGTCTAGAAAAACATTGATAATTAGGTATCTTACGAGTTTTGCCGCGGTGTGTTCAGCCTAACGAACAGACCTCTCCTTCTACTACCATGGATCTACTAAAGCCTTACTAAGGGATTACCAGGGGATTGGCAGCAGCATCCGCCTGAGTACTTAACACCAAACTGCGATCACCAATCCGCCTGCCAAGCGTGGTTATTATGGCAAATCCTCCCATTGCATTCAGCGGGAGAGACCTTGTCTAGCAGTGGACGTAAACAAACTGGTGATGATGATGACTAGTTTTAAAGACAAACTTTTTAAATTATTTATTATGCTTGTATGAAATTAAGAACTTATCACTCGCTCACTGTATCAAACTAATACATAAATTATACATACTCAACGAAGTCGTATATAAACATAATATAGATTATGTAATTAAAAAAGGATGTAGCATAATTATGTACAGCAGGTAGGTTAACCGCCAACTTAAGGTCCCGACGTACACTTCTTCGAATTTTTTGGCTGAATTTCGTTTCAATTCTTTCTTCATATTCCAATTTCTGGTTCTTTATTTTAAAAGTCTAGAACGGTCTTATTTAATTATATCTACGATATTTAATGAAGATATAACTTATAATTTTTAAATTTAAAGGAAACTAGAGCCAAGGTGGAACGAAAAAACAACTTTCACATTTATTAAAAAATTACAAGTCAGTTCTTTAATAAATTTTGTTAGTATGCTTAAATAAGACTTATATGAAGGTACGGCATGTTTAACATTTTAGATACAATGAATAAGAAAAAAATAACCGTGATTTAGCCGAAAACGTCAACTACGTGAACGTGGGAACCTTAAATAAGAAGACGTAACATTTTTAAGAGTAGCTTCCTTCTCAGCAGGATACCACACACCAGGGTGCCTTAAAAAGGGATGGAAGTTAGAGTCACAAAAACGCTGTCATTGCCATGAGTCTCGTAATATAGCCTCGTAACTATCAGATGAGGGAAACTTTTTCATATACCTACTAGCATTTGCTCGTGGCTTCGCCCGCGTGGAAAATTTGTTTTAAATTATTATAAATTATAGCTTTTATAGGTTTCTGATGTATAAGCTATAATACTGTACAGTTTCATCAAAATCCATTCAGTAGTTTTTGCGTGAAAAAGGAACAAACATCCACCCATCCATCCATCCCCACAAACTTGTCCATATATTATAATACTAATACCTGCGTCCTACGGTTCCACCCACATAAGTCTCGATCCGGTAAAAATATTGGGATAGAAGGTAGTCTATAATATATTAATTGGATGCTGATAAGCAATAACTTGTGTGAAATCAGATTTTGATGCAGGACGCTTCTTTATTAGCTAAAGAACGTTTTTCAATAATGTTTTAACTTGGTTAAACGATTTAGATACATAAAAAATGCCTAAAATTCTTATCCCGAAAACAGTACATCGGGTAGAATATTTTGCAATAAGATGCTTAGTGCCTTAGAACATTTTTCAAAGACGTACAGCGCCATCCGTTTAAACGAACGCATTCTTCAATATAGCGTCAAGTTACTTGACATAGATCACATCGAGTGTGAATCAGTGTGAATCCACTATTTTGCGTTTAGAACTTGACTTGTTTTCTAAAATAAAATGTCTGATAGCACATTTTGTCATAACAAATTTTGCGTTTATTGAAATAACTAAAGTAGTAATGGTGATTTTTCAAATGCTGGTGTGATCTAAGCCTATTATTAAAGTATATTATTAGCTTTTCTTAAATATTTCAAGAAAATTCTAGTATAAACGAATTAAAATAGTGCCAAAAATTTCAAACACGATTTACTCAAGATGGCCTCCGTACAGCTTAACATGTTATTGCTTATCAGCATCCAATTAAGGGTGTAAGCTATTTTCATTCCAAATTTCAACGAAATCACTCCAGCTGTTTCAGCGTGAAGGAGTAACAAACATACTCACAAACACTCGCATTTATAATTATGTGAGATGAGATTAGTGGGATAGGACTTGGTCACGAAAAATGTCAGGTGTACATTTTTTGGTATGAAAAACAAACACTATAAGCAATATAAAATAGATGAACAAATATATAGTAACAATTCCGCTCCTCTGCAACGAAAACTCTGAAAGAATTCGACACGTGTTTCACCTCTCAACGAAGCATCCTCAGGAAACAGTAGGCTCACTGCGTGCTAGAACGAAAAAGACACACTGCTGCAAAAACTCCGCAGCCATGTTGCCTCTTCGAACGCCGAACAGAAAGTCCTACTTTGGAAGTTTGACTTTCTGTTCGGCGTTCGAAGAGGTATTTTATATTGTAGAATGGATTTCCGCAAAGTCACGCTTGAATCAATTAATTAAACACTATAAGGGCGCTTGTAAAGGTTCGTTTTTTTCACCGGATAACGGACCGTGTTTTTTACCGGATTCGCAGTGGTGTATGGTTTATAATTATAATGAATGTGTGTACATGCACCGGACATCGGTCCGGCGAACAATTTACGCTGGATGCACCATCGCTTCCCCCCGGCGCGACGGACACCGGTCCGGTGCAGCGTAAGAAAGAGCAGCCACGCACGCTGCCACGCCAGTGTATTGGTGCCTGTTGACGCTGCCAGACGTATTGCCGGTTTTCTATAAATTGAGTGCCGTCTAATTACCTACTAGCGCATATAGACGGCATTCCAAGCTAAAATCCATCCGTTATAAAATATATGTATACAAAGATATCCGTTTATTGACGGTCCGTTATCCGGTGAAAAAAACCGGACGTTTATAAGCGCTCTGATAGGGTCAAAATATAAATGTCATATGTTAGAGGACGCGGTAGAGGAAGGCCATGGCGATGGACTAAAGATATTACAAACGTCGCAGCAAGTCCGTGGATGGAGGCGGCTCAAGACCGTTTTGTCGTGGCATTCTAAGGGGGAGGCCTATGTCCAGCAGTGGACTTCTACAGGCTGATGATGACGATGATAATGTCTATGTTCCCATCAGTTGCTCCAAGAGGTATTGTTAACCAATTTCAATGCAGTTTTTTGTATGGTAATTTCAATAATTAATTGATTAATTCCTAACAACCACAAAAACCTTATTACCATACAATCCCTGACTAATAAACGTAGCACGCGTAATTGTTGAATAATGTAATTTATGTCGTATCCATTACGCGTTTCATATGCAGTTATTTCACAATGGAATCTGGCAATTGGCAGTGTACATTAAAAGTACCGTTTACATGATGATTTTGGATAATGTTGTAATCTTCAAAGTAGCCGTCCGTTTCTGCTCCGCGAAAAACTGTCCCTGTGAGTCTTCGAGCAACACGGACTTCCTGCCTTGAGCCGGAAGGGAGTAGCCTTAGCGATATATTACCATTCAAATAGATCTGTAATTTTTTGCGGGGGCAAATGTGCACACAAGCGCAATTCCGCATATACACATCCAAATACAACACTGTAACGACGACACTAACAAACCTTGCACAGAATAACAACTAGTTTTATTAAACGCATATGCCTACTTTGGCTTGTAGTTTGACAGAGGGGAACGCTGCGAATAGCTACTCCCTTCCGTGTTGCTCGAAGCTGTGAGTGAACTATTGATAGATTAACTCTCTATTGTATAATAGGAATACATAATAGGATTAGCAGTATAATTGGTGGCCTTATCACTGGAAGTGATTTCTTCTAGGCAACCTTTGGATGGACTAAGTAAGTAGTTTATTAGATGAAGTAATTAGTTACAATTTAAGGCTACATCAGCCAGTGAAGGCAGTCGTGCCCTTTTCCTTAGAATCACACAGAAAAGGTCTTCGTAAGGAAAATACCTATAATACCTTTCTATTCTATTTTAATTAAATCCAACTAGGTCTCAAAATGTGGTACTTTCTATTTTTTTGTTCAATTTAAAAACATTGACAAACCAAAGCTGTCATAGTCATAGTGATAGTCATTTATTTCCTCTTTACACATTCATTTTGTAAAAACGGGAAACACACACTCTTACACACACACACACTCTACACACACTACACACACACTCTACACACACACTTACACTCTTTACACATGTACAATATGTACATGCACTTAGATATTATGTCAAATCAAATATGTCTATCTAATCACCCTTTTGCGCGTCATATGTGCAACGTACGCACATAAAGCTTGAGTCTCAACTTGCCCGATCGGGCGAACGTAGGGCGCATACGTAGAGCTCTGACCGCCCAGTTTAGCTGACCCGCGCGGCCCACTGACGTTCATATAATATAGAGCTCTAACCGCGATTGCTCTCCTTTTGACTCGCGGCTCTATTTAAGTGCCTGTCGGAAAATTGCTTTCTCCTTGTCACCTGAGACATCGTGTTACGGGCATTTTATGATCTTGATTTTCGCAGCGGGCCAGCAAGGCGTCTATTATGGTGTCAGCGTTTCATCCGAATGATTAATTTTCCAAGTATACCAAAAGCAAAAAGCTTTGTAATTTTTTTAATTTTTTTTCTTCGTTCCCCATTTAAAATTCAGTTTGAACATAGCTTTTGGAGCTTTCAGCCTAATGTGCAAGCTTCTTTACCACCGACAGCTTACGTGAGAGCATTTCAATTATGTGCAATGCGATATCAAAGCGCTGTTAATTAATGCTTGATCGTAAATCGGGGCCGTTTTATGCACTATTGTCCATTATAGTCCACATTACATGTAGTTGGTAATTATAATTTTCTCAAGCATGATTGGATATTTAAACATTATATATAGGTAATTATTGAACGAGCGAAGCGAGTTCTCTGAGTCAAGTTGGAAGAATCGGCGTTTGTATGTATGTATGTATGTATGTATGTATGTATGTATGTATGTATGTTTGTCCGATGAAAACTTCCAAACCGTTAATCCGATCTTCATGAAATTTGGTATGGGGGTAGATAGTATTAGTACAATTTGTAGGTAAGGTTATGAGTTATATCGATCAGGGGGTTGTTGAGATATTGGGGTCCAAAAGGGGGTAAAAAAAAAAAAGTGAGACAGTCAGACCAAGTGGGGTGTCTAATGAAAGCGCTTTGGTTGGACATTTGAAAACTGTTTCTAAAATGTATTTAGACTTAGTATTTTCCAAGATATTAGGGAAAATAAAAAACGAAAAATCTAAAATTCTAAGGTACTTCTAGCAATCCCACAACGCTGAAATTTGGTATGCTTGTGGCTTTTGTGTCACAACTACAGGGAAAAGTCTGAAATTGAAGAATTTAGAGACATGTACCTTATAAAACAATAATATAATAAATAACCAATATAAAATCCGTTGTTGACCTCGCACTTCTAGGAATTTGAATGACATTGGAGTTCTATGATTTCGTCAAAAGGACGTTACCAATTAATTCGTCAGGTACTTGATATTCTAACAGGTATGTAGTATGAACGCCCCGTTGCTTAGTCCTTATTCAAAGGTTATTTCGATGATGTGTAGGAAATTAGAGGTGAAAATTGTATATCTCAGTAAGTAAATATTTTTAGAAAACGGTCAAATAAAAAATCTCTCTCACGGTAGAGAAACTGACTCGGTAGTTTTAGATTTCTGATGGATCATCCATACAAATATGCTTACATACATTGAATACATAATAACCCTTTCTTCCCCACCTAAGTAGTCAGGCTGATAAAGGTGTCATCGCGAGGTCTCAGTTCGGTTCAGTTTATAAGTTTTTATGCTTTTTATGCTACTTGGCAAGTAGATAAGCATACGGTCCACCTGATGGAAAGCAGTTACCGTAGCCTATGGACGCCTGCAACACCAGAGTCATCACACGCGCGCTGCCGACCCTGATACATAAAGATGAAAAGTCTCATGTGCCTGTAATTTCACCGGCACCCGTACCCTTCAAACCGAAAACACTACTGCTTGGCGGCAGAAATAGGTACGGTGGTAGTACTTCCCCGGACGAACTCCTTCACAAGAAGTTCTACTACTAACACTAAGTTTACCAATGTTTGGAATGCAGGCTCGTGTACCTATTGTGTTGTAGGTAAGCTTCTAGGTTCCTGGTCTCTTAGGATCGTTGCGTACGGGTAAAACTTTGCTGTCTTGCTTATAATAATAAAGATTTTCAACTGGTTATTTAATTTAATACGAAATAAGCAGAATACGGGGTGTTTTCTTTAAATGGGACAGTATGGGGATATCCGAATCCATAAGAGATACGGGAAAACTGTTTTTGAAACCATTTGCTCATTTTGTATGAAAATGATTTTGGCATAGTTATTTTTTTGGTGAAGCGTGAGTTCTCCTTAAAAATGAGTAGTTTTGATCAAAAAATTTTTTTATGCGTTTCGACTCAGTTTCATGTAAGGATTGTTTCATTGTATCGGAAAAAAAAATCTGAGCAGAGAAAATAGTCAAATTTTATAAAATGTTTTCTCATACAAATTATAAGTAATCTGGTACCTACGTTAATAAACTATCGCAATAAATTTTCAAAATGGCCTCCCTCTTGCTTTTTCCAGGCACGGGCACGTTTCAGAACATCTCTAGTGGCATTAGACAAAGATGTGTGGTGAATGTTGTTCTACTGCTCTGATGGTCTCGTGAAATGAGAAAAATCTTCCGATACAATGAAATAATCCTTACATGAAACTGAGTCGATACACATAAAAATTTTTTTTGATCAAAACTACTCATTTTTATGAAGAACCCACGCTTGACCAAAAAAATAACTATGCCAAAATCATTTTCATACAAAATAAGCAAATGGTTCCAAAGACAGTTTTCCCGTATCTCTTATGGATTCGGATATCCCCATACTGTCCCATTTAAAAATAACACCCTGTATAATACACTTCTCATCAAAAAATCTAAACACTTCTCAAGTTTATGTGTTTAATAGATTATAAGAAAAGTATTGTTATAAACGGAAAAAAATTTGCCATATAATAGTAGGTAGTACAAGGTTACGATAAGAATTGCAGCAAATATAATGATGGCTTTTCTTAAAGAAATAATCCTCATATTTGGTTATTTGTCGCCAAACCGAAAATCTGTAGTGTATCAATTTTTTTGAAGAGAAGTGTTTATAAATTTTTTAACTTTTAAGTGCTTGATATGTAGGTATAAGTATTAGGTACGTTCTAGAGATAACAATCCCCCCCCCCCTACCCATCTGGCTTGCTGATTATTTACGTGGTGTATAAAACTTGACGAGTGTCTTAGTTTATTTCAATTTATTGCCAAAATATTAGCCTAATAGACAACAGTGGTGGTATAATTTGGGCTTTGTAGTTCTCCAAAATAACTAACGAGCCATAGGAGGCAAGTCACGATTGACGGAATCCATTGAGGAGCCGCAAGTCATACCAGAGAATACTATAAAGGTTTGTAGAGATGTGCCATAGATTATGCTACAGTTTCAAATACACCTCGCCGTAGAATACGTTGGAATTTCTATGAGACCATGACAGAGAATATGATAGAGTATCTATCGCACGATGACCACACCATGGGCGTAGCCAGGGTGGGGTTTTGGGGGTTAAAACCGAAAACCGAAATATTAAAAATGTTGACAAAATCAGACACTTTTTGAAGAAACACCAGCGTGGTGAATATATTTTTTTTCACATGAATTTTAATGTCATTTCGTGTACATTTTTATTTACTCGAATTCCCCCAGAAACTAACACGTGTAAATTTTTGTTGTTTTATTTTCTGGAACCCGGGGGGGGGGGTTCGAGGGGGGTTGCCCCCCCTGACTACGACCCCGTGGACCACACTCTGACTTGAAGAATGTTTTTTCTTGTGTTAGAAATATTTGAGAAATTATATTAACAAAATATATTGAAACGTTACTTTTTTATAAAAAAGGCAACGTCGATACATAGATAGATAATTCGTTATTGCATTCACCGTAAAAGAAAACTACATAACCTCAGGAAGGCGATTACGTAATTCTGTTGCTATTGATTTCAATCGATTTCAATGTTGTTTCTATTTGAAATAAAATTTATGCAATTACCTAAATTACAAAGTCTTGTTGCAATTAACATTTGTAAGCAAAATGCGTAAATTTGGTAATAGCAATTCGAATAGAAACAGCATTGAAATCGATTGAAACCAATAGTAACAGAGTTACGTAATCGCGCCACTGGTAACAAGTTCACGGTGCTATAATGGCCTTATAGCCTAGAGCGCTCTTTTCCAAATATTTTAATAGCCAAATTAAAAGGAAACTTCGTACGCATGCAAAAGAGAAGAGCGCCCATTTGCTAGCTACCAATGACCTCCTCTCAACAAAGCTCAATATCCATACATCTTTAGCAGTGCAAAGATTTTAAACGAAAACACATCCTTTCTAGCGATTTGCGAAGATTTATATAGGGTTTTTAAAGTTTCCAAGCTCGATGCATTCTTGCGAGTTCGTAAATAAAGTGCAGCTATAAAATTCAACTTCACTACGACATTTTAGAGTTAAATCTTAGCCTACTTTTGCCTTAGAGCAACACGGAAGGGAGTAGCCATTGCACCTTTCCCCTCTGTCAAACTACAAGCCAAAGTAGGCATATGCGTTTAATAAAACTAGTTGTTATTCTGTGCAAGGTTTGTTAGTGTGAGTGTCGTCATTACAGTGTTGTATTTGGATGTGTATATGCGGAATTGCGCTTGTGTGCACATTTGCCCCCGCAAAAAATTACAGAATTATTTGAATGGTAATATATCGCTAAGGCTACTCCCTTCCGGCCCGCGGCATTCCTGCCGGTGTTGCTCGAAGACTATTGCAATCTGATCTTTAAAGTATCTACAAATAAAGTTAGACGTTCATTGCTGGGCATAGCTGCAATCCTATTAGTTTTTAGTTGTTTTTGTTATGTGTAAATATGGGTTTCTATTTTGCTCGAAATAAATGTATATTATATTATAGGCCTATATAATGCCAAGACGAACGGTCTTGAGTCGCCTCCATCCACAGAATTTCTGCATCCTTTAAAATATCGCAAGTCCATCGAGCGAAGCGTTCTCTCTAATTCATATTCATATGCATATCATTTATTCACCTTAGGAACACCGGGAGCACTTGGTTTTGTTATGGTAGGTACCTACATACATTTTAGCGGCCGCACATTAAGCCTTGTCAGATAGTAATTAATAAATTCGAAATATACCTATATTATAAAATCACTATGTCATACATATTACACACAAAACCCTCAAAACCATATTTTCTAGGCGATTAAAGAAAACAACACAAACAAAAAAAAAAAAACAAACAAATTAAATTATGCCAAAGTTTGTGTTGCCTTAGAATAATTAAAATTTCTTCTATAATATTTTTGTAATAATTGTTATTATTTTAATTTACGGCTGTAAATGGGCCTTACATGCAGTGGATTAGAGTTAAAACGCCAAAGTACTTATAAGTACATTATACAAGTGATGTAAATATCACTTGTATCATGTAAGTGATGTTTGGATTTTAGGATCATACCCTGCCTTAATATCTACTTACCGAATTAATCTTTGTATTGTTACATAAGAGCTGTTTTTGGCCCACGGGCTCTATAAGCGCCATTCTTAATGTCTGAGGGAAAGTAAGAATTAATCCGTATAATATTCCATTAGTATAACGTTCATGTAAAGAAATGGTTCAACTAATGACCCTGATCTTCCCCTCGAAAGTAATCCCGTCCTGAAACAGCATAATACTTTTTCGTCGGCTCTCTTAGAGTACAGTAAGCTAGTAGTGAATCAGTAACATAGATAGATAGATTAACACTTTATTGTAAACCAGGTATACAAAACAGGACATACATAGAATTGAATATTCTTTATTGCACAAAAAACTAATCATGTACCTACATAGGCGAACTTAATCTAACTTAAGCTAGGAATCATTCTCTACCAGCTAACTGTTGTGTATTGCGGCAAAATTTAAGTGAAGAAGAATTAGATTGTACTTAGTTATAGTTAAACATACATAAGATAGGTAAACATACATGAAAAATATTTTACATAGTTCCATGTGTGATTTTAATCTTACTTTTGAAAGCTCTGTTACATAAAGTATGTACCTATGTAGGTTTGTATGTATATAGTATTGTATTATGCAGTAGATATTTTTTAAATTATTTATTTCGATAGATATGAAGGTTATGCTTCCTAGCATTAAGTTCGCCTATGTACCTACATGATTTGTTTTTTGTGCAATAAAGAATATTCTATTCTATTATTTTTACAAATAATAATTGACAAAATTTCAAACTAAGTATTCTTTCCTACCCTAAACTTGTGATAAGTGTGTATTTGTAGTTTTTATCGAATATTTTATTCTATGTATATTTTAAATTACATTTTCACTAGGATTCCCTGTGTTGTGAGTATCAGGAACTACGAGTACCATAACATCCAGAACCGGAACAAATATTTGCATAGCACATAAAATAATTGACACGATCGTATGGTGTAGTGTACCACGGATTTGGTATGGAGATACCGATAAGCGCCTAGCGTACACTTTACGAACCTCAACTTCCATACGAAAATCCGTGTAGACTTAAGCTACTGTATAGAATACTTCTGCCAGTTCCGTTGCTTGTAAATACATATATCCTCTCCGGGTTCTCATCCCAGTTTGATTGCGGCATGTCCACGGTAATCCGCAATTAGTGGCTACCCGTTCCGCGGATTAGGACCGCGAGTGTGCTAGCTAATACCTACTATGTATGTACCTACTCTTAGATATGGTATTTGGTAGCAAAGTAGCCCATAAATATATTCGTATTTAGTAGGTAGTAACTAATCCTGGTTTTTTGCCAGGGTTGCGTGGTCCAACAAGGAACCCTTATTCTTTGTCTGTCTGCTGGGGTGAGATGATTGAATTTCACCGAGTGACTAAATATCATCAAAAAGGCCGCAAATTACCGTTTTTCAAGATATGTACTGGATGAGGCACTTTTATTGAAATCATAGGTATAAGAATTTTAGTCATCAATGAGTTTCAATAAATATAAATTTGAAAATCGGGGATTAACATCAATTTTACTGACGTTGAGTCACGCGATGATATTACAAAATCGCACCCCTGATCACGTCTATCTGTTCGTCCTAATAGTGTCCATAATGTATGAAATTTGGGTTAATAACTTATAACAAATATCATGCATTTCTATTTATGGCGGTAGATACATATTTAAGATATCGTTTAAAAGGTCTTTTCAAATGAGGCAGTGTTTCCTTGTAAAATTTTGACCCGTACCGTTTGCAAGATATCTATATCCCACTAGAATCATTTCCACTCCTGTTTTTCTGGCATTAGAAGCATTCATAAAAAGCAATTTCGGGTATAATTGTGATAACGTAAAATAAAGAGTTCAAGATAATTTACTAAACGGAACCCAACATAGTCTATAAAATATGTAAAAAATTACAAAACACTAGGTCTCACTCAAAAATTACAGGAAAACCTAAATGAAAATCCTGAGTCTCTAAATTACACGGGAAATGGTAAATAAGTAAAGAGAAAATGCGAATAAATTGTTTACTGAGTAATACGTTTGTTGGTATAGTGGTTACTATATGGTAGCGCTACTACATGTACGGAATCCTCTCCAAGTAAGTCATATTAAAATACAAAAAAAATATTGTGTTTTTCATAACAAGTTCTTTCATTAGATACTATGTCACAATGCATATAACTTTATAATTTGCTCTCAAAATAAGAATTCATTTATTTACGCTATACGCCCATGATTGGGTCACCTTTTTATATATGCACCTCATTTCAGCTTCTTTAGTTTAGAAGATTCATAAAAAGTATATAGGCAGTGATAGGCAGATCGATAAACAAATGAGTGATTCTCACATGATCATGTGATGAGGTTCCATTGGTATCTTTGAGGCACAGAACCCCCACCAGATCAGATTAAAAATTATAATATAAACATAATACCATATTATTAAGAATGTTTATTATACATTTTCTCCCTATTTTGCTGAAGAAATCTAACCGTAAGTAGCAAATCAGGTTCCCACTTAACTGTGAAAAAGTTTTAAACAATAGCTTCTTCCAACATTTTCCTTGATAAAATACAAACGCACCTTGGTACTTTAATACACACTAGAAACTTCTTTCTCGTATTACTGCAGCTTGCAAAATGAGAATAGAGGTAGTAAGTATTATATTATGGCGGGTAGGTAAGTACAAACTTGCTTACGGTAAACTTACCCCAAGGTGTGGATTTATAACTCAACTAGACCACTGGGGACCACGGGCCTAATAACCTCTACTCAAGGTTTGGGTTACGAGCGATTAGGAGACCAGAGAATGGGGTATGTATTATAATAACACAACGCACGTCACCGGTTTTTACGAAGTATTCACTCACCTGGGGTGCGATGATATTTAGTCACTTCAGGAGATTTACTGGAGGAGGCACTTTTATTAATATAATAGTTATAAAAATGTTTATTCATCAATGAGTTTCAGATGTATAGAAATTTGGTAATCGTGGAATAAACGGCAATTTTACTCAAGTTAGTTTATAAGACGATTCAAAAGGATCCTTGTGATTTCAATGAATAAAATTCTTTTGATTTGATTCGATTTTACCTTTCTAACCAACTTAAAAAAACATATAGATGTTTTTTTTAATTTCATGGAGAATTAAATAAATAAAAATAATAATAATTATAATAAGTGCTGGACATTTTCACACCGCATTATCTAGCCCCAAGCTAAGCAGAGCTTGTGTTATGGGTAGTAGATAACTGATATACGTAATACAATACATTACATAGATAGATATTTTTTATTATACATAGAAAATACCCAGAACATGCACCCTGAACAAATATCTGCAGATTGTACAAATATTTGTTCCGAGGCGGGAATCGAACCAGCAACCTCCTGCGTTGCAGGCGCACCTACGCCCGCCTACGTAAATGAATGTTGAATTTTTGGGACGATATACCTACTTCACCTGGGGTAAAACACCCGGGTGCACTGAGTACACTATTTAGCAGATTTGATTCACCCAGATGAATAATTGAACGAGCGAAGCGAGTTCTCTGAGTCAAGTTGGAAGAATCGGCGTTTGTATGTATGTGTGTATGTATGTATGTATGTTTGTCCGATGAAAACTTCCAAACCGTTAATCCGATCTTCATGAAATTTGGTATGGGGGTAGATAGTATTGGTACAATTTGTAGGTAAGGTTATGAGCTATATCGATCAGGGGGTTGCTGAGACATTGGGGTCCAAGAGGAGGTAAAAAAAGTAAAAGTGAGACAGTCAGATCAAGTGGGGTGTCTAATGAAAGCGCTTTGGTTGGACATTTCAAAACTGTTTTTAATAGTTATTTAGCCTTAGTAGTTTTCGAGATATTAGGGAAAATAAAAAACGTAAAAACCCAAAATTCTAGGGTACTTCCAGCAATCCCACAATGCTGAAATTTGGTATGCTTGTGGCTTTTGTGTCACAACTACAGGGAAAAGTCTGAAATTGAAGAATTTAGAAACATGTACTCCATAAAACAGAAACCAATATAACATCCATTGTTGACCTCCCATTTCTAAGAATTTGAATGACGTTGGAGTTCTATGGATTTCATCAAAAGGACGTTATCAATTAATTCGTCAGGTACTTGATATAGGTACTAAAAGGTATGTAGTATAACTACGCCCCGTTGCTTAGCCCTATTTAAAGGTTATTTCGATGATGTGTAGGAAATTAGAGTAGTTACTGGTAGATCCTGTACTGTACTGGTAGACCTCGAGGGGAAAATTTTCAAAAATAATAATAGAAAATATGGAAATTACTTAGTTAAGTAGTCGGGCTGATAAAGGTGTTATCGCGAGGTCTCAGTTCGGGGCGAACCACTAGTTATTGAACGAGCGAAGCGAGTTCTCTGAGTCAAGTTGGAAGAATCGGCGTTTGTATGTATGTGTGTATGTATGTATGTTTGTCCGATGAAAACTTCCAAACCGCTAATCCGATCTTCATGAAATTTGGTATGGGAGTAGATAGTATTGGTACAATTTGTAGGTAAGGTTATGAGCTATGTCGATCAGGGGGTTGCTGAGATATTGGGGTCCAAGAGGGGGTAAAAAAAATAAAAGTGAGACAGTCAGATCAAGTGGGGTGTCTAATGAAAGCGCTTTGGTTGGACATTTCAAAACTGTTTTTAATAATTATTTAGCCTTCGTAGTTTTCGAGATATTAGGGAAAATAAAAAACGTAAAAACCCAAAATTCTAGGGTACTTCCAGCAATCCCACAATGCTGAAATTTGGTATGCTTGTGGCTTTTGTGTCACAACTACAGGGAAAAGTCTGAAATTGAAGAATTTAGAAACATGTACTCCATAAAATAGAAACCAATATAACATCCATTGCTGACCTCCCATTTCTAATAATTTGAATGACGTTGGAGTTCTATGGTTTTCATCAAAAGGACGTTATCAATTAATTCGTCAGGTACTTGATATAGGTACTAACAGGTATGTAGTATAACTACGCCCCGTTGCTTAGCCCTATTCAAAGGTTATTTCGATGATGTGTAGGAAATTAGAGTAGTTACTGGTAGATCCTGTACTGTACTGGTAGACCTCGAGGGATTTTTTTTCAAAAATAATAGTAGAAATAACTTTTCATTTAAATAACTTTTCATTTAAAAAACCGACTTCCGCCATAGTATTCGACAAAATAATTTTGGATGAAAAAATTTTTATGAAAGAACCATAGTGGTGAAAGGATTATGATACTTTCTGAATGCAAATGCTTGGTGTCTTGCTGAAAATATCAAAATCGCCATATGTATGCCTACAATATTTGAGGAGTTCCCTCAATTCCTCATGGATCCCATCATCAGAACTGGACTCCGAAAAAAATGGGACCAATCTGGAAGTATATCTACTCAAATAAAAAAAGATTTTTCCAAATCGGTTCGTAAACGCCGGAGATATGCGGTAACAAACATAAAAAAAAAAAAAAAAAAAAAAAAAAAAAAATACAACCGAATTGAGAACCTCCTCCTTTTTTGGGAAGTCGGTTAAAAACCGACTTCCGCCATTTTATTCGTCAAAGTGGTGAAAGGATTATTATACTTTTTGAATGCAAATGCTTGGTTTGTTGCCGAAAATAGTAAAATCGCCATATGTATGCCTACAATATTTGAGGAGTTCCCTCAATTCCCCATGGATTCCATCATCAGAACTGGATTCTGAAAAAAATGGGACCAATCTGGAAGTATATCTATCCAAATGTAAAAAGAATTTTCCAAATCGGTTCATAAACGCCGGAGATATGCGATAACAAACACTTAAAAAAAAAAAAAAACAACCGTATTGAGAACCCCCTCCTTTTTTGGGAAGTCGGTTAAATATGGAAATTACTTAGTTAAGTAGTCGGGTTGATAAAGGTGTTATCGCGAGGTCTCAGTTCGGGGCGAACCACTAGTTATTATTATTCCGGGTGCATTATTGAACGAGCGAAGCGAGTTCTCTGAGTCAAGTTGGAAGAATCGGCGTTTGTATGTATGTGTGTATGTATGTATGTATGTATGTTTGTCCGATGAAAACTTCCTAACCGTTAATCCGATCTTCATGAAATTTAGTATGGGGGTAGATAGTATTGGTACAATTTGTAGGTAAGGTTATGAGCTATATCGGTCAGGGGGTTGCTGAGATATTGGGATCCAAGAGGGGGTAAAAAAAAAAAAGTGAGACAGTCAGATCAAGTGGGGTGTTTAATGAAAGCGCTTTAGTTGGACATTTCAAAACTGTTTTTAATAAGTATTTAAACTTAGTAGTTTCCGAGATATTAGGGAAAATAAAAAACGCTAAAATCAAAAATTCTAGGGTACTTCCAGCAGTCCCACAATACTGAAATTTGGTATGCTTGTGGCTTTTGTGTCACAACTACAGGGAAAAGTCTGAAATTGAAGAAATTAGGAACCTGAACCTTAAAAAACAATAACCAATATAACATCCATTGTTGACCCCCCATTCCTAGGAATTTGAATGACATTGGAGTTCTATGTTTTCGTCAAAAGGACGTTATCAATGAATTCGTCAAGTAATTTATGTAACAGGTATGTAGTATTTACGCTCTGTTGCTTAGTCCTATTCAAAGGCTATTTCGATGTGTAGAAAAATTACCTATAGAGGTTAATTTTTTTTCTCAGTAAATGTTTTTAGAAATCGGTTAGAAGGGTAAAGAAAAGTAAAATATGCAAAAAAATATCTCGAAGATACTTCAAGTTCTCTGGTAATGCTGAAATTTATTATTTAAGTATATTTTGTTCTACGGGGAGAAGTCGAAAATTGAGGATTTTTTCTTTGTAATATCCATTTTTAGAGAAGAAAATTTAAATCTTTAAAAATTAGCTAGCAAAACTACAACTAGATGGCACTGCTTAATTAAAAACAACTTTTTCTTGCTTCACAAAATCTCTTTCATATGAGAGAAATTGACTCGATAGTTTTAGATTTCTGATGGATCATCCATACAAACATACTTACATAGCCGTAAAATACAAAACCCTTTCTTCCCCTCTTAAATTAGTCGGGCTGATAAAGGTGTCATCGCGAGGTCTCAGTTCGGGGCGAACCACTAGTTAGAAACCTTACAGTAGATTTAAATCACCTTGATAAATCAATCAATTATTGTTATTTTTAAATTTTAGGCTCTCTTGCAAGACTGCTGAAGATGTAGATATTAAATGCTTATACTTACTCGCTCAAACCTATGCCATAAGCCAAGCACATCCCATAGGAATTAACGGGTTTATATACATAGTAACAGTTTACCGCTTAATTAAACTTGGAAACATAAGTATGACATGGAGGTCGATGCTGTAGTTATTTTCACAGCTTGATTAAGATATCCGTCCCGGATGGTACAGCTTGAGGTTTCTAAGATAGCAGTAACATTGAAAGCCTTAAGTGTGTCACACACGTAGCAGATGCGGTAAGATATCTGTATCTGAGGGCCTAGCCAAACGGCATTCGCTTGGCAGCGATTCCATTTCTACAGTCGTAATTCAATACAATAGACCACGTGACATATCGATAGCTAACGTCAATCCCATACATTTTGGACTTTTCTACTGGCGACATCGCTATTAGAATGTTACTTTGTCTACGACCTCAGAGCGCGTAACTGTCCATATCGCTTTCTGTACTAAACTCAAGGAGCAACACACACGTAGCAGATTATATTTTACCGTCAAGCATCTGTAGGCACCGACATATATGTATACAAAAGATGAACAGATGATATCTGTGTATACAAATTGAAATACAATACAGTTTGAAGGTTTCCGCGTGAATGTATCATTTTCGTATATTATCGTATCTGCTACGTGTGTGATACCTTCAGATGCGATAAGTTTTTATATGCATATCAAATATTACCGCATCTGCTACGTGTGTGATGACCTTTAGGACAGTGATTGATATCACAGAGTACTTTTATATACACGGAAAATTGATATTATGACACTACCAAAAACCTTCATCAGGAAGGCAATTCTCGTAGATATTATGACATTCAATTCACTGTTTATAATTTCATATTATTAATCTTTCGATTAATCATCAGTCTTTCTGTAGTTCAGGAAGGCGATCATCAGAGCGAGAAAGATAACGTATGCATGCGAAGATTAAGGTGGCGCAAAATTCAAATTTATTCGTGTTTTTTGCTCATCACAGCTCATCAACAATTCCTGTGATAGCGAAAACTGATTTTGCGAAAACTAGGAGACCTAATTATGGCAAGTATTATATCCTATGCAAGGCTTTGTCCAGCAGTGGATGAAAACAGGCTGATATAGAAAAAAAGAAGCATTTAATATCCACACACACTCTTGAAAGTTGACAAGCATAGAACTAAAAAGCTTTGTCACAAGCCGCGGCTCTTAGGCCCTCAGGGCCTAAAGCTTTCAAACCTTCGGATGGTGTCGAAGCGAGCTTTTACTGCGCCGATGAATGCCGCTGCGGTGCTATAAGTCGTGATGAGAGGGAGAATGTAGTGATAAGAGATAGCGAAAGCGGAAGCGGTAGAGGGTAATTGATTTATTTAGATGGTCATCATCATCATCAGCCGTTGTACGTGCACTGTTGGTCGAGACCATATAATACAATGGGGGGATTTGCCATAATCTCCACGCTTGGCAGGTGGATTGGTGTTGAGTATCTCAGGTGGATGCTGCTTCCCATCCCCTGGTATAATCCGTTTTCCACCTTTTACGACAATCACGGGAGGAGACGAAGGGGACCGGTCGGTTCTTAGGCCGGACACAAATACAAATCATTTATTGATAACTCCAAGTTACAGGTCACAATATAAAAATTAATATATTATTGACTTAAATATAACGGTTATGTAATTTGTATAGCATAATTAATAATAGTATTTGGTATAATTTAATTAAATAATTGGTAATTCGTAGAATACTGTCCTGAAGCCATGATTGGAATAAACGATTTCTTCAGTCGATTTTTGAAAACCATTGTGGAAGTTGTCTCTTTAATCGTGCCCGGCAGCAACACACTACGGCTCCTTAAGTCGGTGTTGAATTGAAAATCGCCTGCAAGCCTTTCTTTGCCCAGATGAAAACATGTGATTAAGGCGTTCCGTGTGACGGGTTAAAGCGTCATCTCGCTACCATTTTCACTTATTACCTCTCTCAACAGTAGTTCTCTCATCACAACGTATGGATAGCACCACGGCAATGCCAGCGTGGCCTGAGCCCGTATCTTGAATTTTACCAAACAATTGACACGGACGTATGGTGTCGTGTAACACGGATTTTCTACGGCAACACCGATGAGCACCCCTAACGTACCTACACTCATTTTCCATACAAAAATATCCGTGTTACACTACATTGAATTAATATATTTAGCTTGAAACTATTACCGTCTCTGCATAAAACTCAGTTGCTTGTTAAAACCCAGACTTCTGTCTCAGCACAAGGTATGGCCCTGAAATGGGAATTAACTGATTGTGAATCATGTGAATTGCCTCCAAAGGCTCCAATCAATGCATAACGATGACTGACCCAATTTAATAAACAAGGAAAACTGTCTTGATCTTTTTTCAGTAACCAAACCGCTAGTCTTCGTGTAACGTGCCGCACCCTTACAATCTTATGCATAGCGGAGTACGGATTCGTTTCAAACTGAAACAGCCCCATTCAGCTTGTAAACAGAGCCTAGAGAGTTCAGCCAGGGACGTTTTGTCTCGATATTGTACGGATAAGTGGCCGTTTTGGTGGAGCTGTTGGTTTTTCTCTTCGGATGATCCTTTGTGGTATACTTTGTCAATATTAAATTCGGGTTGGTTAAAAGTTTCGGAGATTACGTACCTACTTAGATACGTATACGTGACAATCTGTGATGGCTTTCCTTTTTTATTCATAAGCTACAAATAGAACGCCCGTGACTTTGTCCACATGACGTAGTTTTTTCCATTTAACCTTAAAAACCCCACTGCACCCACTTAGGAGGAGAAATTCGGAAATTCCTTCCACTTCTATGCCTGGATCACTTTTTATTTTTGTTCACTCACCCTATTCTCCCACATACATACACAAAATCACGCCTGTTTCCCGGAGGGGTAGGCAGAGACCACGGATTCCCATTTGTTACGATCCTGACATATCTCTTTTGCGTAATTTACTCTCTCATTATATTCATCATACATTTGCGTCGGTTAAGGGTACTTTTGACCTGAGGCCTTACCATGAGCTCTTATAGCGATTCAGTTCATAAACTATTCAGTACAAAATATCCGTGTACCGTAGCCTATGGACACCTACAACACCGTCGTATTGTTTGTCGTATTGGTAAAGATGGTGAATCCGTAATAACTTACCAAAACTCCAATAAACAGAACCATTATATACACTTACGCGTATATATTTGGCATTCGATTCCCGCCGACTCAAGTGCATAACAAACAACCAGGACGGATGAGGGACGCATTGTAAGTCTTCCGGTCCTCAGGGACGTAGGAATGACAAGGACAGGGGAAGTTGCTCAAATAAAATCTTGGAAGTAATAAAAGTGATTCATATATACCTACTCAGAAGTGAGTTGTCGTGTATGTGGAGAAACGTGCCTTCGGAAACGCTTTCAGAACACATTTTTTGCTTTTGAGTGCTTATTCCTCAGGAAACTTGCGTGTTTTTTAATAGGAATTTTAGAATAAGAGTTCTGTTTTCAAATATCTGTAGTTTTTAGGGTCCTATGTTCAGCTTAAATAGGAAAAAACAGGACCCTTATAGGAACCACTTCGTTGTTTATCTGTCTGTCTGTCAAAACAACGCTTGCGTGCACGTCACGCAAGCAGTGTGCGATGTCTCATAGAGTTCCATACATTACAACGTCATGGTACGACGTATAAGTGCACGACGACGTTTACGCGTACGCAGGCGGTGTGCTGCAGCCTTTATGGCAAGTGTGGAAAAAAAAACTACCTTCTAAACTAAGGGATTCAAAGGTTATGACAGTAAATGTCAAATTTTTAATTTTCTAGGGTAATTCCAGTAACTTTAGAACTCCGAAATTTGGTATGTTAGGGTTTTTTGTGACACAGAAAGGAAAATGTCTAAAATTTACGATTTTTTACTTTTTAACCTCTAAAATGGAATGGTGAAGATTGTATGAAAAAGCGACTGAATCTCAAAAAGGGCTTTGAAAATTTCATTTACATTTAAGGATCAGAATCGGAAACCTCCAGGCGCAAGTTAGTCTCGCTCGCGGCTCGTTTGTTTTTATCGAAATAATAATGAAATCTAGTGCGTTGGATTACGATTTAAGATCCGCTAATTTTAGAATTTTTCTACTCACAGCTACTTGCCCCATTGGCTCACAACCTGGCAGTAAGTTGAACTTCGACTAGCCAGCCTAAGCTGACCCGCGGGCGCACTGACGTTCATATAATATAGAGCTCTACTCTCTTTGACTAGCGGCTCTACTTAGCTGCCGCGCGAAGTACATACCGCGGTATTGTAAGTAACTATTTTAAATAAACTAAATCTCTACTAATCTCTATCTATGTAATGTATTGTATTAAGTAAATCAGTTATCTAGTACCCATAACACAAGCTCTGCTTAGCTTGGGGCTAGATAATGTTGTGTGAAATGTCCAATTTATTTATTTATTTTATTATTTATTTAAACAGATTATTCTCCAGAATCACGGAATCATGCCTTAAAGTTCGTGTAGGTACTGATAACAAAATCTATACAGGATAGAGACTAGCTAGTGTACTATCGTCACTGTTCCCTATTCTACATTCGATTTCAGTTCTTATTGCAATAGAGTACAGTTCAAAACATTTGCAGATAGCGTATTGCTAAAGGTAAGTTTAACAAAACTGGGAAATCGACAAAGTTAAATTGGAGATCTGTATCTCAGGATCTGAATGTACGATCTCACGGCTTGTAGTCCTTGGCTAAGCCTTTTGTATTGTGGTACATCCAACAACTTTAATGTAAATCCTGCCTTGTTCATAATCGTTTTTCAATTCTATTTTAGTTCAATAAAATAAATACCTATCAATAATATAATAATCGTTAGTTGAGTAAAGTTGCTTCTTTCCTGTTCTCTCTGATGTAAAATTACATAAGTCAAAACAAGACAAAAGCTATTTTAGCAATCATAGGTTTAAAAATGATTATGACTAGGAGGGTAAAAGTGTATAAAGAACATATACTTCAGGATATTACATTCCGAGTTTCTATTAAATTTTATAACATTTAGTTCATACAAAAATGAGGTTTTATTTTTATTTCATTGTTATATACTTGCTGTATGGGTTCGGAATGCTCTGATTCTAGTAAATTTCAATTTCTAATGTTGCCGAGGTCGCGTTCAAAATAACGATTTTATATAGTAATAAAGTCTAAAATGTAACACCACTGAAACTAATATGTTATATCAACTCGATTAGTTATAATAACTTTAAGAGCTTCCATTTTATTAATTAACTTTAGTAAATTGTCCATTAGCGTTTTTCAAGATAAATTAAAAAAAAAACACTTTTAAAACTAATAAAAAAGTTCCGCCTTAAAATTATTCAAAATGAAAAAGTGTCAATTAATGGAAACTGGTGACAATTTCTCGTCTTCCCCTCTCACAAAGAATACTATTAATTCACCATCAGTCCCATCAAGGTATCACTAGGACCATTATTGTTCTGGACTAGGCATTGATAGACTACAATTATTATTATTATTACAATAAAAACGTAAATTAAAATACCCAGTTCACATTCAAACAGGAAGATACATTCTTGGATGAAGTTCAAGTGAGCTTGTGATGGCTTCAGTAGAGTTTTTTTTTAACTGACATAACTAGCATTTAGCCCACAGTAACCCTAGCAAATAAAAAAATCAATACCTCTTAGGTCACGTCTACCTAGGTCATGCCCTACGCCCGTCATCCTGAGACATAAAGATGAAAAGTCTCATGTGCCTGTAATTTCACCGGCAAGGCCTTCAAACTCGAATACAACAATGCGTGCATTGATGCTAGGTAGCGGAATGAGTTATTAGAGTGCGCGCAAGAAAAAACTGCTCTGGTGGTGTACAAAAATAACAGAAAACAAAGGGCTGTTCAGTACTAGGCGTTAAGTACGGCCTGTTCTTTTTATATCTATAAAGTATCCCATGCGTGGGCTAAGATCTCTGTATGATTGATTTGTATCCGATCATGAACCCAAGCCACGCACATGGTTTATATAGCCACCAAATCTTTTTCTTATTTTTTTTGTATTCATTTGTTGGATATTTATGGGTAACTTAACAAAATGTTCTAAATGGAGGATTAGTTTCTCAGCAGGCTAATTATTGTTAATATTTCATTTATTTATTCAATCAACAAGAATCATTGGGTTAGTAAAATACACCTTGCTATATATACTCTATGTTTAGTAAGAATATTTACAATATAATATCATAATATGCTAACTAGCATAATGTAAATGATACTAATTATAATGTAAATTCTGATTAACTTGTGTTGCGACTATGTACCTAGTTTTATCCAAAAAGTAATTAAAATAAATTGTATTGTAGGTATGTAGTTGTTAGGTATTTATTGTTGTTTTTATTATCAGTATGTATGTAGCTACACGTCATCGTATCAATATTTAAGTATGTAGTTAGGTATTCCATCCAAAAGTTGTCTGGAAGAAATCGCTACAGAGCGATAAGGCCACCCATTGTATAGAATAGTTAGTATTTTTGTTTGTGAAATTGTTTAATTTTTTGTTTATTATAGTGTGCAATAAAGTATTTTCTATCTATCTGAGTATACACCACGTTCTACCATCTAAAAAGGGGTTTCTGCGCAATAGAGCAATTATACTTTAGAAAATAACATAATTGTGTCAATTTCGCGTCCATGCGCTAATAGTCTCCGGAGGCGTCATCGTTGCAGGGGAGATAGGGGAAAGTGGATAATTAGCAATTAGTTAATGGAATGGCTGGAATGTTTGCGGGGCACTCCGGCCTCCTCCGGAGTGGAAGATTACCCGGTTGTCTTAAATTGATTAGTTTTGGGGAACTTTGAAAAAAAAAAACTATGTCATGTTCCATTTTTTTTCTCGTTTTGTTTTCATACCGAAATTCAACGTGGAACACATATTTAAAAAAAAAACACTGATGGTGTTAAAACCTATTCTAGAGCCCGAATTTTCTGTAGATATTCTAGCTTTAGTTATATAATTCGTCTACCGGTTGATGTTGATGTAGATATAGATGATGAAGCACGAATATCTTTGGAGAGGTAGATTATCGTGTTTGAATTCTTTTTAACTGACTTCAAAAAGGAGGAGGCTCTCAATTTGACTATATTTTCGTTTTGCATGTTTGTTACGCGATTACTCCGTCAGTTATGCATTGATTTTGATGATTCTTTAGGTGATTTGGTAGGTCATACTTCAGAGATACCTAGTGCTTTTTGAAAGAGGTCGGTTTTTGTCTTTTTTTTATAATTCTAGGATACAGATTTTCCTATAAATTAAATCATTTGTGATAGCGTTAAACGTATAGTAATGATATTTGGCATGGCATTATGAAAAAATAAATAAATAAAACCTATACCTAAGTAGTACTTAGGTACCTGCGTGATTCCCTAACTCAATGAAAACTAACACACTTAGAAGTTTCTTGGGCAAAGTTTGAGAATTTCTCTCTGAGAACTTTTCACAGAACATAACGTATTCATTTGCGAAAGTATAGCCCAGATGGGGGCTATTTGTTGAACTCTCGACATGCTCCAGGGAATGGTTTGAAAACTAAATATCTTTAAAAGGTTTTGATGGCAACAAAATTTTATCCCAACCTACAAATACTATGCACACACCCTTATTCGGCATGGCTCTATGCAAACAATTAATAAATAACACATCGAACTGCCACAATCGTAGTCATAAAAAAAATATATATTATTATATTTGCAGATCATACAAACATTTGTCCCGCAGCGGGAATCGAACCCGCACTCTCTCGCATCTCAGCCGGCTACTCGCTCACCGCGCCACAGAGGTCGTCAAATACCAATACTATTGAAATATTTTTTGGGATATTCAGTTTATTTTTGTAAGTATCTTGTGTTAATACCATGCATGTCACTTTTATTTCATACCTATGATAACTATCCAATTATTTATGTGCATATAATCGAGTCAACCCATCTTCCTCTAAACAAAATATACATACCAAAAAAAACTAGGTAAAGCGGTCTAAACTAAAACTGAACGCTCCACTATTATGTTATGTCAAAATAAAACAAAAATGACTCGAATGGCTTCAAGAAAAGATGGTACGATTGTGCCCTTAGCTCGACTTGGCGGGAACACTACGGTGCCTCCAGATATTCCATAATCAGTAACAACAACGACCATTTTCGAACGTCAAGCTTATGTCAAGTACTTACCAATATATATATTATTATATATACCTACTAGTAAAAACGTTCAGTTAAAGACTAGACGCACACAACAATAAAAAAAATCAGTTACTAAAGTATCTAGGCAAAACGACTCGATAATTTTTGCAAGCGAGTAAGCATTAAATTTTACGTCGTGCATAAAATAATCGAAACAATAATTTCGATTGTTATTCGTAGCTTCGTTCCAGTATGGCTAATTAAGCAGAGTCCTACCGACCGCAATGTATTTTATTGTTATAGTTGGATTAATGTTCGACAATATTTTACTGAATAATCGATTTTCAGACAAGAGCATACTAGCATGAATATCTGACGTTATCGAGTAAAAAAATCGAGACAATAGGAAATAGAATTGAAATTACCGTGGCTTGGTATCATAACGTCGACAGAAGAATAGTAAAGTACCTACGTGGTGTATCACTGGTGTATAGTCGTAATTTTTCTAAAACAATAGAAAATGCCCAATATTAACCAATCAAATTAAAAAGGTCGCAAGTCATCGCGATCTCATTGGCTAGTATTTGACATCATACTATCGTCTCGATAACGTTAGATATTCGTTCTAACTCCACAGATTACATGAAAGCTCTGATGCGTGGCTTATTACCTTTAGGAATGTATTTCTTTTTAATTTACTTTTTGTTTATGTAAGTACTGATTAAAATCATTTTTTTTAGGCTAGCTACCGGCAACACAGGTATTCCTAGGGTGGGAGCTAGCGTACTTGCAAATTAAATTGAACTGCATCATTTAATTGTTGTACAGTATTATTAGTCGATTTTATAGTATTAAGTATAGTAATAATATGTATAAGTTAAGTAAGTAGGTACTACCTTTAATTTGTTAAATTTGTATCATCTTCGTTTTTTGTTACAATTATAATTGTTTTTTTTTTATATTTTTTTATTTATAATATTGTGCCTGGACAAAGAATAGACCCCTCCATCTATTCTCGTGGATGTCGTAATAGCTAAGGTATTAGGGGGTCAAGCAAGGAGTATACATTTTTGACCTAAGAAAAAATTGCAGCAGAAATTGTTTTGTAATTTACTGTAAAAGCGAAAAGCTTCACACACCCTTTTATGTAAAAGGCTCTATCTCACAGGTCGTTGACCCGCAGCCTTTTTGGGACAATAATGAGGATTCAGGCATTTGAAGGGTTATTCGACAGTGGGGTAGTTCGTGACTCACTTCTAAGTAATGAAATGCAGGGTTCACTACATCGAAGGCACTTGAGATGTTTGACCACTTCAATGTATACATATATACAATATAATCTTGTACACTAAATATAAAATGTAACTTGGTTGGTATTTCAATGTTTGCAATTGCATAGTTCACCTAGGTCCACCTAGATCACGTCCACCTAGCACACGCTATACTTAGCATTGCACTGCGCTTATCAGATGACGATTGATAAATAATCCCGGCAAAAATACCGAAATAAATTTGCTTTTAACCAACATATTGACTGGAAGAGACCGCGGCTTAAGGGGTCGGGGAAGGATGAACTGCCCATGTAGTAAACATAATACCAAAATCATTTTGTAATTCGACCATATTATGCTATTATTCGGATTCGGATAGTATTTATCTAGGTTCCTAGATAGTTTTTGCTTCAAAATACTTACCTCAAACGAAATTTAAGCGAATTCCATTTTGTATATTTTTACGACTTTTACTTTTTTACTTATTTTTTTAGTTACAGAATAACAACAAGATATAAAAAAAAAACATTAAGTTTTTATTCATAATTTTTGTTATTACGGAACACGACCTAATTTGATACAAATTCTGTTGGGCCCCGGTGCCAAACAGGAATAGCTGATTTTGACTTTCGCTTCAAATTGAATTTACTTGCGGCCTTTGCCCCCTTAAACATCAAATATGTTTAGGATATTCTTAGATCTTTATAAGTTTCAAAGTCATGACTCGGCTACCTTACTGTCAAAGGTTAAAAGCCGCATTAGCAATAATTACTCCAGCAGATTCCATTGTCTTTAACAAAGAGCTCGCTTATCCTTTAATGCCCACTCGAACAGATGTGACCCCAGTTTGACACCGTTTTTGCAATCTTAAAAAGACTTAATTACTTACCTATACTTTTGGGTGCAAGAAAATATTGTCAAAGATAAGGCAAAAGAAGAGAGTTATGCCGAGGTCTCACGGCTTGTCTGAGCAAAGATAGCTTATTACGAGTTTTGCATTGTAACTATCGTTTTGCGAGGCGCAGCGTTCGCCGTGCGTGACTTCCATATATTGACATATACATCATAGTTTTTTATTATATTAATAAATAAATCTCATCATCATCAGCAGCCTTAAGACATCAACTGCTGAACGAATCCCATGAAATACAATGGGAGGAATTGCCATAATCACCATGCTTGGCAGGCGGATTCATTTTGAGTACTCAATGAGGATTTTTTTTTTGTACTCCTGTTTATGTTTAGAATGTTTTATGTTTTGTAATGCTTGACCAAGTTTTGTTACACTTAATAATTAAGTAACCTAATTGATATTTAGGTACTTAGGTACCTAGTACCTTAGTAAACGCTTGAAAATCTCAACGTTAAAAATGTGCGCTAGCCAAAGTGCGTATATAGTACCTTATGGTTTATATAATGTCTATTGCATAAAATATCATCAATTTAGATTTATTAAGCGTCAAATATTTTACATAAATACTAATTTTGTTCAAAAACTTTTATAGGCGCCGTAGCCTGCCGAGTTGTTTATTATTATAGATATATTTTACTAAACTGTGTTTAGATATAATATTTTACTATATTTTATGAGTAATAAAGATCCTTTTAAAACAAACAAAACTCAATGAGGATGCTGCTGTAATCTGCCGTCTCTTGGTGTAATCCTTCAGTTGGCTCTTACGACATCCCCGGGAGGAGATGGAGGGTTCTATTCTTAGGACAAAAATGCCATGGCATAAATAAATAAATCACACACAAAGACAAGGTCTCAGGAAATCGGTGGATGGAGGCGAATCAACACCGTTCGTCGTGGCATTCTACAGAGGAGGAAACATTCTATAGATGTCCAACAGTGGACATCTACAGGCTGATGATGAAGACTATTATAGTTTTAATACCACTGCATATTCACTGTGACACATGTTTTAGGATTGGGTTGAGTTAAGAATAGAAATTTAATATAACTTTTCATTTAAAAAACCGACTTCCGCCATAGCATTCGACTAAATATTTGGATGAAAAAAAATTATGAAAGAACCATAGTGGTGAAAGGAATATGATACTTTTTGAATGCAAATGCTTGGTTTGTTGCTGAAAATATCAAAATCGCCATATGTTTGCCTACAATATTTGAGGAGTTCCCTCGATTCCTCATGGATTCCATCATCAGAACTGGATTCAAATGGGACCAATCTGGAAGTATATCTATTCAAATAAAAAAAGAATTTTCCAAATCGGTTCATAAACGCCGGAGATATGCGGTAACAAACATAAAAAAAAAAAAAAAAAAAACAACCCAATTGAGAACCTCCTCCTTTTTTGGGAAGTCGGTTAAAAATGGGTTGAGTCGATATAAATACCTAAATGGGTTGACCTTCATTGGGTAGAGTTAAGAAGCATTCATAATAATAATAAAATTCTTTGCTGAACATGCAATTTATGCTGCGTACAAATTGCCTTCCATTCGATGGACTAAAGACATTATAAATGTCACAGGAAGTCGGTGGATGGAGGCCGCTCAAGACCGTTTGTCGTGGCATTCTAAGGGGGAGGCCTATGTCCAGTAGTGGACTTCTACAGGCTGATGATGATGACTAATTACTCTTCATCTTCTACTATTTGGCAGTAAAGAGTACTTGCTTAATACCATTGTAGACTTAGCTGCAGTATAATTTAGTGTAACCTTATAAAGGCTATATAGTTCTCACCAATGAGCCTTTGTTATCGTCAGTAATTAACATGCAAAGTTCTATGTTAGGCGGTTAACAAAGTCTTTAGCTAGATACATACTAATGCTGGTCTTAGTAGCGTTTTATAGATGCGAGCGATGGAATTTTAGATGAGGTTCAGCCAGTTTTGTAGAACGCTTTAAAAAGGAAGTCATTTTGTATATGGAGCGTATAAAGGCACAATTCTAGGTTCATAATTTCACTTCGAAGAATAAATAAATAAATAATAATAAATAAATAAATGCTGGACATTTCACACAACATTATCTAGCCCCAAGCTAAGCAGAGCTTGTGTTATGGGTACTAGATAACTGATATACTTAATACAATAGCATTACATAGATAGATATTTTTTATTATACATAGAAAAATACCCAGAACACCCTGAACAAATATCTGCATATTGTACAAACATTTGTTCCGAGGTGGGAATCGAACCCGCAATCTCCTGCGTCGCAGGCGAACCTTCGCCCGCCGCGCCACAGAGGTCGTCAAAATTTGACGTGGGCCACCCAAGGAATTTATATCCAACCTGGAATGTGCACAAGCTGCTGACACGGGGTCCGAGCGAGATAGCTTCGCGAGAGCCCTCTGTCCCTTTCATTAGGGTGACCAAACAATATAATGAAGATAGATACTAATTTAAAAATAATGTTTAAATACTAATTTAATAATAAATGTTTTTTTATTAAGTCATGACAGTATTATTTTTTCCTACCATTCCTACTAAATTCGGGAATAATCTTTCGGGTAACAGTTTAGAAAGAGACACAGGGTACTCGAAGCGCTTTCTCTCTCGGACTGGATTTCTCTTTGACCAAGAGATTGTCTGTAATATATTACATACTATGCATTACACAGTAATGCAGTATGCAGTATGCAGTGCTTACATTATTATATTATTACTGTAATATAAAATAAACCTTATGTATATGAAGCTAAGTTATAACTTAGCTTCATATACATAAGGTTTATTTTATATTGGTGTCAAATTGACAATGCACATTCCAGGTTGGATATAAGTTCCTTGGGGCCACCTTTATACAAATCAGTAAGTAATTGTTTCTTTATCGAATCAAAAAAAAATTATGCACTTAAAAGGGGAACTCAATCAAAGCAATATGACCTTTATTGACAACCGTTTTAAGGACAAGTGATGCCTGGTACAAATTTAAATTTAGTAAATAAATGTAGAAACGCATGCGTTTCTACAAAGGTCTCAAATTTAATTGCAATTAAACGCGAGACCTTTTAGTGCAATGACGCTAGCAGATATGATTCATAGAAACGTAGGTAAGCGTACAAATTGAATACTATCATAACTTTTCATTAAAAAACCGACTCAACGGCGGAGCCATTGAGTTCGGCTATCTGCATGTTTTTATTTGCTAAAGGCATACAAAACAATAACTTGTTGCTGAAAATATCTGAATTGCTATATGTTTACCTATTACATTTGAGGAGTTCCCTCAATTCCTCATGGATTCCATCATCAGAACTGGGTTATGAAAAATGGGACCTATCTGGAAGTATATCTATTCAAATAAAAAAAGAATTTTCCAAATCGGTTTATAAACGACGAAGATATGAGGTAACAAATTAAAAAAAAAATACAACCTTATTGAAAACCTCCTCCCTTTTGTGAAGTCGGTTAAAAAGTACACGTCATGTCTACACAATTCGTAGCTAAATCCCGCTCTTGCCAAAACAATGCTTCATGCAAATGTCTACAAAACAAAACTTAATTAAAAGCATTTTTCAACGAATTTTCTATTATTCGAAAGAGGATGGCGAGTTTTGTATGCACAGCAAGACGCGAACAGGACACGGGTGTCCTGGATTTATGACGTAGCTGATCTAGAACTAGCTGGCTCATAGTACAGGCAAATTAGCAAAAAGTGTGGACCTAAGTCGTGTAGTCGTGGATTCTTATGTAAACGTTAGATGACACGAGAAGAAGCTTATCCTAGGTTTGCACCGTTTCTGGCGCTTACGGAACCCTTTTAAATATTAGGCACAAACTTAAAAAGGCCGTAAATTTTAAAATAGGAAGAAATTACTTGATGCACGTTAAATTACGTATAGAGAGACTGTTTTAGTGCATTATGATTTTAATAAAAACCACGTGAATGTAAGGAACACAGTGTTGAACAAATGCATCTTCCGTAAAAAAAAACCAGTATAAAACTTCCGGCGGATGTAGTACTAATTAAATGAATAAGTTTAAGTCGATTTCCAGACCTACATTAATTTTCCCCGAAGTAGAAGCCTTCCGTGAGACGCACCAAGGTGCAAACCTGGTAATGTATTTCGAGCACTTTTCTGATAAGTCTATCAATTTGCACCGACTACCTTAATTTTCCCGGAGCCGTAATAACCACAAAAAGTTTTTTTGTAAACGATTTTTTTTTGTATGTTCCGTACGTCGGATTTAAAAAATACTTGGTGCAAATGTAGATCATAACGGTTCAAAGTCTATGCCAAATTGCACCGACTACTTCTATTTCCCCCATTAAGTTACGGATATTTTAAGGTTTTTCACCCTATTTCACCCTGTTCCGGAGGGTGAAATTACTGATGCTCATTATTAGAGGTGATTTTTAAGCCATACAAAACAATTAGAAAAGTTTTCATGACTACATCTAATTAGTTCCACACTTTTGCAAAAAATCACCTAATTTGACTGTACTATCACAGATTGGCAAAGGTGAAAGTATTTAATATTTGCAGACTATGCAAATATTTGTAGATAATGCAAACATTTGTCCCGCTCTTGTGTCTCAGTCGGCTACTCACTTGCCGCGCCACTGAGGTCGTCTGAGTTAGCGACTGCTAGATCTGAGTTAAGGAGGAGATGGAGGGGTCTGTTTCTTAGGCCAGACACACCACGGCACCCGGACACACCACGGCACCCGGACACACCACAGCAACAAGCTTCAT
Organism: Epirrita christyi; assembly: GCA_951392215.1. NCBI lineage: Eukaryota > Metazoa > Arthropoda > Insecta > Lepidoptera > Geometridae > Epirrita > Epirrita christyi. The sequence goes on along the minus strand of OX595843.1, from coordinate 13,517,617 downwards.
CATCATCATCATCGTCATCATCCTGTAGAAGTCCACTGCTGGACATATGCCTTAAGGTCTTAAGGTTCCTCCATCCACCGACATCCTGTGACATTTATAATGTCTTTAGTCCATCGAGTGAAGTGCGTCTACTGCGTCGTCCGGTTTCTTTATTCTTTATTCTTTATTGTACACACATATACATAGTAAGAACACAAGACAGAACTAAAGGACATGTACAAAGGCGAGCTTAACCCTAAAAAGAGTTTTCTTCCAGCAAACCTCTGAGGCTAGAGAGTGGTGATTATAGAGGTAGGTTCGTGCACACATGTAAAAAGAAAAGTGAGAAACAAAACAAATTAAAAATTATATATTAAAATAAACATACTTAAACATAGATAAATATATATATATATTAAATAGCAAATACATATCATAAATATACTAATATATATAATTAGATAGGTATCATACATAAATAAAAATATAAATTCTACCAAAGAAACAATTTACAGAGAAAGATAGTGCTCTTTCACTCTACTCTTAAAGACGTTAACTGAAGGACTGTCACGGATGACATGGGGAAGGGCATTCGAAAGCCTTACCGCCTGTACGGTAAAGGAGTCACCGTAGCGACTGGAAGAGTGAGGGGGCGTTTGTAGCAGGAGGGACATGCACGTTCTGCAAGGCTTACCACGAGGGACAAGAAATTCAAAGCGCTCCCGGAGGTAAGGGGGAGCGATTGGACTATGAAGAATTTTGAATAGAAGAGAGATAACATGAAGATCACGACGACGACGAATAGGAAGCCACTTTAATTGGGATCTAAACTCGGATACGTGATCAAACTTGCGTTCCGGTTTGTGGTTGCCACTCGAGAACCTTTATTCACCAACGATTATCCAGTTCTTCGAGCTATATGACCATGCCCATTGCCACTTTAACTTGCTAATTCTGAGAGCTATGTCGGTGACCTTGGTTCTTCTATGGATTTCTTCATTTCGGAACAAAATCTCAAGCTTACTACCATTTAAATTTTCACCATCTGTATGGAGTAAGCCAGCTGTTTGCGGAGCTCGGTGTGCACCGGACGGTCCGGATAGTACCGGACAGCGGACACTGGCCGACAACTCCGGCAAGATTAATTGCACGTTAGTCCACTATTCGGCCACCGTTGATTTTTAATCTTGCCCAACGGCGAAATTCGAAGTGAAGTGAGGATATTGCGAAAATGATTTATTCTGTTAGTGCTCAGTACTTTTTTTTAAAGTTATTGTTTTAATGTTTTGTTTTTATTAAAATGTAAACGACTACACTTTTTTGAAATGCATTATTGAGCTAGGGCATTAAAATTTTATTTTCTCTGAATACGTAGCATTTATTCTAAAGAAAGAAAAATCATTTATTTATGTCATTGACAAATGTGGGACCAATTGTGGGACACACAAACATACATTAAACAAAAATGTAAACATAACTGTACATCATATAAGTAGCCACAAAATAAATAAGGTTTTTGATGAAAAATATCTGTTATTGAACCGTGAGTTGATCAAAATGAACCCAAACACTGCCAGGCTACTGTTAATCATCGAAGAGTCCCATTTTCCACCATCATCAGATCAGTTCGCCGTCACCATAATATTGTAATGTCATCTAAATTTGACAGGTATGAAAAATTGCATCTCAATCGGGTGGGTGGAATTGGTTCAAAACTCAGTTTCAAGATTGGTCCCACACTAACACGCTAGCTATGTCTAACATAGACATACTAACAGGTTAAGTTAAACTAGTGGTTCGCTAACGAGTCAATTTCTCTAACATGAGAGAGATTTTGTAAAGCAAAAAAATAAAAAAAAATGTTTAATTAAGCAGTAGTTGTAGTTTTGCCACCTAATTTTTAAAGATTTACGTTTTCTACGCTAAAAATGGATATTACAAAAAAGAAATAATCCTCAATGTTCGACTTCTCCTCGCAGAACAAAATATACTTAAATAATAAAGGTCTCTGTTAAGGTGTTATAATAGTTTTTTTAATAAAAAAAAAAAAAAATCGGCATTACCAGAGAACTTGAAGTATTTTCGAGATATTTTTTGCATATTTTACTTTCTTTACCCTTCTAACCGATTTCTAAAAACATTTACTGAGAAAAAACTAACCTCTAGGTAATTTCCTACACATCATCAAAATAGCCTTTGAATACTAAGCAACAGGGCGTAAATACTACATACCTGTTAGTATTTAAAGTACTTGACGAATTAATTGATAACATCCTTTTGACGAAAACATAGAACTCCAATTTCATTCAAATTCCTACAAATGGGGGGTCAGCAATGGATGTTATATTGGATAATGTTTTTTAAGATTCAAGTTTCTAATTTCTTCAATTTCAGAATTTTCCCTGTAGTTGTGACACAAAAGCTATAAGCATACCAAATTTCAGCATTTTGGTATTGCTGGAAGTACCCTAGAATTTTAGATTTTTACGTTTTAGATTTTCCCTAATATTTCAGAAACTACTAAGTCTAAATACTAATTAAGAACAGTTTTGAAATGTCCAGCCAAAGCGCTTTCATTAGACACCCCAATTGATCCGACTTTCTGACTTTTATTTTTTTTAACCCCCTCTTGGACCCCAATATCTCACCAACCCCCCGACCGATATAGCTCATAACCTTACCTACAAATTGTACCAATACTATCTACTCCCATACTAAATTTCATAAAGATCGGATAAACGGTTGGGAAGTTTTCATCTGACAAACATACATACATAGATACATACAAACGCCGATTCTTCCAAGTTGACTAGAAGAACTCGCTTCGCTCGTTCAATAAAAGCTTGTAAAAAGCGGCCTTTATGATGTCCACTATTGGACGAGGCTCTCCATCTATTGCAACGTAAAAATTACACTTGCTCCTTAAAATTAGCAGTTTTTTTTATAAAAAAATTACAAGTCAAACAGCACAACAGACATCCGTTCCACGATATCAACCATTCGATCCGGTAATACGAAGTATCACGACAAAAATCAGTTATTACCAGACAAACTGATAGTATCTCGTGTCGTGACTCCAGCCTGTGCCATTGTTGAGGTTTCGTTGCCAAGCGGATCTTTAGCACAGTTGTTAGCAAGATTATATTCTAAATAAGGCAGAAAGAATATAGTTTTTATCACGCAAAAGCAAGTCTTGGCTTCAAAAACAGAACAATAGAGATTCGTGAATAAAGAAATATGATGGTAGGGCTAGATCTCCCTACCATCGGTTCCTTCTATCGCCGTGTATATAGTAATTGTGATAATTGAGTTCTAAATAATAAAAAAATCTAAATAATAAATAATCTTGCATAATTTCATTCTGAGGATTGTAATAATTATATTATGATTTTTTTGAGTTATATGTGGAATGTAATATTATTATTACCAAGTTATTAGTAAATTAATTGCTTAAAACTGACTTGTAAAATTTGATTTTATTAATACATTTTGTATTTGTATTTGTATTTGTAGATCTATGGATCTATGACAACCTCTGTGGCGCGCCGGCGAGTATTTAGCTGAGATGCATGAGGTTGTGGGTTCGATTTCCACTGCGGGACAAATGTTTTCGTGATCTTCAAATATTTGTTCTGGGCCTGGGTGTTATGGTATCATGGTACTCGTAGTTCCTGATACCCACGACATAGTTAATCCTAGTGTTGGATCAAGACTACGTATGTGACCGTGGGTGTTTTTTTTTTACTGGAAGTGGTCCAATTCAATTTCATCTGCTGATGATGATTACTGGCTAATGATGACGATGCTGGAACTGGTAGACTGGTATCAGTTTTTAACTTTACTGTGGTCTGTTTCAAGGGTGGATTTATGGAGGGGCACGGGGGCACGAGCCCCCCTGGAGATTCCATCACAGTATATACTTAGAGGTAAGTCAAATTATCAGAGTTGTTAAAATAATTTAATAAAATAACAGAAAGAACATGAGTGAAACTCTTGTATAATTCTGGCTGGAATTGCAATTTTGTTCGTTGCATCCCTTTCACGCACTTGCAAATGAAAGATGATTTAATGATTTTAAGTTTTCAATTGTTTTGACACTTTCATAAACCTTCCTATACATACTTGAACTTGTAGAAATAAACTTGAAATATGATACTTCAAGTTCATTTCCAACAGTTATTGTTGTTTTTTTTATCCGCCCGCCCCTTGTAAAAAAACCTGTGTCCTAGAAAAAAATCCTGGATCCGCCCTTGGCCTATTTAAATAAATAAATGCTGGACATTTCACACAACATTATCTATCCCCAAGCTAAGCAGAGCTCGTGTTATGGCAACTAAGATAACTGATAAACTTAATACAATACATTACATATAAATATTTTTATTATACATAGAAAATACCCAGAACACCCAGAATAATTATCTGCAGATCGTACAAATATTTGTTCCGAGGCGGGAATCGAACCCGCAACCTCCTGCGTCGCAGGCGAACCTTCGCCCGCCGCGCCACAGAGGTCGTCAAAAACAATTTTCAAAGTCAATTTTACTATGGTACGCATATAGTATGTTACGTCAATATCGGACATTAAAACGCTGAGCCATCGATGCTGAGTCAATAATCATTACTCGAGGGGTTCGGAAAATGACGAACCTCCGACAAATTTAATGATATTACAGTCTTGTGGTGGATACCGACTAAGGACTATTGCATAACTTGCAATTTTTGCTGATCAATACGGAACAAAAACCGATTTTATTTCTGGATATCCTATCCATCTACCAAGATTGTCTGGAAGAGATCGCTTTCCAGACAATAATAATAATATAATGATAATAATAATATAGCCTTTTACCTTAATAAAGACTTAAACAATTCATATAATATCTAATGTAATAAATTAGGTTTAAATAAATTAATGCATTAATTAAATTTATATAAACTCAATAAATTCATGCATTCTTAATCATAATAATATTTTAAATAATTAAAGATTTTATTTTATGCTAATTATTAAGGACCTCTCAACGAGTAAAGGCCTCCTCTATTTTGTTCCAAGCATCTCTATCTTTCGCGTGCCAGCAACTTTGTTTATCTCATCCAGCCATCTCTCTTTAATATAATGATATGATATGTATAATATAATTATTTTAATCCTTTCTATCTTCTATCTATCTATCACCTCCCCCCTAGAATGCCACAACGAACGTTCTGGAGGCGCCTCCATCCACTGTCTTTCTTCTACAACATGGAATACTTAGGTAATAGTCTGCACTACCTACTCTCAGCTTTAGGCAAAAATTATACCAAAATTATCATCATCATCATCATCAGCCTCTAGAAGTCCACTGCTGGACATAGGCTTTCCCCATCGAATGCCTCGATGAACGGTCTTGAGACGCCTCTATCCACCGACTTCCCGCGACGTTTATAATGTCCTTAGTCCATCGTGGTGTGCCTGGCCTATAATAGATTCCCCCCTCTCTTACAGTGGATGACGACTAAGGGGTTACACCAGGGAATGAGCAACAGCATCCAATTGAGTACCTAACACCAATACTGTGATCACCAATCCGCCTGCTAATCGTGGTGATTATGGCAAACCCCCCTTAATATGGATATGGTAAGCACGAAGATGAAACGGGCCCCCAGTCCCCAGCAGCTCCGCTATTCCTGGCGCTGGTAGCAGACACGGTCAGCAGGCGGAGCAGGGGGCGCTAAGAATCTCCAGCAGAGATCCTGCTACCAACCCTCACGATCTCTGGACCTTGCCTTTCTACATGAAAGTAAAATTATCATTTATTTTACAGGCTCTTATGTGAACTAGAATCATACAGTTTTAGTTAAAACTGCACCTAGTCAGTACGTGGCTTAAAAGTGGTAGCCAGTGCAGTTAGGGTGAAGGGGGGGGGGGGAAGGAGTGCCTGCGTTCTTTGTGGTGAAATCAAATTGAGTTTGATACGAATTTCAGAGTTGAGATTACTATTGCTACTATTGATACTCGAATTTAAATTAGGAGATGATTGATATTCTTGCATAGCCTCATAATGCAGAACTGGTTTAATATTTCCAGAAAAAATTTACATCAAAAATAAGAAATATTAATAAATAAATAAATAATAAATATTGATATCAATATTACTTTATTTATTTATTTATTTATGGGATCATGACTACGTTTGTGACTATTGGATGTTATGTAGGTATACTTTAATAGTGGATGAAAATTAATGATACCTACACATAAATAGTTTTCAATTCGTTCGATAAACTGCAATCGAGATGAGTATTGATGGTAGGCATTTGGTGAAAGTGAAATTTAAGGGCTGTTACACAGCGATGACTGGCATGAGGGAGGGTGCGCAATATCTTCCTCTACATGAATAATCATGTGGGAAAATACGAAGGGGGCTTTTGGGCAAGCAACAATATTTTACAAGTTATATTGCCTGCTTCAATTTGACTGGATTCAGAGGTTACCTCAGAGAAATTACTTTCAAAGGCTGCCCATTGTATTGTGTCATGTCTATTTTTAGGGTTCCATACAGGAAAAACGGGACCCTTGTAGGATCACTTTGGTGTTCGTCTGTCTGTCTGTATGTCTAGACCCTTTTTTTGTATTATAATGTCAATTGTGTTGTTAATATTTTTCTTTACATCAAAGTGTTCATGTAGGTCCAGTGTAGGTGGCCTTGGTCCTATACAGGTGAAAGAAACTAGAATTAAAAATAATATTTTTTTTTATTCCCGTTCATCTGACTAACACAATTTTGGTGGGATGAAACTGGAATATTTTTATTTATTTTATGATAATTCTCGTTTGTCCCACTAATTCCCGTCATAAGAAGACAGATAACGATCTTCGAATAATATTAGATGAATTCATTTAGATAAAGGAGATCTGTAGAGTAAATATGATGACATAGCTCTCAGAAGTAGCAAGTTGAAATGGCAACTATCAGGCCATATAGCTTGCAGAATTATGGTTGCTGCTTGCGGAATAAAGGTTCTCCAATGGCGATTACAAACTGGACGACGCAGTGTAGGAAAACCGTCTCGATAGACAGACGAAATTTTAAGTAGCAGGACGTCAGTGGATGGGTGATGCGTTCGCCATGACATTTTATGGTGGAGCCCTAAGTCCAGCAGTGGAGTTCTACACGTAAAGATAATAAAGTTAAGTAAAGTAATTCTTTATTTTTCAAACTGTGTAAATAAAAGTGGTCGCTTATTTTTGTAAGTTGCAAACAGTTTGCACATTTCGGACGGACAATAACTTTTAATCTTTGGTCTACTCAATACTCCTAGGATATAGGTAGATACTATGTACAACTATGCTCTAACATACGATCGATTATTTGATGACCTACGTGGCGTAATGGGCGAGTAGCTGGTTGAGATGCAAGAGGTTGCTGGTTCGATTCCCACTGCGCACAAATATTTATTCCGGGTCTGGGTGTTATGGTACCATGTTACTCGTAGTTTCTGATACCCACGACACAGGGAATCCTAGTGTGGGATCAAGACTACGTATGTGACTGTTGGGTGTTATGTTATGACATGTTATGTTGTGTTATATTATTACATAGTTCTATTTAGTTACAAGTAGGTACATACATAGATGATACTGAAATTAAGATATGTAATTATTATCATTTCACTAAGTTCAGAATTTGCAGAATAGTCTTCAGAACAAATGGAAACGTACGTTGCTATACAGCACACCCAGAATGCAAATGCTTCATTTGAAATGCAGCCAATCTTATAACCTCTTCGGGCGACAATCCTGAAGATTGCTCTTGAATTGTCCCTCCCGTATTGCACTCTCGGTACACCAACACAGTCGAGAGAAGTCTCTCACCCATTTGAATTTTCATGGAAAAATGTAGAGGAATAAAATTACACTGATCAAAATTATAAATTTTTCCTCCTACTGTAGTTTTCTATATACTTAAGAGCAGTTCACTGGTAGCTAGCAGAAGGGCTCTTACGCCCATGTGCCCATGTGCTTCATGTGCAAATGAACGAAATTTACTTTTAATATGACTATTATTTCTTCAAACTCCTTGAAACTTTATACACATGATCAGTACACTAATATCTAGACCCGTGGTGCATTAGTTTCTCGTAAAATCATATGGTTACCAACTCGTAAATTTAAAAAAACATTTTTTTTAAATTGACGCTCCACAGGGTGCACACACACACACACACGCACACACACGCACACACACACACACACACACACACACACACACACACACACACACACACACACAGTTCATGTGTACAAAATTTCATGGAGCTTGATGAAATAATAGCCAAAGTAGCAGTAGGTGCTACTTTGTAATTAAATGCAAAGTAGCCAAAGGCTAGGTGGTGGACAGTCCAACATGTTGGTGAATCGATGTAAAAGGTAAAGAGCCGAAGTTTGAATTCAATAACGCACATCAGAAGAGGTTTTCAGCTGGTGACGTAATCACGAAACACGATACCATGAATAATGTAGTTACTGCAGGATCCGGTGAGTGTAAAGTATGTCACACACGTAGCAGATGCGGTAAGATATCTGTATCTGAGTGCGTATCTGTCCATATCGCTCTCTATACTAAACTCAAGGAGCAACACACATGTAGCAGATCACTTATATTTTACTGTCAAGCATCTGTAGGCACCGACATATATATCAAAAGATGGATAGATTATATATGTGTATACAAATTGAAATACAATACATTTTGAAGGTTTCCGCGTGAATGTATCATTTTCGTATATTATTGTATCTGCTGCGTGTGTGATACCTTCAGATGCGATAAGTTTTTATGCGCATATAAAATATTACCGCGTCTGCTGCGTGTGTGATGCACTTAATCCGGTGTTTTTGATGTTATTGCAGGATTCGTAAAAGTTTAAGGCAGCTTTCAAATTACAGATCCAGTGACGCTCAGGCTAGAGAAGTAGGTACGTCAGTGAAAATTCAAGGACTCAATAAAATTGGAATATGAAATTGTGTTGACTCAATATTTGACAAAAATATCTTGGATTTAAGTTTCATAAGTAGATTTACTATCACAAAATTATAATTTTTATGTATACTAATTGCGTTAAAATACTATAGGTACTTATCTGAAGGTCCCTGTGACCACCGAACACGAATTTATTGTCAAAATAAAAAACTGAACGTCATTTTGAACTTATTTGTTTCTTGACTATTTCATTCAAAATCGATATCTGTATTCACCTCATACAAATGTGGTGTCAAAAAAGTTGACGCCATTTTGAACTTATTTGTTTCATGGCCGAGTTCATTCAAAATCTTTATTTGATCACGAAATATGGTGATACCACCATTATTGTGATCATACAGCAACTAAATTATAGCCACTGGATCCTGCAGTAACCACTAAATAATCTATCACAATACCTAGGCACTGAAAGCTCTGACTGATGATAAAAAAGAAACGGGAGTAAATGTCTATTATTTTATATTATTGCGAAGGCATGCTACAATTTTTCCTCTTGTAACAGTTATTGTGCAAATATTGTGCTTTTTTCTCGGCATTTGAACACAATATTTCAGGAAAGTTTCATTGTTTACCTACAGCACGATATTGCGACTGTTTGTGCCACATAAAAAATACATTCGCATCAAGACAAAAGCAACATAACGTGGAAATATGTAACAATCGCACACGAGTAAATAACAAACAGTGAGATAGCTCCCTAAACACAAATTTATATTACTAACTAGTTTTATACGTGATTAAATAAATTTCATGAAACTAGTTTCAATACGTCTTGTGAAAATTGTTTCGTCAGAACACTAACGGAAACTTTATTTTCTCCCTTGCAAATGCTTTTTACCTAATGTTTCTAAACGTTTTCATAATCAGTTGTGATAGAAAACATCCCTGAATCGTATTTTTAATCATTTATAGACAATATAACTTTTGAAACTATCATCACCAGAAACGGGATATTTAACATGATTTTGAGCTATATTAATTTCCGATATTTTGGTACAGTTGCATGCGCCATGATCACGGGTAAACTGAAGTCTTTATAAAAATTAACAGACAATTAAGTTATTAAAGATTTTCTCTCAAAAGCCCTGAAGTTTGTATCTGTACTGTCCAAACCGTACTGTATGCCTACCATAGTGGCTTTTGTCGGTGAAATCTGCAAAAACGTATGCACAAATTAAAACGCAGTAAAGTAAATTAATTAGTTCTCAGTGGTGAAATTTCTGTTCTACCAAGACTACGAAGAGGGTAACCTGTTAGCAAAAGACGTTTAAAATTTAGTAACGATTAAATTTGAGACTTTCATTTAAGTAGAAAATACAAATAACTATAGTATAGTACTAAAATAACTTTCGTGAATTATATCATTCATGCACTTCACTGTCTCTGTTTCACCGGTCAGTGCTTCCACCAACATATCGGTACGTGAAAATTTACCGTTTTAGAAAATACTTGTTAGTTGGATCCAGGCTTTAACGAAGGACTCTATCTAGTACTGTGCAGTTTTTATAAAGTTTTTTCTCTGTTTTTTTATATACTCTTGTGTCAATTATTGTTCACATTCACAATGCCCTTTACATTCTGCCGACACGTGAGTGGAATATCGAAATAAATATCGTGGACAATATTTTTTTTAACGTGAAAACTCTTTGCTTATATCCTTTGATAGCAAAAAATAATTCAAAACAATGTATTTAATGCTTTGATTGTAGACAACGCTTACTACTTTTGAATTCTAGGGGGTGACAGGGAATGCCAGTCATAAATACCCGGTCCACACCGGGGACACCACAACGTCTTGGATCTGCGTTCGTCTACGGATCTCGATGTTTGGAAATCGTACTACCAATAAGTTTGATGCTGAGCATGGCACGCTCCAAATCTCTTTGTACAACCAGTAGATTGTTATCTTATCCTTATTCAAAATTATTATTGTTTGAATAGCTATATTATTATAGCTAAGTCACACAGGTGAGTGAACAGGAAACTCCTTTCAGTCAATTAGCGTTACTAAGCAACTGATGTGTCGAGCCCTCATGGTATTAGTTAGTGCTTGGTTCCGAGGAGCGAGCTTGCGAATGTAAAGTGTACTATGGAATTGAAACTTTCGTGGTTAGGAATCATTTTAAATTGAAATTAAAAAAAAAACATTTGAATTTGTATTTGCTGGTCTACCGTCGAACGCGGTCGCGGGCGGTGCTTATGATGAAAAAGCTTCCGAACTCAGCCCCGAAACGTTAGCAAAAGTGACGAAAAACAGTGGTAATTAGCCGTTTTTAACCGACTTCGCAAAAAGGAGGTGGTCCTCAAACCGTTTTTTTTTGTTTGTTACATCATATCTCCGGCTTTTATGAACCGATTTGGAAAATTCTTTATTTTATTTGTATAGATATACTTCCAGATTGGTCCCATTTTTCAAAATCCAGTTCTGATGACGGAATCCATGAGGAATTGAGGGAACTCCTCAAATATTGTAGGCATACATATGGTGATTTTGATATTTTCAGCAATAAACCAAGCATTTGCATGCAGAAAGTATCATAACCCTTTCACCACTATGGTTCTTTCATAATTTTTTTTCATCCAAATATTTAGTCGAATACAATGGCGGAAGTCGGTTTTTAAAATGAAAAGTTATTTCAATGTAAATTAGTGTACTATGATTTAGGTCGGTACAGCCAATTAGTTTCCCTGTGCTCAAAATGCTTGAATTACTTTACGCGGTTCTTTTGTGTGCTCGTGCTTCTTTGCCCTGGGGCTAAAGTTTGCATATTTAAGAGAAGGTCACCACTTTTTAGTTATAAAAAAGGCGCTTAAGCCTTATTGCTTGCGAACGAAGTTTGCGTCTATTTTGGCTATTATTTCATCAAATTCCATGAAACTTTGTATCACATGATCAGAACACTAATATACCCGTGGTGCGTTAGTTTCTTATAAAATTATATGATTACTAGCTTGTGCCCGCGACTTCGTCTGCGCTGGATTATTTCAAGTAGCTTATATGAGCGTGGCGTAGAAAAGAATATAGCCTATATATATACTATATGCCTTTTTTGTAGGACTATTTAAGATAAATATTTCCATCATACATTACATATGTGTAACTCTAGGGGTTTTGGCAGCGCACGCCAGAATAGCTCGCAGATGGTAGATTTTTTCCTACTTACTTGACACTTATCGTCATATTATGGGCAATTCTGATTATTATTATTAATGTTATTCTGATGTATAAGCTATATTATTGTAAAGTTTCATTAAAATCCATTCAGTAGTGTTTACGTGAAAGTGTAACAAACATCCATCCATCCATCCATCCATCCATCCATCCATCCATATACTTACAAACTTTCGCGTTTATAATATTAGTAGGATCAAAAAAAAAATAAACAAAAAAAAAATTTTTAAAAACTGACGCACCACTGTTCCATATATTAGTGTACTGATCATGTGTACAAAATTTCATGGAGTTTGATCAAATACTAGCCAAAATAGACGCAAACTTCGATCGCGTGCAAAAGGGCTTAAGCGCCCAACCGATAACCTCCTCTTAACAAGCAAGCACACGTGAGTATGGTGTACACTACATGGATTTTTGTATAGCAATACCGAAAAGCACCCCAGCGGATACCTTGATAGCCTCAAATTCTATACAACCTTTGAATGAAAAGAAGCTAAATCCAAATGGAAGATTAATTATAATCATTTTAATCATTTACAAACATGGGTTAATAGTAAAAGGTGTCAAATAATATAGAGAACAAGCCATGCTTTACCAATTTCGGCATGCAGCAGACGTCAGATTGGTTGGTTTGTACTTAAATCCTTATAATCGTTTGCTTGTTTTTAATAAAACCCACCTTAATAAGAAAACGACTCCCTAACATAGGCACACGTTGATAGATAACTATTTACATCGTACATAATTAATTAACAAAATAACGCTGTAATTATAAAGCAAAGTAAGAAATTAATACCTGTCAAAATTTTGAAATTGTACTGTTCAGCGTTCTTCATTAATTGGGAATAATTACAACAATTTCGTAAATTCGTCTAAATTTGGAGGTACTTTAGAGCCAATTTCACCATACTCTGTTAGTAAGTAAATGTCTTGTTAAATCTAACCATTGGTCAAAGGTGACAGATATTCTTTGAAAACACCTGTCAAAAAGTATTGGTTAGATTCAAAGTTGTTTTACCGCCTGTTATTTGTTGGTGAAATCAAACATAAACATTGCAAGACGCACACAATAAAACAGCATCAACAAAAATGCGAAAGAAGGGAATCTGTAACATAAAACTGTGAGGCAACATTAATCTAATCCGGTGTGAGTGGTTCGCAAATCGAATTCTAACACGCCTCCCAGCCATCAGTCTCCATCAGGCGAGCGCGAATTGAACCTGATATGCCAGGGATTTTAGATTATAGTGTAAATGAAAGGGCGATCTAATTTCAGCTGGAATTAGACACTATTTTAATTAAGATTATTTTTTTTATGAATTCTGCGATTTTATTTATATACTGTATGTACTCACTCACCATATAAAACCTTAACTGGGCTATCCAGCAAATTTCATAAATGGAAGGAAGCGCTTCTGGACATATGCTTCCCCCTTAGAATGCCTCAATACGAATGGTCTTGAGGCGGCTCCGTCCACCGACTTCCTGCGACGTTTATGATGTCTTTAGTCCATCGAGTGCAGGGCCTCTACTGCGTCGTCCGGTTTGTGGTCGCCACTCGAGAACCTTTACACTATAAAAAATATGTTTAAAATAAAATAAAAAATTATAAAATGCACGCCCTTTAAACGTTTTTAAGCGAGCGCGTTGCATGTTACAGTATAGGACACGTCTGAAAGCTCTCAAAGTCAAACTTAAAAATATTTTAAACTAGTTGCGCCCCGCGGTTACACCCGCGTGAATAATGATGAAAATTGATGATGATGATGATGATGAAAAGTAGCCTATGTGTTAATCCAGGGCGTAAAGTATTTCCATTCCAAATTTCACTCAAATCCATTCAGTAGTTTTTACGTGAAAGAGTAACAAACATCCATCCATACTCACAAACTTTCGCGTTTATAATATTAGTAGGAGTAGGATTAACGTATAAAATTATGGGTCTTAATCCGAATTTTCAAAAACATACGTCCATTTTTATGTAATTTTTTTTTTAGTTTTTTTTTTGTAATATCGTGTAATTTTGGTGGCATTTGAACCGGTGTAGCTTATCTAAAGAGCACATGGGTGTATTGCTTGTCTTTTCAATTGGACGGAAATTGTCCACGAACATTCTAGTAAAACTGCCATCGCTTTACTAGAACATGACTTGACTGAGAGTTAACCTCGTTTTATAGAATTAAGATAACTACTTGACACAGGCAAAATTTAGATATTCCTTAGGCCATACTAAAAAAAAGAAGAAGTATTTTTTAATTGAAAAAGGATCATTTTGTAATGTCTTGTAAACTTAAATTACTTCTGTTCCAACGCGACCTAACCTTGAAGAATCAGGGCACAAAACACGACTTGACTTTTATTTTGATGATCCTTCTTAATACTAGCTGGGAAGCCTCTGTGCTACGAGAACAAGGAGACGCTGATTCATAGAAAAATAACTTTAAAACGCACGGTGGAGAATCTCACCATAAAAATATCAATCACCTGAGGCTTTACCATGAGCTTTAATAGCGATTCATTTCAAAAACTATTCAGTACAAAATATCGGTTCTGTGATGTCCGCAGTTATATTTAAAGGCACAGTATCAGAAGGTCTATAGACTTCTGCGATTAAAGTTATTCAATGATGACGGATGTCAACGACGAACCGATATTTGTTTCTCTATTCCTACATTATTAAAACCTGTGAAATATTATATTATCAGAAGACCCTTACCATAATTACTTGATCAAAATTCAGTGTCATAATTAGTCACTCTCCAATAATGAGTGCTACATTTCAAGCATCCAATTAATGAGGCCTAATTAATTCGGTTATTAAGAATGATAATGAACAGAGATTTGTGAAGATCAAAGACGAAATTGTGTAGTCATTACTTAGGGAAGACAATGGAGGGGAATAAAGTGCAGTAACTTTTGTGTGAAATGTTTTTATGGCAAGCAAAGCTCATGGATTCCGTTTCAATAATTTGCTTACTTTTGAGATCCTGATAGACACTACACGTACACACATAGGTATGCTGGCTTAAGATCAGCTGGCGTAGACAAACGGTATTCGCTTCGAAGCGATTCTATTTGTACAATCGTAATACAATACCAAAGACTACGTGACATATCAATAGCTTATGTCAATCTCATGTATACATTTTGGACTTTTCTACTAGCGTCATCTATATTAGAATGTTACTTTGTCTACGGCCTCTGAACACTTCGTCTCCTCCCGTGGATAAAATAAAAGTCGACGAAGGGATACACCAGAGCTTGGCAAGCGGATTGGTGATCGCAGTATTGGTGTTGAGTACTCAGGCGGATGCTGCGGTGCATCCCTGTTCTAATCTCTTAGTTGGCTTTTACGACATCCACGGGAAGACCCCACACTCGGTTCAATTGTCAGGTAGCTTAATTATGTAACTCCTAAAACAACCTACAACAATTTACTAGTTTTTTTAAACTGAGCCATTATATGTAGCGAGTATTAAAATGTTTCAATAGGGTCTGTATTTCAAAAGTCAATCGTATAAAAACTAACAACTCTAGGTAATCATTTGAAGTTGAATATTGTAGCGATAGCATATTAAAAACTTAAATTTGAAATAGTTTTTTTTTTCAGAATTCAAAAAATTACAATCGGACCATGACAAGTATTCTTGCAGTTAAATCTAGACGAGTTATCGAATTTGAATTAATAAAATTATTAAGAAAAAAGAAAGAGTTAATCTTCTGGGCGTGCGTGCTTAATATTCATCATCGCTTCCCATCAGCATTCTCGGTAAAAAGAAAAAAAATGGGGGTTTATGTTTAAACCATAATGGCAACTAAAACCATTGAAATCTTTAAGTTTGGGACCACTCGATCATATATGCAGAAGCCAGAACACGGTACACATTTACCTATTTTAAACGTGCCGCGCATCTATTTTACATCAAGGTTTATATGTTTGCCTTATGATATGGATTTAACTGAAAAAACGTCTGGCTTTGACAAAACTCACCAACTTCACTATTCTGTAGACCGTAGACCGTACAGGTAACGTGGTAGATTTCCCCAAGGACACATGCGCACAAACTGCAGTTGTTGGCGCTAGTCTGGACGCCGCTTTATTTTCTTTCTGAGCCCTACTCGCCTCAAGGCGAGGTTACACTGGGCGAGCTACTTACCAGCCGATACAGCTGTAACTGCGCGTTTCTTTGTACATCCACTGCCCACAAAAGTAGCTACTGCGGCTACTCTACTGTGGGCAGCGCAAGTCAACTATCGTCTAGCCTTAGCTGCTTACATAATTAGGTACTACAAGTCGTCTTGTATGCTAATGGTTGTTGAATCCAGTGGTGAGTCAATTCTTATAAAGATTCTGCTTACTGGAACGCAAGCATCTAACTGATACAAATAAATAAATAAATACGCATACACAGTACTCGCTCGATAACTTGTTCATTTAGTGCGAGTGCATTTAAGTTCACTGAAAGCTCAAGGAAACAATTAAAAAAAGCCCCACGCTACTCAAAAATGCTACTTTATTTGTATTTCTCGTAAAAAATAGATAATTTTACAAAATCCTCAAAGTAACAACAATAATTTCTGATTGTATTATAAAAATACCCAATAATGTGCACCATTTAAGAAACAAACGAAATGAGCCAAAAGTTAGAGGTTAATATGCGTTTTTTTCTAAGCCATAAAATATTATTCTATTGTGTTTTTTGACTAGAGTTAAACTTTGCTAAAACATCAGTGGAACAGCTTAGATGAGCCGTATGATATGCGAGAACACAGTACGAGTTAGTCTACTGGCTGGCCAGTAGCTTGCACAGCGTAACCCCGGCTTAACTCACCCTAGTCACAGCCGTATGTTTGTCTGGGTTTTGTAGCTACTAGTGTGCTTGCTACGAGTTTCGTCTGAATAGGATTGCAACTGATCCGGATGTAAAAGAGAAAGTAAAATGATGTAGGCTTCCTGCTTTTGTTCTGAGCTCAAAGCGTTGTAAATAGAGTCGCATGTGTCTCTTGTCTCTTCCCTGCATAGTATTGTGTTCTATCTCGAAATTAATCCATTCTACGAAACGTGGAGTTGAGCAGTTTTTGTTGAATTCAGTTTGTGATTATGAGATCCTTATTTTTTTTATTCACCGTTGGGAAATAAAAGTTCTCCAGTGGCGACCACAAACCAGACGACGCGGAAGAAGGCCCTCCACTCGATGGACGAAAGACATTAACGTCACAGGAAGTCGGTGCATAGAGGCGGCACAAGACCACTCGTCGTGGCATTCTAGGGGGATGCCAATGTCCAGCAGTGGACTTCTACAGGCTGATGATGATGATGATAATCTTATTTAAGGTATCTTTGAGTACTTACTTATTTTTTTCTTATGATTTTTAGACGAATTCTTTTGATCGAAGTTAGTGTTGTTAGCTTGCTAGCGGTAACGATATCAGTATCAAATTCCTGACTCATTAAACAGGCCCTTTGATCTACATAGAATCTATTAGTAACTAAATTATAAGCACAGGGATATGTATGATCTGCAAATATTTGTTCCTGCAGGACGATTCTAAAACGTCGGAAACGTTTCCGATCGGATTCATTAGTTTTTCATTTCGATGTGGTAAGTAACTAAAGCCATTTTCTCTAGTAAAACACAGTAAAAACCAATAAATATTGTATATTACTGTGTTTTACTAAAGAAAATTGTTAGAAAATTGTTTTAGTTACTTATCATATTAAAATGAAAAACTAACGAATCCGATCGGAAATGTTTCTGAAGTTTTAGAATCGCCCTGCTGGTCTGGGTGTTATGATACCATCGCACTCGTAGTTCCTGATACCCACGACACAGGGAATCCTAGTGTGGGATCATGACTACGTATGTGACTGTTGGATGTTATGTTATGTTATTAGTATAAGGGATCTTAACTACAAGATCTATCAGTAACTAGGTTTAATTGTTTATTAATTGTCAACATGACATAATTTATAGCTTAGGTCTAAGAGTAGCTTATGAAAGTACATGTACCCTGTAGGGCGCTCCAATTTTAATATTATAAGTAATAGAGTCAAATTATATAAAAATCGCGCCTACCTTGACTGAACAAACAAGACAATCAATCAGTAAAATCAATGTCAAACTATACTCTGATTTTTAGGCCCGTATTCCAGAACTATGCTGAAATGTGAATCGAGACTCAAGCATAGATTTGGTGACTGTATTTTCATTTAAATCTGTCAAAAAATCTATGCTTTAGTCTAGATTTAGCCCTGCCGTTATACAGTGCAAACTAGTACGGAGGGTAGTCACTTGACTGTGCATCGTTATTGCTATATACAAATTTATCTCGCGCCAAAAATGTAATGGTCCATGATATTCAGTTTATAAGTTTATTTCATGATATTAAGTCAGGTTATAAATTAGTTTATAAATATATATCTAAATTATGTTTGTTCGCACAACTTTATAATAAGAAATTATTATTTTGAATATTTTTTAGTTATAATTTACTTAATGTCTTAGTTGATAAGTTTGTTAACTTTTTCTTTTTACCTGAATAAATAAAGATAAGTTTAGTTTTAGAATACGAGCCTTAATCTTAGACAATTTTTGTAAACAAAGAAATGTCACTGTGTGTATAAGTGTCATGTATGTGTATCATATTTACACAGATTATCATGTTACTCGATTTTATTTTTTTAGTTAGGTACTCGATTGCTGCCCTCTGGCCACGTGGTCCTACTGCCTTTGTCCTGCCGATCGGACCACATGAACTTTTTTTCCGGTTGGTTCGATTAACTAATCGGACTATAGAAACTGACGTTTTCTTAGACCACGTAGTCCCACTAATCGGATCACGAGAACTTTTATTTCCTTTTGGTTCGATTAACTAATCGGACTATAGAAACTGACGTTTTCTTAGACCATGTAGTACCGCTAATCGGATCACGCATTCTAGACATGAGTAATGCGATTAATGCGACCTGCATACTGCGTATTAGGTAATTTCTTAGGAAATAATATAAAGACAATAGATATCTGTCACGGACATTATTCCTGCTTTTCTTGCGAGAGATTGAAAGATTTATTATCAATATTACAATTTATCGTCTGGTCGGACAAAGCATGGATGCAGATAATAATGAACCAGAATTATTATACTTAAAATGCAAAGGTGGCTTGGTGTTGCTCTACAACGGATACCAATTTTACCGCAACAAGACGTACAGCAGCGGATCTATTCTTTGGGTGTGCAGCAAAAAAAAGGCAGTAAAATGTCGAGGGTCTATTACTATACACGTAAGTAATTTTTGTCCAACGTATCGTGTTTAATTTTGCACCATTCAAAATGAGTTCATGTGGTCCGATCCGTAGGACGAAGCGGAATTACAATTCCTTGTAATCCGATTAATCGAACTAATAGGAAAAAAAAGTTCATGTGGTCCGATCGGTAGGACGAAGCGGAATTACAAATCCTTATAATCCGATTAACCGAACTAATAGGAAAAAAAAGTTCATGTGGTCCGATCGGTAGGACAAAGGCAGTAGGACCACGTGGCCAGAGGGGATTGCTGCACCCGTTGACGGCACCACTGGTTTCATTCATACGATTTTTATAACAACAACATAAAGCCCATAATTACAGCTTCAAAAGCCCATCACGCATGACCATCGCCATTGTGTTCGAAATAGATTTATTGTATCAAATCATTAGCTGGTCTTTTGTCGAAGCTCAGCACGGATTTAATAAAACTCTTGTCCGTGTGAGCAACAATGTCATTGTTTCTGATAAATGAGATTTTGAGTACAAAACAGGGGATCAATTAATGCCAACATACCTTGTATTGTAGGAAACATACATAAATGAGTATAAAAGTACAAGTAGGTACAGTACCTACACTTTTATGCTGATTTAGGTATGTTTTCTTCCCTTTGAATCAAACTGACACACAAGCAAAACAACACCAAAGCTGATAGACATTTAAGAGGTGGTTACCGGTAAGGCGCTTACGCCCTTTTGTTCGTGATCGAAGTTTTCTTCTATTTTGGCTATTATTTCATTAAACTACACTACATGATATTTTGTACACATGATCAGTACACTAATATCTAGAATCGTGGTGCGTCAGTTTTAGTTTTTTTTTTAATTTAAAATTTGGTAACTACATAATTTTACAAGAAACTAACGCATCATGGGTCTATATAGATATTAGTGTAGGTACTGATCAATGTGTACAAAGTTTTATGGAGTTTGAAGAAATAATAGCCAAATTAGAAGAACTAGAACTTTGTTCACGTGCAAAAGGGCATATATAAGCGTCCTTTTGCTAGCTACTGGTAACCTTATCCTTAGATAAACAACAACAAATTGACAACAACAAATTGCAACAATAGGTTGTTTTTCTTAGCAGATACTCAAGTAATTTGTGCCCTAATAATATTACACTGTGTAGCTGTAAGGCAGACTAAAAAGTAATTTAACATTGGCCTAGATTTATAAAATACACTATAACAAAGAATAATGTCCATTCTCATTTTTCTTACCATCTCTATTTAAGGGGAGGACATTTTGTTCATGTGTTTTGGTAGCTATCACTAGTTCCCACTACATTACACTATTATTGACACTACACCAGCACTACAATAATCTGTATTGATAACGTTGACGCACCTGTTTTTCATCATCTACGAGGCAAGGTAGGCAATATACTAACTAACCAAGATTTAAAGTATCTTCTGTTTTTATCATCAGACCTCACTATCATTAGAATTCAATACATTATGCTTTTACGAAGTGACTGTGCAAATGGATCCTTCAATCGAAACACACACCATTTTTAATATTCTTCCTAATGGTGGGTGGCTCCACATAGATTAATTAATGCAAGTCACGTCTCATACATAAGTATTGGAGTCCGACAAAGCAATTCTCTCTGTAATTGCGCGAAATTTATCACTGACTCTCGTGATCACATGAATTTATTCTCTGGGCGCCTTTTTCATTTGCGGTTTTTAATGTCGGAAATAAGCTTTTGACCTACATAGCTGGGAAGTGCCTAAAATTTATAATACACTCGAGAGCAATGAATCCGGGTCACTTAAAGAATCCTAAAAATCTCGGAAACTAAAAATGCTAGGTTAATGCAATAAATTGTATTTAATAGACAATGTAATACTCCTTAAATGAAGGTATTAAAACTTCTTAGTTATTGTAAAGTTATATCATAAAAAAAACAAATTTGAAAAAGGGCCACTTTCGAAGATGGAACTACGAAATTACAGCATTTGCTTTTGCTTTTGTTTGTAATCTGTCATTTATCATTGTTTGATTTCTGTTTTTTTGTTGTTTTTTTTCTGCGTAAACGCAGTAATGGAAGCACGAGGAGGCAATACGAAGTATTAAAATTCAAGAAAATCGTAATAAAGTTCAAAAATTTCATGTTTCCTATATTTGTTTTAAGGAGAGATCAGCAGTTTTTTTCTTTATGTAATTTTGTGTTAATAAAATGTATGGTGACTCATATTTTTTTTACCTTCATTTAAGGAGTATTACATTGTCTATTAAATACAATTTATTGCATTAATCTATCATTTTTAGTTTCCGAGATTTTTAACATTCTTTAGTGACCCGGATTCATTGCTCTCGAGTGTATAATGGACTGTCACGGTTATTTTATCAAAAAGATGAGGTAAGAATCCCTCTGAACTATTTATACCATCAGCCATCAATCACCATTGATGGTACTACTGGCACTATTATGTCCCACTAGTACCATTGATGGTCCAACTGGCACTACTATGTCCCACTAGTATCATTGATGGTACAACTGGCATTGTTATGTCCCACTGGTATAATTTATGGTACAACTGGCACTAATGTGTCTCACTAGTACCATTGATGGTACTACTGGCACTATTATGTCCCACTAGTACCATTGATGGTCCAACTGGCACTACTATGTCCCACTAGTATCATTGATGGTACAACTGGCATTATTATGTCCCACTAGTATCATTTATGGTACAACTGGCACTAATGTGTCTCACTAGTACCATTGATGGTACAACTGGCACTAATTTGGCCCACTAGTACCATTTATGGTACAAATGTCATTGACTTTTCCTTTTCTTGTTTTTGTTATACTTGTACCATCAGCCAGACCAGAACCCTAAAATGCCAAACATCATAGAACTAATAGTGCTCTAAATTGTACGTCGAATACCAAGCATTTATGTTATGGTAGGTGTTCGGAAGGGGCGCGAAAACTAGGAGACCTAACACACGTTAACGTGTGTTATGTTTCCTAGTTTTCCCAATATCAGTTTTCGCTCAGTGTTGGTAAGCAGTGTCGAGAAAAAAACACAAATTTAAATTAAACCTTAAATTGTTGCATTAGTTTACAGTTATGTAAATAATGGATTCACTTTGAGTACCAATTCAGGCTTTCAAAAGCCAACAGTTTAAATGCATCGATTCCGTTTACGGGTTCGCGCGTTCGGCAATAACACAAACAAACATAAATATGGGTCCCACAATTCCATACATATTAATAGGTGTCGCAAAAACGTGCCCTGGTTTTTTATTGGGCGCATAAAACTGACGAGGCCACAATAAAAACGAAATGACCCGTGTGATATTCAACCTTTTTCGATGATAATTTATAATTTCCCTGGCCCCAAATAATATCCATGGCCCCAGATAATTAACAGAGTCGTAAACTTGTTTTTAAAATGGGAAAAAGTAGTTAAAACGGTAGAATTCGACGGCAACAGAGTCTTTTGTACGAGCTTTTATGGACAGTAGCGTAGAACAAAAAGAAAGTTATTATAGCTTTACAAAGAAGTCTTCAATAGATGTCGGTTACACAAGAAGATTTTTGTAAGATTACTGCTTTATAGTTCATTCAGCATCATTAAAGTCTATGTATGGTCATCATAATCAAAAGCTTGTTTATGCCCACTGCTGGACAAAGCCTTTCCTATTGAATACAATGGGGAGATTTGCCATAATCACCACTCCTGTCAGGTGGATTGGTGATTGCAGTTTGGTGCTAAGTACTCAGATAGATGATGCTGCACATCCCCTGGAGTAATCTCTTAGTAAGGTTCTTACTACATCCACGGAAGGAGAAGGAGAGGTCTATTCTTAGGCCGGATACACCACGGCACATTTATAGGTATCTCCAACCAAGTCTTGAAAGTTACTTACCTCGTAAAGTATTATTCAATACTAGAAAATAAATCTTCTCGAATCAACGATAAGGAAAATGCAGTTTTCAGTTCAGCGTAAAGGATTGAGGGAGTACATGAAGGGGTGGGCAGCAATACTGCGATCACCAATCCACCTGCCAAGCGTAGTGATTATGGAAAATTTCTCATTGTTTTCTATAAGGGAGGCCTCGTTTAGCGGCAGCTGATGATGATAAAATGTTATCTATACTATACTTCTTCTTCTTTTAATTATGGCCTCTGAGGAAAGTCTTCTCAATTTTGTCAGTGTCAATCATAGGTACCTATATTACTTTGATAAAATTAGGCCAAGTCGTTAAAGTCTCAGTCAAGTAATGTTCTATTAAAGCGGTGGCAGTTTTACTAAAATTTTAGACGACAATTCCCTCGAATTTGAAAAAAAATAACACATAATGCACTTATATTTAAATTCACTACCATGTGCTCTTTAAATTAGCTACACCAATTACAATGCCACCAAAATTATACGATATTATTATATAAATAGATAGTAATCGCGTAAAAAACTAAAAAAAAACATACTGTAAAATTTAGAACCTCCTACTTTTTTTTAATTCGGTTTATAAAAATGGATGGCGTATCTTTTTAAAAAAGCGGAAAAAGTCCTCTCTATATATGCAATCTTAATATTGTAACTGGTAAAAGTCCTCTGGCTGGAGTAATGAAGACATCAACTAATATGTTCACAATAGTCTGATTGTATAAATGGAAAAACTATGGTTTTATCATGCTTAAATATATTAATGTATTAACCTTGCAAAAAGTCCAAGACAGTATTATAATACGCAGTCAGGCCCCCTCTTACATTATTCACACAATGGCCCACAAAATCACGATACACGGCCCGTTCCATCAAATTATCACTAACGCGATACAATGTCCACCGCAGAGAATAGGATAGGTACCTTTATCTTATGGTGTAGGTAGGTATATATTTATATACTACCTGTCAATACTGTAGTCAAGGAGATTGAAAACCATTTACCTACTATATTGTCTAGAGCAGGGAAACTTATTATGTCTACTGCCCACTTTGAGAATAAATTATTTTTTACCGCCCTTATGTTTTCACCTACTTAAAAACCACTAAAACTTCAAATTAAAGTAATTATTGTGAGCTATATTAGCGGAGAGTTAAACATTCATTCTAAACGAGACTTTTACTATAACCCGCAATAGTTAACTTGAGACCTGAGCGCACCGACAATTTTTTTTTCTGGGTCTCTTACTGCCCCCCTTTAGGCCTGCAGCGCTCACAAGGGGGCGTTATCGCCCACTTTGGGAAAGGATGGTCTAGAGGTTAGCTGAACTAATGCACCGAAGTCAGGACATCATCATAGATAGATAGATTATAACTTTATTGTACACCTTAAACAAAAAAATAAGGATACAAAGTTTCAAATCAGAGGTACAATGGTACATCATCATCATCAACAGCCTGTAGAAGTCCACTTCTGGATATAGGTCTCCCCCTTAAAATAAAAAATAAAAATAACTGTCTTGAGCCGCATTCATCCACTGACTTTCTGTGACGTTTATACTGAATAATGATAAAGTCAGGACATATGGGTACTTGTTTCTACAAATGTTCTCTGCTTTGTAGACTCTGGTGATGAAGCCGAGGTGTGTCCGGGCCTAAGAATATAACTCTATTGATCCTCCCGTAGATGTAGTAAAACTGAAGCTGAAGTTAATAATATATATATAACATATGTTATGTTATATATATATATATATATTATGTTAATGACAGAAAACTTGGCTTTCAATGTAAAATTAGGTTAATTAAGGTCAGTAAAATGTCGTAGGAAAGTCGTATTTAAAATGATGACATTAAAAATAACTGGTATATATTTTGCCTTCTTCCAAAAAGGCAGTTGTTATGGCTGTAGGTATGCCATTTCAAATTAATACAATGTCTCCGTTCCATCACATTATCACATATTGACGCGGTACACTAGTTTAATGAACGCCATCAACCTCAGGGCGTCGAGATATTACCTATCTATATTTATAGAGAACCCTGCTGTGTAGTGTAGGAGCTAGTAATTACATAAACACAAGATAAATTGCAATTTCAATTTAAAAGAAAATCGGCTAGGTCGTTTTTAAGCTGTAGGATTTTACGTGAAAAGCGTCATGCACTCCGGTTTCTTTGCAACTTTGCAGGGATTTAATTTTGATTTTTGGTTTCGAGCCCAACTGCGCATTTTTTAAGTTCTCCTTGATTGGCCCTTTTCTCTGTTTGCACCATTTTGCCATGTTTCGTATCATAAAGGTCGATATTTCTGGTAAAAATATTTTTTGTTAATTTTTTTTGAGGTAAGGTTCAATAATTTTCATTAATTCATTGAATTGAAGTCAAATGTGATAATATAATGGATCTAGATTAGGTTCATTTTGTATTTTATAACTTCAGGCTCATGTTACGAAATCTTAGAATCCAAGATTGATTTGAAATGTAATTATTAATTGTATTACCGAGTCTGAGAATATTACAGATTGTGAAATGTCGTCGATGAAGTGAATAATTTATAAATTCTGCCATCCGGTGAGACCCTTATTGCTTCACAAATATTCAATGCCAACATCCTACGCAAAGATAAAATCAATTCCCTGTTTAAGATTAATTTAAAACCGTGCCCACTCGCAAAATGTCTTGGATAGCTATTCTAATTATTTTCAGCTTTTCTAATGGATATCTAGAATATTGAAATTTCCAACAACGTAATTAGAGAAGGAATTTGTTACGTTCTCAATCGAGATAAGATGAAAATCTCTTTATTAAAATGTTATCTATCACAATCACAAATAAAGACAAAAAGGAAAAATAAATAAATATAAATAATAGAAAAATAACATATTTTTCGACACTATTACACTAACAAAATAATGATGTGTAATCAAAACATACTTTCTCTTACTGATAATGATGTAAATAAATGAGGAGATCCATAGAAGAAACAAGATCACTGACATAGCCCTGAGAATTATAAAGTTGAAGTGGCAATGGGCAGGTCATATAGCTCGCAGAACTGACAACTGTTGGAGAATGAAGGTTCTGGAGTGGCAACAAGAAACTGGGCAACGCAGTGTTAGAAGGACCCCTCTCGATAGACCGACGATATTTTAAAGGTAGCAGGAAGTCAGTTGATGGAGGTGGTTCAAGGCCGTTCATCGTGGCATCCTATGGAAAATTGGCGATCAAACCAGCAGGGCTATTCTCTATTAGTGGAAACTTGAAATAAAATCTTGCGGCAGGTTTTTAACAAGCGTAAATTGTGCAATCATTGCTGTCAAAGGGTAACTTATGTATGAGAAAAGCGAAGTTTGACAGCAATGATCGCACAATTTACGCGTGTTGCAAAACTGTCGCGAGATAGAGAATACGGGGCCAATTTCTTCAATCTGTATGTCTTTGTTATTGAGCGATCGCTTAAAATGACACGCGTCATGTAAGTGTCATGCAGCTTCTCATTGATGTAAGAATAAATGCAGCCAGCTCCCACACTATTTGTTTTATACATTCCAACAGAGTGATTTTTGGATCAAGTTAATTTACTGACCATTATTTGGACTGTGGATTCAACCTGCCTTTTGTATTAAAATTGGATTTCTTTTATTGAATTTGTCAAATAATTCCTTGGTCACAGAATCGCTTTATTACGATTTTGCTGAAGCGTTAGTGATTTTATGCGAGTCGTGAGAATTAAATCGGTAACCTACTAATGTGCTCAAACGCCTGAAAGCTGATTCTAAGTTTTTTTGCAAACAATTGACTCCAACGCATGGTGTAGTGTAACAAAGATTTTTGTACAGCGACACCGATGAGCGCCCCTAGCGTACACTCTGTGACCCTCATTTTAAAACTCCGTGTTACACTAAACCAACCGTCCGTGTCAATTGTTTGCAAAAAACTTAGAATCAGCTTTCTGAACGGATTTGAGTGAAATTTGGAATGGAGATACTTTACACCTTGGATTAATACATAGCCATCATCATCATCAACTTGCACCATTGTTGACGTGGGTGAAACCACGGAGCGCAGCTAGTATTTAATAAATCTGATGAGTTTCAAAACAAAAGTAGCTGATAACATCGTGCTGTTGTTGATATTACAAAGTTTGTTCTTTTTCAGCAGCCTTTTGACGTCCACTGCTGCACGAAGCCTCACCATAATCACCGTGCTTGGCAAGCAGATTGAAATGAAAAAAAAAAAATGAAGTGAAATACATTTATTCGACACACACAGATACACAGAACAGTCCAGTCAAAGAAAGGAAAGCGTAGAAATTATAAACAGTAAGTATTTATAATATCGATACCGATGGATTGGTGATCGCAGTATTCGTATTGAGTACTCAGGTGGATGCTGCTGGCCATCCCCTGGTTTTATTCCTTAGTTGGCTTTTACGACATCCACGGGAGGATAAAGAGGGGTTTATTCTGTGGCCGGACACGCCACGGCGTAGGACACACCATGGCACACAAAGTTAGTAACTGTAGTTTATATTTTTTGCCTTCGTTTATTACCTAGTTTGTTCGTTTTTGTTAGTAGTAGAACTTCTTGTGAAAGAGTTCGTGCGGGGAAGTACTACCACCGTACCTATTTCTGCCGCCAAGCAGTAGTATTCGCATTGCTGTGTTTCAGTTTGAAGGGTACGGGTGCCGGTGAAATTACAGGCACATGAGACTTTTCATCTTTGTGTCTCAGGGTCGGCAGCGCCCTTTGATGCCCTTGTGATGCCTTTGGTGTTGCAGGCGTCCATAGGCTACGGTAACTGCTTTCCATCAGGTGGGCCGTAAGCTTGTATGCTTACCAAGTAGCATAAAAAAAAACCTACCATAAAGCTCAAAGCTCAAATCAAATCAAAAGATTTTAATTCATTGAAATCACAAGGATCATTTTCAATTGTCTTATAAACTAAAATTACTCCTGTTCCAACGCGACCAAGCCTAGAAGAATCAGGCAAAAAACACGGCTTCGCTTATATAAATGGTCCGTCTTACCACTAGGTGAGAAGCGCCTGTGTGGTACTTCGGAGCAAGGAGTTGCTAATACATAGTAAATGAGAATTAAAAACCTTAGGAAGGTAGTCAAAAGTAAATAAACATCAGCAAAAGTATGTAAGACAGCAAACGCTACGCTTGTTATACTTATAAATAACAATCTAATAGCAACATGTAAATAGGTAAGTACTACAGATATTGCAAATTTCCATTTTAGCAGTCGAGGGGTAGAGCGACATCAGGCCACGCGGCTTGATCATTAATATAGTCATCAAGAGTATGAGAGAGCTCTCAATAACATTGATAGAGAATTACAGTGTAAATTTTGGTTTATGTTTTCATAAGACCAGCTGTTAACAGGGCATCATAAAACTGAGTAATTACCACAAGTGGACTCTTAAAACTACAGCTCGCCTCGCACGCACCTCTGTTACCCCATTACGTATCCCAAATAAACATCTAATTCTTTCCTGCGCACCTCTGCACCTTTATCCATCTCCCTCGCACATTGCATGTCCTTGTCGTGCTGATTTCGGGCTGAGAGCACGGCTGAGCTCCTAGTTTCGCTTACGGGCTCGCGGCGGCCGGACGTGTGTATGAGTCTCCTATTCTGTACGAGGCGTGATTTTACCGGGACCTGAATGGTTTTTTGTTTTTTTTTATTGGTTGAGTACTAAAATGGACGGTGTTTTTTGACAAACTGTGAGGGTTCGGATGTGTCATGTAGCCGGTTGAATGGTGAGTACGATCTGTGTTATTTTCAGGTAGATACGATAGCCGTTCGTTGGCACGCACGGTAGTAATTTTATTTTGATTGCATCTTCTTTGGCTGGCCTACATAATTCAGTATAGTTATAAAATGCACATAATTAAAAAACGGAACTAATACCAATGTAAATTATAATCAGAATTTAAAAATAAGAACGTAAATAGTTTTGCTCCGTTTATTTTTCCAAAATTTATTTTGCAACTAATTGTCATTCAAAAAATTCCTTGTAATAATAATAATAAACCTTATGTCAAAAATATATGTAACTCAATGAAATTAACGAGTAATAAAATAAATAACCAATGAATGGAAGCCATGTTTATATTTACAGCTTCCTACGTTAATGAAAAACATTTCAAACAGGAGGTATAATAATTTACTTCACAAATATTTCGTAGACCCCCAGGGTCTACGTCCGTAGCACTTGTTTATTCACGTCTACGGTGCTACGCCCGTAGCCGTAACTCGGTACGGTCAGCGATATAAATTCGTTACTTTGAATGCTGCTTTTATTGAAGCTTTAATTAGAAAAACATAGTCAAATTATGCTAATAGCCTGTTTAATGTTAATATTAATTACAATGGCAGCTGAACTTAATTAGTTAACTTTATCAATAGTATATTACAAAATAAGTCAGTCGATCTTAATGAAGAGCACGATACCCAACATTTCGACAATGGTATATTTTGTTTCTTTTTTGTCGCCGACTGTACGTAATATTATGATTATTGGCTTTCCCAACCCTTTTACTGCCTTATCGGTTTCTTACACATTTATTTTGTGTTAGTATTATACTTTTCCTTGTTTATCTGCCTTATTTCCATCATTATGTATTATTGAATAGATGCGTGAACATGGCGCTTGGGTAAAAGTTTATGATGGCTGAGTAGACTTTCTTTTATGTACGTGGCTACAATATTTTTTTTTTGGTTTGAATATTAGCAAGCATTTGAGCCACCTGATGTAAAGTAGTAAACCCAGCCCCTTACAGAAGCAATCTGTAAGGGGCACAGCTGTTAGGTCTGCTGTTAGGTCACGTCATATAGGATGCGACCTACATCGTCCTACGTCTGTCATCCTTAAAAGAGGAATGTCTCATGTGCCTATAATTTCACCGGCACCATGCCCTTCAAACAGGAACATACATAGCAATGCGAGCACTTCTGATTAGTGGCAGAAATATGTACTTAGATATGGTGGTAGTACTTCCACGGACAAACTCTTTTGCTAGGAATAACTCTTCTACTAGGAAAACTCTCTACTCTTTATTCTCCAGTAGAAAATTCTTTTCAAAATACGTGTACTGTTATTATGTTAGGAATCGAATTGAGTCTTACGGATGCTTCGTTTGGTAGTGATTTGGACCAGTTGAACTATCGTTAGACCGTTTGCAACGGATTTTAACTTAACAATTTCATTTGTGTTTTTGTTTTGTATTTACTTGTATTAGTTATAATACACTCGGCCTATGAAAAGGATTCCTGCAATTATCATGGAAGAATTAAAACAGTCTCAAAAATAAAATGCGTATAAACTATGATGACTGACAAATAAGTTAAGTGGTTAACATCGTAGCCTACTTTTACGGAATTCTCTCGGTGCGATTTCGACTCACAATTGACCAGTTTTTTTTACATCACGAAGCACGAAAAGTAGCCACTGCTTCTGACCAAAGCATAATTGTAAATTATACCTATTATTAACTTTACATTTTTAGAGTTCCGTACCCAAAGGGTAAAACGGACCCTATTACTAAGGCTCCGCTATCCGTCCGTCCGTCCGTCTGTCACCAGGCTGTATCCCATGAAGCGTGATAGTTAATGTTGAAATTTTCACAGATGATACGTATTTCTGTTGCCGCTATAACAATAAATACTAAAAACAGAATAAAATAAAAATTCAAGGTGGCTCCCACACAACAAACGTGCTTTTTTTAGATAATGGTACGGAACCCTTCGTGCGCGAGTCCAACTCGCTCTTGGCTGGTTTTTTAGGTATGGGCACACATAAAAAAAAAAATAATACATCTCAAAACTACTTTGATATAATATTCTCCTTGCAAATAAAAACCGCAAACGACAAATTAGCATAATGGAAATGCAGTTTCATTCCGACTCCAATGTGAACAACACGCAATTCATATCGGTTTTACAACACTATCGAAAACTGTCGGGCTGGTCATATTATGAGATGAAATACACCGTCCAATCAAGCACCACTTTGCAACACAAATAACATAACATAACACCTAACAGTCACATTGATAGTCCTGATCATACACTAGGATTCCCTGTGTCGTGGTTATCAGGTACTACGAGTACCATAATACCACAACAACCAGACCCGGAACAAATTTAGGAAAATTAATTAGAAGCTAATAGAAAGTCACTTGAGCTTAACGTGGAACTGGGCAACGTGGTCGTACTTGCGAAAACCAAAATATAATTGTAGCTGTATAATTGTCGCTACATTAGAAGCGTTTATGCAGCGATGCTTGTGTGGGCTGTGGACTGAAAATTGCCGAACTCGGTGCATCTCACAAATTAACTCAATTGAATGCTGATTTATAATACTGAAACAAATTACTGTTAAATTATTATACCTAATTGGAAGTTATCAGTGAACATTTTCCCGGGCATTGAAACTATCAGACAAAAGTTATCAAACCGGCTGAAATTAATTAATTGTTACTCTTCAAAATAAAACGGACAAGCGCGAGTCTCGCACTCGTGAGGGTTCAAATCTTATCATTATCTCTGTCATGGAAGGCAATGGCGGCGATCAGCTCACCATTTGTCACGTCTATATTCCAGTGATTGTGTAACCCACGGTGAAAAGAGGCCCTTTGAGGCTCTGCCTACCCCTTCTGGGAAAATGGCGTGTGTTTATGTATGTATGTATGTAACGGAAACGAATACGAACTTGGGTAAACTTTAATTAAGTATACTTTTTACGAATAACGATATAAACCCCTAGCAATTCAGGACAAGGAGAGATAGTGATTGTATACCTTAGATATAAATATAACAAGAGATTTAGAAGATCTTATTGAGAAATGCGTTCCATAATCTAACACCTTGAACGGTAAAAAAGTTGCCATAGAATTGCGAAGTATGAATAAGAGTTTGAAGCTGAAAAGTTTCGTAGGAGCGTAGGTTTAGATTATGTGCCTGGTACAAAAAACTGTATAGGTCTGAATAAGAGGGAGAAGATGGATTCAATAAGATATTATAAAGAAGGGACAGAATATGTGTGCGCGAGTGTTGCGCGAAAATCAGAGACATGGACTTTTGCGGCATCTAAAATATATGAAGCAGATAGAAAAGTTTTGTAGGTGCTACAATTATGTATTTACATAACCAAAAACATTATCCAATGTTGTCATAAGAAACTGCGAATTAGTGAAATGTCATATAACAAGCAAATTACAGCCATTACTACAATTACAAGGAGCTAGCAATTTGCTTAATAGCGCCCTTATGGTGTTCATTTACAATGTAACAAAGCAATTTTCAAAGCAACGGGACTTTGTGTAGGATCTTGTTTCTAGGTAATAATAACAAGAGAAAAATCATAAACACAGCCCTATTTATCTTCCTAGGTCGCTATAACTTTTAATTTTAAAAAACCGACTTCCACCATTGTATTCGACTAAAATATTTGGATGAAAAAAAATTATGAAAGAACCATAGTGGTGAAAGGATTATGATACTTTTTGAATGCAATTGCTTGGTTTGTTGCTGAAAATGTCAAAATCGCCATATGTATGCCTACAATATTTGAGGAGTTCCCTCAATTCCTCATGGATTCCATTATCAGAACTGGATTTTGAAAAAAATGTGACCAATCTTTTCAAATAAAAAAAGAATTTTCCAAATCGATTCTTAAACGCCGGAGATATGCGGTAAAAACATTAAAAAAAAAATACAACCGAATTGAGACCCTCCTCCTTTTTGGGAAGTCGGTTAAAAAGGTTCGTTGTTTTAGGTTCAAATTAGATGGAAATAGAGAGAAACATTTCCGTTTATTCAGAGTAGTTCTATTAATAGTTTAATGACACATAGGTACTTTAGATTTTATAAGTAAATTGTAATTTTTCTATTAGTAAATTTGTAAATTATTTTGAGGAAATAAGGTATTAAAACTAAAATAGCGAAGATTAGCAGATTGTCGCAAAAAACAAAAAAGGTTGCCAGGAAGAAATCACTTTCAGCGATAAGGCCGCCAATTGTACTGCTTTAATAAATCCTATTATAAAAATTAAGTGTCAGTTCTGTAGACCGAACCGTTTCAGCTTGAGGTATAAAAACACCTAAATTAGTAAGTGTTGGCTTAGATCGTTCGGTTGAAGTTCTATCTACGATCACATAACTTACATTCTTGAAAACGGGGATTCTTTGTTACGAATGCAATAAAAATAGTGTGGAATTCGTTGCACGAGCACAAACGTTAGGGTTCCGGCTGTTTACTGAAGGTTCTTAGCAAAAGGAGAGAGAGAGGTATTTATTTTAGTAGCTTATTTTCTTGACCTGTATCCGTAGCAAAGGTTTTAGAAGTAGACCGGCTTTAGGCAGTAATATAGCAATTAGCAGTATAACATAAAATTAATAATTTACATACAACCGAAGACAATTTAATGGCAACAAGATGTCGGTGGATGAAGGTGGCTCAAGACCGTTCGTTGTGGCATTCTATGAGGGAGTCTTAAGTCCATCAAGGAACTTCTATAGGCCGATGATGATGATGATAGCCGGACCGCGTTTGGTGTTGATAAGTGTTGTACTACTAATGCCATATAGAGTCAGTAGTACTACTGGTAGTACTAGAGATACAAGGTTGTATCAACTGTACCACCAGTTGAACTACTCAGCAGTACTGCCGATCCACTGAGGACGAAATTCGTACATTTCCTTGTCCAGCGTAGTGACGCCTTCAGCTTTTAGCTAGGGTCGCCTGCTCTCTAAAATATAACAAAACCAGGCACATCTACTTATAGTTATTTCTAGTAGGCATATCTAAAAACACAATATATTTATGTCCCAGCTAAAGAGAAACCGTCTCTGTAAAAATAATCTTATTTATTTCACTTTTTTGTGCAACGTTATTGGTCTTTGACTGTACTGGAATTGACAGATTAGAAAATAAGGGAGTTGGGGAACGAAAATAATTCAATTTTGTTATTCTTCAACTAGACAAGCATTTGGAGAGTTTTTGTTTGCCGTGTTATGGAACGACTCATAGTTTTGACTTGTGTCATTGCAACTCTGTATCTATAACTGTTTATTGCTCGACTGGATAGCCCAGATTTAAACACTTGAGAACACTCATTTCAATTGTGCAAAATATAAAACTCCCAGTTTCCATTAGGTTATGCGCGGTGATTTAAGGCCTCTCGCTGAGTTATATCCATCGTAATATTCCTTAACCGCAAATGGTGCGGAGTTTTATTGTTGTGCAGACGATTTGCGGTGCGAATGATATTATGACTTTTTTGATGCGTGTAATTTAGTTTTTCACTCAACTCGTTTGATGATTTAGTACAGTTTACTTTTTCAATATTTTTTGGATAAGTCTGTTCACCATGCTTGGCAGGCGGATTGGTGATCGCAGTTTGGGGTGAAGTACTCAGGTGGATACTGCTGGTGTAATCCTTTAGTCGCCTTTTAAGACATCTACAGGAGGAGTTGGAGGAGTCCTATTCATAGGCCGAGACTGCCACGGCACTTTTTTTTAAATTGTATAAATAACGGTGATTCTCTGCCGTTAATTGTGCATTTCCTCCAAAGTGAGAGAAGAAGTGATATAAGTGGCATTGCACTGCGCTTGCCATCCTGAGACAAAGATAAAAAATCTCATGTGCCTGTAATTTCATCGACAGCCGTTTCTTCCAACCGGAACTCAGGAATTCGATCATTATTGCTTGCGGTAGAAAAAGGTATTTTGATAGTACTATCCCGGACGAAGTCTTTCATCAAAGAGCTTTACTCATCATCATTCTTTAGACGTCCACTGTTGGACGTGGCCTCCCCAAAGGGGGGGGATTTGCCATAACCACGCTCAGCGGGCGCATTGGCGATCGCAGTATTAGTGTTGAGTACTCAGTTGTATGCTGCTGCCCATCCTCTTATGTAATCCCTTAGTCGGCATCACATCCATAGGAGACGGAGAGGTCTACTGTTAATCTGGATACACCACGGTCACCGAAAGATCTAACGTTACATAACACATACAGCATTATCAATTTCTAACACCGAAAACTGGTTCAAAGCAGTAATATGTTTGTTAACTCGTATAACTTACAGCTCAACTTGATCAATACGATTCTGATCATGCCCTAGATTTGCATGACTGAATATCCACGACTAACTTCAAAACTTTTAATTTTTTTTCATGAATTTGCTCCCGTAGAACCTTCGTCAAAACGCCCCCAAATCTTGAAAGGACACATTAAACCAAACTAATTTGTAAAAGTAATAAAAAATGAAACGAAAAGTTTAACACTCCACGCTTACATCAAGGCAACATCTGTCCGTGAAAAAAAAACGTGAAATAACTCGAAAGATTAAGAAATTTTTCACATTTCACGGACAAAAACTTAGATTGAACCCTGTGTGTAGCTGTATAAGGTTGAGGGTAGATTGTTGTTGGATTAAAGCATCGGTAAATCTCTCGACTTCTACATAGATGGAGACAAGTTGAGGCTTTCTCTAGAGGCTTTATGCTCGTCACGCTCCAGGCGCGCCATAAAGCGCTTTCTGCTGAAAATTGAAAGTGACTTTAGTTGTAAAACGTACAATAGCGAATGTAAAAAAGCGCTTGAGGAAATATCAATTTCGGGATTGGTTCTTTTTGTTGCTGCCTTTTGTTGTGAGTGGCTTTTAGTCTAGATTGTTTAAATCTCACATAAAGCGGCGACAAAGTTCGTATTGGTGTACGTGTTGGGTATAACGAATAAGGGTTCGACTGAAAAATATTCGCTTTTCTAAAACTTTCAGCTGCACTTTATATTTTAGTGCTTACGTGAATAACAAATGTGTTGCTGAAGTTTTAAGAGCTTTTAGGGACCGCCGATTAAGGTACTTGATCTAATGATGGTTCAATTGTGGCACGTCTTTGCACAAAAGGAATAAGCAACAAAATAACATTGTGAGAGCGCAATAAAAAAAGTTTGAAACGACAAGTAATAACTTTTCATTTAAAAAACCGACTTCCGCCATTGTATTCGACTAAATAATTTTGGATGAAAAAAAATTATGAAAGAACCATAGTGGTGAAAGGATTATGATACTTTCTGAATGCAAATGCTTGGTGTCTTGCTGAAAATATCAAAATCGCCATATGTATACCTACAATATTTGAGGAGTTCCCTCAATTCCTCATGGATCCCATCATCAGAACTGGATTCTGAAAAAAATGGGACCAATCTGGAAGTATATCTATTCAAATAAAAAAAAAAATTTCCAAATCGGTTCATAAATGCCGGAGATATGCGGTAACAAACATTAAAAAAAAAATACAACCGAATTGAGAACCTCCTCCTTTTTGGGAAGTCGGTTAAAAACAGTAAAGTAAGGACAGTTGTAAAAAAATCTGAAGCTCTCATAAGAAACATAAATACTTACACCATTACTTACAATTTCTTTTTTAATTTAATAATTTATTTTAATGATTCTTGTCACTATTTGATATTACACAATTGTAACAGATGTTAATATCTTAAGCATTGCTAGTAACGTAGTAAGCTCATTACTAATAGCTTTCAAATTAAAAAAAGCACAAAAGAATGATAGAATTGAAATTATCGTGGCTTAATATCATTTTAGAAAAATTACGACTATAAACCACGTACTTTACTATTCTCCTGCTGACGTTTCGTTGACCATTTTGAGGTCCTTCCTCCGTGAGCACCGCCGCGACCGCTCGAAAAAAAAAAAAGTAAAGTAAAGTAAAGCTAAAAAGCTAAGTAAGCTCGGTAAAGTACGTGGTGTATTATAGTTGTAATTTTTCTAAAACACAAAAGAATGGTTTAAAATCTGTGCGTGTGAGAGCTTTATTTTAATGGTGGTCCCATATATTTCATTCTATTAGTAAAGAACCATGATAACTTAGGGCGGTTTTAGCTTTATATACTGGGTGTACTAAATCAACACTAATATAAATCTATCACACCTTTTTCAAGAACTATCTTGCTCTACCGTACTAAAAGTGTGTCAGGAACCCACTAAGCTCCTGTACGTCCTCCGTCTTGACCGGTTCCCATTCCCAGTAGATGGGAATCTCGATTATGTGACCAGGTCAGGCGTTTGTCTTATCTGTGACGTAATAGATGGAATATTGAATTCTCTGTGAGCTGTAGGAGCGATGATCGGAAATGGGGTTCGCTTTAAATTACCTAGGGATCTCTAGAATACTTTTACGCCTTTTTTTCAACTAGGTTATTTGAAAGTATTTGTCGATATCAGTTCATTTCCTTTGTGAAGGTACTTTTCTTTTAAAGTAATATGGTTTTTTGTTTGCTATAATGGGAAGCGCAGCATCTGTGTGTCTGACGGTCTACTCCAATCCTAATTCAGGATTTAATGTCATTTGTCGTCAGAGAGTACTAGATTCCTTGGTCATTTGGTACTCTTGAATTCAATACTAGCGCACAATTTGGAATGGAGATTGGTGGTTTTTTATGGAACTAAGTGAAATCGACTTTCTGTCTCTGTTGTTCTTCACGCATGCTCTATCTCGATTTCAAACTCGATTTGGTTCAAGAGTGCCAAACAAGCGTTATTAGGATTGAAACTGGATTACGATTAGAACTGTTTTCAAGAGTAGCCCTGCTGAACTTTGATTAGATATATCGTTAATTACAACTAGAAGTTTATTTTTTTATTTTACGAAAGATACGTTTAACCTTTCCTGCGGAACTACCTGCCGAACTGCGGCAGCTTTTGAACAAAGAACATTCATAGTATAGATACTATAGCTACCCTTATGTATCCTTCATATCCTTCAGCCGGTAGATATCCACTGCTGGATGAGGCCTCCCCTATATCATGCATAGCGTGCTATAATTGCCATCACGCTTGCCAGGCGGATTGGTGATCGCAGTTTGTGTTAAGTACTCAAGTGGATGCTGCTGCCCATACCATGGCGCAATCCCTTAGTCGCCTTCTACGACATCCACAGGAGGCGTTGGAGGAGTCCTATTCTTAGGCTGAGACTACTACCGAGACGACCACATTATTATGCATTATTTATGTATCTAATTTAACTTATTTGCTGATGCTCCTCCAAATATGAAAGGTTCTGACCTGTTCTGTTTAACATTACAAGCATTTCAACGCAACAAATTCTAGATTTCCTAACAAGACGTGCGAGCAAAAGGTGAATGAACATCAAGGTAAGAAATCCTTTGCTGTATACGAAAGGCGAGACGAGAATATGCGAGTTGCGGTCCAAGGGATAGAAACTGGCTCAAATCAAACTACAGATAAATATGGCTTAGACGCAAAATGACCAATACGTATTGGGGAAAATACAAGAAAAGGAATCGAAATGCAAAATTACCAATACGCAAAATAACCATAGGATGGTTTCCACTGGGGCGGAGAGGCGAGGAGACGAGAGGAGATGTGCTGCAAAGCTGGCAGGTTATTTCCACCAAAGCCAAGAGGAGATGTGAGCTTAAATCTTTCGAGTGTGTATGGCGCGAGAAGAAGGTGCAGTGTGCGCCGCCCGGCCGCCCAACTAGACACTTCTCCGCTCTGCCACGCCACTTGCTCGCTCGCCGCACAAAATTCTATAGAAAAATTAGACATCTCCTCTCCTCTCCGCTTGATCCATTTCCACCGAAGCTAAACGGAGAAGAGATGTGGAAATAACGAAATCGGATTGGTTTATTCAATCACATCTCCTCTAGCCTCCTCTCCACTCCGCCCCGGTGGAAACCGGCCCTGACACATATTGACCTACATCAATGACGCAAAATGACCAATATCAAATATATGACGTCTAAAAAATGCATAGCGATAGTGCAAAGCTGATTGATTATTTTTGGAAGAAACAAAGGTAGCATAAAAGTACATGACATGGGCCAAGTCCGATTCTCCATACCCTTAGCCAGATTTATTTTCAACTGTCTTTCGCACGTGAGGAAGCTGTTGGTTTATGGGCACTTCAGCGAAGTAAACATCTTAGTTATGCTTCTGGTTCCTCCATTATTCAATTTCTTACAGATTATTTGGTTTCATTCTTTCGTATATAGAACTGTAGTAGTGGGATAGTTATGATGACAGAAAAGGATGTAAGAAATAGTTTACAATTAACTCTTTGAGCTGCGCAAAATGGCGGGGAAACCCGACGGGTTATAAACTGTAGTTTACTTCTTTATTGGTAAGCGAGTTAACGATTTTGATCACAGTTAAATTGTCTTTTTGTGACCTAGTGATGTCTTAGGAGTAGACCAAAGAAATCGTTGTATGTTATATAAATATATTTACTTAGGTTTCTAGTCGTGTGTATTTTATTAATACTGGATATACTATTTCACTATAAGAATGTATTTCAAATATCAATTTGTTCTATTTTACTTGTGTGTCCATGATTATTATTAAGATGTACGCTGCCGTCCTTATTTGCTAAATAGACCTAGCCCATCTAAAGGTTGTATCGCTCTTAAGTGATAAGATTGCCCATTGTACCTCTGATTTGAAAAATTATATATCTTTTCTTTTTATTTCAATTATGGTTAACCAATTAAGTTATGGTCTATCTATGTATCTATTAGAAAAGGCAGTTCCGTTGTATATCAGCTGTCTTTTGCACTAATGTACATAAACGGAGTCTCATTGTAAGGCAAAATGAATCCTTTCACCACATTGGTTATTTTCAAAGACTCAGACAGACAGGGTGACTAAATTTTGAAAACTATCATGGTTGTTAACATAATTATCACTAGAAACGGGATATTTACCATGATTTTTGAGTTTTGTTGATTCCCGATATTTCGGCACAGTTTCATGCGCCATGATCACGGGTAAACTGAAGTCTTTGCGAGTAGATTTTTATTGAGCACATCCGAGCGGTCAAAAACTTTGACACACAGAAGTCAGCTATAGTGGAACACCTCATAGAATCTGGCTCAAACCATTGGATTGAGTTACACAATCCACAGGTAATCTCAACAGAGCGGCATTACATACCAAGACAAGAGGCAATTGAGATTACTAAACACAGGAATTTCAATAGAGAAGATGGTTTTCAATTGTCTGGAGTCTGGAATCCTGTGGTGAGAATGTGTAGCAATCGGAAAAATTGTGTGGTACCAGTTGCTCGTCCGGATACCGTTAGTGTGGTGTGTCGAGATGGAGTTCAGTGTGACAATGAAACTGATGGGTGCTGGGTGTTCGTAATAAAAGAGTGAGAAAGAGGGTAGATCGTTACGGCTACCTATAACAATAAAATCTACTCGCAAAGACTTCAGTTTACCCGTGATCATGGCGCATGAAACTGTGCCGAAATATCGGGAATCAACAAAACTCAAAAATCATGGTAAATATCCCGTTTCTAGTGATAATTAGGGTGACTAAGTCTGACACAGTGCGACGATAGAAGAAATAGAACTAGGTAGTTACCTACTGCCAATCTCTTTCAGGGTATTGCCCTCGATCCTATTCCAATAGACCGTACTTTATTTATTTGAGTTGAGTAGTACTCGGAACTCCAATAAAGCCAGTTCAGTCCACAGTTAAAACAGCATTTTACTTCACAATTCGGCTGAGTTATTATACACTGAGGACACTCAGCGAGAAATAGGTTAACAACTGAAAAAACCGCAGCTTTTCGTTCAAATTATTTAACTGTCGACCGAGTCATGAAGCATTGTTGTCGATAAAAAAACTTTGTCGGAACAATACAGCAATCAATGGACGATAGCATACCTATTCCTTTTTTTGAAGTTGGTTTAAGTATAAGTAGTGAAGTTTTGGTTGGAGTCTAAACTGAATCATAGCGCCTCGGTTTGACGACCTCTTTGGCGTAGAGGGTGAGTAGCCATCTGAGATGCGAGAGGTTGTGGGTTCGATTCCCGCTGAAGGACAATAAAAAGATAGCGACGTAAAGTTATCATCATGTTCTCTTGCCTGTGCTTCTGAGATTCTGGTACAGAAACCAACTTATAAAGGACATCTTACTTTCTGGAATCTTTTTTTTTTGTTAAAAAGCATAATAAAAAACAAAATATACGACGTATTGTCGATCTCTTGCCTGCTTCAGATATCCTGGTACAGATAAAATTTACTATTCATCTAACCTTTCTAAAATCTTCCGTTTGTTTATTTTTTTTATACACGGGCAGTATAAAAAAAAATAAAAAATATTGAAGGTAAAACTTTCCGAATTCCAGGAACAATGAATATAATAACTTATACATAATCATTTTTTATTATCTTATTTTATATTATTATAATTAAAATAATATAATTATTAATACAACTTATAATGTGAAAATGTGACGTAGGTATAATTAAAAAATTATAAATAAAATGTTTATATCTATTTAAATCTGTTTATAAATTTACAAGTTTTTTATTGAATCCGTGAAAGCGATACTCACAACGCGACGTCTCAACAGGAATAGGCGGTGGAGAAAGCATTCCTCGTCCATAATCAATTAAATTCCTTTCTTTCCTCTCATAATCTTTTGAATCCTATGCAGTCCGGCTTTCGCAAAGGCCATAGCACAGTCACTGCTCTGGTCAAAATTACGGATGATATGCGATTGGGCATGGAAAACAGGCTGCTTACGGTGCTTACCCTGTTAGACTTCAGCAACACCTTTAATACTGTTAACTTCGACATCCTTCTTGCCATACTCCGCTCACTTAACATCTCTCCGACAGTGATTAACTGGTTTTTCAGTTATTTATACGGGCGCCGGCAGCTTGTTCGCCTCGAGGAGTCATTCTCGTCGTGGTGTGATACGTCAGCTGGCGTTCCTCAAGGCGGCGTACTATCTCCTCTTCTATTTGCTATTTTCATTAATTCTATTTCTCGAAATCTTACTTCATCCTATCACCTCTATGCAGATGATCTTCAGATTTATGCACAGGCCCCCCTCAGTAATATAGCTGATGCTGTAAATGTCATCAACACTGATTTACGCTGTATCACTGAGTGGAGCAACGCACATGGGCTGAAAATCAACCCAGTCAAAACGCAAGCTAT
Source organism: Epirrita christyi (assembly GCA_951392215.1). Taxonomy (NCBI): domain Eukaryota; kingdom Metazoa; phylum Arthropoda; class Insecta; order Lepidoptera; family Geometridae; genus Epirrita; species Epirrita christyi. The sequence goes on along the minus strand of OX595843.1, from coordinate 13,475,211 downwards.
AATCGTGGGCAGCTCCAGAATGATGTGCAATCTCGATTGTTCTGCTGTACCCCAAGTAATCTTCGATGGAATACCTATTCCTTACAGTGATGCCGTGAAAAGTCTGGGGATAACATTCGACTGCAACTTGTCTTGGGGGTCTCAGCTGCAAGTTACATGTAAGAAGCTTTTTGCCTCAGCAGGCTCTCTAAGAAGACTGCGAAACTTTCTGCCAACTGCCACCAAAATTGCACTTGCACAATCCCTTCTTCTTCCTGTGTTAGATTACGCTGACGCATGCTATCTGGACTGGACCTTACAAAAGAGCAGCTTAATAAGCTTGAGCGCCTTCAGAACTTCTGCATAAGGTTCATATATGGATTGCGTAAATATGACCATATTTCTCCTTTTCGCTCTATGCTCAAATGGCTCCCTATTCGCCTTCGCCGGGATACGCATATTCTTTCTCTTCTCTACTCTGTTCTATTTAATCCTTTCTCCCCTTGCTATCTTAAAGAAAGGTTTGAGTATCTTCATTCCTCGAGTTCTTATTCGCTTAGGTCATCAGAAAACTTATCTCTCAAAATGCCTGTGCACAGCAGCTCTTTTTATGGTAAATCTTTCACAGTCCAAGCTGTGCGTCTGTGGAACGCTTTGCCGGTGGAAATCAGGCAGGCATCTTCACTGCACACATTCAAGCAGAAACTTAAAAATCATTATCTGTCTGACCTACCCTCGTTTTGATTGGAATGTGAAAATATCCTGTGAGTGTTTATGTAGATTAGTCATATTTTCTTTTCTTTTCTTTTATCAGGGCGTATTATAGTCTTATTACTATTTATTAGTGTATTATATAAATGTAGGTATATTATGTATTCGAGTTTAAAGTATAAGTTGTATTTTAATATTCTTTCATTGTTATTATTTTTACTCTGTGCACCGCCGTTTCGTTACTGCTTCGCTCGTTACTGTCCATCCAAAGGTTGCCTGGAAGAAATCGCTCTCAGCGATAAGGCCGCCCATTGTACTGCTAATTTTAATAAATCCTGTTATGTTTTCCTGGTGTACAATAAAGTGTTAATCTATCTATCTATCTATCTATCCTCCAAAGGTAAAATGTAACAAACATCATAAGATTATTTCCACCGTAGGTAAAAAAGAACCACTCGTGTCACACAGACACTTTTTTCTCGTGGTATGACTACGCCGGCCAAGTGATCCCCCACTCGGCTTTACATAAATAGATCTAAAATAGGTCATCGAACGCAACACGCACACTTTCACGGAAGATATTATGATGTAGTACTACAAAATATTTGAAATTTTGTGTTCCGTGCGTGTGCTGAATATAATAATAACATGTTACTATGACGACCTCTGTGGCGCGGCGGGCAAAGGTTCGCCTGCGACGCAGGAGGTTGCGGGTTCGATTCCCGCCTCGGAACATATATTTGTACGATCTGAAGATTTGATCAGGGTGTTCTGGGTATTTTCTTTGTATCATAAAAAATATCTATCTATTTAATGTATTGTATTAAGTATAACAGTTATCTAGTACCCATAAAACAAGCTCTATGCTTAGCTTGGGGTTAGATAATGTTGTGTGTGAAATGTCCAGCATTTATTTATATTTATTTATTTATAATACTCGAATTGTCCTTGGAAGAGTTACAAAGTGTTTTGTCTTTTGCATTGACAAGCAGTTTCAAATTCAATAGAAAGAGACAAAACACGTTATTATGAACAAATATATTCAGCGTTGATTACTTAGTAGCACGGTTAGTGTATTTAGATTTATTTGTAGGCTCTTTACATTATTTGAATGATTTCTAAATTATCTGTTATCACTGCTTTATCAATATGACTAAAACTATTGAACGCTGAATAACTTTAATTAATCGTACATAACTTTTTCCCTACAACAAAGACAAACAATGATAATATAAATTATATAACAACAGATTGACTTTTGGCATTGAATTACGCTCAAACAGAAGAATTTATTACTTTTATTAACTAATGCCTCTGACTACCTCTGTAGCGCGGGCGGGCGAGTAGCCGGGTGAAATGCGAGATACGAAGAGGTTGCGGGTTCGATTCCCGCTGCGGGACAAATGTTTGTATGATCTGTAATTATTTGTCCTGGGTCTGGGAGTTATGGTACCATGGTATTCGTAGTTATTTATACCCACAACACAGGGAATCCTAGTGTGGGATCAGAACTACGTTATGTGACTGTTGGGTGTTATGTTATGTTATTTGTGTTAATGCCTGCTACTCGGATAGGTACATACATACACACACTCACTATTATTTTGATAGTATTCAGCTTAGTAAGCAAAGTAGAACCAATTGTTTTAGTGAAAAAAAAAACAAAACAAATAAATTATCTTAGTCTATTATCTTTTTATCTTTTTTGAAGGTTTTGTGACGGCATCGAATTTGTCGCGTATCATTGTAATTCTCAGTCGTAAAATAGGTATTTCATTATAATAACATAACGTAATATAACACCCAACAGTCGCATACGTAGTCATGATCCCACACTAGGATTCCCTGTGTCGTGGCTATCAGGAACTACGAATACCATGGTACCATAACACCCGTTACAAATATTTGCAGATCATAAAAACATTTATCCCGCACCGGGAATCGAACCCGCAACCTCTCGCATCTCGGCTACCTCGCCCGCCACGCCACAGAGGTCGTAAATAATATTTTTATTTGTTTTATAAAAGCAAATTTTATGCGTAACATTTGTAATTTCTCCTTATTTTACGATCGTAATTTATTCAGACTCAGACAATAAACTAAGTCTACATCAAACATGTACGACCTTGGATCCAGAAGTTATGACATACTGACACAGAGAATTTCAGAAATTCAGCGTTTATTTCAGACAGGGCTAGGGTTGACCTGCCGTGGCTTATTTTACGAGTTAACAACAATATTATGTAATCCTGATTATAATTTTAAGTGAGACTGTAAAGATCTGCATTGACGTTCCGCTGTGGGGTATAAATTGTGCGTTGTCCCCTGTGGTAACCCTACCCCAGCCTGCCAAGAGTCCTATTTCACGAAAGATAAAAATTTAGTTACAAGCTACGAGTGAGTACGCATAGTTAGGTGTGTTTTTTCTTAATAAAATACCACTAATATTATAAAAGAAGTTTGTGAGGATAGATACATGGATGTTACTCTTTCACACAAAAACTACTGAATCCATTTTGATGAAACTTTACTGTGTATAATTTACTAGCTGAAACCCGCAACTTCTTCCGCGCTAAAAACCCTACCGCAAAAACCTTTCTACTCTACCTATCGAAGAGATCCGTTGAGCCTCTCCCACTATCATCTTCGGACCCTGGCTGTAACGTATTGTCAACCGTCTCACAGAAACAATTCAAGATAATTCAAACACTACCGTTCTATTATACCTACTGTTATCGGTTAAGGAGATCCCTTGAACATGTTCTGCCCCATCATCTCATCTACCGTAAAGCATTTCATAAAAACATAACTTTTCATTTAAAAAACCGACTTCCGCCATAGTATTTGACAAAATATTTGGATGAAAAAAAATGATGAAAGAACCATAGTGGTGAAAGGATAATTATACTTTTTGAATGCAAATGCTTGGTTTGTTGCTGAAAATATCAAAATCGCCATATGTATGCCTACAATATTTGAGGAGTTCCCTCAATTCCTCATGGATCCCATCATCAGAACTGGATTTTGAAAAAAATGGGACCAATCTGGAAGTATATCTATACAAATAAAAAAGAATTTTCCAAATCGGTTCATAAACGCCGGAGATATGCGGTAATAAACATTAAAAAAAAAAAATAAAAAAAAATAACAACCGAATTGAGAACCTCCTCCTTTTTCGAAAAGTTTCGGGAAGTCGGTTAAAAATTAATTATTTGTGTTCGCCATAACGTCATTGTAGGTCAGAAAAGGTCTATTGTTTTGCTAGTAGTAGAGCTTTCTTTATGAAAGAGTTCGTCCAGGTTAGACTACCACCACACCTGTTTCTGCCGCCAAGTAGTAATATTCGCATTGCTGTGTTCTGGTTTGAAGGGTAAAACTACATGCATTCAACTTTTCACATTTATGTGGGTGGCGGGCCCATTACAAGGCCACGTAGAGCGCGTCTTAGTTGAACGTTACCTGTGGGTTAATTCATTGTTATAGAAGGTTAGCTCTTAACATCAGGTGGGCCATTTGTTTGTTTCGGCACTAAAAAAAATATTTTTTTAAATTACACTTTTACTCACCGTGTGTATTACATTTTCGTATTGAAGTTTTCTTGAAAATAGTAGCCCGGAAAACGTGTTAACCCGTAAATAACAAGGCATCAGGCAACCCTACGGGACGTCTTCAACCATAATTATTACGGTACGAGCTTGAAAACGTTTCGAAATATCCTGTAGTTTATTTTTAGCTGTCGGATTACGGTGGGATAAATCCAGAACAAACTTAAACGAGGTCAACGAGACCTTTAATCTGAAACGTGAGCTTGCTTTGTGGCTATTGACCGCATTACTGCGGACTCTGTTTTAAAAGTGAAATGAATATTCTAGAAGCTTAAAGCCGGGTCTACTGCTACCTGAATTTTGCAACAATGTTAACCCAACATGTTGAGTAAAACATAATGTACCAGCTTCCGACCGTTAAACTATGTTCAACTAGAGAAATGTCGGTGATCAATTTGTTTATTATTAATTGTCAACATGTACATAATTTTTAGCTTAGGTATAAATTATGTACATGTACCCTGTAGGGCGCTGCAATTTTCATATTTTAATAGAATCAAATTAATATTAATATTAATGTAAATAGACAAGAAAGAAGATTAGGTATAACAACCGTACACACCACCATTCACCGTCATTTTCGTTGTACCGACAGTACAACGAAAATGAGTTACCTCGTTCCCCACAGGCGAATGCGAGGATATTTTCCGTCTGCAGCGGTGAACAATGTTCGCTAGTTTTATTGAATGAATTTTGTTGGATTCCCCAAGCCACGCCTTCTTTTTTTTCATCAAACATGTTGTAATAACACTTTTGTGATATTTTAGGTAGCAGGAAACTCCGCTTAATGGATTACACATGTTGCGAGTCGATTATAGTTGCACGTAAAAAAACTACTTATGTTGCTTTAACAGCTAAAATTAATTTAACTCGTTTTTATAATATATTCTAAGGTTAATATATTATAAGCTTTTGACTTTGTAATGTATAAAACACTTTCAAGTCTTGATAAAATTCCATGAAATATGCCAAACGTCACAATCAAGTCAAGTATTTCGCCATTTTTTTCATGTTTCAATTTAGATTAGAAACATACATCCTTGTGATTAAATAACAATAAAAATTGAACTGATGGCGTAGCCTTAGTAATTCTCTATCCAAAGGGTCCCGTTTGGTACCCTTTGGGTAAGGAAACCTAAAAATAAATAATGTGTACAAACACAGAAAAAGTAGTAATTTCCTCGCATCACTGGTTTTTCTTTGTAGCTTTATTATGTAGCTCTGAAACCTGAAAGTTATCTGTATGACGGAGACCAGCAGCCAGCTATCAGATCTTACTATCTCTCTACAAACCAGGTAATAGTTGCTTTGAATTGAAAAAGAGCCTCTTTTCAGGATATTCAAATTTCTATACATAAAGAAATATAGAGGCCCCTCCACTATCAATACCGAAGTCGCGACGTGGAGTTCAAATCGCGTTATTTATTCATGAGACAGTTTCCGAGTGAATGAATAGCGTGTGGGTGGGCGCCACCTTAAGGGCCGCTGCATACTATAGCACGACGTGCTAAGCATCCTGTCTATGATTTATTAGATTTCATCATTCGTCTTTGTGTCTGTGTTAGTAGGTCTATCGTCAAATATGGGTCGGAAAATTACATTGTGATCAAATGACCAAAGTTTTGTTTCATATTTTAAGGCAAGTCATGGTGAAGAAACGCAGTGCATTGAAGATACAAACACTACCAAACCTTTCTGAAAATTTAAAATCTTTATGAATATCGTTGACTGTTCTTCGTCTTGGTCCTGTTCCCTCTAGAATTATCGAATACGACTGATTTTCTGAGACACTACAAACAACATATTTGTTTTTCAAATAAAAATTTATGGCTCTCACTGTCCTGTCGTTACATTGTCTCCTCGTGCTCTAATTGACATTAGCCTTAAGAATTCCGTTGGAAGGGCATTGCTCAATGCTGTCGTGTTGATCGATAAATGTAATTGTCACTCCCAATCCCATTCACACTTTTACACAGAAACATTAACTCATCACTGTAAATGCTCCACATTTTTTTTGAAGTGAATTTATTACTTTGCCTACTTTTATAATATCGCTGTGAAATCAAGAATTACATGATGTTCTAAAGTGACAAGGTGTGATAACTGTTACCTATGTTTCTCAGTCACAGGAATTCGGTGGATGGAGGTGGCCCGGGACTGTTCATCGTGGCATTCTATGATGGAAGCTTATGTCCAGCAGTGGACTCCTAAAAGCTGATGATGATTATGTTGATGTTTATCAGTCATTTAAATGTCATGTTAGAATTGCATGACATATGGACTGACACTCCATTACATGACAAGAAATTATCTTGGCAGGTTTTAGTAAAATAAAGGCGCAGACCCACCGCGGCCCATGCTATGCACAAGCACGCGGCGCACTTTAGCTGCGTGCATTTATTTGTTCGACACGTGGGTCTACGTTTCCACTGCAGTACATACTATACACGAATACTAACCCACGACTATGTTCATGATGAGCGATGAGATACGATTTGTGGAAGAAGCCGTGTACCGAATGCACAGCGTGCATGGCGTTTGACAGCGTTGAGCTATGTAAGCGCCTATTCGAGCAAGCCACGCTTTTATCAATGACGTTAATTGATGCGTAGCGTGTCCGTGGGTTGCAGTGGAAATGATTTCATACATTTTCTTGCAAAGTGAAGCTTAACACACGTGCGTAGCCTCTCCGTGCGCCGCGGTGGGTCTGCGCCTTTAGTCTGTGTAAGTGTGTATCTTAGGAAGATCTTAGAAAAGCCTATAATATAAATAATTAAGGTTACGTATAGGTATGTTATGTTTATAAATTTAATTAATTTTTATTTGTCCTATTTATCGAATAAACGAAGGTTTAGTGCTGAAAAATCAACGTCTGTTTATTCGTTTTTTGGTGACAGCATTAAAATAAAAACTGCAATTTTTTTCTTCAGTTGGTTTTTTTTCCTTCAACGTGTCGGTGATACTTATACGGTTGATTAGACGCGGCTATGATACATAGCGGCTCACACACACGTCTGTGTTTCAAGTCAAAAAACCGTAAATACACGCGAAATCGCAGAAAAAAGACCGCACTGAACATGTTAAACCAATCAAACTTAGTTTCGTCAAATTTGATAGTTGTATCTATGCTTAGGTATATTATTCAAGCTCCAGCATCAAAAAAAGGTTGTAATGTTTTATTTAACATAGAAATAAGTACTAACATTTCTCAAAAGGAAGTAGGTAAGTATAATACCTTTGATTGAAACATTTTTATTCCACTCTTACACGTCTCCACACCTCAATAATGTCCCCAAACAGCTTTCTTGTTTGATGTCTGCTATTTCGGGCTTGACACAGATCGATCAAACGTATAGACTTTGTGGCTTTATCGGTAAACAGACTTATGCTAGGCTTAGAACAAGCTGAGTGGATGAACCAAGTGTTAAAGGTACTACTGTAGGTAGGTAACTAGCTGGCAACTATGCTAGGGATATAGGAACATAACATAACATGTTATGTTGTTATAGAACAAGTACTTCTGCCTTTTTTACAGTCTTATTTACGCCCACTGCTGGACGAGACCTCTTCCACAAAATAAAATGACAGGGTTTTGCCGCAATCACCACGCTTCGTTGTTCAATTTATTTCCGTAAATTTTAGGAGTAGTGAACATAATATGGCTTTTATGTTACCATGGTACTCGTAGTTCCTGATACTCACGTCACGGAGAATCCTAGTGTGGGATCAAGACTACCGTACGTATGTGACTGTTGGGTGTTATGTTAGGTTATGTCATTATATACAAGCCATAAATCGTATTTATTTTTGAAAATTATTTTCAATTAGGTAACACTACACACTTATCCAAACGCTCTATCTTGGCTACTTTCTATATCAATCTCATATATACACAGTATCGAGTTGAAAGATCCGAGTAAAAAATTAAAAGTGTATTTTTATGAGATCTAAATTAAAATCGAATCGCCCTCTTTTAGCTTAGCGATGAAAGTAGTCGCTATTTAGATACGGAAGAATAACATAAACAGTGAATGAAATCTATAATTAAAAATTGAAGGAAGTTCGTCACTCGTGTCATTTCCTGTGACGGAAGTCTTATTACCTATTTATGCTCAGGAAAATTTATTACCAGACTCAACTTGCAACCTCTATGGCGCGGTGGGCGAGTAGCTGGCTTAGATGCAAGAGGTTGCGGACTCGATTCCCGCTGCGGGACAAATGTTTGTATGATTTGCAAATATTTGTTCCGGGTTTGGGTGTTATGGTACCATGGTGCTCGTAGTTCCTGACACCCACGACACAGGGACTCCTAGTAAGATGAAGACTACGTATGTTTTATGTTATGTTATACGAGTCAAAAATTCGTAGAGCTCTACGAAATAACTAACCGAGCGAGCGAAGCGAACGTATTTCTTGCAAGATAGATAGAAAACACTTTTCATACGACATTAAAATACTTAATCATAATCTTATGAGTATGGAAGTACAATGGGCAGTCTTATCGCTAAGAGTGACCTCTTCCAGATAACCTAGAGATGGACTGGAATTGATGAGAAAGATAAAGGACGGTGGTGTAAAATCAATAAAATGATGATGATGATGATGAAAGGCTTCAAAAGAGCGTAAAATCTGACTCAAAATTAAATGAACCAATGTTTTCTAGTTTCAATTTCACAATGAACATTGTAAGGCGCAAGTCACACTGGAGCGTTTTGGCAACATTGTGAATTATTAAAACTTAATTATGCTCGGGCGACGCGACGGAATCCGTCGGAGCTATAACTTCAGGAATGCCTTAATGTCTTAATTAAAGCGAGACCTTAGTATTTATGGAGTTGACTTGCTGAAAGGTGGTGGTTAGCAGGTTTTGGGAAAATATTTAGTAGATTTTCACTTGTAAGGGGGAAAATTTTGAATAATATTAGCTTCTTTTACTCTAATATGAGTTATTGTCGTATCGTGTAAACTTGCAGTAGTTGTCTGACCTAAGATATCCCTTGGATTGCGTAATAGCCAACTAAGGATGCCAAGGGATTGAATGTCAAATAATAAAGCACATGAGACTTTTCATCTTTATGTCTCAGGGTCGGCAGCGCGCGTGTGATGCCTCTGGTGTTACAAGCGTTCATAGGCTACGGTAACTGCTTTCCATCTGGTGGGCCGTAAGATTGTCTGCTTGCCCAGTAGCATAAAAAAAAATACAAGAATTGGGTCCCTGAATCCACACTAGGATTCCCTGTGTCGTTGGTATCGATAACTACGAGTACCATGATACCATAACACCCGGACCCAAAACAAATAAATAATAAATAAATGCTGGACATTTCACACGGCATTATCTAGCCCCAAGCTAAGCAGAGCTTGTGTTGTGGGTACTAGATAACTGATATACTTAATACAATACATCAAATATATAAATATTTTTTATTATACATAGAAAATACCCAGAACACCCCTGAACTAATATCTGCAGATCGTACAAATATTTGTTCCGAGTTTCGATTATGCAAACATTTTGTTCCGCTGCGGTAATTGAACCCGCAACTTCTTGCTTCTCAGCCGGCTACCCGTCCGCAACGCCACTGTGGTCATCGAGTAAAAGTTTATAAGAAAGCCTTTGCGTTTCCCACTTGAATTAATTTCCTTTGTTGAATATCTTTTCATTTTGCGGTCTTAAAAATTGCACAGCCCATCGGTTTATAGAACTTTCAAAAAGATTACTGTCGGTATGCCAGTTACCACAAAACAATAAGTAAATCAAATTACGGTACCGTACAGAGCTTTGCTCAGGGGGAGATAGGGTAACTTTGCCGAGTGTTTACAATGGGGTGGGCTGGGGTAAGTTGGGGTAAGCATTGTGAAGTGGTCTGTGAAAAAATGAGGGGAAACGGAATCAACAATTAAAATAATGGCCGATTTCTTTAAGTGAATTGATTTGGTTAACTTTAGTTCTTTTAAAATAATGGTCTTTGAAATGTCTGGTTTTGTCATTGAGATTAATTGGGATTTGTTTGGTAAATAATTGATCTGAGCAAGTACTTATTTTACTTCTATCTAGCCTTTAAGGTTTGTTGGAAGATAACTGTTTCAAGGGTTAAGCTCGCTTTTGAACATATATTTTATACCTTGAATGTTTTCTGTGTACTTTATTTAATTATTAAAATATTGTCAAAAAAAATCGCGATATTTTTAACCGACTTCTAGCTATGAGCAATTGTATTACGTTATGTTTAGTGTATAATCGATTTCGCATTGATGACGCATTGATATTATTTGAATGTTTTTTTCTCACCTCTGTAGGGAAAGATTCTAAGGGTCAAGAAAAAGAAAGTGTGGTGGTGAGTGTTAAGGCTCCTACACACTATGCCGGCGGCACAGCAAGCGGCTTTTTCCGGTATAATAAAAAAATATCTATCTATGTAATGTTATTGTATTAAGTATATCAGTTATCTAGTACCCATAACACAAGCTCTGCTTAGCTCGGGGCTAGATAATGTTGTGTGAAATGTCCAGCATTTATTTATTTATTTTATAGTTAAACATTGGTGGAAGTCTGTTTAGTCAAAAGGTTATGTTGCCACAATTGGGTTGATTTAAAAGCAATAATCCCACGCCCATCGAACGATACGTGGGCTTCTGCTATCGCCATAATTTACTTTGTTAGCCTATTTCCTTGGAACTGGGACGGTCAACCAGGCGTGTACCACATAAAAGGAGCTAGCAATGCAAAAAGAGCTTTATAATACCGCGTTTAGATTCAATATGGCGGTGGATGCGACCACTCTCGTCTCGAAAATGCGGAAAGCGCTTCACGTGGAAAGATTCGTTTAATTAGCGTCATCTTCCTGTAGAAGTTCATTTTTTTGTACTACTTGGCAAGCAAACATGTTTAAGGCCCACTTGATGGATGGTTCCGCGCGTTTTGAGCTATAATGGCCTAACCATTGCCACTTCTACTTAAAAATGATGAGACCTAACTCGGTGATCTTCTACAGATCTCCATGTTTTGTATTTTATCAAGTAGTGAGTGCGTTCATATGTTTATCAAATGGAATTGTGTGCATTCATGTAATTTTAATTTTAATTTCAGTTTTCGTGTTGGAGTGAAACTTTTGTACGTAAGAACTATTACTTCTTCTGTGTCTTCAGGGCTCAATTTAATCAGCGAGGGGTCAAATTCGTCTTGTGAAATCTTGCGAATCGTTGAGTAGCTGGCACATGTCTTCGAAGAATTTGGAGTGGCTATATAGGTATCTTCTTCGCTTTTAGAGAGATTGGTACTCGTGGTCTTTGATACTAGTAAGTAGTGACCAAGAAAAAAACAAGGATTTGAATATCTCGTTATTACTTAATAGAGTCATCATAAATTTCGCAGAAAGTCAGTGGATGGAGGCGGTATACGGCCGTTCGTTGTGGTATTCTAGGGGGGAGACCTAAGTCCAGCAGTGGACTTCTACAGCCTGATGATGAATAAACTTTACGATGCGGTCAGTAGAGCAACTTTTTCAAAGTTTATTCTGCTATCAAACTATTAATTTATACCTAGAAGTTAGAACAATAACTTTAGATAGACGGGTACATCAAAAAGCTTTTAAGTTATTAGTTATTCTAGCCGGCACAGGTTATTGAGTGACCTAAATAATTAAATATCTCTTTTAGTTCATTTATGACTTGCCTTGGGTCAATAATTCACTGATGAATAATTATCTAGGTCATCTGCATTGTGAGATCTAATGCATTAGATCTCACAATGCAGATGACCTAGATAATTATTCATCAGTGAATTATTGACCCAAGGCAAGTCATAAATGAACTAAAAGAGATATTTAATTATTTAGGTCACTCAATAACCTGTGCCGGCTAGAATAACTAATAACTTATTAATAATTTATTATTTATTTATTATTAATAAGTTTAAAAATGTTGGCATTGTGCTACAGATTATTAAAAGTCAACAAATGGCGATAGTAGGTGTGGTGCTACGAAATCATCTGTTCATTATTATTGGATTATTAATAATATATATTTTTTACATATACAAAAAATTTGTGTTTTTGAAAAATTTTCAAAATTTCAAAATTAGATTTTATTATATTAGTGTTGTGAACCGTGAGCTGATCAAAATGAGCCGAAACACTGCCAGGCTACTGTTAATCATCGAAAACTTCCGTTGTCCACCTTCCATCTCCATCATCAGATCAGCTCGCTGTCACCATAATATTGTATTGTCATCGGAACTTGACTGGTATGCAAAACTTCAGCTCAATCGGTTGGATGGAACTGGTTCAAAACTCAGATGCAAGATTTCACCCGGACAAACATACTTATATACATATACATATAGGTACATTACAAGTTAAATATTTTTGTTTTAAAAATACACAGACAATTTTTTTCAAAATATAAGTACACAGACTGATAAATGCTATTTAACTCAGTTTGGGCGCAGCTATGTCACCTTGGGGTAAAGTGTGTTACACGTAGCAGATGCGGTAAGATATCTGTATCTGAGCGCGTATCTGTCCATATCGCTATACTAAACTCAAGGAGCAACACACACGTAGCAGATCACTTATATTTTACTGTCAAGCATCTGTAGGCACCGACATATATCAAAAGATGGACAGATTATAAATATCAGTGTATACAAATTGAAATACAATACAGTTTGAAGGTTTCCGCGTGAATGTATCATTTTCGTATATTATCGTATCTGCTACATGTGTGATACCTTCAGATGCGATAAGTTTGTATACGCATATAAAATATTACCGCGTCTGCTGCGTGTGTGATGCACTTAACTCACTGATTTTAATATTCCATGCAAACGAATTCCATGTTTGAACAGGACATGACGTCAGTTCCTTTTTGAAAGATTGACGATATTGGTAAACGCTTTTCGCAAGCCTGGCGAGCTTTTTATGGAATATTTACGACAGCCCATCATTATGGTTGTATTTTTGAGCTTTATGCTGCCTTATGAAAAAAGGTTTTATGAATGTTGCCAGTACGATAAATCTTTACAACGTTGGTAAAAGTTAGTAATTTCGGCAACCTGTCAATTTTAAGAGAACCCTAAAACGGTTCCGAGTCCAAGCAGGAGCCCTTATACGCCCCTGTCTATAACAGAGTCATAACTTACATAAAAAAAAACTTAAAACTTTTTAAGTTTAAGCACACTAGATCTAAACTTCGGCCTTATTACAGAACATGGTCTAAATCTGAATGTAGTCCAGGCATACTAGTCTAGGATTAAATATCGACATTAGGCATATGCGACTTTAAATACGAAAGCAGATGGTTTGTTTTCCGAAATCAATTCTCGCGCTACTTAGCAAATTTCGAATGAATTAATGAATGAATGAATGAATGAATGAATGAATGAATTGAAAATGAAAATTGAAATGAATTGAAATGAATTTCCAAAGTATCAAACTGACGGATTTTGTCACATCACAGTTTTTCCTCTAACAAGCAACCAACTGTGAATTTATAGACCATTGCTAAACTAGGGGGCTTCCTGGTTTTAGATAAACTAGAGATAGTTCAAGCTTATGTCATTTTTGGCATATCTAGCTCGAAAGTTGCTTCTGGAAAACAAACCATCTGCTTTTGTATTACAGTCTTATATACCCTAGGTCGATATTTAAGCCTAGACTGGTAGTCCTGGTTTAAACCCAGACTAAGGGCATTTTTATAATAACACCCGAAGAAAATAAAACGTCATAAATATTAATTTTTGAAGTAACCTTCCAAAATTCTCCCTCTCCCTCTAGTGGGGGTATTTTTAAGTGCACCCCTTCATGTATTGTTAAAAAGGTCTTGTAAAATTAAGTGTTTCATCTTTTAAATCTTTTTTAGGATTCCGTACACAAAGCATGCCAAACAGAACCCTATTAATAAACCTACGTAATCTGTCCGTCTCTCAGTCTATTCGTTTATCTGTCTGTATTCTTTCGCTGGGATATATAAAAACAGGCGTAAGAAGTTGCCAGTTGAAGTTTTAACAGATGATGTGTCGTTTAGGCCTAAAACCTAGGCAAATAATGAAAATGCAAAAAAAAACGCGTGGCAGTCCCCATATTATAAGAGTTCGCCAACTAAGGAATACAGCCAATAACGCGTTCTAATCTACTAGTGGTGACATCTAGTCTTGAGTTGACTAAACTTCGGAGCCTTACACTGTACGTGGTTTGAGAGGAGACGCATGCCTGGTTTATTTTATTAGCCTTACTGTCAGCGAGATATTATACCCCAGTATAGTGATTTACAATGTGCCATTTCTAAACAGTTTTATCTAGAAACTTGGATTCCCCATTAAGTGGATCATCATAGAAACTTTCATAAAAACTTCTTCCAGATATCCTATGATGAAAACTTTTCCAGTTATAGAGGATAAACTGGACTTCACTCCGGAACCTTACAATGCTTGGTCCGTCACGAACTTGACTAGTTATTATTTTTATTCATTTTCATGCATCAAATTACAAATTGTAAAAACCTCATTACTTAAAAAATTATATCTTAGGCCTCATTTAGATTCAGAAAAAAAAATGATTAAGATCATTTTTTTTTGTCAAACAAAATCTTTATCATGATTGATCATGACAAATCATGTGAGCGGTATTTGATTTAAGTATTTGATGCATTTTCAAAGTACAAATTTCAGAAACTTCAAACGTAGCAAATTAAGTCAACGTAAATCATATTCCACACAAAGAAACTTAAGCAAATACTCTGAAGCTTACATCTCGAAATTTAAGTTAAGTTACTTTAACTAAAAAGACAGGGGACTTACATATAGTTAAAATTCGTACCTTCCCCAGAACTCTCGTCTTTAAGACTTAATGTGAGTTTAGCGAGGTTGAAGACGAACTTAGCCACTTTTAGTTCGGATTGCATTTTTGCTAGAGTTATGACAATTTTCATAGACAAATGTTGAGTCAAAACAACTTGTTACTGCTTTCTAGTCTCCTGGTAGTTTAATAAAGATATTGACTCATTTAAGTTTTGCAGACGGCTTCACAAGCAAGATCGTCATCCGGACCGGATCCGGAAGACCGGATCTGTTAATAATTTGTATATTTTACGTATCCATTAGTAACACATACCGTGAAATACGCAGAATCCGGGGAAGCTCCAACGGAATCCTATTCGCGATTTCGGAGCGACCTGGTTCCTGAGTGTGTTTTAAGAGGAGACCTAATCATTATATATTTATATTATTATTATATTATATTTTTTTTTATATTGAGACTTATTTATTAACTTATGATGCAGTGTGACCTGTTGTATTTTTTATTTTACACTACTGTCTGTTTGCTTGGGATTTTTGATACTAACCTAGAATAATAATTGTTGTAATACTAATAATATAATATGAGTGTAAACTGGTTATTCTGATTATAATTATAGCCACCGGATCTATCAGTTTTATAAATATTTCTTTATGGTTATTGTGGGAGTGAACATGGGTATAAATTAAAAATCATTGAAATAAAGTGCTTGCTCTATTTACGTTCGGACGATTTATTTATACCATGTACCTGTATTTGAAATGTATATTATAACATAATAGTCTCGACAGAGCTTACATATTTGAGCCTTTCGGGGTCGAGACTTTGTTTAGGTATAATTTTATTGAATATGTAGCCTGAATTAAATAAATTATTATTATTAAACCGGTGTTAATAATTGATACATAAGAAAGTTTTCAAACAAAAATACTCTGTTGTGCTTGATAAAGTCCAATAGAAACCTTTTTTAGCTAAAGAAAAGTAAGATTTATTGTATAAAATAAACAACAAATTACATAACTTATTCCTAAAAACCTACTTACCTAATTAGACCAAAAACATACTAAATAAATAACGAGTAAGGCTATTAATCTCCAAAATGACTACCACGCTACCAGCCGTTCACACCTACGGACGTGTGTATACGGTCTAATTAAATCTCACTAGACTCAGACATGGACGTAGCCAGGTTTTAGTTTCGGGGGGGTTCAAGAAAATGAAATAACTAAAATGTACGCGAAATTACATTAATATATATATGTGACAAAAATGCCGGCCTAACATTTTGGACATTTCGGGGGGGTTAGAACCCCAACCCCCCCCCCTGGCTACGCCCATGGACTCAGACCTTTTTTTATAAAACATAGTTTGGCCTCCGTATAGTTCAGTTTCGGTTTATGTATCTTTTTCTCATTTCGGTTGTTTTTTTTTTTTTTTTTTATACTTCCAGATTGGTTCCATTTTTTTCAGAATCCAGTTCTGATGATGGAATCCATGAGGAATTGAGGGAACTTCTCAAATATTGTAGGTATACATATGGCGATTTTACTATTTTCAGCAACAAACCAAGCATTTGCATTCAAAGAGTATAATAATCCTTTCACCACTATGGTTCTTTCATCATTTTTTTTTCATCCAAATATTTTGTCGAATAAAATGACGGAAGTCGGTTTTTTAAATGAAAAGTTATATATAAGACGATTCAAAATTATTCGTTACGGACGAATTCTTCACAATGAACACTTAACATCCAAAATCAGATAAATCATAGCTTAACTATTACCAAGGCTAAACCACTTTTATAAATAAGGCGGTCGTTGTTTCAGTTTCAAAGGTTCCAATAGGTAGGTTAGCACCTACCTATTTATGCTGGTATCAAAGAGATGGAAATAGACAGGTCGGTGACCTCGCTCATTAGATGCGGTTCATTCATGAGTGAGAGATATGCTCTTACTATGATGCAGGGATTTTTCAAAGGCTGCGTAAATATGCTTACGACAACACAAGTAAACTTTACCTAAATTATTAATCTTATACTTGATACTAGGATAATTAAATGATGTTGAAAAAAAATTAGCCAATCACAGCTTGTGAAATCGATTCTCAATTCAAATTACCGCCTCTGATAGTCGTTTAATCGTTTAATAAAAAATAAAGAATTTTATTTTATGAATTATATTTTTTTTTATTTATAGCTTGATTGTCTAATTGATTGAACACAACCAATACTTAAACTGGAATTTGTAAATTTTTTGACATCACTATAACTCATTGACATTTAAGTACATTATTGTTTTGATTGAATAAATAATTAACTTACTCTTGATAATAATTATGTGATTTTCATCAAAAATTATCTCAGATATCCTGTGATTCTATAATATGACATGACTTCGGAACGCTATACTATGCGTAGTTGAAACCCTACACTATGCGCGGTTCGAAAAAAAAACGCATGGCCGGTTTATTAATGATCTGCTTTCAATATTGTTCCAGGTACGAGAGACATGAACTGAATTGAAACGAGCCAACTGTGAAAGACACAGTGTTGTGTCAGTGTCGATGAGTTTTATCGATAAGATGGCGGGATTACCCGCGATAGTGCTGCTCGCGATTATCGCAGCGGTGTCCGGTGATACGGACTCATGCAATCCAGAAAAAATGTCTGTGTATAGAATGGTGCTACACACGTACTGGACGAGGGAAAAGTTTCCAAAGCATTATCCAGATTGGAGGCCGCCGGCGCAGTGGTCGAAAGTTTATGGTAAGCTTTTGTTATCATTATTACAAGCTGAATCCACAACTGAGCATCCACTATATAAAAACATGTGGAACGGTTTCAGCCACATTTTTAATGTGACCGTTAGAAATGGCATCAAGTGAGTTTTCCGGTTCGTGGTCTCCACACGAGAATATTTATTTTCTTCCGTTCTTCTATTCTCTAAAACAAAGTCCAACATCTATTATAAAAAGAATAAATACCTACAAGAAAAAACAACTTGTTTACAGTCCAGTATTAAGGGACGGCTTTTTGTCCGGGACGTGTTTTATACCAAAACTTCATTGGAAATCAACAAAAACTTTCAAATATTTATGGATCACTTCATAATATACAATAACAATTATTATAAACATTTAAACACAAAAATATAGCAGTAGCACTCACTTTAATCTTACGTGACGCAGCGTAGTTACACCAAAAGCAGAATAGGTCGCTCCTGCCGCGCCGTGTTCTCACGCATCAATGGTATTGAGCCCCATTGGCTGGTTATCAATACGTTCCCCGCGCCCCTTTCATCCGTTTATGAATCAAACACGTTGAGACTTGCCGAGATAGTACAAGTGTCCGATGCTAGGTAACGTCTGACGTTACGGAACTTCCCCTAAAAACAATCAAATATAAAATTATAAAAACTGTCTTGGTATATTTGATTATTAGTTATTATATTAAGCAACAAAATTCACCTATCTTGATCACCGATTGTAATATTATGGTCACAAAAAGAAAATATAAATTTAATTGCAATACATTCATTTAAAAGGCGGTACACTTGGAAGTTCGGGCCAGACGAATAAATTTTCTCCATTGTGTGAATTTGTACGCAATAACCAGCAATGAATAAATTATTCTGACATAAATTTACATTCATAAGACCTAACTTGTAGCGATAAAACTGCCTCAGGTTTTCAAGTTTTAATGTCTGAATTTAAACAAAGGTAACTAAGAGTGAAAAGATGTTTACGATAGGCCGTCGAGAACTTTTTTTAACTTTGTAATTTCTTTAGGGTACAGTTTGCATTATAACGGACGATGGACACTTATAACCCAGCATAATAGACACTGACTAATAACGGCTCAACTTATGGTTTCACAGCTCGCTCCGCGCCACTGCACGCGCTGGTGTCGTCTGTGTATATCTTCACGTCCAAAACACGTTATTTCGTGGAAAAGTAATAGTTATTTGTTATACAAGAGTGCAAAGTTGCTTTTTAATCGCGTGCTCAATTTTGATGACCGGGCAAGCAAAGGATTCTAAAATTGAATAACGAGCGCAGCAAGTGATTTAAAAATTAGAATCCTGAGCGTTAGCGAGGGAATCAAAAGAGCACGAGGTGAAAAATCTTTGCACTCGAGTGCAACACGTAACTTTTTATCCCACTTCAGCGAGGAAATGACTAAATGCATAAAAAAAAACATTTACAATCACAAGATACTTTTGCGCATTTTTTAAAGTTTCAGTCAATTCTGTTGGCGTCAAATAAACTTCCTCGTCGCTAGAATCACTCATTTTAGGTTTCTCACTTGTTTTCAAGTTTCTTGTTTTTAACGTAAGGTTAAAACCTTACGTTAAAAACAAGAAACTTGAAAAACAACTTGTTAAGACAATATGACGAGAAAAGAAAAGGGCGCGCGTAAAGCAAATAAAAAAAAAAGTAATACACCAAGAAGGTTCCGAGTCTGAGTTTTTAACAAAAAAAGTTTGTAAGATAAATTTGGCACCATGGAGGTAGAAGTAAATAGGTTTAATGATGTTTTGAATTCACAAACTTAGTGCACACGATGTTCTAAATTCAATTTACTTTATCCTCTAGCGGATAAAAACGGCTTTTGCACTCAGATATCGAAGAGCAAAGATACTCTTTTCACACCACCTGCTCGACAATGTCCAATTACAAATCATGCAACCTCAACGTAATGTATAGCATTGTCTCTCTAGGGATATAAAGTTGTATGAAACTCCCTAGGGATTAAAGTGATTTGAATTTGGAACGTCAAATTCATGTGGAGACACGTGGAAAACTCTAAGTAAAAAAATGCCCATATGGCATTGTTTGCAAAGAGGTTTGTTCGAAAATCGAACTGGCCACCATAAGCAGAACTCAAAAAAAAAGAAAAAGGTGCGTTTACAGAGAATGTGAAACAATTTTCTGCTCTTTCGAAGGGAGACGTCGTGTTTTTTTATTTTATTTTAATTTCTATTGTTTTTTTGAGTTATATCATGTAATTTTGGTGGCATTTTAACTGGTGTAGCTTATAAAGAGCACATAGTAGTGAATTTAAATAAAATAAGTGTATTGCGTGTCTTTTCGAAGGGGTGGAAATTGTCCAGGAACATTCTAGTAAACTGCCATCAATTTACTAGAACATGACTTGACAGAAGACTTTGACGACTGGACATTGTTTGATTTTATCAATAACTTGACATTGGCAAAATTGAGAAATTCCTCAGATGCCATTATAAAAAAAAAAAAAAAGATTCTTTTGTGATTTTCAGTAAATGCTATTGCAATATTCATGTTAATAAAAAATTACAAACGATAGTTATTCTACTCAAAAGTTTCTCAAAACAGACGCTTTAGAGATTATTGATAATCTACTACCGCAAAAATCAAAACAAGCCCTGGCTTTTTATTGTCTCGCAGAAAGTGTGAAAAGTAGAGTATGCTCCTCTGGAATAAAGCCTGTCTTCGTCTTGGGCAGCTTGAACCCCTCGCTTCACTCAGGACTCTATATAACTCCCTCGTTACACTCGGGAGTTAACTTTAGAGTCCCTCATTACGCTCAGGGTTCAATATGCCGCCCGCGACATAAGACACTGCTTTATTCCCTTAGTGCATAATCTACTATTCCGAGATGGTGGGATGAAAACATACTTTAATATTGGAGGGAATAATATCAAGCCCCTGAGACATAGAATGCTGGAATATGAGGCATCTAACTTAAGATTAACATCACTCACGATTGGTTCGTATCCGCGCTGGTTTTTTACTCCAAACAAAGTTCTAGTGCAAATAGGTCAACATATTCTTTTATTATTTCTACGTCACCTCAGGTTTTCTTGTTTAGATATATATTATCTGAATTTGAACAAATGTAACATAGAGTTTTAAAGTATTTGCTTTAGGCTAAATTACCCAACGCTAAACCTTTTCTGCGTCGCACTTTATACGTTCCGTGACGGACAAATCCACGATAGTATTGTAGTCATTATAAAAAAACAAAACACTCTCTTGTCTACGATGTGCTACCATAACAGCCAGAGACTGTATCTTTGAATTGAACGGCAATTGAAATACCGCCTACCTTGATTACAAAAGCGTTCCGAGAATCAGTGACCGCAGTTCATTGTTTTGCAAATAAACAAATGGCGAATGAGTGCAAGGTTGTGATTCATACAATACAATGGTCTTATGGACTTGCATTTGTAATGTTGATTTAAATTGATTTGCAATGGTAATAGTTGAAACAGAGCTGAGTTTTGATATAATATTTATAGTCTAGTATTTAAGATTCATTGATTCCCAGCTATCGTATAATATGCGTGCTGAATCCTATCGCCATTGTTGTTGTTGTTCATTCATTATTACTCTCTGGACCCTTTTCAGGGCCACTATATACCTCAAGTTCTTTAATGACCTTGCACAGGGTCACTAAGATTTCTGATATATCTTAAGCTTTGCAAAACTACAAAGTAATATAAATTAACAAACCTTTAATTCCGAGCGCTTATCATTCGTAAATGTATATTTGTACTTTATTAATGACATGGACACGATAAAAAACGTTATAAATGTTATAATACTACAATTAATTTGAGCGTGTGTCCGTCCGTTGGCAACTTGCCAATACAAGGCCTAGCCTGTGTCACTCCAAATGAGTTTTTTATGTTAAATTAACCTCATCGCCGTGACTTTAGATTAAATTACAATGATGATGTGAGCAATTCTACATACTGATAAACTGTAGCTGTTAGACTAAAAATAGAATTTTCAAATAGAATTCTAACTTTCTCTTTCTGAATATAAGTCTCTATATCGGTCGCGTGATTCTAATTTAGAGAATATTTATTAATATTTATTTATCCGAGGTATATTCATTATATATTATTCATAAATGTGGTATCATAATCAGCTATACATGTCCACGCTGCAAGAGGCCTCCTCCATACAATGCAACGGGGGATTTGCCAATAATGACCACGCTTGGCAGGCACGCTTGCTATGGATTGTTGTTATGTACGCAGATGGAAGCTGCTGTCCATCACCTGTGTAGTCCTTCAGTCGGCTTTTACGTCATCCACGGGAAGAGACGGAGAGCACTATTTTTAGATTGGATACACCGTGTCTTAATATAGTAATCGGAGTGAAATTTCTATACAACTTTACTATTATTGCTTCTGTGACCAAGGCGTGAAAATAGACGCCTATCGACATTTACAGGAAAACAGGTTGGGTCACAACACTATTATGTTTCGGGAAGTGCAAGGTGTCTAATTTTATGTTGGTCTTCATTGGAAATGGAGCGCTAAGGTTACAACTTAAACATTATTTTACGAAAGTGCTATTACGTCACTAGGACATCTGGGGGATGAACGTTGGGTGTAATGTCATGTTATTATATTACACGCATTAGGTAGGTTCATTATTTAATATAGGTACTTGTTTTTTCCTGTGTAAATTATTGATAAGTTTTGTTTTTCTTCCTTTTTTATCACTTATGTATCTAGTTATACTATTTTTGATGCCTTAATCGAATAGAATACACGTCTGTTGTTCTCTTGGTCTGAAAAAGACTTTAGCGGAAGAACAGGGTAGATTGTTTAAAACCTACATAACCTGCTGAGTACCTGCATAGGGACCTTTTGGTAACAGCAATTTTTATTATTTTGTGTCACTGTTTTGTTTATTTGTGAAATCTATGTCTTGTTGCAAATAAACTTTTCCTTTTTCACAAGCCTTAACACGATTTTTTACTCAGTTAGAGCAAAGTGTTAAAGTATAGAACTTATTGTACAATTTAAAGAAATGCATCATTAATAGTAAGTCTACATAAAGTCTACATTTACTCTACTTAAAAGTCTTAGAAATAGGTATAAAAACTTTAATTACCATATAAAACTTACTTGAGCCTTTTTGAGATAAATTATTTTTTCACACCACCTGCTCGACAATGTCCAATTTCAAATCATGCAACCTCAACGTAAAGTACAGCATTGTCTCTCTAGGGATATAAAGTTGTATGAATCTCCCTAGGGATTAAAGTGATTTGAATTTGGAACGTCAAATTCGTGTGGAGACTCGTGGAAAACTCTAAGTAAAAAAATGTCCATATGGCATTGTAAAGAGGTTTGTTCGAAATTCGAACTGGCCACCATAAGCAGAACTCAAAAAAAAAGAAAAAGTTGCGTTTACAAAGAATGGGAACAGCGTGTTTGGTGCTGTGATTTTCAGTAAATTTTATTGCAATATTCATGTTGATAAAAAATTACAAACGATAGTGATTCTACTCCAAAGTTTATCAAAACAGACGCTTTAGAGATTATTGACAATCTACTACCGCGAAAATCAAAACAAGCCCTGGCTTTTTATTTTCTCGCAGAAAGTGTGAAAAGTAGAGTATGCTCCTCTGGAATAAAGCCTGTCTTCGTCTTGGGCAGCTTGAACCCCTCGCTTCACTCTGCCACCCGCGACATAAGACACTGCTTTATTCCCTAAGTGCATAATCTACTATTGTTATTTCTATTTTTATTTCTTAATATTAAAATAAAATATCTTTTGCAATGTTTATGGAGTACCTAGTGTATTTTTTTATATGAAGTTTTCTGGTTTGCTTTACTTTAAAAGCATGATAACACAGGTATACATGTAGTTACATGTTCCAGTAAGGTGGTTATTTTTTATTGAATTGTCATTGTTATCCAAAGAAATTGGATTAAATTTGATTGTTATTATATTAGAATGAACCAACAAAGTTTTTGAACAAGCAATATAAATTATCGCGAAACATCAGCTGAATATCTAATTAAATTGAATTAACAGAAAGGTACTTTGAAGTTTCTGAAATCCCATTAATTATCAACAGAAAATTGTTTTTCCTTTAAGAAATTATTATATTATAAAGTAATTACGCCAGCTATTTCCTTTGAAGTCACGGTGTTTTCTAATAAAATAATCGAGAAAGTTCTCAAATAACGAGAGAGGTGAAAAAATCGGTCTCACGAGACCGATATTAGCCAAAGGACACAATTTAGTCTAGTTTTTCGATGGCCAAAAATAAAAGTCAGTATTCCCCTCGAAGGACTAGCGACATTTTAACAGTAGCAGGAAGTCAGTGGATGGAGGCGGCTTAAGACCATTCATCATGGTATGGTTTATAGGTAGTATGGTAGTGGGCAGCGGTGGACTTCACAGGCCGATGGTGAGTCCAGCCGTGCATAGTTTATGAATCTCTCTGCCAGGGGTGCAATTTTAATGTCACTAAGTGAATAAATATCATCAAAAAGACCGCAAATCATCCTTTTTCAGGAGATGTACTCGAGGAGGCACTTGTATTGATATCATAGGTATAAGAATATTAGTCATCAATGAACTTCAATATATAGTTAACTAGTTGCGCCCGCGGTTTCACCCGCGTGAATAATGATGAAAATTGAGGATGATGATGATGATGAAAAGTAGCCTATGTGTTAATCCAGGGCGTAAAGTATCTCCATTCCAAATTTCTCTCAAATCCATTCTGTAGTTTTTACGTGAAAGAAACATCCATACTCACAAACTTTCGCGCTTATAATATTAGTAGGAGTAGGATTTGGAGATCGGGTATTACCAGCAATTTTACTGACATTTAGTCACTAGATGAAATTAAAAATCGCACCCAAAGCCCTGTGTTGAATTTTTTGAGTGGAAGAGAAGAATCCATTTTTCAAGACTGGGATTTGAATCCACGAATCGAATGTGCTCCTAAATTTGGTTGTTGTTTCAGGAAAATGATACACAAAATAGGTCACAGCGAGATAAGTCATTGACAAAATGTATTTACGTTCTAGTGCACATCAGTGATTCACTCGCACTGAGTATTTTCGTGCAAATGACAATACCGTTACCTATGTTTATTGACTGCGCCCACGCATTTTCAAGAAATGGCTGCGACAGATAACAACGTGTGCTGATTGAAATAGTGGCTGGATGAAATATATTTTTCACTCCTCTTGCTCAAAAACACCCATGTTTCTCCATACCATACCGAATACCATGGTTTTCCAATACCCAAACCAGGCCAAATAATTATTTGCAGATCACGATTTCTTTTCATTTCATTTCACGCCAGGGACTTACACTCAGCGAAATGAAGTTCGCTCGGTGTAATTACACCTTTCATTCATTTGACGACCTTCGTGGCGCGGCGGGCGAGCCGGCTAAGATGCAAAAAGTTGCGGTTGATTCCCGCGGCGGGACAAATGTTTGCATGATCTGAAAATATTTGTAACGGGTCTAGGTGTTATGGTACATTAGCACTCGTAGTTCTTTATACCCACGACATAGGGAACCCTAGTGTGGGTTCAATACTACGTATGTGACTGTTGGGTGTTATGTTATGTTAATTTCCTTAAAGTTTCAGAAATGAATCAGTGACAAACTCATCAATAACACAATGTTACATCACAAAGATGTGTCACATCGCTGGCGCCCAAATTACTCCGGTCTTGGCAGCATCCAACACTCACACTGCCGAGGCACTATAAAATAAATTAATAGGTAGGCAACAGAAGTTCGTTATAATTATTCTTGAAGCGTGAACAGATCTTTGATAAGTGTTAATAGTATTGACTACTTGTATTACTAGTATAGTACCTGACCAAAATTTGCTCGGAAAACTCAGAGAAATGCGTTTGCCTAGAGATGAAACTTAGCTAGAACGATTTTTGCCCTCAACAAGCCATATATAGTGACATTTTATTATTAATGGTATTCTGACATATTTACGAATCTTTTTTTTATTACATTTTAATAATCTTTCAGCAGTAGACTTCTACAGGCTGATGATAATTAATTATTTTTGTTATTTTATTTTTGTTTTATTAATATGTACTTAAAGGAGATGTTTCATCCTGGGCTTGCTCTAAGTACACTACACAGAAAGATATAAAAAAACAGAAAATTTACATAAAAATACAATTATATTAATTTGAAGCATAATACAGCGGTACAAAAATGTTTATTTATGAGTTTTTAAATCTGGTCAACCGATTTTTAGAGCAGCCATGACAGTCGAGTGAATTTGACAACTGATAGTTTTGTTGAGTGTCATTGACGGTCCACAAAACAGGTTTCTTGTGTGATTTTCTTGTGTGTGATTGCTCTCTTTGGCGAAGATAATCTTGAATGTACACTAACACGAAGCAATATTATGGAAAATAAACAATAACAAGTGGTAGAATTGAAATTATCGTGGCTTGGTATCATTTTAGAAAAATTACGACTATACACCACGTACTTTAGCTACCAGACTGACGGAACACATACGGAGTGTGAAGAACCTGGACACGGATAAATCGGCAGTCGCAGAACATGCACGCACACAGGATTCAAGGCATTATATACGGTTTGACAAGACTTCGGTTTTGGCAAGGGAGAAGTTCTTCGTCCCCCGGAAAATTCGTGAGGCGATCGAGATAAACCGGCACCCGAATTTTAACCGAGACCAGGGCTGGGGAATATCTCCTTCTTGGAGACCGGTATTGAACTCCGCGACTGCTGACCGGGACTGTGGCCGAGGTGTTCTGGAATGTGATACAATTAGCACAGTGTGTACGCAGCTTTTTGTCGGTAACGCGATTGACGCGAGCGACGGTGAACGGGTTGCTGCCTCTCCCCCGCCGCCCCCGCCGCCTGCCCCATTGTCCAGTCGGGCTGAACGTGCGGAGCGGCGGAGCCAGGCTAGTTCTCGTCGCACGACCTTTGAGCGTGGTCGCGGTCGGTGCTCATGAGGAAGGACCTCAAAATGGTCAACGAAACGTCAGCAGGAGAATAGTAAAGTACGTGGTGTATAGTCGTAATTTTTCTAAAATAACAAATGGTTTCTATATTGCTTAGCTATATTTATATATACTGTACATAGTGCAGGCCCAAGCTCCATACATTCATGAAACATCTCCTTTCAAATACAATTGTAAATTGTTCCTAAATAAATTAAATGAAATGATAATACATTTCAACAAAATCGTTAGAGCCGTTTTCGAGATTTCAAAACATATTACTTATATTATTATATTTACTTATACAAATATTGCTCATTTAATAGTTTAGGATTATTGTTTGCCGTGGTCAAAGATTTAAATCTTTGGCCGTGGTGTGTCCGGCCTAAGAATAGACCCCTCCTTCTCCTCCCGTGGATATCGTAAAAGCCGACTAAGGAATTACATCAGGGGATGGGTGGGCAGCAGCATCCATCTGAGTACTTATCACCAAACTGTGAATTTACACTTAAAACAAACACTTTACATCTTTTGGGTAAGTTTACTTTAACGTCATCAAATCGTAGGTAAATACTACAAGCTATGTTAAACTTGCCGACTTTTCATGTAAGCTCTTCCATTCCATAGTTAGAAAGGATACTTAGAAGTCGCAAGCGATATTAATTTTCAAAATATCTTCATTCTATGAATTATGAAATTTATTCCATTACTTTAATCTCATGGCAGGTCTTAGGTAAAGTTAATTTGGCAACTAAATCAAAGCTAAAGTAATCTAAAGATAATTTGGAGCTCAAATTGCAGCATTTGACTAGATGAATCTTAATTAATCACATATTTCAGGGATGAGCGCTAAAATTAAGAAGATTTACGTCTTAGCTATGATTCATTATAATATACATACAGCTTATGAAGAAACAGTTGGTTCAGTCTTCAGATTCACTCCGAGCAGGAGAACAATCAATTTCAAAAACATCGTTCCTACTGTTGATCGCTTACAGGGGTCCAAATGAGAAAATGTCCAATGACTAAAACATAAAAAGAAATAAAGTCTGGAGTTAGATTGTTTAATTTTCGTATGTTCTGCTTCATTAACGTCCAGTACGGCCAGCACATTCTGACTAACGTTACCAAGATGCTAGTGAGACGACCGCAAATGTATTGGCCAATGACATCGGGGTAGCTTGAAATCGTTGTTATTTGATTGGTTAATATTTTACATTTAATACAATAGCGCCTACCTATCGTTACTAACGTTAGTCAACCTGTGCTAGCCGAATAGAAAACAAACCAACCCGAAAAATTTAGTTTATATAAAAAAAAACCATAACATTTTTTTTTTAATTAATATCATTTAAAATATTGCAAATTATACCATTTAATTTTAAAAGTCAGCCCTCTTATATTAATATATTTTGTTACCTAATAACTTGCATCATATTGAAAACAAACCGAAATTTCGAGGTAGTTTTGTAGTTTTTTCTATTTACAAAATAATAAATATAATAAAATAAAAGCATTTATTGAGGAACAACAAATATAGAATCATGTATACAGTTTGATACGTTATTGCCTGTAGAATAATGAAAACAGATTATACAGACACCAACGCCTTCCTTCTTTAAAGCAAACAAATGTTATTCTATTGTACATATTTTTGATTAAAGTCAGCCCTCGAAGTTATGATTAAGTATCCATGCATATTTTAATACAAATACTGTACATGATACCACTATAAAAATCAAATCTACGATTGGCATTTTGCTTTCGGCGCAGCCTTAAAGTGGTCACAGTTTCCATGAGTTTACCAGCTGTTCTCCATGTTTGGCTACTCATGTGCTCACGAATTTCATGATAGCCATGCAAAACACACCACGATTTATAGCAGTGGTTGAAGATGATAAGGCACCTCCGTGCTGCGTAATGATATTCCTATACTAAAGTTTTCATATTAAATGTTCTTATTTTAGTTAGCTGTGGTTTGAACATGAATTTAGCATCGAGTTATTTAACTAGGCAGATTTAAGGTGATTCCTCTCGCATGCGGCACGAAATTCAAATTTTATTGCGTTTTTGCTCATCACAGCTCATCAACACTTCTTGAGATAGTAAAAACTGATTTTGCGAAAACTAGGAGACCTTACACACATGTTTTAGTTTATAGTTTCACATATAGATCATTACTTCAGCTACGAATACTCTTCAATGATTTTTACAGTGTTTTTTTGGATTAAAGATATGCGTAGCTTTACTAATGACATTTATGAGATACTATCAGATAAAACATGTGTGCTAGGTCTCCTAGTTTTCGCAAAACCAGTTTTCTTTATCTCAAGAAGTGTTGATTAGCTGTGATTTACAAAAAAACACTATAAAATTTGAATTTCGCGCCACATGCGAGAGGAATCACCTTAAGGCGAGTATTGATCTCAAAAGTAGTATTTTGAATGCCCAGTGTGACGTGACGAGATTAAATAATGCGATGCAAAAAATAGTGTTGGTAAAGTAATAGTTGTAACCGAACAGAATTTTGAAAAAAAAAACTCTTGTTTTGCCAATAATAATCGCTCAAATGACTACATTAAAAAAAGCGTGGAAAGAGTGTGGATTGTAAATTTTTGTATTTAACGTAAATAATTACGAAAAATTATTCTAAGTTAGTTTTAAGTCATACACATTATGATGTTAATGTTAACTTAATGTCCAAAACTTCACCCCTAAGCGAAACCCATCGAAAGCAAAACAGATCAAAATCCAGTAAACAAACTTCAAGACCCTAACGACAGCGTTCGACTAAGTGCCTGGACATTTTAGCCTAATGATGGTATTTCCTAATGGCCAGAACCATTACTGTATGCTGGCTTTACTTTGTCTTAACAGCGTGGACACAATTGCTAGTTATAATGTCTGGTTTGCTGAGCAAATGGGCTTTTCTAAGGCTTAAGTTGTAGACGCTTTAAATAAAAAATAAATAAATAAATAATGCTGGACATTTCACACAACATTATCTAGCCCCAAGCTAAGCAGAGCTTGTGTTATGGGTACCAGATAACTGATATACTTAATACAGTACATTACATATATCGATATTTTTATTATACATAGAAAAATACCCAGAACACCCTGAACAAATATCTGCAAATCGTACAAATATTTGTTCCGAGGCGGGAATCGAACCCGCAACCTCCTTCGTCGCAGTCGAACCTTCGCCCGCCGCGCCACAGAGGTCGTCTTATCGCTTATTATTTTGTGGTCACTTTATTTGTTGTTTGAAGCCATTTAGCTAACAATAAAATATTAAGCACGAATTAGTAAGTTGAAGTGGCAATGGGCAGGTCATATAGCTTGCAGAACTGACAACCGCTGGGGAATAAAGGTTCTCGAGTGACGACCACAAACAGGAAAACGCGGTAGAGGAAGGCCCTTCACTCGATGGAGTAAAGACATTATAAACGTGAGCAAGAAATTGGTGGATGAAGGCGGCTCAACACCGTTCGTCGTGGCATTCTAATGGAGAGGCCTATGTTCAGCAGTGGCCTTCTACAGGCTGATAATGATGACGATGCTTACAATGATATTTCAAATTAAAATTCAAAACAGCATTTTACTCATTGTAGTATTAAGAATCATTTTGAATCGTTTTACAATGATATTTCAAAGTAAAATTCAAAACAGCATTTTACTCATTATAGTCTTAAGAATCATTTTGAATCGTTTATAAATTAAAATGACTTACTCTTGTTCCAACGGGACCATACCTATAAAAATCAGGGCAACAAAAAAAGCTAGGCTTTTTTTTTTATGATCTTTCTTACTACTATATGGTAAAGTCGCATTAATAAGTTCCAGGGCAGTATTGAACTCAAAATGCCCCTTGTACCGTGCGTAGATGATCCGAATGACCTTTTTACTAGTTTGTTTAAGTTGATATGTGAGGAACATAGTGAGATATTTAAGTTAAAAAAATGTAAAGCTAGAGCTAATGTCGGGTTAGCTGATTGGGCTACAACCGGTATTTATAGAAGTAGGAATAAATTATATGAACTCTATGCGGCTAGAGAATCAATGTTGCACGATCCATCGTTTATCTTGTACATAAAGAACTATTCCAAGACCTTCAAAAAAGTTTGTCATGCAGCAAAATCATTGCATTTGAGAAATAAAATAGAAAAATCAGCAAATAAAATTAAGACAACTTGGAAATTAATAAATAATGAAACAGGTAAAACTAAACCTCGTAGTAAACAAATTAATTTAAACGTAAACAATACAACATTATCAAATAATACTGAGGTCGCAAATGCCTTTGATAGTTTTTTCTCTAGTATACCTAATTTTGTGACTCAATCTTTAAAATCAACTGCCTCTGGAGCATCTACTTTATTGGAATTAAGTGTTGATAAGTGTGAGGTCGCGTTTAGTTTCAGATACGTTAATGCCAATGATATTGTTAAGACATTTAAGTCACTTAATATTAAAAATACTGAAGACCTTTGGGGAATATCTACAAAGGTGTTAGGTGTTATAATTATTGATATTGCGCCGTGTATGGCCTACATTTTCAATGGATGTGTTGACGAGGGAGTCTTTCCTGATCTTATGAAACATAGTAAATTAATTCCTTTGTTCAAGTCTGGTAACGAAAAAGATCCAGGTAATTATAGGCCAATTTCTATATTGCCTGCGTTAAGTAAAATCTTCGAGAAACTTATTCTTACTCAGTTATTGTCACACTTTAACCTCCACGGACTTCTTCATAGTCATCAATTTGGATTTACTAAGGGTCGTTCGACAGCCGATGCTGGTACCATGCTCTTAGAACACATATTTGAAGCATGGGAGAACTCGCAGGACGCGATCGGAGTTTTCTGCGACCTGTCCAAAGCAGCTTTTGACTGCATGAGGCATGATACTTTAATTTCCAAGTTAAAACATTATGGCATACAAAATCAGGCAATTAATCTTGTAAATTCTTACTTATCCAATAGGATCCAAAAAGTTGATGTTGGTGGTGAAAGGTCTTCAGGATCGACTATTGTCATGGGGGTGCCACAGGGTTCAATACTAGGCCCTTTTTTATTCCTAGTTTACATTAACGATCTCCCTTTTTTTGTGAAAGACATATGTGACATAGTTCTATTCGCTGACGATACTTCTTTGATTTTCAAAGTTGATAGATCTAAATCTAATTACGATGATATAAATGATTCACTATCGCGTGTTCTTGAGTGGTTCACAGTTAATAATCTTTTGCTTAATGCTAAAAAAACGAAATGCATCAAATTCACATTGCCTAATGTAAAACATTATCCAACTAATATTAAAATAAATGGGGAGACACTTGATCGTGTCAAGTCTACCATTTTCTTAGGGCTTAATATTGATGCAGGGTTGCAGTGGGCACCACAAATTGTGGCTCTTGCTGGTAGACTTAGTTCCGCTGCATATGCAGTTCGTATAATAAGGCAGCTTACTGATGAAGCTACAGCTAGGCTTGTTTATTTTAGCTACTTCCATAGTGTTGTGTCATATGGTATCATACTGTGGGGTAAAGCAGCAGATATCCAAGCTATTTTTGTCTTACAAAAACGGGCAATACGTGCCATTTATAAAATGAAGTCGCGTGACTCCTTGAGGGAGCGTTTCAAAGAAATCAATATTCTTACAGTAATATCGCAATATATCTATGAAATATTATTACATACACATAAACACTTGGATAGTTTTATGATAAAAAGTGACGTGCATGGTATTAACACGAGAAATAAACACAAACTAAATATACCAAAATTTCGATTAAAGAAAGTAAGTGGGTCTTTTATGGGGAATTCTGTACGGTTCTATAATAAACTTCCAGAAGGTGCATTTAAACTTCCTATTCGAAGATTTAAATCCTACATAAAGATGAATCTAATTAAGAAAGCGTATTACACTTTTGATGACTATATTAATGATAAAGCCGCGTGGCCTGATGTCGCTCTGCCCTTCGACTGCTAAAATGGAAATTTGCAATATCTGTACTTACCTATTTACATGTTTGTATTAGATTATTATTTATATGTATAACAAGCGTAGCGTGTGCTGTCTTGCATATTTTTGCTGATGTTTATTTACTTTTGACTACCTTCCTAAGGTTTTTAAGTTCTCATTTACTATGTATCAGCAACTCCTTGCTCCGAGGCACCACACAGGCGCTTCTCACCTAGTGGTAAGACGGACCATTTATGTAAGCCAAGCCGAGTTTGTTGCCTGATTCTTCTAGGCTTGGTCGCGTTGGAACAGGAGTAATTTAATTTTATATAAGACGATTCAAAATGATCCTTGTGATTTCAATGAATAAAGTTCTTTTTGACTTTGACTTTGACTTTGAAGCGTCTGTGTGGTGCCTAACAAATAAAGTGAAGCTGATGCACAGAAAAAGAGAACTTCAAATCATTAAGAACACATTCAACATTTCACATTCAGGCATTATTAGTAGGTACTTAGATAATATTAGTTTTTATTTTTGCAATTTTTTCTGTTCTTTTTGTGTGCACTGACATCTATTTTCCACAAAAAAATACCATTCTCTTCCAGATAACCTTGGTATACACCAAGGTTACCTGCTTTTTAGAATTATGTTCGCCTTTGTACTTCTTTTATGTGCAAAAAATAACTTTTGATCTATCTATCTATCTATTCAAATTGTGAATCCCACTTGGAATTTATAATGATATGTAGGTACATACCAAGTATAAGGTTAATTTGAACTTGACCTTGAACGATTCCTAACCATGACACTGTATGTTAGCGAACTTTTCTAATTATCTACACTACTTCATGCGCACTAGTCTGGTCTGTACGTTTGGGAAATGCCAATAAAATTAGACCAGTTAAAAAAACATGAGAAATCGAAACTAAAATAAAAATGAACGACGCGTCTCTTTTCGAAAAGCTGAAAAAAGTCCTACTTCTCTGCCTAAATTAAACGCATAGTGAGCAAGGAATGTTAGGTGGGTCTAGTCTACGACCCGTATTAATCGTCCAACCTCAACTCTGAGAACGCTTTTGAGAAACATCACGGACAACGCGGCGGGCGAAGGTTCGCCTGCGACGCAGGAGGTTGCGGGTTCGATTCCCACCTCGGAACAAATGTTTTTACAATCTGCAGATATTTGTTCAGGGTGTTCTGGGTATTTTCTATGTATAGTAAAAATATCTATCTATGTAATGTATTGTATTAAGTCTCAGTATTGTATCAGTTATCTAGTATCCATAATACAAGCTCTGCTTAGCTTGGGGCTAGATAATGTTGTGTGAAATGTCCAGCATTTATTTATTTATTATTATTTATTTATCAAAAATTTGATTTTTCTGAATTTTGAAATTGGAACACACTTAAGTTCGTTCTCATAGTCAAGTTCTGTTTATTAAACTGAACGCCCCTCCACCGCTTTTACTTGGCACTTGACACAAGCTAAAAACGGTTGAACGGTCAAACGGTCGGTTCGAAAACGGTCCTTGTGGTTACGGATACTGGAATATTTTATTTTGACGTCATGGATTAGCCGTGCTGTTGCCGTGGTTTGTCCAGTCTAAGAGTAGACCCGTCTTTCTCCTCCCATGGATGTTGTAGAAGCCTTACTAAGGAATTACACAAGGGGATGGGCAGCAGCTTCTGCCTGAGTACTCAACACGAAACTGCGATCACCAATTCGCCTGCCAAGCGTGGTGATTATGGCAAATTCCCCTATCTATCCAGAGACCTCGTCTAGCAGTGGATGTAAACAGGTATGTTGATGATGATAATGATGAATGGAATAGTGGGCTTTCAGTTTTAGTAAGACGCACTGTACCATATTTGTGTGAAGTCAAACTGGGGTAGAAGGAGTGTGACGTTTCTTTTTACGCAGGAATTTAGTATTCCTAGACAGGAAACTAGCAGCACTACTACAGTACTAGGACTACTAGCTTCATTGGCCAGCAAGGAAAGACTTCCCTGCTGGCCAATGTGGGTAAGGTCTTCCTCATCTCTCTCATGTAAATAAGGTTCGTAAATAACATTGATTTAGCAGTTTTGATCTATCAACTCGATTAATTTAGATATATTACAAACCTACACAAGCTATTATCACGCAAAATAAGTAAGTTGAAGTGGCAATGGGCAGGTCATATAGCTCGCAGAATCGTATGAAGGTTCTTGAGTGGCGACCACGAACCGGACGACGGAAGGCCCCGCTTTCGATGGACCAAGCACATTTAATTTTCCTTGTAACATTATTCTATTTACGAGTTACTTAAGTAACGTTCATAATATTTTCATAAAGGAATAGCGCACTTCAGATTTAGCACCCATAAAACTTTTCATAAGCCTTATTCATGTAGAAAGTGGATTACCGGTACTCTTTGCTTACTCATACACGTAGGTGTACGAATAGTTAATAAGCAAGTAGAACTGACACTTGCACTAGTGACGTACTCAAAGCCGTGTTAAAAACCTGCTCACTCGCGCATAGGTATTCTAAGTTTACTAATCAGTGGCGTATGGCGTTGCCACGCTGTCGCGATGTAATTTTTATGTGTACGACATATACTTAAGCAAAAAAACTATAATTGATTGATGTTATGTGTTTGAAATTATCATGCAAGTTTAAGCAATATTTTTAGGGTTCCGTACCTCAAAAGGTACCAACGGAACCATTATAATGACGATGGTATCAATCGTGGTAATCAATTGTATCTACCTACCACAAGTAGTCAAGTTAGAAACTTATAAGTAGGTAGGACAAAATGACGGACGACAACCCTGTTGGTAGCTGTGAGTGAGCGCGGGGGGGGGGAGGTGTTTATCCCGGCGGCATCGGGGCACGCACAAAGAGAGGTACATAAGTGCACTTCTAGAAAGTTTATCCAACATAATTTTTAGAACAAGAACAAATATCTTCCAATACCTTTAGTTAGAGTCGGTGAGTAGAGTGAGGAAATTACTTACGAATTCACTCAGATTCAAAGCACAGCGTGTCTTCATACTAGAGGATATCCGACGCCTATCTGAGTTTTGCAACTGACACGGACAAGGCATTTACGAAAATTGAGGTTCTTAAAGTGTCCACTAGGGGTGTTCATATCGGTATCTCTTCTATACCATACATCTGTCTTAGTTTTTTGTTAAAAACTAGACTCCGATTCAGCAAGCGCCGGCACCGATAGGCTGCGACAACCTGCTTTTTATTTAAATGCGCACTTATATGAGCAAACACGTACAAAATTAATGCCTGCGTTACACAACATGCCGTGAAAAGAAATTAGGTGAAGGGCCTCCTTAGGAGGAAAAACAAGACCATTAGTTAAAGGTGCTACTGCCTACCCTTAATTGCTATCGTTAGCTGCGATATATTGCCGTATGTTTACGACTTGGGCCTTTTTGTTTTGGCACTGCCTTCTTGCAGTCACAATAAATGGCCTTTTACAAGCTTTTTATTATTTAATGCGGGATAATTACCCATGCAGATGCTTGCCTTTATTGAAAATGGTATGATGACAATTAGTCGCTAAAAAGATTAGACAATTAAACAGTGTGGAAATGTAGTATTTTGCCATCATAATAGTTTGACTGAGATAGGTATATAATGACATTTTATCTCTATGTATCTCATTAGTCATTATGTACATTATGCGCCACAGAGGTAGACAATAATGTAGTCATAACAACTACAAGTCAATACAGTTTGATAGTATATGTTTAGAATAAATGTAGATCCTACAAAATGTAAGGCTCCTTGCTGAAGGAGTTCGTCCGGGGAAGTATTACCACCATACCTATTTCTGCCACCAAGCAGTAGTGCTCGCATTGCTGTGTTTTAGTGCAATACCACGTAATGCGCGTCCTAGATGGACGTGACTAAAGAGCTATTTAATTTGTAATAGGCTGGGGTTACCACATGTCACTATAGATGACAATTGGTCACAATTTGGCGACGTATATTATGGCCACTATTAGTTCCGTCATTTATACAAATAAGAAAAAAAACTCAGTCTACGGATTAACTTTTTTGGCTGCTTTGTCAGCTTTAAGTCGTAAAGTTCGAAAAGCTCTTTAAATAAACCTACCACTTTAGATGTACCTGCTTGTAGAAGCTTATAAATGTAACCTCTGAAAAGCCAAACTTCACTATTCCACATTTACATCCGTGCTGATGTCACCGCGGACGTGACACGTCACGCTTATGACGTCACGTACGCGTTGTTCAGTTAAACGTACGTGATATACATTGTATGCAACCATCCATTGTTTTTGAGAGGAAACAGTTATATATTTGAATTCTAGTGCTTTATTGTCTATGGCTGCTTCATGTGCTCAATAACTATCATGGTACCGAGCACTTTTCAATAAAATATATCAGCCTGCAGAAGTCCACTGCTAGACATGGGCCTCATATGCCATGACGAACGGAACATGATGAACTGCCTCCATCCACCGATTTCCTGCTACCTTAATAACATCCTTGATGTTCCTTATTAGGTATAGGTTATTAAAGTTATGGTCCCAGCATACTTCCACTGCTTAGTTATTTAGCGAAATGTGAACAAAAATAACTAATGAAGGTTCTCACCGTTTTGTTAGTAGTAGAACTTCTTGTGAAAGAGTTCGTCCGGGGAAGTACTACTACCGTACCTATTTCTGCCGCCAAGCAGTAGTGTTCGCATTGCTGTGTTTCGGTTTGAAGGGTACGGTTGCCGGTGAAATTACAGGCACATGAGACTTTTCATCTTTATGTCTCAGGGTCGGCAGCGCGCGTGTGTTGCCTCTGGTGTTACAGGCGTTCATAGGCTTCGGTAACTGCTTTCCATCTGGCGGGCCGTAAGCTTGTCTGCTTGCCAAGTAGCATAAAAAAAAAAAAAAAAAAAAAAAAACCATAACGGCCACTCAGATTAAGGAAATTAAATATTTAGCCCTCATACATATTATATATTAGCTGTGGGTATAATACTAGGCTCTTTTCGCAGCCACAAAAGAACAGTTCGGTTAATTTACAATTAAGAGCTTTTCACTTTCGATTAAAAACAAAGTAGTTTCAACTGGCTCGATAGATGGCGCTGATTCAACATTGACTATCAAAAAATTCTAAGATGGTTTACTTTCGTAGTTCGTCGAGGACAATAATGCTTTTGCAATGTAAAGTTTGTGGCATGCAAACACGATGCTACAATTTTTTTTAACAACCCAAATTTCTGTTTGGCTACCCGATTAAACCCTACAAACCTATGGCAAATATACAGTATTGCTACAGCACATACACGGGGTATGTGCTGTACATACACGGGGTACTACCCTCTGTTTAATGAAACACTATTATTGAACTCTGCTGACTAAAGAATAGATTAGAATATTCTTTATTGCACAAAAACAAATAATGTACATAGGCAAACTTTATGCTCGGAAGCATTCTCTACCAGCTAACCTTTGTGTGGTGTGGATTAATTTATCTATGTGGTGCATAATACGTGAAGAAGAATTAGGTTGTACTTTATGTATTTTGGTATAGTTCATGAACCTATCTTATGTATGTTTAGATACATAAGATAGGTCTACATGAACAATACAAGGTATATATGATATAAATTTATAGGACGACCTCTGCGGCGCGGCGGGCAAATAGCCAACTGATATGCAAGAGGTTGCGGGTTCGATTCCTGCTGTGTGACAAATGTTTGTATGATGTGCAAATATTTGTTCCGGGTCTCAGTTTTATGGTACCATGGTACTCGTAGTTCCTGATACCTACGACACAGGGAATCCTAGTGTGGCATCGAGACTATGTATGTGACTGTTGGGTGTTATGTTATGTTGTACCTACTTACAATGCACGTAATAGTATAGGCTATATCTTATAGTGAACCAGCTTTACTCCGGTTTGTTTCCGGTTACATAACCAGAACTTATTCGACCCAAAGTAATTGGCAAAGGACGATACATGAATAATATATATTCAGGACAGTCGGCCCAAAAGAACTTGCCTAATGTTAT
Organism: Epirrita christyi; assembly: GCA_951392215.1. NCBI lineage: Eukaryota > Metazoa > Arthropoda > Insecta > Lepidoptera > Geometridae > Epirrita > Epirrita christyi. Next base: position 13,436,360 of record OX595843.1, on the reverse strand, counting down.
ATTATTTTAGGAGGACTATTTTGTTAATTCATTAGGAGCTTAGATCTTATTAATTGGGTTCGGTTTATCTTTGTTATTTCAGCTTTCAAATAAATGTAACTGAAAATGTAGCTGAAACAAAATAAGAGACTCGGAGAGCTTTTAGTATCGCACTTAGTTTCTAGCCTGTAATAATATTTCTTATAAATAAATATTACATCGTGTCGTAGTGTGTCCGGCCCATGTCCGGCCTGAACATAGACATCTCTTTCCATGGACATCGTAAAAGCTGTCTAAGGGATTACACCAGGTGATGGATATCAACCATATCTACCTTAGTACTCAACACCGATTATGCGATCACGAATAACACCCAACAGTCACATACGTAGTCATGATCCCACACTAGGATTCCCTGTATCGTGGGTATCAGGAACTACGAGTACCATGGTACCACAACACCCAGATACTGTGTAAAGGATCCTCTAAAATACCCGCAATTTTACAATATATTTTGGGATCCTACAAAATAATCGCTAAGATTTGTTTCGCCATCTCTCGGTGATTCTGTTTAATTTCACAGCTATTTTAGTATACCGAATATGAAATCAGTTTGGGTGCTGCTTGGTTTACATAACAATTGTCCCGCTGTGGGAATCGAACCGACACTTCTCGTGTCACAGCTTGCTACTCACCCACCGCGCCACGGATGTCGTCATTGTCGTCGTCAATTGAACAAAATAGTCCATAATTTTTTATCGTATTGATGTACGTTTTTTGTACAATCATGTCTGTGTGAGCCTTGCGGATTACAACTTTTCCGTACTACTGTACTTTAACTTATATTAAAAATGCATTTGGCCATAAACTGGGACGGTCGTTGTCCTCTGTGTCCTTCCCCGCACTCGCCACTCTAACTGCACATCCCAGGATGTAGGAATAGCTTCTGCATCATAACATAACAAGATCTAATCTTGGTATGGCACAGCCCGTACAATATCTGTTGAATGCGCGAAGCAAAGTTCTCTGTTAACTATAAGAATCGGCGTTCGTATTGTTAAATAATTGTTCCTTCTACGGACTTCAGTAAATAATACGCCAAATACTTTATACATATTGTTTACTTTACTAGGTATCATCAGTTTATTATGCTTACGCGACTACTCAGTGCTACGGCTCGAGTCAGAATGGCCGGCTATTACTAATATCAATTTAGGACCCAATAATACTCGTCAATAGTTTTGAAAACGTCCTAAGTACGATTTTGCATTAATAAAATTCAGGAGTATTTTTGAGATCGCTAACAGTCGGCCATCCTGTTACAGGGATGTCCTCATTCCTGGACTCTCGGCCTTCCTAATAAGGGTATGACCACATACCTGGTTACGATTATTTTCTAACATACAATAATAACAAAATAATCCACGTATTCGCCTTGTATAAGCAGATAAAAAACACAATTGAAATTAATTAAGTGAAACATTAATTATTACATTTATAACTTCAATTAAGATAACTAGACCAACTTAATCACTTTTAGGTCTACCTTACATTGTAAACGGACAGCATTTGTTTGCTAAATCGGGACATGGTAGTTCGTTTCGTCATCATTGATCCTGAAGTTTATATTTTAATTTTACCTCGATTCGGGACAATTTCTCATAATATTATCTCCCAAGAAATAGGAATAAAAATAAACTATAGGAATAATTTATGCTATAATAGTAATTGGAATTTTAGGAAAATGCGGAAAATAGTATTTTTTAAACTCTTGAAGTCAGCCCGCGACCATGATTGCTGTAACGCATTCGAAACGTCGGGAATAATAAATAATAAGGTAACACGCGATAAATACCCGTGACAATATAATAAAAATGCGGAAAATGTCGTCGAGAATCAACGCCATTTGGATATATGGATTTTCAAAAACTGGAGTCCGTAAAAGTCCTAAAATAAGTAAATCCTATTATAACATAGAATTCAAGATAAGCCATCAACATGTCCAAGGCATGAATGGAAAAAAAACTATTATTAAATTTATTTTTAGAACATGACATATTTTGCGTATCGGAAACTTGGCTCAGGGATGAGGAGACCAGTGGGTATGTCTTGGATAACAGCGACTATTACCAACCGACCAACCACGCTGTCCACCTAGTTGGACGGTTAGTATTATTTTTCTTAACCGACAAACTATCTAGTTTGTTCGTTAGTAATCTACATTTTTAATCCTAACCGACAAATACGTGATTGTTAGTTCTTACTGTAGGAAAGTGTTTCAACGTGGAAGCACTGTGCTATTATAGCCAAGAAAAGTGTTAAAGCTAAATCTAGGTCAGATATTTGTAAGCGCAGCATTCAAAAAGATTTCAAAATTAGTTGCATTGAAACGAAAAAAGTAATTGTTACTGTTGTATACCATGTGCTGATCTATGCGTGTTTTTGGGCAAACTTGAAATGTGCTTAGACATAGGTACTTGCAATAAAACAAATATACTACCTAAAGATTAATATGTGGGGACTTTAATATTCACATAGCAATCTCAAATGAAAGTAAAAGTGATAACTCGAAGACTAATTAGAATTTTATGGTCTTAAAAAGGAAAATTTACGATATTACGAGATTGACTTAACATACTCAGTCGTGTATTGACAATGTATTTACAAACATAGATGTACCTACTACATGCAGAAGTACTTAATGATATACAAACCGATCATTTTGCACAATGTATAACTATAAATGCTCAAAACCTTAATGTATGTTACACAATGTTAATGTTAATCTGTGTATGTTAATTATGTTAATGTTTAATTAACGTATTTATAAATAGCTTCTTTTGTATATATTACTGTTTAAAATTTAAAATATTTTTATCACTTAAAAGCCTCTAGTGGGGTTTTTGTTTTGTCTAATTCTGTTAGCTAATTTGTGGATAATGCAGTGGGCTACAATATAGTTAAGCTTAACTTTATAATCCTTCTATAACCTAATATTTTATATTGTAGCTGTTTATTGTCCCTGAATAAATAAATAAAACGAGGAATTCAATGGTAATGTCAAAAAGAGGATAACTAATAATAATTCTATGGAACTTCTCAAATCTGCTATTAACAATGAGTTCCTAAATTGTGAAATAACGAGTTTCAGCGATTTCTTTTCGTCGTTTTTAAGGGTATTAAATAGTGTTATGCCAGTGAAAACTATTTGTAAAAGAGAGAGGAAGTCTTTCAATGATTGGGCAACAGTAAACTTAAGAACATCTCAAAGCTATATGAAACATCTGTTCTATCTTTTATCAATAACTTAACGATGAATGTTTGAGAATTTATATTAGACTTTGCTGTACAATCTTTAAAAAATGCTGTCTAGTGGCTAAAAGAACTGACATTCATAATAAAATTGTGACTTTGAATAATGTAATTAAAACAACATGGAATATAGTAAAAAGTGAAACTGGAAAAGTTCAACAAATAGCAATTGTATATAAATTAAGCAAGTTTTAATAATTAAATACTTTCCTCTGCCACTGACATTGCCTGTCATTTTAATGACTGTTTCACTCAAATAGCAATGAAACTAACAAGAGATCTCATGAGTTCAGAAATTGAGACTATGAAATTATGTTAATACATTTACACCATCAACTACAAATACGTTTGTGCTTAAGGGTATTACACAAACTTGTATTGTAAAAATAATTGACCAATTAAAATGTAAAAACTCATGCAATCTGTGGGATGTTTCAATGTTGCTAATAAAAAAGCTAAGGGACGTTATAGCTTCGCCCTTAGCACTAGTTTTAAATAACTGTATAAATAGTTGTAGCTTCCCTGACGTGCTTAAATTAGCAAAAGTAATTCCCTTGTTCAAGAAAGGCTCTCATTCCTACTCCAATAACTACCAACCCATATGTTTTCTGCCTTTCTTTAGTAAAATCTTTGAGAAATATATTGCCAATGAAATTTATTCTTTCATAAAATCTTACAACATCCTAAATTGTAGACAGTTTGCTTTCCAAAAACATAAGAGCACTAGTAACGCAATAGCTTCTCTATTAGAAAGAGTATTATGGGACTTGGATAGCTCGAAAAGCACATAAATGGCCTTTTTTTTGTGACCTATCAAAGGCTTTTGATTGTGTTTCCCATAAGATTATTCTGCGAAAGCTGGAGTAATACGGTGTTCGGGAAAGGGAACTATCTATTATATCGTCCTACTTAGAAAACAGATAGCAAATATTAGAATGTAACGAACACAAATCAAAGTCGAACAACATTGAAATGGAAGTTCCACAGGGTTCTATCCTAGGGCCTTTGTTGTTTATACTTTATATAAATGATTTGGTGGTTTGTGTGGAGAATGAAAAGGTTTTAGTCCTCTTTGCTGATGACACAACTGTAATAGTAAGTGATTACATTAAGGATAATGTTTGAGTTAAGTTAGATATTTGAATTGGTAACATAAAAATTGGTTCAGTGCAAATAACCTGTTATTAAATGTAGACCAAACGAATATTGTAAGATTCTTTTAAGGAAATGGGCATAGCAATTATATAGTTAAAAATACAAAAACATTTTATGAATACTATTGATAACGTTAAATTGTTTTGGGTATAATTATTGACAGTAAATTAATTTGGAGTAAACATATTGATACTCTCGTCGGAAGACTGAGATCAGCGGTTTATGCAATTAAAACTACCTATTAGACAAATAAGTGACATCTGATCAGCAAAAATGGTTTATCATGCGTATTTTCATTCAGTTATGTTATATGGTATTTTAGCTTGGGGAAACGCCTCCCAGAATCCAGAATAATTATAATACAAAAAAAAGAGAGCTCTACATTCTATTTTGCAAATGAAGAATGTAGAATCGTGCAGAGATAAATTTAAGCAACTAGGAATAATTACAATGACAGGAAAGTATTATATCCCAAACCTTATGTATGCTAAATTCAATATTGAAAATTATAAATTAAATAGAGACTGTCACGGATATAACACAAGATGTAAAAATAATATACACAAACCAAAACATAGACTTGCCAAATTGGGTAATAGTTATTTATGCATAAGCATTAAGTTGTTTAACAAACTCGCACATGATCTGCGAAATTTAGATCATACAGACTTCAGCACTCAAGTGAGAAGGTTGTTAAAAGACAAATCATAATATACTCTTGACGAAGCTTTTGCTGATGAATTTCAAACAAAATGTCTAACATAAGTTTAAAATCTCTTCTATACCTTATTGTATTTAGATGTTATCAACTGTTTAATCCTGTGTATGCATGCACCAAATGTTTGTAAAATTTTGACATAAACAAGTTTACTTTTGTACCTTCTGGAATAAAAATATATTGATATGAATTGACTGTGTGCCACCATTGGGTTGCGATTCACTGGAACAATTTTGCAGACAACTACCGTTTGCCACCCTCGGGACACGGCCTGTTGTCTGATGGATACTGTCAACTACCGTTTGCCACCTTCGGGACACGGCCTGTTGTCTGATTGATACTGTCAACTACCGTTTGCCACCTTCGGGACACGGCCTGTTGTCTGATTGATACTGTCAACTACCGTTTGCCACCTTCGGGACACGGCCTGTTGTCTGATTGATACTGTCAACTACCGTTTGCCACCTTCGGGACACGGCCTGTTGTCTGATTGATACTGTCAACTACCGTTTGCCACCTTCGGGACACGGCCTGTTGTCTGATTGATACTGTCACCTACCGTTTGCCATCTTTGGGACACGGCCTGTTGTCTGATTGATACTGTCAACTACCGTTTGGCGCCTTTGGGGCACGGCCTGTTGTCTGATTGATACTGTCACCTACCGTTTGCCATCTTTGGGACACGGCCTGTTGTCTGATTGATACTATCAACTACCGTTTGCCATCTTCGGGACACGGCCTGTTGTCTGATTGATACTATCAGTTACCGTTTTCTACCTTCGGGACACAGCTTTTTCATTGATTGATACCGGGAACCTCCGTTTGCCACCTTTGGGACACGGCCTGTTGTCTATCCAATTTTTGTCGGACATCATTATCAGTCTCAGTCCACCATCATTAGATTGCATAGGCACCTAAGCATTTTGGATGATCTCTTGGATCTCTTCCTCTTACCAGCGCTTAAACGCGTTCTTTTACGAGACTGTATCGTTCAGTTTCAGTGACACTAGAAGAAGTGTCACTGGAGGAACAACCAACCTTCAATCTTCATCTAAAATAAATAAGTTTGAAATATTAGGGGTGGTACATTGGTTCTCAACCAGGAACAGGAATAGGCTACGTACTCTAACTTCTAAGCCACAGGCTCAAGAAGTCAGAAAAGTCTCCTTATAGTTGTCACCATATTTAGTAAGTTGCCAGATGTGATAAAAGATGCAAAAACCGACACGCCGTATTCAGGAATAAACTGAAACAGTATTTAATAAGACTAGCCTTCTATGCGGTCAGTGAATTCGTAGAAGATAACTCATAATGTAAATATAAATAAGTTTGTGCTTAGTGTATAAATTATTTCATTTACCTTATTTTACCTTATTAGTGTGTACCTTACACTACTTACTGGACTTGTAAAATAACATTTTACCAATAAATAATCTGTATCTGTACTATCTGAGCTCGAAGTGCTAACAAAGCTCATTGATGTAGACGACAGCGAGTGTTTCCGAGAACTGCCCCTATGACGCCGACAGCGACCGTTACGAGTGTCATCTCTATGGCGTCGCTTTGAGGCACGTTGATCATTTTCAGCATCGGAAGAAATACCTACTGTCTGAAACAATGGAGTCATTGGCGCCGTGAACGACTACGCCAAGTGTCACGTTTTCAAGTGGATCTCCTTTGAGACCTTGTCTCTGACCGTCTTCAGCGTCCAGCATTTCTAGTGCGGACCGGGTTTCTGGCAGTTCTGTCTCTTCTGCTACCAGCATCTTGTATTGGCGGAGTGTGTGATCTGTCCGACATGACTCAGACAGAACTATTGATACGAGGTGGCTAATTGGTGGAGACTAACAGTTAGGTAGGTTTAAGCAGTTGGAGTGTAGGCAGAGAACAAAAATAAAATAAAAAGTGTTTGTTATCAATAAAATCAAAATGATGCATTGCAATTCATACGATCATACACCTTTGAATATTTTTTTGTATCTGGGCTTAGAATGAATACCAGATATCACCTGATAGAATTCTATTACCTTAGACGAAGCACGTACCTATGTCATATTTGTTGTTGCTTGTTACTAGTATTATTAGAAAAGCCATAAGTTGATACAGTAGGGTATATAGGCAAGATAGTATGATGTACTAGGGCCGATATACAGTGACCATGCGCAAGTGAGTGCCTGCCAGGTCACCAGAATAATGACGGGACACAGTTACTAACAAACGGAACCTGCTGCGCCATCCCTTTATTTTCCGTACGTAACATGCCACCCCTGTTATTTGTTAGTTAGCGGTTGACGTTTTAAAACATGTCTAGCACCCCAGGGTGATTATTCGCTAAAACTTAAGAGATTCCTTATCAATAACGTGTGACGTCACCCACATGATTCAGCGATGATTCCACGCTGATATCGTAACGAGCCCGCGTTATGTTACGTTTGGTCATAGCGAATAAGGGGGCTGGACGACTCCTATTCCATAAGACCAAGTATGTAAATGGAACATAAAATACTACATTTATAAATCAGTTAGAGACCCTAACTAAGCACAATAAAATAAACTTGTGATGTAGGTAGGTTTTAGGCAGCAGTAGACAAACAAACACATCGCCTAAACTACCCACGCTATCGCCATCAGATTTATTTTCGAATGTTTGTTTACGTGTTTTTGTTTTAAAATGACTCCTAGCCTAACAGCTAGGTGAAAGATATGAACAAAGAAGCGATCAATGTAAAACAATAAACACAATTAAGCAATCAAGTAAGTAATAGATAACAAAAAAATAAGTGGTAGGTTAGGTACATACCAAAGGGCTTTCTCCAACGTTCATCCCACTTCTGATGTTAAATAATTGTTCCTTCTACGGACTTCAGTAAATAATACGCCAAATACTTTATACATATTGTTTACTTTACTAGGTATCATCAGTTTATTATGCTTACGCGACTACTCAGTGCTACGGCTCGAGTCAGAATGGCCGGCTATTACTAATATCAATTTAGGACCCAATAATACTCGTCAATAGTTTTGAAAACGTCCTAAGTACGATTTTGCATTAATAAAATTCAGGAGTATTTTTGAGATCGCTAACAGTATGTTTTTTGGGTGAGTATATATATGATTGATGGGTGTTTGTTCGACGATAACTTCCAAACCATTGATCAAATCTACATGAAATTTGGTAAGTAGGTTGGTGATAGAAATACAATTTTCAAGTTTGTTTTATGAGCTGAATCGGTAAAGGATTCGTTGAGGTAGGTGCGAATTCGCAAATATATAAACATCGTGTGTTCTCAGTTCGGCACAGCCAGTACAATATTTGTTGAATGAGCGAAGCGAAATTTGTCTGTTAACTAGATTTTTGTCTGTTAATCGGCGTTTGTATGTGTGGTTGATACATACTCACCAACTTCCAAACCGTTGATCCAATCCCCATGAAACTTGGTAGATAGGTTGGTGATACAAATAGAATTGGCATGTTTGGTATGATGAGCATAATCGATAAAGGAATCGTCAAGATAGGCGTGAATTAGCGAATATCGAAACATCGCAAGTTCTCGGTTCTGGCGAACTACTAATGAGGGCATTTCAATTTCGATAAAAAAAAAAGTAGTTCATATTGGTTCGATAGATGGCGTTGACTCAACTGTAGCTGACAAGATTGTCAAATGCATTATCTGTGGTTTACGCGTACTAAGCTATTATCTAATTAATCTGTGACTATAAGTCACGATATTCTGTTTGTGTCTGCTTCTTGAGAGTGTGCTTGTGATTTCGTGGTGTTTTTATAAGTAAGCAAAAATAAATACCACGAAACGAAAATATATCCACGTTGTTGATGTTGACATTTAACTTTATTTTGACACTTGACAGCAACGTAACAGAGCAGCGCCATCTATTTTCAACGCTGAAAGCATGATTTGAAACGCCCGTGAAAATCCCTCATTATAAACATGTGGCTAGATTTTTCATCGTGCAAAAACCATGCATCGTCGTGTTATTTGTGTAGTAATGTGTTATTCAAGTGATGGAGTACAGTGAACTCTGATTGCGCTGCCAGCTGGCATGGTTTCTACAATTGATAAGGTGCATTAAAGTTTTATTGCACGGAGACACGCGTATTTCTATGAATAGCTACTGAGTCATAGATTGCAAAGCTAGCAACAGAAATGTCTAGCTGTCTGCAAATATTTGTTTCGGGTCTGGGTGTTATGGTACCATGGCACTCGTAGTTTCTGATATCTACGACACAGGGCATCTTACTCTGGGGTAAGGACTACGCATGTGACTGTTGGGTGTTTTGTTATGTCATCAACAGGCAAACGTCGTCTGCTGGAAGACTCCCCAAAGACTAAGGGGACTACCAATCCAACTGCCAAGCGTGGTGATTATGGTGATTACCCTTATTCTATGAGGGAGGCCTCATCTAGCCGTGGACTTCTACCGGCTGATGAAGAAGAAATATAAAATATTACTTTACCCACATTAATTCTGTCATCAAATCTACATAAATTCAGCTTTCCAAAGCCAACTTTTGCAAACAATAACCAAGAATGCGTGGGTGGACGTCATGTGATCCTTTTCTTCCAATTTAAAACACATTTATTATTTAAAGTGTGCTAAAAAGATTATGCTGACAGTTTACTTTTTAAATTCAAAGCAATTAGTGTGCTGAAAATACGACTTGATGACATTTTGAAATTGGGACATTACTTTTTATGGACTTTTTCTTTATAATTTCAAGTCTTTGCCAGTAAATCGCAATTTGTATCAATTTAAAAGTATTTATCTGAAAAGTATTTTTTATTTATTTGAGAAATTTCATCTTCGGGGGGTGTCTCATCTTAATTAAGGGTTTTTAAAGTAGGCATTAAGTACTATATATACCTACTTACCTTATGCCCGTTTTCACAAAACTATTCTTATTTTACGGGACATTTAAAATGCATGTGAAATTGTCAGATTTTTGAAAACCTATCAAATTTCACAATCATTAGGTGTCTCATAAGCGTTAGGTGGTCCATAAGTGATTGATGAAAGTAAACATAAGTCTATGTATGATCATGCAAAATATCTATGAACCCCGCACTACTTAAGAGGGCACTATACTACAATTTAGGCTTCCTCTTTAACGCACGCGATAACCCGCGCGCCAACTCGCTCGCGCTAGCGAGTGTCATGCACAAAAATGTAGTTTTAAGTTTATAAGTGCGAAAAAAAGTATTTATCCAAAATCTGGTTTTAGCATAAGAATACATAGTTATTTCCTACTTGTTGTAGTAAAATTTATCTTAAAACACCGTAGGGTTCCTGAGATCTCATTCAAAATGTGTGCGAAACAAGGTTTTTTTCATTAAATAAAACTATTGAGTTTTTTTTACATATCCTGTTTTCAACTTTACACAATAAATGCAAAAATATAAAATTTTCATATTCCAAAATATTGAACTCTTAGAACCCGTAGATACTGAGTTCTAGATCGATTTTCTTTGGCAAAATCACATATCAATAAATGGTAGACTATTCAGTATAACATGGACCACCCTGTAATAATTCGAGTATCAGTTGTGGGGCCATGTTATTAGTGGTAATCTCTACTAGGTATAGGTTACTGTTACTAGGTACCATAATTTACTATGTTTCTTTTTTGTCCGTACATTTCACTATCTCATCTTCTTTTTATCTTTCCTCCAGGTGTATCACACAACCGGTCCTACCTCTTGTTCCGTCAGGGTCACAGAGTGTCGGCCCCTGTGCGACAGTTCGCCGAGTCAGGTCGATCGGAGGCGCTCGGCTCGGCCCCTGGCACAATGGACGTGTTTGGTGCCCCACCGGTGGGACAAGGTGTGGGGAGGACAGAGGCGGAGTTCTATGTAGACGGAAATCATTCAAGAGTGAGTATCTTTGCTATACTCTGATTTTTAATCTTAGATATTTATTGTAAACAAAGGGGATACCAGAGCAAAAAATATACGTTGAGGTAGTAGGTTACTAAATTTGCCCAAAAAAATAGGTAGGATTCTTTGCTAGCCAAAATCCAATAGAATATAAAATCAGTACATATTTTAAGATACTGGTAGCACATTTAGATACACATATGATACACATACATGACACATACGCACATACTGGCATATCTTGACATTTCTTTTTTTCCAAAAAATATCTAAGATTAAAAATTAGAGTATAGTGTATCCATGGGAACCACCATGCATACACCATCCATCCATGGTGCTCATCATCATTTTCATAAGCCTATCCACTTCCGGACATATGATAATGATAATGATATTGATAATGATAATTATAATGATAAACTTTATTGTTCTTTTGACACTGGCATGCACTCAGAAACGTCAAAAACATAGACCTTCCCATAGAATGGGGAACGGTCTTAAGACGCCATAATCCACGGACATCCTGCGACCTTTAAAAATATCTTCATGGGGCAGACGTATCCAAACCACCTTAACTCTACTGCCACCCCTACGCCCTTCACCCCACCTCGTGAAATATCTCTACGAGGCTCTACGAGGCTCTACGAGGCTCTACGAACGTCTACAAGCTGGTCTAGGCTAGTGGAGACCGATCTAGTCTGTTAATATTAGAATGTTATGTAAACAACTATGTTGTTTCATTAGCCGTGGTGTATCTGGCCTAAGAAGAGAACCCTCCGTCTCCTCCCGTGGATGTCGTAAATGTCGACTAAGGGATTCCACCAGGGAATGGGCAGCAGCATCCACCTGAGTAACTAAACTGACCAAACTGCGATCACCAATCCTCCTGCCAAGCGTGGTTATTATGGCAAATCCTCCCCCCCCCCTGCATACTATGAGGGAGGCTTTGTTCAACAGTGGACGTTTAACGTGTAATGAAGACGGAGAAGGACAATTAAGTAATTGGTATCAAGTTGGAATAAATAATTTTGAATTTTACGTAGACGGTCACTGGACATGGCCTCCCAAATAGAATGCAATGGAGGGATTTGTCACAAGGACTCTTGGCATGTGGATTGGAGATTGCAATATTGTTGTTCAAGTACTCCCGTGGGTGTTGCTACCTACCCCTCAGTATAAACCCTTAGCTTTTAAAACATCTACGGGGGCTTACGGAGGGATCTATTAGGCCGGACGTACTATCAGTTGTTGTAATACGATACGTCTTCCCTTCATATATTTTTTTTTAATATACTTTGTGGTTTGATTCTTGCTTACTTACTGAATTAGGGTGATTAAGGCTGACTTCTATCGAACGTTTCATCATTACCTTAAGACGCTATAGGTTCAACGAAAATTTTTGTATGAACTAAAGAAGGCGAGTGCTCGCTCTGATACCTTGGTTTTGTGTATTAAATAATGACATAAAAATTCCCTTTAAAGTTTTGTTAGATTTTAATGATGAATTCACTAACCCTATTTATAACTTATAAGTTACCAAATGTTCCAAAAAATAAAATGGGTAAAAAGTTAGTCTAAAATTAGATTTCAATTTTAAAAAGGTAATAAAGGAGGTATCTTTGTTTATTTTTTTTATCGAGTGGAGTAATTCAAATTTTGTACTGAATTAATGATTTCACTAGATAAAAAGCTTAATAATACGATATAAATTTTTTCTTTTAACTTTAATAACTCAATCAAAAACTTAAATATTCTAGAGCTCATCAAAGGCATTTTGTGAAGCTATAGCGTCTTAATTCATGGCAAACCCCTGTAAACAAACTGACAAGTGAAATTAGTCGTAACTGCCAATAAAATAGAAACACGATCGCGCCGATAACACTTCCCCTTTTATTACTCGATTTGAATCGACATTTTTTTAGGGTTCTCCGTAACCGTAATACAAACAGTAAAAAAACCATCCAGAAAATGACAGTAGAGCCATGCTTATTAACACTTTTTGACGTATGAGTGCAACGTCTATCAAGTTCTATCAATGAAAATTATACTACAACTACACGGCAACGCAGTATACTGCAATGACCCCCTCATTGCAGTGTGCTGCGTTGCTGTTTAGTTGTAGTTTTCACGGCCGTTTCAAATCATGCTTTCAGCAATGAAAATAGATGGCGCTGCTCTGTAACTTAGCTGTCAAGTGTCAAAATAAATTGAAATGTCAAAATCGACAACGTAGAAATAATTTTCGTTTCGTGGTATTTATTTTTGCCTATCTAAAAATACCACGAAATCACTAGCGCACACTCAAGAAGCAAACACAAACAGAATACATGACTAATAGCTATGTACGCGTGTACCACAGATAATACATTTGACTATCTTGACAGCTAGAGTGGACTCAGCGCGATCTATGGAACCAATGTGAACTACTTTTTTTTATCGAAGATGAAAATCCCTCATTAGTTACTTGAACATGACAGAATTCTAAGCCGTCATTTTTCCAGCCTACAATAATAAATACGTAATTTTATCGAGTCCTTCGTCAACTCGTCTAATTAAACTCGCATAATGTATTGCAAGTTGACAAAATGTTTCATTCAAATGCAATTATTTTTTCCTAACTTGGTTTACTTTGCCCTGCTCTCTTAGATAATTTCCCTTAATTAATGCCTAAATGTCTGTTAAATTCATTTTGTCTGAAGACTATAAATGTATCAAATTAAAAAAGCAGTCTTCAAAAACAATTTATTTGTTCATTTTGAACAACCTAATTTTTCATGTTACGGAACACCAGCTCTCCAATGGGCGAGCCCTACTTCATTGGGCCGGGTTTTTATCGAAGTACCTACCTAGAAATTGACGTACCGTAATTACTGTTTGCTCTCTGGGGCATTAATTAGTGATGAAATACGATATTTTCGCCCATTGTTTGCGAGGGAAGCAGGTTCGAATCCAGGATTCCTGCGTGGGGGAGACGAAAAATCTTACCGTTTGCTATTTGTTCACGTGCAAACACTCGTATGATAACTTTTCAAACTGATTTTCTGTCCGTATTATTTAAAATTTGACTTATAAGGATAAGCCAAGGGGTAGACAGGGTTTCCTAGGATATGTTTACAATCCTGAAAGGAAGATATTCTACGCATAATACTAAATAACTTGTGTTCTACGACTTTTTCGATTTAGAAAAAAGGGAGAAATAACAATAAGCCGAATCTAATTAATATTATGTTTAAATTTGGAACAAAAATTACACCTGTATACTAAACTAAAACTGTGCATAAAAACAAAGAATGTAAAATGCTATAAATTTATACCATAGGAACAAACCCATGTGGTATTCAAAATTGTATTAACTAAAAATAGTTTAAATTTAAGCAAAACTTATTTCAATAATAAGCTTAAAAGTACAATCAGCAGTCTTAAAGCTTAGAATCAATCTCTTCCAGACAACCATTGGATGGAGAAGGTTCCATGAAATTGTATTGATAAGGCAGCAAATATAATATTATATAATATAAGTGGTTTAAGACGTAGCTGTGACTTTTTGACTTTGACTTTGAGATGAGCAGCAGTATACCCCTGTGTACTCAACTGATCACCAATCCACCTGCCAAGCATGGTGACTATGGCTTAATCACCCCATTACACTCTATGGGGGAGGTCTTGTCCTTAATGCTGCTGTTAGTGATTTTAAATTTTCAAAGGTTTTCGGGGGCGATTTGAAGCCCCTGACACTCATGAGCCTTCCTGGTTACGAGCCTGTAGAAGCTATATTTGCAGTTCGATTGACTTTGTTATTGTATCCAACTCTTGTTTTGAATTTAATTGGCAAAATTAATGTGGTTGAACAGTTATTATGTGTGATTAAAATTGTAATTAGCTCCGAAAGTTTATGATTAATAAAACTGGGTTTATGTGGAATATTAAATGGTTTACCGGCTTTAAATTCAAATTATTTTGGGTAATTAACTACTTTTATCAATTAAAACATCAGTATTCGTACAAGTAAATTCATAATTTGGTTTAATTTCCTAGTACTAAAATAAATATTTGATATTCAGTTAATTTTATACAAAATTGGCAGAAGCCCGCGACTTTGTCCGCGTTAAAAACTGATACGTGACCGTACATATTGTAAATAGCTGTTGCCCGCGACTTCATCTGTATGGAAGAAGATAATTTGTACAACCCCTAAAAACAACTACACACCCCTACAAACCTCTAAAACCCCTAAAACCCCTACAAATCCCTACAAACTCCTATAACTTCTACAAACTCCTACAACTTCAAACCCCTAAAAACTCAACATCACTACCTACACCTACGACCCCTTTAAGTAAGTACTTTTTCATTCCATTTTAACCCCATCTCCCCAAAATTTTCTTTCTTAGTTTCTATTTACTACTTTTTCTGGTGCCATGTAGTAGTGGTAGTTACCATGAGGTCACATGCAGTTCCGTCATATACTCAAATCAAAAAAGCATTAGTGTTTTAGAAAAAAAGGCTCACGGATTCGTGTAACTATTGTAAAATTAATTAAACTACTGACTTTGAGACGTCTGCTCGTGACCGACGTACTAATTAGACTTGAGACTTTAAAACATTACCTGCAACTGACTTGTTTTGCTTCAGACTTAAAAGAGATCTTAAAAAGTTTTTAGGAAAGTTATCTTAACTTTCCTATTAGATTCTTTTCATGTTTCTTGAATCAGGTTTTTTAAATAGCAGCTCGAAAGAATGTAGTTACTATATTTTTGTTTGTTTGCATACCGATAGGTTTTGAAAACGTGTCAGATTTCAAAACCTATCGGTGAGTATCCAGCTTAAGAATATATCTCTCTACCTTCTTCCGTGGATGCCGTAAAAGTCTACTAAGGGATAACAACACTACAAGCAGCAGCATCCACCTGAGTGCTTAACAACAATACTGCTATTACCAATCCGCCAAGCAATGAGGCAATGAGGCCTCAACTAGCAGCGAACGTCAACCGACTGAGGATGAATTAAAAAAACTGATAGCGGTCTGGTCAGGTCTTAAAATTCGCATTATGGCGTCATCTTTATCAGCAACCTAGGGAACAGGGATGACTAGAAGTTCCTACATTACATCTGTTCACTCGCTTCTTAAATGTGGTGTACCTATATACCTGTGGGGTCGAACTGCTGACTGGTATAGCGAGTATTCAGAATGCAGAAGCGTTCACATAATGGTTCGCGGCTGTGCGAGCCATTATGTGAACTTCATGTGACACTTCTGCTCATCCAATCTTTAGGTCCTTAAATATCATAACGGTACCCGCCTTTGTCTTCTTCCACGCATTCGTTTATGCACGCAATCACCTAAATGAGTACTCGAGACTTGAGAACGGCCACATATATTCGAAACGCGCAAAGACTGCAGATAATTCGGTGGCAATAAACAACATCCAAAAAACTCAGGTGCATCTCCACCTGTTGAGGTTTTCTCTAGTGATTACAGTATGGGATTCTTCAAAAAAGGCGTTTTAAAATTCTTAAGGAGTTGGCGCGTTTGATGCCTCTCGTATTTTAGGCGTCCATAGGCTGCGGTAACTACTTTCGATCAGGTGGGGCCATATGCTTGTTTCCTTACCAAGTAGAAATAAAAACTGGTACATGTGATGGTGCTGGCGGTCTACAACCGTCTCCCAGGCACTGTAAACTATGAACTAACCCCTACTTAGATTTAGCCTCTATAGTCTGCTATAAACTTCTAAGCTCGTTTTTTTTATTACAGGTTTCCGTAATGGCAAGGATGATACCCTCTCCAGATTGGTTCATAGGTGTGGACAGTTTTGACCTCTGCGTTGACGGTAACTGGCTTGACAGCATCACGATTGAGGTACGTACTACGTCTTCCAGTTAAACTAGTTCTCAGTATAATACGATCGCGATACTTGAGATTGTATATCCTCATAGGAATTTACCCGCAGATTAACCTGAACTTGAGCCTACAGCTTTAAGGTTTCAGCTTAGCATAATCTACCTTCCGTTTAATGTTTATAATCAACATTTTGACCTACCTAATGTATACTAAATTATTGCTAAGTAGGTTTTTTCCGCTTGAACTTACCTCCGTCTAATTAGAGCTGTGATAGTCTCAGGAGCCATGGTAGTCTCGGCCTAAGAAAAGGACTCCTTCAACTCATATGGATGTCGTAAAAGGCGACTAAGGGATTACGCTAGGGGATGGGATGGATAAATAAATGAAGCTATAATATATAATCTGTTGTGGTGTGTCCGGCCTAAAAATAGCGCGTCTCCTCCCGTGGAAGTCGTAAAGCCGACTAAGGAATTATACAGCATTAGGCAGCAGCATCCACCTGAGTACTAAATACCAGATGATCGCGCCCTCTCTCACATAGTGATGCGTTGATCGATTGTCAATGACAAGTATATATTATGATAATCAGCACTAGAACTTCCCTAGCGCGACATTGATTTACTGATCCGTTTGCCACGAGCGTTGGTATTTAGTGTCTAATTTTTCACCAACCTTACTATTCCCAGGTGGATCCAATGGATGCGGGAACAGACAACGGCTTCACGTTCACAGCGCCAAATTGGCCGACGGCACCGCAGGGGCAGGCATATCGTATCACTTCGATGTACCCCTCCCACCCCGCTGGTTCCTTCTTCTACCCACACCTAAAGAGACTGCCGCCTATAGCTACGTTTCAGTTTATAAAGGTACAGAGATTATATATTACGGAACTAAAAAAAAACTGGTTCTTTGTTTCAAAAATCTAGATAACCTCGTACCTGGATTAGTCTTATTCAAATATATTCACACAAAAATATGAAGGACTGAGCCTCGATTCTCTTTAATATTGAAAATTTAATTCACAATCTAATCTCATATCAGTCAAGTGTCTCGTCTGTCACTGCGTGCGTAGACGGAGTAACTGTTAAATCTTTCTTAAATAATCTTAGCATGTATACGTTATCTTTTTCACTCTAACGAACGCTTTTGTAAGAGACAGAAAGGTTCATCGTCAAAAGATGACTGAGATGAGATTATATTGTAAATTGAATGTCGAATTACCTTCCGATAAAATAAAATACGGTTACTAGAATTGCCTTCTAGACCAGAAGTTTTAAATAAATGGGTAACTACGGTTTTTCTTTCTGTCTGGCTCTAGTTTCCTTTTAATTTAAAATCTACAAGTCAGATCTTCATACAATTTTGTAGACATAATTGGATAAAACTTGTCAAAGTACGAGCTTAATTAGATTTTTGAAACAGTTAACCAGAAACAATTAAGAGACAGTTGAAAAGTAATTCATTCGAAAAGTTCAAGGATGTGCACGGCGAACCTTAATAACTTACAATAAAAAAAATTAAGAACACATATGAAGTTTATACAAAGATTTAACTATACTCTGATTTTTAATCTTATACAATTTGTGTTAACAAAGAAATGTCACACAGTGGCATATCTTGACATTTGTCTGTTTACAAAAATTTACATAAAAATCAGAGTATAAAAGAGAAAATTTGGACTACGTATAGAGAAATTGATCATAGAACAGAATATTCACAAACCAAAATAAAACTAAAGATATCAGTGCATAAAAAAACAGTCCTTAGATAAAACACAATAATACTACTTATTATACTTATTACTATAATACTTGCAATAAGCATTATAATTGCTTAATCGATGAAATATGTTTACTTACCTGATTTGTTACTTCACCAGCTCCGCGAATACGAACTGTCCGAAGTGTTCCACCGGAGCAGCGACGACCGAAGATACGACGTCCTCCAACTCGACAAACTAAGCCACAACAAGATAGACGTGATGGACGGAAACCGCGCTCTGTCTGTAGCTGAGGAGGCGGAGAGAGCAGAGCAGGCACCCAGCATCTATTCTGAGGGGTCCTTGACGATGCCTGATAGCTCTTACTCTTATTATTCTATGTGAGTGTTTTTGTAGGGTACCAAACGGGACACTTGTTAGCAGTAAAACTTTTTGTGAAAGAGTTCGTCCTGGGAAGTACTACCATCGTACCTATTTCTGCCACCAAGCAGTA
Source organism: Epirrita christyi (assembly GCA_951392215.1). Taxonomy (NCBI): domain Eukaryota; kingdom Metazoa; phylum Arthropoda; class Insecta; order Lepidoptera; family Geometridae; genus Epirrita; species Epirrita christyi. Next base: position 13,417,250 of record OX595843.1, on the reverse strand, counting down.
GTGCTCGCAATGCTGTGTTTCGGTTTAAAGGGTACGGGTGCCGGTGAAGTTACAGGCACATGAGGCTTTTCATCTTTATGTCTCAGAGTCGGCAGCGCGCGTGTGATGCCTCTGGTGTTGCAGGCGTCCATAGGCTATGATAACTACTTTCCATCAGTTGGGCCGTATGCTTATTCGCTTGCCTAGTATAAAAAAAAGAAAAAAGAAGGCCCTATTACTAAGCCTACGCCGTTTATCCGTCCGTCTGTATGTAATCTGTCACAAAGGCATCTATATGAGGTAGCTAGTAGTTTTTTTTTACAGATTATTATGTTGTTTGATCATGAACTCTTTATAATTGCCCGTATCTTAAATCAAGCTAACGAAAACTCACGGTGACTTATGACCTAATCAACGTAATCTGTATCAATTGAACTGACTGCCTGAGAGTTTTAAACTGTTTTAAAACCCTTATTGCGATTTATTGTTTCAATCAATAGCTATTAGCTGCATTTTTGCTAAGCATCCTCTAGCAGACAAAGTAAAACATACGTTGTACAGTTAGGTAGGTACTGTAGGTGTAATTTCTCTAAAAAGACCGTAAGGTAAGTAATATGAAAGAGTTCAAAACGGGCAGGGGGTCTACTTTAAATATTTATCAGACCATCCTCTGTATCTGCCTTGTTATCCTTTCTGACTCGAGATTTTTTCCCAGAGCAAACAACACAGTATTGAGTACAACTGAAGAACCACGCTCTGCGAACGAGCTGCCCACATCAGGCCCAACAGCCAGCGAGCGGTCAGCACTGCGCAGTCTTGCGCGCAGGTACCGAGCGAGGAGGCGACGCAAGATGCGCGCAGACAACACCAACCCGGCAGAGAGGAGGAAGCGAAAAAGAGCAAGTAAGATGCATAGAAATAGCGAAGTTAGTCACACATCTACCTCTGCATTTGACGTACATATAGAGTATGCCACAGGAGCAAATATATATGTGTGAATAAAACCAACATATCAAGTACCTCACTGATCTAGTTCACGTGAATTTGAAAAGTACTCATAATTCCAAACAGCAATGCAAACAAAACCAGGCAAGACCAAGTGAGGCGTTTGAAGATGCAAGTAGTGCGTTGATCACAGTAACGGCACTGTTCTAGAATTAACTACTCTTTATAAAAGTCTAAACAGTCAAAGGATCGGCCGGGCTGTTATTACCAAACTTCAGTAATGAAGTAGAAGAATATAAATCTTAATCTAAATTCTAAACGCGGAATATCCATGGTACACCCTGTTTTGTCTCTTTTGATGGAATTCGAAACTGCAAAAGTTCGTACCTGCGATATTCTTTTTAGGATATACAATCCTGATACAACATTGATACAAGTGGCTTGAGTTACAGCTCCAAGCTACAGCTTCGATTGAGATTCACTCAATATTGTTAGTCTAAAACTGGCTCAGGTCAAAGCATGTATTTATGTACCTGTTTATAAATTGTTCATGCCTTGTTTTTTTCTAATCAGGGCTGATAGACTGCCGGGTATCAAACTGGGGAGAGTGGAGCCCGTGCCGCGCGGACAGCGGTTGCGTCGGCTCCGTTCTGCGTACGCGACGAATCATCCATCGGCAGCGGCCTGGGGGCGCCCCCTGCCCCCCGACCACGCAGTCCCGATGGTGCGCGACGAATTGCACACAGCATGAGGACTGGAGGAATAATCTTACGTAAATACAGCTGATATAACTGTTTGTAATCTTGCGCGGGTCAGTGAATCTCAATTTTTTACAGCAAATCAGCAACTATGTAACGTGCTTGGTTTCTGACAACCAACGTGTGTGATCTATAGTAACTGACTTACGTGGTTTTCATCAACGTAACGTGTGTAGTTGTCAGCTACCAAGGTGTATGGTTTTTGTAACCAGCGTGTGTGGTTTTCAGCAACCAACGTGTCTGGTTTTTAGCAACCAACGTGTGTGGTTTGTAGAAAAAACCTGCGTGGTTTCTTTAGCAACCAACTAATGGTTTATGTTATTAAGAACGCGACATTTTTTAAAACCTGCATTGAATTCAATATTTTAACTTTTTTTTAAGGTTAAGTTAATAGTCTCTCTTTGACTTCTTGTAGATTATAATTATGTCAAAATTTTTAAAATTTTCTCTGGTTTTAATTTATTTATTTTGTTTTTTTTTTGAATAATAATATGTGTCTGTCTGTCCGTCCAAATATCAGTTTTATTCTATTTAGTTTTCAAATTCTTCAAGTGTGTGTAAATTCCTCGTCTGTATAATTGTAAAAAATTAGTAAGAGACTGTCAATGTTGATAGAGTTTGCTTTTTTACTGCTGTACAATGCTATATGCATATTAGTTTGTTCGTCAATTCTTAGAAATAAAATTATATGGTCTAATTCACATCTGAATTATTTAATAAAGTTTACACGACAGTATTATTCAAATGTTTATAAAAATCACAAACAATCATTTAAAATAAATAATCATATATATAAATAAATAGATAGCTGAAAGCCATAAAATGAAGTCACCATTATTTATCTAACCCAGTTTTTTCTTAAGTACAAAATCGTGTCGTGTCTAAGCTACAAAATAAATAATTAAGTACCATTTAATATTTTCACGATATGTTATTCCCAGACAATACTACTGGAGGAGATAAAATAGATTTAAAAATACATATCGTTTACGTAAGTGCTTATAACTTCAAGCCTTATCCACACACATCGAGCACATACCCAATAGAGCAGTAATACGGGCAATCCTTGGTCTGTTTATTGGCATTGAATAACTCTCGCTCGCACTAAAACAGTACAGCACTGGTGCGTATCTATGCATCTTGCTTTTACATAGTGTAAGATAATGTAGCGTGACGTGGCGGAATTGTTGTGAAACAAAATTGATAACATTGCGTCTCTATTGGGTATGTGCTCAATGTCCACATATAATGCGGGGTGGGTTGACAATAAGAGCACAGAATCCGCGTTCGTGCTTGTATTCTGGAGCTATCCAAATTCAATACAAATCGTTTTCTGTAAACTGCCAGTATAACCCACCCCACATTCTGTATAGCAAAGGCTTTAAACTTTGTGACAGTAATTCAATAAGAAGAGTAGTTTATTGTGTTAGTGGGTATCGAATCCAAAGAAGCAGCTTTTATTTTTCATACAGTTAAGTGTATATAATGTAAGTCTGTATTTTAATGTAGAAATAGAAACTTGCACTAAGATTTTAAATTCAGTTTATGATGGTTCATAAACAAATTCAATTTTAGAAGCAGTATGTCATGAACTCTTTGGTTTTTTTTTTAATTGTTTTGATAATGATCGTCAGTTAAACTTTAAGTAGGTACCTTTTAAACTGAAATAAATTTAGCCGCTTTCAACATTATTTTATTAATTGCATTATTCAACGCCAAAGAAGTATTAGGCTTAATTTGTATTACCTATAGACTGAATTCTAAGGTGGATTTGAATGATCTTAATCCAAACAAAAATGAATCATGTTACCATAATGTAACTTTAAATAGTTTTGAAATAAAAGTGTTTTGAGAATGTTTAAAAAAAAACATTTTCAATTTAAAGTAACGAGTGAGTGAGCGATTGACTTGATTTCTCGTAGAAAGAAAATTAAGTTGGGGATGGAAGAAATAAAAATGTTAACCTTAGCGTAATTGGAATATGTGTATTTTTACAATGTAAATTATTCTGATTTCAGTAATAAAACGTCTTTAATAAATAGTGGAGTTTTATTTCATCATCATCATCAGTCGGTAGACATCCACTGCTCGCACATCAGTGTTAAGTAATCAAGTGGATGTGCTGCCCATCCCCTGGTGTAATACCATAAATTAAATAAACTCTCTTGGTTATTAGCTATACATAGTAAAACCTTAGTCAGCTTATAATTCTATTTTAAGACCGGACTGGCACGCGATTCCTGAACTAAGATCGGCATAAACAGTGTTGAAATAAAATTTAAGGAAATTTGAGGTGTCTATTGAAAGCGTACACCAAGAAATGGGAGGTCATTTAATAATCTCATCTAACTAGGTGTCAAAGTGCCTATCAGTTCTACAGCCATGGTACGGAAGATTATTTTACGAAATAACTTTATAACTTCCAAATGAACTACCATATTTTTTTTTATTTAATTTGATTTGAATTTAGGATTACCCAGGTTTCTGTCTGACTATCACAGCCTATTTTCTCCGTATTTACTGGACCAAAAAGATTGAAATTTGGTACATATACAGAACTAAGTGACCCAATTACGGATGTATGCATAAATAAACGATTTTTTTCAAGGGTTTACCCCTGAAATAAAATTTAAAGTTAAAATAAAACTTAAAATTTGAAGTTTTTTTTAATAAAAAAACTGGTATCAAATGCTTCACATGACATAATTATGAAATAAACGCGTCACGAAATATAAATTTTATTTTTACAAGTATTTTTTTATCGGTACTTTACAGGTTACTTGCAGATCATACAAACATTTGCCCTGCAGCGGAAATCAAACCCGCAACCTCTCGCATCTCAGCCGGTCGCTCGCCCGCTGGCAGATGTCGACAATCTATCTAATATTACTAGTGGTTCGCCCCGAACTGAGACCTCGCGATAACACCTTTATCAGCCCGACTACTCGTTCTGACGCATAATGACCAACACGCTCTACTTAACCAAGTAATTTCCATTTTTCTATTATAATTTTTGAAAATTTTCACTTCGAGGTCTACCAGTACAGTACAGGATTTATCAGTAACAACTCTAATTTCCTACACATCATCGAAATAACCTTTGAATAGGGCTAAGCAACGGGGCGTAATACTACGTACCTGTTAGTACCTATATCAAGTACCTGACGAATTAATTGATAACGTCCTTTTGACGAAAACCATAGAACTCCAGCGTCATTCAAATTCCTAAAAATGGGAGGTCAACAATGGATGTTATATTGGTTTCTGTTTTATGGAGTACAAGTTTCTAAATTCTTCAGTTTCAGACTTTTCCCTGTAGTTGTGACACAAGAACTCGCTACGCTCGGTCAATTAAACGAGCAATAAACGCGAGTCAGACTCGAAATTGACCGGTTGTTTTTTAATTTATACAAAGTTGGATAATCAAATCAAATATCATTTATTGTGAAACATAGGTATGGTATTAAGATGTTAGGTAAAACTTAAAACAATGTCCACTATGTTACCAAGATTGGTGTACAATAATATCAATGAAGCTAGGTATGTCTATAAGAATTTAAATTTCTAACAAATTACACATGTTATATACCTAGAATACCTGCGAGTTACCAAGAAGTCCCAGTGTCGGTGAATTGGGTCATGTAATTACGTGCCCAGATGATGCCGAGGCGGTTTCTCTCTCTGAGGAAATTAGAGCAATGCTAAAGTTAATAAGCTTCGCATTGCGGGCTTACCTTAGATTTAGCAAGGGAAAACATTTTCTCGTTTTAAAGTTACATTTTTTGCAAATTTATCCTGTTTATCATCATCATCATCATCAGTCGGAATACGTCCACTGTTTATCTTATCTTGAAAGATGTTATGCAGGTGTCGTTGTAAAAATTTATTTAAAAAAAAAATACAACCAAATTGAGAACCTCCTCCTTTTTTAGGAAGTCGATTAAAAATGAATATGTAAGTATGATAGAAATAATGCCTTATTACTTATAAAAGTAATTCAAAATTAACCATTGCTTCAAATTAGTCCTGTCCATTGTTTGTCTTGTTCTGACATTATGTAACAGTAAGGGATAGCAATGCTTTAGGCATACAGCCTTAACTTTTGATAGAATTTTATGAGTAAGCCTTATTAGTAAAAGCTACTAAATAGCAAATACTTAAAACAGCACTGGAGCCAAGGCTTTGAGATATCGTTTCAATCGAACAAACAAACTCTTAATGTCATTTTCACCAACCAATACTTATTTTGCAGGACACTTAACGTTTATACGCTGAAAAACGCAATATTGAATTTTGTAATGTTGGTTCCATTTAAGTTGATTCAACACTAAATAATGTATAAACAACCGCAGCATGACATTTGATTTTACAAAAAAAAAGTTGGATTAACAAATATTGTAGGTAGGTGCTTTAACCCATCAAAATGGTTGAAAAAAGGTTAGATCAACCTTTTCGGTTTTTCAGTGTATTGAGAGTTTTCTATGAAAATATCAAATTTTACATGATTTCAATATCTCAAGTGTTAAGTGGCCCGTAGTTGCTCGGTGAAAGTCTTTGAAATGCGTTAAGTATCTCGTAAGCTTTAGGTGACCTCAGGGCGTATTACGAGTTTTGCATTGATCAACAATCGATTTGCGAGTCGTGAGTATTCAACGTGACTTAGGTACGTAGTAACTATTTATCATTCTATGCCGCGCAGTCGATAGAAACAGCACAGATTCATAAATAGTACGTAAGTCATGTTAAATACTCACGACTAGCAAATCGATTTTTGCAATGCTAAACTCGTAATACGCCCTCAGTTGTTGGTTGGTGAAAGTAAACATTAATATCTGAAACTTTTGCTAAGCAAATTCTCACAATCCGCTTCACTACGCAAAACAAATTACACTCTAACTCGTCTACATAAGTACAAAAGTCGCTTGCATCCTTCCTCAAGTTCTGTTAATACTATTTCCATGAGTTCGTTACCGAGATAGAATCTTTAATTTCCTTTCGCGTCAGTGTCGTGGGTTTTAAGGTGCGTTCACACACGAGCACACTTCGTAACATTACGCAATTTCGTGACCCACTTTGACAACTCTCGGCACTGAATTTTTGCCACAGTATCGCTAGATTTTGCTTGTACCGTTGGACAAAACCACGTTTAATAATTTTTATTTAGCACAGACCAGACACGCCACTGCCAAATTATCTTAAAATATCTTAATTTTATCTTAGCTTGGTTAATGTGCTTTAGACTATGGGGGAGGCCTCGTCCAACAGTGGACTTATAAAGGCTGCTGATGTAGAATGATGAAGGTAAATGTATGGCCCGATATTTTATTATTTTATGTGTATTGTACAATTAAATGGATGTTTTTGTTTATAACTACTATCCTAGTCTCTACCAGAGTTTTTATTTATCTGTGTGCCGATTTTATTCAAATTGGTTCAGCTGTTCCTCGTGATTGAGTAACAAAATAAAGTCCAAATTTTCGCTTTTATAAAATACTCGGCACAATTAAAGACAAGACAAATTTTCAAAATTCGAACTTCGTAAAGTTTATAACTTTGCTCACTGATTTTCTTACTCATAATTTTGTTCAAGTTCGATCGTGTGTACCGAGCTTTATTGAGTCTTGCATTGGAAATGTTCAAATTGTGAATAAATTACATTTGAAAGGGTTAATGTCTTCTTATCTCTTTGTTTGAATCCTGCCATTCTCATATCAACTGGTTTGAGGAAAAAGTGTGACAAATAAATTACCCGAACGTAATTTACCAATTTTTTATCTACCAGTCTCTGCTTACTTTAGAGTTTTTGACAGAAAAAAAATACCAGACATCATAGTATAGGCTATAGGTATATAAATGCTATAGGTAAAAGCCCATTGCTGGACATAGGCCTTCCCCCTAGAATGCCAAGACGAATACTCTTGAGCCGCCTCCAGTCACCAACTTCCTGAGATGTTTCTTATGTCTTTAACACAGCGGGTTTTGGAGAGAGCTATTCTCAGAGTTTCATTACGTGATAGAATCCGAAATGAGGACATTATTAAATGAGCGAACGAAGTCCTTGCAATAGGTACCTGGCAAAATTTGCTTTCATCTATCCGGATGTATGTATGTTGGTACTAGCGAACAGCCGTCCAATAACAGTAGCAAAATGGCAATGGGGAAAGCAAAAATGGAAATCATTTTGGCAGCCTTAGCGCTGTCCAAATCTTTTGAAACTTGGAAGGAGGAATATTTGGGTTTAGAAGTTCAAGAAGCTTTCCCTATTCAAGTTTCATAAGATTAATATAGCGTTAAGGCTGCCAAAACGATCCCTGTTGTTGCTTTTCCCATTGCCATTTTGCTACTGTAATTCGGAGGCTGGTCGTATTTCTTAATGAATCTTGACGAAACTTGTTTTACAGGATCTACAAAATAATAGTTTTTTTTTATTGTCGCGATTTCTTGTAGGAGGGAGGAAATTTGCTGCGGTGCCATTTACCGTCAAGTGAGGTGTCATAAGAAAGGATTATGTCTATACATTCCAAAACCACTTTAATTTTGATTCCGAGATTATAGTTTTTTTTAGACAAGAAAAAAATAAAAATTAGCACCAATATTACGTGAGAATATTTGCAGATTATACAAACATTTCAAAGTCAAAGTCAAAAAGTCAAAGTCAAAGTCAAAGTCAAAAAGAACTTTATTCATTGAAATCACAAGGATCATTTTGAATCGTCTTATATAAAATTAAATTACTCCTGTTCCAACGCGACCAAGCCTAGAAGAATCAGGCAACAAACTCGGCTTGGCTTACATAAATGGTCCGCCTTACCACTAGGTGAGAAGCGCCTGTGTGGTGCCTCGGAGCAAGGAGTTGCTGATACATAGTAAATGAGAACTTAAAAACCTTAGACAGGTAGTCAAAAGTAAATAAACATCAGCAAAAATATGCAAGACAGCACACGCTACGCTTGTTATACTTATAAATAATAATCTAATACAAACATGTAAATAGGTAAGTACAGATATTGCAAATTTCCATTTTAGCAGTCGAGGGGCAGAGCGACATCAGGCCACGCGGCTTTATCATTAATATAGTCATCAAGAGTGTAATACGCTTTCTTAATTAGATTCATCTTTATGTAGGATTTAAATCTTCTAATAGGAAGTTTAAATGCACCTTCTGGAAGTTTATTATAGAACCGTACAGAATTCCCCATAAAAGACCCACTTACTTTCTTTAATCGAAATTTTGGTATATTTAGTTTGTGTTTATTTCTCGTGTTAATACCATGCACGTCACTTTTTATCATAAAACTATCCAAGTGTTTATGTGTATGTAATAATATTTCATAGATATATTGCGATATTACTGTAAGAATATTGATTTCTTTGAAACGCTCCCTCAAGGAGTCACGCGACTTCATTTTATAAATGGCACGTATTGCCCGTTTTTGTAAGACAAAAATAGCTTGGATATCTGCTGCTTTACCCCACAGTATGATACCATATGACATAACACTATGGAAGTAGCTAAAATAAACAAGCCTAGCTGTAGCTTCATCAGTAAGCTGCCTTATTATACGAACTGCATATGCAGCGGAACTAAGTCTACCAGCAAGAGCCACAATTTGTGGTGCCCACTGCAACCCTGCATCAATAGTAAGCCCTAAGAAAATGGTAGACTTGACAAGATCAAGTGCCTCCCCATTTATTTTAATATTAGTTGGATAATGTTTTACATTTGGCAATGTGAATTTGATGCATTTAGTTTTTTTAGCATTAAGCAGAAGATTATTAACTGTGAACCACTCAAGAACATGCGATAGTGAATCATTTACATCATCGTAATTAGATTTAGATCTATCAACTTTGAAAATCAAAGATGTATCGTCAGCAAATAGAACTATGTCACATATGTCTTTCACAAAAAAAGGGAGATCGTTAATGTAAACTAGGAATAAAAAAGGGCCTAGTATTGAACCCTGTGGCACCCCCATGACAATAGTCGATCCTGAAGACCTTTCACCACCAACATCAACTTTTTGGACTCTATTGGATAAGTAAGAATTTACAAGATGAATTGCCTGATTTTGTATGCCATAATGTTTTAACTTGGAAATTAAAGTATCATGCCTCACGCAGTCAAAAGCTTTGGACAGGTCGCAGAAAACTCCGATCGCGTCCTGCGAGTTCTCCCATGCTTCAAATATGTGTTCTAAGAGCATGGTACCAGCATCGGCTGTCGAACGACCCTTAGTAAATCCAAATTGATGACCATGAAGAAGTCCGTGGAGGTTGAAGTGTGACAATAACTGAGTAAGAATAAGTTTCTCGAAGATTTTACTTAACGCAGGCAATATAGAAATTGGCCTATAATTACCTGGATCTTTTTCATTACCAGACTTGAACAAAGGAATTAATTTACTATGTTTCATAAGATCAGGAAATACTCCCTCGTCAACACATCCATTGAAAATATAGGCCATACACGGCGCAATATCAATAATTATAACACCTAACACCTTTGTAGATATTCCCCAAAGGTCTTCAGTATTTTTAATATTAAGTGACTTAAATGTCTTAACAATATCAATGGCATTAACGTATCTGAAACTAAACGCGACCTCACACTTATCAATACTTAATTCCAATAAAGTAGATGCTCCAGAGGCAGTTGAATTTAAAGATTGAGTCACAATATTAGGTATACTAGAGAAAAAACTATCAAAGGCATTTGCGACCTCAATATTATTTGATAATATTGTATTGTTTACGTTTAAATTAATTTGTTTACTACGAGGTTTTAATTTGTGTCATCTTTATGTTTTAGGGTCGGCAGCGCGCGTATGATGCCTCTGGTTTTGCAGGCATCCATAGGCTACGATAACTGTTTTCCATGAGGTGGGCCGTATGTTTGTTTGCTTGTCAAGTAATATATAAAAAAAAACTTGCATCTCAGCCGGCTACTCGCCCCGTTTGCCCGCCGCGCAAAAAGGTCGTCAATTGAACTGAAGTTTTGCATACCTGTCAAGTTCCGATGACAATACAACATTATCATGACAGCGTGCGTTCTGATGATGGAGACGGAAGGTAGACAAAGGAACGACTCAATGATTAATAGTAGTAGTGATTGGGCTCATTTTAATCAGCTCACGGTTCCGCTAGATAATGTAATAAAAGATTGATTTAAAAAAATTTTTTTTATCAAGAAAACTTATTCAGTTGAATTATTTATTATTCCTACCATTACTTTTTCCTCTCGCAAAAAAATAAGTTTATTTGTAAACAAAATGTTTTTGGTTGTTTGTGTATTGGTTATATTTATGTCTTTATATTTCACAATTTTACCTCCATAACCAGCTACCTATTCTAGACTCTACATTCACGCACCAAGGCACAAAATCCCTTACACTGCCAAATTAAAAGTTTTTCAACACACCAACTGTAGTATTAAACATGGGACCCATTAGATTAATCTCGTTCTGAATAATAAAAGTTTTGAAATAGGGATGCTATGCGACATGAAAAAAAATCTACTTAATCTGTTCGTAGTGGCTACGTTCGATATGACGCCTCCATCCACCGAATTCTAGCGACCTTTAAAATGTCACTGGCCCATCGAGCAGAGGCTATCCTACCCTGCGAATGAAAATCATAACCCCTCGTCAATAACCCATAGCGTTCTATGCTATGCATGCTTTGAGGAGGTTTTCAAAAACCAGCAGTGGATTTTGAAGACATGTATGTTCTTCAGGTAGCTAATGGGGCCTTCTATCGATGGCTTTCAGTTGGTCAAATGAAAATTGTCATCCTGCATCTTCAGCATTCCCCCCTAAGGGGGATTTTTAGGGGGGAAGCTTGGCAGGTGGATTGGTGGTCGCAGTATTGGTGATAAATACTCTGGTGGATGTTGCTGCTCCACCTTTAGTGTAGGCCCTTGGTCGGCTTTTAGAACATCCACGGGAAGATATGGAGGGGATTATTTTTGGCCGCAACAACCAAGATACCATTCATTTTGTAAAACGGGAAATTTTCACGTACCGATATCATGGAATGACGTCACCGAAGAACGCGTGATGACGCGGACACAAGCACTCCCCCCACCCCCGCGCCGAACAAGCCGAGAGGAGCGAGCTCAGAGACGCAGTGCGAGGAGGGACGCGGAGGGAGTGTAGCGCGGTTCCTATACCCACCCTGATGTAGACCCTCGCTTAGGGTCGAAACCTGTTGGTGCTTCCACCAACATATCGGTACGTGAAAATTTCCCGTTTTACAAAATTAATGATATAATTCACGAAAGTTATATTAACAAAACCAAGATACCGTGTAGATACAGTTTATTTTAATTTTAAGCCGGACAGAGCCCTTCTAGACCGGACATGTTCAGATTAAATAAGTCTGGCAACCCTCACAAGTATTAAAGGTCGTAATATATTCATCGGATTACGCAAATGAGATTCATTAAAATAAGAGCCGGATTAAAGTTACAGATAAAATGTATTTATTTAAAATTTCAATTTGTTAAATACATTGACTACAAAAATTGATTACAAAAACAATAACATTTTGTTTTTTTTCTGATTTGATCTTTTATGACGCAATAAAAAACACTGACTTAGATAGTTAACCCTTTGACAATCTAGATCTACATTGTTATTTATATTTTTTTGTAAATTGACCTTGCATTGTGTTAAAATGTTATATCATTTAAAAATTTTAATACTTTTATCAAGACATGATTTAGGTATATTAATTTGTTTTGTGATTGTAATTTTTATTTTTTTTATTATTCTATGTTTACTTATTTATTCTATTCACAAAATGTGTAATTATTTGTATTAGCGTTTAAAAGTGTACTTTTTTGTCTATTTGATAAAATAAAGATTTGAATTAAATTGAATTGAATTCGAGTTACGTCCGCTACTACTACCTCACCGAACTTTTTCAGGGAATCCTGATAATTTTAGTGAAATAACTTTCGTGATTTTTTTTTTTTTTATATGAGAAAATTTCACGTACCTATATGTTGGTTGAAGCACCAACAGGTTTCGACCCTAATCGAGGGACTTCATCAGGGTGAGTACGATATAACTGCAAGCAACTGACTTTACCTAGCTGATGCAAGATTATAAGAGAATATAAGATGACAAATATCATCATCATCTTTAATTATTGAATTAGAAACAAATAGTTTTGACTCGTAGGTATTACAGAAAAATAATATAAAGTTTATTCAAAAAAAGAAAAGAAAAAAGAAGACTTTTTTAAAAAAGCACTGAATTAATTTCAACGAAATTGATATGGGACCACCTCTGAAGTATGACCTACAAAACAAAAAAAGAATCATCAAAATTAATTCACAATTGGCAGAGTAATCGCGTAACAAATGTACAAAAAAAAACATAGTTGAATTGAGAACCTCCTCCTTTTTTTGAAGTCGGTTAAATACTAGAAATCTATCCTTAAAGTTTCGAAGTAATTTGAATCTAGGGCGAGCAGAACGAACCAAGAAAAACATCAACCATCCACATTTTGAAACTAAATTTAAAAAAAGACGGACGCATCTTTAAAATAAAATTCTACCGTCACAAACGATACAAGTTTTAAAATTGCTAGCGATCAAAGTTTGCCCGGGAAGGATGGAGCAAGACACAGCAATCTTGTTGTAAGCAGTAACATAAGTACTAAAGAAAAGTAAGAGGAAAGCAAAATACCGAATCCAGTAACTAAAATGGAAGTGGACTGGACATCTAATAAGAGGTAAGACAGAAAAATGGGCCAAAAACTGGCAAAATGGTGCCCTAGATATAAAAAGAGAAGTAAAGGTAGACAAAAAGATGGTCGTAGATGGGAAGAAAAGTGGCGAGAACGATTTGGGCGATAAATGCAACAGATACTTAGATCTTTATGGAGGACACTTGGGGAGGCCTATGCTGGAAAGCAAGACAATCATGAAACCGGTATCTAATATGAAAATATTGTGTACTTACAAAGACCTAAACCAATTATCTTTGTAGTACCAGAGACAAGACTTGTCTCTATAAAAATAAGTAAAAATAAGAATGTATATGTATTTTTAAGATTGTTAATACAGCCTATTACTATTATTACGATAAATCTTGTCTTATGGTAATTTGTTTAATGTATTTAATTTTGTGTTGTAAATTTGAGGAGAAATAAATACATTTACTTTCTTTATTTCTTTATCCATGATTGGGTCACCGAACTCTGTATACGTAGGTGCTAAATTATAACTTTTTGATTCAGTAGATACCAAGAAAATAGGCTGTGACAGACAAACAGACATAAAACTGAGTAATCCTATTGTGTATCCGTTGGTACCGTTTAAGAACGGATCCCTGAAAACATCTAAACGTGTTGAAACGAAACTTCTCATCCTACAAAGCTGCTTTACTGTTACAGTGTACCGTGTTAAGCAAAACAGATAAGGGGCCAGACACACCGGCCGGAAGCTGTTCCGTGCGATTGAACATTATTCATAGTGCAGAGATTACAAAATAGTCAGTGCTGTACCGGGGTCGAACGCAAACTTGGACAAAGACAAAACTTGAATGGTGTTCTTATTGGGTCGAGGTTCGGGAGAATCGCGTTTTATATTTAGCTTACTACGTAATAACGTAGACAATATACTGGTATGCTTCATCGTTATCAGTCTATTGAGTACAACTGCTGATGGGGATAAGCCAACCCCATAGAATGCCACGACGAACGCAACATGCACCGACTTCCTGCGACCTTTTTAATATCTCAGGTTTTATATATACCTTGAGGCACCTGTAACAATAAATTAAATAAATAAAAACCTAACACTCACATACATAGTTTATTGATTCCACACTAAGAATCTCTGTGTCGTGGGTATCAGGAACTACAAGTACCATGGTACAACAACACACAGACTTGAAACAAATAATTGCAGATCATAACAAAACAAGATGAGGACAATAAAGAAACGTACCAACAACTATTGTACATATTTATAGCTATAGAGATCATCTCCCTTCAATCTTATATTGAAAGGGAACGTCTCCTAATTAATCAGTTGGGTGATATAGAAAAGCTAATCTTGCATAAAGCCAGCCAGAGTTTCCTAAACAGCGGCACCCGTTACAATAACAGCCGTAATGTAGCTTTGGGCAAGATTTTCTCCCTGTCAAAGACATCTCTGCTATATTACGACCGTCATTTGGCAATCATTGCTTCGCAAGAAACCATGCTTTACTGGAATACTACGCATACTTCATCAAGATTCAATGCCTGTCGTGTGCAGATGACAGAATAGGGGTAGATACCTACCATTGAAAGCGTGACGTGGTTTGAAAAGGGTAATTTTGTTCTGCAATTAGACGGTGATTCATAGCTTCATCGTTGGCGCCATCTTCTTCGTAACGAGACAACCTTCTTGCACAAACTCTGAAAGAAACAATCTTTGTGGTCCTTATGTAGGACCACGAGCACCATAGTAATAACTGCCATGTTGTGGCTAGAAAAAAATAAAAGGCGATTATAGTAACCAAAGTTTTATTTTTACTACTTGGCAAGCAAACAAACATACGGCCCAGCTGATGAATCGAATATAATAGATATATTCGCAACAACATTCAGAAAAATTAACAAAAATAAAAACATCATATACAATAAAATCAAACTGTATTCAAAAAATGTTGCTGCAAAAAGACCCCAACTCAGCATATGCAGGTTGTAAACAACCTGCGTTGGTCTTCCGTTAGAGCCACGATGAAAAAAACGATGATGGAAAGTAGTTACCGTATCCTATTAGACGCCTGCAATACCAGAGGCATCACACGCGCGCAGCCGACCCTGAGACATAAAGATGAAAAGTCTAATGTGCCTGTAATTTCATCAGCACCCGTATCTACCCTTCAAACCGAAACACAGCAATGCGAGCACTACTACATGGCGGCAAAAATAGGTACGGTCGTAGTACTTCCCCGGCCGAACTCTTTCACAAGAAGTTCTGCTAGGTACTAACAAATGCACAAATTTCCTAAGTTTTTACTTAAGTATGATTTGAATCTGTTAGTGTATTAAACTCAAATGAAAAGGTAGAGTATAAAAGCCCCAGGCTTAACACCAGACAGACTCAAAGAAACTGCAACTTCACTTATCTCAAACCGACAACTGAATTCAAAGTTTACAGTAATCCGGTCTCATAACTCACATCTCATCCTCTGAAATTGCTCCCTTCCGAGATATTATTGCATTAGGTATATTATTATACAAACTTCAGGGTCTTTGCCACTTCAATCAGAATTCAATGTGAAATGTACTTTATGGGAGTGAGATTAGATTCAAGGCTCGAATGCGTCTTGTATTTTATAGGAGTAACCGTATAACACATGGCAAACCTATATCATATGACACACATATATTATGACACACATTGTCACATATATTATGACTCGTATAATCATGTCACATACGCCACATTAGTCACAAATAACATACATATCTCACATAAGTATTTTAAATATGACACACACGCGTACGCTGAAATGTGTTCATCTACACTTATATTATAAAGAGGTAAAACTTTATTGTTTGTTTGAATTGTTTGAGAAGGTAATATCTGCAACTACCGAACTGAATTAAAAAAAATCACTAGAAAGCTACACAAAATCAGACAAAGACGCGAGGATTCAGAATTATCCACTTTTTAGACACATGCTATCGTATGCCTAATGGTGGCCATACACCACGCTTCCTATCGTCCAATCGGCATGACGCTGCCGATTGGATCAAGTAGAACTGACCGTGTGTGGGCGTAAATTGGCATGACGTTTATACATGACCGCACAAACACGAACAGTTTTACTTCATCCAATCGGCAGGGTCATGCCGATTGGACGATAGGCAGCATGGTGTATGCCCACCATAACTTTTAAAATTAGCTATCGGTCATGTCAGAATTGTATCACAATTGGTCGCACTACCAATTTTGTCAAATACTTGGAAAAAAGGCAACAGAATACGATAACAACGAAAAGCTCAGTTCAATTTGTCAAAATTATTATGACCTGTGATAAAATTTTAACATGACAGGGATCCCAAACAACAGCAGATGACTAGCTCATGCTAACTAGGCGAGCTTTTTGGCGTCAATGTTATGACTTACAATTACATTTTATTCGGTATCAAACTTCATAAGGATATTAATCCCCAACACACACTTCAAAATAGTGCTACCCCAGTACTATACTTAATTACTTATAAATCTGTGGCTACCCCTTTATCAAGTTGCGACCACACCACACGCGCTGTGCTAGCGACATCACAACACGACTGACAAGTGAATGTTCTGCACGTCAGTAGCTACTATTATCTTTTCCATGCTAACGCCCCTCAAATTGTGCGTAGATAACACCCCCCGTATTTGTAAGAGGATTTGCATTTCTTATCTCGTGATGTGTTTTTGACGTAAGCCGGATCTGCGTCTATTTTGCGGTGTAAAATTGTGTATTTTGTGGGTATAATATTTATTTTTACAGTTGCAATGGGAGAAAGAGGAAAACAGCTGAGTATTATGGGTTTATGAATGTACACAGGCCTAAGAATAGAGGCCCTCCGTCTCCTCCCGTGGATGGTGGTTTTGTTAGAGCACTTCTTGCAAAAGAGTTCGTGCAGGGAAGTACTACCACCGTACCTCTTTTTGCGGCCAAGCAGTAGTGCTCGCATTGCTGTGTTTCGGTTTGAAGGGAAATTACAGGCACATGAGACTTTTCATCTCTTTATCTCAGGGTCGATAGCGCGCGTGTGGTGCCTCTGGTGTTGCAGGCGTCCAAAGGCTGCGTTAACAACTTTCAAATCTAATCAAATCAAAATAATTTTATTCATTGAAATCACAAGGATCATTATGAATCATCTTATAAACTAAAATTGCTCCTGTTCCATCAGGTGGGCTGTATGCTTGATTGCTTGCCAAGTATTATAAAAAAATGTCATAAAACCTGAGTGAGGGATAACACCAGGGAATGGACCAGCATCCACCTGAGTACTGCGATCAATAATCCGCCTGCCAAGCATGGTGATTATAGCAATTCCCCTCATTGCATTCTATGCTGGGGGAGGCTTCGTCTAGCAGTAAACGTCTCAAAACTGTTGAAGAAGAATTCTGTCAATATCTACTTAATATAGATTTATAATAAACACATGCATAACATACATAACACCCAACAGTCACATATTACATAGTACTGATCCCACACTAAGATTCCTTGTGTTGTGGGTATCAAGAACTACGAGAACCATTACAACACCCAAACCCAGGAGATCAAACCCGCACCTCTTGCGTCAACCAGACAGGCCAGTTACTCGCCCGCTGCACCACGGAGGTCGTCAATATTTAATTTTATCAAAAACATTGAAACAAAATCGTTTATTACTTCGTGTTATTTATTCTCCGCGCGAACTCATCTGCATTCGTCGCGTGACACTTCATTAGGATATATTTTCGTTTTTCGAAATACAGGCGCGAAACTCTCATTATACGCACTGGCTTAAAAAACGAGCGTATTTTTCTTGCAAAAATCTGAGAAAAAAAAACTGTTGTTGCAAATACTTGCTTGGAAAATAAATTGCAATTTATCCCAATTGTTTGTTGTGTAATTAAAGTAAAAACAACCGGCTAAGTGCGAGTCGGACTCGCGCACGAAGGGTTCTGTACCATTATCTATAAAAACGGCAAAAAAAACACGTTTGTTGTATGGGAGCCCCTTAAATATTTATTTTATTCTGTTTTTTAGTATTTGTTGTTATAGCGGTAACAGAAATACATCATCTTTGAACAACTGTCTAACTATCACGTTTCATGAGATACAGCCTGGTGACAGACGGACGGACGGACGGCCGGGCAGCGGAGCCTTAGTAATAGGGTCCGTTTTACCCTTTGGGTACAGAACCCAAAAACGAACCGGAAAAGAACAACAAATATTAATTTAAAACCACAAAGAACGAACAAACCACGAACAAAAGAATGATTGAATGAGCATGAAGCATGAAATGGGAACGATTGAGGTGAGCTTTGTAACTGGTGGTTCGCCCCGAACTAAGGTCACGTCGCTCAAGCTGTGTGAGTATGCCTTAACCATACTGTGAAACAATCATTTATATCTGTACTATGGTAAAAATATTTATGAGTAGGTATTTAGCGATCAAATTTTCCGCAAAATAAACTTATAATTAAATTTTTATGTTAGGAGCTAATCTGATCGTTTGCCTAGTGTGAAATAACTAAGCAAGTGGTTAAGAATATTCACTGGTTTATCAAGTAAAATAAATAATAAATCATCTAGTAAGTACTTGTATAAAATGTTTTCAATCATAAAACAATGGGGGGCATTGGAGGCAAAAACAAGGCACACCAAACAGGAGATAAATCATAAACCATTTTCAAACGAATGCATTAGAGACAGAACCTTCCAGATAAACGCATGTGATGCATGTTTGAAGCAGCATACAACCTACCTAAGCACTATTTGAAATAAAATAGAAATATAGATAAATATTTCGTGCTTGTTTTTAGATTTTTATTTTTATTTGGTCTTCAAATAATTATTATTAGTCACAATAATTGAACTATGACCAAATCAACTTTCATTTTCAGAATTTGTGATGGCTGGAAATAGGATCATATGAAAAAAACAAAAAAAAAATACAAACGGAAGTCACAATGACCAGCATGTACTTATACGTGAATATGATTTCCATACTTGTTATACCATCCATCTCCACGGCTTCAGTCACGGATTTCTATTTCAAAGCCACTGCTTTGTTTTGTACAGATAATCAAGGAAATATCCTTTTCTTCACCGGACCACTACCGTCAACAGTTGAAGACATCATCAAATCTGACATGCAGTCTCGCATTGACCCTAAAGCCATTGTTAAAATTGTACCAATTATTGAGAATATCACTCGTTTACCGTTCAGTGACAGTCAAGACGTTTTACCTGAAATCTTAAGTTATTCAGATATCCTGAAAGCAGATTTGTTCACTGTGAAATCAAGAAAAAACATAATCAAAAATTTATGGGATTATATTTTCAATTCCAATGCTAATGAAAACCAGGTGCCACCGCCATCATCATCATCATCATCACCACCATCATCATCATCATCATCATCGTCATCGAAGAAGAAGAAGCCACCACCATCTGCATGGAATGAGAAGTCAAACACCAACCAAACGGAGGAGACTACGGAAGCTTTCAAAACGAAACAAGGGTCAAGTCAGGAAGATTACATTATAAACGATATTTATTACGCCATCGAGAAGAAATGTGTGAATTGGGCGGACAACTGCAATGATAATTTATCGGTGTTAGATATGCCCAGCAAATATTTTAATATACGAATACCTTTGGGGCACCGGGAGCCAAAACTGAAAATGAATTGGACTCCGTAACAAAATATCTACCAAATACTTTTCTTATTTATAGATAGGAATTCAAAGATAAATAAATTATCTATCCAACGTAGGCATAATAATCTAATCATTATACTTAGATAGGTAGTGGTTTCTTAGGTCCAGATAAATAGAACGTACTTCACGGTGACTAAGGTCTAAGCCTTACTTTGAAATAGTCCCTGTCTCTCTCTAATACGCGTGTTTTAACATTTGTGTGACAGTGACAGGGACGATTTCAAAGTAAGGCTTAGTCACCGTGAAGTACGTTCTATTTATCTGGACCTTAGTATTTCTTAGTTTCTTAGTTCTTAGTATTTTTAGGCTGTGGTAGTCTAGGCTAAGTTATGTAGGACTCTTCCAACTCCTCCTGTGGATGTCGTACACGGCGACTAAGAGATTACGCCAAGAGATGGGCAGCCGCATCTGACAACCTCCGTGGCGTGATGGCTGTACCGCAAGAGGTGTGGGTTCGATTCCCGCTGCGGGATAAATGTTTGCATGATCTGCAAATACACTGGCCTGCAAAAATAAGTATCACACTTTTAATTTTTTTTTTCTAAACTATAGAAGTTAGAGATTTAAATAAAATACCTATTATAGCAATTTTTATCAGCTTTCTTTGAAACTATAGTAAATTATACATTAGTAACATTTTAAACAATAAAAATAGCTATTTTTAGCTTAGTGTTAACTCAATTAACATTTACAAGTATGTTTTACATGTTATTTATTTTTTAATAACTGGTATTGCCTCCTCGGGCTCTGCTTATAGCTTCGAGTTGATTTGGCATACTGAACACGAGGTTTTGGAGCCAATGCTGGGGAATATTCTCCGAATCTTCTATCAGGGCTTGTTTTAGTGCCCTGAGGGTGGTCTGCAGTTGAAGTTTTTATGTACAAAATTAAACTCATTTTCGAGTCCTTTTTGTTCCGAAAGTATATATTGTGTACTTAAAAAGTTATTGCAATTTTAAAAGTGTGATACTTATTTTTGCAGGTCAGTGAATTTGTTGGTGTTGTGGTACCATGATGGTCATGATATTTTTGCGATGTTGTGGTAACAGGTAAAAGTTCACATTGTACACAATTAATGTAAGCTTCCCACGAGCATGTGCATTGCCCAAACAAACACTGCGTCATAACGCAGCAGTGCGTGCCAACGTGGCCGAGATCCAGTGTTCATTATCATTTGTATTCAGAGTCGAAAGCGGGCACCTGGAGGGCTGTCATCCAGAGAGATTTATGTTACTCAGTGGAAAAGTGCTCAAAACGCGCCTTTGTATGGTAATGTTTCTTGACACGCTCAAAGCACAGTAAAGATAACATGGACAAAGCAGTAAGAGAGCCATCGTGTGTCTGGAATAATAAGAATATACCCCTCCATTTCCTCTCATAGATGTCGTTAAAGCTGACTAAGGGATTACACTAAGGAATGGGCAGCAGCATCCATCTGAGTACCTACCACCAATCCAGCTGCCAAGCATAGTAATTATGGTAAATCCTCCATAACATTCTATGAGGCATGTCTGGTGCAGAGGATGTCTATCGGCTGATGAACAAGATATAAGCAAAAATGTCCATGAGCCAATGTCACTGATAGAGCTCTCAGAATTTGCAAGTTAAAGTGGCAAGTGATCATATTGCTAGCAGAACTGACAACCGTTGGGCAGAGTGGTCGTGGTCGTGCCAACTGTCGTAAAAGGTGACTAAGGGATTTCACAAAGGGATAGGCAGCAGCATCTACCTAAGTACTTAACAACAAACTGCGATCACCAATCCGCCTACCAAATGTGCTTGTGATTTTGGCAAGCATAGATCTTTTCTCTGTATATTATTATTATAATTTAAATTTGTGATCGTCTCGATACGTGTATTGGTAACGTTAGTTATTCGTGCTGACCCCAGTACGAATAACTAACGTGCTAACTTCGTGCTGTAAGTAGTACGGAAGTCCTAAAGAAGGCATTTTAGCTACATAAACAATATTGCGTTGCCAAACGGCTAACTTCATCACGGCGAAGGTAAATCAACTTTACTGAGTCAATAGTATTTTATTAGTAAAAAAATCAGATTTTACAAGTCACATTTACAAGTCTACACAATGTACTTATGAGTTAAGTACAATTATAATTCAATTCTTAGTCAAATTATAAATAAATAAAGTAAAGTTACGTTAACCAATAAATCAAGACCGTTCGTCGTAGCATTCTAAGGGGGAGGCCTATGAGCAGTGATCTTCTACAGGCTGATGATGATGATGCCGTTAATAATAATAATAAATTATTACAAATCAAATCAAATCAAAATAACTTTATTCATTGAAATCACAAGGATCATCTTATATAAAATTAAATTGCTCCTGTTCCAACGCGACCAAGCCTAGAAGAATCAGGCAACAAACTCGGCTTGGCTAACATAAATGGTCCGTCTTACCACTAGGTGAGAAGCGCCTGTGTGGTGCCTTACAGTAAAATATATAGGTACATTCAAGGAACCTATATATTTTACTGTGCTAAAGGATTTCAAACTTCGGAATGCGATGTTTCTACTTCATTTACAGTTTATG
Organism: Epirrita christyi; assembly: GCA_951392215.1. Lineage (NCBI taxonomy): Eukaryota > Metazoa > Arthropoda > Insecta > Lepidoptera > Geometridae > Epirrita > Epirrita christyi. The sequence continues at coordinate 13,394,572 of OX595843.1, read as the reverse complement.
TCGGTACTAATCGAGAATTCGTGTTCTTGAGTTATCTTCGTAGGATATTTCGGTGTTGAGAGCGCTCATTTTTGCTCGAGTTAAAGCGATGGAGTAAGTTATGGATCATTCTGAAAAATATTAATGAGAAGCTAACTAAACCAAAATACGACGTTACGGAGGTGGCAGGAAGTCAGTGGATGGAGGCGGATCTAGACTTTTTTAAACAATCATCATCATCAACTAATTAGTCCACTGCTGGACATTGGCCTTAATCTATACGCGCTACTGTGAACGGTGTATGGCCGCTGCCTTTCATAAGTCATTGCTCCTAGCCAGGGGCCGCCCACACTACGTTTTCCTAGACGCGGTTTCCACTCAAAATCACGTTTACCCCTTCGCCTATTGGTTCTTCAGCCAACCCTTTTCACTTCAGTTGACTATTACCATCAGCTACTTGTAATATCGATGACTTTAGCTAGAAAGAAAATGCTTTTTTGGACATGACAAAAAATAATTACATAGGTGAACTTAATGCTAATTAGTTTTTTCTTCCAAGCGTGGTGATTATAGTAAATCCCCCCACTGTATTCAATGGGGGAGGCCTCGTCCAGCAGTGGACGTAAACAGAATGATGATGATAATGATGATATATATGAAATAGCTTTTTCTTAATTTAATAAATATGACTCCAAAATTCCAACCCAGCGAAATCACATAATCTTTGAGTCACATTTAAATTTAATCACCTCTAAAAGTGTGGCTTAACTACACTACATCAATCTTAGGAAAAAGTATCAAAGTAATTAGTCTGAAACTGGCGCGCCGTAATACATCGCGTATCAATGTTCGAAGTAACTATTGCCACAGAATAAGATGTAGGTATCGCCGATCGGCGAATCTTGCCGAGCGCGATTTTGTATACCGGCTCTTAAAGTCAAACAATCTTTCTTAAACGTTCCAACTACAAAGTTCAATTTTAAATAGCTAGTAGATATGGTTGTTATCTGTAGTTAATTTAATTTAAATTATCTTCCATCAATGTTTATTGTGACAGATGGTCCAGACTACTGCTATCAATCTCAATTAACTCATTTTAACCATTAAACGATTGAGCAGTCCGCTGAAAAACAAATTAAGCAATGCAAATAAATATAGAACTTCAGCTAGTGGTTTAGTTTTCAGCATTATTTGATTTATTTTAAAACAATATAGTGTTGGATAAAAACTCAGGTAAGCTTTATAGATAAGGTTTTAGTTTATCTATAATACCTATGTATAATAAGACTGTAACGGGACCATTTTTGTAAAATCAGTGTCATCGTTACCGACAATTTAATACAATAATAGGTAAACACCATTTTTGTTTTTTTGATTTTTGTCTGTTTCTTAGAACCTTTACGTTGAAACTACTTGACAGATTTTGCTAAAATGTTTCGTGTGTTAGCTTATATAGGTTTTATCATGCTCTTAATTCTCAAATGAGTTGAAAACGGGGTGCTATGAGGTGTGCAATTTTGAACAGTGTATTATGAACTTTCCGTAAATCATTTAGAAATCATACAAAAATCGATGTCTAAAACTAAGCAATGCGTAAAATATTCCTATCCTTTACTATTGCATAATGTCGAATAGTGACAGGACTAAATTAAGAAAAAAAACTTATATTTAGGTATGGGAAATATTGAAACACTTGTTTTACTGATTTCTAAAAAAAACAATCTATATTTTTTTTTATACTCATTTAATTTTATTTTGAGGTCTATGAGGGCTTATTTTTACCATTCATAACAAAACCCTAACATACTTACTTGAATCAGCGTCTGGTTAAAGCAGCCATATCATATAATGATACAGACACTCTAAATCATAATTAAATAATAATTAATAACGCGCTCGGAAAGGCGGAATAATAAATATTAATTATCATGAATGATGGTAGCTGTATTCAAGGGGTTGCCAGCGAAGTACTAAATAACGGATGATTAACTGTCCAGGTAGAGGTGTTTCCATGTTAGCACGGGATGTGCACGAATAGCCTTAGAGCCAATTTCACCATACTCTGTTAGTTAGTAATGTCTTGTTGAATCTAACCATGGAAGGTCAAGGTGACAGATAATCTTTGAAAACCGCACGTCAATAACTTTTCATTTAAAAAACCGACTTCCGCCATTGTATTCGACTAAATAATTTTGGATGAAAAAAAAATTATGAAAGAACCATAGTGGTGAAAGGATTATGATACTTTCTGAATGCAAATGCTTGGTGTCTTGCTGAAAATATCAAAATCGCCATATGTATGCCTACAATATTTGAGGAGTTCCCTCAATTCCTCATGGATCCCATCATCAGAACTGGATTCTGAAAAAAATGGGACCAATCTGGAAGTATATCTAATCAAATAAAAATAGAATTTTTCCAAATCGGTTCATTAATGCCGGAGATATGCGGTAACAAACATAAAAAAAAAAAAAAAAACAACCGAATTGAGAACCTCCTGCTTTTTGGGAAGTCGGTTAAAAATCATTGGTTGGGCTTAACAGTTATTTTACGGCCTGTTTATTTGTTGGTGAAATCATCCCTAAGGCTGCGCTTGAAGCAAAATGCCAATCTTAGATTTGATTTTTACTTAAGTTAATCAAATACATAATTCCAATTAAAATATTCATGTTGTATCATCATCAGCAGCCTTAAGACGTCCACTGCTGGACAAGACCTCTCCCATAAAATAAAAATTGGGGCATTTGCCATACTCGACGACCTCTGTGGCGCGGCGAGCGAAGGTTCGCCTGCGACGCAGGAGGTTGCGGGTTAGATTCCCGCCTCGGAACAAATATTTTAACGATCTGCGGATATTTGTTCAGGATGTTCTGGGTATTTTCTATGTATAATAAAAAATATCTATCTATGTAATGTTATTGTATTAAGTATATCAGTTATCTAGTACCCATAACACAAGCTCTGCTTAGCTTGGGGCTAGATAATGTTGTGTGATATGTCCAGCATTTATTTATTTATACTAAACACGCTTGGTAGGCGGATTCTTGCAGTATTGGTGTTGAGTACCTACTCAGATGGATGCTGCTGCCAATCCCCTGGTGTAATCCTTTAGTCAGGATTTCAAATCAACAATCAGGAATCAACGGGAGGAGTCAGAGGGGTCTATTTTTAGTCCGTACACACTATGACACATAGCATCACTGTACTACATTATAATTTCAATGGCTGATTTTAATCAAAAACACGAATGAATAGAAAAATACACTCAGTTACCTCGAATTTTCTAGTGGTTGTGGATCAGTGGCTATGATTCGGTGATCTATGATGTTACTAATAATGTATTCGTTAAATTTTTAGGCATTTTTCGAATTACTAATAGATCCGGTGACGATATTACTAATTACTAATAAACATAACATAACACCCAACAGTCACATACGTAGTCCTAATCCCACGCTAAGGTTCCCAGTGTCGTGGGTATCAGGAACTACGAGTACAATGGTACCATAACACCCAGACCTGGAACAAATACTTGCAGAGCATACAAACATATGTCCCACAGCGGGAATCGAATCCACGACCTCTCGCATCTCAGCCGGCTACTCACCCACCGCGAGAAGGGTTGTAATGAAGATCTGAACCTAAAATGAAGAGCAATATTGGAATATCTTTCAGTCTGGTAGCCAGGTAAAGAAAACTTAAAAAGTAAAACAAGAAAAAAGTTATGAAATAAAAACTATAAACTTTACTTTGAACTTAAAGTAAACTTAACTAACAGTGAACTTTATGAGATGAAAATACGAGCAGAAGCAAAGGAAAAGGCAACCAGAGGAGAGAAACCGTAAAGCGCCCAAGCGATATTGGCTAAAACAAGATTATTATGAGTATACTTCTAATTTTTAAGAAGTATCAGCCTATTTTATACAAAAATAATTCAATCTAAAGTGAAGAATTAGAGGAAAGAGCCAATCAAGAAGAAGCCGAAAAACACCCAAGCGATATTAGCTGCAAAGATGCAAAGAAGTCGGAGAACATGATGGTTCGGTAACTGAATTTCAATCAAATAAAAATAATTGTATTTATTGAAATCACAAGAATCATTTTAATTCGTTTTGAAAACTAAATTTACTCTTTCTAACGCGACCAAGCCTAGAAGAATCAGGCAACAAACACGGCTTACTTTGATGATCCGTCAACTAGATGGGAAGCGCCTGTGTGGTGCCTCGGAGCCAGGGAGTTGCTGATACATAGTAAATGACAACTTAAAAACCTTAGGAAGCTAGTTAAAAGTAAAGTAAGGTAAACAAACAGACTTTCGACTAGATTTAACTTGTGTGCTCGTATATTGTAAGGAAACCAAACCAAGCCGACTGAAAATCCCGGAAACTACGTATATTTGTGAGGTTGGCAAATATACATAAACAAGAAACACGCAATTTCCTAGGCATCTGTATAGCGCGTATTATCTAGTTGGAATCGGGGGCTGGTAGACTGATAGCTGCTGCATATGCCACGGCAGATATATGGGACTTGGCAACCGTATAGAGAAGGAGCTTGTTGCAAAAAAAAAATTGATTAAAATACTAAGTATCCTACTAATATTATAAACGCGAAAGTTTGTGAGTATGGATGTTTGTTACTCTTTCACGTAAAAAATACTGAATGGATTTGAGTGAAATTTGTAATGAAGATACTTTACGCCCTGGATTAACACATAGGCTACTTTTCAACATCATCATCATCATCAATTTTCATCATTATTCACGCGGGTGAAACCGCGGGGCGCAACTAGTTGTAACATAACTTGTCATAACACCCAACAGTCACATGACGTAGCCCTGATCCCACAATAAGATTCCCTGTTTCATGGGTAGCAGCACAATGGTTGGCCTTATCGCTGATAGCGATTTCTTCCAGGCAACCAGACAGTTGACTGAGATGGGATTAATTTGTAAATTGAATGTACAATAATAAATCTAATTGTTAAAAATGTTGTGATGATTATTGAAGTTTGTATAAGAAAAAGTGGCTGAAATTCAAAAAGGGCTTAGACGATTTTGAAATAATTTACGTATCAGAACCATCAGGGCGTCATCTTGCTTGCACTTGTCTGTTTTATTGAATATGTCTATAATGCCAACAAATCTCGGAAGATAACGTGTTTGTTATCATGTGGTAAAAAATCTACCAGCTCTCTGTCTACACGAGGGAAACAAACGAGCTAGGAAGCACCCAAATGTTCATTTATCCGAAAGTGATAAATAGGTGTGTATGAATTTCGCAGTGGGGTGTATCGTACCCCACAACCTCTGTGGGGTGGTATAATGAATTTATTATGAGCAAATCTTTACCTGCGCCCGTAAGTTAAATTCCGAGGGAGCTTTAATTGGGTTGGTTTTTAGAAAGCAAATGATTGGTTTTTTGTAAAGAATAAGTTCATGGAAACGTACTTGAGACTTTTGGGTTTGAATAAATAATAGATTTTTGTTCAAGCATAGTTCAGACTTTGGCTACCGGACTTTGAATTTTTAAAGTGCGGAAAATTTCTCCTTAATGTCCTATAGTAATGCGAATCGGACAATAAAGTATAGAACGGCCCTCAGTTGATGAAGGCGGCTTAAGCCCGTTCACCGTAGCATTTTATAGGGGAGACATAACATCCAGCAGAGAGCGTCAAATGGGAGAAATGGTATGATGACACAGGCAGGAATTTCCTTCTTTTTTAACCGACTTCCGAAAAAGGAGGAGGTTCTCAATTCGGTTGTATTTTTTTTTAATGTTTGTTACCTCTTTTCTCCGGCGTTTATGAACCGATTTGGAAAATTCTTTTTTTGTTCGAATAGATATACTTCCAGATTGGTCCCATTTTTTTCAGAATCCAGTTCTGATGATGGAATCCATGAGGAATTGAGGGAACTCCTCAAATATTGTAGCCATACATATGGTGATTTGGATGTTTTCAGCAACAAACCAAGCATTTGCATTCAAAAAGTATCATAATCCTTTCACCACTATGGTTCTTTCACAATTTTTATTTTCATCCAAATATTTAGTCGAATACAATGGCGGAAGTAGGTTTTTAAAATGAAAAGTTATAACTAAAATAGGTTTCAAAAATGATTATTAAATGAAAAGTTATTTTCTTTTGCAATGGTTCATGGACAAAATAGTTTGTAACTTCACTTGTGAAATGTTCCCTTTTAATGGGATTTTACAAATATAATAATGCCATTTCTATCACAGGTGTGGTATTCAGCCTTTGAAATAAAGCGATTGCGATCGAGGCGCCCCCGTCGAATGTCATTGCTTGGACAACGTTCGGACCGGACGGGCGAATCGTTTGTAATTTATTACTATCCGTTTGTTTGTTCTGATTTCCTACCAGTTCCCAGACCCATAAATGGGTGTCTGAACCCCACATTGGCGACGAGGATAAAAATTGTGAGTACCTAGTCGATAATTCGACTAAAAGTTGCGTAGTGTTGTGTTAATTGAATACCGACATACATGGAAAACTTTTCTAAAACTCGAGGAAGGGTACTTATTCTTAGTGATTTAAATCAGTCGTAACGTGGTCGTAACTAGATATTTTTGACTTGATTTTTAACCGGCCACACGAATTTAAAAGTTTTTACTAAGTACCCTCTTACTTGAAATAAATTTATGGTGGCTAATTATCTCGCAACACGTCGCAACCATAATGAAATGACAAAATAATGAGGCAAAATGTTCCAGTTCATGTCAACCAATTTATGAGTTTATTTCTGGTACCTTGCTTATAGCAAACAACTACCTATAAAGTTCTTGTTGATGTGAACCAACTCCAGGGAATGGACAAAAGTGTTACGAGCTTCTATAAAGTTGTTTTCAATGAGTCAATTAAACTTTTACCTACTCAGTGAAATTGTGCCACGTATTTATTTTACGCAAGTTTGCTTAATGAGTCAATTAAACTTGTACCTACTCATTGAAATTGTGCCACGTATATATTTACGCAAGTTTGCCTAAAAGACGAATGTTAATGTCTACAAAATGGTGACAGTATGGAGCGATAAATGGCAATAACCTCCGATACCTACACATGTTTAATGTAGATACGTACTCTAAGGTAGTGCATTTTGATCCCTCTGTTAATCAAATGAAATTAATGTTATTCATTGAAATCACAAGGATCATTTTGAATCGCCTTATAAAGTAAAATTACTCCAGTTCCAACGCGCTCAAGCCTAGAAGAATCAGGCAACAAACAAGGCTTGACTTACTTTGATGATACGTCTTACCACAAGGTGGGAAGCGCCTGTGTGGTGCCTCGGAGCAGGAAGTTGCTGATACATATTAAATGAGAACTTAAAAACCTAAGAAAGTTAGTCAAATGCAAATAAACATCAGCAAAAGTTTATAAGACAGTACACGCTCCACTTGATATAACCAGAGACAAGTAAAACTAGTCTCTAATATAACCTAATTTCTAAATATAATGTATGACGTGACCAAGTGTTCTTAATAATTGTTCCTATGGTTTTAATAAATGAGTATGAGTATCAATATGAGTATACCTACTTATAAATAACAATCTAATAGAACCATGTAAAGAGAAAAGTACAGATATTATAGCAAATCAGCTCAAATCAGATGTAGCAATTATCTGACAAGGCTTATGTGCGGCCGCTAAAATGTATGTACACCATAACAAAACCAAGTGCTCCCAGTGTTCCTACGGTGAATAAATGATATAAATAATGAATATGAATATGAAATTTCCATTTATCTTCGAGTAAGATGTTTGGATGCACCTTCTGGAAGTTTATTATAGAACTGTACAGAATTCCTCATAAAAGACCCATTTACTTTCTTCAATCGAAATTTTGGTATATTTAGTTTGGTTGTATTTATAAATCCAAATACCATGCAAGTCACCCTTTTTCATACAACTATCCAAGTGTTTATGTGTATGTAATAATATTTCATAGATATATTGCGAAATTACTGTGAGAATATTGATTTCTTTGAAACGCAAGGCGTTCAAGGGGTCACGTGACTTCATTTTATAAATGGCACGTATTGCCCGATTTTGTAAGACAAATATAGCTGGAAATATAGCTGTTTTACCCCACAGCATGATACCATATGACATAACACTATGAAGTAGCTAAAATAAACAAGCCTAGCTGTAGCTTCATCAGTAAGCTGCCTTAACATACAAACTGCATATGCAGTGGAACTAAGTCTACCAGCTAAAACCACAATTTGCGGTGCCCACTGACCCCCTGGATCAATATTAAGCTCTAAGAAAATACTAGACTTAACAAGATCAAGTATCTCCACATTTATTTTAATATTTAGTTTGATAATGTTTTAGATTTGGCTATGTGAATTTGATGCTTTTCGTTTTTAGCATTAAGCAAAAGATTATTTACTGTGATCAAAACATTATTTACAAGAACTCGTGACAGTGAATTATTTACTCTATCGTAATTTGCTTTAGATCTATCAACTTTGAAAATCAAAGAAGTATCGTCAGCAAACAGAACTGTGCCACATAATGTAAAAAAAGAGATTGATAGTGTAAACTAGAAATAAAAAGGGCCTAGTATTGAACCCTGTGGCACCCCCATGACAATAGTCGATCCTTTCACCACCAACATCAACTTTTTGAATTCTATTGGATAAGTAAGAATTTACAAGATTTTGCCTGATTTTGGATGCCATAATGTTTTAACTTGGAAATTAATGTATCATGCCACACGCAGTCAAAAGCTTTGGACGATCGCGTTCTGTGAGTTCTCCTACGCTTTAAATATGTGTTCTAAGAGCATGGTATCAGCATCGGCTGTCGAATGAACCTTAGTTATTCCAAATGAATGACTGAAGAAGTCCGTGGAGGTCGAAGTGTGACAATAACTGAGTAAGAATAAGTTTCTCGAAGATCTTACTTAAAGCAGGCAATATAGAAATTGGCCTATAGTTACCTGGATCTTTATCATTTCCAGACTTGAACAAAGGATTAATTTACTATGTTTTATAAGATGAGGAAAGACTCTCGTCAAGACATCTATTGAAAATGTAGGCCATACACGGCGCAATATCAGCACCTAGCACAATTACTAGAGAAAAACTATCAAAGGCATTCATGACCTGAATATTTTTGATAACATAGTATTGTTTATGTTTAAATTCATCTGGTTACTACAAGGTTTAGATTTACCTGTTTTATTATTAATTTCCAAGTTGTATTAATTTTATTTGCTGACTTTTCTATTGAATTTCTCAAATGCAATGATTTTAATGTATGACAAACTTTTTGAAGGACTTGGAATAGTTCTTTATGTACAAGACAAACGTTGGGTCGTGCAACATTGATTCCCCAGCCGTATAGAGTTCATATAGGGTTGTAGCCCAATCAGCTAACCCGACATTCGCTCTAGCTTTACAATCTCACTATGTTCCTCACTTAGCAATTTAGACAAACTGGTAAAAAGGTCATTCGGATCATCTACGCACGGTACGTACAAGGGGCATTTTTAGATCAATACTGCCGTGGAATTTCATAATACGACTATCTGTGATAAGTGAAATTACAAGTATTTAAAGCACTGTGCTGTGACCATAGTGATCTGAGGTGAAATGTTTAATTACTGATGTATCAATTGGAACACTACTACAATAAATATTATCAAAACAGGTGGATGTTGTTAGTGTCACTCTTGTTGGTTATTCGAAGAGGTGATGTAAATTAAAACATTTAAACAAATTAAGCAGCCTCTCAGAAAAAGAACTAACCTATATTGAAATTTTCGCAGACTATAAGCATTTTACTATGTACAAAAGTTTTGAGCAATACTTTTTCCATAGTGGATTAAAATAACGCGAAGTCTGCGTCAGGGGGACGGTAAACACACAATGATATGCAGCTCTAGCTCAACAGCTCAATAGTCCTCTCAATAGTGAGATTTGCAACATCTTTACGTTTCTTGCATTTTAAAGTATTTCGAACAACAGTTAAGGAACCCTATGGCGTTCTTGCGTTTGTATGAACTTACAATATTGTAATTCTCATAATAAGGGAGTAACTCAAATTGTAACATCCAGTGTTCAGTTACATACATGATAATGTACATTAAAACTGTTTAAAAATGTTTCTAAGCCTAAGATTTTGCTGGGAAGGGCTTGTACATTTTATGTGGCCGGCCTTCTCATTGTCGAACTAGTTTAAATGACTGTCAGCTGACACTCCTACCCTCATTAGTACTAACTACTTCTAACCACGAGCTCGTGAACTGCGTTATACGACTTATACGTGTCGTTACTTATAACGAGATCAAAAATATGAAATGCTAACAATTTAGCAATTATTAATTTACTATGTCTGCCGTCTGTTTTGACTCAAGATACTATGTATCAACAGTATCTCGTGTCAAAACAAAATTACTAATAAAATTATTAGTATTAAAATACAAAACGTCTCTATGACGACATGTCAAATTGTGCAACATTAAATTAAGATTAAAAATTAATTGATTGTCTGCACTAACTTACAACTAGCTAATAATATCATATCGCATGACACCACACTTTCACCTAATTGTATTATCAGAGTGGTGTCGTAGTATCTTTAAGTTTTGTGAATGAAGGCATTTGGAAAGCAATTATTTGTGACAACTTGCCCTAACAGATCACTGCAAACCCATCCCAACGCCTATCTTATCTGAATACGCCACAGTCTTCCAAGTCTGCCACCAGAATTTAACCTGTCTAACCGGAGACTGCGTACAAGCAGAGGTGGGAACTACTTCAATCTATACAGAAGGTGTAGGCTGCTTCTGCAATGCATATGCGCGCACATGGATCAGAAATCTGGAAGGCTCTGATACAGGAAGATCGGGAGTATCGTTGGAATATAATACCTACACTTGAAAAGAGTAGAAGGTAGTAATTGGAAGATCGGTGATCATGAAGAAATTGAGGAGGACAATAATAGCGTACCTAGTAAAGAGATCGATAATTGTATAGGTACTTAATTAAAAATTACATCAACGGCGTAGTTTAATTACCGGTTAAAATAAAATTCGATTTAAAATAATAATTATGTTGTAAAATCATTAGAAGTATCACTTTAGAATAATGATGGCTTACTTTATGTTGTAAAATCACTAGAGGTATATAGTAAAATAAGAATAGTAAGTTAACTTTTGGAAATAAGCAATTGTTAATTTTTAATTTGTTAAAAAGGAAGAGATGTGGTATTCAGCCTTTGAAATAAAGCGATTGCGATCGAGGCGCCCCCGTCGAATGTCATTGCTTGGACAACGTTCGGACCGGACGGGCGAATCGTTTGTAATTTATTACTATCCGTTTGTTTGTTCTGATTTCCTACCAGTTCCCAGACCCATAAATGGGTGTCTGAACCCCACAACAGGCACCACAACCAGACCAGATTAGGGTTCCGTAAACCGACAAGATTGTTCAGGCCATCCGTCCGTCCGTCCCAGACTGTTACAGAGTCACAACTTTCACAAATCATCATCATCATCATCATCAGCATGTAGAAGTCCACTGCTGGACATAGGCCTCCCCTTTAGAATGCCACGACGAACGGTCTTTAGCCGACTCCACTTCCTTCGACGTTTATAATGTTTTAAGTCCATCAAGTGGAGGGCCTTTCTTTACCGCACAATTACAACTACAAAACAAATTTACACGAATTTTATTATACCATGGATACTTAAGTTATACTTGATCTCAATGTAACCATTGGTATATATTTTAATAACCCTACCGTCAGAGTTTTTCTCGACAAAAATGTAATTATTTTCCACAACAGTACCTGTATTGATTAGGTGTACATAAATTATTTACTAATCTTTTTTGGGATCAGTGAACCACGGGGCCAGTAACCCAGCAAGATGTACCTCGATGTCAAAGTTTTATTTTATTTTATTTATTTGGCTAAACAAAGTTGGTAACAATGTGCCACCCCTGCCATTTATCATGAAATAATAATAACAAAAATAATGATTTAATTAGTTTATTTATTTTTCATTGAAAATAACTGGGATATGATGCGATGAAAACTTTTCAAGTTATTCAGTGAAAACTGTGACTTGGCTTCGGAACCCTATTACTTTTCGTAGCCCGATACGCACTTGGATGGTTATTTCTTATCAAGGTGTGGCCAACCAACGCAATTCAATTTCCATAGCTGAAATTGAATTTCATTCTAGCACATATTTCTATTTAGAAACTGTTGGTGTGTTGGTTTTATTGAATATAACCCACATTCTCATAGGGCAGTGCCAATATCAATTATCGATAAACCGGCCGAGCATTCGGCCCACCTTCAAATTGCTGTGGAGTACTGTTCACTGCGACAGTTATTAAGCAAGTCTGTTTAGCTTGTGATAGTGATGTGCATTCTCCTATCGATATCGATTGATCAGCTAATATTTAATTTTGAAGAGACTAATCATCTAATGTAGGTACACAATAACAATCATAAGAATGGCACTATGACTACTTCGTATCATTAGATTTTTCTTGGTCGTCCTGCGTTAGCTCAGAGAGCAACTTGAGGTATTATGGCACTGAAAATGGGTCACCTTAAGTCTACACAAAAATCGGGGTGTGCCTGTGTCGCACACACGGCCGTGTGTTTTACTTGAATACGAAATTATGAGACGCAGTGAAACAACTGCAAAATAGCGGCACTTCCCCCTCCTCCACGAGTTGCGTCACAATCCTCACCCAACGTAACGAGTTCTTTGATACTTTAGCTATCGAGTGGTGTAATAAAATTTTGGATATAAATGTAGCTACAAAACCAAACAGTGATTTCGTTATCATCAGTTTTCTGGATCACTATGGAAGCAAACTTAATGACGTATTCACGTCAAAATGTGACAGATGCACAACGCTCACAAGCCACTATGACTTCGTTTGCATTGTAGACCTTTCGAGCCACAACGGTGCTGGTTTGGCACGTTTGATTTACCAAACAAAGAACTCATATTGAAATTGTATGAAAACACATTATTATAATTCACAAAAATTAAGTTACATTTAATTTTAATGAAGCAGATACAAGAGGATTACTTTTTAGTGTTTTTTTTATGAGAATCATAGATAATTAATTGATTCAAACGTGACTTTGCAGAAATCCATTCTTATACAATATTGAATAGATAAACAGATATAATAGTAACAATTCCTTTGAGAGTATTATTATTGATATATTTGTATTTATATTTGTTGGTCTATTCAATTTTGAAGAATCATAGATCATCGATACCTTGATACCTACAACAGATCCCATCACTTGTCACCGTTCAGCTACAACTGTACTCATTAAGCGCGCCAGTGAGTTTTGTCGCAACATAAGCATTCCTTGTTACACGCCGGCTCAAGACAAACGCGGCAGCAAAAGTACATTTTTTTTTTTCATTTTATATTGTTTTAAAACTATCAGCATTGAGGGTCTTTTAAACATAGAACATAACATATAAAAAAGTTAGGAAAATAAATATGAATATTTATGTTTCATAAATGTATTTTGACAACCTCTGGTGAAATGACAAATATTTGTATGATCTGCAAGTATTTGTTCCTGGTCTGGGTGTTATGGTACCATGGTACTCGTAGTTCCTGATACCCGTGACACAAGAAATCCTAATGTGGAATAATGAATACGTATGTGACTGTTGGGTGTTATGTTATGTATGCCTCTGGTGTTGCAGGCGTCCATATGCTACGGTAACTACTTTCCATCTGGTGGGCAGAATGCTTGTTTGCTTGCCAAGTAGTATAAAAATAATAATAACAATAATGTATTACTGGAAATATAAAAAAGCTTTTCTTACAATAACGTAGCATCACAGGTTTATGTAAAACGTTCTGAATAGTCTGAAACCCATTTTTTCTCCGACTTCCACTTCATTTCATTGTTATAGTTTGTCCTACTTTAGTGGAGTAATGTTACTGCGTTAGGAATTACCTATGTTAAAGCCACCTAAGGTAAGGTATCCTATAGGTTTTATACCAAATCAAAAGATTGCTTTTTCTACAAATCTAAAAAATCTATAAAAGAAGAAAAGAAAGAAAAGAGAAACATTTCTTTCATTTGATATGTCACATGACACATTTGCTTTTTTTTAATGTTCTAGTTTGCCACCAAATCAGAATTCATTTATTTACATTATACGTCCTTGATTGGGTCACCTAATTCTATTTATGTACCAAACTTTAAGTTTGGTTCCGTAGATTCAGAGAAAAAAGGCTGTGGCAGATAGAGACCTGAGTGATCCTATGGTCCTATGGTGGTATGCTTCCGTTGGTACCTTTTGAGGTACGGGATCCTAATTAATACAATTATTTTAGAAAAATTACGTCTATTCACCACGTACTTTACTATTCTCCTGCTGACGTTTCGTTGACCATTTAGAGGTCCTTCCTCATGAGCACCGACCGCGACTCCGAACCCGAATACCTGAATCCCGCGGGGAGAATAGTTAAGCACGTGGTGTATACAGTTGTATTTTTGTAAAATGATACCAAGCCACGATAATTTCAATTCTATGAATATACGAAAAGAAAAATTTCCCACGTGTTTTTTCTGCTTCACGCTGAAGATTTTTTTACCATTTGTCTTCAAACGGTCCCGTAACTAAGAGGGAAACCCTCTTAATGGTCATTATGATTTTCAAACTTCAACTCATAAGTTATCTCTTCACTAGATTAGCTCGTAAGTGTATTACTTATTAACTCACGTGTGCTAGTTAGCCCAATTAACTAATTATGTCGCGGTCGGAACGGATTTTATGTCATGCTCGGCTTTATGAAGCTCTCATTTGGAGCAAGGCAGAATTATGTTATTAAAAGTGTGTAAACACAGGTGTATACAAGAACTATAATAATATAAGGACGTTTGCACTATTACTACTAAACCACTTTACGACTATTTGGTGTAGTAGTAGTTTTAATACTTTTTTCTATTTAAACCTCGTACTGTTGTAAGTCCAGTCTAAGAATAGACCTCTCCTCCTCCTCTCGTGGATGTCGTAAACGCCGACTAAGGGATTACTAGGGAATAGGCAACAGCATCCACCTGAGTACTCTACACCAATACAGCAATCACCAATCCGCCTGCCAAGCGTGTGATTATGGAAATCTCATCATTTAGTCAGCGTTTGTGAGGATACTTTGAAATCGTACCTGTCACTGTCACACAAATGTTTATACACGCGTATTAGAGAGAGACAGGGACGATTACAAAGTAAGGCTTAGACTTAGTCACCGCGAAGTACTTTCTATTTATCTGAACATTAGGACTCACTATGGCATTACTTAAATGGTGGTAAATACCACCCTAGAAAGATCAAAGATAAAATGCTAATAATTATGAAAATATTTATTTTCAACCGTCTCAGTAGTTATGCTATATAATTGTTCTTCACATTCATAATCCATTCAAAATTGGAGTATAATACGATAAGACGAGAAAACTCAGACCCTTAAATAACCTTTTCAAATTATTTTCACTACGTTTGCGATCATCAAAAACAAATAAACGTCCCCTCAGCCATTTGAATGGAGAATTTTCAAAATAAGTAGAAATTAATTTAGGAACGCCTTTGTTCTCATGTTTATAATATTTGGGGTCTGTTGGACTCCCCTTTAATTAATCGCTCGTAATCAAATCAACGGGGTTCCCTACCGGCTCTTGAGGGTTGAGTTCCACTGATATTTATATAGCTATATAAGTAGTAGAGAAGAATAGGACTCCTCCAATACCTCCCGTGGATCCGTGGTGACTAAGAAATTACTTCAGGGGATGGGCAGCAATATCCAACTGAGTACTTGACAGTTATACTATGAAATCAACAATACGCCTGCCAAGCGTATGGCGATTCTCTCTTTTCTATAGGGAGGCATCGACCAAAAGATGTTTGTTTTTCGTCGGTACGGGTGCCGGTGAAATTACAGGCACATGAGGCTTTTCATCTTTATGTCTCAGGGTCAGCAGCGCGTGTGATGCCTCTGGTGTTGCAGGCGTCCATAGGCTGTGGTAACTGCTTTCCATCAGGTGGGCCGTATGCTTGTTTGCTTGTATAGAAGTATAAAAAAAATTTAGACGATTGATATCTTCTGAATCTATGACTTAATTTTAACTTAAAACGTGAGTATTCAGTGTATCAATTAAGCTCTCTGAGTAAATTGTAAATTAATATGTCGTTCATTTTGTGAAACGGAAAATTTTCACGTACCGATCTCGTGTATTGGTACGTGAAAATTTCGCGATTTACAAAATGAATGGTTATAATTCACGAAAGTTATTTTAATATGTCTTGTTCTACGGTCACGACTGCCCTGACACGTAGAAATATAAATAAAATATTTTGATCATAAAACTTAACAAGATGAAAATACCAAGTCTCAAAAGTCGTTTAAATATGAAAGCTTCTGTCTCTTCAGGCTCTTCTGTCGAGTGCTTCAAGTGTCGAGTGCCAGGAGTGTCCTCAGCTAACGTGCAAATTATAGGCGCATGTGGTGTCAGAGAGTCCTCGAGCGGGTCAGGTTAGACGGGTTTTTGAAGGGTCGCGGGGTAATTTAACCCAGTTTAAGTGGACCCATGCTAATTAGGTTATAGATTGCCGTTTTTGTTTGGAATCAACGAGTGATTTTAACGGGTTTTAATATTGGTTTAAGCTTGTTGATTTGAGTGTTTTGGTTTTGATGACAGAAATAAATAATTACATTATTATTAGCCCTGGTGGTATAGGCCTAAGAAAATGAATGAATTATTTAATTGCTTAGAATGTAGGTACAGTACAAAAGATATAGATGATAAATATAATTATCAGTACATTTTGCTGTTAATCGTGCACAATTTTAGCAGTCCTTACAAATTAGGTATGTATATGTAGTTTACATGTGAATCAGAAAAACAAAAATGCTCAAAATAATTTTAATACGACCAAATAGGTGGTACAGAAAATAAACACAATGACAATAAAAAGTAATTAATTGTTCTGAAAGAATGAAAACTAATAAAATATTATTATTACATGCTGTTTTTATAATTAAAATACTCATGCATGGAGTAAAAACACTTTGACAAAAGCCAGTTATGTATTTTACCCTTAAATCTGTTGAGGGGTATAACTTTAAAATCATCCGGTAGAAAAATGCAATGTGACAGTTGAAATTTCCTGTCAGTTGTATGCCTTAACTGCATGGCACGTCATGAAAGATTTTGACGAAAAAACTCCCTCCCTCTTTTGGGAACCCTCCGTTTAATGTACATACACGTTAGTGGTAAACCCCTCAGTTTCTTAAATAGTGCTGGCTTACACGAGTCCAGAAAATCTGCCTGACATAACGCTCTTATACATTTTTTGTACTCTAAAAGCTAGTTGATTGTCATTGTAAAAAGACTCCTCCAACTAACAACCCGTTGATGTCGTTAAAAGCGACAAGGAATTACTCCAGGGGATGGCCAGCAGCATCTTAGTACTTACCACTAATTCTGCGAACAGTAATCCACCTGCCAAGCGTGGTGATAATTCCAAATCTCTCCTTTTTCTGTGGGGGAGGCTTTGTCTAGCAGTGGATATCTAACGGCTGATGATGATCCTTATTGACCGCAAATTCATCTCATACACTTAGTTTGCTAATGATTGTCTCTACATATCAGTAATCTACAGGACATTCATCTTATACAATAACATGTACGTATAAAAAATCTCGCAATTATTAGTTACATCAATCTCTCGGCTTCTATATTACATACTTTTATATACTTTATTATTATATACTTTATTCCACGCACTGCGTCCCGATTTTATTAAATTACAGGATGCAATTCAGTACCTACAACTTAGAACCCATCTTGGGTGGCGAGGGGACGAAACCTCTCCCATTGCATTTCAAATTCCCATAATCATCTCGCTTGGCAGGTGGATTGGTGATCGCAGTATTCGTGTTGAGTTCTCACGCGGATGCTGCTGCCCATTGCCTGGTGTAATCCCTGCCGAGGTGTGTCTGGCTTACGAACAGACCCCTCCATTTCCTCCCGTAGATTCATAAGTCATATATAATAACTTAATATGTATTATATACATTTTGTAACCTGCTTAGTTGGATGGATATTATGATGTATATATGATGGATAGATTGGTTTCATTATCATTAATATTATTTAGCGAACGTTGTTCGTGTAACTAATGTTAAGAGTTATTCATCAATTTGGCTTAGTCTAGTACAAAGTTGTAAGTTAAGTCCCGAAACACTAACGAGGCCTATATCAAGTTTATTGTGAATTCTCAAAGGAATATGAGCTTGGGGGTGGATTAAGGGTAAGTTGTGTTGATAAGGGATAATCTAACATTAGCATCTAGGTCAGACTCAAATAGAATGTAACTTTGAAACTTTTAGCCAGGGCTTTTAGTTCATATAGGCGATGGCTTAGGGCGATTGTATTAGGGGGAAGGCAATAGGCGGCATCAATATTGAAAAATAATAGGGCAATTTTTTTATCAACTTTTCCCGATTATTTAGTTACTTACCCACTTTTCTACCAAAACATTTTTCTTTAGTTATGCAACACTGCTCGATAGCACCCGGTTCGCGCAATCTACGCAACGCAGTGGTGGTGAATAATACAAGTATGTTTAAAAACGTCAAAAACTAAAACATAAAGACATTATAAAGATCACTGAAAGTCGGTGGATGGAGACGGCTCAAGACTATTTGTCATGGCATTCTAGATGGAGGCCTACGTTTAGCAGTGGACTGCTACAGGCTGGTAATGATAATGATAATACAAAATCTAAAAACACACATATGAGCTAGTTGAGCTGTCTGAGGAACGTTGCAAACGATCTAAAGATAGCTCAACATACTCAAATTATAACCAGACGGAAGCATCCCCAAAATACTGGCAGCATTAGCTGCTGTACTATAAGATAAGTTACTACTTTCTAAGATACCTACTTCGTTCAAAATCAATTATTCCCAGGAATACTTGAAGAGCTGTTAAGATGAAGAGCCTACCTGACACATACGATCCATCAAAATGACACGGGTAGGCACTTCATTACGGCTCTGGCCCAAAGCACTATCTCAAGAACGCAATCTATTTACAAAGACCTGGAAACAGTGAGATAAGCCTATATCACAGTACAAGACATAAATTAGGGTTCCCACGTAAACAACGTCGAACTTTTCAGCTAAATTACGCTTCAACTCTCCCTCCTATATTTGTTATAGTTAATTTTTCACAAATTCTAGAACACGTCGTACCTTGATTTAAGGTGGAACGTTTCGCAAGGGGCACGAAATTCAAATGTTGTTGTGTGTCCACTGCTGGACTTAAGCATCTCCTATATAATACCACAACGAACGGTCTCGTGCTGCCTACATCCACCGACTTCCTGCGACCTTTATAATGTATTTGGTCTATCGAGAAGAGGGTCTTCTTCTACTGCGTCGTCCGGTTTGTGGTCTTCACTTGAGAACCTTTATTCCCTAATGGTACACACACAATTAAGTTTGTTTGTTTGTATATACTTTATTGCACACAAAACTAATAGTAAATGTACAAATGGAGGGCATAATGCCAAAGTCATTTTCTACCTGCCAACCAAGAAGGTAACAATTAAGGCGTGCTAACATAATAAAAACTAAAAAAAAAGCACAAAAATAAATAAATAAAATACATAGACTAAAAGATATAAACAATAAAATAATAAAATCTGGAAGAACGAAAAATAAAAAATTACGTATACAGTTTTTTAAGGTAATGCTCACGAGTCAGCCTTTTAAACACACACTTTGGAGTCAACGTTCTTAATATCAAACGGAAGCATATTCCATAACTTCACAGCCTCGACCGAAAAAGAGCTATCACAAAAAGATGTGCTATGAGCAGGTGTCGCTAGAAGGAGATTATGTGATGATCTTAGTTAAGTAAGTACTATTTATGTACTGTACTGCACTGTACTATTTCAGAACTTGAAGCATTATTAATGCCTACGGGCTCTTCGAAAAACTTCGTTCATCAGAAAACATTTTACACATAAGCAAGCCGAACAAAGCGAAGACGATTGAAATTCACGCATGACACTTTTCATCTTTGTCTCAGGGTGACGGACGCAGTACAATGTCACGTAGGTCACGTCCTAGGTCGTGACCTAAGAGCTAGTGTTTGGGCTAGGGTTACCCCTGAACATGAGGTGGGGCACATGCCAGTTCCGTCACTTACCTACTGAAATAATATACGAATAGAGTAGCGGCCCACTCGCGACTTCGTCCGCGTGGACCCGGTGGTCCAGTCAATAAGTGGCAAATATATTAAAGCCTATTCTGATGTATAAGCAATAATATTGTTAAGTTTCATCAAAATCCGGTAATTCGTTTTTGCGTGAAAGAGTAACAAACATCCATCCATCCAATCCATCCATCCATTCATCCAAACAAACTTTTTCATTTATAATATTAAGTAAAATAGTAAGACGAGATAGTGAGATTAAAAAAAACCGGCCAAATGCAAGTCGGTCTCGCGCACGAGGGGTTCCGTCAAAACGAAAAATCTATAAAAACGGCAAAAAAAACATGTTTGTTGTATGGGAGCCTCCTTAAATATATATTTTATTCTATTTTTTTGTATTTTTTGTTACAGCAGCTACCGAAATACATCATCTGTGAAAATTTCAACTGTCTAACTATCACGGTTCATGAGATACAGCCTGGTGACAGACGGACGGACGGACGGACAGCGGAGCCTTAGTAATAGGGTCCGTTTTACCCTTTGGGTATGGAACCTTAAAAATGATGGGCCACATAAACATCCAATTACTTACGGATTCATTCATTTAATTTACGCCTTTAGAGACTTCCAGTAACCTAGTAATTTTTGCCAGTAGACAGTTTATGAGCATAAAATATGGCTAATTTTCTCAATCTACGTGTGAAGGCAATTCGTAATTGTGCACATTTTCTGTTCATCTCAAACTCAATTTCACCTGAGCTCACAGAATACAAATAGTACTAACACGGATACAAGAGTTCCTCAAACATATGCAAGCGATATTTAAACTTAAATACAGTAACAGACAGTTCATATTCCGTTTGACTAAACTTTTGCGATTAGACACAAAATTTATCTTAAATTTGGCGAGTTGAGCCCCAGTCATATTGAATCTAAAGGCATCGCGATAAAGATAATTTTACATTGAATCGACGGTTTGATTGAGTGACGCAAACCCCACCATGAGTCCTAAGATATTTTCAAGATTACATCAACTTCTCCCGAACAAGGTCGGAAAATTCACGATAATTTTGTAACTTTTTCAATTTGACGCGGCAACTTTGTGACTATTTTGTAAAGTAATTTGCTGTACAAAAACCGTTTGTAACGTTATATAAAAGTTGACGTAGGTACTTTACAGCTTTACATCCTGAAACTTGTCTAAATTGGGATTCATAATTATGAACACATATTTTAACAAGGCCCGCTAAAAAAACCTTCTCTGTCTCCTCCAGTGGATGTCGTAAAGGCAGCAACATCTACATGAGTAAACAACACCAATACTGTGATTACCAATCCGCCTGCCAAGCGGGTGAATATGGAAAATTCCCCATTGTATTTAACCGAGGCGTGTCGTCCATCAGTAGACGTCTAAAGACTGATGATGATGATGATGATGATTCTAAAATGATCTGGCATAGTGTAAATATACCTGTAGAACCTTACCATTTTTGTACATGATGCCTCAATACACGTAAGCAATATCCCTTTCAGTGATTGTATCGAAAGAAATCGAATAACTTTTTTAGAATGAAGTAAACTAGCTTACAATTAAAGGTATATATTACCGTTACGTCCGATACCACTACGTAGCGAATTCAATATTATAATAAATATAAAATCACTGAAATAAGGTCACTTAGAAAAACCACACACTACATCTGAAACTATGCAAGATTTCGAATTGAAATAAAAACATTGTTTAATAAATCGTGAAAAAAAACTCACCTCACATTAAAAAAAAAATTGAGAAAACTCTCCACGCAGACGAAATATTGTGTAGAACTTTCAAGTCATTAACCAAGAAGCTAAACAAAAAATGGTAACATTAAATATACGTTCCGATCAGTCCCAGTTTATTCTCGTCGCACCCACAACTCGGGTCAGACCACAGAATCTCTATATCTACATTCTCGCTCCTCAATTATGTACCACAACATACGTCCTTGCTATCTCAGCGTTAAATGGCGTCTTTCACAGTGCATAATGGATCAGATGCTCCCTCATTACCCGCTCTAAAGCCTCGGGCACACGAAGCGAGTACTCGTGACTAGTGACATTGCTGAGACCTGATTCTACGTTGTGACAAGCAATTGGCACGGACGTATGGTGTAGTGTAACACGGATTTTTGTATGGAAAATGAGGTTCACAGTGTGTACGCTAGGGGCGCTTATCAGTGTCTCCATACAAAAATTCACACTACACTACACCAGACGTCCGTGTCAGTTGTGTGCAAAATAGTTAGAATCAGCTCTCTGAGCGAGTGGGTTACGTATCTTTGGGATAAGAATAAAAATAATTTACGATTAAACAGTATATAAAAGATCCTTCAAAGAGATTACACCAGGGGATGGACAGCAGCGTCTACCTGAGTACTTGACACTAAACTGCGATTACCAATCCGTCTGCCTAGCGTGGTGATTATGGTAAATACCCCATTGCACGCTATAGGTTGTACGCTTTGCATGCTATGGGGGGGGGGACTCATCCAGTAAAGTCAAAGTCAAAAGAACTTTATGGATTGAAATCACAAGGATCATTATAATAGTCTTATAAACTAAAATTACTCCTGTTCCAACGCGACCAAGCCTAGAATAATCAGGCAACAAACACGGCTTGGCTTACATAAATGGTCCGTCTTACCACTAGGTGAGAAGCGCCTGTGTGGTGCCTCGGAGCAAGGAGTTGCTGATACATAGTAAATGAACTTAAAAACCTTAGGATGGTATTCAAAAGTAAATAAACATCAGCAAAAATATGCAAGACAGCACACGCTACGCTTGTTATACTTACAAATAATAATGGTTGGTTGGTAATGACTGGCTGATGAATTAGCTCATTATGCGGGTGTGCGCAGAAGATCATCATCATCATTAGCTCCCCCAAGCCTATGTCCAGAAAGTTAGCAAGACATAGGCCTCCCCCTTAGAATGCCACGACGAACGGTCTTGAGCCACATCCATCAACCGACTTCCTGCTACGTTTATAATATCTTTAGTCCATCAAGTGGATGGCCTTTCTCTACCGCATTGTCCGAAGAAGTCGCTGAGAAGATAGATAGATTAAAATCGTGCCCAGTGCTAAGGTACTCGCTTAACCCTGTTCAGAGTACTCTCCTCGTGTGAATGATCCTTTAGAAATAGGACGGGGGACGGTATAGATGGACACTTTAATTGGCCCCATTGGGGCCAGCAACGTGACTGAGGGACAGTCACGTAGACTTTTCTATAGCGTTTTGTACGTCTTGTTCAGGGTTTTTTTATTTGACTTTGAAAAGGAAGCTTTCAAATCTAATATTGTATTTTTATTTTCTAGCTCTTTACGCTTCAGTGTGGATCAAGTATTGCTAATATTCATCAAAATATGCATAACATAATACCTCCTATTTCATACCCTGACAAAATTTATCCATATAAATATACTGGTAGAGTGCGTCTATCTAAAACTGAACGCCCTACTATTTAACTAAGGGGTGATTTAACCAACAAATAAATAAGCAGTTAAACAACTGTTTAGCCTACCCAAAGCTTTTTGATAAGGTGTTTTCAAAGATAATCTGTCACCTTGAATGGTTATGGTAAATGTCCGTTTATTTGTTCGTGAACTTGGGCCTAAGTTACAATAAAATCCTACTAATATTATAATCGCGAAAGTTTGTAAGTATATGGATGGATGGATGGATGTTTGTTACTCTTTCACGTAAAAACCACTATATGCATTTTAATGAAACTTTACAATAATATAGCTTATACATCAGAATAACACATAGGTTACAATTTATAAAGATATTATGTGAATTGTTCATAATATGACGATAAGTGTCAAGTAAGTAGGAAAAAATCTACCATCTGCGAGCTATTCTGGCGTGCGCTGCCAAAACCGCTAAGAGTTACACAATATATAATATATGATGGAATTTTTTATCTTGAATAGTCCGACAAAAAAGCCCGCCACAGTATATATATAAGTTATATTCTTTTCTACGCCACCCTAATATAAGCTACTCGAAATACCAATCCTGCGCAGATGAAGTCGCTGGCACCAGCTAGTATTCCATAATCCTTAATCGCAAGGACTATATTCGAACATCAAGTTTATGTCAAGTACCAAGTAAAATCGACTGAGGGCGGGCGTGCAGTTTTAGATAAGACGCAGCCAACCTTGTTGTTTGAAAAACAATAGTAGATTGTATCATAAGGGAGCAAAATAATATTTTTACGGCGAGGGCGCTTTTTTTAATCCAGAACGAAGTGAGGGATTCTAGAGTAGAATCCCGAGCGTAGCGAGAGATTCTTTAGTAGAATCCCGAACGTAGCGAGGGATTCAAAGTACGTCGCTCGAGCCAAAAATATATTTTGCACCCGAGTGTTACACTCTACTTTTCATCACCCTCTATGAGAAAATAAAAGGCGCCTCCATATTTTATTTCAAAACAAAACAATGAATTTCTAACAATCCGTGAATAACTTTTCATTTAAAAAACAGACTTCCGCCATTGTATTCGACTAAATAATTGGATGAAAAAAAAATATGAAAGAACCATAGTGGTGAAAGGATTATGATACTTTCTGAATGCTAATGCATTGGTTTGTTGCTGAAAATATCAAAATCGCCATATGTATGCCCACAATATTTGAGGAGTTCCCTCAATTCCTCATGGATTTCATCATCAGAACTGGATTCTGAAAACAATGGGACCAATCTGGAAGTATATCTATTCAAATAAAAAAAGATTTTTCCAAATCGGTTCATAAACACCGGAGATATGAGGTAACAAACATAAAAAAAAATTAAAAAATACAACCGAATTGCGAACCTCCTTTTTGTAAAGTCGGTTAAAAATGACGAAATCGCGGGCTGTAGTTCGCGCGTTTTTAATTTGTTTTTTTTTTATTCAGCCTGTGGCGCGACTATGGGCCGTCGTACCAGCCAGTATTTATTCAAACAATATTTGCGTTCGACTTCTTTGGCGCTGAATACTAAGATAACCAAATTTAAAAAAGGCGCGGCAAAGATAATTGCGGCGCACTTATTTGTGTTTGATTCTTTTCAAGATGTTCCAAATTCAAAAAGTGCGCGGAAAAGATAATTGCGGCGCACTTATTTGAGTTCGATATGTTCCAAATTTAAAAAGTGCGCGGCAAAGATCATTGCGGCGCACTTATAGAAGTTTCATACAGAAAACACCACCTTTGGGTGCACTTAAAGGCGAACCAAGTCGTCCTTTTCGAATAGATGGGATGAAAAACTATATTAGACGTTCACTACTGGATGAGTCCTCCCACATAGAATATTGCTATAATCACCTAGCTATGCTCAATGATCTAGTATAATTAGTGTACTGATAATGCGTACAAAATTTCATATAGTTTGAAGAAATAATAGCCAAGTTATAGGCAAACTTCTTTCGCGCGCAAATCAGCATAAGCGCCCTACCGATGACTTCTTATAACGGACAAACCAACAGATATACTTATAATATTAGATTAAGAAAAGATAAGATAACTATCTCTGTTCCGAAGAAAAACACAAACAAGAAAGACACACTACACAAACCAAGTTGTCAACTTCCATCAAATCAGCACAGAACGAGTCCTCTTTGCGCATTTCCGTACAAATACTTTTGCTTTGTCGTTCTTTCTCTTATTTCTATTGAGAGTTATTCGTTTAGTTCTACAAAGAGCTTTGATTTGTATCGGCGTGATTGGCTTAGTTGGATGTATTACTAACAAAGGGCTTTTGAATTATTGTTATTAAAAATTTAATAAGGCACCTTGTTAAAGCCTCAGACAATTTAAATCCAGGCTTTATTAACTGAAATTCTAACACACACCGTATCGTGGCTAACTTAACTCTTTTACTACACTATTTTTTTTTTACACAACATTATCTAGCCACAAGCTAAGCAGAGCTTGTGTTATGGGTACTAGATAACTGATATATACTTAATACAATACATTACATAGATAGATATTTTTAATTATAGGACATAGAAAATACCCAGAACACCCTGAACAAATATCTGCAGATTGTACAAATATTTGTTCCGAGGCGGGAATCAAACCCGCAACCTCCTGCGTCGCAGGCGAACTTTCGCCCGCCGCGACACAGAGGTCGTCGGTTCTTTTACGATCGGTTACACCAACCGATCGGGAGGTAGGGGCGCTGGCTTTGTACTCGAACCTAATCATGCCTGATGGTTAAGGCCAACGGAAATTCCGGTTGTTCTCTTTACGTCTGCAGTCAAAGTTTCGCACCCCTATTGCAGCCCTACCCAGGGGGCGCCCCACGCTACGTTTACCTAGACGGGTCTCCCTCAAGAATCTCGCAAAAAACGGTTAACGGTTCTTCGGAATATAAAGCACACCGGATGCGTAGGCAGCACGTAACGTAGACACGCGCGTCTCTATGTATGTACACGCTCGCGTGCACGTCACGCAAGCGGTGTGCCATGTCTCATACAGTTCCATACATTACAACGTCATGGTACGTCGACGTGCACGTCTATGTCTACACGTACGCAGCCGGTGTGCTGTAGCCTTAAATGACCAGCCCATTGCCATTTCAGCTTCCTAATCCGGTAGGTAGGCTATGTGGCTTTAGTTCTTTGTCGGATAAACTCATTGCGAATTTTATCTTTCTAAGAAACTCCGTTCTATGCTATACGAATAAGCTCTTCATACAGGCCGAACCAAAACAAACAATATCCAAAGAAAACAGATGCCAGTAAACCCGGGCTTAAATATCATTTCTTAGCACTATCGTTGTTTTTCAGTGCAATTGTGGGCGCCAACACTGGCGACTATTACCGTAAACCTTGAAGAAACACAGCTTGCAGAGAAATCAGCTGGTCAAGTAAAAATCCCAGGAACAACAATTTCGATACTTACCGCTGGGTACAATGATATACATTTGCGCCAAACTACTTTTAATGTAATTTTTTTTGTTTTTCATACTCAATACGTACGAGATACGCTCTATAATTTTCATTACTCTTTACCTATTACAAAGAGGACTATGGACTAAATACATTATAAACGTCGCAGGAAGTCGGTGGATGGAGGCGGCTTAAGACCGTTCGTAGTGGTATTCTACCACTAATATGCCACTGTCAAAAATCACCTACGTAGTTGCTCGATGTCCAGGAGGATGCAAATTGCTTATAATGTATGTTAAGCGGCAAGAAATTTTCTTTTTAAAAATAGACGTCCATATGCTGGGTATAGCGAGCCCCATAAAATCTCACCAAGGCCAAATTTACCATGGTATGACTGACCTAGACTGGCCCTATAAATAAAAATAAAATTAAAAGTTAACATTTTACTAATACTCAATACCATTGAGCTTTCTAATTTCATGGATTGAGTCAGTTGTTTATTTCAAGCTGTGGCATTACCACTTTTATTTTACTGTCTGAGTGTGGTTTTATAGTCTGTCTCTTGTATTGTAGAAGCAAAGTAGTACTAGGTCGGAAGCACCGAGGATATTTTCGTAGTATTGGTTTTATAACATTGCAAACAATTCATTGTACTCTTATTGTAGAGTTTAATGTTTGTTTTTTGCCCATCTATCTGTCACGGGTGCCAACCGTGAGGTAGACTTTTGAAATTTTCACAGGTTACGTGTTAGTTATTATGGCATGAAACTGGACAAATAATTGAAAATATACAAAAGTCCATAAATCAAAGATTCTCTAAAAAATGGTGAAGCGTGAGTAGGACTCACGTGGAGAAGGTTTCGTGCAAGTAGGCTACCAAAGTAACCACTAGACCAATTAAGTTATTAGGTAGTTTTTTATTAGAAATAAAAAACTAGTTCAACTAAGTATAATATTATTGGGTACAGAATGTTCTTAATTAGGGCACATTGTTCAACTACTGGGACAAACACTCAATATTCTAATATAATATTTTTTTATAAATAAATGGGTTATAATAATAAGTTACGACATAGGTGAAACGTTTTCCATACAAAAGTGTATCGAGAAATTTAGGCCTTTCTGAAAAGATTTTGAACTTGACATGACATAACATAGTTCTAATTTAGGCTGTTATCCCCGCAAAACCAATAATTTCATAATATAATAGTAAGGAAATAACTTTTTTTCAACATAATATTTCATCAAATTTTACGATTATAGTGGTGCTATTTTTATGTGACATCACAGCGCAGCGACCATACAGCGATGACAGATGACAGCGATCATAGTGTGAGTGAAATTTTGGTGGTGTGTTGTGGTGTGTGTTCGTAACATGCGACCACGGAAGAATGACATGCGACGTTGCCAAATTTCGAGTTTGAGAGAGTACCTACATCGCGCGCGACACTGCCGCGCCTGATGAGTGAGCGCGACGGACTAGTGCTGCGGCGTTGCCAGCTGGTCGACTCGCGAATCAAGAGACAATTTATTATAAATGCACAATTTATTTACTTATAGCCAACTTCAAAAAAAGAAGGATGTTCTTATGTATGTTTTTGTATGTTTGCTACGCGATTACTCCTCCAATTATAAATTGATTTTTATGCTTATTTTTTTGTTTGTAGAGTGTGTCCCATAATAAGTTATCGAAATTGATTCAGCGCTTTTTTATATTTTGTAACCAATATTACTTGAGCTCTTATTTGTTAAAGTTTCAACGACTTTGTGGTTCAGGTAAGATTGGGTATAGGTATGGTAGATCGTGCTTTGGATGCGATTTTCAAAATCTCATTGTTTGTGCTCGCGAGGTCCACTGTTCGCAGAACTACTACGTAGTGGAAGTAAGTAAAGTTGTTTTGTGTACTACACCTAATCGAGTTGTTATGTGTTTGTTTGTCAAAAAAGTAATGAAACCAAATAAGTACCTACATCATCGTCGAGCTATAGAGATAACAAAAAAACACAAATAAATCTATCTGCACATTATAGTTGGTAGGTAGGTACCTACCTACCTACCTACCTACCTACCTGTAGGTACCTAGTATTTATTTATTATTTGTAAAATCTCATAGGAAGGTCTTAGTCACCTGGCCTAGAAAAGTACTTATGTAGGTTTCAAATTGCATTTCTTGGAATTTGATCTCTACACATGTTTATTGTAAAAACTAATGGAATTAAATTATCTGCTCAGCATAATTTGATTTTGTCAGCAAAAAAAAATCGGTCACTTTATATAGGTATTGAGCCAACAATTCAAATAATTATCAACTAGAAAAAACAATGTGGGCATCTCATAACCCATATAAAAAGTTCAGTCATCTGAGTTTTTTTTTTACTGCTCGAATAGGTTGGCTATTTGGGCAGCTAAAAACTAAATCGGATGTCGTTTAGTGACTTGAAAGTAATTTCGGAATAATAATTGAAGTACAGTCGTAGCAAAGAGAGACTTAGTTCTAACCCGACTGCCCAGAAGTAAGGTTATGTTTTTCGAGGGATGTATTTAGTATGTATGTGTCAATAAAGCATCACTTTAGGTATTCTGATATCACCTTATCAGAATACCTAAAGTGAGGTCATTTACAATTTTTTTGCAAATTATGACCAACTCTGCCTCATTAAAATAAAAATATATATTGCGTGGCAGTAGAACGTTTCTCATAATTTTAATTCGATGTTTTCCACACATTATGTTTGCCAAAAACAATGTATTTGTATTTAAATCTTTACGTAAAATCAGTTACAAAATATGTAATATATAAAACGTTGCATATATATTTTTTGTCACAACCTTTAAAACACATTTTTTTCTTTAAATTACAACTATTAGTATTTTTTTATTCTTGAATGTCATAGGTAAATTTAGGTAATGTCATTCAAAGTATTGGTCTTTTACTTAAATATCTCGTTTATTTTTTTAAAAAGTCCCCGTTAATTTTACAATTGCCTGACACTGATTTAAAGACGTGGTTTGCGACTTTTTTGTGGCTAGAATAGGAAAAATTTAACCTTTGTGATTGGCAACACTGATATTCTCATTAAATAAAACAACATTGCGAAAAAGCCGCCTTTTTTAAAGGTTGTGGCGTCGCGAAGGCACCAGTCAGAGGTGAAAACATATTTTTACAATTTCGTGACAAGCTTTTTTCATTTGAATGTGGGTGTTTTTTACATAATTATGTATATGATAAACTTTTAATAACACAAGAAGCAAGGTAAAATTGATAGGATAAGCTTTCAATCTGGTATGGGGAGTTTTCTGACAGTTGAAAGAAAATAGTTCTAAATCCATGCATAGATGGCGCAGTCCAGATAAGGTTGTCTAAATTTTGTCCTACAAACAACACAAAACTTCATTATAGATACTTCACCAACGAACAGCATGAGCGAGTGAAGTCAGTGACACTGACAGTTGATGGATGACCGACAAAATTTAGACAACCTTATCTGGACTGCGCCATCTATGCATGGATTTAGAACTATTTTCTTTCAACTGTCAGAAAACTCCCCATACCAGATTGAAAGCTTATCCTATCAATTTTACCTTGCTTCTTGTGTTATTAAAAGTTTATCATATACATAATTATGTAAAAAACACCCACATTCAAATGAAAAAAGCTTGTCACGAAATTGTAAAAATATGTTTTCACCTCTGACTGGTGCCTTCGCGACGCCACAACCTTTAAAAAAGGCGGCTTTTTCGCAATGTTGTTTTATTTAATGAGAATATCAGTGTTGCCAATCACAAAGGTTAAATTTTTACTATTCTAGCCACAAAAAAGTCGCAAACCACGTCTTTAAATCAGTGTCAGGCAATTGTAAAATTAACGGGGACTTTTTAAAAAAATAAACGAGATATTTAAGTAAAAGACCAATACTTTGAATGACATTACCTAAATTTACCTATGACATTCAAGAATAAAAAAATACTAATAGTTGTAATTTAAAGAAAAAAATGTGTTTTAAGGGTTGTGACAAAAAATATATATGCAACGTTTTATATATTACATATTTTGTAACTGATTTTACGTAAAGATTTAAATACAAATACATTGTTTTTGTCAAACATAATGTGTGGAAAACATCGAATTAAAATTATGAGAAACGTTCTACTGCCACGCAATATATATTTTTATTTTAATGAGGCAGAGTTGGTCATAATTTGCAAAAAAATTGTAAATGACCTCACTTTAGGTATTCTGATAAGGTGATATCAGAATACCTAAAGTGATGCTTTATTGACACATACATACTAAATACATCCCTCGAAAAACATAACCTTACTTCTGGGCAGTCGGGTTAGAACTAAGTCTCTCTTTGCTACGACTGTACTTCAATTATTATTCCGAAATTACTTTCAAGTCACTAAACGACATCCGATTTAGTTTTTAGCTGCCCAAATAGCCAACCTATTCGAGCAGTAAAAAAAAAACTCAGATGACTGAACTTTTTATATGGGTTATGAGATGCCCACATTGTTTTTTCTAGTTGATAATTATTTGAATTGTTGGCTCAATACCTATATAAAGTGACCGATTTTTTTTTGCTGACAAAATCAAATTATGCTGAGCAGATAATTTAATTCCATTAGTTTTTACAATAAACATGTGTAGAGATCAAATTGCAAGAAATGCAATTTGAAACCTACATAAGTACTTTTCTAGGCCAGGTGACTAAGACCTTCCTATGAGATTTTACAAATAATAAATAAATACTAGGTACCTACAGGTAGGTAGGTAGGTAGGAAGGTAGGTAGGTACCTACCTACCAACTATAATGTGCAGATAGATTTATTTGTGTTTTTTTGTTGTCTCTATAGCTCGACGATGATGTAGGTACTTATTTGGTTTCATTACTTTTTTGACAAACAAACACACTAATTATGTATATGATAAACTTTTAATAACACAAGAAGCAAGGTAAAATTGATAGGATAAGCTTTCAATCTGGTATGGGGAGTTTTCTGACAGTTGAAAGAAAATAGTTCTAAATCCATGCATAGATGGCGCAGTCCAGATAAGGTTGTCTAAATTTTGTCGGTCATCCATCAACTGTCAGTGTCACTGACTTCACTCGCTCATGCTGTTCGTTGGTGAAGTATCTATAATGAAGTTTTGTGTTGTTTGTAGAACAAACAACACGAAACTTTAAACAAACAACAAACAAGTTGGACTTTGTTAACAAATAAATTTCCACAAAAACAAGTTTTTTTACAAAGAGAATTTGTGTCTTTGGTGCTTTTGTAAAATCTTCAGAAGACAACCATGCCGAGTCATCACCATCTACCGGAATTTTAAGAACTATTTTTTCTTTTTAATTACTTCCCTGAAAACTTCCCATTGACGTCATTTGTTTCGAAGTAAAATACATTTTTAGGTAGTGTTTTACACTTTCATAACGAACATTTTCTTGACATTTCCTGACGTCAGATAATTGTAAAGCACCTTCTTTACAATATAGGTAAAGGTAAGTTGATTCTCATGAAGGTGCCTGGTTGATTCATTGCATTGTAAACAGTGCCTTATTTTTACCATTTCATGACATTTTACTGACGAATCAATTTACTGACAATTTCCTGAAGTACAAAATTTATGAAAATAACTTTATTTTTTTTAATAAAAAAAAAACTGATGCCAGCGATTGCCATAATTCGATAGGAGGATACAAAAGTTACATAATTATGATGTTGAGTATTGTTTACGGTCACGTTTACCACTTTTGAGTTCAATCTACTTTCTAATACTTTTATGATAATAAATATATTTTGTTAATTTTATTAAAAGTGTTGTTTGTTTAAACTGGAGTCTAGTGTGTTTATTTTATCCCTAACACTAGGTCGTAACAATAACCAGGCCTTAATACTTTTGAGCAGCAAAAATAACAATAGTCAGCAAATATTTTTTGACTCTAAAATTTGTTTATAACCTAACCAATTGTTACAAGAATCATGAGTCACATTTAATAAAATTTTGGTTTGGTAGTTGGTATTTTTGAATAAAAACAGACAGAAAACTGATTTAGCTGCGCAAATAGCTAATTCAGTTGCCCACATTGATTTTCGAACTGATATTAATCGAAATTGTTTGCGGACCCATCTTTAATTTTTTGTTGACAATAACATAATTATGCTGATCAAATTATTTTGTTGCTGGCTTAGGCTGCTGACCGGATCTTTTTTCAGCGACCATGTCCCTTGAAATAAAACTAAACCTTACAACTCTCATTTTTGGAGAAAATTTAAAAATCATGTGATGAGCTGTAGTAATAAGGGTTCTAATATCTAATTCCTAGCCTATTTGTTTCCCTGATAAGCTAGTAAAATCGACTGCAAGTTTGAAGTCTTTTTCGGGGCCAGTAACGAAATACTGGGTCTTAGGAACCTAACCCACCCCACTCAGGGGTACCCAAAGCTCCCTAAAACCGGCACTAGGTTTGGACACTTTTGCCTAGGTTAAGATGATCTCATTCATACAACTTTCAGACTGTTTTTTTTATACTACTTGTTAAGCAACAAGCATATATACGGCCCAGCGGCCCACCTGATGGAAAGTAGTTACCGTAGCCTATAGACGCCTGCCAAAGGCATCACACACGCGCTGCCGACCCTGAGGCATAAAGATGAAAAGTCTCAAGTGCCTGTAATTTTACCAGCACCCGTACCCTTCAAACCGAAACACAACAATGCGAGCACTACTACTTGGCGGCAGAAATAGGTACGGTGGTATAGTACTTCCCCGGACGAACTCTTTCACAAGAAGTTCTACTACCTACTGCTTGCAGTTGGAGAGAATAATTTGAACCAAACAGTGAGCTTTCGTAAGTATAAGACAACATAAAATAACACCCAACATTCACATACCTAAGTAGTTTTGATCCCACACTAGGATTCCCTGTGTTGTGGGTTCTCGTGGGTATCAGGGAACTGCGAAGTAGGTACCATATAGGGATTTCAGGAATAACCCGGACCTACCATTACATCCAGGACCGGTACAAATATTTGCAAAACATACAAACATTTTTCCCGCAGCGGGAATCGAACCCACAACTTCTTGTATCTCACTCAGCCAGCTACTCGGCCGCCGCGCCACAGAGCGGTTTATTTCTTCTGTTTCTGAAGAAATAAAAACATTCCCTTACCCTCCCATACCTATACTTCATCTGCTAACAGAAAGCAATAATAGTCAAATAAAGTTTATTAAATTTTTTGCACAAGTTGATCATATAAATCCAAAAGATACAAACAAAAAGTTTTATCAAACAAAAACATGCAAATATTACGAAGATTCGAACTCCATACACTACAAATGATAATCCACTACTGATACCATCGCGCCACAAAGTAGTTTTAGAAAGTGACGAAATTAGCTAATTATTTAGTACCGCTTTTCAGCTTGCATGTGTGCGTAACCTTCCTTCGTAGCACATGCGTTGAAACTTTGATCGACAAGTATGCAAAATTATGGCAATCAGTCGGTTCAATTATCTTTGAGATGTGTTCTAGACATATCCAAAAATCCGCAAATGGAATAAAAATAAGTTTATTTCTGACCCAATATAACAAAATTAGTAAAAATGTATACTTTTGGAAAAACAGCGCCATCTCTTGGCATGGCATGCCTAGTGAGTCGTTACGTTTAACCTTAAATCAAGAATGTCGATGTTAAAAAACCGATTTCCGCCATTTTATTCGACTAAATATTTGGAAGATATTTTGATGGTGAAAAAACCAGGGTGGTGGAAGGATTAAATCACTATATGATACTTTCTGAATGCAAATGCTTGATTTGTTGCTGAAAATACCAAAATCGCTGTATGTATGCCTATAATATTTTAGGAGTTCCCTCAATTCCTCATGGATTCCATCATCAGAACTGGATTCTGAAAAAAATGGTACCAATCTAGAAGTATATCTATTGAAATAAATAAAGAATTTTCCAAATCGGTTTATAAGAAGGAGATAATAATATCAGGTAACAAACATAAAAAATTAAAAAAATACAACCGAATTGAGAACCTCCTCCTTTTTGTGAAGTCGTTTAAAAATAAGATATTACAGATATTGCAAGTAGTCACCGAGAATAGGCCCTCCATAATAATAATAATAATAAAAAAATCAGAAGGCAGTACTCCTGGACTCGGCACGCATAGTCAGGAGGTTCCTCTCTCTGCAGCCCTAACCTCCGACCGCTTGGGCCTTGCTCCGCGGCCGGAGGTTTCCCGTTTTGATATATATTTTTTACTATAATGTTTTTTTATACGTATTAAGTTTTTGTAGATAGTAGGTATTTCTTTATAGTAAAAAATATATTTTTGTAACGAGATTTTAAATAAATGAATGCCATAATAATAACTATTAAATACTATAGTACGACCATGTATTGGTTTCACCTACCCTATAGTTAGTCAACACAATTTTTACGCATTTTCTCATTACGACTATTTCCCGTTTCCCGTAGGAATCTTAAGACTTACAACTTACTTACTTTTCATTTAGGGTTCCTTTAAACTACAAGCCAATATCCTATTTTTTTTTTTTTTTGGCTCAATAATTTCGGAGATAATAAGAAAGATTATCGTCGACTGTTCAAATACGAATTTTAAAGTTCTTTGGTCATGTAACACGCAATGAAGGCTCAATGGAGCGTCTTGTAGTGCAAGACAGGATGGAGGGTAAGAGACCACGGGGTCGCCCTCGGCACGGTGCCCACACGGTGGTCAGACCTTATAAAGTCCAGCACATAAACTTCCATGACCGAATGTTCTCGCAATGCTGCTAATAGAGCCGAGTGGAGACGCATCGCAACAGCAGCCACTCAAGCAAGACCTACTTAACCACGACCACTTACGAACTTTCTTAGAACTTACGAACTTTCGAACTTTCTTAGTCGTACGAGTGTACGACTAAGAAGAGAAGAGAGAGTTTCGGAGATAGGTCGGGGTGAGGTCGAGGGGGGGATAGTAAATTTTCTCATATATCTTGAATATCTTTTAAACTAAGCATTATAAAATTATATATAAAAATACATTTCATATGTAACAAGTTTTTATTTTAATTCTCTAGTTTGCCCTCCAAGATTAACCCCCAAAATAAGATTTAGTTTATTTACGCTATACGAACGTGATTGCGTTACCAAAGTCTATACTTTTATGTCCCAATTTCAGCTTTTTTGGTCCAGTTGATTCGGAGAAAATAGGCTATTACATACCAGACAGATAGACAGACACCTAATGGTTTTCCCTAAAATGGCAATTTTTCTATGATTTTTGTTTCGGCTGTCTCAAAAATGTATACATGACTGATAAAGACTTTCAAATTTAGTTTGATTATGTGCCTTTAGATATATTTATTTATATTGTCACGGGTTTTTAGCGCGTGTTACCTTATTATTTATTATTCCCGACGTTACAGCAATCATGGTCGCGGGCTGACTGGGGTACATGGAGCTACCGTCGAGAAGTAGTGGCAGCTGCAGAAACTACCCTTACTTGGTCTTCAGAATTAGAAATGTCCGTATTCATAGTCCGACACACCACGCTAACCGTATCTACGCACTGAGGTGACACGTCAAGACGCGCACACCTACCAATTGTAGGACTCCACGACGAAGAGAGACTAAAACTGTCTTCACGTTTGAAATTTAGGTACTTCTTAATCTCACCAAGAGTACCCAAATTTCAATTTCAAAGGATCATACTTGTTTCATAGTGCAAAACCCTCAGTGAGCGTGCCCGACTCACGCTTAACTAATTATTTTAGATAAGTTATCGATTTAAATTATCTTGTACAAAATTGTTTCAACTACGTAATTAACCAAGTTTTGTAACCAATTCTTAAACAAAGGAGTTCTGGTCCTTATTGTTCGTCCTGATGAGATACAAGTCCAATTTCAAACAACAACCGTTTTGGTATCTTCGGAATAATTTAATATCTACCAACAACTTCAGCTATTGATACCAAAAAGATAACCACGCTTCGAATTAGGTATCTATTAGATATTCAATTATTCACAATTGAAAGGTTTTTTCAGAAATAGTAAGCAACCTTTCTTTGACTACACAAAATTCAACAACCTTTGTTTCAATTTACCCGTATGGCTAGCACAGTCTGATTAACGTAACAAAGACGCTAGCGAGACAAACGCAAATGACAATATTGGCCAATGATATCCGGGCTGCAAGTGCGTAGGACTTGATTCGATAAATTTGACATTAAAATTCGACAAAACGGAACTAGGACGACTAGTGTTGTAAGTCAGCCGTAGTGTACAGCTAGCACAGTCTGACTTACGTTACCAAGACGCTAGCGAGACAACCGCAAACGTTAATGTTGGCCAATGGCATCGGGATAGCTTGAAATCTTTGTAATTTGATTGGTTAATTTTTGACATTTACTATCGTCTTGCTAGCAACTCGTTATCACTACTACAGTTAGCCAGCCTGTGCTAGCACGTGAGTACTGACTAACTTTAGTAAGGTTAGCGGGTCGCTAACCGTATTATTCACTAACCCAACGCAAAGGCAACCAAGAAAGAGTAGTAAGTTATTAAATACTTAAAAATAATAAGTAAATGCCCATTTCATGTTATCACTATACAAAAACCAACAAAATACTACTTTCAAAAATGTTGATTCCCTCCGAATCCATCATTCCTACGATTTTCTCATATATATTCTATTCTACGAAAGTTAACATCGTACAAAGACCATCAAAACAAAATAAAAGCACGTTCAATCGTTTTGAGTGGATGAAATGCGAATAGAAGTCTCTTTGAGCCTCTGAATTAAATTATTTATTTTTATATCAGTATCTCTTACCTATTTTATGGATGCTGTTAAACGCGTGCCTCTTAGTTCCCTTCACGCATCTAAGGAGCTGGCAAGGGAATCGGATGTGGCATTTGTTACATCAGCATTATGAAATTTACAGAAGGCAAACAGTACAACGATTCGGACGGAACAGTACGATCGGACGGGATCCATTCCCGCTGCGGGACAAATTTTTGCATGCTCTGCAAATATCAGTGAATCTCGTGAATTTGTGGTTTGCTTTGATGGTTTCGCTTTTAATCTATAAAAACTCGAAAACAAGAAAAGTTTGTAGTTAACTACACGATTTTTTTCAAATATTATTCGTGCAAAACACTTCCAGTCAATAAATACCACAGTGTGTGTACACATAAATCTCGATCCGAATTGTCCCAGCACTATTCAAGGCTTTTGGCATATGCCATTCTAATCAAACTACATTTAATAGACTGTACATATAAAATACTTAATACCAGCCTTAGTTGCTTTCATAACTCTACCCGAAAACAGCTTTTATTGAAAAGCATTATTAAAGATGCACCCTCGTCCCAAAGAGGCTTTTATGAAATTACCCGCACGGCAAATGTATACCTAGTTACCTAAGCAGGGGTGGAGTATTCCTACGTAAGCCGGGGCTAGCACATGTACACAAGTCCTTACCAATAGATCACAGACTAAATTATTAGTACGACGAAACTATTATAGTTATAGCTAAAGACCGTTTAATATTTGATAAGTATTTAGGGAGATAAAACATAGAAAGATAGATAGAATATGGAGTATACACACATACTCACTCATACTTACTTATCCAACAATTTAGATAATGTAAATTTACAAGGAGAGGAACTAGGAGCTGAAATGTAGCGTGATGTGATGTTATTACTGGAAGAATGCTTTAGCCGAGCTTATCATGGGAAAACAGTGTCGACGATGAGCTCACCACTAGTCACATCTATAGATATATTACGATTGTGTGACCCACAGTGAAAAGAGGCCCGTTAGGTCTCTGCCTACCCCTTCGAGGAAAAGGGCATAATGCCAGTATGTACGTATGTATGTAAGGATTTGCAAAAAACTATTATAACTTTTCGTGTGTCGTTGTGTCGTGGAAACGGCAGTGTGTTTTACGTGAATACGAAATTATGTGATGCAGTGAAACGACCTCAAAATAGCGGTGCTTCCCCATTCGCCACCGCGCGCGATGCGTCACTGTCCTCACTCAATGTAACGAATTCTTTGATACATTAGTTACTATCGAGTGGTGTAATTAAATTTTGGATTTAACTGCTGATTTTGATATAGGTAATCAGTTTTTTGAATTACCTTCCACTATGGAAGCAAATTTAGTTAGGTGTTCACGTCAAAAAACAAAAAAAAACTTTTGAAATCCTACCAAAATTTAGGTATTTTATGTCAAGCATTTCGGCATTTAATTAACGAACTTTCTTTAAGAGAAAAGGTACATACTAACTCCTATCCAAAGGTACGGTTGCATGTCTACAAATCAAATAATACAGCTACCATGTTCCATGAATCACACCGTAGTGTGTACATACCTTTGTTCCGATGTTATCTGGGAGCGTCCACAAACTTTGTTCTTCGTGAGTGCGGTCAACGACTTTTGCACCAAGTCTCGAAGTTTATGATCAGTGCCGACGGGTAAATAACTTGTTGTTTTCTTAGTAGTTTCTTACAAATCAATAGATTTATATATTTCTTTATCATTATCATCATCATCACCAGCTTGTTCACGTCCACTGCTAAACGAGGCCTCCCTCATTGGATACAACAGGGGGATTTGCCATATCACCACGCTTGGCAGGCGGATTTATGTTCGCAGTTTGATCTATCCTAGACGGATGCTGCTGCCCATCTCCTGAGATTTTGCTTTATGAACCTAATAGTAAAACTTTAGCACAGAAATGTTCATGCTCGCGTAGGCAAATCTACACGAATGGTTCTATAGCAGTTTATTTTCGTTGCCAGTAAGGTCTACGCTTAGAGCATTTACCGGTAGCTCTAAGGGTCTACGCCGTAGCAAGATCACATTCATACACAAATTCTAACACAGACTTTGACAGATTGTTTTTAATTTTTGCAGAACTTCTTCCATTTGCCTTTGTAAATGACTATGGGGATCGTTACTAATGGGGATCATTTTGGCAGTCTTCGCTTCATTAATCTTTTCAAACTTAAAAAGGGTAAATTGATTAATTCATCTTAACCGATACCTTTTTCATTTCAAAAAAGAAATTTATTTGGGACCACCCTGTAATATTCTAGATTTTTTTTGGACTTTAGTAATAAAGCGCATATTTGTGTGTTCCTTATAATATCTAGATCGCATTGGTAATATTAGTTATACTTATGATGAGGCTAAAATTAAAACATGAATGTCCCAATTATCTAAGAACTCACTAAAAGCGATTGCTCAGTGAAAAGATAGGTCCCATCGATATTATAGCTAAGTAAAATAGTGCAATGTTAAAAAAAATTTAAGAGTAGTTTACCGGTTGGGCGTTTACGCCCTTTTGTACGTGAAAGAAATTCGCTTTTAGTTTGGCTATTATTTCTTTAAAAACCGTGAAATTTTGTTCACATGATCAGTACACTAATAATATATAGACCCATGGTGAGTCAGTTTATTAAAAGTTAGTTTTTTATTTTATTTTATGATTTGGTAACCATATCCTACTATCCTACTAATATTATAAACGTGAAAGTATGGATGGATGGATGGATGGATGGATGCTTGTTACTCTTTCACGTAAAAACTACTGAATATATTTTAACTTTACAATAATATAGCTTATACATCAGAATAACACATAGGTTACAATTTTTAAAGATATTGTGTGAATTTTCCATAATATGACGATATAAGAGTCAAGTAAGTTGGAAAAAATCTACCATCTGCGAGCTATTCTGGCGTGCGCCGCTAAAGTGTAAAGTTACACATATGTAATGTATGATGGAAATGTTTATCTTAAATAGTCCTACAAAAAAGCCCGCCACAGTATATATATATATATAGGTTATATTATTTTCTACGCCACACTAATATAAGCTACTCGAAATACTAATCCTGCGCAGACGACGTCCACCACTGGCACCAGCTAGTAATTAATAGACCCATGGTGCGTTAGTTTTACAAAAATTCGTTATTTATTTCATTTTATGACTTGGTAACTATATAATTTTATAAGAAACTAACGCACCATGGGGTCTATTGGTGGTATTATTATAGTTATAAATTATTGAGAATTTATTGGTTCTTATTTATTATTAATTGGGTATAGTTTATGCGTTTCAATATTAGTGTACTGATCATGTATACTAAGTTTCATGGAGTTTGAATAAATAATAGCCAAATAAGAAGCAAACTTTTTTCAGGTGCAAAATGGCGTTAGCGCCCTATTGTTAGCTACCGGTGACCTCCTCTTAAATACAACTGCTCATCACACTATTTTGCTGCCGGTGACCTCCTCTTAAATACAACTGCTCATCACACTATTTTGGTAACTTATAATACCGATGGAACCACCTACTAACTCACTATATATGTTTTATGATAAAAAGTGACGTGCATGGTATTAACACGAGAAATAAACACAAACTAAATATACCAAAATTTCGATTAAAGAAAGTAAGTGGGTCTTTTATGGGGAATTCTGTACGGTTCTATAATAAACTTCCAGATGGTGCATTTAAACTTCCTATTCGAAGATTTAAATCCTACATAAAGATGAATCTAATTAAGAAAGCGTATTACACTCTTGATGACTATATTAATGATAAAGCCGTGTGGCCTGATGTTGCTCTGCCCCTCGACTGCTAAAATGGAAATTTGCAATATCTGTACTTACCTACTTACATGTTTGTATTAGATTATTATTGATAAGTATAACAAGCGTAGCGTGTGCTGTCTTGCATATTTTTGCTGATGTTTATTTACTTTTGACTACCTTCCTAAGGTAGTTAAGTTCTCATTTACTATGTATCAGCAACTCCTTGCTCCGAGGCACCACACAGGCGCTTCTCACCTAGTGGTAAGACGGACCGTTTATGTAAGCCAAGCAGAGTTTGTTGCCTGATTCTTCTAGGCTTGGTCGCGTTGGAACAGGAGTAATTTAATTTTATATAAGACGATTCAAAATGATCCTTGTGATTTCAATGAATAAAGTTCTTTTTGACTTTGACTAAACAATCGCCCTTAGTGAGTTTTTATTGGGCCCATTCTCAAAACAAAATAAATTGTCTCCTTTTAAATATAGAAGGCAGACAGTTCCGATCTTCATTGCCATTTCCTACCACAATCGCCCCAATCTTACTAACAACAACATTTTTAGATTCTCGTTGAATTTGGCGACATTGGTAGTCGTTGAAATCACAAAATGCACTTATTTATATTTCATGGTCGTTTCCATGCAAAATAAAGCACACATCCAACGTACCACAGACAATACAATATTAATACAGTATTCCCATTCCCAGTGGACATGTCTGTATGCATGCAAATGCTGCATGGGTATACAAGACAACACGCAATGAATGCAAATATCTCTCGAAGGGAGCCAGAAATTACTCTTTATACGATGCATAATGCTTTGTGGTAGACTAATAAGTATGGAAATTATACCGAAAACCAAGCTTTCTGAGTACATCATTTTATAGTTCTCGTAGTGGAATTTAACAATACTAGAAGGTTGTTGGCAATTATAATGAGGGGTTTTCACGGCCGTTTCAAATCATGCTTTCAGCATTGAAAATAGATGACGCTGCTCTGTAACGTAACTGTCAAGTGTCAAAATAAAGTGAAATGTCAGCATCGACAACGTAGAAATAATTTTCGTTTCGTGGTATTTATTTTTGCCTACTTCTAAAAACACCACGAAATCACTAGCGCACACTCAAGAAGCAATCACAAACAGAATATCATGACTAATAGCCACAGACTACTTAGAATAATAGTTTTGTACACGTGCACCACAGACAATCTTAATTGATACAGTTGAGTCAGCGCCATCTATCAAACCAATTTGAACTACTTTTTTCCTTGTTAATCGAAGATAAAAACCCTCATTAAAATTTAATTAAATTAGCCGTGGTGTTGTCTGCCTAAGAAAAGACAAATTTAATAAAAAAACAAATTTACTTATTTCACTTAATAACTACAATTACTAGCCCTTCCACCCAAACTACGATAAAAAACTTGTGTCTTGGTCAGAAGTAACTACTATCCCAAATTTTTCCATTTAAAATGTACATGCTCATAAATATATGTGTGTGACAAGAAAATAAACAAAAATAAAATACAGAAATTAAGATTAGTCTAAGCAAAACTCATAAAAACTTATTAAAAATAATGAATTAAATCATAATTGGAATAAAATAAAATTTAGACCCCTACATCTCCTTCGGTGGATGTCGTAAAAGCAGACTAAGGGATTACACCAGGGGATGGGCTGCAGCATCCACCTGAGTAACCAAACTGACCAAACTGCGATCACCAATCCGCCTACCAAGCGTGGTGATTATGGCAATCCTCCCATTGTATTTTATTGGGGAGGCCTCGTTCAGCAGTGGAAGTAAATAGGATGGTGATGATAATTAAAATAAGAGATTATGATATTATGAGAAGCTTAAATCTGCCCGTGGCTTCGCTTGCGTGGTATCGGGATAACATTTCTGGGGCCTGTGTTAATCCAGATCTCTCCACTCATAATCTATCTCTACCGAATTCATTGAAATTGATTCTGCCCTTACGGTGTAATCTTTACTTTGATTATACAACAACCATGCAATCTTTTACACTTATAATATTAGTACAAAGTAAGATTTATTTAGTAGGCACACCCTTTTCATTATATAGACGAGACCATGTAGAATGTGAATGTATGAATGCAATGAAGGAATTGTCGTAATCACCAGCTTGGTTGGATCAATGATCTCAATATTGGTGATGACTTCTCAGGCTGGGTGGATGGCCTACTGCCCATTCCCATTCATTCTCATTACCATTCCCATTCTTATTATCAGCCGGCTTTTACGATATCCATGATGATGAAGAGGTATATATTCTTAGGTTGACCAAAACACAGCTATATCAGTATTATTCGTTTAAAATCCGTGACGGGTTTCGTTCTGGAAAATAGGATAGCACTGCGGAAAAACTTATGTAATAAATAACAGGACATTGTAATGTTGTTGTTGTGCCTACCTACGACATTTTACAAAATTTATATTTGCTAACGATTGTTTGTAGGGGAATACCATGGACTGTATCATCATTATCAGCCTGTAGAAGTCCACTGTCTGGACCCTATGTCCTAGGCCTCCACCTTAGAATGCCATGACGAACGCAAGAACATTGCATTCCCCATGCATAGATTTTCAAGTCTCATTTTCAGTTTAAGCCTCTTTATCCACTGACTTCCTTTGACTTTTTAAAGTCATTAAAACATATAATTTTATTTCCATTTTATTCAACGGAAGCGATTGTAAATGCCAGCGTGCCAAGACTTTTAATTTTTTTTAGACTATTTGTCATATGATCTTATTTTTATGAAAATTTATATTAAATTTATATGGACCACCTCTAAAGTGCCTAAGTAACCTACCAAACAAGAAAGAACAATCAAAATCAATTCATTATTGGCGGACAAAATCACGTAACAAACATACAAAAAACATACAGTCCAATTGAGAACC
This sequence comes from Epirrita christyi, assembly GCA_951392215.1. Lineage (NCBI taxonomy): Eukaryota > Metazoa > Arthropoda > Insecta > Lepidoptera > Geometridae > Epirrita > Epirrita christyi. The sequence continues at coordinate 13,349,857 of OX595843.1, read as the reverse complement.
TCCTATTTCTTAAGTCGCTTTAAAAATAGCGTCTATTACTAACCGACCAACCACGCTGTCCACCTAGTTGGACGGTTAGTATATATAAGATATAATACAAACGCAAAAAAAAAGAGATTTCAACATTTACGTAATGAGCATGCCCTAACCAAAATCAGTAAACATTCCATTGCCGTATAGAATTTTTCACTTCGCGTGAGCAACCGGAATGGACATACGTCCCTAATTTCGTACGGAAGAGCTGCCTTCATTTAGGTGTATTGTGTCTGTCGGATTATTCCTCCTCTTCCCCACTTTCCCCTACATGCCCCAACTCAACAGAGTACCCCTCGAGCCCTCTGAGGGACTCTTGTAATGAGAGGAATTATGACTTTTTGTGTGTGAATTTCTTATGAGCTGAGCAGGATGTTTTTAATCGCCACTCTTTGTGAAAGTTTTAAATATTTTATTTATGTACATTTGTGATATAGGCATGGTTTACTAACGAAAATTAAAAACGGAGCAGTAGAGGGAGCAGAAATTAATTTTGGACATGTTTTTGGGTTGAATATTATAATAAAAAAAGTTTCTATTCCAGTTAAGTTGTTTGTATGTTTGTACGTACCTATTCAAAATAAGTTTATGTACTAATAATAAATAATAATAGCCTTTATTTCTGTACATACAAAGGTAGGTATTACAAGTTTTTCCTCACAAATCTAATCTATATCACTTTGTACAGTTTGTCTTTCGACATAGGCCTCCTCTAGTTTTTTCCACTCATTTCTATCCATAGCTTCTCCATTTATTTCCAGCTACTTGTTTCAGATCATCTTCCCGTCTTTTGTACTGTCTTCCCTTTTCCTCTTTTTATCTCGTGGTATCCATTCTGTAATTATTTTTGTCCATTTTGCAAGTTTTTTCTGAAGACCATCAGGACCATCTCCACTTGAGTTGTTTTATTGTTCTTTTTACATTTTTCAATTTAGTTTTTCCTTTTATTATGGTTAGTCTTACTTCATCACTTATTTTTATAAAATAAAACTAAGTTTATGAACTATCTACTTTTGAATATTTTTGTGCACTACCTCGAAATTGTTTTCCACATAGGTTAGCTGTAAGAGCCCCTACGTGTGCACTGCATCCCCTGAGATATAAAGGTAAAAAGTCTCATGTGCCTGTGAATTCACCGGCACACATACCCTTCAAACCGGAACACAGAAATGCGAGCACTACTGCTTGACCGCAAAAATAGGTATCGTGCTATTACATCCCCGAAATCTTTCAGGAGGAACCCTACTCCTAGCATTTATTGTGTATATCTATTTCAGACTTTTCAATCGTGTTCTTATCAAGTTTCAACCAGATTTGTACAGTATACATGAAAACAAGCTCTACTGAACGTAATAAATTCAGCAAAGGGTGCGTAGTAAAACCAAACTGCGGTCACCAACATCTATAAAGCTTTCAAGTAAATGTTTACGCGTGGCTGCGTTCGTTTCCGAACTTTTGGTTCTTTAAATAAAATGGCCCTACGAAAGAGGGTACGTGACTGCTGTAGAGTAGAATGGGATCAATGACATTTTTATTATGTTTTGGGAGTCGTTACGGTTGCAATAGTTGTTTTATTTTATGTTCGCTTCCGCTTTAGGTTGATTGTGGTCGTATGAAATGATGGTAAGCCATGTCTAAATTGGTTGTTTCAATAGTAATATTTATATAACAGTCGATCTATTTAAAGCCAGTGAAAATACCAGCGGCTTAACATTAGTTGGATCCAAAATGGTTAACTTGTGAGATGGGTACCATCTCACAAGCCAACATATCCCACACTATAAGATTCCCTGTGTCGCCGACATCAGGAACTATGAATACCACCATGGTATTCATAGTTCCTACAAACCCAGACCCGGAATAAATATTTACAGATCATGCAAACATTTGTTCTGCAGCGGGAATTGAACACGCATCACTCGCATCTCAGCTGGCTACTCGCCTGTTGCGCCCCGGACGCAACTGTTTTTTTATAGAAATGTTGAATTTCTATGAAAGAAAGATGTCAAATTAAACTCGCAATTTGTTGTGAAGTTTTATCGAAAATTAAGTAAAGTTAAGGTGAATGCTCTCGTTGCCTTGCCCATACAAAATAATTTAAGTATTTTTTCAATCCACAGATTGTCGTTCTTTATATCGTATTTTTTTTTCGATTTTCTAATGATTATCGTACTCGCAAATGGTTGTTTCAAATAAAAATTTACTAAGGGTAATTTTTAAAATTAGTTTGAAATACGACCAATTTTACGTATGTGTGAGTGTTTTTAATGTCCATTTTGAGTCGCCACCTACCATCGAAGCGTGATATTTTTACGCAGAGCACCCTGTTTTGTTTAATTTGACAGAGATGGCGGTTAAATGGACCTCGAGCACCGAGTTTTGAGAAAGATAGTGAAAGATGGCGCTAAATAAATAAAAGTATGCCTCGCGTTATTTTCGGGTCTGTCACCAAAATTGCGAAACGCGACGTTGCCAGGCAACGCTACGTCACAAGTTTAGTGCTTGCTAGTCACCCGTAATTATTAGGCTTTATGAGCTGGCTCTGATAGGGTTGCCAACCGTTCGTTATAATCATAGTTTACAAAGTTATTTGCGGCTATGTTCTTTATACTTTGCAATATCAACAAAGTTGGTACCTTCGAGAAAATACTTTATTGTAACGTACTTTATTGAAACTCAAGTTTCAGTTTTATAAAATAAAAATAAAACAACGAAAGAATATGTAAAAACTATACTTTCGTAACTTCATTCGCAGCAATAAAAAAAAATATTACTAGTCATTGACCGAGCGAGCAAAGCAAGGTAAGTCCTTGCAATATAATATGGCAAAATTTGCTATCGTCTGTTCGGATGTATGTACCTATGTACGTAAGTACTCGCGTACGTCGCATTTTTCAATTAATCTTGATGAAACTTGATATATGTACTTACTTATATATTTATTTTACAATATAGTTTTTGAGAAAAAATAAAAATGAAAACCAATATTACGTGAGCTCTCATTTGTTAGAGTTTCAACGACTTGTGGTTCAAGTAAGATTGGGTATATGCTAGATCGGACTATGGATGCGATTTTTAAACTTTATCGAAAAACAAGATAGTTTGTGCTCTTGAGGTATTCTGTTCGCAAAACTACTAGTTTTTATAATCCGACCGTGTACCGTGCTGTGATTCAGAAACTCGGTGTAGCAACCCTGATAATATATCAATATCAAAGTGTAGTATGAAGTTGTCATCTCGCTCCTTAAATGCAAAAGAGCCACAAGTCGAAAATTCATTTTTTTACTGGAAAGCCTATCAAAGTTTTGATAGTAGTTTTTTTTGTATTACTTTATAAATCTTTTTTTTCTACATATATGTATGGTATATTATAAGATGCGTATTTTGAACCTTACACTACCTTGAAATTTACATTGAGATCAATGTAATTAAATGCGGAAGAAACTTATCCATAACTATCACCTCTTCATCTAGCAATATTACAAAATAAAATACTCCATAAATCTTTGACTTACTAGTAGTAACGATGAGATCTACGATCAATAATATCTAAGTCATCGCAGTAATCTCATTAAGTGTTTAAATGCTTTAGCTTAAATAATCAATTTTAAAATAAGTAAGTATAAAAAGTTTAACATTACTTTGGGATTACATCCTTTTCAATCAGTTTTAGGATGCTTTGTTTTTTGTCTCAGCAACTTGTAGCTTTTTGATATTATTTTATATTATTTACTTGGGAAAAATCTGTATCCTGAGAAGTTTTGTATAAAAATATATTTTAATGTTGTTGATCAGTTTTAATAACTTTGAGGTCTGCTCTTTACGACTCTTCCTTTGGAAATCTATGTCAAGAGGCTGAATACTAGGAAGTACTGAATCAACTGATTGGTAATCAATCATCTGTACTGCTGTCTGAGCTTGAAGATGAGGATTCACTTGAGTATATCTGAATCGCTGTCTGTACTTTCCTCAATGACTAAATTTATTCATTGCTCTGGACTTCCAAAATCAGATAATGTTTTCATCAAGTAACGATAGGCTAGGATTGTGTTGGCTGTCTGTCTGGTATGGAATTTGTACCGTTTTTGATGAAGCGATTAAGATAGAGACTCCAGTGAATCCTCATCTATAAGCTCAGACAGCAGTACAGACGATTGATTACCAATCAGTTATGATTCAGAACCTCTTAGTGTTCAGCCTCTTGGCATAGATTTTCAAAGGAAGAGTTGTAAAGGCATAATATATTTTTATACAAAACTTCTCAGGATACAGATTTTTCCCAAGTAAATAAAATAAAATAATATCAAAAAGCTACAAGTTGCTGAGACAAAAAACAGGGCATCCTAAAACTGATTGAAAAGGATGTGATCCCAAAGTAATTTTAATAATCTTAAAAGTGATTATTTAATTCAAAGGATACTTATGTATAATAATGAAACACTGTATTTTAAGACTGATTGTACAGACTGATTGTAATAACAGTCATTTAACAAATATTGCATGTTTGTTTATAAACAATTACAACCATAATCACGGTAATCTTATATGCAAAACAGACACATTTCCAAGTACTGCGGTTTCGTTTTAATAAAATAGTAATCAAACTTATTGAACTTTCATTCAAAAGAAACGCATTCCAAAACCTGACACTTTTATGTTTCGTAATAAAGTTATTATTATTATTATTATTAACTGGAAAGATGGCTGCTTTGCTGTGAAGTTAGTCATCAAAGTCTCAAAATGCTAAATGGGTAGTTGTGTGATTGAACTATTTTAAACGCTAAAACCATGGGTGTCTTTTTCGAATATAAAAATTGGAATCATCTAAATGCCATTTTTGCATTAAAAACGATATTGAAATTTTTTGATTTGTGGCCCTGTTGAATTTAAGGTGTTCTGTTTGTCTGTGGTTACCTAGCCCAGTGCACTTATTTCTCCCTATATGTTCCTTGACTTTTTTCTCTATGGTCCTTGTCTATGGTGCACTGTGGGTGTCATGCGATTAATTTTCTTTGGGGCGGTGTCTTTGAAACGAGTGCAAGCCAGGTTATAACGGTTTCACGGTGAAATTTCGTAAGTAAACAGATATTTACATAATTTTAATGTGTTACCTACTAGTAGAGTAGTACTATTATAGAAGATGCCTGCCCTTTGTTTGAAGCCTTCGTTGTTGTTGTTGTTGGACATAGGCCTTCCCCTTAGAATGCCACGACGAACGGTATTGAGCCGCCTCCATCCACCGACTCCCCGCGACGTTTATAATGTCTTTATTCCATCGAGTGGAGAGCTTTCCTCTAACGCGTCGTCCGGTTTGTGGTCGCCACTCGAGAACCTTTATTCTCCAACGGTTATCACTTCTTCGAGCTATATGACCTGCCCACTGCCACTAATTCTGAGAGCTATGTCGGTGACCTTGGTTCTTCTACGGATTTCCTCATTTCGGATTCTATCACGTGGTGAAACTCCTAGCATAGCTCTCTCCATAGCCCGTTGCGCAACTTTGATCTTGTCTATACGGCCAATAGTTAGCGACCACGTCTCAGTGCCGTAAGTCAACACTGGCGTGTAGACTTTCGTCTTGAGGCTCTGCGGTATCGGCGACGAGAAGATTTTTTTTTATGCTACTTGGCAAGCAGACAAGCATACGGCCCACCTGATGGAAAGCAGTTACCGTAGCCTATGGACGCCTGCAACACCAAAGGCATCACAAGCGCGCTGCCGACCCTGAGACATAATGTGAAAAGTCTCATGTGCCTGTAATTTCACTGGCACCCGTACCCTTCAAACCGAAACAGAGCAATGCGAACACTACTGCTTGGTGGCAGAAATAGGTACGGTGGTAGTACTTCCCCGGACGAACTCTTTCACAAGAAGTTTTCACAAAACCAACAAACTAGATATGGCGTAGTTTCCCGAACGCTGCCCATCCGAGTTGGATTCGTCGGTTGACCTCTTCATCTCATCACATCACACTAATATTATAAATGCGAAAGTTTATAAGTATGTTTGTTACGTCTTCACGCCCAAACGGCTGAACGGATTTGAGTGAAATTTGGAATGAAGATACCTAATAATAATAATAATAATAATAAGCAAGCAAGTACCTTGACTTGGCCCACGAGATTACCGCCATGTGGGATGTGGATTCGACGATTATCGTCCCGATAGTTGTTTCTGTGAATGGCCTTATAGCAAAGAGCCTCGACCAATACCTTGAGAGGCTCTCACTAAATGGTTGGATCAACGGTCAGATTCAGAAGGCAGTACTCCTGGACTCGGCACGCATAGTCAGGAGGTTCCTCTCTCTGCAGCCCTAGCCTCCGACCGGTTGGGCCTTTGCTCCGCGGTCGGTGGTTTACCGTTTTGTAATATATTTTTTACTATACTGTTTTTATATACTATTTGTTTTTATAGATAAGTAGTATTTCTTTATAGTGAAAAATGTATTTTATAACGAGTTTTAAAATAAATCAACGTCATAATAATAATATCATGGTTCTCGCAGGTGAAACCGCGAGGCGCAGCTCGATATTTATATTACTTGAAATATCTTTAAAAATTTAATGAATGAAAATGTAATAAGTAAATATGTTATGTTTTCAGATCTTATCTAACACCAAGCTCCCAATTTATGGACGAAATATTTTGAAGCCGAAATTGACGAAGCTGACTCTGGTTGCACGAAAAATAATAATGCACAACAGCAGTCAGCCAGATTTGATGGCAGAAGATTTGAGAAATGGTCCACAACATGAACAGCATGGAAATGATTTATACGTTACTCACAGATCGGAACGTTTTTTTTTTATGCTACTTGGCAAGCAGACAAGCTTACGGCCCACCAGATGGAAAGCAGTTGCCGCAGCCTATGAACGCTTGTAACACCAGAGGCATTACACGCGCGCTACCGACCCTGAGACATAAAGATGAAAAGTCTCATGTGCCTGTAATTTCACCGGCACCCGTACCCTTCAAACCGAAACACAGCAATGCGAACACTACTGCTTGGCGGCAGAAATAGGTACAGTGGTAGTACTTCCCCGGACGAACTCTTTCACAAGAAGTTCTACTACTAACAAAACTACTAACTAGTCGTCTGACTGCGAGTCAATTTGGAATAGTGAGAGAGGCAGATTGTTGATTGTTTATCCAATATCATATATTTCCAACACAGTAATATTTGTACACTGTTATGTTTGCAAACGCCGTATCACCACACCCTATAAATGAGTTTATCAGCAGCATGATGCTAAAGCTGGTAGCATTTTTCAAAAATGCGATTTTATCTGAAATATATATTGAGACGTGTTCGGAAAAATGCAAAGTGCATAGATCTCAATGAAATGACATCATGTACGTTATTTTTTCTCATACAAAAAACCCTTACAACATTGTCTAAAACAAAACTATATCAAGAAATGTATTTTTTTCTAGCCACTGATGATCAACCAGAATTAGCAAGTTGAAGTGGCAATGGGAAGGTCATATAGCTCGCAGAACTGATAACCGTTTGAGAATAAAGGTTCTCGAGTGGCGACCGAAAAACGGACGAGGCTGTAGAGGAAGGCCCTCCACTCGATGGACTAAAGGCATTATGAACGTCACAGGAAATCTGTGGATGGAGGCGGCTCAAGACCGTTCGTCGTGGCACTCTAGGGGACACCTAAGTGGACTTCTACAGGCTGATGATGATGTAGTTGATCATCAGATCAACTACATCTAATGATGATGAAGATGATACCTCATATCTCCGGTGTTTATGAACCGATTTAGAAAATTCTTTTTTTATTTGAATAGATATATGTACTTCCAGATTGGTCCCATTTTTTTCAAAACCCAGTTCTGATGATGGAATCCATGAGGAATTGAGGGAACTCCTCAAATATTTTAGGCATACATATGGCGATTTTGATATTTTCAGCAACAAACCAAGCATTTGCATTCAGAAAGTATCATAATCCTTTCACCACTATGGTTCTTTCATCATTTTTTTTTCATCCTAATATTTAGTCGAATACAATGGCGGAAGTCGGTTTTTTAAATGAAAAGTTATATTTAGAAGAGATGCAATGGGCACTAATGGTAACAATGAATACAATATACGAAGACAAAATGTGCAGTTGCACTGATCGCTTACCTATTGATAAATATTTGTTGTCAGTGTATGATATTTCTAGTGGAAAATACTTGTAATTATAAACCAATAAAAATACCTAATCTGTTTGTTTTTTCTTTTTATTAATTTCTGTAAAAAGACATTCATTTTTGTGGGGGTGTTTGCCATAATTACCACCCTTGGCAGGTTGATTGGTGATTGCAGTATCGGTTACTCAGATGGATGCTGCTGCCCATGCCCTGGTGTAAACCCTTAGTCGGCTTTTCCGACATCCACGGGAGGAGGATTATAGATTCTACGCTGCACACCACGGCACTTTTTATAGGGTGGCAGAAATTCGGTGGATGGTGGCGGCTCATCTCTTCTAACAATTTTCTTTAACGCCATCATTATCGAGATACCTTATAAACATTTTTTTAACGCCATCTATATAACATCTGGGGATAATGACAACGCCATCTAGTGAAAAACAAAACAGTGAATGTAGAAGTGTGCGTGCGTGTAATTACATGAGGCAAATTGTCAGATCTTATTTATAGTGAATTTGAAATTTCTAACGACTCTTTAACGAAAATTCATGCTGCATCAAATTCTATGACCTACACCGTGCTCGCAAACGGTAAAATTACTCACTAAAGACGCTCGAGTTTTGAACAAAAAATAAAAAAGTCAATATCTGTTTTTCCACGCCATCTAGCGTGAAACGAGCTTTAAGTAATCGAAAGCATCCCCCTTAAGGTTTCTCGAGTGGCTACCACAAACCGGACGATGCAGTAGAGGAAAACCGACTTGGCTCGATGCACTTAAGATATTATAAAGGTCGTAGAAAGTCGGTGGATGGAGGCGGCTCAATACCGTTCGCCGTGGAATTCTAGGAAGGAGGGAGGCGTATACTCTTCAGGCTGATGATGATAAAGATGATGATGATGAAGAAATCTGAAAGTTGAAATTTGTTTATTTGCCAATGAAAATTATACAGGTATTTTCATTCGAACTACGTTAGAATGATACATTTAATTTTAAAATATAAAAAAGCGGCTTACACTATTATGTATCATTATAATTGAAAAATAAGTTGGTAAATCATGCATCTGTCTTTTTTGTTTGTTTCTTTTTATTTATTATTATTTACTTATTTGTTTATTGTTCTTAGTAAAGGATTCCCAAAAAATGTATCTTACCCCTTTCTATGTAACATCAAAAAGCTCAAAGGTACAATGAGCAGCCAAACTTTGTCTGTCAACCGTTTTGTTGGGCCACAATAAAAACTTCCCCCCAGGGCGAGGTTCGTTGGATTTTTATTATGAAAAATGACAAGTCTCCTTTATTTTCTACGAACATTGATTTTTAACCTGCGAAAACATTGTTCATTTGATGCTAAATCAACTTGTAAATTACTTAAACGTCCTTAGATACTACATACTATGTCAACACTGCTTTTACGAACTGTTTCTTCTTAATACACATCATCATCATCAGCAGCCTTTAGACAACCACTGCAGGACGAAGGCTCTCCCATGAAATACCATGGGGGTAGTCGTGCGTGGGGAATTACCATAATCACCACGCTTGACAGGCGGATTATTGATAGAAGGTGATTATGGCAAATTCCCTTCATTGCATTCTATGGGGGAGGCCTCATCTAACAGTGGACGTCTTATGACGAAAAATCAGATTTATACTTTAAAGGCGTAATTACAATTGTATTAGCTAAAGATGCGTTGGGTTTAATTTTTTTTTTTGTACATGAAAAAATTTGTCCTAAAAATTGTCCTTTTGCATAGGAAGAGATTTCTCACATCTCTTGAACGAATCCTTTTTTGGGTTCAATATAAATTGGTGTTCATTTTATGAATTTAACACAAAAACGTTTTAATTTAAAACGCAAATACACTCGAGAGCAATGAATCCGGGTCACTTAAAGAATGTTAAAATCTCGGAAACTAAAAATGATAGATTAATGCAATAAATTGTATTTAATAGACAATGTAATACTCCTTAAATGAAGGTAAAAAAAAATATGAGTCACCATACATTTTATTAACACAAAATTACATAAAGAAAAAAACTGCTGATCTCTCCTTAAAACAAAAATAGGAAACATGAAATTTCTTAACTTTATTACGATTTTCTTGAATTTTAATACTTCGTATTGCCTCCTCGTGCTTTTTAATTTAATTTTAATTTAATTTTTTTTATTATTAAATTTAAATTTTAAATTTTAAATTTTAATTTAATTTTTTTTTAACTTAATTTCGTAGTTCCATCTTCGAAAGTGGCCCTTTTTCAAATTTGTTTTTTTTATGATATAACTTTACAATAACTAAGAAGTTTTAATACCTTCATTTAAGGAGTATTACATTGTCTATTAAATACAATTTATTGCATTAACCTAGCATTTTTAGTTTCCGAGATTTTTAGGATTCTTTAAGTGACCCGGATTCATTGCTCTCGAGTGTAGCAAGAAAAATGCTTCAAATTACATAACCCCGGTGCTTGAGTTTTTGACTACAAACAATGACGCGAAAACAAAGGGAAAGGTTAAACGTTGAAAATAAAAGTTAATATTGCTGCTTCAGTGTGGGTTTAAAACGGCTAAATAAAAATGTACCTTAATTCATAATTTTTAAAGGCAAGTCAAATATGCATGGATGAAAATTAAATGTTAGAAATAAAATAACTTGTCGTAAATTAAACAATTCCACCTGAGTAATCAACACCAATGATTGATGTGGTAACATTCCACCTATTGTATTTTATGGGGCAGGCTCCGTCCAGCAGTGGACGCCAGTGGACACCAATACTGCAATCACCAATCCACCTGCTAAGCGTGTACTTATGGCATATTCCCCCATTGTACTCATAGTAATGAGTGAACTCATAGGCCTCGCTGGACTATCTATATCATATATGTAACGTGTATCTGTTCAGTCAGTAATAAACTACATAGTTACGGAGCAATACAGTCCTTACATTACTAACTTACACTCCAACAGTGGATGTCTAATGGCTTTAAGAATAAGAAATTAAACAAATTTGTGTGAAGGCCTCCTCCATCCAATTCCATAGCGTTTTGTCTGCAGCGTGTCTCGTCCATTGACACCGGCGACTTCTTAAATGTAGACCCGCCAGCGGATGCGCAGACGCCCGCGCTTACGGCTAGCGTTGGCGTCACGACCAGGAGGCCGAGTCTAAGGTCCAGATACATAGAACTTACTTCACGATGTCTAAGTCTTAGTCATACTTTGAAATCGTCCCTGTCTCTATCTAATACGCGTGTTTTAACATTTGTGTGACAGTGACAGGGACAGGTCTTAGCATTAGTACGTGCTAAGCTTGAGCTAAGTAACGTCTATTTATCTCGGCATGAGTTTTTTGCAAGCAATTGACATGGACGTTTGGTGTACACAACACCAAAAACGTCCACAAGGATTTTGTATTATGGCGACACCAATGAGCGCCACTAGAGTACACTGAACAAATCGGTGACAATTGTACCATCAATGGTACTACTCAATGGTACATCTGGTCCGGAGGTTGTGTGAACCTCATTTTCTATACAAAAATTCGTGTCACACTACACCACACATACGTCCGTGTCAATTGCTTGTCAAAACTCAAATTTCGGTCTCTGCGCTCTTCCCTTAGAATAATGACAAGCAAGCTCTTTCCATCTTCCGTTCTCGTCCGATGTTCGTGCCACATGCCCCGCCCATCTCCACCTAAGTTGGCATCAAGCTAGTTAGTGGACTTCTACAGGCTGATAATGATGATGATGTATTCCCATTCAAGAAAAGCATGTTTTAAATTCGTTAAAAATATCTAAAAGTCATTCGGATTACAGCAAAGATTGAGAGCCCAACAAAGTTGACAAGAACTTACTCATTTTCTTTCATGCAAAATTACATTTGGGAAGTCCTCTGGTTCTGAAGTGGAAATTCTTAGGGTCGGAATCACATTGAAGGAAGGAATATTAAAAAAGTTTCGCGGTGAACTTGCGATTGTCTTTTTTGAGCTGACTTGTTATTCTGTGGCTTGGGACGGGTTTTTATTTAGTTTTGCTCGACGAGTTTGATGTGTGACCTTATTTTACGAGGGGGCGGAAAGTGCTTCCGTTGCTTGAAGCGAAGTAACAGATCTGAGGGCCTAGCCAAACGGCATTCGCTTCGAAGCGATTCCATTTCTATAGTCGTAATTCAATAAAAAAGGCCACGTGACATATCGATAGCTAACGTCAATCCCATACATTTTGGACTTTTCTACGGGCGTCATCGCTATTAGAATGTTACATTGTCTACGGCCTCTGGGCCCCATTCGGTGAAAACTCCAAGTTTTACATTACGGCTTTTGTATATTTTACGCAACGTACTAACATAGGTAATGTGTGTATAGAATTGTAAAACATTAGGAACTATATTTTGTAAAATTATGACTATAATATGTATAGGAAATACGTATAAGAATACAAAAAGAGATGCTTTGTATGTAGGTACAAATTTCTATAGTGACGACCTGTGTGGCGCGTCGGGCGAAGGTTCGCCTGCGACGCAGGAGGTTGCGATTTGTTCAGGGTGTTCTGGGTATTTTTCTATGTATAATAAAAAAAAACTATCTATGTAATGTATTGTATTATGTATATCAGTTATAAAGTACCCATAACACAAGCTCTGCTTAGCTTGGGGCTAGATAATGTTGTGTGAAATGTCCAGCATTTATTTATTTATAGTGTTGTAACCCAGTTTGACGAACCAGTCACTTAACTAAGCGTCCGAAAGTGAAATATGTGCTGATTTGGTACTAAACCTCGAAATAATTTATGTAAATAGTTGATGAGTTTGGTATCAAATCAATGTCGACACTGAGTTCAAAAAACTGAGTCCTCTTCATCATGAGCACCGCCCAACACGTCAGCAAAAATGTCGAAAAACAGTGTAAATTAGCCGTACTTTCTTACAAAATTAACAGTAAAGTCGTTCTAGTTTAAAGGTAGTTTTAGTTTACCCATGTTACTCATCTACTTTTCTAAAAGTGTATGTTTCTGCATTATTTGCTGACCAAGTTTGGATCTCTTCCAACCTTGGGATAGACTGGAATCAAAGTAAGTTATACATAGCCGTACACTTTACGATAGGTTCGATATGTTCGCGATGGATATAGTAAAAATGTTTGCGAACATATTTTATTTCATGCATACATTTTTATGTGAGCTTTCTTATTGACTGACTTCTATTATTATTAAGGACGACCTTTTTGGTCAATAGTAAGTATTATCTATGGTAATGCCAGCGATAACTCGCACTATAAAAAGTCTGGGTACAAAGATATAACATCACATATCAACCAATAGTCACATATTATTAATATGTGACTATTGTTATATAATATTATATTCCTGATCCCACACTAGTATTCCCTGTATCGTGGGTATCAGGAACAACGAGTACCATGGTACCACAACACCCAGACACAACGGCAGATAAGCCGTATCACTGGTTCTTTTTTGGTTCTATGTTATTATATCGACCAGCTTGTGGGTTTATGACTCTGACAAGGTTCTAGCTACCGACTTGATGGACTTATGACTTTGTAAGGGTCACAGGAAGTCGGTGGTTGGAGGCTGATCAAGAATTTTCACCGTGGGGCCTAATCTAGCAGTGCGCGTCTTTAAGCAGACTGAATTATTTTTAATAAAAAAATTAGCCAGTATAAATTGTGAGCTTACATTTCAATGAATCGCCTAAACCTTGGTATTCCCAACTACTAAGCCAAAATTTTGAATTCAAAACATTTTCCACCACATTTAACCTAAAAAGCCCAAATCCCCTGATTACTATGAAAGAAGTTAGCAAATAAATCAGGGTGCGTCTAATTTATCGCGCGAATACCGAGCGCCGCGAAAATCTTACAAATTGATGGATTCTGCAAATTCCGAACTGGGAACATCAGAGTCATAAGAAACAAGCTATAGAGCGTGTATTTATGAACATTTGCACAGTTCGCAAGAGTATGAACGGCTACCGATTCAAATCGCTGTGCTGACAGAAAAAAACTCGTGCGTGGTAGTAAAACCAACCCATTATCGTAGGAAAAAGAAAGAAATGCTAGGCGCACTGACCACAATGACGTACTCCCGATTCCCGCTAAATCAGTGTCCGATACCTCAAATTGTGTTGACGAGCTGTACCTAATGAGAAAAAATACAATCAAATTTGAATTTCGCGACACTTTGCTAAGAGGTGTAAGTACGTGGGAACCTCAATTGAAAGATGACGAACACAACTGAGACATTAAGTGAGGTTTATCATAGAACAAAGCTCAAAGGTAATTTAACATCAGCCTGGGGTTTCTGGCAGTGGGAACCCGACTGGTATTATGCCAGAATTAGAATGATGATGAACTCGTGATGCATGATATACCATACTTTACTATTCGTGATTGTGAGAAGGGAACACAGCATACCTACCTGCTTGCAATGGTGGAATTTGCCATAATCACCACGCTTGGCAGGTGGATTGGTGTTCGCAGTTAAGTGTTAAGTACTCTGGTGGATGCTGCTCCCCATCTCTTGACGTAAATAAATAAATAAACTCTGGACAATTTCACACAACATTATCTAGCCCCAAGCTAAGCAGAGCTTGTGTTATGGGTAGTACTAGATAACTGATATACTTAATACAATACATTACATACATAGATATTTTTTATTATATATAGAAAAATACCCAGAACACACTGAACAATTATCTGCAGATCGTACAAATATTTGTTACGAGGCGGGAATCGAACCCGCAACCTCCTGCGTCGCAGGCGAACCTTCGCCCACCGCGCCATAGAGGTCTTCAAACTCGACGTAATCTTAAGTAATGTCTTAAGATTACGTCGAGTTTGAAGAACTCTATGGATATGGATGTTGTAAAAGGTTACTAAGGTAACCTTTTACAACATCCACACGAGGACTTGTTGAGGAGACCTATTCTAAGGCCGAGACTACCGTGGCTATCCTTCTAATCCCGCTTACGCTAAACTTATTTTACAATGATACCTTTCCCTTGCTTTATCGATATCTCTCCGAGTATCTCTCTCTGGTCGAAAACCATTGAACCGTAGATTTAAATGAGTTTTTCCGTCAACACATTACTTTAGATGTGTTCAATGTTACTCCATAAATTGACTTTAGATCTAAAATCTTATTTAAATTAACTTTGTGTGTTAAAATAAGAATAACATTTACTTAAATTAATTTAAAATCACTTAAGATGTAGCTTTCGAGACGAAAATTATTTTTAGCTTGATTTTCTATAGAGAAAATAATATTATGTTTTTAAAAGGAGTTATAATGCATAATCCATGCAAGTTAAAACTTGAGTTAAACATCATCATTGGCAGCCTGTAAACGTCCACTGGACATAGGCAGAAATCCCCCCCCCCCCCCCCCTCCCTATCGCTCTCCCCTAGAATGTTACGACGACGGTCTGTCTTGTGCCACCTCCATACTCCGACTTCCTGCGACCTATGTAATGTCTTTAGTCTTACGAGTGGGAGTCTTCCTCTACTGCGTCACCCGGTTTGTGGTCGCCACGGTTGTCAGTTCTGCGAGCTATTACGATCTGCCCATTGCTACTTAAATTTTCTAATTCTGAGAGCTATATCGGTGATCATTTATTATGTATCAGTAACTTCCTGCTCCGAGGGACCACACAGGCGCTTCCCATCTAGTGGTAAGACGGATCATCAAAGTAAGCCAAGCCGTGTTTGTTGCCTGATTCTTCTAGGCTTAGTCGCGTTGGAACTGGAGTAATTTTAGTTTATAAGACGATTCAAAATGATCCTTGTGATTTCAATGAATAATTTTTTTTTAAATTTTATTTGATCTTTCATGAACGGATTACCTCATTTTGGATTCTAACTAACTTACTAACTTGAGTTACTAAGGTAAAACTCAAACCTACTATTAGCAATTTGCTCTACGCAGAACCACTCGAGGCAAAATCGAAACGATTCAACTCCATCAAATCTGTTTCCTGACACCATCAATCCAGTTTCAGGGTCACAACGACAGTTTAAGAAATAGGATCTGGATTTATTATCATTCAAAGGACACTTCTGAAGGCAGGTGCGAAAATGGTGGTCCCCAAGATTGATGAAGGTCTCATTCCCAAGGATTTGGATCGAGATATAAATTATTTTCACTTACCGTGACGAGGATAGGTAGTTTACTTCTAAAGACAGGAAGGACTTATCAAACGTTTGATTTTTAGCACAAATGTTTCTTGTGTAGTTCGCATTCTAAATTTAGGGTTCCTTACCTGGAAATATACCAACGGAACCACTATTAGGATCACTCAGGTATGTGGCTGTCTATCACAACTGTTTTCACCGAATCAGAACTGGACCAAAAAGTTTAAATTTGATACATATTATGTAGATTTATGTGACCCTATCACGAACGTATAGCTAAAATACACGAATTCAGTAGTTGATTTTAGGGGGAAAACTATAAAACTTAAAAAAAACTTGTATTTGCTTGGCACGCTTGGTAGGGCGGATTAGTGATTGCAGTAAGTCATGTTGAGTACTCAGGTGGATACTGCATGCTACCCACTCCCTGGTGTAATTCCTCAGTTGGGTTTTAACACATCCACGAGAGGAGATGAAGGGGTCTATTCTTAGACTAGACACACCACAGTATTATCAATGGTTTTACTCAGTAACTAATGTAAACCTACTATTTTAATGTACAATTTTAAAGAACTTCTGTTTAAAAAATAAATTATTACTTATTAACTAGCTGTCCCGAAAATCCCAATAAAAATCTATTACAACTCATTAATAACATTTTAAATGCTTGTTTCATTTTCAAGCAAGACAATGACTCGTCTGTATGCGAAACAAAAACCCATTTTGCCAACAATGGTATGCATTTCATTTCGTCGACGAAGGCCTTGTCTTAATTAATTACATTGAGATGTCACTGTTGGGCTGTCTCCACGGGTGTCCTCATAAATTAAGTTTGGCCAAAGATAAGGAAGGTTAGAAGAGATACTTACGTTCTTTGTTTTTGAGTAGAAAGTTTACTGCCTACGTCATATTTTCTATTTTTAGTAAAAGGACCAGTGTGGTGAAATTACTTAGGGTGTGGCTCACAAGGAAGAGCTTATCAGGCAGCCTTGTAATGTTTTAGATGCAAGAAAATATCAGCATCAAGAACATCTGAAATATAAGAAGTATGACGACCTCTGTGGCGCGGCGGGCGAGTAGCCAGCTGAGATGCGGGAGGTTGCAGGTTCGATTCCCGTTGCGAGACAAATATTTGTATGATCTGCAAATATTTGTTCCGGGTCTGGGTGTTATGGTAACATGGTACTCGTAGCTCCTGATACCCACGACACAGGGAATCCTGGTGTGGGGTCATGACTACGTATGAGACTGATGGGTGTTATTTTATGTTATATAAGGCTTTGGCTATGGCCTCAAAAAAACAAATTCAAAGCCGTAAAGCGGGCTATGGAGAAAGCTATGCTAATTAAGTAGTATCTCTAGTCTCACTACGTGATAGTAGCACATCTTTATTAATTAGGCACTAAGAAATAAACAGAAAACTCTTCTCAAAGATACTTCTTCATTAGCCTATATTACATAATTATTTAGTAATATTTTATAATTATATTTATATTTTTCTCAAAGATATATCTTAAAATATTCTATACGTAAACCATACCCTAACATGCTGACAAAGAAAGAAAAATCATGAACTTCAAAGAGATTTCATGAAACACTTAAGTTACATCGAGATCTCCAGTTAAAGCTTTTAAGCTAAGAAGTTCTAACAATACAGAACTGTTTACATTATTTACGTAAATAACAAGCAGCGTTGGTATAAAATATGCGTCACAAAAAACACAGACGGATTCATGCTATAAATGAAAACCCAAGTGTCACACAAAGCAGCTTCGCTTGGTGCTTAGCTGACTCTAGCGAAGGAACGCCCGATTAGCTATCGTGATAGCTACTGACGCTTGGAGCCGCTCTGAATGCGGCTGCGGCGGCTGGGATGCGAGAAGTTGCGAATTCCCGCTGCGGGACAAATGCTTGTATGATCTGCAAATATCTGTTCCGGGTCTGGATGTTATGGTACTCGTAGTTCCTGATACCCACGACTCTGGAAACCCTAGTGTGGGATCATGACTATACATGTGTGACTGTTAGGTGTTATGTTCTAGTAATTTTCTAAATTAAGCGTGCCACACTACGCGCTGCTAAAAACACGATAATAACTAAGCAAAGCTCCTGCCTGTGTGGATTTAGGCCTAAGTTTTCTAATTCGTTTTAGGTTGAATATACACACGTGGTCTTAGATAAACATACAATATAAAATAGATGAACAAATATATACTTAGTAACACTTACGCTCCTCTCCAACGAAAACTCTGAAAGAATTCGACACGTGTTTCGGCTCTCAATGGCGAAACACGTCAGAAAGTCCACACAGTTTCCTGTTCGGCGTTCGGCGAGGCAACATGGCTGCGGAAGAAACTACCCTACTAACTATTTTATAATTATACCTGCCTCTATATTCCAACTTACAATAATACAAGTGAAATGTCTCAGTACCTTTTAAAAAAAATCTGTAATGTTTATCTAAGATAATTAATTTCAAGATTCAAGCGTAACTTTACGGAAATCCATTCTACAGTATAAAATAGATGAAAAAATATAGATAGAAAAAAATATATATAGATTAATATCTAGATAATATATTAATAGATATAGAAATATAGATTTTTTCATCTATTTTATACTGTAGAATGGATTTCCGTAAAGTCACGCTTGAATCTTGAAATTAATTTGCTTAGATAAACATTACAGATTTTTTTTAAAAGGTACTGAGATATCTCACTTGTATTAATGTGAGTTGGAATATAGAGGCAGGTATAATTATACAATAGTTAGTAGGGTAGTTTCACAACACTGCGTCGTTGAAGCATTAAATAGACTGGTCTGACTCCATCTTCTTTCGTGGATGTCATAAAATCCAAGCCAGAGATTATAACAGAGGATGGGCAGCAGCATCCACCTGAGAACTCAACACGAATACTGCGATCACCAATCCGCCTGCCAAGCGTGGTGATTATGACAAAAAAATCACGCTATTGTATTGTACCTATTTTATGAGAGAAGCCTAAACTAAAACAACAAATAATAACTTTTCATTAAAAAAAAATCGAATTGAGAACTTCCTCCTTTTTTGGGAAGTCGGTTAAAAAACCGACTTCCACCAATGTATTCGACTAAATATGTGGATGAAAAAAAAAATTATGAAAGAACCATAGTTATGAAAGGATTATGATACTTTCTGAATGCAAATGCTTGATTTGTTGCTGAAAATATCAAAATCGCTATATGTATGCCTACAATATTTGAGGAGTTCCCTAAATTCCTCATGGATTCCATCATCAGAACTGGATTCTGAAAAAACTAGGACCAATCTGGAAGTATATCTATTCAAATAAAAAAGAATTATTTCAAATCGGTTTATAAACGACGGAGATATGAGGTAACAAACATTTAAAAAAAAAACACCCGAATTGAGAACCTCCTTTTTTGTGAAGTCGGTTAAAAATGAACTTTAGGCATGAACCATACCCACATACCTTATTTTCAGGAGGGGTAGGCTGATACCACATAATTCCCTTTAGTCCACGTTCCACAAACTTCCATCTTTCACGTCATATTCTTCATAAAAAGATCACTATTTTCGTATGTTATCTTCTTTTTAGAACACCTTCGATTCATCTTTCTCTACGTGTCACTTGACTTTGGTCTCATTTTTAATAATGCATTGAAAAAAACCAATGTGACGAAAGGAATCAGGGTGAGGCTTAGCCTCCGTTCATGTGGTACCAATTACATACATGTTCATCATCATCATCATCTGTAGAAGACCACTGCTGGACATATACCTCCCCCTTAGAATGCCACGACAGACGGTCTTGAGCCGCCTTCATCGACACATACATGTGTACAATGTCTTAAATTTTTTCTCAAAGTACTATTAGTGTACAGAGAGCTTTACATGTCACCTCTACACGCCACGAGAGACAAAGTACTGTGCGTAATTATAAGTTTCAACAGAATAAAGGCTTTTGTTCTTGCTGAGCTACATCGGCGTTCCAAACGACTTTCAAAGTCTTTTCAAGCAAGAGTGACAGCGACCTGTATGGAATTGATTAAAATGAAACTCTTACGAACTTTAGAAATTTTATAATTAAGTCTTTATTTTATGATTATGTATGTAAGCACCTGTGGCGCGATTACGTTATTCTGTTGTTAGGTTTCAATCAAGACATGAGAAAATGACAGGTGTTCTCAAACTTACATAGATATCCATCATATAACTCTGAATAATATAATAAAATGTAGAAAAACTAATTTTTTTAATCTCGTAGATTGTTTTACATGACGAAAAGCATAAAGGGCTGTAGAAATGTATTTTTTATATATATATATATATATATATATGTCTGTTCTATGTCTGTATGCTTGGGTCTATAGAATCCAATGACAAAATTAAAGCACTAGGGTCAAAGAAACATGTAAACTACACATTCCACAAGTTTAAGGGCCCTTTACGAAAAAAAAACTACATTTCTACAGCCCTTTATATATATATATATAATATATTAATAACATATATATATATATAATATATTTGTGTCTGTTTGTATCTTAACGCAAGTAGATAAGTCCAAAAATGTATGAGATTGACGTAAGCTATCGATATGTCACGTGTCTATTAAATTGTATTTATTATCAATAGCCTTTAGACGTCCACTGCGAAGCCTCCCCTATAAAAACAATGGGAGGAATTGCCATAATCACCACGCTTGGCAGGCGGATTGGTGATCGAATTATTCGTGCGGAATACTCAGGTGGATGCTGCTGCCGATCCACTGGTGTAATCCCTTAATCGGCTTTTACGAAATACACGGTAGGAGACAGAAGCGTCCATTCTGAGTTACGCCACAGCTAAAATGTATTGTATTACGACTGTATAAATAGAACCGCTTCGAAGCAAATATAGTTTGGAAGAGGTACGAAACCCTAAAACCAATTCTCCCAAATCTGAAAAATACAGAAGTTATGACATTTATTTCAAAAAATATTGAATTCCATTTGGAGTTTTGCATTATTATAAAATTGGCATTAACCACTGAGGTGCCCATAAAATGTAAACTGGTAATTCACATTTTGCTGCATCGTCTCTTTGTCATATCGGAATAATCATTTTATCATCGTCGGGTTGGGAAACTTTTCACCGTAGTTAATTAAACTTCTAGCAAAGAGAACGCCACAATAGGTTTTCTTCTAGGTAAAATTTTATCTATTAAATGAACTTTATCATCATTGCTTACAGAACTATATTTAAGCTAACTTACTGCTTGAAAAGAACATCCATCCATATTCCATTCAGAAATATTGAATTAAATTCAATATTTTATCTACAAAAGTTTATTGTCAATACACTTTGCATTAGATACTGGAGTGCCCATAAAGTGTAAATAGACGATTCACATTCAAGCAACATCGTCTCTTTGTCATAGCTTATCAATTGAAGTAATTCTTTTGATATCGCCGCGCTGGGACAACTTTGCTTCGCAGTTTGTTATTGTTTTATTCAAATAAGTACCTACTTCAAAGAAAGCACTACAATTTTTAAACGTAGTTTTTTGTTCAATATTCACATGTATTCTTCTCGTGGATACTTCAAATTAATGGTTCTTTCTCGGTGCTTGAGGAAAGTGGCAACTAGTTTTATCGATTAGATAAAAACTATTAAATCGTCGCCAGTTAATTCCATTGAAACACTTAGCTGCGGATCGAATCTGACTGATTTATTTGCAAGTAACCACTAATCAACAACAGCTGGGTATCCAGTCTCCCATTGAGCAACTATGACTTTTCAAAGACTGACTCTGTCATAGCCTTTTCTAGTGACCCCTTAAATTGTGTCAAACGCGTATTACAAATCCATCGAGCCGCGAAACCCGCGAATGCACATAACCTACAAAAAATATTCACGTAAAGCTATTTTATATGAAGTCGTAAATTCGAACAAACGACGCGTGAGCCAATTTTCTTCGCTTATTTGTCGCTGTAACTGGTTGGCGATACGTGAGGCAGGGCAATATTAGCGAAAATGTTGACGATATGTTTGCAAAATTTTAAGGAAAATTATGGAAATATTTTACAATATTCCAAAATTGCGGGGATTTTTTGGGATATTATGAAATCTTAGTTTTACCAATAACTTTAGAAACGATTAACCGTGCTTGTATATTGGACATTTTGACTCTTACGGCATGCGTACACTTAATCCGTCATCGGCCGATGTTTGCTCGGACGACGACGGCCGAACACGTATGATCTAATCAAACACTTGTAAAATAAATAAAAGCGCGTACACAAACACTATCATCGGCCGATAACGCCCGAAAATGACAACAAATGAAAATGACGACGCCTTACACTGCAGTGTAAGCACATTGACGTCCGATTTACTCGTCCGGGTAGTTCTGTCCGTCATCAGCCGACAAAATCAATTTTGGTGTACGCTTACCGTTAGACCTATTGAACGTTTTAACGTGTGTGCCGCCAAGTCAAGAAACATCATCGTCATCGACAAAAATCAACATTCATTCCTGTTGTCCCCACTTTTTCCTATGGGCTTTATTTCTGTTACCTACTTGAGGATGCTGCAACTTTGTTTTCCACTGTGTGTGAGTGTGTAACTTTTCCAGTGGGGCTAAAAAGTGGGGGACAATGGGAATTAACAAAAATATTTACTAAGGGCACATTGAACTATATACTGCATTTAGCCGTCAACTACTGGATGAGCCCTCCCCCACAAAATACAATGGGGGGAAAATTACCATAACCACCACGCTTGGCAGGAGGATTTGTGATCGTAGTATTCGTGTTGAGTATTAAGGTGGATGCTGCTGCCCGTCCTCTGGAGTAATCCCTAAGCTTTTACGATATCCACGGGAGGAAATGGAGAAGTCTATTCTTAGGCCCGACACACCACGGCCATCAAAACATTGTTCAAACAAGCCTAATCAATCACTTAACTAATCAATATAGAAGCTACCAACGTACTCTATTTGTTTTATAACCTAACTTAGGCAATGTACCTACTTATTGAGCTATAGTTTGAGTTTCAATTGTTCGATGGTCAAAGCCATATAACCGACACAAAAGGTAGTTAATTACATAGAAACCTTTTCACACTCGGACCCTATAACACACCTATCTATAACGTTGTAGGTAGGTTTAAAGACGTCCGGAACCAGTTAACCTTCAATGGAAACGTGACGCGCGTTTTATGACACGGCACAATTTATCGGAAAACGTGGTCGCAGAACATTACCCGCTCCGGGTAGCCACTCTGTGCAATTCTCCGACATAGGTATAAATTGTCCAGGGCTGATACATACACATACATATCTCACAAATACTGTTATATTCCTCATGGCAGACCTCTATTATTAGTTTAAATACACACACAATACAATACAACGAATTAGTTAATAAATTAAGCCCATAGCGTTTTCAAAATTCTTTCAGGGCGTCTGTTTGAATCGCTGGCTCTTATTGGCATTCAGCATGGCAATGTAGCCAGCGTCTTGGGGATGCTTCCGTCTGGTAGTGATTTGGATCAGTTGTGCTATCTTTATATCGTTAGCAACGGTCTTTAGATAGATGTTTCATTTGTATTTTTTTTTATTTTATATATACTTATATTAGTTGTAAATATTAAGCTTTTTACTTGATAAAAATATACTAAAAACAGACAAGAATATGAAATGAATGAAATGAAAATTAGGTACCTACTTAGTTGGGCATGGCAGTAAGCAGATACACACAAAAAACTTCGCACAAGCTACCCTCCACACTTATCTGCAGATGTTAAAGAGGTCCATATTAGATTAAACATGAGCACCAAGTAGTTGAGATATATAATTTAGAGCCGTTTTAAAGTCAGCAGCCCTACAGCTTACACTGTCTTTGTGCACACTTTGTACATTCATAGTGCCAATGTCAGTGTGCTCGCAGGTGATAAATACTGCTTCATCGCACTCTTGGCACGTCATCTCAAAGAGTATATTAATATGTATCTCCTGAGTAGCACATATGTCACTGAACGATTATTTACACCAGGGAACGGACAGCAGCATCCTCCTGAGTACTCAGCATAAATACTACGATTACCAATTCACCTGCCAGTCATGGTGATTATGACAACTACCTCCATTGTATTTCATGGTGGAGGCTTCGTCCAGCAGTCACAGTGTATGTCTAAAGCCTGCTTCTGATAATGATGAATGATTCTCTATGACACAGCTTTTGAAAAGGTTCTTGTTTTAATTGTGGCTTTCGTGGCTTTAGGTTCGACAATTTTGTCAATGTCAATGTCGACAAGATTTAAAACGATAATACGATGGAGATGAGCATCTGTTAGTCATGCAGCTTTATGCTACATCTCTCAATTATTACCTCTACATCTATCAATCATTCAATAAACTAGAAATAGATTCACACTCTTAACTTCGAAGGCAGTGCAGGTTTCTGGCGTAGGTTACGTAACTATTTGTTGTCAACTGAAAATCAGCGCTAAGTAAGTCAAAATATGACTTATTAAGCATTATACTGAACTGAATGGCATTTTGACGCGACTTTTGGACGGTTTGAGTGTGACAGAGTGGGTGCGTAGGGCATTATACTTTTCGTAATAATTAATACCCTACATTAGTCTGACGAATGATACATTATTTTTCTGATACTCATTACAATACAATTTTTTGTGCCTTCACTGATAGATCGTTAAGTGAAAATTCCCGTTAACACAAAATTAATGTAGTTATTCATGGTAGCAAAACCCGTTTTCTCACAATTTACCACGTAAAGCCATTGACATTTGCAAGGCATTTTTAGCAAAACCGTAAACAGCCTAAATTACAACGCGAAACATCCACCCACATGGAACCCACATGCGTCATTCATAATTTCTAAAAAAGTCACCACGTATGTCCATAAAACCGGGATCACTCCACCCCCAACTTACACGGGTTTCCACTTTGGAGCTCGTAAATGCGTCTTTTGTTAACACGCCTAATGTACCGGATAGCTTTAAAATATGTTATTATATACGTATACTTTGATATGGTTGGCGTTTGCACCTCAAATACGTCGGTATACCTATAGGTATTTACATAGAAAGTAGATACATTGAAGACACGATGACTCAACCAGTCCGCCGTTTCGACCGCGTTTGTATGAGTGTGCGTATAATTTCCTTTCTCTGTGTGAGTGAGTACTAGCTAAGAACTTGAGAACAGAATGTAGGTAGATACAATTATAGTGATAAGTTGTGATGATAGTATACGTGTGTGCGTAGAGGGTGCTACGCCGCTGCTACGAAAATGCGTAACTCCCCATTCACACAGCAACATGTTTGCAGTATCGTACCCAGCAGTGGACTATAGGTTGATGAAGATGATGAACTAGATATATAGGGAAAGACTGTATAATTGCAGACGGAATAGAAATAACATTCAAAATAATGTTGTAATTTTGGTCTGAGTATATTTTCAAAGAGACGCTTTTAACAATACAAAGACGCCACATATAAAATAATGCATTTTTACTCATACATACCTAATATAATATTTAACAGGGTAATAAATATTTGACATTTAAGCCCTTTAAGTCCATTAGAGCCCCCATCTAATGGTATACTCCTGTTTTTACTCATAAATTTATGTTTAACTTCTAAAAGGAGATGTTATGATGCAGGGGGAGTTTATTATGGTGCAAGGGGCCGAAAAATAACGTGTTAGTTGAAATTGGGTCGCATATGATCCAAGAACTTTTATTTCTATATTAGATGTAAATATACTATTAACCATACGGTTAATACATAACATATAATAATCCAACAGTTACATTCGTAGTCATAATCCCACACTAGGATTCCCTGTGTCGTGGATATCGGGAACTACGAGTACCATAACACCCATACCCGGAACAAATATTTGCAGATCATCAAACATTTGTCCCGAGCAGGAATCAAACCCGCACCTCTTGCGTCTCAACCAGCTACTCGCCCGCCGCGCTACAGAGGTCGTCAGATAAACATAGACAGTATAACATACAGTAGTATCTAGTACTGACAATGGTGACCCCGACGTGATTATGGCTTGACCTTGAATTGAAAGTACAAAGGTTTCTTGATAATTTGGCTGTTACATATAGGTTCTTTAGACTCTGGAGACATGTTTGACGAAATTCAAAGGCTGTCCTAAAAACTCTTTCATATATACAGAAAATAATATAATTCTGTAGACTGTCCACTTTTAGTCATCACATTAGCACAATTCCAAAATTTTAATGCTATTCTTCTATGAATCGATCAAAAACGTTCTACGATTTAAACTTTCACAAAACAATTCAATAAAGTTTGACTCAAAGTCAAATATACAAAAACATCAAAAGACATATCTCTCGAAGATCTATTGAACGAACGAAGCAAACAGCTCAGTTAAATAAACTGAAATCATAGCTCAATGCGAAAAGAACACTTAAGCTCCACTTGCATCAACTATTTAAACTTGAGTCAGTGAAATTTTAAGGGTAAATCAAAAATATAGCAATCGCAATCGGCTGATTTAAGCTGAATGTTAACTATGTTATGTTAGCTTAGCTATTTAGGATTACGTATCTCAAAATGTACAAACGAAACCAATAAAGAATCACTCAGGGTCTGTCTATATGTTGCAATTTGGTATATATAATATAAAGTTAGGTGACCCAATCACGGACATATTGTGTAAATAAATAAATTATGATTTCGGGTGTTAATTTTGGGGGGCAAACAAGAAGATAAAATAAAAAACTTGTGTCAAATATAATATTATGTGGCGAACTTAATGATGAGAAGTATAAATGTACTTATTCTGAGATATTAAAGCAAATATGCGAAAATTGTCCACCTCCCCCCCCCCGAATCTCTGAGCCAAAATTTTTTAAACAAAATGGACTAATTTTGTCTAAATCATACTTTGCAGGAAAACCTAGAAAAAATGCGTGTAAGATTGTGTTGTTTGCCTATTAGGTAATTGGTCTTATGGCGACTACGTAGCCTAACTCCTACGGAACCCTCTTCACGTGGGTCTCCAACTCGCATCTGCCTGGTTCAAGATTTGATTAGCGGTGCAAGTAGACCTCAGTTATTCGCAAAGCAAATCTTAAACATAGCAAGTTTAGAAAGGCATTTGGTACTTTATTTATTGGCTCAGTAACGAGTTGCCGATGTAGTCAGATCGTTAGTTTCAACTTCGAAAGGTCATATGTTTACAAATTCTAGTGTTATCTACGGCCTTTTAGTTGTGGGTTTTACGAGCTCTTACAAGAGAAACAACTTTAGTCGAGTTGTGAAGAGTAAGGAGGTTTCAGCCTCTAGTTTGTGAGTTACGTCGTTATGCTTCTGGAAAGTGGCTGCAATGCTGAGATCTAATCAGTTGAGATTGATGTCTGACATTAATACAGAATAGATAACTGATTGGTTTAACGGATTTGCTTTTGGGACGCTTTCTGTAATGTACTTTTAGATGTATTTAATTAAAAGATCAGAAAAATCAATCAATTGAACTTTTAACTTTCAGCGATAGTTCAGATGGTCACCAATTTCTAAAGGTTTAGGAGTATTTATCGTATTATAATTGTTTCAAATATTGTAGTTGAACTTTCGACACTATCAGTGGTCTTATGGTAAGACCACAGATACCATCTCCTAGCGCGCGCTAGGTGCGCGTGATCATGGCAGGATCACATGCACCAAATGTCTTCCAGGGAGCTGGATTACGGTGATATTCTAGATTGCAATGAAGGAAAGAGTTAGTCATGTTTATCCTTGACTTTTAATACAACTCCATGTTGAAACTTCACTAACTTTAATTTAACTCGTTGGTGCAGGTAAGGCCAACCTGTCTAAAGCTATGCTGTGATATTCATAATTATTTGTTTATTTATTCAGACATCAATTTTTGGAGGAGACGCTTTCCGAAACCAAATTGTGCATCATGGAAACTTATCTACTTATCTAGAATTTATATAATTCCGAGTCAATCACCCTATCCAACACCTTCCCACTAAAGTGGCTAGTGATATAAAAAACCAGGAGCATAAATAGTCAAATATATACAGCTGTATTGAGGCTATTACCCTGTGGACGCACGGAATTTGTCGTTGCCTCGAGGCTATTTTAAGCTCCGCCACACTGAACGCTATCCGGCTGAAGCTACAGCATGGAACTGCACACGTGGACGTCAGTCACATTAAAAAAAGAAGTGTTAGTTTTGAGTATAAAACAATTGTATGTTAGTCATAAACAAGTTTTAATAAACTTTTGAATATATATTTTATTTTTGTCTTTTTTATAAACTTCGCAGGAAGTCGATGGATGGAAGCGGCTCCAGATCGTGCATCGTTTTTTTTATGCTACTTGGCAAGCAACCAAGTATACGGCCCACCTGATGGAAAGCAGTTACCGTAGCCTATGAACGCCTGCATCACCAGAGGCATCACACGCGCGCTGCCAACCCTAAGACATAAAGATGAAAAGTCTCATGTGCCTGTAATTTCACCGGCACCCGTACCCTTCAAACCGAAACACAGCAATGCGAACACTACTGCTTGGCGGCAGAAATAGATACGGTGGTAGTACTTCCCCGGACGAACTCTTTCACAAGAAGTTCTACTACTAACTGATATCGTGGCATTCTAAGGGCCACAGTCGACTTCTATAGGCTGATGATGGTGATGATGATGATCATTATGATGAGTCTTTAAGGTATATATTTCTATGGGCTTATTATTTAGGTAAATTTTTACTATAATATTTCCATGTAGCCTGAAAAACATACATTATTGCTATATCATTAAACCACGTGACAAATGGATCGTAGTTGGTGCGACGACTCTAGTAGAAAAGATTTCCAACTTAACGCCTTCATAGCCGCAGCTGCCGTAACCGGGCCGCATTCAGTGTGGCGTAGCTTTTAGCCTCTGCCCCGAGGTATATATTTATTGCAATCCAAACTGGTGGTACCAGCTAAATCTAGATAGTGGATTTCGGTTACTATACCAGTAATAATTCTGGTACAAATTAAGAATAGTACCTAATGTCGAGATTGGGTGTATCGTTTTAACTATAAAAAGTACCTTCATTATTTGCGTATATAAACAATAACTCAAAATTAATTGTTCGTTGTCTATATATCAACAGGCTTTAGGTCCATGTTCAAGGTGACAGATAATGTATGAAAGCATCTGGCAAAAAGAATTGGTTAGGCTAAACAGTCGTTAAACCATCTGTTTATGTATTGGTGAACAGTGGCTTTAGACGTCCACTTCTGGACCAAGGACCACAAAAAAACAATTGCCATAATCACCACGCTTGTGGTAGGCAGATTGGTGATCGCAGTATTCGTGTTAAGTACTCAGGTGGGTGCTGCTGCCCATCCATGGGTGTAATCCTTTAGTCGACTTTTACGACATCCACGGCACGGGTAATTACATACAATTAATACTACAGGCTGATGATGATGATAATGATTAATTTGGTGGTCTAAGAAAGGAATTTTCGAAATTTAATCCCCAAGGGATGCTCTGGTAAGTTTGTGTGGGAAAATCTCCACGCACACGAAGTCACGGGCATTCCACCATTTTCCTTATTGGGTTCACAAAACAGATTACAATCAACTAAGCGTACACATAAACATTGCCATAAGTTCAGATCTAGATTTGAAATCAACTAATGTAAACACGACAAAGTTACAATGTTACAAACTCATAAATTAAATTACCCCAAAAACCGGGAGCTGAAAAAAATAAACATTGTTATCATTGAAACCTAATATCAAGATTCTGAAGATATCGCTTATACCTGATAATTGCTATTAATGTTGGCTTATTGGTTGGTTGGTATAACTTCTAAACACCCGTAATACTAATAAAGTGATTTTGGTAGTTCAGTTTTCTATCATATTATATTCGTTTGTATGCAGAGGCGTGTTGTGGCGACAGCCCGTCACGTTTCATCGGTCAAGTCACGTTGACTTTGGTACACAAACACGCTATTTGCTAATGGGTTTCATACAATTTCACGCAGATATATTGGCTGAAATACATAAAGGATCAATTTGGCTGTCAGCACGTATGGAAGCTCTATTATCTAAGTTCGGGTTCCTAAAAGCAATTACTGTCAAGGCAGCTGTAATATAGAGTGTGTCCGTCAAATTAGGTGTTTTTTTGCAAAAGTGTGAAAATAACTAAATAATTTAATGAATAATTAATGATTTTCGTGTCACCTAACGTTTCTATAAGAATTCCATCGACTACACGACTTAGGTCCACACTTTTTGCTAATTAATATGCCTGTACGAGAGGTGAATATGATTCTTAGTCTAACTTTAATGACATAATTCAACAAGGTTATCTGGAAGAGAATGCTTTTTAGCATTAAGTTCGCCTTTGTACTTCTTTTTTATGTGCAATAAAGAATTTTCTATCTTTTTTTTTCTAATTTGTAGTGCTTCAGAGATGTTCGCTCAGGCCAGGACGGATGGATTTCATGCCATCATCCGTAAAAAGACCGCATTTCTGATGAGCAGAATACGGGGTAGTCACTACTGTGTCCTGAAAACAGTGGCGGAGCGATATACCTCTCCCATTTGGCAACATTTTGTTAGAAGGATGATCTTTGAATATAATTTAAGTGCATGTTCTATTTATTATATCTGGCCCCCTTCATAACAAGCTATCCATTTAAAAGTATTTATTTCTGTGTTATATTTAAGTATTAACAATTACCCAAATGGATCATTATAATCTGAAATAAAATTGTTTGATTTGTTTTGATTTGATGATTGACGTATCCGCGTCTGTATAACGTTCGTCATATAGCGTTTGCATCTTATTAAAAAACCATGTCTAAAATATCCTTAAGGTTGTGGTGTTATACCAGCGAAAACCATTTCACCACATTTATGGCAGGAAAACCCGTCACTATGGCCTCAATAATTTCCGCTAGAGAGATTTTATTACCTTTGAACATTCGGTAGACTTTTCACGATTTCTATATAAAAGGTGTTACAGCTGCCACAAATATACTTTTATTCAAGGCAATTCTCATTTTATTATTCAAACCAAACAATAATTAAATAATTTTTATTAGGACTCAAAAATAAATGGGTTCTATAATTCATAACCACTTGATTACTATAACTTCGTGTCGTATCGTCGTTTGTATCATCATCATCATCAGCCTGTTTACGGCGTACGTAGGACGAAGCCTACCCCATTGAATACAATGGTGGGATTTATTATAATCACCACGCTTGGCAGGCGGATTAGTGATCGCAGTTTATGTTAAGTACTCAGGTAGATGCTGCTACCCATCCCCTAGTGTATTCCCTTAGTAAGGCCTTTACTACATCCACGGGAGGATAAGGAGACGTCTGTTCTTAGGGCAGACACAACACGACATTATTCGATTACACGAAGTAAAAAACATAATATTCCAACAAAATGATGCACCTTCTCACAGTGGTGCAAGTAAACAGTTTTTAACCGACATCACAAAAAGGAGGAGGTTCTCAATGCAGGTGTATTTTTTTTGGAAAATTCTTTTTTTTTTAAATAAATATACTTCCAGATTGGTCAAATTTTTTTCAAAACCCAGTTCTGATGATAGAATCCATGAGGAATTGAGGGAACTCCTCAAATATTATAGGCACACATTTAGCGATTTTATTATTTTCAGCAACAAATCAAGCAATTGCATTCAGAAAGTATCATTTGGTGAGAGAATCACTCTGGTTTTTTCACCATCAAAATATCTTCCAGATATTCAGTCGAACACAATGGCGGAAGTCAGTTTTTGAAATGAAAGTTATTAGATGAACATTTTCTTAGGCGTAGCTACATGTCACCGAGTAATAGTAATAAATTAGGTTAATCATAGTAGGCATGGATGGCCTAGTGACCAGTGGTAAACAAAGAAGTGTGTTAAAAAAACACTATTCACCTTATAAGAGGCTCTTTGAATGCACAAATAACTTGATTAAAACCTTGTTCACTATCGCCAAGGTAGCCAAATGATAGGTTAATAACAGCTGACCTTTCCGAATAGTGAACCTAAAGGACCCTTAACCTAGGTTAGAAGGGAAGGTGAGACAGTAAAGCACTGTTAAGCCTTTCTAATCTAGTATACGTTTTTCTCATAATTAATAACCCAATTCGAACGGAGGTAGCCCTTGATAATCTCTGTGCTGTTGGCTGGTTGTGGCGTAAGTTACAAGTTTACATAAGCACTAAATTAAACTTTACATTTAACTAACTGACCCACTCTTGAACCAATCTATCTAACAGTGAAAATCTTGTTGGAATCCATTCAGTGGGTTTATGGGAGAGAAATGACGTGAAAAACGAGTCTCATAATTTAGGGGACATTAAAACGCTTGAAAAAACTTCAGGTTGAATATTTTTTTAATTCTCGATCTTATTTAAATTGAAATTTTACCTGCCCCTTTTCACGAAATTGACAAAAATTTAGCTTCTAAACATGTGCAAAAATCTATGGGATTCCAGTTAAGAAATAAAACACTCTAATACCATTGTTAATGGTATAGCTTTTAATCTATTTCTACCAAAAATTTATAAAAAAACGAAATACACTTTTAATTGGCTGTGGCAATAACGGCCAAGTGGCAATGCAGGCAGGTTATATAGCTCGTAGAACTGACAACCACTAAGGAATAAAGGTTCTCAAGTGGCGACCACAAACCGGACGACGCACTGAAGGAAGGCCCCATGCACCAAGGTAATTTTAAAGGTATTAGAAAGTGGATAGTGGTGGCCCAAGACTATTCGTCGTGGCATTCTATTCGGGCCTATGTCCAGCAGTGCACTTCTATGGGCTGATAATAAACCTAAATTTAGCCGCAAAACTCGGTTAAAGTTTGTCGGTGAAGGTTTTGTATATTAGAAGCATTCCCCCATTGATAACAATCATGTACCTCCTTACCAGTCAACTCGGTCATAGATTGGGCAGTTTTATTCCAGCATCAATTCGATTTCGTGAGGTCATACGAGAACATTTCTCTGCCAAATTAGGGGTCCAATGTTTGCATAAAACTCTACTCAGAAACCAATAGTGGCCTGCATAATTTAATCAAAACACATGTTTTTGTATGGGTCTTCCCGTTGGCTTCCATGTTTCGAGCCACAACTTAAAAGGATGTGCATAATTAACCATGTGTAACACGATTAGGTCGAGCAGCAAGTGGGGCGTATAGGGCATCCTTTTAACGTTAAAGTCGCTTCGCCGTGAACAAAAAACATTTCCCTGTGAAGCCTATTTTAATATCTTTGAGTTTATTTTGTGCTAATTCATGCATGTTTTAGAAAAAGGTAGTTGTCTCTTATCATCATAAGCCTGTAGAAGCTCACTGCTGGACATAGGCCTTCCCCTAGAATGCCACGAAGTCGTTGATGAATTAATGAATAAAAGAATGAAAATACTTTATTAAACTTACAAACATTAATAAAATTAAACTAAACATAAAATAGGTGATCTAATAGCCAAAAAACGATCTCTTCTAGACAACCTTTGGATGGAGAGGAGTTTAACCTATATGGAAGATTGGTTATTCCTGTATAGAATCTCTGTTAGCGTTGTTTCAAAATAACGCCGCGCTATTTGAGAATGTGTGACTTTGAACGGAGTACTGTGTATTTGAACTAACGTTATCTAATTTCATTTTATTTGATTTCGTACTACGAGTGTATGTACTCAAGTGTTTTGAGGTATAAGGTATTTATTATTCACCTAGCTTGCAAAATTTATTCTATCGAGTTTCTAACTGCGTACGGTCAAAGACCACATACAGTGGAATAGGAGTATGATTTCTTAATCATTAGTCAAAAACTTTTTACTAATTTGATTTCCGCAACTCCAGTTACTTAAAAGGTAGGCAAGTCCAGGCGTCCCTTCAACACTTTACTGTTTACGAGTACCATTAAAAGAGATTACAGAATTAATCGCACCGTTCGCTTTCATGCACAAAATAAATAAACGAAGCATTCCAACGTTTAGATTAAAATCGTAAAACGTTTCGGCAGTTTATAGAATCGTTACTTTCTAATGTCGAGAATTTACAAAAAAATCCAGGAGCTAAAGTCTAAGGTCCAGATAAATAGAACGTACTTCACGGTGACTAAGTTTAAGCCTTTACTTTGGAATCGTCCCTGTCTCTCTCTAATACGAGTGTTTGAACATTTGTGTGACAGTGACAGGGACAGGTCTAAGCATTAGTACGTGCTAAGTAACGTCTATTTATCTCAACCCAAGCAATAGTTGAATCTCTAATTAATAGTTTTGTCACTTTTCATATCTCATTGGGATTCGGAACCTCTAACTTTAAATAAGATTCAGACAATGGCATCATAATCCACATATTTAACTCTTAGAAAACGTAATAAGTATGGACTCTATCTCATCATCATCATCATTATCAGCCTCTAGAAATCTACTGCTGGACAAAGGCTTCCCCCTAGAATGCCACGACGAACGGTCTTGAGCCGCCTCCATGCAACGACTTCATGCAACTTTTATAATGTCTTTAGTCTATTGAGAGGGGTCCTTCCTCTACCGCTTGGTCCGGTTTGTGGTTGCCACACGAGAACTTTTATTCCCTAACGGTTCATTCCCCATCTGCCAGTGTAACAAATCGAATTTAAAGTTGATGGGACTAAAGTTTATACTCAAATGACAGCTATCCGTCAGAAGACCTCTGGCTAGCAACAACAATCTATTTAATATCCAGATAGATAGATATAACTCACAAATAGATTAGATGGATTAACTCTTCATAGATCATACACATAAACAATACAAAAATAATTTTACTCTGAAAAGGCAATACAGTGGGCGGTATTATCACTGAGAGCAATCTCTTCCAGTCAACCTTTGGATAATACAAATAAGCAAAGCTATATTATGGATAGCGGTGTACCTACAAAGTATAATTATTCTAAATTAATATGAGATAATTAAAAACAAAACGAATAAAATTACCTTTTAATTTCATAATCCGAGTACTGATTATATTTATTGAATAAATATACCAACTTAATTATAATAATCAATGAATAAACTTACATAACTTACTCGTATGACCTAAGAATAGACTCATCCATCTCCTCCCGTGGATGTCGTTTCTAGCCGACTAAAGGATAACACCATAGGCCTTACCATGAGCTTTTATAGCGATTCAGTTCGTAAACTATTCAGTACAAAATATCGGTTTGTCGTTGACATCCGTAATCATTGAATAACTTTAATCGCAGAAGTCTATATAGACCTTCTGCTACTGTGTCTTTAAATATAGCTGCGAACACTACGGAACTGATATTTTGAACTGAAAAGTTTTTGAACTGAATCGCTATAAGAGCTCATGGTAAGGCCTCAGGAAATCGGCAGCAGCATCCACAACTCAACATGAATACTGCGATCACCAAATTGCCTGCCAAGCGTGGTGATTATGGCAATTCCCCCATTTTATTTCATGGGGAAGGCCTTGACCAACTGTGAACATCAAACGGCTTCTATAATAATGATGATACTTAGGTACATAACGCTACCCACGTTGCACTAAGCTGTTTTCCTAGGAATATAACTAGGTATTCCTGTCTCTAAACAACATGATAATGAAAATCCGCTTCATGATAAAAATACTGAGCTAGAATTTAGGTCATAAAATGAAAGTCTATTCAATATTTCCTCACATAAAAATTATATTGAAAACACAAAACCTGGCAATAATACAAAAAAATCCCATAAAACAAATCCGTTTTTATTAAAAGCGTAAAAAAGCCGATAAAACATGAAACTTGGAACGCAGCCGTCGTAAAGCAGCAAATTCGACGATCTTAATACGCGGACGCTGTTTATTAAGGTATTAGATGTTTAATCAACGCAAAAAATGCTTAATTAAATACTGGAGAAAGACCACAAGGTAAGCGTTAGGGTTGTCACGAAATACTATCACAAGATTCAGATGAGTTATATACATCAAAACAGACAAGTGTGAGCGTCGTACCCTAAGGAATCCAATGTTTTTGCCTTTTTCGAGTTTCAGCCACTTTCTCCTACAAACTTTACCTTCCCATTAAAGGAGTAAGAAAATTTAAATGACTCAATTTTAGAATTTCCTTTGTGCCACAAAGCCACATAGCATTCTAAATTTTATATTTATGTACCCCAATTTATGTAGGTAGGTAGATATCACGACAGCCCTATTACATGTAGTTATTCTTTATTCAGCCTAAAACTGACTAAGTGCTTAAATCTTGCTCCTAGCCCGCACAAGATTACAAAAGCATTATTTATAAGCAGGTCGTTGGACTTGATTAACTCTTTCAGGTTCGTTGGCTTTCATTGAAATATTGTCGGATTAGTTTTTTGTTTAGAACAAAATGAAAAATAACTTTCGCGTTTTTGTAAAGGGTAAAATATTTTCGGCGAAATTAACTCGTTTGTGAATTCAATTATATGTTGGATTTGCGATGAAAAGCAGATGGAAAAAAAATTACAGAATTTAGATAAATTATTGATAAATTCTGCGAAATTGTCATTGAGTTGGAGACAAATTGTCAAATACTTCAGAAATATAATTTAAGGTACGGGTGTTCTTTTCGTGTGGCTCTTTCTTGGAAAATCTGTCTGAGATGATTACATTGTTGCTATAAAAAGATAATTTTATTGTGACTCACACCTAGCTCTAGCCTAAGGCCTAGCGCCTAGTAGGCTCGTCCCACGTAATAGTAAGAAAGATTATCAAATCAAGCCAAACCGTGTTTGTTACCCAAGTTCTTATTAGCTTGGTTGCGTTGGAACAGGGGGTTTATCATGAGCTCTTATAGCAATTCAGTTCAAAAACTATAAAATATCGGTTCTTCGTTGACATTCGTCATCATTAAATAACTTTAACCTTCTGTGCCTTTAAGTATAGCTGCGGACATCACGGAACCGATATTTTGTACTAAACTGAATGGTTATAAGTGTCGCGCCACACCTGCGGAACGTACCGCGCCGATCGTTCGGTTCAATACGCTCGCAGTGTTTTTCAAGTTCCCTATGATACATCAGTCGAAATTACGTCGCGTTCGAAACTTCAGCCGCTGAACTTTCGGGGCGGTACGTTACGCAGGTGTGGCGCGACACTAAGAGCTCGTGGTAACCCAGCTGGAGTTATTTTAGTTTCTAAGACGATTAAAAATGGCCCTTGTGATTTCAATGAATAATTCTGATATTGACTTGTTCGAATTTTGTTTTCTTATTCACGGTCACCTCGTGTTGGTTTTCTTCAATGTTTTCAAAATACGATCATACTAATATTATGTACTGATTGAGCGTTCGAGGTAAAAAGATATAAGATCAAAACAACCAGGCAAGGTAAATTAAGAAGAGCAGATAATTAGATAATTATCAACAGTCAACACAATTAGTGTGGGGTGCCCCCGGCTGATAGAGCAACGACCTGCGTCAGGTGGTTGGTAGAAAGTGGATGGGAAGAACCGAATAAAAAAAAAATGCCGCGTTTTGGAGACGGCTATGTCCATATTGTCCATTAGTGGACTATAACAGGCTGATGATGATGATGATGACCTCGGTGGCGCGGCGGGCAAGTCAGCGGCTAAGACGCAAGAGGTGTGGGATCAATTCTCGCTGCGGGACAAATATTTGCATTATCTGTAAATATTTTTTCCGAGTCTGACTGTTGCGGACTATGGTACTCGTAGTTTCTAATACCCACAGCACAGGGAAACCTAGTGTGGGATAAGGACTATGTATGTGACTGTTGGGTGTCATGTTATGTTATGTTTTGTGTGTACATAAATAAATGCTGGACATTTTACACAACATTATCTAGCCCCGAGCTAAGCAGAGCTTGTGTTATGGGTACTAGATAACTGATATACTTAATATAACACATACATTACATAGATAGATATTTTTTTATTATACAGAGAAAATACCCAGAACTCCCTGAACAATTATCTGCAGATAATTAGACAATTCTGAGAAATACAATTGGCAAATAAAACAACTTTAAATTTAGAATTTCTATCCCATTATGAGAGTTTTCGCAAATAAACGGTATCGTATTACTGATCCTACCTTTTCCTACCTTTCAATCGCCAATTTGAAAATTTAAATGTCTGAGTGGTGAGTTTTGAAATTATTTTCCATTTAATTACGACTTGTTCCGTCAAATTAATCCGTCGGCCGTCAGTCTGATTTGTAATTCAAAACGGACTGCTTATTTTTTTTCTTTGTTTGAAGTGAAAGTTTCTGTTGGATTTTGTTTTTACCATGGAGAGCATAAAAAAACTTTGACGTCAAAAACAGATTCCATTTTACTTACCTGAGGACGTAGACAAAGTAACATTCTAATAGCGATGACGCCAGTAGAAAAGTCCAAAATGTATGGGATTGACGTTAGCTATCGCTATGTCACGTGGTCATTTGTATTAAATTAAGACTATAGAAATGGAATCGCTTCGAAACGAATGCCACTTGGCTAGGCCCTCTGTTCATATTCATTTATTTCTCTTATGTAGTAAGTACCTTTATTCATATTAGTAGGCATTGATCTTTTTATACTAGGTAGTAGGTAGTACTTATACATAACGCCCCGTTAGGGCGTGGCAATTTTATTAGATAAGATTTAATTATTCAAATTAATTATATGCATGCATTACTATTTATTGTTACTATACATAATTTAAATTTAAAGCTTTATTTAATGTTGATTTAGCAAGTACATACAATCATTCAAACAAAGCGGGTAAATAGACAAATGTCAAAAACAATGGCAGGGCAATTTACTTTGTTTCATTCGCTAGAAACTTCCGATAGCCCATTAGAAAAGCTCTGAAGAGTGTCGTCTTTTGCTATAGGAAGTTAGACCATTAATTAGTTAGTTTAACCAAAAGATAGGTATTTTAAAGTTAACTCAGATAATACCTATCATGACCAAAGCAAAAAAACTTCTAATAAATAGGTAAAGCATAGGTATAAGTTTATCATAAGCTTATTTTTTTTGTAAAACATCTAGCCACCATTTCAGGCTGATGATGATGATGATTATGATCATCATCAGTGTAAAAGTCCACCGGATATAGGCATTCCCCATATAATGCCATGAAAATGGATTTAAGCCACCTCCATTCACCGATTTCTTTGCAATTTTTTATTCCATCAACCTTTAACAAAAGATATTAAAATAGATAAATGATAAAACACATCAAAAATTTTTCGCATTTGTATATACAAATAGTGTATCTGAACAAGGTCTGAAAAGACCTACCTTCTCCTCCTATGTGGATATCGTAAAAACCACCAGGCTCACCATTCTCAAGAGCGTGGTAAACAGTTTTGTGATCGCAGAATTGGTGTTGAGTACCAGGATTCAGCTGCTGGGCTGGGCAGTAGAATTCTTAGTACTCAACACCAATTCTGCTATCACAAGACCGCATTCCACGCTTGGTAAATAATGCAAATGGCATTGCATTCTAAGGGGGTGGCTTCGTCTAAAGTGGACATCTAGCGGTAGGTGTTAATGATTCTTGCAAATACATAACATAACACCCAACATTCACATACGTAGTCCTGAGTCCCACACTAGGATTACCTGTGTCGTGGGTATCAGGAACACATAGAATAGAATAGAATAGAATATAATTTATTTGTATAAAAGAGTTCACAGAGACACATAAAAAAAACTTAGACTAAGAGGAAACAGACCCGAAGGTAGGAAGTGTAACTCCAGCAACAAAATGGCTCTGCCTCAGCATGAGTTGGTTGACTAGCGAGCTAGCAACCAATGCTGGACCCTACCACGAAGGATACCTACATTCCATGATATGATAAAAGCCGATAAGTTTTAAACATTCCCGGGGGTCAAACAACATAGCGGTTTTCCCCCATAATCACAACATTGTTACTTTAAACTTTAAAACCCATAAAGCGATCGAAAATAAATTCAACGCAGAAATTTTCATATCAAAACTTTTGCAATTAATAAGAGAGGCATGCAATAGCAGGACAGAACTATTTGATACACCCAAAGTATAGGTTCTTATACAATGTAAATTTACAAAGTTTGAAGCCATCGCTACACAGAAGGGGTTCGGGGTGCGGGATAGGATAAAGTTTAACCCCGCTACATTTCTTTCTTTACCTTGAGGTATATTAGGCGTATTAGAAAACAATATTTATAGAGTTGTAGTTATTCTATGAATTTAGCTATTTAACTAAAATAGGTTTAAAAAATGACTCTTGGATAAGGGGGGTTAGAGTGCAAGTGCAAGTTACAATTTAGGGTTGCCAACCCTACTATACAGGGTGGGGCAAATTTTTGGCCCCTTAAGGGTAGCTACCTTTTCTTTTGTAGTTAGAAGGTTTTGTTTTTAGGAAACTTCTATTTTATTTTGAAGAAAAAAATATGGGCATTTTTAGATTTTTGGAAAAAAAGTACGGTTCGCCCAGAAAATGACATTTGTCAAAAAAACAAGTTTATCTTAATCGACTCTATTTCCAACCAGGAACACTTTTCCCAAAGTAACTTACCAAATCAAATCGTAAGTTTTGGCAATAATAAAAAAAAACAATTCCCATACATTTTTTCAAGAAGCGCCATTCACCGCAACAAAGTCATGCATACCATTCGAATACGGAAAGCAATTTGTTTTAAATTCAAATTATTTATTGATATTTGCCCTCTTTGAATGACAATACCGCTAGAAAAAAGTGGCGGGAAATATTTTTTTAAAATTTTAAATCCAAAATGTCTTTTACGAATCAACAGCGGCTAAGCGAATGTTCGCCTACGACGCAGGAGGTTGCGGGTTCGATTCCCGCCTCGGAACAAATATTTGTACGATCTGCAGATATTTGTTCAGGGTGTTTCTGGGTATTTTCTATGTATAATAAAAAATATCTATCTATGTAATGTATATTGTATTAAGTATATCAGTTATCTAGGTGCCATAACACAAGCTCTGCTTAGCTTGGGGCTAGATAATGTTGTGTGAAATGTACAGCATTATTTATTATTAATATTATTATTATTAAGCTTAATAAAAGCTTATTTTCAAAATAAATATCGTGTTCAATCAGCGTTAGAAGCATTTCGTAGATAAAATGAAGAAATACCACTACCAGACAAGAAAGTCAAAGAAAGAAGAAGAATTAGCCTACCAACTTAAAAAAGTTACATACGAATTTAAATTAAGAACCATTGAATGAGTGACATTGTTGTTTTCACTTACTCGTTTTTTCATAGAAAATGTATGGGAATGGTTTTTTTTAATTATTGCAAAAACTTACGATTTGATTTAGTATGTTACTTTGGGAAAAGTATTCCTGGTTGGAAATAGAGTCGATTAAGACCAACTTGTTTTTTTTGTCAAATGTATATTTTTGGGTGAACCGTACATTTTTTCAAAAATCTAAAAATGGCAATATTTTTTTCTTCAAAATAAAACAGAAGGTTTTTAAGAACAAAACCTTCTAACTACAAAAGAAAAGGTAGCTACCCTTAAGGGGCCAAAAATTTGCCCCACCCTGTATACAGCCCCACTACTATAATCCTACTATTTTGTTTGTAAAAAATATTTTATTTGGACTCCTAAATAGCAGAATACTATATTAGGGGTCCAAATACAATAATTTTTATAAACAAAATAGTAGGCGAAACTACTATTTTTTATTTGAATTCAAAAATGAACCTACATTATTCGTTTCAAAAAGTTTAAGCGTAAAATGGAACGTAGCCTTGTTCTCCTTCTCTTACGTAGTCTTTATCTCTTTCTGAAAGATACTTTCAATGTCAAGTTGACATAAATCTCATAAATGGAAACATACTAAATTTTTAAATTTTTTCGGCATTTACAAATTTTTACTGGTTTAGCTTTGAAAATCCTATATTTGATTTAAAAAAGTTGCTAACACTGGTTAAAATACGCCTATCTCTTTCACACATTGTGGCGAACCTGCATCCACGCGGTGCGACGGACGTTTTAATTGTGAAAAAACGCTTCTACTTCAGAATTGAAGCATGATGAGTAAATTGTTTGGGACATTATTTATACAAGCGAATTGACCTACATACAGACAGACTTTGTAGTTTAATGCCGAGTGGTGAGCTTGGTGGTAAAATAAAGTTTAATTGTGTGTATTGTGCCAGAATGTAACCACAGCTATGAAACTGTTCACTGCAATGCAAATTGTGTAGGTATTAAAATATGGTACAGTTTTCAACGTAGAATTATAATATAATATAACCAACAAACCAGTAAAATACATAGTCCTGAGGCCCAATTCTCTAAATTATTTTATAACTACTTGTGAATTGACAGAAAATTGGTATTCTGCTCCCTCATAAATTAACAATTTAGTCTACTTTCAATTCACGGTGACTACCATTAGAGCAGGATGTTTATATATATAATTGGCTCTTTCCAATTATATATATAACCATCCTGCTTTAATTAAGAGGGACTCCATCTACTTAAGCTAAAATTATCGAAAAAACTTTGAAACATT
The DNA here is from genome assembly GCA_951392215.1 of Epirrita christyi. Lineage (NCBI taxonomy): Eukaryota > Metazoa > Arthropoda > Insecta > Lepidoptera > Geometridae > Epirrita > Epirrita christyi. The sequence goes on along the minus strand of OX595843.1, from coordinate 13,306,976 downwards.
CAAGTTTCGGTCACATTTCGTCATAATCACATTACAGTGTTGTATTTTAAGTTAAGAACCCAGCGAAGGATGAACTGCCCATACAAACGTAATACCGACGTCATTTGTAATTCGAGCATATTTCCACCATATTATGCTATTATTCGGATTCGGATAGTATTTATCTATGTTCCCAGATAGTTTTGTTTTATCAAAATATTTACCTAAAATGAAATGTAAGCGAATTGCATTTTGCATATTTTTACGACCTAAACGACATATTTTCATCTTATTTGTTTCGTATTAAAAACAACGATATGTTACGTATTTTATGTGTAGAAACATAGCTTATACTGTCAAGTAACAGAATAACAACACAATATGAAAAAAACAACAAGTTTTTATTCATCATTTTTGGTATTACGGAACTTGAACAAATTTCTAACAAATTCTGAACGCCTATATTGCTATCGCGTCAGAACCGAGGGCCGGTCGGGGAACTACGGTTGTGTGATGTTTGACAACTCGACAGGCACTCACATTAGTACACCGTGTAACCTCGCGCTTCGCTTGCTCTGGTGTTTGTTCACCAATTTGTTTGTTATATATGACATTGCAATATTTTTGACATTTTATTTAGATTTGCCTTGTGATTTGGAATGAAGTAACCTAGGTAACTAACATACCTACGACTTGTGCTTTGTTTACCATTCAGTACCTAGTTTTTGCGTGAAATAGTAGCGGCTCAACTTTCCAATAGCGACTGTGAGCTCGGAGGTTCATATTTTTATCACATGTAGGTTCACATAGCACAAGCCTGAATAAGAAATGGCGTACTGCGGAAACGAATAGTTTTGGAGCTATTCATTTTTGAAATTTGCTAAAAACCGGTTTACGAACTTCATATTTTGGTGATATTTTACTATTTGTCAGTGTTCGGATACGATTTTCGGCTTTTGACACTGACACCCCACCCCTCCCCTCACCCCTCAAGCCTTATACTTACAGTCGCTAAAGAAAAGTCCTTCGATGAATTCTCAAACAGGAGTAAGTACGTAAACAATCTCAGCTCTGAGAACACAAACGATGACCGAGTTCATTGACGTTCAAGGAATACGTAAAAGACTGGACCGCAAGAGCAAAAAACACGACTAGTTGAAAATTGAGAAACCACCAATTTTTAGCAAAATATACCATTTGGTCCGTCACTGTCATTGTCAAAAGCCGAAAAAAATCAGTGTTCCGACGATTTTCGGCTTTTACTTTTTAGTAAAATATCACCAAAACATGGCGTTCGGAAAGCGGTTATTAGCAAATTTCAAAAATGAATAGCTCCAAAACTATTGGTTTTCGCAGTACGCCATTTCATATTCAGGCTTGTTCTATGTGAACCTACATGTGATAAAAATGTGATCTTCCTAGCTAGCAGTCGCTAAAGGAAAGTTGAGCATTTACTTTGAAATATGTCTTTGATTTTTTGTCATAGCTCACAATGCTAAAACTATTGGTTTCCGCAGTACGCCATTTCATATTTAGGCTTGTGTCTACATGTGATAAAAATATAAACCTCCTAGCTCACAGTCGCTTTTGGAAAGTTGAGCAAAACTCAACGATCATCAAAGCACCAACCTGCCCCCTTATTCGCTCTGACCAAACGTAACATAACTCGTTACGATATCTGCGTGGAATCATCGCTGAATCGTATGATAATCGTACGTCACACGTTATTGACAAGGAATCTCTTAGGTCATAGCGAATAACCACCCTGATCGCAATTATTGGAAAAAAGTTAGTGCTTGCGAGTTCTAACTGTTTGCAGAACTAGATACCAAGGAGTTTTTATTGCTAGATATATAAATGTAAAAGTTTATGACAAATGCCAAATATGACAAAAATATGTTTTTGACAAATGCTAGTTTGCATAAAAAATAAATACCACCTTCGAATTATGAATGGTAACGGCCACAGAATAGAAATAAGTGTTCGGCTGTGCCCCGCGCGTGCCTGCGTTAGCCAAACAGGGACAGCAATATGCAGGCCGACTTTTGCGCTATTCTCGAGTTGATTTAGCGTGCGGCCATCACCGCCACCTTAAGAGAATACCATTTCTGACAATTAAGACATCGACTCAAGATTGAACATTATCCGGATTCTTTTTTACCTAGTTTTTTTTTTAGTTAGAGAATTGGACCTCTGATCCCACACTAGGATTCCCTGTGTTGTGGGTATCAGGAACTACGAGTACCAAGGAAAACTAGCACTTATATGACTAATTTGGTTTTTTTAATATATATTTTGATATGTATATTTATTTTATGTTTGTATATACAATATTATTATCAGCCTGTACAAGTCCACAGCTGGACATAGGTGCCTCGACAAATAAATTATTATATGTATGTATAAATAAAATGTACGGTTTGGTGTACGGTATCTTATTAATTTAAGTACATATTTAATAATGATAACCCTATCTCGACCTATGAATATTCAATAAATCACCCTTCTACAATACATAAAGGTTAGCTGGAAGAAAGTGCAAAATATAATTAAATTCGCCTATATATGTACCTACTTATTTATATAACATAATAACACCTATAAGTCGCATACGCAGTCATGAACCCACACTAGGAGGTGTCGAATTTATCAGAAACTACTAGTACCATGGCACCATAACACCCAGAAACGGAACAATTATTTGCAGATCATACAAATAACAACGTCAACGGGACAAATCCCGCAGCAGGAATCGAGCCCGCAATCTCTCGCATCTCAGCCGGCTACTCACCTGCAGCGCCACAGAGGTTCTCAAAGGTTTATCATTGTGCAATAAGGCATTCACTATTTGTCTATCCATTCATGTGTGTAAGAACCCTAGTAGTGATTGTTTCTGCACTACTAGGGTTCTTAAGTAGACCACGAACAGGAAGACATGGTATATGGCAGCCCCCACGATATGGAGCGATGACACTATAAAGGTGGGGACACACAAGACTGTTGTCGTGGCATTCTATGGTTGAGGCTTATATCCAGCAGCAGACGTATACCAGCTGATGATGATGATGATGTAAATTTTGTGAAACATACAACGTCATTTTTCTATGTATAATAAAAAATATATATCTATGTAATCTTAATATAATGTTATTATATTAAGTATATCAGTTATCTAGTACCCAAAACACAAGCTCTGCTTAGCTTGGGGCTAGATAATGTTGTGTGAAAATGTCCAGCATTTAATATTTATTATTATTATTTCACAATTTTTTGGAAAATCCATCCAGCCACAATGGTTAGCTATAACCAGAATCCTAATCCAAAATGAATGGCCCAATGCGTCTGTAAACTTTGGGCGCAGTATTAAGCAGTAATGAAAAATAATGTAACTGCCAGGAAGCATAGTTGTAAAATGCTATAAATTGTTTTTCATGTGTGGTACTACACACTAGCGATAGCGGGTTAAACGCTATCGCTAGCTCTCAACTCCTCTCATCTCGCAACTCCTTGCTCCGAGGCACCACACAGGCGCTTCTCACCTAGTGGTAAGACGGACCATTTATGTAAGCCAAGCCGTGTTTGTTGCCTAATTCTTCTAGGCTTGGTCGCGTTGGAACAGGAGTAATTTTAGCGATTATAAGACGATTTAAAATGGTCCTTGTGATTTCAATGATAAAAGTTCTTTTTGACTTTGACTTTGAAAGCGTTTTCCCGTTGAGTGGAATCGCTGAAAAAAGCAAAATTATACTCTAGCTTATCTTAATTATTATTATTATTCAATGATTTAAACATCCCATCTATTAGTGTCATATTTATCTAATTTTACAAGCAATCAATGTTTATATATATTTTATATATGTAATGAATGTGGATACTTGTCAATTCACGTAAAAACACGAAACATGAGCTCGCTGAAGTTTGTACATGAACCAAATTCCACCCTGGGTTCTCAATAGCAATAATGATGTCGTAAAATATGAGCAGTTAGCTTTATTGTACCCTATTATTGCCATATTTATCTAATTTCACAAGCAGTCAACGCGGATATCAATCACACTTGACAATCCACGAAGAGACACGAAACGTGAGCTCGCTAGAAGTTTGTACATTAGCCCAGATTCACACTGGGTTCTCCACAGCAATATGACGTCATTCACTACCAGCTTTATTGTTCCCTATTATTACCACACTTATCTAATTTCACAAGAAATCAACGCAGATATCGAACTCTTTTGTCCATCCACGGAGAAACACGTCACATGATCTCGCTAGAAGTTTGTACATTAGCCCAGATTCACACTGGGTTCTCCACAGCAATATGACGTCATTCACTACCAGCTTTATTGTTCCCTATTATTGCCATACTTATCTAATTTCACAAGAAATCAACGCAGATATCGAACTCTTTTGTCCATCCACGGAGAAACACGTCACATGATCTCGCTAGAAGTTTATACATTAGCTCAGATTCACACTGGGTTCTCCACAGCAATATGACGTCATACACTACCAGCTTTATTGTTCCCTATTATTGCCATACTTATCTAATTTCACAAGCAATCAACGCAAATAACGAACTCTTTGGTCAATCCAAAGAAAAACACGAAATATGAGCTCGCTCGAAGTTTGTACATTAGCCCAGATTCACACTGGGTTCTCCACAGCAATATGACGTCATACACTACCAGCTTTATTGTTCCCTATTATTGCCATACTTATCTAATTTCACAAGCAATCAACGCAAATAACGAACTCTTTGGTCAATCCAAAGAAAAACACGAAATATGAGCTCGCTCGAAGTTTGTACATTAGCCCAGATTCACACTGGGTTCTCCACAGCAATATGACGTCGTAAACTACCGGCGCTAAGCTTCATTGTACCCTATTATTGCCTCGGTAAAAACTAACGAAACGGCTCGCTTGTGTACACATTGCATTTTATGTACTTGCCTAATGTTGATGAACTGTTATTTAATGCTCTCCAAAGCCATCAGAAACTGGAACATTTGGAAAAGGCCGAATTAAAAAAAATATTCAAACATTTTCGAAAAATACTCTTCTGGCAAGATGACTTGCGGTGCGATCCTTTCACCACATTGTTTCGTTGTACCAACTATTCAAAACAAGTTACATTTGACTCTTTATAAATAAATCCTACTAAAAAAGAAAAAATATAAACGCGAAAGTTTGTGCGAATGTTTGTTACTCTTTCACGTAAAAACTACTGAATGGATTTGAGTGAAATTTGGAATGGAGATACTTTACGCCCTGGATTAACACATAGGCTACTTTTCATCATCATCATCATCAATTTCCATCATTATTCACGCGGGTGAAACCGCGGGGCGCAACTAGTAAATAAACTAGTGGTTCGCCCCGAACTGAGACCTCGCGATAACACCTTTATCAGCCCGACTACTTAACTAAGTAATTTCCATATTTTCTATTATTATTTTAGAAAATTTTCCCCTCGAGGTCTACCAGTACAGTACAGGATCTACCAGTAACTACTCTAATTTCCTACACATCATCGAAATAACCTTTGAATAGGGCTAAGCAACGGGGCGTAGTTATACCTGTTAGTACCTATATCAAGTACCTGACGAATTAATTGATAACGTCCGTTTGATGAAAACCATAGAACTCCAACGTCATTCAAATTCTTCAAAATGGGAGGTCAACAATGGATGTTATATTGGTTTATGTTTTATGGAGTACATGTTTCTAAATTCTTCAATTTCAGACTTTTCCCTGTAGTTGTGACACAAAAGCCACAAGCATACCAAATTTCAGCATTGTGGGATTGCTGGAAGTACCCTAGAATTTTGGGTTTTTACGTTTTTTATTTTCCCTAATATCTCAAAAACTACTAAAGATAAATAATTATTAAAAACAGTTTTGAAATGTCCAACCAAAGCGCTTTCATTAGACACCCCACTTGATCTGACTGTCTCACTTTTTTTTTTTTTACCCGCTCTTGGACCCCAATATCTCAGCAACCCCCTGATCGATATAGCTCATAACCTTACCTACAAATTGTACCAATACTATCTACCCCCATACCAAATTTCATGAAGATCGGATTAACGGTTTGGAAGTTTTCATCGGACAAACATACATACATACATACACACATACATACAAACGCCGATTCTTCCAACTTGACTCAGAGAACTCGCTTCGCTCGTTCAATAAATGCTGGACATTTCACACAATATTATCTAGCCCCAAGCCAAGCAGAGCTTGTGTTATGGGTACTAGATAACTGATATACTTAATACAATATATTAAATAGATAGATATTTTTTATTATACATAGAAAAATACCATACCAAAATATAATATATAAATAATATAATATATATAAATATAAAAATAAATAAATAAATAATACTTATAGTGTTAATTATAGCGTCACTATACCACTATAATTAACACTAGATACCAATCTGCGTGAAAACCCTGGTAATTATGGCATATCTCCCATTGCTTTCTATGAAGAGTCCAGTGCTGGACCAATCTACTAGCTGAAGATGATGATAATACCTCATCCGGTCCGGTCTAAGAATAGACCCCTCCATCTCCTCCCGTGGATGTTGTAAAAGCCGACTAAGGGCCCCGGAATACACCGGGGGATGGGCAGCAGTATCCACCTGAGTACTCAACACCAGTACTGCGATCACCAATCTGCCTGCCAATCGTGGTGATGATGGCAAGGTATAAAACTCCGAGCATAGTTCTCTCCATAGCTCGCTGCCCAACAAGATAAAACAGTATTTTTTTAACTATGTTTAATGCTTAGTCAGTTCGTCTAACACCCCATAATAAATAATAACCTTCAATCTTCTCCACATCCACCGCTGGACGAGGCTTCCCCCAAAGAATGCAATGGGAGGTTTGTCATAACCACCACACTTGGCGGTGGATAGGTGATTGCAGTATCGGTATTGAGTACTCAGGTGGATGCTGCCACCCATCTCCTAGTATAAATCTCTTATTCGGTTTTTAGGACATCCACGGGAAAAGATGGAGGGGACTTTTCTTAGGCAGGACACAACACAATAGAATAGAATTAAATAGGTCAATTACGTCTGCGCTTCGACACAAAAGAATTAAATAGGTAAGTTATACGTCTGCGCTTTAAAATCCCACTGGATTGAGCTTCAACAAAGCATGAAGCTCAATTAAAATAAAATTGGCTTTGAGCAAGTATGAGTTAAAATTAAAATCGCTAGCTTGCAGCCAACTATCCAATGATTTACTATAGATTGAAAGTATACATACTTTATAGCAGACATTTGCGGTTTAACCGGTCAAATTGAAAATCGATTTAAATTTCCATGTTTGCTTGAAAGAATTGATTGGAAGAATTTTTTCATGATAACTACGTAAAATGGTGAGCGTATGTTGATTTTTGGCGCAAAATTGAAATGTGTATTCTCTGATCGAAACTCAGTTTAATTTTGTAATTTTCGTGTATGTACTTTCTTTAATATCTTTTAAACTATTTTAAAATTAAGTATAATATGTTTGTATGCCTCATAACTGCAAGCTCCTTCATTTGATACGTCTCAAGACTTACTTGTCACTAGATATTTTTATTTCCTATTATATTTTGCGGCCCAAAATCGGAAGTAAATACGCTAGGTACGTGTGTATGTTTTAAATTTCAACTTTTAACTTTGAGGACTCCCACAACTTGAGGACTTTGAGGTAAGATGTATCATATTCCAACGGAACCATAATATAATGGTTTCGTTGGAATCATATGATACCATCATACACGTACACGGAACCCTAAATACTTAGCTCTCCGATAGATTCCCCTAACATCGCTCTAAAATGACTCTAAATAAAAAAGAATCCTAGACGAGGCCTCCCCCATTGAGTACTGTAATAGGGGGTATGCCGTAATCACACGGTTGGCTGGCGGACTGGTGATAGCAGTATTGGTAATAAGCACTCAGGTGGATGCTGCTGCCCATCCTCTGATGGCTTAAGTTGGCTATTACAGCATCCTCGAGAAGAGACGGAGGGGTCTATTCTTAAGCCTTACACACCCCGACGGCAACGGTATGGTAGATTCTTATAATGTTATCAATCTATATTATTTACTAGTTGCGCCCCGCGGTTTCACCCGCGTGAATAATGATGAAAATTGATGATGATGATGATGATGATGATGATAAGTAGCCTATGTGTTAATCCAGGGCGTAAAGTATCTCCATTCCAAATTTCACTCAAATCCATTCAGTAGTTTTTACGTGAAAGAGTAACAAACATCCATCCATACTCACAAACTTTCGCGTTTATAATATTAGTAGGATTTACTATTTGGTTCTCTATTACATTATACTCCAGAGTCTACTCCACTAGAGATGTTATTATAATGGAAAAGTATATATTTCACTGAAATAAATCAACTCTGATCGCAACAATATTAAAACTTTGTTTCGTTTGTTGAAATTCGATAAAATTGAACAGAGCTGTCTCTCCGGACATACAAACTTGGGAGTTATTTGCCCCTCTCTCCGTTCCCCTTCCTCTATTTAAGGGGATGGGGGTTAGGGGGTGTGCTACGTTATCGGCACCGGAAACTTTTGTTTTACGAACAATTAAGTGTAACGTTAACCGCCCCTAAAGTTAATACTTAGTTCGTTCAGTTTTAGGTACACCAAGCTTTATAAATGGTGATTTGAACATGTCAGCTAGACAAAATCATCATCATCATCACCAGCAGGCTGTAGAGGTCCACTGCTGGACATTGCTTCCCCTTAAAAAGAAACAAAATTAAAGAATGTAATATTTTCGTCAGGATTTTTATGACGCTTGATTTATTTGAAGTTGATAACTTCAGCCGTTTCTGAGAATAATGGTCTTAACAGTTCGGTAAAAAAGAGATCCTATAAGGTGCCCGTTTTTTCTGTTGTGTAATGAAACCCTATAAATGTTAAAAAAGAAAGACAGATATATCATTTGTTCATGACAACTAAAACAGATTAATGACACAAAAAAAAAAGTATTTCACTTTCTGATGATGAAACAATAATCATCACCAGACTAGGAAGCTGAATCTTATCGAAATTTTCCAGTCAGGAATATTTTTTTCATAGAGTAGATGGCAACATTTTTAAAGTCACAGAAAGTCGGTGGATCGAGGTAACCCAAGATGGGGTTGATCATGGCATTCCGTGGGATGGCCACACGACGATGATGTTCAGCAGTGCACTTCTACAGATTGATGATGATGATGAGTTGATATTTAAACTGAGTGTCTCATTGTACACCAAGCCTTAAGAACGACACAAAATTTAGGGTTGTTATGTGACACGATACTTTGCATTGATAACATTGTTCAACACTTGCCAGATTTTATGATGCCTTTATTGTACGTGTAAACGCGCTTTAAGCGCGGCTTGCTCGCGTGTACAGCCCCTATTATGAGATTGAGGTGTTATATAGGTTGATTAATGAACCATAAAGTTGTGATAAATAAACATTCTTTGGATTTATTCCTCTGGAAATTCATGCGCAAGAGCTCTTATTGAAGAATTTCCTTGCAGACATAACATAACACCCAACAATACAATACAATACAATTCTTTATTATTAACACCAAGGCCTATGTCCAGTTGTGGACTTCTACAGGCTGATGATGATGATGGTGATGATGATATGAAATAGAATCTGGGTTTGTTTTTATATTCGAGTTGAAAAGTATCCGTCGTTTTCGATTATTTTCTGTGTGGTCGCGTGTGGCTTCGGTCTAGGGAACTCAAACATTTTATGTGTGGATTTCCTCCGTTTCCTTCTCGGAAATTATTTCAAACCGGGTCTCTAGAATCCTTTGAAAAAATATTTATGAAGCGGTTAACTTTTATCCCGACGTATACCTACTTTACCCAATTGAATTTGTATCTCATCATCATCATCATCTTTTTGTCTGGATAATTCATTTGTTTTGAATAATGGTAATATAAAAAAAAATATAAATGGTGGGTAGTATAAATAGTATATGGTTTGTTTTGTCAGTCCGTATATATCATAGCCAATTTACTCGGGGACTATTGGCACTATATTGATTACATTTGAAAGAAAGGTGTATTCTATGAACCGCTTTACAAAGGAGTAGAGAAATTAGGAAAAAAATGAAAGGCTATTATTTAAACCAAAAATTTATTTTTATTTTAACCGTGAACGTTAGTTCTTCCTACGGAACACTTCACTGTGCGTGTCCGACACAGACCTCGCAGCTTTTTTAAATTAGCAGTTTGAATGCAACACCGCCAGAGTAACGTTATTAACTTATTTTATTCCAATAACGCGCCAAAGCCTCTTTAAATCTGAATTCAATTCGAAAAATAAATGAATCCCTTTAACAACGGCGAGGTTTTCGGTAACCCGATTATCTGTTAAGCGCTAATTTACAGGGGCTGAAAAATTATAATTTGGTGTTGTTCCTGTTAACGAAATAAAAACGTTGATATGTACCATGGTACTGGTAGTTCCTGATATCCACTACACATGGAATCCTAGTGTGGGATCATGACTACGTATGTGACTGATGTTGCGGAGTACCAATACACAGGTATAGTGGAAGGGTAAAACGAGAAATAAAATATGGCATCGATTTGAATCGTCACTATCTGTATTTTCATAATACAGTACACAAATCCCTTCTAGTAATTATTACAATGGCGATCAATTAGGATATACTTAATCAGTTGATAAATATCTAATCACACGGAGGAGAGCAAAACATGGTAGTAATGATGACCGGAGGTCTTTCGAAGGAAGTGTCAAAGAGTATCAATTAACCATAGAGCAAATACTAATTATAATGTTGCTAGACCATAAAGAAATAATGTTATATAACTGACTATGAATATAACTCGGATTGCAACAATTACTGTTGGGTTACGTTAATGATATATATCATTAGGTATATGTTTAGGTGTGGGACAAATGTTTGCATGATCTGCAAATATTTGGTCCGGTTCTGGGTATTGTGGTACCATGGTACACGTAGTTCCTGATACTCACGACACAGGGAATCCTAGTGTGGAATCAGGACTATGTACGTGAATGTTGGGTGTTATATTATGTACAAAGCTTACCTAAATAGACATCAAGCGATATAGTTCTCATAATAAAACTGAACAATATCGCAATTACTTTAAAAATCTAAATATAAAGTCTCCTCGACTCGAATCAAATATCATCCCGACAGTTACGCCCAGAGGAAATTAAAGATTCTATCCTAGAGCTTAATCCTCCTGTAATAGTAAGCCAGAAAATTGCAAATTAAAGGCACGAATCCCACCGCAATTTTCAATCCTATTTCAACCAGTAAGAGTTGAAATTCCAAGTGTGTTTGCTTCTAACCCGTGAGATAAAAACGCTGATATTCCAATGGTTCGAGATAGGTTCAATTAATTAAGGATGCTACACGATGGCTTTATCGAGAGGTTCATTAGAGAAACAAACAAAAGAAGGGGGATTTGAAAACAGGTTGCATAACAGTTACGAGACATCCCTATCGAATATACAGAGTGAGTTTTTCTAGAGTCGCTGAGGCTAAAATTGAATTGTTTTAGTTACGGAATTTTTTCCGTAACTGAAACGGTCAAATTTTAGCAATTTTTAGTTTTATTTTAGTAATTTTTTTTAAAAAAATTTTTTTTAGTTCTGTTTTGGTCTATGGAACTTTGGGCTGAAATAAGGGGAAAAAACGATGTTTTCAGTCGATTTTAAACTTTAATACCGGTTCGGCTAGCGCACCAGCTGACTAATGTTGCTGAGACGACAGCAAATAAATGTTAAAAATCATTTTAAAAAAATACAACAGAATTGAGAACCTCGCTGTTAAAAATTGCCCAATGACATCGGGGCAGCTTGAGATCTTCGTAATTTATTTGACACTAGCTGCCCGCGCGCGACTTCGTTCGCGTGATCCCGGTGTTTGGCATAATTGACAGTATTTGTCTTAAAAAAATTTTTTTAACAAATTATGACCACTTTTTCGCGTATTCATCCACTTTCTACCCTGCCATGAGCGCCTGGTATTCTCAGCATCAAAAAATATATTATTATAATCTTCTTTCACTTTGTCTCAATGTTAGGGAATATTAATTTCTAATTTTATGATTTTTAATTATATTTTTATTCTATGTCCTTCTCCTGGTTCTCAGCTACCTCCCCACCAATTTTCAGCCGAATCGGTTCAGCCGTTCTTGAGTTATAAATAGTGTAACTAACACGACTTTCTTTTATATAGATATATATAGACGATTTACTATCATCTCGCTAGCGACTCGCTTTCGTTACTAACGTTAGCCAGCTTGCTAGCCGTAAATGGTTGTGATAATGTAATAATTATTATTGTAGGACAATACAAAATATGATTTTCCCAGGTGTTCCAACAATATTTAACCCACAATTATCGTAAATTGTTTTATTTTCTGAAGCTGAAAAGGCAAATTTTTTTTTTTGATCATGCTCTTTATTGTTAATCACAAGGTTTTTTTAATTTTATTAGAAGCACGTCATATTCCTAAAAAAAATAGCATACAGTTCCACTCCATTTTTCCGTAACTATAACAATTTAATCTTTAGCCTCAGTGGCCCTTGAGAAAAACTCAACCTGTATAAGTAAATCGTTGTCTATGTACACCAGGGGATGGGCAGCAGCGTCCACCTCAGTATTCAACACTGAACTGCGATCACCAATCCGTCTGCTAAGCGTGGTGGTTATGGCAATCCCCCCTATTGAATTCAATACGGGAGGTTTATCCAGCAGTGGGTATCTACAGCCTGATGATGATGAATTATAGCTACGGTTTGGTGTGCTTTCTTTCTATAAAAATAACTATTATGAATTGCGAAAATATGCCGTAACTTAGTCACATTTATAAATAATACGGTGAAAGTACAAAGTAGGCAGTATCCCGGTCCTACGATCAGGGACATTGCGTGGCGGAAATTGGATCAGCTCGCAAATTAAGTTTCCCCTTAGAACTCTCCAGGAAAGGGATTTTATGGGAATATTTTTTTAAATCGACTTATCCTTTGCTGTTTTTCGTTCTTCAAATTTTGGAGTCTTGTAGGCTGTCGTTGTAAATTAAATAGATACCTTGGTTTATTTTTAAGTTATATTTACTTAACAAAAAAACAATTTTTTTAAACAAGATTTCTCCTGTTAAGTATTTAATAATATTATATTTTAGAAAAATTACGACTATACACCACGTACTTTACTATTCTCCTTCTGACGTTTCGTTGACCATTTTGAGGTCCTTCCTCATGAGCAATAATGATATTATATTTTATAATGTTGGGTAATTTTTATTAGTATACGATTTGTCCTGGCTGCTGGCTTATTTAGGAGTGTGTTATTACTGGAAGAAAGCGATAGCCGAGTTGGTCGTGGAAAGTAATGACGGCGATAAGCTCACCACTTGTCACGTTTATATTCCTGTGACTGTGTAACCCAAAAAAATAAAAGAAAAGAGGCCCTTTGAGGCCTTGCCTACCCCTTCGGGGGAAAAAGCCTGTATTTATGAATGTATTATTAACGTATCTCTGGCAAAATTTTACGTGGCTTTTATTGTGTAAGTAGTTAGAGAGCCTCTAATCTAAAACAAAACGTCCATTAAGTACGTCAAAGTAAAATATTCTTTAATCCGTAAACACAAGGACTGTTTTAACGTCAAGTTTAAGTCAAATGCCAAATAAAAGTGGCGGAGGGGTGTGCAGTTTTAGGCTGGAAACACTTTATTACCCGACTACACAGCAAAGCAACCATGTCCCGTGTTGTGTCTGACCTAAAAAGCATCTACCTGAGTATTAAACACCAATATTGCGATCACCGATCCGCCTGTCAAGCATGGTGATTATGGCAAATCCCCCCATAGCATTCTATGGGGGAGGCCCCGTCCAGCAGTGGACGTTTGACGTATATTTGCTAATCTGTGTAACTCAGTACGTAAGTCAATAAACTAAAATATCATGCTGAAATATTTTATTAGCTGGTAAAATTGAGACTTGAAATGTAGAATACATTTTAACCTATGTCGAATATTTCGTTACTTCTGTCAAAATATTATTTATTACACAAGTCGATCTACGAACAATCAATCAAATGAAAATTCAATATAATGCCGATCTATAAAAATGATCATGGTAAGTGTTTTCCTTGTATGTTACATTCCTCTTAGAATTTCTTATGAAATAATATTTTCAGAGACCAACCAAAAAAAATACCTTTTCATCCCACCATCTAAGAAAGAGTATTTTTACTCTTCGATATCTGAGTGTAAAAGCCGTTTTTATCCACTAGAGGATAAAGTAAATTTGAATTTAGAACATCGTGTGCACTAAGTTTGTGAATTCAAAACATCATTAAACCTATTTACTTTTACCTCCATGGTGCCTAATTTATCATAGGTACTACCTTTTTTTAATTTGTTAAAAACTTAGACTCGGGACCTTCTTGGTGTATTACTATTTTATTAATTTGCTTTACGCGCGCCATTTTCTTTCACGTCATATTGTTAAAACCTTAGGTTAAAAACAAGAAACTTGAAAACAAGTGAAAACCCTAAAATGAGTGCATGATTCTAGCGACGAGGAAGTTTATTTGACGCCAACAGAATTGACTGAAACTGTTGAAAATGCGCAAAAGTATCTTGTATTAAGTCATTTCCTCGCTGAAGTGGGATGAAAAGTTACGTGTTGCAATCGAGTGCAAAGATTTTTCACCTCGTGCTCTTTTGATTCCCTCGCTAACGCTCAGGATTCTAAAATTTTAGAATCCTTCGCTTGCTCGGTCATCAAAACTGAGCACGCGGTTAAAAAGCAACTTTGCACTCTTGTATAACAAATAACTATTATTTTTGCAGTGAAAATATTTTTCTCATTGTATCTCTATTTTGTATATACATTAAATTAGTTATTGTTTATACAATTTCGCGTAATTTTACTGTGGACACGAAATTCTTTCTTTCTTTCTCAGCCAGTAGACATGGATGCTGGATGAGGCCTCCCCCACAGCATAAATATCCTACACAACCCATAGCGTGCAATGGGGGGCTTTGCCATAATCACCACGCTTGGCAGGCGGATTGGTGATCGCAGTTTAGTGGTAAGTATTTAAGGTGGATACTTCTGCCCATCCCCTGGGGCAATCCCTTAGTCACCTTTTACGATATCCACAGGAGTTGCAGGAGTCCTATTCGTAGGCTGAGACTACTGCGCAAGAAATTACGTCACCCTAAATTGGTGTGGGCTTGTTTCAATACCAAGTCTCACTCGAATGGAGCAGCTTTTTGCTCCTCGTGTTTGGCTCCACACAAGCATCGCACAGAGTGGACTTATTACTATAACATAACATCCAACAATCACATAATAGTCCAGATCTCACACTAGGATTCCCTATGTCGTGGGTATCAGGAACTACGAGTACCATAGTACCACACCACAACACTCAGTCTCTGAACAATTAAAACAACTACACCTATAGAAAACAATCGATGTATCTTCACTTCTTAGTAAATAACCATCAGCCTGAAAAAGTCCACGCCTTCCCCATATAATACCACGATAAACGGTCTTGAGCCGCCTCCATCCACCAACTTCCTGCGATCTTTAACATGGTATCTATCGAGAGCATTCGATTATACACATTTTTCTACCAATTGACTCAGCAATAATATCACAGACATAATAACCCAAAAAGGCTAACTTTTATTTCCTTAACTAAAGGGAAGCAGCAAACATAACGAGTAATCAATAGGCACCTTCAGACGCAAGAGTAGTAATTTGCTACTACTGTACCAACTTATCTTTTCACCTACTCAATTGAAACAACCTGGAATTTCCACCTTATTGCATCGACATAAGAATCAAATAGAGTTTAAAGATTAGATAGATATGTTGGCAACGAGTTAGTCCAAATGTTATAGAATGCCAGCGACTCGTATAAAACATATCTAGCTGAAAGTGGATTTTCGTTATTTCATGCACTTAGTTTGGACCTCTGCCAAGCGATTCTATACTCTATGATTCAGAAATAAGTTAGGGAATCGATTTGTCTCAATTGGTAACTCGGTAAGTTGAAGTAATTTTGATAACTTAAGCGGAAGAAACAAATCAATGCTGAATCTTTATTGATAACTTTTGTACGTAATGGCGATTGGACATCATTGCTCTTAGAACTAGCAAGTTGAAGTGGAAATGGCTAGGCCATATAGCTCGCAGAACTGACAACCGCTATGGGGATTAAAGTTTCTTGAGTAGCGATTATGAAACGGACCGATACACTGAGAACTTTTATTCCCAAGCGGTTCGCGGTTCTACGAGCTATATGGCCTGAAGGCTTATTACGAGTTTTGCATTGCAACAATCACTTTGCGTGAGATTTTACCTTGACTTACATAGTAACTATTCATCATTCTGTGCCGCACAGTCGATAGAAACAGCACAGATTCATAAATAGTTACTACGTAAGTCACGTTGAATACTCACGAGTCGCAAAGTGATTGTTACAATGCAAAACTTGTAATAGGCCTTATTCAAATGTTATCGCGTTTTTTGCTAATCACAGATAATAAACACTTTTTGATATACCGAATTTTGCAAAAACTAGAAGACTGTTTTTTTTTATTACTCGTAAGGGACCGTCCATTAATCACGTGAGGCTTGTAAGGGGAGGGGAGGGGGTTTAGCAAAAATCACGAAATATCACAAGGGGTGGAGTGGAGGTGGGTGTAGTAAGATATCACGTGTATTTATTTTTTTGGTCTAACACGCCGTTTCTTAACCGAAAAGCAAAAAAAAGTTATTTAAAAAAAATCATTAGTTTATACTTTATACCTGTATTTAAAGATAATATTCTAAAAACTTTAAGATTCGTTGCAGGAAACTTAAAAATACACGTGATTTTTTGGTTAGTGTTAAACCTCAGCACGTATCACCAAGGGGTTTGGGGTTAAAAAATGCTAAAAAACAATCACGCGATTAATGGACGGCGCCTTACAAAAGTTCCAATTTGTTTTGTTATAAACATGGTACACCAAGTTAGGTTTGTGTTGGTTACATGGCTTGGTTTGCTTTGGCTTTAGGCGTTGCCTTAAAAGGCTCCAATCCATTTGTCAATTCGATGTTACTTCCTCTGTATCTAATCAGGTAAACACGTAACTAGACGGATCTAGTTTGCACAAGATCACCACCGTGGACGACAAATTGACAACATGCCACCTACAACCACTGCGCAGAGTAGTTTGCAAGATCAGAGGCATCAAATTTTGCCACACGTAAAAATATAACGTGATAATTCCATTCATTTCAGTTTTAGTTTGGATCAAGGAGTTTCGTTATGTCGCGCAGACAAACACACGATACAGGCTTGGTCTTCACGATACAGGCTTTGCCTAATGTGAAGACCGCCGAATAAACATACAAGCCTTACAACACTCAAATTTTATGAATTACTTTGTTGTTAACAATTAGTTTTAAGTCTATTTGGTTGTTGAAAATAAACAGTTTTTTAATTTTTTAATTTTTCATTTTCACACGCTGTCTGTGCTATGAAATTAATAACACCAATATGACCAGTAGACTCTAAACCACGAAATAACTCTACTACGACCCATCCATCTTTACATCATAAGAATGTCTGGAAGAAATCGCTATAAGCGATAACGCTGCCAATTATCACATTTCATTTGTTTTTTCTTATTTCGTTAATTTTTGTATTCCTGTGTCTTCTAACTGTTGATTTGAGCAATAAAGAGTTATGGGGGAGACCTCGTCCAGCAGTTGACAACAAAGTCTCGTGCGCCTGTTGTGGTACTAAAAACATTATTAACTTTACTAGGTAAATTTAAAAGGTCTCTATCATTATAACTACTCTATAATTGATTTCAATAGTACGGGTAGTTCGCGCTTGTGCAACGGTGTCCAGGCAATTTGTACAGCTTACACAACAAGCGCATTAACATAATGTTGCACGAGGAGCGAAATACTTGCTTTAAAGCTTGAGGGCTTGCATAAAGCAGCTTTCTTGCAGAATTGAGCAGCTTTCTTATTTATATATTTAATTCGTTTCACAACTAACATTGTACAAATAAAAAATAAATAAATAAATAAATGCTGGACATTTCACACAACATTACCCAGCCCCAAGCTAAGCAGAGCTTGTGTTATGGGTACTATATAATTGTTACATAGATAGATATTTTTTATTTCACATAGAAAATACCCAGAACACTCGGAACAATTATCTGCAGATTGTACAAATGGAGGACTTTATGTTATGCAGCATTTTCTGCCAGTCATCCCAGAGGAATCCCAGTGTGAGATCAAGACTATGTACCTATGTGGCTGTTGGGTGTTATGTGTTGTGTTATGTTATGTTATTACAGAATTTCAGAAAAATCGGATAGTTTTTGCAAAAACAAAAAAAAACGCGTCGGTCAAGAGTAAACATTTGTAGATTATCATAGTTGCTATTGTTTTGATTAGATTACCCTTTAGGGCCAACATTGTTGAGCAATTCAGCTAATTTATTTAATAGGCTATCAGACTTGTTCTTTTGTTCATGAACTAATTCAAGTTCAAGATGATATTAGTCTCTCTGGGACTATGTTTATATGTTTTCTATAGATAATTTAGTTGTTGATACAGTTAAATGGTTTGTGCAGTGAAACTATAATTGGTTCTAACAGATAATAACCAATTGGATACCTACCTACCTAAGTAGCAAAAAAATGTTCTAAAAAGGTATTGTAGATGATATCTTGAAGGCAAGTAGACCAATTTCAGATTGTCTTGACTAAAACTATTATGTCCCTCAATATATCTTGGAGATATACCTCAAGGTTCAGTTAAGTAAAAGTGAGCACTAGTATTTAGGAAAGTTTTAAGAAAGAATAAGTACTTTTTAGACAAATTTTAACTTTATTTGAGTGTGGTTTTGCAGAGCTCTAACACAGATTTCAAGATATCTTGTAGGTTGACTTCAGACAGACTTCTTTTGTTTTGATTTAATTTGCTGTTATGACGTTGTAAGCATTGGAAATTTAAAACGTATAAGATAAAGATAAAGATAAAAAATGTTTATTGCACAGTCTTAATTACCACAACAACATTAGGTAGAATAATAATAAAGGGAAAAAACCCTCGGTGTTAATTTAAGATTAGGTAAACAATATTTGTAATGTCGTGTGGCCAAGACCCTAGGTTAGACATTACTTTGAGTTCCTCGCTCTAACTAAGTATTTACTTGTATGTAGAAGCGAGGGCTCCAGCTCTGACCAGCTCTGGGCATTAGACACGGGTGTCTGTTACTAGATGATTACTGTGCTACCCAATTGAAAAACTTAAAACTAGTTGGTGTGAGAAGGAGTACTGAGGAGTACTTACTTACTCACTTATAATAATTATTAATATTAGTAATGCAGCTTAACTAACTTAGAACTAATGATTTTAATATAAAATTAGCGCTTAATAATTAACTTACAGAAAAGAAAAAGAAAACTTATTCGAATAAACAGCGAAAGGGTAGCAATAATTTAGTAATAATTTACAATAGAGTACCAAAGGGTGCTATGTAGGTGTGTGTGATTAGAATATGAGGGTGCGTTTGAAATGTGTGAGAGCGTGTAAGAGTAAGAATATTGCGAACTTTTTTAGAAAAATGTGTGTATGCACGGTTCCCCTGTATGAAAACGGTAACGATGAGCCTGGGCAATAGAAGTATAGGCGTTGTGTTGAAGGTTAGCGTGTAAGTAAGAATGAAAAATTTATAAATATTAATAAAAAAAAAACACATGATTATGATTTGAAGAGAATTTGAGTATTTTTATATGGTAAAATATAAGCCAAACCCTCACAGGGTTGGCCTATGATACTATATGGAATAGGTTCTCTGTTTGGTCGTAAGTTAGTGATTGAACGTATTTGTTAACCTTTGACTTGCATTCATTGACCGTTAGGTCACGAATGTTAATATTTTTATTTATCTTGTTGTAAATATAAGGTGCCAAAAAGGATCTATGTTTTTGTGCAAACGCAGTCCTGCAGTGATTAGACTCGAAAACTTTATGTCTGCGCCGACCCAAAATTTTAACAGTCGGTAGGAGATGTTGACTCATAATTAATTGCTGAACAAAAATTTGTCTGCAGGTCAGAAGTTTACAATCCAGGTAGAGCTGCGTCGTTGGATATCTGTACGGGTAGGAAAAAGCTACTTTGAGGACGGCTCTTTGCGCTCTCTCAAGTGGTAGAAAGTGTGTCTTAGCTGCTCCACCCCACGCAGTCACGCAGTACATAAGAAGGGAGTGGCAAAGAGCGTAATAAAGCTGTTTTAGCTGAGCATCGTTTGCCGCATGCCGTACATTTCTAAATATTGCAATGAGTTTACGAACCCTTGCCGTGAGTTTTTTTATATGACATGCGTAATTTAACCTTGAGTCTATTATTATGCCCAAGTATTTGATGGTCTCACAGGTATCGAGAGAAGGACATTTGCAGTTTATTGGCTGTTGGAGATGGCAGAACATTTCGTGGGTTTTAATGGAGAGTTTGTAAGTATCAGGTAATTTATTAATACGCAATGAGAACGGTAGCAATTTTGTTTTTGCCTTGTTAAGTGTTAGTAAATTCAGGTTGAGTAGGATAGAGACCCGATTGAATCCTTCCTGCGCACTTTTAAAGGTATTATCCCAGTTATGGCCTCTGAACAAAAGTACGGTATCGTCCGCAAAGGCTAGTAATTTCCCATTTGTTAGCTCCAGTTGACATATTTCATTGATGTATATCAAAAAGAGCGTTGGTCCGATTATACTTCCTTGCGGAATTCCGAATTGGGGTGCTGAGATTTCAGAACTTACGTAGTTATTAATTTTCACGCTTTGCCTACGATTACTAAGATAGCTCTGCAATAACTGCAACTCACCTCCACGAACTCCAAGACTTTCCAATTTTCTGAGAAGCAGAGGGATTGATACCGTATCGAAGGCTTTAGCGAGGTCTAAGAAAATAGCTAAACATTTGTCTCCATCATCCAATGATGAGGTAACAAACTGGTCCAGCTCCGACACGGCATCCCCGGTAGATTTACCACTCCGGAAACCAAATTGCTTATTAGAAATTAGTGAGTATTTTTCCAGATATTTGACCAATCGGTTATTGATGGCTTTCTCTAATATCTTTGAAAACACCGGTAAGATAGATATTGGTCGATAGTTCGAGGCTTGCATTTTATCACCGTTTTTATATATAGGGAGGATAAGCGATTTTTTAAATATGTCTGGAAAGACATGAGTGCTAAAACATAGATTACATAAGTGTGTGAGTGGCGCAGATAGAATCATCTTGTTATCTTTTATAATGCGTGAAGAAATATCATCCCATCCAGTTGAACATACTGATTTAAGTGAGTCAATGAGCTGAAGAATCTCTTTGCCATCGGTATCAAAGAGTACAAATGAATTTACATTAGTATTAGATTTGAAATCACCTGCATCTAATTGGCCAATATCCATAGGTGTAATTTTTTCTGCAAGGGTTTTCCCAACATTTACGAAATACTCATTAATGGAATCCAAATTAGCGAGAGGGTCGTTACAATTAAGAAGTTCTAGTGAAAGGGCTTTTTTGGGTTTGTAGCGCGTAATCTCATTAATGATTTCCCAAGTTTTCCTGATATTTGTACCAGTTTTCTCGAGCAGTGACTTTTCGTAGTTTTTTTTGAGTCTCCGCAGGAGTGAGTTGCAAAAATTCCTATATCGCTTATACGTAACTTTTAATGTGTCGTTATCTGGTTGTTTCCTAAGTTTAGTATGGAGTTTATCTCGGTGTCGCATGCAGCGTATTAGTCCTGGGGTAACCCAGGGTTTGAGAGGTATTTTCCTACGCGATCTGTTAATTATGGTCGTGTGCATACTAATAATTTTCACTACGGATTGGACGAGCATTTCCGCGGCAATATTCGCATCTGTTGTAGCTAAAAGCTCCATAAAGTTGGTGGTGGCTAGTTCTTTAGAGATTGATATATAATCTAGCTTTTTTAGTTTGGGATCACTTTTAACTTTTATCGCAGAAAGATCTAGAGTCAGAAGCACTGTAAAATGATCCGTAACCGAGTTTTCAATGACAAGCGTAGTTGCCTGCCTATCAGTTCTGAGGACGACGTGGTCTAGACAGTTTAATTCTCTGGTTGGAAATGTATGTGCAGGCAATAAACCGTGATAAGCCAAAAGCTCCAGATATTCCGGAGCAAAAGGGTGCTCCGAACTTTCTATTATGTTAATGTTTATGTCACCTGTAACGATGATATTTTTGAAACCATCTAGAGAGCGAAGCAACGCGTCCAAAGATTTAATGAAATTGTTGCACTGTTGGTAAGATGGAGACTGATAGATAGAAATAATAGCTGTAGAGTTATCTAGTTTAGTCACCAAACAGTTCGCTTCCATGAATGAAGGTTCATGAGTGTCCGATTTCAAATTGTTTTTTACGTATACTACTACACCGTCGTTTTGAATGGGATTTAACTTGGTACCAACTGCTTTATATCCATTCAACGTTGGAATACAATTATTTTGTGGAAGTCGACATTCAGTAAGGACTATAATGTGTGGCTGAATTTTCGTGCGTTCCAACAGAATTAAGAAGTTATCAAAGTTTTGACCTATGCTTCTTATGTTTTGGTTGATAAGCGTTAATTTTTTATTAGATTTATTCAAATAGATGGCACAGTTTTCAGGGCTACAAGTAAAAGCCTCTGATACTCTAGTATCGTCTATGCCTCGGCAGAGTTCAGAGACGCTTCTATTCATGATTATATTATAGTGTGTGAGTATTCGAGGGTGTGGTGGCTAAGCGTGTTCTGTGAAGTGTAAGTATGTTAGTGTGTATTTTATATGCGAATTTAGGTATTATAATGTGACTATTCAGACAAGTGTTGGATTTATCAGGGTAGGTATCTTGATTGAAAAACTTAACATATGCGGCTATTCAGTACCGTAAACAATTGGTATGAATTCAGTAACTAAATAACAATTCAACCAACTGCAAGCATCAAAGTCCACTAACGGCTAAGGAACTCGAGATCTTTCTCGTCAAAGATACGCACTCGTTGCGAATCATTCGATTTCCGTACGAATATTCGGGCGAAAGATGACCAGCAGTGAGTGAATCCATTCGCTTTGGCAAATTCACGAGCTTGGAAGAAAAGCTTTCTATCTTTTAGCGTAAGATTTTCAGAAATATATACCGGGTGTCTGGGTCCGCTGAATCTCAGGGTTTCAGTACTGAGTTTCTCACTTTGGTGCTCTTTATTGAATCGCATATACGAATTCAGAAAGCTGTCTCTAGTCAGTACTGTAGTGAAGTCAGCGATTATGGGTTTGAGTTTCGACTTTGAGTTAGCTCGGTAGATGTCCTTTATTTCAAGGGAGCTATCTAGTGGTATTTTTAGCGCTTCAGCGGTTTTAATAATGATTTTCTTTAAATCTTCCTTAGACTCCGTAGCAGCTTGTGGAACGTTTCTGTGCTCTATGCTAGTGCTCCTTGCGTGACGCTCCAAGAGATCTATCTTGCTTTCAAGAACCTGAACTTTAGTATCACTAGCCTTTTTTTCTTCTTCCAATATGGTGAGTCTTTGAAGCACTTCGACGTACTGAAGTGACATGGAGTCCAGAGACACCTTTACCTCGTTGATTGAGTTCAGCACAGCTAAAAATTTCTCATCTTGTTCTTTCCTCAAAGCGGTAAAAAGATCAATAATATCAGATCTAGTGATGTCGTCATTTTTGCGCTTAAGTTCCCTGTTAAGATTACGGCTTGCAATGTTTGTAAAAGATAGAGACTCCCCCAATAGTTGGGGAGATTGCGCTAAGTTAGATTCGGAGGAACAGTGCTGCAGAGGCGAAGCAAAAGCGGTCGACGGTGGAGTACGATGCATAACGTATTATTTTCCACAAAGGTTTACTAACGATTTTTAAGCAGGCGCTTTTATTAGCGTAGCAGCGGCGCGGATTCGTAAAGCAGTATGATTGTTTCTCGTGTAAAATCGATAGAAAAGCGTTATAAAACAGACGGGCTTTTAAAATTTCCGAATGCGAATAATACCATCTTGTATAATAAGAAAATTTGGTGGCTTTTAGTGTTGAATGTTACATTTTCGATAAATATGTGAGTTATAAATGTAGTAAGAATAACTGTAGCAAAAATATCACTTCAAATCTAGTCGTTTCTGATGAAGTAGTGTCAGAATACGTAATAAATATAAATTTTTCACTTAAAGTGCAAAATGGTGTTATGCATTATTTTTCTTAATTAAGTAACATAAGACAATATTGATTTTGTTTTAATCTAACCTTAATAATTTTAGTAATAAAAAAATAAAAATCTGAAAAACTGTTTCCAGAACTTAGTGTTACAATCAATTTTTACTTTGTAACACTAAATAGTTACTACAATTGAGTTATAAAAGAGCTTTAAAATAATCTGAGTACACGCTCTTTTATAACTCAATAAAAACAATAATAAAAATAAAATAAATAATAATATTAAATAAAATATAAATAATAAAAATCAATATTTTATTTTTCTTTTAATACTTAATACAAACTAGTTTTTAAAATACCTTTACCTGGTTTTTGGTATTCTTAACTTGCTAAACAAGCGGTAGTTTATAACTATTTAGTCTTAGAAAACCTTTTTGTAATCCAACTTTAGATAAAGTAAATATAATGTAAGATTTAATCACTTCCGCTGAGAACGGGGCCTTCCTCACTGCGAATAGAATATTCAAGCTGAGAATCCATGCGTACTTTGTCAGTTCTTCTAATGTAGCATATCCCGAGATAAATTTTAACCTCTAGTAATGGACCCGTAAAGGTTTTATAGATGCACGACTGAATATACCCTGTGCCATGTCTGTTATGCTGCAGGCATAGGCGTGATGGAATTTATAATCAGTAGCTCGCTCTGTCATGATAATTTTCGTTTATTACATGCGCCGATGGTTCATGCATTTTATGTTTCATGTTTTTTTTTATTATTCCTCTTACTTTATGCGGAACAAAAATTTTTGCAGTATCTTAGAACCTCAGAACTTTATTATTGTCTACTAATTAATTTATTTCAGATAAACAAATCCATACTCGTTAATAACAATTATATTAAAGTAAAACTAAGTAATTAAGTACTTTATAATGTGATGTTTTTAATAGCTCGAGTCGTTAGTAACTCGATGAAATTTTACTTTCTGGACTTTAGCTAATTATATCTACACTAGTTGCGCCCCGCAGTTTCACCCGCGTGAAAAATGATGATGATGATGATGATGAAAAGTAGCCTATGTGTTAATCCAGGGCGTAAAGTATCTCCATTCCAAATTTCACTCAAATCCATTCAGTAGTGTTTACGTGAAAGTGTAACAAACATCCATCCATCCTCACAAACTTTCACGTTTATAATACATATTAGTAGGAAGGATTATTATTATATATCCCTCGACCGTTTTTCCTATTTACTTGGGGTCGGCCTTCCTTGTCCATTTTCCCCATTTCACACGGTCTTGTGCGATATTTTTGTCGAGCTGAGCTTTTTTTAGGTCTTTTTTGACCGTCATCAACCAAGTGGAAGGTGGTCTTCCGCGTTCTCGTTTTGTCGTCGGCAGATTTTTTGCAAAAGTGTGGAACTAATTAGATGTAGTCATGAAAACTTTTCTAATTGTTTTGTATGGCTTAAAAATCACCTCTAATAATAAGCAACAGTAATTTCACCCTCCGGATCAGGGTGAAATAGGGTGAAAACCTTAAAATATCCGTAACTTAATGGGAGAAAAAGAAGTAGTCGGTGCAATTTAGCATAGACTTTGAACCGTTATGATCTACATTTGCACCAAGTATTTTTTAAATCCGACATACGGAACATACAAATAAAAATCATTTACAAAAAACACACCATGGTGCGTCTCACGGAAGGCACTTTCCATGTTTTATTATCGCTCTACTTCGGGGAAAATTAATGTAGTTCTGGAACTACATCCGCCGGAAGTTTTATACTTGTTTTTTATTTACGGAAGATGCATTTGTTCAACACTGTGTTCCCTACATGCACGTGGTTTTTATTAAAATCATAATGCACTAAGACAGTCTCTCTATACGTAATTTAACTTGCATCAAGTAATTTCTTTCTTTTTTAAAATTCACGGCCTTTTTAAGTTTGTACCTAATATTTAAAAGGGTTCCGTAAGCGCCAGAAACGGTGCAAACCTAGGATAAGCTTCTTTTCGTGTCATCTAACGTTTCCATAAGAATCCACGACTACACGACTTAGGTCCACACTTTTTGCTAATTTGCCTGTACTATTAAGAGCAAGCTTGACCATATAGTCCACTGGGCACCTCTGTACATGCCTGTACCGTCGCTAGTACCTAAGCTAATTATACATAATTACTTACATATTTTTTTATATTTTCTTTTATTAAGGCGTATAGTATTTAACTTACTATTCATTAGTGATTGCATTACCTACCCTTAATTTTAATATTTTTTTTGTATTATGTATTATTGTGTGGTGATCTATAAATAGTTACCTATCTATCTATCTATAAGCGTGTGTGGCATCTTTAGATGTCTTCAAAAATGAAGACGAGGAGGGAGAGGTTTATGATGATGACCATTATTGTGTATCTATTGTTCTCACTGTAGTTTAAATACGTACTTGACAGCTTATTATTACTCGTCAACATCAACGTTCAAACTTTGACGCAACGTTGTAAGCAACGTCGGTGATGACACAGAACGTTACATAACGTAGATACTTAAAAATAAAAAATGTTGAACGTAACGAAAAGAAAGGAAAGTAACACACTACCGTCGTCTGTATTTCCTGAAAAGTATAATCTGGGTTTCTTTAAGGCAAGCGTGAATAGGTCTTCTGAGTGACTCTTGACGCTCCACTCCAATCCAAATTCAGGATTTAGTGTCATTTGTCGCTTAAGAGTAATATGTTCCTTGGTCATTTAGTAGGTACTCTTGAATTCAATACTAGCGCACAATTTGGAATAGAGATTGGTGGAATTTTATGGAACTAAGTAAAATCGGCTTTCTATCTCTGTTGTTCTTCACGAGTCAACACGCAAAGTCAATCGCGTGCTCTATCTCAATTTAAAACTCGTTTTGGTTCAAACGCGCCAAACAAGCGTTATTATGGTGGCACTTCACTTGTCGTATTTGCGTTAATGTTTGCATTATTTTGCAAAGGCAAACAACATTGTGTCCTGATGAAGTCATGGTTGATTTTGCCTTGCATAAATAACGCAAACATTTGCGAATACACCAAGTGAAGTTGCACCTTTAGGATTGAAACTTGGAACTGTTTTCAAGAGTAGTCCCACTGGACCTTCATGCTTCATCGTCGGCCCCAATTTCACTCACCAACAGATGAGACCACAGTCAAAATTGAAGGTCTATAAATGTTACAAAACTTCCTCAAATAAAAACGCAATTCTTTCTACCCTTAGAAATAATTCAGCAGGAAAAAACCGGGTGCTAAAAAATAAAAATCCCTTACAGTATAATGTCAGTCGATCGAAGCATGATTATTTTTTAATCTATGCTAACAGCAAAGGCCTCGTTCCTATACCTCATGAAAAATTCAAATTATTCAGCGCGATCTCTCGGCAGCGTGCTTGCATTAGCATGGAATTATCACTCATTGGTAGAAACTGAAGGAAGGTAGGAATAAAAAAAACATGCAAGTAGATTTGTCTGCTTCCGTACCAATATTTTGGCTATCAAATTCTAGTAATCAATCATTATTATCATCATCATCACATAGAAGACTAATTAAAAAAAAAATAAAAAAAATAGAAGTTAAGACATAAACCTGAGTAAAATGCAACGACGACCGGTTTTCAGCGGCTTCAATCTCCCGACTCCCTTCCCGATTGCCCATGGTATTGCAATTGCAAATACGTAAATACAAGTAAGATTGTTTTTGAATATATTATATATACTACACACACGGGAGAAGAAGGAGGGAGGCTATTCTTAGGCCGGACACAACACGGCACAAATAGATCCCTACGTCTCCTCCGTGGATATCGTAAAAGCCGACTAAGGGACTACACCAGGGGATAGGCAGCGGCATTCACCTGAGTAGATACCAAACACCAATGCGATCACCAATCCGTCTGCCAAGCATGGTGATTATGGTAAATCCCCCCATTGAATTAAATGGGAGAGACCATATCAAGCAGTGGAAATAAACAGGCTGGTTATGGATGATTGGATATAGTATAGTATAAGTAACAGTATAGTCCAAGTTTTTTTTTCATGTTTGTGTGTTATTTTAGTGGAAATAAATTGTGTTTAATACAACTGGCATACATTATTGTTATTTATTAATACTGAATATTAGTATATTATTTCACTGCTGTAGTGCAAATAGTTTCAATGGTAAAAAGATGGGAAAGGTCATTACCTCATAACAGTTATGCAAAGATAACTGTGCAAATTGGTTATTATTTAATTAATTTATAGTATATTTTCAAGTGTTTTAATATATTAGTAACGATTGACACCTGAGTAAGCAGAATGATATATCAAACACTTGTTAGTTAACCTTTCATCACACCACATTAACGATCATCAGAAGGTCATCATGATCATCATTAACGACCTCTGCAGCGCGGCGGGCGAGCCGCTTAGATGCAAGTGGTTTATTTATTTATAATCAGATGCTCACAAAACTTACAGCCGAAGCCAAAACGTTCTACAAGCTAAATTAAGTGTCTTAAAAAACAAACACACATATATATATAAATTTAGGTAGTTATGTGAAAAATATCTACCTCTTGCACTTGGGTAGTCATTGTGTTGAGTAATGTGAGTGGGTGTGGTGTCGGGGCATACCGTGCAGTGTCGGTGCGGGCCGCTGGTGGCGCAAATAAGCGTCGCACGCGCCCTCGCACTATATACCTGTCAGGCACGTACAGCGTGTACTCAGACAAAGCAGTGGTGTTGTCAATCATATCTCGTAAAAGCAATAAATAATGAGTCATAAGTGCACATTTACGTCTGATTTCTAATGTGTTTATTCCTACCATACCATGGTTGTGGGTTCGATTCCCGCTGCGGTGCAAATGTTTGTATGATCTGCAAATATTTGTTCCGGGTCTGGGTGTTATAGTACCATGCTACCCGACACAGGGAATCCTAGTCTGGGGTCAAGACTAGGTATGTGTCTGTTGGGTGTTATGTTATGTTTGCCGGGACGACATTTGCTGTCTGCGTCTGCGTGACCTTGAAGAGCCCAATTTCTCCTGGATTTTGGTGGACACCGGCTTTGATAAGATAATGCGAACTGCTAAGGAGTGGAACTCGCTGCCGTCGTCTGTCTTTCCTGAGAGCTGATTCTACGTTTTGACAAGCAATTGGCACGGACGTATGGTGTAGTGTAACACGGATTTTTGTATGGAAAATGAGGTTCACAGAGTGTACGCTAGGGGCGCTCATCGGTGTCGCCATACAAAAATCCACATTACACTACACCAGACGTCCGTGTCAATTGTGTGCAAAATACTAAGAATCAGCCCTCTCATATCTATAATTTGGGTCTTTTTAAGGCAAGAGTGAAAAGGTGCCTTCTAGACTTTCATGCTCCATCGTCGGCCGCAACATCACTTACCAACAGGTGAGATTGCGGTCAAACAAGGTAACATTATTGTAAAAAAAAACTCCTTTCTTTTACTTAGCTACACTGAAAACAGATACTTAGTTAGGTAGCATCATAAACATCATCAGCCAGTATATATACTGCTCGAAGAGGCATCATTTGTCCCGCAGCGAGAATCGAACCCGCACCTCTTGCGTCTCAGCCGGCTACTCGCCCGCCGCACTACGAAGGTCGTCAAATGTCCCTGTAAAGGAATCTTTCAAATTAATAAAACGATACACAACACGATACATTCAAGAATGTCTTATTTCTTTATCGACAAGGGGTAACAATAGGGTTATATTAACTGAGATTACCTATCCCTATATGAGTTTCGCATTTCAAAGGGGTGGTTTCCATCCGAGCTTCAAAGGTAACCCAAGTTAATATTCTTCATGTCAAGGCTTTATAAATCTTGGCTTATTTTGTTTCGCTACCTACCTACTTCACAAAGAGTACGTATGTACTAAGAGCTGGTAGCTTTAGTAGAATCAAACTATTTCTATGACGTCACATATGTATGACGCCGATACAAAACTATGGTTTTCATGCGAGATATAATGATGTTATCTGCACGGGATTTTTCTGAGAATCACACCCCATGAAGTCACTGGGTCTCGTTATATACTTAAATAATAAAAAATATTTAAAATAAATATAATAATATCCTTTTAAATACAGAATTTGATCTGGTATTAATCGCAGAGGCAAAGGACATGTTCCAAAACAGCCTATATCGATGTACACCAGATAGAGAATGGCGAAAAAATCAGTGATTATCATAAAAATACTCTTACCCTGATTTAAAGCATAATTTACTGCACAGAAATGTTTAAAATTCGAAAAAAAATTACAATGGTAACATTTTTCTGAGCAGCCATGACAGGGAATGTCACGTTTATTGCTCTGTGGTTGCTTGCTTTATTCGTTCGTTGGGAGTAGTGTGTCTACATAGAATGCGTTGCCTATGCTAGCTTTATTACGATCATCCCATCAGTACAAGTTCTTCAATTCAACATTTCGATTCTACGCGAAAATATTTTCTTTGCTCCAAGACCTTGGAGCCAAAACGCGAACGAAATGCAGTTCTGGTCAAAGTTGTCATTAGCTGTCGAAACATTTTACCACAGAGTAAATTGTACCCGCCCCGCCATATTGTTTTGTCTTGTGTTGCTCTCCATGAGAAAGATATTTTAGAAACCTGCATTAAATGAAGCAAAATAATCACAAAATTACAATGGGAAAAGGTTTTACATATATTTAGCCACGTATACACAAGTGTACACCGACAAGGGCTAGGCTCCTTACATCTTGGAACAACACCTTTAAAACTACAACTATAAAATGAAAAAAGTTGGTATCACGATAAAAAAAATATGCGTACGCTATATTATTTATAGTACCTACGCATATATTATATTGATACATAATTCAAAGCTTAGAAGAAAGTTATTATCTGGTTTCAAGAATAACTGGTTTTTTCTCAAAAATAATTTTAAAAACCCTTCAAGTTGAGTAAGCAAAAACTCCCCTAAATATCAGGTTGCGTTTTAGATTATATCAACGGATATATTTGGCGTCCCAACTTTTGGGAGTCAGTTTTTAAAGGAATTGCACAGTAGTGATTTTAATTTAGTGCCAGCCCTGATAAAATAGTTATTTTAACAAGGATGCATCTCCTCTAAGGTAAGATGAAATTACTATTCATAACTGCAAGCTGATCAAAATAAACCTAGACATAGTCTGCTAAAATCTTTGAGGAGCACCGTTGTAGCCTTCATCATCAGATCAGCTTGCTATCACCAACATAGTATTGTCATCAAAACTACACAGTTATGCATCAGCTAAATTGGATAACAAGAATTGCATCAAATCGGCAACATAAAAACATGGCATATAAATATAATCTTTTTAGAATCTCAAGTTCCCATGTTTTTCAACTTATCCATTAATTCTTGCTAATTTTCAATGCAACAACGCATTAACCTCGTTTAACCCTCAATCAACTCTTAAATACTTATTGCAGCTTAAAAACTAGACTATGTGGAGTATGATTTAAAATCCAGCGCCTTTGTCGGCTCCGGCAACATGGCCCTTTGATGAGGGAGGTATTGCCGACACATACCGTGAGGACAACGAACTAAGGGCTTATTTTGAAACCGCTCGATAACATATTTATATCAAAATTTAATAGTGAAATAGGAGCTACCAAGTTCTCTGCTAATTTGAAACTTATTTCAAAGTCAATGAATTCTTTGTTGGCTATGCAGAATATTTGGAATATATTTGGAATTGTACCAGGTAAAATACATTAAAACGTTTTTTTTCGCTTTTAATTTCCTCTCACTGTAACTGTCACACTACTCACTTTTTCCAAAAAAATCCTTTAAAAAGGTGCGTCGTTTACATTCTCCCGTAAATAATTGTAATATTAATTGTATAAAATGTGTATAATTGTAAATATCAAATTGGAACTAAGGTTGTAACCTGCCTACTTAGGACTACGCCCCCTACCTTCATAGTGTTCTACTTCCATAGTGTTATGTCATATGGTATCATACTGTGGGGTAAAGCAGCAGATATCCAAGCTATTTTTGTCTTACAAAAACGGGCAATACGTGCCATTTATAAAATGAAGTCGCGTGACTCCTTGAGGGAGCGTTTCAAAGAAATCAATATTCTTACAGTAATATCGCAATATATCTATGAAATATTATTACATACACATAAACACTTGGATAGTTTTATGATAAAAAGTGACGTGCGAATGGTATTAACACGAGAAATAAACACAAACTAAATATACCAAAATTTCGATTAAAGAAAGTAAGTGGGTCTTTTATGGGGAATTCTGTACGGTTCTATAATAAACTTCCAGAAGGTGCATTTAAACTTCCTATTCGAAGATTTAAATCCTTCATAAAGATGAATCTAATTAAGAAAGCGTATTACACTCTTGATGACTATACTAATGATAAAGCCGTGTGGCCTGATGTCGCTCTGCCCCTCGACTGCTTAAATGGAAATTTGCAATATCTGTACTTACCTATTTACATGTTTGTATTAGATTATTATTTATAAGTATAACAAGCGTAGCGTGTGCTGTCTTGCATATTTTTGCTGATGTTTATTTACTTTTGACTACCTTCCTAAGGTTTTTAAGTTCTCATTTACTATGTATCAGCAACTCCTTGCTCCGAGGCACCACACAGGCGCTTCTCACCTACTGGTAAGACGGACCATTTATGTAAGCCAAGCCGAGTTTGTTGCCTGATTCTTCTAGGCTTGGTCGCGTTGGAACAGGAGTAATTTAATTTTATATAAGACGGTTCAAAATGATCCATGTGATTTCAATGAATAAAGTTCTTTTTGACTTTGACTTTGACCTACTTTGGTAGGGACTTCAAAATAACAATTTTTTTTATTGTTTTTTTTTATCTGACGTCATAAAAGGAGAATGTTATTAATTTGTCATAACTACCTAAGTATTTCTTACAATAGCATCTCTTTCTCCTTTTTCTACTACCGGTAGATCGTAAATCGGTTAACGTATTAATTTCAAGTGGTCTAAGAATAGCCCCCAAGCTTAACCGGGAATGCCAGGACTGCTCAGTTAAATAACATCCGCGATTACACATTTAACTGCAAAATTGGCCTTAGCGGCGATTAGGCGAAAAATGTACAGGGTTCCGTACAAGTAGCCACAGTAACCACTAGACCATTTAAACATATTAGTCAATCAACACAATATAAAGGTGCCATTTCACTTGGTGTTTATTGGCACATGTTTGAATAATTTTGACTCATGGTTGATTTTACTTTGGTAAAATAACGCAAACATTTGCCAATATACACCAAGTGAAGTGGCACCTTAAGACGCATTTTCTATTTATGAATATATACGCGAGAAAATAGGCTGTGATCATATTCGTTTCGTTGTTATCTTTTGAGGAACGGAACCCTAAAACATCAAAATTTTCCCATTTATAATACAATTGCTAATAGAATTATTGCTAGGTGTGACGAATCATACATCATGAGCATGCGCTCAAAATGCAATAAATTAATTTTATTCTATACATCAAAAAAATCTTGAAAACATCATTACGCAAATGTAAGGTAAGTATTTATTAAAACACCTGTTTTATTGAATTATATTGAATAGAAAAACAATTGACGTCATATGCAGCAAGTATATAAGGGCTTGCAGGTTTTATTAGTACAAAGAGGTTGTGTGGGTGTTAGGTGGCTGTAATTACAATAAAAAATGAAGCTTACGTTCATATTACTCTGTTGTGTGGTAAGTTTTATGAGAAAAGCTAAAGCAACTTTAGTCATATATTTGCTGGTATGCTTGTTTTTCTTTTCACCAGTATTGAAAACTAGATTAAATTATTATGTTTTTTTTAATGAGAAGTCGTTATCAGAAAGAACCGGCAGGGGTATAATTCTCTAAATGTTTATAATTCGAAAATTGACTCATTAAGTTTAATTTTAATTAAGTATAATTTAATATTGACATTTTATAACTTATATTTACCGTGCTTTTTGTATAAATTTAATTTAAATGCATGAAATTATTTACACTAAGTATACAGGGTGGGGCAAATTTTTGGCCCCTTAAGGGTAGCTACCTTTTATTTTGTAGTTAGAAGGTTTTGTTCTTAGCAACCTTCTGTTTTATTTTAAAGAAAAAAATATTGTCATTTTGAGATTTTTGAAAAAAAGTACGGTTCATCCAAAAAATTACATTTGTCAAAAAAACCAAGTAGGTCTTAATCGACTCTATTTCTACCCAGGAACACTTTTCCCAAAGTAACATACCAAATGAAATCGTAAGTTTTGGCAATAATTAAAAAAACCATTCCCATACATTTTTCTAAGAAGCGCCATTCGTATATCGCGCTATAAATTTCTCATATAGTCCTCTAACATATGACCTAGGTTTCACTTCTGGCGAAAGGAAAAACAAACCATGCCATATAGGTTGCATAGGCATTTACTAAAAATAAAAGCTTTCTAGAAAATGTAGAGTTCCTTTTAAAATCTCATCTTGACGACCTCTGTAGCGCGTTGGCGAGTAGCCGGCCGGTATGCGAGAGGTTGCGGGTTCGATTCCAGCTACGGAACAAATATTTGTATAATCTGCAAATATTTGTTCCGTGCCTGGGTGTTATGGTACTATATTACTCGTAGTTCGTGGTACCCACGACACAGGGAATCTTAGTGTGGAATCAAGACTACGTATGTGACTGTTGGGTTTTATGTGATGTTAATCGTGGTGATTATGGGAAATCCCCACTTGTTGCATTCTATAGGGAAAGCCTCGTCCAACAGTAGACGTCTAACGGCTGATGATGATGATGATGATACTATGTTGAATTTTAACTCGTGATCGTATTTTGATTTGAATGGATACCTCAGTCCGTTCTTGATCCGCTTTCATAGTACATTATATACCTACATAGAAGGTTTCCCAACGAGTAACACCCAAACGAGTAACACTGTTACTCGTTGGGATTTTTTTCCCATCGTGTAACACTATGCCCTGGGTGTTACTCGTTGGGAATATTCCATAAATATGCACATTTTATCGGAATAATTGTATGCAATTTTTATAGGTATATGTAATTTTATTATAAATTACAGCTTGTCATCTGCAATGCAGCGCCTGATCCCAGGAAATCTTCACACGGAGGTATTTTTTTTTAAATACTTAGCAAGCACACAATCATACTGACGGAAAGTAGTTACCTTAGCCTACCTGATGGAAAGTAGTTACCTTAGCCTATGGCTGTCTGCAACAACAGAGGCATCACACGCGCTGCTAACTCTGAGACATAAAGATGAAAAGTCTCATGTGTCTGTAATTTCACCGGCACTCATACCCTTCAAACCGAAACACAGCAACGCGAGCACTGCTGCTTGGCAGTAAAAGAAAAGGTAAAAAAAAAACAAAAAAACTCAATCTTATTTTCAATGTTCATGATTTTTCATGAGCGTTTTTCTTTTCGCGTTATAAAAACAATGTGTTTAACAAAATTGCGCTAGGGGTAATTGTCAGCACGTCACCGTCCAGTGTCAGCGACGGGAAGCGCACGCGCAGAATTCTTTAAATTTGTTATATTTTATCTAAGTAGATCGAGGTACAACTTACCATCTTCGAAAATAATCATGGATACAGTGAACTTTTTCACATAGAATAAATGATTGATTGCATCTTTAGTATTTTTTTGTAACTTTCGCGATCGGAACACATTTATTTAATAATAAATAATAAGGTAACACGCGATAAATACTCGTGACAATATAATGGTAGATTATGCACTCAGGGAATAAAGCAGTGTCTTATGTCGCGGAGTTATATTAGAGTCCTGAGTGAAGCGAGGGGTTTAAGCTGCCCAAGACGAAGGCCGGCTTTATTTCAGAGAAGCATACTCTACTTTTCACACCTTCTGCGAGACAATAAAAAGCCCTGGCTTGTTTTGATTTTTGCGGTAGTAGATTATCAATAATCTTTAAAGCGTCTGTTATGATAAACTCTGGAGTAGAATCACGATCGTTTGACAATATCGTTTTTATCACGCTGCGCGCGTGTTTGGTTCTGTAATTTCAGTAAATTTTATTGCAATATTCATGCAGAAAAAAACTTTTTCATCTCACCATCTCGGAAAGAGTATTTTTGCTATTATTGCACTCGATATCTGAGTGCAAAAGCCGTTTTTATTCGCTAGAGGATAAAGTAAAATTGAATTTAGAACAGCGTGTGCACTAAGTTTGTGAATTCAAAACATCATTAACCTATTTACTTCTACCTCCATGGTGCCGAATTTATCGTACAACCTTTTTTAATTTGTTAAAAACTCAGACTCGGAACCTTCTTGGTGTATTACTTTTTGCTTTACGCACGCCATTTTCTTTTTACGTCATATTGTTAAAACCTTAGGTTACAAACAAGGAACTTGAAAACAAGTGGAAAACCTAAAATGAGTGATTCTAGCGACGAGGAACTTTATTTGACAAACAGAATTGACTGAAGCTGTTAAAAATGCGCAAAAGTATCTTGTGATAGTAAATGTTTTTTTTGCATTAAAAGTCATTTCCTCGCTGAGGTGGGATGAAAAGTTACGTGTTGCACTCGAGTGCAAAGACTCGAGTGCAACGCTCAGGATTCTAATTTATTAATCACTCGCTACGCTCGTGATTAAATTTTAGAATTCTTCGCTTGCTCGGTCATCAAAATTGAGCACGCGGTTAAAAAGCAACTTTGCACTCTTGTATAACAAATATCTAATAAATAAATAATAATCATTTATTGATCCAGAAAAATTTACATTAAGTATAACAATAATATGGTAACGTATATACGTAACATAATTATAATTTTGTACACTAGCTTCCACACTGGGATTCCCTGTGTTGTGGGAAGCTAGGCTCCTCCAGTAGACAAGTGACAGATAGTAGGTACATAATTGCTTAGATAAAAAAGACAAATATTTTTTGCTTTTATGGTGGCCAGTTCGATTATCGAATAAACCTCTTTACAATTCCAAATGGGCATTGTTTTACTTAGAGTTTTTCACACCACCTGCTCGACAATGTCCAATTACAAATCATGCAACCTCAACGTAAAGTAAAGCATTGTCTCTCTAGGGATATAAAGTTGTATGAAACTCCCTAGGGATTATCATATCATCATATAGGGATTATATTATCTTTCATGAGTGAGGAGTTTTGGCCGAAGGGTGTCAAGTTCAGTAAGTTCAACGGACGCCTGACACGAGACACCTCTCAGGTGCGCTACACGTCACCGTATTCACGTGTTAACAATAAATAAGTTTTTTAGATATAAAATATGTATGTTAGTCTTTAAGGTATATATTTCTATGGGCTTTATGTTTAGGTATAATTTATTGTACATTTCCCATTTAAGCCTGAAATAAATTTATTATTATTATTATTATTATTATTAAAGTGATTTGAATTTGGAACGTCAAATTAGTGTGGAGACTCGTGGAATAGTAGATTATGCACTAAGGGAATAAAGCAGTGTCTTATGTCGCGGGCGGCATATTGAACCCTGAGCGTAACGAGGGACTCTAAAGTTAACTCCCGAGTGTAGCGAGGGAGTTATGTAGAGTCCTGAGTGAAGCGAGGGGTTCAAGCTGCCCAAGACGAAGACAGGCTTTATTCCAGAGGAGCATACTCTACTTTTCACACTTTTTGCGACGTTCCAAATTCTAATCACTTTATTCCCTAGGGAGTTTCATACAACTTTATATCCTAGAGAGACAATGCTTTACTTTACGCTGAGGTTGCATGATATGTAATTGGACATTGTCGAGCAGGTGGTGTGAAAATAAATAATATATAATCTATCGCTTCGCTCCCTCGTGCGCATCTCGCGTTCTCGCTCCCTGTTGGTTAATAATTTACTTTTTTGTGTTTTCAGATGAAGCATTCTCGGCAGCGTCATCAGTCGCTGCAGCAACCGGTGGTAAGTAGTTGTACCTGAACAGGAAAACACGGATATAAGGAAAAACATAACATAACATACACGTAACATATTGTTTAGTGTCAGTTTTTTGTCTGTCTGTCAAGAGTTTTTTTCTCAGGAACGGCTAAAAATATCAACTTGAAATTTATATAAAAATAAAGATGTGAGCTTATAGTGCCAATAAAAAACAACTCTCTATGAAATGCATTAAAAATATATGGCAATGAATGACCAACTTTTGGATGAAATTTGCGAAAATTCAAAACCTTTAGATAGGATATACACACCAACACAAATTGTTTTAAGTACACGAAAGTTGTTCTATCTATACATACATACATAAAATCGCGCCTATTCCAGAGCTAAGTGCTACGATCCTGAAATACCTTTTTAGCTTCATTAACTCTCATTACGTTCTTCATACATGCACGTCGGCTTAGGTCACTTTTAACCCAGCCTTTCTCCAAAATGTCTCCAAAACGTCTTCAAAATTTATCATGGAGCAAAACTTTTTGCTTTGCAAAATTAAA
This sequence comes from Epirrita christyi, assembly GCA_951392215.1. Classification (NCBI taxonomy): domain Eukaryota; kingdom Metazoa; phylum Arthropoda; class Insecta; order Lepidoptera; family Geometridae; genus Epirrita; species Epirrita christyi. Next base: position 13,268,234 of record OX595843.1, on the reverse strand, counting down.
ATGAAAACCAACTTAGTGCGAACTGGCAAATTGTGTACCTATTGAATTGAATGATTTTCATCAAAGTTATCTCGGATGTTCTGGAGGGACTAATACTTGACTGCGGAACCCTACTCTTAGAGAAGCATTTGGCCAGTTTTAAAAACTGGATGAGCCACACTATCGTTTGAAAAATATAAAAGCCGTAGTAGGTAGGCACATATATTTAAAACTTTATAATACAGTTTTTTAATTTCCTAGCACGCAGTGATGAACTCAAGCCTAGATGATTAATTACCTCCTCGAAAAATTGTATGTGCTCCCTGTGATCGGTTACATTACAACCCTCGGTTAACAATGTACAATTTTGTGATTTCAGGTTTTGCAGCCGCGGCGGCCAATGCAGGAAACAGTGAAGGTTAGTATTTAGGGTATCTCAACAGGAAAAATCGGGACCCTCAAAAGATCACTCAGTTGTCCGTCTGTCAGTTTGTCTATCGATACCTTTTGTCTTAAAAGGTGTCGCTAATATTACATCCCTTGGTTGAAAATCAACTTTTTTTGTGATTGCAGCTTCTGCTCTTGCGTCAGCAGTCGGAAGTGGTGGTAAGAATTTATCAATAATTAGTTTTATAACTTAGTTATTAAATTTATATTATGTTAAAGAGTTGTATACCAATTCTCGGATTGTATAGGCTTCGATTATAAACTAACATAAATCTTCTATGAAAATTGAGTTAGACATAATTATATCTCTCTTCATTAGCCAGTAGACATCCACTGCTGGATGAGGCCTCCTCCATAGCATGCATAGCTCGCATAACCCTTCTTTTGGTTTGTTATTGTCGGGCTGAAATAACTAGAACTTCTAAACAAAATAAAACCGCAGAACTAATGTAGGTACCTTTATGAGGTGATTCGGATACTACTGAGGTTCCTCTACCTCTAGACTTCTGTTTGACACTTGAATAGACAAATAAACTCAGTAATTGAGTTTTCTGCTGAGAGTGGCGGAATAAGTACTAAATATTTATATATCTATTTAATATTTTAGAATAGATTTTCTCTAAATCTGCCTGAATCAATCATATTCATCATTATATTTGTAGGTAGATAGGTCCATAATACCCTGTGTAATCATTATTATACAAAATAGGTAAAAATAGGTTTGAGTTGAAAATATGTTTTTTTTGCAGCTGCCGTAGCCTCATCTGCTGCTTCTGGTGGCAGAAGAAGACATCGCCCTCCTACTTGCAAACCTACTTGCCCTCCTACTTGCAAACCTACTTGCACTCCTACTTGCAAACCTACTTGCACTCCTACTTGCAAACCTACTTGCCCTCCTACTTGCAAACCTACTTGCCCACCTACTTGCAAACCTACTTGCTGTACTAGAAAACCTAGAGGTGGTGATGATGATCATGATGGTGATGATGACCACCACGATGATGACGATGATCACCACGGTCATGATGATCATGATGGTGATGATGACCACCACGATGATGATGATGATCACCACGGTCATGATGATGATCACCACGGTCATGATGATCATGATGGTGATGATGATGATCACCATGATCACCACGGTCATGATGACCACCACGATGATGATGATCACCAAGGTCATGATGATCACCAAGGTGATGATGACGACCACGGTGATGACAACGACGATGACAACCATGGTAAAAAAAAGGATAAGCATTGGAAATAAAAATCAAAACATACTTCGGGCAACGATAATAAAAAACCAAAAAAAAATAACCAGCAAGGAAAGCCCGAAGTTCTTTCTGGACTTACATCTGGACTTACTGAAAAACTGTTTTCTTAGTAATTAGAAACATTATTTCGTGCTATTATCTTATTTATTGCACATTTGAGCGACGGACCTACCGTTTAGAGAGCCGATTAAACACTGAGCAACCGATGTCTCGGCACAGGCTTAGCGAATCTAGTTAAGTGTACTGAAAGCTGAGTTTTTAGCATGGTGTAGTGTAACAAGGATTTTGTATGGCGACACCGATGAGCGCCTCTAGCGTACACTTGGTAAAACTTATTTTCCATACAAAAATCCGTGTTACACAGCGCCATACGTCCGTGTAAATTGCTTGTCAACACTCAGACTCTGGCCCCTGGTGAGTTTGGGATCGTTGACGATTCTAACTGCACTTCTCCTAAGTCTAGGAGTGTTAGTTCCAAAGGTTTTTGTTGTTATTTTGTTTCTTTTTATGTAAATAAATACTTTCAATGAATAATTGTTATATTTTTTCTAAAAGAGTGGGCTTTTTAATACGCTTTTTTATGTAACAACTATGGTCCTCTGGTTGTCTGGAAGAGATTGCTCTTAAGCTATAAGATCGCTCATTGTACCTCTGTTTTGAAACTTTGTATCCCTTTTTTTTGTTTTGTGTTTATGGTGTACAATAAAGTTATAATCTATCTATCTATCTATCTCTACCTTTAAAGGTATGTTGTTTTTTAAACTAGAATTTAACTTTTACAAGCTTCTTCTCCTTACAAGACGAATGGTGTTCAGCCGACACCATCCACCGACTTTATGCAACCGTTAAAACTACGTCTTTATCTTCTCTTCTTCATGAGCTTGTAAACACGTCCACTGCCTGACGAAGCCTCCTTGTGGAATAGGGTGATTTGCCATAATCACCACGCTTGGCGGATTGGCGTATTTATCTTACAACTGATATAGATATTTAGATTTTATTACAGAGATTTAGAAATCTGTCGTTATGAAAGAGGAGTGGAGATGAGAGCTCCAGTTTTTGTGTATATTCATTTTTAATTAACCGAGCGAGCGAAGCGAGCCTTGTCTTTTTAATAACTGCCAAAATTTGCTTTCGTCTATCCGGGTGTACTACCTATGAATGTTTAGTAATAATATTAATAATTTATTGATCCAGAAAAAATTACATTATAACAATAATATGGTATCGTAGGTAACATAATTATAATTTTGTACACTAGCTTCCACAGTAGGATTCCCTGTGTTGTGGGAAGCTAGGCTCTTCCAGTAGACAAGTGACAGATAGTAGGTACATAATTGCTTAGATAAAAAAGTCAAATATTTTTTTTAAATAGATACATAACATTATTAACATTAGACAAGTAGGTAGTAGGTAACCACTTATTAATAATAGTAGTTAACTACTAATGTTAATAAGTGGCCACTAAGCTTAGTAGTAATAGTTTGCATGTAAGTAAGTCTGTCTGTACGTATGTATGTACGTACTCGCGTAGAGGTCGCATTTTTCAATGAATCTTGATGAAACTTGATTAAACGGCTAAGTAATGTGATCCAGCTGGTTATATTCAATCATCATCATCAATGGCTGATAGACATATAATGCTGGTCACAGGGAAGCCCTTAGATAATGCCACGACAAACAAACTTGAGCCACCTCCATCCACTGGTTTCCCGTGAATGTTTTAATGTCATCGGTCCATTGAATATGGGACCGCCTTCCTACGATGACCGATTCGTGGTAGCTACCCGAAAATCTTTATTCCAAGCGGTTGTTCGTTCTGCAATAAGAGCTATAATATAGCAGTTGAAGTGGCCATGGCCTTCCTCTGGCCACTTCAACTTGCTATCATGAATTGTATCTGAGAGCTATGTCGAATTTCTAGACATTTCAGAATCTATCACATGGTAAAATTCCTAGCGTGGCTCTCTCCATAGTCTGTTGCGCAACCATGGGCTTGTAAATGAGGTCAATTAGTAGCGACCACGTCTCAGTGCCATCACAGGCAATCAATTAAAGAAGAAAAAAATTAGCTCATATCACTCAACAGTAACTACTTCATCAGTCTTTGATATCACTCTAGGATTTCTTGAGTTATGGGTATGAAGAACTACGAGTACCATGGTACCACAACACCACGATTCGAAACTAATATTTGCAGATTATGCTAATAATTAGTTCTGCAGCGGGAATCGAACCCGCAACCTCTGGATTCTCAGCCTGCTACTCGCCTGCCGCGCCACGGAGGACGTCACACGGCCACTTTACTCTTGGGTTAGGTACCTACTTCAATTGTTAAAATAACCTTATTAGAATCTTCTGAATTTAATTAGTAATTTCCGGGTATGTAGGTATAATTGTACGACCGAGATACGATTGTACTGTGAACCGAGAGAAAATAAAAGGAGTAGAGGACGACCACGGAAACGTTGGAAATATGTATTTAGGATAGAAAGCGGACTAGACTGGATGAGACAGGCCAGAGACAGGAAAACATGGAGAGAAATGAGGGAGGCCTACGCCAATCGTGCGACTACAACCTGACTGCGAATTAAGATAAAATAACATGGACAATACATAAATAATAGTTATAATTATTAATAACAATAATAATCTAATAACATTAAAGAAATTGTGGTAGAATAAATGGATTTTTAATTTTTAGTTTTATTTTATTTATACATATATATTGTACAACATGATAATGATGCTTATAATGTTGTGCATTATCAAGCTGTACTTGATAGCATTATAATCCACGGACATTAGTCCAAAACATGGCTTCCAAATATCAGGCGGTGCAAAACATGCCGTACAATATAAATGCTGAGTATTATCAACACGTGATGATATTGCACGGCCTGATATATTGTACACCATATATTACGAAGCCACCAGTAGCTGTCTAAACGATGCCCTGTTTTCGAGTGCCATCGAGAAGGAGCGAGTGCTGTGTTGCCAGTCATATTCATGGTATTTAGTAAAATAATGATCCCTTTCTAGTCATGAGTCTTTCTAGTATGTCATTAGTTGGTGAGTTGTTGTTGGCTAATTTGAATTTGTTACGTACTTGTGAGGAATAGGTCTTAAAATAGTAAAAAAACCTAACAACCTACCAAAGGACAAAACATGTTAAAACTGCAAACAAGGCTCGACGGTTAGCAAGCGACTCCGTTGCATCAACCAATGGGGGCTAGGGATTAGATAGGCATTTGGCCACTCACAAGGTGATCACGACAAACGGGCTTTACAATACAGTCATGTTGTACATTATCACCATGTGATGATTTTGTACGGCCAATATTGTACAGCATAATAATGCACAACCTGATAAATCGTGCCATTGGCTTGCAATGATCATGGTGTAGGTTAGGTTAGGCTGAACAATATCAAGGCTTGCAATATCTGGCTGTACAATATCGTCACCTTCTAAGGGGGGGGAGGCCTATTTTCAGCAGTGGACTTATAGGGTGTTATTATAAAAAATACCCTTAGTCTGGGTTTAAACCAGGACTACCAGTCTAGGCTTAAATATCGACCTAGGGTATATACGACTGTAATACAAAAGCAGATGGTTTGTTTTCCAGAAGCAACTTTCGAGCTAGATAGTCCCCGCTTATGGCAAAAATAACATAAGCTTGGACTTTCTCTGGTTTATCTAAAACCAGGCAGCCCCCTAGTTTAGCAATGGTCTATAAACTGACAGTTGATTGCTTGTTAGAGGTAAGAATTTGGACATCTCAATTGTGATGTGACGCAATCCGTCAGTTTGATACTTTGGAAATTTGCGAAGTAGCGCGAGAATTGATTTCGGAAAACAAACCATCTGCTTTCGTATTTAAAGTCGCATATGCCTAAATGTCGATATTTAATCCTAGACTAGTAAGCCTGGACTAAATTCAGATTTAGTCCATGTTCTGTAATAAGGCCACTAAAGGCTAATTGATGATGATAGTAAGCCTTTCAGGATTGAGATACTTACTGGGTCCGAGGGGTATGGGGTGCTTCGCATTTCTCAAAATTATTTCAGGGCGTCTGGTTGTTGTTGCGCATGGCCCGAGAGCTGGCTCTGCCCTCCAATTATAGTAGCAAATGGCAATGGGAAACGCAACAATGGAGTTCAATTTGACGCCTTAGCTATCTTTTGAAACTTAAAAAGAAAAAAAATTATGTCAAAAACTTTCCCCTATTCAAGTTTCATAAGATTTAGATATCGCTAAGACTGCCAAAATGATCCCCATTGCCATTTCCACCTGTAAATAGGGGCGGATCTGGCTCAAAGCATCGGTATTGCCATTCAGCGTGGCAATGTAGCCAGAGCGTCTTAAAGACGCGTTCTTCTGGTATTAGTGATATGGATCAAATGAGCTATCTTTAGATCGATTGCAACGGTAAATTATTAGTTATCTCCTTTGTTTTGTTAAGTGTTTCACTCTCTTGATTTTATTATCTATGTTATCAGCCTTGGTTAATTTTATGTATTTTCTCACTCATTTGTTCTTAACATTGATGTTTTGTATAATTTTAATATGTATAATATATATATATGTGTATTATAAATTATTAGTATATATTATTATAATTTGTTAGTTTAGATTATATTTATATTTTTAGTTTTATTGGTTACTACCTTGTTTGTAAGGCACGCCTCACCATCTTTCTGCACGCCCAGGATGACTGGTAGATAATGCTATTAGCATTAAGTCCTCCTTGCACTAATGTTTTGTGTGAAAGTTTAAATAAATAAACGGTCTTTAGGTAGTTAGGTAGCGTGAAAACCAACTGAGAGATTACACCAGCAGCAGCATCAGCAGCAGCATTCACCTAAGTACTCAACATGAAGTTTTGTAAGTAGGAGAACTTCTTGTGAAAGAATTCGTCCGGGGAAGTACTACCACCGTACCTATTTCTGCCGCCAAGCAGTAGTGTTCGCATTGCTGTGTTTCGGTTTGAAGGGTACGGGTGCCGGTGAAATTACAGGCACATGAGACTTTTCAAATCAAATCAAATCAAATCAATCATTTATTTGCAAGAATACTTATTTTAAAATGTCAGATCTTATAACTAATTTAGTCACTGTATTCAGCCTGCACGCAGGCGTGCAAAATTGTTTGTGAGTCATATTATTATACTTAGGTACTATTAAAATTAGTTACTTTACAATTTAAACTTCCAAATATTCCTTCACATTATAAAAACATTTCTCCAGTAACCATCTACTTAACTTTTTCCTAAAGATATCTCCATTCAACTCTTTTATGTCTCCTGGTAATTTATTATAAATGGTGATGCACATATTATAAACATTTCTCTTAAAAATATCCTTATGGGATTGGGGTTTGTAAAGCACATTCTCAAATCGAATCCTTTTTTGCCTAGCAATCACTTCGCTACTTTTCATCTTTATGTCTCAGGGTCGGCAACGCGCGTGTGATGCCTTTGGTGTTACAGGCGTTCATAGGCTACGGTAACTGCTTTCCATCTGGTGGGCAGTAAGCTTGTATGCTTGCCAAGTAGCATAAAAAAAAATAAAAAAAATTACTGCGGTCACCAATCTGCCTGCCAGGAATGGTGATTATGGCAATTTTCTCCATTGTATTTCATGAGGGAGGCTTCGTCCAGCAGTGAACGTCTGCTGATGATATTTAAGTAAAGATTGTTTGTTGTATCTAATATATGTAGATATATATATATATATAAGTGAAGATGCCTGCCTGATTTCCACCGGCAAAGCGTTCCACAGACGCACTGCTTGGAAGTTGCAGTGCGTTTAATTCAAATTAAAATTAATTTTAGCTGCTATAACAAAAAGAGCTCAAATTCCTTTTAGTTCTTGGTTGCCGGCCGCTATAGCACTCATTCAAGCAAAAACTTAAAAATCATTATCTGTCTAACCTACCCTCGTTTTGATAGGAATGTGAAAGTATCTTGTGAATGTTTATGTAGAATAGTCATATTTTCTTTTCTTTTCTTATATCAGGGTGTAGTATAGTAACTTATTACTATTTCTTAGTCTATTATATAAAAGTAGGTATATTATGTATTCGAGTTAAAAGTAAAAGTTGTATTTTATTATTCTTTCATTGTTATTATTTTTACTCTGTGCACCGCCGTTTCGTTACTGCTTCGCTCGTTACTGTCCATCCAAAGGTTGCCTGGAAGAAATCGCTCTCAGCGATAAGGCCGTCCACTGTACTGCTAATTTTAATAAATCCTATTATGTATAATGTTCAATAAAGTGTTACTCAATCAATCAATCAATATACATATTAATGAATTTAGAAGCTCTTATATAACTTGAGGTATGTTTGTCCGGGTGGAATCTTGCAAATGAATTTTAAATCAGTCCTTTCACCGATTGAGCTGAAATTTTTCATACCTGTCAAGTTCAGATGACAATACAATATTATGTTGACGGCGAGCTGATCTGATGATGTAGACGGAAGGTGGACAACGGAACTCCTCCATGATTAGTAGTAGCCTGGCAGTGTTTGGGCTCATTTCGAGCCAACATCATCATTTTAATTTTTTTTCATTTTGAGGCTTCGATAACGAATTTAACAAAAGCTTGTTTTGAAAAATACGTTTTTCAACAATAAATTTATTTCAAATTATTCTGTCGTAATTTATTCAATAATACTCAATAATGTATTTTTCAATTTTAAATTTGGAAAAAAGCTAACGATTTTTCCTTGGAGAAAGTTATGATCCATCTAAAACACCTAGAACCAACTCTAACGTGTAACACTGCAATCGCGCAGTACGATTATGTAAGATACTGTATTGATTATATCTTTGGGCTACGTGATTGAAAAATTACGCTATAGACTAGGTTCCAGCATACCTTTTTCTACCGCCATGCAATATATTATAGTGATCACATTTCTGTGTTCCAGTTTGAAGGGTGCCAGTGAAATTAAAGTCACACGAGATTTTTGATATTCATGTCTCAAGACGACGAACGCAGTGTAATGTCACATAGGACGCGTCCTAGGTAGCTGTGACCTAAAAGGTATTGTATTTGTTATGGGCTGGGGTTCTCGCTTAACATCAGGAGGGTCACAAGCCGGATCCATCGTTTACCCAAATATAAAAACAAAAAATTTGTTCTATATGTTCTTTATAGGTACATAACTTTTTTTAGTGAAAGAAAAACATCATCATCATCATCATAATCAGCCTGTAGAAGTCCACTGCTGGACATAATGCTTACCCCTTAAAATGCCACGACTAACGGTCTTGAGCCGCCTCCATCCGCCGACTTCCAGCAACGTTTATAATGTCTTTAGTCCATTGACGAGGTATTTTTTTACATCTGTTGATATAAACAAATTATCTTAGAAATCAAAATAATGTAAATACAAAATAGAATACTTACGCTATGATTTTTAGAGAAATTACGCCAATCTCTGCTCAAATCAGTTACTAATTATTATATAGAAATGGAATGAAGTTATGTACTAATCAAGCCGCGCAAATCTATTTGCATATATGAAGGACACAGAGAACAGAAAGGTTAGTGACTTTATTGTTGTTTGCTTATTAGCTATGAAACTACAATAAAGTTACTAACCGAGGGGGGACTATTGTCTCCCCTCGGGTCCGGTCTACGCTAACTAGCTATTACTACCTACTTCGTATGGACAGATATTCATACGATATCACGATGTTCCGTAGTGTGTCCGGCCTAAAAATAGACCCCTCCTTCTCCTCCCGTGGATGTCATAAAAGCTGACTACGGGATTACATCAGGGGATGGGCAGCAGCATCCATCTGAGTGCTTAACACCAATACTGTAATTACCAGTCCGCCTACCAAGCGTGGTAATTATATGGCAAATTGGCACATTGTATTCACTCACTCATTGGAGGCTTCGTCCAACAGTGGACTTATACAGGCTGGTGATGATAATAATATTTTTTGACGACCTCTGTGGCGCGGCGGGCGATGGTTCGCCTGCGACGCAGGAGGTTGCGGGTTCGATTCCCGCCTCGGAACAAATATTTGTACGATCTGCAAATAATTGTTCCGGGTGTTTTGGGTATTTTCTATGTTAACAAAAAATATCTATCTATGTAATGCATTGTATTAAGTATATCAGTTATCTAGTACCCATAACACAAGCTCTGCTTAGCTTGGTGCTATAGATAATGTTGTGTGAAATGTCCAGCATTTATTATTATTATTATTATATTACTATCGTCCATATAGCTTTGCTCGCTTGGTATCCGGATGAAAAATAGCCAATGTGTTAATCCAGCCCTCTAATTACAGCAGCATATGGCAATTGTGATAATTTTGGCAGCCTTAGCGCTATCTAAATCTTATGATACTTGAATAGGGGAAACTTCTTGGCCTAAACATTCTTCCTTTAAAGTTTCAAAAGATTTGGACAGCGGTAAGGTTGCCAAAGTAATCACCATTGCCATTTGTTACTTTAATGGGGGGCAAATTATATTCAATCTCACCAAATATCGAAATCAGTTCAGCCTTAGACGTGAAGAAACGAACAAACTTTCACATTTTTATAATATTAGTAAGACTATTGATATGTGTGACGAATTATAGTTGCATGATACTCAAATGCAATAAATTTATTTTATTTTATTCAAATGGAAAAAAATAAGTTTCTTTTAAAATGCTATAACAACACAGTATATAAGGCGTAACGAAACCATAGATTTTAACATCTGTTTTATAGAAATATATTCAATGGTAAAATACCTGACATCTAATGCAGCTAGTATAAAAAGGGCTTGTAGGGCTCATAACTACAACAACAACCTATTTGGTTGTTTGGTTCTAAAGTTGGTTTGCAGAAAAATATAATAGTAAAGATGAAGCTGATATTCCCTCTTTTGCTCTGTTGTGTGGTAAGTTTTATGAATAATTAAATAATATATTTTTAATAAAGTTGTATTTCGGTCCCATATTACATAGTGCTGACACCACACTAGGATTCCCAGTCGTGGGTATCAGGAACTACGATTCCATGGAACGAGTTCCATGGTACCATAACACCTAGACCGTGAACAAATATTTGCAGACCATGCAAACATTTGTCTCAATAGGTACATAGCAACAGTACATACCAGGCTTTGAATTTGGCTAGTAAATATTGGTACAATTTATGAGATGGATTATGAGGTAAATCAGTCGGGGGTTTGTTGAGATATTGGGGTCTATGAGGGTATAAAAAAGTGAAACGATCAGATAAAATCAGGTGTAATATTAAAGGACACTTCGTTTTTTCTTTTAATAGACTTTTTAGATGTCAAAATTTAAGCAAATAAGTAAAAGTAAAATTTGGTGTGTAATTTGTAAACTATTTAGATTTTGTGAAATTATTATTTTTATTGTATATTATGTGACTTGCCTAGTGTAACACCCATTGTTACAAGGCCAAATAAATGAATATGAATATCAAATTATTTTTACAGGCTGTCATCTGCAATGCAGCTCCTGAGCCTAGGCCAACTTCGTGCGATGCTTCACCCTGGGATGATTCATCCTCTGAAGAAAAATCCTCGGAAGAAGAAAAACATCCGGGAGATTGTTAGTTCAATGACATCAAACTGCGTATTGAAAAACTAAAGTCGTTTTTTTTTTCGTGGATTAACTAAAACATTTTTTTAACTAATTGCCAACCTACCCCAACTACTTGATTAGTTAGTTTTTCAATTTGTGGCTCTCGTGAAAAATTCCAGTTTGCAGTCAGTAGTAATAATTTGATAATGATTATGATAATGATTCCAGGGCATTCCAAAGAGGGTGGAGATGATGACGAAAGTGATGAAGAATCCCACGATGATGAAAACGAGTGGTCTGGTGCCGTAAAACATACCCACGAAATTGCATGTAAGTAACAATTTCTACAAAAGATGGTTCAATACATTTTAGGGAGCACTGGTGCAGTGTAGAAGAAGCTAGTGATCACAACTTCGGCTTTAAGTTTGTGGTTCGAATACAACTTATAACTTAACTTATCATAATTAACAACTTATAGTCAACATAATTTTACATATGCAAGGACTTTTTTTTTATAATTTCAGCTTCTGCTTCATCCGCTGCTTCATCTGTTGCGTCCTCTGTAGGAAAGAGTGGTAAGTTTTTCTTTATCGATAGTATATCTATCTATTATTGTCAAAATGTACGTAGAGAATGTTATGTGTGTACGTGTGTAGTGTTCGTCGAAGGGAAAGGCAGCAGTCCAAATATAGTTAGCAAATTTTTTTTTTAAACTCTCCACGGGTTTACACATTAGTGTACTGATCATGTCTACACAGTTTCATAGAATTTGAAGAAATAATAGCCAAATTAAAATCAAACTTCGTTCACGTGGAATAGGGTGTAAGCGCCCTACCGGTACGATATAAACAACTTATAGTCAACATAATTTTACATATGCAAGGACTTTTTTTTTTATAATTTCAGCTTCTGCTTCATCCGCTGCTTCATCTGTTGCGTCCTCTGTAGGAAAGAGTGGTAAGTTTTTCTTTATCGATAGTATATCTATCTATTATTGTCAAAATGTACGTAGAGAATGTTATGTGTGCACGTATGTAGTGTTCGTCGAAGGGAAAGGCAGCAGTCCAAATATAGTTAGCAAATTTTTTTTTTAAACTCTCCACGGGTTTACACATTAGTGTACTGATCATGTCTACACAGTTTCATAGAATTTGAAGAAATAATAGCCAAATTAAAATCAAACTTCGTTCACGTGGAATAGGGTGTAAGCGCCCTACCGGTACGATATAAACAACTTATAGTCAACATAATTTTACATATGCAAGGACTTTTTTTTTATAATTTCAGCTTCTGCTTCATCCGCTGCTTCATCTGTTGCGTCCTCTGTAGGAAAGAGTGGTAAGTTTTTCTTTATCGATAGTATATCTATCTATTATTGTCAAAATGTACGTAGAGAATGTTATGTGTGTACGTGTGTAGTGTTCGTCGAAGGGAAAGGCAGCAGTCCAAATATAGTTAGCAAATTTTTTTTTAAACTCTCCACGGGTTTACACATTAGTGTACTGATCATGTCTATACAGTTTCATAGAATTTGAAGAAATAATAGCCAAATTAAAATCAAACTTCGTTCACGTGGAATAGGGTGTAAGCGCCCTACCGGTACGATATAAACAACTTATAGTCAACATAATTTTACATATGCAAGGACTTTTTTTTTATAATTTCAGCTTCTGCTTCATCCGCTGCTTCATCTGTTGCGTCCTCTGTAGGAAAGAGTGGTAAGTTTTTCTTTATCGATAGTATATCTATCTATTATTGTCAAAATGTACGTAGAGAATGTTATGTGTGTACGTGTGTAGTGTTCGTCGAAGGGAAAGGCAGCAGTCCAAATATAGTTAGCAAATTTTTTTTTTAAACTCTCCACGGGTTTACACATTAGTGTACTGATCATGTCTACACAGTTTCATAGAATTTGAAGAAATAATAGCCAAATTAAAATCAAACTTCGTTCACGTGGAATAGGGTGTAAGCGCCCTACCGGTACGATATAAACAACTTATAGTCAACATAATTTTACATATGCAAGGACTTTTTTTTTATAATTTCAGCTTCTGCTTCATCCGCTGCTTCATCTGTTGCGTCCTCTGGAGGACATAGTGGTAAGTTTTTCTTTATCGATAGTATATCTATGTATTATTGTCAAAATGTACATAGAGAATGTGTGTAGTGTTCGTCGAAGGGAAAGGCAGCAGTCCAGCAGTGGACTTCTACAGGCTGCTGATGATGATGATGATGATAGAAATGTAAATAGAAACAATCAATCCAATTTTAATGATTAATGACAAACTTTCCCTTTCACAAACTTTCCTTTTCCAAGTCACTTTCCCTGCTGAAAACACAGACGTACGTCTGTGTTTTCAGCAGGGAAAGTGACTGTACAGACAGAAAAAAAAACAAAATGTTCTAACGGAACCATTCTATTATTTATTGCCCGGACTTGTTAGGCAATAAACATTGTAAAAACATTTGTATCAACGCCACCATCTTTCGATATCATCTTCCGGCTTATTGTCGAAGCACTGGCGTTGTGGATCGGTTTCTTAGTAGTAAGAATCAATTTTTCTGTTAGAGGAAGGTCCCGAAAGGATTTGGTTGCTTCTATGTACGAAGACAATGTCTTGGCAGGGCATATTTGTTCCTTGTTTAAACAAACATTATTATATAGTATTGTGTATTGTTGTATTTTGTGTATTGTAAAAAACGGTATGATCAGATTAGGTGCTGATCGATTTGGAGCTAAGGTTTTTATTAAATCATTATGATTTATATTCTGGAATCATTTACTTTAATATGAGATTAAAGTATTAATGATAGCGACTGCCTTCGTTGTGCAATCGACAATACGAGGAGAGTAAACTTTTTAGTTAACATTTTTAGGGACTGACTTTCATTCGGATAGAAGTCTAAAAGACGGTCGTGTATCAAGGTTAGGATTACACGTCGTTTCGTATTTTAGGGAAACAAGACTTAGTTCTGTAAACTCCTTTCATAAATCGTATGAGTATCATCTTGGCTTATCTGTTTACCTAATATCATTGCAAGCGCTGAACGGAAAGTATTCAGCGTAGAATAACTAGCTCCGGATTCAAATTCGGTAACTAATAATGTCAATGATACTTGGAATATTACCTTCAAACAAGTTAATTTGGTGTGTTTTACAAAATTGCCACCATTTTTTGTAGACACAATTATATTGTTTCAGTGAACTTTTAGCTACAGATGAAATAAACATTTGAATTGCACTTTCTTATAACGATTGTCTTTAGTACGCCTGTTCAATAACAGCGACGACACCAGGGTTAGTGGCTTTCAAAGAAGGTGCAGAGTTCTGAAAGGTGATGAGAACAGTACAGGACTCGGCTCCATGTAGACTAGCCCAGGCTTTGATATAAATCTACGACCAATGGATAACATGGCTGGCTTGGCCAATAAGGTACAACCATTATTCAAGTAGCCCCATCGTTAATAATTTTTGTAAATACATATTTTACAAGTAGCTAAAAAGGAGTGAATGCGTAAATATGAAATTGATGTCAGTCGAGGGTGAACGCATCAATTCGAATGCGGAATGATTTCGCTTCCATGATACATACCTACTTATGACACTTAGCGTTCAGTCTAGTAGCGAACAAGTCGATTTGAGGGCTTTCACAAAATTCTAACAACCTTGTCGAAGCTTGATTGGGAAAGGCTCCGTTCCGTATCAACGTTACAAAAGTCTGGACTCTTGATCAGCTTCCATATTGTACTTAAGACTTGACATACGAAGCGAAAAATATTTAAGACTACGTTCCTCACACCGCCAGATTTTTCTGGTTGTATCATTTAAATGCGTACAGTGGCCGCCTCCATACCTATTTATATAGGGTATAGCAGTCGTGTTATCCATACGTAGCAAAACTTCTTAATTGTATGCATTTTTGGCAAAAGATTGTAACCCTATAAAAGCAGCTTTAAGTTCTAAAAGGTTGATATGAGTTTCTGCCTCGGCATGGCCCCAGAAAACCGTTATCTCTGTCTCCGTTACAAAATATGCCCTAGCCAGCTAAAGACGCATCCAAAAAAATTTCAATAACGTACCTACCGTTACCTATAGGATTATTTGAAATTAAAATATTATTTTTCCCCCAGGACAAGTCTGGCTTTAGGTAAGGCGATATGGTCATATCGCTGTCATGATTTTGTCGGAAGAATTTCGCAAGGCCAGAAATTTCTCTTTTTTAAGCCTTTTTGTGTATATATATATATATATATACCCATCAACAAAAAGACCGCAAGGCAAGCTAAACAAAGTAAACCGAAAAATTTAGCAAAACCTCGGTATAGTTAATGACTGTATTCAATGAATATGGTTTATTTAACTTAATTTTTTTTAACGTTCCTTAGTAGGTAAATTCAAGCTTATGTTACTTGAATCTAATTCAAACCCTAAAAACGTTAAAATTTGGCTAGGGTTACCTTTAATTTTGTTGATAACGAAATCCAATTTCGTATGTAAGCTTACAGTTTTCGTGACGCTGCTATATCAGTTGTTATAAGTGCTATTTGTGCATAAAATACCAAGTAAATAGATTACTAAAAGCAAGCCTTTAAAGATAAGAATTAGTTAATCAATTAATTAATTAATCACACGGTTTGAGTAGTTTTACCATCAGAAGCGTAAAAAATTCTTACTAGCCTCATGAATGGGAACTAATATGCTTTCTTTATGTCTATTGATGTCATAAAGCAGTATTTACTAATTAATTTAGTAACAGAGCCAATTTCTTCCATTTTAAAATGTTGAGTGTCGAAAAAACTTATTCAACATTATAAATAAATGTAAACGTGCCAATACTTTTAGGAGAAAGAAAAGTCTTGATCATCAATTTACATACTCATACAAACATTGGCATACTCTTACATTCTATATGACAGATCCAGAGGCCTGTAATTTTAATAAGGCTGAACTCAACCCAATTTTTCTAGCTAATAGGCGTAGCTCAGTACGGCTAACTTTGGATAAGCAGGCTCGAGATTTTAAAATGTGATTTTTAAATCCATTCACGTAACTTAGTATACAACTGGGTCCGCAGTAGGTAATATATTTCAAGTTATGAATAAAGTGACGCATCTACCAGCATTAAATATTACCTCAATTGGGACTTTCTGGTCCAAGTCCGTTTTGGACGCAGGCGGGGCTCAGTTCACGGCAGGTGGTGGTTTTCACCCCTGGTGGGATAGGTATCCTTGCTGGTATATGAGTACCCACCCTTGTTGAGACGGGTACCTCGTCTTCGACTCACCCGGTCTGAAAGTTCTGGGTCCTCCAGTTTCCCTGCTGCCTCAATGCAGATGGTATTGCGATGCTTGCGTTACGACATATAATTTGAAGGCCGGATTTTTCGGCTGTTTTTGAGGCCTTAATTTTTTCAATAATGTTGTTTACAAAAAGAAATTAATCTCTTTTAAAGTTGGCCACCGCCGTATTGAACTTCTTGCCAAGAAACGACATAACTAGTTTTCTTCTAGTTTTAGTATTTTCATGTAATGAAAATCTAGAAATATCAGACTCACTTCTGATAACTTCCTTAGAATTTTTACTTTGCCGAGCTCCTCGTCAATCAGTAATGTGGCCAGGGTGGTGAAGCCTGATATTACTGACACTAGCTGATTTCGAGACTTCTCCATCAGTTTGTCACGATTTCTTATGGTTTCATATAGGACCATAGAAATCTCTAAATAAAGCTATGATGCTTTCGCCAGACAAAAGTTTTCCGGTAACAAAGTCTTTTTATTATTGGTTCCTTGGTTTCCTTGGTCATACTTTCCACCAATATCCTACCCCATCGTTTGGCAATTTCCTCTTTGACGGCCGACCCCAAGACCCTTCTTCCCTATTGGATCTCCAATCGCTTTCAGCATGTCCGCGGGTAAGACTTCTTGTGGCGGCAGCGTCGCGCTCACACTAGGGACGGGGGGTCCTCGGTCTCAGGCAAGCCCGCAGTAGGCGTAGCATTTTTCGCATCTCGAAAAGTACTACTATGTATGTATATATGTATGAGTCGATAGGTACCACTATGTGGGATCGTACTCTATCATCACAATCTGATAAGTCTGACTGCGTCAATATGAGTCTGGTTTCCTGTGTTGGAGTCCGCGTACCTTATAGTAACGCTCGTACTCTGAAAGTTGCAAGGTACTTGGAAAGGAAACCAGAGTACACAAACTGCAGTCTGCAGTTGTTTTGTATTTTAACGTCATTGGTCGTCATCACGTGACGACACGAGACTAAGCGTTATCAGCCGTGATCACGTCACGGAGTATAACTCATAATAATGTAGGCGCGGCATGGAAGTGGCGGCTCAAAAACTTCTCGAGTCTTCATTGTTTCGAATCCCTATTTACCTAGCTAAATCGTAGAATGATTGCTATCAGTAGCTAGTTCTTCAAAAGAAACAAGATGGCAAAAATAAGAAAATGAGATAAAGTAAAATGAGGGTAGTCACAAAAAATACTGACTGTGAATACCTATCTGAACATTAAATGATAATGATATGCGACAACAATGTTTTTGTTGCTAGTACCTTTGATAAAAGTAAATTTTATTTGCGTCTATGATTTTTATTATTCAGTAGGCTGGTTACACACCTGCACGATTTACGGTGAACGATTTATAGAACAAAGAAAAAACACATGACTAACCTTCACCTTCCGTAGACGGTGATGAATCTCGTAAAAACCTTTCTAGGCGCCTTATCTTCTGCCTTAATTTCAAGTAATCACCACGTTTTCGTTTACCCATATTCTACGAACTTTAACTTTCTACAAACAGGCTTTAACCTAATTTCCGATGTTGCGATGTCCGCACATAAAAAAGGAATGAGCTTGAAGCGAGCCGGACGAGTAAGGTGTAGATATGATGACGTAGTAGCTAGCTAGTGTTGTGATTATGTTTTCTTTTTTATTTAGATCTACAGCTCTTAAATTTATGTGATGCCTAGTACATTGAGAAGTGAAACTACAAGGTGTTCTGATAAAATCTTGAGGATGTAACCGTCGTAGTACACATCAGTCGATTTGTTTGTTTGAATTGCCAGATACTAGCTATTACACTTCTTCACTTGGTCACTTAAAGATCAATCAACTACCTATTAAATATCAAAAATATAAAATCGTTGCGTGACTGATTGAATATCAACGCAACGCCATAAACGTGAGTCCTCGGGACCTGAAATTTGGAAGGTCCATATTTCTTTTGTTGTCAAGAGATAGGACTAAGAAAGGAATTTCCGAAATTCACCTCCTAAAGGGGTCTTGAAGTTTGTATGGAAAAAACTCGTATACTCCCAAACGTAAAATACATCATCAAAAACGGTTTTGCGGTTTTGGTTTATGCAAAACGATGAATGATGAATATTCATTATGACACTGTATTTCAAGACGATAACATGTTTGGACAATTTCAGTGTAACACAGTTTGGTTTATTTATTTATTATAACCAATCAGCTGTTCGCTTGCCTATTAGTGTACCCAAAACACTTGCAAAACTACCCCAACTACTTGATTAGTTAGTTTTTCAACTTATGGCACTCGTGAAAGATTCCAGTTAGAAGTCAGTGGTAATAATTTGATAATGATTATGATAATGATTTCAGGGCACTCCAACGAAGATGATGACGATAGTGATGAAGAATCCCACAGTGATGAAAGCGAATCGTCGGCCTGGTCTAGTGCCGAAGAAAATTCCTACGAAAGTGAATGTAAGCAACAATTTCTAGAAAAGATGGTTCAATTCATTTTAGGGAGCAATGGTGCAGTGTAGAAGAAGTGACCACAACTTCGACTTTAACACAATACACAATGGAGGGATTTGCCTTAATTTCCACGCTTGGCAGGTGGATTGGTGATCGCAGTATTGGTGTTATGTATGATGCTGCTGCCAAACGCCTGAGGCCCAATTCTCTAACTTAAAAATAGTTAAAATAGAGTTCAGATCATGTTTCGATCTTGTGTCGATGTCTTAAATTTTAGAAATGTTATTCTCTAAACGTAAAATACAACACTGTAATGTGATTATATCGAAATGTGACCGAAACTTGAACGATTCAAAGTTTTTTCGATAATTTTAGCATTGTAGATGGAGTCTCTCTTTACTCTTTCCAATTATATATATAACTATCCTACTCGAATGGTCGTCACCGTGAATTGAAAGTAGACTTAATTGTTATTTATAAGGGAGCAGAATATCAACTTTCTGTCAATTCATAATTCAGTCTCGATTCGGTTAACTTTCAGTGTAGTTTTAAAATAATTTAGAGAATTGTGCCTCTGATGTAATCCCTTAGTCGGCTTTTACGACATCTGCAGGAGGAGGGGTATATTCTTAGGCCGGACACACCACGGTGGGGACACACCATAGTGGGTAAGGTAACTTTACTTGTGCACGGAAATCATTTTTTTTTATATTTTCAGCTTCTGCTTGGTCTGCTGCTTCATCTTCTGCGTCTTCTGAAGAATATAGTGGTAAGTATATCTTCTTTTTTTGAAAGTATATCTATTGTTATTATTATTTTTGAAATTTTATGTAAAAATGTATTATTATCAAAAGGTGCGTAGTGAAATGCAATAAACCAATAGCGGCGATAAGCTCACCACAGAGGTCAACGAAAAAATATATAATATAGGAATAAAGAATTCTGTGATTGTGCTACCCACGGTGAAAAGAGGCCCTTTGAGGCTCTGCCTATTCCATTGGGGAAAAAGGCGTATGTTTATGTATGTATGGTATGTAGTGAGGTTTGTGAAGACATATCCGACCTGACTATGAAACCTTAATTCAAAATATTCTGGTGAGGAGGTCACCAGTAGCTAGCAAAAGGCCACCCACGGCCTTTGCCTTACAGATGATTTTGCACCCAAGCCATTTTGAACCTAATGATTAATCTCAAAAATATCAAAAATATCGCTCATTTTCGATATCAGTCACGTTATCACCTAAGAAATTAATTACCATTCAAAAATTATAACTATATTATTTATAATAAAATAAATTTAAAAAAACTCACTGCTATGTCCATCAGTGGACTTCAACAGACTGATGATGATGATGATGATCGAGATGATTTAAACACAAAATTGGTCCCAGACCATGGTATAGCCCACATGGAAGCTCATTTAGATCATAAAACATCATTAATAGTGTGTATATTTCAAAATTAATAACTATAATTTTTGTTTCAGCTACCTCAGCAGCAGCAGCAGCTGCTTCCTCTAGTAGTGGTCACATAATCCCTTGCAGACCTACTCCCTGCAAAACAACTTGCAAACCTACTTGCACAACCACTTGCAAACCTACTTGCAAAACTACTTGCAAACCAACTTGCAAAACTACCTGCAAACCTACTTGCAAAACTACTTGCAAAACTACTTGCAAACCTACTTGCAAAACTACTTGCAAACCTACTTGCAAAACTACTTGTAAACCAACTTGCAAAACTACTTGCAAACCTACTTGCAAAACTACTTGCAAACCTAAGCATTGCAAAACTACTTGCAAACCTAAGCATTGCAAAACAACTTGCAAACCAACTTGCAAAACAACTTGCAAACCAACTTGCAAAACTACTTGCAAACCAACGTGCAAAACTACTTGCAAACCAACGTGCAAAACAACTTGCAAACCTAAACATTGCCAAACAAAGAAATGTCATCGCGATGAGGATGATTAGAAACGTTTTATATTTTCTTCTGCCTATGGTCCTAACATCACCTATTCTGGGAAAGAAGAAAGAAATTAATTTCTACAAAATGTTTCGTTCAATTAAATAAAATACTTAATATTCTGAGATACTTTCACCCCATTTTGAAAAACTAAAATCTCGAAAATATTGTTTTTTTCCAAATTACTTAGAATTATTTTGTCTTAACGTCTTCATCACCATCATCAGCTAAAAGACGTTCAGTGCTGAAAATACGCCTCCCCTATACAATACCACGACGAATGATCTTGAGCCGCCTCCATCCACCGACTTCCTATAGCCGTTGCAACTACGTCCGTATCCTACAAGTAACTTAAAATTTATCAACTTAAATGGCAATGTACTAGCATTATGCATTTATGCCTATATCTTGTTACATCTATAGGTATATAAATACAGATAAGTTATTTTTTTAAGTATCGCATGTGCAAGTGTGGATGGGGGCGACTCAAGATCGTTTGTCGTGGAATTCTAGTGGGATTCCTATAATGTCCAGCAGTTGTCCCCTAGGCTGATGATGAAGATGATGAATGTTGCGGTATCGCACTTTTACTGTATTGTTATTCTTCTGATTTAATTAAAATATCTATATTATTAAAACATGGAAGTTTCATTTCACTACCTATGAATAATAGACAAAATTAGGCACTTCATGACCATGCCTATAAAGCTAGTAGTAGTGTAGTGGTTAGAGATATTGACTTTGTGACCCAGGGTCACTCCACCTCCCATTTTTCATTATTACCGATGACGTTGTGGCCTGCAAATGGTGTAAATTAACGTGGGATTAATATCCCACGTTAATTTACACAACATAATGACATGATTAATGACATGATGATCTTATGATGTATGATTTTAATGGTAATCCATTAAAATCATTTATAACCAGAGTGCATCTCGTGCAAATTCCAATAAGCTTAAACAAGGCTAGGATACATTGTTTTATGTCGGAGTTTCGGTGCCTAACCTTCCAATTCGATGGAACCCTTTTCATCAGAATTATTTGTTGAAATTTGCTTCATAGTCTCTTAACTATCTTATCGCCACCCGTGAAATACATATCATTGCGGTGGGCATTTGTAGTCTTCTTCAGTTTCACTTCACCAAATTATACTTTCTGAATACAAATGCTTAACTTGTTGCTAAACATACCAAAGTCGCTATAATATTGCCTATAACACTTGAGGAGTTCCCTCAATTACTCATGGATTCCATCATCATTACTGGATTTTGATAAAAATGGGACCTATCTGGAAGTATATTCTTTTAAAAATAATTTTCCAAATCAGTTTATAAATGACGGAGATATGACGTCAGAAAAAATAAAAACCAAAAAAATACAACCCAATTTTTTGAAGTCTGTTAAAGAAAACTATACATAGAACGTGAATTTTAAGTGATTGGTGTTCGTAGGCAGCACATATTAGTTTACGTTTAACTACGTACCTACCTACTTACTCAATAAATTGTATCTGTAGCTTCCCGAAAAAAATTTAGTATCACAGACTACATCCACACGCTCCGTCAGATTATACAGAAGACCGAAGATTATATTCAACCGCTATCTCTAGCGATTGTGAACGAACGAGAAAGTCTTCGATTCAATTGAGACATGGGGTGCCATTTTTAAATGTCATCAAGTGACTAAAAGTCAGCATAACATTTCATTTAAAAAACCGACTTCTGCTATTGTATCTTATTAAGTATGTGGATAATATCTAGATGGTGAAAAAAACTAGTATGGCGAAAGGATTCAATCAAGGCCATACATAAAATACGGCTCGAGCCGTAAAATATAGCGCATTTTGAACGCGGGTTATTACCATTAAAATCATTCATAGCCAGAGTGCATCCCATAACGATTCGAATAAGCCCAAACACGGCTATGGAAACATTGTTTTATGACGGAGTTCTGGTACCTTTCCTCCGGTTTCATCTTCAGATCATTGATATAATAATACAAAAAAAAATGAATTGAGAACCTCTTCTCAGAGAGGCTTCTCTTCTAGCGGACTAATGCTGATTGGACGATGTCTTGAGGCAACGACAGGCGTCTGCAGGCGAGGTGTGTGCACCCACGGCGTGTCGCCTGTAATTTTGCGTCTTGTCCTGTGAGAAATCAGGCCGTGGAGCCGCAGGTCACTTTATTGGTGCCAGATTGTGTATATCGGAAGTTAGATAGTATGAAGTTAGATTAGCGTTAGTTTTATTATCAAGACTTTGTTATTATTTTTATGGTTATAGATTTTAACATAACAAATTTTTAAATCCTTGTGAAGTGATTGTACAGCAAGGCCACTATGTCGATCCTTCTTCAGGAATAGAGCATGGGTCCTATCAAATTGAAGAAAAGGGATGACACATCAGAAAGATATTATTTCTCCGAAACTATCCATTTCTGCATTGGAGTATGTTTTCAGGCTTGCCATAACCACTATTTAGTATTGATTGGTGTAAAGTAATCGGGTAGAAGCTGCCCGTCCCCTGGTAACAATCCCTTACTAAGGCTTTTACTACATCTACGGGAGGAGAAAGAGGGATATATTCTTAGGCCAGATACATTTTAGCTTATTTATTTATTTATTTATTTCACAACAAAATCCACAGCTCTTAGAAATAAGATATTAAACCAATGTTCCAAACCGACAGCCAATAACGGATTTACATTATAATTAATAGAACAAACCGACAGTTATCAAGTAGACATTTAGTATAGGTATGTATATATAACATTTAGATGACTTCAGAGGCACGCCAGGCAAGTAGCCCGCCGAGATGCGAGAGATTGCGGGTTCGAATCCCGCTGCAAGACAAATATTTGTATGAAACCAAAAAACCCGTTCCGGGTCTGGATGCTCTGGCACCATAGTACCCACTCGCATAGTTCCTGAAAAAACCCACAACACAGGGAATCCCAGTGCGGGATCAGGACAACGTATGTGACTGCAGGGTAATATGTTACATTATGTCATACATTATCAATGTATAATTATATAAATATTTAATATTTATTTATTTATTTACACACCACTCATATATATATATTCACAACACTAGTACACATCATAAACACAAAAAATAATTAACAAATCATACATACATTATTTATTAATTCAAAATTTTACATACTTTATACTTCCTGCTACTGTTGAAAATATCTGCAGCACGAAAGTTCTTGTTATATTTTCTATGCATTCTACTAACAAGTGCGTTTTGAGCATATTTAGTACGAGAACGCGAAACTGCAAATAAGTTCGTGTGTCTTGTTCTAGTTCTTGGGCAGCAAAAGCATAAGGTTTTGGATATAAGTTCTGGACAGTCAATATACCCAATACATAAACCATGCAAAAACAACATATCCGCTAAACTACGACGATTCTCTAGGGTTGCAAGATGATGATGACTACAGGATTCCTCATAGTCGACAAAGCTTTTATAACAACGATAGTTTAAGTGCTTTACAAACTTATGCTGTATTCTCTCAACACTCTGAACATAAGTAGTATACTGAGGACACCAAATATTGCTACAGTATTCGAGAATGCTTCTGACATATGAGTAATATAAGATACGGAGACAACCCACATCAGAGAAGGGGCGACTAACTCTTAGGATAAACCCTAAACTTTTATATGCCTTACTTACAATAACATGACCAGAAGTTCTACATGATCAGAAAATAATAATTTGGCGTCCATCATTACACCTAAATCTCTGACTAACATCATTTTAACCAATGTAGCCCCATTAATCTTATACTCAAACTCAGATGGCATCCTTTTCCGAGTAAAGGACATATAATGACATTTACTAGAGTGTATACCGATACGATTATCTATATAGTAGCCACAAAGTCTATCCAGATCAGCTTGAAGCTTGGCACAGTCCGTGGAATTCTTAATTTTCATGTAAATCTTGGTATCATCAGCATACATGAGAAATCTTACATGAAGGAGACACCTACCAACGTCTTACAAGTACGATGCATACAAAAGAGGCCCCAAAATTGAACCTTGCGGAACACCAGATGGCACCTTCACGAAGTCAGAGCAAAAACCACCCACAACAAGAGCCTGAGATCGATTACGCAAGTAAGATTCAAACCATCTCAGCAAATTGCCACGAATACCGAGCTCAAAAAGTTTACGCAAAAGTATGACGTGATCTACACGGTCGAAGACTTTTTCAAAGTCCGTGTAGACCACATCCACCTGCGATCCTCCTTCCATGCCATCACACACATGCTCCAGAAACACACCCAAATTAGTTGCCGTCGAACGGCCCTTAACAAAACCATGCTGCTCAAAAGGAATAGAAGTTGAAATAATAGGATATATGTGACTGCGAACAACACGCTCAAACATTTCGCCGTCCCCGCAGAATAAACGGATAATTACAAAAACACAAATTTTCAGGAAAAATAAAAAACATGTTTTGGTTAATAACTTCGTAAATACTGAACGTAGCCAGATGATTGTTAGCTTAAAGCAATGCTTATTTTTATGCATTTGAAATGTTTTAATGACACACGCGTAAGATACGCCAAAATAGAGATATTTCAAAAACAAGAAGTTAGTCAAAATCAATCATCGTCCAAGTTGTATAATGTCGATTATCTTTTTATTCCATGTATTTTCTATCCAAATCCTAATATTGCACTACTCTCCTATCATTTTATTCTACGCTTTATTAGGGTGGAAGTGATAATGATAATAGTTTAATATAACCTTATTCTCGTGTATAATTGTCTAACTTTATTTGGTTAAGTGCTATTAAAGAAAACGATGGTAGTATTAATCAACTGATTATTTTATTCTTTATGAACATAATTATAATAAAGGTGGGTAATTAGTCTTCATCATCTTCCGTATCTTCACCATCATTGCCATCAGGGCTGACATGAGTCAGGGAATCGTAAAAAGCATGACAGAAGCTTGGAATAGTTATTTCCCAGGGGGAAATTAAATTGGTAGTTGTCTATGGCAATTTCTACTCAATGAAAAAGAAAAAGGCGTACAATAGTAGATTATGCACTAAGGGAATAAAGCAGTGTCTTATGTCGCGGGCGGCATATTGAACCCTGAGCGTAACGAGGGACTCTAAAGCGAGGGAGTTATATAGAGTCCTGAGTGAAGCGAGGGGTTCAAGCTGCCCAAGACGAAGACAGGCTTTATTCCAGAGGAGCATACTCTACTTTTCACACCTACTGCGAGGCAATAAAAGGCCAGGGCTCCATTAAATAAGTATCGTCTGTTTTGATAAACTCTGGGGTAGAATCATTATCGCTCGACATTTTTTGTTAACACTAATATTGTCACTGACATAATATTATATTACAAAAAAATTGCAATAAAATTCACTGAAAATCACAGCACCAAACATTTCTTTTGTTTCACATTCTTTAAAATCGCGCCTTTTTCTTTTTTTTTCGAGTTTTGCTATAGTGGCCAGTTCGATTTTCGAACAAACCTCTTTACAATGCCATATGGACATTTTTTTACTCAGAGTTTTCCATGAGTTTGCAACACGAATTTGACGTTCTAAATTCAAATCACTTTAATCCCTAGGGAGTTTCATACAACTTTATATCCCTAGAGAGACAATGCTGTACTTTACGTTGAGGTTGCATGATTTGTAATTGGACATTGTCGAGCAGGTGGTGTGAAAAAGATATTATTTAAGTCAGACGGTTTTTGGGGACAAATTAAAAGAGGAGTTCCTCTTTTATTTTGTACCATAGACAACTACCTATTTCATTTGCTCCTTGGAAATAACTATTCCAAGCTTCTATAATGCTTTTTACGAGTCTGACTCATTTCAGCCCTGATGGCAATGATGGTGAAGACACGGAAGATGATGAAGACTAATTACTCACCTTTATTATAATTATGTTCATAAAGAATAAAACAATTAGTAGATTAATACTACCATCGTTTTCTTTAAACAAAATAAGAGTAGTTCCTCTCTCCCTTGATGGTCTCTTACTTTTTCATTCGTTTTGCACTTTTCTAGTGCTGTATAAAAAGTTTGATGTGAAATGCTCAAAGTATTGATGAAAAAAGTTTTACACACTATTGTACTTTCTCAAAATCTACTGTGAAGAAGTATTTGATTGATTGAGTTCGGGTACGTTTTCGCTGTAAGGTGATTCGTTTAACATCTTCTGCTAATGTATTGTTTAAGATATATTGCCACTGTTGCTCGTGATCTCCTAATTTATAATATTGCTGCATTTTGCTACCTCTTTGTTCGTTAGTTATCTTTTCGCCACATTTCTTTGCGCACTTACAACTCAACTTTAAAACTTTTTTGTCACATGTCTTCTTTGTTCTGCACCCTAAATATGCTTTTCCTGATATTTTTTTAGTTTATTACTTTTAACGTCTTGTCTTTCTTAAATTTTGTTTTCGTTTTCTCGTATTATTTTTCTGAGTTGGTTTTATTTGAATCTGTTTCATTTTGGTCTTCTATTCTTACTATGTCAGCATCTTCCGTGGCTGGTAATTCAGCTGGTAATTGGATTAAATTTATTTGATTCTCATTGTGATTAGGGCTTGTTGTGTTGTTTGTGTTAGATTCTGATGATTAGATGTTATGCTCTCATTGCCAGTAATCGTCCTGTTCGACAGAATACTATCAGAAATATTCTCGGGTTGTAATGTTACGTCTAAATCAATTATTTCTAGAGACCCTGCCGACCGAGTTCCTTCTTGTTCGTATTTCTCTCTGTCGTCATCTTCGTCACTGTATGAGGTCGATGGCTGATGGAACATTTTGCTAAGGCTCCGTTTCGATAACGATTTTGTTTTATTATTGTTCGAGTTGGTGTCAAATCAAGGTTTATCTGTGCTTTAGGAGAGTGTAATACCTAATTTTATACCCTGATGTTTACGCAAAGACGCTTTATTGCACATTGATTCGTTTCTCAGTACTTAAATTAACTACCATTTTTGCGCCAATTCCAAGCGATTTTGTATCTGCTGTTTCAACTAATTACCGACAAATCTAAGCTAAAAAAGAGTATGGCAATATTATTTATGCTTAGGTGCGAAAGAGTCACTTTTACTACCAACACTTTATACAAAACGTGTGGACGAACTTTGACGAGAATAAAATGATAATTGCGATTATCATTATCTAGACGAATATTTTTTACGAGAACATAATTTAATGACTCTTTGTCATACTAACAGGTGTGAATACATTTTGATAATATTATAGTACAACTTTATTCTTGTAACTTCAGGCATGGGTAGAATTCTCGAATAATATTGTAATATTTTGTAATTCCGTGAATAATAGTATGACAGTTACGAAAAAAATTGAGCAGATGTATTGGCACCCTGAGATCTCAAATATGGCATAACACTAAAACTAAGATAATGGCAGTTATCCCTTTATTCTCCGGGGACGGCGATTTTACTAATTACATTAAGCAATGATATGGGACGGTAATTTTCAATAGGAATCTTTGAACCCTATTTATGCACCGGTACTATGTGAGCTTGTTTCCAGATGCTTGGGAAATATCCTACCTGAAGGCATTAAAAATTAACATGATTGGAATTGACAATGATTCTGCACATTTATTAAAAAAATATAGGTGGAATACTGTCACTACCCGCACCCTTTGCAACATCAAGATCCTTCATCACCTTTAGAATATCATTTTTATTTAAAGGAATTGAATGTAAGTATTATATCAAAATGAGAATCATCACCTAACAACCCAATACAGTACTGATCAACAGGCTTATTAAAATTACCTAAAAAGAATTCGTTGAAAGCTGAGCAAATATCAACTTGCTCATTAATTACATCATCAGCATAGGTCATCTGCTGTGGATAGGAAGAGCTACCTTTTCTTTTAGATTTAACGTAGGACCAGAAATATTTAGGATGAGACTTAATTTTCTCTTGAGAGTAATTTATATAAGCCCGATAACACTCTGTCTGGAGTAACTTTTGTTTAACCCTAAGCTCAGCAAAGTCAGCATAATCAACTGGATTATTGAATCTTCTCCAGTCATGATGTTTTTTTGATTTTTCCTTAATAACATGGATTAAAGCTCTGCTATACCAAACTGGGTAACTACGCGAACCATTACTACGAACAACAGGCACAAACGTTTCTATTACTTTATACAAGACCATGCAGAAATTATCAACTACTTGTTCAATATCGACGTTACCATCAATAAAAGACCAATCTTGTTTAGCAAGGGTCTCGTTAATATTACAATAATCCCCACACTTAAACTGATATACAGTACGCGGCCGAGGCTTCAGCGGCGGTATCAAAAAATCTGAGGCTATTATACGCAAGGATGGATGGGCAGGATCTTCCTTGACTAAGGAAGATGTCAACTTGCAGACAGACAGAGGGAAATCAGATAAAACTAAATCCAATATATTATTATATTTATTTGGAACCATATTATATTGCGATAGATCCAAGAACGAAAATAACGCAATGAGATCAGATGCCATGTTCTGTACCTCAACAAGCCCCTTCTTTAGTACTTTAGGCTCACCTGAAAACCAGGAAATACAGGGCAGATTGAAATCACCTACTATGATGAAATGAGCACCGCGAGATAAATTACCAACCATAGACATAACCTCTAAGAATATCTGTATACGTGATGAAAATTGAGTTAGGAGGTACATAAACTATAGCCACATGTAAATCCCGCTAAGAACCAAGACATTGTGCAGAGACAGTAACCCAAAGATACTCGAGATCTTGTCGCTCCCATTCAGATCTGACACGGACCTGTAATTGGGGACTAAATAATAACATTATGCCTCCTCCCAATGATCCCCGATCTCTACGTATAACATTATATTTATTTCCACAGAGCTCAGCATCTAATATTCCATCGCAAAGCCATGTTTCAGTGACCACTACCAAATCATAATCCAGTAGTAACAAATTTATAATATATCTATAAAAATCATTAGTCTTAGTCCGCAACCCACGGTCATTCTGATAAAAAATCCTCAACTTTTTACCATTATCATCCATTTCTAAAAAAACAACAAAAATCTTTACCATACATAAGAGTAATAATATTATGCCAAGCTCTAGAACAAGACGCAGCACAGGAGATAGAATAAAGAAATGTTTTAGTATTCAAAGTAATACTTTTTTTAAACAAAACAAATGTGTATACTACCATTACAGTGTGTAAATAACAATATACAAGTCGTGTGCAATTGCAATAGTAATACATTGTGCGCTTAGTGTTAAAAAGGCAATGTAAGTTTTTAGTGTAATAAGTTTAAGTTGAAACACATCAAAACAAATAACAGTAGGTCTTATAAATTCAAAATGCTTATAGTAATATACACTTGAGTATGAACAATTACAACCACAACTCAGACAATTTTGACTAAATCTGCCGATGAGATAATTCAAAGTAATACTTTTTTTAACCCTTTGTTTAAAAAAAGTATTACTTTGAATTATCTCATCGGAATTGATTATTGATTTGAATTGATGAGGATTTGAATTATTGTTTTTGAGAAGTCGTAATGCAGTAATGTAGTCGTATCCGAGCCGTAGGATTTTACGTAAATAAGTAATGTTCTCCGATTTCTTTGCATGTTTGCAGGGATGTGATTTAGATTTTTGTTGCAACGTCATAATATTGTGATTCTTGGAACAACTTCTAAGGCGTTCCAATATAAAGCAATAATAGTGGAGATAAATATTATTAAATTAACTATTTACATAAAAAAAAAACTTTTTGATTGGAAGTCAAATACATATATTAAATATAATAAATAAATAATTAATTACCCCATCAGTAAATTGAAATATAAAGAAATAATCATACTACACCAACAAAATGTTAATTCAATAAATTGTCAGATTCAAATCCAAAATGATGATTATTAGAAAAATGATTTATTAAGTGTCGAATAAAACATATAAATAAATATGCTGGACATTTTTCTTAGACAATTTTTGTAAACAAAGAAATGTCATGGGGTAATTAATTATTTACTTATTATTGGCATATGCCACTGTGTGTTTAAGTGTCATGTATGTGTATCATATGTATATATACACATAAATGATACACATACATGACACTTATACACTCAGTGACATTTCTTTGTTTACAAAAATTGTCTAAGATTAAAAATCAGAGTACAGGTTTACGAGAACCGGGGTTTTATTTTATTTTAATTATAAATACCACCTCTAAAAGGTTTTACATAGTAATTTCTAAAAAAAGTTGATTTTATGAATACTTTTTTATTAATCAAAAATTTATACATAATTTTTCTTTTTTAAAAAATACCACACTAGACAAAAATAAAATGTTTCCGATCGCACAATGTTGAAAATCTAGAAAAAACGCAGAGTAACAAAGGGGTTTTCTTTGTTTTGCAAGTAGTCGGGGTAGTTTACCACCACGTATTTTTGCAAGGGGTAGGTTTGCAAGTAGATTTGCAAGTAGTTGTGCAAGGAGTGGTTTTGCAATGGGTAGGTTTGCAAGTAGTTTTGCAATGGGTAGTTTTGCAAGTAGGTTTGCAAGTGGTTGTGCAAGGAGTGGTTTTGCAATGGGAAGGTTTGCAAGTAGTTTTGCAATGGGTAGGTTTGCAAGTAGTTTTGCAATGGGTAGTTTTGCAAGTAGGTTTGCAAGTTGTTGTGCAAGGAGTGGTTTTGCAATGAGTAGGTTTGCAAGTAGTTTTGCAATGGGTAGGTTTGCAAGTAGTTTTGCAATGGGTAGGTTTGCAAGTAGTTTTGCAATGAGTAGGTTTGCAAGTAGTTTTGCAATGAGTAGGTTTGCAAGTGGTTGTGCAAGGAGTGGTTTTGCAATGGGAAGGTTTGCAAGTAGTTTTGCAATGGGTAGTTTTGCAAGTAGGTTTGCAAGTTGTTGTGCAAGGAGTGGTTTTGCAATGAGTAGGTTTGCAAGTAGTTTTGCAATGGGTAGGTTTGCAAGTAGTTTTGCAATGGGTAGGTTTGCAAGTAGTTTTGCAATGTGTAGGTTTGCAAGTAGTTTTGCAATGGGTAGTTTTGCAAGTAGGTTTGCAAGTTGTTGTGCAAGGAGTAGATTTGCAATGGGTAGGTGTGCAAGTAGTTTTGCAATGCGTAGGTTTGCAAGTAGTTTTACAATGCGTAGGTTTGCAAGTAGTTTTGCAAGGGGTAGGTGTGCAAGTAGTTTTGCAATGCGTCGGCTTGCAAGTAGTTTTGCAAGGCGTAGGTTTACACCAGCTACCACTGGAGGCAACGGCTACTGCTGAGGCAGCTGAAATAAATAAATTACAGGTTTATCGAATGTAATTTTTGAGTACAACAAAAATTACATTAAGGGGCTAGTCTGCGAAAACGCTTGAAAAGTAGTGTTTCAAAAGCCAAGGATTCCCTGATTTTTTAGCTTTATTCTTAAACAATATTTTAATCAATTTAAAGCACACTTCAGGTCGAATAAAAGTCTTTTTCTAAAGGGCTTTTTCTAATTTGAACTCTAGATTTTATGTATATTGAAATAACATCTATACCCCTTTTCACTTAATTGACCAAAATAGGGGTGATAGACAAGACATGACTCTGCCAATATCTACGGTATTACAGCTATTTCTGAGAATTAACACACCATTATTATTAGGTTTATAAACTTAGTTTTAAAAGTACGTGACACTTTTAATCATTTTTGTCAAAAAAAAATGAAAACACACAAAATACATCTTCTTAAAAAATAAAGCTAAATCTGGAGACCAAACACACATGTTTTAATTTAATAAAATTTGAATTATGCGCCAGTTTGATAACGTTGCACCTTAACAAGCATGATATCACAATAAGCATGAAGATTGTTATTACTTATAATAATAATAATAATAATAATAATAGTCATTTATTTCAGGCTACATGGGAATTGTACATTAAATTATACCTAAACAATAAGCCCATAGAAATATATACTTTAAAATAATAATAGGTTATAATAATATTTACTAAAACACATAGGTAACACAAGATAAGTACTTACATTAAAAAATATTAAATAAAATACCTAGGTATTATTTTTGGTTCTCGCGCTGGTGCACAGAGATCCAAAACCTGTACATAGGGCTATATAGGCCTTCAGACATACATTGCAAAATGCCGTTTTTGGAATTTCTGAGCCCACCCCAAAAAGACGCTATTCGTGCTCTTATGATCGAGAAGAAATCCGGAACCCGTGCATCAGCGAACATGCCCGACGCATAATGAAGTGTAATAATGAAGTGTACACCCGCGGCTTCGTTTAAGTTATACCAGGATAAAAATTACCCTATTTAGTTCAGGTCATAATTTATCTGTGTATGTCTGAAAGCCATTAGTGTATGTACTAAATTTCATCAAAATCGGCTTAATCGTTACAACGTTCTTGAGAAACAAACAACAATTTAAAATTTCTTTTTTATGAATAAGAAGGATCTTACAGGTTCATAATTATAAAATTATAAATTTATAAAAGCCTCTGTGAGGTGTCCCGTTTCACCAAACTAAATCATTCACTATCTGTCCTAAGGCCCCGTTTCATTAGCATACCTTAAGATGGTCACTAATAAAAAAGCAGAATTACCAAGAAAATAAAGAAAAAGTGGAAGGTCCTAACCGTACCTAAATCTTTGGGGTCTATGTCCAGTTGTGGACTTCTTTAAGCTGATGATGACTGACGTAAGACTATTGTTAACAATACTTCTCTTCTCTTCAACGACCTTTAGAAGTCCACTGCTGGACGAGGCCTCCCCCCTAGAATGCAGTGGGGGTATTGGCATAATCACAACGCTTGGCAGGCGGATTAGTGATCGCAGTATTGGTGTTGAGTACTCAGGTAGATGCTACTGCGCATACCCTGGCGTAATCCCTAAGTCGGCTTTTACGATCTCCATGGGAGGAGGAGGGGTCTATACCCAGATGGTCTAGGGGCCAGACACACCATGGTACCAAAAACTAAAATACTTAAGTACTAACCTGCATTTCCAAAAGAGGAGGCTGAAGCTGCTGCAGCAGCTGAAATAAAAAAAGAACATTTTATCCATTTCACAAGTAAAAGACTGTCCACACCCATCTGGGACGTGACCAGCAGGGCTATTCTCTATCTCGTGACAGGTTTGCAATAGGCGTAAATTTGTGCAATCAGGGCTGTCAAACATCGCTTTTCTCACATAAAAGTTACCGTTTGACAGCCCTGATTGCACAATTTTTGCCTGTTGCAAACCTGTCGAAAGATAGAGAATAGCCTTGCGGGTTTGTTCTGTCAGAAGAACAATAAGATTTTTGTTGAAAATGTATTTTTCAAAATTAGCAATTTTTCAATTTATTAAATTAGTGATTGGAACCGAGAACCTTAACACTAGGCTAACTATTAATCATCGGGGAGTTCCATTTTCCACCTTTCGTCTTCATCATCAGATCTGAGGCCTAATTCTCTAAACTATTTTAAACCTTCATTCAAAGTTAACCGAATCGAGACTGAATGGTGAATTGACAGAAAGTTGGTATTATGCTCCCTCATATAATAACAATTTAGAATTTTTCGAAAGAAGATTTCGATTCAAGGTGAATACCATTAGAGTGGGTTACCTATAATATAATCATTGGAAAGAGTAAAGAGAGACTCTTTTTACTCTTTCCAAGCTAAAATTATGGAATAAACTTTGAATCATTCAAGTTTTGATTTTCGATTTTGAGATTCGAACATTTCGATTTAATCACACTATCGTGTAATATTTTAAGTTAGAAGAAAAGGTACCATTTCATCTCCATCATCGATCAATGATCAACCAGATCGTCAACACTAAAATCGGAACGTGATCCTTACGTTATTTTGACTAATTTTTATTACGGATCTCACTTACACCAGGACAGGTATGAAAAATTACAGCTCAATCGATTGAGGCTTTTTACAGCGGAAATAAAACCTGTGACCTCAGGATTGGAAGTCTTGGTCAAATCAAATCAAAAGAATTGTATTCATTGATATCACAAGAATCATTTTGAATCGTCTTAAGTATATATTAAAATGATCCAACGCGATCAAGCCTAGAAGAATCAGTCAGTAGCAACTACACCAACAGTGCTCCTTAACGTATACCACTTTAATAAAACTCTTTACTTACATCTACCTCCATTAGCACCTGCCGAGGCTAGTGCCCAAGCTGATGATCCCCTTCTTTCATAGCCAGGCTCATGACCTTCATCGTCGCCATCTGCGTCAGTCATAATTATCATGATAATGTTCCCCAGAGTGACCTCTTACAAAATATTTCGATCAAAATTATAGGTAAAATGTATTCTATACTCAAATACTAGGTACCTTATATGTATAGTGGTCCTAGCCATTCAGTTCAAAAACGAATCAGTACAAAATATACTGGCAGCAGCCGGCAACGTTTGGCAGCGACTTCGCCTTTTCACCAGTCGCTCGGCCGCGCGTCAAGCGATACTTTGCATTTTAGTAATTCAGATAAGGTCCAGCATTACCGAGTCCTATCGGACTCCTTACAAGCCTACGCAAAATTTGCACGGCTTTTTTTTGCTTATGACCCATATGCGCCAAGAAAGAGTATCCAACCTTCCATTCTCTCCTTTAACCTCCTACCACTCACCGCAAGCAAGTGAGCCTCTTACGGGGCTCTACGAACTTGCTGCTCTGCTGGCCGCTGCCATCTCGGTGTGAAGTGCTAACACTTACAATGTTTCCACTACGAAATCAGAACATACTTTAGTCTTTCTAGTTCACTGCTGTGGACGAGGCCTGTCCCACGGTATGCTATAGGGGGATTTGTCATAATCACCACGCTTGGCAGACGGATTGGTGATCGCAGTATTGGTGTTGAATGCTCAGGCAGATGCTGCTGCCCATCCCCTGGTGTAATACCTTAGTCGGCTTTTACGACATCCATGGGAGGAGACGGAGGGGTCTATTTTTGGCCGGTCGTAGCACGGCATAACTATATACAGATTGTAAAACTGTGACTGTGAAAGTATGTTCAGTTTTCTTACAAGATTATAAACTAGTGGTTCGCCCCGAACTGAGACCTCGCGATAACACCTTTATCAGCCCGACTACTTAACTAAGTAATTCCCATGTTTTCTATTATTATTTTTGAAAATTTTCCCCTCGAGTTCGACCAGTACAGTACAGGATCTACCAGTAACTACTCTAATTTACTACACATCATCGAAATAACCTTAATAATAGGGCTAAGCAACGGGGCGTAGTTATACTACATACCTGTTAGTACCTATATCAAGTACCTGACGAATTAATTGATAACGTCCTTTTGATGAAAACTATAGAACTCCAACGTCATTCAAATTCTTAGAAATGGGAGGTGAACAATGGATGTTATATTGGTTTCGTTTTATGGAGTACATGTTTCTAAATTCTTAAATTTCAGACTTTTCCCTGTAGTTGTGATACAAAATCCACAAGCATACCAAATTTCAGCATTGTGGGATTGCTGGAAGTACCCTAGAATTTTGGGTTTTTACGTTTTTTATTTTACCTAATATCTCGAAAACTACTAAGGCTTATGTAAGTATGTTTGTCCGATGAAAACTTCCAAACCGTTTATCCGATCTTCATGAAATTTGGTATAGGGTTAGATAGTATTGGTACAATTTGTAGGTAAGGTTATGAGCTATATCGGTCAAGGGGTTGCTGAGATATTGGGGTCCAAGAGGGGATAAAAAAAATAAAAGTGAGACAGTCAGATCAAGTGGGGTGTTTAATGAAAGCGCTTTGGGTGGACATTTCATAACTGTTTTTAATAAGTTTTTAGACTAAGTAGTTTCTGAGATATTAGGGAAAATAAAAAGCGTAAAAATCAATACTTCTAGCAATCCCACAATGCTGAAATTTGGTATGATTGTGGCTTTTGTGTTACAACTACAGGGAAAAGTCTGAAATTGAAGAATTTCGAGACATGTACCCTATTAAACAATAACCAATATAACATCCGTTGTTGACCTCCTATTTCTAGGAATTTGAATGACGTTAGAGTTCTATGATTTCGTCAAAAGGACGATACCAATTAATTCGTCAGGTAGGTACCTACTTGATATACTATCAGGTATGTAGTATGAACGCCCAAACATATATGTAGTACAGGTATGTAGTATGGTTTGTATGTTGCTTAGTCCTATTCAGAGGTTATTTCGATGATGTGTAGGAAATTACCCCGAGGTGAAAATTTGATATATCAGTAAATGTTTTTAGAAATCGGTTAAATACAACAACTACTGCGGTCTGTCACGGCAGTCACAGTAGATAAATTGACTCGGTAGTTTTAGATTTCTGATGGATCATCCATACAAACATGCTTACATAGCCGTTGAATACTTAATAACCCTTTCTTCCCTACTTAAGTAGTCAGACTGATAAAGGTGTCATCGCGAGGTCTCAGTTTGGGGCGAACCACTAGTTAGGGTAGTTATATAGTTATCCAAGTCCTCGAGGTAATGCTTCCGATGTTTTTTGTTCTGCCTTTTTACTACCTATGCGCCCGATCGGGTTCCGTTTTTCCGCCTCAACTCAAACCGCTGAGCGCCCGATCGGGTCCCCAGTACTCTGTGTCGAATACCATGGAATATCTACCAGAATACTGCCCTAAACGACCTGATTCTTGTACTGAACGAACAAGAGTGAACATCCGGTTCTAGTCAAGTAAACTTTCATTTCCGGCAATTTGAAGAAAAATTTAAATAAATATATTTCGATCGCCATTTTTTTTGCCGCGAACTTGTCGTGCCTTGTGGTGTGTTCCGAGTGAAAATATTGTTTTTTGGTGGTTTTGTGGTAAAAGTGTTGCTTAGATTGCTAGAATAATGTTATTGAAGATATAGAGAATGTGCAAACAGCCAGTTATTGTAGAAATGTGGTTTGTGAATATGTGTATTGTGAGCTGAAACTCAGGTCTTCGTTTTGGCAGGCGCGTTGACAGGGTGTCACAAATTGGTGTTTTTTTACACTAAAACAACGTGAAGGTTAGTAAAATGTTATCTAACTAAATAGTTTGATATATATCTAGACTAGGTAACGTTAGATATCTATGGAAAAAGAATAAATAGTACAAATAAATAATTCGCAAAAATATCTTTTCACTGTGTTGTCGGCCATTGACCTTGACCTCGATTTTATTTTCCAAATATCTTATTATTTTCGCTTTAGCGAGTGAAACCAACTAATAATTCTGATAAAACATTTATTATAGTTCACAATAAAGATAATACAGTGAAATAATAATAAACTTTCAAATATTGGTAAAATAAATTGTAATAGGGGGGTTTCCGTTACCTATCGTTTATTTTACAATAAGAATGTAGGAAATTCTAAATAGATTAGAACTTGTGAATACAAAATTCGTATAGGAAAATTCATCACCTTTCTTGTAAAACTATCAGTTTTATGATTGCTTTAGTAGTTAGGCCACAAATAATTATTTATTGAATTATATAGTTAACGGCCATCTTTTCGCATAACCCCGCGAGCCAACGGGTTTTCGCGTTTCGCGATTCGCGCGATACAAAGGGAGAAATTTGGTTTAATTCGACTTACAATTGGGAGATCCGTCCCAGAAAGTTGGTTTGGGATTAGGTTTTGCAAAGCAGACAAGCTGTAAATAATAATACATTTTTTAAATAAATACTGTAATCAATTTTATTTTGGTGTCCTTGAGACGAGTCTGGATCGAGAATGGACAAAAGTTTAGCATCATCAAAATTCATTTAGCCAATAGACGTCCACTGCTAGCCAAAGGCATCTCCAAAATACCACGACGAACGGTATTGTGCCGCCTCCATCAACCGACTTTCTACGACCTTTAAAAAGTCAGTCAGTCCAACAAGTGGCGGTCTTAAACAACTGGTTCGTGGTCACCAATTCAAGAGAACTTCAGGGCGATTTTAAAACGTCGGAAACGTTTCCGATCGTATTCGTTAGTTTTTCATTACGTAAGTAACAAAAACAATTTTCTAAAAATTTCTTACGTTTCCGATCCGAAACATTTCCGACGTTTTAGAATCACCTGCTGGAGGAAAAAAATCTCGTAATTTAACACTTCTCATCAAAAAAATCGAAACAGTTCTCAAGTTTATGTGTTTAATGGATTATTAGAAAAATATTGTCATATCAGTAGGTAGTACAAGGTTAAGAACTGCCAGCAAATATAATATTAGTTTTTTTTATAGTAATAATACTCTTATTTGGTTATTTGTCGCTATAAGAATTCATCAGAACGAAATACCACGCTATGTATTTTCTAGAGCTTTTTTAGTTGTTTTATCATAAAACTTACCACGCAACATAGTAGAGGGAATATTAGCTTCATTATACCTTTTTTTACAGGTCTTACTGCACTAACTGTAGCTACTGATTAGACTTGCAAGCCCTTTTTATACAGGTTGCATTGACGTCAGTTGTTTTGTTTCAATATATTTCAATCAATCAGGTGTTAAAATGTATGCTTACTATTCATATTATAATGTTGTTATTCTCACTTTCTTATAAAAGCCGCTATGTGTGTTAATTGTCATTCAATTTAAATGAGTTTATTACATTTTGACCGCATAAAGCTAAGATTCGTCACACCTAGCAACAATCCTATTAGAATTATAAATGCGAAAGTTTTGAAATCAGTTTCTAAATCACTCGGTATCAGTTGAATCGATTCTATCATCATCATCATCATCATCAGCGTATAGAACTTATTTGCTGGTTATAATAATAATACTACCGCAGGCCACGCTTGGGCGAGCGTTCGGTGAGTGTCGTCACTGCGGAGCCCCATTACTCCCTGGGGTCAACAGATACCCCTGACCCACAGCTTGCCTTAGCCGGCTGGCCGAGGGTGGAGATGCAAGAGTGAAACCTATGCTCCAAGGGTGGATGTGTTAAAGGCATAAAGCCGGGAGTAGCGCTTAGTGTAAAGGCGCAGACCCACCGCGGCGCACGGAAAGGCTACGCACGTGTGCTAAGCTTTGCTTTGCAAGAAAATGTATGTGATCGTGTCCACTGCAACCCACGGACACGCTACGCATCAATTGACGTCATTGATACATGCGTGCCTTGGTCGAATAGGCGCTTACATAGCTCAACGCTGTCAAACGCCATGCACGCTGTGCATGCGGGTACACGGCTACCTAGCACTGTACATAGTCGTGAGTTAGTATTCAAGTATAGTGTGTACTGCAGTGGAAACGCAGACCCACGTTGTCGAACAAATAAATCCACGTAGCTAAAATACGCCGCGTGCTCATGCACAGCATGTGCCGCGGTGGGGCTGCGCCTTAACTGCAGCACACCTTTCAACACCCACGCTGACGTTGGCACTTAGTTAGACGTATGCGTAACCCGGTGAGACAGGGGTCCACGCGCGTCTCTACGGCACCGCGGCGTAGAGACACGCGTGTCTACGTTACGTGCTGCATACGCAACCGGTGTGCTTTGCGCCTTAAAGGTCCGTTTGAAAAGAAATGTCGTGAAATAATAATGATATCTTTATTTCAGGCTTCTGTAGAAATGTACAAAACCAAATTAAAAATAATAAATCATAATAATAATGTATTCTTACAAATTTCATTAGAATTTATTAAAAAAAGAGCATACAATGCACCATAACAAATTAATACTACTAACAATGACTTTTAACTAAAAACAATAACCGCAGAGTTAATTTAATTACAATACTAGTTCAAGGCTAACAAATCCTAGCACCCGATGACAACCGTCGCGTCCGAAAGCCGAAGAGAAAGTGAGCCCGTCCTTTTTTTTCTGAAGGACAAAATCCAGTTGGCCTCAGATGGCCGATGCTGCGTTACCGGACTTTTGGTGAGCGCGGAAGGCGCTCAACCGTTAAAATTAGGTTGGGGCAACTAGCGCAAGGGCACCACTTAGGTACGGACCTTGGCTTGGGCCGTTGCCAGATTGGGAGGAATAAAAAAACGCCCCGGAACATGCTTGTAACGGTTTAGGCGTGTGGTACTGAAGGTGCTGGACATTTCAGGCCTCCCCCATAGAATGCTTCGATGTATGGTCTTGAGCCACCTTCAT
Source organism: Epirrita christyi (assembly GCA_951392215.1). Classification (NCBI taxonomy): domain Eukaryota; kingdom Metazoa; phylum Arthropoda; class Insecta; order Lepidoptera; family Geometridae; genus Epirrita; species Epirrita christyi. The sequence goes on along the minus strand of OX595843.1, from coordinate 13,227,154 downwards.
CCACCAACATTCAGAGACCAATTTCACGGGTACATCTAGTGGGGTGCAGTCTTCTTACACTTCTTAGTGCACAAAAAGAATACCCTCCAAATTTCAGGTAGCTAAGCCAGGGTTTAGGTTATACGTTGATAGTCTGTCAGTTAGTCACTCAACAATTTTATATTTGTTACTAAAACAATCTTAGCTATTATTTTAGTAAAAATCATACTTACCACCACCTACTAGTTAACAACAGTTATTTTATTTTACTTTTAGGGTTCCCGTGGTTTCATTTGTGCTCCGGTTAAGATCAATAATTTATCACGTTGTAGGTAGGTGCTATTATCTCCTAAAGTACTTATTAAAAAAAGTGGTTTCAACAAGTCTTATTACCTGATAAAACCTATCTAATAACCTTTCTTGGCACATAATTATTCCAACACTTTATACATACTCTTTCCGTCACGAGCCCAAGCGCGCACTGGCGGCCTGGCCGCGGCGGCCACCAAAATGTATGCATCATTGTATCTTTAGTGCACGCACTTGGTCGCAAGCGGCTGATGATACAATGCATACATTTCGGTGGCCGCTGCGGCCTGGCCGCCATTGCGCGCTTGGGCTAAAACATGTCATAATTTTATTAAACACTAGCGGTAGCCTGCGGATTCACCCAAGTAATTTTCCTGAGTGTACTCAATTACGAGATAATAACTTTGTTATAAAACAGGTTTTGATCTATATTGATACCTTCAAAATGTTTTCGGCTGCGTTGCTGGAAAGGTCGACAAACATACAAACAAAATGAATAAATATAGGTACAGAATAATAACGTTTTACTTTTGTTTATTTGTTTTGTATGAAACGATTAAGCAATAAGTAGGTAGGTACATTATTACATCTGTCTTATTGAAAATAATAGAATAAGGCAAATAAAATATATCGTCAAATGCAGGTATAAAATGAGGTTGTAGGTAATAATTTTATCTTCATTGGAGATGATTGTGTCGTTAGTTGAAGTTAAAATAAAAATACTTTGTAAAAATGAAGCTGATTTACCTTCTTATACTCTGTTTTACGGTAAGTATTGTAATATAACTGTAAAAATAATAATCTATTTACATTAGGTTTTTAGTCTTTTGGCCCACCAATTACAGTAGCAAATGGCAATGGGGAACGCCACAATGTAGATCATTTTGGCAGCGAAAATGTAAAAATCTTTATAAACTTAGAAGGGGAAATATTCAGGTCAAGAACATATATAAACAGATATAAATATTTTATTGATAATTTGTTAATTATACGTCACGTTTTTACATTGTAAATCATAAATTAAAAATTGTAAACTATCATAATTGTATTCATTGTGTGTCCTCTTTGTGTTCATGGAATTCGTCAAAACTGTAGAACACGTTTTCGATAAGCCAGTTTTTTAGCTTTAGTTTAAAATTAGACAAGCTCGATGCGTCCTTTACTTTTTTAGGCAGTGCATTGTACACAGCCGGGCCCATCACATGCGGCAGCGTTTTTGACCTAAGTTTCCCCTGTTCGAGTTTCATAAGATTTAGATAGCGCTAAGGCTGCCAAAATGATCCCTGTGGGGTTCAGACACCCATTTACGGGTCGGGAACTGGTAGGAAATCAGAACAAACAAACGGATCGTAATAAATTACATGCGACATACCCACACGGACCGAACGTTGCCCAAGCAATGTCACTCCACCGGGCGGGCGCCTCGATCGCAATTGCTTTATTTCAAAGGCAGAATACCACAATCCCCATTGCCATTTGCTACTGTAATTGGAGGGCAGGTTAGCTGCAGTTAAGAGGCCATAGTCTTGAGTTTTTTGTGTTGTGTAACACGGAATTTTGCAGCCAACTGGAGTGACCACTTGCCACGTCTATATTCCTGCGACTGCGCAACCCACGGTGAAAAGAGGCTATTTGATGCTCTGCCTACCCGTTCAGGAAAAAAGGCGTGTTTTTAGTATAATGTGAAATTGAATAAACGGTTTGATAGATATTTTCAGACATACATACATACAAACGCGGATTCACCCAAGTTGACTCGGAAAACTCGCTCCGCTCTTTCAATCAACTACAGTCCCACTCGTACAATTTGACATCTCGATAGACTTCGTTTGTGAGTGACTGTCTCTTATTTTACCTCACTTGCAATCGTATTTCTGTTTCGAAAAGACGAACTTTGCCGAGGCGCATAATAATATCTTCGTAATAGGTACGTTTTTAGTAGTTAGTAATCCTATACTATTAGTCGAGAAATATATATGTGTATTTGTTTTGAGATCTCAAAAACGATCTAATGATTTCGATGAAATTTGTTATAAGGGGGTTTTTGGGTGCAAAAAATCTATCTATATATATCTGGAAATACACGTTTTTCCGAGTTTTCCGAGCAAAGCCCGGTACTTAGTCCATTAAATTTCTAAAATTTCTCGATAATTTATAATTATATTGTAAAGACACTAATGGTCCTTTTGCAAAAAACATATTCTGACCAAAATAGACTATCCGTTAGGTACCCGCAATATAAAGCGCCATGTTCATAAAACATCTGACATGTGCTTAGCATAGTATTTGCGCGGCAAACTAAACCCTATCACCACACAGGTTATTTCAGCATCGGTTGCAAGGTTTTTTCACCATACCTCAACGCGCAGTGACTAAGAAAAAACCAGTGATACTTATACGACGTCCGTATGTATTGGCATTGATATCTGCCACACCGAATACATAGATACTACGTAATTTTTATTATTATTTACAGATTGTAATCTCCTATGCGGCGCCTGATCCCAGGCCATCATGGGATTTTTATTCACCAATAGAGAAAGGTCAGTAAGTAATTAAAGCACTCTTCTTTGAATTTACTGGAGTATGTAAATGTGTGTTAGGTAAAATCTTGCAAGCCGATTTTAGCTCAGTTGTCATTATCAGACGCAGTTGAAATTTTGCTGATGATAATTCAATCTAATTCTAATTCCAAATGGGGAGATTTTAGATCTGCACTGACTTCCCGCATTGGGGTGTATTGTGCATTGTGCATTGTCCCACTGCTAACCATAGCCCAGCCAGCCCAACTCCTTAAAATAACGGAGAATGACTCTGGGTTGATGGCAGCACTGTTCCAGTGTCCCCGAGTGAGAAATGGAAGAAGTCAAACTGGACTCTATCAGCTCCTGGAGTCCGGTTTTTTTCCTGTCCTGGCTTAATTTGTGGCCGTGCAGTCCAATATCACATGCTCCACTGTCTCCTCGTCCTGAAGACAGCCGCGACATAGCCCCACTGTCCGTAGCCCCTGTCTTCAACAGATGGTGGTTAAGATCACAGTGTCCCGTGATGATGCCCACCATCATCCGTAGGTCTTCGCGTTTCATCTTTAACAATGTGTTTGTTATCCTTTTGTTTTTAGCTAGAAGTTTTTTTGCTGATGATGATGGAAAGGCCGACAAAATGAAGAAGCTAGTTTTGAAAAATATTTTTTTCATCAAAGAACTTTTTCATTTTGCCATATTTATGATATTGAATATTTATATCTTTATGATACTATGTGATGAAATTAAACAGGAATTATCTAACTAATATTTACATTACAACAATTATTTTATTCATCCTACAATTTATCAGCCATAAATTAATCTAAATATTTTTTTTGAAGAGCATAGATTTAAACTTGTTATAATAGAATTCCTTTATTTCTGATTTTAGTTCCTCTGGTATTTTATTGAAATCTTTATTTAAATTTCAAATTTGGTAATGTTGCCACTGTTTTCAAGTTTGTTAGAAAGTTTGTAACATCAGTTTTTTTGTGCCTATATGTAGTTAACATTCAGTTCTGTGTTCAATTTAAGTATCCCTACCCCAACTACTTGCAAAACAAAGTACTTAATCTCACAGAGATCCCACCTCTTTGGCAGAGGTCACCTGCAATCCTGGTGGTCCAACATAAAAAAAATGTCTGAAAGCCAATATATGATAATAATATGATGGCAAAATTATTGGCTATAGGAATAATATAGATGTACGTAACATGCTGTAATACCACGAAAGGTTCTTCGAAGACTTCAAGGACTTCCTAAATCGTTTTGAAACTATTATTTTTATGATTTCAGCTGTTGAAACCGCAGTAGCAAGCGCAAAATATGGTGGTTAGTAAGCAATTTCTATTATCAATAGTCCTTAGTCAATACCGTTACTAAAGTGACGCAATGCCTTCAACGCATAATTATATTTTGCTAGTTGATTGCCAGTAAATCTCTTACTTGTCATCATTATTGTTCATCATGTCGTCGAAGTAGGTTTGCAAGAAGTTGTAGAAGTTTTGCATGTCGTTGGGGTAGTTTCACATGTTGTCGGAGTAGCTTTGCAAGTAGTTGTGGTAGTTTTGGAGGTTGTTGGAGTAGTTTTGCATGTCATCGGAGTTGTTTTGCATGTCGTCAGGGTAGTTTTGCTTGTCGTTAGAGTGGTTTTGCAAGTAGTCTTTGAGCATTGTGCCAAGGTCTTTCAGCGGTTTTGCCATGACGACTATGCCATCGAAAGAAAAATGGTGGCTAAATATATGTAAAACCTTTTCCCATTGTAATTTTGTTGATTATTTCACTTCATTTAATGCAGGTTCCTAAAATATCTTTCTCACGGAGAGCAACACAAGACAAAACAATATGGCGGGGTGGATACAATTTACTCTGTGGTAAAATGTTTCGACAGCTGTTGACAACTTTGACCAGAACTGCATTTCGTTCACGTCTTGGCTCCAAGGTCTTGCAGCAAGGAAAATATTTTCGCGTAGAATCAAAATGTTGAATTGAAGAACTTGTACTGATGTAATGATCGTAATAAAGCTAGCGTAGGCAACGCATTCTATGAGTACGTTCCTTTTGGGTGACATTTACGTTATTTTCGTTATTTTTGATCACAAATGATGTTCCATTCGATTTGAAAGTGCTCACTGTGATTGTTTGTAACTGTTTTCACCGTTCTTTCAGACAGATTAAAAACGCTAAGAACGCCACCGAATTTTGCCAATTTTTACCCAGCTATTTCGATGGGTAAAAATTATCGTTTTTTGACATTTGCGTAATGTTTGACATTCTGAAGTTATTTGTTTCGTAATATGCTGTAGAATTAACATTTTAAAACGGTGAAAATGAAATATTTACTAGTCTAGGAATAAGTTAAAACGGCCTATGAATAGGGCTCCTCGAACTCCTCCTGTGAATGTCGTAAAAGGCGACTAACGGATTACGCCAGGGCAGCAGCATTCACCTGAGTAATAAACACCAAACTATGATCACCAATCCGCCTGCCAAGCGTGCAAATTCCCTCCATTGCACGCTATGAGGGAGGCATCATCCAAAAGTGGATGTCTACCGACTGATGATAGTAAGTATAAATAATATTTGATATATAACCTGCACCTGCATAATTATGTTTACAATTAGACTTACCACCAAGTAACTGACAACCGTTGGGGAATGAAGTTCTCGAGTGGCAACCACAAACCTAGCGCAGAAGAGGAAGGCCCTTCCCCCCCTCTCAATGAACCAAAGATATTATGAAGGTTCCAGGAAAATGGTGCATGGAGGTGGTACAAGACTGTTTGTTGTGGCATTCTATACGGGAGGCCTATGTTCAGCAGTGGACTTCGATAGGTTTCATGATGGAGATGATGAATGGACATACTGATCAGAAGCCAAATGTTAAAAAACATAATAAGTCAGGTACATGTCTAGTTTAATTTTATGTTGTACCTATAATTTATTTTTTCAGTGACTCTTCGCATTCGGGTGCTACAGCCAGCACATCAGCTACCTACATAAAAAAAGATAGGCTGTAGAGAAATCTCCAAAAGCTATCGGATCATTATCGGACCTTATGAATACCGTTTTGGAATAATTTTGTAGAACATGAAGTCTGATTTCACCTCTTATAAATCTTTAAATTGAACAGTGTTAAAAGATACATGTTTTTTTTGTTTATAAATGTAAATTGTGATACCTACTTAAGAGAAAAATGTTGCTTAGGAATGTCTAATTTGTAAATTCAGGCACATTGGTACTGACTGATGCACACATTTAATAATATAAGTATACATTAAATTACAATTTATGATAGTTCTTAGAAGTAAAGACTGATCTAAGATTCTTTGTTATAATTTTTTAGTTTAAACAATATTATTTCAATTTTACTAAAGTAACTTTCGTGAATTATATCATTCATAATTATCATTCATTTTAATATTATTTCATTTAAATGCTGTGGTATTTCTGGCCTAAAAATAGACCTCTCCATCTCCTCCTGTGATGATGTAAAAGCCATCTAATGTGTTTGCCACTGGAGAACCTTTATTCCCCAGCGGGTGTCAGTTCTGCGAGCTAAATGACCTGCTCATTGCCACTTAAACTTGCTGATTCTGAGAACTATGTCGGTAATCTTGGATCTCTAAGTCATCACTCGCAACACGCACTGATTATAGACAATAATAAATTACAAACAGTATATTCTGTTACCATATATTTTATTATATACATTATTATATGCAAAAACATGTACTTAGCCTAACTGAAATAGACTTTTATATTTAAATACCCTCTAAATATCCTGAAGAGGTAATTTAGTTGCTACATAACATAATAATTGGCAATAGCTTCTTGATGATAGAGTCCACGCACGCACAGTAGTCGACTAGAGTGTCTGAACTTGAGGCTCAGACTGAGCTATTGTTATCTAGAATTAGTTATCTCATTATATTATTCTCAAAGATTTAAATCTTTGATTATTCTACAGTCCTTTCTTGCTTTCTATTTCTTTCCAATCCATCTACAATTTCTCGAGTAATTTCCACATACCACATGTTTGTTTACAGTGTTTGCGTGTTTGGTTTGGTTTGCTTGACAAGTTTGTTTGACAGATTTCGTTCCAGACACCTGTGAACAAAATTTTTGAAAATATCGTTTTTATCAGTTTATAGCCAAGTGGAACACTATTGAACGAATGTAATCGTTTTGTGCGTTCTTGGCAAAAATTTTATCAAGTGGAATGGGCCCTATGTAGACACACTACTCCCAACGAACGAATAAAGCAAGCAACCACAGAACAATAAACGTGACATTCTCTGTCATGACCATATGTTACCAATGTAATTTTGTTTGAATTTTTAACATTTCTGTGCAGTAAATTATGCTTCAAATTAAAGTATGAGTATTTTTACGATAATCACTGATTTTTTCGCCATTCTCTGTCTGTTGTACATCGATATAGGCCATTTTGGAACATGTCCTTTGCACATTGTATTCACTCACTCATTGGAGGCTTCGTCCAGCAGTAGACTTAAAAAGGCTGGTGATGATAATAATATAGCTTTGCTCGCTTTGTATCCGGATGAAAAATAGCCTGTGTTAATCCAGCCCTCTTATTACAGCAGCAAATGGCAATGGGGATAATATTGGCAGCCTTAGCTCTATCTAAATCTTATGAAACTTGAATAGGGGAAACTGCTTGACCTAAACATTCTTCCTTTAAAGTTTCAAAAGATTTGGACAGCGGTAAGGTTGCCAAAGTAATCACCATTGCCATTTGTTACTTTAATGGGGGGCAAATTATATTCAATCTCACCAAATATCGAAATCAGTTCAGCCTTAGGCGTGAAGAAACGAACAAACTTTCACATTTTTATAATATTAGTAAGACTATTGATGTGTGACGAATTATAGTTGCATGATACTCAAATGCAATAAATTTATAATATTTTATTCTAATGGAAAAAAATAAGTTTCTTTTCAAATGCTATAACAACACAGTATATAAGGCGTAAAGAAACCATAGATTTTAACATCTGTTTAATAGAAATATATTCAATGGTAAAATACCTGACGTCTAATGCAGCTAGTTTAAAAAGGGCTTGTAGGGCTCATAACTACAACAACAACCTATTTGGTTGTTTGGTTCTAAAGTTGGTTTGCAGAAAAATATAACAGTAAAGATGAAGCTGATATTCCCTCTTTTGCTCTGTTGTGTGGTAAGTTTTATGAATAATTAAATAATATATTTTTAATAAAGTTGTATTTCGGTCCCATAATAGATAGTGCTGACCCCACACTAGGATTTCCAGTCGTGGGTATCAGGAACTACGAGTTCCATGGTACCATAACACCTAGACCGTGAACAAATATTTGCAGACCATGCAAACATTTGTTCCATTACATAACAACAGTACATACCAGGCTTTTAATTTGGCTAGTGAATATTGGTACAATTTATGAGTTAGATTATGAGGTAAATCGGGCGGGGGTTTGTTGAGATATTGGGGTCTATGAGGGTATAAAAAAGTGAAACGATCAGATAAAATCAGGGGTAATATTAAAGGACATTTCGTTTTTTTTTAATAGACTTTTTGGATGTCAAAATTTTAACAAATAAGTATAAGTAAAATTTGCTTGACTTAAATGTGTGTGTAATTTGTAAATTATTTAGATTTTGTGAAATTATTATTTATATTGTATATTATGTGACTTGCCTAGTGTTACAAGGCCAAATAAATGAATATGAATAATATGAATATTTATTTATTATTTATTTATTTACTTATTGAGACTTTAACATCATTACAGGTAAGCCCTAAGGCGATGTTAAATGCAAGTACTTATTATTAACTTATTACAATATAAATATAACTTAATTATAATTTTGTTTCAAACAAAAGCTGTGCCATTTCCATGGCTTTCGGCAGGTTTAGAAAAAATATATCTACGCTGTTTTGGGACAGAAAATTTAGTAAATAGATAGCGAGTGACATGGGGGCAAACTTAAGTAGGTTGGTCTTACAAGTGGGCACCTCCAGCATGGCGGGGCGGCGGCGCGCGTCCAAGTAGTTGTTGGGCGCGCGCAGCCGCAGCGCCGCCAGAACCGACGGATGGTGCAGCTCTCCACGCAGCACGCGCACCATGTACTTCACCAGCGCCACGTCTCTCCGGACCGAGAGCCTGCAGTACCCTACCATACCTAACACAAACAGGCTCGGGTACATCAGCGGGTAATATGGATAGACTCCGTACTCTTTTAAATACAAAAAGCGAGTGAATTTATTTTGTATTTTTTCTACCAAAAGTTTGTACTTAGCTTCATTAGGGTTCCAAATTATAGCATTTGTTTCTAAATGACTTCTCACAAGTGCATTATATAAGACCTTGATAACAATTATGTTTTTAAAATTCACACATTGCCTCAAAATAAAACCAAGGTTTCTAAAAGATTTGGCGCAAACATTTACAATAAATAATAATATGAAATTATTTTTAATATGAAATTATTTTTACAGGCTGTCATCTGCTATGCAGCTCCTGAGCCTAGGCCAACTTCGTGCGATGCTTCACCCTGGGATGATTCATCCTCTGAAGAAAAATCCTCGGAAGAAGAAAAACACCCGGGAGATTGTTAGTTCAATGAAATCAAACTGCCTATTAGAAAACTAAAATCTAACTAAAACATTTTTTTTTCGTGAGGAAATGCGTTTAAGCATACGCATCCCCGCCCGCCTTAAAATGTACGAAGTGGAATGTGTGTAGTGTTCGTCGAAGAGAAAGACCTGTGTCCAGCAGTGGACTGCTATTGGCTGCTGATGATGATGATGATGATAATCAGTTGTAAATAGTAACAATCAAACAAATTTTAATGATAAATGACAAACTTTCCCTTTCACAAACATTCCTTTTCCATTTTAGAAAAATTACGAATATACACCACGTACTTTACTAATTAATTAATTTTTTAGTCGTAATTTTTCTAAAATGATACCAAGCCACGATAACTTCAATTCTATTATTCCTTTTCCAAGTCACTTTCCCGGCTGAAAACACATAAGTCTGTTTTTGGTTCTTGGGTAAATTTTATTTTTTCTGTTTTTAGGGTTCCGTACCTCAAAAGGTACTAATGGAACCATTCTATTATCAATTGCCCGGACTCGTGGGGCAAATTTCGTTTTCGCAATGAAAAGAATTTGAGAAATTCACCTTCTAAGGGGTCTTGAAGTTTGTATGGAAAAAACACCCAAACGTAAAATATAACATCAAAAACGGTTTTGCGGTTATGATTAAAAGCTACATACAGCACACCGGATGCGTTTGCAGCGCGTAGCGTAGACATGCGCGTCTCTACGGCGTAGATAATGATCATGTTTACAAAGTTTCATGGAATTTTAAGAAATAATAGCCAATTTAGAAGCAAACTTCGTTTGCGGGCAAATAGGTGATAAGCGCCCATACCGGTACGATATTAAATAAATAAATAAATGCATTGGACATTTCACACAACATTATCTAGCTTCAAGCTAAGCAGAGCTTGTGTTATGAGTACTAGATAACTGATATACTTAATACAATACATTACTGGGAAAAATACCCAGAACACCCTGAACAAATATCTGCAGATCGTACAAAAAACTTATAATGAACATAATTTTACTTATGCAAGGAAAACTTGTTTTATAGATTCATATGCTGCTGCAACTGCTACTACTGATGCAACTTCTGCTGCATCTTCTGCTGCATCTGCTCAAGCATCAGCTGCTTCAGCTGCTGCGTCCTCTACAAGACAAAGTGGTAAATATTTCATTATCGATAGTATATCTATGTATTATTATTAAAATGTACGAAGTGGAATGTGTGTAGTATTCGTCGAAGAGAAATGCTTATGTCCAGCAGTGGACTTCTATTGGCTGCTGATGATGATGATGATAACCAGTTGTAAATAGTAACAATCAAACAAATTTTAATGATAAATTAAAAATTTTCCCTTTCACAAACATTCCTTTTCCAAGTCACTTTCCCTGCTCTAACACACAGACGTACAGATAGAAAAACAGAAGGTTCTAACGGAACCATTCTATTATCTATTACCCGGACTTGTTAGGCAATTTTCGTTGGTATAAGATTTGTCCTGGCTGCTAGCTTATTTAGGTGTGTGTTGGAAGAAAGCGTTAGCCGTGGAAAGCAATGAGCTATGAGCTCACCACCACTTGTCACGTCTATATTCTTGCGATTGTGCAACCCACGGAGAAAATAAGCCCTTTGGTTATGTATGTATGTGTATATATTTATATATATATATATATATATATACAGTGGGTGTTTGGTGCATGGACCGACTGGATTTTTTGGGGGAGTCATGCGCTTGTTTTCCCCGATAAGTTTTTAAGTGTCTCGGTAGTTTAAATATGTAAGTTTTTTTTAAATCACCCATAATCTTGCCGTTAAATCGTTATAACTTTTTTGTTTGTGGTTGTAATACCACAAAATAACTTGTGCTTGTATACTGCAATGTATTTTCATTCTCAATAAATCAACATTTGATACAATTCATAGCAAAAAAAAACTTATGAGATTTCAAAGTGGAAAATTTTAGCAGATAGGGGTGTCACAACCGGAAGTAAATAAAATATATAAAATAATGGAATAAAATAGTATGATTTATTAAATAAATGTGAGATCAAACATGGTTAATCTATTTTTATCCTACATTTATCGAAAAAAGACTGAATCGTCATCGTTGTCCAAGACAAATTCTTCCGGAATCTCTTTTATTTGCAATAAATCAATTAATTATTTGGGCGAGACCCTAATTTTCAGCGATTCTTGCGTTTTTTTATTCTAGGTTTAGGTTTCACCATTCAGAAATAACGTTTTAAGGATTAAAATCGAGTACATAAGCAGGTAAAAGTTTTATGGCATTATTTTAGCTTGATGAAAAAAGATAATAGGAGAGAGGAAGCATCACTAGGTTATGACACCCCCGTGGCGCTACAGACCGAACTACTTGAAACATAGTTTAGTTTGTTATTGTCATGGTGATTTTTGGGGGGTTTATGACTATGTAGTAGTGGAGTTGTACAAGATGTTGATGATGATGATGACTGTCGCTGATATAAATTTGACAGCCCTAACGCTCTAGTACAGGTTGGCAATGTTGAGCCGGCATGTATTGCGTTTATCCACCTAACATTGCCAATGCCTAAAACTCGTAATCTATACGGAATTTCATCTGTTTAATTACATAAAACTTCCTTAATTAAAGTCAATATTCATATGTGTAAGCAATACTTATATATAGCTACTATGGTTTGTGCTGCACCCTGTAACGGATCATTACCGTACCCTCATAGATTACCTATAATTTATAATAGTTACATACATAGATCATTAAAAACATCGCCCTCTTTGCTGATACAGTCGGGTAACAATAGTCGTAACTTATTTTTTTTACGGCCCAACATAGAAAAACAGTATTATCACAAGTGGATGCTCTGAATTATGTAGTACAAAATATAACTCACACTTAAACGTGACAGAAAACACTTTGCAGGCGTGAGAACTATTAATGTGGTTTGGATTTTTTGCTAAGAAACAGCTATAAAAATATCATGAGAACATGGAATACGTGAAAGTGGGGTACCTATGTGGACACGGGGAGGCCAGCAGTACCAAATGGGACGCGCGGAAGTAATCATCTGAAAATTGTCGTGATAATTTAACCAATCATTGAATAAAGTGTAGACGTATATTTTATAATACTCCGCTGTATTCAATCAATCTTTGCTTATAGTGTTAAGAAAAGTACATATAAATTCAGTGCTGTAACTAACGGAAGTAATCCTCTGAGGATTGACGCGATAATTTAACCAATCATTGAACAAGGCGTAGAGACGTATATATATTCTTCGCTGTATTCAAATCAAGTTTAAGTGTTGTCAAAAGTGCATGTAAATTCGGTGTCTGCGGGCGGCGTTTCGAGTTGCCCCGGCATAAAGCTAAGTACCTAGGATAAGACGTAACTGGAGAAGGCTATTATATTATCTAAGTACTGGAGGAGGGTTGAGTCACATACCTATTTAGACTTCAGAGGAAACACTAGATCATATTATACTTTACAAACAACTCACATACCTATTTAGACTTCAGAGAAATCACTAGATCACATAATACTTTACAAAAACTAAGTACCTAGGATTTGTTATATCTAAGTACTGGAGGAGGGTTCAGTCACATACCTATTTCGGCTTCTGAGAAAGCACTAGGACTTCAACCTTTCAAATAACCAAATAAGGTATATAAACACCAGGATTTATATCCTACTAACCACTAGAATATTATCAACGCTAATTAATATAACATATTCACTATTAACATAAGACAGCAACTATGGTGGCATTTTTCATAATATATAATAATAATTGTGATTTGTGTGGTCATTTTTATTTAGGAACTGACTATTATATTTGTGAAAATATTGACTTACTGATCATATGCATATGAATCACCGATTTACTGACTTCAAACGTGGCAGGAAATTAACTACGAATGGACTAGACTTTTTATGAAACATTTTATGAACATTATTAATAAATTAAACTATCAATTTACAAGTAAATTGAAAGCTTCTTGGAATTATGGATGGAAACTCAACTTTGCTTGCTTACAAAGCATTTTATTGCATGCATGCTAATGTACTGAGGAGGTATATTATACGCTTAATGCAGACACACACACAAGCATACATACTCTCAATCCCATTTCATCACGTGTAGTGATAAGGAGGAAACGCACACACTATAAAATTATATATATGTATTCTCGTTGGGATGTGTCTGAAGGTCGTTACTCTGGACGCAGTGTGCGGGATAATTACACCTACCAGCTTCTTCTTATAATATGTACAATATCAAATCGAAGCTCTAGAGAGTGGGCTACTTAAAATGCTGAACTAAATGGAGAAACACTTTCTGAATTGAACAAATTATGAATCTTTATAAACATAATTATGTACTAACGCTATATGATTTTTGGTGGAACAAGTCACCAGACCAGAGGAATTGAGAAGGAACGTGACGATGCTGCAATACTTAAAAAACCATTATAAATACTCATCGCTGGATTTTATTACAATACCACTATGTGGACACTTCACCTAATTAACTGTTACCTTCGATACCCTGGTTGGGGCTTGTGACACGCTGGAGAAAAGTACATAGGGTCAACAATATACGTAAAATAATTACGAGACCCATATTCTCATGAAATCTGACATTTGTCTTATATTTTAGTATTGTTTAATGTCGAAGAACTTTTGTAGACAGCAATGATAGAGACGCCAAAATTCTCGTACGTCGATAGGGCAGATGGTGAACATCTTACACTTAAAGCCGCTGTGTAATAACAAACCGCTACACCGATGGATTAAGAGATTTCTTCGCATTTCTCACAACGTGGGACTCCAAGAGAACTATGGTAAACTGGAGCAGTCGTAGTCCTTAGCTCTGAGTCAACACTTGTTACAAAAAATACACACACACACACACACAATGCCTAGCACGAAACGCATGCTTCCAAAAGCCTAAAATAACGCATGTTCACGCGAGCTGCACCCACTAGTTGGTCTAGGCCACCAGAGGGCGCTAGACCACTAGTATATAAGCTTTGACCGCCACGAGAGCGGCGTCCATTTTGCAAAATATAATTATGAGAAACAGCGCACGCACACGCTTTTACATACTTACTATCAATGTACCAATTTCGCATTAAATTAAATAACAAGTAAAAAAATCGATTATCTTTATTCTTACTCGTGACCCGTACGATCCTAAGAGACCAGGGACCTAGAAGCCGCATTCCAAACATTGAACCTTCGGAGCCAAATCGTCGCATCGTGGGATCTACGGAGAAGGGTCTGGCTAAATCGTTCCAATTTCACCGTCTTGTCCTTATTCAATTGTACTAAAACTGTTTCTCTTTCGCAGTGGTCCATTAAATCCACCACGCCAGGGTGTGGTGATTCCAGGAAAATCGTGAGTACCCTGTGTTTTGCATAGCCTGCCAAAATGAGTGTCGAAAATGTGTCTAATCGTAGTAAATCTCCTAATCTCCTAGGGACAGATTTAAGTGACAGTTCTGTGCTACGAGAATTAAATAAAAAACGCGGTACAATCAAGAGTAGACTGACTTTGTTCGTAAAATTCGTAACCTCCTATGAAGGAGCTCAGTTAACAGAACGGCAATTATCTGAATTTAAGTTGCGTAGTGATGTAGCAAAAACGTTATTAAGTGAATTCAATAACATTCAAAGCTCAATCGAAGAATTAGTCTCAGAAAATGATATTTCTCAGCAACTAGAAGTTCGTGAAGCTTTTGAAAATACATATTATCAGACTCAAACTACTGTCGTTAGCTTATTAGCTCAGTCTAGTACTCCTAATCGCCCTAGTAGCCAGTCTAATATTCATTCGTTAGTCAAACTACCAACTATTTCACTACCTTCATTTGACGGTTCGTATGATGGCTGGTTAGAGTTTAGAGACACCTTCCTTTCCATGATTCACAATTCAAATCAGCTCGATGATATGCAAAAATTCCATTATTTGCGATCATCCCTAAAAGGTAATGCAGCGCAAGTTATCAAATCGGTAGAATTTACGTACGAAAACTACACGGTAGCTTGGGACTTGCTTACGAATAGGTTTAACAACTCTAAATTATTGTTACATAATCATGTGAAATCCCTGTTCTCGATGCAAACAACAAAAGAGTCTTCGTTTCATATTAGGAAACTAGTCGATACGGTTTTGAAGAATTTACGTGCTTTAAAGACTCTGGGAGAACCCACAGACTCGTGGGACACACTGATTATATACCTAGTAGTCTCTAAACTAGATACAGTTGTAGGAAAAGAATGGGAACAGTTCAAAAGTACCTCTCAGTCAAGTAAGCGCACAACGCTAAATGATTTACTGAGTTTCTTAAATGATAAGGCAGACATTTTAGAAATGATAAAAGCGCAACATACTCCTACTGTTAGCAGCATTAGCAGTAAAACATCTCATGAATCAAATCATAGACCAACTCAACAAGTAGGTAGGGTTCAGAGTTTCGCTATAACACGAAACAATACGATGCACAAACCTACCCGCACTTGCAAATTGTGCGACGCAAATCATGCGCTTTATGCTTGCAATAAGTTTAGCAGTTTGTCAAGTCAGGACAGATTAGAGTTCGTAAATAAAACCAATCTATGCGTTAACTGTTTACGGTCAGGTCACGAGGTATCTGATTGTAATTTCGGTCCGTGTAGGCAATGCAACGAAAAGCATAATAGCTTGCTTCATGGTGCAGAATTCGCGTCATTATCGGTCGTGGTGCAAGAACCACAACCGAACTCCATACCTAACATAAGCTTAGCTACTGTCTTACATACGGTCGAGCAATCACGCATTAATATTGATTGTACAGAAAGCGTATTAGAAACAGTATTATTGTCTACCGCGTTAGTCGAGGTAGCCGGTAACGATAATGTTTACCATCAAGCCCGCGCTCTGTTAGATAGCGGCAGTCAGCATTGCATAATTACCGAAGCTTTAAGTAATAAATTAAACGCTAAATCGATACAGTCCACTGTTCAGATCACAGGAATAGGTCAATCGGTCACGCAGTCGAATCGATCCTGTGAAATAAATCTCAAGTCGTTATACGGAGATTACAATACACGCATTAATTGTATTGTCTTGAATCGCATTACTAATTCAATACCGTCAGTCAGTCTAGATCATAACTCGTTAAGCGTACCTAGTAATCTTGACCTCGCTGACCCAATGTTTTATTCGTCGTCCAATATTGATCTACTGATAGGAGCAGATCGATTCTGGGACCTATTATTAGATGGTAGAATTCGTCTACCTAAAGGGCCGTACTTGCAAAATACCACTTTAGGGTGGATTATTTCCGGTATAGTTCACAATACCAAGTCGCGCATTAATCGACTTCAATGTAATTTCGTCCAAACTTTTGAATTAAACGATCAATTAAAAAAGTTTTGGGAAATAGAGGAAATTAGTAAACCGAATCAATGTCTTTCTGCAGAGGAACGTATCTGCGAACAATTATTCACGGAAACAACAGAGCGGGTAGATAACGGCCGGTTCTCAGTTCGCATTCCTCTCAAACAACCGGTTGAAACCTTAGGCGATAGCTTCAAAATAGCGGAAAGTAGGTTTTTATCGCTAGAACGTAGGCTAGAAAAATCACCACAATATAAAGATCTGTATGGTGACTTTATGCGGGAATACTTAAGCTTAGGTCACATGACGCGCATTGATAACTTAGATTTTTCATTGCCTCATTATTTTTTACCACACCATGGTGTGTTACGTGAACAAAGTACTACAACTAAATTACGCGTAGTTTTCAATGCGAGTCAAAAAACATCGACCGGTATATCGCTTAACGATATTCAAATGACAGGTCCAGCATTACAAAACGATCTATTTTCGATTCTTTTACGTTTCCGTCAGTACAAATACGTAGCATGTGCTGATATAGAGAAATTTTTCCGTCAAATATTCATACAAAAGGATCAAAGAAACTTGCAATTAATTTTATGGCGGGAAAATGTATCCGATTCCCTCGGTATATACAAACTTAACGTCGTCACCTACGGTACAGCATCAGCGCCGTACCTGAGCATACGTTGTGTTAGGGAGTTAGGGTTACAGTGTGTGGATAATGATGTGGCACGTGCCATTCAATTTGATCTGTTCGTAGACGATCTTTTATTAGGCCATGACTGTAAACATAAATTATCGCAACTATGCAAGAAAGTTTCTGACGTGTGTCTGTCTGGTTGTTTTCCATTGCGTAAATGGACTTTTAATTCGCCTGATGTCGCTTTAAATACACAGGTAAGTGATGACAAATCTAAATGTCTATCACTGGACGAGAACTGTTCTAGTAGAACACTAGGGCTAGGTTGGTCCAATCTGAAAGATGAATTTCATTTTGTTACAAAAATAAATGAAGATATGACTAACGTAACAAAGCGCTTAATTTTATCAGTTGTATCTCAAATTTACGATCCCTTAGGTCTGTTGAGCCCTATTATTATCGTAGGAAAAATGTTATTACAAAGGCTTTGGCTTTGTAAATTGGGCTGGGATGATCTTGTGCCCAATGAAATAATTTTAATATGGCAAGGATTCGTTCAATCGTTATCGTACCTACCTAATATTCGCGTTCCACGTCATGTTGTTGGCTCTGATCAATCACGTATAGAATTACATATGTTCACTGATGCAAGCGAAAGTGCCTACGGAGCTTGCGCGTACTGTCACACTTTTAATTCAAACGGTGACGTCACAGTTAGATTGTTGTGTTCTAAGAGCAGAGTAGCTCCGATCAAACCGGTTAGTATTCCGCGATTAGAGCTATGCGGTGCATTGGTCGGTGCGAAATTATATGACAAAATTATCAAATCATTGCGTTTACAGTTCGACAACATAGTGTTTTGGACTGATTCGACTATCGTCCTAGGTTGGTTAAGGGCAAATCCTCGACAGTTAAAGTCATTTGTTCAGAACCGTGTCGTGGAAATAAATGAGTTAACAAGTGATGCAAGTTGGTTTCATGTAAAAACGAAACAAAACCCAGCTGATTTGGTTTCACGTGGGGTTAATCTGAGTGAGCTGAGTTCGTCGGTAATCTGGTGGGACGGCCCCACATTTTTACATGAAAAGGTAACTAAATGGTCAAATGATTACCACGATAGTTCTCATAATTTGGCCTTGCCCGAGATGAAACATTGTGTTGTTAGTGTGCCTTGTGGTGTTGTTTCTGAAGGCATTTTTGAGTTTAAAAGATTTTCTAATTTAAATCGATTACATCGTGCGTGTGCATACGTTATGCGCTTTATACATAACACACGTACGAAAATAAAAACCGAGCGATATAATGGTTCCTTATCAGTTGGTGAACTGGATAAGTCAATGGCATTTTTAGCAAGACAGGTACAAATACAATCATTTCCCCATGAGTACAACGCGATTGTTAAAGGTTTAGACCTAAAATCAAATCGTAGTCTGTCTAGTTTAAATATGTTTTTAGATGAGGAAAACACTATGCGAGTTGGTGGCAGGCTAGTAAATTCTGACAGCTTTACTTATGATAAAAAGCACCCCAAGTTATTGTGTAGCAAGCATCATTTTACTTTGCTTTTGTTTAGGTATACACATTTAAAATTATTACATGCGGGACCCCAGCTACTCTTATCAAATATTAGGGAAGTCTGGTGGCCCTTAGCAGGTAGGAATTTAGCAAGGAAAATTGTACGACAATGCGTTAAATGTTGTCGTATGAAAGGTAAACCCGTTCAACCCATTATGGGTAATTTACCAAAAGAGCGCTTAAGTTCAGGTTTTCCATTTTTGTACAGTGGAGTAGATTACGCCGGACCTCTTTATATTTTGAATAGGAAAGGCAGGGGTGCTAAACTCGAAAAATGCTATCTATGTTTATTCGTGTGTTTTACAACACGAGCGTTACATTTAGAACTGGTTACTAGTTTATCATCAGAGAGCTACATTTTAGCTTTGAAACGCTTCATTTCCCGTAGAGGAAAACCTTTACAGATATTCTCAGATAACGGTAGGAATTTGTAGGAGCCGCAAGAGAACTTTCAGAATTTCTACGAGACAAGTCTCAGTCTATTGTTGATTACGCATCAGATAATCAAATAGAATTCCGCTATATTCCCTTATACACAGCTCATATGGGCGGATTATGGGAATCGGGGGTGAAATCCTGCAAGCACCACATATCTCGCGTGATAGGAAATGCAAATCTAACTTATGAGGAATTCAATACGGTTTTGGTACAAATTGAAGCTGTCCTGAATTCCCGCCCTATGTATCCTATGTCTTCAGATCCAAACGACTTTAGCCCACTCACACCAGCCCATTTTTTGATCGGCCGACCTCTGACGACCCCCGCCGAGAGAGACGTCACGACAGCAATGCTGCCTACTTTATCGCGCTACAAGCGAGTCGAGCAGCTGAGGCAATCATTTTGGAAACGCTGGTCCATGGAGTACATTTCGGAGCTTCAAAGACGAACGAAATGGCAAGACAATAAGGAGGATATAAAGGCTGGGACATTGGTCCTCATCAAAGAAGATGGCCTGTCACCCCTCAAGTGGAGACTAGGCCGTGTCACAGGAAATCTATTCCCAGGAAAAGATGGAGTATGCAGGGTAGCGGAACTACGCACAGCTACAGGCTTGATAAAGAGAGCATTCCCAAGAATATGCCCTCTCGATGTCCACATCCAGGACGATGGAGCCACCGGAGATGACCTGGGACCCATCATCAGCCAAGCACCTTCCGTTGAGTGTTCTCAAGGCCCGCCGGGATGTTCACGCGAGCTGCACCCACTAGTTGGTCTAGGCCACCAGAGGGCGCTAGACCACTAGTATATAAGCTTTGACCGCCACAAGAGCGGCGTCCATTTTGCAAAATATAATTATGAGAAACAGCGCACGCACACGCTTTTACATACTTACTATCAATGTACCAATTTCGCATTAAATTAAATAACAAGTAAAAAAATCGATTATCTTTATTCTTACTCGTGACCCGTACGATCCTAAGAGACCAGGGACCTAGAAGCCGCATTCCAAACAACGCAGTAAATCAAATTAACCTCCTCAGTAATAAATAGCTAAACAAAGGTTAATCTAACATAGCAACCAACTAGTTGTCTAAGTATTAAATAAGCATAAACTTAAGTTAATATTTGAAGCCTTCCACGTGTTTTCACAAGCGGTATCAACAAGCACCTAAAGTATTACTTCAACACATAAACCGACTGATCTGACTGAAGACATAATTATGACAATGGACATGAATCACTGATATCCCAATACACTAATTACTTTTCCTCAAGCCATGTGCTGGAGTAGGAAAATAGGTGTGACTCACATCTTCATTTTTATATTAAATCCTACAGGACCCTGATATCGATATTTGTAGGATTTTTAGTTGGGGTTTAAGAGCTGAGGGTAGCTCACAACCCGTTAAGTTTTTTGGGATAAAAATTGGCCCAACAAAAAAGGTATATATATCTTTGGACTAAACTGGAAAGGTTGTGAGGACTATGCATCTCACAACCTTTTTTAATATTGCCAGAAAAATATTCAACATTTCCCCTTAAACAAAATGATGTCAGAACTATTACATTTTGATGGAAATATTTTTAAAAATAGTTAAATTTCTGCTTTTGGCAAAGCAAATATGGCAATTTCAGGTTCTGCTGCTTCTGCTGCTTCATCTTCTGCGTCTTCTGAAGAATATAGTGGTAAGTATATCTTTTTTATCGATAATAATATCTCTATGTACTTATATTATTATCAATAGGTACGTAGTGTAATGCAATAAACCATTAACATTTAACAGTCACATTCATAGTCTTGATCCCACACTAGGATTCCTTGTGTCGTGGGTATCAGGAACTACGAGTACCAATGATACCATAACACCCAGACCCGAAACAAATATTTGCAGATCATACAAACATTTGTCCCGTAGCAGGAATCGAACCCGCAGCCTCTTGCATCTAAACCAGCTACCAGCCCGCCACGCCACAGAGGTCGTCATATGGCGGCGATAAGCTCACCACAGAGGTCAACGAAAAAATATATAATATAGGAATAAAGAATTCTGTGAGTGTGCAACCTACGGTAAAAAAGAGGTCCTTTGAGGCTCTGCCTATCCCTTTTGGGAAAAAGGCGTATGTTTATGTATGTATGTATGTATGGTACGTAGTGTATATCCTACCTGACTATGTGAGATGTATGGAGCGCAATGAAACGACCTTCTACGTTAGACAGTAGTTTATTACTGAAGATGACTGCGCTGCGGCTTGCTTACGCATCATTCCTCCACAATTAGTTATGAACCCTGGTGACAAAATACATAACTTTTAAATCCTAAGAATAAGTAAGGTAAGTACAATTACATTAAGACTGATTGTCTTCATGTATTTGTACTTACATAAGACAATCAGTCTACTAACTTAACAGTAAAGTGTTAAAGAAGTATTAATTAAAAATATTCTGGTCTATTATACAACAATAATAAGACATCAGTCGATTTGTTCGTTTGAAATATCAGATCAGAGGACCAGTAGCTAGCAAAAAGGCACCTATGCCCTTTGCCCTACAGACGATTTTACATCCAAGCCATTTTGAACCTAATAATTCATCTCAAAAAATATCAAAAATATAGCTCATTTTCGATATGAGGCACGTTATTACCTAGATATTTATTTAATTTAAATTTTTAAGAAGCTTTTAATTATTAATATTCAGATGACTCGGACGACGCGGTAGAGGAAGGCCATCCACTCGATGGATTAAAGACATTATAAACGTCACGGGCAGTCGGTGGATGGAGGAGGCTCAAGACTGTTTGTCGTGACATTCTAAGGGGGAGGCCTATGCCCAGCAGTGGGCTTTTACAGACTGATGATGATGATGATGATTGAGATGACTTAAACACGAAATTGGTCCCTGACCATGGTATAGGCCACATGGAAGCTCACTTAGATCATAAAACATTATTAATATTAGTATGTAGATATAAAAATTAATGATAATAATTTTTGTTTCAGCTACCTCAGCAGCAGCTGCTTCCTCTAGTAATGGTCACATAATCCCTTGCAGACCTACTCCCTGCAAAACAACTTGCAAAACTACTTGCAAACCTAAGCATTGCAAAACTACTTGCAAAACTACTTGCAAACCTACTTGCAAACCAACTTGCAAAACTACTTGCAAACCTAAGCATTGCAAAACAACCTGCAAAACTACTTGCAAACCAACATGCAAAACTACTTGCAAACCAACTTGCAAACCTACTTGCAAAACTACTTGCAAACCTAAACATTGCAAAACTACTTGCAAAACTACTTGCAAACCTACTTGCAAACCAACTTGCAAAACTACTTGCAAACCTAAGCATTGCAAAACAACCTGCAAAACTACTTGCAAACAAACATGCAAAACTACTTGCAAACCAACTTGCAAACCTACTTGCAAAACTACTTGCAAACCTACATGCAAAACAACTTGCAAACCTACTTGCAAACCAACTTGCAAACCTACTTGCAAAACTACTTGCAAACCTACATGCAAAACAACTTGCAAACCTACTTGCAAACCTAAACATTGCAAAACAAAGAAATGTCATCGCGATGAGGATGATTAGAAACGTTTTATTTTCTTCTGCCTATGATCCTAACATCACCTATTCTGGGAAAGAAGAAATAAATTAATTTCTACAAAATGTTCCGTTCAATTAAATAAAATACTAATATTCTGAGATACTTTCACCTCATTTTGAAAAACTAAAATCTCGAAAATATTATTTTTTCCAAATTACTTAGAATTATTTTGTCTTAACGTCTTCATCACCATCATTAGCTAGAAGACGTTCAGTGCTGAAAATACGCCTCCCCTATACAATACCGCGACGAATGATCTGAGCCGCCTACATCCACCGACTTCCTACAGCCATTACAACTACGTCTTTATCCTATACAAGTAACTCAAAATTTATCAACTTAAATTAGTACTTGCATTAATGGAATTGAAGTTATCGTGGCTTGGTATCATGGTGGTATGGTACTTGCATTATGCATTTATGCCTATTATCTTGTTACATCTATAGGTATATAAATACAGGTAAGTTATTTTGTTTAGGTATCGCATGTCAAAGTGTGGATGGGGGCGACTCAAGATCATTCGTCGTGTAATTCTAGGGGGATTCATATAATTTCCAGCAGTGGGACTCTACAGGCTGATGATGAAGATGATGAATGTTGCGGTATCGCACTTTTATTGTATTGTTATTCTTCTGATTTAATTAAAATATCTATATTATTAAAACAATGAAGTTTCATTTCACTACCTATTAATAATAGACAAAACTAGGCACTTCATGACCATGCCTATAAAGCTAGTAGTAGTGTAGTGGTTAGAGATATTGACTTTGTGACCCAGGGTCACTCCACCTCCCATTTTGCATTATTATCGATGACGTTGTGGCCTGTAAATGATGAAAATTAACGTGGGATTAATATCCCACGTTAATTTACACAACATAATGACATGATTAATGACATGATGATCTTATGATGTATGATTTTAATGGTAATCCATTAAAATCATTTATATCCAGAGTGCATCTCGTGGCAATTCCAATAAGCTCAAGCAAGGCTAGGATACATTGTTTTATGACGGAGTTCCGGTGCCTAACCTTCCAATTCGATGGAACCCTTTTCATCAGAGTTATTTGTTGAAATTTGCTTCATAGTCTCTTAACTATCTTATCGCCACCCGTGAAATACATATCATTGCGGTGGGCATTTGTAGTCTTCTTCAGTTTCACTTCACCAAATTATACTTTCTGAATACAAATGCTTAACTTGTTGCTAAACATACCAAAGTCGCTATAATATTGCCTATAACACTTGAGGAGTTCCCTCAATTCCTCATGGATTCCATCATCATTACTGGATTTTGATAAAAATGGGACCTATCTGGAAGTATATTCTTTTAAAAATAATTTTCCAAATCAGTTTATAAATGACGGAGATATGACGTCTGAAAAAATAAAAACCAAAAAAATACAACCCAATTTTTTTGAAGTCTGTTAAAGAAAACTATACATAGAACGTGAATTTTAAGTGATTGGTGTTCGTAGGCAGCACATATTAGTTTACGTTTAACTACGTACCTACTTACTCAATAAATTGTATCTGTAACTTCCGGAAAAAATTTTAGTATCACAGACTACATCCACACGCTCCATCAGATTATACAGAAGACCGAAGATTATATTCAACCGCTATCTCTAGCGATTGTGAACGAACGAGAAAGTCTTCGATTCAATTGAGACATGGGGTGCCATTTTTAAATGTCATCAAGTGACTAAAAGTCAGCATAACATTTCATTTAAAAAACCGACTTCTGCTATTGTATCTGATTAAGTATGTGGATAATATCTAGATGGTGAAAAAAACTAGAACGGCGAAAGTATTCAATCAAGGCCATACATAAAATACGGCTCGAGCCGTAAAATATAGCGCAACTTGAACGCGGGTTATTACCATTAAAATCATTCATAGCCAGAGTGCATCCCATAACGATTCGAATAAGCCCAAACACGGCTATGGAAACATTGTTTTATGACGGAGTTCTGGTACCTTTCCTCCGGTTTCATCTTCAGATCATTGATATAATAATACAAAAAAAAAATTAATTGAGAACCTCTTCTCAGAGAGACTTCTCTTCTAGTGGACTAATGCTGATTGGACGATGTCTTGAGCCAACGACAGGCGTCTGCAGGCGAGGTGTTCCCACGGCGTGTCGGCTGTAATTTTGCGTCTGAATACCTGTGAGAAATCAGGCCGTGGAGCCGCAGGTCACTTTGTTGGTGCCAGATTGTGTATATCGGAAGTTAGATAGTATGAAGTTAGATTAGCGTTAGTTTTATTATCAAGATTTTGTTATTATTTTTATAGTTATAGATTTTAACATAACAAATTTTGAAATCCTTGTGAAGTGATTGTACAGCAAGGCCACTATGTCCATCCTTTTTCAGGACCAGAGCACGGATCCTATCAAATTGAAGAAAAGGGATGACACAACAGAAAGATATTATTTCTCCGAAACTATTCATTTCTGCATTGGAGTATGTTTTCAGGCTTGCCATAACCACCACGCTTGATTGGTGTTAAGTACTCAGGTAGAAGCTGCCCATCCCCTTGTATAATCCCTTAGTAGGCTTTTACTACATCTACGGGAGGAGAAAGAGGGGTCTATTCTTAGACCAGATACATTTTAGGTTTTTGATTAATAAATGTATAAATTAATAAAGATAAGTACAGTTTATATTTCATTTAATCTTGAATAAGTTTGGTAACGCCATCTTTTGGTCTCTAATATAAAGTGATCCTTCCTATCCATTTTTCAAACACCTTGATTCGCCGTGCGCCCGCGAGACAGAACATTCTGGACAGTCCACTAAAATCCGCTGACCGCGCCGCATACAGCAAGAACCGAATTTGTGGTTTTTTACATTTTCCGCGACAAAGTGCTTACTAGTTGTGCCTTAAGAAGCTATTACAGTTCTTTTAAACAATCCTTATGGTGAAGTTGAATACCGCGACTCTGCTGGCGATATTACCTAAATTGGAGGACGCGATTGCGAACCATCGCAGTCCCAAGGACGATACGTATTACTGGAGCTGGTCTGCAAGGATCTGAAGGTCAGTGGCGCACGTCCTTTTTCCTGTCCAATGTGTCTTATCCACGCAGGGTCTACTTTATGAGTCAAACCTATCGAAGGCGTAAATTAAAACATCTTCAGCGCCACCATAAAGTGGTCCTAATCGAGCACGGATATCTTGATCCGTTTCTTTTATATCTAACCGCCCTTATTAGAATACCTAAGTTACTGGTCTAATAAGGTTATTTACCGCTGTTCATACGAAGTACATTGCGTATTTCGAGTTGATTTTGTCACATACACGTCATTGAGACGTACCCGCATGCGACATTGTGTCGTGAACATCCGACAAAATCATCTCAATCCCGCAACAAAATATTGTATTTTTTGTTTCCCCGCATACAAATGGTGTTTACTTATGTGTATTGATAAATTATTGCAATTTATTCGCTAATAAATTCATTTATTTAATACGTATCAAATTCAAAACTACCCTATACTTTCCGGTTGGTTTACGCTAGCCATATAATTATTATTGTATCTTGTATAGGCCAGCCGCGCCACGCTCGGAGATAGGTAGGTAGTTGTCCGACCAAAGTAGGTAGGTAGTAAAGTCCGACCAAGTTAGCTACACGCATCGCGTTAATTTATAGGTATTTAGCCGTTGTAATATTGCATTGCATAACGCAAAAATGCTAACAAGGTCAACTGCCGCATCCTCAGCTACTGACAGCTCCGATAAACCGGATCACCAGCTGTTAATTTTACTAGCTAAAAGGGAAGCTATTTTTGAATTGATTCAAGGAATTTATGATTCGTCTTCGAATGTAAATTCGAATGCTGAGGCAAGAGAACGTTTTCTCGCCGAAAGTGCTTCTATAGACACTTTACGTAGTGATTTCATTAGGTTATTGGATGATTACAACTCGCGTTTATTAATTGTTAATCCCGCCGCTAAACCTGACTATAAATGTCTGGTTGCATTCGAACAACTATATAGCCGCATCAAGCGACTGCAAGTACAGCGCTCGCCATTATCAGCTGTTGATAGTGTTGTGACGCCGGTTACGTTAAATAAAGCTAAGCCTAGATTACCTCCCATCGAGTTGGTTGCTTTTGCAGGAGACATTCGTAAATGGCCAGTGTTCTATGCCTGTTTTAAGTCGACTATCCATGATAATCCAACACTCACCGATGCAGAAAAACTATATTATCTGATAGGTAAATTGTCGGGCAAAGCTGAATCTTTGTGTGCAGGTATTACACCATGCGCAGAGAACTATGATTTAATATTGCAAACGCTGATTGATAAGTTCGAAGACAAGTGAATGGTAGCCTCCGCTTATCTAAGCCAAATGTTCGATTTCCAACCTATTAGTTCTACGTCAGCTAGTAAATTTGATCTGTTTCATGAACAGTTTATCAACGCAGTCCGCGCTTTGAATAATTTAAAGATAGAAAACTTAGGTGATCTAATTCTAGTACATATTGCTCTAAAGAAGTTAGACTCAGGAACTGTTCGCGATTTCGAGTTAAGTGTAGGTTCTAAAGTACCTACATTTGACGATCTTGAGTCGTTCATTAAAAATCGTGCAAAAGTGTTTGAGCGCACGAAATCCGCCGCTGCTAGTCCCATCACTAGTAAAAATACGTCAACAAATAAAGTAGACCGCATTCGCCCGAAAGAAAGCTATATAGCTAAACAACCGCCGAAATATCACGCTTACTATGTAAACACCGTTGATTCCGCTATTACTAAATGTTTGTGTAAAAACATAACGCATCAGCATTTATTTAAATGCCCTGATTTTCATAAAATGACGCCAGAAGAACGTTTTAAAATCGCTAAAGAGAGAAACGCATGTATAAACTGCCTTAGTATAAAACATCGTGTTTCGTACTGTAAATCCGACACAAATTGTCGCTCTTGTAAATCTCGCCATCATAGCCTATTGCACTTTGAGTCGGGAGTCGAACCCGCGCCTCATTCCGGCGCCGGCGCCGCTGCGCAAGCGTGTAGCCACGCGATCGTCGATAAGGCTCCGCTTGCCTCGGGATCCGCGCCGTCTGAGCGCACGGACGTAGCATTGTGCGCGACGTCCATTGCTGCATTGAAACAGTCGCCGTTATCTGAGCCGGTTCATAACGAGCAGTGTACCGTTTTACTTGCTACCGCACAGATCGCTGTATATGATAGTACGGGAAGTAGGCATTTATTGCGAGCATTGCTTGATTCTGGTTCGCAAAGTCATTTTATAACAAAACAAGCTTGCGATCTGTTAGGTATTCAGTCTCATAACCTCGGCCGCACTATTATAAAGGGGTTCGGGGGGGCTGAGAAGATAATAGATTCAAGTTCAGTAAATTTAGAATTTTATTCCCGCTTTGATAAGAATATTAAATTTAATATTTCACCGCTGGTAGTCGATCAAATTACTGACTCGCTACCTAGTGCTGTGATAGATACGTCTGTCCTATCACACTTGCACGACTTACCGCTCGCGGACGAGACTTTTGGCACGCCAAATAAAATAGATATTTTGATCGGCGCTCCATTGTTCGTCCATTTATTATTGCCTGACGTGACTCACCCATCTGACGACACACAGGCCCCGCAAACCTTACGTACTGTACTAGGATACATAGTCATGGGTTCCGTACCTACATTATTTTCCCGCCAGCCTTTGACATGTTGTTTAGTGCAGGAGCAAGGTATTGATAATCTTATTAAACGATTCTGGGAGCTCGAAGAGCCCCCTTCCGCACCGCCCGTTCTCCGTCCCGCTGACGTTGAATGTGAAGACTTTTATAAAAGTTCTACAACCCGCGATCCCACTAGTGGTAGCTACACTGTCGGCCTGCCATTTAGTGAGGATGTATACTCGTTAGGTAGGTCTTACGAAACCGCGCGACGGCGCTTCTTGTGCCATGAAAAAAAGTTAGAAGCTTCGCCTAGCTTGAGAATAGCTTATGATGGCGTGATCAAAGAATATTTAGAGAAAGATTATATTTCACCCGCACCTCCAGATATGTCAGATGACTCGTGTCCCATCTATGTTATCCCGCACCACGGAGTTATCCGTGAAGATAAAACGTCAACTCGTCTCCGCATAGTTCTTGACGCTAGCTGCAAGACTAGCTCCGGAACTTCACTGAATAACAAACTGCATCACGGGCCGAACTTGCAAGGCGATTTATTTCAAATCCTATTGAACTTCCGCCTGTTTGCCGTCGCTATGACGGCAGATTGCCGCCAGCAATTTTTACAGATTGCCATCCGTGAATGTTACCGTCGTTATCAGTGTATATTATATCGGTTCAATCCGCAAGATCCACTGACCCTATTTCAATTCAAACGAGTCTGTTTTGGATTGGCCTCGTCTGTGTACCATGCAATGCGCACGGTCAGATAGCTGATCGATGATGACGGCGCTAAATACCCTCTCGCGAGTGATATAGCTACTTCTTCCATATATATGGATGACATTGTTTATTCTATCAAGAATGAGGAGGAGGGGATCGCCGCTTCCAAACAGCTGATCGAGTTGTTCAAGGGCGCGCAGTGGGATCTAGTCAAGTGGAATAGCAACTCTCGCTGTGTCCTAGACAGCATTCCCGCTACTCACAAGCTTTCCACTGAGGTTGAATTTGATAAGTCAGTGCATCACAAAATATTGGGGTTGCATTGGTCGGCGAATTATGACGCCTTTTACTATAAAATAAAACCACCCGCAGATGAGCAGTGCACTAAGCGCTCAATCCTATCTACTATTGCCCGCTTGTGGGATGTTATGGGTTTCGTAGCTTCTACAGTCCTTTATGCTAAGCTGTTAATAAAACAGCTGTGGCATTTAAATCTTGATTGGGACGATACACCCCCGCCCCACATTGTAAAAGTGTGGAGACAATTCTGTGCCGAGTTGCCAGCTCTCAATGAGCTGCGCATACCGCGCCATGTTGGTGTGTTTGCGAAAGGCATTGTCACCCTAGTGGGTTTCTCAGATGCAAGCGAACATGCCTATGGCGGCGTAGTTTACCTACATGTCAGTTCCGACAGTGGTAACACCGTTCGTTTGGTCTGCGCCAAGTCTAAAGTTGCGCCAATGAAGCCGCTCACGATCGCTCGATTGGAGCTTTGTGGAATAGTTTTGCTTTCCAAGCTACTACGCACAGTTCTAAATAATTATGCCCACCGCCTCCCAATTACAACATACGCTTTCACCGACTCTAAAGTCGCTCTGTATTGGCTTAAAAGCTCACCTCACAGGTGGCAGACTTTTGTTTCAAACCGCGTGGTTCAGATTACCGAAAATATTCAGGCTGACCACTTCTACCACGTTTCGGGTACTGAGAATCCAGCTGATTGTCTGTCGCGTGGAATCACGCCGCAGAACTTAATTTCGCATCCTCTGTGGTTGCATGGACCTTCTTGGGTCATACTTGACCCGTGTCAGTGGCCCCTACGTGACCTTGACGGCCAGCCTGTCGAGAACATGCCAGAACAGAAAGTGATGTATCATAATGTATGTACGCCTGTGACTGAGTGCACAATTTATGATCTTGCATTACGCATATCAGCATGGTCTAAATTGTTGCGCATTCTTGTATATGTTTTTACGTTCGCTAAATTATTAACCCGCCGCGTTACTATTGCAGTAACAGCTGATCAACTTCAGCTCGCTGAAAATAAATGATTACTCGCGCTACAAATAAAATACTTTGCAGAAGAATTTGATAACTTACGGAAAAATCAATCAGGCTCTCGTGCTTTCAACAAGTTGAGGCCTTTCATTGATAACGACGGACTGATTCGTGTAGGCGGTCGTCTTGTTAGTTGTCTAGATTACACTCAGATTCATCCGGTTATCTTACCGCGCAATGACCATATTGTCAACTTGCTAATAGATTATTATCATTTAAAATACCTACACGCTGGACCAGAATTATTAATGTCACTACTTCGACAAAGGTTCTGGATCCTGTCCGCGCGCCGCATTGTGAGACAAAGAGTCCACATGTGCAATACCTGTTTTAGGCTTAACCCGCGTCCAACTTACCCGCTGATGGCGGACTTGCCTGAATGTCGCATACGCCAGTCAGTCAAAGCTTTTACGCACACGGGCTGCGATTACGCCGGGCCTATCGCGTACACTCCCATACGCCGTCGTGGAGTGCGCAGCGAAAAGGCTTATCTGTGCCTATTCACATGCCTGACGACAAGGGCTGTGCACATTGAGGTCGCCACCGACCTTAGCACCCCCAGCTTTCTTGCCGCTCTCAAACGTTTTCTCGCGCGTCGCGGTCCAGTCCAAGTAATGCATTCGGATAATGCAACTAATTTTAAAGGTGCTGCCGCGTACATACGCGATTTATACAAATTCTTAAATGACGAATATCGTCCTAAGCTGGAACAAGTGTTAGCTGAGAGTCGTCTCAGGTGGTCTTATATCAGCCCAAGATCGCCCCACAAAGGCGGCACTTGGGAGAGTATGATTAAGGTAGTAAAAACGCATCTTTACCGTGTAATCGGTCAACAGCTTCTTTCTTATGAAGAACTCTGTACTGTCCTCACTCAAGTAGAGTGTTTATTTAATTCGCGACCGCTGACAGTACTGAGCTCTGATCCCGCAGAGCCTTCGGCTCTTACGCCTAGTCATTTTCTGCATACCGCGCCTCTATGCTCTTTACCCGCGCCAGAGGTAGACTCTGATAATCTCAGCCTTCTTCAAAGGCACTCGCTATTGGACAAAATGGTTCAGTCCTTTTGGCAGCGATGGAGGATGGAATATCTACATGGATTACAGGTTAGACAGAAGTGGAATACGCTTTCCACGCCTATCACACCGGGAGTCGTTGTAGTCGTGATAGAGGATAAAGTGCCGAGTTTAGCCTGGCCATTAGCGATTGTAGATAAGGTACATCCCTCAAAGGACGGAGTAGTCCGTACTGGTACAATTAGATACGCGAGTGGAACAACTCTACTTCGTCCGGCCGTTCGCATCTGCCCTATACCGCGTCAATAGTGTACTATGATAAATTATATTTAGTTTATAAGCATCTAATTTATCAATACATGTAACACCGCTTTCTATTTAATATAATTCTACCGCGCTTATGAACTCTACTCTCATTAGCAGAGCCCTAGAGTCTCGTGAGTACACAACAAGTTGAGTTAGCTCAATTTGAACACCGCTATGAGATATTGGGATTTCATCCTAGTCTCCTCTCGCTAATCTCACCTCATGAGATGTGAGATTTTGTTAATCTCACTTTATGGTTGTCTTTTTATGGTGACCCATCAAGGCGGGCGGAAATGGTAACGCCATCTTTTGGTCTCTAATATAAAGTGATCCTTCCTATCCATTTTTCAAACACCTTGATTCGCCGTGCGCCCGTGAGACAGAACATTCTGGACAGTCCACTAAAATCCGCTGACCGCGCCGCATACAGCAAGAACCGAATTTGTGGTTTTTTACATTTTCCGCGACAAAGTGCTTACTAGTTGTGCCTTAAGAAGCTATTACAGTTCTTTTAAACAATCCTTATGGTGAAGTTGAATACCGCGACTCTGCTGGCGATATTACCTAAATTGGAGGACGCGATTGCGAACCATCGCAGTCCCAAGGACGATACGTATTACTGGAGCTGGTCTGCAAGGATCTGAAGGTCAGTGGCGCACGTCCTTTTTCCTGTCCAATGTGTCTTATCCAAGCAGGGTCTACTTTATGAGCCAAACCTATCGAAGGCGTAAATTAAAACATCTTCAGCGCCACCAAAGTTCAATATGTTGTATATTATAATGTATGTCAGTCTATAAGTTTAACATTTCTATGGACTTATCATTCAGGTATAATTTCATTATACATTTCCCATGAGCCTGAAATAAATACTCTTAGAATATTCTCAATTGTATGAGTCAGAGCCGGGCGGTGCGGCATAAAAAGGATCGAGATACGACGGACGGACTCACCCCCCATCCTATCAGGGCCGGAGTCCCTCAGGGCTCCGTCCTCGCCCCGCTACTATTCACTTTGTATACTAGCGATATGCCCCGCGCCCACCACCAAGTAGAAATCGCCCTATTCGCTGACGACACAGCCTTGTACACATCGGACCGGAATTCCAGTCGGGTGTGTATAAGGCTGCAAGAAGCTCTTACCGCGTTAGGTGAGTGGTTCCGCAAATGGCGCATGGGGTTGGCAAGTCAACCCCGAGAAAAGCGCAGCAGTGTACTTTTCTCGGGGTCGACCCAATCCCAAAGCGGTCTCACTCTTCGGCAAACCCATCACATGGGTTAAGTCAGCCCGTTACTTAGGAGTCATCCTTGATAGTCGCTTGACCTTCCTACCTCACATTAAAAAAGTTAGTAACCACGCTAAATTCATACTCGGTCGTCTCACCCCTCTTATATGCAAGAAAAGTAAAATGTCCCTTAGAAATAAGGTGACACTTTACAAGGCTTGCATACGTCCCATTATGACATACGCCTCCGTGGTGTTTGCCCATTCAAATCATGTTCAAAAACTTAAAATCGTTCAAAACCGGTTCTTGCGTAAGGCCACGGGGTCTCCGTGGTTCGTTCGTAACGCAGATCTCCACCGCGATTTAGATCTCGAGTCCATAGCCCTCTTCATGAAGCACGCCTCACAGCGGCATTATGAAAGGGCTGCGGACCACTCTAACCCGCTGATAGCTTCCGTCCCTGACTACCCCATAGAGCCACCCGCGCTTCAGTCCCTTCGTCGAGCAAGACACGTTCTTAGTGACCCGGATGACGAAATCACCGCCGCGAATGCGGGGGCGTCGTCATCCAATCACGACAGAGTAAACACTACACAGATACAGCGACCCCGCCGGCGGGGTCGAAGACTCTCTTAAGTACCTTCAGTACCACACGCCTAAACCGGTACAAGCATGTTCCGGGGCGTTTGCTCCTATCCTCCAGTCTTTTCAGTACCTTCTGTACCACACGCCTAAACCGTTACAAGCATGTTTCGGGGCGTTTTCCTATACCTCCCAATCTGGCAACGGCCCAAGCCGAGGTCCGTACCTAAGTGGTGCCCTTGCGCTAGTTGCCCCAACCTAATTTTAACGGTTGAGCGCCTTCCGCGCTCACCAAAAGTCCGGTAACGCAGCATCGGCCGTCTGAGGCCACAGCATTTTGTCCTTCAGAAAAAAAAAAAAAAAGGACGGACTCACTTTCTCTTCGGCTTTCGGATGCGACGGTTGTCATCGGGTGCTAGGGATTTGTTAGCCTTGAACTTGTGATGTAATTAAATTAACTCTGCGGTTATTGTTTTTAAAAGTCATTGTTAGAAGTATTAATTTGTTATGGTGCATTGTATGCTCTTTTTTTTATTAAATTCTAATGAGATTTGTAAGAATACATTATTATTATGATTTATTATTTTTAATTTGGTTTTGTACATTTCTACAGAAGCCTGAAATAAAGATATCATTATTATTTCACGACATTTCTTTTCAAATGGACCTTTAAGGCGCAAAGCACACAGGTTGCGTATGCAGCACGTAACGTAGACACGCGTGTCTCTACGCCGCGGTGCCGTAGAGACGCGCGTGGACCCCTGTCTCACCGGGTTACGCATATGTCTAACTAAGTCTAACTAAGTGCCAACGTCAGCGTGGGTGCTAAAAGGTGTGCTGCAGTTAAGGCGCAGCCCCACCGCGGCACATGCTGTGCACGAGCACGCGGCGTATTTTAGCTACGTGGATTTATTTGTTCGACAACGTGGGTCTGCGTTTCCACTGCAGTACACACTATACATGAATACTAACTCACACTATTGTAACGCTTACGAAATGATTGGTTACCTAAAAGCGAGGCTTCTGCATAAGGCTATACGGCTGAGCCTAAAATGATGAAATCCCTACACCGGGGCAGATGTCACCTCTGAGTGCTGATAACCTGTAGGAGTAGGGCAGGCTTATCTCCGAGCAGTGTAGGGGGAGCTCAGCAGTATAGTAACAGCAGGGTAACCGTAAAGAAGTAGCGTTAGTTGGCGTAGCTCAGTAAGAGAGAAATGAGACAAGGATATAATGTCCTTCAAGATTTATTAGATTTAAGTAAGCAAATATGGAACACAAACAGGATGTCCCATAACTACAAATGTTTGGCGCCTTAGTTAATAATTAAGTTATCAGGGTCGTGAGGTAAAGCCTACACATTAAATATTTCTTAGCAACCAGTTCAGTAAAGTAAATAGTTAAGGCCGGTGAAGCCGGACTTATCCCAAGCGAATGAAGATGTGTATGGGTAGATTGTGTGGGTTAAGTTGGACGAGACAATAGAAAGCCAAAGCACTGTCAAGAGAGGTGAACCCTCTCCCAGACCGTGATACCGGATTCTCAGGCCCCGAGATGCTGGCTTCAAAAGAAGGGGGCTCAGCGAGACTCAGGTTCCTGAACCGTAGGACTCCGGACTGGAGAGGAAGCGGAAGGCTACCACGCCCACACACCAGCGTCTCCAACAAGGAAGATAAACACTTCCTCGATAAAACGAAGAACCTGTTGAATAGATAAAATCTATTAGGATCTATCCAACAGTATTACCGAGCAAACAGATTTACAAAAGACTAATAATTTACCCCAATGGGGGTTCTTCGAGTATTTAAACTGACAAAAGCCAGAAAGCAGGCCAGGGCACTAAGACACAGGCCTAAGAACACATCCAGCGGGGCTCAACGAGACCGCCGTAAGCTGGAATACAAAGAATAAATTAGCACCTGTGGTAACCTCTAAAAAAATGCCACGCATAGGTACTAAAAATGAATTTACCAGCGTAGGGGTCCGCTCCAGCCTGTGATAGCGATGGGCTGGATGGCGACCGTCGTGGGTACGGCACAGGGCAGATGGAGTTGCCAACAGGTATGGACCGCCACGAGGCCACACGCTTTCAGCTCGGAGTTCTAAAAATATCACCGACTGATGAGCAAACAGCTGCAGTTTAAGGTCCCTAGCAGAGCCCCCTCCAGAATACTCACCAGCTGGATCAAATCTCCACTTTTTCGAAATGTACCAAGATTAATCAAACGACACGTCTAAGCAGGCAATGCCGCCCCCAATCTGGAATGTCATCGCGGCCGCCCGCGCAGTCTCGTATGCGAACGTCATTGTCGGCTTGACACTGACGTCCACTCTATTAAATTGTGACAGTAAGCCACAGATGCCAAATACTAAAAACCACAGAGAGTGAAAGAAAAAGGGTTACACTATGTACAGCGCTAGGTAGCCGTGTACCCGCATGCACAGCGTGTATGGCGTTTGACAGCGTTGAGCTATGTAAGCGCCTATTCGACCAAGCCACGCATGTATCAATGACGTCAATTGACCGTCAATTGTCCGTTGGTTGCAGTGGACACGATCACACACATTTTCTTGCAAAGCAAAGCTTAACACACGTGCGTAGCCTCTCCGTGCGCCGCGGTGGGTCTGCGCCTTTACACTAAGCGCTACTCCCGGCTTTATGCCTTTAACACTTCCACCCTTGGAGCATAGGTTTCACTCTTGCATCTCCACCCTCGGCCAGCCGGCTAAGGCAAGCTGAGGGTCAGGGGTATCTGTTGACCCGAGGGAGTAATGGGGTTCCGCTGTGACGACACTCATCGAACGCTCATCACAAGAGTGGCCTGCGGTATTACTATTATTATATCCAGCAAAGAAGTTCTATAGGCTGATGATGATGATGATGATAATAGAATCGATTCAACTGATACCGAATGATTTAGAAACTGATTTCAAAACTTTAGCATTTATAATTTTAATAGGGTTATTGCTAGGTGTGACGAATCATAGCTTTATGCGGTCAAAATGTAACAAACTTATTTAACTTGAATAACAATTATTAACATACCTAGCTGCTTTTATTTAAAAAAGCGAGAATAACAACATTATAATATGAATAGTAAGCATACATTTTAACACCTGATTGATTGAAATATATTGAAACAAAACAACTGACGTCAATGCAACCTGTATAAAAAGGGCTTGCAAGTCTAATCAGTAGCTACAGTTAGTGCAGTAGACCTGTAAAAAAGTTATAATGAAGCTAATATTCCCTCTACTATGTTGCGTGGTAAGTTTTATGATAAAACAATTAAAAAAGCTCTAGAAAATACATAGCGTGGTATTTCGTTCTGATGAACAATTCTTATAGCGAGAAATAACCAAATAAGAGTATTATTACTATAAAAAAAAAACTAATATTATATTTGCTGGCAGTTCTTAACCTT
The DNA here is from genome assembly GCA_951392215.1 of Epirrita christyi. Taxonomy (NCBI): domain Eukaryota; kingdom Metazoa; phylum Arthropoda; class Insecta; order Lepidoptera; family Geometridae; genus Epirrita; species Epirrita christyi. The sequence continues at coordinate 13,189,813 of OX595843.1, read as the reverse complement.
GTACTACCTACTGATATGACAAATTTTTTTCCGTTTATTCCAATATTTTTCTAATAATCCATTAAACACATAAACTTGAGAAGTGTTTCGATTTTTTTGATGAGAAGTGTAAAATTACGAGATTTTTTTCCTCCCGCAGGGTGATTCTAAATCGTCGGAAATGTTTCGGATCGGAAACGTAAGAAATTGTTAGTAAATTGTTTTTGTTACTTCGTAATGAAAAACTAACGAAACCGATCGGAAACGTTTCCGTCGTTTTAGAATCGCCCTGAAGTTTTCTTGAATTGGTGACCACGAACCAACGTTGTGTATAACCGCCACTTGATGGACTGACTGGACTTTTTAAAGGTCGTAGAAAGTCGGTTGATGGAGGCGGCACAATACCGTTCGTCGTGGTATTTTTAGATGCCTTTGGCTAACAGTGGACGTCTATTGGCTGATGATGCTGAACTTTAGTCCATTCTCGATCCTGCCTCGTCTCAAGGACACCAAAATAAAATTGATATATTTATAAAAAAAAATATTATTATTTACAGCTTGTCTGCTTTGCAAAACCTAATCCCAAGCCAACTTTCTGGGACGGAACTCCTAATTGTAAGTCAAATTAAACCAAACTTCCACGGGCATTTTAACAGAACAAAAAATATCGGAAGCGTGATCTCGAGGACTTGTATAACTACAACAACTAGCTTTGGGCTACCATCAAATTGTTACTCCTATAATCTGCATTTTTTTTATTAATCTTGAAAGAAAACTGTACATACTTTAGTCACAGTTTTACAATCCATATTATAGTTATGCCATCGCGTGTCCGGGCTAAAAGAATAGACCCTTCCGTCTCCATGTCCCATGGATGTCGTAAAAGCTGACTAAGGTAGGTATTACACCAAGGGATGGGCAGCAGCATCTACCTACAGCATTCAACACCAATACTGCGATCACCAATCCGATTGCCAAGCGTGGTGATTATGGCAAATCCCCCCATAGCATTCCATGGGACAGGCCTCGTCCACAGCAGTGAACTAGAAAGACTAAAGTATGTTCAGATTTCGTAGTTTCGTAGTAAAAGGAGGTTGGATACTCTTTCTTGGCGCATATGGGTCATCAGCAAAAAAAAGCCATGCCAATTTTGCGCAGGCTTGTAAGGAGTCCGATAGGACTCGGTAATGCTGGACCTTATCTGAATTACTAAAATGCAAAGTATCGCTTGACGCGTGGCCGAGCGACTGGTGAAAAGGTGAAGTCGCTTCCAAACATTGCCGGCTGGTATATTTTGTACTGATTAGTTTTTGAACGGAATAGCTAGGACCACTATACATATTAGGTACCTAGTATTTGAGTACAGAATACATTTTACCTATAATTTTGATCGAAATATTTTGTTGACCTCTTGGAAACATTATCATGATAATTATGACTGATGCAGATGGCGACGATGAAGGTCATGAGCCTGGCTATGAAAGAAGGGGATCATCAGCTTGGGCACTAGCCTCGGCAGGTGCTAATGGAGGTAGATGTAAGTAAAAAAAAAATATTAAAGTGGTATATCTTTAAGGAGCACTGTTGGTGTAGTTGCTACTGACTGATTCTTCTAGGCTGGATCGCGTTGGAACATTTTAATATATACTTAAGACGATTCAAAATTACCCTTGTGATATCAATGAATACAATTCTTTTGATTTGATTTGATTTGACCAAGACTTCCAGGAAAAAGGAAAGGAGGAGGAAGGTTTTCCTCTCTAAAAAGCCGCAACCCAATCGATTAAGCTGTAATTTTTCATACCTGGTGTAAGTGAGACCCGTAATAAAAATTAGTCAAAATAAAGTAAGGATCACGTTCCGTTATTAGTGTTGATGATCTCGTTGATCATCGATCGATGATGGAGATGAAATGGTACCTATTCTTCTAGCTTAAAATACTACACGGTAATGTGATTAAATCGAAATGTGACCAAAACTTGAACGATTCAAAGTTTATTCCATAATTTTAGCTTGGAAAGAGTAAAAAGAGTTACTCTTTCCAATGATAATATATAGGTACTCTATATATAGGTACCCTACTCTAATGGTATTCACCGTGAATCGAAATACTAAATTGTTTATATGATAATACCAACTTTCTGCAATTCAAAATTCAGTGTCGATTCGGTTAACTTTGAATGAAGGTTTAAAATAATTAAGAGAATTGGGCCTCAGATCTGATGATGAAGACGTTAGGTAGAAAACGGAACTCCTCGATGATTAATATTAGCCTGGAAGTGTTTAGGCTCATTTTAGCTCACGATTCTGATTACTAATTAAATAGAAGCTTATTTTGACAAATACATTGTTCAACAAAAAATTTATTGTGCTTCGGACGGAACAGGCAAGGCTATTCTCCATCTTTCGACAGTTTTGCAACAGGCGATAATTGTGCAATGAGGGCTGTCATACGGTAACTTTTATATGAGAAAAGCGACGTTTGACAACCCTGATTGCACAAATTTACGCCTGTTACAAACCTATCACGAGATAGAGAAAAGCCCTGCCGGTCACGGCCCAGATGGGTGTGGACAGTCTTTTACTTGTGAAATGGATAAAATGTTTTTTTTATTTCAGCTGCTGCAGCAGCTTCAGCCTCCTCTTTTGGAAATGCAGGTTAGTACTTAAGTATTTTAGTTTTTGGTGCCGTGGTGCGTCCGGCCTACAATAGACCCCTCCTCCTCCCGTGGAGATCTTAAATTCCGACTAAGGGATTACGTCAGGTTATGCGCAGTAGCATCTACCTGAGTACTCAACACTAATACTGCGATCACCAATACGCCTACCAAGCATGGTGGTTATGCCAATGCAACTGCATTCTGCATTAAAGGTCGTTGGAAGAGAAGTATTGTTAACAATAGTCTTACGTCAGTCATCATCAGCTTAAAGATGTCCACAGCTGGACATAGGCTCTAAAGATTTAGGTACAAGACGATCAACCTTCCACTTTTTCTTTATTTTCATGGAAACCCTGCTTTTTTAGATCATCCTACGGTATGTTCAATCTGAAACGGGGACTGACAGATGGTGAAAGATTTCGTTTGGTAAAAGGGGGCACCTCACAGAGGCTTCTTTCATAAATAATTTTGGAACTCAAAGCCAACCGTAACTGTTGATCCTACTTATTTATAAATTTGAAATTTTATATTTTTTTTGTGTCTCAAGAACGCTGTATCGCCTAAGCCTATTTTGATGAAATTTTGTACATACCTACATCAATGGCTTTTTGACATAGGTACACAGATAAATAATGACCTGGACTGAATAGGGTACTATCCTGGTATAACTTAAGCGAAGCCGCGGGTGTACACTTGTTTATTAAAATTAATAAAAACCTTGATGGTTGTAGTGACATAATTATTTATTTATATTATCATGGGTATTTATCGCTTGTTACCTTATTATTTATTATTCCCGACGTTTCGAATGCGTTATAGCAATCGTGGTTATAGTGACATCATGCTTTGATCATGAAACGATTTGATTCATAGACATTCGTAGCTATACTACTGATATGTATGAGATATAATCAATTAAAATATGTCAGTTAAATCTCCTGATTCCGCAAAAATCAGTGTTTGCTATCTCAAGAAGTGTTGCATGAAGCAAAGTCAGCTAAACACCCAAACAAATTTGAATATCCTTCCACTCTGCGAACGTTTCCCCTTAGTCTAGTCTGTGAAAATGCTTGAAAAGTCAAAAGCCCAGAACTCTCCAAAAGCAATATTTTTTAGAAGTTATATTTCATTTTTTTGTGAAAAAAGATCAAAAGTGGAGCATACTTTTAAAACTAAGTTTATAAACATGATAATAATGGTGTATTAATTCTCAGAAATAGCTGTAATACCATAGATTTTGGCACATGTCTATCACCCCTATTTTAATCAATTTCGTGAAAAGGTGTAGGTATCATTTCAATTTATCTAGTATTAAATTTATAAAAAGCCCAAACTTTTATTCAACCTGAAGAGTGTGCTTACTATTGATCTAAATATTTTTAAGAATAAAGCAAAATTTAGGGAATCCTTGGCTTTTGAAAACACCATTTTTAAAGGTTTTTCGCAGATTTCAGTTAAAAATGACATTCGATAAACCTGTAATTTATTTATTTCAGCTGCCTCAGCAGTAGCCGTTGCCTCCAGTGGTGGCTGCTGTAAACCTACGCCATGCAAAACTACTTGCAAGCCTACGCATTGCACAACTACTTGCACACCTACCCCTTGCAAAACTACCTGCAAACCTACGCATTGTAAAACTACTTGCAAACCTACGCATTGCAAAACTACTTGCACACCTACCCATTGTAAAACTACTCCTTGCACAACAACTTGCAAACCTACTTGCAAAACTACCCATTGCAAAACTACTTGCAAAAACACTCCTTGCACAACTACTTGCAAACCTACTCATTGCAAAACTACTTGCAAACCTACCCATTGCAAAACTACTTGCAAACCTACCCATTGCAAAACTACTTGCAAACCTACTCATTGCAAAACTACTTGCAAACCTACCCATTGCAAAACTACTTGCAAACCTACCCATTGCAAAACTACTTGCAAACCTACGCCTTGCACAACAACTTGCAAACCTACTTGCAAAACTACCCATTGCAAAACTACTTGCAAACCTTCCCATTGCAAAACCACTCCTTGCACAACCACTTGCAAACCTACTTGCAAAACTACCCATTGCAAAACTACTTGCAAACCTACTCCCTGCACAACAACTTGCAAACCTACTTGCAAAACTACCCATTGCAAAACTACTTGCAAACCTTCCCATTGCAAAACCACTCCTTGCACAACCACTTGCAAACCTACTTGCAAAACTACCCACTGTAAAACTACTTGCAAACCATCTCCTTGCACAACAACTTGCAAACCTACTTGCAAAACTACCCACTGCAAAACTACTTGCAAACCTACCCATTGCAAAACCACTCCTTGCACAACTACTTGCAAACCTACCCATTGCAAAACTACTCGTTGCAAAACTACTTGCAAACCTACCCATTGTAAAACTACTCCTTGCACAACTACTTGCAAACCTACCCCTTGCAAAAATACGTGGTGGTAAACTACCCCGACTACTTGTAAAACAAAGAAAACCCCTTTTTTCTTCTGCGTTTTTTCTAGATTTTCAACACCGTGCGATCAGAAACATTTTATTTTTGTATAGTGTGTTATTTTTTAAGAAAGAAAAATTATGCATAAATTTTTGATTAATAAAAAAGTATTCATAAAATCAACTTTTTTTAGAAATTACTATGTAAAACCTTTCATTGGTGGTATTTATAATTAAAATAAAATAAAACCCCGGTTCTCGTAAACCTATAGGTACTCTGATTTTTAATCTTAGACAATTTTTGTAAACAAAGAAATGTCACTGTGTGTATAAGTGTCATGTATGTGTATGATTTATGTGTATATACACATATGATACACATATATGACACTTAAACACACAGTGGCATATCTTGACATTTCTTTGTTTACAAAAATTGTCTATGAAAAATGTCCAGCATTTTTATTTATTTTTATTTGTATGTTTTATTCGACACTTAATAAATAATTTTTCTAATAATCATCATTTTGGATTTGAATCTGCAGCATGATATTGACATTTTGTTGATGTAGTATGATTATTTCTTTATATTTCAATTTACTGATGGGGTAATTAATTATTTATAAAATAATATTTAAAATATTTGACTTCCAATAAAAAAGTTTTTTTTTAATGTAAATATTTAATTAAATAATATTTATCTCCACTATTATTGCTTTATATTGGAACGCCTTAGAAGTTGTTGTGAAGAATCACAATATTATGACGTTGCAACAAAAATCAAAATCAAATCCCTGCAAACATGCAAAGAAATCGGAGAACATGACTTTTTTACGTAAAATACTTTGGCTTACATTACTACATTACGACTTCTCAAATACAAGAATTTATAGAATTAATATAAGAATATATTTAAAGAAATTTTATCATACAAATTCTTGAATGAAAATCTGCTAAGGGTAACATTTGTGACGCTGAAGCTCGAACTCGCTAGAGAGAGTTCCCACCGCTGTGAGAGATGAATGTCATCTCACATCATGAACAAGCTTGCGAAAAGGAACACTGTGGTTTTAAAGGAACCACACCAGGTTTTTCACAGTGAAAATAAGTCTTAATTACTCACTAAGCGAGGCTTTGATAAACAATACACTATCAAAGAAGCGAGGCCTTACAATTCTATTGATTGATGGATTGAAATAAACACGGTTCATAATGATAACCTGAGTCACCTTTATAAATATGGCGAGTATACCCTGTATTAAAAAATTTAATTCTAGATGTGACGAATCTTGCAAGCAACAAATAACTTTATTGTAAGCAGTAGTTTCTATATAAATGCTAGAACAACACAGCGCACGGTAAGCATAAATGTTTTAACACCTGTTTTATTAATATTAATAACTGACGTCATATGTTCAAAGTATAAAAAGAGCTTGCAGGTCTAGTTAGTAGCCACGTGTGAGCCTATGGTTGGTTGGTTAGCTGTAGTGTACCAAATGGAGTGGTAGAGAATGAAACTGATATTCTCCTTTTTAATCTGTTGTGTGGTAAGTTTATTGATAAATTTACAATCTCTCTTCATCAGCCGATAGATATCCAATGCTAGATGAGGCTTCCTCATAGCATGCGTAATGTGCAACGGGGGCGGGTTGGATTTGCCGTTATCACCACGCTCGGCAGGCGGATTGGAGATCGCAGACTCTTTGGCGACTTAACACCAAAGTGTTAAGTACTTGTGATGATGGTAGTGTTAGTAGCAGGTGTTTTGTGCTACAGTTATGCACATTTATAATCAGCGTTTTACGCACGCCACTTTTCCAACTATTCGTTGTTTATCTGGCTTGCGATGGGTTATCGTGAAGACTAAATGTATTTATCATTTTACTCAATGAGAACATTTATGTTTATTGCAGGGCATGACGCTAAAGAAGGCGTTGAAGAGCCTGGCTATAAAGAACGTGACGTGGTTTGGACATTCTTTTAGCAAATTCTGACTGTGGATGTAAGTAAAAAGTCCAATCAAAAGGCTTTTATGAATATACTTGATAAATGTGCAATCAGATGACAAAATTTGTTATCAGAACTGTAAGCTGATCAAAATGAACACAAGCACGACTAGTTAGAAATCAGAATTGACAAAATGGTTCTCAATTTAAATAACTTTTTGTTGAAACATTTATTTTTTTAAAACAAGTTTTTATTGTATTACTGATTGAAACCGTGAGCTGATCAAAATGAGCCCAAACACTGCCAGGCTACCGTTAATCATCGAAAAGTTCCGTTGTCCACCTTCCATCTCCATCATCAGATCAGCTCGCTGTCACCATATTATAATGTCATTGAAACTTGACAGGTATGCAAAATTTCACCTCAATCGGTTGGGTGAAACTGGTTCAAAACTCAGTTTCAAGATTTCACACGGACAAACATACATACCTAGGTACATACATTGCAAGTTAAATAAAAGCTTTTAAAAAGAGCTAATTATCGTTAATTTTATTCATCATCATCACCATCAGCCAATAGAAGATCAATGCAGAATATAGGCCACCCCCTTAGAATGCCACGAAGCATGGTCTTGAGCCGCCTCCATCCAACGACTTCCTGCGATGTTTATAATGTCTTTAGTCCATCGAGTAGAAGGCCTTCCTCTACTGCGTCGTCCAGTTTGTGGTCGCCACTCGAGAACCTTTAATCCCCATTGGCTGTCAGTTCTGCGAGCTATATGACCTAATAATTATAATTATAATTTATGATGTTCAAAATGGCTAAGATGCAAAATCGGACCCGGACCACGGTACCTCCTCCAGATAAACCTCCTGTGTGTTGTTTGATATAAAAAGCAGGTAATTCAGAGTTAAGTTTTAAGTTTAGTAAAAAATCTTTAATTTGTTTCAGCTGTTGCTTCTAGTAGTGAAACACGTGAGAACAACAACCCAAAAAACCAACAAATTGCAAACCTATATCCAAACTACCCCGACTACATGCAAACCAACCCCAATAACTTGCAAAACTACCCCAACAACTTGCAAACCCAAAAAAAATGTGCCTATGAACCTGCCCACCTAACAGTAGAAATAAGATCCAATACCTACTAATATAAGAAATAGATTAAATGCAAACCAATAAAAATAATGGTTCAGTTGACAATACTTCAGGGCTTAGAGTGTTCAATTAAAAACATTTTATTTTTGTCTATGGTCTTCGTTATCTCCCAATTAAATAAAGAAGAGAGAAATAAATGTATTGTTTGAAGAATGTACTAAAAAAATAAAAGTTTTCTAAGAAAAATAATATATTCTTATACAATAGAATTGAAAATAGAATTGAAGTTATCGTGGCTATCGTCATTTTAGAAAAATTACGACTATACACCACGTACTTTACTATTCTCCTGCTGACGTTTCGTTGACCATTTTGAGGTCCTTCCTCATGAGCACCGACGGCGACCACGCGAATAATAATAAAGTAAATAAATAAAATCGTATTAAATCGTATCGTATTATTTTAATAGTAAAGTACGTGGTGTATGTTCGTAATTTTTCTAAATATTCTTATACCTTCTATTTATTTATTTTCCAAACTTTTAGAAGCTTCTGCGGACTACGTCTTCATCTTTTTCTTTATAAGCTTAAAGACTTCCAGTGCTGGACATTTCAGGCCTCCCCCATAGAATGCTACGATGTATGGTCTTGAGTCGCCTCCATCCACCGACTTTTGGAGACCAATACAATTTCACCGGTACATGTAGTGGCCGTCCTGTTCTTCTTGGTGCACAAAAGGAATAGGTACCCTCCAAATTTCAGGTACCTAAGCCAGGGTTTAGATTATACGTTGATAATCAGTCGGTTAGTTACTCAACAATTTTATATTTGTTACTAAAACAATCTTAGCTATTATTTTAGTAAGAATCATACTTACCACCACCTACTAGTTACAAACAGTTATTTTATTTTACTTATAGGTTTCCCTCGGTGTCAATTAGTGCTTCCCTTAGGATCAATAATTTATCACGTTGTAGGTAGGCACTATTATCTCCTAAAGTACTTATTAAAAAAAGTGGTATCAACAAGTCTTAATAAAACCTGTCTAATAACTTTTCTTGGCACACAATTATTGCAACTTTATACATACTCTTTTCGTTACGAGTAAAACATGTCATAATTTTATTAAACACTAGCGGTAGCCTGCGGATTCACCCAAGTAATTTTCCTGAGTGTACTCAATTACGGGATAATAACTATGTTGTAAAACAGGTTTTGATCTATATTGATACCTTCCAAATGTTTCCGGCTGCGTTGCTGGAAAGGTCGACAAACATACAAACAAAATGAATAAATATACTGTTTTATTTGTATTTATTTGTTTTGTATGAAACGATTACGCAATAAGTAGGTAGGTACATTATTACACCTGTCTTATTGAAAATAATGGAATAATACAAATAAAATATATGGTTAAATGCAGGTATAAAATGAGGTTGTAGGTAATAGTTTTATCTTCATTGGAGATGATTGTGTCGTTAGTTGCAGTTAAAATAAAAATACTTTGTAAAAATGAAGCTGATTTACCTTCTTATACTCTGTTTTACGGTAAGTATTGTAATATAACTGTAAAAAGAATAATCTATTTACATTAGGTTTTTAGTCATTTGGCCCACCAATTAAAGTAGGTAATGGCAATGGGGAACGCAACAATGGAGATGATTATGTCATTACTAAGAAAAAACCAGTGATACTTATACGACGCCCGTACGTAATTTTTATTATTATTTACAGATTGTAATCTGCTATGCGGCGCCTGATCCCAGGTTATCATGGGATTTTTATTCACCAATAGATAAAGGTCAGTAAGTAATTAAAGCATACTTCTTTGCACTTACTGGAGTATGTATGTGTGCTAGGTAAAATCTTGCAAGCCGATTTAAACTCAGTTGTCATTATCAGACGCAAAAAAAAACGTTTACAATCACAAGATACTTTTGCGCATTTTTAACCGTTTCAGTCAATTCTGTTTGTCAAATAAACTTCCTCGTCGCTAGAATCACTCATTTTAGGTTTTTCACTGGTTTTCAAGTTTCTTGTTTTTAACCTAAGGTTTAACAATATGACGTGAAAAGAAAATGGCGCGCGTAAAGCAAATTAATAAAATAGTAATACACCAAGAAGGTTCCGAGTCTAAGGGTCGAGTTCGCCAACAGATGTTGATAATTTAAACAGTTGTTTAAGTCATAAACGGCTGTTTAACAATATTTTGCTGTTCACCATACACTAACCATTGATTAAGTACTGTAATCGACTGATTAGCCTAAACGTAGTAGCCACCTTAGTTTAACCATTGGTTTATTGCTCCGTGACGTGAAGTGAAGTAAAAACAAGAATAATTACAAACTATTATTGGAAGATGCTTTGAATTATATCTTTGAATAATGTATTAGATGATTTTGAAGAACATTTATAATTTTGCCCGCTCCCCGTATTTACCAGATACGTCGCAATTATTCCGAGGAATATGACGAGAGAGCATTTGGTACAAGATTTCATTTGTAAAAAACGTTTATCTTCCATATTCACTGATTATTCCAAAGAAAATAAAACTTAAAACTGCTTTACAATAAGAAACATAAACATGAGTTTGATCACAGGGTTTGACAAAACAATTGACTGACTGACTGACACGACCATTAAAAGGATGCCAATAAAAAAATACGGTTACGTTACGGTCATAGCTTTGACAAAAATGGCATTAGAATTAGTAGTATTATACTGTACCCTACCATTGTGGGATGTCGTTTGGGTGAAAGCAAATATAAGCGGAAGCATTGCCATCTTCACAAAGTAATGTTATACCATTCGATCATTTTCGACTCATTCGTTCAAAAACGTTCGGTTAACTAACCGTTGTTTGAAATTAGATGGTGAACTCGAAAAGAGCGTTGTCTGTTTAAACAACTGTTAAATTGTAACAAGGCGGTTACGTAATCAATGGTTATGTTGTAGTTGGCGAACTCTACCCTAAGTTTTTAACAAATTAAAAAAGGTAGTATGATAAATTCGGCACCATGGAGGTAAAAGTAAATAGGTTTAATGATGTTTTGAATTCACAAACTTAGTGCACATGATGTTCTAAATTCAATTTTACTTTATCCTCTAGCGGATAAAAACGGCTTTTGCACTCAGATATCGAATAGCAAAAACACTCTTTCCGAGATGGTAAAAACAAGAAACTTGAAAACAAGTAAACCCTAAAATGAGTGATTCTAGCGACGAAGAAGTTTATTTGAAGCCAACAGAATTGACTGAAACTGTTGAAAATGTGCAAAAGTATCATGTGACTGTAAGTGTTTATTTTTTTGCATTAATATTTCCTCGCTGAGGTGGGATGAAAAGTTACGTGTTGCACTCGAGTGCAAAGATTTTTCACCTCGTGCTCTTTTGATTCCCTCGCTAACGCTCAGGATTCTAATTATTTAATCACTCGCTACGCTCGTAATTAAATTTTAGAATTCTTCGCTTGCTCGGTTATCAAAACTGAGCACGCGGTTAAAAAGTAACTTAGCACTCTTGTATAACAAATAACTATTACATTACAACAATTATTTTATTCATCCTACAATTTATCAGCCATAAATTAATCTAAGAAGCATTTTTTTAAAGAGCATAGAATTGATCTTGTCATAATAGAATGTCCTTTATTTCCAACTAGTTGCGCCCCGCGGTTTCACCCGCGTGAATAATGATGAAAATTGATGATGATGATGATGAAAAGTAGCCTATGTGTTAATCCAGGGCGTAAAGTATCTCCATTCCAAATTTTACTCAAATCCATTTAGTAGTTTTTACGTGAAAGAGTAACAAACATCCATACTCACAAACTTTCGCGTTTATAATATTAGTAGGATATTAGTTCCTCGTTTAAAATTTGGACATTTTGCCACTGTTTTTCAAGTTTGTTAGAAAGTTTGTATCATCAGTTTTTTTTGTGCCTATTGCAGTTAAAATTTAGTTCTGGGTTCAATTTAAGTATTCCTACCCCGACTACTTGAAAAACAAAGTACTTAATCTCCCAGAGGGTCTTACCTCCCCTTAGGCAGAAGCTATGAGCCATCTTGGTGGTCCAACATGAAAAAAATGTCTAAAAGCCACTTTGCTCAAGCCGACAAAATGTTTTGGTGCAAAAATGTAATGGCGAAATAATTCGGTATTAGGATAATATCGATGTACGTAACATACCGTATATTAAGATAAGTGGACGTCCTTTCTAAATCGTTCTGAAACTATTATTTTTATGATTTCAGCTGTTGAAACCGCAGTAGAAAGCGCAAAACATGGTGGTTAGTATGCAATTTCTATTATCAATAGTCTGTTGTAATCAATACTGTTACTAAAGTGACCCAATGCCTTCAACGCATAATTATATTTTGCTAGTTGATTGCCAGCAAATCTCTTACGTGTGTACGTTCATCGTATCACTGGTTCACCTTGGAGAGATAACCCCTCTGCCTTTGTTATTAGAAACAGCATATAAAAAGTACTAACCTACATGTTTAAAAATAATAAATTCTGTATTTATTTCAGCTGCCTACGCAGTAGCTGCTGCCTATGCTGGAGGTAGGAAGACCCATAAGCATGACAAAGAAACTCTTGAAGGTACTCGTAGACCTACTTGTGAAACTACCCTAACTGCTTGCAAGGCAACCCCAACTTCCTGCCAAACTACTACAACAACTTGTAAAACTACCCCAATGACATGCAAAATTACTCCAACGACATGCAAAACTACCCCAACTACATGTAAAACCACTTCAACGACACGCAAAACTACCCCGAAGACATGTAAAACAACTCCGACGACATGCACAACTACTTCGACTACCTGCAAAACTACCCCAACTACTTGCAAAACTTCTTCAACGACATGCACTACAACTCTAACTACCACAACTACATCCAAAACTACCTCAAAGACATTCAAAACTTCCACAACTACTTGCAAACCTACTCCGACGACATGCAAAACTTCTTCAACAACCTCCAAAACTTCCACAACTACTTGCTAACCTACTCCGACGACATGCAAAACTACCCCATCGATATGAAAAACTTTTCCACTGTTAGTTTGTCATTTTTTTAGGCCCTACAGCAGTGTTCGCACATTTTATTTTATTTTTTGGACCTTATCAACACGACGTATTGAGTGACAGCAGGAAGAAAGGAAATATTTGTTTATTGTTTAGTTTAACAAAAAATAAAATTTTGTATGAGGGATATGAGGAAAGTGTCAAAATTCCTCATTCTTCCATTTCTCTTCTAAACTAGAATAAAACTTTTATATGCTATCTTACATCATAATATTTAGCAAAATTCGAATGTAATTATTAAAATTATGTATATGCCTGATATATACCATCAAATAAATTAAAATGAGGTAAATTTCTGAACTTTTGTTCATTTGTTTACATCACTATTCAATATAACTTTTGAAACTATCATGGTTATTAACATAATTATCACTATTCAATGTTGAGAAAGCTGCGAAAATGTTGTATTTCAGTAGTGTAAACAGACAAATTTACAGACTGTGATTGGCAGCAATTCGAGGCAGTGTCGAGCGGAATCAAAATTTTTGGAACATAATTTTACTGGGAAATTTTGCGAGTAACTTTGCAGATGGCCCCTCGATTTCACTGACTTTCCCTGACCACCTTGCTTGTTCTAAGAGCCATTTCAGTGATCACGGCCCACTCGCCCCCCATATATTTACAGATATTTTTTCAGGGTGTTCTGAGTATTTTCCTATGTATAATAAAAAATATATATCTATGTAATGTTATTGTATTAAGTATATCAGGTACCCATAACTCAAGCACTGCTTAGCTTGGGGCTAAAAAAATATGCTTGTGAAATGTCCAGCATTTATTTATTTATTATTTATTTATTTATATACGCCAATGCTGATGAACAAATATATTTTCATCTAAAAAACCGACTTCCGCCATTGTGTTCAAATCTGGATGATATATTGATGGTGAAAAAAACAGTGTGGCGAAAGGATTCAACCACGGCCAAAATACGACTCAAGTAGCGCAATTTGAAACGGGTGGGGGAGGGGAGGGGGTCCCTCCCCTATGGGGGGGGGGGGAAGTGAGGAAATCTATAGTTCTCAAGAAAAAAAAACAAGAAAATGTTGATGTAAAGAATGGAAAAAAAATCTTCTACGACGGTCTTCAGTACCTTCTTTTAAACGCCATAGCGTCGGTTCTGGTAACGCGCGTACAAAAAAAACATGAACAAAGGCGAGCTTAACACTCTTTTAAGGGTTAAGCTCACCTTTGTACATGTTTTTCTTTATTACTTTTTTGTATATTTTTTTCTCTGTGCAATAAAGTATTATAAAGATAAAGATATAGATAATTTATAATTTATTTGTTTTGAGTATGGTAACTTTACATTGGTGGTCATAATTCACACATCCAACAATACTCAGTCATACATTAACATCATTCATTATTAGTCAGTCATATATTACATTATAAGAATTATAAGAATTAAGTGCATCACACACGTAGCAGATGCGATAATATACGAAAATAATGCATTCACGCGGAAACCTTCAAACTGTCTATACTTGTTTCTTGGTGCGGATCGTTTTACAGGATGCTACAATGGGTTACAAGAGTCAAATCATCATCGATATATTTGTATACACAGATATCATCTGTCCATCTTTTGATATTATGTCGGTGCCTATACAGATGCTTGACGGTAAAATATAAGTGATCTGCTACGTGTGTTGCTCCTTGAGTTTAGTATAGAGAGCGATATGGACAGATACGAGCTCAGATATCTTACCGCATCTGCTACGTGTGTGACACACTTTAGTAGGTACCTGCTTAAACCAAAACTGCGATCACCAATCCGCCTGCCAAGCGTGGTGATCATAGGAAATGCCTCAATTGCATTCAATGGAGGCGGCCTCGTCTTTTGTTCACCGATTGAGTTGAATTTCATAGTTAAAGAGTTACGATAGGATACAATAATATAATATCGTTATGGTGATAGCAACCTGCCCCCCAATTACAGTAGCAAATGGCAATGGGGAACGCAACAATGGGGATCATTTTTGCAGCCTTAGCGCTATCTAAATCTTTTGAAACTTGCAAGGAGGAATATTTAGGTCAAGAAGTTTCCCCTATTCAAGTTTCAGAAGATTTAGATAGCGCTAAGGCTGCAAAAATGATCCCCATTGTTGCGTTCCCCACTGCCATTTGCTACTGTAATTGGGATGCTGATCTGATGATGGAGATGGTTGACAGCGGAACTCCTATCTTTCCATAAGTGTTGCATCAGCGTCAGCGTTATTTATTTTTTATAAAATTGACTTAGATACAATTTTTTATAATAACTAATCAATTAAATGCTCGCAAAGAATGTGGTAAGTACGAAGTGCTGTAACGAGCAAAATAAATAAATCCACACATGTGCATTATAAATCTTATCACAATAATCAATTATTTTCTTTATCACCTGAGTAGTAAATCTTATTGAAGTAAATAATAATGAATATTGTATTATTATAATGATAGATTGATAATTTATAAGTCAATAGTAGACAACTGAGCTCAGCAGGTCTTTTTTTTATGCTAATTGGCATGCAGACAAGCTTATGACCCACCAGATGGAAAGCAGTTACCGTAGCCTATGAACGCCTGTAACACCAGAGGCATCACACGCGCGCTGCCGACCCTGAGACGTAAAGATGAAAAGTCTCATGTGCCTGGTAATTTCACCGGCACCCGTACCCTTTAAACCGAAACACAGCAATACGAACACTACTGCTTGACGGCAGAAATAGGTACGGTGTATTATTTCCCCGGACGAACTCTTTCACAAGAAGTTCTACTACTAACAAAAATTATCTATTCTGTCTATTCTTTATCTCGCGACATGTATGCAACAGGCGTAAATTGCGCGATCATTGCTGTCAAACATCACTTTTATAATATAAAAACGGCTGCGGGGACTAGAAACAAATTCCTAAAACACCAACTAACGCCTAAAAACTAATTCCTATAATATCTAACACTTCAATAAAACCTCTACAACACCTAACATGCACCGGTTAATATCCCTAAAAAACCCCAAGTACCTCCTACAATCCCTTGAAACCCCTTCAAACCTCAAGGAACTCTTATAATCCCCTTAAAACCCTTAGAAACTCCAAGAAACCCCATAAAACACGTATAAACTAATCGCCAACCAACCTAACCACGATTACCTACAGTTTATAAAAAGTTCAATTAGGTACCGGTTAACATAATCTGCTACGGTTTGAGTTCAATCACTACTACCTAGGGAAATTCAAAGTTTTTACACTTTCGAATCATTCAAAAAGGTCTTGTTGTCAGGTCGAAGAGTTCTCACACAAAACATTAGAGCTAGGATTTCATAATAGTCATTTTAGTGTGACGTCATAGGTCATAGGTTTTTTTTTTGTTATTTTTATAACCTATGACCCGCGGAACGTCAAGACGCTTCATATAATACCGCATTTTGTCCAAACCCATCAAGTTTGTTTCTGGAGCTACGAGGAAACAGATTATCAAGCTTATACATACGTACATAGACGGGTAAAATCATAAACCCCCTTTTGCTTTGCTGTATTCGAGTAAAAATAAATCCTTAAAAATAAAAAAATCTAAATTTATAATTTTAACCCCTATTGTTTTTTTTTTTAATAAATAATTAACTATTACCCTCACGTTAATTAATTTTATATAATAATATTTTCAATGTTAAATTGGACTATCCGCCATTTAGGCCTTCTTATGTCAGTCATCCGTTAAATGTTAAGGCGCAGAATTCAAATAAAACACGGTCTTTTCATTCAGTATACATCAATGTGTAAAATATGGTCATTATGATTTTAAGTTATATGAATTTTACCTTAGATTCTAAAACTAGGAAATCTAAAAGACACGACTACATAAAATTTCCTTCATAGAATTATTTTCCAAACTATAGGCTCTGTCTATGTCTATTAAAAATTTCGCTCGGTATCTCGAAATAGTAGCAATTACATCTATATTTTTTTACATACTGGTACATTTTGCACATTAGTTCTGGTAAACACAAATTTAATTTAATTGAATCATTTTTATTCAATAAATTTATTTTTATTTGGCGCCTACTTTGCTTAAAATTAAATCTCTGCGTTCTGGACCTTAAACAATAGTCAATTGTTATGCATTTTCTATTGCATTATTAACACCTGTGTAAAAAATCATAATGACGTGAGTAAAATGTAAATAATAACATTATTATGGTATAAAAATGGCTAGTAGGAAATTTATAAGCCATTAGTAGGGAGAGTCTTCTCTTGGACAAGTCTTGAGAAAAATAAACTGTTAAAATGAAGGCGGTGATTCCTCTACTAATCTGTTGCACGGTAAGTTGAAAATAATAAGTAACTATACACACCTGTAAGGTTGTTTGGAAGAAATCGCTTCTAAGCGATAAGAATGCCCGGTAATTTTAATTATTAAATTAAGTTTTGTTTATTTTGTTTTTTTCTTATTAAAGAAACAGTACAAAAACAAATTTTAACATGTTGTTATGTTATGTTTGCACAATAACGAATGTTCTATTGTATTCTCACACAAAGTAAGAGTTAAAGTTGTCAAAGACAAAAGTACAAAAATAATTTTCCATAATTTTTTAAACTTAAATTACTCTTGTTTCATATAAGGGCAAGGCTTTTTGTTGATGATCCTTCTTACTACTTGGTGCCTCGAGAGCAAGCAGAAGCTTTACAGAAAAAAAATAACTAAAACCCTTTGATAGTAGAAATTGAACGTAAAGAGAATCAGCGATTGAAAATAAACTGTTTTTGTTACTAAATAGATGCGACTACATAATTAACCATTCATTTTCAGTTGGCTGGCTATTATGCGGCTCCTAACCCAAGCATTCTTGAAGGTCAGTTGAAAAAATATTTAAATTGCAGTAGGCTGAAAATTAAACAGGGTTTATTTGCAGAAACTTAAGATACAAAAAAACACCCTCATATCTAAGAATATCACCAAGCCGTCACCCGATAGAGTAAACCAGAATGCTGACTGCATTGCCACGTTTGTGACCAAAATAACAGCATACTTAAAGTCATCCCATCCAAGGAACATAATACTCAATGGCCCCATCCTCGAGGGAATTAGTGTCATGTTGCATTCTTTTTCCATATTCACGCATCAAAACTACTTTGATAGTACTTTTGCGACTTTTTTGATTTTTTTTTAAACATGAATTTCTGGTCAAAATTGAAAAAGTGGCCGCCATTTTGAACATTTCTGTAAGGGTATTATTAGACCAATCGATCAATCGTCGATCGACGGCATCGATCAACGTCGATCGACTGGTCTAATAGCTTTAATTGATCGACGGATACCGTTCGACTAACCAATCGATCGATTACCGGTCGATGGCATCAGTCGACGTTGATCGTTTTAAGCTATGTTGTGTTCCGTCCATTCTGCCATCGATCGATGCCGTCGATCGACGATCGATCGATTGGTGTCATAGAAACTATCGATCGACGTCTACTAATCCATTCTGCCATCGATCGATGCCGTCCATCGACGATTGATCGATTGGTCTAATAACATCCTTACGGCGGTCCCGTAACAGAAATGTTCCGATTTTCTTCAAAATCTATATCTGGGCATCCATACGACCAGAATTATACGAATCTGAAGTCAGAGTTGAAAAAAACGGATGCCATTTTGAACTTTTTGGTTAATGGACCAATTACTTCTAAAATCGATATCTGAATTTATCTGTAACCATAAAATCTGCTTTCAGAATTGAAAAGTCATTTTGAGTTTTTTTTTACTGGACCGATTGTCTTTAATCCGATAACTGAAGGTCCATGTGAGCACAAATCTGTTTAGGGCAACAAACACAAGTCAGGGCAACATGCGCAACCGCAGAGTTGTATTGTTTTTAACCGACTTCCCAAAAAAGGAGCAGGTTCTCAATTCGGTTGTATTCTTTTTTTTTATATTTGTTACCGCATATCTCCGGCTTTTATGAACCGATTTGGAAAATTCTTTTTTTATTTGAATAGATATACTTCCAGATTGGTCCCATTTTTTTCAAAATCCAGTTCTGATGATGGGATCCATGAGGAATTGAGGGAACTTCTCGAATATTGTAGGCATACATATGGCGATTTTCATATTTTCAGCAACAAACCAAGCATTTGCATTCAGAAAGTATCATAATCCTTTCACCACTATGGTTCTTTCATCATTTTTTTTCATCCAAATATTTAGTCGAATACTATGGTGGAAGTCGGTTTTTTAAATGAAAAGTTATGTTGTATTTTGGTTGCATTTTAACTAAGCTTAGCATTATTTAAAAAAACTGGTCAAGTAAAAGTTTACGATTATGGTTATTTACGGTAAGCACAATGCGTCCTTAGAGCTAAAGATGCATATAGGTTGATATAAAGGAACAAGCAAAAATATTCTAACAAAAGGACCCCGAGTGAGAAACATTTGACTTCTGAAGTAGAAATAAACCTGTGTCTCAGAAGCCAGCGCCCTCCCCCATTCCAATGTTGTACAAAACTAGGGAAACTAGTAGACAGTATAAATAAACAAACCTATTACAAAAACAATAACTTTTCATTTAAAAACCGACTTCAACCATTGTATTCGACTAAATATTTGGATGAAAAAAAAATTATGAAAGAACCATTGTGGTGAAAGGATTATGATACTTTCTGAATGCAAATGCTTGGTGTCTTGCTGAAAATATCAAAATTGCCATATGTATGCCTACAATATTTGAGGAGTTCCCTCAATTCCTCATGGATCCCATCATCAGAACTGGATTCTGAAAAAAATGGGACCAATCTGGAAGTATATCTACTCAAATAAAAAAAGAATTTTCCAAATCGGTTCGTAAACGCTGGAGATATGCGGTAACAAACATTAAAAAAAAAAAAAATACAACCGAATTGAGAACCTCCTCCTTTTTTGGGAAGTCGGTTAAAAAACCGACTTCCGCCATTGTATTCGACTAAATATTTGGATGAAAAAAAAATGATGAAAGAACCATAGTGGTGATAGGATTATGATACTTTTTGAATGCAAATGCTAGGTTTGTTGCTGAAAATATAAAAATCGCCATATGTATGTCTACAATATTTGAGGAGTTCCCTCAATTCCTCATGGATTCCATCATCAGAACTGGATTCTGAACAAAATGGGACCAATCTGAAAATATAATTCAAATAAAAAAAGAATTTTCCAAATCGGTTCATTAACGCCGGAGATATGAGGTAACAAACAAAAAAAAACAACCGAACCTCCTCCTTTTTTGGGAAGTCGGTTAAAAACAAATAGATTGCGATTCGAAATTAAAATATAGAATAAAATAAAATCTAAGAACTAAAATTGTAGTATTCAATTAAAAATAAAATATGATTGCTGACTGAGTTATTAAAATTTTAGTTAGATACGCGTGGTTGTACTCCCGTTATGTACAAGTAGGCTATCATTAGTAACTACTACACCAATAAAACTTTTTAGTCAGTCAACACATTTTACCTAAACGTATTTTCTCTTCTCGAATGTCACGAATGGGGAAAGAAAAATTTAGAATTTTCGTTCAGATTTTCATCTAAACTATGAGAGGATTCCCTATAGTATTCCGTAATAATTCATAATTATTGACTCAGTTATCATGCATGCTCGATTTTTGTTTATTTTTTTTATTGTATTTTAAACCAGGGTGCTTCGAAACACCTGCATCCCTTAACAGTCCCTAAAAAACCCCTAGAAATCCTTACAACCCCTACAAACCCCTATTAAGACCCCACAACTACTAAAAATACCTAACAAACCTCTAAAACCATTAATATAACTTTATAAATTATTGACTATATTATATTTTTGACGACCTCTGTGGCGCGGAGGGCGAAGGTTCGCCTGCGACACAGGAGGTTGCGGGTTCGATTCCCGCCTCGGAACAAATATTTGTACGATCTGCAGATATTTGTTCAGGGTGTTCTGGGTATTTTCTATGTAAAATAAAAAAATATCTATCTATGTAATGTATTGTATTAAGTTTATCAGTTATCAAGTACCCATAACACAAGCTCTGCTTAACTTGGGTCTAGATAATGTTGTGTGTGTTTTTTTTTAAATATATTCCGATGACGATGAGATATTTGTCGCTGAGGAACCCTTCAACATAACCCTACATCACTTCATTCTTTTTTGTCTTCTTAAATCCCCTAGGAGTCCTTATTTCCGCAACAATTTTGATTTTCCCAATGTTACGCTCAATGATCAGCGATTGCTTTTCGCTTTAAGTTTGAAATATACTATAGTTTGTAAGCTTCGAAAAAAGCCCCACTCCATCTATTATTAATATTTACAGGGTTATACAAAATGCCAACGACTACAACAATGCCCAGCACGTCGAGCACTCTATACTGGTGTCAGACAACGACATTGCCTAAAACAACTTCAACGACCTCTTGCACAACAACTAAGGAATCAACAACCACAACTACGTGTCCAACAACAACAACTAAGAGGACAACAACAAACCCTTGTACGACTACGACTCCTTGTGCCACTACGACAACGACAACATCTCGTACCACAACAACGACAACGACCCCTTGTACTACTAAAACAACAAAGAAACCTCGTACCACCTCAACGGCAACCCATCGTACCACTACAACAACGACCCCTTGTACCACAACAGTAAGAACGACCCCCCGTACCACTACAACGATGACCCCTTATACCACTACAACGAAGACCCCTTGTTCCACTACACAAAAAACAACCCCTCGAACCACAACAACAACAACTCCTTGTACTACAACAACAAAGACTCCTCATACCACTACAACAACGACCCCTTATACCACTACAACAAAGACTCCTCATACCACTACAACAACAACGACCCTTCGAACCACAACAACGATGACCCCGTGTACCACTACAACGAAGACTCCTTGTGCCACTACAACAACAACGACCCCTCATACCACAACAACGACGCCTCCTTGTACTACGACAACAACGACCCTTCGTACCACTACAACGACGACTCCTTGTACTACAACAACAACAACCCCTTGTACCACTACAACAAAGACGCCTTGTACTACTACAACAAAGACCCCTTGTGCTACTACAACAACAACGACCCCTCGTACAACTACAACGACAACCCCTTGTACCACTAAAACAACTACAACTCCTTGTACCACAACAAGGACGACCCCTTGTACCACTACAACAATGACCCCTTGTACCACTACAACAAAGACACCTTGTGCCACTACTACAACAACGACCCCTCGTACCACAACAACAACGACCCCTTGTACCACTACAAAAAAGACCCCTTGTACTACAACAACAACAACCCCTTGTACCACTACAACAAAGACGCCTTGTACCACTACAACAAAGACCCCTTGTGCTACTACAACAACAACGACCCTTCGTACCACAACAACGACGACCCCTTGTACCACTACAACGAAGACTCCTTGTGCAACTACAACAACAACGACCCCTTGTACAACTACAACGACGACCCCTTGTATCACTAAAACAACTACAACTCCTTGTACCACAACAAGAACGACCCCTTGTACCACAACAACAGCGACCCCTCGTACAACAACAACAACGACTCCTTGTACCACAACAACAACGACCCTTCGTACCACTACAACGACGACCCCTTGTACCACTACAACGAAGACTCCTTGTACCACTAAAACAACTACAACTCCTTGTACCACAACAAGAACAACTCCTTGTACCACTACAACGATGACCCCTTGTACCACTACAACAAAAACGAACCCTTGTACAACTACAACAACGACCCCTTGTACTACTACAACGACAACCCCTTGTACTACAACAACAACGACTCCTTGTACCACTACAACAAAGACGCCTTTTACCACTACAACAAAGACCCCTTGTACCACTACAACAAAGACCCCTTGTACCACTACAACAACAACGACCCCTCGTACAACTACAACGACGACCCCTTGTACCACTAAAACAACTACAACTCCTTGTACCACAACAAGAACAACTCCTTGTACCACTACAACGATGACCCCTTGTACCACTACAACAAAAACGAACCCTTGTACAACTACAACAACGACCCCTTGTACTACTACAACGACAACCCCTTGTACTACAACAACAACGACTCCTTGTACCACTACAACAAAGACGCCTTTTACCACTACAACAAAGACCCCTTGTACCACTACAACAAAGACACCTTGTGCCACTACTACAACAACGACCCCTTGTACCACCACAACGACGACTACTTGTACTAGGACAACGATGACCCCTTGTACCACTACAACAAAAACGACCCCTTGTACAACTACAACAACGACCCCTTGTACTAAAACAACAAGGACCCCTTGTATAACTACAACGACGACCCCTTGTACCACTAAAACAATTACAACTCCTTGTACCACAACAAGAACAACCCCTTGCACCACAACAACGATGACCCCTTGTACCACTACAACAAAAACGACCGCTTGTACAACTACAACAACGACCCCTTGTACTAATACAATGACGACCCCTTGTACTACATCAACAACGACCCCTTGTACCACTACAACAAAGACGCCTTGTACCACTACAATAAAGACCCCTTGTACCACTACAACAAAGACACCTTGTGCCACTACTACAGCAACGACCCCTCGTACCACCACAACGACGACTACTTGTACTAGGACAACGATGACCCCTTGTACCACTACAACAAAAACGACCCCTTGTACAACTACAACAACGACCCCTTGTACTACAACAACAACGACCCCTTGTACCACTACAACAAAGACGCCTTGTACCACTACAACAAAGACGCCTTGTACCGCTACAACAAAGACCCCTTGTACCACTACAACAAAGACACCTTGTGCCACTACTACAACAACGACCCCTTGTACCACCACAACGACGACTCCTTGTACTAGGACAACAACTACCCTTCGTACCACTAAAACAACTACGACTTCTCGTACCACAACAACAAAAACCCCTTATACCACTACAACGAAGACCCCTTGTACTACTACAACAACTACGACTCCTCGTACCACTACAACGACGACCCCTTGTACTACTACAACGACAACCCCTTGTACCACTAAAACAACTACAACTCGTCGTACCACAACAACAACGACCCCTTGTACCACAACAACGATAACCCCTTGTACCACTACAATGACGCCACATTGTACCACTACTTGTAGTGTGTGTTTTAAATTTTAAGTATAACTCTTTATGGTAATTTGAACTAGTATTGGCTGCTTTCATATTACGAAATTCAACACGTGCATATAGTGCATGCATTAGACATAGTTTTATGGTAATGTATTTTTCAACAGTACAATTAGCGTCGCACAGTTTGTAAACGCGCGATTGTAGGTATGTGTCTTCTAAACTTTGCTACGTTTAGAAGACATCACTCAATATGTACCATTTTTTTTATCAAGTAAAGGATGGTACGTACATACCTAGTTTTATCCAATAAATAAAAAATACTTGTACGTAAAAAGCTTTTCTTTACATTGTTGTGTCCTGGATTTTGAATAAGAAAGTTTTGTATATTGCGAAAATTGTTACATTGCATTTTGCAAAACAGCTGTAGATGACAAAAACCTCCACTGCTTTACTAGAACATGACAAGACTTACCCTCTTATTAATAATCGTCTTTTACACCTACTATAGTTAAAATAGTAGCTACTATAAAATTATAAAATGATTATGAATAAGGGAATACCTACTCCCTTATTCATAATCATTTTTTAAACCCATTTTAGTTAAAATAGCTTTTGTATTGTTTTGAAACTTTGATAACAAAGTGTTTAACCCTATACCCTGATTTTTAATTCCAGACAATTTTTGTAAACAAACAAATGTCAAGATATGCCACTGTGTGTATAAATGTCATGTATGTGTGTCATATGAGAATTTACACGTATGCTACACAATCATGACACTTATACCCAAAGTGGCATATCTTGACATTTGTTTGTTTACAAAAATTGTCTGAAATAAAAAATCAGGGTATAGACGATACCAAGTCGTGCTAGACCTACAGTAATCCGTAACCACCTCACTTCACTTCTTAGTTTATGGCATCTGTGGCTAACTGTCACAACTGCCAGTGACCGAGTCATGATGGTTTCATAACCATCCTTTCATTCCTTATTGGAGATAGTGTCGTCATTAAGAATATGACCGGTGTTCAAAAAGAAAACAAGGAACCGTTTTCCGAATTGAGAACCTCCTCTTTTTTGTGAAGTCGGTTAAAAATGAAATTTTTGGTGTTCTCAAGATCGTTCTCAGACTTGAGTTCGGTCTATTAATACGGACCTAAAATTATGAAACCCACACTTAAGTGCGAAGTGGCCAAAAAACCAATGTAAAAGTAATATCTGTTAACCGCATAAGACCCTAAAATCTGGAAGCGGAAAACACCCGTAAAGACAAACTTACAGGTGAAAGTTCCGAAGTCGTCACCTCCACAAAAGGTTTTTTGGTAAACTCGTGTATTTACTTTGGAACTTAGTCGAGCCAACCTAGGGAGAATGCTCTTACAGGAATCGACCTTGACATTTTGGATATCTTGAAAATCGCTGGATGATTTTGATGTCAAGTTATTTAAATGCAGCCCAGTTTTTAACCGACTTCCCAAAAAAGGAGAAGGTTCTCAATTCGTTTGTTTTTTTTTTTTTTTTTATGTTTGTTACCGAATATCTCCGGCGTTTATGAATCGATTTGGAAAATTCTTTTTTTATTTGAATAGATATACTTCCAGATTGGTCCCATTTTTTTTAGAATCCAGTTCTGATGATGGAATCCATGAGGAATTGAGCGAACTCCTCAAATATTGTAGGCATACATATGGCGATTTTGATATTTTCAGTAACAAACCAAGCAATTGCATTCAAAAAGTAGAATAATCCTTTCACCACTATGGTTCTTTCATCATTTTTTTTCATCCAAATATTTTGTGGAATATAATAGCGGAAGTCGGTTTTTTAAATGAAAAGTTATATCTATATATAGGTGATCGATCAATGACTAACATGAACCAATATCAAACCACTTTTCCATCTCCCAAGTTCCGATAACAGTACCAAGTACCATACTATGGTCATCATCAGCCTACAGAAGTCCAATACTGGACATAGACCTCCCCCAAGAATGCCACGACGAACGGTCTTGAGCCACCTCCATCCACCAACTTCCTGCTTCCTTTATAATGGCTTTAGTCCATCGAGTGGACGGCCTTACAGAGTCGTCCGGTTTGGGAAAAGACTGTAAAAATATAATATTCTTAAGAAGGCTTGATATAAATTGAATAGAAATCTTTTACATCACGCTCAATAATAAGTGGTAAGGCTACAGCGAGATCTGTAGAACTCGGCGCTATCAGCTCGCGCAGATCCGGCCTGAATCCAGGCTTACAGTCATAAACGCCGTTTGTAGCATTCACAGTGTTACGAAAGCTTCCCGAAGCTAGAGTAGTCCATAGTTATTCAAAGTAGTTCCTCTTATCTCAAGCAATTCACGAACAAACCAATTATTCTCCTACCCCTATCTAAAACCTATACTCTTAAGTCTAACTTGTGTAATTTAAACTTCAATGATGATGTCAGATTATAGATAATGATTTTTATTAACCGTTTGTTATGGTCGTCATGTTCATCCCGCGGAGCGGGGCCCTGGTGACCTGTATTACAGGTTTTTACTTAACCTATTTCAGGCACCAGTCTTTCGTAAAACAGGTGAATCAAACATCGACACTCTTAGATAAGCACTGTTTATTTTGTTACTTATCTTTTGTTCAGAGAATATTTATTATAGTCTATGCAGATTTCTTGCTAGTAGTAGAGCTGTTTGTGAATGAGTTCGCCCGGGGAAGTAACCACCATACCTATTTCTGTCGCCAAGCAGTAGTACTCGCATTGCTGTGTTCCAGTTTGAAGGGTATGGATACCGGTGAATTTACTGAAACATGAGACTTTTCATCTTTATGTATGTCTCAAGATGACGGGCGCATTGCAATGCCAAGCAGGGCGCGTCCTAGTTAGTGCCTAAGAAAGCAGATTACGAAACGCATTTATTAAATGTGCTAAATAAAATCAAGAAACACTATTATTATATTTATATTATGAAAATATTTTTTTTCTCTTTTCGCAATGTTTATATTGCTTCCTCGTATCTATAGCCTAACGTTTCGAGTGCATAACGATCATGGACAAAATAATATTCGTTTTCCATACGAATCATTCGTTTTATTTAAATGTTAGTCTTTCCACCAACATGGAAACTTGGTTCATGACACTGTTAGGTAACATAGAAATCAGGCATCTCTAGCTGGTAGCTTTTTCCATGCTCTATGGTATCCTTGAACTGAAAGCTCTCTTTATGACGCCAGTTTAATGCCAGTTGTAAATATTAATTTGTTGGCAAAACTCTGCGAATTTCGTTAGCGGATGTTTCTGATGGGGTAAATAATTTCAGTCCAAGCTAGGATGAATTAAAATAATTATAACTTGAGCGTTTTCGACGAATTGCTGACGTGTTGAGTTGTTACAGCGACAGTTGTAGGTCAGAACCTAATTAGACAGTTTACCCCTTTATTTATTGTGTGGTCCAACCTGAGAATAGATCCCTCCATCTCCTCCCGTGGATGTCATAAAAGCCGACTAAGGGATCACACCAGGGGATGAATGCTGCCCGCGCTCACCTTAGTACTCAACTTTGTAGTACCATCTGAGTACCATGCAGGTGGGCCGTTGGTTGTTTGCTTGCCAAGTGGTATAAAAAAAACATGAATACTGCCATCACCAATCCGCCTGCCAAGCGTGGTGATTATAGGCAATTCCCCCCATTGTATTTATGCAGGCCTCGACCAGCCAGTGGGCGTCTAAAGGTTGATAATGACTGCTTTATTTTAAGTACCTAGGCTGGTTAATCCTATCCTACTAATATTATAAACGCGAAAGTTTGTGAGTATGGATGGATGTTTGTTACTCTTTCACGTAAAAACTACTGAATGGATTTGAGTGAAATTTGGAATGGAGATACTTTACGCCCTGGATTAACACATAGGCTACTTTTCATCATTATCATCATCATCAATTTTCATCATTATTCACCCGGGTGAAAGCGCGGGGCGATATAGTTATACCTAATGGTGGCGTATACCGCCTCGGCAGTGGTGCCATTTTGTATTGGCATTTGCATTTGTATACGCGTGTTCATACAAGCGCCGCGGTTGGCGGCGGCAGTGAGTCGTGAACCGTCGCGGCACCGTTTTTGGGTGTTACGTAGGTACATGATTTTATGCTATACATGTTTATGATTCCCAACGAAAACACAAGGACTAACTTAAAACAACATGGTCTAATTTTCCTTACCTATTATTCCTACTGTCCCAGAAATTCCGTCGAACTGCAATTTTCGTGTAATTTTCCAAAGCTGTGGATAACTAGAAAACTTTCCCTTGGAAATAGCTATATATATCAAAATCCTGTTTCTAAAAGAGGGTTTTGGAGGATGAGCATAATCTTGTAAAATGAGACAATCTAGATTAAACTCTTTGCTCTGACGAAGGCACATTGCACTCACTTACAATGTAGTCTTCTCTTCTCAGTCATTGCACTCTTGACAGAGTGGTCGTGGTCATCATCATATAAGTTGTTGGGGACTGATGTGGCTCGCCTCACGATATCTCGCCATTTATCCCTATTGGTAGACATCATCGTACATTCATGCAGGTTGCCACCCACTCCAGACTTGATCTGGTCGGTCCAACGCATGGGTGATCTTCCGCGCGGTCTCGTGCCTTCAACTCTTCCTTGCACAACAAGACGCTCAACGGAGTCAGTGTCCCGCCTCGAGACGTGTCCGAAGAACTTTTGGTAGGTATAGCCTTGAATTAGCTGAATGCTGGTCAGCGTGCGCCGTTGCATAGAATCATGAAACTTTTCAATGACCATTTCACGAGCACTGAATTCTTTGCAACCTCACCCAGCTCGTTTAGAAATAATATAATTAAGATTGTGTCTGAGTTTTCAGACCTACCATATTAATGATGTAGGTACATATTCATAACTCTGTTAATTGTTATTATTATAATTTTTTTTTCAAAACAAACGTGACAGAAACAAATTTGCGCCCTCATATCTTTTTTTTATCAAATTCGTGGACGACGGGGCTGATTGCACTTTTAGTACCTATCTTTAAAGAATTATTTGTATTCTTGTTTTTTAGTGTAATTGTTTGTTGTTCCTAATATAAATAAAAATAAAAAAATAAAAATTAGCCGCCTATTCGCGACCCTCAAAATTAATTTTCGTTTGTAGTACAAAAAAAAGTACCTCAAAAGTAATTTAAAAAAAAAACAGTTTCGAAACAATAAAACACTGAATTAATAACTAACCCAGGAACAGGAATTAAATAATTATCATTCACATCACATCTCAATTCCAACTGAAATTGAATACAGATGAGCCTGAGGATGCTGCAGCTAAACCTAAAATAGTAAGATCTTTCGAGAACAAGAAGTAGGTAACCATTCGTTTATTTAATAGATAGCTAAAAAACTACCAGTTACAGGGTCAGAGGAACAAGGAGCAACATAACAAAACGCATAAAATAAATTCTAGCGGCAGTAAGATTTATATTTCGGTCATGAAAAGCACAATAAAAACATTTTTAGTAGACACTCACTGCAGTTTGTGAACATAACAACGCGAATGCGAGAATCTACAGAGTTTCACTACTAGAGAGATTCACTAGGAGAAGGTAGGGCTGGAGTAGCCAAATAGTGAGTGTTACGGTACCATGGTACTCGTATGTATAGTTCCTGATACCCACGACACAGGGAATCCTAGTGTGGGATCTGGACTATGTACCTATGTGACTGTTGGGTGTTATGTTTATTATGTTCTAGTGATCCAACAAGCAGTTTGGCAATTTACCAATGGGATGGTAAATCAGTATCAGTAGTGGTCGGGTATTCGATTAGGTCAGCTTTCAATTTATAGTTTTTTCCTGGCGGTGGTCAAAGACATAGAGGTCCAAGACTTATTTATTTACACTCGAGAGCAATGAATCCGGGTCACTAAAGAATGTTAAAAATCTCGGAAACTAAAAATGATAGATTAATGCAATAAATTGTATTTAATAGACAATGTAATACTCCTTAAATGAAGGTAAAAAAAATATGAGTCACCATACATTTTATTAACACAAAATTACATAAAGAAAAAAACTGCTGATCTCTCCTTAAAACAAAAATAGAAAACATGAAATTTTTGAACTTTATTACGATTTTCTTGAATTTTAATACTTCGTATTGCCTCCTCGTGCTTCCATTACTGCGTTTACGCAGAAAAAAAACAACAAAAAAACAGAAATCAAACAATGATAAATGACAGATTACAAACAAAAGCAAAACCAAATGCTGTAATTTCGTAGTTCCATCTTCGAAAGTGGCCCTTTTTCAAATTTGTTTTTTTTATGATATAACTTTACAATAACTAAGAAGTTTTAATACCTTCATTTAAGGAGTATTACATTGTCTATTAAATACAATTTATTGCATTAACCTAGCATTTTTACATTCCGAGATTTTTAGGATTCTTTAAGTGACCCGGATTCATTGCTCTCGAGTGTATTTAAATTCAACTGCTTACTGCACTTACAGTATACCCAACACGTGCGGCAAGCCAAAACTACAGGTATTAATTCTTATTAATGATTATATCACAGATACCTACTTAGCTTAGAAAACTGATAACATTATTAAGAAAAACATTAAAATTTGAAAAAACTAAAAAAACAATCACTCCTTGACATCCCCTAACCTAACCGATAGCACCCTATATAATGTGTATAACTTTTAATTTAGAAAACCGACTTCCGCCATTTTATTCGACTAAATATTTGGATGAAAAAAAAATGATGAAAGAACCATAGTGGTGAAAGGATTATGATACATTTTGAATGCAAATGCTTGGTTTGTTGCTGAAAATATCAAAATCGCCATATGTATGCCTACAATATTTGAGGAGTTCCCTCAATTCCTCATGGATCCCATCATCAGAACTGGATTCTGAAAAAAATGCGACCAATCTGGAAGTATATCTATTTTAATAAAAAAATAATTTTCCAAATCGGTTCATAAACGCAGGAGATATGTGAGGTAACAAACATACAAAAAAAAAAAATACAACCGGATTGAGAACCTCCTCCTTTTTTGGGAAGTCGGTTAAAAATAGGTGACAATTAGGATGAAAATTTTCCTCAAAAGTCCTTATTCCTCAGATACACCAACGTACCTACTAACCATTTTTTGTATTATCACTCTTCACAAATACCCGAGGTAAAAAACCTAACCCAAAACTCACTTTGTAGTTCCAAGCCATTGTCCAGTCTTTGAGTTTTGTCACCTCCAAGTTCGCGTACGACCACATTCTAGTTAGCTGCAGCTTGGCAAGATGCCACCTGTCTTGCTTACAACACGCTTTGTATTTTTCGCCTCGGTTCAAGAATGCCAGCTATTTGGCTCAAATACCTGTTTCATATTTTCTCCCTTGAATGAAACACTTGCGGTTGCGGATTTGGTGCATTAAACGATGTGAACTTTTACTGAAGATTGAACTTTCAATATTCTAAGGCAAAACTCGACGTGATATTACGGTACTCGTAGTTCCTGATACCCATGACACAGGGAATCCTAGTGTAGGATTAGGACTACGTATGTGAGTGTTGGGTGGTATGTTGAAATTATTTATGAAAAGAGGTAAGATTATTACTTGAAAATCTAACAATGATTACTGATGTGTGCATTTGTACCTCCTGCAATAATAATTCAGTCATGTAGTAGGTATTATTTAATAACTACAAAAACGTTATTAATAATAGAAAAAAGACGTTTTTTTTCTCTAAATTGCTAATTTGTTTAATTTTAATTATTTTTATATGTATAAAAACATTGCTTAGAATCTTTTTAACGATCTGGGAACAAGTTCTGCATAGTTTTTAAAGTTCCTCAACAGGAAAAAACCAAGAAGTTATAACTATCACTTTGTTGTCCGTCTGTCTGTCTGATAAAACCCTTTTTCTCAGGAACGGCTAAAGGTATCCACTTTAAGTTTATACTAACAATAAAAGTCTGTGATTTTATAGTACTGTAAATAAATCAAGCTTTTAACTCTACGCATTAATAACTTTTCATTTAAAAAACTGACTTCCGCCATTGTTACACGACTAAAAAATTTTGGATGAATTTTTTTTTATGAAAGAACCATAGTGGTGAAAGGATTATGATACTTTCTGAATGCAAATGCTTGGTGTTTTGCTGAAAATATCAAAATCGCCATATGTATGCCTACAATATTTGAGGAGTTCCCTCAATTCCTCATGGATCCCATCATCAGAACTGGATTCTGAAAAAAATGGGACCAATCTGGAAGTATATCTATTCAAATAAAAAAAGAATTTTCCAAATCGGTTCATAAATGCCGGAGATATGCGGTAACAAACATTAAAAAAAAAAAAAAAAAAAAAAAAAATATAACCGAATTGAGAACCTCCTCCTTTTTGGGAAGTCGGTTAAAAAGATATGGCATGAATGACTAATATTTGCATGGAAATCATAATCATAATCATAATCATTTATTCATTCACAAACATGGGTAAATTAATGATTATGATTCCAGCAATAATCCAGGAAAATTTGAATATTAGGTGCTTTGTGTCATAAAGCGAGTCTCGGTCACAATGAGGGGTTTTCACGGACGTTTCATATCATGCTTTCAGCGTTGAAAATAGATGGCGCTGCTCTGTTACGTAAATGTCAAATGTCAAAATAAAGTTAAATGTTAATGTTAATGTTGGTGAAACGAAAAGGAATGTCTCTACCAGGCTCACTGAACATATACGCGCCATGAAGAATGTGGACATAAATAGTTCAGCGTTGGCGGAGCACTCATTAACCGCTGGTACGTCGCACTACATCCGTTTTGATAAGGCCAGGGTCTTGTCCAGGGAAAAGTTTTTCGTTCCTCGTAAGATCCGAGAGGCTATCGAGATTAGTCGACTGCCTAATTTCAACAGGGATAGAGGATGGGCTCTACCACACGCTTGGAAATCCTGTCTTTATGGGACGTACGACAGTGAAGTGTTTGAGCCTGATAGAGACACTGTTAGTGTAGCCTGTCTGGCCGCTCCTGGCGCGCCCGATGGTTGCGACGGGAGCGGCAGCGACGATGATGGAGCACCGCAACCCGACCGGAAGGACGTTACCGAAGAACGTGTAATGACGCGGACACAAGCACTCCCCCCACCCCCGCGCCGGACGAGCCGAGAGGAGCGAGCTCAGAGACGCAGTGCGAGGAAGGACGCGGAGGGAGTGTAGTGCGGATCCTATACCCACCCTGATGAAGACCCTCGATTAGGGTCGAAACCTGTTGGTGCTTCCACCAACATATCGGTACGTGAAAATTTCCCGTTTTTACAAAATGAATTAAATGTCAACATCAACAACGTAGATATATTTTCGTTTCGTGGTATTTATTTTTGCTTACTTCTAAAAACATCACGAAATCACTAGCGCACACTCAAGAAATCATATCAAATCATCAATCACACAAACAGAATATCATGACTAATAGCCACAGACTAGTTAGATAATAGCTTAGTACGCGTACACCGCAGATAATACATTTGACAATCAAAAAAAAGGCAGCGCCATCTATCGAAACAATTTGAACTACTTTTTTTTTTTAATTGATGTTTATAATCCCTCATTGTTTTTTAATTATCAGGAAGAGGTACCTAAGTCATCTGTATCAAAAAACCTTGCAAACTCGCCGTGCACATGTACCTACCAACTTCGGTTAGTCCTCTGGGCTTCATACCATAAAGCCACTTTATAGGTAGACTGGATCATTGTTATACCTCTTAATCCAAATCTTTGTCTACCCTCTTATTCATAATCAAGTTTTAAACCTTTGATACCAAATATAGCTTTTGTCTTGTTTTTATTATGGCATTTTTCATCAGAGAGAACAAAACAAAAAGCTATTTTAACTAAAATAGGTTTAATAAATTATTATGGAAAAGGGGGTTAGTGTAGAAAGCTCATGCAATATTATTAGAAATGTCGCCATAACGGGAACCACACGGAAAGTTTAAATTGGTCACAAAGGACTCCATGCGGGAACGGTAATGTCCTCATACATAGGTTGGTAGAGTTGGTCGTTAGACGTTCGCTGTTGAACGAGGTCTCTCCCATAGAATGCTATGGGAAGATTTACCATAATTACCACTCTTCGCATGCGGGCTAGTGATCGCAGTATAGTGTTGAGTACTCAGGTAGATGCTACTGCCTCCTGGTGTAAACCTTTAGTCGGCTTTTACGGCATCCATGGGAGGAGACGGAGGGGTCTATTTTAAGGCTGGTCACACAACAGCAAAGAGACATAATTTACTTTCATGATGTTTATACCACAGACTAACAAGGCAAAAAAAAAAGAAAAAAATCTGTTTGTTTTTTTTTATAATACTTGGCAAGCAAACAAGCATATGGCTCACCTGATCGAAAGTCTTAGAATTAAGACTAAAGCCCTTATTCGAAAGTAGTTACCGTAGCCTATGGACGCCTGCAACACCAGAGGCATCACACGCGCGCTGCGAACCTGAAAGATGAAAAGTCTCATATGCCTGTAATTTCACCGACACCCGTACCCTTCAAACCGAAACACAGTAATGCGAGCACTACTGCTTAGCGGCAGAAATAGGTACGGTGGTAGTACTTCCTTAGAAGAACAGCTTTCACAAGATTTTCTACAACTAACAATTAGAATGAGTAATATTCAAAAATAAAACAAGGCTCTGCCACTCACAAAGCAAGCACTCCCTAGTGAAAAGCATTACTGCCAGTAAAGTTATCAGAAGCCTTTTAAAAGTTTGGTGTGAAAAATCACCGGCGTACGCCAGGGTGTCGCAGCTAATTTGTGGACATCGATCATGGTAGCAGAACAACGATGTAGAGCAATTGGATACTTGGATAGAACAACCTTTAGGTTTATTATTATTATTTATCCAAGAGTTTTAACTTCTCTGACGACCTCTGTGGCGCGGCAGGCGGGTAGCCAGCTGAGATGCAAGAGGTTGCGGGTTCGATTCCCACTGCGGGACAAATGTTTGTATGAAAATGTTTGATCAGGGTCTGGATGTTATGGTACCATGGTACTCCTGATACCCACAATACAGGGAATCCTAGTGTGGGATCAGGACTACGTATGTGACTGTTGGGTATTATATTATGTTACTTACTTACATTTTACACATAAGAGGTATCTGAACCGCAACTTTTTCATCAGCCAGTAGGGGACCTCCCACATAATAGGGCGGATTTACCATAACACTACGCTATTTTTGTATGCAATCCCTCTCGATGGACCAAAAACAATTTATTGGTCGTAGAAAGTCAGTGGATGGAGGCGGCACACGAACATCCACCATGGCAAGTGAACATCTATGGGCTGATGATGATGATGATGATGATGATATGAACTGTATTAGTTCCTGTTTTTTCCTGGTTTCCTCCGCCCTACCACTGCATATTTAAATCTTCATTTCGTAAACGTATTTTGATGGTAGAAATGAGGATTTATATAGTTTTTTTTCTAAACACCACATCCAGCATCCTAAGTTCTTCATTGCGGTATTCGCTCCGAGGACTCTTCCGTTTGCCAATTTCAATTCAAATTGCGGGGAGTGGATTTTCAGTGTTTCTCTTTCAGATTTTGAGAGTAATTAACGCTTTTGCGTAATAGCTTTACACTAATATTTATTATGGAAGCTTATTTGGACCGAAAAGAGCTTTTGATCATATTTTAAATTTGTAAGGTCTCTGTGGATTTGATCAATTGACTGCGTTTTGACAAAGAGACCTTGCATGGACATCGTTTGATTTAGTTTAAAAAATTACAGGATGCTAGCAACCCTCACCACAAAGGCTTAGCAAGGGTATTACTAAATAACTTTTCATTTTAAAAAACCGACTTCCGTCATTGTATTCGACTAAATATATGGATAAAAAAAATGATGAAAAAACCATAGTGGTGAAAGGGTTATGATACTTTTTGAATGCAAATGCTTGGTCTGTTGCTGAAAATATCAAAATCGCCATATGTTTGCCTACAATATTTGAGGAGTTCCCTCAATTCCTCATAGATCCCATCATCAAAACTGGATTCTGAAAAAAAATGGGACCAATCTGGAAGTATATCTATTCAAATAAAAAAAGAATTTTCCAAATCGGTTCTTAAACGCCGGACATATGAGGTAACAAACATAAAAAAAAGAAGATACTACCGAATTGAGAACCTCCTCCTTTTTTGGGAAGTCGGTTAAAAAAAACTTTTGATCCTATCGCTACCAAACTTCACAAAATCAACCGCTGAGCTAAATTTGAAAATTTCTCCAAAATCGGTCCAGCCGTTTTGGTGTCCATCATAGGGAACATACATACATACATCGATTTATCTACATACATGCAAACAAGCATCAAAGATAATAAATTATGAAATTCATTAAACTTAATACTATCAAGGCTTTCAAGTGTAGGTAAACTACCGTAAAAGAACCAAGATTACCGACATAACTCTCAGAATTAACGAGTTGAAGTGGCAGGGTACGCAGAACTGACAACCGTTGGGGAATAAAGGTTCTTGAGTTGCGACCACGAACCAGACGACGCAGTAAAGGAAGATCCCGCTCTCGATGGACCAAGGCCATCATAAAGGTATATAGCAGGAAGTAGGTGGATGGGTGCGGCTCAAGACCATTCATTGTGGCATTCTTTGAGGGAGGCATAGGCCTCCATAGACAATAGGTCTAGCAGTGGACTTTTACAGGCTAATGATGATGATGAAATATTTTAATTTACCCTTTCACGTACCTACATTACATAAATTACAGTTTAGTAAGAGACCCAATGTTCCGCCGAACGATTGCCAGGTTTTAGAGTTTTAAACAATTTTAGGGAGTTTCTATTTCCGCGGCTATTCAGTTTGTCTCGAAACATTTTATAGCGTGTACCTTATCATCAGCATCATCAGCCTGTAGAAGCCCACTGCTGGACATAAGCTAATGGCTACTGGACTGGTACCTAATAAGCAAACGTGATTCTTTCTAATAATAAGTAGGTACCTTACCTAAATTTAAAAGTCAGTTATCCGCTCGAGCGCCAAATGTAAAAATTATCTACCAAAATGGGCAACTGTACAGTGGCCCTTGGCGCCTGAGCGTGTATTACCTGAAAAGTAGTAGTAGTAAGTAGTAGTAACAGTAATTATTTTCGAAAATGGGGTAAATTTGAATGGCGTCTGGCAGCCCCGACCGCGGTACAAGCGGCTCTAATTTCAAATAGATCGTTAGCCACAAAGTCGGTATTAGACTCATTTACACTAATAGTCGACGGTTGTCCCGCTGTTTTCCACTGATGAATACATTCAGCTTGTGTATGGGGGTAGTTAAACAGTCAATTAAGAAACATTATTTTTTATTTTTTTTGGCGTTGCACGTTATTCCTCGTGAGCCCTTCTCACAAACTAAGTTTGCTTCTACTTTTGATTTTATCTTATCAAATTCCATGAAATTTTGTAATAGTAGTTTATGAAACTGTTGCATAATAAGGGTTCATCGAGTTACACTGTTACTCGATAGGAAAAAAAATCCCAACGAGTAACAGTGTTACTCGTTTGGGTGTTACTCGTTGGGAACCCTCCTTATATTATGATACAGTTGTCCATAGAAGAGCTGTATCTTAATGTAACTTTTTAAATTTATTTCGATGGCATGTGCATGAAGACTGTCATTTTAGATTTGTTTTTAGTTTTTTAATCTTTATATTTCAGTATGAGAGTAGATAAACCTGATACCACACTAGCTAATAGATACCGTGGCCTGTGGTTTTTCAGTAATTTTCAAATCACACCGGCTGACTTCACTAAAGTGATTCCTACTAAGCAAAGGGCTATTAAACTTGGCTCAGTTTTGACTCGTTAATACCAAGTGCAAACCAAAAATATGTAAATAGACTCACTATTCCTAAAACGATATTCAAAAACCACAAACTTTGCTTCATTACTTACGAAACCCCTCTTCGCCGACAATTTCATTTACGAGACAATTTTATCCAATTTGGTTCATAGCAGGGTCCCAGAAATATACAGTATTTCGAGTCCTAAGCCATAACGCAGAAATTCAAAACACAGACATTGCCAATAATCTGGGTATCAGCCGCGGGCAGCCTGGCGGTCGCCCAACCAAGTGTGGCTGAATTTAGTCGTGTTTTATGCGTCTGGCAACACTCTGTTAATCTTGTATGTTGTTATTGTTGTAGCAAGTTGTAATTATTGTTCAATTTGTGACATAAACAAACATACTTTTTGAATACCTCTGTGGCGCGGCGGGTGAGTAGCCAGCTGAGACGCGAGAGGTTGCGGGTTCGATTCCCGCTGCGGGACAAATGTGTGTATGATCTGCAAATATTTGTTCCGGGTCTGGGCGTTATGGTACCATGGTACTCACGACACAGGGAATCCTAGTGTGGAATCATGACTACGTAATGTGACTGTTGGGTGTTTATGTTACGTATGTTATGTTATGTTATGTTATGTTATGTTATATATGTGATGTTATGTTATGTATGATATGTTATCTTATATGTTAATAAGTTTTTTGTTAATATAAGATGTTTATTTACAGAAATAATAATACTATAATAAGTATCAAATGGAACAGTTGAGCTATCTAAAGACCGTTGTAAACGATACGAAGATACAAAACTGAAAAAAAATGGTTGTCTGTAAAGTCGGTTTACTGACGATAGTTGAACGTGACAACGTCTTCTTTGTCGCTCGTTCCGCGCTCTCGCTTGCACTTCAAGCCTTACATGGAACGCCTCAAGAGCGAGGTAACGCCACATGAGTCATGTTTTTTCGTGCGTGCAGCCGGCTCTATCGAATTATAAGACGTTGTCACGTCAAAAAACTATCAACATGCTAACTTATCAAAACATTACAAGCAATGATATAACAATAACATACCTACATCGTTACACGTTCGTTGGCTACAGACATGACAAAGCAGCACTGAATTCTGTGAACATAAACATTTGTACCTACCGTGAAAAAGTTCAATAACCTGTGTTGAAAACTTATGTTCACAAGAGTTTTTGATGGATCTAGATTCAACACTCATCAATCTTCTGGTGTATGAACATCGTTAACATATAACTTGTACAAACTCAGTCCAGGTATTCTCAAACATTGTCCATTACATCTCAATGGTTAATCTATCATTTAACAGAATATTTTAGAGCAAACATCTTAGATTTTTGAGTCGTTTTTAAACATACATACTGTAAAAAACAATGAATCATGCAGTGAGGTGACAGAAGTTCTAATTCGCCGAACCAAACCACAGCTAAATCGATCCGAAAATTTTACCTTGTCCTTGCAAGGCACAATCTAATGTGTCTGTCTCTCCCAGAGGATGACATCAGGTGCCTTCCAACAGAATGAAAGTTTGAGAGCCACCACTATATCGTAACAAACCAGTATTTTTACCGGACGCAGACAGCCGCAGGGCGCCACGGATTGCTGTCGGACCCCAGTTAGCCTGCCAATTTACTTCGCCCGGAGCGAACCAATATTGGTTAAGGGTCCATGCACCGTATTTTGATTTTAGCTGTGTACGGCGAGTATGAAAGGATTTATTCGAAATATGGCATGGGTGGTGCAGTAATTCCGTATTTACCTGAGGTAGGGTTGTATGTGAAGGGTAAAAATGCTGAGAATTAAATTGGCTACCGTGCACGTGTTTACAAATCCCAATGACTTTGATTGTGTATTTTGTGTGTACAGTGTCCATATTATTGTGTATCAAATTGATTTATCATTAGTTATGTCAGTACATCTGAGTTTTAGCAGTAAAAGTTACATAGCAGCAAAACTATGCATAAAACCCATTCAATCTGTTAAGAAAATCACAAAATTATCTTATATTTTACCAACACGTGTTTCTAAATTAAGTTGCACAAGTCTCCTAAATTAAATTTTATCTTCATTATCTCCCGACATCCAAATCCTAAATCCACATCTCGCTAAGCTTAAGTTAAGTGAAAACCATTCCACGCAAGCTAGACGAAGAATTAATTAAATCTTCCAACTAATCACTTTGTAGTCGTGGTTTTCTGTATTAAAATATGAGTATACTCACAATTGATTGCATAATCAAAACACAACCCAACTCCCAAAACTTTATAGGTGAAATTAGCTTGTGGTGGAATATAATGATTAAAATAGGATTGCTTACTGTTCAACTAGGTATGAGAATGTTATATCAACTGACAACTAAGGATATCAAGTATCGGACAACTTATTTGGTCTACGCGATTGGCAGCCAAAAGAGCGTGGAATAAATAGATGAAAATATCAGTAAATTAACAGATAGGACACTCAATAAACCCAATGAAGAAGGCCTATCAGGATTTTTGAGCTTTCAAGCTCAGCATTATCCATATAGCAGGCAACTTTAAATCAGGTCAGGCAAAATTACGAAAGAAACATATAAAGAAAATCTATGTCGATTTTGAAGAAAGTTGCTCAACTTTGTTCTTTGTAGTTACAGACAATTCTGTAACTACAAAGTACAAAGAACTAGATTGGCGTGAAAACAGGAAGTCCTGCGTTTGTGGAATAGCTTTTCTTGGTCCGTAAACTTTTCTTTGCCCAAGCCTGTTCCGCCTTGGATTGAAGCCAGACCGCCGTCCGACGCTGTCTGCCACTTTACTACTAATTGCATCCTGCTTGTTTGCACTAATTTATAAGCAGAACTGAATTTCAAAATTTTCGTCAACTACCCAAAACGCGTTGTGCCAAACATTTTTGTTGTAATTGCTGGAATTATATTGGCATAGACTGTTTTAGGCATTAATGACGACTGGGGTTCGCATTGTTACATGTTCTCTTATTTTTGTTGGTTTATTTAATGAAAATTAATTCTCTATCTATATCTATATCTACCATGAATAGTAATGTCTTATAACAGTGTGAGTGAATGAGATTACAAGAGACGCAAGTTTACTATTTATCTAACTACACTACAGCACTATATACACAACATAGAAGTCGCGTCGGAAAGATTCGGAAAATCGATCACTTCCGAGACTAGTCTAGTAAGATTCTCTTTAGATGCTTAGAAAATTTAGATTTCTGTATTCCTGCAACATATTATAACAGGTACACAATAAAGAATTCGTCCCGATACAACTTCACGTTGTGTCGTAGGTACGTGTGGTATTGAGAACCAACATGAAAATAATAAATTGATCTAGTTATTTTTTAGACTAATTATACATTGCAAACTTAATTTGAGCTTCATAATATTCTTCTTTGGTGATGTTTTTTCAGGTAACAAATTGTTTCATATATTATGTTCACATGTTGGGCATAGACTTAAAGCTCTTGTATATCCTACACTTCTCTAGTTCTCCAAGTTGGGACCGCAAGCAGTTGGAATACGTTCTCAGTGGCCAGCAGTTATCTCGACTCCACTTCAGCTTAAATTAAACTTAGCGTATTTGATGTTTACTCTACGTGTTTTAGTTTGAAAGCATTAGTTTCAAGAGATAACTTAAGGAAGGGAAAGGTGTATGAGATGATCCCATATAGGGTAAAATGATGCTTCTCAATATTTCGAAAAGCATCAAAGTAATCTAGTTGAATTATTGGTCAGGATGTGTCCTAAGACCCAATCAGAATCTATCAAAGCACCATAACATTGTGCATTGACAATTTTGTTGTCCTGATCAGGGTAGAATTGGGAAGAGAGGAAAATAATAGAAACAAGATTTTTGTATTGATTCATATGCAAAAATATTAAACCAAACTTATTCTGTTTTAGGTTTCATTCAACAGATTGATGCTTAGTTTACATACTTGATATTACAACAATAATATATTTCGCATTTATTATGGCCTCATTTAAAATGTTAGGTATATATTTTGTGTATATTGGGAGAAAAGTGAAGTGTCCTCTCTACTGTGGGTCCATAATGATGACCATACAATTAATTTCACATTATTTCGCAAATGATAGATCGTTATTTGTTTTATCTAAACAGGCATTATCTATAATATCATATGCTTAGCTATAATTTTAGACCATAACTGAATAGTGACTACATGTATTCAGATGTCACTGAGCCCAAAAAATTGGTGAGTATTGAGTCTTACTCACTTATCTTACTTTCAATATTAATGTTTACTTCTTATATTTAACTTTGTATTTACCCGTTTCCGGTAATCTTTAATTTATTTTAAGAATCATCTTTTCCACCCCATAGGGCAAGATGATTATTAGTAGATTTTTCAATATTTTAATGAAATACTTAAAAATAAGTAAATTTAAGTTTGCTAACACTAGATAGATCAACTAACTATCCAGAACCACTTTTTCGTTTATATTATATTGGATACCCTTGGACTTACGAGAATTCTTCCTTAGGGGAACATCTCGTATACCCTTTCCCTACCTAGAGTGGAGCAGAGGTTGGTTAAAATACATACATTTTCAGCTTAAACTTATTCTTTATGATATAAATTTTAAACCAATATTTATAATTTTGGTGCTCATAATTAGCTCCCGGGTGGGCGCCTAATCAATATTGGTTTCTATTTGAATCAACTCAAAAATTAACACAAAGCAAACTCACTTTTGTAGTTGGGTAAAAACTTTCCATTAATTTGGTGTTCGAGGAAAACGGATGTTTCAATATTATTACCTACTCGCTTACGACCCACGTAGTATAAGTTAAGTAGCCTATGTAAAATGATTTGTAGTAATTAATGTGTTGTGTTTTTAGGTAATACTTTAATATTTATGATACAGGATTTGAAGAATTGTTTTTCTGTAACCATTACAATCTGAGATAACAATTTCACAGGAAATACCTGAACTAAGTATCTTGTTTTGGTAATTAAATGTTAGCCCTTCATAAGACCTAAAACACGAAACGTGTGCAGGATATTCAATACATTTACTTGCACAGACCGCTATCCTACACTACAACACACTTTCACCACATACCCTCTGTGCTCATTGTTATCATCTACACCGGCTATAGTAAAACTAGTATTTAGTATCGCAATGCAGTCCTTGGATTTTATACCAATAATAATATATTTTATTGAATATTTTTGCCCTTACGTAATTGTGTGTAGATGCTTTGGTGTTAAGAATAAACTCTATGTCCT
This sequence comes from Epirrita christyi, assembly GCA_951392215.1. Classification (NCBI taxonomy): domain Eukaryota; kingdom Metazoa; phylum Arthropoda; class Insecta; order Lepidoptera; family Geometridae; genus Epirrita; species Epirrita christyi. The sequence goes on along the minus strand of OX595843.1, from coordinate 13,146,261 downwards.
TCCATGGATGTCATAAAATTCGATTAAGGGATAACGCCAGAGGATGGGCAGCAGCATCCACCTGAGTATTCAGCACCTATACTGCGATCACCAATCCACCTGCCAAGCGTGTTGATTATGGCAAATCCCCCATTGCAATATATGGGGTAAGTCACGTCCACCAGTGGACGTGTAAAGGCTGCTGATATTACATAATTAAGCATGTTTAGTTGTTTACTTCTGATTTATCATTCGATGGATATAGGTCCATAATTTTACCAATTAAAAAAACATATCGATGATAAAGAACTACTTACAAGATTATATTTGGGGCCCAACGTGGGTCGCGTATTATTTTGGGCGCCAAATTGAATTTCTTTATTTTTTTGATCGGACATGAACTACTAGTCCTCACGTACCTACCCTGCAGGCAATACAATACAGTACATTGTCTGCAACGTGACAATGTCGCAACTGGGGTTTCGACGGACTCACGTAAATGTCTGTGATACATCAACAAGACCCACGATCGATGCATGTATAGAGTATCTGAAAGACAGAATCAACTTTAAAACAATGAACTTAAGATACAATAAAAGTTATCTAGACCAAAATACTAGGTGTGAAAATACAAAATACAACTTTTATATATTGCACGGGAATCTTTGCTTATCACTTAATTATATTATGGTCATATTAAAAGTAATCTATAACATTTCCATACAATACATAATACATATGATTAAGAATTATAGCTTTTTATATTGATTGGACACCTTTTTCTTAAAATTTTAGCCGATTACAATTATGTTAAACGTAATAGTTTATTTCATGACTAAAAATCATACTTCCTTACTTTTGCTCAAATACTATTATTTCGTCTCTATCTTTCTCTCTAATCTATCCAGTTTACACAATATAACAAGCACGAGTGAACGCTGCAATTTTATTCTTGAGAGTTAGTGTCTTGTAATTTAGTCCATCTATACGGTAATTTTCAAGATGAATCTAATGTGTAAAGAGATCAAATTACTATTGAACTTATTCTCAAAACATCATATGTAGGTTATCTATCTATATTATGTATACATATCCAGCTAACAAGAACGACAAAGTCAAAGTCAAAGTCAAAAAGAACTTTATTCATTGAAATCACAAGGATCATTTTGAATCGTCTTATATAAAATTAAATTACTCCTATTCCAACGCGACCAAGCCTAGAAGAATCAGGCAACAAACACGGCTTGGCTTACATAAATGGTCCGTCTTACCACTAGGTGAGAAGCGCTTGTGTGGTGCCTCGGAGCAAGGAGTTGCTGATACATAATAAATGCGAACTTAAAAACCTTAGGAAGGTAGTTATGGTTACCCCTCACCCCTCTGCCTTAGATTAAGTCTAGAATATACTTTTAGTGACTAAGCATTTATGTTTTAAGGCTGACTCAGCGGCGAGACAGCCCTCGGCGCTCTGACGCCCATGTATTCTTTTATTTCAATATTAAAGCATCTCCATATCGATGCAGACGTAGTTTTAATTTAATTTTAATTTTAGTTTTAAATTTTAATTTTTTAAAAACCCGTTTCTAAGCTCCCAAATCAAGAGTGGCGCAGCCCGGGGCGGATTTTCATAATTTTCACGGGTTTTTCCGCGTTTTCCCGACGTCCAAATTCGTCAGGAAAATTACCACGAAAAATTCCACGAAAAGTTAATCCGACGAACCAAATAAATATTCTCTTAAACGGGTAAAGAAAAGTGAGCAATGGGTGTAGCAGTCGGTTGGTGAGTACAACTTTTCGCCAATCCTTTGTTTCCCAAATCCTCCTCTTTGAAAATGGTTTTTAAACAATAATTTGTTATTATTGCGATCAAACTTCTCGCATTATAACGTGTCTGGTTAACTTTGTATAAAACTCTATAGAGTTAACCTTAGTACTAGTTAGTTAAGAAAATATAGAGAGTGCATAGTCTTCAAATTCAGATTTGTACTGTAAGTAATTAATTAGTGTTACTTAAACTTAAATGATCTAAAATCGATCGTATTAGAATTATAATTTAGAATAAAAACTCAACTTAGGAACTATTGGTTGACTTTGTATACAACTCTATCGAGTTAACCTTTGTTCTCTACCATTGAGCTACGAAAATATAGAGAGTGCATATCTTAAAATTCAGATTTGTACTGTAAGTAATTAATTAGTGTTACGTAAATTTAAGTGATCTAAAATCGATCGTATTTGAATTATAATTAAGGATAAAACTCAATTTAGGATTAAAATTCATCAAGTTTTCCCAATTATTTTTGTGCTATTTTAAAGTGTGTAATTTTATACAATCGCGTAAAGTAAAGTGAAAATTTTTCATCAAGTTTTTGTATAATTTTACATAATCGCGTAAACTCAAGTGAAAAATTTTCATAAAAATTTTACACATTTTCCTAACTTTTGTTGTGTTTTCTATTGTATTTCTGTTGTGCTATTTTGTGTGTGTATTTTTATTAAATTGTGTCTAGCGAGTGAAAGTTGCCTTCTCTGAATAGTTTATTACTCCTTGTCACTATGGCAAAGGTAGAGCCAATACCTAAGGAAATCATTGACTTGATTCCACAGTACAAAGGCGATAAAAGGCAGTTAAATTTATATTTGCGCAAATGCCAATATGTAATTGACCGGTTTAGCAAAAAAGATTTTGAGGAACAGAATTTATACGTCTTCAACGTTTTAACAAGCAAACTTGCAGAGAATGCAGCTGCGCTCTTATCTGAGCGAGAGGATGTTGTGTCTTGGTCCGCGTTGAAAGAATTGCTCATCCAGCATTTTGGTGACCCGCGTAGTGAAGCTTGCATCAATATTGAATTAGAATCTTTGAAAATAAAATCAGGTGAAAGTTATCTGGATTTTTGTAATAGAATCCAAAGTGTTCGATCTTTATTGATGTCGAAAGTGAACGTGATTGAGGACAGTGATTTAAAACGCGCAAAATTGATCATATATAATAATACAGCCTTGAATGTATTTTTATATAATCTTCCCGAAAATATGGTACGGGTAGTGAGACTTAAGGCACCAACAACATTAGAGGCCGCCTTAAGTGTTGTTCTTGAGGAAGTTAATTTTTTGGACCAATACAACATGAGAAATCGTATACACGGTAGCAGTCAAATTATAAGTTCAGGTTCAAGGCCATTGATAAGCAACAATGCTCCGCCTAAGATGCCCCAAATTCAAGGGCAAGGTCAACCACAGAGTTTTGGAACGGTCCGTCCACAAACTTTTGGGTACCGACCTCAGTTTGGCCTTCAGCCACAACAACCAGTAGGCCTTCAGCAATTTGGCTATAAGCCACCACAGCAATTTGGCTACAAGCCACCACAGCAACTTGGTTACAAACCACCTCAATCATTTGGTTACAAACCACCTCAACCATTTGGTTATAAACCACTCGAACAATCGAATAATCGGCCAACCCAATTTGGATATCGACCACAGTTTGGTATTCAGCCAACCCAAGTAGGCTACAGCCCCCCTCAGGTGCAAAAGCCCCAAATGCAAATTAGTGATGTGTCTATGAGGACAGCGCCTCCTAGACCACAAGTACCACAACAAGGTTTTAAATTGAATGAATTGACGATGAATAACTACGAATACGATGACAGTTATGACTATGACTATCATGATGAGAACGGATTAAACTATTACGGTGATGACATTTACATGGAATGTACCGATATACAACATGACGTACAGACTGACGCACCTCAGGCAGTGGATTTTCGGGAAACTGCCTCGATAGACAAGCAGTCCTAGAATTAAATTGTGATCCTAACTTAAAACTTCCGTATGTTTATTTAGAAGAAATAGACGCGAAAATGATGATTGATACCGGAAGTATGAGGTCATTCTTTAGTCCTCAAAAAGCCTATCAATATTTTGGTCAATTTATTCGAAAAGAACCATTTCAAGTGATTAGCACCCACGCGTCCAGTAGACACGATGAAGTGATGGAAATCCCTCTCTTGCCTACTTTTGTTAGTAATGATTGGCATAAATTTTATTTGTATGACGTTGACGCACGTTATGACGGACTTATTGGAAATGATCTTTTACAACAATTAGGCGCGGTTATTGATTTGAAAGAACAGCTTTTGAAAACGAATACTACTTGTATTCCAATAATCAATAATAATTTAAATTACATTATTGATATACCACCACGATCAGAACAACGAGTCAAGTTACCGATTGATCAACATTCAGGCGAAGCTATTCTTGACTTCCATGAATTTAAGAACGGCTTACGAATGCCTAGTGCTATAGTGAACTGCATAAACGGTTATGCTTCTACGGTTATTCAGAATGCCTTAGATCAACCAAAACGGTTGACTATTACAACACCTTTTGCAGTAACAAAATATGAAAGCACTGAATGTGACTTAAATGCTATAAATAATACTACTGACATTGAGACTGATAATATGCTTGAAGAAAATTTGACTAAACTCAGACTTGACCATACTAATGATGAAGAACGTGAAAAAATTTACAGACTTTGTATGGATTACAAGGACATATTCTACTGTGACCAAATCCCCTTGACGTTTACCAATCAAGTCAAACACAATATACGAACTAAGAACGAGGACCCTATATATATAAAGCCTTACAGACAAGCCCCGTTTCTACAGGAAGAAATTAATAGACAGGTAGAAAAATTATTAAAAGACAATGTTATCCAAGAGTCTCATTCTCCTTGGAGCGCACCTGTACATCTGGTGCCTAAAAAGATGGATGCATCTGGTGAAATCAAATATAGGATGGTAGTTGACTATAGGCGATTGAACGACATAACCATTGACGACAAGTACCCCTTACCAAACATAACAGATCTTTTTGACAAATTAGGAAAAAGCTCATACTTTAGCACGCTTGACTTAGCAAGTGGTTACCATCAGATAGAAGTTGAGAAAAAAGATAGACAAAAGACGGCCTTCAGCACGCAAAATGGACATTTTGAATTCTTTAGAATGCCATTTGGCCTAAAAACCGCTCCCGCGACGTTTCAAAGAACAATGGACAACGTTTTACGTGGTCTACAAGGTTTACATTGCATGGTTTACTTAGACGACATCATTATTTTCTCAAACAGCTTAGACGAACATATTAAGAAATTACAGACAATATTTGACAGAATTAGGGCGACTAACTTGAAAATACAACTAGACAAATCTGAGTTCTTACGAAAAGAAGTACTTTATCTTGGACACACCATAACGAAAGATGGTTTAAGACCTAATAACGACAAAATTGACGCTGTACTGAAATACCCTTTACCAAAAACGACGACTGAAATTAAAAGTTTCTTAGGACTTGTAGGATACTATCGAAAGTTCATTAAGGACTTCGCAAAAATTACTCAACCATTGACAGCTTGCTTGAAAAAGCGAAACAGAATAGTGATCGACCAGAAGTACATTGACGCATTTAATAAATGCAAAGAACTATTGACTCACGCCCCACTATTACAGTACCCTGACTATGACAAACCTTTCGTACTTACGACTGACGCGTCAAATGTAGCGGTAGGCGCAGTACTATCTCAGGGACAGATTGGAAGTGACAGACCTGTAGCATATGCTAGTCGCACACTCAGTGATACTGAATCACGTTATAGTACAATTGAACGTGAATTGCTTGCCATTATTTGGGCAGTGAAACATTTTAGACCCTACTTGTACGGTCGAAAGTTTTTCATATACACGGACCATCGACCATTAATATGGCTTCGATCTCTAAAAGACCCGAGTAGTAAACTTACTCGTTGGAGGTTGCGGTTACAAGATTATAATTATGAAATGATACACAAGAACGGCAAACAAAACACCAACGCAGACGCCTTGTCTAGAATAAAAATTAATGCTCTAGATTCAGATGACGATAATCAATCAATGGCAGTTAACGTTGATGAAAATGATGAGAAACTCAGGAAACATCTAGACAGTGTAGTTGATGAGATAGGAAAAATAACAGCTATAAAGAAAACAACACGCAATGCCTCATCGACTGAAACAATATCAGACTCAAGTAGGACAGCGACAGCTGATAGTCCTATAGCGATTTCTGACACATTATCAAGACAAAGTATGGAAGTAGATGAATTTCCCATAAGATCCGAATCCAGTAAATCACAAACAATTCATTCCGCTGAAGATTTGGAATCAACTGGAATACCAATTTTACGAGAGGCAATTGACAACAAGCCAAATCAAATTCTAGTTTATTCATGGTTTAAAAATGAAATGCAAGTAAAGAATCTTTCGCGTGAAAAACAAAAGGTTTTGGAAGTTTTTCTACCTACAGATAATTCAGAATTGGTTAAAGATTTTTTGAAACAATACATAAAGCCAAAAGTAAAATATTTTATCTATTTTGAGGAAGAAAAGCATCGAAGATTATTCGGAAATTTAATAATTCAGCTTTTTAAGAAAGGCATGGTTAATTTTTACGAATGCACAGAAAGAGTAATTTTTATTGAAGATGAAAGAGAGCAACGAGCAGTAATAGTTAAATATCATGAAGGGAAGACATGCCACCGTGGTATTAAAGAGACATTAGTCAGGATTCGTAGAAATTACTATTGGGATAAAATGCAAGAAACAGTTACGGCAGTTGTCAATGCTTGTGAAGCATGCCAAAAAATGAAATATGATAGGAAACCGATCAAACCTATCTTGCAGTTAACTCAAACACAAGATGCCCCCTTTCAGGAGATTTTCATAGATCTTTTCAGCATTGAAGGAAAAACATATCTGACCCTTATTGATTCCTTCAGTAAGTTAGGACAGGCCATTGAAATTCAAAGCAAATCAACTCCTGAGGTAATCCGAGCTTTGATGAAGTATTTTTCATATTACGGAATCCCTAAAAAGATAAGTTCAGATCCCGGTACTGAATTCAATAACGAGTTAATGAAAGAATTTCTAATTTTACATAAAGTTGAACTTCACATTGGTACGCCCAATAACCCTAACTCAATGGGGCTTATTGAACGTTTCCATTCCACGATAATCGAAATTTATAGATTGGCTAAATATGAAAAGCGATGTACTGATGCAGCATCAACAATGACGTATTCCGTTATGGCATACAATCACACCATTCATTCCGTTACTGAACTTACTCCATTTGAAGTTGTCTTCGGACACACTGACACAAGCAGCCCATATAGCATAGAATTAGAAAAGCGTTATTTTCAGAAATTAGTTAAGGATCATGCAAAACGAACAAAAGTCTTATATGAACATTTGGCAGATAAGATGGTAGCAATTAAACAAAAGACTAGGGAAAAGAAAGGTGGTGAAATCGAAATTGAATTTCCTGCAGGAAAAACTATTTTTGCTAAAGATGTTAACAAGCGGAAAAGCAAAGATAAACCTCGTTTTGTAAAAGCAAAAGTTATAGGCAACCCCGAAAGAAACGTTTTACCTATACAAATAGGAGAAAGAAAAACTAAAGTTCCTATTAAAAATGTCAAACGCCCTCCGCAAGTGGTGCAGCATACTGCTGATAATGACACTAACCTTGGTCTCTAAAATGTTCGATAGCTTTATCAATGTAACTAAAACAATGAATCATAATACTGTTAATTTAGAAATAATGTTAAGAGATTTAAAGATTTTTGTTAAGTGAAATTGAAACAGCTCTAGCATTAAGTAGATTATCTGTACTACATCAATCTATCGTGAACTCGAAGGAACTCATGTATCATTTGAAATTGATTGCAAACGCAGAAAGCTTAGTGTATTTGCCTATCGATGAAAACTTACTAAAATTAGAGGAAACTATTTGTGTAAAATCATTTATTAAGAAAAACCAGATCACGTTTATTATGGAAATTTCTATTGCTGATAATTGTACTCATAACTATTTTAAAATGTACTCCTTACCAACTTTCCAACGATCCGAAAATAAGACCTCAACTATTTTCCCCAAATATCCTTACCTTTTGGCGAAAGGAATGGAATACTTACCGATTGTGAAACCATGCCGCCCGTTATCAACTGGCGACCATTTTCTGTGTAAAGCAGACAACCGAGCAATGTACCATGAGCCCACCTGTATGGAACAGCTCATGAAATTTGACGACAACCTAATGACTGTACGCAGCATCATCTACGTGCGAACGCAAGTCTATCCGGTGCACGCGCACTAAACATGAAAGGACTTCACTTGAAGTTAAATACATGGCTTATTCTTTGAAGCACAGTGCAGTGATCGAAAGTGTTTTAAATGAACAAAAGACTTTAACTTCAGTGACCAATTAGGATACGTTACTTTATGTTTAGTTATTTTAAGTTTTTTTTTTTCATGTTTTTACTTTACGTGTTTCTTTTCGTGTTTTTATTATTAAAAATATTACCGTGTAAGAAAAATTATCGGAATACATCTAAAATCGATTCAACCGATAATTTTCCTCTTAGGGATGGAGGAGTTATGGTTACCCCTCACCCCTCTGCCTTAGATTAAGTCTAGAATATACTTTTAGTGACTAAGCATTTATGTTTTAAGGCTGACTCAGCGGCGAGACAGCCCTCGGCGCTCTGACGCCCATGTATTCTTTTATTTCAATATTAAAGCATCTCCATATCGATGCAGACGTAGTTTTAATTTAATTTTAATTTTAGTTTTAAATTTTAATTTTTTAAAAACCCGTTTCTAAGCTCCCAAATCAAGAGTAGGTAGTCAAAAGTAAATAAACATCAGCAAAAATATGCAAGACAGCACACGCTACGCTTGTTATACTTATAAATAATAATCTAATACAAACATGTAAATAGGTAAGTACAGATATTGCAAATTTCCATTTTAGCAGTCGAGGGGCAGAGCGATATCAGGCCACGCGGCTTTATCATTAATATAGTCATCAAGAGTGTAATACGCTTTCTTAATTAGATTCATCTTTATGTAGGATTTAAATCTTCGAATAGGAAGTTTAAATGCACCTTCTGGAAGTTTATTATAGAACCGTGCAGAATTCCCCATAAAAGACCCACTTACTTTCTTTAATCGAAATTTTGGTATATTTAGTTTGTGTTTATTTCTCGTGTTAATACCATGCACGTCACTTTTTATCATAAAACTATCCAAGTGTTTATCTGTATGTAATAATATTTCATAGATATATTGCGATATTACTGTAAGAATATAGATTTCTTTGAAACGCTCCCTCAAGGAGTCACGCGTCGTCATTTTATAAATGGCACGTATTGCCCGTTTTTGTAAGACAAAAATAGCTGGGATATCTGCTGCTTTACCCCACACTTATTTTTACCCAAAGGCCATAACAAAGATTTTTCGTCAACTTTTAAACTTTTTTCTTTGGTCAATTGTATTTATAATACTTTAGCTATACCAACACTACTACTTTGTGTGACCGGTTCTTTCTTGGTCACAATGAATTAGGTCAGATATCAGTTAGAGCTAGAGGTAAAATGGCCCTAAAAAGGACTTAGTAACCGATGGTGAAAGGATTCAGTTCACCTCGCATAGATTCCCCATACCTAATATCCACATCATTATGTCTTTTTTTTTGTTCTAGAACATACCAGTTTCCCCACGATGTTTTTCTTCAGCGCATGCAGCATGATGGGTCACAATGTCCGTGACCCATCATGCTGCATGTCACGGGGCCATTGATATAGTGATAACTGGTGTTAGGGCACGACTTCAAACGAGTAAAAAATAAGTGTTCTATTTTCAAAACTTGGTTCGGAACACTAACGATAGTCTACCCACAGAGTGAAGAATACGAATACAAATAATTTTTAATAAAATCCATTTTAACAACTCACAATATTTTTTTTTGCATCTCAATCAGACATTTTTACTATTATAATTAAATCACAAGAAATGTCATCATAATCATCATCAGTTATACGTCCACTGTTGGACGAGACCTCCCCGATAGAATACAACGGGGGGATTTGCCATAATCAACAAGCTTGGTAGGCGGATTGGTGATCGCAATTATATTGTTGATTACTCAGGTGGATATTGCTGCCCATCCCCTGGTGTTATTAATCCCTTTATCAACTTTTACGATATCAACGGAAGGCGACGGAGGGATTTATTATTAGACTGGACACACCACGGCAAGGCACGGCACACAAGAAATATAAATTACATTAATAATAGCAGTAGTTCTATTTATAGCAACGTTATTTACGTTTAAGTATGATATGGTTAGACGGCTATAAAAAGACATTCTACATGCACTCTACAGTTCAGTATGTCTAGTACGGGTTTTGATAGTTTTCGAAACTACATGAAGTTTCGTTTCCTTCCATACATTAAGTTGCAGCGCCCTTAACGAAAACGAGAAGAAAACTAAGGACACTGTCAGTAAATGTATGGAAGGAAACGAAACTTCATATACCTAGTTTTCGAAAACTATCAAAACCCATACTAGACGTGCTGGTAATTCGTAGAATTCAACTAGACTTTAGAATGTTTTCTCCAACAGCCACTTTTTCAGTTTCTTACTATTTTTGTGTTATTGCTGTTTGAATTCTCGAAAAAGTTATATAATTAATCTGTCCATTACATTTCCGTGTTTATTTAATTCACAATATCCTAAAGCTACTTCATTATTCAGTGTAGGTACCTCGCAATGTTTATTTTACAAAAATCCCCTTCATTAAAAAATCAAAAGAATAAAAGTGCCTATTCTCGTAAGCCGCTTATTTGTTGGCGTTGAAACGTATGACATTGTGAACATGAATTTAATGAAAACACTCGAACCTCTGCGCTTTGTGACGAAATATTAAAAATGGTTTGTGTGGGCCTTTGTTGGGTTAATTCTGACATATTTGTTTGACAATATTTAGGTCCGAAAAAAATACAACGTGAAACATGGGAACATTGGAACTGTGGAAGCATGAAGATTTTTGGCCAGACGAGGCCTCCCTCATAGAGAGGATTTGCCATAATCACCACGCTTGGCAGGCGGATTGGTGATCGCAGTATTGGTGTAGAGTACTCAGGTAGATGCTGCTGCCCATACCCTGGTGTAATCCCTTAGTTGGCTTTTATGACATCCATGGGAGGTAAAGAAGGGGTCTATTCCAATCAAATCAAAATAGTTGTATTCATTGAATTCACAAGGATCATTTTCAATCGTCTTATATACTAAAATTACTATTATAATGTTCGAAGAGGAAGACCTTGGCTAAAGTATTAATTCGGAAACGTTCTGGAGAGTAACCAGCCTCTTTATTGGCTAACGAACTGATCTGATAATCGCTTTTGATTCCGATTTTAAAATACCTTGCGCTTTATCCTTCGAATATTTCTGCTCTTTGAAAATAAGGTAAAACACGCAGTCCAATGTACTTCGAAATCGTAGTTGAAAGCGATTACCAGTAAGTTAGACAATACTGGGGCAGGTCAAGACCATTCCAAGCCAATGAGCATGTATGAAGAATATGATGAGATTGAATAAAGCAAACAAAATAGGTATGCCAGGATCAGATAGCTAATGGAAATCCAAGGTCTCTACCTACCTCTCCGAAAAACAGGCGTGATTTTATGTAACTGCTAAAACCCTCTAGAGTATTTTTCAAAAGACTTGTTCTCTGGGCTCTTTCAGTTAATTTTATCATCATCATCAGCCTTTTGAAGTCCACTGCTGGATATATGCCTCCCTCTTAGAATGCCACGACGAACGGTCTTGAGCCGCCTCCATCCATCGACTTCCTCAGACTTTTATAATGTCTTTAGTCCATCGAGTGGAGGGCCTTCCTCTACCGCAACGTCCGGTTTGTGGTCGCCACTCGATAATCTTTATTCCCCAACGGTTGTCAGTTTTGCGATGATATGACCAACTCATTGCCACTTCAACTTGCTAATCTGAGAGCTATGTCGGTGATCTTAGTTCTTTTACGGATTTCCTCATTTTGGATTCTATCACGTAGTGAAAGCCCTAGCATAGCTTTCTCCATAACCCGCTGTGCGACTTTGAGCTTGTCTAGCTTGTTAATTATACCATAACATAACACCCAACAGTCACATACATAGTCCTGATCCAACAGTCATGACTTGGGTATCGAGGAACTACGAGTACCATGGTACCACAATACCCAAACCCGGAATAAATATTTGCAGATCATGCAAACATTTGTCCTGCAGTGGGATTCGAACCCGCACCTCTTGCGTATCAGCCGGCTACTCGCCCATGGCACTGCGCCACGGAGTCAGGCCTGCGGTCGTTATTTAAGACCTCTCAAAAAATAACCAAACAATAGGGTCCCACTTCACCTGCACCCAATTACAGTCAAATAGAGCCTCTCCAGTTATTGAAAGCGTGCAGTCTATAGATATCGAGCCCTATTCGATGAAAAGGCTATGCATCGGTTCAAAGTTAGAACGAGCTCACACACGGATGGATTCACTCTGTAGATGAAAAGAATCCTGCAATCCTTTCACTACGCTGGTTCTTTCGAAATCAGTCCCTTCAACCTTCAAGCCCTTCAAGCCCCTTTACCTCATGCGGGTGACTGACCCACACCAGGATGACCACGAAAAGATCCAGTGACGTCACAAAGAAGAATGTAGAACTCAGGATTTAAAATCTTTATTTTCATTGTTATAAAACTTAAAATATAATTTTATTAATCCGGCTAACTTTTTTCGACTTAAAAAAAGGTTTTCAATTCGACTGTACCTATGTTGTTTTATTTTGTATGACTTTACGTGATTACTCACGAATGACACCTACACACTTACCTCGGCAATGACGGGTTTTCACGGCCGTTTCAAATCATGCTTTCAGCGTTGAATATAGATGGCGCTGCTCTGTAACGTAGCAGTCAAAATAAAGTGAAATGTCAAAATCAACAAAAGAAATGATTTTCGTTTCGTGGTATTTATTTCTGCCTACTTCTAAAAACACTACGAAATCACTAGCGCACACTCAAGAAGCAAACACAAACAGAATATCATGATTAATAGCCACAGACTACTTAGATAATAGTTTTGTACGTGTGCACCACAGACAATCTTGATTGTTACAGTTTAGTCAGCGCCATCTATCGAACCAATTTGAACTACTTTTTTCTTTTAATCGAAGATGAAAAGCCCTCACTATGAATTGATTTTGATGATTCTTTTTTTTACCAAACAACACACACATATATATGGTTATGCATTTTTCCCGAAGGGATAGGCAGAGCCTCATTGGGTCGTAGGAAGTGGCCGAAGTCGACCTAAAGGTTTTTTTCACCATGGGTTGCACAATCGTAGCATAGCCGTGACCCGTTACGTAGTAAACTCGTCGCCGCCATTGCTTTCCCACGATCAACTCAGCAAACGCTTTCTTCCAGTGACACATTCTACGAGCCAGCAGACAAAGCTTATCAACATTATTTAATAAATAATAATAATATTATAGTAGAAGTATAGAATTGAAACTTTCGTGGTTGGGAATCATTCCCCAACTCGATCATCATTTCGAGATCGGGGATGGGGTATTTCACCAGCATGGAAGCCTGTGTTCTATTCCGCTATTCCTGATTTTAGTACGGCAATCGGTCTGGAGAGTGATACCGTGAGTGTAGTGTGCACGCAGCCTGATCCTGATGACGTAGGCAGTGACGTAGATGAACGTAATCTCGACGCGCGCGCAACGAACCTACCGCCGCTGCCGTCGCCCCTATCGCGGCGAGCGGAGCGTGCGGCCGCACCTTGGACGAATTATCACAATGGACAGAGCATTTTGGTTCAAAGCATGTCCGTTTTCTGTCAGTGTGCAGTTGTAGATATGTATAAGTGTGAGTGACTAGAGAAGTGACTTCATTGACTAACCAATCGATGAATAATTTCGAAATTAATGAAAAAGGCGTTATAAGATATCAACTCTTTAATTTGTTACATGTATGTATTATCATCGGAACTTGATAATGGAAAATTTCAGCTCAATCGGTTGGGTGGATGGAACTGGCTCACAGTTTCAAGACTCAAGACCTAAACAAACAAACAAACATACAAACATAACATAAAACCCAACAGTCACATACACGTAGTCATGATCTCACACTAGGATTCTCTTGTCGTGGGTATCAGGAACTACAAGTACCATGGTACCATAACACCCAGATCCGGAACAAATATTTGCAGATCATACAAGCATTTATCCCGCAGAAAACACATGCGCAAAGCATCTGTTGTGTGTACATCAAAAACGGAAACTAAAATATTATCGATAAAGCTAAATAGGTTGGTGTAGTACATCACTAGCACAGATGCCTAAAACAATGCATTTTATTTTACAATAATTAAAGGTTTTACACTTAACTTTCATGATTATCACTCAGGCATATATGACTAAGTACTAATAAAATGAAATTACTACAGTTTTTCCGGTTAAAAAAACTCTCTCTTTTAGCAAGTAAATAAATTAAATATATTGACCAAGACTTACGTATGAAATGACAATCCCGGGTCTTTTACTCCTTCTTTTGTTGTTCTTGATGAACAACACACAGCAGAACAGGACATATTTTCACTTTTTCAAATTTATTTTTATGAAACACTGTAATTTCATATGATCTTTTGCTGATTTTAAAAACTTCACCGCAATGTTTTGGCCGACTAGCCGGTTATCAACTGACACGTTTTACAAAGAAGTAACGCGTTGCCAAACTTATATCTACTTTCTCTTTTACTCGTAGCTAGGTTCCGTGGGATGGACAAAGATATATGATCACTAATACGATACACAGATGTAAGAGCGGCAACATCTTATGACTACGTCCATTGTGATAATTCGTCCAAGGGCCGCACGCAGTATTCGCCGGTCTACCGTCGAACGCGGTCGTGGACGGTGCTCATGATGGCTTCTGAACTCAGTCTCGAAACGTCAACAAAAGTGACGGAAAACAGTGGTAATTAGCCGTTTTTAACCGACTTCCCAAAAAGGAGGAGGTTCTCAATTCGGTTGTATTTTTTTTTATGTTTGTTACCGCATTTCTCTGGCATTTATGAACCGATTTGGAAAATTCTTTTTTTATTTGAATAGATATACTTCCAGATTGGTCCCATTTTTTTCAGAATCCAGTTCTGATGATGGGATCCATGAGGAATTGAGGGAACTCCTCGAATATTGTAGGCATACATATGGCGATTTATATATTTTCAGCAACAAACCAAGAATTTGCATTCAGAAAGTATCATAATCCTTTCACCACTATGGTTCTTTAATATTTTTTTTATTCAAAATTATTTAGTCGAATACAATGGCGGAAGTCCGTTTTTTAAATGAAAAGTTATTTCAATTTAAATAGTAGAAGTAGTAGTGATAGTCTTGGCCTGAGAATAAGACTTATCTTCTCTTACTGTGGACGACGTATGGCAACTTAGGTATTTCACCAGGGGATGGACAGCAGCATCCGCCAGAGTACTTAACACCAATCCACCTGCCAAGCGTGGTGGTTATTGCTAATCCTCCCATTGCACACTATGAGTTGTACGCTATGCATGCTAATGGGGTGGACTTATACAGCAGTGGAGTCTTTCGGCAGATGAAGAATAATTGAAGACTATTATTGTTATTACAGGTTCATAAATAACAATTTACTCGCATACGATTTACCAATATTTCCCAAAATTTGTAGTTAAATCTGAGGCAAGATGTCTCAACCAAACGCCTCAGGGTTATAAATGCAATCTCAGGTCTCAATCGATTTGGAATTGAATAAGGTATTGAAGGTAGGTACGTCAATTGCAGAAAGATAGTATGGATAGATCGTAGTGTAGTTAAAGTCCCATACAGATACAAACTTGTTTTTAACCGACTTCACAAAAAAGGAGCAGGTTCTCAATTCGGTTGTAATTTTTTTTTTTTTTTTATGTTTGATCTCCGGCGTTTATGAACCGATTTGGAAAATTCTTTTTTTATTTGAATAGATATACTTCCAGATTGGTCCCATTTTTTCCAGAATCCAGTTCTGATGTTGGAATCCATGAGGAATTGAGGGAACAAACCAAGCATTTGCATTCAAAAAGTATCATAATCCTTTCACCACTATGGTTCTTTCATCATTTATTTTTCATCCAAATATTTAGTCGAATACAATGGCGGAAGTCGGTTTTTTAAATGAAAAGTTATTGCATCTAAAGTATTCAAGTGTATAACTTTTTTGACTTTGAGCTTGTCTATACAACCAATAGTTAGCGATCACGTCTCACTGCCTTTAGTCAACACTGGCAATAATAAAATTACATGACATAAATTGGTATGCATGGAATTTAATAAATATCTAAAATAGCTTATATTAAGGGTAGAATATATGGACACTTTTTAATGTCCTTAATATGAAGTCTTACGAGGGTTTTCCGTAGGAATTTTTAATAATATCTCGTAGGTACCCGCCGCCGGGACAATATGACAATAGGATGCTACGTAAGGAATCCCTATTGTTGACTTTGCAGACTACAATAAACAAAATACGTCGTCATAACAAATTCTTCTTTAATTCACTACGAATAAGATTCAATATTGCTTGTGTCTCATAAAAAATACATGCTTTCAAGCTTTAAACGTAGCTGTTTTCCAATGAGTAGAGCACCATTAGGTTTGACTCGGAGAATTCCATTGCTCATTTTTAGGGGTCCGTACCACAACAGGAAAAACCAGGACCCTTATAGGATAACTTTTGTTTTTTTGACTTTTTTGTTTTTAAGTTTCACAGCACTTACAAAAAGGGTTTTGATGATTTTGAAATAATTTACGGATCGGAACCCTGTAGGGCGCGAATCTTACTCACATTTGTCCTTTTTATAATGCCTTCATTGATTTGTGAAAGATCAAAATGTAAAAATACCGCATATCATCCGAAAACATGACTCGTTTGTTAAATCAATTCGGGCATGCGCGAGTCACACATGCGCTCCGAGGGTTCTGTGACTAATGAGACAATTAAATTCAGATTTTATTTAATTATTTGCGTCCTTAATGATATTATATAATTATGAAGGCAGGGGAAAATTGATTATCTTTTTTTTTCATATGGAATGTGATGTCAGTTTTTTCTGTAAAACACTATTGAATCTACTTTGATTAAAAACGGTGCAGTAATATTATACACATTGTTCAATTCAAAAAGTATACGGCTAAAATCAAATAAAAATGTGCTAGCAAAGACATTTGAAAAACAAAAGCTTCACTTAAAAAACCGGCCAAGTGTGAGTCGGACTCGCGCACGAAGGGTTCCGTACCATTATCTATAAAAACGGCAAAAAAACACGTTTGTTGTACGGGAGCCCCCTCAATCGGGGATCGGTGCTCTTAGTGGAACGCTTCAGTTGGACGGAGACCTGTCAAGTCGAAAACGCACAAGCCCTTTTTTACTAATCCTTTTTTTATTCAAATAAGTGACAGTACAGGCATATGACCCACATAATATTATGCAGTACCATAATACCTGCTTACACCAATGCATTACATCACAGGCCACCTAGGACGCGCTTTACGTGGTATTGCACTGCGCCCGCCACTCTGAGACATAAAGAAAAGGTTTGTCGTGTTTGTAATTTTACCAGCACCCAAACCAGGTGTCAGTATTGCTGTAATGCAAGTATTAGGGCCGGTTTCACCGGGGCGGAGAGGAGAGGAGACGAGATCAAAGCTGGCAGGTTATTGGCAGGCTGACTTGACAGGTTAAACGGAAAAGGAAATAACTTAATTGGATTGGTTTATTCAAACAAATCTCCTCTCGTCTCCTCTCCTCTCCGCACCGGTGGAAACATGGTGGTAATAGGTACGTAGGTAACTTTTTTTACAAAAGAGCTACTAACCTATTTTGTAGCCAGAACATTATTATACAACTTTTAATGACAACTAAAACGCTATTTAAATGATCACAGGCAGAAACGAGTTGTAGTTTCAATGGAAAAAGAACAAAAACACAAACGTAGTGTTTAATGAGGTTAAGCGCGCTTCGTGAACTTTAAATTCAATTCGGAAGTTTATTCGATGCGGTGGTCATAAACGTATGACACACAGATACATAGTTCATCCAGCGATCGTGGTTTCGTGTCATTTTTGTGTGTTCTAAAAAATGTGGCAGCTTTTGAGCATGTAATTCCAGTAGAGAGAGTCTTGTGAACCAAAAACCGAAAAATAAACGGTTATGTTTGTTTTTTTTTAATGCTACTTGTCAAGCAGACAAGCTTACGGCCCACCAGATGGAAAGCAGTTACCGTAGCCTATGAACGCCTGTAACACCAGAGGCATCACACGCGCGCTGCCGACCCTGAGACATAAAGATGAAAAGTCTCATGTGCCTGTAATTTCACCGGCACCCGTACCCTTCAAACCGAAACACAGCAATGCGAACACTACTGCTTGGCGGCAGAAATAGGTACGGTGGTAGTACTTTTCCGGACGAACTCTTTCACAAGAAGTTCTACTATTAACTAAAACTACTATGTTAAAAGGAATCAGGAATGTGCTTCGTTCAGGCTTCTTATATACACTTGTCATATAATATAGTATAGCCTATAATGTCCTTTTGGTTTTTGGATACACCAGTTTCTTCAATCGTTTCCTTCATATTTTTATCAACTTCGTTTTGTGAAATGCTTGCGAGATTGTATAGCAGTATCTCAATATATGGAACTAGAAGACAGAGCGAGCAATGGAATCAAGAGAGTCAAAGCAGACATTGCATTGCTCATTATACGACCCGAACCAAGAACCGCACTGTATTAGTCCCTATTTACAGTAATTAGTGAAGGTTAGTGCTTGTGTGCCGTTTCGCCTCTAGTCTATAGTTGCAGCTTGGATATATAAAACCTATGACTAATTAAGATATATCAATATATACAAAATCATGACTAATTGACTGTTAACGCACACCTTTAACTATAAGTCCTAGAGACCTGAAATTTTAAGAGTACATTCCCAATGATAGTGCCCTAATAAAATAATCTCTGAAATTCACGTGCACAGATGGCGCAAATAATTTTGTACGTCCTAATTTGCTTCCATTTCTTTCGTAGCCAATTACTTCCTTGATATTTTTAATCTATCCAAAGGTAGTGGGTGGCCTCAGATTCAAAGTGGTGGTGACCTCAAATTCAAAGTGATGGAGTGGGTAGTGCTGCAGCCAGGGACATTCTAGTAAAACTGCTATCGCTTCGCTAGAACATGACTTGACCGAGGCCTTTTGCGACTTGACATTATTTGAATAATCTATCTCTACTTGACATTGGCAAAATTGAGATTTTACTCAGAGGCATTCATTAAAAAAAAACTATGGGGCTGCACTGGTTTGAGAATAACAGGTTAAGTGCGAGTCGGCCCCGCGTGGATAGGGTTCGTAAATGTAGACCAATTAAACTTATTACTCAATCAACGCTTATTTTCTTTTTACGAATTTTTATTATTTTGTCGAAAGGTAACTCGTGCTTACTAACATGGCTGGCGAGCGAAGCAAGCCACGTAAATTCTGTGTAAAACAGCCAAATAACTCACCCCTTTTAAACAGTTACTCAAAGACGCTGTATTCCGAAGCACAAAACACGAAATTTATTCAACTCAGTAGGACATTTCCAAATATCCAAGGAGTAATCTGTCAATCTCTAAGCGATTGAGGGTCGTTTAACATGGAATAAAGAAATCGCTATGTTAACCAGTTTTCAAATAGATCACCAAAATACCACAGCATTTATTTATAAAAGACTCATATAAAGATATTGTATATATATCTTTTATGAAATATCTTATAAAAGACCCTACGATCATGTTTTAGATGGTAACATATGCGTTAAATTTAGCAGGTAGAGCTACAGAGGTTGAAGGTTTTTATATTTAGCTATTTCCAAACTGTCTTCGACGATACCATGGTGAGCACGAATTCAATAAGCAGGAGCGCTTCGGCTTGTTTGAACTCGGCACAAAACCTATAGTACTTAGGTAAGTCCTGCGGATCTCCGCATAATTGAGGCACACCCACCAATCTCTTTTACTTATTTAACGTTAACTAAAAATCATTTTGAATGAATTTCGCTTTAACAAAAGCACCCCAAGATTACCATCGAAGCTAATGAATGCTTGAAACTGATGGATCTGGCCAGAAACTCATTTCGTCTGCTGTTTTACATTTCTAATGCTGGAGCAATCTCAAATGTAATTAATGAGACGAAGGATAATTAAAGCGGATTTGTGAGATTTACGCTTGAAAAATGTTACGTTACTGTAAGAAAATACAGGATGTAAAAAAGACAACTCCTGACGGACAGATCCTTCTATAAACTCTGATTTTTAATGTTAGACAATTTTTGTAAACAAGCAAATGTCAAGATTATGCCACTGTGTATATAAGTGTCATGATTGTGTTTCATACGTGTATACACATATGATACACATGCATGACACTTATATACACAGTGACATTTGTTTTTTTTACAAAAATTGTCTAAGATTAAAAATCAGAGTTAAATATACGGAATGTTCAGAACAATTAAAATAAATCTTTCAAATGGAAAACCACTTATTAGGGTTCCGTAGCTAATAAAGCTAATAAAGTAAGCCTCAAAAACTCCGACCGTCAACCTCCAACGCGCGGCGGGCGAGTAGCAAGCTAAAACCCAAGAGGTGCGGTTTCGATTCTCGCTGCAGGACAAATGTTTTCATGATCTGCACATTTGTTGTGTTGGTCCCACTGTTGGTGGGACCAACAGTCACATACATAGTCCTGCCCCCCGATTCCCTATCTTTTTTGTCTCTAGTGACTAACTGATGATAGTTGTTCACTCGCCCTGGTGGGTAACCGAAGATTGTTATTAATCGCGATTACGTATCGGAAAGCTGCATTGCTGCACCAAGCTCTAGCTCAGTGACTTTCGATGTTTATCGATATTATTTTAACAGCTCTAGTTACTTTCAAAATGGAACTCTGTGTGGTCTATGAGCAAAGAATGAAAAAGATTTGTCTTCGCGCCCATTATCGAGCGGCGGCGGCTATTTACAAAAACTGTTGGCGCCAACTTGAACAAATTTTAAATTACATTTTTGAGAAAAGTTGCTTGTTTTCTTGTGAAGTGACATTTTTCAAATAAAAGCAAGTAAGTACCTATTTAAATGATGTCGAGTGTAATGATGTTTAAAGATGAAAAGATAGAAAAATGGAACACGTGAAGGGAGACCTAATAATTGAATGTCCACCACCTATTTCAGAGAGCTTAGAGCAATAATGGATGATTTATATTTGCCTAGAGTGCGATTAGTGTGGGTTAGACACCAATAACTGCTTGCAATGGGCCGCGCCAGCGGGCCGATGGCCAGCCAAACAAACAGCTAACAAAAAGCGTGGGATAGTTTGGCGGCCCAACTCAACTCCCTGGGAGATGGTTCGACCAATACTGGGACGCAATGGCGGAGAGTATGTTTTACTCGCTTTTGTATAACTTCACAATAACGCCATGACTTCCACAAGAATTACAGGCCATATTTGTAATGCATTGCTTGCTTTTTTCTTTACCACAGTACTGGATAGACTTTAAGGCCAAAACGAAAGGTAAAGAGGCTAACTCCAGACGTCAAGCAACAGGGTCAGGTTGTGGACTCAACCCATGCTCAACCGGATGATATTCATTACTGCACTGGAAGAAAGGGTGTTGGCTCTAATAGGGCCTGTGGCGATTGAGGGCTTGCCTAGGGTTCCAATACCAATAGATGTAGGTAGGTAAGTATTGTTGTAAGATACACACTAGCATTTTATGACGACCTCTGTGGCGCGGCGGGCGTGTAGGTAGCCGGCTGAGATGCGAGAGGTTGCGAGTTCGATTCCCGCTGCGGGACAAATGTTTGTATGATCTGCAAATATTTGTTCCGGGTCTGCTATGGTACCATTTCTAAGGGTACCATAGTACCTACTCATAGTTCCCGATACCCACGACACAGGGAATCCTAGTGTGGGATCATGACTACGTATGTGACTGTTGGGTGTTATGTTATGTTATTACCTACCAAAATTAAATTTATTTTACTGTATACAGAAAGTCACAATCAAACGAGCAGTTGTCGTGAAAGTAGGCGTCGTAAGTACCTAGGTACCTATCTACTTAGATGGTTGACCTAATTTGTTACAATAATTTAGTAATATTTACTAACAGAGCCTTTTTTATTTTAGTACGGCATGAGCAGCGTGTGCCGAATTGGGCAATGGCTATTGAGGAGCGGAGAATTCAAAATGATGAAGCCCTAGCTCAAAACGTTGCCATTCTTGAGCAACAGCTGAAACGCCTCTCACTACTAAGTATCTCAATTAGGTTTTTTCATCAATCTTTACTCAGATATATATATAACAAATAAACAATACCTTCGAAATGAAGAATTTTATTCAAAAAACGGTTGTCTGTAAAGTCGGTTTACTGACGATAGTTCAACGTGTCAACGTTGTTATTGTGCTTCTTTGTCGCTCGTTCCGCGCTCGCGCGCATGCGGCGTTAGCGCATGCGGCGTTAGCGCATGCGCTTCACGCATGCGCATATATATATATTGTATATATACATATATATGCGCATAGCGCATGCGATATATATATATATGCGCATAGCGCATGCGATATATATATATATATATTGCATGTGCTATGCGCATGCGGTGACGCTGCATGCAGCGTCACCGCATGCGTTTTGCGAAGTGACGCATGACGAGGTAACGACGTATGACGAGGTAACGACGCATTAGTCATGTTTTTTCGAGCGTGCAGCCGGCTCCATCGATTTATAAGACGTTGACACGTCAAAAAAAGTTAGATAAGTTCAGGGTGCGTATGCCTAACTCCGGCCCCCCTCTAAAGTCTACTTACACCCTCATAACGATTTCTCGCTCTTCACGAGACGTAGGGAACTTTATGTGGTTGTGAAGAACTACTGCATTTAAGGCATTAGTCACTTCACGCAGGCATTTAGAAAAAGTTGACTGAGCCATACTAAATAAATAGGACGCTCCCGCACTTCTCTGGTAAGACCCGTGCATATAGAAGGATAATGCAGCTAGTATCTGAAATAGGTACAAATAATTTAGACTATGTAAACAAACGCCGACGAATTGGCATTGATTTGGCAATGGCGCTTCGCTTGCTCAATAATTAATGTAATGTTTTAGGTAGGGTAGGTAAGTTACTTTCAATTGATGGGGTTACTGCCGTAGCACGCAGTTTTATTTTCAAATGTGGCGTTAATTCTTCAACGAGAGCCGCGAAGGAATTTTTCTGCAGTCTAAAATAATCTATGAATTGCTTATCCGGCAACGACATGGGATCACTGGTGTCGCGGATAAGCTTCCTCTCTAGTCTGACGGCATTTCGCGCCCTTGCTTCCTCGGCTGCGGCGAGTATTACATTTATTGCTCGAGCCTTTATTTATTGTTTGCTGCAGTCACGAGTTGCTAAATATACATAAGTAGGTACCTCTAACGTAGATCCTAAATATTCTATAATTCTTAATTTCTTCGTTATATCAATAACTATCCTTACAAGATAATCACCCCCAAACGCAATTTATAAAACGTAGCCTCGATTAGCTCCTTTCGCGAAACGTTGGTGATTTTGAATGAAAGCGATTGGAGCCGTCATTTTGCTTACGGAATACCAAATAATAATAAATTCATAGATTCGCTATGGAGTCGATAAGCGCTGAAACCATCTAGTGACTTTGATGGAAAGCAACCGATGGTGACGTCATCTCAGTAACCCACTGCAGATAGAGAATACGAATTTTGTCATTTGACAATTTTTGATGATAACTTTGGGCAAGTGATAGTCATTCTACTTGTCAAACGTTGGTCACCGAGTGACTTTCAAGATAGGGAATCGGGGGGCAGATCCCACACTAGGATTCCTGTGTCGTGGGTATCAAGGAACTATGAATACTATAATAGTACCACAACACCCAGACCCGGAACAAATATTTACAGATCATGCAAACATTTGTATACAAGCTGGAATCGAACGCGCACCTCTTGCATCTCTTGCCAGCTACACGCTCACCGCGCTAAGAAGGTCGTCAAAATCTTTTAATACTCTATTTATCAAATAATCTTAAAAAATGTGGTTCTACTATTTGTTAAATGTGGAATAGATAACATGAACCGTTTCTTCATAATTCAGCTCAATAGAATGACGGCAATAAAAGGCGAAGGGGAGAAAGTTTTATAAAGATGGATTGAGTAGATATGGTTATTGTTATAACTTACACAATGCGTGACAAGATGACAAATGAATGAATGATTATTATATCATGAAGTTTCAAATCCATGTTCATTTATTATGGGTCTATAGTACCTTCGCCCCAAAGCGTGTTCGTCCTATGAAACGAAGGTACTAAAGCAGTTTTTAACTGACTTCAATAAAAGGAGGAAATTCTCAATTCAGTTTTAAATTCAATTTTTTTTTGTTTGTTTCATAACTTCGTCAATTTATTAAGGATTTGGATTTTTATTTATTTGTTAGGATATACTTTCAGATTGGTCCTATTTTTATCAAAATCCAGTTAGGATTCCAGAATGGAATCTATGAGGAATTGGGGGAACTTTTCAAATATAATAGGCATACATAGCGATTTTAATATTGTCAGAAACAAGTCATGTTTTGTATATCTTTAGCAAATAAAAACATGCAGATAGCCGAATTCAATGGCGGAAGTAGGTTTTTTAATGAAAAGTTATTGATTTAGTAGTTTTGACCCACGTTCGTGTTTTGTTATCGTTCCCAGACAGATAAGTAGAAAAACAACCGTTGGGGAATATAAAGGTTCCCGAGTGGCGACCATAAACCGAACGACGAGGTAAAGAAAGACTCCACTCGATGGACTAAAGATATTATAAACGTCACAGGAAGTCAGTGGATAGAGGCGGCTCAAGATAGTTCTTCGTGACATTCTAGAGGGGAGGTCTATGTTCCTGTCAAAATGGAGTGTAGGCGTGTACCTACTGTCAAAAAGTTCACCATTCCTATATAGGAGATAAATCCATATTTTTCAGTATTTAAAACAGATAAAGCTTTGAGCAGATTCTAGCAGATTAACTGATTCAGTTAACTTACAAAAAGTCGAAAAGGTATCAAAACGAATTCACTACAAACTCCTTTCAACTAGCATAGAAATACTCCTAAATAGATCCGATTAACATCGTACACTCCGACCAAGCCTGTGACACTCCAAATTGTCTTTCAATGTAAAATGAGTTTTATAATGCTGGAATTAGATTCAATATCACAATACGTGCACTATTCTTACAACCATCATGCTCTCAAACTTTCGAGCAACACGGACTTCCTGCCGCGGGCCGGAAGGGAGTAGCCTTAGCGATATATTACCATTCAAATAGTTATGTCTTTTTTTGCGGGGGGAAATGTGCACACAAGCGCAACTCCGCATATACACATCCAAATACAACACTGTAATGACGACACTCACACTAACAAACCTTGCACACCACCAAGAATAAGAACAAACTTCAACTAGTTTTATTAAACGCATATGCCTACTTTGGCTTGTAGTTTTACAGAGGGGAACGCTGCGAATGGCTACTCCCTTCCGTGTTGCTCGAAGTCTCAAACTCAATATAGTGAGGAAACCCGCCTCAGTATTCTCTATCTCGCGACAGATTTGCAACAGGCGTAAATTGTGCGATCATTGCTGTCAAACAAGCGGCGTTCTCATACAAAAGTCACCGTTTGACAGCAATGATTGCACTTTTTACGTCTGTTGCAATACGGTACGCCCTAAAAATTTGAAGGCTTGTTTCTGATACGTGCATGAAAAGAGCCCTCTTGTGAGGTGTTAGCGTAATCATCCTTCCACCACATTGGTTCTTCCGAGGTCAAAGAGAAAAATTTACATACCTATCTACTGTTGGTTCTTCTGCGTGTTCAGTTGTCCGGTACTGGCATTATGTCTTGTACCTTTTTGAACTGGCGAAGCCGGATCGGGAGCGAAAAAACCGGCAAATCGTGTAAACTAAAAAAACGTTTCAGTTTCAAAGGGCAAACAAGTGAGTTTTGACTAAACTTGTTAAAAAGTATTTCAATTTTGATTTGACTTTGTGGAGGTTTTTTTTGTGCATGCATATTGTGGTATTCAGCCTTTGAAATAAAGCGATTGCGATCGGGCCGCCCGCCGGTGAGTGACATTGTTTCGACAACGTTCGGACCAAGCGGGCGTGCCGTTTGTAATTTATTACGATCTGTTTGTTTGTTCTGATTTCCTACCAGTTCCCGACCCATAAATGGGTGTCTGAACCCCACATTGGCGACGAGGATAAAAATTGTAAGTACCTAGTCGATAATTCGACTAAAAGTTGCGTAGTGTTGTGTTAATTGAATACCGACATACATGGAAAACTTTTCTAAAACTCGAGGAAGGGTACTTATTCTTAGTGATTTAAATCAGTCGTAACGTGGTCGTAGCTAGATATTTTTGACTTGATTTTTAACCGGCCACTCGAATTTAAAAGTTTTTACTTAAGTACCCTCTTACTTGAAATAAATTTATGGTGGCTATTTATCTCGCAACACGTCGCAACCATAATGAAATGACAAAACAATGAGGCAAAATGTTTCAGTTCATGTCAACCAATTTATGAGTTTATTTCTGGTACCCTGCTCATAAAGCAAATAACTACCTATAAAGTTCTTGTTGATGTGAACCAACTCCAGGGAATGGACAAAAGTGTTACGAGCTTCTATAAAGTTGTTTTCAATGAGTCAATTAAACTTTTACCTACTTATTGAAATTGTGCCACGTATTTATTTACGCAAGTTTGCCTAAAAGACGAATGTTAATGTCTACAAAATGGTGACAGTATGGAGCGATAAATGGCAATAAACTCCGATACCTACACATGTTTAATGTAGGTACGTACTCTAAGGTAGTGCATTTTGATCCCTCTGTTAATCAAATCAAATGAATTTTATTCATTGAAATCACAAGGATCATTTTGAATCGCCTTATAAACTAAAATTACTCCTGTTCTAACGCGATCAAGCCCAGAAGAATCAGGCAACAAGCACGGCTTGACTTGCTTTGATGATACGTCTTACCACAAGGTGGGAAGCGCCTGTGTGGTGCCTAGGAGCAGGAGTTGCTGATATATATTAAATGAGAACTTAAAAACCTAAGAAAGTTAGTCAAATGTAAATAAACATCAGCAAAAGTTTATAAGACAGTACACGCTCCACTTGATATAACCTATTTCTAAATATAATGTATGACGTGACCAAGTGTTCTTAATAATTGTTCCTATGGTTTTAATAAATAAGTATGAGTATGAGTATACCTACTTATAACAATCTAATAGAACCATGTAAAGAGAAAAGTACAGATATTATAGCAAATCAGCTCAAATCAGATATAGCAATTATCTGACAAGGCTTATGTGCGGCCGCTAAAATGTAGTACACCATAACAAAACCAAGTGCTCCCAGTGGTCCTACGGTGAATAAATGATATGAATATGAAATTTCCATTTATCTTCGAATAAGAAATTTGGATGCACCTTCTGGAATTTAATTATAGAACTGTACAGAATTCAAAGTCAAAAGTCAAAGTCAAAGTCAAAAAGAACTTTATTCATTGAAATCACAAGGATCATTTTGAATCGTCTTATATAAAATTAAATTACTCCTGTTCCAACGCGACCAAGCCTAGAAGAATCAGGCAACAAACTCGGCTTGGCTTACATAAATGGTCCGTCTTACCACTAGGTGAGAAGCGCCTGTGTGGTGCCTCGGAGCAAGGAGTTGCTGATACATAGTAAATGAGAACTTAAAAACCTTAGGAAGGTCGTCAAAAGTAAATAAACATCAGCAAAAATATGCAAGACAGCACACGCTACGCTTGTTATACTTATAAATAATAATCTAATACAAACATGTAAATAGGTAAGTACAGATATTGCAAATTTCCATTTTAGCAGTCGAGGGGCAGAGCGACATCAGGCCACGCGGCTTTATCATTAATATAGTCATCAAGAGTGTAATACGCTTTTTTAATTAGATTCATCTTTATGTAGGATTTAAATCTTCGAATAGGAAGTTTAAATGCACCTTCTGGAAGTTTATTATAGAACCGTACAGAATTCCCCATAAAAGATCCACTTACTTTCTTTAATCGAAATTTTGGTATATTTAGTTTGTGTTTATTTCTCGTGTTAATACCATGCACGTCACTTTTTATCATAAAACTATCCAAGTGTTTATGTGTATGTAATAATATTTCATAGATATATTGCGATATTACTGTAAGAATATTGATTTCTTTGAAACGCTCTCTCAAGGAGTCACGCGACTTCATTTTATAAATGGCACGTATTGCCCGTTTTTGCAAGACAAAAATAGCTTGGATATCTGCTGCTTTACCCCACAGTATGATACCATATGACATAACACTATGGAAGTAGCTAAAATAAACAAGCCTAGCTGTAGCTTCATCAGTAAGCTGCCTTATTATACGAACTGCATATGCAGCGGAACTAAGTCTACCAGCAAGAGCCACAATTTGTGGTGCCCACTGCAAGCCCGCATCAATATTAAGCCCTAAGAAAATAGTAGACTTGACAAGATCAAGTGTCTCCCCATTTATTTTAATATTAGTTGGATAATGTTTTACATTTGGCAATGTGAATTTGATGCATTTAGTTTTTTTAGCATTAAGCAAAAGATTATTAACTGTGAACCACTCAAGAACACGCGATAGTGAATCATTTACATCATCGTAATTAGATTTAGATCTATCAACTTTGAAAATCAAAGAAGTATCGTCAGCAAACAGAACTATGTCACATATATCTTTCACAAAAAAAGGGAGATCGTTAATGTAAACTAGGAATAAAAATGGGCCTAGTATTGAACCCTGTGGCACCCCCATGACAATAGTCGATCCTGAAGACCTTTCACCACCAACATCAACTTTTTGGACTCTATTGGATAAGTAAGAATTTACAAGATTAATTGCCTGATTTTGTATGCCATAATGTTTTAACTTGGAAATTAAAGTATCATGCCTCACGCAGTCAAAAGCTTTGGACAGGTCGCAGAAAACTCCGATCGCGTCCTGCGAGTTCTCCCATGCTTCAAATATGTGTTCTAAGAGCATGGTACCAGCATCGGCTGTCGAACGACCCTTAGTAAATCCAAATTGATGACTATGAAGAAGTCCGTGGAGGTTGAAGTGTGACAATAACTGAGTAAGAATAAGTTTCTCAAAGATTTTACTTAACGCAGGCAATATAGAAATTGGCCTATAATTACCTGGATCTTTTTCATTACCAGACTTGAACAAAGGAATTAATTTACTATGTTTCATAAGATCAGGAAAGACTCCCTCGTCAACACATCCATTGAAAATATAGGCCATACACGGCGCAATATCAATAATTATAACACCTAACACCTTTGTAGATATTCCCCAAAGGTCTTCAGTATTTTTAATATTAAGTGACTTAAATGTCTTAACAATATCAATGGCATTAACGTATCTGAAACTAAACGCGACCTCACACTTATCAACACTTAATTCCAATAAAGTAGATGCTCCAGAGGCAGTTGATTTTAAAGATTGAGTCACAATATTAGGTATACTAGAGAAAAAACTATCAAAGGCATTTGCGACCTCAATATTATTTGATAATATTGTATTGTTTACGTTTAAATTAATTTGTTTACTACGAGGTTTAGCTTTACCTGTTTCATTATTTATTAATTTCCAAGTTGTCTTAATTTTATTTGTTGATTTTTCTATTTTATTTCTCAAATGCAATGATTTTGCTGCATGACAAACTTTTTTGAAGGTCTTGGAATAGTTCTTTATGTACAAGATAAACGTTGGATCGTGCAACATTGATTCTCTAGCCGCATAGAGTTCATATAATTTATTCCTACTTCTATAAATACCGGTTGTAGCCCAATCAGCTAACCCGACATTAGCTCTAGCTTTACATTTTTTTAACTTAAATATCTCACTATGTTCCTCACATATCAACTTAAACAAACTAGTAAAAAGGTCATTCGGATCATCTACGCACGGTACAAGGGGCATTTTAAGTTCAATACTGCCCTGGAACTTCTTAATGCGACTTTCTGTGATAGGCCGATAAGTGAATTCCTTAGGTTCATCTACAAAATTACAAGTAAATATAGCACTGTGACCATAGTGATCTGAGGTGAAATGTTTAATTACTGATTTATCAATTGGAACACTACTGCAATAAATATTATCTAAACAGGTGGATGTTGTTAGTGTCACCCTTGTAGGTTCTTCGAAGAGGTGATTTAAGTTAAAGCATTTAAATAAATTAAGCAGCCTCTCAGATAGAGGATTAACCGGAATATCTATATTGAAATCTCCGCAGACTATTAGCATTTTATTACAAACAAAAGTTTTAAGCAATGCTTCTTCCATAGTGGATTCAAATAATGCGAAGTCTGCGTCAGGGGGACGGTAAACGCTCACAATGATATGCCGCTCTAGCTCAACACAAGATAGCTCAATAGTCCTCTCAATAGTGAGATTTGCAACATCTTTACGTTCCTTGCATTTTAAAGTATTTCGAACAACAATTAAGGAACCCCCACGTATGGCGTTTTTGCGTTTGTATGAACTTACAATATTATAATTCTCATAATAAGGGAGTAAATCAAATTGTAACATCCAGTGTTCAGTTACACACATAATATCAACATTAAAACGATTTAAAAATAATTCTAATTCTAAGATTTTGCTGGGAAGGCCTTGCACATTTTGATGTACTACATGTAATGTGCCCGGCTGTCTCATTGTCGAACTCGTCAGTTTAAATGACTGTCAGCTACTCCTACTTGTTTGCCCTCATTAGTACTACTACTAACTACGGGCTTGTCGGTGAACTGCGTTATAGTACTTATAACGGGATCAAAAATATTAAATGCTAACAATTTAGCAATTATTAATTTACTATGTCTACTCAAATACATAGTATCTTGTGTCAAAATAAAATAAAATAAAATATAATAATATAATATAATTCCTCATAAAAGACCCATTTACTTTCTTCAATCGAAATTTTGGTATATTTAGTTTGGTTTTATTTCTCGTATAAATCCAAATACCATGCAAGTCGCCCTTTTTCATACAACTATCCAAGTGTTTATGTGTATGTAATAATATTTCATAGAGATATTGCGAAATTACTGTGAGAATATTGATTTCTTTGAAACGCAAGGCGTTCAAGGGGTCACGTGACTTCATTTTATAAATGGCACGTATTGCCCGATTTTGTAAGAGAAATTTAGCTGGAAATATAGCTGTTTTACCCCACAGCATGATACCATATGACATAACACTATGAAGTAGCTAAAATAAACAAGCCTAGCTGTAGCTTCATCAGTAAGCTGCCTTATCATACGAACTGCATATGCAGTGGAACTAAGTCTACCACCTAAAACCACAACAGGGTTGCGGTGCCCACTGCAACCCTGGATCAATATTAAGCCCTGAGAAAATAGTAGACTTAACAAGATCAAGTGTCTCCCCATTTTTTTAAATATTTAGTTTGATAATAATGTTTTACATTTGGCTATGTGAATTTGATGCTTTTCGTTTTTAGCGTTAATCAAAAGATTATTTACTGTGATCAAAACATTATTTACAAGAACTCGCGACAGTGAATCATTTACTCCATTGTAATTTTCTTTAGATCTGTCAACTTTGAAAATAATAAATAATAAATAAATAAATAAATGCTGGACATTTCACACAACATTATCTAGCCCCAAGTTAAGCAGAGCTTGTGTTATGGGTACTAGATAACTGATATACATAATATAATACATGTATCTATGTAGATAGATATTTTTATTATAAATAGAAAAATACCCAGAACACCCTGAAAATAAAAATAAAAATCAAAGAAGTATTGTCAGCAAACAGAACTATGCCTCATAATGTAAAAAAGGAGATTGATAGTGTAAACTAGAAATAAAAAGGGCCTAGTATTGAACCCTGTGGCACCCCCATGACAATAGTCGATCCTTTCACCACCAAAATCAACTTTTTGGACTCTATTGGATATATTAAAATTAACAAGATTAATTGCCTGATTTTGGGTGCCATGATGTTTTAACTTGGAAATTAATGTATCATGCCATACAGTCAAAAGCTTTGGACGATCGCGTTCTGCGAGTTCTCCTACGCTTCAAATATGTGTTCTAAGAGCATGGTACCAGCATCGGCTGTCAAATGACCTTTAGTTATTCCAAATGAATGACTGAAGAAGTCCATGGAGGTCGAAGTGTGACAATAACTGAGTAAGAATAAGTTTTTCGAAGATCTTACTTAAAGCAGGCAATATAGAAATTGGCCTATAGTTACCTGGATCTTTTCATTTCCAGACTTGAACAAAGGATTAATTTACTATGTTTCATAAGATCAGGAAAGACTCTTGTCAACACATCTATTGAAAATGTAGGCCATACATGGCGCAATATCAATAATTATAGCACCTAGCACAATTGCTAGAGAAAAACTATCAAAGGCATTCGCGGCCTGAATATTTTTGATAACATAGTATTGTTTGTGTTTAAATTCATCTGGTTACTACAAGGTTTAGATTTACCTGTTTCATTATTAATTTCCAAGTTGTATTAATTTTATTTGCTGATTTTTCTATTGAATTTCTCAAATGCAATGATTTTAATGTATGACAAACTTTTTGAAGGACTTGGAAGTTCTTTATGTACAAGATAAACGTTGGGTCGTGCAACATTGATTCCCCAGTCATATAGAGTTAATAAAGGGTTGTAGCCCAATCAGCTAACCCGACATTCGCTCTAGCTTTACAATCTCACTATGTTCCTCACTTATCAATTTAGACAAACTGGTAAAAAGGTCATTCGGATCATATACCTACGCACGGTACGTACAAGGGGCATTTTTAGTTCAATACTGCCGTGGAATTTCATAATGCGATTATCTGTGATAAGTGAAATTACAAGTATTTAAAGCACTGTGCTGTGACCATAGTGATCTGAGGTGAAATGTTTAATTACTGATTTATCAATTGGAACACTACTACAATAAATATTATCTAAACAGGTGGATGTTGTTAGTGTCACTCTTGTTGGTTATTCGAAGAGGTGATGTAAATTAAAACATTTAAACAAATTAAACAGCCTGTCAGACAAAAAACTAACCAAAATAGTATTTAGGTATTTTGTAAATACCTATATTGAAATTTCCGCAGACTATTAGCATTTTATTATGTACAAAAGTTTTGAGCAATACTTTTCCATAGTGGATTAAAATAACACGAAGTCTGCGTCAGGGGGACGGTAAACACACAATGATATGCATCTCTAGCTCAACACAATACAGCTCAATAGTCCCCTCAATAATGAGATTTGCAACATCTTTACGTTTCTTGCATTTTAAAGGTTTTCGAACAACAGTTAAGAACCCTATGGCGTTCTTGCGTTTGTATGAACTTACAATATTATAATTCTCATAATAAGGGAGTAACTCAAATTGTAACATCCAGTGTTCAGTTACATACATGATAATGTACATTAAAACTGTTTAAAAATGTTTCTAATTCTAAGATTTTGCTGGGAAGGGCTTGTACATTTTATGTGGCCGGCCTTCTCATTGTCGAACTAGTTTAAATGACTGTCAGCTGACACTCCTACCTTTTACCCTCATTGGTACTACCTACTTCTAACCACGAGCTCGTCGGTGAACTGCGTTATAGTAGATACTTATAACGAGATCAAAAATATGAAATGCTAACAATTTAGCAATAATTAATTTACTATGTCTGCTGTCTGTTTTAATAAAATAATAATAAACTCAAGACTCAAGATACTGTATATCTACAGTATCTCGTGTCAAAACAAAATTTCTAATAAAGTTATTAGTATTAAAATACAAAACGTCTCTATGACGACATGTCAAATTGTACAACATTAAATTAAGATTAAAAACTATTTGATTGTCTGCACTAACTTACAACTAGCTAATAATATCATATCGCATGACACCACATTTTCACCTAATTGTATTATCAGAGTGGTGTCGTAGTATTTATAAGTTTTGTGAATGAAGGCATTTGGAAAGCAATTATTTGTGACAACTTGCCCTAACAGATCACTGAGTAGCAAACCCATCCCAACGCCTATCTTATCTGAATATGCCACAGTCTTCCAAGTCTGCCACCAGGATTTAACCTGACTAACCGGAGACTGCGTACAAGCAGAGGTGGGAACTACTTCAATCTATACAGAAGGTGTAGGCTGCTTCTGCGATGCACATGGATCAGAAATCTGGAAGGCTCTGATACAGGAAGGTCGGGAGTATCGTCGGAATTTATAATACCTACACTGGAAAAGAGTAGAAGGTAGTAATTGGAAGATCTGTGATCATGAAGAAATTGAGGAGGACAAATAATAGCGTACCTAGTAAAGAGATCGATAATTGTATAGGTACTTAATTAAACATCAACGGCGTAGTTTATTTACTTGTTAAAATAAAATTCGATTTAGAATAATAATTATGTTGTAAAATCACTAGAGGTATATAGTGAAGTAAGAATAGTAATTTAACTTTTGGAAATAAGCAGTTGTTAATTTTTAATTTGTTAAAAAGGAAGAGATGTGGTATTCAGCCTTTGAAATAAAGCGATTGCGATCGGGCCGCCCGCCGGTGAGTGACATTGTTTCGACAACGTTCGGACCAAGCGGGCGTGCCGTTTGTAATTTATTACGATCTGTTTGTTTGTTCTGATTTCCTACCAGTTCCCGACCCATAAATGGGTGTCTGAACCCCACACATATGAATGCTACTCAATGTATTTTTAAACTTATGCGATCTGAATAATATTGTAACGAGTAGTTAGTGTTTATTTGGGGGCGTGGTAGCGCCCCCGCCAAGTCAAGCGGATGAAGCTGAAACGTTACCTTTTCTCGATCTTTTCTTGTTGGCCCCTTTTTAATTAACGTCACGGCCGCCACTTTTTTAATATTTAAATCAATTTACCAAATTTGTAGACGAATCTATAAACACAGTATTTTCTTAAATCGGTTCAATAGAGTTCTAGTGACTCATACATACAAAGGCACAAACACAATACGCTTAACTCATTACCCTTCCTCTCTATAGCGAGACATAGTTTTCTATGCCTCACTAAAGTAGTCGGACAAATAAAATCGTATCAAGCATGAAAATGTACCGAGTTTCCCTGAAAAAATATCTTATCCCGCAAAAGTAATTTAGTTTAGTGAAAAGCATTGTCCTGTCGCGAAAACGGGTCAGTATTTTCTCTGTCTCGTCCCACTTCCAACTGTAACTTAGTTTTAATTTGAGGGAGCTCTCTGGTATTTGCATTAATTTGATGCTTTTTAATTTAATTCTGTTTGATATTATTTGCCCGGTTTATAGAGAGACGTATATAAGATACCTGGCAGCTGGTTTTGTTTCTAATCGCTTAAAATGGGCTTGACTTTATGACATTCCATAAAAAACACACACTTTCAGTCTTTTAGCACGATACTGAAGCAAATGATGACGACCATAATACACTATTTCATGGCCATTGAAGTAGATTGATGTCTCTGAGTATTTTCAACCACGGCTGTAGTAGCCAAGGATAGTTTACACCAAATATTCGATACGCTAATTATAACTGCAGCCCGTTAGCTCTCCCTCGGGGTAATTACTTGCATCTGATGCACCGCGATCAACATTATCGTACTCCGGGTAATTGTCATAGCACGTGGCGCAAGTTACGAGTAGATATGGGAGGTCGTGTTGTGCAACGCGCGATATGTAAAGCAACGCATACTTGTAGGATTGAAATAGTAACAAGTACCGAACGAAACCTCATGTAATCATAGCTAACTGTTTTGGAACGAAATGAGAGGACGAATAAGTGAAAAAGGAACGGATCTCTCTATTGAATTGCAGACTCGAATGCAAATGTGGTGTGGTGAAAGTTTTGACTTTAACGTGGATCGTCTCGTAAGTGGCGCGAAATTCAAATTTATTCAAGTTTTTTGCTCATTACATTTCATTAACACTTTTTGTGGTAGCGAAAACTGATTTTGCAAAAATTAGGAGACCTAACACACATGTTTTAGTAGATAATAATCTCATAAAGATAATTTTTTTTAGCTACTAATATTGTTCAATTATTTTTACAGTGTTTTATTGGTTCAAGGACATCCGTAGCTTAACTAAGGATATTTATGAGATAATATCAATTAAAACATGTGGGTCTCTTAGTCTTCGCAAAACCTGTTTTCGCTACATCAAGAAGTGTTGATGAGCTGTGACGAGAAAAAAACACAATAAAATTCAAACTTTGCGCCACATGCGACACGATCCACCGATCCACGATGGTGTTAAAAACAATTATATACAAGTAATTTGTTGCCTAAAGCCCGTTCGTTTCATTTAAGAATCCCACATACTCAGATTTATTTTTACTACATTTAAAAGTAAATGAACACGTGAGTGTTACAAGATTTTTTTAATAGCCTTGCAGTAGTCGTCTTCAGAAAGAGTTATTTGCTACGCTCGTAGAGTCACACCGTAGCAGCGTGCTACGTGCGGTCACGCGCAGTCTTGGATGGTTCTGGGGTTCTTAACCCGAGAAGGCTTGAGTGACTTTCAAATGTCAAACACAGACATACTTGATTAAGCATTTTATATTCCTGCCCTTAAAGGTACTCGTCCACCTATGTGCTCCGCACTTCAGTTTTTCCACAAATATAAATCCGGACGTCAAACCATCATTGTCTTGCCCTTATCCCAATTTATTTGGGGTCGGCGCAGTACGTCTTTTTCTTCCACTCTCTTCCATCTTTTCTTACGTCTTCCTCTTCCTTTCCATCGCCTGTAGGGTACGCCCTAGCTCTATCAGGCATATTATAATTTGTACTAGTCATACTGCAGAAAGATTTGGCTAGATTTTTACAGTCGGCCGCCTGCCTGACACCAACCTTCCTTGGGAATGCTTGTAGGTGGTTTACCCGCCACCGCGCGGTGGACCCAAGGTGCGTAAGTCTGCACAAGGTTCCAAAACTCCGTTAGTCGCCTCCTACAACACCCACGGGATAAAATGGGGTAGCCCTATTCGAGACCGGAACTAAACGGTTACTACGGAAGTCAAACCATCAGGATTTATTTTTGAAATGGTGGTGCGTGTTGCGCGTACGGTTGGAGGCACAGTCCTTGAGTAGCTATTGATATTTTTTACTATTCTTAGTCCTAATAAAAGTGTTCACTTAGACCAAACCAACCAGCATTATAGCAAGACGCAGCGTCGCTGTACGCAACCATATGTCAAGTTTGACGTTTATCCAATATACTACGTGCTCGCGGTAGATCTAATCGGCATCTCTCTATTCCTAGTTTATTTATCCCTAGCTTCTTGTAAGCATAGCCTATTGAATGTAAGTATATTGATTTAGTGTTTGTCTTGGGAAGATTACTAGATATTTCTGGACAACCGAGCTTTGCTTCTATCTGAAAACAAACCCCTAAAACACCAAAAAACTTCTTTTAACCCCTAGATACATAAATTTACATAAACACACGCCTTTTTTCCTGAAGGGGCAGGCAAAGCCTCACAGGGCCTCTTCACCGTTGCACAATCGCAGGAATATAGACAACAAGTGACAAGTGGTGAGCTCATTGCCGCCATTGCTTTCCACGACCAACTCGGCTAACGCTTTCTTCCAGTAATAACACACTCCTAAATAAGCCAGCAGCCATGACAAATCTTACACCAACGTTGTCAACACAAAGAAGGTAGGTTCTGGTTTAAGAATTTATTCTCATAAGAATTTTACAATTCATTTATATGAGAACTTTTGGACTAACTAATCATAACGTAAATAAACTATTGCAATAAACAAGCGTGCTACATGAAAAAAAATAGAACAGCTAGGTACATCTCTAGGTTTACTGTACGGTCCGCCAAACGTTGCAATTGATGGCTGTTGCTAACTTCAAACCAAACAAAATCTCGTAGTTCTCAGCAAATTACCAGCATGTGTGGTCCATTATTCAAATCAATGTCCTCAGTTCAATCAAATTTATCAAAAGCATTCTTATTAGAAGTAAGTTCTAAGCAATTTATCTTGATAATACTATTTTTCATGTAGTTTACACGGTTAAACTTTATACGGATATATATGAAGATAGCCGAAACTTTTCTTTGCCTACTAGCAGAAAAACGAAGCCAACTAAACGAGGCGTATCACATAACTGTCGTAAATCTTATAAAGATGTACCACTCGGCACACCAAATATTTGTAAAGCATTATCAGCCGATTTCCCGCAGCTTGGCTATGACAGGGGCCTATTTTATGGCATTCTCAAAAAGGAGAACGACTGTAAATCAAACACAGATTTTTTGGGTAAGGAGGCTATTCGGATGCTGTAGTAAAGTGTCGTATCTTTCCCGTTATACTGTCATTGACACTTACATTTAGGAAGTTTGGGATATGAGCTTGGATAGGGTTAAGAACTGATTTGCAGAAATGTATATAGATGAATTGGTTTCGATAGGTGTAGATTCTCGATTTACATAATTTACCCTGAGTTAAAATTATGAGTCAATTTCAAAATATAAATCAAGGCCACCGTATACCACTGCCACTGCTGATCACTGAAGTAAAAGTGTAACCAATAAAGAAGTCACAAGATGAACGAGCGAATTAATCAAATAAAATGGGTTAGTTAAAGTATGATGCCGTTTTAACGTAGTGGCCACTTTGAATTAAGATTAAACAGAGTTCAACCACAAAGACCATCTTTCTGCACGCCCAGGATGACTGGTAGATAATGTTATTAGCATTAAGTCCTCCGCGCACTAATGTTTTGTGAGAAAGTTTAAATAAATAAATAAAGGCAATTTCATACTTTAACCCCTAATATATAGCGATGTCGTAACGGCTCTGTGATG
This sequence comes from Epirrita christyi, assembly GCA_951392215.1. Taxonomy (NCBI): domain Eukaryota; kingdom Metazoa; phylum Arthropoda; class Insecta; order Lepidoptera; family Geometridae; genus Epirrita; species Epirrita christyi. The sequence goes on along the minus strand of OX595843.1, from coordinate 13,107,287 downwards.
TTACGAAGAATTCTGAATTTCTTTTTGATTTTAAAACCGAAAGTAACCACGACATAATATTATTTAAATGATACGAAAATTGAAATTAAAACTTTTGCAAAAAGAATATTTAAAAATATTCACATTTAATTACGCCATTTAAAATCCAGCTTATCCTTTGTAAGGCTTTAGAAAAAATAATTTAAAAAGCGAAATTAACCACAAAGGGTAGCTAACACTCGCCATAAACACGTTATTAAAATTTTCTTTTCAACTTCACTGGGATTTAAAAGCCTTTTTGTGGTGCCTATTGTTGAAGGAATCTTTCTAATGTGGAAAAACATATTTTTTTTAAACGTTTTTGCAATAACGTTATTTCCTTTGAAGAATCGACATCATTTTAAGCACGTGTCCACGCATCCTAGTAGTGTAACTGAATCACATATAACTGGACACAAATATATGTAAGTTGCATAATATTAAAGCCTGGCTAATGGTAATCGCAAGCGAAATTATATTAAATAAGTAGAATTATATTATAGCTGTATAAAAACTTGAATAATCGATTAGTGTCCATAACAAATCTGATTTATTCAAATAATAGTTTGAATAATAATTTTAGTAGTCGTGTTTGTTGCCTGATTCTTCTATGCTTGATTGCGTTGGAACAGGAGTAATTTTAGTTTATATCACGATTCAAAATGATCCTTGTGATTTCATTTGAATTTATTTTAAATTTATTTGATTTAGTTAGTAAGGTGAAAATACTGCATTGGAGATTAGCTACAGAAAGCTAATCTTTTACTAACATATCCACACATATAATACCTATAACATAGTTAATTCATAGCTATTTATTCCAAAATCAAAATACGTCGAATGATGTAATCAGATAATAAACGTATACATCAATTCAATTAAGTAAGTAATAATTTAAAAATATATACAAAAAAAATACAAAACTATAATAAGTCAAATAACTTCTACGATAAATTCAATAAAATTATTTAACAATCAGGTAGGTACATTACTGAAAAAACAAACAATTAAAAACGAATAAGTTTGAATTCTGTTTTCATTCAGTTATCAAATTGTAAAAACAGAACTATAGGACTTGGTAATATTATTTTCTTGTTCTTTATTTCAAATCAAAAAGTTATTTTATTTCGTCCTATTCGAAAACATAAATTAAGTTTACACTCGAAGAAGTTCACAAAGAAATGAATAAAATCATTCACTAGAAAATTAAAAAATATATTAGAAAGTTTATATTTTTGTGATTTCTTTTGTTAGGGATCTCAGAACTGGATAATACTTGATTATGTTCGTTAATAAAAAAAATGCATTTTGAGTTCATTCTTGTGTTTTTTTAGGAAGCAAATGCTTTAATACGTATCTCAAGCATAGGTATTGCAATCATTGCAATCATCCTTTTGATAGCTTTGAATTGTTTCCATATTTTATAGAATTTTGAGGGATTCAACTCAATGTTGTATACACATTTTTCAAACCCACTTTAGTTCAAATAGCTTTTGTCTTGTTTTAACTCATGCCATTTTACATCAGAGAGAATAAAACAAAAGCTATTATAACTAATATAGGATTGAAAAATTAGTACCTACGAATAAGGCCCTTAAGCTAGACGCACCCTACCTACTTCTATAACCAATATTCCCGCACCCTATATACTCACTTTGAGTGAAAGATTATATTGAATTAATGGCATACAAAACAATCACTATGCACTATCGACCTCCGTTGCGCAATGGGCAAGTATCCGGCTGAGATGCGAGAGTGCGGGTTCGATTCCATCTGCGGGACAAATGTATTCATGTTTGGCAAATATTATGTTCCGGGTCTATGTGTTGTGGTACCATGGTACCCGTAGTTCCTGATATCCATGACACAGGGAATTCTAGTGTGGGATTAGGATTATGTACGTGACTGCTTAGTCTTATGTTAAAATATAATGATTCTCATAAATATACACTGAAAAAAATATACAGTTAGAGTAACCCGAAAACCGATAAAAGTTACTGTTTTGCGAGGTTAAAATGGAGCCAACACATTAAACACGTTAGCATAACTTTAAAAAACAGTAAGTAAAACCCTTAATTTTACCGGTAAAACAGTGTCAATCATTTTATTGTTGTTACTGTAACTGAGTGAAATCGTTAAATTACTCAATTCAATTACTCTCAGAATACGTTGCTAGTATTGACTAAAAACTTCCTGTAACTGTTTATACATCTTTATTAGTGTTTGCTTCCTAACTGTTTTTTTTTTCAGTTGTCCCAACGGTGTAAAATAATTAGATCTTACTGAAAAATATGTTGTAACAACTGTGTAAATTTTACTTTTTTATTTTCACTTTTTGCACAGATAGTTTTTTTTTTCAGTGTATGAATGTCAGAGCAATATCTGATACGCCAAGCCTTCATAACCTATCTACTATACACTATATACTGTGTACAACACATACGACCCTGATTGTACCATCATATCTAAGTGTTTATACCTATCTTCATCAGATGCTAAACTCCACTGCTGGACAAAGCCTCCCCCATAGAATGCAATGGGGGATTTGCTATAATCACCACGCTGGCAGGTGGATTGGCGTATTGCTATGAAGGACACAGATGGATACTGCTGGCCATCCCTTGTTGTAACCTTACAGTCGGATTTAACGACATCCACGGTAGGAGACGGAGGCGTATATTCTTAGTCCAGACACACCAACGGCTAAGAGAATAGAGGCCTAGGTAAGCAGGTTAAAGGATTATACGGGCTGTCATATTATAAATCCTTATTTTTCCAATAATTTAGGGGTTAACGCACTTGTCTCAAATGTTTTCTGGCTGTCGATATAAAAAGCTAACTCCAAAATCAAAATATGAAAGTGTATTACAGCGGCAACTTCAAAGAGAGACGTCGTAAATATTTTTTTTATCGAGCAACACCGAGGTGAGGTCAATGACCTCCTCAATAAACCAGTCTGATCAACTATGTTCAAAAGAATATAAGCTTTTGCTATACTTAGAGGTTTTTTGAGTAGAGTACCTTGTACATTTATTTAAATCATCCTCATGATCAATCGGTAGATGTCCAATTCTGAACAAAGACCTATCCCATAGAACACTAACTATCCATAGACACGACATCGTCGTGAGCCACCTCCATCCACCATTTTTAGCCCTCGTCTTACACTGCATATCAATGGCTTCCTCTTTGTCCACACTTTTTTCATGTTACCTTAGTGCCATTTTTAACCGACTTCCCAAAAAGGAGGAGGTTCTCAATTCGGTTGTATTTTTTTTTTTTTTTTTTTTTTATGTTTGTTACCGCATATCTCCGGCATTTATGAACCGATTTGGAAAATTCTTTTTTTATTTGATTAGATATACTTCCAGATTGGTCCCATTTTTTTCAGAATCCAGTTCTGATGATGGGATCCATGAGGAATTGAGGGAACTCCTCAAATATTGTAGGCATACATATGGCGATTTTGATATTTTCAGCAAGACACCAAGCATTTGCATTCAGAAAGTATCATAATACTTTCACCACTATGGTTCTTTCATCAAAAAAATTTCATCCAAAATTTTTTAGTCGTATAACAATGGCGGAAGTCGGTTTTTTAAATGAAAAGTTATATTTATAAAAAAGCTAAGCGTAGGTACCTCTTACTTGCCAGTCAATCTGTCTACCTAAGAGTAAGCCTTGAGATAGATAGGTTTTAAGTCATATAAGTTGTTATTTATTACAGAAAAACTTATGTTCTGAATTAAATTTAACACGATTAATTGGTTTTAGTTATATTATTTGTATTTTCTATAATTTTATTTTGCTACAATTAACCGAGGAAGACATTATTTCAGATAGGGTCCCAAGAGACCCGTCGTGGGATTGGAGGGCGCTGCTGTGCTTAGTTAACTTTTTTGTTCAGCGGGCTAAACAGTAGCGCGTCTATTCCGTTTTGACCCTATTACAATATTCCTAAATATGTCTTTAGTTTATGATTAAAAATGCCTACAGAAAGAAACCAGCTCCTAGTTATGGTTTAATATGGTAGTTCACAACGTTAGTTCACAATTTGGCCACGACGGCTCTCTTTCTGAACAGACTCTACATAGTTTTACAAAAATTACGACTATACAAGCACGGCTCTCCACTTCTAATACTTGCCACTTGACACAAACTTAAAAACGGTCCTAGTGGTTACGGATAATGGAATATTTTATTTTGACGTAATGGATAAGCAGGGCATTCAATTTTAAATAAGACTAAGAAGAAGACTATAATAATTTACTATTCTCCTGCTGACGTTTCGTTGGCCTTTTAGAGGTCCTTCCTTATGAGCACTGACCGTGACCACGCTCGAAGGTCGTGAGACGCGAACATGTAATCAGTTAAATTTTATAATATACCTTAATGTTTAAAATGTCAAAATACATACAATCTTATTGGGTTGCATACTCGTAATTACTTACATCTGTTAAAAACATTATTACAGATATGATACACAGAAATCCCTACTCATCAATTTCACTTAGGAAAAAGTTGCAATGAAAAACCTTGAAAATAACAAGAAAACATAATAACAGCCTGTAGGAATAAACCCCTAAGATGTAGGGATCGGTGTAATCCCTCGGAAGACGTCCGCCCTACGTCAAAACTACGAACCCCTACGATTGTATTTGGTAGTTACAAAACACTCGGTCGAGTTGACGGTGAGACGAAGTCATAGTAACTCTCACCATTTGGCTTATTGCTGTGAGTAACAAGTGAGACGGAAAAAGATAAATCGTTGTAACCAAATAATTTTCCGAGCATCATACCCATAGGTACAACAAAATTATCAGGACTTATAGGATCTACGAATAGCAATGCATTACATGATATACATTACATATATCATAACGTAGCTATATTGATTTGTTAAAAACTAGTTCGGAGTGGTAGGGCGAATCTAAATCTGTCACCAACTACTATATTTACATAATACTATTACCTACTGTTGCACAAACTACTCAATCGAATCAGCTGATTCATTTGTATTTCTTTTTGAATAAGTTTGTACCTAGTTTAAGTAAGAAGTGGTTTGTACTTTTATTTGGAAATAAAAATATTTGATATTTGATTTGATTATGCAATTAGTATTTCCAATAGTCAATTGTTTTATTTATTGTGTAGTCATATAATTGGTGCAGGTGGTAAGGGGCAATTAAATATTTCCCTATTTATTAGTCTCAGTTTTATGTTTTAGTTAGGCTCCCAGCAAAAGAACTTCAAACCTTTCTTATTAATTGGCATATTAATTAATTCTAGAATAAATAGTAAGGACAATGTCAAATCCAGACAAGCCTAATTGTGCGGCTAAAAAAGTCTACATACGGACAGATGTGGAGACGACAGCCTTTGATGTATCTAGGGGCATCGACCCCTCTTGCGTGTACAACCTTCTGTTGTGAAGGCCCCTTAAGGAAAACAAAGCGGTATACAGGTACCTTTATAAGAGGGGTTTAGGAAAATTAAATATCCACTTGTCCTCTTCAAGTTGAAAATAAATTACTAAGGTAAGTAGTCTGTGGTAGTACACTTCCACATCCAGTACAGAAAAACTTGTATGAATTTAATATTAGCATTTATATTTGTAAGCATGCCTGCATACCCCTCCAACAATTAATTGTATTTTTTTTTATCATTGTGATCTGTGACTACGTATGATATACACATGTATAAAATCTTGTTACTTTCATCTCGCACCTTCCCAGTAATCACTTGCTTTGCTTGGTATGGTTATTTAATTTCGATGTGCGCACTTATGTTTATGTTCCTTCCAAGTTTGAAACAATGGTTTTTGTATCTCTTGTTTTGTTTGTGGTTGTAATGTGTTTTGAGCGTGTAAATAAATAAATAAATAAAAGAAGATAAAATATGATGCAGCGATTATCATTTCATTTCATTTAACTATTTCACAAACAATAGCAAATTGTGTTGGAACATAATACTTATTATAACCTACCTACATTAAATACAAAAAAAAGGTTAAATAAATCAACATCATCATCATCAGCCTGTAAAAGTCCACTGCTGGACATAGGCCTCCCCCTTAGAATGCCACCAAGCCTTTGCTTTGCTAACTACTCTATAGATATGTATAAAGATGACACATTGTGCCAAGTCGTAAGCGATCAACAAACGCCGCGCGCTATCCCTTTCTTTCCTGTACAAGCCGTCTCATTTTTCACTACTGCGCTTCAGCTTTGTTATAAGTACAATTTTCTACATAAGTAGGCTCCATTAAAACGAAATGTAGTAACTATATGCCTTCATATTGAAATACACACGGTTTGGGCGTCAGAGAAAGCGTATGCCAAAAATATCCAATTTCCATAGAGGCTCCGAATCTCATGCCTTCCTAAGTAGGCTTTGATACGGCGGACTTAAGTGGTATAAAACGGCACTTCCATTGTTTATCGTTTTTTTTTTTTTGGTGCTTGGGATAACTTACTTATTCCAAGCAATACATTTTTTGTTATAAATTTATAGACATTTTATTTTTTGTTGTCTTTGTGTTTCGAACTATTGTTATATTTATTGAATTGAACATTATTATTTTTTTATTATAAAAGAGTTACTTTTAAACTCACAGAACTCGCTTCGCTCGTTCAAATATTAAAATTGTAGCGCCCTATACAGGGTACAATGTACTTACATATAAGCTACTCCCTGGACCTAAAATATAAATTATGTACATAACTAATAAAGACAATACCTTTTGAGGGGTACGGAATCTTAAAAATACCACAAACCTATTACAAAATCAGAATAAAGAAAGTTCCAAATGTTCTCCATCATATACAGAATGACCCGGGATATTATACCAGATTTGGAACACCCTATATATTCGCCTGTAGGTAGAATTAAGATCAAATTAGCATGGTACAATCTCAGAAGGAAGATCCTGGTAGATTGGCCGCTTGCATGTCCGATTACGGAGCTTAGTGGATCCCTACGAAATAGGGGAGGAAATAGGATACGAAGATTAAGGTGAGACTCACCCTACGCTGTCTTGGTCAGTTACAATGGTAAACTGAAACTTCAGTTTAGAATTGAACCGCAAAAGGAGATGCGATAAAATAATTTGGAACTAGAGTAACATAGGTACATAACATAATATCCAACAGTCACATACGTAGTAATGATCCCACACTAGGATTCCCTGTGTCGTGGGTATCAGAAACTACGAGTTATCATAACACCCAGACCCGGAACAAATATTTGCACATATACAAACATTTTTCCCGCAGCGGGAATCGAATCTGCAACCTCTCCCATCTCAGCCGGCTACTCGCCCTCTGCCCCACAGAGGTCGTCCTAGAGTTTTTTGAGACGAGCGTTCATGTCACTCGAGAGTCTGAAAGAACTCTAAAATAAATAGAGAAAACTACGTTTATTTTTTCTATCTGGTTTTGCGGTACAATTCACGATTCTTATCCGCCACATCATCGCTCAAGGCAGATAAAAGTAGGCCGTTTGACTGCGCAAAATTAGACTAGACTAACTTCAAAGTAGCAGGGGATAAGCAGCAGCATCCACCTGAGTACTAAGTTAACATGCTGCTGCTTATCCCCTGGGGTAACTAATACCTTTTTTAATTTTTTTGTCATGTCCAATACACCTAGTAGTTAGCTCATAAGGGAGCAAAATATCTAATATTTTTACAGCGAGGGCGCTTTTTTTAATCCAGAGCAAAGTGAGCGATTGTAGAGTAGAATTCCGAGCTCAGCGAGGGATTTTTTAGTAGAATCCTGAACGTAGCGAGTTATTCAAAGTAACGTCGCCCGGGCCAAAAATATATTTTTCATCCCACCATCTCGGAAAGAGTATTTTGCTATTCGATATCTGAGTGTAAAAGCCGTTTTTATCCGCTAGAGGATAAAGTAAAATTGAATTTAGAACATCGTGTGAACTAAGTTTGTGCATTCAAAACATAATTAAACCTATTTACTTCTACCTCCATGGTGCCGAATTTATCATACAACCTTTTTTAATTTGTTAAAAACTCGGACTTGGAACCTTCTTGGTGTATTACTTTTTTTGTATGTGCTTTACGCGCGCCATTCCATTTTCTTTTCACGTCATATTGTTAAAACCTTAGGTTAAAAACAAGAAACTTGAAAACAAGTGAAAAACCTAAAATGAGTGATTCTAGCGACGAGGAAGTTTATTTGACGGCAACAGAATTGACTGAAACTGTTAAAAATGCGCAAATGTTTTTTTTTTTGCATTTAGTCATTCCTCGCTGAGGTGGGATGAAAAGTTACGAGTTGCACTCGAGTGCAAAGATTTTTCACCTCGTGCTCTTTTGATTCCTCGCTAACGCTCAGGATTCTAATTTTTAAATCACTCGCTATGCTCGTGATTAAATTTTAGAATCTTTCGCTTGCTCGGTCATCAAAATTGAGCACGCGGTTAAAAAGCAACTTTGCACTCTTGTATAACAAATAACTATTGCGCCCAAGTGATACACTCTACTTTTCATCACCCACTATGAGAAAATAAAAGGCGCCTCATATTTTATTTCAAAACAACACCATGAATTTCTAACAATCCGTGAAAATTTACGAAAACGCGGGCTATAGTTCGCGCGTTTTTAATTTGTTTTTTTTTATTTAGCCGGCGGCGCGGCTATTGGCCGCCGTACCAGCCAGTATATTTTATTCAAACAATATAATTGCGTTCAATTTCTTTGGCGCGGAACACTAAGATGTTCCAAATTCAAAAAGCGCGCGGCAAAAGTATTTTCTATCCATCTATTGTCTTGTTGTAAGCCCCAGTAGGATTTCCGTAAATACATCCCTAAACTTCATTAATAATTGTTTTTGTCAGTCTGTCAGTCACAGCCGAACTAAGCCGCGTGTTTTATTTGTGTACAGGATCAAAGACATGTCAGGTGGGTTCTGAAGGGGAGCTTAATATGGCATTTATATTATTTTCCCTTTTACAAAGATCTTTTCTTTATTTTATTGTGGAGTGGCTTATCTTGTGTGAATGTTTGTTTATACTTAAGTACGTAGAGAGTGTGTATTTTACGTAGAGAATCATTTGCCTCTATATTACAAAAATAATCACTGTTGGTGTCAACGATCTTATAATGTATTAAAGATCGTTGGTTGGTGTCAAAGGTTTTTCATGATTCTGAAATTATTGTAGTGTTGATATATACAAATACAATTATTTGTAGTGTTGACGATCTCTGTGGCGCGGCGGGCGAAGGTTCGCCTGCGACGCAGGAGGTAGCGGGTTCGATTTCCGCGTCTGAACAAATATTTGTACGATCTGCAGATATTTGTTCAGGGTATTCTGGATATTTTTCTATGTATAATAAAAAATATCTATCTATGTAATGGTTATCTAGTACCCATAACACAAGCTCTGCTTAGCTTGGGGCTAGATAATGTTGTGTGAAATGTCCAGCATTTTTTTTTTTTTTTTTTTTTTTTTTTATGTAGAGAATTATCAACCTCTAAACTAAAAAATAAACACTGTTTGTGTCAAAGGTTTTTCATGATTTGGAAATTATTGTAGTGTTGTTATAAAAATATAGTCAAATGGTAATAATATAATATTATGATAGACTATAATAAGTGCCGTGATGACTTACGGCACTGAGACGCGGTCGCTAATTATTGAACGTATAGACAAGCTCAAAGTCACGCAGCAGGCTATGGAGAGAGCTATGTTAGGAGTTTCACTACGTGATAGAATCCTAAATGAGGAAATCCGTAGAAGAACCAAGATCACTGACATAGCTCTCACAATTAACAATTTGCTCATATAGCTCGCAGAACTGACAGCCGTTGAGGAATAAAGGTTCCCGAGTGGCGACCACAAAAGTAGATGGCGTCCTCTCGATGGACTAAAGACATAATAAAAGTTGCAAGAAGTCGGTGGATACCCGCGCAAAATCATTCGTCGTGGCATTTTAGGGGGGAGGCTTATGCCCAGCAGTGGGCTTCTACAGGCTGATGATGTTGATGTTGTTATAAAAGCTATTATTTATAATAAAAATACCCTACTTGACATCTACCTGAAACGGTCCTGTGCTAACCTTATCTAGCCCCCATAATGTCTAACGAACTGGTACATTTTGCAGTACATTGCGCCGCATGCTTTAGCTTCTTTGTAAGTGGTAAATATTCAAAACATAATGCGCAATGTACTATTAAATTGATATCAAAAGTGACTATCTGTTTATTAGACACTAAGGGCCTTATTCATAATCATTTTTTAAACCTATTTTAGTTAAAATAGCTTTTGTTTTCTTCTCTCTGATGTAAAATGTCATACGTCAAAACAAGACAAAACATATTTTAACTAAACTATGTTTATAAAATGATTATGAATAAGGGGGTATGGAGGCAGGTTTTAGATAGCTATCTATACTTTTTTTAATAGGATAGTAAGGTAGTCAAAAGTAAAAATAAACAACAAAAGTTTATAAGACAGCACCTTTGATTATATACACACTAGATAGAGTTTCGTCCTGCAAACACTACAAAAGAAACAGGCCAGCCTTTGCTAGCGCGTGTGCGTGTCTACACAAACAAACATGCGCGCAGCTTTGTCTTACACTCGCGTCACGTCATTGCTTTTGTGTCTGTTTGCGTGCGTAAAGATAACAGCTACTGACATATTTCCCAATTTATTGGGAAAAACTGACTATGTTCGGGTAAGTAAGTTGTGCCGGTTACTAGAAAACAAACAGTGGAATCTGTTGATTTTTTACAGAATGGAGATAGATAGACTAGCGATATTGTGATTATGTCGAGTTTGTGGGAAAAAAGTCAATAAAAAACAAACTTTGTTTATTTTTATAATATTCACCCAGTGACTGTGAACTATAGGATCATTAGGTATTCTGAAAAAACTGAAAAAAAAAACGTTTCAGAACACCTCTAGTGGCATTAGACAAAGATGTGTGGTGAATGTTGTTCTACTACTCTGATAGTCACGTGAAATGAGAAAAATCAGAGCTGTAGGAGTTAGTCAAACTTTAATACGAACATCTTTGTCTAAGGCCACTAGAGGTATTCTGAAACGTACCCGTACCTGGAAAAAGAAAGAGGGAGGCCTTTTTTTGCGATAGTTTTAACGTAGTTATGTATCAGATTACTTACAAATTGTATGAGAAAACATTTTATTTAATTTGACTAACTTCTGCTGCTCAGATTTTTTTCTTCCGATAAAATGAAACAAAGCTTACATAAAACTGATCAAAAACAAAAATTTATGCGTATCTGAGTCGATACGCATAAAATTTTTTTTTGATCAAAACTACTCATTTTTATGCAGAACTCACGCTTGACCAAAAAAATAACTGTGCCAAAATCGTTTTTGAAAATGAGCAAATGGTTCCAAAGTCAGTTTTCCCGTATCTCTTATGGATATCCCCATACTGTCCCATTTAAAAAAAACACCCTGTATATTTTAAATTTTCAACTCACAATATAATCTCATCTCGGTCATCTTTTGATTAATCATCGCTATAGGCATTAGTTAGAGTGGATAAGATAACGTATGTATGCCTTCGCCCGCCGCGCCACAGAGGCCGATATATTTTACATACCTACTATACTTTTCATAGGTAAAAGTGAAGGAAAGTAAAAGCAGGTGAACCCAATCGACGTTCTCACTTTATAAGGAATCATTTATTCAGTCACCATAAGGAATTTAGCATTCAAAAACTGGCAACACAGACAAAAGTGCCAAGCTTGAGTTGAATAATCGGGGCTAATAAGTTGATTATTTTTATTGAATACTTTTGAAAATACTATGAATTCTGGATACTTATCGATGGTAGGTGACTTTACTAGTTGTTTTTAAACGTCCTTTGTAATTTCTGCACACTTTTATGGCGCAAATCGTCATTGCTAGCTCAAATTTCAATTCACTTTGCGACCGTTCGCCTTGACAACACAATTGACAATGAGGGGCGGGAAGCGACTTATCAGCTAACAGTTAGCTGATATTTTTTTCGACGCTTTTGTGTCATGAAGCTCTATCTAGTGTGTATATAATCAAAGGACAGCACACGCTACGCTTGATATACTTATAAATAACAACCTAATAAAACCATGTAAATAGGTAGGTATATTGCAAACATTTTAGCAGTCGAGGGGCAGAGCGACATCAGGCCACGCGGCTTTATTACCACAAACAAACTTGCTAAATCACTTACTAGTAAAAGTTTTACAAAGAAGTCAGGTGCTTTTAAAACGGATTCAAGGGGAACGAGATAAGTCCCGTTTCCAGTAGATAAAGAAAACTAAATTGCAATCATTGTGTGCACAAAAAATCGTTCGTTTTCTTGTACGAAATGCACAAGACTAACGTTTTCTTTAATGAAACACCTTTACTTAGTTTTCTATTTGAATTTTCCTTTTGAAAATGCAGTGTAGGAAGTGGAATTATCCTTCGGGCAGGTAGACTGTTCTCATCATCATCTTCAGCCTATAGAAGCCCACTGCTGGACATAAACCTCCTCCCTAGAATGCCACGACAAACGGTCTTGAGCCGCCTCCATCCATTGACTTCCTGCGCTGTTTATATTAATGTCTTTAGTACATCGAGTGGAGGGCCTTCCACTTTACCTCGGTATCTTTATAAATTAATATATTTAGCTTGAAAAAGTAATCTACTAATGTCTTTAAATATTATATCATTTCATTTAGGGTTGAAAATTTTTCTACGGCGTCGTTCGGTTCGTGTTCGCAACTCGAGAACCTTTATTTCTCAACTACGTGATAGAATCCGAAATGAGGAAATCCGTAGAAGAACCAAGGTCACCGACATAGCTATCAGAATTAGCAAGTTGAAGTAGCAATGGGCAGGTCATATAGCTCGCAGAACTGGCAGATAAATTTATATTATCAAAAATCACACTTATCAAATAATTTCGCAATGTTATCCATTCAAACAAAACTGAACGTGACTTTTCCATCCAAGATATGCCTGAGTATTATGCTAATGTATTCATTGCTTTCGGAAGTACCAATTCTGATCCTGATCGAGACAGACCCTGAAATTAAGGGGTTGTTATCAGAGGTCAGGGGTCCTCAGGGGGCCCTGTTAGATTTATGTTCAGACCCGGTGATGTGTAATATCTTAATTACTTTACGATACTCTGCGATTGGGTTGTGGTTTGGGAACTGAAATTTGAGGTTTGTGTAAGTTACCTTGGGATGACGGGGTAAGCTTCGGTGCACTTTATGAAGGTCGTTTTGGTAACATAACTAGGTAAATATATATACCTACTTGTTATTAATGGTAAATCGCTGCATTAATTTTAATTTGAGAGGCTTTAATGTATGTTGCTCTATTAAGTCTTGTACGGTTAATCACAGACTAACAGTAGTACTATAGGTTAATCAAAAAAGACAATAATGGGCGAGTACCTAAGTGTCAATGTCAGAAGCAAAAAAAAAAGCAAAACTTTCTAGACTATATCCATGACTATACCAGCCCCCCCCCCCCCCCCTATTCCCTACCTGAAAGTCACTCGGTGACTAACGTTTGACAAGTAAAATGACTATCATTAGGAATTGACAATTGATGGTAATTTTGGACGACCTCTGTGGCGCGGCGGGCGAAGGTTCGCCTGCGATGCAGGAGGTTGCGGGTTTGATTCCCGCCTCGGAACAAATATTTGTATGATCTGCAGATATTCATAATAAGATCTATGTATAATAAAAAATATCTATATAATATGTAATGTATTGTATTAAGTATATCAGTTATCTAGTACCATAACACAAGCTCTGCTTAGCTTGGGGCTAGATAATGTTGTGTGAAATGTCTAGCATTTATTTATTTATTTATTTTACTTGTCAAACGTTAGTCACCGAGTGACTTTCAGTAAGGGAATAGGGGGGCTGATCAGAAAGTGCCATAGAACTTTTTTAAATATGAGGGAAAATTTACCGTCATTACAATGTACAATTTTTCGCTGTTGCGTGATTCGCGGTAAAGTAATTTAAAGATTGTGTTTTTCGCCGTAGGTCGGGCGTGTTACTATTTAGTATTTTATCAGGTACTTATGTATAACTAGTACAAGTGGCGATCTCATCGAGGTTCAACATATCGGAGACATAAATTATCAACAACATTCAACATCACACACAATCGCAGCATGAGTAGGTTTCCCAAGGAAACAAATGAATAACTGTGGTATATGTTGAACAACTGATAATTTTAAAACCCTCTTCATTAGCTGGATTTAGTCAGAATTCTTAAATAGTACAGCTACCTATTATCAAAGCTGTAAAACAAGATAATTAGCTAAGTTTTAAGTTCCTATTTCTCGTTTGCTATTGTGTAACAGTTTACGAGATTAGTTAGTTTAATCGAGATAAAAAGTATTGTTCCAATTACGTTTAGTAATTCCATTTGCTATGTAGATAAAACTGCCGGTGCTACGTTTATACTAGTCGGTTTAGTTCCTACTGGAACCTTTGTAAAACTAGATCCTTGTCTACATGATCGATAACTTGTTTCATGAGACGAAATAGTAAGATGATATATAAACTGGCGTGCAATGAAAAGGACTCACTTGGAAGAGCCAAGATAATCTCCTAAACTATGCAAGATAGCTTCCCTGTAATAAATTGTGTGCGTAAGATTTTTTTTTACAAAAAATGATAAATTTTTATGTTAAGGCTGACTATAACCTATATAAGTGTATACCTGTATTATTTTTAATATTCTTTCTGTAAATAAATTAAATTTTTATACAACGAATTAAAATGATCCTTGTGGTTTTAATGAATCATATACTTTTGAATATGAATAAGAATTTTCAAGAAGACAGTTCCACTAACGCTATCTAACGCAGCACCAAGTTTATGGGCCATTTGGTCGGCTCAGCACGCTTCGACGTAACTACAGTAGTTCGAACACATTTATTTAATTGCTATCATTGTTACCGATACCGTTTGTGCTGCACTTGGTATGAGAGGATATCGGCCCAACAAATCTATACAATTGATTATCTAGGTATAGTATAGTATGGTATATATATAGTAACCATCGAGGATCCTGAAGGTAGATTTGAGTCGTAAGCGTTCTTCGGTAGAAGCGCCTAACTTTGAGGAAAATCTTGTAAAATGCGTTCTAAACCTTGGTACCTTTTTTTCTTAGGTTGCAGGTATAACAATGAAATCAGACCTTTAAGTATATTAAATCCCTCAAAACGTCTCGCTTAGGTGAGCGTACAAGCACTATGTAAAGTTACTTCAAAAAGACAGTGAATTTTGATTTTAAGCCGGGTCTCCTGCTGCCTGAAATATGGCAACATTGTTGGCACAACATGTTTGATGAACAAAAAGAGGGCGTGGTTTTGGGAATGCAACAAAGTTCATTCAACAAAACTAGCAAACATGGACTTGTTGGGCAATTTTCATTGGTATAAGATTAGTTAGCTGTTGCCTTAGGAGTGTGTTATTACTGGAAGAAAGAGTTAGCTGAGTTGGTAATGGAAAGCAATAGCGGCGATGAGCTCACCAATTGTCACGTTTATATTCCTGCGATTGTTTAACCCACGGTGAAATGAGGCCATTTGAGGCTCTGACTACCCCTTCGGGGAAAAAAGACTGAAGAGTGTATGTAGCAAATATTGTTTGCCGCAGCAGGCAGAAAACATTTGCACATGAATTCATGGCATTCGCTTATGGGCGAGGTAACTCATTTTCATTTTGCACACAATTATCGCTCGCTAATGACATAAATTGGTCGCTGCCATTTCACTAGTTGTACATTGTTCGCTCGAAAGTAGCAGGAGACAAAATGTTCGGGCAACATGTTGCCTCAACATGTTGAGTTGAAATTTACAGGAGACCCGGCTTTACTAAGCAAAAAAGTAAAGACTATGAACCTACTTAATTAGAATTTTAATCAACTTTTTCTTTCCTCTGGGATTTAAGGTTATGTAAAGAGATAACAAAGAAACTGGTGTTTTAAAAAATATCTTTGAGATAACTAGGAGTTTAGTTTAGATGAGACCTCATTTGTTGCCATGGCAACGAGACCAAAGATTTTAAATTATTTTTAACCGACTTCAAAAAAAGGAGGAGGTTCTCAATTCGACCCGTAAGATACTAACCTTGGTTAGTCCATGAAGAAATAATCTCGACCTTGCCAAGCCGTTGTTAAGTACCGACATATTATTAGAAGATGAAGACTTAAAGCTTCATACTGAATTTGTACCAACGAATGTGTATCGACTGTCGAATTCAGGGTAATAGCGGCAATTTGGTTAAAAGCTTTTCCAATATTGTGATGCATATTGTATGCATTGTGATCATGCTAATATGAACAGAGTCCATTTAGCGATTGAGTTTCACATTGATCGTAAATGCATAATGTTTCCACCGCTGGGCCTCGGGCTCTACTCTCGATGGCAGTAAAAGTGCTTATTTTTTTTTTTTTAATTCAGGATTTTTCGTAAGCTGGCTTCCTCACGATGATTTGTTTTACCGTTTTGAGCACGTAAAACTTACGTCGGTGCCATGTTTAGTTCACCAAGAAAGAATCAGCGAACGAAATTCATGGACTAGTCGAGACCAATAGGAAGTTTTCTGACAGCTGAAAGAAAATAGTTCTAAATCCATGCATAGATGGCGCAGTCCAGATATGGTTGTCTTTTTGTCTGTCAGCCACCAACTGTCAGTGTCACTGACTTCACTCGCTCATGCTGTTCGTTGGTGAAGTAAATAAGTATGTACGTAAAGTTTTTGTTGAAATTCTGATATATTTGTTAGTGTTACGCTATTGTTATAATTTTTTGTTGTTATTGTTGAAGCCGGACCAAGTAGACCGGTCTATATATATATATATCTATAGTAGACTTGAAAAACGAGCTTCGGAATCGCAACGCGAAACTTGGAGGAAAAAAAGATAAACAAAGAGAATTTGTTATCTGTGGTGATTTTGCAAAATCTTCAGAAGACACAACCATATCGAGTCACCGCCATCTACCGGAATTTAAAGAACTATTTTTTCTTTTTAATTACCTCCCTAAAAACTTCCCATTGAAAAAAAAACTCTATGGTCCATTTCTAAGGTTTTTTTTATTTTTCTTCAAACTCCTTGAATTTCCTACCACTATTTTCAAGTTACAAAGTTTGAGGGCCGGTTTCTACTGGGGCGGAGAGGAGAGGAGACGAGAGGAGATGTGTTTGAATAAACCAATCTGTATTCGTTATTTCCTTTTCGTTCTTGCCTGTCAATAGCCTGCCTGTCATTAACCTGCCAGCTTTGCTCTCGTCTCCTCTCCTCTCCGCCCCGGTGGAAACCAGCCCTCATGCCCGCACGATCTTTAAGCGTCCAATGCTGAACGGGGCCTCCCCCATAAAATACAATGGGAAGAATTGGCATAATCACCACGCTTGGCAGGCGGATTGTTGATTGCAGTATTCATGTTGACTACTCAGATGGATGCTGCTGCCCATCCCCTGGTGTAATCCCTCAGTCAACTTTACTGACATCCAAGGGAGGGGATGGAGTGGTCTATTTGTAGGCCAGACACACCACAGCACACACAACATACAAACACAAAATGACAAATCAAATCAGAAAACTCTAAAACCTTGAAATTGGTAACACTCTTCTTAGTTTCCTTACAACTCAAAACAAGCAAAATGTTTAATCCCTGTAACAAACGTTGAATAACAGAAACAAAAGCCATTTGGTTGACGTCAGGTATCGCCTGTTTTCATAGTTGTTTGGAACAAACGGCACATTGTGTAGCTCACGGGTGTAGCCAGGTTTTAGTTTCGGGCGGGAGGGGGGGCAAGAAAATGAAACAACAAAAATGTATACGAAATTACATTTTCATGTGAAAAAAGCGGTCTCGGTTAGTGAAAAATTTCGTCTGTAATGTAATAAATTCAACTCTTCGCCTCTCATTATTGCAATACAATAATAATGTAACATTTTGAATAATTCGGGGAGGGTTTGAACCCCCAAGCCCCCCCCCCCCCCTCATGGCTACGCCCATGGTGTAGCTAGTGTAGTGAGTGACAACTTGCTTTAGATTTCGCAGTTTAGATGCGAGTGAAGCTTTATGTTTTATACAGAAAAAAAAAACAACTTTCAAAATGTAGGGATCGTGAATACTAAGATGCTGTTGATGATCAAATAATGTTCAAATACTTACTACTAAAAAACTTACTTTAAATTTACTTATAAATTAATTAATTTGGCTCTTATCGGTGGCTTTAATAAACATTAACGTTTGTCGCTGGTCACATTGATGGGTAAGTGTGGTACTCTGAGTGTGAGGGCAAAAAATAACCGGACATCTGTAACATTTTGTTTGCCTAAACAGGTGGTGCTACGGTGATACGGTACTGATGTGCTACGGTGCTACAGTGCTACAGAGCTAGTGCTATGGTTCTACAGAGCTACGGTGCCACAGTGCTACGGTGCCACAGTGCTACGGTGCTACAGTAAAGAATTGATACAGTGGAGGCTCGGATAGTATGACTCAACGAGATGGCGTCAGCGCGTGTGCAAATGTGCATTCAACGTTGCATTTATACTGCGGAACGTGTGTTTCTCGCCGATTCCAAGCCGCGAAGACACCAAGAGAAATGACAAAGTTATATTTTTTTACAACAGTGCCTAGTTCATGATTAAGAATATACAGAGTTTTAAATACGACTGATTTGCAAAACTACTTTTATTTCTTAAACTTTGCAGGGTTTTTCAATATTAGATGGCTTTTTATTGTGGCTATGTGGGACAATTTGACGATGACTACGTATTTTATGGATTACAAAATCTAAAATCATGTTCTCGCAACAGCCTCACTTGACAATTAACTTTTTCAGCTCAGTTATAATACTCGCCTAATAATAATAATAATAAAAAAATAAAAATTAAATAAAAATAATAATAATATACCCCATATTTTTTATTCGTTATTATATTTTTTAAAGGAATTCCGTTTTGGAAGGGTTTCTTTAGAGTAAATATCAACAAACTTAACTACAAAGAAGCTTAATGTGTCGCAATTCTAACACTCAAGTTATTCTCTCAAGACCACGCTGAAGTCTGGTTGCCAGATCAGTGCGATTTGCATGCGCCCTGGTACGGCTCACCCAGCTAATGAATATTTTATACGGAATTTCAGATAAGTTGAAGAATTTAAACGTCTGGAATTGTTTTTTTTTTTTTTTTGTAATGTTACCACTTTGGCCTCGTCTTTCTTTTAGGCTGAAACACTTCATCTCTCTCCAAATGTTTTTTGGTACTTTGTTTCAAAAATCTAGAACGCTTGAAACCTTGAAAAGTCATGTCCAATTATATGTACAAAGTAAGCTGAAGATCTGATCTCATTTATTTAAAAACACCGATCATGAAAAGTATAAAATTTCAAATTATGTAATTGGATTAGACTAAAAAAACAAAAGCCAACGAGAAACATCAGAATGTGGTTTTAGGTTTTTAGTACAGTCAAATTAGGTGATTTTTTGCACAAGTGTGGAACTAATTAGATGTAGTCATGAAAACTTTTCTAATTGATTTGTATGGTTTAAAAATCACCTCTAATAATAAGCATCAGTAATTTCACCCTCCGGAACAGGGTGAAATAGGGTGAAAACCTTATAATATCCGTAACTTAATGGGGGAAATAGAAATAGTCGGTGCAATTTGGCATAGACTTTGAACCGTTATGATCTACATTTGCACCAAGTATTTTTTAAATCCGACATACGGAACATACAAAAAAAATCATTTACAAAAAAAACTTTTTGTGGGTATTGCGGCTCCAGGAAAATTAATTTAGTCTGTGCAAATTGATAGACTTATCAGAAAAATGTTCGAAATACATTAGCAGGTTTGCACCTTGGTGCGTCTCACGGAAGGCACTTTTCCATATTTTATTGTCGCTCTACTTCGGGGAAAATTAATGTAGTTCTGGAAATTGACTTAAACTTATTCATTTAATTAGTACTACATCCGCCAGAAGTTTTATGCTGGTATTTATTTATGGAAGATGCATTTGTTCAACACTGCGTTCCCTACATGCACGTGGTTTTTATTAAAATCATAATGCACTAAGACAGTCTCTCTATACGTAATTTTACTTGCATCAAGTAATTTCTTTCTATTTTAAAATTTACGGCCTTTTTAAGTTTGTACCTAATATTTAAAAGGGTTCCATAAGCGCCAGAAACGGTGCAAACCTAGGATAAGCTTCTTTTCGTGTCATCTAACGTTTCCATAAGAATCCACGACTACACGACTTAGGTTCACACTTTTTGCTAATTTGCCTGTACTATTTTAGTAGGTTTTAGTAGTAACAATCTTATAAGTATAGTGTAGTACTTTACAGTATATACTATATATTAGAGTATACGGAAGCAGTTGATTTTCAAAACACAGAGAGCACGCCAATGGAAACTTAAACCTTTGTAACGTAGATAAATGACTAGATACGTATACGATAATAGTGATTAATCATCCGGATATTCTGAATAGGTACAGCCAGCGTCGGCGTTGGGTGATATCTTGCACGGTCCCACAATAGAATAGAAATACAATAGATATCCGCGTCGTTAGCTGTCTCGAGTTATTTCAGGCGAGGGACGCTCTCTGTGATGTTCATTCCATGCCACTACTGGGGCCATTAATATATTGCTGTTTACATCACCCTAACATGTAGATATACCTTCTTCATCATCAGCATCATCTCACTGGCCAGTGATACGGTTAAGCTAGCGTTAGTCGCATAAATGAGCAAGCAGATGTCTTAATGATATGGTAGATAATTATGCGGAGACTGACATTTTCATAATTAAGCGTATGAAACGATTGATGAGCGACTTATTTTTCAAGCAATAGATATTTAATAGGTACCTACAATAGATATTATATGTACATAGTACATACTAACATAATTATGTTTACCCACAGTTTTTTTCTTGTAAAATTCGTCTACATTAGGTTGACTGAATTAGACTGTTTTTAACCGACTTCCCAAAAAAGGAGGAGGTTCTCAATTCGGTTGTATTTTTTTTTATGTTTGTTACCGCATATCTCCTGCGTTTGTGAACCGATTTGGAAAATTCTTTTTATATTTGAATGGATATACTTCCAGATTGGTCCCATTTTTTTCAGAATCCAGTTCTGATGATGGGATCCATGAGGAATTGAGGGAACTCCTCAAATATTGTAGGCATACATATGGCGATTTTGATATTTTCAGCAACAAACCAAGCATTTACATTCAAAAAGTATCATAATCCTTTCACCACTATGGTGCTTTCATCATTTTTTTTCATCCAAATATTTAGTCGAATACAATGGCGGAAGTCGGTTTTTTAAATGAAAAGTTATGTATAGGTATACCCAGTTTTGTCTGCTATACTTGGAAACTTGTTATTAGCATTTAAATACCTACACATTATTTTAGCTGTAAGTTTTTCCAAAATTTGTAAATATACAATATAAATAGAATTAACTCTCTTTATAGAAGATTTTGAAACTTTTTGTATCATTATCAATTTAAAGCCGCAAAATCAGGTGAAAGGGAATTTAGGCTACGTATGGCCGATTGTATAATCTGCTACGCCGTAGCTGCGTTAGCAACGGCGTACCAGATTACAGTTATACCTAGTGTAGTAGGTAGAGCTTGTGTTAGGCTTTTTCACGACTAACTAGTAGTAATACAAATGTGAAAGTTCGTATGCCTATATTGGATAAACAGGAGTAATTTTAGTTTATGAGCCAATTCAAAATCCTTATTTCAATAAATAAAATAATTTTGATTTGATTTGATTTGGATACAAAGTATTTTGTAGACACGAACGATGTTTGTTGTTAATAAATCGCGCCACAATGGCTGAGTACTACTGTTTTTTTTTCATAGGTTCTAGATGTCGTTCTGTTTAATAATGAA
The DNA here is from genome assembly GCA_951392215.1 of Epirrita christyi. Taxonomy (NCBI): domain Eukaryota; kingdom Metazoa; phylum Arthropoda; class Insecta; order Lepidoptera; family Geometridae; genus Epirrita; species Epirrita christyi. The sequence continues at coordinate 13,085,338 of OX595843.1, read as the reverse complement.
GAGATATTTCCCGAAACGCTTCATCCTAGTCAAGGAGAATTTTGGTAAAAGCCTTTCAAAGCGTCATTTTAGTAGCTCACTCCTTCACCGGCACGTGTGCAGTGTTTATCAGTGGGGTTCCACGAAATTGCATGGTTTGTTTGGTGTAACTGCTACCTCTTGAATTCACTCCCACATCAAAACTCACTTTCATGAACTACCTTTGTGCCGTATCACATCATCATCAGACGATGATATTATTGAATTTTGTTAGAAAACTTCCGTACATTTATCGGCTAGCATTAGCTCCTTAATTATGGCAATTAAGGAGCTAATGCTAATAAATACCAAGAAAACAGTTTTTACGTTGAACCGATGAGTAACTTATAATAACACCCAACAGTCATGATACATAGTCCTGCTGGCCTAGACAAATAGTATTCACTTCGAAGCGATTCTATTTTCTACTGTCGTAACAATTGACCACGTGACATATCGATAGCTTACGTCACATACATTTTGGACTTTTTCACTAGCGTCATTGCTATTAGAATGTTACTTTGTCTAAGGCCTCTGATCCCACACTAGGATTCCCTGTGTTGTGGGTATCAGGACCTACTATAGTAGGTGTGTGGAACCATATATGGTTCCACAACACCTAGACTCGGAACAAAATAATTGTAGACCATGAAAATACTAAACAAACAGGGACACTACTTGTTTATAATGATTTAACAATGAAAACAAAACTAAGAACAACGCCAGAGCAGAAGACTGGAGGGGTACGCCAAGAAGAAATCTAGTGGAGTGAGTATTGAGTGAGTTGTTCCACGAGTAGCAATAACACGACAAGCAAGTTATGATATGATTCGACCGGAGGCTCATATTGCCACTGTTTGCACCTAATGAACATTTCGACTGCACCCGTGATGTGGGTGCAATAATAAACGTAACGTGCAAGCTATGTTTGAGATAGGTACTAAAAGATAATTGCATAAAGCTGTCCCGCTCTCGCGACTTCGTCCGCGTGGGTTAGTAGCACAGAATAAATAATAGTACAAGTAGTGGTAGTAGATAGGTACGTACCTACTGTACCTAAATACTAACGCATTCAAGATGGATAGAGGTCATCCGCGTGTGTTTATTTATTTATATATTTTGCTAGAAACATGGTTTAAAGTTCTTACAAGTAATAATGTTTCACAAAAACGTTGGCATGCTTTCAAAGTATATTTTACATACATAATTTTAAAGTTCTAAATTATCATCAATTTATATGCATTTTAATTTAATTACCTATAAATTTAGTAAATTTAATCAATTTAATTAAATAATAATAACAACACAAGAACATAATCGCAGTAAAGATAGTATTACCACTTTTTAGGAATTCGTTTACACTGTAAAAGGTTCTGCCAAAAGTCGTAATTTTAGCTTTCTTATAAATAACCCTGCTGGCAAGTCTGGGAATTTTGTGTAGTTTAGTAGAGTTTAGGTAGTAGGTAGGTATATGTACCTACCTAGTTCCTACCGGATGGCACAAATTTACCTAAGTTAGTTAAGATAAATCCATAACAAAAGTAGTTATTACATTATCATAATCATCATCATCAGTCTGTAGAAGTCCACAGTTGGACACAGGACTCCACTATAGCCTAACCGTCTTTAAAATTAAATAAAATTAAAGTCTGAAGAATAGAAAAAAACAGTCTTTCAGGGCAGGCAACGCGTCTACAATGCCCCTGGTGTTGCAAATATCAATAGGCGATACGGTAATCACTTACCATCAAGCTTTTCGGAGACATCATAAAAAAAAGTCTGCGTGGTTCGATCAATTGATCCATAGAAATATTTGCAGTCCTATCAGTAGGGCAAAAACGGTAAGACCCACGCGCAGTAAATGTAGCCTTATGAAGCCTAACATAGCACCTAGTTTAGTATGTTAGACCAGTGGTCTTTGTATACGTTATTTTGCTATTTAAACTTGGTTTTTATTTCTTTAAAACCCAAGAGTAGAATAACCTTTGTACAAAGGGTAAAATATCCCAACAATTTGAACAACAAACGTGCCTTCGTTTGTGCAAATAACGTCAGATAACCGTTTAGGTAATGCATTCTCAAGAACCGACCGTCCCTTTGTTACAGAATTACTGTAATTCCACTTACAAAATTACTGTAATTCCCCTGTACATTCGCGGCATCTAGCTTTATGACGGTCGCAATGTAACTATAATAGGAAACCCACTTTGGGATAAGTGAAAGTGAAAATGTAGCTATTCACTAATGAGAATTTAATTAATGTGGATGATAATCATAGAATAATGACAGAAAATATCGTAACAAAACCACTTCGCCTTCTGGAAGGAACTATATATATGTTAAAGTTTATATTATTTATATTTATTGCTTGTATTACAGGTTTCATAATAAAATTATCCGCAACTTGAGGCCCATTGAAGCACCGTAGTTAGTTTCTTTAGCAGTAGAACTTCTTGTGAAAGAGTTCGTCCTTGGAAGTACTTATATACTACCCCATACGTATTTGTGCTGCCAAGTAAAAATGCTCGCATTTATTCCGGTTTAGGGTATTAGTGCCGGTGAAATTACACGCACATGAGACTTTTCATCTTTAATTCTCAGGGTGACCGGGTGGAGTGCAGTGTCACGTAGGGGGTATTGAATATATATATTTATTTATTATTATTATATTATTATAGATATCATGTTTTTGCTCCAAAATAAATTTATAAATATTTGATTTAAGTACTTAATTTGATTTGTCATGGGATGTGGTTACTGCTTATCATCAGTGGGCCATACATGCATTGTAAATTCTGCAATTTATTCAAATAAAAAACTACAATGTAGCAATAAAAAATAAATTTGCTACCTACTATAAACTAATGTAGTATTAGGTACCTACTACTACATTATTAGTATACTTATATACTTATTTATGTAAATAATATTTTTTAAAAACTAATTTCACAGCATTTTTCTCAAACTCTTGCCAACATTTTTCGCTAATTTTTTTAGCTATTTGATGAGTGTGTCGATTCCTGTGTTAACGTCACGTAACGTTTGCTAAGTTCGTGCCAGCTTTTACATCATGTTGTGCCAAAAAGCGCAATTAAGAGGTAAGGTCCGGGAAATTCCGCAGTAAAATGGTTAGACTCTCTTTATAACTTTTAACGGGATTATAGCCTTTTTAAAACAAAGAATTTCGTGCCTTGATAAATCATGAACTATAATATCTACAGAAAATTATAGTAAATTATAATAATAATAATAATAAATTTATTTCAGGCTTAAATGGGAAATGTACAATAAATTATACCTAAACATAAAGCCCATAGAAATATATACCTTAAAGACTAACATATATATTTTATATCTAAAAAACTTATTTATAATTAACACGTGAATACGGTATTATTAAGATCAACTATGAAGATCTGACTTTTAGTTTATAAATTAAAGCGAAACTAAGCTTTTTTGTTTGGTGTGTCTGGTCTAGAATACACTCCTCCCTCTCACCCCGTGAATGTCGTAAAAACTGGGATTACACCAGGGATGGGCAACAGCATCAACCCAATAGTACTCAAAACCAATACGCGATCACCAATCCGCCTGCCAAGCGTAGTGATTATAGTAAACCTCACCTCGACATGGTAAACACGTTTTTTAAATAGTCCAAGCTTCGATAATCCTGGCACTGGTAGAAGCCACGGTAACGGCGGAGCATCAGGGGTGTGAAGAACCTCTGAGAGGAAGGCCTTCAGCAGAAAGTCGATGGATGAAGGTGGCTCGAGAACGTTCGTCATGGCATTCTAGTGGAGAGGCCAATGCCCAGCAGTGGACTTGTACAGGCTGATGATGATGATAATGATCTAGTCTAGGCATACATTGTCGTACACAACCGTCTTTACGTTTCAGCTATAATTTTGCATTGAGCCATCCTTTACACAAAGCCTGCGAACGTTTGGAACTAATCCTTACAAGAGCTCTAGCATTAGCTGAGGCAAAGGGTACTGCTATTCAGCAGTGTTTCATCTCGCTACATGTCTTCGGGAACAGCGCATCTTTAACAGCGTATGAAAAGTATATTACCTGCATAATATACTGTATAATTTTATTTGATTATTTCACTCTGTGTTAAGCCGCATGAGATTTTATCTGTTTCCATCATAACATAACACCCAACAGTCACATACATAGTCCTGATCCCACACTAGGATTCCCTGCAGGAACTACGAGTATATTATATATACCAATGTACCACAACACCCAGACCCGGAACAATATTTGCAAGATCATGCAAACATTTGTCGCATCATTCAAGCCCACACCTCCGCGGTCGTCATCATCATCAGCCTAGAGATGACGACGTCCATTACTACCTCCGCTGACATCTAACAACCTTCACATCAGTCCATCGAGTTTTTTTGCATCTTTCAGCAAAACAAACTACCTAAAGCATGGTTATTTTATTTTTTATTTTAGTAAGTGACGTAACAATCTGTTAGCCCACCTGATGTTAAGCGGTGAAACCTTTGCCTATCATCATCATCATCATCACCAGCCTGTTACTTCCTCTGGTGGACGAGGCCTCCCCCTATTGAATACAATTACTTTGGGGGACTTGCCATAATCATCAACGTTTGGCAGGCGGATTAGTGATCGCAGATTGGTTTTTACTCTGCTAGATGCTGCTGCCCATCTCCTAGTGTAATACCTTAGTAAGGCATTTACTACATCAACGGGAGGAGAAAGAGGGGTCAATTCTTAGGCCTCGGACACGCCACGGTAACTTTTGCCTATAACAATGCATTAGGTACATCACATTACCTCACGCAATCCACAACCAGCTGGAAGGCATCCTATGTGGCATTGCACTGCACCTTGCTGAGACATAAAGGTACAAACCGCATGTGCCTGTAATTTCAACGCATCCAATCCAAACCCTTCAAACTGGAACACAGCATTGTATGATACTTCCCCGGGCAAACTCTCTCGCAAAAAAGCTCTAGGTTAATAACAAAAGTTTTCAGGCTGGTGGGGTTATTCGTGGTTTCTTGGGTCGTGTTGGATTTTCTGTCTCATCATTGAGTTACTGCTGCGTTCTGCACAATGTCAGTTCCGATCCGATACGCACAGATTACACAGACAGGATTACATTGCGTTCCAATGCGTATGGTCTGTATTTCTATACTTAGTAGGTAGTGTGCCTCTAGGAACAACTATTAGTGCTGGCCGTTGGATGGCTGTTGGGATAAGGATCGGTACCTGGTCCAAATTTATGTGGCAGGGTCTAAACTTGGACTAAGGCAAGTTAGTATCTACATATCACTAGGGTGTCTAGCAAAACAAAGAATAGAACAGACCGTTCTGTTATTTTTAACTCTGACTCAGCCATAACATTAATCTTTTCTGTTTCTGTCGAGCACGCGCACCTGTTATTTGATACGTTATACACGGACGATCATTGGTATCGTCATCGTACAATGGTTGTTGCAAAACTCGGACTCAGGGCTCTGATCTATATGGACAGAACAATGGCCGTGAGAACGGAAGCGGCTGCAGGCGGGTGCCACGATACCTTGCCGTATCGTATCGTATAGGTAATATCATTAATATACTTAATACCTACACGTTCATGCCTGGTAGGTAGGTACTTACCTATAGCAGGTGCCGTCGCTGTTCGCGAATTGTTTATATTTTTCTTGCTTTCGTTTCCACTAGCTTTACAGGGTTTACTCGAGTAGGTATGTAGGTACTAATCGCAGCGTTTCCTTGAGAATGTACCTAGTCGATTTTTGGTGTAGGTACCTACAAGGCACATACCCAAGGATGTCCCACATAACGTATGAGGAGCAAGGACAAACCACTTTAAGAAACCCTTTTGTCAAAAAAATTTATACAGTACCTACCTACCTACAATCGCTTATTACATAGGTTTGATGCTTCTGATGGGCTAATTCTAACTCTTAAGGATAATTTCAAACACATTTTCAGGAACATTTCAAAATTTGCCATATTTTACGAGATTATTCAATGTTTTTTTCGATGGTTTTATGTATATAACTTACTTATGAATACTTATACCTACAACTGGTAAAAGCAGAAAACAAATGAACTCCATCAAAACAAGGTCTTGCAAAAATCAAACGATACTGCACAAGCACAACACACTGGTCCTGAATCCTGGTATATGATGTACCTACCTATGCCACGACATTGCGTGTCGGCCAGACACATAAACAACAATGAAAACGGAATTTTCTTTATTGGCGGAACCCATGGTGTGTTATGTTTTGGTAGATAAACAATCTTTTAAATTTGAACCTGCAACAACTTAATAAATTGAGTAGGTACCTACCTAGGGGCACGGAAAACCACGGACATCTACTAACCTACACAAAGCTTATATTTAGTTTACCATAATAGTACCGACTTAGGTGATATTTTGTTCCTCATTTTATGTTTCTGAAACTAAAGCCCAACCCTTGAACCAGTGACTTGGCAAAATGTGTCAAACTGCGTCAACTGGAGCTGATAACGAGTTAGCTCCAGTTAACCCACCTATATACCCACTGAATTGGGAACTGGGAACCACTGAATAGTTAGGAACATAGTTACTTACATGGTTGACTATTTTAACACCGCGTGGTAGGAATAGGAACCTACATTTAAATGTCGTAAGTTAGAATCTTAGAGAATTTACTATAAATTCTCTAAGGTTAGAATCATCATCGCTCATTTTAGTTTGTGCTCCTATCGCACGTCCAAAGAGCGTTAACTCCCTGACGGACGACTATGCAAATTTAAATTGAATCATCAACAGGATTTGTCCGCCTAATCCGGGAAGGTCAGGCCAATCTAATTTGTGTGATTTGCACCGGACCATGCGACTTCATCATCGCATGGGGGTGAGTTCTTCAACTATGAGCTATGAACACACTTGAAATTAATTGTTGTGCGATACAAGAAAGTATGGATATTTGTAGGTGTGAGCACACTTTCGATAGTTTCAAAACGATTTGTCTGCAACTTTTAAAATTGTATGGCCCGAGGTGGAACGTTTCGCTAGTGCCGCGAAATTCAATTTTTTTTGTGTTTTTTGCACATTATAGCTCATCAACACTTGAAACATGTGTGTTTGTATCCTGATTCCCGCAAAACCAGTGTCCGCTATCTCAAGAAGTGTTGATGTGCTGTAATTAGCAAAAAACACAATGAACTTTGAATTTCGCGGCACTTGCGAAACGTTGAGTCGTTTTCTTTAGGACGCACAGAAACAATCAGTATCGAGAAGTACTAAGTATGTAGGTAGGTATTTAGGTGGATTTGATTTGTTGCTGAATAATGAATATAGACGCGGCGAGTAGCTGCTTATTGACGAAGTTAAGAAAAGACCTGACTTAAGTACCTACCTATATAGTAAAAAACTAAATCCATGTCGAAAATACTAAATAATGTGCAATAGTTGCACGATGACACGATTATCGCAGCGTAGCAGCGTGCAAATTGTACCTACGGTCCCAGGAAGTCATTGAATGGAGGCGGCACAAGATGTACCTTTTGCTAAGTTGGCCATAAGCGAACAAATGCTATCATCGTCTCAAGGAGGATGCCTGTCTAGGTAGGTACCTACCTAATGGACGTCTCTATCAGCTTATGATGACGATGATTGAGCTACCAAAGACTAGCAATTATTATTTCGAAAAATAAATCACTACCTACAATACCAATTCAGAAACAGAAGCCAAAACTGTAAAAATATCTCAAAGATTACGCACCTAGGATTAGTCTGACAAATCCTTGCCCACTAACAATTTGAAGGAATTACCATAATCTGTTATCGCCCTCCCGGGCCCGCACTTTAAATGTTAATGAAGGGGTCTAGCTCCGTTTTTTTAACTCTCGAATAACCCGGATTGGCAAAGAGTTATGGGGGTGCAAAAGAGTTGATAGGTTAGCGGATAGGGGGCTTTTTGTTTTATTTCTATCTAATGTCACAACCATACCCGTTGTCCGCCACCTTTTCGGCCCACAGCAAGGAGGACATTTGGGGGCCATGCAAGGGGCAAAAGTTGCACTGACCGTGGAGGCATTTACCTAGAACTTTTATTTCTAGATCCAATTGCTTTCAAAATTTATATCCGAGGGTTTCTATAATCACCGAATACAAAAGATGTACTTACCTAGAATTTTTTTTTTAAATGGAAGCCATTTTGAACTCTTTTGTTTTTGAACCGATTGCTTTAATAATCGATATCTGAGGGTTTCTATGATCATCGAATACGAATCCGTATTAAAAATTAACAAATAAACATCTGAACTTTTTTATGTTTTCGTTTTGGTTTTTAAAAGCAACCTATATAGAAACAAGATTTTGTGTCCAGCCTGAAATCGGAATAAAATTATAAACACACTTACCTAGTGAGAGCCTACCATGATGAAAATGTCTGTAGGTATGACGGATTGAAAATACATTTTTGGTAATATAAATATAATTTATAACAACATGCAAAAACAATTCAGGTCCGTATTCCAGAACTAATCTCAAAGTGAATTAAGACTCATCTATCAAGATTTTTGATAGATTTTTATTGAAAGAATCTTAAGTTTGAGATTCGTTCCGAAACACGTACACCGTAAGTAGTAAGATATACAGCTTAAAAAGTATGGTGTTTCTTAGATTTAGGCTAGGTTTTTTTACATTTTTCTAGTTTTTAATTTTCTTTTAACTTATAATAACGACTTCGGCACTATTTATTTATTCCAATTGTATCATTTTTGGAATAATTACAATATCAATTTGGTGAAAAAAAAGTGTTGCTATTACAAAGAGTTTCAATATTTAGGAACGAATACCAAAACGAATCTCAAACTTTTTAATTGAGATCTATAAATAATCTACGCTAGAAATTAGATCTGGCCATAAACCAAGGACACGATTAGAACTACTATTTGGCATTGATGGTGGCAGCGATTTCAATGCAACATATTTCAATACAACAATGAAGTTAGTTTTGTGCATTTTGTACCAAGTGGCCGTCAACATTTACAGAACTTGACAGACGTTTTTCTAAACGTGTCCTTACTGTAGACTATGCTTCTTATTTCGAAAGCTGCGTTGTGATTGGTTTAATTTTCCTTAGACTCTCCCGGTGCGCCAACCAGGAACCACCTAGTTCGCGCGCGAACCGCCATATTGCGCACAAGTCTCTTCTTGTCGTCGAGAGATGGCGCTACATCGAATAACACGTCTTGTTTGTAAGGCAAAAGAAGGGTAGTTCGATAAACGCTGGCGATTTCGTACAGGCATTGCAGACTTTTTATTCTCACGTCCTGAAAAGTAAAGCAGTATGTTAATTTTACAAAAACATTTACAAAACATATAATTATTTATTTATTATAGTAAGAGCTTTCAACTATTAGTTATATTCCGTTTTTGACTTAGTGTGACGTAAGATAGACACGCGAAAAGTCAAGAAGCGTAAGAGTCAAGAGTCTCACTCATACTCATATGACGACCTTCGTGGCGCAGTGGGCGAGTAGCCGGCTGGGACGCAAGAGGTGCGGGTTCGATTCCCGCTGCGGGACAAATGTTTGTATGATCTGCAAATATTTGTTCCGGGTCTGGTTGTTGTGGTAGTAATTACTCGTAGTTTCTGATACCCACGATACAGGGAATCCTAGTGTGGGATCCGGACTATGCATGTGACTGTTGTGTGTTGTAATACAATTGTATTCCCAAAATAGATTTAAGATAAAACGCTCTTATATTAGTCTTGTATTGTAAGGGTCTTATTCATAATCATTTTTTAAACCTATTTTAGTTAAAATAGCTTTTGTCTTGATCTCTCTGATGTAAAATATCATAATAATACATATATGTATGTTTTGACATATTATGTCAAAACAATATACATATATATATGATATTCTTACAATAGCAAGTCTATTATAAAATCAAACGAACTTAGAAAATGTGGATGTAAGAGTTAGTTGTCTCAAGTGCAATTATTAGTCTTAGTAACAACTAATATAGGAGTAAGTGGCTTACAATTGCATTGTAAAATGCACTTGTATACATATATGAGACTAGTTAATAAGACTGAGCGTTCTTGAGCCTATAACGGTTTGTCTGAGACTAAAATAGGAGCGATAGCATGTTCCAAAACAATTATAAGAGTGCTATAAGCCTACCAATCTTATAAAGTGCGCATTCTGAGACAGCTTTGCTGGTTGGATACAAACTTACCATACACTTTACATAGTTGGACAGTGTCGTCAGTCGCGGCAGTACAGTCTGTAAGCTGTCAGCAACAGAGACGTGTTTCGCTTGCACAAATTGGCTTAGTACATCGATCATCACGATTAGTAAGTCTTTGTTGTCGTAATCTAAAGAGTCTATTACTAATGGTGAAATCTGAAAAAGAAAAAAAAAATACAATTTCCAAAACAATAAACTTCACTTTTTCTTTCTCAGTCAGCCTGCATGGTATGTGTCTGAAAGCCTTTAGCCCCCTTATTCATAATCATTTAAAAATCAAAAATCCATTTTAGTTAATATATGTTTTGTCTTGTTTTGACATATAACATTTTACATCAGAGAGAAGAAGACAAAGCTATTTTCACTAAAATAGGTTTAAAAAATGATTATGAATAAGGCCACTATACCATTAAACTACTAATTCATATTATATATTAGAAACATTTACAGAACTAGATGGCGCCACTAAAAAAAGCACGCGTACTTTGAATGCGAGCGTTGGTGGAAAAAACCAGTGTGGTGAATGGTTTCGAGTGTATCTGGCGGAGGCTGACGAAAGACGTCATGAACTATCAATTCCTAAAATAATATTAAAATATTAGAAACATTTCCATCCGCCAACTTCCTGCTACGTTTATAATGTCTTTAGTCCATCGAGTGGAGAGCCTTCCTCTACCGCGTCGGCGTCGTCCGGTTTATAGTCGCCATTCGAGAACCTTTATTCCCCAACGGTCATCAGTTCTTCGAGCTATATGACCTGCCCATTGCTACTTCAACTTGCTAATTCTGAGAGCTATGAGCGAATAATAATAAATAATAGTAGTAGAACTTCTTGTGAAAGAGTTCGTCCGGGGAAGTACCACCACCGTACCTATTTCTGCCGCCAAGCAGTGTTCGCATTGCTGTGTTTCGGTTTGAAGGGTACGAGTGCCGGTGAAATTACCAGGCACATGAGACTTTTCATCTTTACGTCTCAGGGTCGGCAGCGCGCGTGTGATGCCTCTGGTGTTACAGGCGTTCATAGGCTACGGTAACTGCTTTCCATCTGGTGGGCCGTAAGCTTGTATGCTTGCCAAGTAGCATTAAAAAAAAAAAAAAACAATACCCAACCTTATCGATTTCATTGCTCAGTACACTTTTCGGTGCTTTTCCCAGCACATACGCCCAGCTGAGCAGGTAAGCCTCTTTGGTCTCCGGTTTAACCTCCTCAATCTTCTCGGTTAGTTTCATGAATGACACAAACATACGTTGTTTGTACAGTAGACTAATACGACAGTGTTGTCTTGTGTTCAGGTGTTCGGCGAAGTCTGTCATTATGAGATGGATCGCTTCAGCACCCAGAGTGCAGTACTCTGGTTTTGATAATGTTTTTATGATCTGAAATAGTAAATAAAAATAAATAAATAAATGCTGGACATTTCACACAACATTGTCTAGCTAGCCCCAAGCTAAGCAGAGCTTGTGTTATGAGTACTAGAACACTGATATACTCAATAATACAATACATTACATAGATAGATATTTTTATTATACATAGAAAATACCCAGAACACCCTGAACAAATATCTGCAGATCGTACAAATATTTGTTCCAGGGCGGGAATCGAACCCGCAACCTCCTACGTCGCAGGCGAACCTTCGCCCGCCGCGCCACAGAGGTCGTCAAATAAAAAGTAAATGATTAAATATAGTGTTTTTTTCTCTTGGACATTATGGGGAAATCTGAAACCATGGCAGATACAGAGCAAATGTCTTGGATACCATTAGTTCTTTTTTTATGGAAATAATTATGTTAAAGTTAAATTTTTCGTTATGTTCTCGTGGATGTTAGTTTCCCACGTAACGGGTGAACCAATTTCGATGATATTTAGTACACAGATATATACCTAGATTGAGCTATAGGCTACTTCTTAGCCCCGTATGACGCGAGCGAAGCCGGGCGCAAACACTAGTCTTAAATATTTCAGAAGTGGTCTGCTTAAGAATAGACCTTTCCGTTTTTTCCAGCGGATGTGGTAAAAGCCGATTTAAGGCATAACACCAGGAGTAGCATCCACCCGAGTACTTAACAATACTGCAATCACCAATCCACCTGACAATTACACCACTGGTGATTATGGCAAAACCCCCTATTGCATTCTATGGGGGATGCCTCATCCAGTAATGGATGTCTGTTAGTGATGATTCAATTTGTAATACAATCATAAGAGATTTAAAATTTAACAAACACCCAACAGTCACATATACAGTCTTGATCCCACACTAGGATTCCGTGTCGTGGGTATCAGGAACTAAGAGTACCATGTCCCGCAGCGGGAATCGAACCCGCAACCTCTTGCATCTCAGCCGGCTACTCGCTCTCCGCACCACAGAGGTCGTCAATTTGAAACTGTTACAAATATTGTGGTAGGTATAACTAAAACTTACTTTTTGCAACCAATACAGGAACATATCACTGCCTCGCATTATCAAGCCTTTTGTTATCCAACCATACAAAAGAATAAGCCTTGGACACATATCCGGTTCCCTCTTCGACGAAGATAGATAGTCTTTTAACAACTCGTATAACAGCTCAAATTTCTGTCCATACTCAGCCTTATTTAAAAAATGCGCCACCAACGCGCAAGCTTTTGTCCTAACTATATCATTATCACTATTCAAAGATAAGTTTAGAGCCAGTTTCATCATATCATCAAACTTAGAGTCATACAATTCTTTGTGTACAGAACTGTACAAACTTTCCAATACTAAAAAGTGTTCATGATCTAATTCAACCTGAGGTAATAATCCTGCTGTGAGTTTTGTTAGTATGAGCTGTTGCTTTTCAATAGGAAGACTACTTATTGTGTTCGAAATGAGATTATAGCCATGTGATAAAGTCTCTGGAGACCCAGTTTTTAGTTGTTTTAATAACCATTTAAGTATGGAGTCTATTATACCATAATCGCTTTCAATTTCTTCGAGTTTCTTCGTTTTGTACAGACTTGAGTTAGACATACTTTCACTCATAGCTTCTACAACATTCACAGCATTATTGTCTGATGTTATCATTTTAAGCATCTCCTCAATAATTACTTTGGTGAAATCATCTATGCTTGCTAAATTCGATAGTAAGTGTAGACGCTTACGTAAAGCATCTTTGTCTTGCATTTGATTATCCAAATTGCATTTCCCTTTGATGACTAAGTCCATAATTAATTCTGGATATTTCCTCGCTATAGCGTGTATTGTTTCAACACTTGTTCTAAGTACATCATCGTCTTGAGAATGCTGTACATTATGTATCAAAACCTCCACGAAGGGCACCACTAGATCTGTATCCAATACGTTCTTGACTCTCATCAAAGTTCTGAAACCTGCTATTTGGTATTCCTTTGCAATTTTACTGACAGCTGCGAGACATATTTGCGGTATCCCTTTAACTTGCGACTGTATTTCGTCTAGCACTCCCCAGTGTTTAGCCAAGTCATATAAGTCTCCTAGGAATTCCAAACAAGCTGTTTGTAGTTTAGATGATACGTTGAATTCGTAATAAGCTAAAGCAGCCGGGATCATCGATTTTGTTATAATCGCACAAGACTCTTTAGATGCGTTTGCCGCGGTAAGGAGAACTTTCGTTGCTTGGACAAATTGCGCTACCGTTTTTGAATCTGCTATGGCTGACTGCATTGCTATTAGCATTCCTTTAATAAAATTCTCAAAACCATGGTCCGTGTTGGCGGTGTCGGCTAGCTTTGCGATTAAAGTCGAAAGGGCTTCGTGACCCACCATTTTCAGTTCTTCATCAGTTTTCTGAGACATTTCCCTTTGGATTGAAGACCATAAAGCTTTCAAGAAGGGGGCGTAGGATTCCGCTTTGAATGTTTTACAGCTTTCAATCTGAAAATAATGATTAAAACAACATTAATACATTCTTATAAAACAAGTATTCAAACAGTAATTTTAAGATTGCGTTAAACTTGATTTTTTACGTCGTGGTCTTTTCGTAGGCTGGACACATACGAACTAAGAATAGAACCCCTCCGTCTCCTCCCGTGGATGCCGTAAAAGCCAACTACGGGATTACACCAGGGGATGGGCAGCAGCATTCACCTGAGTAGTTAGCACTAATACTGCAATTACTAATCCAATAACACCAATGGTGTTAGTGACATACTACTGTTATACTATTATATTCAATGGAGCAGGCCTCGTCCAGAATTGGACGTCAAACGGCTGATGATAATGATGATGATGATGATGAAACATAAAGCCAGAAATACAGGCTACAAGTCTTCATAACTTATTTCGTAATGCCCACTCAATAAATTGATGCATGCTCAAAACGGTTAATAAACACATTGCGGAAATTGACGTGCCCAAGAAATTAAAACCAATATTCATCAACCTGTGTTGGGGTGGCGTGGTGGATTAAAGCCCATTCACTCTCATGAAGAATACGCCCCGAATCCCAGCAGTGGAAACATTATGGGCAACATTTTGCCTTAGCAGAAGGAAATTTGTAATCAACATCAGCCATCAACCCCATTGAGTTGCGTAAAAAATGGCTTTAGTTATGTTCCGATTGGACTACATTGGTATATGGGTTAATTTACAAAAAGAAAAAAAGACTAACCAACAACTTCAACGAATCAATTTTCGCCAACCTTAAGCTCGAGTCCAGTTTCTCAACCAGCAATACCAAGCAATGTTCTGCAAACTCCTGAGTGGCACACAGGCATGGCATCAAGGCCGTTGCCAGATCCTGCCTGGATACAAATGCCGGGTCATCAGCCGATGGATGGAAGTCTACTGGATAGTAGCATGATATGACGTCAAACATCTCTCCGACTAAATGACCCATTGGTATATTTTTAATGAATTTAGGCAGGAAATTAAATAGGAACATCAGATTTCGCGGGTCTCTTTCACCATCCATTGCTGACATTACACCATAGACAAAATCGGGGCCGAGGGTTTTCATATCTGAAATGTAAGGAATATTAAAGCCCAAAAAGTATGGAGCTGGGGTTTGGTTCAAAATATTGTAGTCAAAATTAATGCTTTATTTGGTAGGAATTATACAATAGCTTCAAATAAAATGTTGATCATGTTGCTAGTTCGATGCAGCTATGAAATATGGAGTTGAACTTCGGGAAATGCTACCACTAGTACACACTACTACAGCAGTAGTGCTTACATTGAAGTTCAGTTGAAGGGATCATCATCATCATCAGCCTGTAGAAGTCCACTGCTGGACATAGGCTTCCCCGTAGAATGCCAGACGCATGGCATTTTAAGGGCTTAAATGTAGTAAATTCAATGTTTTTCCTACATAAACATTTTTATTTGTAATAAGTAATCAATAATGTTAATTATTTTAATAATAATTGCATTCTCAGAAATTATTTGCTCATTTACTAATTTAAATAGTCTTGGTAGACAAATAAGCCACCCAATCTTGTTTTCTTGCTATTAATAGAATATTGTACGTAGTACAATATTAGGAAGGACTTAGGTTCAGGGGTTATCTGTTCATGATAATAATAAATAATAAATAAATAAATGCTGGACATTTCACACTACATTATCTAGCCCCAAGCTAAGCAGAGCTAGTGTTATGGGTACTAGATAACTGATATACTTAATACAATACATTACATAGATATATTTTTTTTTGTAATATTACATTGTATAATACATAGAAAAATACCCAGAACACTCAGATTGTACAGATATTTGTTCCGAGGCGGGAATCGAACCCGCAAATTACTGCGTCGCAGGCGAACCTTCGCCCGTCGCGCCACAGAGTTCGTCAAACAATAACAACCTAAGTTCTTTAGAGATTGGTAGAATTGTTTAGATTTGATTTATCCTTTGTATCTTCTTCACTTCATCAGCAGGTAGACATCCACTGCTGGATGAGGCCTCCCTCATAGAATATGGGGATTTGCCATAATCACCACGCTTGGCAAGAGTATTGCTGTGGAGTACTCAAGTAGATGCTGCTGCCCATACCCTGATGTAATCCCTTAGCCAGATTTTATGACATCCACGAGAGAAAGCGGGGTCTATTCTAGGCGGGACAAACCACGACAAACAACAACAATAAAATATCTATTAGATATATTTGAGGATATCTATAGAAGATCCAAGATCAGTGACATAGCTCTCAGAATAAGCATGTTGTGGCAATAGGCAGGCCATAAAACCCCAGATGTATTGTGGGTATCAGGACTACGAGTACCATGGTACCAACAACACCCAGACCTGGAACAAATATTAGCAGATCATGCCAACATTTGTCCCGCAGCAGGAATCAAAAACACACCTCTTGCATCTGGGCCAGCTACTCGCCCGCCACGCCACGGTGGTCTTCAAAGTGGATGGAGGTGGCTCAAGACTGTTCGTCGTGGCATTCTAGAGGGGAGGCCTATATTCAGCTGTGGACTTCTACTGGCTGATGATTGATTTTTTTTTAATAATAAACTTATAGAAACCAACTTACATTCCAAATTCTTATCCATCAACTTCTGAACAATCAGATAAATATTATATCTATCTTGTCTCACTTGAGACTGGCAAGCTACTTCTCTGAACAGAACCGTGAAAAATTCAGAGCAACAACTTATATTATAGTGGGCCATATCTATGATAGACAAGTACCCATCTAACACATTTGGTATCACTCTATGATTGTCTTTTAATCTGTCAACGTAGAACTTTGAAATGAACTTGATTTGAGTCTCCGTTAGGTAATCCCCTGGAAGTTCTTTCAGTATTTTTGTGAAGAATCTCATGCCTTTTTCGCGGTTCTCGGCCTCCTTGTTAGTTAGTACTCCTTCCATGTTCTCAAGAAGATGTGTTATATCAATGCGGCCTGATATCATGTCTGAAATTTTTTAAAGTTCCTTTATGTTACAAAAATTAGCTGTAGCAACAAGCAAATACAAGTGTTAAGATTGAAGAGCAGAGTACCTAAGTGTTACAAAAACTCAAAGCTTTTTGAAGGAATACAGAAAAACATTACCTATACTTAAATCAATTTCAATTGAAACTAGTCACATTCAGAGACTTACCCGTGATAATACTCTGTGTTTGTTCAAATATATCATCGTTTGCCACAATTTCATCGGCCAGCTCAGCTCTGAACCAAATTGAATCCATCTTGTTGCAGATCTCAGAAACAAATAATAAGTTTAGAACACCTAAATCAACATCATCACCACTAAAAGTAATTACAATTTAGGTAATCAAGTGATTACGTGAAGTATACACACAACAAATTTCCTTTTTACTGTAATTTTCTAAAGAACCAAAACAAAAACCAAGACGAGTTTTTTAATATTTTTTGATCTTGGAAAGCTGAAGGAAGGAAAGTGAGGTTATTTATTTTCTTTCAAAAAAATTGCCATTGAATTATCGTCTTCTTCTTTTTATTATGAATTCTGTGAGTTTAGTTGCCATGCCACAATTTTGCCAATGTCAATGTCGAAAAGATTTATACGTTGCCAAATTCAAGCTCTGTGGTATTATTGGAAGTACAAACGTGATGCAAATAAAATAAGAACATATTTCTAAATGCTTTTCTCGTTCCAACACATTAAAACATTCATTTATAAGAATGAGACGGATGCAATTAAAAAACGCTTGCTTTAAATCTTACTTCCATTGACATTCATTCTTCCGTGACAAACGTCTTTGTTCCATGGAAGCTGTTATGTTCTCTCTACTAACGTGGAATGCAGGAGACAATGAATAACGATTGCTAAAACGTAGATTTAAATAAAAGCTTAGATAAAACTTATATTTTCGTTTTATTCTCTTTGACAATGTACAAAGGTATAAAGATGACAGACAATAGGAATATAAATTGAAATGTAGAAAAATAAATTTAAACAGAACAAAAAGGTCGATATCAAAATCAAACAGACTCTTTTTATTCTAACACTCCTCCTTAAATTCATTTCTCTACTTTCATCCATCACACAATCACACAACACTTATACCAAGCGTACACCAGTTGAACTTCCCTTTCAACAGAGGTTTTGTTAAAACATCTGCAACCATACGACTTGTCTCTACATACTCTAATTCAATATGGCCATGCTCAACTGCCTCTCTCACAAAGTGGTGTCGCACATCTATGTGTTTTGTGCGTTGATGGTGTACAGGGTTCTGCGCAATAGCAACAGCAGATTGACTATCACTGAAGATCTTCATTGGTATCTCAATTTGACCAGAGATCTCCGAAATCAATCTCTTTAAGAAAATTGCCTCTCTAGCAGCTTCTGACATAGCTACGTATTCAGCCTCTGCTGTGGATAGAGCAATCGTTTTCTGTTTTCTGCTTTCCCAACATATTGCAGCGCCCATATGCAGAAAAACCATACCTGAGTATGATCTCCTATCATGACAAGAGGCATGACTAGCATCTGCATAGCCCTGTACCTTATGCATTCCTGTCTTCTTGTACTGTAGCCCAAGGCTTTTAGTACCCTTTAAATATCTGAGCACTCTCTTTGCGGCTATCCAATGCTCTTCAGCATAGCAAGCGTTGAACTGGCTCAGATAATTAACTGCATGTGCAATATCTGGCCTCGTGCATACAGATATGTACATCAGCGAACCAATTAAATTTTGATATGGAACCCTCGGATCAGGTTTATGTGTCAGTTCAGGTTTCACAAGCTTTTGCCCTGGAACTGATGGGGTTGAAGCAACTTTGCAATCAGCCATCCCAAAAACCTTCAAAACTTTTTCGACATACTTCTCTTGGTCAACTTTGATTCCAATATCGTTTTGCGTTATGTGCATTCCCAAAAAATTTTCTGCCTTCCCAAGATCCTTCATATCAAACTTTGACATAAGGTATCGCTTTACTTTACGCAGCTCCTCCGCGTCATTCCAAAAAATGAGTACATCATCCACGTACACTGCTAAAATGATGACCTTCTTACCCTGGGATCTCATGTAAATGCACGGCTCGTTTTTGGATCGTTTGAACGACAACTGCAATAACTCATTGTTCAGTTTATTGTTCCAAGCTCTGGGGGACTGCTTTAACCCGTAAAGCGAACGTTTAAGGAGACACACGTAATCTTCCTTTCCTTTTTCTTCGTAACCATCTGGCTGTTTCATATAGACCGTCTCAGACAAGTCTCCATTCAGAAAAGCTGTTTTACGTCCATTTGGTCAACGTTTAGGCCACTCTTAGCTGCCATCGCCAGAAGGACTCTTAGAGCACTATGTCTCACCACTGGAGAAAACGTCTCATCATAATCGATGCCCCATCTTTGACTAAAACCTCTGGCAACAAGCCGAGCTTTGTATCTTCGCTTATTTCCCACCTCTTCTTTAATTCGAAAAATCCATTTCGAATCTACAACGTTGCTCGCTTGTCCAGGTTTTACTAAAGTCCAAGTTTCATTTTTCTTTAAAGCATCAAGCTCCTCCTGAATCGCAGCTTTCCATTCTCTACTGTCAGGCCTTGACAGTGCATCTTGAACCGTAGTAGGGTCATGTTCTGTTTCAACTGTATTGTATAAAACATGATCCGGAAACTCTCTGGGTTTCCTTTCTCTTAGTGGATACCTCCTTTCCACCTCTTGTGGTCGATCCTCAGTTACGTCTGACTCACAATCTTGAAAATCCACATCCTCCGATTCATGAATAGCTACTTCATCTTGAACAGGATCTTCAGCAAAACTCTCTTGTTCTTGTTCCACTCTAGGAACATTGCTAACATCATCATTCTCTTGTAGAGGTTGCAAAACATCTGGTTCTACTGTATTCCTGTCAATTGGTTCATCTTCTAGAAGTATTATTTCTGGTTCTTCTTGCGATTTTTTTTGTAGCTCTTTGTATTTTTGATTCTCCCAAAACACAACATTTTTGGCCTTAAATACTTTTCCGGAAATAGGATACACAAGACGATACGCTTTCGCGTTGTCATCGAAGCCTGTGTAAATAAGCTCTCTGCTTTTTACATCCCACTTTGTCCTCTTTTGATCAGGAATGTGCATAAATGCTTTGCACCCAAAAGTTTTTAGCATGCTTAGGTCACACTTCCTCCCTGACCATTTCTCATCCGGAGTCATACTCTTCACCGCAATCGTTGGTGACTTGTTCTTTAGGAACACGGCGTGATGGACAGCTTCAGCCCAAAAACGTATTTCTAATTCGGACTCATGTAGCATGGTTCTTGCTTTATCGCAGATGGTGCGATTGGCCCGTTCAGCTACACCATTTTGCTCTGGTGTATACTCCACCGTTAGTTGATGTTGGATTCCGCAATTGTTCAGCAAGTCATCCATCCGCTTATTGACGTATTCGCTTCCGTTGTCAGTGCGCAGGATCTTAATTTTCTTGCCGCATTGATTTTCAGCAAACGCCTTAAAATCTATAAATTTTTCGAAAACTTCACTCTTTTGTTTCAAAAAATAAATAAAAGTTTTTCGCGAGAAATCGTCAATAAACGTCAAAAAATATTTGAACCCGCTAATAGAAGATAAACTCATAGGTCCACACACGTCTGAGTGTACTAAACCTAATAGTTCCGTAGCTCTCGTTGCACCAGTTTTCTGAAAAGGCTGTTTCGTTTGTTTTCCCATAATGCAAGATATACACTCCAGTTTAGAAGAAATATCAGGAAAACTTACCCCTGTTGCCATCTTATCTCTTAGTAGTTTGAGGTTATGCAAACCAAGATGTCCCATCCTCCGATGCCATAACATCTGCTGGTCATACTCTGTTGTTGCTAGCGCAGAACCTAGTGAAGAGCACTTAATTTTATAAATGCCTCGTTCTTCGATACCTTTCACAACAGGCTTACCTCGCACCTCACACTCATTTCTCTTGTAGATGTCACAACATTTATCTGTAAATACTACCACGTTACCTTTTTTCGCAATTGCATTTACACTCAATAAGTTAGAAGCTAACTTAGGTACAAACATACAGTCGCTAACTGTCATTCCGGACTCACATACTACCGTACCCTTACCTGCACCATATATCTCATTACCATCTGCACAAGTCACTCTCAAGGACTTAGGAGTATCGTTAAAGTTCTTAAACCAAGATTTTTTATTCGTCATGTGTGTCGATGCTCCAGAATCTATAATCCAGTCTTCTGCCTGTGGAATCGACATACCGAACGCAAAAGCTTGAAGAGCTTTTCTTTTCCCTTTTGGATTATCAGGACACTCTTGTGCCTTATGAGGCCCTTCGCAAATAAAGCACTTGATCTTTTGTTTGATCTTCTTCGGTGTACTCTTACCCTTATGCTTATTTGACAATAGTGCTGAATTCGGTTGGCTTGCACTCGTGCTCGCCGAATAGGTATCCTCCATTTGAAAAAGCTTCATCTTTACATAGTCGGTAGTAATAATGACGTTACTATTTTCTATGGCTAATCTCATAGGTTGAAACTCTATGTTAAGGCCTTGGAGAAGTAAAGCAGCCAACAGTTCATCGTCAACCTCCTTTCCTAGGTCTTGAAGTTCCTGAGAAACCATCATCACAGATGTAACATATTCCCTAACCGATGGGAATTGCTCTAGCTTCATGCTCACCAGCTTTGCAAGTAGACGGCATCGGTTATTCAGACCTTTGTCCTCAAACGCACTCATTAATGCTTCCCAAGCATCTTTAGCTGTTTTTGCTTTGCGTACATGCACCAAGCAATGAGGCTTAATCATCAAGCAAATCTTTGCTCTAGCTTTCTGGTCTTTTCTCATACCTTGAATATCGGTCGTTTGAGGTGTAGTTCTTGTACACTCCCACAAGTCATCGTGAACAAGATGTAACTCCATCAAAAACTTCCATGTGGCGTAATTGCTGTTACCATCTAATTTCTCTATAGAGGCCAACCCACTACTGCCTGAAGACTCCATATTTTTTGCCATTGTCGAGTTCTGCTCTCTATGAGAACTCTCGTCGGTAGACATCTCCCTGCAAGTTGCTGCCCATAACCTGTTATGTTTTCTCTACTAACGTGGAATGCAGGAGACAATGAATAACGATTGCTAAAACGTAGATTTAAATAAAAGCTTAGATAAAACTTATATTTTCGTTTTATTCTCTTTGACAATGTACAAAGGTATAAAGATGACAGACAATAGGAATATAAATTGAAATGTAGAAAAATAAATTTAAACAGAACAAAAAGGTCGATATCAAAATCAAACAGACTCTTTTTATTCTAACAGAAGCACGGAAGAATGAATGTCAATGGAAGTAAGATTTAAAGCCAGCGTTTTTTAATTGTATCCGTCTCATTCTTATCAATGAATGTTTTAATGTGTTGGAATGAGAAAAGCATTTAGAAATCTGTTCCTATTTTATTTGCATCGTACCAGGTACTTGGGTCCATTTATGACGTCTGTACCACATTACATCAAATTGAAGAGGTCCAGCTAAATATCTAAATCACCTTGTGATTTAGGACATTTTCGTGTATTCGGGTTATGTTTACATGTGAACGTCGTTTTGACAGGAGAGAAAAATTATAAAATTTTGTTGTAATACTGCGACTTACAATTAAAATTACCATAAAAAGGCAAGCAAACTAACAACAAATGGCATGTGCAGTGCCGGGATGTAAATCCCATTCCTCCACGAGACAAAACAATGATGTGAATATAAGTTTCCACCGGTAGGTAAGTTATTTTGTTTAGGTAGGTAATTGTAGATTAGGGGTTTAGGGGTCAGGGTTATATGTGTTTGGGGGCTATTTGTATACCAAAGTACCATCACATAATCCTGTTTTATAAGGATTCCTAGTCATTTTTATGCAAAAAATACAAATAGTATTGGTTATCATAGTGTTGTACCAATGCACCTGATACAATCGACTATCGATAGATTTTACGCATATAAACTACGCGGCTATCAAAATGGGGTGGAACCTTTTCAAAGTAAATATTTTAGTCTTATCGTTGCGTTTTTCTTACAGGAGTATTCTTTTCAATTCTTTCCTCAAGATATTATTCATTAAAAAAAATGGCTAGAGGCTATTAATTAACAAACCAGATTGGATCCCTAACGATAGACGAATCTGTACCAAACATTTTATTCGAGAATACTTTGTAAAAAAAAATGATAATTTGAAATGGCGGAGATTAGAGCCTGATGCAGTACGCACGCTCTTCTTACCACTAAGTCAACAATCCAGTCATCAAGTCAAAGTAAGATTCTACTCCAACGTTAGTTTTCAAGTTAGAATAAGTATATTTTTGTCTAATGTATTGCTGGTTTATTTATAGTAACATAACATAGCGCCCAATAGTCATATACGTTATCCTGATCCCACACTAGGATTCCCTGTGCCGTGGTTATCAGGAACTACGAGTACCATGGTACCATAACACCCAGATCCGGAACAAATATTTGCAGATCATACAAATATTTGTCCCATAGCGGGAATTAAACCCGCAACCTCTTGCATCTCAGCCGGTTACTCGCCCGCCGCGCCATAGTGGTTATATATATCTGCTTAAATTGTTTATAAATGTCTAAACAAGACTCGCTCGTCACATCTTTGCTACTCACTCACTTAACCATCGGTCAACTCAGCTTGAGTTTTTGAGTTCTGAACGTTCATCTATAACATCTTCATCTTACTTTACGGCATCCACGGGAGGAGAAGGAGGGGTCTATTTTAGGCCGGACACACCACGGCAGTTATGTGTACCTATCTAGTAAGCTACTGTAAATAAAAAAATAGTGTGTTTAGATATTATGGTTTTATTTGATACCTGCCTCGTGTATGTGCAAATTTTGTATTTTGAATATAGTACCTAGGGCCGGTTTCTCGTAACTGTTGGAAACCATCAACGATGAAATTAACTAGTTAATCGTCATCATAGTAAATTATTTTATCGACAAAAAATATTTACCTACGATGATGCTATGTTCCCTTCACTAGGGAAAACTTCAATTGCCTATGACAAATATTTAGCGGTACGGAAAGGAAAACAGACTGTTCTATGACAATACATTTGTCTATCTCTAACATAGTGCCTTCTAGTATAGGTGTAAGAAGCAACACACTATAAACATCAGCAGCTATTTTAGTTGTACTTCCATTGGATTTCTTCTTCCATGCATGGAAGTAATAAGTACTACGTACAACAGGAATGAGCTGTTGTCGCAAAATTGAAGCCGAGCGAGAGCTCAGTAACTGTATCTCTTATCCCTCTCTGGCGATGGTGACTATATTGAAATATGATTTATGGACAATAATAATAAAAAATAATTTGTAATCTGACGACAGCAGATCATTGCTTCAGATGGATTTAAATCGAAGATGCTAATGATAAACTTGCCCTTTGCGGCACTATACATTTGCTATTTTTGCTTGCTTTTCACACTCGCGTCATATAGGTAGGTACTTAACTACTGGTCCTTGTGGGACACGACATGCAGATGGACTGAGATAAAATTACGATTAGCTACCTATTGTGGTATATTTAATTAATTAGGTAAGAAAAAACAGTTAAGTTTACATTTAAGTTTAATGCATGGTCACCGTAATTCTACACTAACAAATTATGTTTAACTATTACCTGTGAAAAGATAAACCACAATCAGGATAATACTCGCTTCCGCAAGCCTCCACGACACAAATTCTCCCCATTCTAACTAAAATTCTTCAAAAATATCACGAAATTTAAAAACACTCCGCCATTAACATTCGAGTCGGTGATTTCATGTGGGGTTGTCAGGTCATGAGGTCAGGTGTCCGGTATTTCATACAAACATGGAAGTAATAAGTACTACGTACAGTACTTATTAATTCCATGCATACAAATAAAAGAAAACCTATACGCCAATCGCAAAATTTTTACGTTTTTTAGGTTTTACACGTAGCAACATTTAATATTGCTTTAACATGTCGGTAATAAATTATTATTTATATTTAGAAACATTTTAGAAGTAAATGTTTTTACTTTATTACATTACATCAATCCTTAGAGAATTTTAAATTCTCTAAGCATCAATCGCATATTTTTCTACAAACAACGAAAGGATTGAAATCATCTTAACTCTGGCAACTCTAAGTCACTGTTAGACCTTATTGAACCCTAATGATTTGCCATGTACGGATAAATGATTTCCATGTGCGCTGTAAGCTGAAAAGTATTGAAATAAACCCATTTCAGTAGGCCCATAAAAAAAATTTTTTTGTTTAGTCATGTGGACACACCCAAGGGACACACGTATTGCACAGAGCAGACTAAAATCACATATTAGAAATGCGAAAGTTTTGTGCTGTGAGTAGGTATAATGTTTGTGACTTCTTCACGCTCAAACGCCAGAACGGATTTGAGTGTTTGGAATGGAGATACCTTATACCCTGGATTAACACGCTTACTTACTACTTTTCATCACCATCATCATCATCATCATTTTTTCATCATTGTTCACGCGGGTAAAACCGCTGGGCACAGCTAGTTAAAGATATGTATCTATATAAAATGTTTTGTTTGTGTTAGTTTTTAATTTAGGTATGTATAATATGCTTTTCTTTCTGTGTTAAAAATATGAAAGCATATTTATTTTGTTTCTTATAAAATTGTGTGAAATAGTGCCTTGTCTACAAGAAACTCACCAAATTCTCCAACACGGGTATGTATGGCACGTTAGGCACATTGGGCATGAAGCTCTTGGGCACGGAGGAAAGCGACTCATTCCCCAGCCTGCACTCACCCGCTTTTATGCTTATAGTGAAGGGGCAGGTCAGATCTAGGTGGACAACGATGAACAAACCATAAAATGACGTGACGACAAAGATCTCAGATTTAAGAAGTTGAAGTGGCAATCATTGTCATCAATACAATTAAGTAAGTATTTTTTTTTTTTTTTTTTGTGTATGTGGATGTTATACCTAAGCAGGGATCACGTCTCCACTGCGCCATATCCCCCCCGATGGAGTGCGCCACTGCGTGCATGGCGCAGTCGGGACCACAGGCAGTGGACTCCTTATGAGGGCAGATAGCAAGTTCACCCTGGGAAAGTTCGGAATTTATTTAAACGTAGGTAAAGCTTGAGTGATATAAGTAATTCAATTGATCACATTTATAAGTATGGGGCCCAACACGCACGCTTGACATAGGTAGCCAAAATTAGAATAGAATTAGAGCCAAATTTAGTGATCAAAATAATGATTTTTATTTATTCACATAAAATAAACATAACCTATTTTATTACGCAGGTGGCCTTTTACAACATTATTAGGTAGGTATATGAATTAGAGGTACTAAATTAGTTCTTTTCCATTTTCTTAGCATTTTCAGGAGGCATGTGAATTCTTACATTTTTAACTCACTACATTGAAACTTAACATTTTTAGATTTTTGTAGAGATTTTCAGATGGGGATTATGTACTAGCAACACAACAAACCTAAGTAACGTTACTCGTACATACCGGGTCATCCACCTTGTCCTTGATGGGCGGACACGGCGCGGGGCCGCTCGGCGCAGCCGGTACGCACTTCGTGCAGATGCAGGGCTTGGGCCCACTGGGACAGTTGCACTCGCTCGTGCCGTCCCAACGACGGCACGACTCCTACGATACATCAGCGCTGACATAGATTCATTTATAAAACGATTAATCTGCTTTTCTTACAACTTCACACGGTGTCAGTTCTAAGCTACGGAGTAATTTTCTGAGTAATCGTAGGTTGTCGCGACGAAGTCAGCCACAATATCTACCTAGGTAGGTAGGTACCTACATAATTTTACACAGCGGAGGCCCATATAAATCAGGGAGAGATGGAATGGAATGCCCTTGAGGAGCTTATCGAAAATGAAGATACATTATTTAATCATATAGGTCGTCCGAACAGTTCGTTAGCTAGTGTCTTTTTAGGGTTCCATAATATCCGATGAAAAATGGAACTCTTACAGGATCACTCTCGTATCAACCTGTCCTGTCGGTCTGTCTCAGCGTATCTTGTCCTTTGACTTCGTGACTTTTACCTTGGACGATAAAAGTTGGAAAGTGTGGACGAGGCGTTAGTACTCTCCGTGAAGGCAAATTGTGAGCGAGTTAGCCATTTCTTCTGCACTGCTTATAGCCCCATCCACCACGAGTTTTTGAACTTACTATAGTTTATTAGTTAACATAACTTTGAATTTATTTTACTTAATAATTTTAATAGAATGAAGTAAACTGTACTTACTTACTTTTTGTTCTTGACATGTAAGTTGTTTTTAAATGTATGGCTAGTTTATACTTTAATTTATTCGTTATTTACCTTCTTAGTCATGGTCCCTTTATCCACTTTCGGTGGTTTGACTACTTTTACTTGCTTGAGGCGCAGCATCAGTTCCTTGTAAGTTTCGGGATCCATCTATAAATAAAAAAAGAAAGTATTTTTAAGTTAAGGCAAGTGACACGTTAGAGCATTATTGATAACGTGGGTTAAAAACAGGAAGAGTCCGAGTATTAATCCATGCGGTACAACCACAGTAATCACTAAGTTCAGAGAACGATTCTCTTTATGTCGCGTCATACGTAGACAGAAAGAAGTAAAAATCAGAGCAACACTCATATTAGCACAGTTTCCTCACCTATTTTTCGTAGTGACCGCTATCAAATATCTTGCACAAATCACAAAAACCAATGTATCAAAAAATGTCTTTAGTTTAGATCAAATATAAGCTGAGTTTACCTCACATCGAGTCTTAGCAGCGCCGCCAATGATTGCCAAATTAAAATTCTTCTTAACCGTATTCAGTATAAAGTCTTGCAAAATCTGCTTAGTTTCATAATTGAGCTTTCCATTCCTGCTTCGTTTTAGACAGCTCAAAATCGCATTAGCCACTGCCTTCCCTGGTCCGGTTTTAATCTGCTGCACTAGTACCGTGTACATGTTTTCGAAAACGTTACGTAGGAATTTTTGTTTGACGCTCATACAAACGCAGTCTATGGTACTATCTGGACTGCAATTACCATCTTCGTACATACATTTCCTTGAAGTTAATAAATATTTATAAATTATCTAACTATTATTCATTTTGTTTTGTTAATTGCGAGCGCTGAACAGAAAGACAACTGCTTTCTGTTTAGTGCCCAGCGAAGGAACACGGCTGCAGAGTTTTTACGGTGTTGTAATCAGTAGGTAATCATTTATTTTGCAACATGTAAGTACATTATTGTGAAGGTTTCAAGATCTTTTAGAGAGTCTAAGAAAATATCACATAAAATGATTAGTACATGTGCCCTGTTAGGGGTCAGCAATAGCAATAGGGGTAGGTGGCACTTAATTCAATTCTATTATATCCAGTGTGGTAACAGGATGTAAGTACCTATACCTGTCTTCAAGGCATTTCGGGCAGTCAGTGCAGAACTTCCTAACATCAATAGTGTCTGTAAACTGATGGCATCTGATGCATTTGATCTTGAATGCGGCTATTTCACTATCGACCTTCTTGATGTCATCGAGGATGGAGACTTGTTTGTTTTTGTGCCAGTCCTTGTATAAATCCATGGCTTGTTGTAGCAGGTCCATTTCTTGGAGGACGGCTTCTTTCTGTGATATTATAACATCATTTTATAGGATATTCGTTTTTTGACCTCATCATCATCATCATCATCATCATCATCATCATCAATCCATTCCTGATTTTCTTGGTACCATTCCCTTAGTTGGCTTTTAGCATACCCACGGGAGGAGACTAAGGGTTAAATTTTTAGGCCGGACACGTTATCACCATTGTTCCTAAATTCAAAAACATAAAACCTGTAATTTAATTTCTTCGCTCTTAAGTTTCTTCAGAGTCAGAACTACACATAACTTCTGAAGGTCGTCTCTTGAGTCTTTCATGAATTTGTTCCCATCTTGTACCTTTTTGTATTTGTACTTATTTTCTTCGCCTAGTAATTTCTGGAGTCGAGTCACTTCTTCTGATATACTTGCTATTTTAATCTGGAACCATAAACATTGTATTATTAGGTACCTAACACTTTTACTGCGGACTTTTTTCCGTAAATACATGTGGTTGTTTAATTTAAACACAGACGTGTGTGTGAGCCTCTCTGAGCCCGAAGTCCGTGTTTTGCAGCAACCATCGTACGATCGTCCGTAAATTACGTAGTAACTATAAATTAAATAATCTGTGTGCGCGCTAGGCATAAGTTAAGTAGTTCTATAATCCTCCTACTCATTTTCATACAAAAATCCGTGTAACACTTCACTCTCCCTATGTAAATTACTTGTTTTAAACTCGGAATTTAGACTCAGAATCTCGCTCAAGATTATTGTATTGAACTTGTGAATTTTTGGTTGTGCCAAATAAACGTTTATTCCCAAACATTTTATCTCAATACCTAGCTAAATATTTTGAACTGCTCAGAGTATTATTATTTATACTTACATCAGAAGCCTGTTTCTTATGACTCAGAGATTTCTTCGCGATATTAGTAGCGTTCTTAAGATTCTCAACCCGATTCTTGGTGTCTGTAATCTCCATATCCATACATTTGATGTCGTTATTCTTCTGATCGAGTTTCTCAGTGATTTCTTTTTGGCATTTGTTGATGCTGGTCATTTGTATCTCAAAGTTTCTTTTGTTTTTGCGCCATTTTGCATTGCTTATTTCCACATCTTTCAGCTGAAACGTAATTCTGAAATTATGTCTGCTTTATCAAACAACTGGCATCCGTGGTATGTGGCATAGTTTGTAGCATGTATGGTCTATGCAGTAATTAAGGCTCTCTAAATTTCATCAAAATCTGTAGGTACACAGTAGTTACGTAACAAACACACGTCCAAACATTCATTTATTTAATAAACTAGTAGGATTAGTTGCTAGAATAGAAAGGTAGAACGGATATCTAGCTAGGTTAACTATTTGTAGGTAGGTAGGAAGATGGAGAGTCACGGTGCATGGTGTGGTGATCAATAATTGTAGTCTGGTTGTTTGTATAATTTTAATATGTAGGTAAAATATATATTATAAATTATTATGTATATATTATAATTTGTTAGTTTAGATTATATTTATATTTTTAGTTTCATTGGTTTCTACCTTGTTTGTTAGGCACGCCTCACCATCTCTCTGCACGCCCAGGATGACTGGTAGATAATGCTATTAGCATTAAGCCCTCCTAGCACTAATGTTTTGTGTGAAAGTTTAAATAAATAAATTGTAAGGTCGGTCAATTGGTTGATTGGTGCCAACCGGTGTCAGTTTTGCGAGCTAAATGGCCTGCCTTTTACCACTTGAACTTGCTAATTCTGCAATTGGACAGGATCTGTGTTCTGTTTCTGACCCTGAAGACGGATAGACATAGTGATGCTGTACAAACACTTCAACACTTCAATATACCTACCGTTAGTCGATTTGGCACCGCTGGAATGATTGTAACACTCCCAAGTCTCGACTGAATCGAAGGCTTTCTCTGTCTATAAAAGCTATTTTATTTTAACATTCTTCTTGAAAAACAATAGGTAGGTACAACCCAGTACACCCACGCTCCTGTTCCACGCCTCTGGCCTTCGACTTCTGAAAGACCCTAAGTACCGGTGTTCAACCCGCTTTTATAAACTGTCCTTATTCCATCCTCCCCGGTACGTTGTGATGTTCTTGCTGTTTGAGAGTCGTTCAGACCCTCGTATAGGCTGACGTCAAGAACATCCTCGGTGTATGTTGATTGATTAGGTTAGCAATTAGCATAATTATTCAGTTTACCTGTTTAATCAAACCCATCTGTTTCTTCAAAGACTCTGCTATACGTTTCTGATAAACATTCTCCATACAAGACCACATGCAGACCGTTTGCTTCACCAGTTGAACTCCTTCCTTCTCGCGATTTTCCAAATGCTCAATCTGAGCTATTAGCTCCCTTTGTGATTGCATAAGATCGGATATTTTATTGCTGCATTTTTTACTGAATGATGTGGCCTGTAAAACCGTAGCAAATACCTAGTACTTAATCGTATTCATTGAAATCACAAGAATCATTTCTTATAAACTACCTAGGTACATTTAGGTACCTAATGTCTGCCGTACCGCCTAATCTGTAAGTAATCGCTCCACTAGTCGGACGCGCGTCACACTACGTTTGTCTAGACGCGCTCAACACTCAGGAACACAAAAATACCAACCTCCTTCAAATTGTTAAGCACTTTGCTGAGCGGTAGTGAGCCATTGCCTGACTGACTCGGAGAGACAGGGCTGAAAGTAGAACACTTCGACCTTGTTTCTATCACAGCCTCACCCTGGCAGTACAAACTGAAATAAGGTAAATCGAATTCACCATCAAATACGCAATTGTCCGTTCTTCGTGTCAATTATTTTTCTTGGTCTCCCTGTGTTAGGACAGTGACCATGTTGAGGTATGGTGATGAAAACATCAGCGAGGTGAAAGGATCCAGTTCGTTTTGCAGAGACTCCATGCTGTCTGCGAATTATTGGTTCTAAGTTGGTCATGCCGGTTTTCTCACGATGTTTTCCTTCTTCGATGAGCACAACACCACGTGCTCTTCAAGCGTCGCCTCTCGAACCACGCATGGTAGTAGGTTTCCGAAGTCAAGGCACTGACCTACTTATTTGTGCCAACGTATAAGCACTTTAGATGACAGATATGCTGAAACGAGATTTGCTTACGGTTGGATACCTACGAAGTGGTTGGTTGGTTGGATGATTAATTGGTTGGATCGGCTTACTTTTTTAACTTATTCAAAGCCTTCGTTTTCTTATCTTCACACTTGTTAGGCTTATAATTTTCTTCCTCCGAACAGCAACGCTTGCCTTTCCCAACCATATAGCATGTGAAGCGTTGGGGACGGAATACACTGCTGGCAGAGATAGTTAAGCCCATGTGTGTTTCACGTGTTGCTGTAATAACATACGTTTACCTATAATAGGTAGGAAGGACTTTCCTGTACCAACTGTTAGTATACAGCTGGGCTGGATAAGAGGAGGGGGTGTAGGGGGGACCCTCCCTTATTAGATGTCCTCGGCAGGCACCCCGGTGCCGGCCGAGGACATTGATCCTCGTATCCTAGGAATGATGAATGTTCGTGATGTCGGCTCGGCTCTATTTTAAGTAGGTACCTATACCTTAGTGATGTGAAATGCTTTGAGGATATGAATCAAGTTCTTACCGTCAGATTACAATCAGGATCTTCTTTGAATATATTTATTCCAAAACTTGCACATGAGTTTGAAGCCGGGGTGGTTGCTGGATTCACACAGTGATGATATATGTTCCATTTCTGATCCCCGGGGCGACTTGCAGCTCAGCTCCTGGATTAGCTCGTCTAGGGCCTCGTAGCGGCGATTCATGGAATATGGTACGTACCCCCCATTTTGAAAACTTTACTGGAATTCGCCGAGAGTTCTCATTCTGTTACTATCTGTTTTGAGCTAGGAGGTTAATTTTTTATGAAATTGTAGAATGTAATAGAAGCTTTATACGATACGGCGTACCTACCACAGAAACCAATACCTAGTTTTGGTTTACACCTTGGTTTACACAGAACAACTTCAAAAAGTACTCTGTGCTGTGAACAACATTACCACAGAATAGAAATGTGAAACTCTCTCTATGCTCTGTTGCCAGATAGATTGATTGACACTTGCCAGTGGTGACACATTGGATGGGACAGTTTATTTTACATCATTATTGTTTGTTTCAGTTTTGTTCTTTTCTTTTGTATTTTTAGGTTATGCCTATACTAAGGTATGATAAAAAGTGGTGCAATAGTTGTTATTTAATTCGTTTAAATCATTCTAAATTATAACGCAGTGAGTGACTGACCTGAACTTCCGAAAACACGCAACTTGCAAAGATGTCACACAGAAACCTCATTGACTTCATAGTGAAATATCATTCACCGAGGTTGCTGAACAATCTTGTTTTCTTTCCAAGCAATGGGAACTCTTATTTCGGGAGGAGGGTTGTTTTTGCCACCGCCCCTTTGTCTACATCAACCCCAAAGATCCAGTCTCCAAGAAACTACAGCACAACCATGAAGAATTTGAATGCATTAGGCTCAATAAACTCGCCGAAGACAACTGAGGGCAAATTCCAGCTAATGTACACTTGCAAGAAATGCAGTACGCGAAATTCAAAATTGATTTCAAAACAAGCCTACCACAAAGGTGTGGTCATAGTAAACTGCGATGGATGTGAAAACAAACACCTTATTGCGGACAATCTCAACTGGTTCTCTGATATGAACGGGAAGAAGAATATTGAAGATATAATGAAGGAAAAGGGAGAGAAAGTACAGAGAATCATGTCTGAAGATCTTCAATTTATTGCTATGGAGCTGACCAAGAACGAGGAAACTTCTGAGGAACGCATTCTGTTGAAGGATGGCTGAAGATTGATTGGAAAATATTTTGCAGGATTTTAAACACTATTAGTTCTATAGATGTTTTAGATTTGTTAGTGATATAAACTGTGGAGTACAATATTACCTTGTTGCATTAAAATTATTGCAGCTGATTGCCGAATCCAAGTAATGGGCGAAAAATAGACTTGACTGATGGTATTATTAATTTATTTCAGTCATTATCACACACAAAGACACGTTTTATTATGCAGCATTTTCTGCATCATTTATGAAGGTAAAAACAGTGATTGGAGTGCTCTTAACCATAGACAATGTTACCCTGAGAGAACTTTTAAAACACCAAGTGTACCTATTAGCCTAAATAATCTGTGTCGTCATGTAATGTAGGTAATCAAAATTACCAACTAAACAACTAACTGAATAGTCAACTTAATTTCTAACATCTCTAATTGTCTTTAATTCAAAAATGTTAAAAGAACATGAACAGTGTTTTTCACTCATAACAGTCTACCTTTTCTTGAGTGAAAGTAGGACAGAATTTAGTAGGTTAGTTCTAAAAGCCCCTTAAGATAACCAATTGGTGATTGCAGTATTGGTGTTGAGTATTCAGGTGGATGCTTTTAAGACATCCATGGGAGAAATGATGTCACTTATAATTATCAAATCTGCAGAGTTTCAACTTATTGATTTTCGTAAGGCATCTGGCCACTGTCTCCTGAACAACCACCTCTATAACATCGGAGCTACAGACAGCCCACTCTGCAGGGGGAGTCTGACCGAAGAAGAATCGGCTGCCCACATAGTCCTGGAATGTGTGGGAGTAGCAGCTCAACGTGAACAAATCCTCAACAACTCGAGGTCACTCCGCGAAGCCTGCGATGACCCCAGGAAGTTTCTGTTCTTCTGGACGAAGTTTGGCTGGCTAACTATCTAGCCAGTTAACCTTCACGCTAAATGGACCATCCATAGAGTTTGAATGCGGAAAAGGGAGTTCTTTAACATTAACATTATTTTTCATATATCAATCTCCCTATGGTGCTCACTGTGGTGTGTCTGGTCTAAGAATATACTCCTCCAGTGACATAATGCCTTAGGGGTTTCGAACTATCAATCTCAGAGCTCATGGTTTTTTGGCATTGGCTGGTGATAGAACAATTTCTACCATTAGTCAGCTTTTACAACGTCTTTGGGATGAGTGACATCAATTGATGATCTCAGTATTGGTGATCAACCAATAGAACGATTATCAGACTCATCATACCTACAAAAAACATTTTAGTCAAGGAGTCAGCGGCTTAGTAGGTACTAATTTTGATAGTTTTCGAAACTACCTATATGAAGTTTTGTTTCCTTCCATACATTTACTGACAGCATCCTTAGTTTTCTTCTCGTTTTCGCCTGGAGGCGCTGCAAGTAAATGTATGGAAGGAAACTAAACTTTATGCATAGTTTCGAAAACTATCAAAACTCGTAGTAAGCCCCCGGATAGGTAGTTTCCAAAAAAACGTGCAACTTCGTTTTAGGTAAAGCTAATAAGCTGCTGAGCTGAATGCCAATTTGTGACAGTGTATATGGGATTGCAGGTCTACTTAGGTGTTACGTAGGGGTGTAGGGCACAGTATAGGTACCTAAATGTTAATAGTTCATGAGCATGCTGTGTGTAGTCTAGTATTACCTAATTTGATCGTAGACAGTTGCATAAAATAAGTGAAATTTACTAAAATAAAACAGTTCAAAGAGATTACATGATTTATTTTATTCTTAAATTATTATAAAGAGATTACAAATCACAATTTATGGCCAAATATTTCAATATTCAAGAGATAAAATAGAGGAACATTGACTTTTGAATGTTCATAGTAAAAATTCTAAAGCTAAGATTTCTTCATACATGATACAAATTATTTAATACTCAATACAGTATTTATGCTACTATGATAGAATTGGCACCAACTGGTTATTCCAAAATAAGGCACAAGTATTTATCACAAAATGTATAAATCTCTTAATACCTACAAGAAATACATATTTGTGCATTAGTTCATTTATAAAAAAATACAAAAAGGAATGCATTACAGTCTCATTTTGGAAAAAGATAGTCTAAATATATTGCTTCGTTACTTGAAAAATTAGAAAACATCTTTCCTTCTAAATATATGCTTAAATACTAATAAAATGGTAAATGTGTACATACACTTCACAGTCAGTCTTTGCAATAGTCTTGATCATATACTAAACTCTTTTCGGGCGACTTACAATAGCATAGTCAGTACCATTACAGATGTTGTGGTTAATCTCTTCCAACCCCACTTGGTTTTGTAAAACTTGCACTTGAGCAGCAGTGGGCACTTGAGGCCCTGGTGTGTTAGGCTTTCTTATCATGCCATAGCCCAGATGTGAATCATCAGCCAACCTAGCTGGTTGCATCACATTCTCCACTTCATCATAATCATTCCAAGTGTCTTTCGATTTCGGCTCGCCCAAGGCTAAAGTCGTGGGGCGCGCCTCGATCTTCTTATAACGTGAAGACTTGTTCAATTTACTTGTAGACCCAAAATACTGCAAGCGGTCATAGTTTTCGTCTTCTGGGTCAACTGCTGAGCTTGGCAAAAGGATAATTCTAGAAGAATCTGGGCCAGACAAGTTGAGATTGTCTTGCGATCTGGATATCAATTTCATGCAGTTTGGATTATCACTCAAGTTAGGAATGTATTCTGTGTGGTCAGGATTATCAATCCCTAAAGTCTTCCAAGCTTCGTTACGGACTCCTACTTTGTCATATGGCACTGTAGAAGGACTGGGTTCCCTCTTTACTTGTTCAATAGGCTCATAGTTATCAAGCTTCTTATATCTACCGAAATCTAGGCTATCATCGGTTGAACTTAAAATATCCTTGTTCATGACTGATAAGTCTTTTGTAATACTTTTAGGAAGGTTCACAATTTTACGTGGAGGTTTCTGCGGTTTTGGTTTCAATGCCGGTTTCGGCATAAGTAATGGTGCTGTGTCTCGGTCTGTGCTTGAACTTTGACTAGACACTGAAGGGGTTTTGAATGAGAGAGGGGTTAAGTTCAAATCGTCGGGTCTAGGTGCCACTAATGGACTCCTAGATCCCGGGAACAGATTGGCACTGGATTGGATGTTGAACTCTGAATGTTCAGGGCTGTGGAGATTGTCGTTCCCAATCATTTGTTTCATAGTTTTCATTTTCAGGGACAGACATTTGAATATCTCAGACTGGTTCGGGTGTTCAAGGTGGAAAATTCCTTCACCAGTGTCGCACTTTCTGCCCGCCTCAAATGTGAATTTACCCTGTCTATATCCATATCTACGTATGTATCTGTAGGGCCAAGTGGCATACAGTTTGTTGTCATTTAAATCTCTTAACTCTATGGCAGTGGTTGTGAGCAAAAGAAGATATCTAGTTGATTCAAAGCCACATCTTGTAGAAGCTTCAGAGGTGCACATTTTGACTGAGAATACACCTTCACCTGATGAGCAGTATAGGTCATTGTCCTCATCACAGCTGATTGGATTCGAGTCACGGCCTCTGAAAGCTACAGATTGTAGAGCTGTAACCCACTCCAATGTCTCTGGTTCTGACGATGCACAGAGTTGCTGTGTATTTGTCTTAGTAAGTATGGTTATAGTGTTTGGACTAGAATGAGTTATTTTTATACAATTCTCCAGTGTTATGATTTTAGGTATAGCACCAGTGGCTACATCATCTTTGTTGTCATATATTTCAAGCCGCTCGATGCCTTGTTTGCTTGCATTGAAGAGTATGCAATGTTTCTGTTGCCAGTTTTTCTGTAAAGAAATATTTCATTTTGATATCTTTCATGATAAAAGGCAAAACAGGTTAGGTCACACCACTGCACCTACTACATAACTAGGACCTGCTTTTACCTGTGAGTCATAAATTGCAATTATGTCAACGTGCTCGCGCGTTACAAGATTACGTTCACGTAACACGTTAACAGAAATGTAAATATATAAATAAACTAAAGTTTATCCTTCCTCTAACCTTTTTAGGGAATTTACTAAAAACATTTCCTCCGGCTGGCGGGAACAATAAACAACCGGACTTTATTTCATCGTCTTGTTCCATGTTGTATCGTAAACCTTTCGAAACTTTTTCCTTCGTAGGCACAACCAATCAATTACCATATCACGTAGAAAGATTCTTTACTTAGCTCTCTTGTTTAATATTTGAGTTTTAACATTTGTATCGCACATTATTTTGATATTATTCAAGGCACTGTGGAGTACTAAAGAAAGTAAAAAATGGAATTTGGTTTAATAAAAATTCTAGACAAACAAACAAAACTGATCAATCAAATCAAACTTCAAACCAAACAAAACTAATGACAGCTTGACACTGACAGTCTGTGACTGTCTTTGGAAGTTCCAAAAATCTTGGAAATATTTATTTATTTATTTATTTATACTTTATTGCACAAGAAAATTATACAAAAAGGTGGGCTTAATGCTAAAAGCATTTTCTTCCAGCCAAACCTGGTATGTTCGAGCTGGTGGTTGTATATATAATATTGCCTTGCACTTTTTCGTGTGTAGATATTTCTCCAGCATCGAATTCTACCGCTGCCGAATATAGCGTTTACTCCTTAGAATAAAGAGTGCTTCAGTCCTTATTCTAAGGTCTACTCTTTCAAGACAAGGAACCTAAAAATACACTTGTAAGTTTGTCCCTTGGCCTCTGTTTACTCCTTCCTCAGAATAATGACAAGCACTATTCTGAGGTCTGCCGCATGGAATGGGAACCTGGGAAGTTTCCTGACAGCTGAAAGAAAATAGTCTAAATCCATGCATAGATGGCGCAGTCCAGATATGGTAGCCCTTGGACGAATTATCACAATGGACAGAGCATTTTGGTTCAAAGCATGTCCGTTTTTTGTCAGTGTGCAGTTGTAGATATGTATAAGTGTGAGTGACTAGAGAAGTGACTTCATTGACTAACCTATCGATGAATAATAGCGAAATTAATGAAAAAGCCGTTATAAAATATCAACTCTTTAATTTGTTACATGTATGTATTATCAATGGAACATGATAATGCAAAATTTCAGCTCAATCGGTTGGGTGGATGGAACTGGTTCAAATTTCAGTTTCAAGATTCAAGACCTAACCAAACTAACATACAAACATAACATAAATCCCAACAGTCATATACGTAGTCATGATCCCATACTAGGATTCCCTTGTCGTGGGTATCAGGAACTACGAGTACCATGGTACCATAACACCCAGACCCGGAACAAATATTTTCAGATCTTACAAGCATTTGTCCCGCAGTAAACACATATGCAAAGCATGTGTTGTGTGTACATCAAAAACGGAAACTAAAATATTATCGATAAAACTAAATTGGTTGGTGTAGTACATCACTAGCACAGATGCCTAAAACAATGCCTTTTATTTTACAATAATTAATGCTTTTACACTTAACTTTCATGATTATCACTCAGGAAATATGACTAAGTACTAATAAAAAGTAATTACTACAGTTTTTCCGGTTAAAAAAACTTGCTCTTTTAGCAAGTAAAAAGATTAAATATATTGACCAAGACTTACGTATGAAATGACAATCCCGGGTCTTTTACTCCTTCTTTTGTTGTTTTTGATGAACAACACACAGCAGAACAGGACATATTTTCACTTTTTCAAATTTATTTTGATGAAACACTGCAATTTCATACGATTTTTTGCTATTTTTAAAAACTTCGCCGCAATGTTTTGGCCGATTAACCGGTCATCAACTGACACGATTTACAAAGAAGTAAGGCGTTGCCAAACTTATATCTACTTTCTCTTTTACTCGTAGCAAGGTTCCGTGGGATGGACAAAGATATCTGATCACTAATACGATACACAGATGTAAGAGCGGCAACGTCTTATGACTACGTCCATTGTGATAATTCGTCCAAGTGGTAGCCTAAATTTTGTCGGTCAGGCACAAACTTTCAGTGTCACTGACTTCACTCGCTCATGCTGTTCGTTGGTGAAGTAAAGTAAGTATCTACGCAAAGTTTTTGTTGAAATTCTGATATATTTGTATCTAAGTGTTACGTTATTTTATATTTTTTTGTTGAAGCCGGACCAAGTAGACCAGTCTATAGTAGACTTGAAAAACAAGCTTCGGAATCGCAACGCGAAACTTGGAGGAAAAGCTAAAAGAGAAACCAAAGAGAATTTGCTCTCTGTGGTGCTTTTGCAAAATCTTCAGAAGACACAACCATGTCGAGTCACCGCCATCTACCGGAATTTTAAGAACTATTTTTTCTTTTTTATTGCCTTCCGAAAACAGTAGACAGAGAAACTGTCAAGATTTTTTTCGTCCGAGTAGTTTTACGACACTCTGTGGCACAAGAAACAAATGTACCAGTTTAAAGCACAGGGCGGTTGTTCTGATAAATAAGGCATGCTCGATTTTTGGGTCGAACTGGGTCGGCTATTTGCCCGACCAAGCCCTAGTTGTAAACAATCTTGTAAGCAATAAATGAATTACTATGAAATAATGATATTTTACATAACAATGGCACTAATGTCCTTATGTTTACTCTAAAGCTCACTAACGAAACATACATTTAGAACAAAATAATGAAGCAAAACTACAATTTCAATGAAAACTGTTGAAGCACTTGCGTAAAGTCAGCCCAGACCGATACTGGCTTTGCCTCGTACCACAATGCACAATATTACACTCAGGCATTGTGAAATCCAACTTGTGTAGTAAAAAATATAGGTATTTGCTAATAAAAAAGTGAAAATTTACGAAAACACAAAAAGTAAACAAAACTTTGAATGAAGGCAATCAAAGGTCACAGAGTATTAAATGAATGGTTGAATGGCAAGCTAATGGTGGGCAATTTTCATACAAAATAAATGTTACTGCCGCTCCATTTTGTTCCTTGCTCCAAGGTTTAAAGGATGTCTAGGGATGTCTAAGTCAATTGACAATGACTGTCATGTTAATGTATCTACTTTGTTTGTATTATTACCTACCTAACCTACCTACCTTGGCTGGAGCAAGGAAAAAAAAGAACCCTACCTTACCTTACCATCCTTACCTACCTAATACTAAACGCAAAGGAGGATTATAGTATATTTTAATTAAGTTTCCCTAGAAAAATATACACAAAAATGAATATGTCGAGCGCTGTAAATCCTCTTGAGGGGACAGCGCACTTGCTAGATGAGTTGGACAGTACGTTTTACCGCTTTCCATTTATGTTTACATCCATTTTCATGTTTTATCAAGTGGTTCTCTTTCCATGAAGAAAAGCTTATGGTGCTGCTTCGAGATGGGAGGACACTGATCGGATACCTTCGTTGTGTTGACCAGTTCGCAAATCTGGTGCTTCATAAGACGATTGAGAGGATTCACGTCGGCAAGGAGTATGGAGACATACCTCGAGGCATATTCATAGTGAGGGGCGAGAATGTGGTGCTTCTTGGAGAAATCGTAAGTTGGCGTAAAGCATTTATAAAATATAGTGTTCTTTAATTTTCAAAACAACAGAATGTTGCATTTTTAGCACACTACAGATACTGCATCTGAATCCTTTAAGTATTTCCTTCTTTGCAATTTATACACAAGTTACCTACTTATGTCGGTTAGTCATCTGGTTATAATGTTGAATAAAAATCTATTACATTTACATGTAGCTTAGAGATAAAACTAGATTAAGTAGGTACCTCATTGTGTAGTTTTTGTGTATGATTGAGTGTATCTTGTAGAATTTGTAGATGATTAAAATTTAATGAATAAAAGGAAAAATCGTGGTAATTGAATGCCTCTATTTTATTAATAATAAAAATAAATTGCAATGCAATTTTCAGGACAAAGACAAAGAAGAAAGCTTGCCACTTACAGAAGTCTCAGTTGATGATATCCTCGATGCTCAACGCAGAGAACAAGATGCCAAGATTGAGCAGCAGAAACTTTTATCGAAGGCTCTGAAGGATCGGGGATTAAATATGTTAGCAGATATGGGGCATGATGATATGTTTTAAATGTTCCATTGTATCTAGTTTTGATCCTGTGCAGCATTCTTTAAAGCTAAACAACGGCAAAACTGCAGCAGTCATTTTAATTCCAGTTAGAAATTCACTCATTTGACTGCAATCATTTTAACTTTATAACATGCTTCACTGAATCTGAACTCTGTATTGCTAAGACTGTTTTTGTAAAAGAAATTATTAAACCTATATCATCGAACAATCATTCTTTCACATACTTGAACTAATGGATTCTATTTCTAAAATGCTGTACGTTTTTCACAGTCAATTAACTCGCTTGTTTAAACTCGCCTTTTATAGTAGCTCACCCGATCAATCAATTAAAAGTGTTTTAACTACTTGTTCAAGTAACACATTGCCCGATCAAGTTACTTGTCCGTTCCAGTTTCTTGATTTATATTTTACTGGCATTTGCCTGCATAAAACCTATGCGCATACACAGACATCCTAGCAAAGAACAATACTATTGACTAAATAATAATTTAATTTGTATTAGAACACAAGCACAACACCCCATAAGGTGAAGTTTTGGTAAACTAACAAAACAGTGTTTTTTTAATTAAGTACTTGCCTATTTGTTTTGAAGATAAGTTGAGGGAATATGATTTTATATACCTACCTACTACCTACTACTTAACGAATTAACGATGCCCATAGAATTATTCGCACAGGAGGGCGGCGAGGGCGAATAGGTACGTCATATATCCTACTAATATTATAAACGCGAAAGTTTGTGAGAATGGATGGATGTTTGTTACTCTTGAACGTAAAAACTACTGAATGGATTTGAGTGAAATTTGGAATGGAGATACTTTACGCCCTGGATTAACACATAGGCTACTTTTCATCATCATCATCATCAATTTTCATCATTTTTCACGCGGGTGAAACTGCGGGGCGCAACTAGTCCTACTAATATTATAAACACGAAAGTTTGTGAGAACGGATGGATGCTCGTTACTCTTTCACGTAAAAACTACTGAATGGATTTGAGTGAAATTTGGAATGGAGATACTTTACGCCCTAGATTAACACATTGGCTACTTTTCATCATCATTATCAATTTTCATCATTTTTCACGCGGGTGAAACTGCGGGGCGCAACTAGTAAATTATAAATTGTCTTCCATAGTTTCCATTTCGTTGACATTTTCACGGGACCACCTAAAAAGCATAGAAAGAACTATTTCAATCAGAATAATCAACGGTGAAAAATTATGATGACGTAGTAAAGGAAGGCCACCACCACCAAGGATAAAGCATGGATAAGATAAAGGTTGCAGGAAGACGGTGGATGGAGAGGTACAAGACCGCTCGTCGTGGCATTCTATGGGGGAGGTCTTAGAGAATTTATTAAGGGGGAG
Source organism: Epirrita christyi (assembly GCA_951392215.1). Taxonomy (NCBI): domain Eukaryota; kingdom Metazoa; phylum Arthropoda; class Insecta; order Lepidoptera; family Geometridae; genus Epirrita; species Epirrita christyi. Next base: position 13,042,375 of record OX595843.1, on the reverse strand, counting down.
GTCTATGTCCAGCTTTGGCCTGATAATAATGAATCAACGGTGCGTAAAAACTACCTAGGTACCCAAGTCAATAGATAGGTATAGCTCCTAACCGATAGTATTGGTACAATTTGTATCTACCTACAAATTGTAGGTGGTAATTACCCTCAATAATCTAGTACCCCAACGAGCTTTTGATTTTCTATACTCAGATCTACCCCCGATAAATCATTTATAATTTGAAATTTCAAAGGGTGCAACCCTTTGAATAATGACTAATAATTCTAAGGTTGTAGGTACCAGTGAGTGATAGAAAAGTTGAAAATTAATTTATAGCTTGGTAGGTAGGTACCTACTTAGGGGAGGGGCATGCTATGATGAATGAGATGAGGGATGAAGAAAAGAAACGCGAACGAACTGGTGCATATAATGTTGCCGCTCATTTATATATCAGGGAAATAATAAATGGGTCAGTCCCAGTCCTCCGATATATGGTGATCCAACAATCAAAGTAATCAAACTGAGCCGCTAGCCGCCCCGCTTTACACTGCTTGGGCCATTGCTCCAAGGCTTGGGTGGACGGATGCTTGGAGAAATACTTAGAGAATTTATGAATTCTTTAGGGAGGAATAAATCGAATAAAACTCGGATATTCTGTGGTTTTTTTTTGGCGAGGTCTGTGGTTTAGTTTGTTGACAACATGTTGGCGACGAGCTTGACACACTTGGGGCCCGTTCCACTTGATGAAAATTTTGCCAAGAACGCACAAAACGATTACATTCGTTCAATAGTGTTCCACTTGGCTATAAACTGATAAAAACAATATTTTTGAAAATTTTGTTCACAGGTGTCTGGAACGAAATCTGTCAAACAAACTTGTCAAACCAAACCAAACCAAACACGCAAACACTGTAAATAATCATGTGGTATGTGGAAATTACTCGAGAAATTGTGGATGGATTGGAAAGAAACAGAAAGCAAGAAAGGACTGTAGAATAATATAATGAGATAACTAATTCTAGATAACAATAGCTCAATCTGAGCCTCAAGTTCAGACACTCTTGTCGACTACTGTGCGTGCGTGGACTCTATCATCAAGAAGCTATTGCCAATTATGTTATGTAGCAACTAAATTACCTCTTCAGGATATTTAGAGGGCATTTAAATATAAAATTCTATTTCAGTTAGGCTAAGTACATGTTTTTGCATATTATACTGTGTATATAATAAAATATCTGGTAACGGAATATACCTACTCTTTGTAATTTATTATTGTCTATAATCAGTGCGTGTTGCGAGTGATAACTTGGAGAAGAACCACGATCACCGACATAGTTCTCAGAATCAGCAAGTTGAAGTGGCAATGAGCAGGTCATATAGCTCGCAGAACTGACACCCGCTGGGGAATAAAGGTTCTCCAGTGGCGACCACAAACCAGACGATGCGGTAGAGGAAGGCCCACCAGTCGATGGATTAATGACATTATTAACGTTACATGAGGCTTAAGACTGCTCATCATGGCATTTTAGGGGAAAGGCTTATGTCTATAAGTGGACTTCTATAGGCTGATGATGAGTATGATGATACAATATCAGGTGGACTGGAAGAGATTGATTTGTGTCACTACATTTTTATAAAATAAATAATTACAAATAAAATCATTATCACCAGCCTGTATACATTATTCACTGCTGGACGAGGCGTCCTCCATTAATCACCATGCTAGGCAGGCAGATTAGTGGCTGTATTAAAATGGGGGATGTTGTATACACAAATGGATACTGCTGCCCATTCCCTGCTGTAATCCCTTAGATGGCTATTACATCATCACAGGAGAAGATGGAGGGGTCTATTCTTAGGCCAGACATACCACAGCATTTAAATGAAATAATATTGTTTAAACCAAAAAATTATAACAAAGAATCTTAGATCAGTCTTTACTTCTAAGAACTATCATAAATTGTAATTAAACACTGCTCAATTTAAAGATTTATAAGAGGTGAAATCAGACTTCATGTTCTACAAAATTATCCCAAAATGGTATTCATAAGGATTGATCCAATAGCTTTTGGAGATTTCTCTATGGCCAATCTTTTTCTATGTAGCTGATGTGGTGGCTGCAGCACCTGAATGCAAAGAGTCACTGAAAAGATAAATTTAACAACTTACAATTAAACAAGACATGTACATGTACCTATGTCTTATTATGTTTGTTAACATTTGGCTTCTAATCAGTATGTCCATTCATCATCACCATCATGAAACCTATCGAAGTCCACTGCTGGACCTATGTTCTATGTATGCGTCCCACATGGAGTGCCACAACCAACAGTCTTGTACCAACTCCATGCACCATTTTCCTGCAACCTTTATAATATCTTTGGTTCATTGAGAGGGGGGGAAGGCCCTTCCTCTTCTGCGTTGGGTTTGTGGTTGCCACTCGAGAACTTAATTCCCCAACGGTTGTCAGTTACTTGGTGGTAAGTCCAATTGTAAACATAGTATGCAGGTGTAGGTTGTATATAAAATATTATTTATACATACTATCATCAGTCAGTAGACATCCACTTTTGGATGATGCCTCCCTCATAGCGTGCAATGGGGGGGATTTGCACGCTTGGCAGGCGGATTGGTGATCATAGTTAGTTAGGTGTTTATTACTCAGGTGAATGCTGCTGCCCTGGCGTAATCCGTTAGTCGCCTTTTACGACATTCACAGGAGGTGTTCGAGGAGCCCTATTCATAGGCCGTTTTAACTTATTCCTAGACTGGTAAATATTTCATTTTCACCGTTTTAAAATGTTAATTCTACAGCAAATTACGAAACAAATAACTTCAGAATGTCAAACATTACGCAAATGTCAAAAAACGATAATTTTTACCCATTGGAATAGCTGGGTAAAAATTGGCATAATTCGGTGGCGTTATTAGCGTTTTTAATCTGTCTGAAAGGACGGTGAAAACAGTTACAAACGATCATAGTGAGCACTTTCAAATCGAATGGAACTTCATTTGTGATCAAAAATAACGAAAATAACGTAAATATCACCCAAATGGAACGCACTCTTGGAGGAATAAAACAAAAGTTTGACAGCATTTAGAAAAAAAAACAAATTGACAGCTCTCTTACAAATACAAAACCGTTTTTGTCGATTTTTAAAAACAATGTGGGGCTGCGTGATTTATTTAGCTATTTTCCTAACAAATCAATGAAAATGTTCGCGGAAAAGTTGATGAAAAAATAAAGATATGATCTATTAGTAGCTGTGAAAATAGGCGTTCAGTTCGGTGTACATAACGTGCATATGATTCCACCATGACGTCTCCCGATGTTTCTTTGATAGAAAAGCTCAGAAAAGAGAATATTGATCAGTTTTTCACATTAGTGCGCATGCATTTATCCTTTGTTGTTGATATAAATACTGACGAGTAAGTACAAAAGGCTTCGACAATAGTGATTTTTAGCAAAGTTGTGAACACAGCTGACAACTGTTTTTACTATGTTTGTTTGTTCATTTTTTATTTATTTTTAGTGTTGATAGCTCAACAGACAAACCAAAGCAATTTCGATGGAATTTCCACAAGAAAGCGAAGAGTTCCACTTCTAATTCTAGTCAAAATAATGCTACCATTACAAAGATAAATGCGGAGATGAACTCCATAACTGAAGAAGGAATATTGAGGCTGAATGAACTGATAGACTTCTTGTCTGAACCTGACAGTGAGTATTGTATAACAGGTACAACATCAAAGAGTCTGGCAGGTTGAACTAGAATCATTTATACATTTTTAAAATCAGTAGAACAAAGTAACAGGCCAGACAAAAAAAAAAAAAATTTTAAATTAGGAAGCAGTGTTTAGTTGGTCATACACAAAAAATATAATTTCAGACACACCACAAAAATTAACTATTTCCGTGGAATTTCCACAGTGCGCCGTGCACCCTTTCAAGCCACTCAAGTGATACTATGTATATTTACTAATGAATATATATTTTAAAATGATGCGTACATTTTGGCACTAACTGCTCATCACTGCACTTGCCTGTCGCTGCCGATTGCTGCTGTCTCTGTGTAAATTGAGTCTAGAGCTGCATTTCATCTGTAATCCTGAATACGTACACTATAGTATATGCCTTTATTACTTGCAAATGGACACTTTGTCTAGGTACAAATTAATCTATCTTCCTTCTTAATTTCAGATGTTACCCAAGAAGGTATCTTCCGTCGAACCGGCTCACTCAGCCGACAGCAGGAGTTACGTCAACTACTCTTCACGGGCTCTACCCTGGGGCTTGAAGAGAGCAAGTTTACGGTGCACGACTGTGCGTCTGTTTTAAAAGGGTTTCTAGCAGAGTTACCGCAGCCGCTTTTGATGGATCAGTATTATCAGACTTATTATACTTTAGCTAGTAAGTATTGGCTGTTAAAACTGTACTACCTGCTACTAAATACAGCCTGTTACATCTTTAGAAGTTTTTAGTTTTTTTGGTCTAATGTTAATGTTGAGGAATTCCCTTTTCCGCATTCCAACTCTATGGATGGTCCATTATACGTGAGACTAACTGGCTAGACAGTTAGCCAGCCTAACTCCGTCCCGAAGCCCAGAGGCTTCCTGGGGTCTTTGCAGGCTTTGTGGAGTAACCTTGGGTTTTTAATCTATTATCTGCCCAATTATTTTCTTCTAGGCTTGGTTGCGTTGGAACAGGAGTAATTTTAGTTTATAAGACAATTCATAATGATCCTTGTGATTTCAATGAACGTAATTCTTTTAATTTGATTTGATTACTGATTAAGATCAAGTGGACGGAAAAACTATAGCCGGACTATAGTGAACCATAACATCAATATTATCAGTAATTTCAGTAATTTGGTGCCCACTTTTCTCAATTTTGACATCAGATTTATGTTTTTTGATCACACGGCGCAGAAAGACTTACGCGTCGTCCCTTCGCTACTCAACCATAGCTTCACTCAGGGGATCAGTGGCTTGCTTTGCTCGCCACTTGCCCCCTTCGATCATCCCACTCTCGTGAGTTCGTTTCGCTGCTGGAGGCCCAGCACAAGCTTCTGGCTCCACTTGGATTTTATAAATCCAAGAATGTCTTTTAAATCAAAGAAAGCTGAAGCTGAAGTTTTCAAGTGGCGACCACAAACCGGACGACGCGGTAGAGGAAGGCCCTCCACTCGACCGACCATAGACATTATAAACGTCGCAGGAAGTCGGTGGATGGAGGCGACTCAAGACAGTTCATCGAGGCATTCTAACAGGGAGGCCTAATGTCCAGCAGTGTACTTCTATAGGCTGATGATGATGATAATGATGAATCAAATAAACTTTTTTGAATTCCCATTTTTCGCTAACCCCTAAACTAGAAAATCGGAATACTTATAGAAAAACACCAATGTCTTTTTTAAACTCAAACTTGAGGATTCAGCTTCATTAGTACCTACTTTAGATTATGTTCATCCTATGCTGGCCATTATGAGACTCTGGAACACAAACTGAAGGATTTAGCACCTAGCCTAAATTTCCTTTAAAAAAAAAATTGCAAGCCGAAGCTTCTGGAAATGGCTGCACTAATTTCCGCAACATAGCTAAAGAACCATCTCGCATAAACCATCTTTCATTAAAAAAACCGCATTGAAATCAGAGCACCCGTTCCATGCATGTTCATAAGCTGTTTGGTCTGTGGCCTCATCCCACATACCAAACAGAGCCACAGACCAAACAGACAAGTAAACACACTGTGGCTTCATACTTATAACATACCCCATTTTAGGCAGTGGCTATTAATAATCCTACACAACATCTAGTTACTAGTTTGTTAGTAGAAGTACTACCACCGCACCTATTTCTGCCGCCAAGCAGTAGTTCTCGCATTGCTGTTTCGGTTTGAAGGGTACGGGTGCCGGTGAAATTACAGGCATATGAGACTTTTCATCTTTATGCCTCAGGGTTGGCAGCGCGCGTGTGATGCCACTGGTGTTGCAGGCGTCTATAGGCTACGGTAACTGCTTTCCGTCAGGTGGGCTGTATGCTTGTTTACTTGCCAAGTACCTAGTATAAAAAATAAATAAAAAATCTCTTATAAATAAACTAAACTAATTTAATAGTCATCATTTTATAACTGTATTGTTTTCCCTGTCAGTGGAGCTATGGTCTAATACCATCTCTGTCGTGAAGTGGACTGGTGGCGCAGTTGGTTAGCACATCCTCTTATCTAAAGGAGAGTTGCGTGTTTGTTTCCTCTCCCGGTCGGTTGGAATGTTAAAACATTGAATATTATAAAAATTATCTTAATTTTTTTTCAGATCAATACCCACCAAATGCAGAATCATCAGAGACCAAGCTCCTCACAGCGCTACAACTGCTACTTCTTCTCCTGACGCCATCTCACAGGAGCTTCCTACAGAGATTGCTGTGCTTGCTCCGATTGGTCGCTGATAATGAAGCCGCCAATAGGATGTCTCCTGATGCCCTGGCTACTATGTTTACGCCACACTTGTTGTGCCCTAGGAAGGTGAGAGAATGTCCAAATTTTAAAATACCCAGAACACCCGGAACAATTATCTGCAGATCGTACAAATATTTGTTCCGAGGCGGGAATCGAACCTGCAACCTCCTGCGTCTCAGTCGAACCTTCGCCCACCGCGCCACAGAGGTCGTCAGAATCAAAGAAACGAATGGTTGTTTAGGTACCGGTACCGAAATATACCGTTTTGCGTTGTTATACCTTATCAACTTTTCGGTACCGCAATTTATTTAGGTTTCAAAATATTCAGGTAACCGGAATTTATAGAGTCTATTCAGTCCCTGGCCAAAAGCCTTCAAAATAAGAGGCCATTTAGTTGCAATATGATAGAAAGTTGCAATAGTGCTAGAAAAAGCAACATAGTTACATAGGGGTACGTAGGTATCACGGATTTATACTTGCTACGATCCCGATATACCTTTTGCAGGGCTATTCTAAAACGTCGGAAACGTTTCCGATCGGATTCGTTAGTTTTTCATTTCGTGTGTAAGTAACTTTAGTTACTTACCACATCGAAATGAAAGACTAACAAATCCAGGCTGCAAGTACGTAGGACTCGACAGCCCTCTTGATCTCATCACATCCTAATACATATACAATAAAAGTCATATGTTCCAGTTATCACCTGAAACGTTCCACGCGGATTCGATCGCCCTCTCGCCCGTCATTAGCTTCATGATCCGTCAGTCGGGGCGCGTATTTGCGGCGCCTGCGCAGCTCGCCACCGACGCAGCCGCCTACCTGACGGCGCGCGAGAGGAGACGCGTGCTGTCGCCCACCGGTGACCTCAACGAGAGCATCACCGACAAGTGAGTGTAACTGCGTCACTGATGAGTGAGTATACAGTATCACTGAATGCTTGAGTGCTCACGAGAAGTACTGACATGCAAAGGGACAGTTCAAAAACTATAGCCTGGCTATAGTGTACCACAATATCATAACATTTTCAGTAAGGTCCATCTCAAGGACCTTTTTCAAGGTCAAGGTTTTTTTTTTTTTTTACATTATGAATTATTTTTATTATTTTTAGCAGTGGACTTCCACAAGCTGATGACCACTATTATTGTTATTTTATTTTTGTGTTTTTTATGTACTTACCTAAATTTCAAATACGATTGTAAAATTGTTCCTGAATAAATGAAATGAAATGTACTCATAATACAAGCTTACAAATGGTGGACACTTGTTTTCAATCAAATTCTGACAATAGATTTTAAAAGCAATTGGTCCATTAAGTAAACAGTTCAAAACGGCGGCCACTTTTTTCAAAGCGCTTCTCACTCGACCATCGTTCCACTCAGGGCGGCAGTGGCTTGCTTCGCTCGCCACTTCAACACTTCGATCTCAAAATCTCGGAATTTCAAATAAACGTCAACGCCGTAATATTTTTAAGTATTTAAATCCAATAACCATTCTTATATATAACCATTCTTATATATTTTTGTTATAAATGTTTTACTTATGTAGGTACTTAAATGTAATATTGACCAGGTTAATGTTGTCAACTTGTCTGTACTTTGGGCTATTTCGTCACCGACCAACATAAATCGAATGTGATAGCGTGTATAGTAATGATTATTTCAATCCATTCCAGAACAGCAGCGAACACAGTATACACGTTCGTGGACCGTCCGCGCACGCAGGCCGAGAACGAGTCCAATCCCACCGACACTGCGCTTGCGCAGCTCTACGCACACATACAGGCGTTGCCCGACTCGCAGCAGAAGAGACGACTCATTAAACATTTCAACCGGCAGAATGGATATGGTAGGATTGTTATCATCAGCCTATCAGCCATCGAGGGAGGGGGAGGGGGGGGGGGGGGGGCTGGGAGACACAGGGCAACCGTAAAGATAGCCAGTTGAAATTTTCCTATTTTATGTGTTGCTGTGGCATGAACCCAATGCAAATAATAAAAATGCAAAAAACCATATCTCTGTCAGGATTTCTCCTACCAAGGAATAAAACTGATAGCGCTTTCTAATCTACTAGTGGCGACATCTAGTCTTGAGTTGAGTAAACTCCGGAACCACATGTTTGTTTGAATGAATGAATGAATGAATGAATGATTTATTTATTTGCTTAGAATGTAGGTACAGTACAAGACAGTTTATTTTGCATTCACTACTGTCGTTGGCTGTAACTTTGTTTTTATTTTCAGGTACACCAATACAAATCCAGAGGACAGGTAAAGTAGCCGGCTCAAGAAGTTTCGGCGATTCGATCAAACGGCACATTTTCAACAAGGGACTGCTCAACAAAACTCCTAAGAAGGGCTCCGGATCCAACATCAATGTTATAGACGAGGTACGAACTAAATATCCACCCTATGCTCATTGAAATAAAGTCTATTTGCGCTTCAGCTAATTGTGTGATGTCTAATCTTCAAGCATGTCTAACATCATAGAGTTTGTGCGGAAAGAGAATGAGCGTGGCGAGAAACGGAACTAGCGTTACTATTGATTACTAGTTGCGCCCTGCGATTTCACCCGCGTGAATAATGATGAAAATTGATGATGATGATGAAAAGTAGCCTATGTGTTAATCCAGGGCGTAAACTATCTCCATTCCAAATTTCACTCAAATCCATTCAGTAGTTTTTACGTGAAAGAGTAACAAACATCCATCCATACTCACAAACTTTCGCGTTTATAATATTAGTAGGATTTGTAATGACAACCAATCTAAGATTTTATTTGATTATTTGCTGTCTTTATTAGGATCTTGCAAGTCGAACTATAATGACGAGAGAGTATTGCTAATAATACAAAAGCACTTGCAACAATCACTTGGAAATAAAGAGTGGTGACCCTGAACTGGACGACACAGTTTAGGATGGCGCTCCATGCGATCGATCGACTACATTGTAACGGTTGGGGAGACGGTGGATGAGGGCGGTTCAAGACCGTCGGAAATTCCTTTTTTAAAGCACCCCTAGACCACAAAGCCGTCGTGGGGTGTCTGGCCTCAGAATAGACCCCTCTATCTTCATAAAAGCCAACTAAGGGATTACACCAGGGGATGGGCAGCATCATCCACCTGAGTATTCAGCACGAATACTGCGATCACCAATACGCCTGCCAAGCGTGGTGATTATGGTAATTCCCCCCATTGCTATTTATGGGGGAGGCTTCGTCCAGCTTTGAATGCCTGCCACCTGATGATGTATTGAGCACTCAAAGTCAAAGTCAAAAAGAACTTTATTCATTGAAATCACAAGGATCATTTTGAATCTTCTTATAAGCTAAAATTACTCCTGTTCCAACGCGACCAAGCCTAGAAGAATCAGGCAACAAACACGGCTTGGCTTACATAAATGGTCCGTCTTACCACTAGGTGAGAAGCGCCTGTGTGGTGCCTCGTTGCAAGCAGCCACTGCCACGCCTATTCTCTTTCTGCACTGCCTACCTACTATTAACTACTACAGTTCTCATTAAAATAGCATAACTCTGTGTGTCTATCTATCCCTAACATTCTCCTAACGCATGTTTTACAGAAAGCCAAAGGAAAACTCAGATTTACAGACGAAAAAGTCGAAGTCTCTCACAAAAACATAGTCCTTAAAAACTTGGCGAACAAAATAGCCAGTACAGAGTCTTTAAATGACGATTATGCGTCCGATAACAGCAATGACAGCACTATGTCTGATAGTGCGTTAAGCAGATCACGAAAACGTAGCCTGAAATTCGTATCAGAGCCGAATTTAAGTGTCCTAGACTCTGAGGAAACTCCGAAAAACACTAAGAAAGCCACAAGACTGTTCCGATCGAAAATCTTATCCGCAAGTGATCTCAACAATAAGTATAGAAAACGAAACGGACCTATAAGAGGGACGCCTATTTGCGTTTCTTGCTTTGACGACCAAGCTTCTGATGTGTCTCAAGAAAAAAGCCCTAGAAACACGCCAAAGAAATCTGAACCCAAAGACGAGGATGTTAAGATTCATTATCTGACTAGTACGCCAGGAGTTTCAGAGGCGATGGTTTTTGAAGAATGTACTACGCCGTATATGATTACCTTCAGGAGAGCGTCAATGTCACCGATTACTAAGTCTACGCAGAAGTTGTCGAAGGCAATGCAGGTTGGTTGCATGACGCTTTTCATTAACCATTTCTTTTACTTCGTCATTGTTGCATTTTGTGCCTAATTCTCTTAAGTAATTACTTTGAGTGAGGTCTTGAAATAGTCCTTACTTATACGAAGAGAAGAAAAGCCACCAAAGTGAAGAGGTATTTTACAATCTACTCTTTACCGGTAGCCATCAAAGTGAAGAAGTATTTTCCCATCTCCGCTCCACCAGTATCCACCAAAGTGAAGAGGTATTTTACAATCTACTCTTTACTGGTATCCATCAAAGTGAAGAAGTATTTTCCCATGTCCACTCCACCGGTGTCCACCAAAGTGAAGAGGAATTTTCCAATTTACTCTCCACCAGTATCCACGAAAGTGAAGAGGTATTTTACAATCTACTCTTTACTGGTATCCATCAAAGTGAAGAAGTATTTTCCCATCTCCACTCCACCGGTGTCCACCAAAGTGAAGAGGAATTTTCCAATTTACTCTCCACCAGTATCCACCGAAGTGAAGAGGTATTTTACAATCTACTCTTTACCGGTATCCACCAAAGTGAAGAGGTAATTTTCCTTTTCTTCCCCACCGGTATCAATTTAAGTGGAGAGGTTATTTTTTATTCCTCCACCTGTATCCACTAAAGTGAAGAAGTATTTTTCCCATTACATCTCCATCAGTATCCACCAAAGTGAAGAGGTATTTTCCGATCCCAGCAATCTGTCTGCCAAGCGTGGTGATCATGCCAAATCCCCATTGTATTCAGTATTGAGTACTAAGGTGGATGCTGCTGCCCATCCCCTGGTGTAACCCCTTAGTCGGCTTTTACGACACACCACGGCGCAGCATAGCGATGTTAAATTCACTACCCTACCACACTAAAGCAAGACAGCTCCGAATGGTAGTATAATAACTTTTCATTTAAAAAACCGACATCCGCCATTTTTGTTCGACTAAATATCTGGATGAAAAAAAAATGATGAAAAAACCATAGTAGTGAAAGGGTTATGATACTATCTGAATGCAAATGCTTGATTTGTTGCTGAAAATATCAAAATCGCTATATGTATGCCTACAATGTTTGAGGCGTTCCCTCAATTCCTCATGGATTCCATCATCAGAACTGGATTCTGAAAAAAATTGGACCAATCTGGAAGTATATCTATTCAAATAAAAAAAGAATTTTCCAAATCGGTTTATAAACGAATAATTAACGAAATTAATGAGGTAAAAAAAAAACTTACCGAATTCAGAACCTCCTTTTTATGAAGTCGGTAAAATAATAATAATAATAAGTATTCCCTTCCATGCTACTTTCCAGGAATCAATAATGACGCCGCGGTGCCGTAAACCCCTGATTATGACGTCAGACCAGCGCGACAGTTTACCGCCGACCAATAAGACGGCGCGAGAGAGCGAGACGCCCAAATCTGACGTGTTCTCTCTGTCCCCCAAGAACGATAGCGACTTTGTATCGTCGGACGATGAGGAAGTTAGTCGATCTACGTTTTCTGGCGAACGGTAAGCATTGTGCCATCGTTGATACAACTTGTGGTATAGTGTCACTAGGGGGGTAAATAGGTTTTTCACACCACCTGCTCGACAATGTCCAATTACAAAACATGCAACCTCAACGTAAAGTAAGGCATTGTGTCTCTAGGGATATAAAGTTGTATGAAACTCCCTAGGGAATAAAGTGATTTGAATTTGGAACGTCAAATTCGTATGGAGACTCGTGGAAAACTCTTAGTAAAAAAAAATGCCCGTATGGCACTGTAAAGAGGTTTGTTCGAAAATCGAACTGGCCACCATAAACAGTACTCAAAAAAAAAGAAATAAAGTAAAAGAGATATTTGGTGCTGTAATTTTCAGTGAATTTTATTGCAATATTCTAGTAATATATATGTCAATGGCGATATTAGTGTTAATAAAAAATGTCGAGCGATAATGATTCTACTCCAGAGTTTATCAAAACTGACGATACTTATGTTATGGAGCTCAGGCTTTTTATTGTCTCGCAGTAGGTGTGAAAAGTAGAGTATGCTCCTCTGGAATAAAGCCTGTCTTCGTCTTGGGCAGCTTGAACCCCTCGCTTCACTCAGGACTCTATATAACTCCCTCGCTACACTCGGGAGTTAACTTTAGAGTCCCTCGTTACACTCAGGGTTCAATATGCCGCCCGCGACATAAGACACTGCTTTATTCCCTTAGTGCATAATCTACTATTTAATTACTTGCCCGTTGGAGGGTCATCAACAGCCTTTAGGCGTTCACTGCTGGACGAGGCCTCCCCCATTAAATACAATGGGGGGAATTACCATAATCACCACGATTGGCAGGAGGATTGGTGATCGCAGTATTTGTGTTGATTACTCAGGTGGATGCTGCTGCCCAAGCCCACCCCCTGGTGTAATCCCTTAGCCGGCTATTACGACATCCACGGGAGATGGAAGGGTCCATTGTTAGGCCAGACACACCATGTTCCATTTGAAGTGTATACATAACATAACACCCAACAGTCACATACGTAGTCATGATCCCACACTAAGATTCCGTGTCGTTGGTATCAGGAACTACGAGTACCATGGTACCATAACACCCAGACCCGGAACAAATGTTTGCAGATCATACAAACATTTGTCCCGCAGCGGGAATCGAACCCGCAACCTCTAGCATCTCAGCCGGCTACTCGCCCGCTGCGCCACAGAGGTCGTCAATTATTATTGTACGGATCTATGACGAAACATTTATATTTCGTCACTGAACGAAATAGTAATTTTACGAATTATCCTGAAACTGCTAATTTAGGCACTGGTCCCACCGCCGGTGACTAGCGATAAACGAGTAGAACGTAGTAAACTAGGAGCTATAAATAAATAAATAAATAAATAAATAAAATAAATGCTGGACATTTCACACATTATCTAGCCCCAAGCTAAGCAGAGCTTGTGTTATGGATACTAGTTAGCTGATATACTTAATACAATACATTACATAGATATATATTTTTTTCATATTTTTTATTATACATAGAAAAATACCCAGAACACCCTGAACAATTATTTGCAGATCGTACAAATATTTGTTCCGAGGCGGGAATCGAGCCCGCAACCTCCTGCGTCGCAGACCAACCTTCACCTGCTGCGCCAAAGAGATCGTCAAAAAAAAAATCGCATAAATATAATCTCTCTCTTTTATTTACACGGGAGCGATTATCTTTTGTTCGTTTCTTGGGCGAGAAAACCGCCGATAGCTCATCGCTTACTCGGTGCCTTACGTTCACTGTTAAAATATTTTACAGGTCAAACCATTCAACATCATTCGCGAAGAATCCTTTCGAAGCCCGCTCCACATCAGTTGGTGAAATCAGTCCACTTCGTTCTCAAACAAAACGACTCGCAAGCCAACTCATACAAGATCTCAACACCACACTGTGCGAAGTCACACCAAACCTTACAATCACTCAAGAACCTCAGAAATCGCTGACGGAACCCTTCAGAGAGTATTTACTGAGCAGGTCGGTACTGACCGCAACGCCTATCGATCTATCGATACTAAATAAATCGAGCGAAGACGAAAATTTGACCGATTCTCTCATGTATTGTCTAAACGGTAATATTCCTAACGATTTAACTCTATCGATAAGCAATCTCGCTGTCGATAGATCACCGCTGAGAAACATAGTGAATGTCGATAAGAATATAATCGATAAAAGTCCGAATAGGAAGAGATGTGCCAGCACTAGCGTCGACGGTAGTTCCACTAGTGATGTGAAAAAGATAATGGTAGAAAAAAAAGAGTTCGCGATACGTGAGACTGAGTTATAGTAAGTTTTTTTTATTCTACTTTCTGGATGATATTGAATTATTTATTGTATACCAGAAAGTAGCGTTAAATGTGTACATTTTCACTATTATTCCTATTATTAAAAGTCTTATGATTACCAAGTGCCTAGTAATAGTTAAGTTCGTAATAATGCTTTAAAATACGATTACATTGTGTCCTTACGATTTGTAAGTAGTTTTATTACTGATTTAGTACCTAAAGTATACTATTAAAATAATGATGACCACCGTATATTGTCTCTTATTATTTTATAATAACCTGCGCCTTCTATTATTCAGTTTTTTTTACCTACCCGTGACAATTAAAAAAAAATATCAATTCTCATTAGTCGAATCCACAAAATTCGCAGTTAGTCTAACTCACGGTTGGTACAGTTCGCGATTTGTCCAATTGGGCGGTTGGTCCTCTCCGTTTGTCCAATTCGCGAATGGACCATCCGTGAGTAAACGTCACAAAGACATTGCAGTTACGAATTTAGTCGCACTAATGTGGAAAGGGAACATGCGCATGTAGGCATTTACAGCTTATATTACCTGCAAAAATATTTGATGCCATTATCTACCACAAAACATTTGTTCGCTTATGGCCAACTTAGCAAACCGACCACTAAAATTTTCTGTACGAGATTAGCAATTGGTCCCTTTCGTATATAGTCAACTTCGCAAACCATCCACTTCTCAAAAGGTCCGCGTATCAATTGGTCCACTTCTCAAACGGTCCCCTATTCCTTGTGTCCAGCAAACTACACTTTGAATTCGGAAAAGTATTTTAATATTAAATTATGTTTCAAACTTAAACAAAAAAAACAGTGTAGGTAAAACAAAAATATTTTATTTGCTTCAAACTAATCAGTATTTTCTTAAAGAATACAACAAATTATACTTAGTGGCTTTTTTTTAATTTTCCTCAGAAAGTTTATTGGAGTTACTTCATTTCGTAACAGTATCTTCAAATACTTTTTATATGTCCTATCAAAATCAACATCACACTTCCTTTTTTTTCTCAATAACTGATTGTCATTTTTTGTATATAATTTTCGACTTTGGTATTTTGCTTCCTTCATCAGATTTTGAATAAACAAAAATATGGCTTGGGCGGCATCCTAACGTTGAAACGACGGTGCCACCCTTCCAGAGCGTTGTTCGTTCTGTTTTTTTGATGACTGCAAAACAGAATCTGTGGAGTAATTTTCAACATCCATTGCTTATCGACGTAGTACTTTAAATTATCAAAACCATTTTCCTCTGATCTCTATAGTAAAATGACGAAAGAGGTAATGATGTTCGACTTAAAAGAAAATGTTGCAATCTTTATTTTTGACCGAACGCTAAGAGGACCGATTGCGAAGATGACTAGTTGCTAAGTTCACCGATCAAGAAGTTGGCTGATTGCGAAGTTCACCGATTACGAAGTCGTGAAAAATAGTGGACGGTTTGCTAAGTTGGCCATTAGCGAACAAATGCCACAAACATCACAAAATTATTTAGCATTGTTAAAAAATTTAGGTATTTCACACAAATTATTTTTTTATAGAAATTTACTTTGTCGTTATTATTTAATCAAGTACTATGAAGTATATAATGATGATTCCGAGGATTACGAACAATGACATGTAGCAAAAGAACTGGCAACACAACCGATAGATGAAGTTCATGCAGCGGTCACCACAGGAACCCCTACAACTGAAAAAAAAAACTTTATTAGGTATGTCCCTTTACTTAAAAAACCGAGACGTGGCGTGTCCGGCCTTAGAATAGACCCCTCTATCTCCTCCCGTTGATGTCGTAAAAGCCGACTAAGGGATTACACCACGGGATGGGCAGCAGCATCCGCTTGAGAACTCAACACGAATATTGCGACCACCAATCCACCTGCCAAGCGTGGTGATTATGGCATTTCCCCCTTTGTATTTTATGGGGAAGGCCTCGTCCAGCAGTGGATGCCCTAGTTGTTGATGCAAATACTTTTTCCAAAATCTCAAAGAACATCGCTAAATCTAGCAAAAATGATCAGTCTCCAAGACTTTCTGAAATAGAATCGCTTCAGGGAAATATTCAGAGAAACAACATTTGGAACTTAATCCATGTTACATGGTAAAGTCTTGAACCGCCTCCATCCACCGACTTCCTGCGACATTTAAAACTGCCTTACTAAAGACCGTCGTGGCATTATATGGGGTAACTAAAGTTTCGACGAAAATTGTTTCTAAAATTTTAATGTCGTATACAATATCTCCCTTATTTTCATTTTATAGCAAATTAATAATTTCATAAATGCGCAATGCATTTCATAATTGTTACGCTTCTAAAATAATAAATTAGTAAATAGGTACTACGGATTATATTTTTTTAAATGATGTGGCAAAAAGTAATTTCCGGGCCGGATTCCGGAAATAATTGTTTATGAAGTAAAATTTTGACGAAACTATTTTCATTTTTATTTTTAATGAACTTTTGCGAAATCATATCGGACGAAATACTTTATGAAACAGCTTTATGCGAAAGAAGTTACCGTTCAACAGTAACGTATTTCGTTTGCACCACTGGCGTCGCTCGTTTAATTTTGTTTTTTTCTCAACTTGATGTTCTCTCTCGTTATTTTCATTGATGAAGATCTTTCTTTGCGTTGCTTGAAGTCTCAGAAGCTGTAGCAACTCGATTTCCCGATTACGCATCGCCCTTATTTCCTGTTGATATGTTGTATTTTTAGGATCATCAGTCTAACATGGTCTGCTGGTGGTGGAATACTCCGAAAGTACGGAACATGACAGAGCACCACCTCGAGAATCATCTGATAACCAGCTGTGGTCAGCAGGTTTACCCAGACGTTTACATGACACTGAACGCAACTGAATTGAGTAAATTGGGAACCTATTTGATAATTCTCAAGTTTCTCGCAAATTCCCTTCATTTGACAGTTGTTTATTTATTTATCAAACAAACTGATTACAAAAGAGTGACAGTCACATATTTGAGCCTAAAATTAATGTCAAAATGCGCCACCTCAATATTCTTGAAGCCATGGAAGAATCGACATGGTTGAAGCAGACGCTAGGTTTAGGTACTTCAAGTCATAACAAGCACCTCATCATCATCATCATCATACGCTGGTGGACGTCCGCTGCTAGACATAAACTTCCCCATAGAATGCTACGACTAACAGTCTCGAGTCGCCTCCATCCACCGATTCCTGAGAACTTTAACCTTTATTCTCTAACGGTGGTCCGTTTTCCAGTTATTATGCCAAGCACCATCAACTGTGGCCTTATCTAAATGGGCGATACCCCGCGCATTTTTTAGATATTCTAGGCGTGACTGGAATTGGTTTTAGATGGATATCCCTGTTGAAACGATTTACAATTTCCCGCAAATACTTACCTGTTCCCATATCTTCTCACTCTTATAATGATTTTTCAGTCGTTTTAATGCCTTTCGCTGCTTGTACCTTTGGCACAGCGTTGTCTTTTTGACGGGCTCATTGTAAACACAAAAAAAATCAGGACTATTTGCGGTTGTATAACCACTCTTTTGGAAGCGTTTGAATGTAATGGGGATGGTTAAATGACGCGGTTCTTCGAGGTAGACTTGGGGTCTGTAAAATTTAGAACGCTTTAGAATTTAGAACTACTTACCTAATTACTACCTACTTTGAAAATTAACTTTTGTGAAACGAAACGGCGTGATTTGTGTTTGCTAAATGAATAATTTCTTCATTCTTTTTTTTTCTTTATCAGCCTGTTTACGTCCACTGCTGGAAGAATCCTCACCCATTAAATAATCACCATGCTTGGCAGTCGGATTGGTGATCGCAGTATTGGTTTTAAGTACTCGGAGGGATGCTGCTGCCCATCCCCTAATGTAATCATTAATACCTAAGTCGGCTTTTACGACATCCACTGGAGGGGTCTATTCTTAGGTCGGACATACCACGGCACACCGGGTTTTTGACATTGATGTAGTTAAGTACCTACTTATATATAACTACGTTTTTGACAAATAAAGATTTGCGAAATGAAATTTTTAGAATACATTTTCGGCGTATCGTTGAGTTACCCAATGAATCATTTCACCCATGTTGTTCTTGCAGTATCGGTCTCAACACAAGGCTCTTTACGGGTCACCTAAGCCTTGTCTTACCAACTAGTGACCTGACGAATGAATCAATTATTAGAGTGGATTCATTCCAACCTTCTATACCTCGGTGGGGTATACAAATGCACCATTCTCAAATAATATTATGTAACGTTGCCACAAAACAAAATATAAGTTGGTACTTTCTTAATACACTCATTACATCTCCTCCGCACTAGACAAGAGCACGGTCTGCCTGGTACCGAATATGAGGTTTTACGTAACATTTGGATTCATGATCTTGGTTTTTGAGGATTTTTAATCGACAATTTGTTAAATTATCCAAATCGTTGTGAGGTCGTCCATCGTATTTTTGTGTTTTGTTGTGACAGAAATGTCTTCTTGACGTCTTCTGACAGAAAATGAAATAGGCAGTTCATTTTAGCAAAGGATATTTGTATGAATAAAACCTTTTTTCGACCTTATTTTTGACGACCTCTGTAGCGTGGCGGGTGAGTAGCCGGCAGAGATTCAAGAGGTTGTGGGGTTCGATTCCTGCTGCGAGACCAGCGGTGCAAGTACCTAGGACTCGATTTGATAAATTTGACATTAAAATACGACCAAACGGGACTACCTCTACATAATCCTGTTTTGTCGAATTGAAATTCGCCTATTCAAGTTTCATAAGATTTTTTCCCCGTTTGCTACTGTAAATGGGGGGCGGGTCTGGGTGCTATGGTACCATGGTACTTGTAGTTCCTGTTGATACCCACGACAGGGAATCCGAGTGTAGGACACATTGCTTCTAAAACGTAATATACCTGTAGGTACCTAGGTATAAACAGACCAGTCATATTCCATGTTTAGGTACCTACCTATATACAATTTAATTAAAAGAAGAATGTTTGTATGCTGGAGGTATGGACGCAAATTTCGGTGGACAGTATTGTGTCCGATTTCATTTGCAGGGATGCTGTGAGCTCGGGGCATTGTTACTGCCGAGTGCTAAAATATAGATGTGGTATCTAAATAAGGCAAGATTATTTTTTTACGAAGTGAAATAATTGTTTCTTACGCTATCAGATAAAATATTTACGAAATTTTAAAAACATAATAGAACTTGTACAAGATTTTATAAAATTGGTGCTCAGAACCGCGGGTTAATTAACTTGAACCTACACCACCGTGTTCCGGAACAAAATTCGAATAGTTCTTATTTAGAAAAAAAACAGCATCCCTAATTTAAACATTACTACGGGCGCTCGCACTTTTAAATGGTTTTATGCTAGAGTTCCAGCATGTTGACATATTTAACGATAATTTAAGTTCTATTTATGTGTTCCTTAGAGTGTATTTAAGTTTTATATAATAAGTCTTGTTTTTTTTGTAATATGTGTTAGTTAAGGCAGTTTGCGCTTTGGTCAAACCTGTAAGCAAACTGTTTAATTTCATCAAATAATTAAATAAAATAATTGTGGCCAAATTACAAAAGCTATCATAAAACAGATCATATGTACAAGAATGGTGTTGCATTTATGTATTGGTTTACGCTGCTGTTCGTAGGTACCAACCAGCCACATCCAAAAGCGTCACAAACATCTTAGTTCGCCTGATTTCATTTTATGTCTACGCCAACTGTACCAACGCCATCGCTACGTAGGTATTTATGCAATTCTCGGAGCTGAAGGAATGTTCCGGTATCAAATCGAAGGAACACCTAGTTCCACTGAGCAATTTGTATTCCAATTTTACAGCTTGATGAATTTCAGTGCGGAGATTGTAACTTCTGTTTACTTTAGTTGCAATCAACAGTTTTTATTTATTTTATACTTTATTGAACGAGCGAAGCGAGTTCTCTGAGTCAACTTGGAAGAATCGGCGTTTGTATGTATGTATGTATGTTTGTCCTATGAAAACTTCCCAACCGTTTATCCGATCTTTATGAAATTTAATATGGTGGTAGATAGTATTGGTATAATTTGTAGGTAAGGTTATGAGCTTTATCGGTTGGGGGGTTGATGAGATATTGGGGTTCAAGAGGGGGTAAAAAAAATAAAAGTGAGACAGTCGGATCAAGTGGGGTGTCTAATGAAAGCGATTTGGCTGGACATTTCAAAACTTCTTAATTAGTATTTAGACTTGGTAGTTTCTGAGATATTAGAAAAAACCTAAAACGAAAAAATCAAAAATTCTAGGGTATCCAGCAATCCCAAAATGCTGAAATTTGGTATGCTTGTAGCTTTTGTGTCACAACTATAGGGAAAAGTCTGAAATGGAAGAAATTAGAAACCTGGGCTATAAAAAAACTATAACCAATATAGCATCAATTGTTGACCCCCCTATTCCTAGGAATTTGAATGACATTGGAGTTCTATGATTTTCGTCAAAAGGACGTTATCAATTAATTCGTCAAGTACTTTATATACTTACAGGTATGTAGTATTTACGCCCCATTGCTTAGTCCTATTCAAAGGTTATTTCGATGATGTGTAGGAAATTACCTGGAGATTAAATTTTTTTCTCAGTAAGTATATGTTTTTAGACATCGGTTAGAAGGGTAAAGAAAGTAAAATATGCAAAAAATATCTCGAAGATTCTTCAAGTTCTCCGGTAATGCTGAAATTTATTATTTTAGTATATTTTGTTCTACGGAGAGAAGTCGAACATTGAGGATTTTTTCTTTGTAATATCCATTTTTAGCGTAGAAAACGTAAATCTTTAAAAATTAGGTAGCAAAACTACAACTAGATGGCACTGCTTATTTAAAAAATTTTTGCTTTACAAAATCTATCTCATGTTAGAGAAATTGACTCGGTAGTTTTAGATTTCTGATGGATCATCCATACATACATACTTACATAGCCATTAAATACAAAACCCTTCATTTAATTTCATTTATTTCGCAAACAATGTCAAATTGTGTCGGAAAATCTAGTAAGCTACTTACATTAAAATTACATATAAAATTACATTCAATACAATACAAAACGTTAAAATTAATAGCAACAAGGTCAATACTTTAATGTCAATACTTATAGGCAAAAATCAATGTCATTTCTTATAGATAAAAATTAATGCCTTTCTTCCCCTCTTAAGTAGTCGGGCTGATAAAGGTGTTATCGCGAGTTCTCAGTTCGGGGCGAACCACTAGTTGTACAAAGCAAGATTAAATGTGCAAACAGGTGGGCTTTCTAAGAGCATTTTCTACCAGTCAACCTCGAAGGTAGTAAGCATGGTTGGTGTACCAGCCTGACGCAGATTGAAGGTGTAAGGTACTATAGTCAGTTGCCTAGATAATTAACGCCTACCAAGAACTTATACCTAAGCCATGTACCCCATATAAACGCCTTGGTTATTTATTTAGACGCATAATTGTAGACTAATTATTATTGCCGGGCTACTTTAGTGCGGAAGGCTGTAGATAAAACATCATCATCATCATCAGCCGAAAGAAGTCCACGTCTGCACATAGGCCTTAGCCAAAGAACGACGAAGCAAAGTAAAACTGTACTCCAGGTACGTCAAAATAAAATATTTCATAATCCGTAACCACAAGGATCGTTTTCGAACGTCAAGCTTATGTCAAGTCCCAAGTTGACGACCTCTGTGGCGCGGCGGACGAATAGCCAGCTGATGCAAGAGGTTGCGTGTTCGATTCTCGCTGCGGGACAAATGTTTGTATGATCTGCAAAAAATTGTTCCGGGTCTGGGTGTTACGGTACTCGTAGTTACTCACTATACAGGGAATTCTAGTGTGGGATCAGGACTACGTATGTGACTGTTGGGTGTTATGTTATGATTAAGTAAATTCGGTGGCGAAAAAAAAAAAATCGAAATCGGCGTTCAATTTTAGTTTAGACTAAATGCACCCTAGTACAATTGTATTGACATCGTGAACCTTTCGTGAACAATCAATTGACACAATTTGTTGTCTAAATATCAATGTGCTTGTGTCACAATACGCTCATGTTATTTAATTGTTTGTATGCTTTATTAGGTTACCATACCTTCAACACACTATAGGTAGGCATAAGGCAATGCAGGTACGCCAGGTACAATATACAGCTAGGTAGATAGTTAGAAAATACTTTATTGCAAACCCATAAACATTTACAATTCAACAAATAAAAAAAAAGTGATACCTACCTATGATAAAAAATGGGCGGCCTTATCGCTAAGTAACGATTTCTACCAGCCAACTATGTGTTATATAAAAAACCTGTCACCTTTGATCCAAGATAGCGGCTTGCGCTTGCGCCCCCCGATTTCGGGGGCCAACCCTTACAAAATTGTCCCGTTACTACAGCACCTTTTGTTAGGGCAAAATAACCTACAAACTAGATACTAGGTACACTAACTTAGCAATTACTTTATTACATAACTGAAATTGAAACTTTTTCCCATTAAAAACTACTTATGTAACAATGATTTAATTAAATTAATGAAATTGAAACACGATAACGTTTGAAATAAAAACCCACCTAGGAAACAACTCGGCTTGTTTATGTGATAAACGACCTCTATTGTAGCGTTTATGATAAGAATATTATAATTACGCTCCTATATACTTCAAAGCAGGATCTATGAGTAGTTTTGTATACTTACAAGTAGTTGTATACGTAGAATTTGTTTAAATATATAATATGGGGTGTTCACGTTCGTTCCGAGAGTGTATTACGAGTTTTGCATTAGTAAAATCCGTTTAATTCAGGCACTGTACAGTGTACACCCCCATATCACACAAAAATACAAATAAAAACAAAATTAATTAAGATAAAATCAAAATAAAATAAGACACACCTACTGCGCCAGGGTCATTTCTTATTTCCGTTCTGATGGACGGAAATCCAGTGCTTGTACATAGGATTGGCCAGATAGTCAGACACAGCCCTCAGGATGGTGTTGTTGGAGCGACTTAGTCGATCCCAGAAAGCCGCGATCCTTGTCCTTATTATAGCGAAGAAATCAGGAACTCTCGCCTCAGAGAACATGCTCGACGCACTGCAGTACCTCGGCAACCTCATAAGAGCCCGGTAAACATTGTTGTACTGGACCCTTATGATGTTGATCGATTTTCTTGTGTATTTGGACAGGTTTTTTTTGTGTGGTTGACAGGTTGCACATTGTAACTATCGATTTGCAAGTCGTGAGCACTCAACGTGACTTGATAAAACCTGATTTATCCGCGACTTAACTATCTACCCTCCCCTTCGGCTCGGGCGGATAAACGCCTCTGATTAAATGGCTTGTTTAATGCACTCGTTGTACAATGTACTATTTATATTGGGGTTGAAATCATCATGAGAAACAGTGAACAAGTCAAACACGGACGTAGAAGACAAAAAGTTGTACAAACTTACACTACATTTTATGGACGATTGAATGTTAGTTATTACCTACGTTCTACTTGGATATTCAGGTGAGCTAATTTGACTGTCAAACTCTTCAGGCTTTCTCAATATGAGATCACACCGACCGTAATAGCTTCGCCAATTTAATTCCATCCTAAAACCTGGAAGAGAAAACTATCAGCGATAAAGCCTCTATATTGCCTTTTTAGTAAAAAATTGCAGTATGTAAAATAGAAGAGAAATAGCAAGAAATAATGCCACTGACTCTTACAGAGTACTTATAACGGGATTTGCTCTTAAGTTACTCCTTGAATTTTCGCAGACTGTACTACTTCAAGAGCAAGTTCGTCACAGGATCTATTAGTAATTCGAAAACTGCCTAAAAATTAAAGGGATCTATTAGTAACTACTCTTAAATATTTACCCTCTTACTCATAATAAATTTTTGAACCTTTGATAGCTAAAATAGCTTGTTTTGAAGTATGACAAATTACATCAGAGAGAACAAAACAAAAGCTATATTATCAAATATGGACCTTAGATCATAGATCATAACGTAATGTACCTTCCAGCTTCTTGATAACTCAAAAACCACAGCACCCTGTAATTTTATAGTAATAATCGCTCAATACATTATCATATGCAGTAGATACTTAGGTGCCTATCATAAAATTATTTATTGAAACGAAGAGAAGCCGACGCCACTATATTATCAGACGCCAGTGCGCGCGATGCAAACATCTAAATTTGATAGGCTATAAAAAATACAGTAATCTAATTATTTTTTTGTCAAATGAGTTGCTAAGCGTTTTGAAATTGTTAAGTGTCATAATGTGCTATAATAAGTTTTCGATGTGTTTGAGAGTTTACGGAGCGAGAAAGCTGTTTGGTTTAAAAAACTCACATTTGAACCAAGCAAGAAGCTTCTCTGTTCATGGATTCGGTTTAAATGTAAGTTTTATAGACAGATTTAATTTTTATTAAACATTATCTTGCTTACTGCTAGGTGCTGTTTTTAAGCGATGGGTTTCGTCTGGTCCGTGTCAAATTGCTCCCTCAATTTCGCTTCTATCATGATCGTCTGTGATGATAGCACAAAACCAGAAAATGTGAATGTGTTGCGTGAAGAGGACTCTGTAAAGTAGGCTACCATACTACCATTAGACCAATTGAATTGAATTGAATTATTCGGTGAAATTAAGCAACACATTTTACACGCATTCACGATTTTTTTCCATAACCCGAGGAGGAAATTTAAAAAAATTCGGTTTGCCTGTTTTAGTAAGAGATTTATTTAAAAAACAAATTGGAAGATTCATCTCTGTGGATGTCGTAAAAGTCAACTTACATATTACATATATCTACCTGCCAAGCATGGTGATTATGGCAAATCCTCCCATTGCATTCGATGGGGAAGGCTTCGTCCAGCAGTGGACGCTTGTCTAAAGGTTATTGAAGAAGAAAACAAAGATTATTTCCAAGTTTAAATCCATGTACATTATATTTCGTGAGGTGCTCTCGTAGGCGTCCGAATAAAAACATTTCCTAAGTATAAAATAATATAACACCCATAACAGACTCATACCTACATAATCCTGATCCCACACTAGGATTCCCTGTGTCCTAGGTACCAAGAACTGCGGGTACCATGGTACCATAACACCCAGATCCGGAACATTTGCAGATCATGCAAACATTTGTTCCGCAGTAGGAATCGAACCCATAGAGATCATGTGATAATTATTCAGGAATAAAGTTTATTATTTCAAATTCTTAAACACGTTTTATCTTATCAACAGCTGGTTCCATAAAATGTTTAGGACTTTGACGTGAGCCATTGACCTTCCAAAGTTTATCTATTACTTAACTCGAAGTTCACAATAGCTTTGATAAGATAACCCATTCAGTAGGAAAATAACATAACTTAGATACTTAATGGCGATATGTTAAAATTTTGGAGTCACTGCGGTACAAACTCACTCAGTAGGTATCTAACGGTAAAGGTTACAAACTTGATGATAATATCAAAAAAAAATATATTGATTTTTATTGATAATAAATCAAAAACAGAAACACGATTGGTGAAACTTTTCTCGATAGATTTATTTTTTGAAATCGGTTCTCATAAAACCCTTTTTACGTGATACTTATGAGACACCTAACTTGTTAGTAACATAACATAACACCCAACAGTCACATATGTAGTCCTGATCCCACACTAGAATTCCCTGTGTCGTGGTTATGGTGTTAGGTGTATTGGGTCCTGAAATTAATTGGTGAAAATGGGAATGATTCACATTATACCTACATACCAAAAATATACATCTCTGTTCAAACAGGAGGATAATATTATAATAAACTCTTAATGTAATCTACAAAGTCCTTATTAATGAAAACAAACAGCTCTATAAGCGTTCATTAACTTATCACAATGTGCACAGTGTCAGTCGCGTGAGTAGTGTTACACTTTTGCTAAAATAAAAATAATAAATGTATAAATAAAACAAAAATCTAAAGAGTATCCAGATATATGAAAGTTGCTAAAAATAGTACTTTATCGGAAAATGAAATAATAAGAATTGTATCCATTCCTACTCTGGCAGTTGTTTGTGATGGATGGCATCTAAGTACATACCA
Organism: Epirrita christyi; assembly: GCA_951392215.1. Taxonomy (NCBI): domain Eukaryota; kingdom Metazoa; phylum Arthropoda; class Insecta; order Lepidoptera; family Geometridae; genus Epirrita; species Epirrita christyi. The sequence goes on along the minus strand of OX595843.1, from coordinate 13,015,889 downwards.
TTAACTAATTTCAACTTGAAATATACCGAAAAGTTATATTGTTTTTTGGGTTCCGTCTCCAAAAGGTACCAACGGAACCATTTGTTTTATTCTAAACAGTACAAATAATAACCTTAAACTGGTCTTCTGAGTTCTGATATTATGTTGCGTTTGGGTGCTCATGTTATCAAAAGTGTCAATGGAAGGAGATTTTATACTGTCGTTGGGTGTGACAAGTTGGTCAGTCCAAAAGTGTCTCAAGAGGTAAGTTTCATGTCGCTTTTTGTCTCTTTTTCTACTTCTACGTGTAGGTAAACTGGTGCCCGTTGCAGTATATTTTTTATAAACATTGGTAGCGATTCTGTTCTGTATTACCTAAATTTAAAGTGTGCTTAAATTATAGCGAGCCCTTTTTAGTAGACTTAAATAAAACGCGACAATCTAAGCGCTGTTTAAATTTAAAGAATGTCTCACAGAATCGCTATTTATGGTAGCTATAGGTATCTGTGCAACATTCTTTGTCGAAAACGGCTTCAGAATAAAGTTTTATTTTTACGAAATTGATTGTCTTGACCATAATATTCTTAGATACCTACTTATCATGCTAAATAAAAAGGTCTTGCGTACCTATTTGTTTTGAATCAGTCTCAATACCTCAGCCCAATATTTTTATACCCTTCGGCTAGAAAAGCGCCGAAGGCCTCGATTTTGAATAACTAAGTAACACCCACGCAACTTTATTATCACAAGACGATATCCAAAAATAACCGTCATCGTATCGTAAAAATTGCTTTGACACCTAAATGGGTAAAAATAACACGTTATTTTTCTTTAATATCTGTGTAATCTTATATAATGTTACACCCGTGTTACACCTCATATACACTAATGGTATTAATAAGTTTGCGTTTTGGAGTCGTATTGTTTCGTATTAACTCTTTTTTTAAGGTAAGTAGACATCAAGATTGGGGTAAGAATTATTTATCAGAGACTGGCTTTCATACCCAGAAAAAGGGCTGAACTGTGTCATACAAGGCATATTAGGGAACACCCTGTATAATGCGCTTAGTAACTAGGTAACTCTATCAGCACTTATCATTTATGACCACATGAAAATGAAACTCACATTTAGCGACAATTTTTTTGTCTTCCTCTTACCTACTTAGAGGAAAAATGTCGAGCTAGATAGAAGCCGTTAAATAAAATTTATATAACGTCTCTCTATCATCAATTGTGTTGATAATATTCTGAATGAACAAACGATGATTATAGGCGAATGAACTGCTATTAGAAACTTCTATTGCAGCTGTTAAGAGTCTACAGTTCAGTTTTTATTACAAGTGACCAAGGGTTTCAATCGGGTTTGTTGTACAGCTATCAAAAGAATTACCGTATATATGGGGTATTTTATCGACATTTTAGGTTTTTTGTCTGGCTAACAGCTGAAATCCTGAACAAATAAAAAATTTACTAATCGTACCTATGTTAAATCTCTTGCTAACTGAAAAATGGGGTTGCACAAACGACAGACAAGTAGGTACATAAATGTAAACTGATTAGAACCCCTGATTAGCTCCATATATCTTTGATTAGTGGACATTGAGCTATGATTAGTTAACATAATGTTTATTTATGGTTTATTCATCAGCAACCCAATTAGATTTGACGACTCTAGTTAATCCGAGATTTGAACACGCTTTCAGAAACTGGCTGGTAGTTTCGTAATGTGTTAATTTTTGTTATTTAAGTGAATGACGAAACTAGCATTTACCCCATCTGAAAGCGGTAAACCCAGCCCATAACAAATGCAATACATTAATAAGGTATTTGTACGTGGCACAGCGCCCGTCACCCTGAGACGTAAAGATGAAAAGTCTCATGTGCCAGTAATTTCAGCGGCACCTTCAAAACAGCACACAGTAATGCGAAGAACTACTGCTTGGCGGCAGAAATAGGTATGGTGTTAGTTCTTCCCTGGACGGACTCTATTAGGTACAAACGAGCTCTACTACAGCTCTGTAGTGCTCTATCTGATCAAAACAATGCTTCAAGTTAAGTGCGAGTATTTTGCAATACGCAGTAGATTAGCACTACCTACTTATCTTGGTCTACTGATTAGTTTTCATTATCACATGCAGCGGTGGTTTGCATTTGCAAGTGTAAAATGTTCATTAAATAATAACAAAGCAGAGTTCTTGGCTTGGTTCTTCTCAGGCTTGGTCGCGAAGAATAGTAAACAAGTCACCTAGTGTAAAAGACGATTCAAAATCATCGTTTTTGGGGTTCTGTACCCAAAGAGTGCCAAACGGGACCCTGTTATAGGTACTAAGTCTATTCTCTCCGCCCGTCTGTCTATCTGTATGTCTGTCCAGGTTCTGGTTCTGTCACAGAGGTAGGTTTATCTTGGCAACCATAAGAGGTGCCAGTTGACATTTTCACAGATTATTATGTTATTTAGGCAAGAATCCTATGCAAATATTATAAATGTCAAAACCAAATCCCAAGGAGTACAAAAGTTCTCAAACCAAGCAATAAAACCGATAGCGCGTTCTAATCTACTAGTGGCGCCATCTAGTCTTGAGTTGAGTAAACTTCCGAACCCTAGCCTAAACGTGGTTTAAGAGCAGACGTATGTCTGGCTTATTTAATTCTTAAAGAATTTGAAAGCAACCAGCTCTACCAAAATAGAATGAAGCTATTAATTCGAAGATAGGTACCTACCTAATTAGTATAGGAAGAGGATTCTACTTTGCTTTCGATAACCTCCACAGCCCTCAGCTTCAAAGTTCACGACATCTTGTGTCGTGATTGATATAAATAAGCGATAACCGCTACAAAACAAAACTCAAATAAAACTGTCGTGCAAAACAAGGCAGACTAGGTACTTAGACACCCTGTATATTGTCACTGCTAATCATGTTATTGATATCGTTATAGCGTAAACACTCGTAATAGATACTTGTATAAGTAATACAGAGATGTGCTATGCATATTGGTTCATAAACCTATATCTATTGGATCTAACGAGCTGTCATAGTGCAGCGACTGCGGTCATGGTACAAGGTCCAATTGTATCAATTACACTCGACTGACTGTATGCGTTGTTGAACAAGGAAATAACAGATAAATTTGAATAAGAATACGCATTTAGCTACCTTAAAATACTTGCTATTAGATATATTTACATTAACAGTTGCTAACCTAATAAGGACCTATAGCTATTCGAGTTATCTCAAGCTTGTGGTGGGTATTTTAATGGCAAGATTATTTCTTCAGACAAAGAATCTTTATTATGGTCTTCGCTAATTTCCACCACTACTTCTACATGGAATACTTGGTCTAGGTACTCTCAGCTCGGTAAAATGATCCCAAATTCATCATCATCATCATCAGCCTAGTAGAAGTCCACTTCTGGGCATGCCTCTCCTCTAAAATGCTACGACGAACGGTCTTGAATCGTCTCCAGTCAACGACTTCCTGCTACTTTTGTAATGTCTTTAGTCTATCGAGAGACCTTCCATTTCGTCGTCCGGTTTGTGGTCACTACTTGTGAACCTTTATTCCCAACGGTTATCAGTTCTGCGAGCTATATGACTGCTCATTGCCACTTCAACTTGCTAATTCCGAGAGCTGTTGTGTTCCTGCTCTTCTACGGACTCATTCCGGATTCTATTACTTAATGAAATTTCTAGCATAGCTCATAGCCCGCTGCGAGAGTTTGAGTGTCGCAGTGCCGTATATAACATGACTGTATGTATGTATGTAAGAGAAACAAAAAGAGCAATATTAATAATATCATGTAAATGTAATTTCTTGATAATTCTATGAATATTTTGTAACATTTTCAAAGCCAAAAGTTCTACGAAGGCTCAAGTTTCTATCAACATTTTTGCTTCATTAAATTGAAGGGCATAATGAATGAAGTGTCACAACGAATTCGACGCCACTTGCCTATCAACAGACCGAGGAGACAAAATGGCTGAACCTGGCAAAATTACATTATCGTACACGAAAATAACAGGAAGTAAATAAAAATATTTACAGAGGAATTCGTTGGTGAAATTCTCATAATGCTGAGAGATTTTGTTACGTTTTTTGACGTCAGACGTGACGAAGACCTGATTTTGCCACTTAATGTTGTCCTTTTGATCATTGATGTTTGGTAACTTTTTGATAAGTTAAGGCACGATAATGATCCTAAAATCCAAACAACCGAAAATAAAAAATAAAATATCCAAAAAAGGCTTTGCTTAAAAGTTGAAAATCGCATGTCATATTTGACGATGAAACTGGTTTGCACTTCGGACTGCATTCATATTGAGGGTTTTTTGAATTAATCAATGTGAGGGTATTTTGAACTAATCGAAATATACAAATCAAAGATAAAAAATATGCAGTTAGAACTTTAAAATACAAGTATAGCTATTTAATTCGTAAAAAAATTGTGTTGCCGTTCAAAATTTAAGAGCATTTGAATGCGAAAGCTTTATTAGGGTGGTCATTTGTATGATATTAATTTGCAAAACCAGGCTTTTTTTTTTAAATTCTGTTCGGTTACAACTATTTATTAGTATATTGTTCCACCTGCACCTACCTATTTTTTGCATCTCATTATTAAATCTCGTCACATTGCACCGGGCGTTCAAAATAATACTTTTGAGATCAGTCCTCGCCCTAAAACTGTTTTCTTAACTTACCCTTTGAGAAGATTTTACAGTTTTAAGGCGAAGACTGGACTTAAAACTGTTTTCTTAACATACCCTTTAAGAAGATTTTAAATTAGGTTACACAAGTATTTTATATTTTTAATCCTATGTCGATTGCAAACACTATACTTAAAGCGATTTATTACTAGTTATGTTGTTTCTTTGTTACTATCGGATAGAACTATGACTAGGTAGATTTTAGATTGCATTTGCATTTATTAGTGGCAATATACATCCTAGAATGGAAATGGAATAACAAGTACCTAATAGGCACGTGACCACGTGACATTAATTTATTGCTTTTATTACCTACTTGTACTTGTATCGCAGTCGCATCGTATCAAGTGGTTGCATGATACGATACTACATAAGTAGTATCGTATTTATATTTCCTCATCATCATCATCATCAGCAGCCTTTAGACGTCCACTGCTGAACAAGGCCTGCCCCACAAAATACAATGGGGGGAATTGCCATAATCACCACGCTTGCCAGGCGGATTGGTGATCGCAGTATTCATGTTGGTACTCAGGCGGATGCTGCTGCCCATCCCCTGGTGTTATCCCTTAATCTGTTCTTACGACATCCATGGGAGGAAATGGACGGGTCTATTCTTAGGTTGCGGCCACACTACGGCATGGTATTTGTGACCTGTAAATATTTCAGTTTCTATTTTAATATTTTTTTTTCTATATCGCTGTAAATTCCTATTAAGGTTGCAATTAGAACAATTTAAATAAATGAGCTACAAGATCATTAGAAAATGAAATAATAATTCATGGCAAAGTACAAGTTTGGTTATGCAAAATAAAGATTTCTGTATTTGTGTTTGTATTTAATTGTGAAGGAACCAGTTTGTTGAGAGGATTCGAAAGGGGCTTCTTTTATGCACATATCACCTGGTTTTGATCGAGTTTTTGGTTTGGAGCCAGGATAATGTCTGTTTTCTTACAATGTTTTCCTTTAACGTTGGTCACGTTATATGACAGGTTACGTGTGACAGCCTCCTGTAGCGCAGTAGGAGTAGCTGACTGAGACATGAGAGAGGTGCAAGTTTGATTCCCGCTGCGGGTTTGATTCATATTTATTCTGGGTCTGGGTGTTGGGTACCATGGTACTCTTAGTTCCTGATTCCTACAACAGCGGAACACGTGGTGTGGAATTAGGCTGGTTATATATGTCTGTTTATGTGATTGTTTGGTGTTAAGTTTGGTAGAGCTACTAAGTGATTATTTACAACAATAAGATAAACTTGGCATTTCATCATACCTACCTGTTTTCTTTCATATCAATAACAATTCCAAGAAGAGAAGCAATTTCCTAATAGCTATAAAAATACCAGTTTTTCTCACAAACAATATTTAGGCCTAGTAGTTCACTCCAATATTTGTAAAAGGTAAATAGCTTCGACCTTTCGGTATAAAAGCTACACCTGTGTAGAATCGATCAATTTTTTTCGCTTTTACTATTATTAAGCTAGGTTTACACCGAATTTAGGTTCTATGTTATCAAGGTCCAACCTAAATCGTTTAGGTGTAACATGATTTTTAGACTGCTTCGCAAATATGAAATAAACTACATAACATCCAATAGTCACATACGTAGTCATGATCCCTCACTAGGATTCCCTCTGTCGTGGGTATCAGGAACTACGCGTACTATGGTACTATAACACTTAGACCTGGAACAAATATTTGCAGATCATTCAAGCATTTGTCCCGCAGCGGGAATCGAACCCGCTGCAAACGAACTGATACAAAGAGTTTCAGTTATCATCATCAGCCAAAAGACATCTGTTGCTAGACCTACAGAAGTCCACTGCTGGACATAAGCCTCCCCCTTAGAATGCCATGTCGAACGGTCTTGAGCCGCCTCCATCCACCAACTTCCTGTGACGTTTATAATTTCCATCGAGTGCAGGGCCTTCCTCTACCGCGTCCTCCGGTTTGTAGTCGCCACTCGAGAACCTTTATTCCCCAACGGTTATCAGTTCTTCGATCAGCTAGACGTAAGCCTACCTGACGAATGCTACGATAAACGGTGTTGAGTCGCCTCCAAAGATTTAAACGTAGGTCAGTTTACAACTTACAAGCAACCTCTTCCTCTTCACCTACTACGAAAAATTTATGCAAATCGATGTTGTTACATTTTTTAATGAAAACGCCGGAGGTTAATGCAATTGATTTATGTACTAAAAGTAACGAACCATACCTTTTTCTCCCCAGGGCATAAACGTGGACAAACGCAATTTAGCAAGCACAGAACGCAAAACGCAAAAGAAAACATTCACAGACAGATCTCAACTCAAATATGCGAGAAGACTTGTGGTGAAGCTTGGCAGCGCCGTCATCACGAGAGAAGACGGAAATGGACTGGCTTTGGGAAGATTGGCTTCTATTATTGAACAGGTAAGGTCTTAATTTGCCTCGACAGTTCTCAACTTAAGTAACCTAACATACAGTTATCACTAAAGAAGACGGTAACCTACTGACCTTGGAAGGATTAGCTTCTATTAATGGGCTAGTAGGGTCTACGATTCCAAAGCAAAACGCTGAAAAAGATTGCGGGAAGGCACATTGCACTCAACAAGAGGGAGACGGCGCAGCAGCTTTAGAAATTCTAGAACAGGTAAGCTCTAGCTTGGTTAAGTTTGCTTAGCCAAAGCTTTAGTAGGCTGCAAAGACCTGGAGTATTGCATGTCTTGTATCAAAACGACTGGTATTTCACCTAAACTGAGACACGAAAGACACTGTTGGCTTGCATTCTAAGGGGTTCCCCCCTCAACTAACAATACAAGAAGCAAATATTCACGTACGTATTCCTACTCCTACTAATATTATAAACGCGAAAGTTTGTGAGTATGAATGTTTGTTACTCTTTCACGTAAAAACTACTGAATGGATTTGAGTGAAATTTGGAATGGAAATACTTTACGCCCTGGATTAACACATAGGCTACTTTTCATCATCATCATCATCATCAATTTTCATCATTATTGACGCGGGTGAAACCGCGGGGCGCAACTAGTATAAGTATATAGGACCGTGGTGTGTCCGGTTTCAATATATACCCCTCCATCTCTTCCCGTACATGTCCGTGGATTCTTAAGCCGGAGTCACCAATATCCTATATATTCTCTGTCGAGCAACGAGCTTTATTATACAGCCTTAAAGGATTGGACAATGCAGATTCAAGCTATTCCACCAAGATCATTAACGGAAGAGCACTTTGCCCACTGCAGTGTGCTTTGAATTTTAATGACCCGATCTCAATGGAACGATCTAAGTTTCATAGCAATTATTGTTTTGTTTAAATGACTTTGGCCTCAATGCAAAGTTATTGCATAATTAATTTGTGTGATGAACTAGAGTTTTTTCTCATTTCTTGTTTTGTAGAGTTAGCTTTCTAGTTTATTCAATAGATTTGGTAGCAAAATACCTAAATGTTGTTACATTACCATATCAATCAATCACGCTCGAGCTTTGAACGGAAACAAAAGCATTTGACTATAATACACTCGAGAGCAATGAATCCGGGTCACTTAAAGAATGTTAAAAATCTCGGAAACTAAAAATGATAGATTAATGCAATAAATTGTATTTAATAGACAATGTAATACTCCTTAAATGAAGGTAAAAAAAATATGAGTCACCATACATTTTATTAACACAAAATTACATAAAGAAAAAAACTGCTGATCTCTCCTTAAAACAAAAATAGGAAACATGAAATTTTTGAACTTTATTACGATTTTCTTGAATTTTAATACTTCGTATTGCCTCCTCGTGCTTCCATTACTGCGTTTACGCAGAAAAAAAACAACAAAAAAACAGAAATCAAACAATGATAAATGACAGATTACAAACAAAAGCAAAACCAAATGCTGTAATTTCGTAGTTCCATCTTCGAAAGTGGCCCTTTTTCAAATTTGATTTTTTTATGATATAACTTTACAATAACTAAGAAGTTTTAATACCTTCATTTAAGGAGTATTACATTGTCTATTAAATACAATTTATTGCATTAACCTAGCATTTTTAGTTTCCGAGATTTTTAGGATTCTTTAAGTGACCCGGATTCATTGCTCTCGAGTGTACATATACATACATAAACTCTCGCATTTTTCCACGATGGAGTAGACAGAGCCTCAAAGGGCCTCTTTTTACCGTGGGTTGCACAATCGCAGGAATATGGACATGACAAGTGGTGAGTTCATCGCCGCCATTGCTTTCCACGACCAACTCGGCTAACGCTTTCTTCCAGTAATAACAAACTCTTAAATAAGCCAGCAGCCGGGGTCAATCTTATATCAACGAAAATTGCCCAAGTCGAGTGCCAAGAAAATCTTATAGATTGTGTATATGAGAACGGGTTATAAAAATTAAGAGCGCATCGCAGTTGACTGTAAATTGCTATTTGATCCTCCTCCTTAGACGGTACCTCATTGTAGATGATTGTAGCTCCTTCTTAGCATCTTGTGTATTATTGATAAACATTTGGACTATACTAGCCTGTAATTTCAGCTCAATCAGAGCACGGGAACTCTGCCGAAATAAAATGTATTATTACGTTACTGCATCGACATCAATGAAGTTTGATAAAACCAATCAATTTGTTATAAATTTTAATAAGATTAATTGAACTGATAACTACAACAAATAAGTTTTGATCCAGTAGCACTTCACTTAAAGAAATTGGAAAAACAATCTGTACAACTTCTAGTTCCGAGATATTATTGAGAGAACAAAAGTTCTATCAGAACTCTGACAAAGTTCTCGGTTTGAAATTTAATATCAAAACAAAAACTTGGGAGGGAGATATAAGCCAAACAAAATCAAAGACAAGGAAAAGTTTGGAATGGAAAGGAATCAAAGGTTTTTCGGCAAGCTTATTCAGAATCAAATATTCGCCTGAATATTATAATGAAAGAGTGGCGGGTGAGCAAGAGTCGTGGTTTGTACTGTGGTTTGAGGTAAAGCAATTTAGGAAAGTAATAATGCTTGTGGATTGCGTATAACTTTTTTACTACATTTCATATTACATACTACCTTTTCTTTGAGTCAAAATTTTTCGAGCTACAGTTACTACTGCGACTTTGATGACATACCTAAAGAAGTCATACGAACATTTTTTCAGCCCCCGTATTCTGTATCTCGCGAATTTGAAACAGGCGTAAATTGTGCGATCATTGCTGTCAAACGTCGCATTTCTCATACAAAAGTTACTGTTACAAGGCATACCCCCTTTAGCGATAAAATGAACATAAAGACACCCTGAATACAGTATCAATCTATTTTCCAGGTAGCAGAATGTCATCACGAAGGTCGAGAGTGCATCATGGTGACCAGCGGCGCCGTCGCGTTTGGAAGACAGAAGTTGACACAGGAACTGCTCATGTCTCTGTCAATGCGAGAGACCTTATCACCAAGCGACCATACACGTGAGGTGATTATCTTCTTGACTGACTATGTTTCGGTTCAGCGAGGAGGGTTAATGAGTTCAGCATCTGTATGTAAGAACCTTCAGAATTTGAAAACTACTGAACCGATTTTGACAGATTAGGAGTCAATCGATTCGTCTTTACCATAAGGTGGAACTTGGTTATGTTAAAAAATTTACGGTTGTCACTGTAATTAAAAGGAGAACGATTAACGCGGATTGGTGATCGCAGTCTTGAGTACTCAGGTTGATGGTGCTGCCCATCAACTGGTGTAATCCCTTACTCGCTTTTTACGACAGCCAAAGGAAGAGAGGTACAGGTCTATCTTTAAGACACACTATACACACTATGGCAAAAAAAAAGAGAGAAGAATAATAAAAGCAAAAGAACATAAAATGAGCCAAAAAAACGGCCAGCCTACTGTTAACCATTGAGAAGTTCCATGGTCCACCTTTCACCGTCTAACGCTGCTATCGAGTTCAAACATTGTCATGTTATAAAAGGACGCATTAATAGCATAAGCTAATTTTTTTATTTATGAAAGGTTACGTCTCTGACCCCGATCAGGACTCATTGGATCCAGATCAGTCTCTTAGGCTCTTCTGGCAGTGTATAAAGAAACAATTTATAACAGCAGTTCCCTGGCGATGTTTTCTATCACCAATTTTTACACTTGGTTCATCGCAAAACACCAGTTTAGTAAAATAGGTAACAAAGATAAATATCAGTAAAAAAACAAAAATAGCAATTCGTTGGACAGAAACTATTCGATTCCAGACTCGATTGTCCAATTACTAAAGAAAACACAATGTAATTTTTGTTATGCTAACAATGTGATGTTATTCAGGACGCAGGCAGCATCCTGGACCCTCGGGCAGCCGCTGCCGTTGGCCAGTCGGAGCTCATGGCGATGTACGACGCAATGTTCTCGCAGTACAATGTTAAAATAGCACAGGTGAGCTTTGTTGAACAGTTTAAATAGCACTGGGCAGGTCCGTATCCAGGGCACGTGCATGGGGGATTTGGCTAGGAGTGCTGTGATGTTACACGGACGCAAGTAGCATAATAGTCCGGCAGGTAGCCGCTGCCTTCGGCCAGTCGGAAGTCGCAGTACAACTTTTAAAAAAACAGGCGAGTCGTGCAAATAGCACTAGGCAGGCCCGTATCCAGGACATGAACTTGGGGGCTTTCGCTGATAGAGTTGTAGTGTTAATTAGGCTGAACTTGTTTTAGAATAAATCATTATTACTTCGTGAAACCTCGTACCAAGAGTCGAGTTGCAATATTATGAATGTGACATAGGCACAGCATCTCGTGTAAAATATAGCACACATCAGTAGGTCCGTACCCAAAACGAATGATTTAAAGAGCGTTATGAGAAATCTGAGTTTCGTGTAACCGATTTCACCAAAGACTCCTAAGTAAGTGGCAACTGGGCATCGCTTTTTATAACTTAGTAATTAATATACCTAGAGGACACCCACTTAGATGCGTATCTAAGCGGTTCTCTAAAGTTAGCCGTCTATCTTACCAATAATTACAAAGGAATCACTGGTATGACCCCTTATATGCATTCGTCTGAGCAAACACATCCTCAGCCCGGATGAACTAAAATGAGTTACCCTTAGAAAACCCTACAATTCCTAACAGCTTAGCGGTGAACTGTGAACTCACCCCTCCAGGGCCGATATTTAACATGTGGCAATCATAGGCCTACATGGCCGTAGTAACAGCCACAAAATGCCAATAAAAAATACCCCTTATGTCCTGGCTACGGCTCTGTGTTAAAAGTAAACGTTTGTGTTTTCGTCACGTATGTAGTAGACTTGTTTTCAAACAGCAACACTAAAACACTGCAGAACTTGATAATTAACTAGTTAATTCAGGAGCTTCCGCGAAGCATATCGAGTCCATTCACCACACTTGATCGTTCACCATCGGTCACAAGATCGTCTTTAGCACCACCATACCCAATTAGTCACTACCATTAACAGGATAACCAAGAAAGAACTAGTGAAACGCAATGAACGAGTACATAAATTACTTGTTAGTTTGTAAGTATAGATTTGGCAGTCTTTGAAATATAGGTTCATCATTGGCATTGTACTGCGGCCGTCATCCATGAGACATAAAAGATGAAAAGTCTCATATGTGACCCGTCAAACTGGAACACAGCAATGCTCAAATTATTTCTAGGCGGCTTGAATTAGTTATGGTGGTAGTACTTCCCCAGATGAACTCTTTTACGAATACTCTACTATTAATGCGCTTAGCTTACTGAGCGTTTGCTGTAGTTTAGAAGCCTGAAACGTAATAGGCCAGAAACGTGCCAAAACCCATTGTTGTATCCGAGAGGCTTTGTGTTTCGTAAACTGTGCTTGTCTGGAGTTAGTTACAGTTTAAGAACCGCAAAGAGGACCCTTAGCTAGTTATCAATTCTAGGTCTACCTGGTAATGACTGAATTTAATAGTCAGTAGGTCAGAATAGATAATGATTTTTAAGTTTTAGGTTGAATGTGTGAAATGAAGAGGCCTTATTTCCACCGGCAAAGCGTTTCACAGACGCATAGATTGTATGAATATATAGCATAATATATAATATATATATGTGGCATCAATATAATGTTAAGTGGGGTCAAATAATTCCCTGTCTCATCATAACATAACATAACACCCAACAATCACATACGTAGTCCTGATCCCACACTAAGATGCCCTGTGAAGTGGGTATCAGGAACTACGAGTACCATGGTACCATAAGTTTTCTGATAAATGTGTCATGTTATTTCAGATCGCAATTCACCAACGTAACTTGGACATAACAGACCGGATTTTGTTAATATTATAACAAAGTTCAAAGCATTTAAAACAAAATTTACATGAAAAAAATGTTTAATTTAAACGTACCGCGTTTTTTCAAGCGACGTTAACCAAAAATAATAATTTAATTCTGAAATGCAAATGAAGCATGCTTGCACCGAGGATAACAATGGTAAGATTTTTTAATGAAAAATGTAGATATTTTTATTTTTTTGTGTCACTGAAAAACGGTTTTGGAATATAAAAAGATTAAATGGCTGTAGGCAGGCGCACTGCGAGGCTAGTTTTAATTTATTTTACACTAAAAAATACATTTTCAAAATCTCGCTTGTTTTTGTGAAGGATACCCAGATAAAAATATTTTTTTTGTGATTGTAACTCTGCCTGAGGCATTGTTTCTGATAGAATAAACGCGAAAGTATTTTTGACCTACACAACGCTAGGGCATACGCTGTAATTTTTGAACACAAAATACGCAAAAGTGTGTAAAATATTACACTTAAATAAGTACAAACTAGGTTGTTGTTATAATGGCGGTTTTGACCTGATAACCTGCCTGTTTTGTATCCCAAACATGGGAAATGTGAGCCACCTAAATTAACTGAACATAAGAACCTTGTAATACCACATTGATGCAAATAAAGAATGATTATTATTATTTACAAACTTCTGAGTAAGTATTTTATTCCTATATTTTTTGGAATTAACACTTGTTTCAAAATATTTTTGCTGTTTCTTTTATAATGGAAACTAGGAGAAACCAAGGCTCCAAAGAACATCAATTCCTCATTAACGTTGATAGTTTCTCAAATAAGTTTGTAACCAACACGTTAAGATGTCTTAAGCTTGTTTTATGGCTCCCAGTTTTTCGTTATAAAATATCTCGTAATTAAAGTTAGTGAAGCTTTGTGAGATTAGTTAGTTCCCTAGACTGGAGAACAGGGACAGACTAAGTGAAGTCTATGGGGGGCAAACACTTTAAAGATGTAAAAAGACGACCGTTGATAATTTATATCTCATTCATCTGTTTATTTATTTAATTGTTATCTCAGTATGAAATACCACGAAACAATTATTTAAATCTCTTTTTTTTAGATATATGTGAGCAAATAATGTCAAGCGTTAACGAGCTGTGGAGAAAGATATGTGCAATGAGTTTCACTAAATTTGAATTGAGAAGATCCGTAAAAGAACCAAGGTCATCGATATACCAATCAAAATTAGCAAGTTGAAGTGGCAATGGGCAGGTCGAAGAACTGGCGGTCATTGCGGAATAAAGGTTATCGAGTGGCGACCACAAACCCGACGACGCAGTTGAGGAAGGCCCTCTCGACGGACTAAAGACATTACAACGACCGTTCGTCGTGGCATTTTAGGCGAGAGGCCTATGCCCAGCAGTGAACTTCTAAAGGCTGATTATGATGATGATAATTAGCCAACGCTGATGGAAATGATGATAATGTTGGCAGACCTAACGCACAAGTGCTAACTAAAGTAAGTGCACTAAAGTAAATTTAATAATTGATAAAATAGATCACAAATCCTTATTTTCGTCTCCAGACTTACTTCACAATAGTGGAGTATTTTAGTTTTACTTGTTTTGTAAAACGGATCCCTTTATAAATTCGATCGAAATAGCGTCGCTACCGCTTCTACTGGGTGCGCCCCTGCTCTATTCGTTTAAATTTAGACGAGGCTTGTTAAATTGTAGTTTTATTGGTATCAAGGAACTTTTTCAGAATAAAATGAGTGTCTATATTTTTTTTGCTGACATTCAAAACCAAATTGTATGTGTTTCAAATACTTTTATTTGATAAACAACTAACATTTGTCCATTATCTGTTTTGAATCTGTTCAAATTAGCCCATTAAATGGTTCCATGTTAAAAAAAACTACGAAAGTTAAATATAATATTCAGTTTTAATATTTACAGGATAATTTAAAATAACGACTTTGGGTGCAGTATTAAGTACTGTAAATTGATCGGAGTTCATGGAGGCACAGATGAACAAAATTAAGTAATAGATACATATCTAGACTGCTAAAATGATAACCCTTTTTTTGTTTGCCGTGTAGTCGGCTAATAGGTACTAATTTTCGTCTGCTACTTTACAAAAGGTAGTGTCATTCCACATGAATAAAATTCTTCAATTTCAACCCGCAAATAAATCTTCAATTGAGTCTCCAGACGGCCGTTTAACCTTATAGATTGACCCTTATGCTTATTGGTATCATACATCAAGCAATTGTCAGCGATTGATCAATCCACTGATCGTGTAATCAGACCGCGCGTCGTGTGTGATCGATTTTATTGACGACCATAAATTATTTCAAGTGGTGGCTTGCTACCTATCACGTATGGAGCGTTACTACGCAAAATGTGTTATAATAATAACAGACAACAGCCACATTGCTCCACGGATAGATTCCCTTGCATCATGGGAATAAGGAATTACTAGTACCTACCATGGTAACACCGAAACCAGGAACAGGTATTTGCATATCATGCTAAATTTTGGTATCAAATCAAGCCAGTTGGAAAAGTCTCAAGAGAAGTCGTTTTTGAGCGAAAATGTTAGAAAAACAAAATTGTTTTTCACTAAATTTGATTTACCTTTCTCTCCAATTCTCACAATAAATTATATTGAATACGAATAATTTTAATAATAAGAAGAATTTATTCTTAAACTGTGTAAAAAGATCATACAGGCTAATGTGGTATCAACACAGTCTACCCAATTCGGACGTACGTAAATGGCAATAATAGTTTTGGGCAAGGTCAGGAGAATTGAAACACGTAGTAAATACACTTAATTTAATTACACTTATTCCACAGCTGTTCCCTCATTCCAATCTCAACGTGAAGTGTCCGACCGCCATTTTCGACCGTTCTCCGATACTCGCCGTCGGTCCCCCGAACCTACCCGATTGGCCACGGCGAGTCGAGCACTTCCCGTTAGTCAACAACCATTATTCGAAAATTAGTGAAAAATATATCGTAACTAGTCAAATACAATTCTACAAATAATAATCAACTCATTATTATTATACTTATAAATTAACAAATAAATAAATAAATTAGGAATCAATAACAATTAAACATAAAATATAATGAAACCCTAACAGCTCGGCCATCCTGTTTAAGCGAGTCCCATCGCTTTTTATGTTAAGGCAGGTTTATACAGTAAACAATACATTGATATCCTTTATTTACAGGATTATACTTAAATCCATATTTACTAAAAATTAAATTTTTCATTATATTTATTGGAGTAAACTTAACATTTTTTTCCTCAACATTTTTTTTTAAAGGTAACATGTATGTATACAAAATTATTAAATTTAAAGATCATTATTCAAATATAGAAAACATTAATTAAATATGGGGCTACATATAATTAAGGATTATTGAAGACAATGATAATTGAAAATTATACTCAGTTAACGGGAGAAAAAAAAATGAGTTTGTGCATAAAGAACCCAATCACCAATCAATTATTATCAATTGTTTTTAATCATTACATCAATTATTATTTTACATGAAATTATGGTTAGTATTTAAACTAAGATTATTTACATATTATTACTGTTATTTAATTTATAATTTTACTGAAATCTAAATTGATCAATTTATATTCGGATTCATGTTTACTCATCATCACTAGGACATTCATTTTCAGATGATTCTGATTCTAAATCTCTATTAAAATTTAACCAGGGTTGAATTTTGTCTATAGCAACGACAGCTTCATATTTTCTGCCATGTTTCCGAGTCAGAGGTGTGTCTTCAACTAAGAACCTGTCATTGGGCAGTAATTTTACAATGCGATAGGGACCTTGATACTTTACGGACAGTTTCTGCGACTTACCATCATGCTGTACCTGTCTCTCCACTCGCACTAAGTCTCCCTCTTTGTATTGTGTCGGAGCCTTCCTGTGCTTATTGTAATTGGCAGCATCTCTTAGCTGTTGTGCTCTTATTTTCTCCCCTGTATCTTGTCTTAATTCCTCCAAATCCTCCACTGGGATCCTATTTAGGGTTTCGTTAATGATTTCACCTAATTTACCCTCTGTTCTACTGGTAACGTTAAACCCAAATAGTAATTCAGATGGGCTCTTGCAAGTAGTTTTATGTTTTGTCGTGTTTATACCGACTTGTACATCAGCAATGTGGTCATCCCAGGACTTGTCATCTCCACCGTGGCTAGAAGCTGACAATGCATCTAAAATTGTTCTGTTGAACCTTTCTACTTGGCCGTTTGCTCTGGGAGTAGCAACGGCGTTTTGAACATGCTTTATGCCGTAGGATTCGACAAAGTCCTGAAATGTTTTGCTAGTGAAGCTCGTGCCCTTGTCAGTAATCAAACGAGTAGGAACCCCAAAATAGCTTACGTATTGCTTCATCACATGTACTGAAGTTACGGACTTTGTGTTCCTTACCGGATTGATACTTATATATTTTGTAAAACCATCCACGATTACCAGTAAGTAGCAATTTCCTCTCTTGCTCTTTACGAACGGTCCTAAGTGGTCTGCGTGTATTGTATGAAAGGGTGAACTTACTTTTTCTATGGGATGTAATTCACCCTCTCGTTTACCACCAGGAGTTTTGTGATGAGCGCATTCTAGGCACGAAGAAACATATTTTTTTATAAACCGGCGCATCTTTTTGAACCAGTAATGTTCTTTAATACGATGTAGAGTCTTTTCAAACCCACAATGTCCAACATCATCGTGATTAATTTTTAGGATTTGCCACCGCACGATCCTCTACACCATACAGAAGGCAATCTACTGCTCGCTTGCCATGGATTTTACATCTATTTAACAAATTAATTTTTGCATAATAATATTGTTCTAAAGACTCACCATATTTTACTTTCTTAGCTAAAATTTCAGTTAAAAGCTCGGCATAATCCTCTCTACAAGGAAAAGATTCGATTAATTTTCTTTTCCATTCCGTCCACGTATGTAATATCGAAGTTAGACCCTGATACCACGTTTTCGCAACGCCAGTTAGTTTAGGCAGGGAGTAGTGAATGATCTCTCTTTCCTCCCAGCCGTAAATCTCGGCACATTCTTCAACCTTGGTTATCCATGTCAAAACAGTCTGATCTTTTACTAAAGGGTCGAACTCCGGTATGACATTTGTGCTAAAAGTGATTTTACGTTTATCCGAGCCTTTAACTTTTTCTAAAATAGTAAGAAACTTATCCATCAAACTGCTGTCCGATTCTTTTCTACTGGATTTCGATCTTCTGACCCTTTTTGGCGGTGGAGAATCATCCCTAGACTCCGAAGATGTTGAATAGCGGCGCCTCCGCTCCTTTGGTCTATCCAATCCTCCTCTCCTGGACTTCGATCTTCTTACTCTTTTCCGTGGTGATGAATCATCTCTCGTTCCTGAAGATGTTGAGTAGCGGCGTCTCCTTCCTCTTGGTAGTGACGCAGAAGTCTCCTGTTCCGACTTTTTCCGATCCTTACATCTTGTCCTTGTCCCTTTGTAAATCTTATCCATACCTGTGTGTACATTCTCTTGCCTCGAGAATCGCACACTCCTTTCAGAATCATTTTCATCCCAATTTTGACCCGTTACCTCGGGTTCACCTTGTTCCGTTGAATGTGTCAGCCCTTCCCCTCGACTGATCACATCTCCAGAATTGATCCACCCTTTACCTCGGGTATCCTTTCCATTAGGCCCGTTACCTCGGGTATCTTTTCCATTAGGCCCGTTACCTCGGGCACGTCCATCGTCATCATCCATCTCAACGCGATCTGAAACTTCCATTTATCAGCTTAATACATGCCATTTATTGGTTCCTGAGTGGCGACCACAAACCTGACGACGCAGTAGAGGAAAACCATGCACTCGATCTACTAAATACATTATAAAAGACGTAGCAATTCAGTGGAAGGAGGCGGCTCAAGTTCGTTCGTTGTGGCATTTTAGGTGGGTGCCCATAAGCAATAGGCTGCTAGATATATCTAGCAGTGGACCTCTACAGGCTGATGATGGTGATGATGACATGCCATTTGAATGTATTACAAAAACAGTAAGTTCAATAAGTAGGAGAAGGTGTTCGATATATCACCTACGCAAACGAAAATAGATAGTCTTGATCCTTTACTTAATATAAAATAAATCAATGTAGGTCTACAACTAATGAGCTGTGGTCAACCCAACCATTAAATGAGACAAAAAAAACACATTTAAATTGGCCTGTACACCAAGTTAAGGTTCTTCAATTACGATTAAAAAAAACATTGAATACCATCATTACCACCTTAATATAAACAGACGTAAGATAAAGTAACCACGTTTGATCTGTATAACTCGTTTCAATTTTCATACTTGAAAAGTATCTAATAACGAATTACGAAACAATACGAAACAACAAAAAAAAAATTTGCCACGTGTTATTTTGAACAAAATAAATAAAATAAGAGGGTGTTACTTACGTTTTTCCGAGCCGTGAGCGTGACAAGAAAATATGAAATTTTCTTTGTTATCCCACTTCTGACCTTTTGGGCAAGGTCAGGAGAATTGAAACACGTAGTAAATACACTTAATTTAATTACACTTATTCCACAGCTGTTCCCTCATTCCAATCTCAACGTGAAGTGTCCGACCGCCATTTTCGACCGTTCTCCGATACTCGCCGTCGGTCCCCCGAACCTACCCGATTGGCCACGGCGAGTTGAGCACTTCCCGTTAGTCAACAACCATTATTCGAAAATTAGTGAAAAATATATCGTAACTAGTCAAATACAATTCTACAAATAATAATCAACTCATTATTATTATACTTATAAATTAACAAATAAATAAATAAATTAGGAATCAATAACAATTAAACATAAAATATAATGAAACCCTAACAATAGGTACTAATTGTTTAGTATTATTGCTGAAACAAATTAAGATCATATTTATAGAAAAGTTAGTCAATAATTATTTGTATTTGTATTTGTATTTATTTATTGCTCACATGTACATACAATATACACTCGAGAGCAATGAATCCGGGTCACTTAAAGAATGTTAAAAATCTCGGAAACTAAAAATGATAGATTAATGCAATAAATTGTATTTAATAGACAATGTAATACTCCTTAAATGAAGGTAAAAAAAATATGAGTCACCATACATTTTACTAACACAAAATTACATAAAGAAAAAAACTGCTGATCTCTCCTTAACACAAAAATAGGAAACATGAAATTTTTGAACTTTATTACGATTTTCTTGAATTTTAATACTTCGTATTGCCTCCTCGTGCTTCCATATAATGAATATAGAGCACTATCAACATGGTTTATGTACCCACATAAATGACAGATTACAAACAAAAGCAAAACCAAATGCTGTAATTTCGTAGTTCCATCTTCGAAAGTGGCCCTTTTTCAAATTTGTTTTTTTTATGATATAACTTTACAATAACTAAGAAGTTTTAATACCTTCATTTAAGGAGTATTACATTGTCTATTAAATACAATTTATTGCATTAACCTAGCATTTTTAGTTTCCGAGATTTTTAGGATTCTTTAAGTGACCCGGATTCATTGCTCTCGAGTGTAGTTAGTAATAGGTCTTATTTTTACTGTTAGTCAGGTAGGTACATGAACCCCGTCAGGGCGCTGCAATTTGGAGTCAAGATCAAGAATAAAAATTACAGGACAATACTTATGTTAGTTATTAAAATACAAGTCAAAACAATTTAAAACAATGTCATAATCACATAAGAGTAGAAATAGGTAGGTTCATCAAATTTAATATCTCGCATGTATACAATACAATAATATGTCAAAACTAAAAGAAGGTAGGCAAGTCAAATCAATATCTATGTCAATTAGTAGCTTGAGTATACGACAAAACCATAAAACAAAATAAAATAGGTTAATGAGTAGGCTAGTCAAAAACAGGTAATAACTAACTAATTTTTACATCAGAACATATAATACACTCGAGAGCAATGAATCCGGGTCACTTAAAGAATGTTAAAAATCTCGGAAACTAAAAATGATAGATTAATGCAATAAATTGTATTTAATAGACAATGTAATACTCCTTAAATTAAGGTAAAAAAAATATGAGTCACCATACATTTTATTAACACAAAATTACATAAAGAAAAAAACTGCTGATCTCTCCTTAAAACAAAAATAGGAAACATGAAATTTTTGAACTTTATTAGGATTTTCTTGAATTTTAATACTTCGTATTGCCTCCTCGTGCTTCCATTACTGCGTTTACGCAGAAAAAAAACAACAAAAAAACAGAAATCAAACAATGATAAATGACAGATTACAAACAAAAGCAAAACCAAATGCTGTAATTTCGTAGTTCCATCTTCGAAAGTGGCCCTTTTTCAAATTTGATTTTTTTATGATATAACTTTACAATAACTAAGAAGTTTTAATACCTTCATTTAAGGAGTATTACATTGTCTATTAAATACAATTTATTGCATTAACCTAGCATTTTTAGTTTCCGAGATTTTTAGGATTCTTTAAGTGACCCGGATTCATTGCTCTCGAGTGTATAAACATCCTATAATTTGTCACTAATAAATTCATCCAGTGAGTAATAACATTTTCTCAAAAGCAAAGATTTTAACTTATTATAGAATAACTGGTCCTTAATTTCCGATTTTAATTCTTCTGGTATTTTATTGAAAATCTTAATGAGCCTAAAATTTGGCATTTTATTACACTAGGTACCTATTTATACGATATAAATAATAACTTTAGCTATCATGCATAATTTCCATTTAGCTGTTTTATCATATATTGGTAGGTGGTTAGGTATTAGAATTGGTAAAAAATGTAATAAGAAAAATTGGTACTACCTATGCCTGTACCAATTAACTTATAGCCTACCTAGGTTGGGTTCATGTTGTTCAGAAGGCACTGTTATCTGCTTTCCTAGTATTTCTCTTATCATCAGTTCTATTAGTCCGCTTCCCAATGCTCCCTTAATCCAATTTAAAGCTCCCTTTAATTATGCTGTCTAACCCTTTAAGCTTATCAGTCCGACCAAGGATTAGTTGGGCATAAATCAAGGCCACCCATTACATGTTACCTACCGATAATTTTGTCAGTTCTCGGCAAATTCAAAGTCGTAAGTTAAGATTTATCTTCAATCCATGTCCCTTTGGAGGGAAAGGGGCAAGAGGGGAGGGAGGAAGATTTACGACATCCCCCAACTGGTTTGAACTTTACGCAATTGTTTACATCCGTGTTGCTGATACGAGGATGTGTAAATTATAATTTTCCTCTTACAGAACTATTTTTGTATATCTTGTGGTTTTGGAGTGCAATATAACTGTAATAAAAACCACAAAAAAATCTTCTTTGGATATTTAATATCACAAGATTGTTAAATTATTTTACAAATATTATACTTTGGTATGCATGTCACGTCATCATAAGTCGGTGGTAGGGCTCGACCTTAGAATAGGATTCCTCGAACGCCTCCCGTGAATGTTGTAAAAGGTGAACAAGGGATTACGCCAGGGGATGGACAGTAGCATCCATCTAAGTACTTATCACCAATACTGCGATCACCAATCCTCCAGCCACGCGTGGTGATTATGACAAAGCCCCCAATTCTATGATGAGGCCTCGTCCAGCAGTGCACTTCTACTGACTGATCAAGAAGAAGCAGGTGTATATATTAATAGCGTAAGTAGGTATACACACCTGTACGAATTACTGATTGATGGTTTAATCTCTTCCTGCTTACCACATCATCATCATCATCAGCCTGTAGAAGCCTGGCTATAGGCCACGACGAACGGTCGTCAGCCTTGTCCATCCATTAACTTCCTGCGACCTTTATAATGTCTTAAGTCCATCGAGAGGGGGCTTCCACGAAGTAATTTGATAACTTTATCTATGAGAATTTATTTAAACCTACTTTTAAAGTTATTACAATATTCATGAATTTTTAGAGTGCATTTTGTAATTTTAGGGCTTACTTATGATTTTAATTTGAATAGATGATTTCTAATTAATTTTGACATATCATTATATTTCAAAATTTGCTTGATAAGGTAGGACATAATTGAAACTTGCATGCTTATAAAGACCTTGCATCCTATGTGCACATTAATAGAACTTAATCATTCCGAATGAAACCCTGACACCCTCGCATCATAATCACATTCGGCCTTATTACAGAACATGGACTAAATCTGAATTTTGTCCAAGCGTACTAGTCTAGGATTAAATATCGACATTAGGCATATGCGACTTTAAATGCGAAAGCAGATGGTTTGTTTTCCGAAATCAATTCTCGCGCTTCTTCGCAAATTTCCAAAGTATCAAACTGACGGATTGTGTCACATCACAATTGAGATGTCCAAATTCTTACCTCTAACAAGCAATCAACTATCAATTTATAGACCATTGCTAAACTAGGGGGCTTCCTGGTTTTAGATAAACCAGAGATAGTCCAGGCGTATGTCATTTTTGGCATATCTAGCTCGAAAGTTGCTTCTGGAAAACAAACCATCTGCTTTTGTATTACAGTCGTATTATGCCCTGGGTCGATATTTAAGCCTAGACTGGTAGTCCTGGTTTAAACCCAGACTAAGGGCATTTTTTATAATAACACCAATTATGTTAATAAAGGTATATATTTCGTAGAAATCGCTACAAAGCGAAAGACCACCTCGTGTATATGAGCATAGTTTGTTAAAGTTTTTATTTGTGAAATTGTTTATTTTTTTATATTATGGTGTGCAAGAAAGTATTTTTAACCGACTTCAAAAAAACGAGGAGGTTCTCAATTCAGTTGTATTTTATTTTTATTTTTGTTTACTCATAATTTCGTCATTTATTAACCGATTTGGAAAAATGTTTTTTTATTTAATAGGATAAATTTCCAGATTGGTTTCCTTTTTTAAAAAACCCAGTTCTGATGGTGGAATGCTTGAGGAATTGAGGGAACTCCTCAAACATTATAGGCATACATATAGCAATGTGGGTGTTTTCAGCAACAAGTTATTGTTTTTTATACCTTTAGAAAATATAAACATGCAGATAGCCGAATTCAATGACGGAAGTCGGTTTTTTAATGAAAAGTTATCATCTTCTATCTATCTATGCTTAAGCAAATAATCTATCTGTATCGAAACGATTACTATTTCCAAAGCTACTTCGTCAGTTGCAAAAAGTGGCTTCACTATTTTGACGCCTGATAGGTATATGAGGTTTATGTCTCTAGTAGTTTAACTTAATAGGTACTGCATACAACGTGTTCGATTAGAAGACGATAGTTGAGCTCAGTACTAATTTTCCACATGAGCACACCAGGATTACGTTTCTTAATATTCAAACAAGAATCCCTTTTCATATCTCACGCGTGTTAGAGGCTGGGATTAGATTTACCGAGACTATTCATATGCAATCCGAGCTAAGATTTAATAGATACCTATCTAGTTTCAGGAGACTCAAACGTAAGTAATTTCCTAGATATGAATTTGAGAGTATTTTAATGCCTTTGTACAGTTCGCCGAATGCTTTAAGAACTCCATAAAGGTTGTATATAGGTACCTAGTCATTTTGGCAATAATGTTCTTAATTTATAATGATGCATAAACCGACTCCGAAAAAAGGAGGTTCTATGTTCGACTTTATGTATATTTTTTTTATGTATGTTATTCGATTTCTCCGGACTGTTTCTTCGGTTTGTGGACTGATTTTGTTAGGGCTTTTTTTCGTAGGCTACGCTGCTACGATGAGATGCTACGCGTGGCTACGCTTTGCTACGCTTGGCTATAGGCGTGTTCTGCTATTCAATGCTGCTACCTATGTAGGTGGCTGAGATGCAAGAGATGCGGGTTCGATTCCCGCTTCGGATAAATGATTGCATGATCTGTAAATGTTTTTTGCTGGTCTGGGTGTTGTGGTACCATGGTACCACTCGTAGTTCTTGATACCCACTGCACAGGGAACCCTAGTGTGGGATTAAGACTAGACTAAGAAGACTAGATTAAGATTTAGACTGTTAGGTGTTATTTATTTACCCAAAAAGCTCCGTGTAGATGAAAAACACTTCTAGTAGGTACTATAGAAATAGTTTTGTAGCCAATTTGTAATGGTAGTGCTGTTAGTTTTAGGGTTTAAATTACACTATCAATTACTGTTACTTTCAGCCCTTTACGACCATTAGCTGGACAAAACTTTTGAAAATTAAGGGCAAATTTCGACAAATATGACTGTTCATGTGCAAATTGATATGGGACCCGTACAATTACCATAGTTTTGCTCGTATCCATTTACAAAGTAATTAGCACATTGCCCGTTTCTAAGGGATGCTTCTATTGTTCAACGACAAAGTTAAATTAAATAAACAATACACAGAAACTCATAGGTCCCTAATTAGGAAGCTGACGACGGCTTTATTCAAAATTTACCTAAAACTCGAGCCATAGTAGATTGGAACTTAGATTTGTATTAGAAATCTGGAAGGTATTTTGATTTTTGATGCAGCGATCCCTTCTAGACTTCTTGTGCCATCAGTCAGCCAGTAATATTGATGGTACAACTGCTACAGATTGTGCCACTAGTACTACGACACAAAATACAAAGTGTTCAGAGTTCTGAATGTAAACATTCGAATCACATTTATGGGCGTACGCAAGTTTCTTATTACATTTTTGTAGCATGTATAGAAAAAAAACATGCTTACAACGGAATGTCTAATTACCAAAAAGTCGAAGGCATGCAAATCCTTTCACGCCACTGGTTCTTTTTATCGACGGCCACGATCAAAGACTCTTTCACAAACACATCACATTCTAAAGAAAAATAAACCGGTAAAGTGCGAGTCGGATTCGTGTGAAGAAGGTTCCGTACAAGTAGGCTACCATTAAACCACTAGACCAATTATACTTATTATTCAATCAACACATTTTAAACGCATTTTCTTTTTTTTTTTGAACCAATAAATTATTATTATTATTAAACTATGCGTTAAGGACAATATTTTTTTCAGCATTATTGGTCCAGTAGATTTGAAGAAAATAGTCTGTAACAGGCAGACAAACAGACACCTGAATAATCCTATAATGGTTCCGTTGTATCCTTGAAGAACGGAACCCTAAAAAGAGAGCCTAATGTAAAATAGAATCCCTAATCATATTTAAAGACTTGGATGAAAAACTTTGCCCGTAAAGGTTACATTAGCATATTTTTAGAAGTTTCTTGGCATTTGGCTGTTTGATTATAAATTCCTGGACCTTTTTCCGCAATTTACATGTTTGTATCTTTTAAACGTTGACCGTTTTTCCAAAGCTTTGCGATTTTGAAATGAAATCGTAACTTTGGATGTAAATCAGAATATTATAATAATAAATTAGGGTATAATGCTGGAAATTAGCAACAAAGTCTAAAGTTAGGATGTTAGTTTGTTACAAATTTCTCACCAGAATTTGTTTTGTGGCTCCTAGGACTCAAAAGCCTATTTTCAACAATCAATGCTTTGGTTTAGGAGAAAAAATCAATTGAAAATATCAAAAAAGAAAAGAAGAGTTAAAAAAATGTGTAATTTAGTTAATTACGTGAAGACAGCAATTCGGTCTTCCAATAATACAATATAACATAACATACATAACACTCACATTCATAGTCTTGATCCCACACTAGGATTCCCAATGTCGTTGGGTATCAGGAACTACGAGTACCATAGTACCATACCACCCAGACCCGAAACGAATATTTGCAGATCATCCTATTCCTACTTTCCTACTAATATTATAAACGCGAAAGTTTGTGAGTATGGATGGATGTTTGTTACTCTTTCACGTAAAAACTACTGAATGGATTTGAGTGAAATTTGGAATGGAGATACTTTACGCCCTGGATTAACACATAGGCTACTTTTCATCATCATCATCATCATCATCAATTTTCATCATTATTCACGCGGGCGAAACCGCGGGGCGCAACTAGTACAAACATATATTTGTCCCGCAGTGGACGGGGGAATATCAATGTGACTTATGTGATATCATCATCATCATCATCATCATTCATTGGTCATTTGAAAAAATGCACAAATTCGTTGAAGTCCAAATTGGTATCATTCAAATAAAGATATTTTGGTCTAAGATTTTCTGGAATCCTTAAATTTTCAGTAAATTTTGAGGTTATATCTTTTAAGTTTTTTTTTTACATCAACTGTTTGTTGAATGAAGAGTACTTATCTTAAAGTATTTTACTTTACAGTTTTAAGAAACAGCTGCTCTTAGACATTTTTTTTATTATTATGTTTAATTTACCGATCTGGCATGAGGATAAGCGGGTTCACATGATGTTAAGCGGTAACCTCCAGTAAAAATCTTAGGTCTCTTAGGTCACGTCCTCCTAGAATGCGTCCTACTTGGCATTGCACCCCGTTACCTGTCATCCTACGACTTAAAGATGAACAGAACACATACCCTTCAAACAGGGATACAGCAATGCGAGCACTACTACTTAGCTGCAGAAATAGGTTTATGGTGTTAGTACTTTCCCGGGTGAACTCTTTTGCATGAAACTCTAACGAATTACTAGTATATAATATTATTAATCTAAAACACATACTGCAAAAATTACCGTCCAAAGATCCAACCCACACTCCACCCCTAAATCCCCGTAAATGCACTAACCACTGCGCCATCGGTCCTCACCACGTCCAATAAAATTGTGCTATTGCCCATAAAGTTTGTAACAAAATTAAATCTTAATATTATTACTTTTGTTCCCCAGGTGCTAGTAACAAAACCCGACTTCTACAACGAAGAGACGCGTAAGAATCTGTTCTGCACCCTCTCAGAACTGATCTCTCTCAACATTGTCCCAATTGTGAACACGAACGACGCGGTTAGTCCACCAATGTACATCCACGATGATACCATGGTACCGGGCACGGGAAAGAAGGTAAACAATTTTAATCTTTACTTACGTTATTTTAAGGTTTAAGATGGTTTTGAAGCTAGTAATTTTACGGTTCTGTCTTTAGATTAAAGTTTTAAGTGTTGATGGTGCTTTCCAGAATGAGATATGCAAGAGACCATTAAAATTGTAACGACTTATTAGAAGTATTTTAAAGAGCTGCAAAAACTAGCTGAATGTTCTCAGTGAATCGTTTTAATAATTGGAAGATGTTATGTTCCTTGGTTCTGTGTGCATTTGAATAAATTTGTGGTCTAATTCACTACTTAAGGCTCTTTTAAGGCATTTATAAATGGGTGGTTCAAGGACTGTTTAGCCTAAGCAATGCATGTTGACCATTTTTAGGGCTGTATGTATATCATAAACCGTGATAGTTAGACAGTTGAAAATTTCACAGATGATGTATTTCTTTTGCCGCTACAGCATACTAAAAAACAGAACTATTTAGAGAATAAAATAAATATTTAAGGGGGCTCCCATACAACAAACGTGATTTTTTTGCCGTTTTTTATAGATAATGGTACGGAACCCTTCGTGCGCGAGTTCGGCTCGCACTTGGCTGTTTTTTATTATTATTATCTGTCATCATAATGGATCGTTAACCTAACAGCCCGTGAATACGTTCATAATATTTAATAAGTTGGTGACATCATTTTGTGGACGTGATTTGTCTTAAGAATAAGGCCCCCATCTTAGTTATCTAACTATATTATTATCTAACATTCATAAGACCCGTAGAAAAACCTAGAAACAAACAAGTTGAAATGGCAAAGGGCAGGTCATATAGCTCGTAAAACCGACTACCATTGGGTTGGGGTTCTTAAATGGCAACCATGAACCGGACAACGCAGTATAAGAAGGCCCCCTTCTCAACTGACGCAGGAAGTCGGTGGATGTAGGCGGCTC
Source organism: Epirrita christyi (assembly GCA_951392215.1). Classification (NCBI taxonomy): domain Eukaryota; kingdom Metazoa; phylum Arthropoda; class Insecta; order Lepidoptera; family Geometridae; genus Epirrita; species Epirrita christyi. Next base: position 12,987,095 of record OX595843.1, on the reverse strand, counting down.
AAGACCGTTCGTCTTGGCATTCTTTAGAGGCCTATGCAGAGAACTTCTACAGGCTGATAATGATATCTAACATTGATTTCCTCACCAGGGTATCGGTATAAAGGACAACGACAGCCTCTCAGCACTCCTCGCTGCCGAGATCCAGTCCGACCTTCTCATTATGATGTCGGATGTCGACGGAATCTACAACAAGCCGCCCTGGGAAGACGGCGCAAGGATGATGCATACCTACACTTCACAGGACAAAGATCTGGTCCAGTTTGGGAAGAAGTCTAAAGTTCGTTAATTTCCAACCTTTCATTTAAGGCCAAAGCACACCGGATGCGTATGTAGCACGTAACGAAGACACGCGATTCTCGACGTATATACACGCTTGCGCGCACGTCACGCAAGTGGTGTGCCATGTCTCATACAGTTCCATACATTACAACGTCATGGTACGCCGACGTGCTTCGTCTACGTCTACGCGTATACGCAGCCGGTGTGCTGTGGCCTTTAATCTAACTCTCTCAAAATGTAGCACAGTTCATTTTCCTTTAACTTTATATTTTACCTTTAAGGCGTTATCGCGGTTCACGGAATGCATATAGTGAGCAAATGAGTGAGAATTTTTTCTTGAGTTCTTATAGTTTCCAGAAGAAAAAATATATAGGTACATGTTTCACCTAACTACTTGGAAATTTTAATTTTCAATCCCATTTGTATCTAAGTCTTCGTAAATTGCAGCTGTCGCAGACAATAATGTGTTATTTCAGTTATTCACAGATGCGTATAATAACTTATCCCCAGAGGTTTTCAAAACAATGATGTACAAAAAGTATTTTGTATTATGAGCGAAAATTATTTTTGTAAAACATGACGCCTGTCTTGCGGTCTCGTGTATTAAAAAAGAATGGAATGTTATTCAAGCAGCAATTGTTGTTTCAAAGATTAACTTTATTATTCCAACCCATGTTATGTTGAAAATTGCTGTCAAGCAATTGCTTTCACATAATATAATGTGAAAGCGGTATGATCTGAACCCTGAAAATATTAAATTAATTATTATAGACGTTAAAAAATGTAATGAAATAAAAACGTTTTAATGAAATTCTACACACGATGCTTTGTTAAATCGCCTCGTTGTCGCGTTAAATAACATACACTTTGGATTAAGATTTAATTTCGATAAGCACATTTAAGGTTTAAAAGTTTTAAGAGCACTTTAAATGTGTAACGTCTTAACATTTCGTTCAAAACATTATTGGGGTTTCGTAAGCTAATTGCTTGAAAATATAATATCTCAATTTTCACAAGAAGATTAGGTTAATTATAACTTTCCGAAGAAAGGGTGTCATTTTAACGAGTTTTTAAAATTAATAGAGAGTTGGGTTTGGTAAGGGATGAAACCAAAAACATAGTAGTGTTTTTTATTTAATAAAAATTTCGCGCAAAATGAGTCATCATCACTCACTGCATCATTACTAAACAAAAAAATAAAAATATACACCTACACTAATATTGCTTTGAATTGTGATCAGGGGTAGAAAGTACCAATGTGGTGAAAGCAGTTTGCTAACTAAATTTCATTTATAGGTGGGAACTGGGGGTATGGACTCCAAAGTGAATGCGGCGACCTGGGCTATGGCTCGCGGCGTCAGCGTAGTCATTTGTAATGGTATGCAAGAAAAAGCTATCAAGACGATCATCAATGGAAGGAAAGTGGGCACTTTCTTCACTGACTATGTGACTAATTCATCAGCATCAGTTGATGTTATGGCTGAGCAGGGTAAGCTGATTCATTCAGATTTTTCGTGAATTTTTAGAAGTAGTTACGTGTCTTTGTTTCTTCATAGACCTTTAACATTACAGTATAATGGAATCTAAGCACGCCAGCCACTGCTGGGGGCTAAAAGTCTTCCGAGTGGTGAACACGAACCTGACGATACAGTATAAGGCAGGCCTAATGGATCGAATACATTGTAACGGTCACAGAAATACGGTGGATGAAGGAGGCTTAAAACCATTCGTAATGGCATTCTATGGGGGAGGCTTATGTCCAGCAGTGGACGTCAACGAGCTTATGATGATGCTGAATTGGATCTTAGATTATTTATGGTATCTTAAGTGGTGTGCCTGGCCTAAGAATAGATCCCTCCATTATCCTCCCGTGGGTGTCGCAAAAGTCAACTAAGGGATTACATCAGGGAATGGGTCGCTGCCTATCAGAGCACTCACCACGAATACTGTGTTCACCAATATGCCTGCTAAGTGTGGTGATTATGGAAATTCTCCCAAATTGTATTTTTTTTGGGAAAGATGTCGTCCAGCTGTGGACACCTAACGCTGATGTAGAGGTGAATTATTAGAGCTATGTTATACTTCCCTGATTAAAACCTCGTGAAGAAACAATAATTTGGTAGAAAACCTTAAACATGTCCTTCGTTTTGCAGCACGCAGTGGTAGCAGAACTTTACAAAAGCTAACACCATCGGAAAGAGCTTCCGCCATCCACTCTTTAGCCGATCTCCTCTTAAACAAACAAGACAAAATCCTTGAAGCTAACTCCAAAGACTTAGAAGAAGCAACTAAAAACGGAGTAGCTAAGCCTTTACTCGACAGACTGTCTCTTAGCCAAGGAAAATTGAAGACTTTGTCAGTTGGTCTTAAACAGATTGCTGATTCAAGCTACGATAACGTAGGAAGGGTATTGACAAAGACCAAACTCGCTGAGAATTTAATACTCCAACAAGTGACTGTACCAATTGGAGTTTTGCTCGTAATTTTCGAATCGAGACCTGATTCGTTACCACAAGTAGCAGCCTTGGCTATGGCTTCAGCTAATGGACTTCTTCTAAAAGGTGGCAAAGAGGCAGCTTATTCAAACAAAGCCCTTATGGACCTTGTAAAAGAGTCTTTGGGTACCGTTGGCGCGGAAGACGCTATCTCCTTAGTATCAACTCGCGAAGAAATAAGCGATCTTCTGGCTATGGAAAAGCACATAGACCTGATTATACCTCGAGGATCTTCCGACCTGGTTAGGAGTATACAAAAGCAGTCACAACATATACCAGTGTTGGGTCATGCGGAAGGCATCTGCCACGTGTTCATAGACAAAGATGCAGACTCGGCGAAAGCTTTGAAGATCGTTCGCGACGCAAAATGTGATTATCCAGCCGCTTGCAATGCTATGGAGACATTACTGATCCATGAGGATCATTTATCTGGATCTCTGTTCACGGATATTTGTACTATGCTTAAGAACGAAGGGGTTATCATTCATGCTGGGCCAAAGCTATCCAGGAAACTGACGTTTGGACCTCCGCCTGCAAAGACGATGCGGCATGAATATGGAGCCTTGGAATGCTGTATTGAGGTGGTGAAGGATTTCGATGAAGCTGTAGACCATATTCACGAGTTTGGAAGTTCACACACGGATGTCATTGTTACAGAGAGTGGTGAGTTTAAGCCTTGTTAAAGCATATTTTTTAAAGCCCAAGAGAAAAAACATATACCGTTGTTACTGTAACCATCGATCAAATCGACAGATAAAGTATGAAAAAATAACAAAACTAATTCGTTCAGTTTCAACAACCGTTAAGATGCTAGTCAGGATTTAATCCTTTTTTGCCTAGTAATCTACGTCTACATCGCTACGTTTTCTTACGTTTTTCTTAGTGACGCCGAACCTTCTAACCAAGAAAGAACTGGTTCCACGAAGTAGTTTATGTGTAGATATTCATATGTTTTAAATAGATATTCATCGAGCTTACTCACACAGTGAGAACCTAATACATAAGGAATGTTTTATAATCTAGCCACACAACTTAGTTGCATGCAACTCTTATCTTTTAATTATTTATTTTGATTTATTAATTATTTAATTATTAAAATGGAAGGTATACATTAGATACATTAAACAAGCATAACATGACACACATTTGACATTATAAATGTAGCAGAAAGTTAGTGGATGGAGGGGGCACAAGACTGTCGCGGCATTCTACGGGGGAGGCCTATGTCCAGCAGTGGACTTCTACATGCTGATGATGTTGATGTTGAGAAGTCAAAGTCAAAGTCAAAAAGAACTTTATTCATTGAAATCACAAGGATCATTTTGAATCGTCTTATATAAAATTAAATTACTCCTGTTCCAACGCGACCAAGCCTAGAAGAATCAGGCAACAAACTCGGCTTGGCTTACATAAATGGTCCGTCTTACCACTAGGTGAGAAGCGCCTGTGTGGTGCCTCGGAGCAAGGAGTTGCTGATACATAGTAAATGAGAACTTAAAAACCTTAGGAAGGCAGTCAAAAGTAAATAAACATCAGCAAAAATATGCAAGACAGCACACGCTACGCTTGTTATACTTATAAATAATAATCTAATACAAACAAATGATATATAATGAGATGTAATGGTTACAGTAGTTAATGTTACTCATACACCAACTAAACTAGACCGAGCCTGTGGTAATGTGGTAATTAGTTCCTTCCATTTGATACGAAACAATGTAGAACATACCTAGTTATATCGGCAGAACTGTGTGCTGGGGCACAGGCGATAATTGCCCCAGGGGCCTTAGTACGGGTTTTGATAGTTTTCGAAACTATATGAAATTTCGTTTCCTTCTATGCATTTACTTACCTAGCGAAAACGAGAAGAAAACTAAGGACGCTGTCAGTAAATGTATGGATGGAAACGAAACTTTATATAGTTTCGAAAACTATCAAAACTCGTACTAAGCCCCCTGTATTGTAGGCATAATACGCATACTTAAAGCATTTACGCATACTGTCATGAACGTTTTAACGTAGGTTTTGTATGAATAAATGAGTTGTTTAAACGATCTGCAAGGGTGGCAAAGTCACGCATAGTTATTTAGCGTTTATTATAAGGTACTACAACTAAGTAAGTACTTACGAAATATATTATCATCCATGAGATCTCAAATTAACTACAGTTTATCTGTTATTGTTTCATTTATCTGTTGTGCTTGGCATACAAGGAAGTTGGATTGTTATGATTTCACGATAACATTCAACTAAGCAAACATACATTAAGCAATAGCCTACAGCCGCTTACTCAGTTTGTTGACGCGTGATTCTAGAGGAAGTTGTGTTTGTTTATTATCTTATATTTGATTTTAATGCCGTGATATGTCCAGTCTTAGAATAGACCCCTTCGTCTCCCGGGATGACCATGTGGAAGGCGTAATAACCGACTAATAGGGATTATACTAGGGGATGGGGGGCAGCAGTATCCACCTGAGTACTAAATACTAATACTGCGTTCATTAATACGCTTGCTAATCCTCATTTTGGCAAATCCTTCTATTTAATTCTATGGGGGAGGCCTTTTCTAGCGGTGGATGTCTACGCTGATGATTGAACTTCAGCTTTTTTCTTTATTCCGATTTTCCTTATTATTAACGCCAAATTATTGTTTTTTTGAGCCGTAGTAGTCTCGGCCTAAGAATAGGGCTCCTCCAACTCCTGTGGATGTCATAAAAGGCAACTAAGGAGTTACGCTAGGGGATAAGCATGGCAGCAACATCCACCTGAGTACTTAAAACTAAACTGCTATTACCAATCCGCCTGCCAAGCGTGGTGATTATGGAAAATCCCCCCCATTGCACGTTGTGGGTTGTACGCTATGCATGTTATGGGGGAGGTTCATAGAATCCAGCAGATAGATATCTACCATTTTAGAAATATCAGTACCTTTTCTTTTTCACTAACTTCTTGTTTAGGCGACGGTCTCCATTAACATGTTTTTTAAATATTTTTGAAATACTTTACCTTTGTAATACATTCCTAGAGATTTAAAAGATATTTGCTGTTATGAAGCAAGTACTGAAGTCTAAGCTATAAATCTTTTCTTTCAGACAGCACAGCAAAACAATTTCTGCATGCGGTAGACAGCGCCTGCGTTTTCCACAACGTTTCGTCGCGATTCGCTGACGGCTTCCGATTCGGACTCGGTGCTGAAGTTGGCATTTCTACAGCTAGGATTCATGCTAGAGGTAACATTGTCATAAAACTGTGTATCTGTACTCTTACAATCTTGTTTTTTACAATCTTCACGATTCGCTGACGGTTTCCGATTGAGGCTAGGCGCTGAAATTGGCATTTCTACAGCTAGGATTCACGATAGAGCGCGCATGTTTTCTAGAATCGTCACGATTTGCTGACGGCTGTCGATTCGGACAAGGCACTGAAGTTGCAATTTTTACTGCTAAGATTCACGATGGAGGTATTATTATCATAAAACTGTGAATCTGTAGTCAGCGTGTATGTTTTCTACAATCATTACGATTCGCTGACGACTTACGATTCGGACTAATTTTCTAATAGGATTCACAGGTTATTTTACAACTCGTGATATACTTTACAGGGCCAGTTGGTGTTGAAGGTTTGCTGACCACGAAGTGGATACTCGAAGGTACGGACCACACAGCTGCTGAGTTCAACGAGGGAAAGAGGGCATGGATTCACGAGAAAATGCCTTTAAACTGACTAAATGAAAGTTTTTGGGCTAGAATCAAACGAGTTTTAAGAAAATAGGATAATTGTAGGTACAGACGGCAAAGCTAATTGATAACCGCTGGGGTTACCAATTAGCTTTGTGTTTAATGATTAAAGTAGAAATGAAATTAAGCTGATTTATTGTACTTTTTAATCACAAGATTTGTTAAGTACTAAGCTATATTTATGTGCAAAAAAAAGGAATGCGATAAAAAAATAAGTTCAAGTTATTTTCATTGCAAGAAGTTATTTAATCTGTGGCGCGGGGGGCTACCATTTATTGCCGTCTGTATATTAGGACAAGTGTAAAAAGATAAAATTTGTTATAAGCGTGATGCATAGTCTAGTTGGTAAGAATGTAAAATCAGTAAGTAGTTAAATGTAGAGTATTTTGATGTGAATGGATATCTTGTGCTTGTGCGTAATGAGGGCTTTTCATATTCGATTAAAAATAAAAGAAAGTAGTTCAAATTGGTTCGATAGATGGCGCTGACTCACTGTATCAATTAAGATTGTCTGTGGTGCACGCGAAAAAACTATTATCTAAGTAGTCTGTGGCTCTTAGTCATGATATTCTAATTGTGTTTGCTTCTTGAGTGTGCGCTAGTGATTTCGTGGTGTTTAAAAATAAATATCACGAAACGAAAATTTTTTCTACGTTGTTGATGTTGACATTTCGCTTTATTTTGACACTTAACTGCTCCCTTGTTCCCCGTACATAACCAAGTTACAAAACCAGCACTGGAAGAGGACAAATAATTCCTATTCCAAAACTGGGTTTGGTAAAGAGTTTTTTTTTCCTTGTACAAAACCTTCGTTATGGGCTGGCTATGTACTAGTAAAAGAAATTCCTAATACAATACCCGGTTTTAAAATAGGAATTATTATTGCCTGGAATCTGTTGTCACATTTTTGGTTTTGTAACAACAGTGAGAAAATCCTGCGACATAACCCGGTTTGGCGGCAGGAAATATTTATCCTCGTACATTACCGATCTCAACGTTGGTTGTGTACAAGGCAATAATAATTCCTACTTTAAAACCGGGTACTGTATTAGGAATTTCTTTTACTAGTACGTAACCAGCCCATAACGAAGGTTTTGTACAAGGAAAAAAAAAACTCTTTACCAAACCCGGTTTTGGAATAGGAATTATTTGTCCTCTTCCAGTGCTGGTTTTGTAACTTGGTTATGTACGGGGAACAAGGGTAACTGCTACGTTACAGAGCAGCGCCATCTATTTTCAACGCCGAAAACATGATTTTAAACGGCCGTGAGAACCCCTCATTGGCAGTAAAGATACAAAAAATAGTACATAATATCTGAGTTACACTTTCAATTTTCCCTGCACAGCAATGTAAACACATTCAAATTCGAAAATCACGGCGTGATAACCGGTGAATTGATAACCTAGATATATTTTAAGAGTCTGTTAAAATTGATTAAATGAGTTAACTGTTTTACGAGTTAATTTATCTGGCTAGTTGAATTTAAATCCATCATTCATATATATTCATATTCATTTATTCAATAACAATTATAAAATCGTGTCTGAACTAAAATTAATGCTAAAAATCATCGAAATAGGAATAAAATAATATAAAACATGTCACACAAAATCAAAATAAGCATTGTCACACTGAATAAGATTAATAATTAAAAGTTAGGCATTATAATTCAGAAAGTCATCGATAGAGTAGAAGCATTCCTTCAGCAATAGTTGCCTAACATTAGATTTAAATGTGTTAAAATTCTCAACAGCTTTAAGTTCAGCAGGAAGAGCGTTAAATAGTCTGACAGCCTGATACCTGCTGCAATGGCGCGCTATATTCAATCTAGGACAGAATGGAGCCTCTAAATCCATTCTTCTAGTGTCCAATCGTCTAGACATCTGCTCATCGGATTCATAATTGTATCTGTGTTTGAAAATATCAGTCAGTAGTAACAGTATGTAAAGACTAGGCAGTGTAAGTATATTTAATTTTATAAATGATTCTCTACATGATTCCCATGGGGGAATACGTAGCATAGTGCGCACCGCCCTTTTTTGCAAGATAAAAGCCTTTTCTATGTTGTACTTATAACTATTACCCCATAATCTTACACTGTATCTCAGTTTTGACTCGACCAACGCAAAATATACCGACTTAAGCTGCTCCATACTAACTTCTTCTCTTAGACTTCTAATGGCGTAACAAGCCGAGCTAATTGAGCTTTCTATCGAGAGAAGTTCATTTTTCCAATTCAAAAACTGATCCACGTAAATCCCCAGAAACTTAGCACAGTCAGAAAACTCAACACTCTGCCCCTCGTATTTGACATTCATGGGTTGGTTATTGCGAACCGTAGACTTAAAGAGTATAGCCTGAGTCTTTTTTACATTAAGAATTAAATTATTCGCACAAAACCAATCATTAAATTTCTCCAGTGCTAAAGCAATTTTACCATTGAGATCATCAATACACCTGGATGGAATTATTGCATTGGTATCATCTGCATATACAATTAGTTGAATATCCGGGACAGCTTTACAGATGAATTCGATTAAGTCATTCAAGAATAAAATAAAGAAAATAGGTCATAAAATAGACCCCTGAGGTACACCACGTTTTATATTAATAGTATTTGACTTGGTTGTAACTTCCTCATTGTTAACATAAGTTTTAATTTCTACAAATTGTTTCCGTCCAGTAAGGTAAGAACGAAACAAATTTAAGGCCTTTCCTCTTATACCATAGTGTTCTAATTTAGCCAAAAGCATATCGTGATCAACATGTACAAGTATCAAATGCAGCTGTAAGGTCTAAAATAGGCCAGCAACCCTCATTTTATCATTCAGCTTAGTCACAACGTCATATACCAACTCCTCAATAGCATCTGTGGTTCCGACACAATGGCGGTACCCAAATTGACTTTTGCTCAAAACTTTGTGTGTGTTCAAATGAGAGACAAGTCGATCCTTGAGAAGTTTTTCAAATATTTTCGAGACTGTAGGAAGTAGAGAAATGGGTCTGTAGTTCTTTGGATCAGACTTAGTTCCCTTCTTATGCACTGGCAAAATTCTGGCAATCTTTAGTTGTTCCATAATTCGCATTGTGAAAAATCATACCCTCATCATCATCATCATCAGCCTGTAGAAGTCCACTGCTGGACATAGGCCTGACCTTAGAATGCCATGACGAAAGGTCTTGAGTCGCCTCCATCCACCGACTTCCTGCGACGTTTATAATGTCTTTAGTCCATCGAGTGGAGAAATCATACCATGTAGGTATTTATAGCTAGTTAATTTGTACGTAAGCAAAACGTTTCGTTTTGTTTGAATGAAATTCATTGACAATTAAAATCACTTTATTTGATTAAATTGAAAATCGTTGCAGTTAATAGTGAACAATGCATTTGACTTTCATTATTCCTGTTATCGCACATACCCAGTCACCACAGTAGTCTATTGAATAAACTGTACAAAACAGGAGCATAGGAAATATTGAAAGCAGTATCACATATGACTAGTTTTAGTTTTAATAGTTTACGATTCATCATTATCATAATCAGCCTGTAGAAGTCCTTTGCCAGATATAAGCCTCCCTAGAATGCCATGACGAACGGTCCTGAACCGTCTCCATCGAAAGCAGGGTAACTCATTTTTAATGTATTTTTCAGTTCAACTACCTCATTTTCATGTTACACTGAAAAACCGAAAAGGTTGATCTAACTTTTTTTCAACCATTTTGATGGGTTAATATAGCACCTACCTCCATGATTTGTCAAATATTTATTTTTTTGTACGGAACCCTGCACTGAGCGTGGTTAGACAGACGCTTGGTTGCTTTTTGTAATTGTTTGCTGCTTTATAGCTAAATTGCGCAGTCTAGTTTAAAAGGTCTAACCAACAAACAGTCTACACTCAATCATCTTTTAACCCAACTACGCCAAAGCAAAAGTAGGGTTATGAATTTAGCAGCTTTTGTATGTAAGTTTGTTCCCTTGTAGCTCCGAAAATACTTAACGGATTTTGACAAATGAGGTATCATAAGAAGCGTCTTAACGTTTTACGGGGCATTAACTTCGACGATTATGACGTCACACTTAATTCAACTTGGCGGAAATAAAACACATATATTTAACTTGAAAAAATTAAAAAAAATGAAAGGGCTTGATGAGCATGTTCAAAAAATATATTACACATTACTGTTATTATATTACACTTATATTATAACTTCATAAGAAATTGTACAAAAATAAAAGTATAGTAAATTACTAAACAGAAGCTACGTTAAGGCCAAATTCACGATTCTTTAATAAATACCTTCTTTAATAAGTGTAGTGGGGCTTTTATGAATAAAAATCGTGGATTTGGCCTCCGATTAAACCTATTAAATAAGTTGAAGACCTTTACCATAGAATCGTGGATATGGCCTTCCTCTTCAACGTTTTGATACTTGTTTTCAGCTTTTACGTAATCGGGTTTTAGTTTTAAACTTAAGTTTTACATAACAAACAGAAGTTGTTTGGAAAAGACATTAGATAATTTGTCTAAAGAAAGGACCTAAGACATTAATACTATACTGGGTGCGTTCTTATAAATTTATTACCCTCACGTCGCAAACATTTTAACATAACAATAATTTTACTACGAATAATTTTAATATGAAAGATGATAGTTTTAGGAATCTCTTTGTAATCTGTAGTTTCGCCTCGTTATGTTGATTTAAAACAACTAGCTTTTAGCAACAATAGTGGCTGAGGCTGGAGTTTATGGTAATTATTATTTCCACTTTGGTTAATATTCGAAATAACCGACACTTTACGAAAATTTTCCACAAATGATGCCTGTAGATGAAAGATGACGCCGAGACAAGAAAGAGCTGGTGTGATGATCTAGACGTCTTCAATAGCGATTGGCATGAGATGGTACAGGGCTGAAAGAAGTTCAAGGAACTAGGCCTTTGACCAACAAAGGTCAGAAAAGGTTAAAAAAAATACCTGGGCTGATAAACAAAAAAAGGTACTATTATATATTTATTATTGTATTATTATTATTATTATTATTATTATTATTTATTTATTGTACATATTTTTTTTGTTACTTCCATATTTTCAACATCATCACTATTCGTTTCATTAGTGCTCTATAGATATGGTGCCGTGGTGTGTCTGGCTTTTATGAAAAGACCATCCTTCTCTTCCCGTAGATGTCGTAAAAACCGACTAAAGGATTAAATCAGGGGATGGGCAGCAGCATCCACCTGAGCACTTAAAATCAATAATGCCATCACAAATCCACCTGCCATGCGTGCTGATTATGGCAAATCCTTCCATCGTGTTGTATGGAGGAGGTCTCGTGCATCAGTTGATGTCTAATGGCTGATGATGATGATAATAGTTGTGGTTGGGAGCTGATGATATGATTTGCATGTCCAATTACAATTTTTTTTTTATTTTACACAAAACATTCACAAACGTTGTCTAAAAATTATGCTCATCTTCTGACATTACTCCATCAAAGGAAGAACGTAAGAACAACGGCAATCAAATTTCGTGGCGTGATCTTGCGAATTACCATATTTTTCATTACTCATCTCGAAGCATACGTAATTTAATTACGGGGGGGAGACGCAACAATTCTTAACTCAATTATTTGTGTGTTTGTGAAACTTTGAGAACACATCTAAAAGCTATATACAGCCAATCTATTTGCAAAACACACTTGAACTATAACTTTGTAACAATCGCTTGAACTATAACAGGGAAGACGGTAAGATGGATCTTGCTTTAATAAGACAATCGTTTGGCGTGCTTTGGGGGTGCCTTAATCCAGAAATGGACGTCATCATGGTAATAATTATCGCGGTCAGTTTTTTTATAGTTGGTGACTTACACTGGTGTAAAAAGTGGTTTCTGACCTTGTTATGACCATATGGGTCTACGGCGTAGACCCCCTCTACGCCACCCTGAAAACATTATCAGCACATTACTAACAGTTATCATTCTAGGTACGTAAAGTTCCTAAATTCCAAAATGGCGCTCACATTAGTATTCTGAGCTGTAAATAGAGCTTGCTCAACTTTGTATTTGCTACAAAAAAACTTTGTTAATTTTCTCAGAAGCCGTAATCAAGGAGAAAAAAATAGTGAAGACAATAATTTTATACAAGCTAATTTTAATTCAACTGATTGTAAGAACTTAATTTGATTAAACCTAGTTCAAATCTAGTTCGCCAGCTACCAAGAAATATGTTTAGTTACCCTGCGGCTTAATCCAAGCAGCTGAAGGATTTATGTAGATAAACTGGTAGAAAGAGTATTGCAATATTGCTTACGCATTATTTATGTCGTGGTTGCAGGTTTATTGAGTTTTACAATAGAAAATCCCTAGAGAAGTGGCTTGGTACATTCGCACAGTAAATACAGTTCGTAAGTAATAACAATTTGAGTAATAAGTTGATGAAAAATTTAATTGTCCTCCTAAGTCCGCCCTAAGAATAAGCCCCATATCCTACCGTGGTTGTCGTTAAAACTGACTAAGCAATGACCAGGAGATGATGGGCAGTATCTGAGTACCTACCGATCACCAGTCCGCCGGCCAAGCGTGATGATTATGGCAAATCCTACTTTGAATTTTTTGGAAGTGGCCTTGTCTAGAAGCAGACATCTACTGGCTTATAATGATGATGATACAGTTAAAAGGAAGTCGGAGTACATAACATAACATCCGGTTGATGTTGTGGCTTTTTAACCGACTTCCCAAAAAGGAGGAGGTTCTCAATTCGGTTGTATTTTTTTTTTTTTTTTTTTTTTTTTTTAATGTTTGTTACCGCATATCTCCGGCGTTTATGAACCGATTTGGAAAATTCTTTTTTTATTTGAATAGATATACTTCCAGATTGGTCCCATTTTTTTCAGAATCCAGTTCTGATGATGGGATTCATGAGGAATTGAAGGAACTCCTCAAATATTGTAGGCATACATATGGCGATTCTGATATTTTCAGCAAGACACCAAGCATTTGCATTCAGAAAGTATCATAATCCTTTCACCACTATGGTTCTTTCATAAAAATTTTTTCATCCAAAATTATTTAGTAGAATACAATGGCGGAAGTCGGTTTTTTTAAATGAAAAGTTATTGGACGCACTATTGCGTTGTTATTTATTATTTGTTCAGTTTTTGGTTTTGTAAATAAATTGTTTTTAGTTTTGTATAGCATTAACTGTAATGGCTGTCTTTATTATTATTATTAAATGAGTGTATATGATATTATGATCATATTATGTCTCATGTGTCTTCCAGGAAATTATGTGAAGCACACAAAGGATAAAACATTCTTTAAACTTTACTTACTAGTGGGTACATCTAATCTGAGCCGTGTTGTGTCCGGCCCTAGAATAGAGCCCTCCGTTTCCTACCGTGGTTATCGCAAGAACTAACTAAGGGATTACAGCAGAGGATGGATAGCAGCATCCATCGGAGTACTCAACACCAATACTGCGATCACCAATCTGCCTGCCAAGCGGGGTGATTATGGCAAATAACCAGACCAGAAATAGCCAGAGGCCAGAGACCAGCAGTGGACTTCTAAAGGCCGTTGAAGAGACTATACGACTGGAACCTTTCCCCGATTCTATCTATAGGAATTATGTATAAAAATAAACTAACAATTGAAATGAAAATAGTAGTACCTAAAATATTTTTTTTTAGTTAAAAATGACAGCTTATTCCATAAGAAACAAGAGTCAAAAAGAGAAGAGTGTTCAAAATGGTTTAACACTTTAACTTATAGACAGAAACTTATCACGCTACTATAGAATAGAATAATAGTCCAGACGAACCACCATTTTCACACAATCTTTAAAATCCACTCAGAACTATTCCGTGTTAGCACCAAGCACCAACTTTAGAAAAGAAAATCCGACATCAAGTAAGTTGAAGTGAAAAGCACAAGCGAGTGGACATAAACTTTAATAAGAAACGCTACATAACTCTACATTCTACTTCACTTATCCTGAGTATGTAGTACTTGGATACTTTCCATCTATCCTTGTCCTGCATTAGCATTATTAAAGTGTGGGAACGGGAGAGACGATATTACACTCGCTAAGGTCAGAGCACGGGTTATATTGCATTCAACCCTAGCGGGCAATTTACTTAGATGGTGGTCAACTAATCTCACGGTCTTACCCCAGATATAAATTTTAATCAATTTTGACCTAAAGGAAACGATTAAATGAATAAGGTTATATAGTAAACTACACTGACTGGATAAGTTGCAGTTATTTTGTAAGCTTATGAGCATTGTTTTATGAATATACGAAATGTTAAACATCCTGATAACTTTGGTAGAAATCATAATCATACTATTATAAAAAAACCTAATTAGAAAATTAACATCATCATGTTTTTTCCACTTTTAATTTTTTTATACTACTTGGCAAGCAAACAAGTATTCAGTCCACCTGATGGAAAATAGTTACCGTAGCCTATGGACGCCTGCAACACCAGAGCGCGTGCTGCCGACCCTGATTGTAATTACACCGGACTTGTACCCTTTAAACAGAAACACAGCAACGCAAGCACTACTGTGTCAGTAGATATAATATAAGGTGGTAGTACTTCCCAGGACGAACTCTTTCACAAGAAGTTCTACTACTAACAAAAACCTATAGGAAATTGTTAGCCGTGGTGTGTCTGGCCTAAGAATATTCCCCTCTATCTCCTCCCGTGGATGTCATAAAAGCCAACTAAGGGATTATACCAGAAGACAGGCATCAGTATCTAACTGAGGACTCAATATCAATAAATAATAAAGCCGCGTGGCCTGATGTCGCTCTGCCCCTCGACTGCTAAAATGGAAATTTGCAATATCTGTACTTACCTATTTACATGTTTGTATTAGATTATTATTTATAAGTATAACAAGCGTAGCGTGTGCTGTCTTGCATATTTTTGCTGATGTTTATTTACTTTTGACTACCTTCCTAAGGCTTTAAGTTCTCATTTACTATGTATCAGCAACTCCTTGCTCCGAGGCACCACACAGGCGCTTCTCACCTAGTGGTAAGACGGACCATTTATGTAAGCCAAGCCGAGTTTGTTGCCTGATTCTTCTAGGCTTGGTCGCGTTGGAACAGGAGTAATTTAATTTTATATAAGACGATTCAAAATGATCCTTGTGGTATCAATGAATAAAGTTCTTTTTGACTTTGACTTTTTGAATACTGCAATCACCAATTAACCTGCCAAGCGTGTTGATTACGAAAAATCCACCGTTAAATACTACTGGGAGGCTTCGTCCAGCAGTGGACATCTGAAGGGTGCTGATGATGATGATTATAGTACTTCTAGTACTCAGGTTTACTCTCAATAAGAAGAGTAACGGGCAAGACTACTTTAGGATCTTATTATTTTCAACTACGAAGCAAAGATCCAACTCCATTTCCATATACTTTTCCAGAATCCGCCTTTCACTGAAGAAAGGATATTTAAACCGTAAATAAATGGGTGGGACGAAGTGCTGATGGAAGCTAAACTTGTAATAGAATAAATAAGCCTTTATCAAGAACTTACGCTGTACGTGTGGAAAATAACTTCTGAAAAATATGATCAAATAATAAATAGTGTTCTTCGTAAGTGCTGGCCGCAGTAAAGCGTGCTGGTGGACGAAGTTGTAGGCGAGGGATGACAAAAAAAAAATAAAAAAAAAAGAAGTTTATCATAATCAGACATATCCAGAACAATCATCCACTCATATCACTTTTGTACAAATTATTGCATCGCGTGGTGAATACCATTGCATCACCATAAATTACCGTAGCCTCGTTTACACTCTCGTAGACATCCGCTACGCTGCTACACACAACTTTTGCGTCATCTCTCTAACTACTCAACTATTATCATCAGCAGCTGATAAATTCAATGCGCACATAGGTCTCTTCAATAGAATGCCATTACAAAAGGTCTGGAGCCTCCATCCACCGATTACTGCGACCTTTAATATGTAGTCACTCCATCGAGGCCTTCCTAACACTTCGTCATCTGGTTCGTGGTCCCTATTCGAGAGCCTTATTCGTCAGCAGTTATCAGTTCTGCGAAATTATGAGGCCTGCTCATTGCCACTTCATTTCCTGAGCACTGTTATATCGATCGGTTCCATATATAAGACGGAAAAGTTGGAAGAAAAGCAAAATTGATTTCTGTGGAATTAGGTTTTCCTGCCAGGCGTGGTGATTACGGCAAATCCCCCCATAGCATTCTATGGGGGAGGCCTCGTCAAACAGTGGACGATTAACAGCTTATTATGAGTGACGAGGTGATACTTGATTGTGTGACGTGAGTCGCGGTGTGTATATAAAAGGATTTGGCGTGGAACTTTTAAATGCCAGGACTGTGACCCTGATATCTGAGTTTTAAGGTCTTAATACGTTTAATAACTTTTCATTTAAAAAAAAAATACAACCGAATTGAGAACCTCCTCCTTTTTTGGGAAGTCGGTTAAAAAACCGACTTCCGCCATTGTATTCGACTAAATAATTATGGATGAAAAAAAAAATGTTGAAAGAACCATAGTGGTGAAAGGATTATGATCCTTTCTGAATGCAAATGCTTGGTTTGTTGCTGAAAATATCAAAATCGCCATATGTATGCCTACAATATTTGAGGAGTTCCCTCTATTCCTCATGGATCCCATCATCAGAACTGGATTTTGAAAAAAATGGGACCAATCTGGAAGTATATCTATTCAAATAAAAAAAGAATTTTCCAAATTGGTTCATAAACGCCGGAGATATGGGGTAACAAACATAAAAAAAAAAAAAAAAAAAATATATCCGAATTGAGAACCTCCTCCTTTTTGGGAAGTCGGTTAAAAAGAGTTAAAAAGTTTCAGTAAAGATTTAGGATAAGAGTGAGCAAGCTTAGAACCAAGTCTACAAGTTCTTGCTTAGCAGCAGGAGGGTAAGATGGTGACCAGCCATCAACATGTAATTCTTGGTTTATTCTAATATTAGAAAAATAACA
Source organism: Epirrita christyi (assembly GCA_951392215.1). Lineage (NCBI taxonomy): Eukaryota > Metazoa > Arthropoda > Insecta > Lepidoptera > Geometridae > Epirrita > Epirrita christyi. Next base: position 12,969,579 of record OX595843.1, on the reverse strand, counting down.
ATTGTTTATTTATTAATTACAGCCAAAATTTTATAATTATTAATATTTTAAAAATAGAAGACACAAAATGTACACGGTTCTTCCTTGCCCAAAGTAAACGTTGCCAGAATAATGTTCCTTAGCCCAGGTAAACAAAATTCGTTCGAGTTGGTCCAATTAAGGCGCAGGTGGGCTACCGCAATCGCAGCGCACTCTACCCGAAATTCTAACGCAATTTCGACCGCACATCCAAAATTGCTACGAAACTTTTTAGGCTTCATATCGAAATTCCAGAAAATTGGTAGAAATTCTGACGAAAACTAAAATTGTATTGAGCACCTGACTTGAATTTTGCGACAGGTAGATGTAAATTGAGAAAAGTTCAAAGCTGTTCTCGAAATAGCTTCCAAGAAAATTAGTGCCTGCTGAAAGTATCATAGAAACTCAATGAAAACCACTCTCTGCTAGCGATTTAAAAATAAAAAACAGTACTATAAAAGTTTTGCATGAAATATATAAGCTTTTATGCACAAAGCGTAGGCCGCATTATCAGTTTGTAAGAACATTTCTCTGTTTAAACTTATACAGACGAATTTCAAAGCGTTTAACCCAGTATCTTTTTAGACAAAAAAAACTACAATATTGGAAGTTGTTTAAACAGGTTCGTATTTCTTGTTAATTTAAGTTTAAACCAGCCTTCGAGTTCTCAACTTCTTTGGCACGTGTTTTTGTGCGTTGTTTTTGGAGACTTGAGAGAATAATACGCTTTGATCTGTAAGTGATAGATAGTTTGTGGTTGTAAATGTAAAAGGTAACATTTTGAATACATTTTAGCTAATCTATTTTAAAGACCTTTAAAAATTCACGAAAATAAAATAAAATGTATACCTACTCATCCCTTGCTCTTATAGTATCCATTACAACTCAATTTCGTCCCTAAAAGGCCAGTTATAATGTAAATGGTTTTACTTTATAAATTGAATCCACATATTCGATGCCATCCATTTAATTATTATATGACTTAATTTGTTTTTAAAACATTGTTTGCGATTACAAAGGGCGTCTTAAAACGTTTTGTTCTTTCTTTCTTTGTCCTCAATCATTTCATATTAAGAGATCTGAAGGCCTATTACGAGTTTTGCATTGTAACAATCACTTTGCGAGTCGTGAGTATTTAAAATGACTTACGTTGTAACTATTTATGAATCTGTGCTGTTTCTATCGACTGCGCGGCACAGAATGATGAATAGATACTATGTAAGTCACGACAAAAGCTAACGACTCGCAAAGTGATTGTTGCAATGCATATTCGAGCATAATTTTTAAAAGTAAGTATATATAGAACGTATTCAAGCCCAAGCTAGTTTATGAAACTCAAGTTGAAAACTTAAATTATCATCATGAGAGATATATCTCTTATGATTCTTCTTATAATTTAAGTTTTTTTTGCTTTATAAAGGAGGCTATCATCATCATCATCATCATCATCATCAACATGTAGAAGTCCACTGCTGGACATAGGCCTCCCCCTTAGAATGCCACGACGAACGGTCTTGAGCCGCCTCCAAAAAAAAAGAAAAAAAAAAATATTGAATAGCAAAGCAGGTAAAACTAGTGCGTAATTTTTAAAAGAAAGTATAAAAAACATAGACGCGCACGTTTCATGTTCGTTTATGAATCTAAAAATGATAAAAATAATATGTTTTAAAATACATAGGTAGTTACTTATTAGTTTAGTAACGTAGTTATACATAGACTTACGGAACTGAGACGTAATCGCTAACTGTTAGCCATATAGACAAGCTCAAAGTCGCGTAGCGGGCTACGGAGAGAGCTATGCTCTGCTATGCTGTTATAGCATAGCTGTGCTGAGCTATACTCCGTAGAAGAACCAAGATCTGCGTGAGGCATGATACTTTAATTTCCAAGTTAAAACATTATGGCATACAAAATCAGGCAATTAATCTTGTAAATTCTTACTTATCCAATAGAGTCCAAAAAGTTGATGTTGGTGGTGAAAGGTCTTCAGGATCGACTATTGTCATGGGGGTGCCACAGGGTTCAATACTAGGCCCATTTTTATTCCTAGTTTACATTAACGATCTCCCTTTTTTTGTGAAAGACATATGTGACATAGTTCTGTTTGCTGACGATACTTCTTTGATTTTCAAAGTTGATAGATCTAAATCTAATTACGATGATGTAAATGATTCACTATCGCGTGTTCTTGAGTGGTTCACAGTTAATAATCTTTTGCTTAATGCTAAAAAAACTAAATGCATCAAATTCACATTGCCAAATGTAAAACATTATCCAACTAATATTAAAATAAATGGGGAGACACTTGATCTTGTCAAGTCTACCATTTTCTTAGGGCTTAATATTGATGCAGGGTTGCAGTGGGCACCACAAATTGTGGCTCTTGCTGGTAGACTTAGTTCCGCTGCATATGCAGTTCGTATAATAAGGCAGCTTACTGATGAAGCTACAGCTAGGCTTGTTTATTTTAGCTACTTCCATAGTGTTATGTCATATGGTATCATACTGTGGGGTAAAGCAGCAGATATCCAAGCTATTTTTGTCTTGCAAAAACGGGCAATACGTGCCATTTATAAAATGAAGTCGCGTGACTCCTTGAGAGAGCGTTTCAAAGAAATCAATATTCTTACAGTAATATCGCAATATATCTATGAAATATTATTACATACACATAAACACTTGGATAGTTTTATGATAAAAAGTGACGTGCATGGTATTAACACGAGAAATAAACACAAACTAAATATACCAAAATTTCGATTAAAGAAAGTAAGTGGGTCTTTTATGGGGAATTCTGTACGGTTCTATAATAAACTTCCAGAAGGTGCATTTAAACTTCCTATTCGAAGATTTAAATCCTACATAAAGATGAATCTAATTAAGAAAGCGTATTACACTCTTGATGACTATATTAATGATAAAGCCGCGTGGCCTGATGTCGCTCTGCCCCTCGACTGCTAAAATGGAAATTTGCAATATCTGTACTTACCTATTTACATGTTTGTATTAGATTATTATTTATAAGTATAACAAGCGTAGCGTGTGCTGTCTTGCATATTTTTGCTGATGTTTATTTACTTTTGACTACCTTCCTAAGGTTTTTAAGTTCTCATTTACTATGTATCAGCAACTCCTTGCTCCGAGGCACCACACAGGCGCTTCTCACCTAGTGGGAAGACGGACCATTTATGTAAGCCAAGCCGAGTTTGTTGCCTGATTCTTCTAGGCTTGGTCGCGTTGGAACAGGAGTAATTTAATTTTATATAAGACGATTCAAAATGATCCTTGTGATTTCAATGAATAAAGTTCTTTTTGACTTTGACTTTGATCACCGATATAGCTCTCTGCATTAGCAAGTTGATGTGGGCAGGTCATATATCTCGCAGAACTGACAACCGTTAGGGAATAAAGGTTCTCAAGTGGCAACCACAAACCGATCGACGCAGTAGAGGAAGACTCTCCGTCTTCCTCTACTGCGTCGATCGGTTTGTGGTTGCCGACAACCAATCTCGATGGACTAAAGACATTATAAACGTCACAGGAAGTCGGTAGATGCTCCATCTATGGCGGTAGCGGCTCGAGACTGTTCGTCGTGGCATTCTAGGGGGGTACGCTGCTAGGCATTCTAGCCTGTGTCCAAAGGCTGATGATGATGATGAATACATAGTTGAAAAGAGAATTCTGGGAATAATTACTATTTATGAAAGAAGAAACATCACACAAGAAAGATCACAAACCACAAACCGGACGACGCGGTAGAGGAAGGCCCTCCACTCGATGGACTAAAGACATTATAAACGTCGCGGGGAGTCGGTGGATGGAGGCAGCTCAAGGCAGCTGTTCGCCGTGGCATGCTAAGGGGGAGGCTTATGTCCAGCAGTGGATTACTACAAGCTGATGATGGTATAGAAGATCTATTTGAACATTTGTTATCATGAATAGCCGTTAGACGTCCACTGTTGGAACCCTCCACCCCCATAGAGCGCAATAGGGGGAATCACCATACCCATGCTTGGCATGCAGATTGGTGATCGCTGTATTCAGCTAAATACTCGGGTGGATGCTGTCTATCCCTTTATCAGCTTTTACTCCACTAGCTTCGTAGGTCCGTACTCAAAAATATTAATTTCAGTAAAATAAAACAACTGCTTAAATTTTAAGAAAAATGTGTGTAATTTTGGAGGAATACCGTCTATTAACACAATTCACGCGCTGAGCTTATGAGATATTACCCGTAAAGAAAGCTTCTTCATACACGACCAAGAATGAATACTAATATTCACATGGGTACACCTAGGGCTGCTACTCTACAATTTATACAAAAAAAGCTGTTTTTTTGTCTTAAACAAAAAAAACTTAAATAATCTAGAATTTCTGAAAACTAAACTTGAAACTATTTACTTATTTATAAAACTTACTCATTTAGAATACTTATAAAAATCTGTCAAATTAAGCAAAACTTAACCCGTAGTAAATCATTAAGTCGTGTTAGTACTGCTACCATCCCCTTCTATTTGATATTCAAACAGTGAGAGGACTAACTTAAGCAATGATTAAACTTAAATAACGTTTATAAGACAGACTGATGTTAATGGCAAGAAACTAACTGTCCAATTCCACCTAATTCAAATTAATTTGGAGAGATAATTTCTGACTTCCTGCACTGGGACTTAGCAATGCGAGCACTACTGCTTAGTTGCAGAAATAGGTATGGTGGTAGTACTTCACTAGACGAGTTCTTTCGCAAAGAACTCTACTGTTCCTACCTAAGAGCATCTCTAATAATGAAGAAAATTAGACTAGGTTCAATCATCATCATTATCATCAGCCGTTAGACCTCCACCTTTGGACAAGGCCTCAACCCATAGGATGATATTAGGGCATTTGCCATAACCACCATGCTTGGCAGGTGTTGAGTACTCAGGTGGATACTGCTGCCAATCCACTGGCGTAATCTCTTAGTCAGAAAATCTTATCCTCGAAAGGAGATTTTCTCCGTCAAGGTTCAATAATTTAAGTGTATTCCTCAATTTCCCAGGGTAGTTTAATCAAGTTTAATTTAAGTTTATGTATTTCTTAAAGGTACTGTATCTTTACAAGGTCACACTGAATAGCTGAAGCGCAGGTCATTCAGCCTTTATAGTTCCCTAGGGTAATTTAGAAGTTGACAACCCTGTATAATAGGCGGGAAATTGGGTGCTAGCGAACTCTACATGATGGATCCACTTAACCACGACAGCTTGAATGAGATTACGGATTAATATGTAATCAGGGCCTTTAAGGATGAGGGATAAAGATGTTATTCCAGTGGCTTCCTTTTGACAGAGATGAACAAACTTAGATTATCCTGATCAGTACTGAGTGAATAGACTTAATTATTTTTGTTTGAGTGAGTGAATCTATTTATTTATTTAATAAGAAACCAACAGCGATAAAAATATAATATATATAATAATATACACACATGATACATTAAAAGATCTTAATGCTAAGATTGATACATAAAGTACGGTCAATAACAGGCTTCAACTTTTTAACCTACTTCCCAAAAAAGGAGGAGGTTCTTAATTCAGTTGTTTTTTTTTTTTTTTTAATGTTTGTTACCGCATTTCTCCGGCATTTATGAACCGATTTGGAAAATTCTTATTTTTATTTGAAAAGATGTACTTCCAGATTGGTCCCATTTTTTTCAGAATCCAGTTCTTATGATGGAATCCATGATACTCGTAGTTTCTTCTCTTATACATGTTTTTTTTTATCTAAGCCGTTATTGGCGTGTCCTGTGTAGGTAGGTATATTTTTTGTTATTCACTTACCTTATGGCAATCTAACAGGCTTCAACTTTTATTGCCATAAGGTAAGTGAATAACAAAAGATATACCTACCTACAAAGGACACGCCAATAACGGCTTAGATAAAACAAATCATGAATAAGAGAAGAAACTACGAGTATCATGGAAACAGAATGATGGAAAATAAATTGTGAAAATCACCTAATAAATTATATAATTAACATTAGGGGACAAATTAGCGACAATAGGTAGAATTATCACAGATAAGTACCCAATAAAGAGGTCCTTCAAATCCCTCCCTATAAAAAAGTAAGTAGGTATAACTTAAAAACTGTAAGGTAATTTATAATTATGTAACCAATACATACTAATTTACCATATATATCCTATTATTTTATCTAGTTAGATTCCTCGGGAATTTTGAGACAGCAGTGCTTCTGTCAAAAGGTATTTATTAAATATTAAATATAAATTGAGTACTTGATTCGAGTGTGTGGTATGGTCTTATCTTAGACTTGCTCATTCTAATAGTACAATTAAGCCCAAACGTCTCAAGCTCCGCTCACTCCGTCAACTTTAAATTGAATAACTTTCTTTTGACAGTTCGAGATAAATGTTTGGAACTTTAATTGTATTACTTCATGTGAAATGACAATTAAAAGGTCATTGGCGGAGTTTGCGGGCGTTCTATCGTAAATTTGGATAGGTGTGTGACCTGAGGCCCAATTCTCTAATTTAAAAACATTCAATTCGCAGTATAATCTCGTCTCAGTCGCACTGTCAGCTGTCACCTATATAATAACTATTACTTAATCTTCGCATGTATACGCGAAGATTAAGTAATAGTTACTGTACGAGACAGTGCGACTGACACGAGATTATATTGTGACTGGAATGTTTTAAAATTAGAGAATTGGGCCTCTGAAATGCAGAAGTTATAAATCCTAGAATATTTGAAGGATTACTTCTAAGCGATAAGCGCTTATGAAGCTAACCAAAGATTTACCCTCTTATTCATATATCATCATTTTTTATCATTCATATCATATTCTTAAATTAGATAGAACAAAGCAAAAGCTAATTTAACTAAAATAGGTTTCAAAAATGATTATGAATAATGAGGTAAATATAACCTTAACCAAAGATCAAATAAAGGTTGTCCGGATTTCTTTCAGACAATCTTTGGGTGGAGAGAGATCTGTAGGATTAGAAGAATGGCCGTAAATTTTACAAGATTATACGAAAGAAGTAAAAATTTATACTTAATACCTAAATAGAATAACTATCGAAATAAATAAATAAAAAGAATCTACTACATAATACAATACTATATACATACAAACATGCTCATATACCATAGATATATAAAACAATACCTAAACATATTATTGAAGTCAAGGTATATGTTTATCAGATTATGTTATTGTGTGTTATGTTAACAGAATAAAGATATTTCTGGTATAGCTAAAACAATTCCATTTAATCTAAAACAATTTCAGAAGCGCTAACGACTGGAACATAACACAAAGTACCTAAAGAAACTTGAACAGCTCGTAAAGACACAAAATATATAGATACAGAAGGCCAACTCAGTACAACAAGCGATAACAGGCGCATGCAAATATAGACACGCGTACTTACGTAGACCTCGGTTGACTCGCGACTGGCGTTTGACCGAGTTCTACGGAGATCGTCGTGGGTACAACGTCTATGTGTGCATGCGCCTGTTACCGCTTATTGTACTGAGCTTGCCTTCTGTACCTATATATTTTGTGGTAAAGAGATACAAACAATTTGTTGAAAGCCATTAGCTTACGTTTTAATAACGTGGGCCATTTCACACGTCTCATGTGTTTTGTGATCACCTTCGTTGTTAGATAAAATATGAAATGAAGCTATTAAGTACCGTACGTGACCCTGAAACATAAAGATAAAGTCTCTGTAACTTCACCGGCACCCGTACCCTTCAAACCGAAACACAGCAATGCGAGCACTACTGCTTGGCGGCAGAAATAGGTACGGTGGTAGTACTTCTCCGGACGAACTCTTTCACAAGAAGTTCTACTACTAACAATGTGGACATACGTTTACGTGAAGAGGGTTCCGTACAAGTATATAGGCTACCATCATAGATTTATAGTAAAGATACGCTTGACAGACAAAACAATAAAGCAATGTCACCTGTTAGCAAAATCAGCGCCATCTCTCGGATTACATTATAACTACGTTGAAATGAACACAAAAATCCGAACGCCATAACCTTCTTGCTTATTGGGAGTCCGGTTATTTACAACCAAGAAACTCGCACGCGTATCAATTAACATCCTTACAAAGTTATAGCGTTTTGCTTGTATGGCGTCTCTTTATTGAATTGGTGAGCGATTTACCAAGGAAATAAAATTGTTTTCTGTAATTAGGGAAAGTTCAACATACAAAATTTTGCCATACCGATAATAAGAAATGCCATATTTTTTTAAGCTACACTTTGCAAAGTTGTTTCTGCAGCCTTTCACCACTCAATACGGCATTTTGTGGCCGAAACGATCGCGCGCGGTGTACGTCAACGACTGATTATCGTGGTGTCAGTCAACTGATTTTTGACACCGGTTTATTTGGCGGTTATCTAGCGAACGTCCACCGTGTCCTTAGGCTACCATAGTAACCACTTGACCAATTAAACTTTTTAGCCAATCAACTTACTTGATTATACGCATTTTCTCTTCACGTGTTTGGATTTTCTTTAGATTTTCCAGTAAACTAGGAGCCAGGCTCATTATTCAGTATTTTATTTAATGGAATGGTAGATTTTCATATATTTTTTTTAATTTTTTTAAACTAAGCATTTTAAATGTATAAAATATATCATGTTCATGTCTCATAACGAGCCCTTTAATTTATTATCTCACATGATTCATTTGACAAAAGTTTATTTCATAATTTTCTAGTTTGCTCCCCCAAAATTAACTATCAGGGGTTCAAAATTCGTTTTCATCCCACCATCTCGGAAAGAGTATTTTTGCTATTCGATATCTGAGTGCAAAAGCCGTTTTTATCCGCTCGAGGATAAGTAAAATTGAAGAACATCGTGTGCACTAAGTTTGTGAATTCAAAACATCATTAAACCTATTTACTTCTACCTCCATGGTGCCGAATTTATCATGCAACCTTTTTTAATTTGTTAAAAACTCAGACTCGGAACCTTCTTGGTGTATTACTTTTTTTTAATTTGCTTTACGCGCGCCATTTTCTTTTCACGTCATATTGGTAAAACCTTAGGTTAAAAACAAGAAACTTGAAAACAAGTGAAAAACATAAAATGAGTGATTGACAAACAGAATTGACTAAAACTGACAAAAATGCGCAAAAGTATCTTGTGATTGTAAATGTTTTTTTTTGCATTAAGTAATTTCCTCGCTGTGGTGGGATAAAAAGTTATGTGTTGCACTCGAGTGCAAAGATTTTTCACCTCGTGCTCTTTTGATTCTCTCGCTAACGCTCAAGTTTCTAATTTTTGAATCACTCGCTATGCTCGTGATTCAATTTTAGAATCCTTCGCTTGCTCGATCATCAAAATTGAGCACGTGGTTAAAAAGCAACCTTGCACTCTTGTATTACAAATAACTATTATTTCGCTATGCCCGTGGTACTAACTCCTAACGTCTTAACTCTGTAGGTATATGTACCAAATTTCAACTTTTTTGGTCTAGTAAATTCAATGACTGATCCAGATTATTACCAGATGGAAGCGTCCGTAAGACGCTGGCCGGGCACGCTGAATGGCAATACTACGGGTTGAGCCAGATGAGAGCTTTGGGATCACGCGTCGCTTCAAACAGACTTCCTGTTAGTAAATTGGTTACAATATTTTGCTACAAGTTGGATAAGAAAGTGCGATGAACAGTGTCAAAATTACAACTGACAATATCAAATCAAAATCAAATCATTTATTTGATTCCAAAAAACACTGAATCCATACACTTAATCATGTAAATAAGTTATTGGTACCTTAATATTATTGAAGTAGTAAGTACCCTAGGTAGGTACTCACTATAAACAAAATTTGTAAACTAGAACAGAAGGTACTTATACATAAGTAAGTAGGTAATTTACTAACCCCTACACTAGGATTCCCTGTGTTGTGGGTGGTTAGTCTCTTCCAGGAGTCTAGTAAATAGGTAAACAGATTTAGGTAGTATATGTGATAAACATATACTATCCATAACTATAACAGATATTCATTTAACCATGGTGTGTCCGGCCTCAGAATAGACTCCTCCATATCCTGCCATGTCCATGTCCATGTGTGTAGATGTCGTGAAAGTCAACTAAGGGATTACACCAGGGAATGGGCAGCATTATCATTATTATTTGACGACCTCTGTGGCGCGGCGGGGGAAGGTTCGCCTGCGACGCAGGAGGTTGCGGGTTCGATTCCCGCCTCGGAACAAATATTTGTAGAATCTGCAGATATTTGTTCAGGGTGTTCTGGGTATTTTTCTATGTATAATTTACAAAAATATATATCTATGTAATGTATTGTATTAAATATATCAGTTGTCTAGTACCCATAACACAAGCTCTGCTTAGCTTGGGTCTAGATAATGTTGTGTGAAATGTCCAGCATTTATTTATTCATTTATTTATTATTCAGTGCAAATACTACGATCACCAATCCGCCTGCCAAGCGTGGTGATCATACAATTCCCCCCATTGTTTTTTTATGGAGGCTTCGTCCAGCAGTCTTAGTTTTGTGCGCATTGAGACATCATTTAACTAGCCATCAGGATACTCGTGAAACCTATTATAAAACTAACAAACTTTAAGGGAAAATTTGTTTTGTTTTATATATGAATCCCAATCTAACAAAGTGGCCGAGGATACCTAATCCTTGACTGAACTCGGTCGTTTCGGGACCGCACATTTACAAAATAGTTTCAGTTAAATGGTCCTTTCGTGAGCATGGCGAGCTTTTTGCTTTATAAACAGCTTAATTTAGATGCTGTATCAGCTTAGTAGATTGCTGGTTTTACTATGAGGATAACTATGAAGATAAGGTCGTAATACCTACATGTCATAGGAATCTAAAGTAAATGAAGGCAAGAAATAGATAATTATGAGCTCTGTAGAAGCACAAAGTAAGCAAAGCGTCGATGCGTTTGTATTTTGTGGTAGAAGTTAGGCTGGTTTTAGTCACGCTAGCTGCACGCTGACCGTTGGCGCTGACAGCCGAAACGTTTGAACTTCTAAGAAGCATTTTAGAATAACGCGTAGCAATCACGCGCGCCTCTGCCTTCAGTGAGCGTTCTAGTATCAGCAAGATACTGAAACGTCTTGCGCTGAACTTCAGCGCTGACCACCGCACGCGCTGAGCTGTCAGCGCCGATGGTCATCGTGCGGTCAGCTTGACTCTAAAATCAGCTTTAGTATTGGAATGTAAACTTCACCTTTTTTTTCTATTTACAAAATTAGCCGGTCTAGATTACACGCACACACGTCCCATTTAGCCAACCATTTAGTGAGAGGCTCTTAAAGTATGGTATTGGTCGAGGCTCTTCGCTATTAGTCCATTCACTGAAACAACTATCGGAACGATAATCGTTGAATTCACATCCTATTATTATTATTAGTATTTGGGTGATTATTGTATCGATTGTTTTCGTAAAAATACAAATGTTTTGGTCTTTTTTTGGATGGAGTTCATTAGGTATCATGGGGATTAAGGTGAGTACATAATGTTTGTCTTATCAATAAGGTGGGTAGGTACCTGATCTAAAGCCGGTCAGTTTGTCATAAACTTCGTAACCCCATGGACAACAATGGCCCTAGTCTGCTTTTATTCCAAACACATTAACGAGGTCGGATTATAAGTTAGACCCTTATCAAAGTAAGGCATGCGCGAATATTTGCATAATTGAAAGACACATTCGCTCGGTAATTGAAGGGTTAGTTAAGGAGATGGTATTGTATTAACTAATGGGCAAATTTAACCCAACCAACTCGTGAATTAAAATTTGATCCAGAATACAGTTTAGGAGCGATTCGTGCGCCGACAATAATTTTGAGTAAACAAAGAAGAAGGTTGTGATTCGTGCGTTTTAAAAGAAGTGTTAAGAACACTGTTAAATTGGCATTTTATAATTTTTAACCGACTTATGGATGATGAAGACAGCCGATCGTCAGGCATAACATAACATAACATCCAACAGTCATGATCCCACACTAGGATTCCCTGTGCCATGGTACCACACCCAGACCCGGAACAATTATTCGCAGATCATACAAACATTTGTCCCGAAGCGGGAATCGAACCTGCAACCTCTCGCATCTCAGCCGGCTACTCACTCGCCGCGCCACAGAGGTCGTCAAAGAAGAAGTTGAGAGAGTGCTACATCCAAAAATATACAAATGAAGGCTAATGATGATGATGATGATGAGCGAGGAATTTTAAATAGCCTCAGTCGTAAAGAAACCAATATTTATTGACATATGTGATGTTCATTATGTAAACTAAAGTGACTCCAACAGCTTTTAGAGTTCAAACCGCGCACTTCGTTCCCATCTCACATTACATAAGCCGATCGCACTAATTACGCGATGAACTTACTACTAAGTACTAAGTAATACCTACTTAGAGGAACGTCAGAGCATCTTGCTCCATAATGACTGTAGAATCAGTAGCAAAGCCATCAACATTATTATTTGATCTTAGCGAGGCGGTGAGGCGTCACTTCATTACATAAAGTAGGAAGCATCTGAAACCGCGCACTCTGGTATGTTAATGTAATTACGCAAAACGGGCCCACTAATCCCACGGTGAACTCACGAACGAATTTCAAAGAGCTATATTTTGAAGACCATTTTCTTTTTAGGTTGCATTTACGTAGATACCCGACCACGTCTTTAATTAGATGGTTCTTGGCGATCCTTTAATGCATGTGGTTCTACCGTATATTATAGAACTACAGTGACTGTCGTGTGTATGTTGTTCGATTCTACAGTCGACCCGCGGTGCCTAGATTTATAAAATAAATAAATAAATGCTGGACATACAACAACACGTAAACATTATCTAGCCTCAAGTTAAGCATAGCTTGTGTTATGGGCACTAGTTATACTTAATACAATAACATTACATAGATATTTTTTATTATACATAGAAAGTACCCAGAAAACCCTGAACAAATATCTGCAGATCGTACAAATATTTGTTCCGAGGCGGGAATCGTACCCGCAACCTGCGACGCAGGCGCAGGCAAACCTTCGCCCGCCGCGCCACAGAGGTCGACATTAGATGCGCGGGGTTCGTTTAATCGACGTCTAATTATGGTTTGATTCCATACGTTTTAGTGTTCTGTAGCAAGTTTTAAAAAATAGAACACAATTACGGCCTTATTACACAACATGGACTAAATCTGAATTAAGTCCAGGCGTACTAGTCTAGGATTAAATATCGACATTAGGCATATGCGACTCTAAATACAAAAGCAGATGGTTTGTTTTCCGAAATAAATTCTCGCGCTACTTCGCAAATTTCCAAAGTATCAAACTGACGGATTGTGTCACATCACAATTGAGATGTCCAAATTCTTACCTCTAACAAGCAATCAACTGACAATTTATAGACCACTGCTAAACTAGGGGGCTGCCTGGTTTTAGATAAACCAGAGATAGTCCAAGCTTATGTAATTTTTGGCATATCTAGCTCGAAAGTTGCTTGTGTAAAACAAACCATCTGGTTTTGTATTACAGTCGTATATACCCTAGGTCAATATTTAAGCCTAGACTGGTTGTCCTGGTTTAAACCCAGACTAAGAGCATTTTTTATAATAACACCCTCATGGTTTCACTCCTGTTATAAATTGAAAACAGCTTTCTGAAACGTTTCAAATTCTCAGCGATAAAATGCTCACTTGTTATACCTATAATCGCAAGTTAATGGCGTAGCCTCTCAGTCTGTAACGCGAGAGCCATTATCGTGTTCCGACATGAGGGAATTCGAGAATCATACGAGTACACCGAGAACTTCCTAATGGCCGCCAAGGCGTGAGAAAACTGCAGTTTCGATCAAGACTCTTCTAAAACCAGAGCCAAACGGTATTCGCTTCGAGGCGATTCCATTTCTACAGTCGTAATTCAATACAAAAGACCACGTGACATATCGATACCTAACGTCAATCCCATACATTTTGTACATTTCTACTGGCGTCATCGCTATTAGAATGTTACTTTGTCTACGGCCTCTGGTTTGAAAATGTCCGTACATTTGATTTCTACGAACTTCGTGCCGTGGCGTGTAAGTAGCCAGCTGAGATGCGAGTGGTGATTCCCGCTGCGTGACAAATGTTTGTATGATCTGCAATAGTAGATTATGCATTAAGGGAATAAAGCAGTGTCTTATGTCGCGGGCGGCATATTGAACCCTGAGCGTAACGAGAGTTATATAGAGTCCTGAGTGAAGCGAGGGGTTCAAGCTGCACAAGACGAAGACAGGCTTTATTCCAGAGGAAAATACTCTACTTTTCACACCTTCTGCGAGACAATAAAAAGCCAGGGCTTGTTTTGATTTTTGCGGTAGTAGATTATCAATAATCTCTAAAGCGTCTGTTTTGATAAACTCTGGAGTAGAATCACTATCGTTTGACATTTTTTATCAACATGAATATTGCAATAAAATTTACTGAAAATCACAGCACCAAACACGCGTGTTCTTTTGTTTCACATTCTTTGTAAACGCACCTTTTTCGTTTTTTTGTTGAGTTATGCTTATGGCGGTGTTCGATTTTCGAACAAATCTCTTTACAATGCCATATGGGCATTTTTTTACTTAGAGTTTTCCAGAGTCTCCACATGAATTTGACATTCCAAATTCAAATCACTTTATTCCCTAGGGAGTTTCATACAACTTTATATCCCTAGAGAGACAATGCTTTACTTTACGTTGAGGTTGCATGATTTGTAATTGGACATTGTCGAGCAGGTGGTGTGAAAATATTTGTTCCAGGTCTTGTACCATAGTACTTACATGTATTTCTCGATATCCACGACAAAGAGAATCCTAGTTATTTTTAGGGTTATATAATCATTTTGCTGTCCGTCCGTCCGTTGTCAAAACCCTTTTTCTCAGGAACGGCTTTAGGTCATCATCATCACCATCATCATCAGCCTGTAGACGTCCACTGCTGGATATAGGCCTCCCCTTTAGAATGCCACGAGGAACGGTCTTGGGTCGCCTCCATCCATTTATGATGGAAAATTACTCTCATAATATAAATCATACAATTTTTAATTAATATAGGTATAATAAAATAATAACCAACAGTTTTATGGGTTGGTCGAGTGATTAATCATTAAATTGATTTGATTTTATACAGAGTTCAATGTCTCTGATTGGTACTCAGAGCAGTAAATTAGCAAGCTATAGATCAATTAAAAGAGTGCGGATGACGCACTATAGGACGGCTCTCTCACTCGATGGACCGTTGACCATGGAAGTAATAAGTACTACGTACAACTAGTACTTATTACTTCCATGCCGTTGACACTTTAACACTGTCATCCGAAAATAATAAAATATCGTAGCAAAATAGTTTTCCTATCATTTTTTGTCGGTAACTCATCTATCAGCATATCACTTGCTCAGAAAAAGAAGTAGACACAGTTCACGCTTCTCTCTGCTGCGCTAATAGGATGACTAGGTTCTCACAAGACTTATTACTCAGGTAATTGATATGTCAATGTTTTCACCCCTACATGATACATACTTAGATAATGAGTAATATTTTTGTCATAAAAGCTTTCTTTTGAAGTAAAAGCCTTTGAAACTGATAAAATAAATCAATCGCTCTGGCTCAGGGGCTCTATCGATTGGAAAAATTATTTTATGGTCCGAAGCACATTACAGAACTCGTATATTTTAAGGCTTTTTAACAAATTGAGCTTTTATACTTTTTTGTGAATTATCCCGCGTAAATGTGTGAGTTTGGATGCGATGTAAAAATTGAATCTACATACATACCTACATACATAAAATCATGCCTGTTTCCCGGAGGAGTAGGCAGAATTTAATGTATAACTAGTTGTGTTGCAGGCGTCCATAGGCTACGGTAACTACTTTTTTTTACCCCTCTTGTACCTCAATATCTCATTAATCCCCCGACCGATATAGCTCATAACATTACCTAAAAATTGTACCAATACTATCTACCCCCATACTAAATTTCATGAAGATCGGATTAATGGGTAGGAAGTTTTCATCGGACAAACATACATACATGCATACATACATACATACAAACGCCGATTTTTCCAAGTTGACTCAGAGAACAGCTACGCTCGTTCAATAAAAATAATATTATTAATTGATTCAAGCGTAACTTTGCGGAAATCCATTCTACAATATTGAATAAACAAACAAATACTTATATAGTAACAATTGCGCTCTTCTCCAAAACTCTGAAATAATTCGATACGTGTTTTGCCTCTCAACGAAGCATCCTCAGGAAACAGTTGACTCACTGCGCTGTTTGTTGTTCTAGCGCGCAGTGAGTCAACATGTTACTCAGGAGTTATTAAATTTGAACTTGAATTCTATAAAACGAGGTACATAATATCCAAAAGGTATTTGTACGTAAGATAAGTTCTTCTATTGTTTGTAGCTGTTTTATTTTGCGGAAATAAAAGAACAAAAACATTCACAAACAATAACGTAAAGAACAACAATTTTTCCTAAAATAATCCGAAATTGAAATATCACCGAAGGATACCTATTTTTGTAAAAGATGTTGGATTTGGATATTCATCGCTTCACTGATTACAATCAGAATATGCCTGATGGATGTTTGTTACACTTTCACGCATATATCACTCAACGGATTTTGAGGAAACTTTACAGTACTTTAATACATAAGAAAAAATTATAGGTTATAATTTTCAATAGAGGTTCCACGCAGGCAGAGCTAATAGAGGTTTCACGTGGCTGGAGCTGCGAGCAAATGCAATATAAGTATTACATATTTCAATTAAAAATAGCTTGATTTTGGGGGCTCTGTCCAAAAATATGTATGTCTTTGAAGTTAAATGTTCTACTTCTATGATTTTCGTACACAAGTCAATGAACATTATCCTAAATACATACCACATTCTATCAGGAGTCTTCTTTGCAAAATGTGTAAAAATAATAAAAGCGCCGGGATGTACAGTTTATTAGCCAATATGAATAACGGCTGCCCCATTTCCCTGTCTACAATAGCCCATGTCTTAGTAATAGGCTAGACCTAGATAGAGTTTAGTAACGGTTTCCGTGCCCGAAGTCTATTATTTCACAATGGATTATTAGCTCAAAGAATCTTCGGGTTATTGGCAAAGTTATATAAAAGTTAAATATATTTTGAGATCTCGAAAACGGCTTTAACGATTTTGATGAAATTTGCTATATGCGGGTTTTTGGGGGGCGAAAAATCGATCTAGCTAAGTCTCATTTCTCGGTCAAAGGTACTAAATACATAAAAGGGGCTAGAATTTAACTGGCAACTGGCTTCTTACTCTTCTTCTTCTTATTGTTCCATTTTCAAATAAAGCTTTGAATAAAATAAATAAGTAATAATAATAACTTAATATGTTATTGTTAAACACACTTATCTAGAAGTAGCGTCGCGTAACAAACAACTCACAGAAACGTGCTGATTTTAAATAAACGTGTGCGTGTTTTTACGCACTCAACCATTGAATCAAACGTGTGAATGTGTGTTTACACTTTCACACGCTTTATTTGACTGTATTTTTTACTTTTACTTTTACCGTGCCCGTCTATCTATCTAGATAGGTACATAATCTAAGTCTTAAAAAAATATTCATTGAAATCACAAAATCCTTGCGATTTCAATGAATATTTTTTTAAATTTGTTTTGTGAAATTCTTAGAAGTAGTATAACTAATCAAAATAAAAGTTACAACAAAGAGCCACAAACAAACAACACTTTGATCTGACGAATCGCAAAGGACAGCGCCTTGGGCTAAAACCGCTAAATAAATAAGAAAACTCCTCCCCTTCAAACCAAAACATTGACTATTACATAAATATATGCCCTATCTAATACGAGAGAACAAACACCATCTGCGCTAATTCACCAAATTCCTAATAAAATTAACAGACCCGTAACGTTCTTCAGAATGGGCCAAGTTTCTCCATAAGGATGTTCATAAAATCTCTTCTGCCTGGTACTGTAGTTGCCAAACAGTTTCTGAGACAATATTCTCTACATTGGCTATTCTGGTGGTATATGTGAGGTGGATTGGAGGAACACACGGTTGTCTACGTCATCGAGCATAGTAAACAATTTAGAGCGAACTAATTTCAGTTCTATACTCTCACTAGCGTCCTTGCATGAAAATGAGGTTGACAAAGTGTACGCTAGGGGCACTTATCGGTGTTGCCATACAAAATCCGTGTTACACTATACCATACGTCCGTGTCAATTGTTCGCAAAAAACTTAGACTCGGCCTCCAGCCAGCAAAGTGAGGTGTGCGTCTCTTCATTCGGTATCGAAGCCCCTTGTCGTGAATGAATAGGGCCGCCATAAAATGAACTGGACTGAAGTTGATTGAATTAAACAAATAGTAGACTTATTGTTATAGTCAGGGTTTACTAAAATCGACAATATAAGCGGCGTCCGCATGTAATGTGATGATTACGTTTATCAACACAACGTCAAAGACATAATTGACGTACAACTGCTTCTCCTTAAACCTCCGACCTCTGAGGCGTGGCGGGCGAGTAGCCGGCTGAGATGCAAGAGGTTGCAGGTTCGTTTCCCGCTGCAGGACAAATGTTTGTATGATCTGCAAATATTTGTTTTCATACAAATATTTGTTTTGAGTCCGGGTGTTGTAGTACCATGGTACTCGTAGTTTCTGATATCCACAACACAGGTAATCTTAGTGTACAATGGGATCAAGGACTATGTATGGACTGTTGGATGTTATGTTTAGTGTCCTGTCATTACAGTATCTTAACTTTTAACATGTTCAATTTTTTTCTTTCAACGTCGTTAAAGATGCCAGTCTTGCTTTATCCTGCTTTCATATGTGTAGATATGTTTTCATTCATTTATTTTACTGCAGATCTTTTAAGTAACGGTAGATTGTATGTTAAGTTATTTGCCCGTGTGCACCACACAAGGCTTACAGGGACATTCATAAGGTGAGAAGGTTTCCAAGATTGCGTTATTTGTCTCACGATAACATGTGAATCGCGTCACGCCGACTCTATTTCGTGGAAATACCCTCTTGTTTTATTTAGATTAGCCTTTTTGTGAAGAAGCTCGACGTGATCTTCAAAACAAGAGGATTCAAGGAGCTTTTGACCGTCAGAACGACTAGAGTTCTGCGAATATTTATTTTAATATAAAGAATAGTTTTCTAATGAATTGTTTAGAGACCGAAATAAAATACAATTATGTTCACCAAAATTGCTAGGTTCTTGGTATTAGGAGTGGAGTTAGTATTAGGATCAGCCTTTAGAAGTCTACTGCTGGACTTTAATAAAGACACACAGCCTCATCTATTGAACATCACGACGACAGGTCTTGAGCCGCCTCCATCCTCCGTCTTCCTGTGACATTTAAAATGTCTTCGGCCCTTTACACAGTGATAGTACGGGAAACCACCGACCTCGAAGCATGGCCCAAACGGTCGGAGGCTAAGCTGAGAGAAGAACCTCCTGATTATGCGTGCCTAGTCCAGGAGTACCACTTTCTGAATCTGACCCTTGATCCAATCATTTAGCGAGAGCCACATAAGGTATTGATCGACACTCTTCACTATCAGTCCATTTTTTTGAAACGACTATGGTGACCATAATCATTCACAACTAGGAATTTTATATTATGTAACCTTGGTGAATATTACAAAAAGAAAAATAAAAGTATCGCAATCCACCGTTTGGGGTGACCTACATAGGTTAGTGTAGCATTACACCATTTTTTAGTGCAACGAAAAACATTTTCCGTGTCTCAAAAACATACGTTTGCAAAAAATATTTCTGAACATAGCTGTATAGCCCAAGCTTCATACCTCATGTATGCAGTTATGCGAAGACTACAGACACTATGCCCTGTTGGTAGTGCATAGTGTGGTTTGGTGGCACTCTCAATTCTGAGGTTAGCATAGTATAGTACAAGTTGTGTGCGTATCCATTGTAGTTATGAAGTTGTAGCTTCAAAAATTGAATTTATTCCTGGGACTTGAGTTGATATTCAACTTTTAACAAAATAAGGGCTTCAAGAGCAAGAAAATTAACAAGCAACAATAAGCAAGCAAAATTAAGATAACATAACCACAGTAACATAATATTTATGTAGTCTTAATCTCATACTAGGATTCCCTAAGTCGTGGGTATCAGGATCTACGAGTGTACCATGGTACCATAAGACCCAGACCAGATTAACAAAATTTAACAATTTTTAATTAGCAAGTGGTGGCGGAAATAGTCAGAACTGGTAGAAATATCTACGTTCACGATTGTATTATACACTAAGGCTTTGCGAGAAAATGCAAAAACCAATGTAAGTATGTCACCCAGAGTGTAATGGAAACAGTGCTGCAAGTAGTTGGTTCTACAAAGATTTTGCGTTTCCCGCTTTTGTTCCATTCTCTGGCTTTTGAAGACGGTTCCCGTTTTGCCACAGTCGTTGTAAAAACATTTTGGCACAACACACTGATGTGCCGTGAACTTTTTTAAAGGAAATGAGACGCAAAAAGCACTTTGCGAGGTGATATTGTGTTCCATTTTTTTTTAGAAACTTGTGTTTTGGGAATTTGTAAATTTTATGTTAGTAATTTATTCAGAGGACAAAAGTAAACCAAGAAAACTGTAAGTACAAGTGTATAGTGTGCATAAATAACTAGTTACTACGCACGAATTCGCCCGCGTGCTACATATTTGTACTTAACACATTCTTGATTTTACAATTTACAATGTGACTGTTATACACGACTGTTCTATTGCAAGTCGTTAAGGTGAGTTTAATACCTTCCAACTTCACCATAATGCACTCATTGTCATCTCGCGTTTAAGGTAATTCGATCATAAGGGCTTGGCAAGCAGACAAGCTGGCCCACCAGATGGAAAGCAGTTACCGTAGCCTATGACCGCCTGTAACACCAGAGGCATCACACGCGCGCTGCCGACCCTGAGACATAAAGATGAAAAGTCTCACGTGCCTGTAATTTCACCGGCACCCGTACCCTTCAAACCGAAACAGCAATGCGAACACTACTGCTTGGCGGCAGAATTAGGTACGGTGGTAGTACTTTCCCGGACGAACTCTTTCACAAGAAGTTCTACTACTAACAAAAACAGCCTGATGATAAGCGGTAAACAATACCCATAACAAATGCAACACCTTTTAGGTCACGTCCCCCTATAGGACGTACCCTTCGTGGCATTGCTGTGTCTGAAATTTCAACTGCACCCAATAATGAGGGCACTGCTGCTTAGAGACAAAAGTAGGTATGGTGATATGCTTCGCTAGGAGCTCTCTTTGTTTTGTTTATTTGTTATTTAATCAAGTTTTCTATTTCTGTACCAATAAACTCTCTACTACTATTTGGATTAGTTCTATATTAAAATAAGATCATAGATACAGTTTTGTTTAAATTTTACTAAAACGTGATAAATTACTATCTCTACTATCTCTTACTAGGTCTATTATAGAACCGCACTGCTGACTTAAGATGAAGGCGCATATAGGTTGAAATACCTTACTGTATTGTGTGAATATTGGAGGTTCAGTAAGCTCCTATTGAATCAGTGTCTGTTCGTGGTTAGTTTACCCGCCTATGTCAATAGTGCTAACGTTGTCATGTGGATGTTCCTGTTAATTACCTACACAATGTACCTAACCCTTACTATAAGTACCTATGATTTCACGCAAATGGTGTAACTATGTATAGATATGTGGTTGTTTTTATGATCATAACTATGTAGGTTACGGAACTTTTTATAATCATGTAAAGTGTTCCTAACCCGCTGCGTGCACAGACCAATGATCTCAGGTTGATGCTACTGCCCATCCCCTGGTGTAATCTTTTAGTAAAACTTTCACTACATCGACGGGAGGAGATAAAGGGGTCTACTCTTAAGTTGGACAAAACACGGCCGCGGTTTTCTTATTATCAACAGCCTTTAGACGTTCACTGCTAGGCGAAGCTTCCTCAAAAAAACAATGGTGGAAATTGCCATAATCACCACGGTTGACCGGCGGATTGGTGATCGCATTATTTGTACTGAATACTCAGATGGATGTTGCTTCCCATCTGCATTGCTGTAATGCCTTAGTTGGCTTTTACGAAATCCACGGGAGGAGATGGAGGGGTCTATTCAGAGGCCAGACACACTACGGTCTTCTCATACAAAGGTTAAAATAATTAGCAACGACTATGTTATTGTTCAATTGCTAATCCAATTGCTTTGTTGGCACCAAAATAAAAACATAATAAAAATCCTACAAAACAATTCAACTACGAGGAATTTTCATCACTTTTTGTCCAACTTTACTATTAGATAATAATAATTTGACTTGGAAAAAGAGTTTACAAAAAATTATAATTTCGGTTTTTTTTTTAAATATGTTTCTTCTTTTCTTATTTATTTTCTAGTCTAGTCTAGGCTCAAGCAATATTTTAGTAGAGTTAAACTCCAAGGATCATGATTTGAACACCACCGTAGACCGCCCACGCAAACTAATCTACGCACAGGGTCTACGCCGTAGCTAGCTGGTACTCTTGCGTAGTCACAAGTCTACGCAATAGCCGACGTCATCTCTAAGGGATGGAGTTAGCCATTGAAGATCCCACGCATGTTATTGTAGGTTTAGTTCATTCATAAATCAGAAACACACGAGTAAATTCAGAAATGTTTGTCACATCTGGTTTCCATGCCATCGGAGACACAGGCTCACTCATGCCTTATTCATTAGACGATCGTCCAAAATAATGTTATTAATTATCGTCAACATCTGCTTGAATGAATTGGACTCTTTCAATATCTGCGACAATCACTTATTGCTTTTGAAGAGGGGCTTTATATGGCAGATAATTTTATTTGCTCTTAGCTTGTCAGTTTAGCTTTGATGTCTTCTGAATAAGGAATGTTTTGCGTTCAACTCCTCACAATCTATATAAATAGCTCATTTGATAAGCTTCTTACGGTTTGAATTGTATACAATCGTGTTTCTGGAAATGATCCTTATAAATAACATTACGTGTTATATTATAACAAACTCGCTGTGCCCGCGGTTTCACCCGCGTGAACAATGATAAAAGTTGATGATGAAAAGTAGCTTATGTTAATCCGGGGTATAAAGTATCTCCATTACAAATTTCACTCAAATCCATTCAGTAGTTTTTACGTGAAAGAGTAACAAACATCTATCCATCCATCCATCCATCCATACTTACAAACTTTCGCGTTTATAATATTAGTAGGATGACTACCAAACAGGCTAGGTATCAATTGTATCTACTGTAGTTGGTTACACAAACCCATGTTTCATTGTCTCAAATTCAATAATTCCATAGAAATTCCCACGTCCTAAGCTGGACCCTAAATTCCTTGAATTAATTATCCACATGTACTGAGTTACGGTGTTTACTGTGACCTATTTCAAGCTATTGTTCTAGAATTAATCATTCCAATACCCCGCCTGTCAATTTCACAGAAGCTCAGCTCATAAAAACGATAGTCAGTTAACTAATGATTACTGAGTTTTTTTATGCCCATATATCCCGATATGAATAAGTATTTAATACTTACCTCTATTGAGTATCTATCGAAATAAAAAGTAAATAATAATAAGTAAAAAGTTATAAATAAAATAAAAAAGGTATAGCTGAGCGTAATAATACCTTTGTAGTGATATTTTAATTATTACTTTTATTTTTACATATTATCTAATATTTTGACAAATCCCCTATACAGCTGCAACTAAAACATGTATTACCTTATTTGTATCTTATTATGTAAAGATTTTTTTTTAACTGTGTCGTACAAAAAGTGTAAATGAATTGACGAAACTAAGTGTTCTTAAAGTCCCTTTGGTTTGAAATAAATGATTTATGAATATGAATATGAATTATCATCAGCCTACAGAACACCACTTTTGGATATGTCCAGAAGGTGTTGGTGGCTGAAGGTGAGGTGGTTGGTGGTGGTGGTTGCTGATGAAAAATTTACGAGGACAATGTCTACTAGTGATACTCGACAAACTGTACGTAACAACCCATCCCTGTGATAGATGTTCACAATGTTTACATGATTTGTGTGGATGTATCAAGTGACTGAGTTAGTTGTTCTATTCTGAGCTGTGACGCGCAGGTAAGAACTTTCAAACTGAAGATTAGCTTTACATCAGGTAATTTAATTAAACAATTTCGTCTTACTTTGGATTATAAAGTGGAGTTATTAAGTAAGGAAAGTTATTTTCATTTTACAACTTTTTCACCTTTAGTGCCCCTTACCAGGAGTTTTCGCTATCATTCATGAAACATGCCTAGCATTCAATTACCTAGGGAAAGTATAGATTACGATTGTGAAGTAATTTTTGATTACATTACAGTTTGTTCATTATTTTTCTCAGCTTAGGTAATTTTGAACCCTTGAGCAATTAAAAAGACAAAAAAAAAAACTGGACATTTCACACAACATTATCTAGCTCCAAGCTAATCAGAGCTTGTGTTATGGGTACTAGATAACTGATATACCTACTTAATACAATATACATTACATAGATAGATATAATCATAATACCAAGTACATAATCACCAGTCTGCATACGTCCACTGCTGGAGGAGTCCCTCCCCAATTGAATACAATTGGGGGTTTTTTCTTAATCACAACGCTTGGCAGGCAGATTGGTAATCGTAGTTGGTGTTAAGTACTCAGATGGATGCTGCTGCCCATCCCCTTTTGTAATCTTTTAGTAAAGCTTTTACTACATCCACGGGAGGAGTAGGAGGGGTCTATTCTTAGGCCTGACACACTACGGCAGGCTCAACATACCGCAGCTACGAAAGGTAAATAAAAAAAAAATATCCTCTAGTATATCAAGTTTTAAAAAAATAGTTTCTCTTATAGTTCCTAGCGAACAAATTGTAAAAGTCATATATTTTTGGAAAGTTATTTTCTTGCAATTAGTAATGCTTCTCTTCAATCAAAAGGAATCAAAGATCAAACCTGATATATGTAGGTACTTAAACTTGGTTATTTATACACTTGAAAGAAAAACTTTGTCAAAGAGAAATAATTAAATCCACTCAACAGAAACAGATGCGTAGGATGTCTCTTAAAGTTAAGAAGTTGGTGCAAATAAGAACTAGAAAGGAAAAATTACAAACGGAACTACGTAGCCTAATTAAAAAACTGTGGCTCTCACTGAAAAAGCATACATTTATCATCATCATCAACCTATTGAAGTCTACAGAGGGAAATAGGTATCTCTACCATGGCACACAACTGAGTCCGATCTTCAGCTCTCCGCATTCAGTCGCTGTCAGGTGCCAAGCAGCAACTCCGCGCAAGTCGACACTCTACACACATATCTAGCTGGATTGTGTCCTACGTCTGCCTAGAAGCGATCTTCACTCAAGAAATCGTTAACTCCAACAGTTATCGGTATTATTATTTTGTGGACTTCCACAGGCTGGTGATGATGATGACATATTTAAATAATTGTAAATATTCTTACTAACCATAGAATAGGCAGGCAAGGTGTATTTTACTAAACCAGTGATCCTTGTTGATTGAACAATAAATGAAATAAATAAATAAAATGAATTTCTTGCATCAAGCTTACTGTTACCTATTTTAAACTAGGTCATTAGGTTTACATAATAATACGATGATACGAATGCATTTTTACCTTTTCCTGATATCCAATTTATCAGAATTACAAAATTTTGCCACATTTTTTCCTCTTCTTTCAAGAGATAAATGCGCGTACGTACATCCACGTGCATTAATATGTATACAGTATCAGATTGTCTTATTTATGTAAATCAATATTTTTTCTAGAATCAGTGCTTTGAGATTATTTGCAAAATTATGTAGCCATTAAATTGTGTAACAATGAACTATACATTTTTATTAGACCCTAAGAAACACTATGTTTAACAAACTTATAGATCCATTAACATTAAATAAATAATGTGAGTGAGTATACAAAAAATAGAGTGGAAATATTGTGTAAAATAGGTTACCATGCACACACTATTTGAATGTTTTAAAAGTTTATATTTTTCGTAAACATAACTGATGTCACAACCATAATATCTATGTAAATTTGTGAAAAAGGAAAACCAGGCAGCTATAACAGAGATTAATTTTATTATCGGTAGGTCAATGGATGTCCGTCAAACCATTCTAAAAGATGTATTCAAGAGCGTGGCTGACTGTAATCATAGATCCATGTCCATCTTACAATTAATGTTTACAAAATAGCATGGCTCTGAAATACATACAAAATAGAGTGGCTCTAAAATGTATGCAAAATGGGTAGCTTTTAAAAATGTATACAAAATAGAATAGCTCTAAAACGTATACAAAATAGCGTGGCTCTAAAATGTAAACAAAATAACGTGGCTCTAAAATGTATACAAAATAGTGTGGCTCTAAAATGTATAGGTACAAAATAGAATGGCTTTAAAACGTTTATAAAATAGCGTGGCTGTAAAATGTATGCAAAATAGCGTGGCTCTAAAATGTATGCAAAATAGCGTGGCTCTTAAATGTATACAAAATAGTGTGGCTCGAAAATGTATACAAAATAGAATGGCTTTAAAACATTTACAAAATATCGTTGCTCTAAAATGTATGCCAAATAGAATGGCTCTTAAAAATGTATACAAAATAGAGTGGGTCTGAAATGTATAAAATGGTGTTTATATTTTGTATTTTCTATTATTTATGTTTATTCTATTGAAGACATATTTCGAAAATTTTAATGTTTACGTAATTATGTTATTATTAGTAAATTATATGGTTTTCAGTGGATGGAGGCGGCTCAAGACCGTGCATCGTGGTATTCTAAGGGGGAGGGCAGCGGTGGACTTTTACAGGCTGATGGTGATGACGATAAGGTAGATAATAATATGTTCTTCTGATAATATTGAGTCTCTCATTGTGATACAGTTGGATGGCTACATAATTTTGCAAAAAGTCCCACAGCGCACTTATATTTGAAAGAAATATTGTTTACATGAATTAGAAAATCCAAAACCGCATATTAATGCACGTGACTGTACATACGTATTCCAATTTAGATCGCGATGCAAATACAGCTATTTCTTTGTATATTAGAAAACATTACGAAACCTTTTCATTCCAATAAGAGTAGTCCAAGGACCGGCTTTTTTGTATGTTTAAAGGTTATTAGCGACATAAAATTGTCCGTGCATCATGAGAAGTTAGTGATTGTTTTCATAGAGGAACTTATCTGGTTTCACATGAAAATACAAAAAAATAACGGCCTAAAAAAAAGACCCCTTCGTCTCCTCCCATGGATGTGGTAAAAGCCAACAAAGCTTCTCCAGATGAGGCGTTTTACGCGCGATTTGACTCGCGCGTTTGTGAAATACTAGAGCTTCATATATTCCGTCCACATGCAGTCGCGCGTTTTTCCGCTTGCGCGTAAAACGCGTGCAATACGCGAGACTCTTGATTCGCGCGTCTGACACGCGTTCGACGCGTGAGTCGAGATACTAGGGACCCCATTGCTCCGTCTAGTACACGCGTGATAGTTGCCGCGAGTGGACGGACGCTTCAGACGTCATCATATTGCAGTCTGAAATGCAATTTTTATCTGAATCCGGAACGCTCGTGCGTAACTCGCGCAAAAAACGCGTCTTCTGGGCGCAACATAAATTAAAACGCGCGATTCGACTCGCGCGTTTGTGAAATACTAGGAGCTTCATACATTCCGTCCAGATGCAGACGCGCGTTTTGCCGCTCGCGCGAGCGCAAGACGCACATCAATCGCGCGTAAATCGCCTCATCTGGACAAGCTCTTACGATTTACACCATAGTGATGGATCATGGGCAGCAGCATCTATCTGAGTACTCAACACCAACACTGCAATCACCAATCCGGAAAAAATGTCCGGCTTCTTAGGCTTTTCAAATTTTTCGTCTGTATGCCTTATTCCATCCAGTTAATATTGTGTACATAGGATTGTAATACATCAAGTTGAAATGAAACGTTTTTGCGCACCCACGTATTAATTTGTTTGATCGAGTAATGGAATACTTCGCTTTTTGTTCGCCAAAAATGTCTGAATGTTTTCTGTTAAAGAATAATGAGATGGAATTACATCATCACTAATTCAGATAGCTCATTTAACATTTTATTTGTTTACTAAGTTTAAAAAAAGAATTTCAATTACCTATACCTTAGTCATCGATACCCCTCACTTTGCCTTAGTGTAGCATATACTTTTAGGTCATCGACATAGCTCACAGAATTACCAAGTTAAAGTGGCAAAGGGCAGAGGCCCAATTCTCTAAATTATTTTAAAACTACACTGAAAGTTAACCGAATCGGGACTGAATTTATTGACAGAAAGTTGGTATTCTGCTTCCTCATAAATAACAATTTAGTCTACTTTCAATTCACGGCGACTACCATTAGAGTAGGATAGTTATATATAAAATTGGAAAGAGTGAAGAGAGACTTCATCTACTAAAGCTAAAATTATCGAAAAAACTTTGAACCGTTCATGTTTCGGTCACATTTCGATATAATCACATTACAGTGTTGTATTTTAAGCTAAGAGAATACCATTTCTGACATTTAAGACATCGACACAAGATCTAAACATGATCCGAACTCTATTTTAACTATTTTTTAGTTAGAGAATTGGGCCTCAGGTCATATAGCTCGCAGAACTGACAACCGCTGGGGGATAAAGGTTCTCGAGTGGCGATCACAAAACGACGCGGTTGAGGAAGACCCTCCACTCGATGGACTAAAGACATTATAAACGTCACAAGAAGTTGGTAGATGGAGGCAGCTTATGACCATTCGTCGTGGCATTCTAAGGGGGAGGCCTATATCCAGCAGTGGACTTCTACAGGCTGGTGATTATGATGATGATGAAAATACTTTTAAGTGATTAAGCATTTTTGTTATTAAGC
This sequence comes from Epirrita christyi, assembly GCA_951392215.1. NCBI lineage: Eukaryota > Metazoa > Arthropoda > Insecta > Lepidoptera > Geometridae > Epirrita > Epirrita christyi. Next base: position 12,940,583 of record OX595843.1, on the reverse strand, counting down.
TGATTCGGCGGCTAGACAGCCCTCAGCGCTCGGACGCCCATTTGTATTCACCTCCAAATCGGTGTCGATGTATTAAAATTAATTTTTATTATAGTTTTAATTGATATATTTTTCCCGTGTTCAAGCTCCCAAACCAAAAGTAACTACTTAGTCCACAGTAAAGTAAGTGAAGTCACTCAGTGACTATGTAATTATCGGTGATCTTGAGAAAGGGTTCATACTTAGTTTGAAGCGTTGGCAGTGAAAGCAGAGAAGGATTTTTATTGGATTTAAAACAAGAAAAATTAGTTGTGAACACAGTGTCGGGAACTCACGATTCGTGAGGGGTATTTTTTGGTTGGCACATGAAATTGCTAGACTCAGTTTTAAGTTTTACTTGAATTGTGGCTTCCTCTTAATTTAATTATGGCATGTTAGAAAAGTTTTCTCAACTTTGCCTGTGTAGGAAGTAGGAATATTATTTTGATAAAATAGGGTGAAGTCGTTAAAGTCAAGTCGTGTTCTAGTAAAACGGTGTCAGTTTTACAAGAATGTTGGTGGACAATTTCCACCCATTTTTTTGAAATACACTTATATTTAAATTCACTCCCATGCTCTTTTAATAAGTTTGTGGCTTCATACCTACTCATATGGCAGGCGGTATGATAAATTAAGCTAGCCTTCCGAGATGGGCTGCAGACCGCAACCGCAGGCGACACTGCGGCTGGTGGCTGCGGTCAACTGTAGTGCTGCCTGCGGTCGTGGTTGCTTCTATTCCAAGCAATGCATAGAACCATGCCCCAGTCACTCCTGTACCTTCGTGCGTGTACATTATACGTGTGAACCACGGAAGAATGGTGTGAACTGTCTGCGGTTCGCGTCACTACTTGCGTTGTAGGCCGCAGTGTTGCCGCGCTCGGAATAAATTTCATAGAGATTCATAGAAACCAGTGGTAACGCTTACAGTTTGCGGTCTGCAGCCCATCTTGGAAGGCTACCTTTATGGATAAATTCAACTTCAGAACAATATATTATTTTATGGTTACAAAAGAGTTTCTCTCACAATTCTTCTAATACCATAAACAACCTATCAATTTGACATCAATCAGTTTTAATCAATTTTACATTCATAAAAAAATATACAACACTAAAAATCCTTTTAATTTTTTATAAAAATGGCGTGTGCAACCCCGTGCTCTGGACTGATGCAGAGCTACTTCCTGTACTCTGCAATATTAGCGTTGAAACTGCTAGCTTTAGCGCCTTTGTCGTCATTCGTGTGCAACCCTGAGAAAGTGCAACGAGCAAAACTGAGTGATCTTAAGAATCTTACTCCTTTCTGGCTGGTGGCTGCCCTGTATCTAACTACATCTCCTGATGAAGCTACCGCTCGGTCGTTGATACGTGCTTTTGTTGCTGCCCGATTTGTCGCTGGTTTGGGATATGTGACTAAGATTCCAAGAATGGTTATTGAGGGGGCATTCTTCATTTCGTTTGCTGTTACCGTTTATATGGGCGCCTCTGTTGTTTTCGCGTACCGACAGGCGCTGTAAGCGGAGTACCTACTGAATCAGAAACTCTAATAACTGTACATGAGAATTGTCGGTATTACGGAAAAATTATGTGGTGTTATTGTAGATTGCGAGCATTTTATCTTTCAGCAGTATATTTTTTGTGTGTTGTACTTTTTTTTATTTCTTTGGTTGGGTGGCCTTGTTAATTTATTAATTTTATTTTAAAGACCTCTGTGGCGCGGCGTGCGAGTACCCGGCTGAGATGCGAGAGGTTGCGGGTTTGATTCCCGCTGCGGGACAATGTTTGTACATGCAAATATTTGGGCCGGGTCTGAGTATTATGGTACCATGGTACTTGTAGTTCCTGATACCAAAGACACAGAATCCTAGTGTGGGATCATGACTACGTATGTGACTGTTTGGTGTTATGTTATGTAATTTATTAATTGCTTAAACAAAGTTACATTATTAATTGCTAAGGCATCACCATCATCATCATCATTATCATCAGCATGTAGAAGTCCACTACTGGACATAAGCCATAGAATGCCACGACGAAAGATTTCAAACCGGAGGTGGTTCCACTGACTTCCTGCAACCTTTAATGTCCTTGGGCCATCGAGCGGGGGCTTTCTTATACTGCGTCGTCCGGTTCGTTGTTGCCTCTCGAGAACTTTTATTCCCCAGCTGGTGTCTGTGATCTAGACTTGCCCATTGCCACTTCAACTTGCTAATTCTACTTAGGCTAGTAAAGTATACATGCATAGTAAAATTTTAGAATTAAATCAGTCAAAATGTTTTTATTTCTTACATTATTCATACTTATGCTAATAAAGTATATATGCATAGTGACATTTTAGAATTAAGTCAGTCAAAATATTTTTTATTTCTTACAGTCTAGGATTTTTTTCTTACAGGGGTTCTGGTTATTTCCAGAACATATTGAGCCTTGCTCTGATGAGGGGGTCTGAGGAACATTGTTACTTCAGGGCTCCTGGAATAGCTGAATGGAAGTGTCTCAGAAGTAGCCATTCAGAGCTACTTGATGGCCCTTAGGACATGGTCGACCTTTTGAGAGGAAGCGGTGGTTACTCTTGGGGATGGTAGGAGTGAGCACCTGGTATTTGATACCAAACCCAATCCGGCTGCCTTCGGGGCTAGAAATCTGAGGCCCAATTCTCTAATTTAAAAACATTCAATTCGCAGTATAATCTCGTCTCAGTCGCACTGTCAGCTGTCACCTATATAGTAACTATTACTTAATCTTCGCATGTATACGCGAAGATTAAGTAATAGTTACTATACGAGACAGTGCGACTGACACGAGATTATATTGTGACTGGAATGTTTTAAAATTAGAGAATTTGGCCTCTGGGCACAATCGAGTAAGCGCTTGGTTGATCCTCGCGTGATTGTGTAGGTCTGACACCAGGGTCAATCACAGGAGTGTGTTTTGACAGAAGACCGGGGGTTTCAGTCAGGTTAGGGTCGTAAATTCTTTTTCGAAGCAGTTTATAAAAATGTTAGTGGTCGACCCATAATCTAACCCCGTTATCGGGGACACTAAACCAGGGTTGCCATAAACACAAAGTTCTTTGATATTTTAAGGAGTTGGGCTAGCTGGGATCTAGTTGGCAAGGGAACACACCCTAATGAAAGACGTCAGTGCAGATTTTATGATTTTAATTACACTTATTACATTATCTTTCCATAAAAATGTTAACAAATTTTGGGTAGCTTTCGTAATGGTAGGTACTGTATCTACGCAGCGATCTAAGTTTGTACTAAATTGCTCGCGTGTTTATAAAAAAGTCTAGGAAAAAGCTTATGATATACCAGCGACAACGTGACCCAACTATAAACAACGTTGGCAGGACACTAATCTTCATCAACTTGACAGACAAGTGGCGTCCTTTCAACAAATTCTCACCAAAACAAGCCACTGAAGCGAATTTCCAAATGACCCTTATAATAAAACTGGACAGCCCTCTTGCTCAGACTTATATGGTACACGCGGCTTTACTCGCGGTCAAGCTGCTTACTCTAAGTCCTATTGCTGCTATGAATTGGATCAGAAAAGGCATCTTCACGAACGAAGACATGACTCGACGACCTTACCTATTCGAACTAAAGATTCTATCTTTCTCTGCGTTTTGGATAGTTTCTGCTTTGTACGTGACTACGGATCCGCCTGTAGAAATTGCAATCACTATTAGAAAGAAAGAAAATACATTTATTTGTCCCCACTTAAAAAGAAACAAAAAATAAAAACAACAACAGTACCTAGGTTGCTACCTACCTAAGTAGTAGGTAACTTTACAAAAAACTAAACTAAACTAAAAAAACACCAAATGGCGTAAGGCATGTTGTGTGGGGGTCAAATAGGTCCCTGTCTCAGCATACAGCTACACCGAACCTATACAAAAAGATACGGCGTGGCGCTGGTTTTCAGACAGGGCCTGCCCCACTATTCAGACTCTACACAATCTCCCGGCTGTTTGTGGTAATGGGATACGCAGCAAATCCATTGCCAGCCTTGTTTACAGTTCTACCCCCTAATTACAGCAGCAAATGGTAATAGGAAACACAACAATGGGGATTATTTTGGCAGCCTTAGCGTTGTCCAAATCTTTTTAAACTTGAAAGGAGGAATATTAGGTCAACAAGTTATTAAAGTTTTATAAGATGTATAGATAGTGCTAAGGCTGCCAAATTGATCCCCATTGTTGCGTTCTCCATTGCCATTTGCTACTGTAATTCATCATCACCATCAGCAGCCTGTAGAAGTCCACTGTTGGACATAGGCCTCCCCCTTAGAATACCACGACGAACGTTCTTGTGCCGCCTCCATCCACGCGACTGTAATTGGGGGGTAATTATTACTTCGTATGTGATCTCTGCTGTTATGTCATTACGCGTAGCGTATTGTTATCGAAAGACACTAATTAAATCATGAGGGTTATCATAACATTAGCTATCATCCCTTGTTAGCACTGTACTTAGACATTGGTGTATCCTAAGGCATTCTACTAAGCCCAATTATTGGCTGTAACCATCACAGTTTTGAACCATGAAAAATGTTAATCAATAAGTTGTCGAAAAATCATAAAAAGTGTATCGTAACCGTGTTTGAGCTAATTGGAATCGCCATGAGATGCACTCTGGCTATGACTGATTTTAATGGTAGATAATATCCTGCGTTCAAATTGCGCTACTTGTGTATTTTATGTGTGGCCTTGATTGGATCCTTTCGCTACACTGATTTTTTCACCATCAAAATATTATTCAGATACTTAGTAGAATACAATGGCGGAAGTCGGTTCTTTACATGAAAAGTTATATATTTTTGGAATATATTTATTTACTATTATAACTAAGCGGAGCGCCAAAGGCTGTTTGGCTGTTACCAACCCGGCTATTACTTCTTCAGAAATATACACCTAATAATAAACAGACATTATTATTGTTATTATTATTAAAACTTAATCATAAATAGAAGTTTACGAAGCCCAGGCTGGAAACAAGATACATTTCTATATGAAATCAATTTGAGTGGAACATAAACTTTTGTCTAATGAATTCAGCTCCTCCATTAAATGAAGGTAAACATTTATTTCAAAGCGAAGAAGATTTCCTAGGTAAAATATTTTAGTTAGTTTGTCGACTTACCTACGTGTTTTTAAATACACCTCACATTTAATTTCTCCCACACACTGGTAACGCACGCCAATCTGAAGCGTGATTTTCAAAAAGGTAGAGATTATACCATTATTTTATTATTTATTTTATCCGAGTGGTTCGGTTTCACTCGTATTATTCTCCGAGGGAGGAGGGGAGTGAGTTTCGGAATTAATCGTATCCTTTATTTTAATCCAGGTTTTAATCAGGTGTATCAAATGTCAAAGAAATTGGTCCATCCGTTTTGGAATAATACTTTTCATTTAAAAAACTGACTTCCGCCATTGTATTCGACTAAATATTTGGATGAAAAAAATGATGAAAGAACCATAGTGGTGAAAGGATTATGATACTTTCTGAATGCAAATGCTTGGTTTGTTGCTGAAAATATCAAAATCGCCATATGTATGCCTACAATATTTGAGGAGTTCCCTCAATTCCTCATGGTTTCCATCATCAGAACTGGATTCAAAAATGGGACCGATCTGGAAGTATATCTATTCAAATAAAAAAATGATTTTCCATATCGGTTCATAAAAGCCGGAGATATAAGGTAAAAACATAAAAAAAAACAAATGAATTGAGAACCTCCTCCTTTTTGTGAAGTCGGTTAAAAAGCACGACAAACATTCAGCCATCATCTTCATGCATTTAAATTTTACATAATAATAGGGATTAATGAATAAGTATATGAGTATAAAATAAAATAAACTAAACAAAAAAGAGCAATGTAGTGTCATAGGTCTACATGATAACTTTACTTCCTCTGAGGTACTATCAAAGTCCTAACGTCCCGTCTTGCAGCACTCTACAATTTCCCTAAGGTAGTTGTTTGAAGGAATTCCTTTAGGGTGCTCATACACGAGCAATTTTCACCTGTCCGAGTCTAATGAAAGAACAGTTACGGAGAACAGGACAATTCGGAGCAGGTGGTTTTGAGAGCAAAATGATGACCCAATTCTCGTAATTATTTGACATTATAAATGAATATATTTGCAAGGTTGAACCGAAAGTTGAATGAGATGAGATATATTGTGAATAAAAAAAAATACGCTGAAACAGCTTAAGGTTGAAATTTTAAATGAAAATAGCTTATACCCTGAATTAACATAAAAGCTATTTTTATTCTAAGTATATATTTTATTCTATATTATAGACTACCTTTTATCCCAATATTCCCACCGGATCGAGACGCGGGTGGAACCGCGGGGTAAAGCTAGTGTTTTGTAATTACGAGAACTAGACTTTTGACTGTAATTATGCCTCAAAAGTTGCTCTGTTGTCACTTTAATTGACCACAGGGAGATGTATGATGTAAAAAATTGGTTGTCTGTAAAGTCGGTTTACTGACTATAGTTGAACGTGACAACGTCACCGATTGTGCTTCTTTGTCGCTCGTTCCGCGCTCTCGCTTGCACTTCAAGCCTTACATGGAACGCCTCAGAGCGAGGTAACGCCGCATGAGTCATGTTTTTTCGTGCGTGCAGCCGGCTCTATCGAATTATAAGACGTTGTCACGTCAAAAAATAATTTAGCTAGGTTTCCAAACAAGTGAAGCAACACAAAATTTATCGCATCTCATACGATATCGCTTCTGATTGCCACTATAAATTCATCTACTGAAATGAAATAAAGAGAAAATCATTTATTTGGCGCAACAATAACAAAAAAACACAGAAAAGAAGCACAGTTCCTCTATGTCATCCAAGAAGCAGAGGTCGGGCACAGGATAAGAAACAGGCCAAAAAAATTACATAGGTACCCAAGCAGGTAAGCAGTAAGTAGGTACTTTAAGTACGTACCTTGGTATAAAAGCTAAACCTGTACTAAATACTACAGTATCTATGTCCTGCGTTGTCACCGTCAATTGCTCGTGTATAAACACCTTTAGGCTGCGTTTCCATTGACGCGGAGCTGTGCGGAGATGAGCGGAGAATAGCGGTGAAAAGTGGTAAGTGTTTCCACTGAAGGAGAAAGGAGAGGAGCGGAGCGGAGCGGTGCGGAGAGGAGAGGAGAGGAGCGGAGCGGAGAGGAGAGGAGAGGAGCGGAGCGGAGCTAACTTTGGAATTGCGCAATTTTGAGCTCAGTTTGTCTCCATCTTTCAGAAAGATACCTAGCTACCCTCCGCAACGCACCGCCCCGCTGTTCTCCGCTCCGCATCACCTCGCTTATTTTATATGAATATCCGTTCAGCTCTGCCCCGCTCCGCTCGTGCTGTTTCCATTGAAGCGGAGCAGAGATTTCGAGCATAGTGATTGGTCAATTCATGCACCGCTAAGCACCGCTCCGCCCAACTCCGCGTCAATGGAAACGCAGCCTTAGAACTATCTAGGACTCTAGGCGCGCCGCTTTTGGGTAATTTGTACTAGGTAGTCTAAACTTGGAGGTATTACCGCAAACTATAATAACAAGATTAGTTTTGCTTTTGGACCCTCTTGTTTCGAAGTTCGGTCGTAATGCTGAAAGTGGGGTTTTTGTTTGTTCACCAGTTTATAACTTCCTAATATTTGTTTAGCTGAACTCACATTTGCCCTTCCAAGTGATAAATTAAAATTGCAATTTAGTATTGTGTAAAGAAACACTGATGGTCCCACTATTGAATCGAACATAGACTAGAAAGGTTTTGTGGTTCAATAAAGCGTGATAGTCTGACTACACACTGACTATACACTATTTTTGTGATGGAATAAATGGGCAACACCAAAAAGATTTTGAAAATTTAGATTTTGGGGTGAAATACCCCTACAACCCCTACAAACCCCTACTAAAAACCCTCACAACCCCTTAAAACGGGTTTTCCCCGTGGACCCACTGCAATGAATCCTTACGAGCTCCTACAACCCCTACAAACTCCTATAAACCCTAAAAACGACTACAAACTCCTACAACCCCTTCTATTACCTCTACCAACCCCTGAAAACCCCTACAACTCTAACGAACCTCTAAAACCCCAAAAAACCCCTACAAACCCTAAAAATCCCTACCCCCTACAACCCCTACCAATCCCTAAACACCCCTACAATCCCTACAAATCTCTAAAAACCCCCATAGCCCCTAAAAACCCTAAACAGATTTGTTTTGGCTTAACGATTTTATTATGTTGTTTAGTTAAAGATTTAAATAGATATAGATAACTGGCAGTGTTTCCATCGGTGCATAGATTTTCAAATTCTAGAATTTTTTCACTTCTGCAGTCAGTGTTGCTATACATCTCCTTATTTTGAGAAAGGCGAGACCAGTACATGTTTTTCAAATGTTATTGCCAATGATGTCGTCACTGGCACTCAAAATGTATCCCTAGGCGAATCATAGAGTTTAGTAAAGCCGTATTATTGAAAAATAAAAAAAGGACCAAATTTTATTAGGATCTATCTACCTGCCTTCATACCCAAGTATCGAATAGACGGCTAGGTCGCATTTTCAAGCTAGAATTGTCGCAGAGCCTAATAAAATCGTATTTTTCAAGTAATGTCGTTATAGGTCTTTAAATACCGATTTCGCATTTATAGGAGAATGTACTTGGACGCATTCCAAAATAAGGCTTTCTTTCTACTACAAATGGAATAAGATTTTTTCGTGAAAAATGGAAAATTGAATCAACTACCTATTTACTGTAAAAATACTAACTCCTTTGACCCTTATTTGCTATTGTAGAGGTATTTTTTGTGTCGTGATTTTCATGATTTTATATTATTAAGGCAAAAATGCAGTCAAAAAGGTAGTCTGATGGTGTGTGGGTATGTGTGTCTAGCAGGTATTATTATTAAACATAAGTAACTCTTAAACACCGTACGTGTCCGTGGCGTCCGGCTACCCGTAGCGTGTCCGGCTTCGTAACATTGTCCGTAAGAGCGATTTCACACCACGTCTGATCCGAATTCGATTCGAACTCGATTCGAACCCGTTGAAAATACGGTCCGGAGTAGTCATAGAACTATTTCTATGGTAGTTAACGCACTAGATCCGGCTTCTGTCATCCGATTTCTTCTTATATCCGAATTTCCAAGGATACGGATCAGACTCGGATCGGACGTAGTGCGAAACCACTCTAAGGGTTCTATTCTAAGCTTAAGAATACAGCCTTCCGTCTCCCGTGGACGTCATCCGACTAAGGAATTACACCCGCCATTTGCCATTTGCCATAGTCACCACGCTTGGCAGGCAGATTGGTGCATTAGTGTTTACTAGCTGAATACCCGTGCTCTGCTACGCCTCTGGTGTAATCCCTTAGCCTGCTTTTATGAGATCCACGGAAGGAGATGGAGGGGTTCTTAGGTCGGACATACCACGGCAACGCTAGCTATACTTATAGTTACAATATTTGCAAATAAATAAATAATAATGTCAAACATACCACCCTATGGCAAACTTGGATATTTTCCAGCTAATAATGTTAATGAAGTGGTCATTGGTGGCCTCGCGAATAAAAGTGCTTGGAAAAAAATTGCGAAGATGTTTTTTTCATCACTGTAGTAATTTTACAAAAACTTTCTTAAGAAACTTGCGTCCCATATTATCATTCAAGGAACCCGTGGACTCGAGCCGAGTGTCTCAAGGGCTTTAGAACCAACGTACAAGGATATCTTGTTAAGGTCTATTCATCATTTTAACGGGTAAAACCGTGAATATTATAAGAAAAAATGTGCTTTCTGCTTCTCAGAAAATGCATACCTTTGAAACTCAAGGAAGTTAAGCTTAGTGTTAAAGAATTAAAATCTAAAACTGACAAGTGCAAGCGAGACTTGTGCTCTGAGGCCAATTCTCAAATTTAAAAAATTATTAAATTACAATATAACCTCGTGTCAGTCACATCTGTCACTATTTTAACGTAGTAACTATTACTTAATCTTTGCGTATGCATGCGATTACGTAATAATAGTGACAGATGTGAATGACACGAAATTATATTGTAATTTAATCGATTTTAAAATTAGGGAATAAGGCCTCTGCGTGTTTTCGTGATTTCTAATTTTTTTAATTCGTAATTTTTTTCTACACTTATTATTTCGAAAAAAAACGATTCCGTCAGATTCCTTTTCGGTTTTCAGACACTTTTTTCTACAAACTTCAACATCAAATTTTAGGGAAAAAGCTTAAATTCCTCAATTTTAGGCAATATTTATTTGTGTCACAAAGCCATCTGTCATTCCAAATTTTAGAACTGTGAGGTCACTGGAGGTTCCCGGTTTCAAATATATGGAAATCCTACCAATATTATAAACGTGAAAGTTTGTGAGTATGGATGGATGTTTGTTACTCTTTCACGTAAAAACTACTGAATGGATTTGAGTGAAATTTGGAATGGAGATACTTTACGCCCTGGATTACACATAGGCTACTTTTCATCATCATCATCATCATCAATTTTCATCATTATTCACGCGCGTGAAACCGCGGGGCGCAACTAGTACTAAATATTTTAAAAGCATTGTTAGAAATTAAGTTATTTTACGGCACTATAAGCTCACAGACCTTTAAATTTGGTAACAATTTTAAGATACCATTGGCCGTTCCTGAGAAAATCTCTTCTGGTCTTGACAGACAGATAGACGAACAGAAAAGTGATCCTATGAGGGTCCCAGTTTTTCGTGTTGCGTACGTAATTCTAAAAATCAAAGCTTAAGCTAAAGCTAGGTCTAAAACCGTTGTAGATTTTTACGATTTAACTTCTTAAATATTTTGTTTGTAGAATGGTGAGTAAAGATTTGTTATCTTTATTCCAGCTTCATAACTTTGACGCCCAATAAATCAAAGGATCGAAACAATCTCTTATCGTGACTGTAAGCATTATTGTAGAATACCGAATACAGACATTATTTGCAAAGGAAATGAAGCTCATGAATAGCTAACGAATTGAGTGAGCAGCGTCGATAATTTTGCTATGTTTGATGTGGTACTATGGATTGTTTGGTGTCATTAGAGATATTCGCAAATTGGGGCAACATTATAACGACCTCTGTGGCGCGGTGGGCGAGTAGCCGCCTGAAATGCAGGAGATCGACGGTTCGATTCCCACTGTGAGACAAATTTTTGTATGATCTGCAAATATTTGTTCCGGTTCTGGGTGTTGTGGTACCATGAATCTCGTAGTTTCTGATACCCATGGCACAGGGAATCTTAGTGTGGGATCAGCAGGACTACGTATGTGACTGTTGGATATTGTTTAAATTTACAATCAATGCATACCGCTGGCTCCAAGCTTACTGTGGAGTTATCGGAATTGTATGCTGGGGTGAATAGTGGAGAATAGATATACTAAATAAAGCTTATCAATCTAAACTCACCCAGACCAACTCTTTAACAATTTTCACAAGGTATCCATGAAACAGTAGTCCATCTACACTGCACAATCGTTTATTTATCACTTATTCGTACTCATTTTGGTTTTTTAGTTTTTTGATACACAGATACACAGCCGCTGATTTTATACTTCTCACACACCTTTTTCACATCTTCACAATAAGTTCCTTGTTCCCCGGTTTTTACCTTATATATTGTTCCATAGACGAATAGTCTTTGGTCCTGTGGATGCGCCGGCGGCAAAGAGTCGTCACCCCATTCCCCCAGGCGAATTAGTGGACACAATAATAAACTTATATATATTATAGACCTACAAGGTAAAATATCGTGTGTGTATTTTCCAAGGTCACCCGACTTGCCCCTGTATTATATTAAACAGATATTATGTTATGTTATAACAGTTTGTGTGGTACTACGAGCTGTTGTAGTCTTGAGAGCTGTAACGTAGTCTCGGCCTAGTAATAGGACTCTCCAACTCCTCCTGTGGATAACATAAAAGGCGACCAAGGGATTACACCAGAAGATAGGCAGCAATACCTGAGCAACACCAAACAGCGATCACCAATCCACCTGCCAAGCGTGATGATTGTGGCAAATCCCCCCATTGCACTCTATTCATGCTATGAGGGAGCCCTCATTCAGAAGTGGATGACTGGTTGAAGAAGATATACTTACAATAAACAAAGACCCATCAGTAGAGTGCAGAGAGATGCCGAACCGCACATCCGTGCACGTCGCACGGTCTTAAGCCACTTAAACCCACTGGGTGTTATTATAAAAAATGCCCTTAGTCTGGGTTTAAACCAGGACTACCAGTCTAGGCTTAAATATCGACCTAGGGTATATACGACTGTAATACAAAAGCAGATGGTTTGTTTTCTTTGGAAAACAACTTCCGAGCAACTTTTACTTTAACTTTGAGCTTTTTTTTAGCAACTTTCGAGCTAGATATGCCAAAAATTACATAAGCTTGGACTATCTCTAGTTTATCTAAAACCAGGCAGCCCCCTAGTTTAGCAATGGTCTATAAATTGACATCTGATTGCTTGATAGAGGTAAGAATTTGGACATCTCAATTGTGATGTGACACAATCCGTCAGTTTGATACTTTGGAAATTTGCGAAGTAGCGCGAGAATTTATTTCGGAAAACAAACCATCTGCTTTCGTATTTAAAGTCGCATATGCCTATTGTCGATATTTAATCCTAGACTAGTACGCCTGGACTAAATTCAGATTTAATCCATGTAATAAGGCCGACTGAGTTTCCTGCTTTTTAACTGACTTCCCAAAAAAGGAGGAGGTTCTCAATTCGGTTGTATTTTTTTTTTTTTTTTTTTTTTTTTTTTAATGTTTGTTGCCGCATATCTCCGGCGTTTACGAACCGATTTGGAAAATTCTTTTTTTATTTGAGTAGATATACTTCCAGATTGGTCCCATTTTTTTCAGAATCCAGTTCTGATGATGGGATCCATGAGGAATTGAGGGAACTCCTCAAATATTGTAGGCATACATATGGCGATTTTGATATTTTCAGCAAGACACCAAGCATTTGCATTCAGAAAGTATCATAATCCTTTCACCACTATGGTTCTTTCATAAAAAATTTTTCATCCAAAATTATTTTGTCGAATACTATGGCGGAAGTCGGTTTTTTAAATGAAAAGTTATTAAAAATGTATAAGTTCGTAGCTATTGTTATTAAACATTTTCCCAGTATTAAACGTCCAGTTATGAGCTTTGCTCAGGCTATTAATGTTAAAGTTGCAATATTATGCAGCGTCGACACAGTCGTAGTAGTTTAGAGTAGTGTTTACAGTGTAAAATTGGATTGCAGTCCGAAATTGTGTTACAAAACCGACTGAAACACTTTTTAGCTCTCTGTTGATTTTGTTCGAGATTTGATTGTTTTTCAGTTTCCGATATGTTGACAATGCACTTGTTTCCGTAAAATTTATGTGAAACAATGTCACGTCTGCCAGTCAATGTTTTGCAAAAATGCTCTGATATTTTTCAACAAGAGGTATGTTGTTGGATTTGTTTTTTTTTTAAACTTCGTTTTTATATTATAAACCTTAGCTTTTGTGGCGCAGTGGGCGAGTAGACGGCTGGTAGGCGAGAGGTACGGGTTCGATTCCCGCTGCGGAACATAAATATATGTATGTATGGTCTGCAAATATTTGTTCCGGGTCTGGGTGTTGTGGTACCTGGTACTCGTAGTTTCTGATACCTACGGCACTGGGAATCTTAGTGTAGAAGTCAGGACTATTTATGTGACTATTGGGTTAGTCAAAGTCAAAGTCAAAAAGAACTTTATTCATTGAAATAACAAGGATCATTTTGAATTGTCTTATATATAACTTTTCATTTAAAAAACCGACTTCCGCCATAGTATTTGACAAAATATTTGGATGAAAAAAAAATGATGAAAGAACCATAGTGGTGAAAGGATTATTATACTTTTTGAATGCAAATGCTTGGTTTGTTGCTGAAAATATCAAAATCGCCATATGTATGCCTACAATATTTGAGGAGTTCCCTCAATTCCTCATGGATCCCATCATCAGAACCGGATTCTGAAAAAAATGGGACCAATCTGGAAGTATATCTATACAAATAAAAAAAGAATTTTCCAAATCGGTTCATAAAAGCCGGAGTATGCGGTAACAAACATTAAAAAAAAAAAAAAAAATAAAAAAAAAAAAATACAACCGAATTGAGAACCTCCTCCTTTTTTGGGAAGTCGGTTAAAAATTAAATTACTCCTGTTCCAACGCGACCAAGCCTAGAAGAATCAAGCAACAAACTCGGCTTGGCTTACATAAATGGTCCGTCTTACCACTAGGTGAGAAGCGCCTGTGTGGTGCCTCGGAGCAAGGAGTTGCTGATACATAGTAAATGAGAACTTAAAAACCTTAGGAAGGCCTTAGCGCCTTATCATCATCATCAGCCTGTAGAAGTTCACTTCTAGACATAAGCCTCCCCCATAGAATGTCACAACGAACGGTCTTGAGCCGCCTCCATCCACCGACATCCTGCGACCTTAATAATGTATTTAGTCTATCTATCTAGAGAGGAGGACCTTCCTCTACTGCGTCGTTCAATTTGTGGTCGCCACTCGAGAACCTATATTCTTGTCAGTTATGCGAGCTATATGACTTTGTATTGCCACTTCAACTAGAAAATTCTGAGAGCGATTTAAAAAAAAAACATTCATATTTATTATAAGGACCTTACAATTAAATAACACGCCAGTCCTGCTATTTTGATGATCTTCGTTCTTCTACGGATTTCCTCAATTCTGATTCTATCACTTAAAGGGTAACTCGTCATATAGGTTAATATTGGCTTATCAATCCAAAAATATTTTTGTCCGTTTTTTAGGCTTTGGCACGGAGTTTCTTAAAAGTTTCAAGCACACCGAATTCCTATTTAAAAAAAAATCCTATGTGTATAATTATTTTTCTTGACATTTATTCTACTCAAGTTTCATTGTTGTACGGAAAACTTAATTAGAAAAGTTTGCGTCGCAAGCCTTGTGTTTGCTTTTTGATGAATAGTTGTCCGTATGACGATAAAACTCTAGTAGAGAAATATCAAGAAAAACAGTTATACGTAAGTTAAATCGAAAAAAAAATAAAGAAATAATATAATTAAAATTAATTGAAAACTAATGTTGGAGCACTGCAACTAGTTATTTTGTGTCATTAATGCCCATTTTCACCGAACCAATCCCTAGTTTACGGGTCACTTTTTGAGAGCTTTCTATATGAAACTGTCAAATTTGATAATCATTATTTTATTATTTATTTAATTAAAATTCACTACCATGAGCTCTTTATAAGCTATACCGATACCGGCTAAAATGCCACCAAAATTACACGATATAACTAAAAAATCACTAGAAATTAAAATAAAACAAAAACGGATGACTTCTCCTTTCGAAAAAACAGAAAAAGTCCGCCTCAAAGTTCTTTTTCTGAGCGACGGTTCTGTTATTTTGCCTAATTACAGATACAACACCTCTTAGGTCACGTATGGGTCACGTTCAACGAGGACGTGCTCTAATTGGCATTTTGCTGCGCCCATCATCATGCAACACGTAAGTTAAATCGAAAAAAAAAAAAAAAAAAACAATTAAAATTAATTGAAAACTAATGTTGGAGCACTGCAACTAGTTATTTTGTGTCATTAATGCCCATTTTCACCGAACCAATCCCTAGTTTACGGGACACTTTTTGAGAGCTTTCTATATGAAACTGTCAAATTTGATAATCATTAAGTGTCTCGTAAGCGTTAGGTAGCTCATAAGTGGTTGGTTGGAAAGTGAGAAATGAAACCTTGTTTCAAGCGGTAACCATTGGCCGTGATATAGCATAGACGCGCTGCTTATCGTGGTTTACATAAGTGAAGGAGTATGTGTTTTGGTCGTCGCTGCATTTTTAACACAAAAACATCGTAACTTACTCCTAAAGATTACTTGGGACATCAAGAGAAGATAAACACACATTACGAATGTATACAGCTCGGTTCCCGCCAGCTTCAAAGCAATTTTCTTTTATAATGAAGATATTCCACCGGTGTTATTCAAAAAGTCTACCTTTTATGAAGCTTCAAGCACAGATTTTGTAGACAGTTAGAGCCAGGTCACTACAAGCATTTAGAGCTCGATAGTAATCACGCAGGCAACCTTTTAGATTGTCCCTCGAGTCTAGTTATTACTACGAGCGTCAGTTCCCCTTTCCCCTTCAATACTTTTGAGCGTTCAAGATGTCCCCGGACTTCTCTTAGTTAGTTCCGTGATTATTACCACGTTCTATGTTGAGCCCCGCTCAGGATCACCACACTGCTTCTTCTATTTCTTGGGTTGGCGTGATTTGAATAAAAAGCCTTAATGCAACAGAACTGACACTTTATTCACTAGCGCACAACCTTCACAACCAATGACTACTCAAACGAATGCCCGAGAATCTCCCTTTCCACCGAAGTCAACTCTGTTCGTTCGGTTCAATCTGTAAACTACTTAGTTAGGTATATAATAAAAAGTGAATTAGTAATTATTCGTTATTTACAATAATTCTTTTGATAAATAAAATTAGCTATTTATATTTAATTAACAAACCAAATTCATCAAATGGATACCTATTAAGAATTTAACTTTACGCATTGATCATATTATTTTAATTTACATATTAACCTATTATCATATGAATTATCTTTACAACCTACATAGCGTTCGACTGATTCATGACGTTGATCAGTATTCGTAAATTGTTTGATCCTTGACGTTGATCAAGCTAGCATAACTGAACCAAACCATGACCTTGTTTAGCTCAGTGTCACACTGATCCATGACGTTGATTAGTGTGCCTGTAACCTTAGATACAGTATCTGATCCATGACGTGATCAGTATGAATGTCATTCGAACTAAGTAAGCTTATCGCTTCTTCGTATAACTACGTTCAACATATGACTTGACACTTATTTTTATTTTTATGATACATGACCATAATCATTAACAATATCGTATTTACATTTATTTGCACATATTACAATCATCGAACTTAAATAAAGCATATTTACAATATTTTTATTTATAATTTATTAAATCTTTTGTGACCGTGACAAGTTATCCTACCCTCGTTCGTTTAATTGTCCATTATTAGATTCATTACCAGATGTACCATTCTCATCGTCAGAAGACATTGGACGAGTAAAAGTCAACCATGGAAATATTTTATCTATTGCTACCACAGATTCATAACGCCTTCCCTTTCTCGTGATAGGAGTGTCTTCTATTACAAATCTGTCGTTTGGGAGAACTTTCTTAATACGGTAAGGGCCCTGACATTTCGGCTCTAACTTCTTAGATTGTCCTTCTATACCTGTCACTGCACGTATTACCCGAACTAAATCTCCTTCATTGAAAACTACTGTCGTGTTCCTATGTTTATCAAACTTTTCTTTGGACTTTTCCTGTTGAATTTGAATAAGTTCACTAGCGTCAGATCTTGTTTTGGATAAGTCAACATCTGTCACGGATCCCGAGGCCACGTCAGAGATAACTTCATTTAGTATGCCTTGAGATGGATTCGTAACATTATAACCGAATAGTAATTCAGTCGGGGTCTTTTTAGTGGTTGCGTTAATAGTAGTATTAATGCCTAACTGTAAATCTGGTAGATGCTCGTCCCATTTGCCATTCGGCTGGTCATGGTTCATAGCACCAAGCGATGCCAGGATCGTGCGGTTATATCTTTCGACCTGGCCGTTAGCGCGGGGGGTAGCGACAGCATTGCAAATATGTTTAATTCCTGCCGTAACAACAAAAGATTTAAACATTTTGCTTGTGAAACTAGTACCCTGATCAGTAATTAAACGAGTTGGTGTTCCAAAATAACTAAAGTGCTCTTTGAACACTCTAATGCTCGTCAAAGATTTAGTGTTACGTACGGCAGTCAGGTTAATGAACTTGGTGAACGCATCAATTATGACGAGAATATATGTATTGCCACGCTTAGTCCGTATAAACGGGCCCAAGTGATCCCCATGAATGGTATGAAAAGGTTTGTCAATTTTGGGAATGGGATGCAACTCGCCTGATTTAGGCCCACTTGGTATTTTATGATGAGCACATCCGAGGCATGACGCCACGTATTTCTTTACGAAACGCCTCATTTTAGGAAACCAATACGTTGCTTGGATACGAGCTAATGTTTTATCGATGCCAAAATGGCCAATATCGTCGTGGTTACTTTTTAAAATTTGCCATCTGGCACCTTTTGGAACCACCCAACGTTCGTTGTTGTCACTGGTAATACGGAAGACGCGCCCATTTTTCATTTTATAGTTATTAAAAATGTCTAAGACCTCTCTAGTCTTCGGATCATCTAAAACACTAGCAACACGTTTTATTTCTTCATCAGCTTGTTGAACCGTGGTAAGCCAATCATCCGTATTAACAGTGAAAATATCTTTAACAGTGAGAACATCTATCACATGATCGTCGGTCCTACTACTATCTACGGGACATCTACTCAGAGCGTCAACGTGTGCCATCTTTTCCCCGGACCTATATTCAATCTCACAATCGAATTCTAAAAATTGCTCCCACCAACGCGAAATTCGTGGGATCAAGTCTCGCTTGACAAGGGTACTACGCAAGGCATTGCAGTCAGTGATTATTTTAAATTTAACTCCTAACAAATATACCCTGAATTTGACTAATGAGGCGATGACCGCTAGGGTCTCGAGCTCAAATGAATGCAATTTTTGCTCATCAATGCTAGTTTGCCTACTATAGTATGCGACAACTTTTAATAAGCCAGTTTCGTCTTTCTGCATTAATATCCCCGCTACGCCATGTTTACTCGCGTCGGTATGTAGTTGAGTTTCCAAGCTAGGATTATATATTGTTAATATCGGTCGTTCAATAAGATGCTTTTTTAAGGTGTCGAACGCATTAATTTCATCTTCGCCCCACCTCCAAGGACTATCTTTCTTTAATAAGGCGGTAAGAGGGCGTGCTAACAACGCGAAATTCTTAACGAATCTTCTAAAATAACTGGAGAGACCCAAAAACCTTCTTACTTCATGGACATTCTTTGGGGGGGGGAAACTTAGATACAGCCTCAGTCTTAAGGGAACCTGGCCTTACGCCAGCAGAGCTTACTTCATACCCCAAATAATCGATTTTATTGTAAAAGAATTTACATTTGCTAAGTTTTAAAGTCAAGCCATTTTCCTTTAATAAATCAAGAACTTCCTGCAGACGTTGTAACCCTTCGTCAAATGAGCTAGCAGGTATCAATATATCATCCATATACACAAGTACATATGATCGGACAGGGGACTTTTGTACAATTTTGTTAATGGTACGTTGGAAAACTGACGGTGCGTTAACTAGTCCGAATGGCATTCTATTATACTCAAATTGGCCATCGGGCGTTACGAAGGTGGTTTTCTCGCGAGATTCTTCTGCGATTGGGATTTGATAGTACCCAGATGCAAGGTCTAAACTTATGTACAAGGAACTACCAGACAAAAGATCAAGTTGATCTTCTATCCTCGGGAGAGGATAATGCTCGCGTTTAGTCTTTTTATTGAGGGCGCGATAATCTACACATAGCCGTTTCTCTCCTGACTTTTTGTTTACAAGTACGATTGGGCTTGCATATGGGGAGTTTGATTCACGAACTATTTCGCTGTCTAACATCTCTTGAACCATGTCCCGAACGCGTTGTCTCTCGGTAAAAGCCAGTCTATACGGGCGATATACTACAGGCTCGGAATCCTCCAGATGAATCACCATTTCGGACTCGGTTGTAAAACCAAGGTCACTTAAACTTTTTGAGAAGCAGTCTTTGTAATTTTCTAAGAAAGACTGCAGTTTCTTCCTTTCTTCGAGCGAGATGTTTTCGCCAATATTTAATGATGATTCATCTGTGAGGGGTTCATGAACCTTTTGTAGCCGATTTATATGGAGGCATTCATCTAATTTCAAAGCACGAGTGATAAGATCTCCCGATCTGAATGTTATGTCATGGCAACTAATATTTTGTACTAGCACGGTTCCTAGGCCCTGTTTCAAATCATATTCTCCTGGCAATAAGTAATGTTCTTTATTTTCACATCCCCTGACAGTTCCATTTACGTAAGCTTTACCAGAATATGGTTCAGTACTGATGACAGGAACAGCACAAATTTTGCCGGTTGCGATAGAAATATTACTGGCGCAGTTAAGCATACACTTACTGAATTTGCTTTGTCCAACTTGTTGAAAAATCACATCAGTTTCTGTTTTTGTTATTCTAACAGAAGGCCTTTCAGTAAAAGTATGACCTAACATAACAGGGGTGTTAATATGAGCATCATCAACTATTAACATTTCGACGTCCCTTTCAATAACCCCTTGAACTTCAATTGTCGCGAGAGCTGACCCTATGGGGCGGAAACGAGTGTTACCAAAACCCGAGAGTATAAGTCCATCAACAGGTTTCCATTTGATTTGTAGTCGCTGGGCATCACTAAGGCGCATAAGTGTACCCTCGCAGCCTAAATCCACCAAACAGTCAGATATTTTGTCATTAATTTTTAATGGCATTTTATATTTTAAACTAGAGTCACTATTACTCTCTATTCGTAATACTTTCTTCGTTTCGCTAGAGTTATTTTGTTCCTTTTTTTGACAATCGGACGCCACGTGACCTCTCATGTTGCAAATAGTGCATTGCTGTTTTGGTTTTGTACACCGGAAAAACGGATGTCCTTTTTCATTACAGTTGAAGCAAACTATGTGATTGTAGTTGGATTTTTGCTGCTGATTATTATTTTGTGGGGGGGTTTTGCTATTGGCAAGGATGGTGTTCGAAACCCCTTGATAATTGTTGCGTCTATCTTTATTTTTATTATCAAAGGAAACATTTCTATCTTGCCCAGTTTTTACAGACTTAAAGAACTTAAGGACTTGTTCTGGTTCATTGAATTCCACTGCTTGTGCTCCTAGTCTAACACCTCTATCTTCAATGCCAAATATCAGACAGTCTACGGCACGCTTACCTACTATTTTGCATCGATTGAGGAGGTTCAGTTTTGCATAGTAGTAAAGCTCAAGCGATTCGCCGTAACGAGCTTTCTTGCCTAACATCTCAGTAAGAAGCTCAGCGTAGTTATCTCGTGAAGGAAAAGATTCCTTAAGTTTAAGCTTCCATTCAGACCATGAAAATAGTAAAGAAGGCAACCCTTGATACCACGTCTTTGCTACCCCGGCGAGTTTAGGTAAGGCGTAATGAACTATTTGCTTATCATCCCAGCTATAAATTTGTGAGCATTCCTCAATCTTATGAATCCATGAATCGATGGTTTGTTCTTTACAAAGGGGGTCAAATTCGGGTAGAACGTTATTAAGAACAGGGTACTTGTCACGTCCAAAAGTATTCTTATCCTTAATGCCTTGCATAACATTAATAAACTTTTCGAAAAATTGTTGTTGATTGTCGGCATACCTCGATTGTCCATTCGTACACTCAGCATCAACATGATTAGGGCTCGTAGACCGCGTCAGCTGATGCTCGCTGTCGATGTGGGGTCGCTCCGGAGCCTCCGCCAGTGGAGGGGTGCTCGTCCTTGCTCTCCTGGACTGGCGCGATCGCGATGACGGCTTGGATTCGTCTCGAACGCGTTGATTCGATTGACGTTGCTTTCGATGTTTGCGTCGTGACCGCCTCTCGTGAGACCGACTAATGCTCCTCGAAGAGTCACTCCCAGGCGATCGCGATGACTGCTTAGAGTCGTCTCGAACGCGATGTTTCGATCGACGTTGCTTTCGATGTTTGAGCCGTGACCGCCTCTCGTGAGACCGACTAGTGCACCTCGAAGAGTTACTCCCAGACGATTCGGCCCTTTTCTTTCGTTTAGGCATCGTTGTAGGTAACCTCGAAATATAAAGAAAAACAAGCGGTAAATACCAAGGAGACAGGTTACCATGTCAGTAGCATTCATATAGTATAGCATAATTATCCGTCATTACTTTAGCATACCATCGTTTTACGACATCGAATTTATTGGTGAAGAAAGAAAGAAAAAAAAATAAGGAGTTTAAATAAGTACTGATCAGATTAATTGAAAAAGACAGTAGGTAAAAAGAACAAGAGAGAGAGAAAAAAATTGTATTAACAAAAAACAAACGACCGTTATAAAACGTGTTCAAATAAACACTTGTACAAAACAACACGTGTTCAAAACAATTATCATCGTTCCGATAAAAACAGGTCATGACGTCATGCTTTTCCAGTAGACCGTTATTTAAACGTGTTCAAAAAAAAACACGTGATCAAAACAACACGTGTTCAAAACAACACGTGTTCAAAACAACACGTGTTCAAAACAACACGTGTTCAAAACAACACGTGTTCAAAACAACACGTGTTCAAAACAACACGTGTTCAACACAATTATCATCGTTCGATAAAAACAGGTCATGACGTCATGCTTTTCCAGTAGATAAATCATAAAAATTTAATTTGTACTTACTTGTTTTCCGACACTTATTTGCGTGGGCAGTAGGATCACACCGAAATTTATTTTTTTCGAATTCAGTGTGATCCCACTTCTGAGATATTACCACGTTCTATGTTGAGCCCCGCTCAGGATCACCACACTGCTTCTTCTATTTCTTGGGTTGGCGTGATTTGAATAAAAAGCCTTAATGCAACAGAACTGACACTTTATTCACTAGCGCACAACCTTCACAACCAATGACTACTCAAACGAATGCCCGAGAATCTCCCTTTCCACCGAAGTCAACTCTGTTCGTTCGGTATCTTCGGTTCGGTCACCTCCGTTACGTTATATTTTAAACAGGAAATAGTCGTAAGACTATTTCCAAGTCAAATCAGTATCTCAAAATACAAGCAGCGATCAAATCACCAACTACTTGGTAAACAAGTGTGACCATTATTAATAATTTGTTAACATGATGCATAGATGTCATTTCGAGCATATATTTAGACTGTAATAACACTCCAATTACTGCCAGCAGGATCCAATTCTTTGTAAATAGGATTGGAAATTGAACAAGGCATTTTGGTTTTTTTCTTTTTTTAAATTAAAAAATTGTCTTGTGGCTGTGGTCTCCGCCTAATAAGAATAAGACTTCCACATCCTCTCCCATGGAAGTCGTAAAAGGCAACTAAGAGATTACGCCGAGGGATGGACCAGCAGTATCCGCCTGAGTAAATAACACCAATACTGCGATCACAAATCCACCTGCCAAGCGTGGTGTTTATAAATCCTGCATTACACTATTGCACTATGTGTTCTATGCTAGGCATGTCATCCAGCGTGGATATATACCAGCTGATAAAAACAAATGAAGGCTGTGTCAGGGTAGGCAAGGTTTATCAGTGTATCTCCAATGCGATATTTAGCAAGCTTTAGTTAAATAACTAGTATATACATTTTAATTTAAAAAACCGACTTCTGCCATTTTATTCGACTAAGTATCTGGATGATATTTTTGATTGGTAGCCATTTTTAGTCTTCTGTTCCACTTAATCAAATGATACTTTCTGAATGCAAATGCTTGACATGTTGAAAATATCAATATCGCTATATGTATGCCTGTAATATTTAAGGAGTTCCCTCAATTCCTCATGGATTCTATCATCAGAACTGGATTTAGAAAAAAATAGGACCAATCTGAAAGTATATCCATTCAAATAAAAAAGAATTTTCCAAATCGGTTTATAAACGACGGAGAAAAATTTTAAAAAAAAATCAACCGAATTCAGAACTTCTTCCTTTTTTTGAAGTCGGTTAAAAAAACCTCTGAGACATGACTCTCGACGCTTGAGCTCGTGAGTATTCAGTAGTGACCTATCTCTCTTCCCAGATTAAGCGGTTTTTATAAAAGCCTCCGGCGTTTTGCTTAGCAATTCAAATTGTAAAGCTTTGAACGGTGGCCGGTGGATTAAATTTAATGATGAGCCCAATTGTGCTTTGGTGGTTTAGTTGCAAAGGTCCGGCAGAGGTCGTTTAGATAAACAAACAGCTTTGTTATGTATGAAATTATTTCAATAATATTTCTGCCACCCATTTGACGGAAGCAGAGCTTGACAAAATATAATTTAAAGTAAAAAAAATTGTTTGAATTTGCTTGGTCAAAAAAAGCTTGGATGGATTGTGTGAACGATGACATGGCACAAGGAGACGGGCACAACAATATACTAATACAATGCTACGTCATCTTATATACTAGGGGCACGTCCATGGACTTAATGTTTGGTATATTAAGTCCATGTGCACATCTCTGTTTTTTTTTATTAATGGCCATTGAGTAGAATCCTCAGTAGAAACTCAATTTTGTTAATGTCAAGTAAAATATTATATTTCAAATAATGGCACGTCGTAAAGTCCTCGGACAAGTCAAGTTCTAGTAAAGCGATGGCAGTTTTGCTAGAATGTACCTGCACAATTTCCACTCCTTCGAAAATACACGCAATCATAATACGAGTATAAATGTAAATGCACGCAACACTTATTTTATTTAAATTCACTACCATGTGCTCTTTATAAGCTACACCGGTTAAAATGCCACCAAAATTACACGATATAACTAAAAAACACTAGAAATATAAATAAAACAAAAACGGATGACGTATCCATTCGAAAAAAAAACAGAAGAAGTCCGTCTCAAAGTTCTTTTTCTGAGCGACGGTTCTGTTATTTTGCCTAATTACAGATACAATACCTCTTAGGTCACGTATGGGTCACGTTCAACGAGGACGTGCTCTAATTAGCATTGTGCTGCGCCCATCATCATGCGATATAGAAATGAAGTCTCGTGTGCCTGTAATTTCACCGGCACCCTTCAAACCGGAACATAGCAATACGAGCACTACTACATGGCGGTAGAAAAAAGATATGGTGGTAGTAATTCCCTGGACGAAGTCTTTCACAAAGAGCTCTAACTTCTAGCAAAAGTGTTCGACGAGCCACTGAATCTTTTCTTCCTTAAAATAATTCACAAGGAAAAAGCAGGTAACCCTTCCAAGTTATAGGCATTGCTTATTAGGTTAATAAATTAAATGTTGTGAACAGGTTTTTCCTTTCAAAAAGTATAATTAGAAACCGGGAACAAAAGGTGATTAGTACCTTTTGTGTGGCACAGTACTTTCACAGTAACCTATAAAACATCGGGCCCCTAATATTTCGTTTAGGAAAATTTTTATCACTTTGCCTTCTGCGGATTTAAGAGTTTTCCATCTTTTTGATGTGGTATTACTTGTTATCTAGCTAGTATTTTTTTTAGCCGCACTCTAAACATCGGTTTGAAAGGTAACTGCAAAACCGCTCTGTAAAAATAACGTAATTCGTTGAAGAATTCACAAAGCAATATTTCTTCAAAGCGACAATTTTCTATAAGTATTTTTTCTGTGAGTTATTGTGATTTTAACATGATCACAATTTGACGACACAGAGAAAAGAAACGAAATGATTGACTAAGTCTAAGGTTAAAAACTAGTAGGTATGACTGATGGTAGGGTGGGTGAAGGAGTCCATTTTTACGATTAAAGGTACGGAACCCTAAAAAGTAACTGCGTAATCTTTTAATAAAAATGTCACAGGCACGTTTAACCTCCTTTTTATTAAGGGTTAAAGGGTATGTGGTCATTTCCGACACCTCTGTATTTTATGGTCCCAACTTTTGTTTGGCATGCTACTTCCCTGGGGCGTTTAAGTAAATGTTTGAATTTCTACAGGGCAATCCATCTAACCACTAGTAGAATCGAGAAACTTATACGTGTTTACTTCAATATAATGATATTGGCATCCTATTTGGTGGACTTATTCGTAACCAGGCCCAATTTTCTAATTAAAATAAAGTTCGGGTCTCGTACCGATCTCGTGTCGTTGTCCTAAATGTCAGAAATGGTATTCTCTTAGCGTTTTTTACAACAAGGTAATGTGATTATATTTAAATGTGACCGAAACTTGAACGATTCAAAGTTTTTTCGATAATTTTAGCTTGAATAGATGGAGTCTCTCTTTACTCTTTCCAATGATATATATAACTACCCTACTCTAATGGTAGTCACCGTGAATCGGAAGTGAACTAAATTGTTATTATGAGGGAGTAGAATACCAACTTTCTGTCAATTCACAATTCACTCTAGATTCAATCAACTTTCAGAGAAGTTTTAAAATAATTTAGAGAATTGGGCCTCTGTTTAGGAATATAATAATTATTCATAAATTATATCTAAATATTAGAAAATAAATAAAGTGGCAATTGAAAAAAATTAATGTTGTTGATTTTTTAGAATTTCTTATAGAACGTTAGAAATAATCTTGATTGAACAATAACGTTTGTTTCAATTAGAATAGGTCAAATAACGCTACTTTTATCCTGAAAACATAACAAAGATAAATTTTTCTAGTGCACTCTGGAACTTGCAACCATATGCAATTCACTTAATGTCTCATTCATGCAATTTCGTGTATCCTTTGCTGTGAATTTCAAATTTCATTGTTGAGTACAATTGTTCTGCTTCGTGGGCTTTACTCTTCAAGGATGAGAACTTTTAAGCATAATTTTGAACGTGGAAAACCATGCATGAATTTGGTGCTTCAAAAGATCTTATTAATACCACTGTATGTTAGGTACATGGCTTTAACATAATATTTTATTCAACTTATTATATTTTTGTTTTGCTTTTCAGTTTAAAAATTTTACCATCTGCAAAACTTTAAAACTGCCACCTTATTTTGTTGTATTTTATTGTAATTGCATGATCGTTTGAAGACTAATCACAGTTATCTACAATTTTGTAGTAAAAAAAACAGTAAAGTCACATAGCCTTCAGACATCTAGTCTTCATAATATCTCATATGATATATCATATATCTCATAATATCAGAACTTATAAATAATAGAAAATTATGACGCAGACTGATTGATAGAGAAAAATCTGCGCTTTCACGCAGTAATTTAAACTTAGAACAAATGTCACTTAAGAAGAGGTTACCGGTAGGTCACTTAAGCCCTTTCGTAACGCGAACGAAGTTTGCTTCTATTTTGGTTATATTCATCAAAATCCATGAAATTTTGTACACATACAACAATATCGACCAGTGACGAGTAAGTTTTTTGAAAAATAGTTTTTTAAATTTAAGATTTTGTAACCACATAATTTTATAAGAAACTGGCGTCTAGATATTAGTATACTGATCATTGTGTACAAAGTTTCATGGAGTTTGAAAAAATAATAGCCAAATTAGAAGCAAACTTTATTCGCGTGTGGGCGTAAGCACCCTTTTGCTCCGGTGACCTTCTCTTAACGTCCTTTTAGTAGTTTGGATGGCAGTCTGTCCACAAATTTTTCAATTCAGGCACGTATATTGGTAGATGCTGTCTTGTAGAGAGTAATGACTTCAATAAACACTGCAATTTGTGATCTAAAACAAAGAACCCTAAACAAATTCAAGAGAGCATCACTTAGCAACTTTTCAATTGAACTAGAGGCAAAAATGCAATTTCGTTCTCAATTTGTGTACTTAACTGCACATAAATCAGTCGCTATAGCCAGACAAGATTTAACAGACAAAACGTCGCAAAATTGCAAAAGTTTAAAACAAATCCTGTCGCAGACAATGTTTTATTTGAAATAGCGAAACCACGAGCTTTAAAATTGAAAATTATACAAGCACCTACTTAAATCAAAACAATTTGATGTAGCTGAGACTTATTAAAAACTTACTGAGACTTATGGCGCCCACCGTTTCTGCCAATGTTTTCAAATGCGCCATGCCAATAGGTAAAATAAATATCGAGTTAAGTTTCAAACAAGTGGAAGTTTTGACAAGACCATTACATGACACAATAATGTATCTATACCCTGATTTTTAATTTCAGACAATTTTTGTCAGGGTATAGGTAATTATTATTCCCTATTATTTATAAATCTAGTCAAAAAACGTTACAGAGAAAAGTCAAATCCAAGATTCTATAAGTAGTATAGGCCTTTAAATTAATTAATAGGTGTAGTCGGAGGCCAAATCCACGATTTTTATTTAGAAAAGCCTCCAAAAACAACTATTAATTAAGTTGCAAGATTTGACCTCAATACCTGAATTGGCTACCACATTTTGGTACTTGTTTTCAGTTTTTGCGAAGTCGTGTTTTAGTTATTGAAGTTTTTATCATTAATCAAGCTTATCCCATACTACAAATCTCTGTGATCCAAGAGATCTTTATTGCTTGCCGTAACCGTTTTATGAGTTTCGTCGAATAAATAGTGCGCATATAGGCATATAATAATATAATCAAATATAAGATATTTTCAGTCAGAGATTGATTTAATTGTGTTGGTGAGACTCAATTGTGTATATAAGTAGATTGTTATGTCTTTCATCTGTTGCTTACGGAGACCCTTTAGGAATGTGTTGGAAAACACTGTTTTGGAGAACTGAAATAGGTGACAATTTATGAAGTCTTGGATTTTATCATAGGTTTTATATGTACCCTTACTTTTCAGTTCTCAAATTGGTTAATTTTGTGTTCCAAGTGCAATTTTAAAATCTTTTTTTTATTTTGAGTAAGTGACGGTACATGTATTAACCACCTGATTTTAAGTTCTCTTAAGCCTCGTCTACTTGGGACACAATTTCGTGCCTTACGTGAAATTGCACTGCGCCCTTTACACTCAGACATAGTGAATGATGAAAAGTATCATGTGCAACATTACCTTTCCTAAATTATATAAGGTCCGGGGAGGCTATTGTAACTACCGGGAAAATGCAACTAATTGAAATAACTTCTTTTGTATTTTTTTCTAAGAATAGTGACATCTATGAAACGATAGCGGAACAAAGACTACTCATAGAAAATAATTGATTCATCTAATATCGTGCGAACTGTTGTATCTACAGTGACATTTAATATCCGCCATTTTTATGGCGATATTCACGAAAGGACAGATGACGAAGTTTGTGTAAAAAAATATATAAAAACCTAATTTTACGGCTGTGTTTTTAGTGGAGAGCAGAGTTAGAACACGGCTAGTCCGTTTTTATTATTTATTTGAAAGAAATACTGCATTCATTGTGAAATATGGCCACGGATACATTAGCCCCTCGAAATTTTGAAGAGGGGCTAATGTATCTATATTGTGACTTTTAGGTTAGTTGCAATTACCCCATCAAATTTGTATGAAATTGATTATAGCTAGTGATGGGCTCTTTTCGATGTTTTAGTAAGGTAGAACAACATATTTAAAGTATTATCGGCAAATATTTATAAGAACTATGGGTAAGACTCAGAGCCTGGATGTTTGCAAAACTACCATAGTCCTGGTAGTTCCTAAATTATTTTTAAATAATTGTGGCTGTGTATAATAAGTATTTATACCGTATTTATTTATTTATTTCGCCTGATTATTCACCTTGTTTTTCTTAACCACCTACATTAAATAGTTATTAAAGATTTGACTTCGCAGTACCTGCATAAGAAGTAAGATGATATAAATACTACCCGAGTATCGATAAACGCACCGTTTTGTAATATGTCCCACCACTACGTTTATGAAAAAAGTTGCATTTGCCCCGCAATATATTTTAAGAAAGTTTACGGTAAATTAAGCATTCCTGCGATGGCATAAAGTCCATTATAAGAAAAAAGGTATTTTGAATGTTACGTAAACGAACTTTTAACTTTAAATTCTGATGTAAATCATAGCTACAACTATTAGTTGTATTTACCTCGGTAAGGGGTTATTGCAACTATTTTGGTTACTGTGGAAGAAATATGATAACTGACGCTTCACGTAATGCTTTTGTGGCTTAGTTTCATATCAAGAGTATTCATTTATATATTTGTAACTTACTAAATCGATTGTTTTATCTCCATGATTGCTAGAGACGATGGTACCTCAGTTGAAATTATTGATCATATATTTTTTAGTTGCAATAGCCTCCCCGGACCTTACATTCTTATGCATCTCTAAATACTCCTCAGAACTAAATTTATTGTTACAAATGCCGTAACACATCAGCAATGAGAACACTTGGCGGCTGAAATAGGTTTGATGGTAGTACTTCCCCAGACGAACTCTTGCACAAGATACTCTAATAGTGAAACTATATTTTTATACTTGAAACAAACTAAAAGAAAACATAAGATTCTGGAATATTATGCTATCTCTAGTTGTTAGAAATGTTCTGTCCAAAACTCACAAGTTACAACAAAAGCTAAAAAGCTGATGTTCGGTCTCTTAACGTAAAGTGCCTTCTATGCAGAATATGATAAAGTTTATTTTGATATCAATTTAAATTCTCTGTCGAAGCACTTAAGACACTTATTCAAATGGAAAGTGCAGTGCAAATGACAACGCCTGGAGCCAGCATACAATAAATTCATATAACACCTCTTTAGTGTGCCATTTTCATACCTTTACCTAAGATGCTGAGAAGTGCACTTTGCACATTAATAATTTAAAAATGTAATCTGTTCTTGTTGAACATTCTCTGGGGAAATTAAGTCCTTTTCCGAAGTAATAAGTGGATGATTTATTTCGGCAATATATAACAGAATCGGATTTTAAACATAATTTACGGAACAAAGGAGATTGCTTTTAAAGACGCTTTTAATTTGAAAGTAATTTATTATGATAGAAACCGACATTATGTCTTGTAGTACAGTAACCGAATAAGTATTATTTATTTAAAATTAAGTCGAATAACAAAGACTTCTTCCAATGAATTCGGCTATCTGCATGTTTTTATTTGGTGATACAAAACAGTAACTAGTTGCTGAAACTACCAAAATCGCTATATGTATGCCTATAATATTTGAGGAGTTCCCTCAATTTTATTCCTCATAGGTTCCATCATCAGAACTGGATTTTTTAAAAAATGGGACCTATCTGAAAGTTTAACCTATCAAATAAAAAAAGAATTTACCAAATCAGTTTATAAACGACGAAGCTATGAGGAAACAAACATAAAAAAATATATATTATATATAATTATAATATTTATAAACGAATTGGGACCCTCATTCTATTACTTATTTTTAACTAGGTGATTAGGTACTTTATTACTAACGTTACTTTGTTATAAACCCCTGGCTATATTTATTTGTAAAATGAGAGATTATAAAGTACCTTCCAATAACTAATTTGCAAGTTTAAACGAGAGCTTCTGCTTTTGTAAAGTTATGACGTTGATTGATGATGGTCACTGAAATTGCCGTTTTTCTGAGCAATCGACGTTACAGCCATGCGATAGAGATTTCAATCAGAGCCCCATTTGATGAACGACCCGGCGAGTGTTTATTCTGTATTTGTTCACAGTTATTGTTTTGTAAAACGAACAAAAATCCCAGAGTAAAGCGAAAAAAATCGTTTTCGCTCTTATAATGGTGTCATGTTATAATACGAGAAAAATACCGTAGAGTTGTAACAAATAAAAAAATGATAACATACATTTTAACGGGTTCAACTTACGTAGATTATAATTTGAGTGCACGACCAGAAGTTTCGAGCAATTTAGATGCTCTCGGTCAAATGTAACAAGCGCGGCGCGCAAACGATTTTTTGATTAATTTCAAAAAAATGCCACTATAGCACTGTTATTTGGATTCCAAGAAACAACATACACAATATAACTTTTGAAACTATCATGGTTATGAACATAATTATCACTAAAAACGAAATATCACGTTTTTTTTGTTTTTTTTTTACTACTTGGCAAGCAAACAAGCTTACGGCCCACCTGATGGAAAACAGTTACCGTAGCTTATGGACGCCTGCAAAACCAAAGGCATTACACGCGCGCTGCCGACCCTGAGACATAAAGATGAAAAGTCTCATGTGCTTGTAATTTCACCGGCACCCGTACCCTTCAAACCGAAACAGCAATGTGAACACTACTGCTTGTCGACAGAAATAGGTACGGTGGTAGTACTTCCCCGGACGAACTCAAAAATAATTGTAAATATCCCGTTTTTAGTGATGACTATACTCAAATAGCTATAATTAATAGCTGCAATATAATATCTGAAGCTAAATGAACACTCTACAGTGGTAGAGTTTTTCATCGAATGGGCTCCACGTTATAAATCTTTGGCTTGAAATTGATTGAAGCTTTGGAATACGGATGCGGTTTCATTTGTTTGGATATAACGACAATTTTGAATGGGACAGGTTGTAGGGTTCCTTAAAGCGTACCAAAAACGGGACCCTGTTACTAACGCCTATGTCTACACTCGTCCGTTTGTCTGTCAGTATTCTGTCAAAAGGGTATATCGTGGCAGCCGTATATGAAAGGCAGCTTAAATTAAAATACAGATTAAAAGTTGTTGAGGCAATAAAGAAACCAAATCCAAAGGTACAAGAGTAACAACCAAGAATAAAACTTTATTAATTGTTATTATCAGTGTGTGTTGCCCAGTGATGACTTACGGCACTGAGACGTGGTCGCTAACTATTGGTCGTATAGACAAGCTCAAAGGCGCGCAGTGAGATATGGAGAGAGCTATGCGAGGAGTTTCACTACGTGACAGAATCCGAAATAATGAAATCCGTAGAAGAACCAAGGTCACCGACATAGCTCTCAGAATAAGTTGAAGTGGCAATGAGCAGGTCATATAGCTCGAAGAACTGATAATCGGTTGGGGAATAAAGGTTCTCGAGTAGCGACCACAAACCGAGGAAAGCCCTCGACTCGATGGACTAAAGACATAATAAACGTTGCAGGAAGTCGGTGGATGGAAGCGGCTCAAGATTTATTTATTTATTTATGTCAACTTACAACTATTTTCACAGGGTAAACCTAATACAATAGCGTAGTCCATTAATATAATATCATAAAAACCTAAGTAACTCTAACCTAACATAAACCTAACCTAAGATCGTTCGTCGTGGCATTATAAGGGAAGGCCTATGTCTAGCAGTGGACTTCTACAGGCTGATGATGATGATTCATTGTTATTTAACCTCCCGTAATCAAACTGGCACTTGCCGTGATGTTTCCGGCCTAAACATAGACCCCTGTATTTCCTCGCGTGGATGTCGTAAAAGCCAACTAAAGGATTACACCAGGAGATGGGCAGCAGCATTTAACTCAGTATACTCATACTCAACACCAAACTGCGATTGCCAACCCACCTGCCAAGCGTGGTGATTATGGCGGGAGGCATTGTATTTTATGGAGGAGGCCTCATCCAGCAGTGGATGTTAGTAGGTTAGTAATGATGATGATTATCATGAATCAAACCGGCATTTCTAATTTTTTCAACTTCATTACTGTCATGGACAAATTTTAATATTAGTATAATTGATTAATTAATAAACTAACGATTGATAAAATTCAATAATTTTCATAAAAAATTGTCTCGGATACCTTGTTGTGATGAATAATTTTCGAGTTATGGAGAAACTGTGACTTGATTTCAGAACCCTACACATAAGCGTGGTTATATACGCATTTGGCCGGTTTTTTTCAATTCTTGTTTTACAGAACCTCGTTGGAGGAACGATTCACTGTATTGATTGCAATTCCATATTTTGCTTTTCACGTATATAAATCTATAGTTTTTTTTTCCATTTATCAAACAAGAGATATTTATGCAGCCCCGAGACAAGTAGAAATACAACAAAATAATGGACTTTTTCAGATACAAGTCTCCTGTAAAATTATACCCGTAGCGAGTAAGGTAGATTTACTGGGATGGGTTGGTAGAAAACAGTTTTAGTACGAAAGTAAAATCTATTCCTTTAACCTGAACCTTCTTTCGTATAGGTAATCTTGTTAAATTTACGTACATCACAGCCATTCTTCTCTTACAGATCACTCTCCATCCAAAGGTTGTCTGTAAGTGATAAGACCGCCTATTATTTTTTTATTATCATGTTAAGTTTTGTTTATTTTTACTATCTTTAGGTGTACAATAAATAATTTTCTATTCTATTCTGAACTTTGCTTTTAAGAGTGTACATTTCCAGTGAAAGCTTGGCAACAGCTGATGTAGATTCAGAGCATATTAAAACACATTTCTTTGGTTTTCGAAAACATACAGACTTTTGTTTTATTCAAAGTGCTTTTCATGAAGTTGTACTCTCGAATAAGTTGTGAGTTCTTTCAGCCAAGCATAATACCTGATATACACCTCAGCAGACGTAACACGATTGTCGTCTATTTTAATATTTTGTCTTTGTTTACTCTACGCTACATGTAACGGTCATTAGTCTGGCACATTTTTTACGTAAATCAGCAATCAGTTGGTGGACTATAGGCGGATGAGTGGACGGTTTCTGGGCGTTTAGAATCTGGACTCATCAGTCTTTCTTCCCTCTTAATAGCCGGTTGTATATGGTCAAGTATACAGGATGTTTTTTTGAAATGGGTCAGTATGGGTATATCCGAATCCATAAGATATACAGTAAAACTGTCTTTCGAACCATTTACTCATTTTGTATGAAAACGATTTTGGCATAGTTATTATTTTGGTCAAGCGTGAGTTCTCCATAACTTAACTGCGTGACTAACTTCTACGGCCCAGGTTTTTTCTTTCGATAAAATGAAACAATCCTTACATAAAACTAAGTGGATACGCATTAAATTTTTTTTTGATTAAAACAACTAATTTTTATGGAGAACCAAAAAAATAACTATGCCAAAATCGTTTTCATACAAAATGAGTAAATGGTTCGAAAGACAGTTTTCCTGTATCTCTTATGGATTCGGATATCCCCATACTGACCCATTTCAAAAAAACACCCTGTATATGGCTTCTCTTCAACCGCTTGTCACTTGGGTTTTCGGTTAACGCTCTTGGCTAGCAGGTTGACGTGTCCTTTTAGGCGGTCCATGTATCTGAAACAGTTACTTGTCAGTCTAAGTTTCAGTTCCTGGTCCACTACACACTACACTACTACTACTACCCCTTAAGGTACTCATGGATTTAATTAACCATGCACATGTCATATTAAAATAAAGGTATGTTATAAATATATTTCCTATCATCATGTCATGACGACCTATGTGGCGCAGCGGGCGAGTAGCCGCTTGAGATGCAAGAGGTTGCAAGTTTAACTCCCGCTGCGGGACATGATCTGTAAATATTTGTTCCGGATCTGGGTCTTATGGTATCATGGTACTCGAAGTTTCTGATACGCACGACACAGGAAATCTTAGTATGGGATCAAGACTACGTATTATGTGACTGTAGGGTGTTATGTTATGTGCAATACTAATGTCCGTTACTTATTCGTAATAATTATATAGAACTGCTGGACTTTTTACTTAGTAATATATTATTTTCATTTAATAATAATTTAAAGTCTCTGAACTTTGCAAGATATTGCTTCGTTACCAGAGTTCATTTTAGAAAACAAGTTATGTTATATATTATTTTGTGTAACTATAATTGTGCACCAATTTGCCGCTAATTCTCAACAGATCTCAGAGGGCAGTTTCTCTGGTTTTGTTTATAAAATGAAAGTCATATTTAGGTCGAACAGTTTTTTCATCTGCCAAACATTATCTTAGTAGAATTTTAAAAATTAAACATAACCTTCTGTGCGAGAGTTCGACTCACACTTTTCTTATTATTTACTAACTTACTATTAATCTTAAAATTGTTTAAAAAATCAGGGGTTACCTAATGTTGCATCTCTGTTTTATTAAATTGAGTTGAGGCTCTAGGTTCAACTTGCTGAGAGCTAGCGACATCTGGTGGGAGTAATGTTGTCTGTTAAAAAAGCCGGAATTTACTGAATTTAATTTTAGGAATTTAATTTACTCAAACTTTTATGGTGGATGGCCTATTCCTATAGTAACTACAGTGAAGTAAACATAGTTCCCATAGAATGGTCAAGTTACTGTCATTGTAAATAAGCTAGGAACTTCTTTTTTTATACTTCTTGGTAAGTAAATCTAGTACAGTCAAATTAGGTGATTTTTTGCAAAAGTGTGGAACTAATTAGATGTAGTCATGAAAACTTTTCTAATTGTTTTGTATGGCTTAAAAATCACCTCTAATAATAAGCATCAGTAATTTCACCCTCCGGAACAGGGTGAAATAGGGTGAAAAACCTTAAAATATCCGTAACTTAACGGGGGAAATAGAAGTAGTCGGTGCAATTTGGCATAGACTTTGAACCGTTATGATCTACATTTGCACCAAGTATTTTTTAAATCCGACATACGGAACACACAAAAAAAACCGTATAAAAAAAAACTTTTTGTGAGTATTGCGGCTCCGGGAAAATTAAGGTAGTCGGTGCAAATTGATAGACTTATCAGAAAAATGCTCGAAATACATTACCAGGTTTTCACCATGGTGCGTCTCACGGAAGGCACTTTTCCATATTTTATTGTCGCTCTACTTTGGGGAAAATTAATGTAGGTCTGGAAATTGACTTAAACTTATTCATTTAATTAGTACTACATCCACCGGAAGTTTTATACTGTTTTTTTTTACGGAAGATGCATTTGTTCTACACTGTGTTCCCTACATGCACGTGGTTTTTATTAAAATCATAATGCACTAAAACAGTCTCTCCATACGTAATTTAACTTGCATCAAGTAATTTTTTTCCTATTTTAAAATTTACGGCCTTTTTAAGTTTGTACCTAATATTTAAAAGGGTTTCGTAAGCGCCAGAAACGGTGCAAACCTAGGATAAGCTTCTTTTCGTGTCATCTAACGTTTACATAAGAATCCACGACTACACGACTTAGGTCCACACTTTTTTGCTAATTTGCCTGTACTAATAAGTATAGGAAAGTACCTAGTTTAGGTAGGTTTTATAAAAAACTGGACCTTACACTTCTCCGTGACATATAATCTTACCAATTTTGTTGCAAATTCTATGCAATGAGCTAGAGAGAGATCTCTTTTCTTTCAACAAGAGAGATTCATTTTCGAGGCACTACCACCACACAGGCGCTTCCCATCTAGTAGTAAAAAGGATCATCAAATCATCCATGCCGTGTTGTTGCCCTCATTCTTCTAGGTTGCTCACGTAACCTTGGTTTACAATCCGATTCAAAATGATCCTTCAATTGATGTGATTTCAATGAATAAAATACTTTTGATTTTCATTTTTAAGTTGTTACCTAACTACCTATCTACAATGATTTACTTACTGAAAACTCCTCCTGGTTTTATACAAAAGCAGTATGGCTAGCACAAGCTAACTATAACGTTACCAATATACGCCAAGTGAGATGATCGTTAGTGTTAATATTAGTCAATGCCATCGACAATGGTAGCTTGAAATCTTTGTAATTTAATTGGTCGATGTTTAACATTGGCTATCGTCTCGCTGGCGCTAACGTCATCTCCGGCTTTACCCAGTGCTTTAAACAGCCAGCTATCTGAAGTTAAAATAT
This sequence comes from Epirrita christyi, assembly GCA_951392215.1. NCBI lineage: Eukaryota > Metazoa > Arthropoda > Insecta > Lepidoptera > Geometridae > Epirrita > Epirrita christyi. The sequence continues at coordinate 12,903,217 of OX595843.1, read as the reverse complement.
TTATATGGACAACTCTATGAGAAAAGTTGGCAACTTTGCAAGGCATGGCGCAGATGCGTTTTTACACCTAATTTATTCTAAACTTCTTGCGAAGTATGCAAAGGTTTATACTAACTTATGAAGAGTGTAACTTGAGATGCTGAAAGTTGCTAAAGATTTACTTAGTTAAAATACTTGTACAACCAGCTGTTATAAGCTTGTTAGAATTTTAACTCTTTTCACATTAATTAAGATTGAGAAATACCTATATATATATATACCTATATATACGTGGTATTGCATTGTGCTCAACACTCTGACACATGGTATATTTCTAAAGTGTCATGTGCCTGTAATTTTATCAACTTGGCTTAACTTGGATAACTTGGCCCTTATCAAGATATACTGCAGATATACTGCATTAATTATTAGTTATAAACTGACTAGTGTAGTGTATCTCCTTTAAGTAGGTGCGTAATTTTAAGTAATATTTTCGTACCTATTATTTTCTTTTAATTTTCTTGTACTTATAGTAATTTTGACATTTATGGATCTTAAGTTATTCGAATACTTAAATAAAAATATTATTATTATCATTTATTTTCTAACACAGGTTTAACCTGGACCTTTATGAGGCATTACTGGGGCCGTATTAGCCAACAGTAAGCGGCCCTTTTACAATAAGGATAAAAAAACATTATTGTTATGGTGGATGGAAGACAGATGATTAAACTATTGTGGAAAGGGATGAAAGTTGGTGCTATTGTAAGGAGAACATGCTAATTGAATGTTTATTGGGCTATTATAATATGAGAAATGGCACCTGCCAATTCTAAATCATTGAAAACGATTTAGGCAGGTGGTGACTTGCCGTTCACTAAACGGGCCCCTTAAATGTGCCGCCAATGATGGCAGCGTTTTTATCATTGTAATTAAGCAAGTAAAACTGAAAAGGACTAATGACTCATCTTTAGATTTCCAAAACTATAAAAGTCTACAAACTTGATGATGATAGATAAAGGGGACTTTTGTTTCCTTTTTTTTTGTTTTTTTTTTGTGGGTGTGTGAAAAGTTTTTGTGAAAATGTTAAAGAGATTTAATCATAATCATCATCATCATGATCATCATCATCATCATTAGCCTTTAGAAGTTCACTGCTGGGCAGAGGCCTCCACCCTAGAATGCCTAGAAAAGTAGGTTGCAAAAACATGTGGATTGGTTCGACGCTACACCTATCAACATCTATCTACAAAGTAACGTTAACTCATCAAATTCTATGTTTATGTTTAATTTCTCTAGTTTAAGCTTAAAGGAGTGTTCAGTTTCTTTGTTTAGAGCTATTGGACCACCGGGCGCTTAGATAAATTGGTCACCTTCTCCTAGATAACACTACATAACTACTACTAAGTAAAATTTTGTTCTAAGTATATTGAGTTGAGATAAGATAGTTCTTTATTTTCATAGTTGTTAACTCACAACATTTTACTAATATCTAAAAAATCAGGAGCTGAAATCTATAAAAATACTTAATGCAAAATTAGTTTCTACATAATTAGAATATAGTTTCTTTGTCGGTATTTTGAATTTAAACTAAAGATATAGTGACAGTTGTAATAAGATAAACGGAACAGACGCGCTACAAAAAAGGTAGGTAGTAAAGTACAGCAGCGCCCTCCAATAACACGATGAGTCTCTCGCTGAATAGACTCTACTCACTTTATTTTCATTAATACCTAATTTGCATTCATTTAATTAATGAATTTGGAAAACAGTGTAGGTATTTTCATCAAATTAATATACCCTGATTTTTTATTTCAGACTATTTTTGTAAACAAACAAATGTCAAGATATGCCACTGTGAGTATACAAGTGTCATGATTGTGTAGCATACGTGTAAATTCACATATGACATACATACATGACACTTATACACACAGTGGCATATCTTCACATCTGTTTGCTTACAAAAATTGTCTAAAATTAAAAATCAGAGTATATTTAAAAATGTTTGCTACCTACCTTATATTATGATAATACCCGATGTTACCTTCATCTAATGAACGCGTAATAAGATCAAAGTTGCCATCAGCAGCAAAACTGACGAGAAACACAAATGGGTTCCAGCTTAAATTATCGGGACATTTTCTCGATTGTATTGGGTTTTCTCGGATTTTCTTCGCGAACAAACCAATAATTTTCAGCCAGTAAAAGGAGGCCAAGGATGAAAGGATTCATGTATCCACGAAGAACAAATTGCATTTGGAATTTAAAGATCGGTCATTTATAGAAAGGATTTTTATTTTTACTTCAATAACGCCGACGTCTAAATTACGAACAGTCATAGAAAGATAGAAAGAAAATATTTATTTTGCCTCCAAAAACATGTCATTTTTAAAAAACAATATAAAAACAAAAGTAGTTTTCATAAAACTAAAAAATCACCAAATGGCGTCATCCGTGTTGTGTGGAGTCAAACTCAGGTCCCTGTCTCAGCATACAGCCACACCGGACCTGCAAGTAGCTATACGGCGCGGCGCTGGTTTTCAGACAGGGCCTGACCGAGTGACATCACGAACGCAGAAAGTCTATATTATAAAAGTACTCTGTGGTCTGTTGTAATGGTAATGGCGATTTGTATTGTCTATGGTCAGTGTCAATTATAAGGAAATGGAAATGGAAGTCATGGTTTCGAAAATATACTACCAGTCTAGAAATTAAATTTAAAACTCTAAAGATATTTTAATTAATAGTATTTTTGTAGTAGTTATTGTTCGCTTGAAAGTAGAACTCATTGTTAAAAAAAAAAAATTTTTTTTCTCACAAGAACAATTTAAAACATTAAAAGGAAATAAAGCTTTTAGGGCCATTTTGCGGTGTAAAATATCACCAGATTTATTTTTCAGGCGTATACGTGATGAGAAATGAAAACCGCGATGGCCACAGAATGAATGCTAGTAAGTTAGCGCCGAGGTGTAATTTAGACAAATGATCCAATAATTTTCAGCAACCCACAAAATGTATGAAGCGAATATAAATTGCTGGTGATACGAAAAAATACTGTGAAACCCGATGAATACAAAATAAATGCGTTTTAAAGTTCCTGTACACCGCAAATGACTCCCAATACTTTTACGATTTTATACATTTAGGTACTGCACTGTGTTGCATAAGTAATTGTTTAACTAGCTTAATATCAAAAGGCCCAAGGTCTATAATAAATTGCACGTTCTCCTTTGTTTCGCTTTAAAAAAAACTTTTTGACTAAAATAAGGAAATAGGTATACCTGATTTTTAATCTTAGACAATTTTTGTAAACAAAGAAATGTCAACATATGCCACTGTATGTATAAGTGTCAAATATGTGTATCATATGTGTATACATGACACTTATACACACAGTGATAATTCTTTGGTTACAAAAATTGTCTAAGATTAAAAATCAGGGTTATAGTTACTTTAGAATCAAAAGTCTTTAGCAAAATGGTAAATAGTAATCCTTCGTATATGGCAAAATTATCCTACTAATATTATAAACGAGAAAGTTTGTGAGGATGGATGTTTGTTACTCTTTCACGTAAAAACTACTGAATGGATTTTAATTAAACTTTACAATAATATAGCTTATACATCAAAATAACACATAGGCTACAATTTATAAAGATATTGTGTGAATTGTCTATAATATGACGATAAGTATCAAGTAAGTTGGAAAAAATCCGGGCGGTCCGACGCACGGCGGGTGGGAAGAAGTCGCTCATAGCTGAGTGCGCGGCGACTCGAACGCGGTCAGACCACAGATTTATAAGTATAGTACTAAAGTACAGATAGGAATCGGACCAATTACAGCAGTGGACGCTGAATATAGTTCCGTTTTGCAAAACGACGTCGCTAGTAATCAATAAACCGCAGTCTGAAATACTGTTATTATTCTTAGTTCTTTATGTATCGTGTTGGTATGTATTTATGATAGTCTGAGGATAACTCTAGAAGCGTCGTAACAGATATTCATAAAAATTTATGGATGAGTAAAGACTACTGAAATAATTTGTAAGTAAGGTTATGAGCTATTTTGGTCAAAGGGTTTTTAAAAACATGAACATGGGGGAAAAATGGGATGACAAACTGTAAGGGCTCTGTTTGGAAATTTCTAAATAATTTTTGTGTGATTCAAATCATTTTTTCTTCGCTGTGTAGGGAATCATCTCGAGGTAGTCCTGTTAAAATTGTATCTTGAAGTTTTTTTTTTGTTTTTATCCTACTAATATTATAAACGCGAAAGTTTGTGAGTATGGATGTTTGTTACTCTTTCACGTAAAAACTACTTAATGGATTTGAGTGAAATTTGGAATGGAGATACTTTACGCCCTGGATTAACACATAGGCTACTTTTCATCATCATCATCATCAATTTTCATCATTATTCACGCGGGTGAAACCGCGGGGCGCAACTAGTGTTGTTTATAAATCTAAAAAAATAAAGGTAACCTACATCACGTGTATTCGCGAGGTTCAATTCGGGGCGAACTACTAGTTATTTACCTATCCAGTGAAAAAAATGTTGTTAAACTCATGAAAAACTTCGAAACATGGTGTTCTGATAAGGCCCGAGTGATGCCAGGCGCTGACATAATTCACTCGATATAAATATCCTATAACATCAACCAATACTCGTACTCAGCAAATAGGTACTATAATTGTTTTATATCGGTGCCATAGGAAATTGTATTCAATCAAATAAGAGGATTGTCTGTTTGTTTGCTTCGTTTTTACGCCAAAATGGCTGAATCGTTTGATGTGTAACATAAACCATCTACTTAATCGATATGCGTTATGGGTGCTTTAGGAACCTACCTACCTACGAAGGTTTGCAATTGCATAGCATTGTATTAAAGACTGGTAAACAAACGCGGTTTCGCTCAAAATTTGCAGTGTGTGATACCATATCGTGATTCAAAAACAAACAAGCATAAATGTCAACTTTCGAATTTGTTGTGTTAGTAGTTTTGAATGGAATGTACGATACACGATGAGTGCGGTTAAAGCCACGACCAAAAGTTAGTCAACACAATAATAATATATTATAATATCTGTCTTTTGTATTTTCAGATTCAGCATTTTGTTTTCCTTCGTTTATTAGAACTGATAGTAATATCTTTTCTGTATTAATCAACAGAATCGAATAAGGTTCAGGTTTTTATTTGTTTCAGTTGAAACGGAAGAGCTATTTTGTTTTCTGATCTTTTATTCATTTTGTTATAATACTAACGCTATACATAGTAGGTATGCTACAATATCTATCAAGTATTCTTTTGAAAGACACTTGTACAAAACAATATCGTTACAGTAGAAATAAAAGCACCTGAGTTTTTACATAAGAACAATAGATTTTTTTCAAATAATGAATGAAAATTTGAAGCTGGAATGTAATTCTCTGAGCTCAAGTTGTGTTACTACCATGATTACAACAATAACACTCAACAGACACATACATAGTCCTACTCCCACATTAGGATTCCTTGTGTTGGATATCAGGAAGTACGAGTATCATGCTACCAAAACACCCAGTCCCGAAACAAATATATGCAGATTATGCAAAATTTGTCGCATCCAGTCGGCTACTCGCCTGGCGCGTTGAAACACGCCTTGCCATTATCGTTGAATCATCATTGTCAGCGACATCAAACTCAAATTTGACGTTTCTTGTAATTTTAATCAAACATCCAACGTTTATCTGTCAAATTTAAAAATATGATGTATGACCGTGCTGACAACTGCCGCCACATCCACTTAAGAGAAGATTACTGGTAAGGCACTTACACCCTTTTGTACGCGAATAAAGTGTGCTTTTATTTTAGCTATTATTTCTTCAAAATCCATGTAATTTTGTACACTTGATCAGTGCACTAATATCTAGACCCGTGGTACTCGCAGTTCCTGATACCTACGACACATGGAATCCTAGTGTGGTATCAAGACTACGTCGTGGAATAAGTGACTGTTGGGTGTTATGTTATGATTTATACTATGCTTACATCAAACATCCACTTACATAGCTTACGATGCGTTCAAAAATATGTTGATGAATGGATTTTATCGAGTGTTGCAAAGTTTCCAAATGTTTGAATGGAAACACTCGTGTAGCTGAGCTCTCAAAAATTCACTAAACCTGAGTTATAAAAACTGCCCGTAGTTTGTGAACAACCTATCATACTATTCAAACGCTGAATCAAGCTTGTATTGAGAACTAACTTTTTGTGAAATATTTTCTGGATTTTATTTTTTAGTTAGCACGGAATATTCGGTATATCGCTGGCTTTCTTCCATAATCTTCCTTATTTTATATCGAAAGAGAAAGACTGCCATGACTTGGCAGACCTTGAGCCTATTTTTTTTAAATAATTCACGAGAGAAGTTTTGAAACTACTATTATTAATAGCCATAGTAATGGTTTTATTTTATGTTGGGAAAAAGCGCGTTAGGCTGCGTTTCCATTGACGCGGAGCTGTGCGGAGATGAGCGGAGAATAGCGGTGAAAAGTGGTAAGTGTTTCCACTGAAGCAGAAAGGAGAGGAGCGGAGAGGAGAGGAGAGGAGCGGAGCGGAGCTAACTTTGGAATTGCGCAATTTTGAGCTCAGTTTGTCTCCATCTTTCAGTCTCATCCATTTTGATACGTATTGCACCTATGACGTAACGTTGATAACGACTACGACGCACTGCGCGCGAGTCGTGGCGTCACACCCTCCCCCGCATCCCGGTCCGCACCTCGCCGCTTCGCTCTCCTAGCTACCCTCCGCAGCGCACCGCCCCGCTGTCCTCCGCTCCGCATCACCTCGCTTATTTTATATGAATATCCGTTCAGCTCTGCCCCGCTCCGCTTGTGCTGTTTCCATTGAAGCGGAGCAGAGATTTCGAGCATAGTGATTGGTCAATTCATGCACCGCTAAGCACCGCTCCGCCCAACTCCGCGTCAATGGAAACGCAGCCTTACCGTTGCTACTCACTCTTAAATTTATACTTATGTAATTCTTGAAACAGGCCTGAGTAAATTAATTTTACAAGTAAAGGTCTTTAGTTAGACTCGTTAACACAATGATCCTAAACATAGATTTCTAAAAGAGCTTTCAAATCAATATTTTTATCATAATTCAATTTCTGGAAATTTAATTTCGACTGGGTTTACAAAACCATTGTGGGTAGCAAAGAGAGGTCACGCCAGCCAGAAGTATTCTTGTGATCTCTGAGAATAAATAACAACGTTGAATATATATAATACTAGCATTTGCTCGCGGCTCCGCTCGCGCGGAACCTCTATTATAAATTATTCTCTAAAACTGTAGTACATCATTTTGTTCTATCATCAATAGTTTTCGCAGCAAACGCGATGTAAGGAATTTTATAGGTAATTTTTTGATTCCTAATTTAAACGCAAGGATTCCTAATTTTTTTGAAAATAAAATATAATAGCATTCTACTGGTGAAAGAATTTCTTAAAATCGGTCTAGTTGGAGTTTGCTAATTAAAAACAAAAAAAAATGTTTTCTCTTTATAATATTAGTGTAGAAAATAAGCCTTATAAGAAAGTTGGATCGACTTTAATCTTACATTGAAATTAAATAAAGCAGGAAGGTACTTGCTACAAAATCCAATATCACTTTGTTCAGCTGGTTCTTTTCAGTCTTTCTTAATTTATCTCTCACTAATCGGATAACGAACAACGAAGGAGCTTAAAATCTCTGCCGAGAATCTTAAAGAACTTGAGAATATAAATTGTATAAAACGTTTAATTCTGTGTAACTTGTTTCAGTGAGTAATTCAGTGAAACCTTTTTGTTTCCTGTAAGTCCTGTAATTTAGTTCAAATTGTTATTTTCTTTTACATTTAAGGATTGTTTTTAGGGTGTCAAATCTCAAAAGGAGCCAATGAATCAATGTTCCGCATTACAATTTACTATTTGTTCAATCAAAACAAATTAAAAAAATTGTGCCAAAACCCAGAGGAGAGGGTCCACTCCTACAAGGCAGGTGGGCTGCGGTGTCGTATGGGCGGCACCGTGGCTGGAGGAGAGGAGTGCCAGTGTTACGGTTGTCGCTCTCCTTACCTTCCACGGCCTTGGTGTGGCTGCCACCGTTAGATGGCTGAAACGGTGGAGCCGCAGGGGAGGAGGGTGGTATGGAGATCTCTCCTATATCTCTTCCTATCCTATGCGCACCATCGCGGCTGCGATGAGGCCACTCATCCGACTCATCGCAGGGAACCTCGAGCGTCTAGACACAGGCTCATCTGGCGCTCATTTAGCTGGTTTGGTCTTCAAGGTGGTTGCAGCATTCCGCGTGGGTGGTCGTATCCGGGGTTTACCCCAAACAGGGGTCCGCAAATGGACAGCTATGGCAGGTTCGCGGTTGTTAGCAAAAGTGTTTCCGCGTTCCTTCCAAAAGCAGCAGAGGAGGAACACCTTGGAGTTTTAGTGGGTTGGAGTCCCACATAATTGCACTGTTTCCCCGTGGAAATGCGCATCTCTCCACGAAAAACAAGGTATGTTTTGCGTGAGGTATAATAGGTAAGAATTTATTTTATTTCTTCTAAGTAGTCCACTATTAGTACCATCGTGTAGGTAGGAACACACAATCAATCAATGCCTTATTCAATTAGGTCTCTTGTTACAGTCATTGGCCATTACACAGTCGGACTATGATTTCTGTTCCAGCCACAAGCGACGGGCTAAGACGATACAAATCAATTGTGATCAATTGCACTATCTGCAAAACCAAACAGTTAGGTTACTTCATGCAAATGGACCAGAATCAATTAATAGAGTGTATGTGGGTTATGCTAGGAGTTTAACTACGTGATAGAATCCGATATAAGGAAATCCGTAGAAGAACCAAGGTCACCGACATAGCTCTCAGAATTAGCAAGTTGAAGTGGCAATGGGCAGGTCATATAGCTCGAAGAACTCATAACCGTTGGGGAATAAAGGTTCTCGAGTGGCGACCACAAACCGGACGACGCGGTAGAGGAATGCCCTCCACTCGATGGACTAAAGACATTATAAACGTCGTGGGAAGTCGGTGGATGGAGGCGGCTCAAGATCGTTTGTCGTGGCATTCTAAGGGGGGGGGGGGGGAGGCCTATGTTCAGCAGTGGAGTTCTACAGGCTGATGATGATGATGATGATGATGATAATGATAATGTGGGTTATATTATATTTCTAGCGCAATGTACACTGTGACGTTTGTTGTTACTGAATAAACTTATTATTATTATTATGGCACTGATTTATTTTGAGGTTAATGGTTCTCTCCAGTGGCGACCACAAACCAGACGACACGGTAGAGGAAGATCCTCTACTCGATGGACTTTAAGCGTCGCAGGAAGTCTGTGGAAGGATGCGGCTTAAGACCATTAATCGTGACAATATAGGGGGGAGGCCTATGTTCAACACTGGATTTCTACTGGCTGATGATGATGATAATACAGTACAACCCAACCGCTTAGTCTTTGTGCCTCTGAGTTAGACTGTACTGCTACAAGTTGTTTCTCGAGTGAGAGTGAATTGGCTTGTTTCAAATGAGGCAAACTAGACAATTTTACCCCTGTTAAATGAATATACCTATATCTCGTATCGATTTTACAAGAACTTAAGATTAAAGAAAGATTATCGTCGACTGTTCAAATACGAATTTTAAAGTTCTTTGGTCATGTAACACGCAATGAAGGCTCAACGGAGCGTCTTGTAGTGCAAGGCAGGATGGAGGGTAAGAGACCACGGGGTCGCTCTCCCACACGGTGGTCAGACCTTTTAAAGTCCAGCACACAAACTTCCATGACCGAATGTTCTCGCAATGCTGCTAATAGAGCCGAGTCGCATCGCAAGAGCCGCCACTCAAGCAAGACCTACTTAACCACAACCACTCTGTCAAGAGTGTACGACTATGAAGAAGAAGAAGAAGAAGAGATATCTCTTATTGGAACGTCCAATGCGATCTCTGCTTAGTCTGTATTTATAATAAGCGTACATAAGTCTTACGACCTTCTGTTTCCACAGTGAGGGGATCAAATAGATACAGTTTCTTAGAGCCTCTTAGTTGATTAATTAATAAAAGAACTAGGAGCCTTTGCCCGACAACGTGTGTGCCAGCTTTCACGCTAATGGAAGCAAAATGGAGCCGTTTTCTAGTACTGATGTCTATTTTTGTAGATACTTATAAGTGTTGTTGTTATTACTGGAAGAAAGCCTTAGCCGAGTTGGTCGAGGTAAAGCAATGGCGGCGATGAGGTCATCACTAGTTACGTCTATATTTTTGCGATTTTGTGACCCACAGTGAAAAGAGGCCCATTGAAATTCTGCCTACCTCTTAGGAGAAAAAGTCGTGTTTCTATGTATGTATATATGTATGTATCGGTTACTCATATATACAAGTAGGAAGATTCATTCCACCATTCACCATTCATAATTTTTTCGGACTCGACAAAAAACTTTTCGGGAATAAAATCCGTTCACTCCAGTAACAGATAACACTTCACATACAATTATCTAACAGATAAGTTATGAGTGAGTTATCTGACATTCGAAAAGGGGCTGTTAATCTTACAGATACGATTTATGACACTCGAAATGAAATAAAGCTTCGTGCAACCCGGTTAATAATTTAACGCCTTATATTTCATTCGCAGGAGATTTTTTTGCAATAAAACGTCCCGATTTCTTGAATAAAAAATTTAATCTCAATGAAAGCTAAACACGACCGGAGAAAATGTACAGCTTATTTTGAGACAGCGTTAATAGTTAAGTATTTATCACGTGTTACCTTATTATTTATTATTCCTGACGTTATCGAAAAATAACATGCACTAAAAAGCAAAAATGCTAACATGCTCATTAATTGAAATATGTCTAATTATCTTTGCTCATAATTAATATAGAAAAAGGAAGAAAGTACTGAGTCTGTTATAACAGGAAACGCGTCATGCATTCATTTAATGAGCTTTCGGAGACCTAAGCCTCTTGTAGCCTGTAGTAGATACAGAGTTTTATTGCTATGAAAAGCGCTTTTAACAGAAATGGTCTAATTAAAGTACTACGACACCAGACACACGCTAAATATTTTTATTCCTATTCACGAGGGTCATTTGTCACGCATAGCCCAATTAAACGCAGTGGAGGTTAAGCTTATTTTAGTTTGGACGATCTCTAGATAGGCTCTCCGGTACTTGTATAAAATGAACCAACTGTTGTCTTTATAATCTGTGGCTAAAGAAAAGTCTATAATGTAATGAGAGTTGCCAGCAATTCATTTGCACGTAAAAGTTATACTGCCCGTATGACCTTCCTGAAATGGAATGAATGTTAAGGTTTTTTTGAAGAAACGCATAAATTACTATAATTGTTGGGCACCTTACCTTTCCCCAGCTCCACTAGCCTGCTGCAAACTGAAACTAGCTGACTGCAGTTTCAATAGTACTATGTTTTTGCTATAGGTACTCCTTCATTTGAGCTTGTGTATACGGCTAATAGTATCTAAGCGACCACGTCTACGTGCCATAACCCGTAAATCATCACTGGCAACACGTACTGATTATAGATTTTCGTCTTGAGATGGCAATGGGCAAGTCATAAAGCTTGCAGATAGGGAATAAAGTTCTTGAGTGTCGATTACAAACCGACGACGTAGTAAAGGAAGGCCCTCCGTTCGATGAACTAAATAAATTATAAAGGTCGCAGGAAGTCGGTGAATGGAGGCGACACAAGACCGTCCGTCGTGGTATTCTAGTGGAGAAGCCTATGCTAGCAGTGGTGATGATGTTGGTGATTACTTTTTTTTGGAAGGTGGTTTTTATTCTATTAGTGTGAGTGCTAGGTACTTCAGAGCCTACGTAGATAGCCTCATATGATTGCCATCCTCAACAATAATTACTATCCAATTATGACTTAATTATGTCATATTAATGGGTCATAATTATGACTTAACTAGCTGCGTCCAGCGGTTTCACCCGCGTGAACTATGATAAAAATTGATGATGAAAAGTAGCCTATGTGTTAATCCAGGGTGTAAAGTAAAAAAAAAAATTCCATTCCAAATTTAACTCAAATCCATTCAGTAGTTTTTACGTGAAAGAGTAACAAACATCCATCCATCCATACTTACAAACTTTCGCGTTTATAATATTACTAGTTGCGCCCCGCGATTTCACCCGCGTAAATGATGATAACAATTGATGATGATGATGAAAAGTAGCCTATGTGTTAATCCAGGGTGTAAAGTATCTCCATTCCAAATTTCACTCAAATCCATTCAGTAGTTTTTACGTGAAAGAGTAACAAACATCCATACTCACAAACTTTCGCGTTTATAATATTAGTAGGATAGTAGGATTATGACCCCTAATTTCGTTTCATTCATCGTCACACGCTAAAACTCGTACGAATAAAAATTACCAAAGTAGGTAATTTTAATTCTCACCCAGTACTGGGACCCTCTTTTCACTTTTGCCAACCTCCTCCTCTTCCAATAACCTGCCAACCTGCAATAATTATATACATACATGATAGATCATCATCTTCGAAGGGGTAGGCAGAGACTCAATTGCCCTCTTTTCACTGTGGGTTGAACAATCGCAGGAATATAGGCGTGACAAGTGGTGAGCTCATCACCGCCATTACTTTCCACTACCAACTCGGCTAACGCTTTATTCCAGTAATGACACACTCCTAAATAAGCCAGCAGCCAGGACAAATCTTATACCAACGAAAACTACCCGACAAGTCCGGTTCTTTCTTTTTTTACACTCTTTTGCGGTGTTGCGACACACATTTCAGGGCAAAAATCTCCATGAAGCTAGTGGCTCTGTAAGTTTCCTCCTTCGGTATGCACTTTAAACTGAAAATGGAAAAATAAATTACCTGCCAGACCTGTAGTATTTTTTTTTATTTTTACTTATTGTGTTTATATTTTATGAAACAGTCGTAAGCGTCGACATTTTAGCGTCCAAATTACGTTTCAATTCACGAAGAAAGCCGTCAGTCGCACATTCCCGAATTAATTAAACATCTATCAGAATAGATCACATTCGACATCACAGATTACGCCATACCATCAAAACAAGAAACGAACAAAACTAGTACTGGAATAGACGAAAAACTCGTTTATAAACTTCTCGTACCACCAAAATATAATACAAAATGCCCTATATGCCCTCAAAATGCTGCTTGCTTAGTTTATATATGTGATGCGTCAAATATAAGTATAAAGTAACTGGGCAAAGTCACGACATTTTGCCAAGTTTCACTTCTACAAACTATATTCTACATGTATCTAGTTCCAGACTGACGTGGAATTACCAATTCCATCAAAGAGAAATTATTAAGCCGGAAATTAATTTCCTCAAAGAACACCTACCTATGCCTATCTATAGAGATCTACTAACGATAGTTTCTTAATGAGCTTCTTTGATTATGTTCCGGAATAGACGTATTTCAAAATAGGTATACATAAAAGGAAAGTAAGCATCTTTGAAAGTAATCCAATACAACTACTGTCATCAAATAGCGAAAATTAAATTTAAGGCTACAGCACACCGAATGCGTAAGCAGCAGGTAACGTCTCTACAGCGTAGACACGTACGTAGACCCCTGACGCAACGGGTTACGCATATACGTTTACGCATCATACTTGCTGCACACGCAACGCAACCGGTCTGTTGCGTACCCAGCCGTATGCGTTAATACACGCGTTGCGTCTACGTTGTCGTGCACATCACGCAAGCGGTGTGCCATGTCTCATATTGTGTTATTATAAAAAATGCCCTTAGTCTGGTTTTAAACCAGGACTACCAGTCTAGGCTTAAATATCGACCTAGGGTATATACGACTGTAATACAAAAGCAGATGGTTTGTTTTCCAGAAGCAACTTTCGAGCTAGATATGCCAAAAATGACATAAGCTTGGACTATCTCTGGTTTATCTAAAACCAAGCAGCCCCCTAGTTTAGCAATGGTCTATAAATTGACAGTTGATTGCTTGTTGGAGGTAAGAATTTGGACATCTCAATTGTGATGTGACACAATCCGTCAGTTTGATACTTTGGAAATTTGCGAAGTAGCGCGAGAATTGATTTCGGGAAACAAACCATCTGCTTTCGTATTTAAAGTCGCATATGCCTAATGTCGATATTTAATCCTAGACTAGTACGCCCGGACTAAATTCAGATTTAGTCCATGTTCTGTAATAAGGCCGATAGAGTTCCATACATTACAACGTCATGGTACGATGAAGTCTACGCGTACGCAGGTGGTGTGCTGCAGCCTTTAACCTTAACGATTATCTTATTTTATCTTTTATCTTCAACTATTTATTAAATTAAATCGTTAAATTGAGTTGTATTACTAATTGTTTCGCTAGAGTGAAGAGTTCAGAAAAGTAACTTTTTTTATTCGTTCGAAGATTAAACTCTACCTCAATTTAAAAGTGAGCTACTCACATCTTTGTCCCCCTCCTTCTCTTGTGGATGTCGTAAAAGCCGACTAAAGGATTACACCAGAGGATGGGCAGCAGCTTACCTTGAGCCCTTAGCACCGATACTGCGATTACCAATCCGCCTGCCAAGCGTGGTGATTATGGCAATTCCCTCCATTGTATTCCTCGAAGGACGCCTCGTTTAACAGTGGACGTCTAAAGGCTGCTAATGATGATGATTACGATCTCTGTGGTGAGGCAGGTGAGTAGCCGGCTGAGATGAAAGAGGTTTTGGTTCGATTCCCACTGCGGGATAAATGTTTTTATGATCTGCAAATATTTGTTCCGAACGACACAGGGAATCCAAGTGTGGGATCATGACTACGTATGTGACTGTTGGGTGTAATGTTATGTCATGTTATGAACCCAAATCTTTGCGAATATCTCCATAAAGGAATAATTGCAGGTTCAAGTCGCATTGGATTTGGATTTGGAAATTTTGGGTCTTATTCAAATGTATGTTCTCCCTATGTTTCAAACGTGGAGTTCTATCTAATTAGGCACTGGTGCTAGGATGGATTGTGAACTGATCCTCTCGATAAAATGTAACAAAAGTAAAAGGCACGTTTCTCATTGGTCAAACACTAACTCTAGATGGTGTTTGAAACTAGTTGGTTGTTTAGTGTAAGTGTAGCTACGAATTGAGCGGAGTAAAAACGGCTTTGATCCAAGCGTGCGTGGAATTCTATAAAAATCTTTACGCAATGTTTTTTTTCTTAAATTTATTTAAGGGTACGCTATGTTCTGATTAGTCAAAATTAAATAATTCAAGTACAGTGCTATGAAATGTTTAAGTTGAGACGGCTCCTTAATTTTTTTAATATATTTTTTGTCAAAATGATCTGAACTGACTTTGTGGACTGAATTGGATTTGTTAATAATTTTTGAGTAATTATATCTAAAGACATCATTATTTTATGGTGGATTCAATGAAATTGTAATGTATATAATTATTGATTGGATAGGTCCCGAAAAGTGACTACTAGATGTGTGCTTCGTAGCACATTTCGTAGTTGTGCGTGTTGCTCGTAGCACATCTCGTAGCTCCTTCAATGGGTTGGAGGGGCCAAACTAGAGTTTTTACTCGAAACCGTATGTAACAGGAGGTTATGGAAGTGACGTTACCGGAAGTTACGAAAGTGCCGTAGCATATAGCCTTACTAGCGAAGCTAGGCCAAAATAATAATGGCTAATCTGAGCCCTCCAAAATCTTTGTTCCCACTTAGAAAACAACATCCTTGATATCCAAATTATGACAACCTAACAAATAAGTATGTATAAGGGAAACGTTGTCTGTTTTTTTATGTTCGTCGGTCTTTATCGCCAAAACGGCTAGGTTAATTTTGATTAGTCTTGGTACAAAAATTGGTTATAACCTGGATAAAAACATAGGGTATTTTTACCACAAAGTTCAGTACCTGAATAAAATCTATTCTATCAGAAGTATTCAACTTTAGTTTGCGGCCGTATCGTTAATATAATAGTGCCATAATTTACACGAAACGCATCTCTTCTAGCCCCATTGGAACGTACAAAGTCAGAGCTTCTTCCGTGTCTTAATAGCAAGGATACGTGAGAAGTTTCTGCGAACTTCAGAGTGTGGGCAAACGTTTACATTAGTACCCTTGCGTTCAGCAACCATATCACGGAGGTACCACTAGTTTTGGATTTTTTAGACGTGGTGCGAAAGTGGGTCTTCCTTTCGGTTTCCTTCGGGTTTTTCCTTTTTCCGTGTTTCTTTTCTATCCCATCTCATTGACTTTCATTAATAATTTATTCAGTAGATACCTTTACTACATTATAGATTGGATAGGTATTTAAGCAAATAACATTCGTAGCAGATATCTTTAATATATCACGTACATATCGTCCGTAAACGTTTGGGAAACAGTAATAGATTTAAATTTAACACATATTTATGTATTATAAAACTTTAGTACCTACAAAAAGATAAATTCACTGGTCCACGAGAAAACACATACTTTGATTAGTGATGTTTTCAACTAAATATTGCTTAACTGCTTTTTAAGGTTCTGAAGTTTGACAAGGAACCTTAAAATATATAATAGTTTCGCCATGTTCGCCTTTCTGTCCGTAGTTAGTCATTTTACTTGTTGACTATTAGTACTATCAAGCTGAAATTTTGAACGATAATATAAACTTCTACAATGGACTTCTACCAGGTCATGATGATGATGATGACTATTTTTAGGCAGCTTTTTTTAGGAAACAAAATGGCTGAATGATGAAAAAGTCAGTATTATATATAAGAAACAACATTTTTATTGATATTAAACTTTGTTATGACACCCTATAACCTTGTTAAGAGCTTTGTCACACAAAAATATTGGAGCGCGGAAAAATACTCCAATTCCGAAATGTTTGTACGAATAGTTTCTTTCAATAAATCAATCCTTAACCACTAAAACGTGAGAATATCAGACGCACGAAATCCCTTCCTATCTTCAGAAAAATTGCTATGTAATCATTTTCTATCTTACGTTTAAATATATTTATTTTATATTTTTACTAGGTACTGATAGATTATTATAAACTATGATACATAAATAAATAAATGTATACAATTAATCAGATTTTAGGCAGATATCACTATAACAAGTACATACAAAATTACAAATGATCACTATGAATGATCACTCATCTGATCTGTGAATCACTAGGAGTGATCTCTGCCAGACAGCAGAGATCACTTATAGTGATAAGACCACTAATTCTACTTTCGTGATTATTTTGTATTTGATTTTTTAATAGCTTATTTTCTGTGTTGTACAACAAAGTGTTATTTCTATCTATCTATCTATCTAATTTACAATAACAAATAGAATACAAACTGAGATAAACAAAGCCGATAATAAATTTCAGCTTGTGGAAGTTGATACCGAAGTTGGTTCAGCTAAAGAGATGATGAATGGCTATCTCGGACAATGAAAACACCATCAATCAGATTTAAGTTATTATTTGTGGGTTTGTGGCTTTAAGAATTTCTAGCATGCCCTTAATAACTGACACTACGTACCTTCATAGCGTATCTTCGTAGTCATTATCAGCCCGTCCACAACAAGAATACCTCCTCCATCAAATGCCATGAACGTTCCTGAGCCGCCTCCATCCACCGACTTCCTGTGACCTTAAAAATTTAATCGTTCATCGAGAGGAGGCCTCCTATACTACGTAGAACAGATTGTGCTAAAAAAAAAGCAAAGGGGAAAGCTGGAGAAGCGTGGTGTTTTAGATTAGTTAGACGAACCCTACCTGTAGAGCTTTACTTGGCACTTAACACAAGCTAGACGATCAAAAACAGTTCTTGTATTTACAACATAAGGAATATTATACTTTGAAGTAATAAAATAGCGTGCAGTTTTAAACTCAAAAAAAAGTAAGAAAGAAAGAAAATACGTTTATTCGTGCCCAATTAAAAAAAAAAACAAAAAAAAACAGTAATTATACAAAACTAAAGAGAAAAAAAAACCAAATGGCGTCACGCGTGTTGTGTGGGGGGTCAAATAGGTCCCTATCTCGTGATACAGCCACACCGGGCCTGCAAGTAGATACGGCGCGGCGCTGGTTTTCAGAAAGGGCCTGCCCGACATTATGAACGTTAAAAAGTCGAATAATACTAAATATATTATGTAAATAAACGAGAAAACTGATCACGCATAATGGACCATCCATAGAGTTCGAATGCGGAAAAGGGAGTTCTTTAACATTTAACGAGAAAACTGAAATATAAAGAAATAGTCATACTACAATATAATTATTAACAAAATATAACATAAAAGTACTCTGTGGTCTGTGGTAAGTACTCTCCTTAGTCTGTAATAGTAATGGCGATTTGTATTGTCTATGGCACAGAGCACTTTTAGTCCATGGTCTCAATTTATTTTAAAGAAATGAATGTATAAGTCATTATTTTGAGGGTATACCTACCTATTTGCAAACAGTGTTTATCGCAAAATGAAGTGTGAAAACTGAAGTAGAAGTGCATAACGTAATTAGATGTTCATTCAAGTGCCAGATGAAATACCCAATTGAATGTTCAAAGAAGTTTAAGGAAGGGGAATCAGCCAGTGAAAGCTGGATAAATAGATAACGACCCAGGCCGGACGTACGTAAATCGATGGTGAGAAGGTGAAACTGGACGCACTATGAAAAAAAAAACAAGAGAGCATGTTGTTGAATAACCTAATCGGGTAAGCGTTGAGAGCACGTATTAGGTTATAGGTAACAACGTCAAAAAGATGTGGGTAGGTTAAGTACAATCATTAAGAAAAAACATTTGTTCCTAATACTCAGCACAGGCTGATCCCTTATTACAGGACGTGATCTGAAATTCGAATGTACTATTGCTTCTAAAGGAACTCATAAATGTCACCAGTTTAGTAATATCAATCTTATTAAGACAAAGTGCTATTATGCGCTTTAAAATAAGCTATAAAAGTGTACAGAGGGCTTATTACGAGTTTCGCATTGCAACTATCGATTTGCAACCAAATTAATGTAGTAAATACTTATTAATCCCCCTTAGAAGGGAAGTGGGAAGGCCCCCACTATCGTATCGACATTGAAATGATAGCAGGAAGTCGATGGATGGCTCGAGCCCGTTCGTCGTGGCATTTTATGGGGAGGCCTATGTCCAGCAGTATACCACAGGCTGATGAAGATGATGATGATGATTTTATTAATATGTGCTGTTTTAATCGACTGCGCGGCACAGTTACTACTTAAGTCACGGTAAACGCTTACGTCTCGCAAATCGATAGAAGCAATGTAAAACTCCTCACAGAAATCTCTGATGACAATTTTATCATTTTGTGCCTACCTCCATTAAAATAAAAGTAAGTAGTTTGGGCATCTGTTTCAATTTTAATCTCTGGTACAGTCAGTGACAAGTGATTTTTATAACTTGTATAATATAAACCAGCAAATTTTAACAGTATTTTGGGTTCAATTTGATCTACTCGAGTTAAACTTCAATAATAACTTTCTTTTCAGACGTGTCATTGATTTTTCATAATAAATCACGATGTCATTCATTTTGTTATTAACTAAATATTAAAATTAATATTTGCATCATCATCATAATCTATAGAAGTCCACTGCTCTAGACATAGGGCTCTGTATTAGAATGTCACAACCAACTAAACTTTTTTATCTACATATCTTGCTGACTATACCTATACGTATTAACTTATTAATTCCTTTAATAGACGTTGAGTGGTTGCCTAATGGATGTTGACTCATTAATTTGCTTATCATTGATTTTCCAATTTCGTAAAACTTAAAAGTAAACAAGACGAACACTAATTGATAATTTTCATAAATAACTAAGAGGCTTTGAGTCTGCAATTCTAAAGAACTTATAAACAAAATAATGGAGTTTGCCCGAAACTTTGTTTCAACAACTCAAACGATTAAAACGATCTAGATTTATTTGCTAAATAGACATACAAACAGTTTTATCACGGATTGTAAAACAGTTGTAACCTAGGAACTAACTCGGCTTTATTCGGCAAAATCTAGTCTAGTAAAATCTAGTTGTAATACCTTAAGGAAGATGGATCGCTATCCCGCTATTATATACAAAAAGTGAATTAAGTCTACCATGTAGTGCACCTAATACACCGAGGTATCACCTGATTGAATAAAGTTTACTATGAAGTGTACTTAATGTACCCGGAAATGACCTGGGTGAATCAAGTCTACTAAATAGTGTGCACCCAGGTGAATTACCCCAGGTGAATTAAGTATACCGCCCCAAAACAAAGTTTGCTCCTCATTTAGATATAAATGTATTAAAACCAATTAAATATTATTGTAAACACAATAAAGAGACTAGTATCTAGATCTGTGGTTTGATAGTTTCCCATTTAATGATATAGAATCAAACTAGCATGGGTTCAAATCAGAGTGGCAAATGTTAAGGTCGGTGTGATTTGGAAACCATACATTTTTATGACAAATCACGGGTACTTACTTATATTACTCACGGGGTCACTAAATTATAACACTGGATATTATAAAATTTGCCTGCCAAGCGTGGTAATTATGGCAAATCTCATTGCATTATATTATTGCAGTCTCATCCAGAAGTAGACGTCTGAAGGCCGTTGAAGAAGAAGATTTTAAATTTTATGATATCCAAGATATTAATAAACTTCGTTTGTATACAGAGGAATTTAGCGCCCTCTACTCAGCTACTACGCGTAACGTAATGCTTGGGGGTGGTGTTGGGAACGATGAATAATTTTAAACTGAATTCTCAGTTGCAATCACAAGTGTGTGTTGTACACCCCATAATGCAAAACACACACTTTTTCATAATATTTTTTTTTTGTTGTGTGTCTAAGTAAAATTTAATACACTCGAGAGCAATGAATCCGGGTCACTTAAAGAATGTTAAAAATCTCGGAAACTAAAAATGATAGATTAATGCAATAAATTGTATTTAATAGACAATGTAATACTCCTTAAATGAAGGTAAAAAAAATATGAGTCACCATACATTTTATTAACACAAAATTACATAAAGAAAAAAACTGCTGATCTCTCCTTAAAACAAAAATAGGAAACATGAAATTTTTGAACTTTATTACGATTTTCTTGAATTTTAATACTTCGTATTGCCTCCTCGTGCTTCCATTACTGCGTTTACGCAGAAAAAAAACAACAAAAAAACAGAAATCAAACAATGATAAATGACAGATTACAAACAAAAGCAAAACCAAATGCTGTAATTTCGTAGTTCCATCTTCGAAAGTGGCCCTTTTTCAAATTTGTTTTTTTTATGATATAACTTTACAATAACTAAGAAGTTTTAATACCTTCATTTAAGGAGTATTACATTGTCTATTAAATACAATTTATTGCATTAACCTAGCATTTTTAGTTTCCGAGATTTTTAGGATTCTTTAAGTGACCCGGATTCATTGCTCTCGAGTGTATTATGTTGTAATGATAAAAAAAATATTGTAAAATTACCATAAAATGGGAAGGAACTGACTCCTGACATACAGCTAACGCTAGTTCAGGAGCCAGGGCTTCAACCTGCACTGTATAATGTGGTTTGTTTCAATATAAACTTTTTCCTTTTTTATACTTTATTTTAATAACCACCTCCGATGGTCGTTGCAACAGATTTTACAAAATGCGTCGTGCCCTGGCGGCAGTTTTGGAGGCTGTTGTTGGGAATAAATAAACCCCTCTTGAAAACGACTTCAAACATGACCTAGTACAATTTATCACATTTACCTAGGTACAATTTATCAAGGTGTACCTAGGTAAATGTTTTTGGGTGTAGGTAGAGTTGTAACTTGTAACATGTTGGCGAAGGTGACGTGTGGCATAACATTGCTTGCACACGCAATGGAGCGTGACTAATGGATAGTG
This sequence comes from Epirrita christyi, assembly GCA_951392215.1. Classification (NCBI taxonomy): domain Eukaryota; kingdom Metazoa; phylum Arthropoda; class Insecta; order Lepidoptera; family Geometridae; genus Epirrita; species Epirrita christyi. Next base: position 12,881,319 of record OX595843.1, on the reverse strand, counting down.
TTGGGATCGAAAAAGTCGTTTTGCAGACTAAAGTTGAGTTGTGAGTTCACTTTATTGAACGTGCAGACAAAGTGTAACATTATATTAGCGATGATACTAGTAGACAAGTCGGCGTAAGCTATCGAAGTTCCTCGTGGTCTATATTACATACGGCTGAAGAAATATAATCGCTTCAATGAGAATACCGTTTGTCTAGGTTAGCTGGTAACGTTTATACTCTTGCGATTGTAGGACTCACAGTGAAAGAGTTTACTTTATGGCTCTGCTCACCCTTTCGGTGAATAAGGCGTGTGCAATGTCTATGATTTGATACCAAAATTCTAGACCATCTTTACAAAACTGACCATTAATAATATGAGAAGTAGACTAGAACCTAACTTAATGTGCACCGTTTTTAACAGACTTAAAAATAGGAATTTAATATAAAATTCGTCTCATTGTTTGCATCGCATTCGAAATTTTCAAATTTTTTGGTGTTTATCGATCGTTTTTTTCCTTTCATTGGTTCTTTCTTGCTTAGCTCTTTGAAGTCGTTTTTTACACAAATTTATAACCTCTTTACCCTTTTATCAATTCGTATTTAGAATCATACAAAAGTAAGCTCCGAATTTCTGAAAAAATATCGTGTCCCATCCCAATTTCATACCTTTGAGATTAATAGTTAATTAGTTGTGTAATTAAAGTCGGCGTGCCTTATCTAAAACTTGTAGGTGTTGCATAAATATTATAGACATACCTATTCTGTTCCGAATTTAGCTTTAAAGAAGCCAAAACAAACCAATAGGAGCTCATTTTGCTTCTATTTCATCAAAGCAACTCTTTCCATCCTCACTAACAAATGAAATTTTCACCCGGATTATGCAGCGTCGCTTCGCAAAATTGCATTTATTATTTTCATCCCTCATACCACCGTCGTATCTTAGCTTCCATAACAAAGATTATGCATATAACTTTCAATAGCATAAACTATTTAAAAAGTATTTTAGAAAACTGCAAAGTAGTGTCTGTAAAGTATCAAAGTAAATGTCGTTGTATTTTCTAATTGAATTTGTTTTGAGTGTTCATTGTTTTTAACAACTTCTTCGTAAATTTTGTTGTTTTAAAATCTCTTAGAACTATGAGAACACATCATTGCAAAGTTTCTAGTAACGCCTTTACTTAGTTAAAGGTCCTCACAGCATCTCGCTTTCTATTAATTAGAAGAAAAACACATAAGTAGAGTGCACTGAACGATGCACTATCTCATTACTATGTCAAAATCAAATATTCCATAATCCGTAACCACAAGGATCGTTTTCGAACGTCAAGCTTATATCAAGTGCCAAATGAAAGTGGTGCCAATGCAGTTGACGCACCCTGTTATGAGGTATACTTTACTGACTACTAGGTAGGTGCTAGGTAGATTTTGTTGACATGACTTTGATGAAGGTACTCAGAAACCTCCTGAATGATTTCATGGTCTGAGCTCTAGATTAAAACACTAGGCTATCAAATTACAAACATTGTGACCTCTAGTGGAACGTGCCCGTGACTTCGTGGAGTTTTGACCTTAGAAAATAATTCAATACACCGCTGTACTGCCTTAGGGGGTGAATTCCTTTCTTAGTGCACCCCTACAAAAAGAATGTATCCTCTATATTTCAGGTCTTACCGTTAAGACTGTGCGTTTTAAACAACAATGATTTTATACATATTGATATTGATGTTGAGACCCCTTGTTGGGCGCCACTGTAGCCCAACATGGGGTAAATCAAATCGCATGACGATGCACATTGATCTGAATTCATAGAAGAGTAAAGAATATATTGCTTTACTTTGTTTACTTACTTCACAATGTGTAAAACGTCACAGTTGTATGGTACAGGCCCGCAGCCGAGTGTTCGACATGGCAGGCCGTATGTCATCCATGCCTATTAGACCGTGAGCAAAATATTTGATCGTACTAGTTTATTGCTGGTACGTTAGGATTTACGAGCTCCTGCGCTATATCTCACTGTTTTGACGTAAATTTAGAGGTATTATATGTATATGTTTACTGCTCCCTTATTAAATTATCAAAATTTTATCATAAATACGTTTTACAAGACGTCAAAAACCCATGATGTCGCGCAGTAATTAATACCTTTGTCTGAAAATATTAAATCATTAACAAAATCATCATCCTATATAGAAAGCCTAGTGCTGGATATAGCTGGATGTGCTGTGTCACTGCGTCGTCCAATTCGTGGTCGCTGCTTGAGAACCTTTATTAAACTACGGTAAAATATTAATTGAGACAGAAATAACACAATCAAAGAAGAAGTCCTCTTTGTTTACAATCACGGGACTCAGTTACTCGAGTAACGAGTATCCTACTAATTACAAAGTGAAAATTTCGATGTTTGTTTGTGACACAATCACGTATCTAGTATCAGATGAACTGATTTTAATGAAATTTGGTAAAGAGTTAGATTATGAAGATCACTAAGTACAATGGCCATCAACATACTTCTCTTTGTACGTGTCCCGATGCTGCCGAGATAAATACCTACTTCCCTCCACGCACCCTGATTCCCTGCGCGCGCCCGTGGCGACCGAAAGGATTGTCCTCTGTCATATATCTGCCTTACCTACTTACAACCATTTTTATGGTGTCACTTCACTTGGTGTATATTCGCAAATGTTTGCGTTATTTTTCCAAGGTAAAATCAACCATGAGTCTATCGTTACTTAATGTTATTTTGCTTGGCAAAATAACGCAAACATTTGCGAATATACACCAAGTGAAGTGGCACCTTTACCTACTTGAGAATGAATATACGTATAGAATGAAATAGGATTCATACCATAAGTAGGTAGGTAAGTACAATGGCCTTCATAAAGAGATGGAGTAAAAAATATTATGTCATTCGAAGGAAACTTAATACTTACTTTAATTTTTTTAATTGTTTAGTAGTAGGTACTTTTATGTTTTTAATGCTTTGCCGCCGCCGGCCCACACACACTGACAACAGGTAGGTATTTGAGTACGTCGCTAGCACCATTGTCTCTTATTGAATGTTTATTCTATGACACAGGCTTTTTATCACGGTAGCACGCGGGCAAAGGTGCAAAGCCGCAAAAGGGTTGCTAGCTCATAATGTTTTTGTGGGTTCCCTTGCAACAAATATTCTGTAGGATCAGATCTGTGGATTCAGACACGTAGTACCTGACCGAGATAGGGTTGCTGACAGTGCCCGCTCAGTCTACACCAAACAATCTAGTAGGTACCTACTAAGGCGATTATACTATCTATAGATATTCTGTGGCCCACACAACCCATGCTGTATTTACTTTATTTTGTGTCCTCTTTCGCCCAGTGTTAGTCTTGTGCTGGTAATCTATTGTATCCACCTAGCTGTAAGTTTTCCCAAAACTTTAAAAATAAATAAATAAATAATAAATAATAATCGATAAGGTAGGTTGCCTACAGAGTTCGCCTGGTCTATAACGTAAAATTAACTAAATTTCTAACAACATCCAAGTTAAATAACTTAATTGATATCTTGTACCTAAAGGAGCGCTGTTCCCTGTCTCAAAGAGCCTATGGTGCAGGATCACAGTTAAATGTGACTTACTTCAAGTTTCTATAGGCTAACCCGAAAATATCTCAAACACCCCAACTCCGAGACTCAAAAGATCAGTTTGTTATACAAAGAAAAGTTAGTTGACTGCTATTCATTTTGATACAACACAGAAATGTTCATCTCGTTGTCTAACGAGCCAAAAGTGAAGACGCCTCTTGAAGAGACGAAACATGACGACAGTTGGAGCATACTTTCACAGCACAGAAAACATATAGTAAGACAACTTTGTGCTTTCAACATACCTTACTGATCTATAATACACGGCAGCACTAGCAAAAAAAGCAGTAAAAGCTTATGCTAAAGGAATGGTTCCTCGCCCAATGTATTCTTGATGTATGGATTGTTTCGTAGAAAAAGCATCTCTTGAACCTTGTTACTCAGAGAGGAGTTATCCAAATTAGGAGCCAACTTCGTTTGTATACAGAGGGCTCAAGCGCCTTAGACACTCCTCTAATGAACTCTGTTGAATTACAAGTCTGAATGGGTGTGTGATTCGAGTCAAGGAGATTTGTAAGGTGACTTTCTGATTATAAGTTACTGTGCTAGTTTCTCTATTTCTCGCATACAGCAGAACAACTTTAATTTTTGCTCATTACTGAACACTCAATTACAATATAGTCATTAATCAATATATCTAGTCAATTATATCTAGTTATCCGTTCCCAATAAACGCACGCACGCTACTTCTAAAAAATCACGACCAATGTATCTGTGTGATACAACTACTTGTCAGACTACACACACATATTCAATTCATTCATTCAAAACTCAGCATACAAACACACCACCGCACCTCGACATAATTAACGTCACACACTCAAACTCCTTGTACGCACACTTAGGAAACATTCAATTATCACTTTACCTCCTACCCACTACTTAATTGTTATAAAAATACTACTTGATCATACGTAAGCGTAACTATCACAAGCAACCTATTGTTTATTTATACCTACATATCTTCGATTTAGGTCCTTCTATTCATATCTAAACGTTTGAAGAATGACTGATAGTAACTGTAGGTATACCTATGTAATTCTCAAATAAATTTTCTTAGTTACTTCGTAACAAGTGCCTAGCAGAGAACTTATAAATTTAAACCTAACCAGTTAAGTAAGAAAGTATTTACTTACCTATAATAATTATAATGACCATATTGGAAGAGGCAAGCTTCTCACGACACAGGGTATCCTAGTGTGAGAGCTTGTGTTCATTACTAGTACATAACCACTTAAGCTTAACTTATTTTTTCTAGTTATTAGTACTTGCCTACTTATTGTTAGCAAAATGTATTTGATGTAACTCTTATGTATTTTGTTGTTTTTTTTTTGGTGAATAAATAAATAAATAAAATAATAAATAAATAGAGATAAAATGTAAAAATAAATAAACACAAATCACTAGAAACTAGATTAACTTAACTTAGGTAACATACATATTAACCTACCTAATTAAATGATTTTACATAACTTAACTACTTTTCTACCTAGTTAATTGAATTGACTTGCCTAATTTCTTTTAACTGCTGGACAAGGCCACTCCCATAGAATGCAATGGGGGGATTTGCCATGATCTCCACGCTTGGCTGGCGGATTAGTGATTGCAGTATTAGAGTTGTGTACTCAGGTGGATACCCATGTTGTAATCCCTTAGTCGGTTTTTACGATATCCACGGGAGGAGACGGAGGAGATAATATCTATTCATAATCAATAATAATAACCAGTAATCATTTATTTGGTAAGAATATTACACGTCACATATACACTCGAGAGCAATGAATCCGGGTCACTAAAGAATGTTAAAAATCTCGGAAACTAAAAATGGTAGATTAATGCAATAAATTGTATTTAATAGACAATGTAATACTCCTTAAATGAAGGTAAAAAAAATATGAGTCACCATACATTTTATTAACATAAAATTACATAAAGAAAAAAACTGCTGATCTCTCCTTAAAACAAAAATAGGAAACATGAAATTTTTGAACTTTATTACGATTTTCTTGAATTTTAATACTTCGTATTGCCTCCTCGTGCTTCCATTACTGCGTTTACGCAGAAAAAAAACAACAAAAAAACAGAAATCAAACAATGATAAATGACAGATTACAAACAAAAGCAAAACCAAATGCTGTAATTTCGTAGTTCCATCTTCGAAAGTGGCCCTTTTTCAAATTTGATTTTTTTATGATATAACTTTACAATAACTAAGAAGTTTTAATACCTTCATTTAAGGAGTATTACATTGTCTATTAAATACAATTTATTGCATTAACCTAGCATTTTTAGTTTCCGAGATTTTTAGGATTCTTTAAGTGACCCGGATTCATTGCTCTCGAGTGTACATACCTATATATACTGTAATTATCACTAGAAACGGGATATTTACCATGATTTTTGAGCTTTATTGATTCCCGATATTTCCCGATGATATAATATCCCGTTTCTAGTGATAATTATGTTAATAACCATGATAGTTTCAAAAGTGATATATTTACTATACTTACTGCAGTATAGTATGTTTTTTTTTATATATACTACTTGGCAAGCGAACAAACATACGGCCCACCTAATGGAAAGTAGTTACCGTAGTCCATGGACTCCTGCAACAACAGAGGCATCACACGCGCGCTGCCGACCCTGAGACATAAAGATGAAAAGTTTAATGTGCCTGTAATTTCACATAATACATGTGTACATAATAAAGCATTACGTTATTAAAACAACAATAAAGAAATAATATATTAAAAATTCTTGAAATTACTGTTCATATTACAATTAAAATCATAAAATTAAATTCAGAAACACTGAAATAATTTGTCAGAATAAGTTATTACAATACAATAAACTTACACCGCGTCAACAGAATTATATTAGATAGGAAGTAGAATAATAAATACTACTGGTCTACTGATCACTTTTATTGAAATGCATCATGAGCGAGAATTGTAGTAACCCATTGTCAAAGCACAATAAATCCACAATTCCCAGTAGCTCTACAGCCGTGGCTCTTGAGCGGGTATGTAGGTAATGGTGCGGAACCACGATGCTTTTACGAGTGTCTTTACTTACTCATGTGTGCCGCCATTGAGCCTTTGAATCTTTACTCCGTGATTAGATTTACTTACAATGGATATTTTTGTCTATCATAGATATGTTCGACCCATCGTAGCATGACTAACTATGACAGTTTATCGATAAGCTCCACGTCGTAGCTAAGTGTTACCCGGATGAGTATAGCGCAGTTGAGATAAATTGACTACCTACTGGAAGTTTGCATCCCAGTAGACATACTGGCAAAGAGACCCTTTAGGATTGAGTTAAAATAAACGAAAAAAAAAAGTTAACGTAGTGTTAACCATTTATGGTGGTTTGTCCAACCTATGAATAGACCTTAGTAAGATGTATACCACATCCATAGGAGACGGAGTCCTATGGATGTCGTATACATCTTACTAAGGGATTTCACCAGGGGATGGGCAGCAACAGCCAACGTGAGTACGCGACAACAATTATAATACTGCGATCACCTATTGGCCTGAAAAGCATGGTGATTAGGTATGGCAAATCCCCTCATTGTATTCAATGGGGAAGGTCTTGTCCTAATTATAAAATAATAATATATGTATACGTTTTAAGGTAATTTTTGGAAATCAAAATAACTGCCGATTAATTATTAATTTAATTATAATCTGAGAATTGAAGCTGTAACTTTGCTCTTGATTTTTATACTGCGATGGCATAGCCGGTATGTCAACTAACAGCCATCCACGCCTCGACTTGTTTTTGTGAGCGGGGGTTTTTAAGTAGATCTTTGCCCGTTCCGTTCTCGCCCCGTTGTGAAATCAATAGACCTACATTACCCGTGCTAGAGCCACAGGGAATTGGGAATTTATTGTGTTCTCACAGTGGAGTGATTAAAGATGGTGGTTGGCGCCAAAATGAGGAACGGTAATGGTTTGATCTTTGAACCGTATAGATCCAGGAACTGGGTAATAATGGGTTGAAGAGTCTGTAAACGTTCTAAGGAATGAGAAATTCTAGCTAAAAAAAATGTAGCTTAATGAACACGTCATTAAAACATCAACCAAAGACGTTTTAACAACACAACACCATGGAAATTCCTTGCACAACACATCATCATTTTCATTTTACTACACTTTTAACCCAAGCTTATGTGAATTAATGCGGGCAATGATACGGATATCTACTAGTATCACACTAGATATCCGTAACATTGCCCGCATAGAGTTTTTTCCGTTCAAACTCAAAACAGTTGAGTTTTGGAAATTCCTTTCTTAGTGCAGCCCTATACTATAAAACGAGTTTGTTTTAACTTTTTTCCTATAACTTTTTATAGAAACTTGCAATACAAAAGCTAAGCCACTAAGCATAAATTCTGCATAAGATTTTTTATTAAAAACACAGTAAGCTCGGCAGTCGCTCGAGGAACGGATAACAAAGTCACTAAATTTTACAAAGTCACTAGGTCCATTTTACAAAGTTTTCTGCAAGTTTCAAACAAATGCGTGTGGTTCTGTACTGTTGGTTCACCGCCAAGAAGCCAAAGGTACCACAATGATGAAGTTATTCATCTTTGTATATAGATAAAGCTGCACTAACTTCTAAACTTACACAGATACACTCAGTACAGCGAGATACATAGCGAGAAAGTTGTGCTCAATTTTGTGATTGCTACTAGATCTACTCATTAGCTCACTGTTTAACTGAAGTTAAGTCATAATTTTGAATGCTCCCAGGTGTATTCTTAGGAGTATTCTTCCTAGATATTCTACAAGCGAAAAGTAGTAATCATTCTAAGTTTGTTATTTTTTCAAATTTTAACACACACTTACGGAGAAAATTAAATCGTTACGGGACGGCAAAATAAAATATGTAATAAATAATAAATAAATAAATAAATGCTGGACATTTCACACAACATTATCTAGCCCCAAACTAAGCAGAGCTTGTGTTATGGGTACTAGATAACTGATATACTTAATACAATACCATTACATAGATAGTTTTTTTTATTATACATAGAAAAATACCCAGAACACCCTGAACAAATATCTGCATATTGTACAAACATTTGTTCCGAGGCGGGAAGCGAACCCGCAACCTCCTGCGTCGCAGGCGAACCTTCGCCCGCCGCGCCACAGTGGTCGTCAATGTTTCATAATAATGTTTTTTTTTCTGACGTTTCTTCCCGTCGTTTTAGATAATACTTTTGTCATATTTCTTCCAGAGGACTTTTTCTGTTTTTTCGAAAAGAGACGTTTATTTCAATTTGTGTTTTTTTTTCCTTTCAGTTACAATGTTATGACAGAAAAAAAAATAACAAATTATTAAATATAACAAATTTTAATTATAAATGGTTAAGGTCGCTTGCCAATTTTGAACAGCAATTTTAGTTCCAACATTTTTGTCAAATTTGGTAATATATTTTCTGTAAATTGTTAAATTGTCACCTATCGTGGTAAGTTAACTGATTTAGGGGCAATAAAACATAAAAGTGAGATGTTTTCTAAGAGTTTAAAGTTTTATTTTTCTATAAATCAGCTTCTCCTTGTTCTTGAGGTGCTACCCACCTAGTTTTAAGATGGATCATCAAAAAAAAGCCAAGCCTTGTTAATGGCCCAGATTATTCTAGATTTGGTCGCGTTGGAACAAAAGTATTTTTTAGTTTATGAGACAATTCAAAATGTTCTTTTGATTTCATTGAATACTTTTGAGTTTGACTTCGATTGCAAAAATATTTCACCCATCATCTTGTTTTTTTACTGTATTTGTTTTTCTATCACCATTGTAATATGTTGAGTACAGTAACTAAAAATGTAAAAACTGTGTAAATTTTAACTGTGCACTTTTTGCACACAGAATTATTTTTTTCAGTGCGGGGTCCTTTTTGTGACTACATCATTTTTCCACATCATCATTTATTTAATATTCGATTCAATTTATACAAATACAGCCATAATTTCGAAAACGTAGCGGTCTAAAACCATTGAAGGAACCATGGCTGATCTTTCGATCCAGATTGTAATCCTCACGATAAGATCCGTAGTTCAAGATGGCTAAGGAAGAGAGCTTTTAGGGTAAGTTAATTAAAAGTAACTTCTTTGTAACCCTACGACCCAACCATATAAATGAATTGCATTTCTAAAGAAATTGAAAGCAGTTTCCTTTCACAGAAAATGATGAATACATAAATGGAGTTTTAAGATGATTGCGTGCCATTTTCAAAACCTGATCTATCTACTTAGATGATCAAGAAAGGTGATACAATCTATAGAATCTATAGAATGCCGAAGATACTTGCGTGTTGTAATTTTGAAATTCAAAAGCATTTTATTCATTGAAATAACTAGGACAATTTTGAATAGTCTTATAAACTTAAATTACTTCTGTTCTAACTCGACCAAGCCTAGAAGAATCAGAGGCCCAATTCTCTAATTTAAAAACATTCAATTCGCAGAATAATCACTTCTCAGTCGCACTGTCACGTATAGTAACTATTACTTAATCTTCGCGTTTCTTGTGAAGAATATGTAATAGTTACTAGGTATACGAAACAGTGCGGCTGACACGAGACTGGAATATTTTTAAATTAGAGAATTGGGCCTCAGAGCAACAAACACGACTTGCCGAACAAACCTTATATAGGTAAGATAGTCAAACGTAAAGAGAATCAGCAAAAGACAGCACACACTACGCTTGATATAAAACAATGTAGGAAAGTAGATACTTACAGATATTACAAATTTAAATTTTCATTATATTATTTACATTTATATATATATGGGGGTTGGGGAGCTAGATTACACGCTACTGTGGGGTCAGCCCGAACAACTAACGTTACCAAGACGATCGCAAATGTCAAATATTTTCCAATGGCCTCGAGGTAACTCAAAATCTTTGTAAGTTGATTGGTTAATATTTGACGTATACGATCGTCTCGCTAGCGTCACGGTAACGTTAGATTTTCATGCTTGGGCTTCTGGTAGCACTGTCACCGGCTGTCTCAATTCTTATTGGTGATGACGTAGGCTGGTGTTTACCGACGTCACAATTAGGTCTTGGAAGAGCATACCTCCACTCCACTCGTTGGACTAATGACATTATAAACGTCACAGGAAGTCAGTGGCTGGAGGCGGCTCTAGACTGTGCGTCGTGGAGTTCTAAGGGGTAGGCCTATGTGCAGCAGTGGACTTCTACAGGCTGGATGACATTTCTTTACCATCAATTGATTGAAAACACTTTGGGTTTTGCAAATTGCATAGTTAAAATTACAACTAATAAATGTAGACCCAACTACAGGCTTGTTTCCTTGCATTGACGACCTCTGTGGTGTGGAGGGTGAAGGTTCGCCTGTGACGCAGGAGTTTGCAGGTTCGATTCCCACCTCGGAACAAATATTTGTACGATTTGCAGATATTTGTTCAGGGTGTTCTGGGTATTTTCAATGTATAATAAAAAAATATCTATCTATGTAATATACATATTGTACTAAGTATATAATTTATCTAGTACCCATAACACAAGCTCTGCTTAGCTTGGTGCTAGATAATGTTGTGTGAAATGTCCAGCATTTATTATTATTTCTAACAGGAACATCGAAGGTCGTATTGTCGTCACATCTGTTATCCTGGATATACTTATATCTACGGTTTATATTTTAAAAGGTATAGGTACTTTTCATAAAACTTTTATTATAGACTCTGTTCTTCGTAAAACTCTTTTTAGGGATGGACTTTGTATTGATAAAAGGCTTACCTACATAGCTACTTTCATTCATTTCAGCAAACAGAGGACTTAAGAGACTTTTATGTTCTGCGAAAATGAAATCACCATTCAAGGCCTCGACATTTCGTCTGTTGTTATTCGTTTCAGTCAGCCAAAAGCCTTCATTTTAAATGCTCCGTTTTAAGTTATAATAATGGCAGCTTCAAACATAAAGCATTATGGCCCGCTTACTAAATGTACGTTTTAATATTCGTCTGTAATGTCTTCACTTTAGCCATAATACTTTAACAGCTTTTCCTCAATAATTTATTAAAATTGAAACTTTCAGGGAATGAGTTCTTCTTAGTTGGTGAAATTGTTTGTTTGAATATTCGAAGTTTTATAGTTACCTAGGTTTTGTATTAAATGACTTCTGCATTTTCAATTGCAAGCATAGAAATAAGTGTTAATTTTTTTCGATTAATAATTTGCAAGATACTAAAATAAAAAAGCTAACTATAAAGCCGAAAACAACTTTTTTGCAAGCAGTTATTTCGCAAATATTGAATTCATCTTCAAAAATGTACCTATCAGGTATACAACTATACCTAACACTAACTATACTTAAGTTTTTTTATAACTCATACTAACTGTTCCCACATTTTTAGGTACGAGACGACCTACGTCTGCTTTTGTTTATTTTTAACCGACTTCCCAAAAAAGGAGGAGGTTCTCAATTCGGTTGCATTTTTTTTTTTTTTTTTGGATATGTTTGTTACCTCATATCTCCGGCGTTTATGAACCGATTTGGAAAATTCTTTTTTTATTTGAATAGATATACTTCCAGATTGGTTTTATTTTTTTCAGAATCCAGTTTTGATGATGGAATCCATGAGGAATTGAGGGAACTCCTCAAATATTGTAGGCATACATATGGCGATTTTGATATTTTCAGCAAGACACCAAGCATTTGCATTCAGAAAGTATCATAATCCTTTCACCACAATGGTTCTTTCATATTTTTTTTTATCCAAAATTTTTTAGTCGTATACAATGGCGTAAGTCGGTTTTTTAAATGAAAAGTTACTTTCCAGTGTTTGTTTTCTAGAGTTAGCTATAACGTGTAATTGATGACCTCTGTGGCGCGGTGGACGAGTAGCCGGCTGAGATGCGAGAGGTTGCGGGTTCGATTCCTGCTGCGGGACAAATGTTTGCATGATCTGCAAATATTTGTTCCAGGTCTGGGTGTTGTGGTTTCATGGAACTCGTAGTTCCTGATACCCACGGCACAGGGAATCCTAGTGTGGGATCAGGGTCTATGTGCGTGACTGTTGGGTGTTATTATTATTTTTATTATTAATTTTTGTGGCATTTTAAGTGGTGTAGATTTTTTTAAAAGAAAAATTAAGCAAAGTAGTAGGTAATATTAAAAAGTGCATTGCCTGACTGTTCAAAGGGCTGGAAATTGACCACTATAGTTTTAGTAAAATCGACACCGTTTTACTAAAACATAACATGACTGAGACGAATAGGAAAAAAGTGTTACGTTGCAAGTTGCAAATTAATCTAAAAATACTTTAAACTGGCAAATGCAAAAGACATGCGACGCCAAATTAATAAGTTTTTTGAAAAAAAAAAAACATAACAAGCTTTTATTAAAGTGATCGGAACCGTGAGCTGATCAACATGAGCCCAAATACTGCCATGCTACTATTAATCATCGAGGAGTTCCGTTGTCCACCTTCCGTCTCCATCATCACATCAGCTCGCCGGCGCCGTCACCATTACATTGTATTGCCATCTGAACTTGACAGGTATGACAAAATTTCACCTCAATCGTTTAAAGATACCTGATTTAAAATTAATTTGCAAGATACCACCCGGACAAGCATAAATACATTGCAAGTACAGAAAAAAAAAAAACATGTTCCTTTTAAGAAAAAACTGTTTATTCCCAAATGAGTGCTTACTTTAGTAATGTGATTAATGCAAGCACTCACTGCTAGATACCTAACCATGTTAGTAATCTGTTATGTACCTAGGTACCTATTGGGTTTCTTTAAGTACCTACCTACACTACAATAACTGCATAGAAGTAATCACCTTTATTAATATTGCCTATTTGCGAGTGCACGTGCGACGTAACGTGTTGGAGCACGTTTACTATATAGCACTAATTAAACGTACACGCATGAAAGGCGTGGTGCCTATCTTTGTCCTATGTCACTCGTAGTCTAATGTACTCGTAATGTGTGTATTAGATACCATAATGGAATTTTAATATATTTGCATTGGCTGTAGAGGAAAAGTTAACATGCATTTATAACTCATCATCTCAAAAAGTCATCCAAAAATCTGCTTCCATATAGGAATCTTCAAATCCAAACTGTACAAAACTATACAAAACTATATCCTATTACACTATTGTATGCTTTTTTTAAAAAATTATTTAATGACGGAACAAGCATTGCACTATATCATCATACTGAGATATAATGCTAAAAAGTCTCATATGCCTGTAATTTCACCAGCACCCTCGCAATTTCGAACACAGCAATGCTCGCCTAATGTTTGGTGGCAGAAATAGGTGATAGTATTTCCCCGGACGAACTCTTACTCTACTTTATCTCATTGCAAATTCAACAAAATTGGCCTTACAATAGACCCCTCCATCTCCTCTCGTGGATGTCATAAAAGCCGACTAAGGGGTTAAACCAGGAGATGGGCAGTATAATCTACTTGAGTACTCAATGTAAAAACTGCGAACACTTATCCGCCTGCCAAACGTAGTGATTATAGCATTGTATTTTATGGGGGAGGCTTCGTAGAGTAGGGGACGTCTAACCTTTAGACGCCTACCTTTCTACCTAATTTTTATGTAATGTTTTGGGTTGTTATCATCATTAGTAGCTAGAAGAAAATGCTAATTAGCATTAAATTCACCTACATTCATTTTTGTATATACTTGTTTTTTATCTTGTGTAAAGTGTTTTTTATCTATCTAGGTACCTCATCCATATCCCCAATCCTCTGTTACTGCGTCTATTCTTCTTTTTAGTCGTAGAACAGGTCATATCGGGTTTGTTGTGATGAGTTCGCTTATCTTAACAATGTCTTTTTGTTTTAGGTACCTACGTAGCTAGCCTGATGTATACTGTAGAGTTTCTTCTAAAGGGCCGTTTACTATTTTGAGTGGAATTAAAACATACGAAGTCATATCACAATGGAAACCTAGCAGTGTTGTTATTGTAATAGTTCTGACGTGATAATCAACGTAGGTACTTATTTGTTTATCTACTGTTTAAATTAGCATCACTATAGATTATTCTAATTCATCGTCTATTATTGTGTACTTACTTGTTTAGATCCCTTGACATTATCAACAACCTGTTTGTACTTTGTTCGGTGATTGTTACTGTGCTTATCAACCAATAAATCAATATAGGTATAGGTTCGATATAGGTACCTATCAATATATGTATTATAATCTTGTTTCGGTATCACGTTAATTTCTAGTGTCAAATTCACATACAACCAAACAATTAACCCCAGTAGGCCAGTATACAAAAACAGTTATGTTAACATGTTATAACGCAACGCTTTCTACCTCAAAAACTATGCTACACTTCTCGTGAGTAATAATGTTCTATGCTCACTATGGACATTACTTTTTTTTTTACCACTTGCTAAGCAAACAAGGCTACGGTCCACCTGATGGAAAGCAGGTACCGTAGCCTATGGACGCCTGAAACACCAGAGGCATCACACGCGCGTTGCCAACCCTGAGACATAAAGATGAAAAGTCTCATAATTTCACCGGCACCCGTACCCTTTAAACCAAAACACAGCAATGCGAGCACTACTGCTTGGCGGCAGAAATAGCACGGGGAAGTAGCACTTCCCCGGACGAACTCTTTCGCAAGAAGTTCTACTACTAACAAAATGTAATGTAATAACGTGAAACAGGATGGTAGAACACCTCACGGCCCACCTAGATCACTTCTATGTTCTGTGATACTGAATAACCGAAAAACATAGTTAATATAATAGGGCTGATTCGGTTGGGCCTCAAAGGTTTCTCGCCTCAGAAAAGGAGCACCAATGCTATAGGAAAAGTTTCTTGAAGTAAAATGATCGGTGACAAACATAATTTTGCTGGTCACGTAACTCATTTCTCAGCCAGTTTGGTACTCATCATAGGCTTGTATATACTCATTACGATCTAGGTTTATTAACAATAAACACAAAAAAAACTAATTATGTCTCCTCCTTTTTTGAACTCGGTTAAAAATACAGTGTATTAATACTAGTACTGCCGAAAAATTCTTTCTTTTTACAAATATCTATCTCAAGATAAAAATAATAACTTTTTTGTGGAATGACTTGTTAAAAATACAATCCGTCTAAACACAACAATGACCAAAACAAAGCCAGTAAAGGCTATCATTGTATGTATGCTATTACGGAATTTTTTTAACTGATAAAATTGAGTGTTCCGTCGGTATTGATATGAATCAGAGGTGAACTTCACAACTTTTTTGACATAAAAATTATGTCAAAAAATAAACACGGAGCGCGGTTTAAGTTGGAAGCAACAGGAAGCAACACACAACCTTGGATATAGTACCTCTATACACACAACAGTCGTATGCACCAAATCAAAATTATGCTATATAAGTAAAAACGTATTTAAATGAAATAAAATTATGTTTCGCGAGAACTTTACAATGCAAAAAATACGTGTAAAAATCACAGATCAAATTGCTACCATTTCGAGGGGCCGAGCAAAACAGTGAATATTACAAAGTCTACCTCAGAAAATAATTCTATCAAGGAAATTATATGTAGTCATGTTTTCCTTTCGTGAGGTGTTAGAATAAAACCATAAAATGAACATACTTGAAAATGATATCAACAGCTATTTAACAATTAGACGTACTTTTTAGAAAAATTACGACTATACACCTCGTAGAATAGAATAGAAAACACTTTATTGCACACCACATTAAAAATTAAAACATTTAAACAATCATAAAATTATAATTATAATTACTACTAAAATAATACTAATACTTACTTACTTTTTAATTATATTACACGTACTTTACTATTCCTCTACAGTGGGGTCAGCATGAATAATTTACGTTACCAAGACGCTAGCGAGACGATCGCAAATGTCAAATATTGGCCAATGACATCAGGGTAACTTGAAATGTTATTAAGTTGATTTAGTACAGTCAAATTAGGTGATTTTTTGCACAAGTGTGGAACTAATTAGATGTAGTCATGAAAACTTTTCTAGTTATTTTGTATGGCTTAAAAATCACCTCTAATAATAAGCATCAATAATTTCACCCTCCGGAACAGGGTGAAAACCTTATAATATCCGTAACTTAATGGGGGAAATAGAAGTAGTCGGTGCAATTTGGCATAGACTTCGAACCGTTATGATCTACATTTGCACCAAGTATTTTTTAAATCCGACATACGGAACATACAAAAAAAAAACATTTACAAAAAAAACTTTTTGTGGTTATTACGGCTCCGGGAAAAGTAAGGTAGTCGGTGCAAATTGATAGACTTATCAGAAAAATGATCGAAATATATTACCAAGGTTTGCACCTTGGTGCGTCTCACGGAAGGCACTTTTCCATATTTTATTGTCGCTCTACTTCGGGGAAAATTAATGTAGATCTGGAAATTGACTTAAACTTATTCATTTAATTAGTACTACATCCGCCGGAAGTTTTATACTGGTATTAATTTACGGAAGATGCATTTGTTTAACACTATGTTCCTTACATGCACGTGGTTTTTATTAAAATCATAATGCACTAAGACAGTCTCTCTATACGTAATTTAACTTGCATCAAGCAATTTCTTTCTATTTTCAAATTTACGGCTTTTTTAAGTTTGTACCTAATATTTAAAAGCCTTCCGTAAGCGCCAGAAACGGTGCAAACCTAGGATAAGCTTCTTTTCGTGTCATCTAACGTTTCCATAAGAATCCACTACTACACGACTTAGGTCCACACTTTTTGCTAATTTGCCTGTACTAAGTGGTTCATCTTTGACGTTTACTATCGTAACGCTAGCGTCTCGATAACGTTAGATGTTCGTGCTTGGGCCTCTGTTGACGTTTCAATAATTTCAATTCTATTAAACTGACGTACACTGAATCCAAAGACCATGTTTTTAAGAATTCTGGGCATTAAAGCGCTGGCAACAGCCCAATTTTGTCACTATCTCTAATTCTTTAAAGTTCAAGTAAGTTAGGTAGAGATTAGGGTAAAGTGAAAGGATAGCGCTCGCAAAATCTCGAAAGTCAATATTGAGTTATACAGGGTGTAACAAAAGGGATAGATCATCAGTAGACCTTATGGCACTCCGAATTACCTCTATGCATGTTCTACAATTTTGGATAGTTTAGAGGTAATGATTATTTTTGTGCTCAAATTTTGACCAGTTCCTATGAAAAAGGGTTTACGTAGAATCATGATTTTCTGATAAAATTATTGGAATAGCACAACGAAACTTGCAAAATACATAGAGCATGAAGTAGAATGGATGGAAGAAAAAATATACAAAAATATTTTTTTACAACAAAAAAAATATTCTGTATGGCATAAATGGGGGTGATTTGGATGTGCCACAAAACCTCTTATCACCCCGCCACCGATGATCTACCCCTCTTGTTACAACCTGTATATAGAATCTACAATGGAAAATATAAACTTACTTGGCTCTTCATAATAATAATATGATATATGTTAGTCCTATTAATCTTATCAATGTACGTAATATCTTTATTTACACAAAGAATAATACGACTAATACAAAATGTACGTTGATAAGTAGAAGTACGTCATTTTAAAGATTAGTTCACGATTTTTTTAACGAGAAAATTTGTCGTAGTCTTGTTTTGGACTTTTGTATGCCTTTAAAGATAATGATAAATTTATTTGCTTGAAAGATAATGTTACTTATATAACTTTTCATTTAAAAAACCGACTTCCGCCATTGTATTCGACTAAATATTTGGATGAAAAAAAATTTATGAAAGAACCATAGTGGTGAAAGGATTATGATACTTTCTGAATGAATGTTTGTTGCTGAAAATATCAAAATCGCCATAATATGTATGCCTACAATATTTGAGGAGTTGCCTCAATTCCTCATGGATTCCATCATCAGAACAGGGTTTTCAAAAATGGGACCAATCTGGAAGTATATCTATTC
Organism: Epirrita christyi; assembly: GCA_951392215.1. Classification (NCBI taxonomy): domain Eukaryota; kingdom Metazoa; phylum Arthropoda; class Insecta; order Lepidoptera; family Geometridae; genus Epirrita; species Epirrita christyi. The sequence continues at coordinate 12,862,747 of OX595843.1, read as the reverse complement.
AAATAAAAAAAAAATTTTCCAAATCGGTTCATAAACGCCGGAGACATGAGGTAACAAAAAAAAAATTGCAACCGTTTGGAGTCTGTTAAAAATAGGTTTTAAATAAGCAGGTAAGTTTTAATTATGTTCTACCCTATCTAGCATGCAAATTTCAAAATACAAAGGAATTTCAAAATTAAATTTAAGTCATTAAATTAAAATTAAGTTGCCCTACAATTACAACACTTGCCCTTGGAAATATAATAACATAACACCAACAGTCACGTATATAGTCGTGATCCCGCACTAGGTTTCCCTGTGTTGTGGGTATCGGGAACTACGAGTACTATCATACGGTACCACAATACCCTGACCCGGAACAAATATTTGCAGATCATGCAAACATTTGTCACGCAGCGGGAATCTGACTGGAAGAATTCTACTGAGGTATGCAAAATATGCCACAAAGTCATAGAATACGTAATAACCACAGGTGATGATGGCTCTATACCCTGATTTTTAATTTCAGTCAATTTTTGTAAACAAACAAATTTCAAGATATGGCACTGTGAGTATAACTGTCATGATTGTGTAGCATACGTGTAAATTCACATATGACACACATACAATATGACACTCATACACACAGTGACATTTCTTTGTTTACAAAAATTGTCTCAAATTGAAAATCAGGGTATAGTGCGATATTTGAATTAAAAAAACCTAAATGTCATTAACACATCAGTTGATAAAATAACATGACCACTCCGCCTATCTATCTTATATTTTATTATTAGTAAACACTTAGACATAATTGTTTATTTGCAAATCTTAATTTCAACAATGAATGTGCAAATATTTGTCTAAAACGCAAAATAAATATCTCAGAGTCTTGCTCGGATAAGTGCGAGGCAAGACTCACACTCAGAGTGTTCCGATATTAAAATTTAGAAATCGTCTTTTCGAGTTTAAGCCACTTTTTCCAACAAACGTCACCATCCTATTCTTCATCACCAGTTAGACGTCCACTGTTGGACGAGGGCGACATACCTCTATCTCCTACCCTTCCTACTCATAGAATGTATTGGGGGGATTTGCCATCCCACAACCTGCCACTGAAGGGGTAAAAAAGTCAAAATTCCTTAATTTTATACGCATTTTTCATATGTGACTACAAAGCCTCGTAGCATTTTAACGTTCAGAATTGTAAGGTAACTGGAAGTGCCCCAGAGGTTTTCATTTTTGTAATTTCCATACACAAAATTTAGACATGGGTCTAAATTATAGCCATATATTTTTCATGCATTATGTTAGAAGCTTGCAGCACTACAAATTCACAGACCCTTAAATTTTGTATACATTTCAGATTAATCACACAGATGTAACACACAGACACAGATGTAACACACAGACACAGATCAACAAAGTGGCCCTATAAGGGTCCCGTTTTTTCTTGTTCAGGTACGGAACCCTAAAAACGTTGTTTACATTCATGATTCTAAACAAAAGACAATTATCATTATAGCCGTATCGTATTTTTTATGCTAAGTAAAACCTAGTGGTTACTAGGTATATCTCTAATTACATTACAGTTACTATGGTCGAGTTAGTAAACAATGTAGTTAATGAAAGAATGTAGCGATAAGAAGATTATAAAACTGTCTGGGTAAGTATTAAGTAATAGATATGCAAAAATTATTCAATGACACATTTGAGTCATTATCCTGAATTCTTATTTTCAGTATAAGTATTGTATTACTTAGATATAAGATCAATCCACGTTGATTCTTTGATATAGGTAGCTAAGCTGAATAAGTTAAAAATAGTGTCATGATTTCATTCTTTTAGTTATTATGTTGTTTGTGTTTATGCCAATTTCGAAACCACGCACTGGAAAATCCAATTAGTAATTTATTGAATTTTAATGCATCACTTTGGAGTGTTATTCACTTCAAAATACAATAGCTTCTTCTGTGTCATTTAACCCATTTTCTGGTTATGTAATAATTATAAGGTACCTATTTAATTCATTTGTTTAACAGTGGCTAAATAAACCAATCGAATTAGAAAGATTTCAAGCCAACGCAAAGTCATTGGCCAATATTTGACACCGACTATCGTCTCGCTACCGACCACCGCTAGCATCTTGATACCGGTAGGTATTCGTACTTATCGCACTGATTAGTCTTATTTGATACAACTATCAACGCGTGTACACTAATTTAAACCCAGAACGTCTAGAAGCTTCAATAAGGAACTTGTCCTGTTAATGGAAAGGTTTCAGGGAGGCAATTAAAAAGAAAAAATAGTTCTTAAAATTCCGGTAGATGGCGGTGACTCAACATGGTTGTGTCTACTATAGACCAGTCTACTTGGTCCGGCTTCAACAATAATAACAAAAAATTATAAAAATAACGTGACACTAACAACATTTCAAGAAAAACATTACGTAGATACTTACTTTACTTCACCAACGAACAGCATGAGTGAAGTCAGTGACACTGACAGTTGGTGGCTGACCGACAAAATTTAGACAACCATATCTGGACTGCGCCACCTATGCATGGATTTAGAACTATTTTCTTTCAGCTGTCAGAAAACTTCCTCTTCGCAAATCGTTTTCCACGTGTATTTGTTCATCAAAGTTTTCCACCAAACATCATTGGAGTCATTGACTTCAATCATCTGATTTAATTGACTTTGAACTTGCTTTCGTCAAAGATGATAAGGCATGCCGGCTCGCAATAAAATGAACTCAATTTGTTTGTTTTATTTTTATCCCAATAGTAAATGCATGGACTGCAACTTGAGACAATGAGTTTGAATTGAACACGTGCTGAACTAATCGTGTGGTGTTTCAGGATCAATTTGTTTTTCTTGAACTGTTATTGAAAATATCAATTCTCTTCACTTTATCAGTTGGTAGATATCTGCTGCTGGATGATACCTCCTCCATAGCATTCATAACGTGTGGGGAGTCGTCTTAAACACCACATGCTACGACATCCACAGGAGGAATTGGAGGAGTCCTATTCTTAGGCTGAGAATTCGAGATTTTTCATTCGAGAACTTTAATGTACAAATATTGAGCCAAAACCACTTTTTCCTATAAAAGATATTACAATATAGTTTCTCTTTGAATTTTCGCAGACTGTACTATTTCAGTAGCAAGTTCGTCACAGGATCTATTAGTAATTCGAAAACTGCCTAAAAATTTAAAGGATTAGTAACTCCAAAGTCCACAGAATCATAAGCAAGGGATCTATAAGCTAGTAACTACTCACTACCACGGCTCAATAAGCCAATATCAATCATTATTATAATATTTTAGTAAAAATATTAATAAGCTCTAATAAAATATTCCACAGTCGAAGTAGGAATGTGTTTTCTTAGGAAGATAAAAATAGCTCCTGATTTTGCAATCGTAACCGCACATCGTTTGATCTTAATATCATTCAATGACTAATTGGCTACAGGGTTCTAGATAAACTGATATTCAGCGAACACATTTCTCTTCATTCATATATTGTTTTCAAACCTACTCAAAGCAACCTAAGTTACTGAGGCGTGATTCATCGATTCATAACAAATTGATTCTATGATTCTTGTTTACTGAACTAAGTAACAATTTCTGACTTTGAAGTCAGAAATTGATTGACAATAATACCAGAGCCCGTACCAAATAATTTCGTTCACGATTTCTATTTAAAAGCTGAGGTCATTCAAATCATAGGGGTCTTTGATTGCGGTGTCATATTCCAGATTTAAATTTATTTGAATCATCCTATACATAGGTAAAAAAAGGTAGGCAAGACCACGAACCTGACGACAGACACAGCATAATGTACGGACCTCCACTCGATGCACGAACCATATTGTAAAGGGCCTGGGAAGTCAGTGCATTCTGTAGGGGAGCCTATGACCAGCAGTGGACGTCAGCCTTCTGAAATGATGATGATGACTAGTTAGTGGCGCGACACCGCTGTTCCTTGCAACGCAGCCTAGAAGAATCGGCTGTGAACGCGTGGTCTCTGACAACAAACATGACTAAGTCATTCGTCTTTATCATCTCATCATCATTAGCCATTGCTGTCAACTGATGGACGTGGCCTCCCCCATAGAATACAATGGGGGTATTTGCCATATCTACTACGCTTGGCAGGTAGATTGGTGATCGTATTGGTGTTAAGCACACAGGTCGCCCATGCCCTGGTGTAATCCCTATGTTGGCCTTTACGACAGCCACGGGAGGAGACAGAGGGCTCTCTATTAAGGCTGGACACACGACACATTCCTGTATATATAGCTATTCTTCTAATGCTCCTCTTAAGGTGGAACGTTCGCAAAGTTGTGAAAAATTAAAATTTTATTGTTTTTTGCTCGTTAAAGCTTATCAACACTTGCGATAGAAAACATAATTTTGCGGGAATCAGAGGGCCTAAAATACATTTTTCAATTGATAGTATCTCACAAATATCATTAGTTTAGCAACGAATGTCAATGAACCAAAACAACACTATACAAAAACATTCACTGACGTTCGTAGTGAGATACTTAAAACACGTGTGTTAGATCTTCTGATTTTTGCAAAATCAAGGTTCTAGAAGTGTTGGTGAGCTATAATGAGCAAAAAATACAATTTCAAGCCACTTTGCTAACCTACTAGCTTCAGTGTAGTGCCTATTGAACTAGATGAAGCACGTTACATATTATTTATTTACAAATGTATAACGTTACTGAACATGCATTGCATAGTGTCAATATTTCTAACACGTAAGAAACATGCAAGATAAATCAGACTCGTCTGGTACACACTAGATGCTACTGGATGCCATAATGATTACAAACATGTTTGTCTATGTCTTGATTCATGGAATAAGTGAATGATGACATACAAGACTGATTACATTCCGTCTGATTACTTGTAATTATAATTGATGATGTTTAAATAAAACTTTGAGCTCATGATAATGCTACACCTAATACGTAAATAGGTACCACATATGAGTAGATTTTAATGTTTGTAGTAGATATCACTATCAGGCCACGAAGCCCAGTACGAGTTTTGATAGTTTTCGAAACTATAATGAAGTTTCGTTTCTTTCCATTCATTTACTTGCAGCGCCCCTAGCGAAAACGAGAAGAAAACTAAGGACGCTGTCAGTAAATGTATGGGAGGAAACGAAACTTCATAATATATTTTCGTTTTACGGCTGAGATGAAAAATTTAATAATATTTTTAAAACAAATGAAACGATAAAACTTAAAATGCGACTGTCAGTTAACACATTTACTGATATTGTTCAGTTACCATAGGTATAAAAAAACCATGAAATTGGCTATTTTTTTCGTGTTACCAGCTTGTCCAAGTGTTAATGTCTACGAACTGTTCCTGTCATACAATTCTTACATGACAATGCCACAATTTGACAGTTACTTGGAAGAGTAATGTTCGAGTAATAAATATATTTGAGGTAGGTTGAATACGGATGTGAGTCTTCTGTCATAGTTTATCATGGATATTTTGCAAAGTAACGTAGGGTAAGGTTTAGATTGCATAACGATGTAAGCAATACATTGAGAGTTAACCTTAGAAAACAAATTTTATAGCCATAACCGGCGCGCAATGTATGTAAGCACTTTGTAGGTAATCGCGGGCAATGAACGACCTCAACATTGTAGCTTGATACGAATTGCCAGTTGCAAAGCGAGACCTTGTAGACATAAATAGAGTCTAAAATAAGAACGCTTTTCCTTTATCCGTTTCAATAGATGATTGATTCATTCATTTGAATTTTGATCAGATATCTTAGTTAAAAGCTAGAAGAAAATACCGAAAACGATAAAAATGTTAAATTGGGTTGCCTATTCAAAAGCGGTCACCCTTCCCAGCTGTCGGGCAAATGTACAAACCTAGCTATGCAATGTGTCACTCTGTACGGGTAAAAAAAACATTTCTTCCATTGTAATAAATGTCCCAGACTTTGTTGGCAGTTTTTGATTTGTCCTGGCTGCTGTGTTACTAGAAGAAAGCGTTAGCCGAGTTGGTAGTGGAAAGCAATGGCGGCGATGAGCTCACCACTTGTCACGTCTTTATACCTGCGATTGTGCAACGTACGGTGAAAAGTGGCCCTTTGAGGCTCTGCCTACCCCTTCGGGGGGAAAAAGACGTGTGTTTATGTATGTAGGTATGTCATTGTATGTATGTTTTTACATTGGTGCCGTGGTGTGTACGGATTAAGAAAAAACCCCTTCTCCCGTGGATGCAGTAAAAGACTTACTTAAGGGATTACACCTGGGGATCATCCAACAGCATCCCCCTGAGTACACAACACCAATCCGCCTGCCAGGCGTGGTGATTATGGAAAATCCCTCCATTGCATGCTATGTTGTACGCTATCATACTGATGTCTACCGGCTGATGAAGAGAATCAAAATAAGTTTAACAGTTACCAAGTAAATGAATAACTAACAGCCAATTTTCACATTTAGTAGTACTCGTAGGATAGATTAGGATTCCTAGATACTTATATTTATCCAGCCTGGATCCACTTTCAAATAGCGACCCTGTATAGAATATTAACTCCATTTTGCGTATCCACAGATTCATAAATTTCTCATTAGTTTATGGTGATAAACTCGAGTATGCATACTAAGTTTCTAATTATCCCACACGATTGCCCATAATAACGCTTCTATACCACAATATACTTACACAGGTATCATTTGAAAGGTCAGCAAAATATTTCGATCATGATTAAATTCAGTAAAATGTATTCATACAGGGAAAACACACATGGTCAGCAAATAAAATAGGTTAGGAAAATAGATGTAGATAACAGACAACGTAGAGGGGGTTTTTCCCAGTCCTCCGATCGGAACTCCGATTGGTAGGAGGAGAGAGGTAGGTAAATAAATGTTCACGATGAATGATTTAGACGTCTTCCATAACGATTGGCAGAAGATGCCACAGAACCGAAAAAAGCGAGAGAAAACGAGATTGCCTGTAAACAACCAGTGGGGTAGTAAAAAAAAATAGGAAATATGGCGAGTTGTACAATCATTCTATTGTATTTTATTTTTGCTGACCAATATTGTTCTGCTTGCCAAGTAATTAAATCGCTGCCTGACTATTGCTGTTACAAAAAATACTTTGCTGCTGACCACATGGTACGGCTCTTATTTTTTGTCGTCAAAATTATAGATACAGTAGGTGTTTACTTATCCTACTATGCTGACAAAACTACTAAATATAACCCAGCTGAGCATTTTTGCTGACCGGAATGGTAAACTTTGTCCCATTATAATAATATCCTCTATCTATACCATGCTTGTACTATCGTAATCTGTGTCTAGTCTAGACTCTAGCATAAAAAACCATAGATTATTTATTTGTTACTAGAGGGCCAACTCGGTAGGTCAGTGAACGCTAATTTGTTCACTCGTTTTTTTTTAATAGTTAAGTATATACATTGTCCTGATCCCACACTAGGATTCTCTGTATTGTGGGTATCAGAACTACGAGTACCATGGTACAACAACACACATACCCGAAACAAATATAAGGAGATCATGCGACCATTTGTCCCGCAGCGGGAATCGAACCAGCAACCTCTTGCATCTAAGCCGGCTACTCGCCCGCCGCACCACGGAGATTGTCAAACTATATAGTTTATAGTTTATTTATTTATAACAGACTAGCGGCCCGCGCGCGACTTCGTTCGCGTGGTCCCGGTGTTCCCGGCAGTTATTCTAATTTTTCTCACCTTTTAAACCTTCCCTAGACCTCCACGAACATTTCAAGACCAAGATAAGATAAATCCGTTCAGCCGTTCTCGAGTTATAGAGTCAGGAAGGAAAACCCGACTTATTTTTATATAGTAGATTATTGTTACAAGTCATATTGAAAAGTACATTAGTACATAAAGTATTTTGGTAATAGGTCCTAGGTAGGTTTATAATGATAAATTAATACATATAAAAATTAAAATTAAGTACACGACGCATTTACATCCACAAGTTCGTCAGTCATACAAATTAATCAATTGTATAAATTATTAAAAATAATATTAAAATTAAATATAAATTAATATAAAATAAACGTGTTGTGTGCGTGTGTGTGTTATGTTAAATATAAATTATTATTTAATTCATTATTATTTATTTTATTCTTATTATTTTATATATGCTTTTAAAAGTATTTATCGGTGTCACAAATAATGTAATGTACATGTTTTTATCCAGCTATGTTAGTTATTTGTGGCACGTGCTTGCGCAGTGCAAAGTTTACTAACATTACAAATAAACAACTGTACCTACAAACGTAAGTCATGGAAAAGTTTTAGATAGACGCATAACAAAATGTCTAGATTATCTTGCCTATTTATTTCTGTAACTTTTTGTAGGTAGAACGACACATTACAACGTAATAGACCATTTTATTTACTGTTGAAGAAATTCAGCATGTGTAGTTATGACAACCTAAGAACACGTAGAATTGAATATACCTACGCGTGAGTAAAATACATAATAGAGCCTAGTAAAGTATTGAAATTGTGAAAATATTGTAGAGTCTAAGCTATAGCATTAAAAGTAATTGAAAGCTGGAACGCATAATACTATTCCTATACTGTCTGCAGCAAATTTTCTTCAGGGTATAAAATTTTCCTGCAGACATTTTCTAATATTGCCATATTTACTATGTGCCTGCAACATAGATCAGTCACACAGGGCTCGCCTCGTGAAGTATCCTGTATCACTCATTCATATCGCACGTGTTCGTGAGTATAAATACAACGTTCGCTCTGTATTGCCATCAATCACATTTCAACTCTTGATAGAGCAAGAGTTCCGTTTAAGTACTAATAATTTCAACCAGTTCAAGTTTCTAAATAAAAATGGATAAGAAACAGCTAATCGGAAGCGCTACGCGATACATCGCAGGTAGACATGCAGTCCAGACAGTATACTGGAGGAAGTCTGCTGATAAAGGATTAGTGAAGACCACAAAGATGACATACTTCGGTAACAACGAAGGCCCCAACAAAGTGGACTCCGCTGAGATGTTCAAGAAAGTACGAGAAAGATACGCGTAGGACAATTCACCCTACATAGTTTAATCTGTGATTTTAGTTTATTTTATTCTTAAGTCTTGTTGTGATTTTGCACCAGTGTTTTGAGGATGGATGTGTTGTGTTGAGTGAGACACCATTATGTACAAATAAATAGATATATTAATTATTTTTTATCTTATTTTTTACATCACTCAAATACCTACCAGTGTTATCTTAGCCGGGGTTTCTTAATATGGTTCCGTTGGTACCTTTTGAGACCTTAAAAAGTCTAATGGTTGACTTTAATCTGTCATTAGCCGACCACTTTTCATGTAAGTAGATATTTACCATCATCATCATCATCATTTAGATGTCGACTGCTGGACGAGGCCTCTCCTATAAAACACAATGCGGGGAATTTCCATCATCATTTCCACCCATTGCACATTGGTGATGGTAGGATGCCGCTGCCCATCCTTTAAGTGTAATCCCTTAGTCGACTTTTACGTTATCCACAAGAGGAGACGGAGGGGTGGATTTTTAAACTGGACATACCACACTCTCTTACTCAGCGTAGGTAACAATCATTTTGAAAGCTTAATCAAAATCTTCACCTTCAGGGTCAGATACGGAGCGCAGTATTACTGGCCGAAGAATCGTCTTCAAAGAGGCGCTTTTCTCTGGATATCAAGGGATGGTACGCCGGTCCTTGAGTTGCAGTGCACAAAGGCACGGAGAATTTACTGCACTCCCATTAATAAAATATAATAATATGCAAATTAAAATTTGCATTTAAGTTGCGCCGTCAAGAACAAGGCTCTTCATTTATTAATCTGGTTATGTTATGTAGATCAGGTTTCAGTTCAAATTAGTAAGACTGGCTGGACTTATCTTCCAGAAAAATTTGTTTCGATTCAAAGCTTCATAAATTACCATAATACTTAAGTATAGACAAGTTCTTTGTATCTTCTTCTATCTATACTTCATTAGAACGAGAGCTGGGTACGAAGCCCTAACCTTCACCCACTACACTTTACGAACGAGAGGTCAGTTTTTTTTTATATTTAATTCTATTTTTTCAATAATAATCCCTCGTTTGACCGCGATCTCACCTGTTGGTAAGTGACGATACGGCCGACAATGGAGCATGAAGGTCTAGAAGGAATAAGCATTTATTTTAACTCTCACATAGGATTCTTTTAATACATGGGTCTTAAATTTATATTTCTTACCTACTTCATAGATATCGTGTCATTGATCCTGTCTTGGCCTTGGTACTATAAACCGGTATGGTGAATGAATTCAGTGTCTCAGGCACTTTTAAAAAATGTTTTCTTGATGCATGCTTTCTTGAGATATAATAATAATAACATTGTCCTACTAGGGCCGTAAGCGATCAATTTTACAAAGCAAACGAGGATGGATAGTTCGAGGGTATAATTGATAAAATAAAATATTCTTTATTGCACAAAAACAAAGTAAGAACATAGGCAAACTTAATGCTAAGAAGCAAGGATTGATTGCTTACACCAGAGAATAACACATCATTTTTCATCACGAATGCGAGTAAATTAAAAAAGTCTATTAAAATTAAGTGAGAGTCTTTTTAAGTAAAAGTATGTGACTGTTAAGCGCACCGCCTGTAGGTTATTTGTGCTGTTGGGGTGTTTTGTTATGTTAAGTAAATTGAATTTTCAATTCTCGTTCCCAGTTTCCCGCCTTATTTATTTTTCGCAACTGGACTGTGGCCAGTTTTATTTTTTAAATAGAAATAAGGATTTGTTTTGGAGATTGTATATACAGGGCGTCCCACGGCTATGCCACATGGAGGGAAAGTACCTTGAATATTGTAGATAGGACATTTTACTGAAAGAAGACATTATTTGAATTTAAAAAACTATTTAAATTGCATTCATAGATATTTAAATAATTACATGGTTGAACCGGGAATCGAACCCGTTACACGAGAAAAACAATCAACCTGTAGCTTTATCATACCGATCGAAAGGCTTCATCATAAGGATTATTTTTTGCTAAATAACATAGTGTCTGAAATAAAAGGAAGACCGAAAATGCAAAAAATAATCCTTATGATGAAGCCTTTCGGTCGGTATGATAAAGCAATATTCAAGGAACTTTCCCTCCATATGGCATAGCCGTGGGACGCCCTGTATAAGTATATTAATAATTTGATGAGCCTCGTTTTATTTTAAAAATTTTGCCAATAACGGAGCAGTTCTCGAGTTAACAATGAGTTGCTTCCAGAACATTGTTAAAAAATGATTTTGCGCACCAGATTTTGATAGCAATAGTAACAATACAGATTATTAGACGTAGGTATATTTACCTAATTAGGCTAGATACGTCAATAATCTAACTATTGACCTGTAGTTATCTGCGACTCATCATAACTTTTCCTAACAATTATCTATTTACTAACCAGTTATATCACATCGCTGACCCATCTGACCCGAGGAACCTTTGAGTCAAAACTGGCTTATCAGCACGATGTTATCAAATCGAGTTATTCTGTAGGTATTTGTATAATGGTGGTACATTTACCTACGCATTTACGTGTTATTGAGTAGAACTAAAACTCAACACAAGTCAGGTTTTTAGAGCTATGGTAAAGCTTAGACCACTCTTACTCATATCATATGGTAAACCAATGTGTAAAGCAATTCGATAAATATTTGAAACTATTTAAAACTTTTCAAAATCTAATGAGAGAATAATAGGGCCTTGTGTTTTTGCAACTTTTACACATTTAACCTATATAAGAAAAATTTACTAAACTTTTACAACATGTGGTAACACAGATACTTTAACACCTAAATTAAAACATACGGTATTTTTATCTCAAAATTTTGTATCCCTCGATTAAATAGCATGAGTGAAACTGTGATCGATCCTATGTACATAATAAAGATAGTAATAAAAATCAAAGAACTGTAATGCTATTTAACTAGTGGTTTACCCCGAACTGAGACCTCGCGATGACACCTTTATCAGCCCGTCTTTAAGTAAGTCATTTCCATATTTTCCATTATTATTTTTGAAATTTTCACCTCTATGTAATTTCCTACACATCATCGAAATAACCTTTGAATAGGACTAAGCAACGGGGCGTTCATACTACATACCTGTTAGTATATCAAGTACCTGACAAATTAATTGGTAACGTCCTTTTGACGAAATCATAGAACTCCAACGTCATTCAAATTCCTAGAAATGGCAGGTCAACAATGGATGTTATATTGGTTAACGTTTTATAGGGTACATGTCTCTAAATTCTTCAATTTCAGACTTTTCCTTGTAGTTTTCACACATAAGCCACAAAAATACCAAATTTCAGCATTGTAGGATTGCTAGAAGTGCCCTAGAATTTTTTATTTTTACGTTTTTTATTTTCCCTATTATCTCAGAAACTACTTAGTCTAAATACTTATTAAAAACAGTTATGAAATGTCCACCTAAAGCGCTTTCATTAGACATCCCACTTGATCTGACTGTCTCACTTTTATTTTTTTGACCCCCTCTTGGACCCCAATATCTCATCAACCCCCCGACCGATATAGCTCATAACTTTACCTACAAATTGTAATAATACCATCAACTCCCCTACTAAATTTCATGAAGATTGGATTAACGGTTAGGAAGTTTTCATCGGACAAACATACATACATACATACATACAAACGCCGATTCTTCCAAGTTGACTAGAAGAACTCGCTTCGCTCGTCCAATAATTATTTTTGAATTAAATTAAACTGGTTGGTCAAAGTTTTAACCAAAACGCAAACACAAAAAAAACAAAAAAGTAATTCTTCACATTTTGTTCAAACAATTAGAATTTCTTAACTTCTGAAAATAATTGCTAGTTTTTTCTAACAAACGTTTACCTTAAAATATGCTGTTTCTTGAACTGAACGGCAATTACTCAAAACAGCATCATCAGATGTTGTTTTGTTTTAATGCTTGGATTTTATTTTGAATTTAATCTATAAATAAGGAAACATTTTCGACGCCTTCTAATACGTAATGTCTGCTTAATTCTGCACCTGTGCCGATTTCGAAGTCTTATTATTCATGCAGGAGCTGAGAATCCCAATCTAAGATTAAATACAATCAGAAACGAAAATACACCAACAATACCTGCCCATTTCAACTGCAATGCCTCAGGTGAAATTCAGATGGTAGAATTCAGACTGTGTTAAAATAAATTACTTACTTTATTCCAGTTGATTACTTTATTTTTCAATTTAATTTGTGATATTGCACTCTTAGTTGATGATATAGTTCAAATTTCATTAAAGTAGGACATCCCAATTTTATCACCATGTACATGTCAATATTATGCATGTTATAAATTATTACACAAATAATTGATAATACTGTTTTTATTTTCATTCAGATTGCACAACAGTAATTAGTTGAAAATGACACAGTTCCGTGGTGTGTCCGGTCTAAGAATAGACCTCTCCATCTCCTCCCGTGGATGTCTTAAAAGCCTACTAAGGGATTACATCAGGGGATGGGCAGCAGCATCCGCCAGAGAGCTCAACACGAATACTGGTATCTGATCACCAATTCGCTTGCCAAGCGTGGTGATTATGGCAATTCCCCCCATTGTATTTTATAAAGGAGGCCTCGTCCATCAGTAGACTCCTAAAGGCCGTTGATGGTGATGATGAAAGGTTTAATTGATGAGCGTCATCACCATATTCACTGTTTATCTCCGACCACCATCGCGCAGCTGAGATACCAGAGCTGCAGTTTCCATTCCCGCTGTGGCACAAATGTATGCATATCTGCAATAATTGGTTTCGGGTTTAGATGTTGTGGTCACATAGCACTCGTAGTTTCTGATACCCACGATACAGGGAATCCTAGTTTGGAGTCAGGACTATGAATATATAACTGTTGGGTGGTATCAGTCTATAATGTTTCCCTGCTGAGACTCAAAGCCTACTGTCGACGAGGGTGAAGCTCGCTAGCCCAATGCGCGAACAGACTGAGCCAGCAATGCTTGCTACGTATGGAGGCAAGTCCACTACATTGTGAAGCCCCAAGGGGTGGTGGAGTACATCAAGCAGAAGACCGAGATCTAAGACAAGCAATAGCGCGATGAGCACGTCACGTCTAATATTCCTGCGACTGTGCAACCAAAGGTGAATAAATGTGACCCGTTGTGCATACCCTTTTGGTGTTTTTTTTTTAAATAAAATTGTGGCTAAGTATGTATGTATGGTATGTACATATATGTATTATTATAATGCGGGCTGAGTGGGTTGGTGAAGTTTTTTGGTTCTAATACTTACATAACATCGCATAACATAACACCCAACAGTCACATACGTTGTCTTGATATAGGTACACACTGGATCCCTGTGTCATGGGTAATGAATATGAATATTTATGAATTTAAGTTTAAACATTAATAATTACACAAATATTAGATATATATATTCATGTGATTTAATTTCTTTTGGTTTAATTATATTAAGAATTTGGATTTGTATTTTAATAGTTATGGCAAGAGAAAATTTATTAAAAATAAATTTTTACACAAATTTTTTTTTGTTTAATATTATTGTGTTATTGATGATATTATATTTGACTTTTAGAGTCATAAATTTATTTCTTTTTTATTTATTTTTTGAAGGCAGATTAATTCCAACTTTAATATTAATTATTGGTTTCTATCACAGAAAGTCGCATTAAGAAGTTCCAGGGCAGTATTGAACTTAAAATGCCCCTTGTACCGTGCGTAGATGATCCGAATGACCTTTTTACTAGTTTGTTTAAGTTGATATGTGAGGAACATAGTGAGATATTTAAGTTAAAAAAATGTAAAGCTAGAGCTAATGTCGGGTTAGCTGATTGGGCTACAACCGGTATTTATAGAAGTAGGAATAAATTATATGAACTCTATGCGGCTAGAGAATCAATGTTGCACGATCCAACGTTTATCTTGTACATAAAGAACTATTCCAAGACCTTCAAAAAAGTTTGTCATGCAGCAAAATCATTGCATTTGAGAAATAAAATAGAAAAATCAACAAATAAAATTAAGACAACGTGGAAATTAATAAATAATGAAACAGGTAAAGCTAAACCTCGTAGTAAACAAATTAATTTAAACGTAAACAATACAATATTATCAAATAATATTGAGGTCGCAAATGCCTTTGATAGTTTTTTCTCTAGTATACCTAATATTGTGACTCAATCTTTAAAATCAACTGCCTCTGGAGCATCTACTTTATTGGAATTAAGTGTTGATAAGTGTGAGGTCGCGTTTAGTTTCAGATACGTTAATGCCATTGATATTGTTAAGACATTTAAGTCACTTAATATTAAAAATACTGAAGACCTTTGGGGAATATCTACAAAGGTGTTAGGTGTTATAATTATTGATATTGCGCCGTGTATGGCCTATATTTTCAATGGATGTGTTGACGAGGGAGTCTTTCCTGATCTTATGAAACATAGTAAATTAATTCCTTTGTTCAAGTCTGGTAATGAAAAAGATCCAGGTAATTATAGGCCAATTTCTATATTGCCTGCGTTAAGTAAAATCTTTGAGAAACTTATTCTTACTCAGTTATTGTCACACTTCAACCTCCACGGACTTCTTCATAGTCATCAATTTGGATTTACTAAGGGTCGTTCGACAGCCGATGCTGGTACCATGCTCTTAGAACACATATTTGAAGCATGGGAGAACTCGCAGGACGCGATCGGAGTTTTCTGCGACCTGTCCAAAGCTTTTGACTGCGTGAGGCATGATACTTTAATTTCCAAGTTAAAACATTATGGCATACAAAATCAGGCAATTAATCTTGTAAATTCTTACTTATCCAATAGAGTCCAAAAAGTTGATGTTGGTGGTGAAAGGTCTTCAGGATCGACTATTGTCATGGGGGTGCCACAGGGTTCAATACTAGGCCCATTTTTATTCCTAGTTTACATTAACGATCTCCCTTTTTTTGTGAAAGACATATGTGACATAGTTCTGTTTGCTGACGATACTTCTTTGATTTTCAAAGTTGATAGATCTAAATCTAATTACGATGATGTAAATGATTCACTATCGCGTGTTCTTGAGTGGTTCACAGTTAATAATCTTTTGCTTAATGCTAAAAAAACTAAATGCATCAAATTCACATTGCCAAATGTAAAACATTATCCAACTAATATTAAAATAAATGGGGAGACACTTGATCTTGTCAAGTCTACCATTTTCTTAGGGCTTAATATTGATGCAGGGTTGCAGTGGGCACCACAAATTGTGGCTCTTGCTGGTAGACTTAGTTCCGCTGCATATGCAGTTCGTATAATAAGGCAGCTTACTGATGAAGCTACAGCTAGGCTTGTTTATTTTAGCTACTTCCATAGTGTTATGTCATATGGTATCATACTGTGGGGTAAAGCAGCAGATATCCAAGCTATTTTTGTATTGCAAAAACGGGCAATACGTGCCATTTATAAAATGAAGTCGCGTGACTCCTTGAGAGAGCGTTTCAAAGAAATCAATATTCTTACAGTAATATCGCAATATATCTATGAAATATTATTACATACACATAAACACTTGGATAGTTTTATGATAAAAAGTGACGTGCATGGTATTAACACGAGAAATAAACACAAACTAAATATACCAAAATTTCGATTAAAGAAAGTAAGTGGGTCTTTTATGGGGAATTCTGTACGGTTCTATAATAAACTTCCAGAAGGTGCATTTAAACTTCCTATTCGAAGATTTAAATCCTACATAAAGATGAATCTAATTAAGAAAGCGTATTACACTCTTGATGACTATATTAATGATAAAGCCGCGTGGCCTGATGTCGCTCTGCCCCTCGACTGCTAAAATGGAAATTTGCAATATCTGTACTTACCTATTTACATGTTTGTATTAGATTATTATTTATAAGTATAACAAGCGTAGCGTGTGCTGTCTTGCATATTTTTGCTGATGTTTATTTACTTTTGACTACCTTCCTAAGGTTTTTAAGTTCTCATTTACTATGTATCAGCAACTCCTTGCTCCGAGGCACCACACAGGCGCTTCTCACCTAGTGGTAAGACGGACCATTTATGTAAGCCAAGCCGAGTTTGTTGCCTGATTCTTCTAGGCTTGGTCGCGTTGGAACAGGAGTAATTTAATTTTATATAAGACGATTCAAAATGATCCTTGTGATTTCAATGAATAAAGTTCTTTTTGACTTTGACTTTGACTTTGGGTATCAGGAACTACGAGTACCATGGCACCATAACATCCAGACCCGGAACAAATATTTGCAGATCATACAAACATTTGTCCCGCAGCGGGAATCGAACCCACAACTTGTTGCATTTCAGCCGGCTACTCGCCCGCCGCGCCACAGAGCTCGTCGGCACTTGCTAGCGTTGCATTTATTTTTATTTATTTACATATAGTTTAGAACCGTCCATTCAGGTAAGTATCATTGTAGCATTGTTTAGGTACGTACCTACTTATTTTATCCTCATTTAAGTAGGTACGGCTGATGACATATTCCTCAAATTTCACCTCGTAACCGAGTGCTTGCGGCGTGATCTCTATACGTAATTTCACGTGACCTGCTAGTGATAGGTGCTCATGAATACCAGTATTACGGCACGAAAGGCGTGTAAAAACCGTTGAGTGACTCATTGACAATCAACGCACAGCCAAAACCGTAAGTCATAGAAACATTTGACAGTGGCGTTATGAATAGTTTTGAAAAGATAAGAGGTGCACTATGAAATAAATTCCCAAAATCCAGACATTTTTCGACTGGCGACCGCAAACCGGACGCAGTAGAGAAACGCCCCTCGCGATGGACTAAAAAAATTATAAAGGTCGTAAGAAGTCGGTGGATGGAGGAGGCACAATACCATTCGTCGTGGCATTCTAGGGTGAGGCCTAATGTTAATGTTAATGTTAATGTTAAAGAACTCCCTTTTCCGCATTCGAACTCTATGTATGGTCCATTATGCGTGAGGGTTAACTGGCTAGATAGTTAGCCAGCCTAACTCCGTCCAGAAGCACAGAAGCTTCCTGGGGTCTTCGCAGGCTTCGCGGAGTGACCTCGGGTAGTTGAGGATTTGTTCACGTTGAGCTGCTACTCCCACGCATTCCAGGACTACGTGGGCAGCCGATTCTTCTTCGCTCAAACACCCTCTGCAGAGTGGACTGTCTGTGGCTCCGATGTTATAGAGGTGTTTGTTCAGGAGACAGTGGCCAGTGAGTGTCCCCACGATGGTACGAAGGTCTGGTCTTGAAAGGTTGAGTAGACGACGCGTGAGTCGTGGTGAGACAGCCGGAAGGGCTGCTCTTGACTGTCTGCAGTCCGTGGTCCGTGCCCAACGTTCGTTGTGTTGGTTTAGGGTGCGAATAGGGTGAGGCCTATGTCCAGTAGTGAACTTCTACAGATTATGATGGTTATAAGACATTTCCTGTAACAAATAACATCACAATGAGTCAGTATACCTATTGTAGGTAAGTATATTTCACGCAGTCTAAGAGTGCATTGTTTGGAAATACCAAATAATGGTGACACAATAAAAACATTTGTCATGGGACTGATTTATTATTCTCATGTATGACGTTGCCGTGTTGTGACGTAGAGCGGTTAGCGTAAGGGCCAGTATCCACTAAAGCGTAGAGTTCAGCTCAAAATGTCCGGTTTTTAGAGAGGTAGCCTACAACTAGTTGGATCCAAGTTCTGGTTGCAGATTTTGATGGAAATGGTTTTTGGTTTGCGATTAATAGACACATAATAATATATATCTTACATATCGAAATGTGCCAAATATTGGTACATTGTTTGGGGCTTGCTGTTAAATACACATAGTATGTACTAGTAGTTGTAGTAAGTACTAAATGTCCTAGTACATACAACTGAAAAGTTATCTCAGTCAACTGTCACGTCTGTCACTGCGTGCGTTGACGTAGTAACTAGTAGGTACTAATCTTCGCATGTATACGTTATCTCTCTCACTCTTACGAACGCCTTCCTCTTCTATTCTATAACTGAAAGTCACTCGGTGTCTAACGTTTGACAACTAAAATGACCATCATAATTATCACTAGAAACGGGATATTTACCATGATTTTTGAGCTTTATTGATTCCCGATATTTCGGCACAGTTTTATGCGCCATGATCACGGGTAAACGGAGGGGGTGGGGGGGTAATGATAATTATGTTAATAACCATGATAGTTTCAAAAGTTATAGAATTGACATTTCTTAATGATAATTTTGAGCAATGATGTAGTCATTTTAGTTGTCAAACGTTAGTCACTGAGTAACTTTCAGTTATGTAATTGGGCTGAGCGACAGAAAGTTTGATGATTAATCGAAAGTATACTAAGATGAGATTATATTGTGAATTGAATGTCAAATAGTTACGAGAATTGGGCCCCTGAGATTTGACGATATACACCACGGGGATAAAAGTTATGTAAGTAAATGATGTATGATATTTCAAAGTTTCTGTTTATTAGAGAACTAGCTGAATCCCCATGACTTCGTCTGCTTGGTCTTGGTGATCCAGCAACCTTCCCCGGCATGTAGACTACAGCTCACCATATATTTACGCGCCGAAGGATCAACTAGTCTCCCCGATAACTATTTTTTTATTGAATTACGTAGTCACATTTCGTATGACGGCCATACAAAATTATGGTTATCATTGATGACGACATAATGATTTGACGTGTGTATGTGATTTTTCCGAAAATCGTCCCCAGATCTAGGTACTGGGGAATAAACATTAGGGCTGGTTTCCACTGGGTTAGAGAGGAGAGGAGATGTGTTTATTCAAACACAAAAAAAAAAAAGGAAGCAATGAAATCGGTTTGGTTTATTCAAACCAATCCGATTTCATTATTTCCTTTTCGTTTATACCTGTCAAGCCTGCCGGCTAATAACCTGCCAGCTTTGCTCTAATCTCCTCTCCTCTCCGCCCCGGTGGAAACCGGCCCTTAGAATAGGTTCACAAACTTCAAAGCTACTTTAAAGCGAGGCAGGACAATCTGGAGCAAGAGCACGACAAAGCGATGGAACAACAGTTAAGGTACCTACCTTGTTAATTCATGCAACTGCACAATACACTTCCTTTGTGCAGTGCTGTCTATAGAAATGTGTTTGAAATATAAATCTATAGGAATTACTACGGTTCCAAGCTAAAATCATACCACAGCGAGTGACAATCGTGAAGCCACTTTTTTATAAATACCTTTATATAAATAATTGTAGAAAATTGTTTCCTTGCGTATTAATTTACGAGCAAGTTTCCAAGATCGTGTCTGGTAGAGTTAGGTTTATTGAGCTGCCCATATTTTAATTTGCGTGCAATTTTTATAGGAAAAGGGAAGGTTTAATAGAATAGATTATTAAATAGATCACGCCACAGGTATCTACCTGACCTGTATTTCAGTATTTCATCAAAATGTTATTAGTCTTTACGGCGTTATTTAATAGAATTGAATAGAATTGAATAGAAAATACTTAATTGTACACCTTAAGATAAAAAAATAAACAAAGCTTAGAATGATAAGTAAAAGTGCATTGTGCGGCCTTGTTTGCTTAGAAGTGATTTCTTCCAGACAACCTTTATAACAAACAAACATACGCGTTGGTGTCTGCAACACAGTTTTTATAACTTTTGCAGATTATCATTGTTTTCAAATGTAGTATTTTTATGCCACTGTTTCTTGTTTCTCAATATATATATTCAATTTGATTGTGATACATATCTTTGTTATTGAGTAGGTAACAAACACAAACTCCAACGTTTCGTATTCATAGTATTAGAAGGATTGAAGTAAGAACTGCCGTTTTCTTGAAATGAATGGAGGCTGACGAAGGTATTACAATATAATGTTCTATCCAAAATATACCTACGATTTGCTGTAGGCAGTGAATAGTAGGGTAACGTACGAAACTCGTAACTGTCGCGATTACAATCGCATCTTCTAGTCACGCGCCAGATTCATGGGGCGATTTATCCAAACTTGGGCCCATCGGAAGTTCGCGGATTTATCTCATGGCAGAGGTAATAGAGAGATAACCTACATCGATAATCGAATCCGTATGACATAGTTGACTCTCATCAAATCAGTTTGTGACCTTATTTTACAAGCCCTTATTTAATTCACCTGTATTTGTGTGTTATTACCACGAAAGTAACGTCTGTCTATCTGTATGTACCTACATAACATAAAATAACACCCGACAATCACATACATAGTCTTGATCCCACACTAGGCCCACTTCCCTCTGCCGTGGGTATAAAGGACTACGGGGACCAAAATGGTACCACAACACCCAGACCCAGAATAAATATTGGCAGATTATGCAAACATTTGTTCCAAAGCGGGAATCGAACCCGCACTTCTAACTGAAACTTATAACTGACTTTTACTAGTTTTGGCGTTTTTACTTGTATTCAGCTTTTAACTTTTTATTATCTACATATCTAGTACAGTTGAGTTAAGTATTTCGTTTCCACAAGCTTTGGTATCCACCTGAGTACTGAACACCAATACTGCGTTTACCAATCCGCTTGCCAAGCGTGGTGATTGGCAGACTATTCTATAATGAATTAATGAATGAAAATACTTTATTGTACACTTTACAAACTAAATAAGAATTACACACATCAATAAAATAAAACTAAATGAACATTGGGCGGACTTATCACTGAAAAGCATCCTTCAGGCAACTTTCGGATGGACAGAATTTAAACCTATATGGAAGATTGGAGGGTTCCAAAAGTTTCTAATGTCAATCAAAATACCGTTCTAAAATAAAATATTAAAAGTTTTTTTACAAATTTGATGTCTAAACGTATTCAGACTATATTTAATATAAGCTTCATTATGCTTCCTCTATCAGAAGCCGAGAGTGGTTTTCTATTCGTCTATTTTTCCACTCCGTTAAGTGCCCCGATGTCAAGCTTGTTACACCACTTTAGTCAGACCTCTCTGTTTACCCAGCTCTTCTCAGAGTGTATAAGAAAGTTCAGTTGCCACGGACAAGAAAGATCTTCTTTCGCTGGTTATTATTCCATCTGAGTGGCGATGCATGGGGAGCGTTTGTATGTTTAGTGATTTGTTTTGAATAATGGCACAGTCAGATTAGAGTTAGTCAGTTTTTACGACTTCTATATTGTTTCTGTATTTTCTATCGTTTCTTCCTTGTTTACATCGGAAAACCCCAAGTTTATTTTCACTGCCTGTATTTTTTACTGGCGGTTGTTTGGGCTTTGATCAAATATTTGTACATACATGCAAACATACATAGATACATATGAGTATGCAGAGCCGTTGAAGACCTCTTTTCACCGTAGGTCACACAATCGTAGGAACCTAGACGTGACCAATGGCAAGCTGTTTAGAAGTACATATTTTTATCTTTATTTACAGAAAGAATAATACAGCTAATAAAAGAAATTATTACCAGCAGCGCGTGATCGCAGTATATGTGTTGAGTACTCATTTGGATTGTGCTACCCATCCCCTGGTGCAATCTTGGTCAACTTTTACGATATCCACGGGAGGAGATGGAGGGCTCTATTCTTAGGCCGGACACACAAATACAAATATATACATACAATTATATACAAAATATAAACATAACATCATATTAAAATAACAATATTCACGTTTAATTCACATTTGAGGCCCATTCAAATAAAACATCTACAACTCTGTCTCTTATAATGCTATGTACTCAATTCTGCGTTACATAATTAATTCTGAATGCTGAATTCTACAGTCTTCATAACTCTGAGTATCTACATTGTAAATAGGCAATATACCTCATTCAACAAGTTCGACTACCTCCGTGGTGCAGCGGGCGAGTAGACGGCTGAGACGTAAGAGATGCGGGTTCGATTCC
Source organism: Epirrita christyi (assembly GCA_951392215.1). Taxonomy (NCBI): domain Eukaryota; kingdom Metazoa; phylum Arthropoda; class Insecta; order Lepidoptera; family Geometridae; genus Epirrita; species Epirrita christyi. The sequence continues at coordinate 12,839,796 of OX595843.1, read as the reverse complement.
CGCTGCGGGATAAATTATTATTATTATTATTATTATTATAAGCATTTATTGAGGAACAGCAAAAATATAGAATTATGTGTACAGTTTGAAACGATGATGCCTGTAGAAGTATGAAAACTGTGTTACAGACACCAACGCCCTCCTCCTTTAAAGCAACAAAGTTCCAACCAGGTAAAAGGTACCTATACAAAAACTAATCTAAAAATAAAAGTTTTGTTCCCACAGATCAGAAGGATCTGAGAGTGTGTGTGTGTGTGTGTAGTGTGTGTGTGCGTGTGTGTAGTGTAGTGTGTGTGTGTGTGTGCGTGTGTGTGTGTGTAGGCACTATTGGGTAATCTTTAGGAGGTCCTCAGTATCTCCGTAATTTAAAGATTTAAGCCAATCCAGACATTTAATCTTACATTTGTTGAGAGGTAGCGGGTAAATGTTAATTTTCTTGTTAACTCTGTTGTACAAGGAAGAGCCAATAAAAGAGAAGTGACGACTTGCCAGTGCTGTACGACGCTTAGCTATTTCACAAACTTTATCTAATCTCCGCTTCGAGTGTTTCAGGTTAGGGTCGTAGAACAGCTGAGAGTGCTTGCGAAGAATAGTTTGCAAAATGAAAGTTTGCCGAACTGTGGGAACTGAACAAATCGAGTAGAGCTCAGTAGTAGGGAACCAGGTAGGTTTTTTGGTCATTACTTTAAGAACAGCCCTCTGAGCCCTTTCTAGTCTTAGCATCGTGGTTTTAACTAAGCCACCCCACGAAGTGATGCAATACGCTATAATAGACTGGGCTAGTGCCAGGTAGATGACTTTTAGGGATTTAAGGTCAATAACTGTTCTCAGATTTTTAAAAACGAATATTAGTTTTCTTATGCGGGATACTGTTGAATCTATTTGCTGTTTCCAATTAAGAGCGTTGTCAATCATGACCCCAAGATATTTGAGACAAGATGTTTGTTCTATGTTCGTACAATTGCAAGTGGTTGGGACTGCATCTCTTGAGCAAACATGGGCACATACAGATAAAGAGGGAAGTCGAGTGGATAGATTGGGGGTGAAGGCAATAAATTTACTTTTGGGTAGATTAAGGGTGAGAAGATTGGTGCGTAGCCAGTCCATTACTAATCTTAGAGAATTTTCAGAAAATTCACAGACTTCTTGCCAGCTCCGACCATGAACCAAGAGAGCAGTATCGTCAGCGTATGTGATGATCTTACAGTTTGGGAGATGTAGATTACAAAGTTGGTTTATGTATAGTAAGAATAATGTAGGTCCGAGAACACTACCTTGTGGAACGCCGAAATATACGTATTCTTCTTTACTCACAAAATCATCTATCGTGACATATTGGGTACGATTACCTAGGTAGCTACTGAACATGTTCAGAGCGACACCTCGTACGCCAATAAGTTCCAGCTTGTTAAGAAGTATGGGAACCGAGACAGTATCAAAAGCTTTGGAAAGATCCAAGAAAATACCCATGGTTTTGAGTTTTTTATCAAAATTTTTAACAACAGTGTCTGTCAGTTCTAATACGGCGTCATCTGTGGATTTACCACTTCTGAAGCCAAATTGATTTGGTGACAAAATGTTGTTTTCCTTGACAAAGTTAATTAATCTACTATTAAGAATTTTTTCAAAAATCTTCGAAAAAACAGTCAGTACAGAGATAGGTCTGTAGTTAGTGACACTGTCTCGGTCGCCAGACTTGAAAATTGGATGGACTACAGCTCTTTTAAAAACATTAGGAAAGACTCCAGATGAGAGGGCAGTATTAAAAACATAAGAGAGCACAGGAACAAGAGTTTTGCGGGCAGATTTAATCACAGTAGTAGAGATGCCGTCCCAGCCCACAGCACATTTGTCCTTAAGGTTTAAAATAATATTATCAATCTCAGTGTTATCAGTGCTAAATAGGACCATGGAATGTACAGCGGGTTGGCTTAGGTCATAGGCAGACTGAGAAGGGGAAGGAGTTTTAGAAGCCTTATTAGCGTTTAGTATATCTGAAGCTAGAGATTTTCCCACATTTGCAAAAAACGTGTTTACAGAGTTAACGGAAGATAAGGGGCTATCACACAATTTTAAAAGATGAGATGAGCTGGATTTTGTCTTTTTCAAGTTTCCTATTTCCTTAATGATGTTCCACGTAGCTCTTGGATTTTTCCTGGCCTTCTGAATTTCTTGTTGATGATATTCTCGTTTAACTTTTTTTAAAAGATGGTTGCAAAAATTACGGTATCGGAAGTAAATGATTTTCTGAGTGTCATTATCCGGATTTCTCTTAAATTTCCGGTACAGCTTATCTTTATGGCGTATGCATTTCAGAAGACCAGGAGAGATCCAGGGCTTGATAATGCGTTTCCGACAAGAGATAGGAACCTTGAGGCTATGGGTTTTTATGACCAAGGAGACAACATTTACTAAGGCATCAGCTATTAATTCAGGGTCGCTAGAGTTAAATATAAAAGAAAAGTCAGTATTACGGAGGGCATTAACGATGGCTGGAATATTATTTCGTTGGATGTAGCGCTTTGGGAAATTGTGTTTTTCCTTAGTGCTGCAATATAACAGAACAGGCAAGTGATCAGTAATCGGAGTATCGAGGACAAGTGTGGTTGCCGAATTTGAGGTACGAAGAATAATATGATCGAGGCAACTTCTATCTCGTGTGGGGATAAGATGGGCAGGCAGCATAGCGTGAGAAGCTACCAGATTTAAGTATTCGTCTGATGAACAGTCGTGGTTTGTTGGTAATAGGTTGATGTTTATATCACCAATGATAACAGCAGTTTTATAAGAGCATAAAGTATTTAACACAGTGTCTAGGCTTTGTAAAAAAGGATCCAAGTTTTTATAGGACGGAGATCGATATAATGCTAAAACCGCAATGTTGTTGGTAAATTTAAGAGTAATGCAGTTTGCATCATTAAAGTCAGGGATTTCAACAATACAATTAAGGATTTTTCTAATGTAAACAACCACACCATCGTTTTGGTTTCTAAAGGAGGATACATGATGAGTAAAGTCGGGAAGCGTAGGAATGTACGAAGATTTACTTAGCCAACATTCCGAGAGTACAATGACATCAAGGTTAATGTTAATTCTTTTTAGGAGAATGAGGAGGTGGTTAAAATGCAGTTTATGCTTCGTATGTTCGCATGAAGAATTGTTAACCCAACGCTATTTCTGTTAACATGAAGAGTTACATCTTCGGGTGAACAAATATTTGATTCCGAAACGGCAACTTGATCAATGTCGTTATAAACAATATTTGTATCATCCATAATGAGTGTGAAAGTTTAACAAGGGGTCTTTGTCAGTCACGGGAGAGAGCTTTTTAGATATGTAGGAAGATCTATGGGGATGTCTAAAGAATATGTGTGTTTGTGTATATGTGTGCATGTAGAGTGTATGTAGAGTGGTACTTAATGAATTATTTCTACTAACTATTATGTATACAAAAATATAAATAAAACGAGTGATGCAGTAGAGCTTCTGCAGTTCTGAGGGATCCAGACAAAAACAATCTAGAGTAATTAGCTCAAATGTGGTATTTAGTCACTTTAAGGTGTTTACTTTCTCCAGGTCAGCCTCGTTCAGTACTCGGATTAATGGGCCGTTTTCTCTCTTACGCAAGAATATTTTCCCGTGAGACACCCAACAAAACTTAAAATCGCTTTCTTTTGCTGCCTCTCTAGCTAGGTAGAATAATTTCTTCATCTTAGCGGAGAGGTTCTCCGAGATAAAAATAGGTCTCGCAGGTCCGCTATAACGCAGGTGCTGAGTGGACAGCTTTGATGAGCCTTTGTTGAATAGGCGGAACATAGTGATTATTTTTTCCTTTTGCAAAACGCTGGTGAGGTCCACAATTATAGTGCTGTTTGCCGGATCCTTAGTTTTGATTCTAAAAATGTCTTTGACATCGTGCTGTTGGACGGGCACATTTAGCACCTTCGTGGTATTTATGAAAGTATCCAGTAGAGTCGACTTCAAATATTTGCATGATCTGCAAATATTTGCTCAGTGTCTGGGTGTTATGCTACCATTGTATTCGTTGTTCCTGATACCCGCGACACAGAGAATCCTTGTGTGAGATTTGAAAACTGTCATTACATGCGTAGACGTAGTAACTATTGCTTTATCTTCGCATGCATACGTTATCTTTCTCGCTCTGACGAACGCCTTCCTGAGCGACAGAAAAGTTCATGATAACTCGAAAGTTGACTGAGATGAGACTATATTATTATTATTTGTATACTACTTGGCAAGCAAACAAGCATACGGCCCATCTGATGGAAAGTAGTTACCGTAGTCTATGAACGCTTGCAACACCAGAGGTATAAAGATGAAAATTCAAGAAGTTCTACTGCTTTGGATAATTGGGCCCCAGGACTTTCTGTGTGACTATTGGGTGTTATGTTATGTGATAGCGGTAAGCATAAAGATTTTTTTAAATATATTGCTGCTTCACGTAATATGTTCATACTAGGTACTCATTGCATGTTATAAATTCTTGAAGTTTCGCTTCTGGCCATCCATTAAAAGCTTAACGTTCGCGCCCTGATTTAATTCGCATGCGACCTCACATACAACATATTTGCACAAGTTAAGTGCTACACCACAAATATCCCGGAATTCCCACAGGATTTAAAATAATGCCTTGGTAAATGTTTGAGGCTCGACCCTTATAAAGAGGTTCTTTCAAGGGAAAAAATTTAAAGCTTAATATTTTTATCCCAGTTCCTGTACAAACCGAGTTTTATTACGGGAATTATATGAAATTATGATAAATATTGTAACCTTTTGTGTTATATTACGTTTTTATGACGAGGGGTACTGGAGAATAATGAGTCATGAAAGGTTATACCAGAGGTGATCTCGGTGTTAATGAGTGAAGATAACAGTGCAATATTACGTTGCTGGAAATATAGAGAATCTAATGAAGACCTAAATTATACCAACAACAGTAAGTGCAATAGTACTATAGTCAGTGCGTATTGCACTGTGATGAATAGAATAGAATAGAAAATACTTTATTGTACCAAATACTTTGTTGTTTGTATTTAAGACTAGTTGTGCCCCGCGGTTTCACCCGCGTGAAAAATGATGAAAATTTATGATGATGATGATGATGAAAAGTAGCCTATGTGTTAATCCAGGGCGTAAAGTATCTCCATTCCAAATCCATTCAGTAGTTTTTACGTGAAAGAGTAACAAACATTCATCCATACTCACAAACTTTCGCGTTTATAATATTAGTAGGATAATAATAAATAAACAACATATAACATGATAAATAAAAGTACAATAGGCGGTCTTAACGCTTAGAACTTAATGATTTTTGTGATAACTTTCTGAGATGACTTACAATTTGCCTTATACACAAGCTCTTAGTCGCGGGCTATGGAGAGAGCTATGCTAGGAGTTTCACTACATGATATAATCCGCAATGAGTAAATTGGTAGAAGAACCAAGATCACAGACTTAGAATTAGCAAGTTGAAATGGCAATGGGCAGGTCATATAGCTCGCAGAACTGACAACCGCTGTGGAATAAAGGTTCTCGAGTGGCGACAATAAACCGGGCGACGCAGCGTTAGGAAGGCCTCCCTCTTAATCGACCATGGATATTATAAAGGTCACAGGAAATCGTTGGATGGGGGCGGCTCAGGACCGTTCGTCGTGGCATTTTATGAAGTTGGCTATGTAGTGGACTTCAACTGGTAATTGATGATGATGTTGAATAGCAATCTAAACAACCTATTTTAATTATACAATGCTTTTAAAGTGTGTATAAGATTTCAAAAATATACTAATAAACTCTCAGTTGAACCCGTAAAACGTTCATAAGATTATAATGCATAGAAAGGTTACAGGAACTCATTACTGTAAGGAAGTTCTTCGCTTTGAATTGAAAATGTCAATGCGTGTATAGAAAGAGAGCTTATTAATGTTCAAATAAATATAAGTACGTTTTATTTGAACATTAATGAGCTCTCATATATACACGCATTGACATTTTCAAGGCATTTAATATTGAAGCCTACAAAAAAGATATAACAAAGAATTTGTAGTCCAACAATGCTTTATTAGATATTTTTTGTAGAGTATACGAGTACATAGACATACATAGTTGTATTTTGTGTAGTATACGAGTACATAGTCCTGATCCCACACTAGGATTCCCTGTGTCGTGGTTATCAAAGAACTACTAGTACCATGGTACCAGAACCTATATATTGCCGAATATTTGCCGATCATGCAAACATTTGTCCCGCAGTGGGAAGAGACGGCAGAAATACGGTGGTAGTAGTTCCCCGGACGAACTCTTTCTCAAGAAGTTCTACTACTAACAAAAAAAGCATCTTGGAAGACGGTCACTAACTGGACATAGGCCTTACCGGTTCTACACTGTACATCGTCTTCTTACCCAGAATCCCAATTAGTGACTACCTAATTAGTCCTCCTAATTACTGATAAATACTTCTGTGAGTCCTGATTATAGGCACCTGAGACTTTTCATCTTTGTCTCAGGGTGACGGGCGTATATACTGTTGTAGGGCGCGTCTTAAAGGCGAACGTGGTATTGCACTTGTTAATGGCTGGGGTAACCGCTTAAAATCAGGTGGGCCGAAAGCCAGTACCACCATTTACATAAATTAAAATAAAAAATAGTCCCCACGTCGGCTTAAAGGGCACTTTACTTCAATCCAGGTCAGTCTTCAGCGCTTCTGCGATGTTTGTTTACTTGTTTAGGCCGACCACGTTACCTTTTCAGGTACCAGGCCTGCCTGGGTTTGTGATCTGGATTTATGCGCAGTATAGCCAATCCAACTCCATTTGCGACCCATTAACGACCTAAGTGGTGTGGTCAATGGGTCGCAAATGTAGTTGGACCCATGACCACCCATGGCAAGCAGCCGACTGAGATGCATGAGGTGCGGGTTCAATTCCCGCTGCGAGACAAATGATTGCATGATCTACAAATATTTGTTCCGGATGTAGGCGTTGTAGTACTATGTTACTCGTAGTTCCTTGATACACACGATACAGGGAATCCTATTGTGGGATTAGGACTACTGTATGTGACTGTTGGGTGTTATTTATTTATTTTATATGCATTACCGTGGTGTGTCTGGGTGCCATGGTGTGTCTGGCCTAATAATAGACCCCTCCAATTCCTCACATCCATGTCGTAAAACCCAACTTAGGGATTACACCAGGGAATGGGCAGCCAGCATCCAACTGAGTATTCAACATCAATCTGCCTGCCAAGCGTGGTTATGGCAAAAGCCCATTGCATTCTATGCGGGAGGCCTATTCCAACAGGGCGTCTAGCGACTGACGATGATAACTTGCGCTGACGTCCGGTAAGTACAAAGGATCCTCGTGCGTGACACAGGCTCCACAGCTACATGTAGAAAATATTGCCAGAAGATCTTCAAAATGTATGTCGTACATAATATAAAAAAACTTAAAATATAATAAAAACACACGCAAATACGTGATATCAACCTACAACAATGACAATTGTACACGGGTACAAATTGTGATTGTCTTTAGTCACGAAAACGTGCCCAATTTTGTATAATGGTTTGCCCAATAAAATAAACGATCGTTATCTGCTTTATTATTGTCTCTTTTTACTAATTAATTAAGTATTTATTAAGTTCATCATTTGGATCAGAAAAGTATAGACCACACACAATAATAACGAATGAAACATCAGGCATAGGGTAGGCTCGCTCTATCTCTGCCTTTTACTTCAAAAAGTGTAGCACAAAGGTCTTTGGCAACACGAACGATCTACCTCTACAATGGCCTGCTGCACGATCAAACAATACGAGTCCTCTGATTCGAAACCACTCAATTCAGCTGATCTATCGACTACTGTTAAGAAACTGTACTTACCTGGTATATTTACCCGTGACAAAAAATATTGTTTCATGCGTTCAGAGTAAATGGTTGTTTGTTCATTAAATAGAAAGATAAATCGCTTTGTCGGTGGAAATCAGACAGGCATCTTCACTGCACACATTTTAAACTAAAACTTAAAAATCATTATCTGTCTGACCTACACACATTTTGGTCATCATCAGTAGCCTTTAGACGTACACTGCTGGGCGAGACCCCCCCCCCCCCATAGCATGCAATGGGGGGGGGTTCTTCTTCTTCAACAGCGTTTACACGTCCAAAGCTGAACGAAGCCTCCGCATAGAATGCAATGAGGAGATTTGCCATAATCACTATACGCTTGGCGGGCGGACTCGTGATCTCAGTATTGGTGTTGAGTACTCAGGTTGATGCTACTTACCCATCCCCTGGTGAAATCCCTTATTTGGCTTATGATGACATCCACAAGAGGAGACGGAAGAGTCTATTCTTATGAAAATCTATTATTAAAAATTTTGGAGAAAATAGGCTGTGACAGACAGACATATTCCTGAGTGATCCTATAATGGTTCCGTTGGTACCTTTTGAGGTACTGAATCCTAAAAATATTATGTTAACAAATTCAGTGATAGCAGAATGTATAATCAAAGTTAGGAGAAGTCAGAAGTCTCGACAAAAACTTGGCTCCACAAAGACACGTTAATTAGGTAATCAATCAGAGACCCCATAATCAGTGCAAACAATCAATCTCAAGACCCAAGACGTCTTCACGCCCTTCATTCAACCTTCTAATTGAAGTAGGTAAAACTTCCGCATTGAAACCCATCGGCGTGAACCGTTTGAAGAATATATCACTCACCTTGTTTGAGCTGAATTGGTGTTGGTTGGTGCAAATACGAAGCGTAATTTCGTTGGTAAGGCATTCCTAGCCTTTCAAAGAAAAAGCAATTCAATTTTAACACGTTTTTACAAGCTTTTATTTATCTGTTAGTATGCATCTTTGTTATTTTGGAACAAATCTTGAACTGAATTTTGAACCAGTTCCACCTGACTATAGAGCTGAAATTTTTCATACCTGTCAAGTTCAGATGGCAATACAATATTATGGTGACGGCGAGCTGATCTGATAATGGAGACGGAAGGTGAACTCCTCGCTGATGAATAGTAGCCTGGCAGTGTTTGGGCTCATTTTGATCAGCTCACGGTTCCGATCACTAGTTTAATAAAAACATGTATTGAAAAATGTATGTATCCCAACAGTCACATACGTAGTCATAATCCCATACTAGGATTCCCTGTGTCGTGGGTATCAGGAACTACGAGTACCATGGTACCATAACACCCAGACCCGACAACAGACAGACAGATTACAATATTGAATAGACGAACAAATATATATAGTAAAAATTCCGCCCCTCTCGATCGAAAAATCAGAAAGTATTCGACGTGTTTTTCCTCTCTACGAAGAATCCTCAGGAAAAAGTTGACTCACTGCGCTTTATGTGCAATAAAGTATTTTCTATCTATTTATATTAAGTATGAACACCATTTTGGTGACTCAACGTCTACTTTAGTGTTGGTTCATACACAGACTTTGACCCGAAAACTCCAAAAAAGACAAAATAGAATTGAAAACTCTTTGGAAACAGGAAAACAAAATGTTGTTTGTGCGAGTATTATTAAAGCTTCGTAAATACTTAGTTACTTTCGTGCGAAGTTGAAAAGTTTCAATGTCGAAAGCTCCAAAGCCTCTCACTCCGAGCTTTGAGTGTCTCACAATGAAAATTATATCGTTGTTTGTCACTTCTTGAGTTCTTACCTTATAAATAAATCACATTGAATACACTTGTTATTAAAGGAAATAAACTCTAACTTGAGAGTTAACAGATTGATAAATAATATGTACAAAGACATACGGCTTTCTATATATACATACACTCACATAAACACGCCTTTTCCCTCGAAAGAGTAGGCAGAGCCTCATGGGGCCTCTTTTCACCGTGGGTTGCACAATTTTGAGTAGTTGAACTTCTAGTGAAAGAGTACGTCCGGGAAAGTACTACCACCGTATCTATTTCTGCCGCCAAGCAGTAGTCCTTGTATTGTTGTGTTTCGGTTTGAAGGGTACGGGTGATGAAATAATAGCCAAATAACTTTTCATTTAAAAAACCGACTTCCGCCATTGTATTCGACTAAATATTTGGATGAAAAAAAAATATGAAAGAACCATAGTGGTGAAAAGATTATGATACTTTTTGAATGCAAATGCTTAGTTTGTTGCTGAAAATATCAAAATCGCCATATGTATGCCTACAATATTTGAGGAGTTCCCTCAATTCCTCATGGATTCCATCATCAGAACTGGATTCTGAAACCAATCTGGGACCAATCTGGAAGTATACCTATCTAAACAAATAAAAAAAGAATTTTCCAATTCGGTTCATAAACGCAGGAGATATGAGGTAACAAACATAATCATCATCATTCGCATCATCGTTCGCGTACAAAAGGGTATAAGCGTCTTACCGATAACATGCTGTTAAGCGATATTAGTTGAGAATTAAGTGTATCTACAACAGTAACCCTTGTATTATGGCAGCGATATTAATGAAGTGTATCTACAACAGTAACCCTGTATGATGGCCGGGCTGGGTTTTCGAAACGTCATAAATCATAAATCGTATTAATGCCCTCATTGTTTTTTTTTTAATATATGAATGTACTGGCAATTTGGCTCACCTAATGTTAATCGGCAACTCCAGCCCATTACAAATGCAATACTTACCTCTTAGTTCACGTCCACCTAAGTAGAATGCTACTTGGTATTAAACTGTGCCCGTTATCCTGAGACATAATGATGAAAAGTCTCATGTGCCTGTAATTTCAGCGACACCCCTTCCAACCGTAACACAGCAATGCGAGCACCGCTGTTTGGCTGCTAATAGGTATGTTAAAATTAATTTTAGTACAAACGGGAAATTTTCACGTACCGATATGTTGGTCGAAACCTGTTGGTGCTTCCACCAACATATCGGTACGTGAAAATTTCCCGTTTTTACAAAATTAATGATATTATTCACGAAAGTTACTTTATGTTAAAATTGTTACATAACAAAAATATTATTAATATTTTAAATGTTGTAGTTGGTTTTAAAAAGCATAAATTTTGATTGTAAAAATATAAGTCCTAACTACCACTTGCACTAAAGCTAAACCTCTAATAATTCGAGGTTAACCTGCTTTAGTAGTTTAACCTCGAATTAATTAAATGACAACGATAAATTGTAAAATTTCGGTTAGAGCTTGACTTATTTCAGATTTAACGTCTTTAAATTTAGTACTTTATCCTTGCATTAAATTATTAAGATTAACAACGTCAAATCTAGACAATTCAAGGTTGACTCCTTTTAAGTAAGGTTATGAAAAAGGCAAAGCATAAAACTCTGTCTGAGCTGAGAGACATGCTAATTTACGTTCTTTGATAGAGTTATTGCTCTACGAACCATAAACTTATGCACAGCGTATTGCTTTGACATCATAGTCGGGCTGGTTCCAACTAAGATTAGCAGAAAATTGATTAACTGGGCATTTATTTTGTACTACGCCATTGTTGGGGTCTAAGGTTGCTGCAATTGCCCTAAGTAATTTTAATCTTTCGATGGTGTGTCCGGCCTGAGAATATACCTCTCCATATCCCGTGGATGTCGTAAAAGCCGACTAAGGGACTACACCAGGGGATGGGCAGCTGCATCCATCTGAGTACTCAACACAAATACTGTGATCCCCAATCCGCCTGCCATGCGTGGTGATTATGGCAATTCTGCTCCCTATTGTCATCTCCATGAGGGAATTCTGCCCTCCGTAGGGAGGCCTCGTCTAGCAGTTGATGTCTGCTGAAGGCTGCTGATGATGATTATGAATTTTAACAAATTGACTTATGTAGTTTTTGTATTAATAGGTAAAAATAGTAGATTGTATCACAAGGGAGCAAAATAATATTTTTACGGCGAGGGCGCTTTTTCTAAAGTAGAATCCCGAGCATAGCGAGGGATTCTACGATTCAAAGTACGTCGCCTGAGCCAAAAATACATTTTGCGCCCGAGTGTTACACTCTACTTTTCATCACCCACTGTTGGGGTCTGTCCTGTGCGAGGTGTTAGGGTTTTGAAATAAAATAGTTTCGAAGATTCTAAGTACTTGTATTAATTAATTCTAAAGTTAAAGGACACGTTACAAGTTTGACGGGCCCAGGGAGACCGCCCGCCCGCCGCGTGCCTCGTGCATGCAACCTACTTAAAGTATTGTAGGATCAGCAAAAGTAAATGTTATAGTGTTGTAAGGTGGTCCCAACATACATCCCCTTCTTAAAAAAAAATTTAAACTAAAAATTTTACAATACAAAGTTCTTAAATGATGCAAAAAGGCACAAAGGAATGTGCACACCCTGCAAGATCGCGGCCTACGTGACCCGTCGCTGGGCGCGTGACGCAACGCGATCTTGCATTACATATGTACCTACTTACGCTGTTAATTGACACAGTTTATTTATACCTATTTGATTTCACAATATTAAATTATTTAACCGAGTATATCTATAGAGTCTATTTCTTAAAATGTCAAAATTAGTTACAATTAAAAAAAAATACTTTATAATTTCGTCACTGTTTTCACTTTACATATGGTTTTTACAACAAGTCTCTACGTGCTGCGTGGATTTTGTGTCAGCTTTACCTGCTGTCTCCACCGAATCCAATGCCGCTATTTCCTTTCTCGCCCATCTCTTTGTAAAATTTACGCAGCGTTTCCCGCACACACAAAGAAAAACAATTGTGATAACTACTGCTATCACTATGCTCATTATTCCATAACTCTCTACTTTTCTCTCTAAATCTCCTACTTGTTTCACATTATTTGCACCTTCTTGAGTGATGATCACTTTCTCCTCCTTTGATTGGTTGTAACCCATATTTATTAAATTAAAAATTGCCATACACAATCGCAAAAAAACTATAAGAACAAAATGTCTGTTCGCTAGACGTAATGAAACAATAATGAAAAATCAAGAAAAAAATATTTTTGTAAACTCTGTTGCTCTAAATAAAATTACCAACTAGCTAGATCTACATACAAAAGTGCTAAGTTAGCTTCATCTAAATACATAAGTGCTTACAGTCTAGTTTACCTAAAGAAATCTCACGGGTGGTCTTACCTGTCGACCGGAACGTGTGGTGCGAATTACAGTCGACGGCGACTGACCTTGCACCTCGCGTTCTGCATTTACATTATTACTCGGGTCCCTTGAATTTACCATGTTATTATCTATGTCTTTAGTTTCGTTTATAAAAAATGCTGGTTTTAACCTATCCTATATTTATCCTATATTTTTAGGAACTACATGAAGTGGACTAGCCCACTCACCTTGACCTGGCCTGCATATACCCATTTCTTGCATATGCCCAAACTCCTCTTTGACCTTCTTATATCGGTCCGGCGGTAATGGCCTTGGCCGCGCAAAAACCGGTGGACCTGTCGTGATGATACGATGACATATATCATGTGGAGCTGTCTCCTTGAAGGTCATGGGTTTAGTTATATCCGGAAATTCCTCCAAGATTTCCCTATAAGGATGATCGCTTTGAATGCTCTTAATTGAAGGCTCGTTACACTCTATGATGATCCCATCCGTACGCAAGTTAGTTACACCGTCTATCAATTTCTTATTAAACACGTCTACAATTAATTTAAAGTACTCTAAAAAATCTGCACCTAAAATCGCTTGCTTAACATCACTCACTATAAAAACCCACTTAAATGATCGCCTCAGTCCTAAATTTAGTTCCAATGTTCTTACACCATAAGTCTTTATTTCCGTGTTGTTTGCCGCAAAAAGTCTGTAGCCACTTAATTCACTTTTATTGTCTTTGAAGTTGCTCGCGGGCAAAACGGACACATTTGCACCGGTGTCCACCAAAAATTGTATGTTTAACTTACGGTCTGTAACGCACAATCGATGGTTGCCTGTTGCTATGCGGTCTCCCACCGGACATGACTGCACAGACGCTAGTTTCCCGACGACGTTGAAGTCCCGGATCCCGCCCGGGCCCCTGCCGTGGGTGACCTGCCCGCGCCGTTGAACCTCGGCTGTTTCCAACTGCAAGGCTGCTCACACGCCTGCGCCCTGGCTCGCCATCGGTAGTGGAATCTGCACAGCCAGTTGGCACTACCTGGCCCTCTGCTGCGCCCCCTGTCCTGCGACCTCGAGCTTCTCCATCCCTCGTCTCTGTTCCTGGAGCGCCCCCTGATCTCGCTGATCTCGTTTCTCAGCCCTTGCAGCTCTATCGTCATCCGTGAAAGCTGTCCTGCAAGATCGGGTACTGATGCGCCCCCCACAACGGACACCTCCCCGGTGTTCATATTTTCCATTATCTTGTCCGCCATCAACGCCAGATCGTCCAGTTTTGCGTCTGGCGACACCGTCAACACCGTCCTGACCGCCGTGGGTAATCGGGACATCCACAATCGTCTTAATGCCTCGCCCGAAACTTGCGTATTTGCCGCCAAATTAGACATTTTCCTAAGAAGCTGTGTGGGCCTCTGGGCTCCTAGATCCATTTCACTGACCAACTTGTGAAACTGTTTCTCTGCGCTCTCTTCATAAACTGTCAGAAGCCGCTCCTTCAAACAATTAAATTTATTACCTTCCGGTGGGTTTAGAATCAAATCCCCCACCTGCTGCAACGCGTCCCTGCCCAGTTTAGCTATCACCAAATTATACTTGGTGGAGTCCCCCTGCTTTTGTGGATCCATCACCGCGTCGAACTGCGCGAACCACAAACGCGGCATCTCCATCCAAAAATCTGGTACTTTGGAGGAGATACTAATCGCAGCCAGGTCCGCTACCGGCTGCATGTTTGTATCCGGCTGGCCCGCCTGAAGGGCACGCGCCGCACAAGCGGGCACCTCACTCGCGGCGTTCAGCATTGTCCGTCACAGAAACTGATTTTAAAATTACTAAAAAAAAATATTGTCTTTCCACAATTCACCTCGCACTTTTCACAAATAATCACGTCGGGGTCACCAATGTTGGGGTCTGTCCTGTGCGAGGTGTTAGGGTTTTGAAATAAAATAGTTTCGAAGATTCTAAGTACTTGTATTAATTGAACGAGCGAAGCGAGTTCTCTGAGTCAAGTTGGAAGAATCGGCGTTTGTATGTATGTGTGTATGTATGTATGTATGTTTGTCCGATGAAAACTTCCAAACCGCTAATCCGATCTTCATGAAATTTGGTATGGGGGTAGATAATATTGGTACAATTTGTAGGTAAGGTTATGAGCTATATCGATCAGGGGGTTGCTGAGATATTGGGGTCCAAGAGGGGGTAAAAAAAAAAAAAGTGAGACAGTCAGATCAAGTGGGGTGTCTAATGAAAGCGCTTTGGTTGGACATTTCAAAACTGTTTTTAATAATTATTTAGCCTTAGTAGTTTTCGAGATATTAGGGAAAATAAAAAACGTAAAAACCCAAAATTCTAGGGTACTTCCAGCAATCCCACAATGCTGAAATTTGGTATGCTTGTGGCTTTTGTGTCACAACTACAGGGAAAAGTCTGAAATTGAAGAATTTAGAAACATGTACTCCATAAAATAGAAACCAATATAACATCCATTGCTGACCTCCCATTTCTAATAATTTGAATGACGTTGGAGTTCTAAGGTTTTCATCAAAAGGACGTTATCAATTAATTCGTCAGGTACTTGATATAGGTACTAACAGGTATGTAGTATAACTAAGCCCCGTTGCTTAGCCCTATTCAAAGGTTATTTCGATGATGTGTAGGAAATTAGAGTAGTTACTGGTAGATCCTGTACTGTACTGGTAGACCTCGAGGGATTTTTTTTCAAAAATAATAGTAGAAATAAGTTTTCATTTAAAAAACCGACTTCCGCCATTTTATTCGACAAAGTGGTGAAAGGATTATTATACTTTTTGAATGCAAATGCTTAGTTTGTTGCTGAAAATATCAAAATCGCCATATGTATGCCTACAATATTTGAGGAGTTCCCTCAATTCCTCATGGATTCCATCATCAGAACTGGATTTTGAAAAAATGGGACCAATCTGGAAGTATATCTATTCAAATAAAAAAAGAATTTTCCAAATCGGTTCATAAACGCCGGAGATATGAGGTAACAAACATTAAAAAAAAATACAACCGAATTGAGAACCTCCTCCTTTTTGTAAAGTCGGTTAAAAATGACGAAATCGCGGGCCGTAGTTCGCGCGTTTCTAATTTGTTTTTTTTTATTCAGCCGGTGGCATGGCGCGACTATGGGCCGTCGTACCAGCCAGTATTTATTTAAACAATATTTGCGTTCGCCTTCTTTGGCGCTGAACACTATGATGATCCAAATTTAAAAAGGGCGCGGCAAAGATAATTGATATTTGTGTTTGACTCTTTTCAAGATGTTCCAAATTCAAAAAGTGCGCGGAAAAGATAATTGCGGCGCACTTATTTGAGTTCGATATGTTCCAAATTTAAAAAGTGCGCGGCAAAGATAATTGCGGCGCACTTATAGAAGCTTCATACAGAAAACACCACCTTTGGGTTCACTTAAAGGCGAACCAAGTCGTCCTTTTCGAATAGATGGGATGAACACTTAATTTATATAATCTTGGACATACGTTAACGAGTAATGCCAGTAATGCTTGCATTGCTGTGTTCTGGTTAGAAGGATATGGGTGCCTGTGAAGTTGCAGGCATTTATCATCTTTTCATCATCAAGGAGACTTCATCTTTATGTCTCAGGATGACGGGTGCAGTGGAGTGCCAAGTAGGGCACGTTCTTGGTGGCTGTGACCTAAGGTGAATTGCATTTGTAATGGGCTAGAGTTACCACTTAATCAGGTGGGCCATGACAGATCCGTTATTAACTCTTATATAAAAAAAATATGTTCCAAAATAACACCCAACAGTCACATACATAGTCCTGATCCCATACTAGGGTTACCTGTGTCGTGGGTATCAGGAACTACGAGTACCATGGTACTAGAACACCCAGACCCAGAAAAAACACCCACAGCAAAAGCTCCGAATCCTACATACCTTTAGTTATAAATTGTAATTAAAAAATATAATAGAGTCTGTTCAGCAAGAGAACCGTCGTGGGATTGTACATTATTTCTATATGTATAATAAAAAATATCTATCTATGTAATGTATCAGTTATCTAGTACCCAAACACAAGCTCTGCTTAGCTTGGGGCTAGATAATGTTGTGTAAAATGTCCAGCATTTATTTATTTATTATTTATTATTGGAGGGCGCTGCTGTGCTGAATTACCTTTTTTGTTTAGCGGGCAATACAATAGCGCGTCTGAACCATTTTGATCCTATTACAACTGCAGTTATTGAGTACTATAACAGTTTGAATAGGATCAAAACGGAATTAAAAACTAAAGACTTCTTTAGTTTTTAATTCAAAATGCCGATAGAAGGAAACCAGCTCCTAATTATGGTTTTAATATGTAGTTCACAATGTTAGTTCAGAATTTTGCCACGACGGTTCTCTCGCTGAACAGACCCTATCAGCAAAAATCTCTGCATTTTACTATATAAATAACTTAGAACTCAAAGCATAAAACACGGTTCGAAAGACACGCTAATTCACATTCTGTGATAGAGTTATTGCGCATAGAACCAATAAATTACGCTCAAATAGTATTTGTATGCGAAGCACTCGTACTTCGTACAGTCGGCACTATCAGTATACATTAATATTTAAAACATAGCTCGCAGAACCGAAAACCACTGCATGAAAAATAAAGGTTCGCTCACTGTCTACTCAATGGATTGACTACATTTTAAAGTTTGCAGAAATTCGGTAGATGGAGGCAGCTCCTCAAGAAAATTTATCATATATAAAAAAACAAATAAATTAATAGTTTTAGTTATGACGGTTATTTTTTATGAAATTAAGTATTTTTGTCATTGACTGTACCTACAAGTATTTCTTCTGCGGCTCTGAAAAAAACCTTCTTCATTAAGGATACAACTTCGTTTACGATTTTAGCTATGATTTAAAAATTGTAATTTACGACATTGGGTTGTAAAGTCAAACTCATAGCTTCTCTAAACAAAGCTTACGCGAAAAACTGGCATAGAGGAACCAAGGTACCATTTTGATAAATTTTATGTAACATAAAATTATCATTATGTTAGTTAGATTCCGCACGACAAGAAGCTAGAACATATTAAAATAGTTTCAGTTTTAGACTAGACGCTACCTGCTTTATTAAATTTTCATGAAGATCACTGTAATTTATAGCCCAGTAGGTATCATTTCGCTTCCCACAATGTCAAGAGCATACCATTTGTAGGTCAAGTAGTGAGTGGAGGGTAACCCCTGCGCGTTGTTCCGCTTCTCTTTGACCACTGACAATAGGTGCAAAATGACTTTGATAATTCAGAGCCTACTTTGATTGATACTTTTTTGATATTTTTGCTGTAAATCTGAAAACCGATAATTTTTTGTAATGGTAACTTTGATTTCTAAATTAAAGAGTTAGATAAAAACCAACTTTTTTTCTTTACTTAAATTAATAATGCGGGCCTATTTAAACGTACTTATGAAAAACAACAGTTTGTTTTCAATTTAAATGCACATAGTAATTATAATAAATATTTTATTTGTTTTATTTTTGTTTTTAAAAACTACGTCGTTATCAGAACTGCGTATTAACAAACGCGTTTATTATTCTGATAATGATGATTACGTCTGCGTCATCGGCCGATAAACAAACATACATCAGATATCTAATTGTTATCAATTTTGTATATACATGTATTAGATGTGCTATTATTTCTGTAAATTTTGGTTTTGTTACTTGTCACTATAATTACGTTTTTGTTGTTTAAATAATACATACTAGAGATACGATACGTTAACTAGCTATTATTACCGCCATTATTATGAACATCGTCAACATCAGCCGGTGGACGTCCACTGCTGGATATAGGCCTCCATCAAAGCCTTCTCCTTGCTCAGCAGTGCAGTATGGCATTCTATGGAAAATTCCATGATGAATTGTCTCCACGATCAACAATTGTCACAAGTAATAATATTTCTTACTTTTATTTTATATACAACTTAGCTATTATTTTTGCTGAGAGAACAATTAAATACAAAGATTTGAATCCATTATGGGATAAAGATGTCTAAGCAAATATAAATTCAATTACTATGATGTTTTTATTTACCGAAATTGCTTTTCTTTTGAGCTTTGAGTGCCGTTTGCTATTAGGTTTATTTTTTTAATTTAATGGCTAACATGATATCAGATTGATGACGTCTAGACTGTACAATTATTTGTTTATTGTTAAAAATATTTATTTACTGCGTAACTGGCATACCAGTACCAATTTATTTATTATTGTGTATTTATTTAAATTATTTGATGTAGGTACTTATAGGTACTTAAAGACGTAATACGTACATTATAGATATTTTGTACTATTACGTCTTTAATCTTTAAATAGGGTGAACAAATTCATCACCGTCCCACTATTTCATAAAATTCTATTCATTGTAAGGATATATTGAAGAAGTCGCTATAAGTGACATGACTCAGAGATACTGTGCATTTCGTTTTGTGTTTTGTTATTTTAGTTACGTAAGCGGGTCCACAAAGTGTTGTGGCTTAAATCCTTCAGCACTATATCAAAAACAGAGTTTGGAAAAAAGCAACCAGGTGCATCAACCCCGAAAGCAGGTCAGGGTTGGCCTGTGGTTATTTTAATAATTTTCTTATGTATTTGTGTTTTAACTTGTTTTATGTAGGTACATACTATAATGAGTAAATCAATCTATTTAGATATATCTACAACTCTACACTCTATTCACATTTTCGTTTTTATTCCTAAAAGTATAGCGTCTAACCTGCGCGGCAATGCCTTAACCAATTCAGCTGGATTCAAATTTTCTGGTCACATTTAGGCTAAAGCAATGGGTTTGACACCTTGATACCTTTTTGCTGATAGATACCTATATACATGGATCAATGATTAAAGGTATTTAGGTATGCCTAGTTTTAAGACTTCTATCTCTGGAGTAGAGCTATTTTTGATAAATCTAACCTCGATCGACGGTCACATTAAACTAAACTAGATAGTACGGACCTGACCTAGAAAGTACTCGCTTCATTTTCGACGGCATCATATTTTTCCGTCTACGACGAGTACTTTGAATAAATCATATAAAACATGCAAGTGTATCTACGTAGCTTTATGCCCTAGAGACCGTCATAAAATAAGATTTGTATAAAATATCCAATACCTATGAAAACAAATTGAAATACATCATACCTGTGCTGAGAAAAAATAAATACATTTCCTGCTCAGAAGCTTCTTACGAGAGATAAAACAAGATAACATCAAACGGAAAAGAAATAAACATGTAAGTATGTACAACTATCCACTCTGTTGTGGTACAAAACACGCAAACATAAATGTCTTACAGCGAAAATCGAACCCGTACCTCTCGCATCACAGCCGGCTAACAGCCCGCCGTGCCACGGAGGGTTCTGGACTCGACATTTAATTTTATCGAGACTAGAGCCTCAACCCGTTTCAGTAATAGCAACTTTGTAACTTACCGCTGCAACTA
Source organism: Epirrita christyi (assembly GCA_951392215.1). Classification (NCBI taxonomy): domain Eukaryota; kingdom Metazoa; phylum Arthropoda; class Insecta; order Lepidoptera; family Geometridae; genus Epirrita; species Epirrita christyi. The sequence continues at coordinate 12,819,252 of OX595843.1, read as the reverse complement.
AAACACATAATTAGCAGCTGTAATCGTTTCGTTAGACTAGCTGAACTAATCCGTTTTGCTTGAAACATTTCAGAAACTGGCTTAAGGTTCCCACGTACACATCATCGAATTTTCCCGCTGAATTATGTTTCAAACTCTTTCCATTTTTTTCTGATTCATTCATTAAAAAATCTAGAATACAAACAATAAAATTGTTTAATGACCCGAAGAAAGATATAAAGATAAAAAATAATGTATATAATAAAGGTAATAAATATAATGATAATAATATGTAAAAAATTTAATAAAAAAAAACATTTATTTCGAGCAAACTAAAAACCCATATTTACACACATTAAAAACAACTAAAAACTAATTGAATTGCTGGGCAGGTTTCTTTCACAGCAATAATAATAATAATAATAATAATTATGCTGGACATTTCACACAATGCCTTATACGGGCAGTCCACCCTAGCGGCAATCATTTCCAGCACGGTATTGGAGCTAGCCCGCAACCTGCGCACCAGGAAATTGAAATTGATGGAAAATGATTATAATTATTTTATAAAGATCTGTATTATGTGTATCCCTAGGCCGAGACAAATTCGGCTCAATTCTTGTGGATATCATAAAACTAAGGAATTATTCCAGAGGATGGCAGCAGCATCCATCTGAGTGCTTAACACCAAACTGCGATCACCAAACCGTCTGAGCGTGGCGATTATAGCAAATACAAATTGCACGCTATGGGTTGCATGCTATGGGGTAGGCCTCCTCCACCTCCAACAGTGAATGTCAACCAGTTAATGAAGATAGTGGTAGTTTTTAAATTAAAATAAAACAAGAGTCAGATGGAATAAAAAAAAGTAGTTTCTCATTAATTTTAAAACTACAAGACAGAACTTCATAAAACTTTGTAGGTAACTTAATCGAACAAGACTTAAAGGTACACAGTGTTCTAGATTTTTGAAACTTTGAACAAGAAAAATTTTAGCGTAAATCAGCCAAAAAGTTCCATGTGGTGTACATGAGAACCTTAATTCATGACTTCGGAAGCAATAAAACTGGATGTGGCATTTTTGTTGGCTTGGAAATATCATTCACTGAGAATATGGAAACTTTGTATAACATAACATAGCAATTAAACATAACACCCAACAGTCACATACGACACATATACATATTATTATGTATGTTGGAGAAGGATCTCTTTGCGATGAACTCCTTTTTCTTGAAGCGGTTACCAATGATTTAGGTTTATCAATTGGCTGCATACAAAAACACAGCGGGCTATGAAGAGAGCTTTGCTCACTAAGTGATAGAATCCGAAATTTTTCTCATGTAAGTAACATACTTTTCTTTTTTGTCTTTTTGAGAATAAATTTCTTTAAACCGAATCTGAAATTAGGAAATCCATAGAAGAAACAAGTTCACAGCCATAACTCTCAGAATTAACAAGTTGTAGTGGCAATGGGCAGGTCATAAAGCTATCAGAACTGACAGCCGTTCTCGAGGGGTGATCTCAAATCGGACGACGCGGTAGAGGAAGGCTCTCCACTCGAAGGACTAAAGACATTATAAAGGTCACAGGAAGTTGCTAGATGGAGGTGGCAGAAGACCGTTCGTCATGGCATACTAGGGGAGAGGCCTATGTCCAGCAGTGGACTTCTACAGGCTGATGATGATGATGACGAGGTATATCGTATTAAAGGTCTTCCAATTACCAATTATAACACCATCCATTATTTTTTTATACCACGCAAGCGAAGACGCATGCGCAAGTATAACTGCACTAAGATTATGACGAGGAAAAATTTGTTTGTTTGTAGGAGGTAATCTCTGGAATTAAGCACTAAAGTGATTCCTAAAATTCTTTTACTAATAGAAAGCTACACCATTCTTAAATTATGTAAGGTACTAGCTGTGCCTCGTGGTTTCACCCGCATGAATAATGATGTAAATTGATGATGATGATGATAAAAAGTAGCCTATGTGTTAATACAGGGTATAAGGTATCTCAATTTAGGATTTCATTAAAATCCGTACTGCCGTTTGATCGTGAAGAAGTAACAAACATACTTACAAACATTCTCATTTATAATATTATTTGCGATATCACGCGGACGAAATTGCAGAATAAAATTGTCGATATAGTATTTTGTCACCTCCAAAGCGTATAAACATCTCATCATAGTGAAGGAACACAAAATTCTCCGCTCATTAGACCGAGTTAGGCTAATTATGCTGTAAGCGGACGAACCGCACAAAACAGCGGCTTGCCGAGGGTACGAAACAACTAATTTGCGCTCACTGCTCTCTTAGGAAAGCGTATATCCAAGCGTTAGCGTATTACGAGAGCGCTAATCAAATGTATGGAGATAACATAAACGATTGAAAAACACCGCTCACGCTTGGATGGAGTCTTGACGCGGATGGTTTGCGTTTGTGAATATTTTGGAGGCTTCGGCGAAATGTATATAAAGGCTGAATCTGGACTAGTTACTGCTTGTGAATATGTAATTTGGTGCAGTTTTAAGCTGGATTTAAACCAAACGAATGTGAATAGGTAATTTGGTGTAATTTTAAGCTGGTTTTAAACCAAACGAGCAAAGAGAACAAGCAAAAATATACTTCTTCTATTATTGAAAAAGATGTATCTAAGAACCACTATTTAGATACCTATATTCTGATTTTTTATCTTGAGACATTTTTTGTAAACAAAGAATTATCTTGACTCTATTCTATACTCTGATTAAAAATCAGAGTATAGTTATTCTAAAAAAGCTTATTACCTATGTCTAAGTTTGTTCTGTCTAAGCATCTAGCATAGCTAATAGCTTTGATTTGATTTGATTGATTGATTGAACGAATGCCTGTTCTATTTTGTTCTTGTTTTCCGGGTTTAGATCAAGCAACGATTGCCTATTGTAGACAAAATTATTCAAATGGGTGTCTAAGTTCGGTATTTGTTGATATGCAGACGTAGACAATCATTTTGAGCCCTCTAATCGAGCGAACGCAATAAGCACGTTTACACTTATCAAACATTAGAAAGAGGAAGAACGAACACTCGCTTACATACATACATATAAACACACGCCTTTTTCCCTGAAGGGGTAGGCAGAGCCTCAAAGGGCCTCTTTTCACCGTGGGTTACACAATCGCAGGAATAAGTGACAAGTGGTGAGTTCATCACTGACATTGCTTTCCACTACCAACTCGGCTAACGCTTTCTTTCAGTAATAACACACTCCTAAATAAGCCAGCAGCCAGGACAAATCTTAAACCAATGAAAATTGCCTAATAAGTCCTTGTTTAGTGTAAATGCGGCTTTATAGATAGAATTTCTAGTCAACAAAATGTACCCGGTCATGTTCATTATGCCGTTATTAGGCAAAACGCGCAAAACTACCGGCTATTAGCCAAGATACGGATCAAATCGTAGTTAGGTTTGTAATCCGAGCTTATTCACTGAATTTTCATACTGTTTTGGAAAACTGCATGCCAGATATTTTGTTGGTTAAAATTCATTCAATGACATCTTCGTCAGCCAATAGACGTCCGCTACTGGACGAGATCTTCCCATAGAATAAATGGATTTGCTTTAACCACCACGCGTTGCAAGCGGATTGGTGTTAAATACTTAGATGAATTCTGCTGCCTATCCCCTGGCATAATCTCTAAGTCTCCTTTTACAATATCCACGGGAGGAGTTGGAGGAACCCTTTTCTTAGGCCGAGATCAGCACGGCCACGGGATTCAGAATGAAAGCTCAAAATTCATATTCTTCAAAAATACATCAAAGCTTTTCTAAAGCTTTTCTACACATTGCTGAATCAAAAGACCGTGTTTCATTAGAATTCTGCGCCTTAAGAATTAGGTTCCCGTTGCAATAACATTCCCGGTAATATAATTAAACTCAACTCAGTTAATTAAGAAGAGAACATCCTTCAATCAAAAACGTAATCTAATTTATCTTCTGCGGAAACTGTCGTTCAACATTATCCTTGCGAGAGCCCGGAGCGAGGTTTCATAAAAATTGGTTTTAACATAAAACATTCCATGTTGTTGTTGTTTTAATTAACAAAATTGATTATGAACTTAAGTAATTAATTATAAACAGATTGAACTGAAAGTAAATTATCAAAGTGCGTAAAGGTTGAAACATATTATCGGAAGCGTCTCACACTCGCGACTGATAGTCGCGACTTTGCTGAATCTGTCAATAAAATTACACCTACGCATACAAACTATCAGCAATAATTTAAAGACGTAATCCTAAGTGACCTTGCGCGCCCGGACGTCTGAGGCCGTACAGTCTGAGATTTTTTTATTTCAGAAAAAAACAGGGCTTTGTCCCTTTGCGATCACATCGCCCAATCGGAACAAAAACATATTTTAACAACAACAAATAAAAACTAAATCCTTACTTAACATTTAACAACTGGATAGGTATAGTTGTCAGGCTTCATCAGATAAAGGATTAGCTAACATACTATTGCATTAACCGACATCAAAGAAGTTTAAAATACCAAGTTATAACAAATAATTGACACCGACGTGTGGTGTAGTGTATCATGGATTTTCGTATGGAAAATAAGGTTCGCAATGTATCCGCTAGGGGCACCTATATCTGTGTTAATTGCTGTTTGAACACTTAAACTCAAGGCTCTGACGAATATCTAGCTCATGGCATCCAACACAACTGTGCACACTGTATAAGTCGCGTCTGACAGTCACGACTTAAGTCGCGTCTGACAGTCACGACTTTAAGTCGCGTCCAATAATACGTTTCAGGCTTAGCAGAAGCACGTCAGTTGGATCGAAAATTACGTGTGTGTAGATAAACACTAGGTGCAGATCAATATGGGGCTTTATAGACATGTTGTTAGGTTAGCGTCTAAATTCATTGAATCTGAGCATTATTTTGGAGTCTCTCATGCTCAAACAACACAGAGCGTAAACAATTTGAGCATTCGCTTGTAATGAGCATTCTAGCAAATTTAATGTTTTCTAATGAAAGTTTAGATTCAATTTAATTTATTTAAAAACAGCGAATGCTCAAATTTATGATACAAGTGAATGCACAGGTTAATTATGCTCTGCATTGTTTGAGAGAACAAACAAATATTTTGCCATTTTCATAACTTTACTGTTTAGCATATTTGAAAATTGAATTCCTTTCCGAGAAAAATATGTCTCAAGTTGGTGAAGGAAATAGGATTTAAGATATCTCAAAGTCCAGACGGGTTCAGTTATGCAGCACTGAGACGGAAATTGGTGTGGCGTAGCATTTGTAGGATTTCATTGCTACGATGACGTGTGAAGTATGGGGCAAGGTGCAAGATGTTTACTTTAAAGTAGGTATCACATATAATTTAGATACATTTAGCAACCAGTTAAGTGCACCTAAAAACACATATGAGAAAACGCTCAGAAAATCAAAGGAAAGCGCAAGAACGGAAGTATATTATAACAGTTGAATGCTTCGTCGTCGTCGCGTCGTACACGCCAACGGAACGTTTTAAACGTTTCGCGTGTAAATACGCTTTTACAAGTCGAAACACAGACACGTGGGCCGCACAGAGAGCTGATTCTGAGTTTTGACAAGCAAATGACACGGACGGCTGGTGTAGTGTATACTCTGATCTGAATCTGAGATTAAAAATCAGAGTATAGTGTGGATTTTTATATGGCAACACCGATGAGCACCCCTAGCGTACACTCTGTGTACTTACCTCATTTTCCATATAAAAATCCGTGTTACACTACATCATCTAATTCTAATTCTAAGTGGGGGTGTTAAGACCTGCACTGACGTCCCGCTGGATGTGGGGTGTATTGTGCAATTGCCCCCCTGTGCTAACCCTACCCCAGCCAGCCCAGCTCCTTAAAGTAACGGAGCAGGACTTTGGGTTGGTGGCAACACCGTTGAAGTGTGTCCGAAGGCGTCGATGATGGAGAGCAGGATAGAAGTAGCTCCTGCAAACCCGTCTTGGCCCTGGTTTCTTTTGTAGCCGCACAATACAGGATCACGTGCTCCACCGTCTCTTCTTCCTCAAGCAGCCCCGACATAGCCCGCTGTCAGTGGCCCCAATCTTATACAGGTGATGGTTTAGGTCGCAGTGTCCTGTTATGATACCCAATACCATACGCAGGTCCTCACGTTTTATTTTGAGGAGTGTATTCGTCACTTTCTCACTACACCATACGAACGTGTCAATTTGCTTGCTCAGAATCAGCTCTCTGTAGTTACTAATACTAGAACGTCACTAAACGTTAAAAAAAACATACAAACTGCAGCACAATTCAATAAGAATCTACCAAGGAATTTTTATACTAGAATCTACTTAGTGCTGATTTACTTCAAACTAAGAACGCTAGCAACTCGACCGGGGATTTACACTTTGCAGTTTAATGCACAGTCAGCGAATTTAACGCCATTTGTAAAGATGGAGTACCTTCTAGAGAGTTAAATGGTTTCTTAAGTTACAAAGTATTTTCGAAGATACTTATACTATGTAACCTACTCAAAGTATGAGAAAGGCTGACATAAGCTCAAACTATTGGCCAGACCTTTTTTTAGAAAAGGCAAAATAACACACCTTATAAATTTACTGATAAGCTAGAGTTTAGGAGCATGCGTCTTGAAAAACAGTTAAAATGTATTTACTAAGTAAGAACATGCAGTGAAAAGAAAAACTGAAAAATTATTATTTTTCTCAGAAAATTTAAACTAAGTATATGTATTTTAATCGAAGTGTCATTAAACTTTCCCCATCTTGAGGAAATATGATTAGAGAGAGAAAACTTAATTTAATACTCATTTACTGTTATTGCCAATTTAAAAAAGAAATGAACGCTCAAGCGTTCAAATCACCAAAGTCGAAAACATTCCATCAGTAAATTGATAACGGCAGGTGTCCAATTACTGCTTCAAACAGAAATACAAAATTCTCGTACAATCAAAAAACATTGCCTCTGGCTTCAAGACCTTCAAGTGCCTACTTAAATTATAAAAGTCAAATTTACCTAATGAAAACAAACAGTCGCTATCCGAAATAGCATTACAACTCAATTGACCAAATATAGCTTAACACGCAAAATGTCAATAAAATTACTTATCACATTATTACGACTGTGTATCAGCGTGTCAAAAGCACCATTTCATAACTTCTGTGGTAATTATACAATGAGCGACCAAAGTGCTTCCGTGTAACACACCTTAATCGTATATAGTTGAAAAATATACTCAAATGGTAATATTGAGTGTAAAGCTGAATTTGGTTTCTTGAGTTGTAAATCTACTTCTTAGGACGATTGTATCTAATGAAAACAATGGCACAATGTTCTCAAAGTGCTCAGTATTCACGTTTCATTAGAATAAAATACGAAAGCAGGAAAAGTGTTTTTTTGTAGCTTTTGTGTGTTCTGTCAACAATTAACTAATACAAATTTTAATTCAGACTTAATCAAAACATGAATTTACGCTAGCAGATAGTCTTTTTCGTCCTTAAATCGTAGTCAGTTTATAGCAAGAGCTATGCCTTCGACATTTCGACGATCTCTGTGGTGTGGTGAGATGCAAAAGTTTGTATGATCTGGAAATATTTGTTCTGGGTCTGGGTGTTATGGTACCATGGTACTCGTAGTTCCTGATACCCGACACAGGGAATCCTTGTGTGGTATCAGGACTAGTATGTGACTGTTGGGGTGTTATGTTATGTTATGTTATTTGTCTCTTTTGGAGTGGTTGTACACTGTATATATTCACGGATTTATATTGGATCCGTGGTTTAATATGTAATTCTCCTAAGGGACCCAGGTCGCTGGGTGTGGACGGAAGAAAATTGGTAGAGATTTCACGTTTCGTATTTTCACGTATTTGGATCAGGTATAGATAGATAGATTTTGACCGTTATCCCGTTGTGAGCGAGGCCGCAGGCGGAAACTAGTTCATCATTATTATTTTCTTTGCTCGTTCGTTGTGTCATTGCTTCCTTTTTAGTTACCCTAAAGGACTGTATAGTGGTTAAAATTCGTTTAATACTATACTATATAATGCGCGAATACGATTTTTTTTTTATCACAAAGTCCGCAAAATATTACTGGCCACTTACTTATTCTGAACATTAATTTTAAAAAAGAACTATCAAGTGAACATCGCGCGCCGCACTTTCAATTTTTTAACAATTTTGAGAAGCCTCCATCCACCGAATTCCTGTGAGCCATAATTATGTCGTATGCCCATCGAGAGGTGGCCTTCCTACTCTGCGTCGACTGTTCGTATTCGCCACTCGAGAACCTTTGTTCTTTGTTGCTACTTCAACTTGCTAATTCTGACAGGTAAATCTAAATAAACAGCCAAACAGGTTAGACAGATGAAATAGGTTGCTTTGTTCACTCCCACTAGAACATACCACTCAAAGCCTCGTTTGCCTGCCGAGCGACACAAAGAGCCTTTGTATCCGAAATCTATAACATTCACTTTATAACGACTCCTGTGGCGAGGCGGGTGAAGTAGTCAGTTGGAAAACGACAGACATGTGGTTATAATCCTGCATATTTAGTGTCAATAAAAACAATATTATTACTAGTGGTTCGCTCCGAACTGAGACCTCGCGATGGCACCTTTATCAGCCCCTTAACTACTTACTACTTACTTACTACTTAAGTGGGGAAGAAATGGTAAAATTTTAGCATTACAAGAGAACTTGAAGTATTTTTGAGGTATTTTTTGCATATTTTACTTTATTCCCTTCTACTGAGATAAAATTTTCACCTTGAGGTAATTTCCCTATACATCATCGAAATAACCTTTGAATAGGGCTAAGCAACGGGGCGTACATACTACATACTTGTTAGTATAATATCAAGTAGGTACCTGATGAATTAATTGATAACGTCCATTATATGAAATACATAGAACTCCAACGTCATTCAAATTCCTAGAAATGCGAGGTCAACAATGGATGTTATATTGGTTTATTGTTTTATGGAGTACAAGTTTCTAAATTCTTCAATTTCAGACTTTTCCCTGTATTTGTGTCACAAAAGCTACCAGCATACCAAATTTCAATTTTTGATTTTTACGTTTTTTATTTTCCCTAATATCTCAAAAACAACTAATTCTAAATACTTATTAAAAACAGTTTTGAAATGTCCAACCATAGCGCTCTCATTTGACACCCCACTTGATCTGATTGTCTGACTTTTATTTTTTTGACCCCCTCTTGGGCCCTAATATCTCAGCAACCCCCTGACCGATATAGCTCATAACCTTACCTACAAATTGTACCAATACTATCTACCCCCATACCAAATTTCATGAAGATCGGATTAACGGTTGGGAAGTTTTCATCGGAAAAACATACATACATACATACATACATACAAACGCCGATTCTTCCAAGTTGACTCAGAGAACTCGCTTCACTCGTTCAATTATAATTTATGGTAATTCAATCATTTACCAACTGCGGAACTCTTTTTGTCTTTCTGTTTTTTTTAAAACTAAACACCATCTTTTGAAAGTCTTCCACTGCTGGACGAGGCCTGTCCCATTGAATGCCATGGGTGGATTTTCCATAATCACCACGCAGATAAATAAGTAATCCATGGCAGATGCAATGGTGATCGCAGTATTGGTGTTAAGAACTCAAGTTGATTCTGCTGCCGATCTAACCTTAACCATGACTGTTGTAACACAATATAAAATCGGTAAAACAAAAAGTTGCTCGTACAAGACCGAGAACATTTAATTTAAAACTTTATATTATTTCCCTTTACTAGATGCTATTTTTTTATTCTTACATACAATCTTCATTGAACTTGAGGTTTTTCTCTCTGCAAAGTTCAGCACTAACGAACCGTCTTCAAACAATAATATTTGAGAGGAATTCAAATGAACGATTGTACTACTAATGGAATTGGAATTATTTATCGACAACAAACGCGACATTTCAATTCAAATTCAAAATAAAAAAAATATACATTATACAATATTAACAAAACGAAATATTACCGACCACTCTAGTTATACATGTGGCATAGAAAAAACTATGAGCATTGTAATTGCTTCGTTATTCAATGCATTTGAATTGAAATGTCGCGTTTATTGTCGATAAATAATTCCAATTCCATTAGTAGTACAATCGTTCATTTGAATTCCTCTCAAATATTATTGTTTGAAGACGGTTCGTTACTGCAGAACTTTGCGGAGAGAAAAACCTCAAGTTCAATGAACCAACTTCCGCCATTGTATTCGACTAAATATTTGGATGAAAAATAAATGACGAAAGAACCATAGTGGTGAAAGGATTATGATACTTTTTGAATGCAAATGCTTGGTTTGTTGCTGAATATATCAAAATCGCCATATGTATGCCTACAATATTTGAGGAGTTCCCTCAATTCCTCATGGATTCCATCATCAGAACTGGATTCTGAAAAAAATGGGACCAATTTGGAAGTATAATCTATTTTAAAAAAGAATTTTCTAAATCGGTTCATAAACGCCGGAGATATGCGGTAACAAACAATTAAAATAATAATAATAATAATACCGAATTGAGAACCTCCTCCTTTTTTGGGAAGTCAATTAATTAAAATAGTAAATGACCATCTGCCAGTTGTGTTTTAGACCAGTTTGTACTTAAGACCAGCTACTTATTAGACCAATTGCTAATTAAACCAGCTGCTTTTTTAGACGAAATGATACTAACCCTTAACACTGTGGACTAAGTTTTCTTAGTAAAAAAACTTTATTATTATTATTATACCACGGCTAGAGAGTGGTGACAATTCATGCTCAAGTAAACGCCAAGCAAGATTCTAGAAAAAAACATACGGGTCGAATTGAGAACCTCCTCATTTTTTTTGAAGTCGGTTTAAAATGGGCCGATAAAGAATATATACCAGATCTTTGTAAAATAATGCTCTTCTTTATCTTCCAATGTGAACATTCAGGTGCTCTTCGACAGTGCAGAAATAAATTGAAAAAGTTTGAGAGAGATTGTGCAATTGAGTTTTCTCCAAATGCTTTAAATTTTAAACGAGTAAGCTCCCTGTTCAAGTTAAAACTTTGCCTTGTAAAGTTTTTTTAATAATGAATACTGCAAAGGTACATATTTTATATATGCCTTACACGCCTTTTGCCCCGAACGGGTAGACAGAGCTTCAAAGACCGTTTTTCACCGTGGGTTGCACAGTTGCAGGAATATCGACGTGACAAGTGGTGAGCACATCACCGCTTTCCACGAACAACTCGGCTAAGGCACTGGTCCCATCGCCGCCGAGTAAGCGATGAGCTATCGGCGATTTTCTCGCCCAAGAAACGAACAAAAGATAATCGCTCCGGTGTAAATAAAACAGAGATTATATTTTATAGTTCATCGCTGGCTACTCATTCTACGTACTACGTTCTACTCGTTTATCGCTCGTCGCCGGCGGTGGGAGCAGTGCATAACGCTTTTTTCCAGTAATAAGACACTGTTATGGCTTTTACGCCATCCACAGGAGCTTTAGGCCTCTTATGACTATGACTATGACAGGAGGTATAGGAGGTGTCTATTCTTATTAGGCCAGGCACACCACAACGCTGTCACAAGTTGAGCCCAAAATGAATGTCAAAATGTTGGATAAAATATACTGCAACTCTATTTGGGTTTTGCAATATTACCTCATTTTAGCCGAAACCGTAGATTGAAACTATCAAATAACTACAGAATTACCCAAAATATATATATGTAACAAGTGAAAAAAAAAACCCCTGACAAACATAGCTAAGAACACTCTCGATCAGGTTAACTTTCTAAGAAAAAAAACTAAATCTAAATAGGTTTATCGGTTTGGGAGCTATGATGCCACAGATATACAGATACACATTTCAAACTTATACCACCCCTCTTTTTGTGTTAAAGGGAGGAAAAGGAATATTTTTTATAAAAATAATTCCATTTCTTAGCACACATTTAGCTTGTTTGAAGAAAAACGTACACGCCATCAATAAGATTCGTAATTGAAATACGATTTATTGCTTCAATATTAAGGCCAGTTACCATGTACAGACATCGACAGAAATACATGTTCAATACGAGTATATCTCGGCTAAATTGACTTGACATCTATAAATACTATCACACACATAATATACCCACGCCTATGCACCTCGTGCCAATATCGTAATAATGCCTATTTCTCTCCGTCCCAGTACCCGAGACGTGAGTTTCCTAGTGAGAAAGAAGTTCCTATACGTATGGCATGGCACTAAACGTACCCAGTTTTCAGAAAAGATGTTTTCATATTTGTTTTGATATTTTATTATTATTTTTCACTACCTACTTGAAACTTCAGCACTTGGCGACGCAGTAGAGGAAGCCCCTCTTCTCGATGAACTAAATATAGTTATATTATACCTATACTCCAACTCAAATTAATATAAGAGCAAAAAACAGGAAACTTTTTTAATCTCGGTCAATTTTCCCCACTCTTGTTTCACTTTTGTGGTTGAATGTACCGGAGGACCACTAAAAGTATTTTCGGTGAAATATCATAGTTCATCGAGCGTGAAACTAATGCGTTCAAATGTCCAAGGACTGAGCTGGGTCATGAAGCAATTCGTAAGTGAATCAAATACGCCAATTTGTTATTGATGTCAAACTCTGTTAAGTGAGGTATTTACTCGTAAAATGTCAGATTCTCTAAAAGTCAGAAACACGGAACTGCAGAAAAATTTACAACGGCTTATGAGGACTTTTTCTGGTCTTTCAAGGGAGACGTCGTCCTTTTTTATTTTATTTAAATTTCTAGTGTTTTTTTGAGTTATATCGTGTAATTTTGGTGGCATTTTAACCGGTGTAGCTTATAAAGAGCATATAGTAGTGAATTTTAATAAAATAAGTGTATTGCGTGTCTTTTCGAAGGGGTGGAAATTGTCCAGGAACATTCTAGTAACTGCCATCAATTTACTAGAACATGACTTGACAGAAGACTTTGACGACTGGACATAGTTTGATTAAATCAATAACTTGACATTGGCAATATTGAGAAATACTAAGATGCCATAAAAAAAAAAAAAAAAAAACGGCTTATGATCATCAACATTTTTTTTTAATATAAATACCATGCTTGGCAGGCGGATTGGTAGTATTTGTGTTGAGTACTCAGGTGGATGCTGCTACCGATGGGCAAAAAAAATGTTTTCACCATTTAGGGATGGTTTATTCTTAAGCCGGGCATGCCACTGCAAAGTGTATTAATAATCGGCTGAAAAACGAAAAGTTGTGAGTACAATTTGTGCATTAGGACTTACTCTTTTAAAAAACTGGCTAGCTTCTTTTCTTTCGTGATTTATTTATTAACAAACAGTAATCAGTAATTTTGGTGGCATTTTAAGCAATTTTTTTTTACTGCAGATGTTCTTTGAAATAAAAAGTGATTTGCGTGATTTATCACAATAATAAAAAAAAACACGGACATACTCACGGATATGTCTTGTAACGAATGGCAGGGAGCCGGAGCAGGCCTTTGCTCAATAAAGAGAAAGCATTTGGCTTTTTTTTTTGTGCTTTGTCATTACTATAGTAATAGTACATAATCGTTGGTAATTCTTGCAATGCTGCATTCCAGTTTTTCCTATAAAGTTACTGGCACATGAACGAGCATTACTAGATATATCGAGAGAGATTTCTGTTGAAAAATACGTGCGCATGAGAGCTATATCGTAAAGTTGTTATTTCGTGAAATGCCCATTACGCTCACGAAGACAGATTATAGCTTCCTCTGCGACATCAGAAAGGTCATACGTATCATAAATGTAGGTACTTAGACTCTGAAATCTCTTGCCAATAACTCACATACCTACTAGATATACGGAACGATAGTATCCTGTGTCACTGCAAACCAGCTTTCAATGTCATATGAGCATATTGCGATGATATGACTTCACATTACAAAAAATCCAGCCGAAACATCAGCAGAAGTGAATGCCAACGTACATATTATTATTATGTAGACGATTAGCCGGTAATGGAGCACCGTTGTTAACTATCTGTTAATCTGTGCATGCGCTCAAAACGGCACAGATTAACTGAAAGTTGTGTCCAGAAAGTTGACCCTAGTCTGGCAGTGCAAAACAGAAGCAGACTGGCTGCAGTCTGGCAAAAAGTCTGGCACAGCGCACAGCGCGCAGAACGCAGCACGCAGCACACAGATCATAGCATAAAAAAGCAAAACACAACATACAGCACACATCACACATCACACAGCACACATCATACAGCACACAGTACACAGCAAGCAGCATGCAGCACACAGAACATAACATAACATAGTCCTGATCTACACTAGGATTCCGTGTCGTGGATATCAGGAACTACAAGTGCCATGGTAATACAACAACCGGACCCGGAACAAATATTTGCAGATTTGCAATCATTTGTCCTGCAACGAGAATTGAACCCGCGCCTCTTGCGCGTCTGCCAGCGCCTCGCCAGTAACAGTTACTGTGTCTTGTTTCTTCTAAAGTGTTTATGCAGGTTGTATTTCGTTCGAAAATATTCGTAGCTTTTCTTTTGCAGGTGCGGAAGAGAGATAGAAGCTTCGAGCAACACGGACTTCCTGCCGCGTTCCGTGTTGCTCGAAGGATAGAAGTATATTGTATAAAGTTCGTTCAATCAAGCTAGACAATGGTCGATAACGTGTAAACTTTGCTCGGAAACTTCATACTACTGACTAAATTGAAAACTACAATTCAGCAAATTGAATTGAATTCAAGTTCAGTAAGTTCACGGAAACTGTCATTGTTTGCGTAATTTGTAAGTCGTACTAGACGTACAGAGTGCCTATTACGAGTTTTGCATTCCAACAATCACTTTGCGAGTCGCGAGTATTCAACGTGACTTACGTAGTAACTATTTATGGATTAATGCTGTTTCACTATATACTATATTATACTCACGAATTCAAGTCACCGATATTCCGTTTTGTAATTTTTCATGCAAAGCATCTTCGGTCAAAATTAAATGTGTATGGTTTGCGATATTTTTATGTAATTAATTGTGTACCGGCATTACGTGACGGAAAATCGACAACGTTAATTCCATTCGATGTGTTTGAGTTGTTAAGTATGTGGTTCTAACAAGATCCTTTGATACGTGCGAGCGCGCAGCGGATACATACAAATTGTCTGTTTGTTATTGGAGTGAAACATCTGTACATACTATTATATCTTCTGTGATGATACTAAGGCCGCGCTAAACGTCTGTCTACTCCCTTTTCTGCCATGTGCGCCTTACTTTATGGTCCCTTTTACGGTTAAGGAAACGATTATTCGGGGCATAACCTGTTTGGCTCTGTTTATTGTTTGTACGTGAGTGTATCATGTTTTAAAGATAACGATTTCGACAGAAATAATATGTTGTTCCACCCTAACATCCAGCTAACAACAACCTAACAATCGCAACAAAAGTGAGGGTGGAATTGTCAATTGAATGTACTACCTACACGAACAGTTAATATTATTTTAGTACCTACTTACCTAACTAGTTATAATTTTGGACTGCTGCGTAGTTTCTAAATGATTTTGTGTTTGTAATTACTACTAACTTACTTACCTATTCTTATTTTTAAGTGAACTATATTGTTCTTGTGAATAAAAAATCTTTAACCTCAACATCTACACTCTAACCAAATCACTTATACAGAATGTTGATTTGTAAATTCGAAGGCTACTCGTCTCGAGATTCTGAACAATAATCTGTACATAAAAAATAAAAAATAAAAGGGCATTTATTCACTTACACTAATCTTAGTTACAAAGGTATAATTATAATAAAGTTTAATAGTTAGTGTACGAGAAAAGGACGAGGGCTCAGCCACGCTGTTTTTCAGCCTCACCTTAGAATGCTGCTGTCGTCACAGCAGCCATGTACTCGGAAGCTATCTGCTGTTTCAGCAAAGGAAACAGCAAAACAACCACCGAGAACTCGTTATTATAAACTAGGCCTTAGGCACTTACCCATAAAGCTAGGCACCCAAATACCAGGCTTATACTTAAATACAAAAGGGTAAGTTGTAAGAATTTAGGTAAGTATATTCAGATAATAATAAAGACATCATCATTCATCATTATCATTATTACTATTATTTCACGTCATTTATTTTCAAACACAGGCTTAACCTGGACCTTTATGAGGCATTACTGGGCTCGTATTAGCCAACAGTTAAAGAGGCCCTTTTACAATTAGGATATAAAAAACATTATTGTTATGGTGGATGGAAGACAGATTGTTAAACTACTGTGGAAATGGATGAAAGTTGGTGCTATTGTAAAGGAGAACATGCTAATTGAATGTTTATTTCGCTATTATAATTTATATTATAATATGAGAAACGGCACCTGCCAATTCTAAATTATTAAAAACGATTTAGGCAGGTGGTGACTTGCCATTCACTAAACGGGCCCCTTAAAGGTGCCATCAATGAAGGCAGTATGGCAACGTTGCGCGGACGGCTAAAGGGTGTTGAGAGGTGTGCTGCAGTTTCACTAAGCGCTACTCGCAGCTTTATGCCTTCAACACTTCCACCCTTGGAGCATAGGTTTCGCTCTTGCGCTTCCACCCCCGGCCAGTCGGCTAAGGCAAGTCGATTATTATTATTATTATATCCCTGCCCTTATCCCATTCAGGTGGGGTCAGTACAACATGTCCTATTCTTCCATTCTAACTTCCCTATCTTCCGTCATATCAGTACTCACACCATTCCTACACATGTCATTTTCACACAGTCCATCCATCTCTTTTTAGGCCTTCCTCTACTCTTGTATCCACACATTCATATTCATCACTTTTCTTGTAACATGGCTTTCTTCTAATATCTCTACACTACATATTTATATAAATTAAATATTAAAGTATCTTTTCATACCTACATTTCATCTTTACATTTTCTTTCTTTCGTTTTTTTTTGTCTTTAGTCACCGAATTGTATGTAATGGTGAAACCAGTTTTTGAGCTAAGCTCGTAATTGGGTACAAATTCTTTCAGTAAGTCAATAACAATCAGAGTAACTTTCCATGTTACCTAAAAAAGGGAACAATAAAAATAGGCCGATACTTGGTAGTGAAATTAAATAGAAACAAAGTCATAAAGTTTTCCGAAACTTGTACACTTCAGCGCGAGTATAATTTTGTTCAATATTCATAAAAAGATTTAGGAGTTTTTTAACTTTGAATAAGGTGAAAGTTTTATTTTGTTCAAAGGTAGGCAACTGTATACTGTAACTGTGCCATGGTTTGTCTAGCCTCAGAATAGATATCCTCCCGTGGATGTCGTAAAAGCCAACTAAGGGGTACCAGAGGATGGGCAGCAGCATCTACCTGAATATACTCAACACGAATACTGCGATCACCAATACGCCTGCCAAGCGGGGTGATTATGGAAATTCCCTCCATTGTATTATAGGAGGAGGCTTCGTCCAGCAGTGGACATCGAATCGCTGCTGAAGAAGACAAGTGTATTGCAATTAACTTGTTTTTTCATTTTAAGAAATCTGTACCTAAAATAAAAAAGTTACTCTTATAAAACTACTTTGTTGTCCGTACGACTATATGGCCCTTTTTCTCAGGAACGGCTGAAGCTCTAATACGAGGAATAAGGGAAATATTTTATGGAATCGCCCTTACAAACTTCTAAAATTGACCGTATTTATTTCAAGTCCAAAATGAGGAAATCAGTATAAGAACCAAGATCACAGACATATCCTTCAGAATTAGCAAATTGAAGTGGCAATGGGCAAGTCATATAGCTCGCAGACAACCGTTGGGAAATAAAGGTTATGGAGTGGCGATTACAACGACGACGCAGTAAACGAAAACTTTTGATAGGCCAAGGACATTATAAAGGTCACAGGAAGACAGTGGATGGAAGCGGCTCATTCTCTATTGCCGGTGGTATTCTTCGGGGGAGGCCTAAGTCCAGCAGTGGACTTCTACAGGGTGATGATGATAATGATGATTTCAAGTTATTATTGGTCGTGCCAATCTTTTTGGCTCTCTGTTGAACAAACGTAACGCACCTGTTACCTGTTGGTACCTACTTTCGGCTCAACGATGTATTTTTAATATTTTAAAGGGTCTAGTTTTACTCCATAAAGCTTACAGTAAAAACCTTCGTTTCATTTAGGTCGGTAAAGTATTTTATTTCTGTTTTAAAAGGGTTGAAAATAAAACGCAAAGGTTACCTCACTTTCCTCCAAATTGATTCGAAGGTCAATGAATCCTAAATAATGGGTCATTATTACATCCGCTTCAAAATTGTTTACCCATAACAGACCCTTTAAAATACTCGTACCCAAATTTTTCTGAAGCCTTTTTTGAATACGCTCTTTACCACTTCGTGTTATTATAATATAAAATTATCTCGTCTTCTTAATTCTGTTGATCTTGATTTTATTCTGTTTTAATTTTGAAATCGAGCCAAATCTTTTGCCTTATGCTTCTAATTTGTACAAAAAATAATATTTAAAAAAACACCAATGCGGTACAGACGTAATTTATACTTCAAAAAGACTGAAAATATAATTTACAGTTAGTGTTCAAGCATTCAAACCCTCACCTCAACCAGCTGAAGTGCCCTACCTGAAAGCACTGAGCTCAGCATGTGCTGTGAACGAATTGACAGCGCGGATCATCAGCTCGAACAAAATTAAACAGTAAAAAATTTATAGATAATAATACTAGAGATAATAAAACTCTTCATTTTTGATTAGTCTCCATGACTCATTTACGGTTTCCTTTTGATAGAACATTGTCGACCTGTTATAATGTGACACGCTAGAATGCAGGTTCATCAGACAGTATTAAAATTTGAATTATATATATAAATATATTTTATTAAATTTATACGGCCACTATGGTGGGTTTCGCACCTACATGACTTTATTTCACGTCTTGCCCTAAGAAACAAAAACGGTCCGAATCCCGATTTTGGCGATACTTTCTATTAATTATACATCTGTTTTATTTATTTCGTAGTGTCTTATTTTTATTCTTTACATTTTGGGGTTATCTTTATATACATTTTTTTATTTTTATGTTTATAATTTTTATTTTTTACTTATTCATTTTTTCGTGCTGAAAATCTGCGCTGTGAATTCGTTCACAGCACATGCTGAGCTCTGGGATTTTCTTACAACCATGTAGGTACATGGCAGCGTTCCTTATGCGCATACACTTTGTTTACTTATGTTTTTTTAGCATAGGTATGTGTTATTATGTTGTTGTGTACAGTTTGTGTGAATACATGTCTTATTGCTTTCTTTCTTTCTTTATTTCAGTACCTTAATCTAATTGGGCTGATTTCTTTTCGCTCATCCGGGCTGAGGATGTGTTTTCCCAGATACATATTTTTTGGGTTATATTATGTTCATCAGAAGACAAACTTTTTATTTTTGCATACCTATCTTTAAAAACTATAATAATGTTAATCAAATTAATCATTTACATAATTTTATAATATATCAATAGTTACTGAGCAGGCTAGAAAATTTAATGAGCCAATATTGAAATATGGCGCACCATTATCGTAGCAAGCACTTATACAACGAAAATGTCTGTAGAATTGATTTGAAGCTACCTTACTGCTTGTTTCCAGCTACTATATTATGCAGTGCTCACTGAACTGTAAAAATCAAATTGGAAACTCGACTCCACACGTTTGAGTAGCGTGTGTAGCAATTGATAACAATGACGCGTTGGATCCATTTTATCCTGTTAACTTTTTGTTGAAAATATAGAACTCCCCATAAAGTTATGCAACATTTACTTATCAGGCAGTGACTGTCAGATGTTATGTCATGTATTTACTAACTAAATAATACAATCTTACTAATATAATACAGAACTTACAAGAATACTGTTAGCTAATTTTTAGACAATGCAGTGGGCTACACTATTGTTAAGCTTAACTTTATAATCCTTCTATAGCCTAAGGGCCTTATTCCTAATTATTTTCGAAACCTATTAAAATAGCTTTTGTCTTGTTCTCTCTGATGTAAAATGTCATACGTATAAAAGCTATTTTAGTTAAAAGAGGTTTAAATAACTTTTCATTTAAAAAACCGACTTCCGCCATTGTTTGTATCAAGTAATTTTGGCGGAATTTTGAATGAGATTGCTTATTTAAAGAGCACAAAGTAGTAACTTAAATATACCTAAGTGTATTTGCGTATCTTTTCAAATGGGTGGAAATTGTCAACGAAAATTATAGATCATATACCACAGAACATGACTTGATTGAGTTTTTAACGACGACCTAATTTTATCAAAACAATATACTTACTAGACCTTTGCATGATTCTGGAAACATTCCTCAAAAGCCATAGTTACAAAAAAAGTATTGTAGTTTGCCCTCTACTGTACGTCATTATTGAACCTTAGAGGGTTGTTGCATGGTAACGACGGGCATGTTTTCCATTAAAGAAAACATTGGATTATGACATATTTTTAGTGTGGTAAAAGTTCTAGTCCTATTTGCCAGGATTGGATCATACGGTTTAATCATTTATTTTCTCAAAAGAATACAAATTCACTTATAGAGAAAATACAATTAATCTAAAATTAATAAAAAATATCATGTTAACATGAAAGCGAATAATCTGTTACGATACATGGCTATTATTTTTATAAAAAGGCCTATAAAAAAGTTAAATTAAATTGAGTTTACCTATTTAGGTCACTCTGCAGCCGACAGTGCAACTTTCATACTCACTAACCTTATTGGGCGGTGGTTAAATCAGATTTAAGTAACTGCCAGTAACAGAAACCAAGCCCCATTGAATTCTAAATCAAATGCATTCAAAGTAGGTGCTAAAGTTAACTTTGCATAGAGTGCTTGCCTCGGAGACATGAAACTTCACGAGTGTGAAACTAGAACATTATGAACCGTAGCCCAGAGCAAATACGTACACAGTTTTCATTAAATGGTCAGTAGTTGTATCTGTAGAATAATTCCTATATTTCAGTAACTGCTGTATTTCTTGAAATAAATAGGAGATTGATAATTATCCCCGTCAATAAGAAATCAATATCGTATAGCATCGTGCAAATAAAATAAAAATATCGACTCAACGATCGACGTCGATCAATGACACGAAGCAACTCTGGCACATTAAATTGTTGTACTGTGTGGTAAGCGCTCAATAGTACATTTTTACTCTGTGTTGCTGCAGTAAATCTAAATTCCCGTATAGCTGAATACAAGATTCTGCACTTTACACAAAATATCGCTGTGCCACGGATGGTTTAGTGGTACTGAATAAAAATATATAAAGCAGCCATTCTCCAAATTAACCTTTCTAATACCTCTTTATCACTAGTAATATTTTCTAGTAGTAGATTCGTGAAAGAGTTCGTCTGGGGAAGTACTAGTACCATATACCTATTTCTGATGCCGGACAGTAGTCATCGCATTGCTGTGTTCCAGTTTAAAGGCTATGGGTGCTGATGAAATTACAGGCACATGATAATCATCGTTGTCTCAGTTCGGGGGCAGTTCAATAACGCGTCCTAGGTGGGCATGCCTCAAGAGGTATTGCATTTGTAATGGATTGGGGTTACCGCTTAACATAAAGTAGGAAGCATTCCAGATCTATCATTTAATATTAATTTCAAAAAATATACCATTGGAGAGTATCATCACTAGTACTAATTAACTAATTAACCAGGGCTAAAATTGACAATAATAAAAGATTTTAGGTTTACCAAGTAAATGTGCTGATAAAATAAATAAGCTTACGGACATATGCCACAAAAATATGCGTGCAAATTAGCAAGCTACGCCCTTTGGTCCATTTGCACCATGACTTCAAATATCGTTCTGTCGTGAGCCTGCTACGCTGCGTAGCAGGCTCGTAGCCAGATGTTTTTGCATGTTCCTTTTTTCAACTTTTTTGACTAAGATTCTCATTTGTTTTTACTTTCCCTTTGATACTAAAGTAATAATTGTCTACTATAAGCCCAGTCTATGTCCCATTATTGGGCCAATACGGATAATTTTGGTCGAGTTGCTACTTTCGTTGGTACAACTTTTGATTTAAAGACTGTGGGTTTGAATACCAGGGGTGCACTAATGGATACCTTAGATCCAAAAATTAAAAAGCATGTGCCATCGGTTAGTACATACTTGGACATGTGCCAAAACTGGCTGGAATTGTTTCATCGACATTACTTAAACATATGTTTAGTGCTACTAGCTAAAAATAGGACAGTTAAATACAACTTTTAAATGAATACAACATTATTTTTGAACAACCTACAAATATATATATCAAATTAATAAAACAATCAGTGTTATTCATTCCCTACCTAACAAAAGGGCAACGTCACGCTACTAAACACGAGATGTTTGATAGTTAGAAAACGAACGTCTAGGAAAGAGCATATTCTCTCTCTTGTGGGCGGTGTGATAACGTCACACATTATCTTTAAGTACAGGTAGATCCAAATTCAGTTTTTGGAAAAGTGGTGCTATCCTTATAAATCTTTCATGAAATTGTCTAACGCAAATTATTTAATCACAAAATAGGATAAGAATATTTATGTGTTTCATTAATATCATTGAAACAATTTCACCTGTATAGCTAATGTTTGGACATGCCTCTGCCCCTATAAGGACATCCTTATTGAGCTGCATACTGTGTAAAGATCTTAGAATATCCACCGTGGAGATTAAAGTTGAGAGCATAGGTATTTCTTTTGTAAATACCAGAAATGTTCTAGTTTCTAAACGTTCCCTTGCTTTGAAGATAAAAGGTGTTGGGAGAAGTGTTTTACATAAATCGCTCTCAGCTTGGTTGAACAACGTTGATGAAGTCTCTTAGCGCGAATATTAGTGAAATACGGCGGTTTTCTCGCTTTTCAGTGAGGAAAGGTATGTTTCTGGCCTACCAGGAAGATTATTAGAATTCCAATTATATTCTCGCTTGACGTGCAAGGAATATTTTTATTTTTATTTTTACGGGTACATTTTTATTTCTCAGGAGTTTTTATTGGAAATGGGAAAAATCTGACTTAAATAATTTTGATTACTCGGTATGATTATTGTAACATAAAGATAACTTTTCATTTAAAAAACCGACTTCCAACATTGTATACGACTAAATATTTGGATGAAAAAAAAATGATGAAAGAACCATAGTGGTGAAAGGATTATGATACTTTTTGAATGCAAATGCTTGGTTTGTTGCTGAAAATATCAAAATCGCCATATGTAATGCCTACAATATTTGAGGAGTTCCCTCAATTCCCCATGGATTCCATCATCAGACCTGGATTCTGAAAAAAATGGGACCAACCTGGAAGTACATTCATTCAAATAAAAAAAGATTTTTTCAAATCGGTTCATAAAAGCCGGAGATATGCGGTAACAAACATAAAAAAAAAATGCAACCGAATTGAGAACCTCCTCCTTTTTTCCTGGGAAGTCGGTTAAAAAGGATGTTTATTTCAGGTACATAATTGGCGGGAAACAGATTCATAAATCCAATACAACCATTGATAGTCCAGTATGACACAATTATGGCTTGGACAGCTTGTATTATGTTGCCAGCAATCCTGAAAGGGATAATTTGACACACATTAGGGAACAACATTTAATTTTGTTCGACAACTTTTGGAGACTTATTTCCCAACAACATAAAAATCATCATCAAACTTATCCGTAGGTACTAATCTAAAAATTAAAACATAAAATCTGCTTAGTGGTTAACTGTTTTTTTTGGGAAATAAGTCAAATTTCCAAAAGTCGTCGAACAAAATGTTGTCCCAATTAATCAAGAAATTTCTTGTACGTTTCACGTGACTATACATAAAGTATGTAAAGTCTGTTTAGAAACAAACGCGTCGTGAGATTTGATTTGGGCACAGCTGTGCTTAATTACCTTTTTTGTTTAGCGGGCAATACAATAGTGCGTCTGTTCCGTTTTGATCCTATTACAACAGCTGTTTTGATCCTGTTACTATTTCAAGTTTAAGATTTAAAAAGCCGAAAGAAACCAGCTCTTAATTATGGTTGTAATATGTAGTTCACAACGTTAATTCACAATTTGCCCACGATGGCTCTCTTTCTGAACAGACAAAAAGAATAAGAAACAGCCGATGTAGCAAGTTTGCTGAGGAATTCACCATCAAACAATTGAAAATAATTTGCCGGTCTCGAAGAGTATGAGACATTTCTTAGTTCATTTTCGTTTTTTTTATATTAAGCTGTCTTGGCACATGTTGCATGGATATAGCCATGGGTCAAAAGACCAAACAGATTAAAAAAACATCAAAAAGTACTCACTAAGTAGTAATTATTAATACTAAAAACAATTAAGAAATCAATTCTCGTCCAATAATAACCATTTAAGTAATAATAATAATAATAATGTTTATTGCCAAAAACAGTAAGGTAGGTACATACTTAAAGACTAATTAACATAATTAACTTAGACAAATTATTGTACAACCTTATAAACAAAGCGATGCGTTGGGGGTCGGACGAGAAAAATCTGTATCTCGACTCCTAGCGACACTCATCTCAAAAATGTAAAAATGACATTATTGTAATGACAAATATTATATTATAATCTTTAGATACAACCAAAGTTGCTACTATGAGTTTAACAATAATAACTAGTTAATCTATTGGCTGCTTCGTAAATACGGTTCTCGTTAACTTTAAGCAAAGATCGCCAAGTTTACGGGCCCTTCAGGTGCTCATGCACGGGCAATTTTGAGCAATAATTACCTGGTGACAGTGGAACAACTGTTGCTGAATACAGTTGAGCTAATGTAGTATCCTGTATCACCATTGTTGAAACCATTCTGAGTGCATAACAGAAAAAAAAAATACAAAAATGTATCCCGCGCTGTTCGAAAAGGCATTTTAATTAAATACCTATCTCGTAAAATCCTATCCTATCCTATCCTATTCTACTCATATTATAAACGCGAAAGTTTGTGAGTATGGATGTTTGTTACTCTTTCACGTAAAAACTACTGAATGGATTTGAGTGAAATTTGGAATGGAGATACTTTACGCCCTGGATTAACACATAGGCTACTTTTCATCATTATCATCATCATCATAATCAATTTTCATCATTATTCACGCGGGTGAAACCGCGGGGCGCAACTAGTATTGATATTTTCACAAAACTATTACAGTAACTCTTGGGATTTATTGTACTGATTTTATTTATCTAACTTTTTACTCAATAACTCATCCGCGTCCAGTACAACAATGCATTCAGGGCGGTCTTGGGGCTGCCCCGCTACTGCAGCGCATCGGGGATGTTTGCAGTAGCAAGCCACTAAGTGCAAGTGCGCTACGTCCCTGCTGCGTAGGTTGCGGGCCAGCTCCAACACCATGCTGGAAATGATAGCCGCTAGGGTGGACTGCCCGTATAGAAGGCATTGCTGCGAGAGACACCTGCCCAGCAATCCAATTAGTTTTTAGTTGCTTGTACATAATATTATGGGTATTTGCTCGTTTTTTTTTTTATATATTTTTAATAATTTGTACATTTAATGAGAAACAATCGAATCTAGTCAGAAATTAGGGATATCTTTGTGATTTTTTTACAATGAGAAAATATTGTCCTATCGTGGTTTTTGTAGAGTGATTCCTTCCTTGTAATTATAAATACATGCATATTTTTAACCTCAATATTATACATAATTAACTCAGGTAAAAATCAAATCGACGATTGACATTTTGCGTTTCAATAAAAATTCCATATGTAGATTAAAAACCAATTCATGCAATGAAATTAATATGTATTTATATGGTTTTATTTTTTTCTAATACGTAATACTTACAAAATTTCAAAGAACTAAACTGGCGTGCAATGAAATATTGTCACTCAAAAAAAAAAGGTTTTTAAATAGTAAGTTTATTTTTTTTTCTCACACAATTTAGTTCACGGAGCTATCTTGCATAGTTTAGGAGATATCTTGGCTCTTCTTAACTCTTCCAACTGTCCCTTTTTCATTGCACGCCAGTGTAGTTATAGTTATTAGTTATTTATTATTTATTTATTTATTTTATTTATTTATTTATTTGTAAAAAAAAGTGATCGCACTGTATGTATTGCTTCTTGTTGCTGAGACATTCAAATTGCTGGGATTGCTCAATGTCAATCCCTCGTGTGTGAGAACCAAAACCACTGAGTTTACGTTCGTCAAATAAATTTGGAAACAGAAGGTAGTTTTCCATTGAGTCCGAAAATTGATTGTAAATCCATTGATTCAAATTAATTGAATATTGATTTGTTCATTCCTTTGATACCCTCATGATTGAATGTCTTTGATCTATAATTATTTGTTCTGTAAGTACAGATACTTGCCTACTCCTCAGAAACACCTCTTCTAAAACAAAGAGATTGAGCTTAATAACAATGCTTATAGATTAACTGAAATACTCAGCAGGGTGTTTAACCCTTATTGTGTCAATCAACACACAAAGGAAAAAACCTTTTGTTCCACGACCTATGAAGTTTGACAGGAAAGGAAACGTACCATTACTTCTTGTGCTGCCAGCAGGTGTGGAAACAGTTAGCGATGACAATAAATACAAAAATGGAAGAGACATTTCTGTTTTTTTTTGGTGAGTACGAATTAGTTTTCTTATAGCTTTCTGCAGGGCGATTCTATAACGTAGGAAACATTGTCTTAGATACTTACCACATCGAAATTAAAAACTAACGAATCCGATCGGAAACGTTTCCGACGTTTTAGAATCGCCCTGCTGGAATCATCATATACATATATCTTCTATAAGTACTTTATCATCATCATCTCCAGTCTATATACGTCCACTGCTAAACGAGGCCTTCCTCATTAAACGCTATGGTGGGATTTGCCAGAATCCCCACGCTTGGCAGGCGGATTGGTGATTGCAGTTTAGTGTTAAGTACTCAGGTGGATGCTGCTGCCCATCACCTGATGTAATGCTTTTACTAAATCCACGAGAGGAGACGAAGAGGTCTATTTTTCAGCCGGACACACCACGGCATATAAGTACTTACCTATCTACCCTCGGCGCTCGGACCCGGGCCTGGTATTTGCAGATCAGCAGCGGTAATCGAACCCGCAACCTCTTGTATCTCGTATGTCAGCCGACTGCTCGTCCTCCGCCTCACAGAGTATGTCATGTGTATTTACTTCTCTTCTTGGTCGTACACTCTTGACAGAATAGTCGTGGTGGCAAGTCTTGCTTGAGTGGGGGGGGGGGGGGGGCTCTTGCGATGCGTCTCCACTTTGCGAGAACATTTGGTCATCTAAATATCTTATCATTGAGAGCGAACATTCTCGTAGCATGCCTTTTGTTGCGAGCTGTCTGATGGTGACCGCTGTTACTAAATTGTACCGTGTAGTTAGTTAGTGTTGTGTGTTTTGTTAAGTAGAATTTCTTGTGAAGAAGTTCGTCCGGGGACTTCCCTGGACGAACTCTTTCACAAGAAATTAATAATGCTAATTACCACCGTACCTATTACTGCCGCCAAGCAGTATTGCTCGCATTGCTGTGTTTCGGTTTGAAGGATACGGATGCCGGTGAAATTCAAGGCACATGAAACTTTTAATTTGTGTGTCTCAGAGTTGGCAGCGCACTTGTGATACCTCTGGTGAAACAGGCGTCCTTAGGATAGGTAAATACTTTCCATCAGGTTGGCCGTATGCTTGCTTGCTTGCCAAGTAGTATAAAAAAAACTGTACACATAGCTTTTTACTAAGTACCTAATATAATGATACTCATTTGTGGTACATAATTTGATAAAGCAAAGTTTTACCTTTTGATATTGTTACACATGACAAGAATGTAATTTTTTACCTATTCTTTGATCTCCCATTTTTACCTGATTGTGTTTAATTGTTTCATATTTTACTTAGTTTAAAATTTTTGTTATTATTCTCGCCTTAGGCTTAAATAATTATAATCCAAAGCAAATTTTATAAGAAAATGACTTATTCATTTTCTCTGATGTTTGACCCTTGACCCAAAACATATTCTACTTAAACCAGAAAGGATAACATAAAATATGGAGCCATTTCATTAATTCAGAAAGAAGCGAGTTAGTGAAATTGGGATACGCAATCTTTGTACAATCGGTCCTTCCTTTTGTATAGGAAATGAGGTTAATATTATGACTGTCGGAATTCACTGCCAATATTGGTGAACGAACCGGAGATATTAATAATCGAATGAACGGAATGCAATGATAATCATATTTTATGACCGAATGGTTGGTATTTTACTAATCCACGTGACACTGCAGTGTGTAGGGCAAGCATGTCAAACATGCGGGCCGCATGCGGCCCTTTACAACTTTGACTGCGGCTCGATTCAATTTAAAGAAAAAGTATATTTTCTGTCATTTTACTAATCATTAATGATTAATTATACGATAAGCTTGTCAAAAGTTAGTGGCCGAGTGACTTTCAGTAAGGGAATAGGGGGGGGGGGAACTACTAGGTAGGTATATCTATGCAATGAGTTTGTTTTCCTCCCACTGATTCTACAGTCTTTAAGAATTTGGCCCATCAATGACTTTGAGTTTGACATGCATGGTGTAGGGCATGCCTAGGAAGGTGCTACCTACGGTGGTATAGAAACTTAAGAATCATTAAATAAACCTACATGTGTTTATTAGGTGGTGTCGGTGGTGTGTTGCCGTGGTGTGTACGGCCTAAGAATAGACCCCTCCTTCTCCTTCCGTGGATGTAGTAAAAGCCTTACTAAGGGATTTAACCAGGGGATGGGCAGCAGCATCCACCTGAGTACCTTCGTACTTAACACCAAACTAAGATCATTAATCCGCCTGCTAAGCGTGGTGATTATGGCAAATCCCCTCATTGAATTCAATGGGGGAGACTTCGTCCAGAAGTAGACGTAAACAGGCTGTTGATGATGTGATGTGGTTATTAGGTTAACCTCTTTGCTTTCACATATTAAGTATTATATTTCCGAAAGGCATGATCTGTGCCATAAATTGCTAGATAAGGCAGAAAACAGCATTATTATGGCAGGGGCAGAATAACATTACGATTCGCACACAGTTTTGATCATGCCCGAACAAATAAACTGAATAACGCATGTATTATTAGCACGTATAGGTAAGTATTTAAGCAGCGTCTATCAGATTTAGTACAAACTGAGGCCCAATTCTCTAATTTAAAAACATTCCAGTCATAATATAATCTCGTGTCAGTCGCACTGTCTCGTTTAGTAACTATTACATATTCTTAGCAAGAAACGCGAAGATTAAGTAATAGTTACTATAAGTGACAGTGCGACTCAGACGAGTTTGTACTGTGAATTGAATGTTTTTAAATTAGAGAATTGGGCTGACTCTATTGAGTGTCTTGTTGTGCAAGGACGAGTAGAAGGCACCAGACCACGCGGAAGATCACCCACGCGTTGGACCGACCAGATCAAGTCTGCAGTGGGTGGCAACCTGCATGAATGCACGAGGATGTCCACCAATAGAGATAAATGGTGAGATATCGTGAGGCAAGCCACATCAGCAATACAACATAACGATCACGATCACGACTGTGAAGAAGAAGTATTTCAAATGATATGAATATGAATGTGTTGACATTTTTCATCACAGCCTGCCGAAACTCATGGAGATAGCGCAGCTTGTTTTGGAGAAAGTTGAATAGTAGTGGTGCCTATTAGTAATATTATAGGTATTCCCCAGTAGGTGCCTACTTATTTTTAAGCTTGGTTCTTTGTTTTTATTTTATATGATCATGTGCATATAACATCGCTCTAGGTCCTACTCTGTTAAGGTGTTATAATAGTTTTTTAATAAATAAATAAATCAATTGTTTGTTGATACGAAAAAACTAATCTCCTATGATAACAATTTAAAATGGTCCAATTCTAGGTATCCAATTTAAGAGCAATTCCAAACGAAAGTCCAACTAAGCCGTTGTTTGTTTTATTATCATAGCCGGTCGTAAAGTTAAACGGGGAACCTCTCGGTGATTCGGTGATTTGTGCTCGAAACTTGCTGTTGCCTTCGGCTTCATCTGCCTGATGTGAACTTAGGCATTTTAAATATTATACTGATGTACCTTTTACATATTTTAACTAAAAGAGTTACCATATTAATAGCTTTTCATTTAAAAAACTGACTTCCGCCATTTTATCCGACAAAATATTTGGATGAAAAAAAAATGATGAAAGAACCATAGTGGTGAAAGGATTATTATACTTTTTGAATGCAAATGCTTGGTTTGTTGCTGAAAATATCAAAATCGCCATATGTATGCCTACAATATTTGAGGAGTTCCCTCAATTCCTCATAGATTCCATCATCAGAACTGGATTCTGAAAAAAATGGGACCAATCTGGAAGTATATCTATTCAAATTAAAGAAGAATTTTCGAAATCGGTTCATAAACCCCGGAGATATGCGGTAACAAAAAAAAATACAACCGAATTGAGAACCTCCTCCGGTCGGAAGTCGGTTAAAAAGTAATTAATCATCAATAATACAATAATACAATAATACAATTTATTCGTAAAGCCGATTTACATGTCAATAAATTTAAAAAATACAATATTAAATGTACCTAAGTATAAGAATAGTATAGATACTAATTTCAAAAATAATTTTAATTAATATAAATCAAGGTAAGTACTAAGTACCTTACTCTTAAGACAGCATAAGGCCACTGTTACCCATATAGGTAACAGTGTAACCCTACACTGTCTCAAGAGTAAGTAGTTCGTTCACAGAATAGAAATTCTGCTCGATAAGCCAACGTTTCAGACGGAACTTAAAACTAGGTAAACTGCCATCAGATGTGACAGAGTCTGGTAGTTTGTTGTACACTGCCGGACCCATTACGTGAGTTAACTTTGAGGACTTCGTGAGCGAGCGGCCGATAGTTGCAAGCTTCCCAGCGTTCCGCGTCCCGTACGAGTGGGTGTCGCCGTTCTTCATGAACTCATCTAGGTTCGACCGGACATACACCGCCACTTGCATTATCACAATGCAGGGCAGTGTAAGTATTCCTAGCTGAATAAAATATGGTCTAGCAGAGACGTCACGTCGTATATTGACTAAGGTGCGTACGGCTCGTTTTTGCATCCTAAAGGCACGCTCCCAGTCGGCAGCGCGCCCCCATAGCTCAGCACCGTACTGCAACACCGAGTGGACTGTTGCGAAATAACAGCTTCGTGCCACCTCCGCCGGAACCACGCGAGCCACCCGTCGCAGCGCGAAACATGCGCTACCTATCCTCCCGCATAGCCTATCTATATGGCTCTTCCAGGTAAGGGCTCTGTCTATTTCAAAGCCAAGGAACGTGGTTGCTTCTAATTGGGTAATAGTGTTTCCGTTTACGCAGACTACTAGCCGTCTCGCCGTTTTTCCAGATAGGTGGAAATGTAGGTAGTGGGTCTTGTTTAAGTTCAGAGCCAACCCATTCATCCTGAACCATTCAGAGAGTAGGCTGACCGTCTCGTTCAACTTCTCCTCTAGCATGGTCTACGGACTTCGCGGTGACAATCGCGGCCACATCATCTGCGTACATGAGTGTCTCCGCGGAGGTCACCGCTCCAGGCAGATCGTTCAGGAGGAGGTTCATCTTGGAATACACATAAATAACAAGTCTATTACATGTCTATTGGAGGTACCTATGGTATATAAAAAAACTGCTCTATTTCCAATAATACAGGGAGGAAACTGGGGAATACAAAATACGCCAGCCATTTATGTCTCTTAAGGGAAGGTTACTGGTAGGGCATTTAGGTACGCCCTTTTATACGCCAACGAAAGGATCTTGCCGTTTCGGCAAGGCAGCTCGTACCATACCAAAAATAATTGCGTCAAAACAATACCTAGTGTATTATGAGGATAATAAACTGTTTTTGCTTTACCAACAAGTCTTTTTAAGATTCATGACCGCAATTCATAGTTTTTGGGACATAAAGTTTAGAGGTTAGTTTTAAAATAAATACATTTTTTAGTATCTTTTGGGCCTTGGCATGATAAAAAGGATGTTCTGATAAAAAAACTTACTCTACAAATAGTTTGCATAATCTTAACACTTAGGTAGTTACAATAACCAACATTTTGGTAACATGGTAGGTATGTGCCTACTCTTGATACCCACGACACAGGAGATCCTAGTGTGGGATCAGTAACTGTTAAGTTTAAGGCAATGATGTTCTAATAACTCGGTGAGGTATATATTTAAATATTATTATTAACCAGCTATTAGTAAAGTCAGGAAAGTAGCAAGTATAGGTACAATAAAACATTCTAATGTACAATAAAATACTAGATAGGTACGTAGCATTATGTCATCATCATTATAATTTCATCCATTTGACGTCCCCTGCTGGACATAGGCCTTACCCATAGAATTTTACAATGAACGGGGTTGTGCCGCCCCTATCCACTGACTTCACGCGAACGTTAAGTGTCGTTGATTCGTCGAGTGGGGTATAAATAGGAAAAGAAACGCTATTATAAAAAATGGGCATGATGTTCAAAAGCCAATAAATAATAATAAAAGGAAAAAAAAGTGGTTCCAAATATTTATGCATGCAAAACACACACTATGGTGACCAAAATACTAAGTTCAGGTACACTTTCAGAATTCAAGGGCGTTGTTTCTTAAATTAATATGAAACATTCATGGCTCAGTATTTTATCAGGGGTTATCTGTAACAAATTAATGTTTATACAATCAATATCTAACAATAAACTAAAGTCCTTATTTTATTTTAATCCAGATAGTACAAACAATACTTACGGGGGGGGTGTGGGCACAATCCATGATCAGATAATCCACATTGATCATAGCTGTGTGTGTCATGCCTCAAGGGCATGACATGTATCCGTAAGTTTCGCGGCACTAATCCCAAGTATGATGACCTGGGTTCATCAAAGCAATCATCCATCGCAAGTTGAGATGCGTTATTTCTAGTTTCTAGTTTGTTTGTGTAAATCGAGTATACGTATTTTAAAAAAGCCGCTGTCTTTCACAGAGCTGTCCTGTCATGAATGATAATGCCATTTGTGAGTCTTACGTAGTCATTATTCTGAGGTCTTACGTATAGTTATTGCATCCTCTTTGTTTGTGAGCATAGACTATACCTACCTGCAATAATTTCTCTTTGTGAGGTTCATTGCCAAGCAATGGCGCCGTCACCGCACGGAAGTAAACAATACAAAATCCTATTTAACTTCATTTCAAGATCACGGGTTCATGTAAATCAATTGAAAATGTTTACGTAATTTAAAAAATATGGGTAATTTTATTAAATACATTTGGTTTTGACGCAATTGGTAGGAGCTCTCGGCAACATCCTTTGCTTGTATTTTGGCTATTACTTCATCAAACTCCATGAAATTGAATCTTTTAGAGTATTTCATTATTACATTCAATGAAACGCTTGTACCTAACCTGGAACACTTAAGAGGAGGTTACCATTAGGGCGCTTACGCTCTTTTGGTCATTATTTAATAAAATTCCTTGAATTTTTGACACATACATATAACGAGTGTAAAAAGACTACTCCCGAAAACTGAAATAGTGCACTCAGACCATGATTCTGAAAATATTTAAGCTGAAAAAAAAACTGAAAAAAATGCTCACTTTTGGGCCGTTTTTTTGTGTTTTCTTTAAATATCAATAAAATCGTCAAAAAAAGCAATGAAAACCACCTAAGAAATATTAGCGCAGCGCGTCGATCAGCTGACCGGGAGCGTTGAACTCGCGCAACCGGTGCGCTCTGTGAATTCGCGCTATTTTACCGCGCTTTACCGGTACCGTCAGTGTTCGGGAGCTGTCCTTTTACACCCTGTATAATTTATATTAATATAATATTTATTATATATTATTATTATAATAGTTATTATTATTTATAATGTATATACATATATGATTTTACACACATCTGTACACCTGATCATGATCTTATAAAATGACTTACGAAATCATAAATTAAAAAAAGGAAAATATAGCCAAATTAGATGCAAACTGCGTTCGCGTGGCGTAAGCGTGTATGTATGCTATGTATGTATCAGCAAAGCTCACAGTTGTACATCATCTATTTCGTTTAGGCAAGTGTGAACAGATACGCCTTGCTTGGCGAAAATTGCCCATTTGCAAAATTCGGGTTAATGTGTTCAAAGCGGTGACAGAGTGATGAGGTTAACTGAATTACATATTTATGCAAACGGGTTTTGATACTGGGGTGAGATTATGTTACACGTAACATAACATCCAACAGTCATATACGTCCTGATCCCACACTAGGATTCCCTGTGTAGTGGGTATCAGGAACTACGAGTACATGGTACCATAACACCCAGACCCGGAACAAATATTTGCAGATCATACAAACATTTGCCCCGCAGCGGGAATCAAACCCGCAACCTCTTGCATCTAAGCCGGTCGCCCTCCGCGCCACAGAGGTCAACGTACACGTAGGTATTCTGCTTATTATATACCGACTGTACGTATTTCAGCAGTGGACTTCTACAGGCTGATAATGATGATGTACGTATTAGAACATCCAAAAACCAATACCAAACGAAATTGAAAATTAACTACAAACAAGATTTTGAACAGAGTCAACCGACTAATTAGGTTAAATAAAGTTTCTTGAATGAACAATAGAAATAATCAGCCGCCGTAACACAGGTGCAACCTAGCACGGCTGCTAACAGAACTAAGTTTATAGTACTGCACTAATCAACATCACCAGTGGACGCTTTAGACTAATTGGACGAGGCCTCCCTCATAAATACAACGCAGTAGTTGTGTTGAGTACTCAGGTAGATGCTGCTGCCCATCCCCTGGTGTAATCCCTTAGTCGGCTTTTACGAAATCCACGGGAAGAGATGGAGCGGTTTATTCTTAGGCTGGACGCACCACGGCACACTACAATAATATAACAATTACAATTTTGTATAATTTGTTTCATTGTAATTGTTTTAAATACCTAAAAATAAATTAGACTCCGTGAAGTCCGTATTTCTTGATTTTATAGATATCACAAACCATTATATTTATATTTTTTTATTTAGGAAGTTTAAATTTTTCTTCTAGCAGGTATAATTGTTTTATCAACACAATGTGGATCTTGTTCAACAGTCTCTGAAATAAGAAAATTAAATACGAGTTCAACAACTTTCAGACACATAAGTTTTCATAAACCAGTCTTTTTAAACTGCGATAAAATTTTGTGTTTTCTCTTTTAGAAATAGAAATGAAATACCAACCGAGATAAAATATTACTGGTGTCCTTTATAAACGGGGAGACAGCAAAAAGAATGGGACAAAATAAAACAGAAACGGGGCAATAAAAGTCAGGTGAAGCCTTAATTCACAACACAGCAAAGATATTATATAGGTACACTGGGAGTTGGTTTTCATTCCAATTTTAATATTCGGCATCAAATATAACGTTCATTTAATATTTTATGAGTATTTTTCTTTGAATCACAAACCCTTACAATATAGCAAATTGATAACAAATGTGAAAGGCTTCGTCTCAATCTCCAAAAATCAGGAATTCTTCACTTGCTAAATGTATCTCTGGTATGAACTGCAGGGCTATTCTAAAAAATCGGAAACGTTTCCGATTGGATTCGTTAGTTTTTAATTTCGATGTGGTAAGTAACTAAAATATTTTTCTGATAATTTTCTCTACTAAAAAAACACAGCAATATACAATATTTATTGTTTTTTACTGTGTTTTACTGGAGAAAATTGTTTTAGTTACTTACCACATCGAAATGAAAAACTAACGAATTCGATCGGAAACGTTTCCTGCTTACCGCCCTGCTGGTATCACATACATTCCATAAAAGTTCTCATTAGACGGACATTTAAAAAAAATCGCGCAGAGGTCGTGCCCAAATCGCGATGATATCGCACTGCAAAAATTGGAGTTTTAAAAACTATGAACTGACATGAATTGGGCCAATAACGCGCCAAAACAAAAAATCACCCATTGAAATAACGATGATTTCGTGATAAAATTGATATGATCGCAATTTTCATCATTATTTTGCTTAGGGCAAATATATATCAATTTTAGCGAGTTCGACTTCATGTGCGACTTCTCAGTGAATAAGGGCCGTTGGCATCCGAAAAATGTTCTGTAGATTGTCTCATCACTTGCACATTTCTTCCGTCTTACAATAGCAATAGAGTCTTAAATCGCGTTAAATTAAATCCAGTTAAACTGCTAAATCGCATTCCAGACTCCTCAACTTTCCAAATTTAGCATTCAAGAAAGCGGAAGCTTGTTTTGTCCCAAACTTTTTAGATTAAATTCAAGATTGAACCACGACACAATCTAATAACGAATTACTGGGGTCATTGTCAGCAAGTTTGGTGTTAATGGGACAAATTCTATGGACCACTTTCTGACGCTGAACTTTGAACGAAGTTTCTTAGCTGATTGCTTTGTATTGTCAACAATTTATGCCATTCATCAATTAATTTCTGTCATACTGACTCAACATGTTTAGGTTCAATTCAGATAAATTTGTCAACAAATAAAGGTGAAGAACTTAAATTTTTTAAATAAAAATACAACAGAATTGAGAACTTCCTCCTTTTTGTGAAGTCGGTTAAAAACTACCATTAATCTCATCAGTCAGTGTCATATCTGCCTCCATTTTAATCGACTTCCCAAAAAAGGAGGAGGTTCTCAATTCGGTTGTATTTTTTTTTTTTATGTTTGTTACCGCATATTATTATATCCAGCGTTTATGAACCGATTTGGAAAATTCTTTTTTTATTTGAATAGATATACTTCCAGATTGGTCCCATTTTTTTCGGAATCCAGTTCTGATGATGGAATCCATGAGGAATTGAGGGAACTCCTCAAATATTGTAGGCATACATATGGCGATTTTGATATTTTCAGCAACAAACCAAGCATTTGCATTCAAAAAGTATCATAATCCTTTCACCACTATGGTTCTTTCATAATTTTTTTTTCATCCAAATATTTTGTCGAATAAAATGGCGGTAGTCGGTTTTTTAAATGAAAAGGTATTAATAATATGGGCATACTTAAATAATAAGAATAAATCACGTACCGTAAACTCGTAAGACAAAAAGGAGCTGCCTAAAGTCGCGTTGTAATGTAACATATTAACCTTTCTATGACTCTTAAGAGAAGGTCACCTGTGGCGCTTACGCCCTTTTGTACGCGAACGAAGTGTGCTTCTATTTTGGCTATTATTTCATCAAACTCTATGAAATTATGTACACATGATCAGTAAACTATCTAATATTCTAATATCTATCTAACTATATCTAATATTACTCAATATAAAATACATGAACAAATATATAGTAACAATTCCGCGCCTCTCCAACGAAAACTCTGAAAGAATTCGACACGTGTTTCGCCTCTTAACGAAGCATCCTCAGGAAACAGTAGGCTTACTTCGTGCTAGAACAACAAAGACACTACTGCAAAAATTCCGCAGCCATGTTGCTTCGTCGAACGCCGAACAGAAAGATACTAATACTCGTATATTACTCAATGTTAATGGTAATATTACTCGTACAAATGTGGTGAGTAAGTTTTCTAAAAATTAGTTTTTTAAAATTTATTATTTGGCAATCATATTATTATTTTATAAGAAACTAACGCACCAAGGGTCTAGATATTAGTGTGCTGATCATGGTGTACAACATTTTAAAGAATTTAATGAAATAATGGCCATAATACAAATCCGATCTCCACTCGCGTGCAAAAGGGCGTAAGCACCCTACTGGTATCCTCCTCTTAAGTGGTCCAGGTTAGGTACAAGCGTTTCACTGAATATAATAATGTAATTCTCTAAAAGATTCAGCAATAGAACATAGCGAGAATGTCACACTGACTCTAAATTAATAAAGTAATGGAGTAAGCATGAAATGTACAGTCGTTTCAGAGACACATAAATTCTCTCGCGGTACAAAGAATATTAACAATCTCTGAATATTAAACTTTAGCTTGTTTACGATAAAGTACAGTTTTGTAGATGATTTCTAGCTCTTATTTAAATTGAACACTAGTCACTAAGACCAGCAGGAATTTAGAAACTTGAACATAGGGGTGTAGATTGGTATGTCATAAAATCAAATGTTACAGATACCACTAGTCTATCCAGATCACTGCCAGTGACTATCGCATTGCGTCTGAAACTACATACATACATACCTGTTTCCTCAAGGGGTAGGCAGAGCCTCAAAGGGCTTCTGATTACAGTGTTTGCACAATCGCTGGAATATAGATGTGACAAGTGGTGAGCTCATTGCCGCCAGTGCTTTCCACGACCAACTCGGCTAACGCTTTCATCCAGACACCTGCATTTACTGTATTTCTTATATTAACCTATATTTATTAAACTATATTATTAAACTTTTTTTTTTTTCCTTTTTTTTCATGTGCGTATAACAACACTTTGGGTCGTTAAGGTGTTATAATTGTTTTTAATAAATAAATAAATTTAACACAATGTTATGCATATAGAAATTAAAGTTTATTCTTATCATTAGAGATAAATTTATCTGCATTTTCATTACCATTGAGTATAACCAACTTCCCGTGAACTCAATAATCTCTCATCTACCAAAACCTAAAAAGCTACCACCACCAGTCATCAAATCAAATTCCGCTCTTTCTTTTTACTTCAACGTTTATTTCGGTGTTGCTTTCAATTTCCGACGTATCTATTGAAAGTTAATTTTGTTAAAAGACTTGGTTCACTGTTCAAACGTTCATCGCCCTTGGATAAACATGAGCTCTATCTAGATGGGACGTGACGGGTCGTGACTTGGAATGGTCACATCTGACGCGGATGCTATCTTCAGATGTGATTGATTCATAAATTCTTCTGCTTTTATTAAATTATTTGACCCTTTTCTTTGTGACTAATTCTGGATTGAATGGCATACTTTATGCTAAAATATCTGCCTCTCTTAATCATCCAGTAGATATCCGCTGCAGAAAGAGGCCTCCTCTATAGCATGCATAGCGTCCAATGGGGGGTTTTGGTCATAATCACTACGCTTGGCAGGTGAATTGGTGAACTCGCAGTTTGGTGTAAAGTACTCAGGTAGATGCTGCTGCTCATCTCTTGGTGTAATCCTTTATTTTCCTTTTACGACATCTACAGGAGGAGTTGGAGGAGTCCTATTCTTAGGCCTTGACTACCACGGCTCAACTCATAATGCTAAAATAGTTTCAGAATAGTTTGGTGTTAAAATCATTACCATATTTAAATTATTAAACAATATTGGAATTGAAAATGACTTTATCTAGTCTATCTAGTCATATTTTAACTAAATAACCTTTAAATATCACTTTATCAAATGTTTATAATGAAATAATCATAACGACACTACATTTTCTCCAAAATTGTACCCAAAGCGTTGATGAAATGATAACAATAGTACCTAAAAGACGCGAATAAAAAGAAACTCTCAAAATAGGAATCTTCCTTTCAATGAAAGGTCTTTCGAAATAAAAGCTTAGGTTTTGTCAGCGTTATTCATGAGATTCAATGGTCCCTTTGGGCCGCACTTTATAGGCAAATGAGTTCTCACTTCGACTATCAATTAGTCCACTTTATCTAATTTAGTTTCTAGATACGGCTAACTGTGTTATTAATAACATAGCATTTTTTTATCGTAATGTTATTTTTGTTAATGGTGATATACTGCCGTGTAATTTTCCTTTTTAACCGACTTCCCAAAAAAGGAGGAGGTTCTCAATTCGGTTGTATTTTTTTATTTTTTTATTTTTGTTTGTTATGTTTTTTATGTTGTTATCTCCGGCGTTTATCAGAATCCAGTTTTGATGATGGAATCCATGAGGAATTGAGGGAACTCCTCAAATATTGTAGGCATACATATAGCGATTTTGATATTTTCAGCAACAAACCAAGCATTTGCATTTAGAAAGTATCATAATCCATTCACCACTATGGTTCTTTCATCATTTTATTTCATCTAAATATTTAGTCGAATACAATGGCAGAAGTCGGTTTTTTAAATGAAAAGTTATATTTTACATATTTCACACATCGACAAAATGGTATCTTGCATTGGCATACTATGTTAATATGTTTGTTACGTCTTGATACAAAATATAAGCAAGAGACAGCATGTCTAGACGAAATGCTAGTAACATTAACAGCTGGAGACTTGGTTTTATAAATAACGTCCAGTCTATTCAAAAAACTGCATCG
Organism: Epirrita christyi; assembly: GCA_951392215.1. Taxonomy (NCBI): domain Eukaryota; kingdom Metazoa; phylum Arthropoda; class Insecta; order Lepidoptera; family Geometridae; genus Epirrita; species Epirrita christyi. Next base: position 12,778,996 of record OX595843.1, on the reverse strand, counting down.
CAATCCAATCAATGAAAAACATTTACCTATTAAAAACCTTCCAATTACTAAACTGTTGTTTACAAGTTATTTTTCTATAGCTGCAATTTCCGAAGAATAATAGCAGTGGTCGAAAAATATGACTTTATCAGATAGCAAAAGCCATCTATCAAGATAAATAGCATCTTTATTAATAGAAGTAGATAAGAAGTTTGTGCCGGCAATGGAATATGTCCGGTATGGACAAAATTGATTTATTGCTTCATAACGCGAGGCGAGACACTTGCTTTGAGATGGGAAAATGTGTCTTGATTTTATTATTGAAACTATTTGGACTTTCATTGTCATTAGCCTGTAGAAGTTTACTGCTGGACATATGCCTCCCCCTTGAAATGCCACGACGAACGGTCTTGAGCCGCCTCCATTCAGCAACTACCTGCGACATTCTGCAGGGGACGCAGTAGAGGAAGGAAGTCAAAATACATTATTTGGACTAAAGTCTCTAAATAACTGCCGTAGTGGGTTTGGCTTCAGAACAGACTCCTCCGTCTCCTCTGGTGGATGTAGTAAAAGCCGTGCTAAGGGATTACACCATAGGCAGCAATTTAAGTATGCTTAACACAAAACTGCGATCACCACTCGGCCTGCAAAGCGTGGTGATTATGGCAAATCCCTGTCTGTACCTTTTGAAGAACGGAACCCTAAAACTACAGCACACAACTACGCCTATCGAGTGCGCCTAGCTGCAACCGGTTATTGGTGACAGCACTGGATTACTATCCATTCTGTGACTGTGTCGATTTTGCGTGTGTTTGCTAGCTAGTTTATAATGATGTAAATATTTAAGAGCTTGTCCAGATGAGGCGATTAACGCGCGATTGATGCGCATGTGGACGGAATGTATGAAGTTCTAGTATTACACAATCGCGCGAGTCGAATCGCGCGTAAAACGCCTCATCTGGACAAGTTCTTAAACATTCCATGCAATTGCTTATACATTGCTCGTGTTTTGTACGTCTTTGAAAATAGAAACTTAATTCACCGAGAACCTACTGTCTGGACAAACCTAACTTAGGTTTTAAGACATTACTAACTAAATTTTGTAATCGTTTGTTTGATATAATAAATAAAATAAATAAATAAATACCTCAAAATGTATTAAAACTCAAGGGATCGACCCCAAAAACAAGACCGAGCCTATAAAATGTGTGAACTTGAAGCTTTCCGCCCTAGTTGCACCACTCGGCTAACCGGGATATCGGAAGCACTTTACTCCCGACCGTTCTCACAGGTATCATTTATCAAATAAATTACACTATTACATGTTACGTGCCGAGTTAAGAGTTGTTTTTATGTTCATTCTTATTCAACTTGTAGTTCGTATCTTGGTTTAAGTTTGAATGCTTAAGCTACGTTGGCGCTGCTGATAAGCTTTTTGATTCTTACACATAAGCAGCAAAATAACAGATAAATAGCTCTTGAAGTTGATTCATACATATTATATAAATGAAAATAAAATATGTACTTATTTGAAAGCACTGGCTCAAAGGTTGCGTTAAAAACGCTTTTATTTTTACATTCCGTTTTTGAGTTTTTCAAGTAACATAGAAAAAGATTGCGTTCGTAGTTTTACCACTACACGCCTCTACATAACATAACATATAAAAAAGCAACTGATATTATTCACCGGAAGTCACATGAAAATTTAAAAATCCCTGGTGCCGTAAAAACTCAAATAAATTAGCCCAAACGCCAGCATGGGTATAATTTACAAAATAATGATTTTACATCATAAGAAACATTTTGCAGAATGCGCTAAGGTACGTGATTCCCCCATCTCATTACCATTAGAGGACGAGCAGTTACCGTTCCACCTACACTGTCATAACTCCACTTTACATGGGCCATTTTGTAACCACGTCTACCGGAAAGGAGGTGGATTACTGAGATCCTTGCATACTTAATAGAGTCAATTTACCTACCTGAATATTAGCTACCTAGTGGATGGCATCTCTTGACTCGTTAGTTCTACGTTTATTATCCTAGGTTCTTGGGTCAGCAATATTTTGCAGTTTTAAGTACTTAGTCAATTCGACTGAATTTGTTTCGCCTTTAAAGCACGAGTTAGTGAATACTACTTTTTTTTTGCCGTCTATTTTGACGCTTTGGTAAATTCACGCTGGCTATTTTATTTCAGATCGAAAGCTCTCGCGCTAATTGACAAATGTAGAACTCGATTTTTGTGACATGCCTGACTTTGTCTTTTAACGCAAAAATTCAGTCTCTTAACCCAAAAATTACGAACCAGCCCCCTTATTCGCTATGACCAAACGTGACATAACGCGGGCTCGTTACGATGTCTGCGTGGAATCATCGCTAAATAGCATGGGTGACGTCACACGTTATTGACAAGGAATCTCTTAGGTCATAGCGAATAACCACCCAGGTGGGAATCAAACCTGCGACCGTCTCCTTGATATGAAAATGCTCTGTTTGTTTCCCGTGTCCCACCTACTGCGTACTTCTATTCTGTTTGTTTGTTTTTTATTTGTTTTTCGTCTTAAATAAACGTTTTTCATTTTATTTTTTTAATTATATGCGCTATCCCCTGCGCCTCTTGTAGTATCCACCTATATAGAGAAAGACAACGGTAATCGAAACCTGCTCTAACTGAACAGTTATTGGTTTTTAAAGTGTTTACACGACACTTACGGGAAATACTAAGATTTTGTTATCGAAATTTGGGGATCGAACCTGCGACTGTCTCCTTGATCCGCTGTGCCACTGGTTGTCTCCATAGCTTGTTGAATTTTATGGATAGTACCACCGGCTTAAAGCTGCTTTTGGGATATGATAAAATCTTTCTATTTCCCATAAGAGTGGGTTAACACATTAAAAACCAATAAATCTTAAGCTGTTCATTGCTTGCATGCTCTAACTTTCCTATCTACCTAATCGCTTTGGGTGCACATCATAATTAGATCTACGCAGTCTCATCCAATCTACCATTTTATCTCTTACGTTCTCATACCCTCTTATTGCAACGGTATAGATTTCAGTTTGCAGTGTGTTCTGAGCTTCGTGGGTTGAAATTTTCAGTGTGATGACCATGAGTAGACAATTCACGGATTATCAAGTGACAAGTTGACGCAGAAGCTACCCTCATCACGAGTTATTTTGATTCAGTGAATTAAGAATGAGTTTAAATATTTGATAAGGAGGATTTTGACGGTGAAAGTAACCGCAAAGTTCCAGTGGTATGTTGCACAGATCTTGTGAAGCCTTTTTGGTGAAGTTTACCATAGATGACAAAGGTGAGTGAAGCCTTTTCGGTGAAGTTTACCTTAGATGACAAAGGTGAGTGAAGCCTTTTCGGTGAACTTTACCTAATATGGCAAAGGTGAGTGTAGCCTTTTCGGTAAAATTTACCTTGGATGACAAAGGTGAGTAAAGTCTTTTCGGTGAAGTTTACCTTAGATGACAAAGGTGAGTGAAGCCTTTTCGGTGAAATTTACCTTATATGACAAAGGTGAAAGAAACTTTATCGGTTAGGTTTTATCTTAGATGTTTTCCTGCTACGTTTGTAATGTCTTTGGTTCATTGAGAGCAGGGCCTTCCTCTGCGTTGTCTGGTTTGTGGTTGAAACTTTTTTTTTTTTTTTTTGAACCTACCATAGAATAATTTTTGGGTATTTAACTACCCTACAATATTTGATTATGTAGCTCAGCAGTACCAAGTTTTTTTTTGTAATCATATCTTTATCTAAAGCTTGCTAATGTCTCATGTAGCGTGGGTTGGGTAGGTAGTAGGTACCTACTAAGTTTTTGCGGCCACTTATTAACATTAGTTGTTATCTACTATTATTAATAAAAGTGGTTACCTACTTTCTTACCTACTACCTACTTGTCTAATGTTAATAATGTTATGTATCTAATTTAAAAATTTATTTGTCTTTTTTTATCTAAGCAATTATGTACTTACCTACTATCTGTCACTTGTCTACTGGAAGAGCCTAGCTTCCCACAACACAGGGAATCCTAGTGTGGGAGCTAGTGTACAAAATTATAATTATGGTACCTACGTTACCATATTATTGTTATACCTACTTAATGTAAATTTTTCTGGATCAATAAATGATTATTATTATTATTATTTAACTCAAGTACCTTTATTGCCCAACGGTTGTCAGTTCAAAGAGCCATTGTTGCCATTGACCTGCCCATTGTTAGGTACTTCAACCTGCTAATTCTGAGAACTATATTGGTGATCTTGGTTCTCTATTTTGGCCTCGTCCAGCAGTGGAAGTCTATCGGCGAATGATAATGATGATTTTGTTGTAAAAGAACACGTATAAAACCTACGGTTGTACCCCGAAGCAGTCTACTCGAAAACGGTAAAAATTAAGCTGAAAGTCTGTGAAATTTTTCATCACCTACTTAACAATGTTAATAACAACGTTTTGCATTCATCTCCAAAAACTTTATGTAACTAAAAAGTTGTCTTAAGTTCTGTAATTATAAGTCTGAACCACAGATTATATCGAACCTTGAATGTTTTTCGGTGAAGCTATTTTAAATTCAAAATGCTCGCTCACCATTCGCTCAAAGCCAGAATATGGAAATTATGTTTGATTATCAACCTCGTAATGCTACAATGAAGTTGTTTTTAGAAATTCATAGAATTTTTTTTTTTTGTAATTATGTTTGGTATTTTTTACATGACAATTACTTCATTTTAGTCTCTTTGTAGGTAGTAAATTATGCGCTTGATTGGCTGGAACAATTATATCACCGCAACCATGGCAATGCCTGATTGTTTAACCGACTTCAAGAATAAGCAAATATTTTAGAAAAAAAACCGACTTCTTTCAAAAGTCGCTGAATCAATTTTGATAAAATTATATGGGACCTTTGAAGTTATGACCTACCAAACAAAATACGAAACATCAAGATCTATTCATAATTGGTGGAGTAATCACATAACAAACATACAAAAAAAACATACAGAAGAATTGAGAACTTCCTCCTTTTTTTGAAGTTGGATCTCGCACGGCTGGAGCTGATTCAAGCGCGTTCAAGCACATGTTTATAAAAGTAGAATAATTGTTGATCCCTGTAGATTCACTACATTTTAGGACAAATTACATACCTATTACATGTTGTAGGTACGAGTATAATGATCAAATCTTTCGTGTCAAAGTGAAAGTTATTTAATATTCTGTTCAAAAGGGACTGATCCAAGGGATTTTGTCAGATCCCTTTCATCGTCAATTAAGGACTTCAGGCTATGTGGGGAGCCATTGCAATTATACTAAAAGGGCACAATTTAGTTACGCTGTAGTTGACAGGATATAGACAGGATAGGTTGTGGATAGGATGAAGAAAAGTGAAAATTTAGAACTACTTTGTTTGTTGGCTGAGATGCAGGAGGTTGCGGGTTCGATTCCCGCTCCGTGACAAATGTATGTATGAATAGGAGTAATTTTAGTTTATAAGACGATTCAAAATTATCATTGTGATTTCAATGAATGAAGTTCTTTTTGACTTTTTTTGACTTTTTGATCTGTACATATTTGTTCCGGGTCTGGGTGTTATGGTAGGTACTCGTAGTTCCAAATACCCACGACACAGGGAATAATCCTAGTGTGGGATCATGACTACGTATTTGTGACTGTTGGGTGTTATGTTATGTTATGTATATAAATTAAAAGAAATGATCAACGAATTAGAGGGATTCGATATATTTGTTATACGTATAACAATTTTTGTTATACGTTCTAACAAAAACTTATTTCCATATTGTTTTTGGGCAATTCATGTTAACTTAGTACCTGACTCAGAAAACCATTACACAATAAATACTTAATGTGGAAAATACCTTTTTAGGGTTCCTAAGCCAATATCTCAAAATGTTGAAATTGTTTTCTAAGTTCTACGTTTTTCTCGACTTTTGCAGTCATTCCATAGTTGAGAAATTAGAGGAAGGCATATTTTTCACAACTTTAGAAGCCTCATATCTAACCAACTATGGACTTAAATAAAAAAAACCACCATCACCTGAGTAATCAACATCAACTACGATTACCAATCCACCTGTTCTCATCAATTCCAGTCCATCCCAAGGTTGTCTGGAAGAGATCGCTCTCAGCGATAATACCGCCCATTGTACTTCCATACGTATAATTTTAATTATGATTGTTTTAATATTTTAATTTTAATGTGGTGTGCAATAAAGTGTTTTTCTATTCTATTCTATTCTGCCGAGCATCGTGATTATGGAGAATCCGTTGCATTCAAGGTAGACGTCCAGCATTTGACGTCTAAAGGCTGATGATGATGATGCTGATGACCATGAGGTAGGTATCCAAATTGTACGTCAAACATCTCCTACAACTATAGGTTGGTAATTTCCAGATTCAATACTAACTCGTACTGAAGTGCAAATGGGAGTTCTTTCATCCCAATGAAATTAATTATTTAGATATTCGACGCGAAGCAAATTGGCGACGAACGCCGCCATTCAGCATAGCTAATAAAATTTGCAGAATATTTATTGAACATTTTCACTTTGGCTTAAGCGGTGGGAATAGCATTGAATTTATTTTATTATGAGACACTGTTACGGTAAATATTGTCAGAGAATATTGTTATTGCTTTCATGATGTAGGTTCCCCTCTTTGTTTTACGTCACGGTATTTGATTTGATTCAAGTTTTTGACTACTATGTCTATTTGAGTCAGACAATACAAACAGGAAGGTTAAATTTCGACAAAGAGGTCAGATGACGAATCCAACTTTTTTGAGACCCAAGATACATGCCTAGTTTGGGCCTTACAGCTAACCTCCTATAGAACTAAAGAAATCCTTGTATTTTGTTGTACTTTAAAATATACTTTAAATGTAAAACTTTTTGGCAATAAACATTATATAATAATAAATAATAATAATAAATGCTGGACAATTGACACAATATTATCTAGCCCCAAGATAAGCAGAGCTTGTGTTATGGCAACTAGATAACTGATATACTTAATACAATAATACATAGATAGATATTTTTTATTATACATAGAAAATACCCAGAACACCCTGAACAAATATCTGCAGATACACAAATATTTGTTCCGAGGCGGGAATCGAACCCGCAACCTCCTGCATCGCAGGCGAACCTTCGCCCACCGCACCACAGAGGTCGTCGAGGTCGATTATCTTATCTATCTTATCTAACTCGGGTGGGCTGCGTTCTGGAAACTACACCATATCTTCTTGTCACAGATATCGTAGAGACTCAAGACGAGAGTCTATTATGAGTGCTAGTGATAACTTCCGGCACTGAGACGTGGTCGCTAACTACTGGTCGTATAGACAAGCCTAAAGTCGTGCAAAGGGCTATTGAGATAGCTATGCTATGAGTTTCACTACGTGATTGAATCTGAAATGAGCAAATCCTTAGAAGAACCAAGATCACCGACATTAGCACTTAGAATAAGTAAGTTGAAGTGATGGGCAGGTCATAATTATAGCTTGCTGAACTGATAACCGTTGGAAAATAACATAAATTACATAACATAACACCCAACAGTCACAAACGTAGTTTTGATCCCACACTAGGATTCCTTGTGTCGTGGGTATCAGGAACTTTGAGTGTAATGGTACCACAACCTGAAACAAATATTTGCATTTGAATCTAACCCGAAGCCGCTTTAGATGCAATATCTAAGCCGGCTACTCACCTGCCGCGCCACAGAGGTCGTCAAAAGACAAAAAACAACACAACACAAATAAGTGAAGTTAAGTTACTTGAGTGGCGACCACAAACCAGACGACGCGGTGTGGAAAGGCCCCCCCTATCGATGGACCTTGAATATTATGAAGGTCGCAGGAAGTCGGTGATTCTAGTGGCCTATGCTTCTGTAGGTTGATGATGATGATGATTAAGATTGTCTTTTTTTCCTGTATTTTGCATAGGAATCAAGCCAACCGTAAAAATATATTTATGACGTCCCACCTCTGCCCATTCTCATCTCAATCTCATTGATTATGCTGTTAATAACAATATTAAGAGCTGTTTTTAAAATATTCGTTCTTTCAGCCTTTCTTAATTTATACCACGTCACATTAACTCCATTGTTATTTAAATATCAAAGTAATTGACTTCTTAAATTTATTCCAGCTTGCTAAAAGGTTAAGTACATTTACGGGTATGTACCTACTTACGCACTTAAGTCAACTTCGCTTTCTAAGTAATGTTGTGATTCAGTTATTTTAACTTCCATTATGATTCATAAAATCTTTATTTTAATTTTAAGATGCCTCTTATGTTTTTCTGACTCGTTTAAAAACGTTTCAACAAAATTATCTACAGTAATAATAATGAAATTGTAAGCATACATTATATTATTAAGACTAGTTGCGCCCCGCGGTTTCATCCGCTTGAATAATGATGAAAATTGATGATGATGATGAAAAGTAGCCTATGTGTTAATCCAGGGCGTAAAGTATCTCCATTCCAAATTTCACTCAAATCCATTCAGTAGTTTTTACGTGAAAGAGTAACAAACATCCTTCCATACTCACAAACTTTCGTAGGAGTAGGATAAACCATTTTTGGATATATTTTTTTGCATTTTTTGCTGAGGTCTTGGCCTAAAACTAAGACTCTTCCAGCTCCTCCCGTGGATGTAATAAAAGGTGACTAAGGGATTACGCAGGGGGAGCAGCATCTATTTGAGCTAATTAAGGGGCAAAAATTCGAAAAAAACACGGTCTTTTGATCCAGTGTACGTCAATTTGTACAATAGCGCTGTGGATATAATTTTCAAGTAGGTAAGTATATTATAAGCTTTTATTTTAAAACCGTATTATAAGTAACTAGCAGAAGCCCGCGACTTCGTCCGCGTTAAAAACTGATACGTGACCGTACATAATGTAAAACAGATCAATTACGACCCTTCTACTGCTACCGATCGAAGAGGTGAGACGGCTGACAATGCGTGACAGCCAGGGTCTGAAGATGAAAGTGGGAGAGGCTCAACTTCCGTTGAGCCGTTGAGCGTCAGTTTTTAACGCGGACGAAGTCTCACAAAACCAATTCAAAAGAGCCCAAACACTACCATTCTACTGTCATCGGTTAAGGAGATCCGTTGAACATGTCCCGGATTCACCATCAGATCATGCCCCTCATCTACCGTTAAAGATAAAAAAAAACAACTTAAAAGAGCCTAAGCACGACTATTTTATGTATTGTTGGCAAATTGTTCATAAATTCAGTTGACGCCTTTCAATTTCATCATCAGACCGACTTCATTGAGGTCTTCTTTAAACATTAAATAAATGAATTAAAATTAAGTATTCAAAATTATAACTTTTTTGATTTCATTTGAAACGACACCTCACTCATGTTTTTCAATTAGGGGTCCCATTTCAAACTTGAGGTCCTGAAAATATTTTAAACTCAACAATACCACCGTGAAACTAAGAGCGAGTACAAAACGCCTAATGGCGTTTTGAAGCGCGCGCTTTGGTAACGCGCGTTTTGAGAACCAGTAGTTCTTATCTAGGTGTACACACGCAAGCGCGAGTTTCTGATCAAGCGCGCGTCGAACGCGCGCTTTGAGATTTTCGTTCAAACGCGCGTTGGGAGGGCGTCAGCCGCGCGCTTCGAGATACATGAGCCGCCATTTGTTGTACATTTGAACGCGCGCTTTCGTGTAGAGTGGACGCAATTCACCAAAATGGAGACGGAGCACTTCGATACAGACTTATTTATCGACGAAATCCAAAAGCGTCCAGCTATATGGGACATGGAAAGTCCTGATTATAAAAACAAAATATTATTAATATTATTAAAATATTATATATTATCAATATATAATATATATATAATAATAATAATTTTATAATTTGATAATAATAATTTAATATATAATAATTTGATAATATTATATATATATAATATTATCAAATTATTATTATTATTATTCAAATATTCTTAGTATGGACGCCCTACTAACGCTCGTAAAACGCCGTGCTAAGCGCGCTGTATGTATGCTACCAACGCGCGCCTAACGCAACGCCGAGCGCCTAATGTGTACTCGCCTTAACTTTTACCACGGTGAAATACACTGAAATCCAGCTAAATCGTAAAGTGTATTTTTTTTACTAAGAAAACGATTCCTTCCCTTTTTTCAGAAAAAAATCTGGTATCACTGAAATATGTGTATGTTAATTTCATTTGAGAAATCTACATGTGAAATTTCAAGTACCTACTACCAACGGTTTCTGAAAACCAGAGCATTTTTGTTTTACATTAAAAACCCTTTTTGGACCCCTTAGAGGGGGAACTTTCCAAGTTCCTTTTTTGGTACACCCCTACAATCTAAAAGGAATATATTCTCCCAATTTCAAGTCTCTAGATACGGTGGCTTAGGCTAGGGGTTGTCTGTATGTTAGACACATGTGTCTCAGCAACCCTATTAGGGGTATTTTGCAAAAATACATATATTTAAACATTTATCATTTGTACTGAAGAATATTAATGCCAAGTTTCAAGCAAATCAAACCACGCGTAAAAAAATCCCATACAAACTTTAACTTTCTATTACACCCCTTTGAGGGGTAAATTTGGGAAATATATTATAGCAAACTTTTATAATTTGTATTGCAAAACATTTATGCGAAGTTTCAAGTTTGTAAGTCCAAGGAATACGATTTTTCATACAAACGTTTTCATCCCTTTTCATCCCTTATAGAGGGCGAATTTTCCAAATTCCTTTCTTAGTGCGCCATTTCATCCTAAAAGGAACACACCCTGCAAATTTCATGTCTCTAGGATCAGCGGTTTAGGCTGTGCGTTGATATATCAGTCAGTCAGTCAGTCAGGACTTTGAATTATATATATTATAAGTAAATAAGTAATAAGTATGTGGTGGCGTGTCCTGCTTAAATATACACCTCCATTTCCTCCCTTGGAGGTCGTAAGAGCCAACTAAGGGACCAGGAGATGGGCAGGAGCATCGATCTGAGTACTCAACACCAATACTGCGAACACCAATCCACCAGCCAAGCGGATACTGCTGGCAAGGCCTCACCAGCAGTGGATGTCTACCGGCTGGTGAAGAAGATTTTTAGCAAGATCATATTCTAGTCAATTATGCTAAGATGTAGAAGAACATTCATCTCATTACTCTTTCATTCATTAGGCTTCAGTAAATTATTTTTCATCTTATGGCAGCTGTTCCAAGCCACATAATTGAAATAAGATGGTATTTAGATGACATCTCCCAATTTAAATCAAGCATTATTATACAAAAATCTCAGGGCAGATTTATTAAAATGAACAAAAAGAAAAACACAATTTATCTCCATAGGTTTTAAAGCTAAATTTACATAAAAATTACGCTGCGGCTGTTCTAAGCTGAGTCTAATGATAAAATATAGTTATTGGCTTTTATTATTTTGTTTAAAAAATACGTTTTTAATGCCCCTTTAAATAAATAACAATTCATGAATAACAATGTTTAAGTAGGGCTTACAAACAAAATAAGAATTTTAAAAATAAAATTATTTCTACAGTGAAACCGCTTCTGAAACTTTTTGTAAGAAACTAAGAGTTGCTATATTAATTCTGAGTTTAAGAAAAACTTGTCTTGTGCTACACTAAATTACTTTTTCCCTCAGAGGTATAAAATTAAACTAGGTGTAGTCTATGCTAGAATGAACCGTCTTCAAGCCTCAAGTCAAGCGTATCATGAGAATTGGATGCAACAAACAGCAGCTACTAACGCCCGTGCAAAATCAATTCAAATCAAAAGAATTTTATTCATTGAAACCACAAGAATCATTTTGAATCGTCTTATAAACTAAAATTACTTCTGTTCCAACGCTACCAAGCCTGTACGGAACTTTATCGCATACGGCCACTTTGGATGAATTCAATTGTTAAAAACACCTTACTAACTAGAATAAATAATAGACAAAGATTTCTAAATTTGATCGGTAATTTTCTATCGGTTCTTTATTCATAGAGTTAAATAAGTCAAGCAATTTTTATACTAGGTACCTACTATATCCATGAAGTAAGTAACTGAATTTTTATAGACGTTTCTACGTCAAAACAAAACGAAAAAACACTGAATGATCCAGACCAAGCCCCTAAAACTTATTATTTGGCATGGCCGTTCCTTTCAGTTTTTAGGTGCTCACTAAGAAAGGATATAACGAATTTGAACTCCTATGAGAATGTTTAGAGTTAGTCCATGCTCATCCGAGCCAAATTAAATCTTACGACAACGCGTTATAGCATACTTGAATCCGATCTGTCCTACTAGTAGAAATGAACGGATATTTTTCTCCGTTTAGTCCTACTAGTAGAACTGAATGGTAGAACTATACGGACTAATTGTATTTTTACATTGAAATTTGATTTTGACTTATAATTTTGTATAAAGAAAAAAAAATACAGCCGAGTTGGTAACCTCCTCCTTTTTTGAAGTCGGTTAAAAAGAAAAACAAATCGAAATTGAAGTGCGAATTTAAGCTTTTGTCGAAATTTAAATATTGTATTGGATTTTTCGCATATTACTCGCAGACGAAGCCGATGGCGGTGCTAGTACTAGTATTTCAAATGACGTCATTAACGAGACTTCTTTTGTTTCTATTGTAATTTCTCTTGCCAGTTTCCTCCCTTTACAACTAGGTACTTCATTATTTAAAGTTTCTATGCACATCAAGAGGCCAGACAAACGTCTTGTAACCTGGGGCTAAATTCTCGTAACTTTCAATTCACAATATAATTCAATTATAAACCTTTCTGTCGCTCCGGGAGGCGTTCGTTAGAGCGAGAAAGACAAAATATATTTGCGAAGATTAAGTATCAGTACACCAGGGGATGCCAAGCAGCAACCACCTGAGTACTTGACACCAAGCGATAGCAAATAATATTATTAATACAATTATATAATAATATTAATATAATATAATAACACCCAACAGTCACATACGTAGTCCTTATTTCACACTACGAGCACCATGGTACCACAACACCCAGACCCAGAACAAATATTTACAAGCAAGAATCGAACCCGCACCTCTTGCGTCTCAGCCGGCTACTAGCCCGCCACGCCACGGAGGTCGTCTGCTAAGCGTGGTGATTATGGCTAATCTCCACTTAGCCTCATCCAGCAATGAACGTCTATCGGCTGATGATGATGATAATTATGACCGTTATTGTGAAACGTGACTTATTTTGACTATCATTTTGGCCATTATAACAAGCACTGAAAAAAGTATGTCAAAAACAAAGTCAAAAAGAACTTTATTCATTGAAAACACAAGGATCATTTTGAATCGTCTTATATAAAATTAAATTACTTAATTATTATTGTTAATTACTTATGGTGTAACGAAATAAGTAAACTCATCCATCACTCGACTATCAACTCTGTAAGTGGTCGTTAAATATATTCTTTCACATAGTTCATTCATACAGTTAGATCATGGGCGTAGTGAGGGGAAGGGTTTTGGGGGTTCAAACCTCCCCTACAAATATTCAAAATATATACAAAATCTGATACTTTTTGAAGAAACACCAGTGTGTTGAATGTTGTTGTGTGTTTTTTTAACCGACTTCCCAAAAAAGGAGGAGGTTCGGTTTCTTTTTTATGTTTTTTCCTCATATCTCCGGCGTTTATGGAGTGATTTGGAAAATTCTTTTTTTAGTTTAATAGATATACTTTCAGATTGGTCCCATTTTTTCAGAATCCAGTTCTGATGATGGAATCCATGAGGAATTGAGGGAACTCCTCAAATACTGTAGGCATACAGATGGCGATTTTGATATTTTCAACAACAAACTAAGCATTTGCATTCAAAAAGTATCATAATCCTTTCACCACTATGATTCTTTCATCATTTTTTTTCATCGAAACATTTAGTCGAATACTATGGCGGAAGTCGGTTTTTTAGATGAAAAACTATTTCACATCAATATTAATGTAATTTCGTGTTCATTTTTGTTGTTTTATTTTCTTGAACACCCCGAAACTAAAACACGTACATTTTTAATTTTATTGACCCCCCCCCCCCCCCCCCCCACCCCCCGAAACTAAAACCTGGTTTTGCCCGTGAGTTACATATTATTGTATATTCATAAGTCCAGTAGTATAGCAGTCACTTTGATAAAATGTAATATTATTTGCAGTGTAATAGGGTTTTTACCCCAAAACTGTACCCCTAAAATGGTGAAGTAACACCCATAACCCATAACACATAACACCCACAACAGTCACATACGTAGTCTTGATCCCACACTAGGATTCACTGTGTCGTGGTGTCAGGAACTACGAGTACCATGGTAACATAATACCCAGACCCGGAATAAATACTTGCAGATCATACAAATATTTGTGCCGCAGCGGGAATCAAACCCGCAACCTCTTGCATCTTGTATTTAGGAAAGAGTATCTGAAACTTGAAAAGGCTTCTGACGATTTCGAAATAATTTACAGATCAAAGCTCTCAGGACGCGAGTCTCGCTTGCACTTTTCCGTTTTGTTTTTAATGTAAATAGGTAGGTTTTGAAACTTCCGCTACGGTGAATTGTGTCCGCTAAATATGCATAATGCCTCAGTACTTTATTCTTTATAAGTTGTGATACTACTTCAAAAAGACGGTATCGCCCAGAGGGACTCCCAGACTCCAAACTACAGGATAAGTTAGATCAGTACTCTTCCAAGTTTTACTACTTTACTGATGCATATCCTAGGGGACTCAGTTTTACTGGACTATCAAGGAATACATATTATTTCATGGAACTTTTTGTAAATTCGTTCAAATTGAATTTAATAAATAAGTGAAAAAATTGTGTGCGACCATTTTAATTTTAATACTTAAATATTACTTACATAATACTAGTAGGGGTTAAGGATTTGTGGACAAAAGGTCCACAAATGCCCATCATACAGTCAATAGGGATTTGTGGAAGAAAATTCCACTTATCCCCGTTGATGGGCTAACTCAATGGGGATTTGTGGAACGACCCATATGTTTTCGTTGCTGGGATCTACATGCTTATCTTTCGTGCCACTGGTTATTTCTTGGTAATGCTGCACGTGCATGCTGTTTTGAGTTGCTAGATATCAGTATGGTAAAAAGATTAGAGTGCGCTCTCATTCAAAATCATCACTTGTGATGAAAACTTTTGGAGCTATGAAAAGGGGAACTGTGTCTTAACTACGGAACCCTACATTGTGTGTGGTCCAACACTTTCCTGCCCGGTTTTATTTCTTCTTACCTTCTTTTATTTAAATTATTTTCAATTTACTCAATCCTTTCTTACATTTCTTTAGGCGTCCTCAATTCCATCCTCATCCAATACTCTTTATAAAGCGTCTGCAAATCATACGTTTGATCCGATCTTACAAGCTTTGATTTTCTTATTTTACCGTAGGTACTCGTAAGTAGGTACTTTAAAATAAATAATGTCTTTGTATATAATCCAAATTCTTTATTAAGTTTTGTTTTGAGTGGATTTGCTTTCAATATAAACTTAATTTGTAAGACGAGATCGATCTCTTTCACTTTTATTTTATCGCTCATTTTTAAAGTTTGAAATCACAAAGATAATTTTTCACCTTTATATCGTCCGGGCTTGTTGGGTAATGTTCTTTGGTAAGTATAACATTTGTTATTTATTCAGGAGTGTGTTAAAATTGGAAGAAAGCGTTAGCCGAGTTGGTAGTGGAACGTAAAAAAGTGATCCAAAAAGACATTCCTCAGTTTCAGGGTAACGGGCGCAGTACAACGCCAGAAAGGGCGCGTCCTAGATGGACGTGACCTAAGAGAAATTACTTTTGTAATAGGCTGGGCTTACCACTTAACATCAGGAGGGCCAGTTCCATAATTTATTCAAGTAAAAATAACATTTGATATGCTACAGTTTTAATTTTTGTTTGTAAATCACGCCGTTATGGTTTAACCGACTTTGATATCTTAAGGTATATTGATAGATTATTTACTGAATTGATTAATAATAATTGAATTGATATTTGACCAAGTACCACGCGGGTAAAGCCACGAGTGAATCCTAGTTAACTTTATAGTGGATTTATTAATAATCTTGTGATATCAGTGAAAGCACCTTTATCTAACGGTCTCCTGGGATCAAATGACCCTAATTCCATTGGGATTTCGAATAAAAAATAAGTTTAAATTTAGAAATAGATCTGATAGGAAAAGTTTAATAAAGATTTATTGTGTGGGTTTTAGTTAGAAGGTATTTTAAAGGTATAATAAACCTGATACTAGCGACCCGTTTGTGATTTCGTTCGCGCGGTCCCGGTGGGCCCGGTGGTACAGAAACCTTCCCGGAATACGTACGTATAATAATAACTCATCAAATTACCTGTACGCACCGTAGTTAACTAATCATGCCAACCGCGAGATATACCTACGCACTATAGTAACTGTCAAATAATCTCACCGATGCTATATTGTTTTAAAATTACGCAATCACTTTTTACGTTACCCTATACTCTGATTTTTAATCCTTACACGTGCCAGCTGATCCATTTTCCGGCTCGGTTTTGTATATGCCTAGAGTGCCAGTGAGCCACATGGATCGGCTGGCTCGGTCGCTATTTTACGCTTTCTGTGCACTACAATTAGATTTTTTTTTGCAAATAAAGACTTTATATTGACATTTCTTTGTTTACAAAAAATGTCTTATGATTAAAAATCGAAGTATAGAAGTGCATCAACAATAAAAAAGTCATTTTAAAAGCTTTGATAGGTCTTGGAATAGTAGCTTTCACACGCTTATATGCACTGGGGTTTTTATGGTTTTTTTTCTACATCCCTCCATTTTTAGTGATATGAGCGTTTTTTGTAATTTCATAACATCATTGATAGTCTCCGAGAAAAATGGTTGTGACATACGGACAGAAGGACGGAGAGACAAATAGGACGAAATAATAAAGGTTCCTATTTTGCCATTTGGCTACGAATCCCCAAAAATGCAAAAAGTGCTAACACATTATAGTATAAGGCAGGGTACTCAAAAGGGTCATAATGGCAAAGTTTTTGATATTCATCTCTTCTGCTTCTTCGTATCAATGATTTAATTTATTTAGTACTTTGCTTGGACCTCTTCTTTTTACAATTTTTCTTAATGATATTGGCTCATGTTTTATCCACTCACACTTTTTATTATACGCCGACGACATGAAAGTTTTCAAGCAAATCTCTGACATCAATGATTGTTACCTCTTGCAGGAAGACCTAAATAGATTTGAGGTCTACTGTTTGCGTAATAAGTTAGATCTCAATGTATCTAAATGTTTCTCAATCACATTCACACGAAAGTTAAAACCTACTAAATGTAGCTACATCCTGAAGGGAACCTCTCTGAAGCAAGTGGATGAGATTCGGGATCTTGGTGTGATACAGGACTCAATGTTATTGTATGACAAGCATATTGATAACATTGCAAAAAGAGCCAATAAAGCTTTGGGGTTTGTTATTAGAGCCAGCTCACAGTTCTCTTGTATAAAAGTAGTAAAAATATTATATTGTACCTATGTGCGTAGCATCCTCGAGTATTGTTCACAAGTATGGAGTCCTCAGTATGATATTTATGTTAACAGGATTGAGTCCATCCAACGCAGATTTTTAAGATTCATTCAGTTCAAATGTAAGTGCCATGATATTGACTACGATGCAAGGTGTAGAAGACATCACATGTTGCCGCTACAAAAGAGGCGTCAAATAGCGGATATTGTCTTCTTGAGCAAGATTGCTCAGAGTAGAATTGACTCTCCTCAACTCTTGGCCAACATTAAATTAAAAATACCAAATAGGTCAGCAAGACATACAATTCGTTTGGAAGTTCCGTTCAGTGCAACCAATTATAGGAAAAATTCCTTCTTTAGTAGAGCGGTAGTTACTTACAATAACCTGGTTGACATCCCTGAACTTGACTTGTTCAATTCAAAGACTCATAAAATAAAAAAAATCTTGACAGATCACTGGTTTGACATGTTTTCATAGCTGTTTTAAGTTTTAATTTTTGTTTGTAGTTTTTTATGCCATATTTACTATTTTTCCTTTTTTATTTGTAGATTTTTATGCCATATATATTTCTTTTTCCTTTTTTTTTTTCCATTTTTATAACTCTCACAATAAGCAAGTAATCTTAGATGCAATATGCGGAGACATTTTAATGGTTTTTAATGGTCTATAGTTTAATTTTTAGTTTAGTTATTAGATTTTAAGTACTGTTTGTTTTCCAAAGAAAATAAAAATAAAAATAAAAAATAAATAAAATGTAGGTAGTGTCGGTAAAACCAAGGTTTCACTATGGTATAAAAGCGATGCTGGCTGTATGATATAAAATCATACCCATCAGTCAAACACGTAGTCCTAATCCCACACTAGGATTCCCTGTGTCGTGGATATCAGTAACTACGAGTACCATGGTACCATAACACAGACCCGAAATAAATATTTGCAGATCATACAAACATTTTGTCCCGCATCGGGAATCGAACCTGCAACTTCTCGCATCACAGCCGGTTACTCGCCCGCCGGTTACTTACCTATGTTTTTTTGTTGTTATTGGAATTATTATACACAACACTAAGGTCCAGCCTCTAATTGACTTTATACAAACACATTGACCATCCATCTTACTTAACTGTGAACCTTTTAATTTCAAACGTTTACACATTCCGCTACGTCGTTCAACTAAAAGCATTTCTACGTTCAAACAGAATGTTTTCAATTTTAAACGCTTTTTTGGTACACTGAAAAGGTTAAGTGGAGTTTTAATAAAGTTTTGTTTTATGCAACGCTGCACCGATGAACGCGAACAGGAACTACCGACATGTTGCCAGTTAGTTATTAAATTCGGTCAATGTTTTGTAACGCAAAAAAAAACTGAAATGTTATTACTTATCCTTGCCGGGCTTTGAAAAGGCTTGCGCGTACATAACACCTAGTTTTATTAAATATAGTTTAATTTCGGTGACATAATGGTACTTATATACTATTTCGTGTCTTGTATTGATCAGCCTCACTCAATTAAGGTAATTATAATATCGAATACTCGAGAACGAGTCCCTAACGACTTCGTCTGCGAATAAGTAATTTCGAAGAGATTTATAACATTAAGCTGCAAAATGAGTAATGGAGCCTATTTTGGGTCCGAACCTAAATTTCCGGTGTCAAAATCAGAGGCCCAATTCACTAACTTAAAAATAGTTAAAATAGAGTTTGGATCATGTTAGGTATGGTAGGGTACTGCAGGCTGTCGGTCCGGAGAGACGTGGCGCTGGTTAAATACATGGTGCGCGTGCTGCGTGGAGAGCTGCACCACCCGGCGGTTCTGGCGGCGCTGCGGCTGCGCGCGCCCAACAACTACTTGGACGCGCGCCGCCGCCCCGCCATGCTGGAGGTGCCCACTTGTAGGACCAACCTACTTAAGTTTGCCCCCATGTCACTCGCTATCTATTTACTAAATTTTCTGTCCCAAAACAGCGTAGATATTTTTTTTCTAAACCTGCCGAAAGCCTTGGAAATGGCACAGCTTTTGTTTGAAACAAAATTATAATTAAGTTATATTTATATTGTAATAAGTTAATAATAAGTACTTGCATTTAACATCGCCTTAGGGCTTACCTGTAATGATGTTAAAGTCTCAATAAGTAAATAAATAAAAAATAAATAAATGTTTCGATCTTGTGTCGATGTCTTAAATGTCAGAAATGGTATTCTCTAACCATAAAATACAACACTGTAATGTGATTATATCGAAATGTGACCGAAACTTGAACGAATCAAAGTTTTTTCGATAATTTTAGCATTGTAGATGGAGTCTCTCTTTACTCTTTGCAATTATATATATAACTATCCTACTCTAATGGTAGTCACCGTGAATTGAAAATAGACTAAATTGTTTTTTATAAGGGAGCAGAATACCAACTTTCTGTCAATTCATAATTCAGTCTCGATTCGGTTAACTTTCAGTGTAGTTTTAAAATAATTTAGAGAATTTGGCCTCAGATCAGTGCTGTTTATACCATAGTATTTTTTAAACTTTCGCGATCAGAACACATATTTATTAATAAACCCGCAACTACGATTGCTTTAACGCATTCGAAACGTCGCGAATAATAAATAATAAGCTAACACGCGATAAATATTCCCGTGACAATATTAATAAATAAATCATATCCACATAAAATTTGAATTCAAGGCTTTCTTATTGATATTTTTATGTACCGTATTTAATGTCATAATTGAGATAAATATTACCCTATA
Organism: Epirrita christyi; assembly: GCA_951392215.1. Taxonomy (NCBI): domain Eukaryota; kingdom Metazoa; phylum Arthropoda; class Insecta; order Lepidoptera; family Geometridae; genus Epirrita; species Epirrita christyi. The sequence continues at coordinate 12,758,702 of OX595843.1, read as the reverse complement.
ATATCACTGCTCTTGGTTCAAGAACTAAGTAGCTGTGTTTATTCATGTAGATTCGCGAAATCCCGTGTGGTAACATACTGTTTCTTTTATTAAATTGTTAGCGACTCTTGAGGACATAACTTGTTTCTTGGGCAGGATATTACACACAATAAGTTTTCTAAATGGGATGAAATAGTCGTTATGAGTCGTTTTGTAGGAGTTTCAAATGTTTGTTACATTATTTGTTTTAAGAGTATCTAAAGTAGAGTAAGTTTTTAAGATACTCTTAAAAAAGCAAATAAAATTGAAACTTGAATAGATTTTAAACCAAATTTCAATTTAGTTAGTAACAAACTGGCGCGCAATGAAAAAGAGTCGAAAAAACACATTACCTACCGTCTAAACTCATTTTTTGTTTTTATTTTTTTATTTCATATATATCTTTAGTAAATTATTTACAAAATTTATTGTATGTCATACCATTGGAAATATATTTTAATATGATTAGGGTTCCGTACTTCAAGAGTACTAACCAAACCATTATAGGCTCACTCAGGTGTCTCTCTGTCTGGCTGTCACAGCCTATTTTCTCCGAATCTACGGGACCGAAAACAATTTCTTAGTTTATATGATATTAAAGAAAGTATGCGAAAATTTATCATTCTCTCCCCTTATCCCCGAAACTACAGCGCCGAAATTTAAAAAAAAATACGGTCTTTACCAATAGTTTACAGGAAAACCTAAATTAAAATCCTAGTCTTTTACTTCCGACGGAAAACGGAAAATATTAATAAAGAGAAAATGCGTATAAAATGTGTTTATTAGCTAATAAGTCAAATTGGTCTGGTTGCTACTATGGTAGGTAAGGAACCCTCTCCACGGGAGTCTGACTCGCACTTGACTGTTTTTTTTTTTTTTTAATTTGACATTGCATACTTTGGCAGGTATTTTGGTTTTTCTATGTGACCCTATATCACATTGGACGCCAGTTTTATAAGAATTTATGGAAATCAGTTTTTTATAAATAGTTTAATTGTTCTCTTCTAAGAGTATTCGCGTAAAATATTCTCCGAAAGTTCTTTTTGTCTAATCTCTTGTGCCAAGTCAAAGTCAGCAAAAACAAAAAATCCACATTCCCAGCAACATTCGGAAATCCATTCAATTTGTTGATTACCTCTTTTGTAAAGAACGAATCGCGGTTCCAATCAAAGCATTTTCGGTAGAATCGATGCAAATAATCAGTGAGTGCCCAAATCGAAGTTTAATCTCGCTAGAGCTGATTGCTTTGCTTACACCGAGATCAAAATAGATGATTTTCTGGCTGTAATAAAACATTACCATGACCTTAAAATGGAAATTATGTACTTAAGATGGAACGTTTCGGAAAATAAACGCGATGGAAATTCAAATTTTATCGTGTTTTTTACTCATCACAGCTCATCAACACTTCTTGACATAGCGAAAACAGATTTTGCAAAAACTTAAAGACCTTAACACACATGTTTTCATTGATAGTTTCTTATAAATATAATTAAAGTGTTTTTTGGTTCCGGGAAATACTTAATTTCCCGGAACCAAAAAAACACTGTAAAATCAAAGGACATTCGTAGTTAAACTATTTTGATTATGAGATACTATCAATTAAAACATGAGTGGTATGTCTCCTAGTTTTAGCAAAATCAGTTTTAGCTATCACAAGAATTGTTGATGAGCTGTGATGATTAAAAAATATGATAAAATATGAATTTCGCAGCACTTTGCGATTCGTTCCACCTTAATTAGTTTAAGTAAGCTGTGTTTCGTGAAATTGCCAGGGATTATTCTGAGGTACTTGCTATAAATATACACAGGTTATGAAGGTATTAAAGTTTGAACCGATATGGTGCTTATGGATTTAATTGAGTATAGGGTTGTATTTAGGGCACTGTCCATTGTGTCCATGATTCAAAATAGATAATGTGTTATGACTTAGTACAAAGTATTATTACAATGCCTGTATTAATTATTTACGTAAAGTTAAAACGTGTGCGTGACACACTTAACATAGTTTCCTAAAACAATTTAAATTTAAAGGCACGCCTTGTTACATTTTTATGAAGCCTAAAGGTATGTCTTTATGGTATCGTAAATGACTGAAAACATAAGGGTAGGTATACATAAAGCCACGGGTGGAGAATGAAATAGTGCCAGGTAGTTTTATATTTTGTTGTGTAAAATTGAAATTGAAATTGAAAACATTTATTGTCATAGATGTCATTAACACATATATAATAGTATGTCCTAGGTTAATCGTAACGAACTATGGCTTGTTATTTATTATTACAAACTTAAGTAGTACCTATTTAATTTAATTTCACTTACCTACTTCATTAATTTCACTGATTGAAATGTTACATTTTGCAGCCTTGATATTTCAAGTATCTGTACAAATACAAAATAAGAACACAAATACAAATATTATACAATACAATATTATACAAATATTTAAAGATTATTGAGTCTTAGAAAAGCATGTTAGCTTTGTATGCCGCTATATAATCTCCACATTCCATCTACACCACAATTCTTGAATATATCCAAAAACATCGTTTTCAGGATCCCGTAATGATTGCTGCTTATTTAATTCATTAGAAATAAACCACCTACATGCTTTATTGATGTATGTCAATACTAAATTGTATTATTCTATTTCATAAATGTAGGTAAATTATGTAAATTAATTTTACTCTGTGCGCCGCCGTTTCGTTACTGCTTCTCTCGTTGCTGTCCATCCAAAGGTTGCTTGGAAGAAATCGCTTTCAGTGATAAGGCCACCCTTTGTACTACTTATTTTAATTAAATCCTATTTTGTATTCCTGGTGTACAATAAAATGTTTATCTATCTACCTACTATTCCCATATCAAAACCTAGACTTGAAGACTTGATTCACTCGCTAGAAATGTTATTTATGATGGGACTCTTTTCTTCTGTTGCGCAGTTTTATTTATTAACCATGAATTTCTATACACTGGCAACACTTCACTCCTCGCACCTACTAGCTGGTTGTTACTGCTGGTATGTGGCTCTTGTAACTCCTTAGCAACATCTCGTTAGCAGCCTTCACTTCTATCTCACACAGAATATGAGCGGCAGCCGAGGCAATGTGCTTTTCAACACGATCCAACGGGAATACATTCATGTTTTTACATTTATTTCTAAATAGTGAAATATGTTCTCACACCTGTGAAATACAACTTCCTTGATAGCACGTGACATGAAAGTACAGGTGAAGCGTGCATTATTGAACAGAGCTGAGATTTATAGGCAGCTCGCACGGAAACACTATAAATCGTTTAAGGCAATCTAAGAGTACATTGTAAGGTTCTTTTAGTTTTAACTTGATTTAACTTCATTATTTTTTAGAACTACAAAATTACGGTTAAAGATATTTATTTCTCAAAAAGAATTACAAAACCTACAGAGAAATTAAGATTTATATTTATCTTAAATTATTAAATCTTTAAATTACGAAGGAAAAATTACGAATTAAATTACTGAGGACCTCCTAAAGATTACCCAATAGTACCTACTCACAAAAAACATACAAACCTCTTACACACACACACCACACACACAACACACACATACACACATACACACACAACAAACCCACACACACATAACACACCCACACACGCACACACACAAACTCGCAGATCCTTGTGATCTGTTGGAACAAAACTTATATTTTTAGATTCGTTTTTGTATTCCTTTTACCTGGTTGGAATTCATTGCCTTTAAGAAGGAGAGCGTTGAGTCTGTAACACAGTTTTCATACTTCTACGGGCATCATTGTTTCAAACTGTATTCATGATTCTAAATTTGTTGTTCCTCAATAAATGCTTGTTTTATGATGTTTTTATTTGTGTTTGGATAAAAATGGTAAACATACTTCTAAATTATAAGTAGATACACATAGCTATTATCTAATTATTTCTGCCTACTCTGTGTCACGAATCACGAAAATCTATTTAACTTATTGCTTAACTAACGCTTGAACTCTACACCGAGGATTCATCCCTCTTAATACAACTTATCTACGTATTCAACAGAATTCCAGCTTTGTAATTTTTGCCAGACTATATACCGACCTATCCTGTATCAAATATTTTACCCCCAACAAAATGTAGTGGAAATATTTGGATCGGCACGACATTGACCGAGCGACTCGCATTCTTCAATGTACGTTGATACAAAGTTATGTTTGCGATCGTAAAAGTAAGCCCGTGAACAAAACTATCGCTTTTCATTGGAAGAACAAACATCTATTTGGGCATTGGCGATAAAAATAAGTTTGTTTGTGCCCGTTCACAGTTTACCCTTCTGCCGAACCCTTTAACCTGTTTTTTATACATTGTACACAGTGGATCAGGTTCAATATGACTGGAACTTTATTTTAGTACTTAATGGATGAGATATATTACTGATAAAACTTGATCAATTGCTATCTCTAGATTCCTTATAATTGACTCTTCTAACGAATCTATTTGGTTTCAATGGGCTATAGTGTAATAACAGTTAAACTTAATGGTTGGTTTACTGAACCATCAAACAGCTGGAATCTAAAACTTACGTAGCATCTGCCGTAGCTCGTGTTTAATGACTTATTTGTGAAAATGAGGAACACTTTTGTGATAATAAATCCAATATCTTACATCAGGGTATGTGCAATCTGCAGCGAGACTCTCGTAGCTTGTTTCGTAGCACGCCTACGTCGTAGCTGAATGACTTTTTCGTGAAATCGCAGATTGAAAACACGAACTCCAACTTTCAACAAAACAATCCCAAAACAGGTATGCACTAATTGACTTTACAATAGTTACCCAACTTATCTGCTTACCCTGTGTTCATTGAAGTATTACTGTAATAAATTGCAGCACCCTATTGAAGATACGACACCGACGTGACGGTACTCTGGTCATTTTGTTACACCTGCGTGCTGGCTGGCAACTTTTATCGGCTACGCACGATGGATTGAAATGTATTTGGATAAAGTAAGGGTAATTTCGGTGTCATAAGCTACACAACGAATATATAGTTCATAGAACTTAAATTATCGTGGATTGGTATTATTTTAGAATAATTACGACTTTACACCACTGTAAACGAAACTTCAGCAGGAAAAAAAAAAGTACGTGGTGTAAAGTTGTATTATTACTAAAATAATATTTGTTGTCCTTAAAAGTAAAGCTGTCTTTTGGTGTCGGGTTGTAATTTCATTATAGAAAGTGTAATGGAACGTTTTAATAATAGCAAGCTTTTATAAATTGTAATAATGTAAATTTCTTACGAACAGATAAACTCGCGCAATATGCTTTGTGAGTAGTTAAAGTTACCTATACTGACCAGTTTGTGACGTCACCGCTCACTAAGATAGGAGCTACCATTTAATATTTGACAAGCGCTGAGTCCACTACTCCATCTCAACGTGTAACTACGCTCATTTGCGCCGCAAACCTGGACCTATTGAAACCTACTTACTTGAGCAATGCTGGACGGGACCAACAACCAGGCAGCACGGCGGAGGGCTGTGGACAAGATTGCCAGGAGAGTGCGGTATTTCTTGACCGGAACAGTGTGAAAGATGACCTTGGCCTGACCTTACTACTTTCTTTATTCTTTATTAAATTTGTATGTACCTATTTTAAATTCTCTTTAATTTATCTCCTCTATTAGCTATCTTTTTAACCGACTTCCCAAAAAAGGAGGAGGTTCTCAATTCGGTTGTATTTTTTTTTTTTTTTTTTTTTTTTAATGTTTGTTACCGCATATCTCCGGAGTTTATGAACCGATTTGGAAAATTCTTTTTTATTTGTATAGATATACTTCCAGATTGGTCCCATTTTTTTCAAAATCCAGTTCTGATGATGGGATCCATGAGGAATTGAGGGAACTCCTCAAATATTGTAGGCATACATATGGCGATTTTGATATTTTCAGCAACAAACCAAGCATTTGCATTCAAAAAGTATAATAATCCTTTCACCACTATGGTTCTTTCATCATTTTTTTTTCATCCAAATATTTTGTCAAATACTATGGCGGAAGTCGGTTTTTTAAATGAAATTTGAATGAATTTTTAATTTATTACCTTGTTACGAGACAAAAGCAAAAAATAACTATCTATCTGCTTTGTAGTTTCGTCTTTAATAATGGTGGGAGGACAAAAAACAGAACTATCGAAAAAACTTAGTTCTCATTGATCTAAAATAGCATTACTTAAGTGAACAGTTAGTTTAAGTTCCTGCACTGTTTCCAGTTCATGGAAAGTTTCCTTTTTATACCCATTATCCAAAGTTCAACTTGTTCTCAATACCCAACGTTGGCAGTTTACTATTAAATTATGAGCTGGACGAAGTTGTAGGTACCAGCGCCAATACCGTACTTACTAACTTCAAATACAATGTATATCAAAATACCACTATGCCCGAGGGGAGGGTATTTCACACGTCAATGGCGAAAAATTCTACAACTTTATAAATTTTTAAGTTTTTCATTCATGAAATGCCTCGTAAACTTTCCTTCAGGAATGTACCTAACGCAACATGGGGCTGCCCTATGCATTTTCGCATTCAGAGTTCACGTTTAAAGGCCAAATAAACAGCTGAAATAATAATAGGGCTGCCCCCTATGTTGTGTAGATACAGGAGAGGAAAGTTTACGAGGCATCTCATGAATGAAAAACTTTAACTTTTAGCTAGAAAATAATGATTTAGGTACAAGTTCAAAATAACTAAACAACAAAATTATCATTATCATAATATTATGATAGAGGTAATTTTATTGTTTAGTAATTTTGAACTTGTAAATCATTATTTTCTAGCCAAATTTAGTTTAAGTTTTTCATTCATGAGATGCCTCGTAAACTTTCCATACTTTTAATGCAACAACATTATCGAAACGTGGTGTAATAAATAATACAATTGTTTATTTAATTTTAGATATATAAGTGTAATTCTGACAGCCCTTGGGACTCTCTGAACTTTGAACTCATAATCTCACTGGGATAAATCTTCAAGTTCTATGCAATAAGATGTCAACCGTGTTTCAAGTTGGATGTTAATTTTACGGATCAGCAGTTGTGAAATAACTAAATGAAAGGTAATGACAAGATGACGAAGATACTTCGTTAGAGCTAGTTATAATTCCAATCTCTGTGAACTTCATATTTGCATACTGTATTATACAAGTTCACAGTTCACAGAAGATTGGAATTTAACCTACCTTTGACGAAGACATCATCATTATAAGCCGGTAGAAGTCCACTACTGGGCATAGGCCTCTTCCATAGAATGCATCGAAGAAATGTCGTGAGCCGCTTCCATTCACTAACTGTCTGCTACCTTTACAATATCCTTGGTCTATCAAGATATCTTAAACGAAGTTAGTTCATGTTTTTCATAATTATTAATGATGCAATTACACGTAAAAGGGGTAAAATCATACAAAAGGTGGATGCAGTCTGAATGTCTACTGTTGAAAATTTCAATTTTTAGGGTTCCCGATACAGGAGAAAAAGGATCCTTTTAAGGTCATTTTTACATCCGTTTGTCAGTCCGTCTGTTTGTCTGTCAAGACCGTTTTACTTAAAATAGCTAAAAATTTAAATTTATACCAAATTAATTAAAAAAGTTAAGCTCCTAAATCAATGCATTAAAAATATATGGCAATACAAGTCTATATTTTGTATGGATATCGTAAAAAATAATATCGTCTGGGGTACTTCCAGTACCCTCACAATTCTAATGACTTTTTACGCCTAAAATGGGATAGTGAACTTTGTAGGCAAAAGGTTGATGAAACTCGAAAAAGGCTCAATTCGGATTTGTCTCGCTCGCATTTATTTTTTATTTTAATTTGAAATAACCGATTTGAGTTTACACGTTTTCACAGTTTTTTTATAATGTAAATCCTACCACCTGGAACCATTTTCTCGATTATCAAATTCGTAAAATTGCTAATCGAAAAACGTTCTCAGCTAAATTACACTTTTAGTCTTCTTAATAGAATAATTAATTAATTCATTCTTAATTACAGATCGATTCTCCACCATTTTCTTGCAGAAGAAATGTCACAGCAAGAAACAGCAAGAGAAAAAGTTTAACTTCCATACATCATACTTTGGAAGCGTTGGCGCTCCCCGCGGGCCATAATAATAAATGATAACGCAGGAATGGTTTTTTATAGGTTTTTCCACCCTAAACTTTAAACCCTGACTTACATACTTGATCGAAATTCTAATAAGGGTTTTTTTATGTGTTCTTTTCTTAGCGATAAAATGAACCTCGTTTTTCGATTTATGAATTTTTCAGATAAATTATAAAATCACTGACATAGCTCTCAGATTTAGCAAGTTGAAGTAGCAATGGACAGGTCATACAACTCATAGAACTGACAACCGTTGGGGAATAAAGGTTCTTGAGTGACGACCACAAACCGGACGATGCAGTAGAGGAAGGCCCTCTTCTCGGTGGACTTAAGATATCATATAAAGGTTGCAAGAAGACAGAGGATGGAGGCGGCGCTAGACCGTTCGCCATGGCATTCTAGGGGGCCTATGACCAGCAGTGAATTTTTACAGACTGAGACGACGATGATGACTAAATATCTCAATAATTTGTCCTGCGTTTATCGCCAACACTCTTCTCAGATTCGTCAGTTACCCGACCTTGTCAAAAATTTTATAATTTTACCATAATCATTTTAAAAATGAAATTTAATGCAAATTTCTTCTCGTGCTCAAGGGCTTTGGAAAGGGGTCGTATGGATTTTACGACGCCATCAACTGCAGATGTTATGTCACAATCTTTATAGATTATTTTCGGCAATGAGGTCATTAAATTTTGTTGGGTTTAAAAGCCAAATTATTTTGTCCACTAATATGAAAACAGAATGTTTTTAAAAACTGTACGTTGGGCAAATAGATATCATAAATTATATGGCGCGCTCCTTCACTTTGCATTTTACCACGTATATAATGAAACTCCAGTCAAACTGTAAAATAAGTAGGTAAGTGAATCTTTTATGGGGAATTCTGTACGATTCTATAATAAACTTCCAGAAAATGCATCTAAACTTTCTATAAGAATATTGAAATCCTAAATAAAGAATAATCTAATTAAGAAAGCGTATTACACTCTGAAAATGTTAATAAATCCTACTAATATTATAAACTCGAAAGTTTGTGAGTATGGATGTTTGTTACTCTTTCACGTAAAAACTACTGAATGGATTTGAGTGAAATTGAGATGGATTTGAATGGAGATACTTTACGCCCTGGATTAACACATAGGCTACTTTTCATCATCATCATCATCATCAATTTTCATCATTATTCACGCGGGTGAAACCGCGGGGCGCAACTAGTAAATAATAATACAACAATATTACACAAACTACATTATTTATTATACTTATTTATTTCCTAAGTAATTATCGATAATATTAGTTCTTCTTCCCTTTTTCACATTTATATTATGCATAGTTACTATTTTTGTTAACCTACTGATTCAAATAGATTCTGTGTATAGATACCTAGTTAATGCATATATACGTATGCTGTTTAAGAAAATAGCATACGTATAAATATCTGTCTATTTTAATATTTTTATTTAGGCTCTAACGGAAGACCAGCTCAGGTTGCTTACAACCTCCACATAATATGCTGAGTTAGAGACCTATTTGTAACAGCAATTCTTGTTATTTTGTATAACTGTATTTTTGTTATTTGTGAAATCTATGTTTTGTTGCAAATAAACTTTTTAAATTTTCTATTAAGCTGCGTGGTATGATGTCGCTCTGCCCCTGGACTGATACCAATCTCTGTACATGATGTTACCGAGTTGTTAGATAAGTAAGTATATCAAGCGTAGCGTGTGCTGTTTTATGAACTTTTTCTGATTCTCAATATGTTTTATTTTTGACTATCTACCTATGTTTTTAAGTTTTTCAAGTTATATTTTTCTATTTTAGCTTCTCTTTGATCTCTAGGTACCACAAAAGCGCTTCTCGCCTAATAGTAAGAAGGGTCATTAAACAAGCCAAGCTGTGTCTGTTGCCCTGATTCTTCTGGATTTGGTTGCGTTGGAACAGGAGTAACTTTAGTTTATAACACGATAAGTACGATTGACGAGTGTACAGCAAAGTGGAATGGTGCGCAGTTTTATTGTAAAAGATTGCTTTTCAATATTGAACCTTTTGAACAGAGATGCATCGAGTTTACTCCAATAGAATTCTGTTTTCTGAGCCATGCGAGACTCACTTGGGACGGTAAAACCAACATCTAGCCCATTGTACTTCCATACGTATAATTTTAATTATGATTGTTATAATATTTTAATTTTAATGTGGTGTGCAATAAAGTGGTTTCTATTCTATTCTATTCTAGAATTTATTAACATCTTTTATACGTATTTAATATTATTATATTACTTATATTTATTGTATTTAAGATTTATGATTTTGTATAGTTGTTATTTATTTATTTATTTATAAGGAAAACCAACAGCTAAAATTAAGTTACTTAGATAAGTAACAATAGCATCAGAGAGCCACATAGACACATAATAGCAGCAAAAATGTGAACACTTTCATATTTAACACTGCATGGAAGATGTCAAATTATTATTTGTTGATGATTATTTTTATGATTTATTTATTGTATAGAAGCCACACCAGTATACCCCCTTTTAATTTTCTGTTTGTTTCAGCCTTCTAAAGGTTGCTTGGCAGAGATCTTTGTTAGTAATAAGGCTGCCCTTTGTATTATTTATTAATATTCTATTTATTTTGTTATTTTGTTTTAGTAGGTATATGTATTTTTGTGTGTTGATCAATAAACAGTTATCTATCTATCATTCTTATCTATTAACGGATACCTACAAGGTGCTCTATCTACAGCAAGGTTTAAATTTTTTATTAATTTTACATGCTTTTGAATTTTAAATTATTTCTTTAGTAAAACTGATTTTATTTAAATTCAGCAAGATGCTTGAATTAGTTCAGTGAAAATCATCCATTAGGTAATATTTGAATAAGACCTGCCCTTTCTAGCAAGCCACGTAATCCCAGGAACTCTCAAAATTAACTCCACGCATTAACAACATTAGCGGTTTGGCGCGCGTACTTTCGCAAATCACGGGCTTTTACAAACACACGAGGTACAATTCAGCAACACTGAATTGTTTCAGCTTTGAAGAAGTTTAAACTGTTTGAACTCACAGCTAAGCAATTAGCGAAATGAATAGTTAGTAAACAGGACGTGGTTTTTGGAACAGAGTACACAAATGTGACAAATAACACCTTGGTAAATTACTTGAGCAAACGGAGATTGTGCGTCGTTGCGTACCTGTTTTGCGAAGTAGGTACTTCACTGCTTGTAAAAGAGATTAAAATTGGAAGTTACTCAGTAGTCAGTAGTTAAAATTCTTGGTCTTCCTTTTATTTCTGACACTATGTTATTTAGCAAAAAATAATCCTTGTGATGAAGCCTTTTGATCGGTATAATAAAGCTACAGGGTGATTATTTTTCTCGTGTAACGCGTTCGATCCCCGGCTCAACCATGTATGTATTTAAATATCTATATGAATGCATTTTAAATTGTTTTTGAAATTAAAATAATGTCTTCTTTCAGTAAAATGTTCCATCTACAATATTCAAGGTAATTTCCCTCCAAGTGGCATATCCGTGGGACGCCCGGTATACTAAAATACAAACAAAGTGGCAAAGTTATTTAAGAAGTTCAATGAAGAAGAACGCATATTTATTTTCAATTCAATTTATTTTCCTTTCCATTGAAATTTTTACTTACTCTTGGGTTCGTCAAATTACAGCTTGTTGAACATCGGCTTGAAATAGAACTTGTAAAAATATGGGGTTAATTAAGTCACGGCCGCCATTTTTATTTTTTGGAAATATTTAATTTAAGAACCACTTTGGTACTAAACTCATTACCCTTCCTTGCTGAAGCGAGACATAATTTTAGCTTTTTTTTAGTAGTTGGACAAAAACCTGTTTGTAGTTATGCACAACTATTGGCATTGGTGAACAAGCTTAGTAGGTTAACTTACTACTTAAATATTTGTTACTTAGCCTTTACATCATTATTTTTTATAGAAGAATGCTAATAATGCCAGGAATGCCTTCATGAAACCTTTACGTGTTTTAAGGCATGTGAACTTATAAATAGTAGTAACTTAATATCCATGCAATGCGGCATTCGCAAATCTAATAAGAATTTTTACAACTGTTGAAACACTGCCAAAAACGAAGCCACCGTTCTATCCAAGGAACATAATACTCGAGGGTCTGTCTATTTTATTCTGACCTTACAACGTTATGTTAGGCTGCGTCCTCAAGTAGGCAAACTGTTTGCTACCGACTGAGTTAGCGGCGTATCGGTTTAGTACGCCCTTCCAATTTTTATTCCATATTTGAAATGGAGTGTTCACAGTTTGCTAGTTTTGCGCTCACAGCGCGTTCCTATCTCAGTGGATGGCTGACTCACAGGAAAATCAGTTCCAGTCGGCGGCGAAATGGTTTTAGTTCGCCACTTTGCGGCTCACTCAGTCGGCGGTGAACAGTTTGCCTACTGAGGATGCAGCCTTATAATTCTACTTCATTCGTCTTTTATTTATTTGCACAAATCTGAGAATCTCTTTTGCCAACAAAGGAATTCATGCCTGTCTAAATACGACCCGTATTAAGCAAAACTGACATTAGGTAATAGAGAACAAGAATAAACAGCAATTGTTTTTAACCGACTTCAAAATATGGAAGAAGTTCGCAATTCAACTGTATGTTTTTTTTATAAACTGTACTGCCTTAGGCCCAAGTTCACGAACAAATAAACGGGCGTTTACCTTAACCAGTGGTGACATCAAGGTGACAGATAATCTTTAAGAATTGTTGCTCAAACTTGCGTTACATACACGCAACTTATAAGTTTGGTCCTCCTCAGAAAAAAACAAGCTAAAGTGAACAAGTGGCCCGTGTTCGGCTTCGTTCATTTGGTGAGTAGGTACCTCGGCATTGAACGAACCATTAAACCGTAATTTTGGCTAGCTAGAAGGGGCGTTTAATTCTTCAGCGGATATGAATAAATCCAATCGATTCAGTAACCAATACTTCCCTGACGGTATGCTAAATTGAATCGGAAATTGATGTCAAAAAACAAATTATTTAAAGGCCTTCTACTGATTTATTATAAGGGTTCCAACCCGTTTACTTCTCATTGCTTTTTGCAAACAAACCAGTCGTGATTGTCCACAGATTCAATTCGTTAAATAATAAAGGATACTTGATTAATGACTGTGTGTCTGGCTGGAATAGATTAATTAATTTTAATTTTAATTTAAATAAGGGACCCAAGGGCATGCCTTTGTAAGATAGCTCTTGAAATAGATGAGGGCAAAATTGGTTATAGTTTAAATTTTTCCTGAACTTTGTAAATAAATATCAAGTAGGTATACAGGCTGTCCTTGAAATTAATGTTTTTTTAAATGAGGTTTTTTGCAAATATATAAGCAATATTTTTAATAATATTCATGATCATCATCACCAGCCTGTTTATATCCACCGTTGGACGAGGCTTCCCCCATTGAATACAATGGGGGGATTTACCATAATCACCACGCTTGGCAGGCGGATTGGTGATCGCAGTTAGTTATAAGTACTCGGATAGATGCTGCTGCCCATCATGTGTATTGTGTATGCATGCCCATGGTATAATCCCTTAGTAAAGCTTTTTCTACATCCACGGTTGGTGTAGGAGGGGACTATTTTTAGGCCGAACACACTACGACAATATTAAGAAACAAATATCACTTCTGCAGAAGTGTTATTTGTTTCTTAATATTATCACAGCAGGTACCTATAACAATTTGCCATGATTCTTGATTTTCTTTATTGACTTGTGAGCCCTATTCAAGAAAATGTAGAACTCCCATGTTTTCGTCCTTGGCGTTGCATAAGAGCAAAGGACGACCATAAATAGGAAAGAGCGAAAAAAATTGCAGCAATTTGTCCCTAAATCCATGTCATAACTTTCGGCCTATCCATCAATTCTACTTTCGTAGAAGCCCATGGTTGGTATATTCACAAAACGTAATTTAAAGTGACGCCATTTAGGCCGCCATCCGAACTATACCAAGTCGTTTTAATATTCTCTTTAGAAGGAATTATTGGACCGAATTCTAGGTTCAGGTAATCAAAATCATCGTGGTTGTGCCTATAAATGATGCTTAGAAACGGGCAATTTTGGTATAGAACAATTAATTTCCTTGGGATTTGGAATCTTAAGCAGTATAAATGTGACTTGAAGCAATTAAGTAATTTAGATTATTTCATTAAAATATAGTAGACGAAGGGGTCCAACAAGTGGGGACCGTCGTTGCCCCCACTGATCGTTGACAGTGTAACATTCGCAGAAAGTTCTTCTGACGACCTCTGTGGCACGGCGGTCGAAGGTTCGCCTGCGACGCAGGAGGTTGCGGGTTCGATTCCCGCCTCGGAACAAATATTTGTACGATCTGCAGATATTTGTTCAGGGTGCTCTGGGTATTTTCTACGTATAATAAAAAATATATATTTATGTAATGTATTGTATTATAAGTATATTAGTTATCTAGTACCCATAACACAAGCTCTGCTTAGCTTAGGGCTATATAGATAATGTTGTGTGAAATGTCCAGCATTATTATGAGTAAGAAATTCGTTTTTTTTAGTACAGATCTTTGGCCTTATGTTTAAATGCGAAGTCTCCGCTTATAACAATGTTTTACCTCACAGGCCATTTTCACCTAGGCAGCACTTTATGTGGTATTGCACTGCGCCCGCTACCCTGAAATGTAAAGATGAAAAGTCATTTCAACGGCATCCATACTCTTCAAAACGGAAAACAGCAATGCATTATTTCTTGGTGGCTTCGTTTTTTTTATACAACTTGGTAAGCAAACAAGCGTACCTACGGCCCACCTGATGGAAAGCAGCTACCACAGCTTATGGACACCTGCAAAACCAGAGGCACCACACGCACGTTGCCGACCTTGATTCATAAAGATGAAAAGTCTCATGTGCCTGTAATTTCACCGGCACCTTCAGACCGAAACACAGCAATGCGAGCATCACTGCTTGGCGGCAGAAATAGGAATGGTAGTAGTAGTAGGTACTTCCCCGGACGTAGTCTTTCACAAAAAAGCTCTAGGTACGTCTACTGCAAAACCAGTCTAGTGCGAGTCGGACTCACGTGGAGAAGGTTCCGTACTGCCTGAACTGTAAAGCTGCGGTTCCACGGCCCGATTTCTCACAGGTACAGACTCAAAATTACAGGTGACACGCCGTGGGAACACCTCGCCTGCAGACACCTGACACTAAGAATTTTAAATGTCTGATAACAAGCTCTTTCATTTATGAAAAGGTCACCGGTAGGGCACTTACATGATAAGCCTTTTTGCACGCGAACGTTTGCTTCTAATTTGGCTATTATTTATGCAAACTCCAGTGAAAAGAAACAAATTAAAAGACAAGCCAGAACAATAAGATTAACATTATAAATAAATATGTAGGTAGACGTTATATGCGAAAGTTTGCGAGTATGTTTGTAACTCTTTAGCTCGAACGGATTTGAGTCAAATTTAGAATGAAGATACCTGATACCCTGGAGGACAAAGGCTACTTTTCATCATCATCATCATCAATTTTCATCATTGTTCACGCGGGGTGCATCAGTGTAAAATAAATCTTGCCCATCTAAAGGTTATTTGGAAGAGATTATCGCTCTTATGTGATAATACCGCCCATTGTATCTATAATAATTAGTAATAATGCTGTACAATAAGGATAAAATCTATCGATCTATCATTCCTTCGAGTGTGTTTTTTAGATGTTTATTTATTTATCTACTTAAATAAAACACACAGTTTTATTTAAGAAGATCAATTAAAGTTGTATGAATCAACTGTTGACTACCGCAAAAATCAAAACAAGCCCTTGGCTTTTTATTGTCTCGCAGAAAGTGTGAAAAGTAGAGTATGCTCCTCTGGAATAAAGCCTGTCTTCATCTTGGGCAGCTTGAACCCCTCGCTTCACTCAGGACTCTATATAACTCCCTCGCTACACTCGGGAGTTAACTTTAGAGTCCCTCGTTACGCTCAGGGTTCAATATGCCGCCCGCGACATAAGACACTACTTTATTCCCTTAGTGCATAATCTACTATTAAAATTGCTGGGTGTTGCTCAATTTTTATTGCTCGTATATATAGCACCTTAGCTTCTTCGGAATTACTTACTCCTTTGATTGTTCGTGCATAAAGAATGAGCTATGCAGGCGGCACAGAATTCTTGAGGCAGAATCGATCGAGATCATTCTATACTCAAGTGCCTACATTTTAAAATTCAATTTCTGCTAGAGTGTGTTTGAAAATTTAGATCGATAGCTGTGGTTTTTATAACTACCGGCATATTTTTTGAACGAATCCAAGGTGTATTGAGCAATTGAGATAGTAGGTAAGGTTTTATACCTGGCTGTCGGTTATGTACCTATGAATTTAACTAGACTATAGATAGATGAGATGTGTATGGCCTCCGTGGCGCGGTGGGTAAGTATCTGGCTGAGATGCAAGAGGTGCGGGTTCGATTCCCGCTGCGCGACAAATGTTTGCATGCAAATTTGTTCCGCGTATGGGTATTATGGTGCCATGGTACACGTTGTTCCTGATAAACAGAGAATCCTAGACTTTTGGATATTGTTATTAGTATTCCAATAAACGTATACAGGGTGTGGCAAATTTTTGGCCCCTTAAGGGTAGCTACCTTTTCTTTTGTAGTTAGAAGGTTTTGTTCTTAGGAAACTTCTGTTTTATTTTGAAGAAAAAAATATTGCCATTTTTAGATTTTTGAAAAAAAGTACGGTTCGCCCAAAAAATGTCATTTGTCAAAAAAAACAAGTTTATCTTAATCGACTCTATTTCCAACCAGGAACACTTTTCCCAAAGTAACTTACCAAATCAAATCATAAGTTCATAACATTCTAACTACAAAAGAAAAGGTAGCTACCCTTAAGGGGCCATAAATTTGCCGCACCCTGTATATACTAGGCTTATCCTATCATGTGAAATGCTAACTAATAAGTACATACTTAATTAAAACATTACAACACGAATTTTAAAGTTCTTTGGTCATGTAACACGCAATGAAGGCTCAATGGAGCGTCTTGTAGTGCAAGGCAGGATGGAGGGTAAGAGACCACGGGGTCGCTCTCGCACACGGTGGTCAGACCTTATAAAGTCCAGCACACAAACTTCCATGACCGAATGTTCTCGCAATGCTGCTAATAGAGCCGAGTGGAGACGCATCGCAAGAGCCGCCACTCAAGCAAGGCCTACTTAACCACGACCACTCTGTCAAGAGTGTACGACTAAGAAGAAGAATTAAAACATTATTTGATCTTTCTATAAGATCCTCACTAATCTTAGTTTTTTTATACTACTTGTTAAGCAAACAAGCGTACCGGCCCACGTGGAAAGCAGTTACCGTAACCTATGGACGACTGCAACACCGGAGGCATCACAGAGCATTATTGAGTGGTAAGATATTATCTACGGCGTTTTGGGAACAGTCTTGCGACTATGTGTCTGTTAATTAATATTTCTCTTCTCAGTCGTTACACTCTTGACAGAGTGGTCGTGGTCGTCATGAAGTATTGTTGTTGGGGGCAGATGTGGCTCGCTTCACGATATCTCGCCATTTAAATAATATTTAAGATATTAGAATTGATCATTTTCATCAAAGGACATTTTATTATACTAACCAATTCTTCAATCGGATCACGTTTTCAATTTCATTTTTCATTTCCGCAAAAGGTTGATGAAGGTTTAAAAGATTTTTATTTAAACGCTGTAAATGAAATAGAAAGAAACAAGGATTTCGACCAAAACTGTACATAGCAGCAACGAAAATAGCACTTACGCTATGAACTTAGACTGTGCTGAGTACAGAAGCCACATGAGCTCTTATAGCGATTCAGTTCAAAAACTATTGAGTACAAAATATCTGTTCCGTGATGCCCGCAGAAGGCACAGCAGCAGAAGGTCTATAGACTTCTGCGATTTTCAATGATGACGGATGTCAACGACGAACCGATAACTCGATGCTGTACTCCAGCAACGAGATATCGCGCTTAGTTGAAATTGAGCTGTCAATGTAGGAACTGACAGAAAAGCCAATACTGTGCCAAAAGCGTGCTGGGATATACCGCGATGATATCGCACCAAAATTGCGATGAGCTGAAATTTTAAATCACTTCAGGTCATCTCTATTGCAGCGCGATATCACCGTACTTATTTCTGCTGCTAAGCAGCTAGTGTTCGCACTGCTGTGTTTTGGTTTGAAGGGTACGGGTGCCGGTGAAATTACAGGCACATGGGACTTCATCTTTATGTCTCAGGGTTGACAGCGCGCGTGTGATACCTTTGTTGTTGCAGGCGTCCATAGGCTATGGTAACTGATTTCCATCAGGTGGGCCGTATGCTTGTTTGCTTGCAAAGTAGTATAAAAAAATATATAAAAAAATATTGTAATAAACGGGAAAAAAATTATAACATATAACAGGTAGGTAGTGCAAGGGAACGAACTGACAGCAAATATAAAGATGGCTTTTAAAGAAATAATCTTCTTATTTGGTTATTTGTCACCAGAAAATCTTGACTTGAAAGAGTGACTTTTTTTTTTTAATGATGCTTGACATTTTTCACACAACATTATCTAGCCCCAAGCTAAGCAGAGCTTGTGTTATGGCAACTAGATAACTGATATACTTAATATAATACATTACAGGAATAGGATTTTTAGGAATAGGGAGGCTGATCTCACACTAGGATTCCCCAGGAACTACGAGTACCATAGTACCATATAGACATGGGTCGGTACGGGTATTTGTTTATTTTATTTGTTTTACCAAACTATGTTTCGTTATTTTATTAATACAAGATTTTGAATCTATGTACATAAAGACCACCACTATGTAAACCGGACGACGCGGTAGAGGAAGACCCTCCACTTGATGAATGAATGAATGAATGAATGAATGATGAATGAATGATTTATTTATTTGCTTTGATGGACTAAAGACATTATAAACGTCGCAGAAAGTCATTGGAGGCGGCTCAAGAGCATCTGTCGTAGCATTCTAAGGGCGAGGCCTATGTCCAGCAGTTGACTTCTACAGGGTGATGATCATGTATAAACACCACAACACCTGTACGGCTAACATGCGCAGCACGAGAAATTTTTCTCACAGCATTATCTCGTGCTGAGACGTGAATTCACGTGATATGTCTCGTTATGTCTTCATGTCGACCGGTTCGTTTTTCCTAACATGGCCGCCAACTCGAGTGCACTCGAAACAACTCGAGACTATTTCGTTTTCTCGCGGTAAGAAACCGATAAACATAGACTATATTAGCAACACTGTTCCTTGTTTTCATGAAATTTTTGTGAAACGGCCCGAAACGGGAATGAAAATAGATAACATACCTACACATAATACACACCTACCCCCGCCCATCCACGGGAGGATACCCATCCATGGGAGGAGACCCATCCATGGGAGGTGACCCATCCATGGGAAGTTACCCATCCATGGGAGGAGACCCGTACATGGGAGGTGACCCATCCATGGGAGGAGACCCGTACATGGGAGGTGACCTATCCACGGGAGAAGACCCACTCATAGGAGGTAACCCATCCATGGGAGGATACCCATCCATGGAAGGTGACCCATCCATAAGAGGTGACCCATCCATGGGAGGAGACTCACCCATAGGAGGTAACCCATCCATGGGTTGATACCCATCCATGGGAGGTGACCCATCCGTGGGAGGAGACCCATGCATGGAAGGTGACCCATCCATAAGAGGTGACCCATCCATGGGAGGAGACACACCCATATGAGGTAACCCATCCATGGGTTGATACCCATCCATGGGAGGTGACCCATCCGTGGGAGGAGACCCATCCATGGAAGGTGACCCATCCATGGGAGGTGACCCATCCATGGGAGTGGACCCATTCATGGGAGGAGACTCATCCATGGCGGTAGACCCATCCATGGGAGGATACCAATCCATGCGAGGATACCCATCCACGGGAGGAGACCCATCATGGAAGGAGACACATCCATGAGAGGAGACCCATCCAATTTTCAACGCAAACGGTGGATTTTATTTATCTCCTATCTAGTCTACAATGAAAATGATAGACGAGAGAGAGGCCGTGTAGACATGACAAAATGCTATACAATTATTGCACCATGTTAGGGTTTATAGACAAAACACCACAGAATACTACGAAGTAGTCGTAGCATTTAGGTTTAAGCCAATCAAACGAGTTAGCATTTCGTTTTGTCGTGGGCGCGTGATAAACGAATTGAAATCGACAACGTTTTCTTTCTCTCGCGTGACATATGTCTTTGTCTGCCATCTTAGCCCTACTGGGCAAGTATTTGTATCGCTGTGGGAATCTAACCCGCCGCGTGACATTATACGCCTTAACCTATTTAATCAGGGTCGTATTTTTATTTTATTTATCTTGAGTCCTCGTTTTCAAAACATGGTGTTAGTACAAACTATATATTTTGTGGTGTTAGGCTCGCTTAACCTTGAGGATTTGAAAAGATAATGATTGATTTGAGTCACCGATTGCACGAGATGTTGAAACTCTGGCTATACAGTTATGAATGGTTACTCATAATATAAATAAAATATTATTACTGACTTACCAAGTAAATAGGATGACGTCACATATCTGGCCGTGACTTTCATTGCACAACGTAAGTTGGACAGTCAGCACCAAAATACTTACCAAGATTAATTAATTTAAGATTTCTGGATATGTGAGTATTCAATATTATATTCATTCATTTTAAACCATAGGGACTTTACGAACACTTAGTTTAGTCAATTTTACAAGGTATAAAAATTATAATTACAAAATGCATGCTTCAGTGTCAGCTGTAAAGGGGCTTTGTCAAAATTATATATAATTAGATATGTAAAAATAAAAATAATCACTAAAATGTAATTACAAAGGTACTACAATATGAATTATACTAAACAAGTAATAGAGAATGTAAAAAGCCTTTTCAAAAAAGAGTCTGATCATGGACAGAGTTTTGTATGAATGTCTCTATAATGCAGGAACTTGGCACCGAGCAGCGTCTATCAGATTTAGAACCAACTCTTCGGACACGTCTCGAGGTGGAACACTTACTCCATTGGGAGTCTTGTCGTGCAAGGAAGGCACGTGAAAGCGCGGAAAGTCATCCATGCGTTGGACCAACCAGATCAAGTCTGCAGTGAGTGGCAACCTGCATAAATGCACCAGGATGTCCACTGATAGATCATGAAGAGATGAGCCTTATCACCCTCAATAACAATACTTCATGATGACGTCAAGAGATGAAACAGCTGAGAAGAAGATATTTTGTTTTTCTGCGTGTTCCACAGTTAAATTTTAATCAACAAAATTTTGAATGCCGAGTATTCAAATCTCACCGAGTTTGATTAAAAATCTGCTGGTTCCATTAATAATTGGAGTAATGTATTTTTATTTCTGACTGTACCTTACCTACTCAGAAAATTGTAAACGGAACTATTGAATTATTGATATTGTACAAATCGTATTGATTCATAAATCCGCATGTCTTTCTACCTATGTCTATTACTGATAAATTCTTGGTCTATGACCTACCGCAGACCAACAAAAAACCGGTGGCATGAAGCTGGAGGTATTGATAAATAATTAGCTACCAGTATTTGCCCGCAATTTGGGATGGGCAGCAGCAGCATCCACCTGAGTAAGTACTCAGTCAGTAGTAAGTAGTAGTGTTTGCAGTTTGGTATTAAGTAACACCAAACTGCAATCACCAATCCGCGTACGCGTGGTGATTATGGCAATGGGGGAGGTCTCGTCCAGCGTGGACGTAAACAAGCTGGTGTTGATAATTTGCCCGTGGTTTCACATGCATGAGTATCACGTGACGTGCAATATAAAAAAGCCACTAACTACCGCAGGCTCTACGTCGCAAATCCTATGAGGACAGATTGCTCGCACTACGTCTCACTACTCTTGAGGATAGACGCCTTCGAGGAGATCTTATCGAAACTTTCAAGATTATGACCCATCGTTACAATCTGCCGAACTTTCAAGACATTCTTATAAGGAAAGATGATCTAAGACCCTCACGTGGTCACCAGCTGAAGTTAAACCGTGACCCCGCCGTCTCACTTGCCGCCCATCACTTCTTCAGCAATAGAGTGGTGTACAATTGGAACGCGCTATCAGATGACGTTGTTACTGCCACTTCTGTCAATGCATTCAAAAACAAACTCGACATCTGGCTTCGAACAAATAAATCAGTGCTCAAAAAAATTTACCAAACCTGAGAGACAATATTTCAACTAAATTTTAACACTGTTGACGTAGACACATCAGCGAAAGCTGCTCGTCTATAAATAAATAATAATAATAATAACTTATCATAAAAAAATCCTAAACCACACAAGATATCTTTTTGAAGTAAAAAATAACTTTTCATTTAAAAAACCGACTTCCGCCATTGTATTCGGCTAAATATTTGGATGAAAAAAAAATTATGAAAGAACCATAGTGGTGAAAGGATTATGATACTTTCTGAATGCAAATGCTTGGATTGTTGCTGAAAATATCAAAATCGCCATATGTATGCCTACAATATTTGAGAAGCTCCCTCAATTCCTCATGGATTCCATCATCAGAACTGGATTCTGAAAAAAATGGGATCAATCTGGAAGTATATCTATTCAAATAAAAAAATTATTTTCCAAATCAGTTCATAAACGCCGGAGATATGAGGTAACAAACATAAAAAAAAAAATACAACAGAATTGAGAACCACCTCCTTTCTGGGAAGTCGGTTAATAAAATATAAGCTGACGTGCAATATAAAAAAGCCACTAACTTATCATAAAATAATCCAAAACCACGCAACAGTCTCGTCTCGGCATTCGAACGAGGTGATCGCGTCCTAAGGGCTTATCTTTGTTTACGTCGAGCGCGCCGGATTCTTTTGTTATTCGTTGCACCTGTGTGCGTCGAGTGCTACCTGGCAGGTGCCGGGGCACTGATAACGATGCTTTTTGTAATTACGTCAACATAATGGATGGATATATCGAAGAACATGTAAATAAGTTTGCTATATTGAATAGCGACAGCTCTTTGAGTGAACAAGATAGGATTGGGAATTATATTGAACAGCAGCACCAGAAAGAAAATGTAGCGGAGATGGAGATAACTCAACATGACGTGAATAGACCGACTAAGAGGAGAAAAGAAGGGGAAGAGGACCAGGATTGGCAAGTGGTTAGATCTAAAGAAAAGAAATTAAAATCAGATGATATAGAAATGTACATTTCATATAGCGAAAAGATGCCTAAACTTTTTGCTTTGGCAAAAATTTTCAAGTCTCATGGTTTAACCGACATTGAGAAAGTGAAATTCGTAAATCCATTCAAAATACGAGTCGATGTTAATAGCGAAAACTGCGCTTCTAAATTAGAGACTTGCCAGGAACTACTTGATAAAGGGTGGAGAATTCATCGTGCCATGGAGAAGAATTTGTCTTTTGGTGTGATTAAAAATGTTGACATGGATATGGATGATGAAGCTATTTCCAAGAGCATAACTACTCCTGAAAATGCAGAACTACTATCTATTTACCGCCTCAAGCGACGCTGCAAAGAAGAGGATGGGTGGAAGGCGTGTGAATCAGTTCGTCTGTGTTTCAAGGGGTCCTTTCTTCCGGGTTACGTCACAGTGGATGGATTGCGTATCAGAGTGGATCCATATGTTTTTCCAGTTTCACAGTGCGCAAGATGTTGGAAGCTGGGCCATGTGACGAAAAGATGTCCATCGAACAAATTCATCTGTCCAAAATGCGCGGGTGACCATGCAAACTGCGAGACCAATCACTTTAGGTGCGTTAATTGTAACGGCAAGCATATGGCAATGACAAAATCTTGTCCAACTTTCGTGAAAGAGAAAAAGCTCAGGGAAATTATGGCAGAATTTAACTGTACCTACAGGAGAGCACTTATGATGTATGTCCCACCAATTCCACCGGAACCAGAACGTCCTAAGGAACCTGAACGTTACAAAGAGACAGAACCAAGTTCGGAGTATCTACGCAACTTGTTCCCGGAATATTGTCAACCTCCGGTTCCGACCCCGACTACTACGCCGATGTTCGCAGAAGTAGTAAAAACAAAAGCTGACGTGCACGAAGAAAGTAAAAGGCAACCGTTTCGACGTTCGGCTAGGAAAATACAACGAAGACCATCTTCACCTTTTGCTTGGGCAGAGGAACCTGAGAGCGATGGTCCCTGCGATCCAATAGTTCCAGACACAAAGGCCAAAGGCGAAGAAGTCAAAACTGAGAGATCCGCTCAGATTCAGGAGCTAATGAAGAGGTTGAAAGAGATTTTATTTTTTAGAGGTGCATCAATTCAATCCAAAGTGAAAATGGCGATCAAGTGCTGTGTAGAGTGTTTAGTGTTTGTCGTGGTTGATTTTATTCCTGACTGGCCAATATTACAAGCCATCTATGACTATTTCTGTCAAGATGGATAACACGCGATCTAAAGTTATGAGGTTAAATATCATCCAATGGAACGCGCAAAGTTTGAGGCCTAAACTAATAGCATTGGAACAATTTTTGTCACAGGAAAAAATCCACATTGCTGCCCTTAATGAAACCTGGTTGGTACCTGACAGCCCTATCAAGGTAAATGGTTACAATATTTATCGGAAAGATAGAGATGGCGGTTGGGGTGGCGTTGCGATATTGGTTCATAAATCCATTAAATCGGTGCAACTTAACTTAGATAGCATCAACTCTGGTATAGAAGTTTTAGGAATTAGGATTTATAATTGTGATCAGATTCAAAATTTAATTTCATTATATTGCGCTCCATTGCCACTCCGAACTAGTCAACGAGACTGGGACTATTTATTTTCATCGTTGAACTCCAAAACGTTAATTCTTGGTGATTTTAATGGGCACCACACAAATTGGTCCTACAAAACGGATCAAAGAGGCTCACAAATTTTTGACGCTCTTGTCGATAATAATTCATTTATAACATTAAATAACGGTCAACATACACGAATTAAATTGGTGAATAATATTTTACAGAGATCCTCTCCCGATATATCACTCGTATCATCTGATATCGCATTAAGATTAAATTGGACCACCTTAAGTGAAACGTTAGGAAGCGATCACATGTTAATAAAGATAACTTCATATATAAATTCTAACACTGATATCACATTAAAAAGAAATTTAAAAAAAGCCGATTGGACTGCTTATAAAGATAAACTAGAAACTAGTTTCACTGACTTTTTAATTTCAGATGATCTGCAATCGTCGTATAATAATTTCGTAAACTGCATTAATACGGCGGCAGATAGCCACATTCCTTTTATAAAAATTAATTCAAATCCTGATAGCAAATTTGTTCCTAAGCCCTATTGGAATGCATCTATATCTAAAATGGTAGCAGAACGTCGTCTGGCTCTTTCTAAGTTTCGACGAAATCCCACCCCTAACAATTTAACCCAGTTGCAAGAAAAAATTAGTGAGGCCCAAAAATTAATTCGTAGAGAAAAAGATAAAGCCTGGCAGGAGTATTGTTCATCAATAGATAGTTCCACGTCCCAAAGTGAATTGTGGCGGAAGTTAAAATGGTTTAAGGGCTTTAATGCTCCACGATCTTACATTGACGAAGATAAAGCCAGCCGGCTACTTCAAAGCTTGACTCCCGACTATGCCTGTCCTCAAGATCCAAATTTTCATTCTTGTAACAATAAATTAGAAGTTCCTATACTGAGACAGGAACTAGACCATTGCATGCGACATAAAGATACTTCCCCTGGCTGTGATAATATATCATATTCGATGATAGCTAATCTCCCTGACAACGGTAAAATAATTTTAACAGCTTTATGTAATGAGTTTTATAAAACAGGTTTTGTTCCCCGTCAGTGGCGTGATATCACAATCATCCCAATACCTAAGCTAGGGCGAGATCTTCAATCGCTCTCAGCCATGCGACCGATATCTATGATTTCCTGTCTATGCAAGATTTTCCACAGCATACTAATCAATAGATTAGAGTGGTTTGTTGAGAAAAATAATATTTTGTCTTCTAACACAATTGGCTTCAGGAAGGATCACTCTACTTTGGACAATATATCCAGCTTAGTAACGCGTATTCAGTTGGGTTTTTTGGAGAGAAAATGTACAATAGCTTGTTTTATAGATATCGATAATGCATACAATAATGTTGATGTAAAGTGTCTGTTAAATATCATGGATGAAATTGGTGTAGGCACTCAAATGTGTCAATATATTTGGAACTTTTTAAAAGAAAGAAATCTCAAAATTCAAATTGGTAAATCTCCCCTTTGCCGAAGTACATATAGTGGCCTAGCTCAAGGTGATCCATTTTCCCCTCTTCTTTTCAATATTGTGACTGCCCATGTGTGCAAAGAAATTAAAAATATACATATTTCGCAATATGCAGATGATTTTGTCCTATATGTTAGTTGCAACAATATTGCTGAAGGCACACAAAACCTACAGTTGGCTCTAAATAAATTAATAGTAATTCTTTCAAAGATAGGTCTAAGCATTTCGACATCCAAAAGTAAAGTTTGTATTTTTAGAAACAATTTCTTGAGAGACTCTGTAAATCTTACAATAAATAATTCGCCGTTGCAGCTGGTAGATAACTTTAAATACTTAGGCCTTTGGCTAGACAGATCCTTACGTTGGGCTAAACATATTAACGAAACAAAGGAAAAAGCTTCAAAATTTTTGAATATTTTTAAGGCACTGGCTGGGTCCGGTTGGGGAATGCATCCTCGTCATTTGAGGCGTTTATACATAGCTAGTATTCGTAGTAGGTTAGATTACGCTAGTTTTATCTACGGGAACAGTGGTAAGACTCATTTAAATAAATTAGATCGGATGCAAAATCAATGTATGCGTGTTATAGGTGGGTTCATACGTAGTACAGCTATACATGTAATGGAGTGTGAGCTGTATCTCCAACCGCTGTGTGTACGTCGGTATTATCTTGCCGGTAAATATTGGTTACGAAAAAAATCATGTTCCTATAGTGAAGTAATTAATTTATTAGATAAATTGAGTGTTCTTTGTCAAAATACCTTATGGAGACGCAGGGTAAAGCCATTATTAATTACGGTTCACGATTGCCATAAGGATATATCTATTCACTCGAGTCCTAAAAATGAAATGTTTTCTTTGGATAAGTGGGTGAGCAGTGTGGATGTTTCCAATATAAAATCTAGTATTGATATTGTTAATAGATGTAAGCGTAGCTACAGTTCAGATTCTTTAAAAAACCTATGTGAGCATTTCTTGGACAATGAATATAGGAATTTCTATCGAATTTACACGGATGGGTCTAAAGAAAATGACATGTCAGGCTTGGCTATATTCGACCCACAAACGAAAAGCGCAGTCAAAATTAAAATAAAGACAAACGTATCTATCATGTACACAGAGCTCATTGCAATTGCAGAAGCTATATCCTACATTGAATCTTTTGAAGCTGGTCAGTACGTTATTATGTCGGACTCCAGAAGCGCCCTCCAACATCTCGCGCGATGCACCACGAGATTTCGTGGCGCACCGATAGCATACAGCATTTTGGAGTCACTTGATAAACTATCTAATAAAAACAAACAGGTCACCCTACAATGGTTACCGTCTCACGTCGGTTTGCCCGGCAATGAAGAGGCCGATCGTCTTGCCAAGGAAGCTCTCGTGGATGGCATTAACATGAATTTTTTACCATATCATAGTGACCTTTTATCTTTAGTCAAAGAAAAATGTAAACAAGACTGGAAAGAATATTTCGACGAGAGATCGCTCAGTAAAGGTATTTGGTATAGGACAATACAGCCAGGCCTAGCTAGATCACCGTGGTTCGATGGTTCGGATATGACCAGGTCTGACATCGTAACTTTGATGAGGCTTAGATCGGGACACATTCCACTGAACAGGTTTGGACATCTGATGGGTAAGATTAGTTCACCAAACTGTACAGAGTGTGAGGTGATAGAAGATGTATACCATATTGTCGTGGAATGTGTCCGGAACGAAGCAGAAAGAATTTTATTTATGTGCAAAAATAGTGTGGATCTATTTACTATTGGAATATGTAATAATATTTTGGCTTGCCCCTTATCGGCGCAAGCCAAAATGTTACTTGATTTGGTTAAAATTGGTATCAAGCGTAGAAAGTAGTTCTAGATAGTATGTGGCTTTTCGAGGGTGACATAATCTATTGATTAAACCCTCATAAATAAATGAAGATTAAAAAAAAAAAAAAACCACGCAAGATAAAGTAACATTCAAGTGTATTTAATAACGCATAAAAAACATCTATTCGAAACACAAATTTATTTAAATGTGTTAAAGAAGGTATAAACTAAGTACTATTACTTAAGTACTAATACTTCATTGCCTCCTCGTGCTCTCACTACGGCTTCTAATACACGATTTGGCAAGTTGAATACCATAATGCTCAGCATATGCTGAGGAATTTGAGACTAGACTCTTTTCTCTACTAAGACTACGATAAAAGGCTGCAGCACACCGGCTGCGTACGCGTAGACGCCGTCGTTGCACGTCGTCGTACCATGACGTTGTAATGTATGGAACTCTATAGGTGTTATTATAAAAAATGCCCTTAGTCTGGGTTTAAACCAGGACTACCAGTCTAGGCTTAAATATCGACCTAGGGTATATACAACTGTAATACAAAAGCAGATGGTTTGTTTTCCAGAAGCAACTTTCGAGCTAGATACTCCGCGCTTATGCCAAAAATTACATAAGCTTGGACTATCTCTGGTTTATCTAAAACCAGGCAGCCCCCTAGTTTAGCAATGGTCTATAAATTGACAGTTGATTGCTTGTTAGAGGTAAGAATTTGGACATCTCAATTGTGATGTGACACAATCCGTCAGTTTGATACCTTGGAAATTTGCGAAGTATCGCGAGAATTGATTTCGGAAAACAAACCATCTGCTTTCGTTTTTAGAGCCGCATATGTCTAATGTCAATATTAAATCCTAGACTAATACGCCTGGAGTAAATTCAGATTTAGTCCATGTTCTGTAATAAGGCCGTATGAGACATGGCACACCGCTTGCGTGATGTTCACGCAAGCGTGTACATACAAAGTGACGCGCGTGTCTACGTTTTGTGCTGCATACGCATTTGGTGTGAATTGGCCTTAACGACTTCAGAAAATAAAACGTGATTAATTCGACAGCTACTTATAATGTTGTTATATTCATCTGCAAGATTTGCCTTGAAGGCCTTTTAGTTAAGCGGGTTAAAATATCAAATTGGCGGAAAATGACTTCGCTCCAGTAAATCGCAAAATGTGAACCAATTACTAAACCAATCACAAGAAAATAAGTACTACAATAGCCTTTAGTAATAATTCGTTTATTATTCTGGCAATCAAGCTTCAATCCATTTAGAACAAAACGAAAACACAACTATGTCCAAAACTAATAGAATTGCTACGAAATTGCTTTTCCGTCGACTCCTAAATAAACCTTCTCATATTCCGTGATACAAAAATAAGGCGTTCAAAATTCCGAAATTCCCGTTGAACAATTACTTATTAGTATCAAGAACAAATGTATGCATTTGTCCCACCAATTCAATTCAATTTATATCAAACGTCCACTGGACCGAGATTTCTGTATCCGTCCTATAATCCACGATCAACACCATTCAGCCCCGCGGGAAATCTGCCTGTCTCCGAACAGGGGCCAATTTCGCAAAGGTAATTATTACTTACCTGGAACTCAGGACTCTTTGTTGCACGTGTTTTCAAAGAAAAAGTTTATTGGATTGGGATTAAACTGTATTGTGCAATGTTTAATCTATTTGTTTTAATCGTTTCTGCCAATATTGTTCAAATATGGTCAAAACTTTTATTTACGCGACGTATGCGTCGTTTGCGTGGCTATACAGAACCCAATCACGAATATCTAACGTTACCGAAACGTTAAAAGCGAGTACACATTAGGCGTTTTGAAGCGCGCGCTTTGGTAACGCGCGTTTTGAGAACCAGTAGTTCTTATCTAGGTGTACACACGCAAGCGCGCGTTTCTGATCAAGCGCACGTCGAACGCGCGCTTTGAGATTTTCGTTCAAACGCGCGTTGGGAGGGCGTCAGCCGCGCGCTTCGAGATACATGAGCCGCCATTTGTTGTACATTTGAACGCGTGCTTTCGTGTAGAGTGGACGCAATTCATCAAAATGGAGACCGAGCACTTCGATACAGACTTATTTATCGACGAAATCCAAAAGCGTCCAGCTATATGGGACATGGAAAGTCCTGATTATAAAAACAAAATATTATTAATATTATTAAAATATTATATATTATCAATACATAATATATATAATAATAATAATTTAATAATTTGATAATAATAATTTAATACATAATAATTTAATATATAATAATTTGATAATATTATATATATATAATATTATCAAATTATTATTATTATTAAAATATTGTTAGTATGGACGCCCTGCTAACGCTCGTAAAACGCCGTGCTAAGCGCGCTGTATGTACGCTACCACGCGCGCCTAACGCAACACCGAGCGCCTAATGTGTACTCGCCTTAAGAGCTTGTCATTTTTCGCGTGATTCGACTCACGAACGCACGATTGTGAAATACATAAATAAAATGCTTCATACATTCCGTCCACATGCAGTCGCGCGTTTTGCCGCTCGCGCGAGCGCAAAACGCGCATCAATCGCGCGTAAATCGCCTCATCGGGACAAGTTCTAACCTAGCATGACGGTCGTAAACATCAAATATTAACCAATCAACTTACAAAGATTTCAAGGTAATAATAATAATCTTTATTTGGAACAATTATCATAGTACAGGAACAAATGAAAAACGAGGATACCCGCAGAAGTAAAAAATACTATGTCGCAAAGTATCAACATCCTCCCCTCCTCCTCCATATTGTGGAATACAGGGTCCAAAATATCAAATCACAGAGCACTCCGATTAGGTACCCATAGATCATTGGCCAATATTTGACATTTGCAATCATCTCGCTAGCGTCTTGGTAACTTTCGTTATTCGTCTAAATTTTTTGCAAACAATTGAGACACGGACGTACAGTGTAGTAGTAAGTCCGCTAACGCAGCATCGGCCATGAGGCCAACGGCATTAAATCATTCAGAAAAAAAGTATAGTGTAGTTACTGAATCACTGATTTTGTATGTTGTTGTTTGTTTTTTAATTCATCAACCTAACAAACAAACCCTACTCTGTTTTTAACCGACTTCCCAAAAAAGGAGGAGGTTCTAAATTCGGTTGTTTTTTTTTTTTTTTTTATGTTTGTTACCGCATATATCCGGCGTTTATGAACCGATTTAGACAATTCTTTTTTTGTTTGAATAGATATACTTCCAGATTGGTCCCATTTTTTTCAGAATCCAGTTCTGATGATGGAATCCATGAGGAATTGAGAGAACTCCTCAAATATTGTAGGCATACATATGGCGATTTTAATATTTTCAGCAACAAACCAAGCATTTGCATTCAAAAAGTATCATAATCCTTTCACCACGATGGTTCTTTCATAATTTTTTTTTCATACAAATATTTAATCGATTACTATGGCGGAAGTCGGTTTTTTAAATGAAAAGTTATTTAAATGAAAAGTTATTTAAATGAAAAGTTATTTTGAGCAAAACAATTGAAATACGGACGTATAGTGTAGTAGCAAGTCCGGTAACGCAGCATCGGCCATCAGAGGCCAACGGCATTAAATCATGCAGAAAAAAAAGTATAGTGTAGTTACTGAATCACGGATTTTGTTGTTTATTTTTTAATTCATCAACCAAACAAACAAACCTTACTCTGTTTTTTAAGACATTACTTACCAAATTTTGTACATATACAGTTTGTTTGATATCCTTATAAATAAAATTAAAATAAATAAATAAATAAAATATGGAGATACCAATAAGCGCCCCTTGCGTAAACACTGTGAACCTCATTTTATGTACAACAATCCGTGTTACACTACAACATACGTCCTTGTCAAATGCTTGTTAAGACAACTACGGATTTCGGTCTCTGCGCTGTGCATACGTTTGACTGAACGCCTTTACGCTAGACAGCCGCCGTGTGAAGGTTCTCTGAAGACCTTGATCCACCCCCTTATTATCTAACCTTATCTTATTGATCCTCCTATCTAATGAGCTGATAATCGCTTTCAAATACAATTTTACAGATCACTAGCTGCGCCCCACGGTTTCACCCGTGTGAACAATGATAATAATTAATGTTGATGATGATGAAAAGTAGCCTATGTAGAAATCCAGGGTATAAGGTATCTCCTTTTCAAATTTCACTCAAATCTGTTCAGCCGTTTGAGCGTGTAGAAGTAACAAACATACTCGCAAACTTTCTCATTTATAATAATATATTTAGTGTTATTGCGAATTATGATTTTAATGTTTCTGCTTTTGATAACTTTTCATTTAAAAAACCGACTTCCGCCATTGTATTCGACTAAATAATTTTGGATGAAAAAAAAAATATGAAAGAACTATGAAGAATTATGAAATTATGAAAAAAAGAATTTTTCAAATCGATTCATAAACGACGGAGATATGAAGTAACAAACATTAAAAAAAAAAAATACGAACGCATTGAGAACCTCCTCCTTTTTTGGGAAGTCGGTTAAAAATACGACACCACTTATGTTTGTCTTTCGGATGTTATAATATCATATTCAGGTCCTTTTTTAGTTAGTCAACGGTTTTTGATAAACATGTAACATGAATATCCAGTTCAATACAATGACTTTTTATTAAAATAAAACGCAATCAAAATAAGGTGTTTTTAATGTAAACTTGAAAGTCATTCAATGATTTCATTGAATGACTTTCATTCTTGATTTAAAAAAAAGTTACTTTAAAGCATTACTTTGTTAGGAAAACAATCCAATCATCATCATCATAATCATTAGCCTGTAGAAGCCCACTGCTAGACATAAACATCCCTCCTAGAATGCCACGACGAACGGTCGAAAAGTTATATTAGATAAACATTGTTTTAAAGTATTTTTTTCATTAGATACAAAGGTAATATTAAATATGTCATAAAAACACTATTTTTGAGTTCTTAATCAGGATCTTACGATATGAGTGTAGACAAACATTTAAATGATATTAATCATTACATCTTTCTAACGGCATAAAGGCCTATTGGTCTGAAAGTCATGAGTCAGGGGAATTGCTACAAAAATAACCCTCAATAATTCATCATACTTTCGCACTTGTTCGTAGAGACCTTCCTCGGCGTAATGGCTCACCCTACACTATTTTATCAAACATTTTATGATTATAGAAATTCTACTGTAACTCCTTCGTCATACGATTGGCACTATATAGATTGCCGGATTGGTTGGGCCATGTTATCGTAGAAAGTTTCTATTTTCTAAAGTCTCAAACAACTTTGACTATTTCGGCCTTATTACAGAACATGGACTAAATCTGAATTTAGTCCTGGCGTACTAGTCTAGGATTAAATATCGACATTAGGCATATGCTACTTTAAATACGAAAGCAGATGGTTTGTTTTCGGAAATCAATTCTCGCGCTACTTCGCAAATTTCCAAAGTATCAAACTGACGGATTGTGTCACATCACAATTGAGATGTCCAAATTCTTACCTCCAACAAGCAATCAACTGTCAATTTATAGACCATTGCTAAACTAGGGGGCTGCCTGGTTTTAGATAAACCAGAGATAGTCCAAGCTTATGTCATTTTTGGCATAAGCGCGAAATATCTAGCTCGAAAGCTGCTTCTGGAAAACAAACCATCTGCTTTTGTATTACGGTCGTATATACCCTAGGTCAATATTTAAGCCTAGACTAGGTAGTCCTGGTTTAAACCCAGACTAAGGGCATTTTTTATAATAACACCCTTGTGTCTGTGAAGTCTACCGAACTCATAACTTTTGGTGATGCGACAATGATTATTCTCACCAGGGAATAGGCAGCAGCATCCACCTCAGTACTCAACACCAATATGGGATTACCAATCCGCCTGTCAAGCGTGGTGATTATGGAAAATCTTCCCATTGCATTACATGGGGGAAACCACATATCTATAATGGCTGCATGATGACTCTGATTATAAAGTTGATCACACACTATTCATATACAAAATGTTCATTTTCCTTATTTTCCTGGTGATATTTTTATTCAATAAGGTGATTACATCATACAGCAATTAGGAACTCATTTATTACATAACATTAGTTAATCGCCCATCAAAATCATCGGTTAAGTATACATAAGTGATCCTGATCACCAATGCTCTACTAGCGGTGCAACCCAGCTTTACTTAGTTAGGTATTAGAATAAATGTCCAAACGAGACAACTATTTCTGGGAAATAAAACACTAAGGGCCTTATTCATAATCATTTTTTAAACCTATTTTAGTTATAATAGCTTATGTCTTGTTTGCTCTGATGTAAAATGTCATACGTCAAAACAAGACAAAACATATTTTAACCAAAACAGGTTTAGAAAATGATTATGAATACGAGGATATGTTTATAAACTCAGTTCTAAAAGTATGTTGCCGCTTTTAATATTTTTTTACGAAAAATGTGTGTATACACGGAATACATTTTCTAACACCCTACGTATGACCGTAGTACGAAAGAAAATAGCGAAAAAATCGTACGGAACCGGCAAAATTTAATGGTATTTTGTGTTTTAACAGATTCTTTGTAGAAAAAGATTAACACGGCTACATACTTTTAAAACTAAGTTTATAAACATGGTATGAGATGTATTATTTTTCACAAAATATAGATCCCGTAGATTTTTACACATGTTTATAACCTATATTTAACCTATATTTTGGTAAAGGTATTTTGGTATTTTGGTGGTTTCGTATAATTTCCACTTACAGAAAACCTAGAATTCAATAAAATAGCCGATATTTTTTTATTCAAACCTGAAGTGTTCTTTCTTTTGATTTAAATATTGTTAAGAATAAAGTTATATTCGGAGTGTACTTGGCTTTTGAAAACACCACTTCAAGCGATATTGCAGACTAGACCCTTAAGCCTGAATAAAAGTTTATAGTTACTTAATAGTTTTATTACAAAATCTCAACCTCAGTTATGATTTCACTTACCTATAATAGTTACATCAAGACACTACAAAGTCAAAAAGTCAAAGTCAAAAAGAATTTATTCATTGAAATCACAAGGATCATTTTAAATCGTCTCATAAACTAAAATTACTCCTGTTCCAACGCGACCAAGCCTAGAAGAATCAGGCAACAAACACGGCTTGGCTTACATAAATGGTCCGTCTTACCACTAGGAGAGAAGCACCTGTGTGGTGCCTCAGAGCAAGGAGTTGCTGATACATAGTAAATGAGAACTTAACAACCTTAGGAAGGTAGTTAAAATTAAATAAACATCAGAAAAAATATGCAAGACAGCACACGCTACACTTGTTATACTTATAAATAATAATGTAATAGAAACATGTAAATAGGTAAGTATAGATATTGCAAATTTCCATTGTAGCAGTCGAGGGGCAGAGCGACGAAAAAGTTTATTTTTACGTACTTTTAGTAATTTTATCGTCTTCCAGCTAACTATAACTATAGGCAGAAGATGGCAGTTGGATGACTCATGAGGCTTTTCTTACTCGTTCAGTCAGCTGCTCATACTCTGTAGTTTTTCAGGTATTAAAACAAGGTAAGTCAATTTCAATTTTACATATAATCTACAGACAAACGTACTCTCTTGAAGTACTACATAGATACGCAGCTGTTACGATACCGGTCTATGGGACTTAACCCATTAATGTATTATTATTCTGCAACACAGTGGGAGCAAAACGCATTTACTTGTACTTCGAGATTTCCTTATATTAGCACCATTAAATATCATGTGTGCGATGTGATATTAACCTCATTTAGTAAGGGGATGATTATCTTGGTTTTATAGCATTCTCTTATTTCGTCGTATATAGGTTCTTAAGCCTCAAAGGCATATTTTAGTGCTTGGCATAACCCAAAGCATAGACAAAGATAATAAATAGTTTTATTTGCATCACGTTCTCCTCGTTAACGACCTCTGTGGCGCGACGGGCGCGTGGCCATCTGAGATGCAAAAGGTTGCGGGTTCGATTCCCGCTGCAGGACAAAATTGTTTGCATGATCGGCAAAAATATTTGTTCCGGGTCTGGGTGTTGTGGTACCATTGTACTCGTAGTTCCTGATACCCACGACACAGGGAATCCTAGTGGGGTCAGGATTACGCATGTGACTGTTGTTGGTTGTTGTTGTTGAATGTTATGTTATGTTTTTATTTTCATATTCATAGCCGAAAATTAAACCATGACGTAGAAAATATGTCCATTGTGACTATATACGATAGTTTTAGTTGGTATAAAAGCAATTCATGAGCTACTATTTAGAGCTGCAAAAGTCATGTCTACAAGGCTAAAGAAAATGTCATTTCGTGACTAACCTGTTGTGGAATTTCACTAATTTATATAAACAGTAAGCCCGCATTATCCTACAAGCATAGCACGTAATGCGCGTGAGCATAAAAACCGGCACTCAAAACCAGTTCCCGATCATTTGTTTACCGGTCGTCGAGCAGTGAACACCACAATGTATCGCATGACCGCAGTTATCGTGATAATAAGCCTCATGCAACTCGGTGATTCGAGGAAGTTCTACTATCCGGACACGAATGACCCCAACGCTATAGTGTTCGATGGACCGACCAACGCAGACTCCCGAAAAACCCCCGACAAAACCCCTGACAGTCCACCAAGAGCAGAGGGTCAGGATTACGATTATAGAGAAGGCCGGACAACCCCTGATAAAACCCCTGACAGTCCACCAAGATCAGGGGGTGAGGATTACGATTATGGAGAGGGTAAACTTGATTTGAAGTATGGGAATTCGGATGAGGACTGTTAATTATTGTGGATGAAGATTTAATCGAAAAAAGTGACTGCCTGGTTTCTAAGTGTTTTTTTGAAGAAGCGTGTTGATTTTGAACGTGCCATTTTGTATTGTCATTTAAAGTAAAATAAGTGTGATGAAGATGAGTTTAGTGATGACCGATAATGATTAGTGGTTAACAAGCAACACGTGACATGTGACTGTGAAGGTGAAAGTTTAACAAAAAAAACAAAAACTACGGATAATTTATAAATTAAAATTACTAATGCTGTGTGTTCTATAAACATAAATTCAAACAGTGGTTAACTCTTAGCTTACTCCGAAAATAACAGGTACAAAAAACAACCTTATGTTGCCTAAACGTTAGTTTCACCTTATCGTACTAGATAAGTTAATATTATTAAGCTACATAAGTCTTTGTATAAAACACGTTAAAAACAAGATTCTCAAAAAGACGGCATTTCGTAATTCATAACACGTTTATGGATTGGTTGTTGTACGAATAATTATTATATACGGAGTTATTTGACCTTGCCGTCTACCAACAATATTTGCAAGTCGTTATAATAATATGGTTTTTATTTTGTTTTTAATTATTAAACAAGGATGTTTGACTAATTTAGGTTCTTGTTCAGAACCGTATTTATTTAAAAGATGTAAAAGAACACTTGATTATTATATTAAAATAATTTAAATATTTCATGTTAAGTTCAAAAGTAACCAGTGTGTAAGTTAGCCAAGGCTGTGGTGCATATTTGTACAGGTACTACAACCTTTATTTATGTCATTATTATAAAATTAGGTGAATCTTAATTGCTCTAACTTTTTATAAAATTGTATCAATATAGTTAAGGTACTTCGTAGAACTTTTCGGGTGAATTGCGCTAGTTTTTTTCTGGATACGTCTTTTATGTACGTAGTAATTTAGATTTTTGAAACAGCAAACCGGAAAAAAATTAGACCGAGTTGAAGCGTAATTAAAGCTGAAAAATTCGTCGAGGTGTGCGTTAACCTTAAGCAAACTAATTATAAAATGAGACCACTTGCGTTTTTAAATTTAAGTCATTGATTTATTGTATATCACTGTCGTTGAAAGATATAATCGTAATGGTATGTAATACCTTAAAAATCCGCTGCTGGACGACGTCTCTCCCATAACATACAGTGTGGGGAATTACCATAATCACCACGCTTGACAGGTAGATTGGTGATCGCAGAATTCATGTTGATTACTTAGGTGGATGCTGCAATCCCTTAGTTGGCTTATACGACATCTACGGATAGAGATGGAGGGGTATATTTTTAGTCTAGACACGCCTTGGCAACAAATATGAACAATTGAGTAAATTTAGGTATGTTAAAAAAACTACCATGGACTACAGTGAACTTAGGCTAGAAATTATAATATTTACTACAAGGATAAAATTGTACAGGCAGGTGTGAGTTGTGAATTTTTTCTTCGATTTTTTCTAGGTTTTATTGGAAGTAAAGATAAAGATTCTACTAGGTTTGGTCGCGTTTGAACAGTAGTTAATTCAGCTAGTTTATAAGACGATTCAAAATAATCCTCGTGATAACAATGAATAAAACTTTAGTGACTTTGACTTTGAAGAAGACCATAGAAGAAGAGAGGGTATAAGATAAGACGAGGAAAGATTGTAAGAAAAAAATAGTTAAGAAATTTATTTATTTTCTGTGAGAATGTAAGATAATATCGACTGAACTATTTGGTAATAAAATTTTATGATATTAATCATATACTCTTTCATTTAAATCATATATTTTAATATAATATCCCAAATCTCTAATTTCTCGGTTTAAGCCGTATATATTCCTGTATTAGCCGTATTCGTCGTCGTCGTGGCATTCTAGGGTGGAGCCCTAGAATGCCTATGCCCAGCAGTGGACTGGTAGCGGTTGATGATGATTTTTTTAATTTAATAACTTTTCATTTAAAAAACCGACTTTCGCCATTTTTAACCGACTTCCCAAAAAAGGAGGAGGTTCTCAATTCGGTTGTATTTTTTTTTTTTTTTTTTTTTTTTTTTATGTTTGTTACCGCATATCTCCGGCGTTTACGAACCGATTTGGAAAATTCTTTTTTTTATTTGAGTAGATATACTTCCAGATTGGTCCCATTTTTTTCAGAATCCAGTTCTGATGATGGGATCCATGAGGAATTGAGGGAACTCCTCAAATATTGTAGGCATACATATGGCGATTTTGATATTTTCAGCAAGACACCAAGCATTTGCATTCAGAAAGTATCATAATCCTTTCACCACTATGGTTCTTTCATAAAAAAAATTTCATCAAAATTATTTTGTCGAATACTATGGCGGAAGTCGGTTTTTTAAATGAAAAGTTATATTCGACAAAATATTTGGATTAAAAAAAAATGATGAAAGAACCATAGTGGTGAAAGGATTATGATACTTTTTGAATGCAAATGCTTGGTTTGTTGCTGAAAATAGTAAAATCGCCATATATATGCCTACAATATTTGAGGAGTTCCCTCAATTCCTCATGGATTCCATCATTAGAACTGGATTCTGAAAAAAATGGGACCAATCTGAAAGTATATCTATTCAAATATAAAAAGAATTTTCCAAATCGGTTCATAAACGCCGGAGATATGCGGTAACAAACATTAAAAAAAAAATACAACCGAATTGAGAACCTCCTCCTTTTTTGGGAAGTCGGTTAAAAATCAAAACAATTATTAAAAAGTACAAACAATAATTTGTATGGCATTGTAGTATTTAGGTAAATTATCATAAAAATGTGGTTATATTTCTGAATCTCATCAGTTGGAGTAATTAACTGTAATTAACTCCAACTGATGAGATTCAGAAATGATAACAAAATACACTCGAGAGCAATGAATCCGGGTCACTTAAAGAATCCTAAAAATCTCGGAAACTAAAAATGCTAGGTTAATGCAATAAATTGTATTTAATAGACAATGTAATACTCCTTAAATGAAGGTATTAAAACTTCTTAGTTATTGTAAAGTTATATCATAAAAAAATCAAATTTGAAAAAGGGCCACTTTCGAAGATGGAACTACGAAATTACAGCATTTGGTTTTGCTTTTGTTTGTAATCTGTCATTTATCATTGTTTGATTTCTGTTTTTTTGTTGTTTTTTTTTCTGCGTAAACGCAGTAATGGAAGCACGAGGAGGCAATACGAAGTATTAAAATTCAAGAAAATCGTAATAAAGTTCAAAAATTTCATGTTTCCTATTTTTGTTTTAAGGAGAGATCAGCAGTTTTTTTCTTTATGTAATTTTGTGTTAATAAAATGTATGGTGACTCATATTTTTTTTACCTTCATTTAAGGAGTATTACATTGTCTATTAAATACAATTTATTGCATTAATCTATCATTTTTAGTTTCCGAGATTTTTAACATTCTTTAGTGACCCGGATTCATTGCTCTCAAGTGTAGTATTTTGTGGTACTAAGGTTGCTATGGAAAATAATGATACAAAACATAATTTAAATATTATTGGATTGAGTTGTAATATCGACTGATAAAGATAAATTAAATGAACACGATATTTTACTAAAAAATTAACCACTGCGAAAAATATAGCAGGCACTTCGAAACTTCTAATTTACTAGGAATAATCCGGGGAAACTTTTTTATGGATATTGCTCTATGTTTATGTTCAACGAAAACCATAAAATCGGTGAAGCGTGAACAGCGCAACGAAATGGCGAATATATGAAGCAGGTTACCGCTGACTGTTTACCGGGAGGTACCGGCAGGAAATCGAGCACTTAGATTATTGACATTTTGCGCGAGTTCTACTCATGGAACTATTAAGTACTACGTACAACGTAGTACTTATTACTTCCATGGTTCTACTATACCTTGTTATTGTTCTGAGTAGTAGACAGACACAGAGATACAGAGTCATTATTCTGAGCAGAGGCCCAAGCACGAATATCTAACGTTACCGATTTGCTAGCGAGTCGATCGTAAGTTTCAAATATTGACCGACCAACTTACAAAGATACGCTGGTGTCATTGGCTAATATTCGATATTTTCGTCGTCCACTAGCGTTATTTCATTTTGTTATTCGTGCTAACCCCACAGTAAGTAGCAATCTGTTTTCTTTCTAAATGCAGCCAAATCGTGTTCCGGACGATCAACTTCTAAGGACAGCTGGATTTAGTGTTCATTACAAAGGTTTTTCTAAGGCTCTTTGTGAGAGGAACGCAGGTAAAAGTTTTAATAGAGGTTTTGTGGTTTGTATTGCAGGTTCTTTGTTTAACTAGCAGACAAAATGCAGCGAAGAGAAAGTGTTACTCTCAAGCATTGATAATGAATCAATGATAATGAGTCAATTATAGCCAATGGCTATAATTGACGAGTGGAGTTCTCGTGTGCTTTATGTGTATATATATATATATAGTATAGTATATATATACAGCGAAAGAGGTAACACGATACGATACCCTTGTGTGGAGTCAGGACTTCAAGATTATAAATATAAATACCTTAGTATGGAAAAACTCTTAACCGCCAATTTTATTGCAGGTAGCTCGTAAAATCATGTAAATTGCAAGTAATTTCAATTTTATGATATAGTGATCCGTTAATGTTCTGTTAAAATTCAGATACACGGACGTACAATTTTTGGAGAACATTATTTTTGAAATAGATACATAACTAACTTAAAATTGTACTTTTGTATTCACAGTATCTACAG
Source organism: Epirrita christyi (assembly GCA_951392215.1). Taxonomy (NCBI): domain Eukaryota; kingdom Metazoa; phylum Arthropoda; class Insecta; order Lepidoptera; family Geometridae; genus Epirrita; species Epirrita christyi. The sequence continues at coordinate 12,716,820 of OX595843.1, read as the reverse complement.
TTTCAAACAAATAAATTCAAAATTAAAACAGAGGCTCAAGCATGAACATCTAACGTTACCGAGACGATATTAAACGCCGAAAATTAACCAATCAATTTACAAAGATTTCAAGCCACCGCGATGTCATTGGCCAATATTTGACTTTGACTATCGTCTCGATAACAAATAATAATGATGATAATTGTACAAATATGATGTGATGTGTGTAATGTTGTGTGTTGTGTGTGTATGTGTATGATGTTGTATGTTGATGCAAATATTTGTTCCGCAGCGGGAATTGTACCCCCAACCTCTTGCTTCTACGCTCGCCGCGCCACGGAGGTCATCAAACTATGGCGATTCTCCCCATTGCATTTTATTGCTGTGGGAGTAAACAGGCTGGTGATGATGATGATGATTATAGTAAGTATAATGTATAATTTATTATAGTATAAGGTAAAAGTTATGTTATTCTATCACCGGCATTTTTATTTTTCCTTATTGATATCATAGTGAATATAAACTACCATCATAAGGTAATCATGGCAATTATGCAATAAGCTAGTTTATGTCATCATACCTTAGCACATCTCGCGTTTAAGGTAATTCGATCATAAGGGTTAAAAATTACTTGTTACTGTGTACTTAATATAAATAGTTACTGATAGATGACCTGTGGTTTAGATCCTGTGAACTTTGATGTTACTAAATCCTGTATTTTTAGGCAGTTTTCGAATTACTAATAGACCCTATGACGAGTTTGCTATTGAAGTAGGTACAGTCTGCGAAAATTCAAGGAGTAACTTATATATATAGGTGAAATTACAGGCACATGAGACTTTTCATCTTTATGTCTCAGGGTCGGCAGCGCGCTTGTGATGCCTCTGGTGTTACAGGCGTTCATAGGCTACGGTAACTGCTTTCCATCTGGTGGGCCGAATGATTGTCTGCTTGGCAAGTAGCATAAAAAAAAAAGTTGTTTTGGCTCAATATTTGTTAATGAATTAATGAAAAAGTTGTACAGACGGCAACGCTATGTAGATAAATAGATAGATAGAAAATTCTTTATTGCACATAAAAAAAGAAGTACAAAGGCGAACTTAATGCTAAAAACCTTCTCTTCCAGATAACCTTGGTGTATTGTCGCAGAATAAAATTATTAGTACAAGTAGTATTGTGGACAAAAATGTGCGTCGGTAGTGCACAGAAAGAGAATAGTGATATTGGAAAAAAAAAAAAAAAAAACTAATATTAACCGAGTACCTACTAATAATGCCTTAAGATATTAAATAAACGAATATATTATACATATATATATATATATACAAAAAAATATTATTATATATACCATCTAATTGGTTACCCCTGGAAATTGAAATTGAAATTGAAAATCGAAATTGAAATCATTTATCGCCACAGATGATACACATTAACACATATAATAGTATACTTATGCTAAGCGTAAAGAACTATGGCTCGTCATTTATTATTATAAACTTAGGTACGTACCTATTTAATTTTCACTTATATACCTACTTCATTAACACTGATTGAAATAATAAATAATATAATGCCATAAAGTATAAAATAAATCAAGGATAAATTATATGCGCTGTAGGTATGCGTCATTGAATTGTCAGTTGAAAATAGTTATTATTATTTAGTCAAGTAGCTATCCAATTATTGAGTTAGCATCACCTATTAAAATAAATTAGACAAGTTATAAATTGTATTAGGGGCATCATTTTTAGAATTAATATTTCGATCAGTTAGGTACTCCTGACTTAAACTCATGCGGCCTTATTACAGGTAGGTAAGTAGGTAAAAATTAAATGATTCATATTATCCTGTACCTACATTATCACAAGTTGTGTATTTATCAGTTAACTACATCTACGTAGGTATGTGAAAGAAAAAAATGCATAAATGCCTCCCAATGCGATAACAAATTTGTGATTTGGCACGCGGGCACTAACTATTACTTAACCTGTGACGCGGGGAATAACCAATTAACCTACAGCATTATGTACCTACAGCATTAATAAACGGAAAACCTCCACTACTGGATATAGGGCTCCATCAATGCCACGACTAACTGTCTTAAGTCACCATAATTCTATTCGCGACGTTCTACGCTGTGTCTTTTGAGCCCAAAGTCAGAGTTTTGAAGCACTCTTCTTACGATAACGAATACATCGATCGTCCGTGTAATATGTAGTAACTAGCCATTAATCTGTTCGCGCGCTCGATAGAAATGGCATCTTTAACAAAGATTTAAGTCTTTGATCTTTAAGATGTTTGCTACAAACCCCAAACTATAGGGTTTCTGGTTCGTGGACGTAGCATAGCCTTGGTAGTATAGCTAAGCTTCGATGAAGCTGTCATGCTAGTATTTCATGGTTGAAGTTATACGGTGAAAACTATAGAAAGTTAGTTGAAAGCATGACAATAAGGTGGACCGCATCTCAAGTGGCGCGAAATTAAAAAAAAAGAATAAAGAGTGGTCGAGCTTATCTGGTAGGATAAAAAAACAATCAATATCAGAATAAAATAAATACTAATCTAATATTTGTAGATTGGGAATTCTTCTGCCAAGCCCACAATCATTTTACTGTATTTATTAAAAAAACAATACAACTTTTTTTCAAAAATCAAAACAGCTTAAGTATTTAAGTAGTACCTACCTACTGATTGACGTAACCAAAAGACAGACTAAACACAAACATACTAGGTACATACTTAGTGCGTGTACGCGGCACAGGCGCAGGCGTCCCTCCGAGAATAGCCATTCTGTACGTTAGTATTATATAAATTACTAGTTGCGCCCCGCGGTTTCACCCACGTGAATAATGATGAAAATTGATGATGATGATGATAAAAAGTAGCCTATGTGTTAATCCAGGGTATAAGGTATCTCCACTCCAAATTTCACTCAAATTCGTTCAGCCGCTTGAGCGTGAAGAAGTAACAAACATAATAACAAACTTTCGCGTTTATAATACTAGTAGGATAAACATTTTGGCTATAATAGCTTACTCATAAGATAAAGATATATACTGTGGCGGGCTGTTTTGTAGGACTATTTAAGATAAACATTTCCATCATACACATCCTACTAATATTATAAACGCGAAAGTTTGTGAGTATGGATGGATGTTTGTTACTCTTTCACGTAAAAACTACTGAATGGATTTTAATGAAACTTTACAAAAATATAGCATATTCATTAGAATAGCACATAGATCCATCCATCCATCCATACTTACAAACTTTCGTGTTTATATTATTAGATATAGGATAGGATATTCCGTGATTCTTTCTGTCCCTTCGGGGAAAAAATGTGTGTTTATTGTATGTATGTATAGAACTCTTGTTTAAATATTTAATCGTTTGTTTTGCATAATTATACCATAGTGAAAAATATTTACCTTTGTATTAAGTTTTCATTAAGTATATGTGTTAAGTTTTTGTCAGTCCACAAAAAGTTTAAAGATACCGGACAATGCAGTTTTGAGACTCGTTTCGGTGTTAAATCGTTGAATTATTCGATGCTTGAAAATAAACTCCGGGGTGCAATTGATTACGATATTTTTTTTTGTTTTTTTTTATACTACTTGGCAAGCAAACAAGCATACGGCCCACCTGATAAAAAAAACATTTTATTGTTATATAAATTTTAGTAGAATAAAACTTCTTGTGTAGAGTTGGTCCGGAGAAGTACTACCACCATACCTAATGCCGCTAAGCAGTAACGCTTGCATTGCTGTTTCAGTTTGAAGGGGAAATTGCAGGCACATGAGACTTCTCATCTTTATGACTTAGGCTGAAGGGTGCAGTGCAATGCTAAGGGGAATGCATTGTAATAGCTGTAAATGGCCAGGTCATCGCTTACCAAGGTAAGGAGTACCTTTAATCTCCAACGGTTGTCACTTCTGCGATAAGGCCTGACCATTGCCAAAGTGGCAACTAGCTATTATATACGTCGGTGATCTTCAACGGAGTTCCAATTTTATTGAACGAGCGAAGCGAGTTCTCTGAGTCAAGTTGGAAGAATCGGCGTTTGTATGTATGTATGTATGTATGTATGTTTGTCCGATGAAAACTTCCAAACCGTTTATCCGATCTTCATGAAATTTGGTATGGGGGTAGATAGTATTAGTACAATTTGTAGGTAAGGTTATGAGCTATATCGGTCAGCGGGTTGCTGAGATATTGGGGTTCAAGAGGGGGTAAAAAAAATAAAAGTGAGACTGTCAGATCAAGTGGGGTGTCTAATGAAAGCGCTTTGGTTGGATATTTCAAAACTGTTTTTAATAAGTATTTAGCCTTGGTAGTTTTTGAGATATTAGGGAAAATAAAAAACGTAAAAATCAAAAATTCTAGGGTACTTCCAGCAATCCCACAATGCTGAAATTTGGTATGCTTGTGGCTTTTGTGTCACAACTATAGGGAAAAGTCTGAAACTGAAGAATTTACAAACTTGTACTCTATAAAACAAAAACCAATATAACATCCATTGTTGACCTCCCATTTCTAGGAATTTGAATGACGCTGGAGTTCTATGGTTTTCGACAAAAAGACGTTATCAATTAATTAGTCAGGTACTTGATATAGGTACCTACTAACAGGTATGTAGTATTATGCCCCGTTGCTTAGCCCTATTCAAAGGTTATTTCGATGATGTGTAGGAAATTAGAGTTGTTACTGATAGATCCTGTGCTGTACTGGTAGACCTCGAGGTGAAAATTTTCAAAAATAATAATAGAAAAATGGAAATTACTTGGTTAAGTAGTCGGGCTGATAAAGGTGTTATCGCGAGGTCTCAGTTCGGGGCGAACCACTAGTTACTTTTAGTATAACTAGTGATAATACCGCCTGTGTATTTCTTAGTTTTTTTTATGTTACTGGACACTATGTATTCGTTTTGACTAAGTATATCTTTTAAAGAAGAAGATAAAAAATATGCGGTTAGAACTTTAAAACAAAAATTTAATTCGTAAAAAAAATTGTGTTGTTGTTCAAAATTAAGAGCATTTGAATGCCAAAGCTTTTTTAGAGTGGTCATTTGTGCGATTATTTTTTGCAAAACCAGACTTTTTCAAAATTCTTTTCGATTACAACTATTAGGTATTCGTGTATTATTCTACCTACACTATATTTTGGATCTCATTATTTAATCTCGTCTCGTCGCACTGGGCGTTCAAAAATACTACTTCGCCTGTTGAGGTCCTCTTCTTAATGTATCTATCTATCTAGTGTCAATCTCTCAATAGTCTGATGTGTGACTTGGAGCTTGGGTATGAGATTATTACAGTGACTGGCAGCACCCACTGACTGTAGACTTTGGTTTTCTTGAGACTGGTATCAGTGCTGAGAAGATAATAAAATAATGACGTAGATTTCCGAATAATGCCAATCTGAATTGGGTTCGTCAGCTGACCACCTTCGAAGTTGGACCTTCGTAGTTGAATTATCTGACCCAAATAGACGTTAGTAATAACAACGTCGATGTTCCGTCGATACTTTTACATAAAGCTTATGATAGTACTTAGTGGAGATAATTGAAAGCAGTTCCGTTGTTCGAGTTTTTATGTGTAGTGTAGTTATGTGGTTTGACTATTTTTGATAATATTGTGTTGTATCTAACTTAATTAATCTCATAGGTCTTAGATCTGTTTTTCTTTATTGTCATTGTTATAGAGTTAAGAATTCTTAGCATATCTCATCATCATTATCATTAGCCTGTGTACCATATCTAGTTTTGTGAAATTAATAAGAAACAATGATATATTTTTTTCAAACAATTTATAAAAAGTTGTAAATTCCTAGAACATCTTGATGTGTGTATGTATGCATGTATAAATAAATAAATAAATGCTGGACACATTTCACACAACATTATTTAGCCCCAAGCTAAGCAGAGCTTGTGTTATGGGTACTAGATGACTGATATACTTAATACAATACAATACATAGATAGGTAGATATTTTTTGATTATACATAGAAAAATACCCAGTACACCCTGAACAAATATCTGCAGATCGTACAAATATTTGTTCCGAGGCGGGAATTGAACCCGCAACCTCCAGCATCGCAGGCGAACCTTCGCCCGCCGCGCCACAGAGTTCGTCAAAGAGGTCGTGATGTATGTATATAACTTTGTTTATCCGTTCCCTCATAGCTCCGAAACTACATCCATGTTGACAAAATATGAGGTATCATAATCAACGATCTTTAGTGTATTATAAGATCGTTGATCATAATGAAGCGTCTTGAAGTTCCGCGTGTGTGACGTCACACTCAATTCAACAAGGCGGAAATAAAACGTAATTATCCAACCTCGAAATAGTTATCATTAATATTCAAGCCCTTTCGTTTGATACGAAACTATATTTGAGTTTCGTATCAAATAAAAGGGCTTGGTGAGATATATCTCAATACTATTAAATACTGCACTAAAAAGTTGTTATAGAAATAAAAACCAAAACCAGGTTTTTCTGAATAAACATCATGAATTTGGCCTCCGAATTATCCTATTAATTAAATTGAAGGCCTTTAAAATAGGATCGTGAATTTGGCCTTCTTTTCAACATTTTGATACATCAGCTTATGCGTAGTCGGGGTTTTTTTTTTTTTTCGTAATTCTTTCCTAGTCATCATCATCATCATCATCATCAGCCTGTAGAAGTCCACTGTTGGACATAGGCCTTCCCCTTAAAATGCCACGACGAATGACGTCGACTATCCTAGTATTTATGTGTATATAATAAATTTTTATAGACATAGGTCAAGAACCAAGGTTAAGCTTTTAATGGGTTGTTTCTGAATTGAATCCAACAAGAACATTGAAAGCTAGCTCGCTTATATCTTTTACTTAAACATGTTCATAAATTAAGTCAATATTTTATTCGACGCGGAGCGTAAAATTTCAATTTATAGAATCACCATTCCCAACCGTGCATTTCTACTTGAAATGTAAAGTTAAGTTGCTTTTTCAATATTCGATATCTCCACGACGACAGCGAAGACGACATTGCTTCTTTATATAAGGAAACGTCTGTTTGTTTGTCTGTGTGTAGTATGTACATACAGATAGATATATATCGCAATAAATATAAATTGTGTGCATGCTATGTACACTAGTTATATGCATTGCAACATGCAGTCAAGAAATAATAACAGGAAAGCCGATAAAACCAATATTCTATAGCACATATACAACTCGAATGGGTCGCGTTCTGGAAACTACGCCAATTATCTTCACGTCACAGATACCGCAGAGCCTCAAGACGAAAGTCTATGATCAGTGTGTGTTGTCAGTGATGACTTACGGCACTGAGACGTGATCGTTAACTATTGGCCGTATAGACAAGCTCAAAGTCACACAGCGAGCTATGAAGAGAGCTATGCTAGAGGTTTCACTACGTGATTGCGAAATGAGAAAATCCGTAGAAGAACTAAGATCATCGACATAGCTCTCAAAATTAGCAAATTAAAGTTGGCAGGTCATATAGCTCGCAGAACAGACAACCGTTGGGGAATAAAGGTTCTCGAGCAACGACCACAGACCGGATGACGAGGTAGAGGAAGATCCTCCACTAGATGGACTAAAGACATTAGAAACGTCGCAGGATGTCGGTAGATGGAAGCAGCTCAAGACCGTTCGTTGTGACATTCTACGGCCTATGTACAGCAGTAGACTTCTACAGGCTGATGATAATGATGATGATAGTAGGAAATTAGTCGAAGAACTTTTGTTTAAAACATTCGTGAAGTAATTAGCAAGTAAGGTTCCAAGTAAGGGTGGAGCTGCGGGAAAATGCTAGTCTGAGATTCACCATCTGCAACAGACAGCTTTCAGCTCAGGTTATGGATCAAGGAGATTGTGCTATTGGATCTCTGGAGATGTTTGTTCTCTCTCTCTCTTACCTTTCATAAACTGAGCCAGTTTGGTAGAATTTTTGGTTCTGTGTCTGGTTTTGCCCATTTAAATATTATTCTGTAAAATAAAAAAGTAAGTAATGTAAGTGATTTCCTTTTTAGAATCTAGTTATGTTTGCTATAGTCAAAATATTATTTTTAGTAGAAAACAAACTGGTGTGCAATAGGGTCGCACAAAAAACTACAAACTGATATCGAATTGAAATAAAAATCATTTATGATATTTCTTACGGCATTAATACAATAAGTATTGTAAAAAATTACTTAACATTTATTCTTTATAAAATAAATAAACAATAATATTAGTTTGGAAGATATTGTGGGTTTTCTAAATGACCCTATTCCACAGCACGCTAGTTTATTTTCCTTTTCTACCCAACACAGTGTCTGTTTCAGCTTGTGCTGTTCAGCTTCTATTCGATTTATATTAATAACTTTTGTTCGCAAAATACAAATGAGACATAATATAAACACAAATAGGATTATGATAAACCCACATTTTAGTCCAGTAAAATATTTGACACTAAAAACTGTTCTATTTCAATTTCATTAAAAAAATCGTCTTTTACAATTCTTGGCGATTTAGTATTGTCTGTCGCACTGTTTTCTTAAGACGACAAATAGAAACAAACAAATCCGGTCCGTAGTTTGTTAGAAAAAGAGATAATGTTATTTGTTGAGTGAGAATTAAGGTTTCTAAGAACTGGCTAAAGTTTGTCGTTCGTAATGAAACGGGCCCATCTGGAGTCGTTGTTGTAATAAAGACGTAACAACAATACCTACTAATGATTTTATTAAAGGACTTGTGCTTTTGCTACGCGTTCTGTTATCCTGTGTGATCACGTTTATTGAACGAGCGAAGCGAGTTCTCTGAGTCAAGTTGGAAGAATCGGCGTTTGTATGTATGTATGTATGTATGTATGTATGTTTGACCGATGAAAACTTCCAAACCGTTAATCCGATCTTCATGAAATTTGGTATGGGGGTAGATAGTATTGGTACAATTTGTAGATAAGGTTATGAGCTATATCGGTCATGGGGTTAATGAGATATTGGGGTCCAAGAGGGGTAAAAAAAAAAGTGAGACAGTCAGATCAAGTGGGGTGTCTAATGAAAGCGCTTTGGTTGGACATTTCAAAACTGTTTTTAATAAGTATTTAGCCTTAGTAGTTTTTGAGATATTAGGGAAAATAAAAACGTAAAAATCTAAAATTCTAGGGTACTTCCAGCAATCCCACAATGCTGAAATTTGGTATGCTTGTGGCTTTTGTGTCACAACTACAGGGAAAAGTCTGAAACTGAAGAATTTAGAAACTTGTACTCCATAAAACAAAAACGAATATAACATCCATTGTTGACCTCTCATTTCTAGGAATTTGAATGACGCTGGAGTTCTATGGTTTTCGTCAAAAGGACGTTATCAATTAATTCGTTAGGTTCTTGATATAGGTACTAACAGGTATGTAGTATAACGCCCCGTTGCTTAGCCCTATTCAAAGGTTATTTCGATGTTGTGTAGGAAATTAGAGTTGTTACTGATAGATCCTGTACTGTACTGGTAGACCTCGAGGTGAAAATTTTCAAAAATAATAAGAGAAAAATGGAAATTTCTTGGTTAAGTAGTCGGGCTGATAAAGGTGTCAACGCGAGGTCACAGTTCGGGGCGAGCCACTAGTTATTAAGGCATGAACGCCGCTTATACCAGCGAGTTGAATCTCGAATTAGAATAGAATATAATCATGGCATAGAAGTAACTCGTTAACAAAATATTGTAACATAAATAATTAATAAAGCGTTACATACTAAGGGCCTTATTCATAATCATTTTGTAAATATATTTTAGTTAAAATGGCTTTTGTTTAGTTCTCTCTGATGTAAAATGTCATACGTCAAAAGAAGACAAAAGCTATTTTAACGAAAATAGGTTTAGTATTTTTTTATGAATAAGGGATTAGAGACTGGACAAGTAGCAATGTAGAAAATTTGAGATTTAAGCTTTGCGAAAGTGAAGGTACAATCTGCCAGTTTATTTGGTTGTCATTACAATTATCATAACGTTATTGCCATAACATACTTACTGATTTAGACACAATAACCAACCATATTGCCGTAGTGTGTCTGGCCTAAAATAGACCCCTCTCTTTCCTCCCGTAGGTGTAGTGAAAGCTGACTAAGGGATTACACTGAGTTTAACACAGATAGGTATTAGGTACAAGTGTTCCTTACCGTCCACAGAAAAGAGCGCAGTGGCGGTCCGAGGGGGGGGGGTCATAGCGGTCATGACCCCCCCAAAATTGCGTTGACAAACTACATAAAAATGTCCAATTTATGAAAAAAAAAAATTGTAGCCACTATTTGGTCCAGAAAGTTGCAAAAAATGATGATGACCCCCCAAAGACTTTGGCTGCGACCGCGCCTGAAAGAGCGTACATTTGGTGAACCTCAATCCACGTCAATTGCTCGGTTTCAGTACAAATGGGAGTGGGCCACAGAATTTCCTGTCATTTGTATGTCATACCTGAACATGGCAACACTCTCAAAGCTGTTAGTCTGAAGTGATAAGTGAAGAGAAAATTTGGACTTGTTTGAACAAGCTCAGGGGCCCAAAATTCTCTAAATTATCTTAAAACTACACTGAAAGTTAACCGAATCGATACTGAATTATGAATTGACAGAAAGTTGGTATTCTGCTCCCTAATAAATAAAAATTTAGTCTACTTTCAATAGAATAGTTATATATAATTGCAAAGAGTAAATAGAGACTCCATCTACAATGCTAAAATTATCGTAAAAACGTTGAATCCTTCAAGTTTCGGTCACATTTCGATATAATCACATTACAGTTGTATTTTATGTTTAGAGAATACCATTTCTGACATTTAAGACATCGACACAAAATCGAAACATGATCCGAACTCTATTTTAACTATTTTTAAGTTAGAGAATTGGGCCTCTGAGCGCACAGCGTAGTACGATTTACTCAGAAAGATCTTTTCAACAAATTGTCAGAATTGAGACAACTGTCAAATGACTTTTCTTTTATGAGAGCTGTGAAAGGTTTTTTGTTGAGTAAATTGTATAACTCCATCGAAAAGATTTTTGAAATAACGCTTTATTGACTAAACATTCCATTTCCGGTTTAGCAATATTTTATTTCAATAAGTCCAATTTGTTATTTTTCTTTTTATGTTGTGATTTGTTTGTGTTAATGTAATTTGACATTTTATTGAATATTTTTGTGACATAAGTATATAATAATATGTTGACGGGGCTCATAAATATTGCTGACAATAAATTTAAATTATTGTAAGCAATATGAAGTACCTATGCTATGAGTATGAATTATGAAATCTGAGTGACCAAGAGATTTTTGACAAGTTCTTAGGATACACCTTAACACCCATAAAAGAATTATACATAAAATAACACCCAACAGTCATGATCTCACACTATATGATTCCCTGGGTTGTGGGTATACGGAACTACGAGTACCATGGTACCATAACACCCAGATCCAGAACAAATATTCGCAGATCATACAAACATTTGTCCTGCAGCGGGAATCGAACCCGAAACCTCTCGCATCTCAGCCGGCTCGCCTGCCGCGCCACAGAGGTCGTCAATTATCTTTCGGCATTTGAAGCATGTACCGAGTCTTATTGGGCGCACCTGAACACTTTCGCCAATGCGTTTTGCTATACGTATAGAAATAATATAACTTTTCATTTAAAAAACAGACTTCCGCCATTGTTACACGACTAAAAAATTTTGGATGAATTTTTTTTTATGAAAGAACCATAGTGGTGAAAGGATTATGATACTTTCTGAATGCAAATGCTTGGTGTTCTGAAAATATCAAAATCGCCATATGTATGCCTACAATATTTGAGGAGTTCCCTCAATTCCTCATGGATCCCATCATCAGAACTGGATTCTGAAAAAAATGGGACCAATCTGGAAGTATATCTATTCAAATAAAAAAAGAATTTTCCAAATCGGTTCATAAATGTTGGAGATATGCGGTAACAAACATTAAAAAAAAAAAAAAAAAAAAAAAATACAACCGAATTGAGAACCTCCTCCTTTTTGGGAAGTCGGTTAAAAAGGCTTTCGAAGCCCCGTACCTAAAGAACCAGTTATATTATGGAAAAATCTGCAGACCCTCTATTCCAAGGAAGTTTAGAACAAAACTTGCCCCCACTACATTATTATAAATGGTTTCATGGACATAAGGAGACCCGGAAAGGATACTGAACTTTTATTTCAGTTGCAGAGTGTACACGGTCCGTAAAGTTTACCGGGTTGGGTTAATGCAGAGTAAAAACTTTCTACATATTATTATGTTACGACTAAATAAAACTATAAGATTAATAAGTTTGCCAAGTTAGAAGATTTATTTTGATTCCTAAGCAAGCAATCAATGTAAACAGAAAAAAATCTGTGCACATTTAAATTTCTAGTGAGTAATCGCATAAGCCATGAAAACAAGGTCTGCTTCGAGATAAGCTAGTGTTACATCACTATCCAGTTGCCCTTTTAGTGCAACAATAACCTGGTTTCCCAACCCAAACCCAACCCAAACCAACAGGTTTTTTAAACTTATCTCAGGCACCAGTCTCAATCACAAAACAGGTTTTGCAATCTTTTTGATAAATAGTTAAACTGTATATCTACGTAATTAAAAAATTTGTGATAGAGGAAGTAAACGTTATTTTTATTATTACTAGTGGTTCGCCCCGAACTGAGACCTCGCGATGACACCTTTACCAGCCCGACTAATTTAAGAGGGGAAGAAAAGGTTTTGTATTTAACGGCTATCTAAGTAGGTATGTTTGTATGGATGATCCATCAGAAATCTAAAACTACCAAGTCAATTTCTCTAAGATGAGAGAGATTTTGTAAAGCAAAAAAAATTTTTTTTTAAATAACCGTCTTTTTGTAGTTTTGCTACCTAATTTTTAAAGATTTACGTTTTCTACGCTAAAAATGGGTATTACAAGAAAAAATCCTCAATGTTCGACTTCTCCCCGTAAAACAAAATATACTTAAGTAAATAATAAATTTTAACATTACCAGAGAACTCGAAGTATCTTCTAGATATTTTTTGCATATTTTACTTTATTTACCCTTCTAACCGATTACTAAAAACATTTACTGAGAAAAAAAAATAACCTCTAGGTAATTTCCTACACATCATCGAAATAGCCTTTGAATAGGACTAAGCAACAGGGCGTAAATACTACATATCTCTTAGTATTTAATGTACTTGACGAATTAATTGATAACGTCCTTTTGACGAAAATCATAGAACTCTAATGTCATTCAAATTCCTAGGAATGGGGGGTTAACAATGGATGTTATACTGGTTAATGTTTTTTTAGGTACAAGTTTCTAATTTCTTCAATTTCACACTTTTCCCTGTAGTTGTGACACAAAAGCTATAAGCATACCAAATTTCAGCATTGTGGGATTGCATGAAGTACCCTAGAATTTTGGATATTTAAGTTTTAGATTTTCCCTAATATCTCAGAAACTACTAAGTCTAAATACTAATTAAGAACAGTTTTGAAATGTCTAGTCAAAGTTCTTTCATTAGACACCCCACTTGATCCGACTGTCACACTTTTATTTTTTTGACCCCCTCTTGGACCCCAATATCTCATCAACCCCTCGACTGATATAGCTCATAACCTTACCTACAAATTGTACCAATACTATCTACCTCCATAATAAATTTCATAAAGATCGGATAAACGGTTGGGAAGTTTTCATCGGACAAACATACATACATACATACAAATGCCGATTCTTCCAAGTTGACTAGAAGAACTCGCTTCGCTCGTTCAATTAGTAACGGAATTACGAAAATAATTTCTATGATCATTCTGTCAAAAAACATTGTAATAATTATGTTTGTTACCTCATATCTCCGGCGTTTATGAACCGATTTGGAGAATTCTTTTTTTATTTGAATAGATGTACTTCCAGATTGGTCCCATTTTTTTGAATGGAAGCATTGAAATGCACTCCTATAGGAGCTCAAAACGGACACCATGAAGACCTCAATTTCTATACAAAAATCCGTGTAGTGTACACTACACGGGCGTGTGAAGTTACTTGTTACGTTTGAAGAATAAGCCCTCATAAACATGCACACCTCTGTGGCCACAATGTAACCATGTACCTATGTATGTATGTTAAGGTATTTTTCTAGTCATTACAACTTTTTGCAAGCTTAGTACTAAGTTGTAATTAATAGTAAATTACCTCAATTTAACTCCTAAAACAACTTCATCATAATTAATCATTTCCATAAGCCATCGAATCCAGAATAAATTACGCGAGCAATACTTCATTATAGTTTCACCAAACAATTTAGGGTCAGCCATTGTGCTTATTCCTTTGTACTTGGCGTTGAACCACCGAAGAAAGAAAAACAGTAGCTCAACTTTAAGTGATAAAATTTGACTAGTTTATAGGGCCGCATGACACTCATCATCATTATCAACCTGTAGAAGTCCTCTGCTGAACATAAGCCTCCACATAGAATTCTACGATAGATGATTTAGCCTCCATCCACTGACTTCAACACTTACACTGCTGTTTAGTTTATACTTGCTCACCAACCTTCTGGTAGTAATGCCCGTATACTACCTACTCTTTTTACTAATACGGTTGTGCTTTACCTTTTTTCTCTGCAAAAACTGAGACAATCACCTTGTGTACCTGATGTATTATGTTACGTTACCACTTGCCACAACGCGCCACGCCACGTCGCCTCCTTGCCACCGCTGTTGGCCGCTATGACATTTTTTTCTTCATCCACCGAGAATTTGCATCATCTTAAGAAGCACATCTGCTTGTTTTTCGATTGTGTCATAACACAGCTGTTATTAATTGCACCCTTTTTATACAAATATGCCAATAACAGGCACGGAATTGAGTTCATTAACAGAATTGGATCTACTTTTCCGTTACAATAACTCATTAAGTTCCTTGCCCTTCGAGTAATAAACGGTTGATGAGGGGTTAATTGCAAATTCTTGCTGAGATGAGCATTCTGACGATTCATTTTGTTTATTGGTACTTTAAAATTGAGTGAGGCTGTTAATAAGATCACAGGTAGCAGATGATAAAACATTCTTGCTTCTTGTTGGTAGTAAAATTTTAAGGCATACAAGTACCTACTTTGAATTTACTTATCATCAAAAGCATCAAGATACTGGATAGTACTAATATGGTAAGGATTAAGCACCAAAAGCCATGGGATAAACAAAACACGTTGAACCCAAATTGGCCACCCTCTACGCTGTAAAGTCTACGGCGTAGAGGCTACGTTCAAGATTAATAGTCTTGCGTAGAGCCTACAAATAAATTGATTTGGCAAAAATGTGAAACTCATTACCCATCCTGATATCAAGGACAATTCTCATCTGCTGACGAAACACTATATAAAGTATCAACTTAATTAAAAACAAAGTGGTCCCTCGCGACCGATATGACAAAATATCTCCCTAAGAAATTTCCTCTTTCATTGTTTATCTTGAAAATGAAAAATTATGCTAATGACAAGGCATTTATTTATCCCGCGAAACACAAAGGGGATTGTTTTTATTCATTATTTATGAGAATTGATTTAGATATTTTAGTAAGTATATTTTTATTAAATACTTTTTTTATGTTTGATATTATCTCTGGTGGTATATACATATATATATATATATATATATATAATTTGCAGTTTTATGCAAGTAGCATTTATATCTTGTTAGCTAAAAGATAATTAAAACAGCTGGACCCACAGATAAACAACTGAACCAGAGCAATTAAACGCTTAAACGCAAGTTTATAATGGGAACATGTATTGTATACGGAATCCTAAAAAGATTCCTTCTTTAGATTAGGAGGAGCCGTGAAAAAATTAAAATACCTGAAGTGAACTTGTGTTTAACAAATCCAAGTTTTCTAGTGAAGTTGTAACCAATTAGGTTTTCACAAACTAACGGGTCTATCAGTAAAGTCATCAATAAACTGCACGTTTACTTATTAATATAACCAATCTATCGATGTCTATCAATATGACATGACAATATTTATGACAATTTTTAACTCTAATAAGGCTTCATCGCTACGTGACATTTACCTACAGGCGGCAAAACTAATTGGTTACCCCCGCGTCACACATTTAAAAATAGTTACTACTAATTGTTACTATGAGGAAGCAGAATACCAATTTTCAGTCAATTCGCAAGTCAATAACGATTCGGTCAGCTTTCAGTGTGGTTTAAAATAACTATAAGAATAATTGGCTTTCAAACCACATGTCGATAGAAAATTGTAACCTCTTTGACTTCAAATGAAAAGGTATCTTGCCTTAAAGCAGTAGGCTTAATTATTATTCCGTAGATATGTTTGCTTTTACAAGTTTATTTTTACCCGAAAAACATTAAAAGCGCCCTCATTGTGTGGTTTGAGGAATACGCTTAATTTAGCAAAGAGCTTAGAGAGAATACTAATTTTATAAACTTACAGGTGATAATAAAATTATACTCCAGGTCTCATGAGTCTTAAGCGAAGCGAAGAGAAACGTCGCTAATTAGAGACTCGTTAACCGTTTCTCAGTAATGTAACTGGTGCACTAAAGAAACCAACTAATTAGTTGTAAGATCACATGTGTATAAAGTAAGAACCAACAGCTCTGAGCAGTGAGGTGGTTGAAACACGTTTAAACTTACGTAACTAAGAACAGCAGTTGCCTATACTAAATTAACAAAGATACAGCATTATCTTACGATCTCATGGTATAAAACTATCGGCCAAATTTGGAAGATATAGTCCAAACTTTGTATAGACAGTCATTTTACTAACGAACAGAGCATGCCATACTAACAAAATATGTTGTGTAACTGAAGTAGAATCAGATATCGAAAAAAAAAATTCGTTGTTGGTGTAATCCAGCCCTATATCCAGCGACGGAAAGGAAGAGGAAGACCTAATAAAAGATTGAAGAGAGTGGGAGAAAAATATGTACTGCGTCGACCCCAAATAAATTGGGATACGAACAAGACAATGATGATGTTGATTGTGATCCAGCCCTTCTATGTTGAGACCGTCTGAGAGAGTAGAAAACAATCTCAGATCACGTGTAAGCTAAGTCACTCGATCCTCCGATTATTTGAACAATGGTACAGAGTATGTCCTTGCCAACGGAAACTCTTCAATATCAGAAGTGACATCTGCTAGTTCAGTCCATACATGACAAAGGAAGATTTGAAAATCAGTGAAGTGAGTGGCTTGGGTCCTTTTCCTATATAGACTTGCCGAGCGCTACGATCTCATCATGCCTACAAATGAAACTTTACGCGTCAACCATAAAATATCGTATATCAGAGAGGCCTACAAATACTCTATTCTTCAATCTCCGTGCACCGTTTTTATCATAAAACAAAATTCCATATCAGGCAATTTATATAAACGGCAAGGGTTTTATGAAATCTGACGATGACTTATTCACATTTCTCGACGTTGCCTGATTTGTTGACCCTCATTTTGTACTGCCCTATAAAAATAAATCGTTCACATCACATACGTGAAATATTAAGGCGGTAAAGCAGGAAATAGGGCTTATGTTTTATTATTTTTGCCTTGCTCTTTGATTTATAAAGCCTATATTTCAGTTTTTTCTTTTATTGCCTAGTTTTGCGCGTGTGAGTTTTCTTATCAATTTTATTTGTAGGCTACGTTATGATTTATGTTTGTTATATTATTCTGACCTTCAGAATTCAACAAAAATGATCGCTATATTACTGTTTGCTGCACACAAACATGACACATAAACATGTCCATGGTGTATATAAAATTTTAACCCACTTCAAACTATCAAAGGTACACTTTATATAGAGGAAACTAATAGTCAAGAACATGTTCCGGTAGACAGAGCAGTGAAACCCGTATAATATATATTTGCAGCAATAATAGAAACAATGGAAACAGCAGGAAGGGTTCTGAGATTATTTTCGAGTTCGTAGTACGAGTACTATGAAGAGAATTTTGCCAAAACAAATGCATTAGGCGTTTTCCACTACAACAACTTGTACACTTATCATGATAATGTAAGGGATCGGAAACTTCTAAAAGTTTATCTTCCAAACACAACAACCGACCCTTTGCTGAATAAATTCACGCGAAACAAACAGGAACTTTCAGATTGCATCATTTCCGTCACAAAACATTACCTCGAAAAATATAAATATACTGTAACTAAAGTAACTTTTCATCCCTAAAGTTTGTTTTCAATTTTGTTTTTTTCAGTTTTCTGCAATTTACTAACTGAAACTGGTTTGGTACTGAGTAGAATGCATGTCGTAGACCTACTAAAACAACTTTTAATTATAAAATTCATGCATTTAATTACTAAACTTCGAAAAAATATCATCATCATCATCCTGTAGAAAATCACTGCTGGACTTAGGTATCCTTCCTAGAATGCCACGACCCACAGTCTTGAGCCGCCTCCATCCACCGACTTCCTGCGACGCTTGTAATGTCTTTAGTCCATTGAGTGGAGGGTCTTTCTCTACCGCGTCGTCCGCTTTGTGATCTCCACTTGAGAACCTTTATTCCCCAAG
Source organism: Epirrita christyi (assembly GCA_951392215.1). NCBI lineage: Eukaryota > Metazoa > Arthropoda > Insecta > Lepidoptera > Geometridae > Epirrita > Epirrita christyi. The sequence continues at coordinate 12,698,271 of OX595843.1, read as the reverse complement.
TGTACGAAAAAATATAAGTACATGGATGAAAGAAGTTTCGAATTAAAAAAGTTTTCAGTTACTTACATATTTAACAGTCTGTAACTTTTCCTCAACTCTTTTTTTTTTTACCAATCCGCCTGCCTAGCCTGCTGATTATGGCAAATCCCCCTATCGCATTATGGGGTGGCCTCGTCCAGCATTGAACATCTAACGGCTTATGATGATGTTGAACTTTGAGACATTGTTTTATATTCCAGATTCCACTGGAATTTCGCTGGAAACACTTCCTATTTACTCTCCAAGAAAAGCATTAATGAGTGGAGCTTCAATTTTAATGAGCTTCACATACGAGTTGACATTTAGCACAATGTTATTAGAACAAAGCGTAACTTGAAACTTTCGGGATCAAGTTGCTAAAGTAAAGTAAGCATGTTATGTTCCTGAATAATTCTCATTACAGATCCACTGTCCTTAGACCGTTTCCTTGGCTACGGTGGGTTTTTTATCATAAGTCACCAGATGTCCACCCCTGGATGAGGCCTCCCCCACAAAACGCTAAGCTATGATTAGCATAATCACCATGCAGATGGATTGGTGATCGCAGTTTTGGTGTTGAGTACTTAGCTGGATGCTGCTGCCCATCCCCTGGTGTAATCCCTTAGTCGACTTTAAAGACATGACAAGGGAGGAAACGAAGGGGTATATTCTTAGGCCGAAAACATCACGGCATCACGGTATGTTGGTAAAACGATAAGCTATAACTACATTGGATTGAGCTGCACAATCCACAGGTAATATCAACAGAGCGGCATTACATACCAAGACTGGTGCAAAAGGCAATTGAGATTACCAAACACAGGAATTTCAATAGAGAAGATGTTTTTCAATTGTCAATGAGTCTGGAATCCTGTGGTGAGAATGTGTAGGAATCGTAAAAATTGTGTGGTACCAGTTGCTCGTCCGGATACCGTTAGTGTGGTGTATCGAGATGGAGTTAAGTGTGACAATGAAACTAATAGTTAGGGGTGTTCGTAATAAAAGAGTGAAAAATAGGGTAGATCGTTACGGCTACCAATAACAATACATCTACTCGCAAAGACTTCAGTTTACCCGTGATCATGACGCATGAAACTGTGCCGAAATATCGAAAATTAATAAAGCTCAAAAATCATGGTAAATATCCCGTTTCTAGTGATAATTATGTTAATAACCATGATAGTTTCAAAAGTTATAACTACACTGCCTTAGTATCACTTATTCAAAGTGTTCAAAGAAAACATCGTTTGGAAACACATGTACCAGAGTGTTTTGATTGGTAGGTATTGTTTACTCACGATCAGTGGCATACTCTTGCAAACTAAGAAATTATCAAATTATAAAAGCAGGAGATAAGAAAAAACCTGAGTGTTTACTGTTAATTTTTATTTCAATTCCGACGTTTTAAAAATGTGTATCTAATATCCCTTTCAAATAAGGGCTCACGTTTTATTTTAAAGGGATACGATGAAAGACAGTGTCTAACTCTATCTGTGGATTATTCGATAACACCTTAACGTAGGTACCTATACTGTGCTAATGAAACATCTAAATATATTACAATTTTCACTACTTATATTAAACAACGAACCAAGATATGTATGTATGTACATTAACCGTTGCATTTCGTTGGTATTTGAATTGTTAATATTAAATTCGTCAATAAATATTATATACAAACAAATATAATAAACAAACCATAACGACTTGTGCTATGCACAAAACAACCTTAAAATTGTATACATTTTATGTTATAATTTATTTTGATAATAATAATATTGCATAAATTTTACACACGGACTACATACTACATTGTTCATACTACATCGTACATTAAGATATATAAGAAATGTAATATATTAATGTCTGCACTTTACGCACATTGTTTTAAGATTAAAAACTTTGTAATTTGAGCAAATTAGCGGCATTCACAACGTATGCGTTAATCTACGTTACAAATTATCTTACAGCCTTTGGCACACGCTCTACGGCTTCATACATAGTAGCTTCTTAAAAGCTCTCCTGAAATCCAAATTGAATATTGTATAAATGAGAGGATTAAGTGCGGAATTAAGATATCCGAGCCACGTTATAAAGTTTATAAACTTGTTAGAAAGACAACAGCTCGCACAGAAGGGTATCACTAAGTATATCACGAAAAACGGAAGCCAGCACACTACGAACACTCCCATGATGATTCCGAGAGTCCTCGCTGCGCGCCTCTCTCGTGTCAGCGAGATACGCTGCTTCTCTTCTATAAACTGGTAGACAGTATTCTGTTGATTAACCTTAAGAGGTTTTTTCGCTTTAATAACCACCGTTTCGTTAACTTCTATTAAATCTTCTTCGTGTGCTTCTTTAGAATTGCTTTCAGAAGACGTGTTCCTATTTTCCGCCATATGATCAGTGACTGAATTTTCATTCGATAGTATCGGTATGATGAGTTTGTTCTGCGACTTGTCATCCTTACTCCAGTATCGTTTCTTTTGTTTCTTTTTTGGGGTTAACTTCCTCGTCTTTGTTTTCTTTTTGTCGTCAGACACCAATCGTGTGCTTCCTTGATGTTCGTTGTGATTGCCCTCAGAGCTTACAGAGTCATGGTCGTTATCGATGTGCGCGTTATTTTTCGTAGTATACTTGTTCTGACCGCTAGATATCGTGCTAATTTTGGTGGCCTTTGCACGGTCTCTTAGTCTTTTTTTCGTGGCTAAGTAAATCTCGAAATACACTACTGTCATTATAACTAGCGGTATGTAGAATGATCCCGAAGATGAGAATATGACGAAACCTGGCTGAGAAGTCAGCCGACAAGGAGTATCTGGCTCGAACACATCGGGCCAGTCGTTCCATCCCAGAAGAGGTGGGGAGCTGATAACTAGAGAGAGGACCCAAACTCCTCCAATCATGAGTAATACTCGTTCTAAAGTTCTCTTTTGCGCATAGTTTATGGGATCGGTTATAGCCCAATATCTATCTAGAGCGATCGCACATAAATTCAAAATTGACGATGTGCAGCACATTATGTCACAAGTGAGCCACATTTTGCACACGTAAATTCCAAACACCCATTGTCCGAGGATTGAGTAAGCTACGTTGAGCGGGAGCACTAATATTGCCACAGTCAAGTCAGCCACTGCTAGGGATACTATGAAGAAATTCTGGACGATCCTGAGTGGCTTGTATGTGAACACGCTGAGGATTACGAGAATATTCCCCACTATCGTGGAGATTATTATAAGTGTGAGCACTATAGCCGTGCAAATCGCTTCCCATTCTGGTACTGCAAGCGTTATTCCGAAACTGCTTGGGTATTGTGGCTCATCGGCAACAGCGCAGGCGTCTTTCTCATCGCTAATCACGTCGTATAACTCCGTGTAGTTGATTGTTGTAAAATTAGAGTCAACGTGAGTGGATGTCTGACCCATTTTAGTGTCTTTTCTTATTACATTTCACGTGAGGCATGAAAAGGTGGAAGTTTTATCGAGAGTCTCGATTTCAATGTAATAATGCTTCGTCGATTTTCCTCCACGTTTCGTTTCGTGTACCATTTTTCTGAAACAACAAACAACATGATTCAGTCCTGATGGAAAATCATTAATTCGTTTGCTTCTTTTAGGTACTTAAGTAGCGTTGAAATTACCTCTTGCTCAGAATATTTTCTCGGAAGTCCCAGTTGTGTAGCTTGTTCATTTTTCGAAGCGTAAGTGGATCTGTAACAACGATACACGAAAGTTAGTCGAGTGGAAGAGTAAATATATTTTACGAGCCAGAGGTATTCATAAAATAAGATCGATATTTAAATGATCATGATCGATAATTACAATGTGACTCATCAAGAATGATGCATTTTAAAGAGCTTTCGTGGTGGGGTACTCATAAAATGTTAACAGTAAAACATAAGCCTAAAAGGGTAATTTGGGTTCTTTGGGACTTGTTATAATACAAATCCCTGAATGTGTTTGACACGAAGGATCCCATTCCCGGCTAAGGGCAAGACGTGGGATACATGTTTAAGAAGGTTCACTGAATAGAATCTGGAGTCAATAGTTTATTCGTGAACAAACTTCAGATTTGCTTACTAATTTTTGCCCAACGAAAAATCCAAAATCTTGAAATAAAAATAAACTCAGTCTATACTAATTATTAAAGTACCAATCACATAACGAATACAAATGAAAAAGTATTTTTCAGCGAGCTAAACTCATTCAGGTAATGTTTTCAAGAGAAAATTATGCGGTATTCCGGATATTCATAAATCCAGTGATTTACTAAACAATGCAAAGTTGTTCTTTTGACAACACTGTGTGTGTTGGTTGTTTTTGGGTCTAGTAACTAGACCCACATGTTGAACAACTAGAGATGTCCAGTAAATCATTGTCTCAACGTTTGAAAAGCCATGAATTAATTTTATAAATCTTTAAATGGTGTCCTTATTATCATTCAGTAATCTAGATTGAACTGCATATACATAACATAAAAACATAACATAACACCCAAAAGTCACATACGTAGTCTCGATCCCACACTAGGATTCCCTGTGTCGTCGGTATCAGGAACTACGAGTACCACGGTACCGTAACAAACCCGGAACAAATATTTGCAGATTATACAAACATTTGTCCAGCAGCAGGAATCAAACCCGCAACCTCTTGCATCTCAGCCGGCTACTCGCCCACCGCGCCAAAGAGGTCGTTTATACGTATAGAAAACACAGGTATATGGTAAAATACAGGGTAAATAATGTATTAACGTTAAATAAATTTATAAAATCATAATTAATTTCATATAAACTAGGTAACTAAATAAAAAACCATCAAAAATAAGACTTGCACGCCAAACAATCTTCTGAGACTCGTGCCAAAATCAAAGCAAACGAAATCACAGCCGTCAGTTCTGTCGAGCTACCTAAGGTGAAAAGACCCTTTTTGATTGAAGTATACTAAATTTTACATTGCAGCTTTCCCATTTAATTAGGGGCGTTTGTACATTTTAGGAGGCTAAGCAGGACTGTACTGAACAAATGATAATACAGGACTTTCTGTGTGCATGATACTCAAAGATAAACATTTTGTCGACTTTGACTACTCAATTTAATTACCGTCTTTCAAATAGAGCGACCATTCACGCGACACGCGAGACAATACAAAAAGTTTGGGATCCCAGTTTTTTAAAAGAGGCCTTACCATGAGCTCTTAGAGCGATTCAGTTCAAAAACTATTCAGTACAAAATATCGGTAATATTTATATCCTACTAATATTATAAACGCGAAAGTTTGTGAGTATGGATGGATGTTTGTTACTCTTTCACGTAAAAACTACTGAATGGATTTGAGTGAAATTTGGAATGGAGATACTTTACGCCCTGGATTAATACATAGGCTACTTTTCATCATCATCATCATCATCATTATTCATCATTATTTACGCGGGTGAAACAGCGGGGCGCAACTAGTTTATAATAATAAAGTAAAAAAGCCCGCATGTTTTGGTGATACGCCTGTATTCAATTAGTTGTTATTAAAAATTCGCCTTGGTCTTGTCGGCAACTGCCTCAAGTTTAGTTATTTCAAAAGGAGCTTCCTTTACCTCCTTGCAAGACATGACAGCGACCTTTCTATAACTGACTCATTTAGCCATGGAAGTAATAAGTACTACGTAGTACTTATTACTTCCATGCATTTAGCTTAATCATTGGTCTATTACCTTACTTCCCGTCTGTCAAGGATGATGTCTCTTTATGAAGGTGTCATGCCCTACAAGACTTCTCACTTTTCCTGTCCTATTCTGAATGGAAGTTGAGAGAATAAATTAAGCTGCTAGAATGTATCTATCTATCTAGTAGAGTATAAAAGGTGCGGGTTCAATTCCCGCTGCGGGACAAATGTTTGCATGATCTGTAAATGTTTTTTTTCGGATCTGGGTGTTGTGATACCATGGTACTCGTAGTTCCTGATACCCATGACAGGGAAACCTAGTGTGGGATCAGGACTATGTGACTGTTGGGTATTATGTTATGTTAGAATACTCTCATGAACAGAGGAGAACTGCGGGTATCCACCATGGGGAAAAAATTCTGAGCTTTCTTTAGGATAATATATTCTAGCATCTAAATTAATTTTACACCTAATTGAGACTTAATTACACACCACAATAAAAATAAACACATTAAAAGAATCAAAATACAAGTATAGAGGGTCTTTTAGCTGAAAGTGATCTCCTACGAGGGCGTAGTCAAAGGTACCTAAGTCCAGACAATGCGGCTCCTTTTGCGTAAAATAAGCAAGTGTTTGAAAAATTGTACACAAACAGTGAATTCAATTTGAGCTTCCAGAACATTATTCAACCAACCTTTTTGCATAAAACTATTGAGTGTACTAAATAGAGATACCCTTTAGCTTACGCTTGAAAGAAACCAAGTAATTTCAAATTAGAGTTGGAAAACTACAGAGTTGCAATTTCACAAGAACGTGTGTGAGAGCTGAATTATAAGTTTCAATTGCTTTGGAATTTGAGAGCTGGCATATTAAAAGTACCTATAATTTCAAACAAATAGAACCTTTGAAGATATCAGGCTTAAAGTTTTTATTCATACACTTCTTCATTGAATTGGCATAGGTAAATAATTTAAGTGTAAAGTCGTACATAAAATATTTTATTTCATTTGGCTTGTTAAAATATCATTTTTTTTTGCATAGTTTAAGTAGTAAGATTTTGTGACTCATAATTTGTGTCAGCTTAACAATTAAAAGTACTACAAAATTTCTTTCCTGTAAACCGAATAAGTATCAGATCTCCACGACACAGTCTTGCCTAGTGTGGAGATCACTAGAAATATAATTTATTGGACTACTAAAACTTCTGTATTCACACAAAATTTTTGTAAAAGATTTATTTAGTAATCTAGTATTCTAGTGTACAGCAAATAAATAAATTTTTCCTTTTTTTTTCTTTCCTACCATGGCTGAAATAATTTTCTAAAGAATGAGTAATCACTAACCCATGTGCTTTCCCTAGAATTTCCCTTCTTTGTTTATTATTATTGTTACCATAACAAATGCCTTTAATAAAATAATGTTTGTCTAGAGAAATATCTGGGTCATGTGGCCCACGAGTTGATCGTTTATCTAGTCTGGCATGAGTTTAATGACGTTCGCCTAAGGACAGAGCGGCAGAGCATTTTCAACAACTTTTTATACAAAAAACAATTCAAAACAAGGCTGAGATTTAGAAATTCGTCGCTTTATTTTGTATGAGAATAGGGGTGGAGTGAGAGGAACCTTCATTTTCTCTTTACGAGTATTTTCCGTTACGCGTGAGGCTTAGAACTTGGGTTTTCTTTTAGGTTTTTCTATAAGGTATGAGTGAGATCCGATCTTTCGTTTTTTTTTCAAAATGTTTTTCTGTTATTTAGGAGATACGGGGTGGAACTACTGAAGCAAACATTTGTCAATTTTAATACGCTTTTATTAGCTTCAGACGTATGTTAGTATGTAATGGAATCTTTGAACATGATTTTGACCCCCTTCAAAACGTCGGATTAACTCGAAATTCGGCATACTTATTAAGGACCGATGACAATTCAATATTTTAAACATTTTGACCCGTTATCCTTACTAGGATAATCAGGATCAGCGATTTTTGTTTTCCTGAGACCCGGCAGGTCTGCGTCAATGTCAAGTAGCATAGATAATTACAAACAATGTCCAGTCGTCAAGTAATCTGTCATGTCATGTTCTAGTTAATAGATGGCAGATTACTAGAATGTATTTTTGATTTTTAAATCAATAATAAGCTATTAATTTGTACAGCGATTGAATAAGCGAACGATACAGAGAACGAATTTAAAAGAGCTTATTGATGTATTTCTACCACACTCAATGAAACCTGCAGTATTTTAAAACCCATTCTGCAGATTGTAAATTGTTTGCATTGCAATATTTAGAGTTCTGCATTTCTGATCTAAAGTATCAACGTAGACTCCATTATCTAGCAAAATTTTGATTTTTTCACCACTACCTTTCGAAGCAGCGTAATGAATTGGTGACATCCAGGTGTCAGTATTAATATTAGTACCTCCAGATATTAGTATCCCTGTAATTTCTTTATCGATATTCAAAATATTTTAGTGTAATGGGGTGAACCCATTTTCCCATTTTGGACCAACTAAATTAGCATCCGCACCATGTTGAACAAGAAGTTCAACAACTTCGACACGTCCGTTGTTAATAGCATCATGAAGCGGTGTCTCATCATCCTAATTCATTCAGCGCTTCAACATCTGCACCTTCCTTTAACAAGATTTCCACTTTAAATAATCACTAAAAAATGAAAAATAAATAATAGTTTAAAAAAAACTAAAATATACGCTTTTATAAAAAAATCGACCAAAAAATGAAAAATAAATAATAGTTTAAAAAGTACAAAAAATACGCTTTTTATAGAAAATCCAACTAAAAAATAGAAAATATTTTTTTTTTAATTTGAATTAAGAATAGTGTAAATAAGAAAAAAATATTTTTTATTGTAAAAAAGCGTGGGGTGCTTATTAAGATATTATCAAAATGATAATCCTTCTACTCATATCTGTCAATAAAATATTTATAACTATTGACACCATGCACCCCACGCTTTTTTTACAATAAATTCTTTTTTTTCTTATTTACACTATTCTTAATTCAAATTTTTAAAAATTTATTTTCTATTTTTTAGTTGGATTTTCTATAAAAAGCGTATTTTTTTAGTTTTTTTAAACTATTATTTATTTTTTCATTGACAATGGGAAATTTTCGGATACTTTTAAGTATATCTTAAACTAAGTATTTAAAAATTATAAAACACATAAATTATGTTATAAGATAACATGTTATGTTATAAGGTATATAGAATAGCATTTATGTTTGTATTTCTCATAACAAGCTCTTTCATTTGATATGTCATTAAATACCACACAGGTATTTGTTTCTAATTTGCCCGCCAAAATGAACCCAGGATAACATGTCATGTCTGTGACGTAGTACTATACACCGAACTCTGTATAAGTAGCAAATTACACCTTTTTTTTGGTTCAGTAGATTCAGAAGGCTGTAACAGACGCCTCCGTGTTAGTTGTACTACTGAGAAGTACAACTGGTAGTACAAATGACACACCTTTGTATCTCTAGTACAACTACAAAAAATACAAGTACATTCACTCGACTTCACTACTGCCAAACAGTCACCTGCGAGTGATACTATAATGGTTCCGTTGATACATTTTGAAGAACGAAACCCTAAAAGGGAGATTTCAAAAAAGCATAGAAGTTTGCTAGACATTGCTCATAGATAGTGTACACAGACACCGTACAAAGTGGTCACGTGTGCCTGTGACGTCATATTTCCAGTCGCTCGAGGCTGTTCCCGGTTCAGAGAATGCAAACTTTGTACAACCGGAGAATGCAGTGCTATCGTAATGATATGAATGTACAAAGAACTGTATTCATCCAGGAAAATTGAATACGAGCTTTTGGAACAACGAACTTTATTACAACCACTTTGAAAAGATTAAAAGTTAACAGCTTGTTTTTAATGGGTATTTCAACAATTGTATAGCTAATTTGACGATTGATTGATTTGATTTTTTCTACGGAACTGAGACGTGGGCATTGATTCTGAAAGATCGGAGAAAGATCGATGCACTGGAAATGTGGTGCTGGACGCGCCTGCTGAGAATTCCCTGGACAGCGCGCCGTACCAATGTATTGTTTTTACAAGAACTTAAGATTAAAGAAAGATTATCGTAGACTGTTCAAATACGAATTTTAAAGTTCTTTGGTCATGTAACACGCAACTTGAAGACTAAATGGAGCGTCTTGTAGTGCAAGGCAGGATGGAGGGTAAGAGACACGGGGTCGCTCTCCCACACGGTGGTCAGACCTTATAAAGTCCAGCACACAAACTTCCATGACCGGATTGTCTCGCAATGCTGCTAATAGAGCCGAGTGGAGACGCATCGCAAGAGCCACTCAAGCAAGACCTACATAACCACGACCACTCTGTCAAGAGTGTACGACTAAGAAGAAGAAGATAGCTAATTTGACATTAAATCATCATGTAATACATTATAAACGTTGCAATACATCGGTGGATGGAGGCGGCTCAAGACCGTTCATCGTGGCATTCTAAGGGGGAGGCATTATGTCCAGCAGTGAACTTCTACAGGCTGATTATGATGATGATGATAGCTAGTCTGAGATCAACAGATACTATGCAAGATGTAGTAAAGCTCTATTACTTTTAGAGATTTTTGTGAAAGAGTTCATCTAGAGAAGTGCTACCATACATAACTGCCGCCAAGCAGTAGTGCTCGCATTGCTGTGTTCCAGTTTAAAAGACAAGGTGCCGGTGAAATTACAGGCACATGAAACTTTTCAGCTTTATGTCTCGGGATGACGGGCGCAGTGTAAGTGCCGTAAGTCACGTTTTAGGTAAACGCGGCCTGGTAATGCATTATATAAGCAGAGGAGGGCTATGCTTCTACCGTCATGTAATAATAAAAAAAAACATAGGAAGTGCGAATACCAAATACCATGTTTGTTAATAACCAGTTAAAAACACATGCAATCATACATGTGTTTCTCGTTCATACAAATAATAGCCAGGGTGGAATATAATAGAACACCGTAATGCTACAGGTTATAGTAACTTAACAACTTGACGTCCTCTGTGGCGCGGCGAGTGAAGGTTCGCCTACGACGCAGGAGGCTGCGGGTTCGTTTCCCGCCTCGGAACAAATATTTGTACGATCTGCAGATTTTTGTTCAGGATGTTCTGGGTATTTTCTATGTATAATAAAAAATATCTATCGATGTAATTTATTGTATTAAGTATATCTGTTATCTAGTACCCAAAACACAGGTTCTGCTTAGCTTGGGGCTAGATAATGTTGTGTGAAATTTCCAGCATTTATTTATTTATTTAACAGAGGTGTATCTAATAACAATTTTTTTTTATTTTATTTAAAAATGCCGTGTGACTGCCCTCACAAAGCACTACACTAAACTGAATAAAATAATAGTTGTTTTTACAACCGCTAGGGAATAAAGATTCTTTAGTGATATACAAGAGCTGAAAAACGCAGTATTGGACGGCCTCGGACTCGATGGAAAAAAGCAGGACGTTTTTGGATGGAGGCGGCTCAGGAACGTTCGTCATGGTAATGATTCGGGAGGCCTATGCCTAGCAGTCTTCTACTATCTAATCATCATCATCATCAGCTTGGAGAAGTCCACTGCTGGGCATAGGCCTACCACAGAAAATCCTGCATCTAGAAAAGCATGGGATAATTTCTGTATAAGAAAAGCGAATAAATAAATATCATTAGATGAAATGTGTGATACTCGAAAGCTCACAATTTGTATGCAAGTTGTGTATTTTTGTCCTACTAATGTATTCATATGGTGGAATAAACTCGTTTTACTTCGCCCGCGGTTACACTTGATATCTTTGAATTAAGCCTAGTTCACGCGATGCAAGCTGCTGCTCAAACAGCAGACGGCTAGTTGTGACCTCGCTTTTTAGTCACTCTGCTCATCTTGACTATTTTGCATAATAACCATTTTTTACCATAACAAAATCGTTTAAACCTGTAATTTATTTTGAAATCTTAAGATTTCAAGTTTCAGCAACTTTTTCTCAAATTTACCATCCCAAATTAGGGGTAAAAAAAGTAATAATTTCTCAATTTTAGACATTTTCTTTTATGAATGTATGTTTTTATTGTAGCATTCTAAATTTCAGAATTGTGAGATCACTGGAAGTTCCCTAGAGGTTATTTCATTTTTGCGATTTCCAGACAAAAATTAGACATTCAATGCCATATATTTTTAATGCATAGCATTGACATAATATGTATGATCGTGTAAGTTTGAAACAACTACGATTGTGTTAACAAATATTTCACAATTATAATTTTTTGTTTTTGGATGACAAGCCTACTTACATAAAGCAATAAATAAATAATAAATAAATAAATGCTGGACATTTCACACAGCATTATCTAGCCCCAAGCTAAGCAGAGCTTGTGTTATGGGTACTAGATAACTGATATACTTAATACAATACATTACATAGATATTTTTTTATTATACATAGAAAATACCCAGAACTGAACACCCTGAACAAATACCTGCAGATAGTACAAATATTTGTTCCGAGGCGGGAATCGAACCCGCAATCTTTCCCCGCCGCGCCACAGAGGTATATAACACCGTAAATTTATTTTACATTTTTTGATAATGCGAGTAGCTATACTGCAGATGTACTGCAGCAGCCGACTCTCTTTATATTATGCTTGTTCGTCCCGTGTAAACCAGGCTTTAAGTATTCCAATTGAATACGTCAAGAGGCACGTTCAACAAATGAAATTATTTTGGGATGGTGACAGGTCCTTTGTGAACTTCCACCTGAAGAACGGAAAAACATTTTATTTATGACGGCGAGGTATGGTAAATTCTCTTCTGTTTTTGTTTACAAAATATACTAGCTTGCGGCTGCCTTCAAATTTCATCCCACTTATTAATTTAACAATCCATTCAAGTTTATTATATTGTGTTACTAACTTTTATTTAACTTGACCTGTTAGAATGTTTGTTAGTCAGTTAGTGTAGAAAAATCTTAAAACTGAATTTTAAACCAGTAACATCCAACTGAATGTGCTAAAATTTTTCATACCTGTCAGCTTTAGATGACAATACAATATTAGGGTGACGGCGATCTTATCTGATGATGAAGACGGAAGGTGTACAACGGAACTCCTCGATGATTAATAGTAACTTGGCAGTGTTTAGGCTCATTTTGATCAGCTCACGGTTCCGATCCTAATTTAATAAAAGATTATTTAAAAAAAAAATCAACAAATAAAACCTATTTATCCCTCATGACACAAACGCTTAGGACAGGCGTATGCCCATCATTATGGTTCATATACGACCAATTTGTTGTGGGACGTGCGGGTAAGAATCAAACCTATTTTTCTTTCTTCTAGCTTCTACTCCCGGATCTCTTGATTATGCCAAGAATGGCATCCGCCATCAGTTAGCCTCTCAGTGGCTATACGTTTACCAGTAATTGGTCTCGCGATGACAATCTTATGGAATTCTAGGTAAAATCACGTCATTTCAACACGCCTTACGGCAAGGAGCAGCTCGCGGGGCAATGGCCGCCAGGGACTTTGTCTTCTTCTCTTAATTATGCCCTTTGAGAAAAGTCTTTTTAATTTTGCATTGTCAAGTAAGTAAGCAAATGTTTTAATAAAATTTGCTCAAGTCGTTAAAGTCTCAGTCAAGCCATGTTGTAGTAAAGCGGTAGCAGTCTTACTAATATGTTGGTGGGTAATTTTCACCCATTTAAAATGATACTTTATATTGAGTGGAATGCACTTGTGCTCTTTAAAAAAACAACACCGGTTAAAATGCTTCTACGAAACGGCTCAAAAACACAAGAAATTTAAGAGCATGTCACCGGTAGCAATAGGACGCTTACGCCTTTTTGCATAAAAATAATAATGATGTACAAAAACAAAAATAACTCCGTTATAAAGAATAGAGACCCCACTAAGCTCATAGAAAAATGTTTTTATGACATTAAAGAATTCTATAATCAATAAATTACCTAGTTATATAAGTTAAATATTGTACATCCATAATTAATGGATAAACTGTTGTTTCCAGATCTTTATGTAAACAGTTTCTGCAATAAATTTCATTTCATTTCACGCGAATGAAATTAGCTTTTAATTTGTCTATATTTTCTTCAAACTACATGAAACTTTGTACACATAATCAGTACACTAATTACTAGAACCGTGGTGCGTTAGTTTCTTATAAAATTGTATGGTTACCAAGTAATAATATACATAATAATAATATAAAATAATATAAACTATTTTTTTTTAAACTGACGCTCCACTGGTCTAGTGATTAGTGTACTGATCATGTGTGCAAAATTTCATGGATTTTGATGATATAATAGCCAAAATAGAAGCTAATTTCATTCGCATACAAAAGGGCGTAAGTGCACTACCGGTAAAAAAATAATAAAATAAAATAAAAATGGACGACGCCTTTTATTGAAAGAGCGGAAAAAGTCTAGGGACTGTGTCTGTCAGGCGTTCATCATAGTAGCCGTCAGGTGTACGTTTGTTTGTTTTTAACCGAACAAACAAACAAACATTACGTCATCTTGAACCATCAATAGTCTTGCGAGACGGGTTTGACACTGTTCTCAGCCGCTTGATCTGAAAAAGTAAATCACATTCACTTGAAACGTGAATGTGATTTAGGCTGGAATTGAAAAGTATTTACTTTAAAAAAACTATAGATATAAATCCAAAATAAGTAAACAAATGATATATTATTTATGTCAAATCGACTTCTGCGTTTCAATGAGTCAGTAGTAGTTTTGACCTAGGCCGGTACACAAATTAATGACCGTAACCGAACATGTCCACGCACTCGGAAAAACTAACTTTGTCCATTTAACTTTGCCGTCGAGGATAATAATGTACCTAACCTAAACTCTATACAAAACTAAACGTCATTCAAGTTTTCAACTAAAGTTCCAGGATATTTTGACCTAGAAAACAAACTAGAATCTAACTCTGTTTTCAGAGAGACTTACTGTTTTTGGAGAAACTAACTGAGTGTTTAGAGAATAGAATTTTGGAGAAGTTATTATTGGAAACTAAGTTAACAACTAGTAAGTACCAATACTAGTTCAGTAAGTACCACAAAGTGAAAAAGTAAATAATAGTAGGTAAATATTCCAATTAGGTCTCTTCACCACGACATATGGGTTTCAATAGAATATTTATAAGGGCCGTAAGCGATGAATTACACCCTGGATAGATGCCAAAGAGTTCATGGGTGTAATTGATCGCTTACGCCCGAGAATAACTTATAACTTTTCATCATGAATGCGAGGAAATGAATAAATCAATTTCTTCGTCAATTGAAATTATTTTTTCATTATCAGTTTGTTGCTAAAAAGAAATGAAGTTAAATAATTATTGTTTGTAAAACTAGGCATAAAATGATGTTTATTAGTTAAGCTAAGAGTCTTCTAGTTTATACCCTTATAGGTGTACAAAACATTCATTTAAAAATATAAGTTTAAGTCATCTGAGACATATTAAAGTAAGTAGGTATGGTAATGCCAATGAATGTTTATACTATACTATATCCATAGGTTAGTAGTAGAACTTCTTGTGAAAGAGTTCGTCCGGGGAAGTACTACCACCGTACCTATTTCTGCCGCCAAGTAGTAGTTCGCATTGCTGTGTTCCGGTGCCGGTGAAATTACAGGCACATGAGACTTTTCATCTTTATGTCTCAGGGTCGGCAGCGCGCTTGTGATTTGGTGTTGCAGGCGTCCATAGGCTACGGTAACTGCTTTCCATCAGGTGGGCCGTATGCTTGTCTGCTTGCCAAGTAGCATAAAAAAAAAAGTAATGGTTACAAGAAACTTTATATATTTTTTATTTTAATGAGGATTTTCTCTTTTTTGCCAATGTCAAGTAGCATAGATAATTACAAACAATGTCCAGTCGTCAGGTCCTCTGTCAAGTCATGTTCTAGTAAATCGATGGCAGTTTACTAGAATGTTCCTGGACAATTTCCACTCCTTTCGAAAAGACACGCAATACACTTATTTTATTTAAATTCACTACCATTTGCTCTTTATAAGCTACACAGGTTAAAATGCCACCAAAATTACACGATATAAATTAAAAAAACACTAGAAATTGAAATAAAATAAAAAAGGACGACGTCTCCCTTCGAAAGAGCAGAAAAAGTCCAACCTTGATATTACAAACTATTTTTCAAGAACTGACAAGAAATATTCCCCTAAATATTTTCGCGAGCATTGGAAAGTTCGACAAAATAATATTTACAATTCTTCGTGAACCACCCCTCCCCCCCTTATCCCTGATTTAAAACACCTAGGTCTGCGACTGAATGACTTTTGCCCGTTAGTTTTCATACCACGTTTGACATAGTCTCCGATGCTTCAGTAGGTCTCTCACACACAGAATTCTCAAACTGATTTTACTCAGACTCAAACGTCGTTAGTCTTTCTCGGATGTTCATCCAAGTTTGAATCGGTTAGTGAACAAATACCCTTACGAGTATCAAAGGACCGATTTGTGTGTAATTTGATTACACAAGAAAATCGTGTAGAGTTCTGTTTAAACAATTTATCATGGCTTTCAATCAAACATCTGTTTGTTTAATGGGATCAGTGATTTATGATTCTGACTAATGCACGGTGTCAATATGAGTTACGTATTCACTATTAAGATTAAGTTGCCTCGCAGTGATGATGTTGCACACTGAAAACTATAGGACGAAAAAGTACCTTTCTAATGCTCCTCATTTTTTTTTTTTATATTTGTACAACAATGTTTGAATCCAATAGTTTGCTGCATACTTCCTTAAGCTTTAAGGTAGGTATATCAATAATAACCGATAATCTTATATTTAATAATTTGTTAATTTTTAAATCACCTTGAATAAAAATACACAATAATAAATACAAATCTTACCTACAGAACTTGCAGCATTATTTTAACAACAGAACTTAGAGACAATACCACGACAGTACGAACTAGACAAGTTGATAAATTGTTCTTAATTACCTACTTCAGTGGCTCTATTGAGGGTCATCATCATCAACAGCCTGTAAAAGTCCACTGACAGGCCTACCCCATAGAATGCCACGATTTTTTACCATAATGTGCCATTTTCACCGTGCTTGGCCTGTGGATTGGTGATCGCAGTATCCGTTTTAAGTACTCAGATGGATGCTACTGGCCATCCCTTTGTGTAATCCTAAAGTCGGCTTGAGGGTCTATTCAAGATAGAAAGCCTTTTTGTTCTTTTAATAATAATATCATCATCATCATCAGCCTTTAGACGTCCACTGCTGAACGAAGCCTCCCCCTTGAAACACAATGGAGGGAATGGGAAGTTTTCTGACAGCTGAAAGAAAATAGTTCTAAATCCATGTATAGATGGCGCAGTCCAGATATGGTTGTCTAAATTTTGACAGTCAGCCACCGACTGTCAGTGTCACTGACTTCACTCGCTCATGCTGTTCGTTGGTGAAGTAAAGTAAGTATCTACGTAAAGTTTTTGTTGAAATTCTGCTATATTTGTTAGTGTTACGTTATTGTTATAATTTTTTGTTGTTATTGTTGAAGCCGGACCAAGTAGACCGGTCTATAGTAGACTTGAAAAACGAGCATCGGAATCGCAACGCGAAACTTGGAGGAAACAAAGAGAATTTGTTTTCTGTGGTGCTTTTGCAAAATCTTCAGAAGACACAACCATGTCGAGTCACCGCCATCTATTAGAATGTTTAGAACTATTTTTTCTTTTTAATTGCCTTCCTGAAAACTTCCCATTGTCATAATCACAACGCTTGGCAGACGGATTGGTAATCGCAGTATTCATGTTGAGTACTGCCCGTCTCCTGGTGCCTCAGCCAGCTTTTACGACATCCATGGGAGGAGATGGAGGGGTCTTTTCTTAGGCCGAACACGCTACGGCAAAATAATAATGTATAAATACGTGAACTCGTAATAGGATACTGTTGAATGTAGCTGTATCTCCTAGGAAAGTTGTAAGCCTAAGCCTAAGCCCCTTGAATTCAAATTAGGCCAAGTTAGGGCTTAAAGTTACAAATCTGATGAATCGAACTATTATTTAGCTTGTTACTAAAGCAATGTACTGCATAATTCATAATAGGACTAAGTTGTTTCCACCTAAGTTGTAGTAAGTGTACCAACTCCCAACTAAGCACTAACTTAATATCAAGTCCAAGTTGCGGCTGATGACTCACTTCAAAGTCAGTCGGGTCTTACCTGTCGTTATCTCGATGCCAATATCCGCCCTGCGGCTGATTAATACCTTTTGGTACTCGTGGTTCTACTATTTTGTTTCTATTCATGGAAACTAGCGGGAATCAATTTGTTTGCATGATTCAGTATGGTCGAAACTAAAAGGCTTCGGATCAGGAGTAACAGCAAAATTTTAGTTCGCAGCGAAGTTAGCTCAGATTGTGACTTGTGTTTTTTACAAGCTTTATGTTTTTTTATTATGGTTTTGATCACTATTTTAATAAAAGCTTGCTTTGAAAAATATTTTTTTGAACAAAAATCTTTTTTTGAATTTTTGTAGTGTACGTTTTAGCAAATTGAAATCTTTGCGATTTCGTATAGCATCGTCTTTGTCCATAACAGATGCATCTGTGTTATTAAGAGAATCGGTAACTGTATCTACTCTTAATACAACTTTATAAAACTTCAACTTTTAAAAAGTTTGAATGACGGTCCAACTAAAATAACTTTTCATTTAAAAAACCGACTTCCGCCATTGTTGATTTTCGCATTTTTGTTGTTTGTTTTTGACATTTGCTTTGTATTTTTTATTATGATATTGTAGTGTATTATTATTATTGAGTATTATCAAATTAGAATGTATTTTAAAATTATGGGCTTATAAAGCTTGAAATAAACGATTTTTTTATTTTATTTTTTATTTATTGTATTCGACTAAATATCTGGATGAAAAACAAATGATGAAAGAACCATAGTGGTGAAAGGGCTATGATACTTTCTGAATGCTAATGCTTGGTTTGTTGCTGAAAATATCAAAACCACCATATGGCCTACAATATTTGAGGAGTTCCCTCAATTCCTCATGGATTCCATCATCAGAACTGGATTTTGAATAAAATAAGATTTTTCCAAATCGGTTCATAAACGCCGGAGATATGAGGTAAGAAACATAAAAAAAAAAAAATACTACCGAGTTGAGAACATCCTCCTTTTTGCGAAGTCGATTAAAAAAACTCGGATCTCGTCCTGATTATGTATAGCAAAGTCAGTGTGCCATGGTGAGTCCGGTCTAAAAATAGACCCCTTTTTCTCTCGTGGTTATCATAAAAGCCGACTAAAGGATTACACCATGGTATAGTGGTGATTATAGCAAATCCTTCCCATTACATTATATTTAGGAGCAGTGGACGTTTAATGGCTGATGATGATTACTAAGTCCCCATCAATTACAAGGGTCACTAATGGTTGACATAAAGGCCTCATTCAGCCAAATCTGCGATCGGTTCCACAGGATAATTGGTTTAATTTAATTAAGGTGACTGATTTATTTGCCGAATCCTGAATTTAGGTTGAAACATTATTCATTAATCGAAAGGCAGATTTCTAATGATGGATAAATTTGCCTTAGTCAACTTTGACCTGTTCGAGTAACCATCCTAATAATGTTATTATAATATAATAACATTTTACTATAAAAACATTATTAGGATGTTATTATAATATGTCCTATATATATCCTCTTTCTCCTTCTTACCTCCGTGAACGCTTCGACTTTCTTGTCCCTCGTTGTGAACCTAGCAGGTCAATCACGTCTCTTCGTCTGAAGTTCCCGACTCACTCTTCCAAACGTTATGGTGGGTCATTCACCGTACATGCTGTTAGACTTTGGAACTCCCTTCCCCACGCTATCCGCGCTAGCCCTTCACTTAACATTTTCAAATCCAAAGTAAAAGAGCATTATTTCTCCTTGTAATTTATGTTTAGAGTATGATGGTTTATTTATATTTTATATAGGTATGTATAGGTATATATATATATAATATTTATTTATTGAAACTTGTATGTATGTATGGTTGTTTATTCGTTATTTGTAGGTATTTAGTATTATGTCTTTGGTTTTATTTATATTTTTAGATTTCACGTTGTTTTGCACACCTTCTACCAACATTATCACCTTCTCTCTAGCCTCAAAGGTTTGCTGGAAGAAAACTCTTTTAAGGGTTAAGCTCGCCTTTGTACATGTCTTTATTTTTTTACTTATTTATATAATATTTTCTGTGTGCAATAAAGAATTATAAGAATTATAAGAATTATATGTATTGTTATTGTTATATTTAAAAGCTAAAGTAAGTCGTGTATAGTCGTAATTTTTTTTAAATGATATCAAGCCACGATAATTCCAATTCTATTACTGTTAGGATATATGGTGTTTAATATTATAAATGCACAAATTTGGATGGAAATTCGAAAGTTTGTTAATGAATACCGTTTGATGCCCGTGGTACTACCAGTATTACCTACTACCAGTAGTAATACGGGTAAAATAACCCGGAGAACTACCAAGCGGTCTAGTAGTACCACGGGAAATTTTTACCCGTGTTACACTCATATACCGAAACTGCCAAATATAGAGGGAGTGTAAAGACTACTCCCGAAAAATGAAACAGTGCATTCAGACCATGATTCTGAAAATATTTAAGCTGAAAAAACACGAAAAAAGTGCTCACTTTTGGGCCGCTATTTTCGTGTTTTCTTTATAAATCATCCACAAGATGAAAAACAAATTTTAAATAGATATATTTCTTGAACTACAATAACAAACTAAGCTACTTACTATTAAGCTACTTTTTATCCGGTTATCCGGACTAAGCGAGCGAAGCTGTGGACAAAAGCTCGTTTTCAACACTGCCTGAACATTGAAAAATACAGTAACTTATCGTACATATCGACATAAATTTCTGAAGTCTAGCAGTAAGCACTTATGCAGATCATCATCACCATCATCACATAGAAGTCTACTGCTGGACATAGGCCTACCCCATAGAATACCACCCCATCCACCGACTTCCTGCAATCTTTAAAATGTATCCATTCCATCCATAATACTATTTGGCCTTCCTACACTGCGTCGTGCGATTTGTGGTCGCCACTCAAGAACTTATATTCCCCAACGGTTGTAAGTTCTGCAAGTTATAATACCTGTCCATTGCCAGTTTAAATTGCTAATTCTGAGAGCTACGTCGGTGATCTTGGTTATTCTACGGATCTCTTCAGATTTCACAATCGACCACGTAGTGAAACTCCGAACATAGCTCTCCCCTTAGCTCGCTGTGAGACTTTGAGCTTGTGTATGAGGTCAATTAGTAAGCGACCACGTCTCAGTTCACTGATAGGTTTAAGTAGTTTGATGATAAAAGTATTTATTTCGCATTCAAGTTCAAAAGCAATAAACAAAGTGGTGATAGTTTTTTTTTTAATTTTAATCAAATTATAAAATGTCGCAAAAATCCATAATATTATTTGAATTTCATCTCCTGTCATTTCCTGTTTTGCAAACCGGAACTCTTTGAAGCAACTGTGGGTACGGGTGGGCATTGGATATAAATCGAGAAAAAAATGTGCTATTGTGTTTTGTGTAGATGAAAATCTATATTATAATGAACTGATATATATATATATATATATATAGATATAAGAAAGCCGCAAAATAGGCTTATGTATGAACCTAAGCAAAACTAAAGCAATGACAAATGGAGATCGTAAGCCTATTCAACTTGAAACCGGTGCAGTTGAGTATGTTAATGAATATACCTAGGACAAACAATTTAATTCCAAGATGCTATTACGAAAGAGGTAGATAGAAGAGTCGCGGTATCATGGAGGAAGTATTGGTCACACAAAGACGTATTCAAAAGCAAACTCCCGGTACATCTAAAGAAAAAGCTAATGGATAAAACCATACTTCCCTCCTTGCTCTACGGTTGTCAAAGTTGGCCATTGACGAAGGCATAAAGGAAAATAGCAACTTTCCAAAGATCCACCGAAAGATCTATGCTCGGTTTAAAACTTAAGGATAGAGTCAGATGCAACAACATTAGGAGCATCACAAAAGTTACCGACGCAGTCAGCATGCTCTGCAAACTAAAGTGGAAGTGGGCTGGCCACGTCTCTAGAGCACAGGATGGGCGATGTAGCGAGCGTATATTGCATTGGTGCCCTCGAGACGCGGCACGAACACGAGGAAGACCGAGGAGAAGGTGGTGCGACGATGTAGTAGAGGTCGCAGGAAGGACCTGGACTCGACTCGCCCGGGATCGTAAAGAATGGAATCGCATGGAGGAGGCCTACACTCATTTTTGGGTGCCCAAGTAAACTATTAATATTAAGTACCTAATAGAATAAGTATAATTTGTATCAATTAATAATGTTTTTATAAGGTGAAATTTATTTTATGTAAATAGTTAGGAGATCTTGGAATAAAGGCTTTATTATTATTATTATTATTATAGATATAAAAATGAGAGTCGTAACTTTTTCAGATATATTATATTTTTCTCTATACAAGTTAGCAATACGTCTGCTTGGCCCGCCTTAAAATAAATTATACTCAAAATTTGTTAAAATTGTTTTATGATAAAAATGACAACTTACGGCGTAAGACTCTGCACCGTGCAAGTACAAGAACACAAACTATCTCATTAATCCCACCGCCTAGGTACCTTACAAAATTAATTACACCATTGTAGGCAAACCCAACATAACGCACACAGAACACTATACAGTTACGCATCTCGTATCCGTATCCTCTAATTGAATTCCATATACGTTTCCATTTGCTATTAAATTAACCAAAATGTTACCATTCCTAACTAAAATTAACCGTACCGTTCCGTGATGTTTGTACACTGTTCTTAACTTGTACTGCGAACCAAACCACCTGATTATAGAGGATTTACATTACTTTGGTGGTATATCATCAAATCAAATCAAAATAAATTTTTTTCATTGAAATCACAAGGATCATTTTGAATCGTCTTATATAAACTTAAATTACTCCTGTTCCAACGCGACCAAGCCTAGAAGAATCAGGTAACAAACACGGCATGCCTCACAAAAATGGTCCGTCTTACCCCTAGGTGAGAAGCGCCTGTGTGGTGCCTCGGAGCAAGCAGTTGCTGATACATAGTAAATTGCCACAATCACCAATCTTGGCAGGTGGATTGGTGATCGCAGTGTTCATGTTGAAGTATTTAGTTGGATGCTTGTGTAATCCCTCAGTCATCTTTATAGACCAATCCAAAGATCCAAGATCCATGGGAGGAGCTGGAGTGGTCTATTCTTAGACCGGACAAGCCATGACACATGAGGAGGTATAAAGAAAGAAAGAAAGAAAAGAAAGAAAAAGCATTTATTTATGTTAATGATGCAGATCATAAAAACACACGGGAAAATAGAAAAGACACACACACAAACAACAAAGATTAACAAAGAAAATTAAAACTAAACAGTAGACAAGAATGGCTTGTGTTATATTATAAAAATGTGCCTCTCAGTACCAGTCATGCAACACTGGCACAAATTAGCGTCCAGCTCAGCATTTGTTGTGTTGTATATGATCCAGTATAAAGAAAACAGTTGGGCTATACGGATGTACATAATGATTATCGTCTTACGAAAATCCTGATGGTCGGAGTAAATTCTGTACGCTCAAATGAAAAGGTAACGTAAAAAACATTATAATTATTCTAGTAATTATATGCGACAGAGCAGAGTGAGCTAGCTTTTTGGGACTTTCATTGAAAGTACCCACTGAAGCTGAATAATCAGACACTAATATTAATAGAACTCTTAAATTTACGGCATTTTTTTCATGTGCAGGTTAGATCAATAATAATATTATAATAAATAAATAACACCCAGCAGTCACGTACATAGTTTTGACTCCACACTAAGGATTCCCTGTGTCATAGCTATCAGGAACAACGAGTATCAATGGTACCACAACACCCAACCCTGGAACAAATAATTTGCAGAACATGCAAACATTAGTTTTGCAGCGGGAATCGAACCAGCAACCTCTTGCTTATCAGCCGGCCACTCACCTGCCGCGCTACGGAAGTCGCCAAATGATAGACCTCAAAGGGTGTTATTATAAAAAATGCCCTTAGTCTGGATTTAAACCAGGACTACCAGTCTAGGCTTAAAAATCGACTTAGGGTATATACGACTGTAATACAAAAGCAGATGGTGTGTTTTCTTTCGAGCTAGATATTCCGCGCTCATGCCAAAAATGACATAAGCTTGGACTATCTCTGGTTTATCTAAAACCAGGCAGCCCCCTAGTTTAGCAATGGTCTATAAATTGACAGTTGATTGCTTGTTAGAGGTAAGAATTTGGACATCTCAATTGTGATGTGACACAATCCGTCAGTTTGATACTTTGGAAATGTGCGAAGTAGCGCTAGAATTGATTTCGGAAAACAAACCATCTAGCTTTCGTATTTAAAGTCGCATATGCCTAATGTTGATATTTAATCCTAGACTAGTACGCCTGGACTAAATTCAGATTTAGTCCATGTTCTGTAATAAGGCCGCAAATGTTCTGAGGTTCTTTTTTTCGAAGGTAGAAAATGCTAGTTTTGATTACGAAAAGGTAAATACTAACTGATTCCTGTCTCAGATAACTAACTGAATAGCCTGCCTAATAATAAAATAATGTGACGACCTCTGTGGCGCGGCGGGCGAAGGTTCGCCTGCAACGCAGGAGGTTGCGGGTTCGATTCCCGCCTCGGAACAAATATTTGTACGATCTGCAGATATTTGTTCAGGGTGTTATAATAAAATGTATAATAAAATTATATCTATCTATGAAATGTATTGCATTAAGTTTATCAGTTATCTAGTACCCATAACACAAGCTCTGCTTAGCTTGGGGCTAGATAATGTTGTGTGAAATATCCAGCATTTATTTATATAATGTAACTTTTCAGATTTCAGCATTTAATCGATGTCTTTCACATGAACTTTCCTGAATTGAATTGATTCTAAATGCTGTTATTGTGGTTGTTCGAAACTAGATAGGTATACATAATATTTATGAAATGTTATACCGTTATTTTTCTTGCTCTGGTTCAACTCCCAAGACATAAAGCCACGTCGTCCGTGAAGAAAATAGAGCAATAATATAACAGAAATCACAACCCGCAAGTCAACATGTCTGGAAGCTCACGATGAGAAATGATGCATGAAAAACTTATTATGCTCTGCTGAGCTGCCGCCTACTACCAACATCTAGGAAACGTCACATAATTAAGAAGAGATTACCGGTTTTAAACGCGAATGTAGTTTGCTTCTAATTTGGCTATTATTTCAACATACTCAATGAAATTTTGTACGCATGATCAGTACACCTAGTGTGTCAGTTTTTTTAACCGACTTCAAAAAAAGGAGGAGGTATATACAAACAAACATAAGAAAGACGATCTCAACCCCCAGCAAACCTTTGAGGTTACAGAGAGGTGATAAAATTAGTAAATTGGCGGAACGAAATCTTCGTGGGTATGTTGGAGCTAAACAATAATTATTTTCACTTACTTCAAGAAATGGACATAGAAATTCATGTCAATCTAAAAAGCAAAGTGCCCCATTTTTTTCGAAGTCTTACAATTGACTAGAGAATAATATTATCGTATATATATTTGGGAGTATCCTAGTTTATCAGTTCCAAGGACGCGATAAGCCTTCAGCCTAGACCAAGTTTCGTCAAAACATCGACTTTGTTTGGCTGTTTAACTATGACATGATGTCTTTGAAATAAGGACTATTATTGTGACAAGGGTTGTAATTGCGGTCATGCGATTCAAGGTGGTATAAAGTTTTGACTTGTTTGATAATGGTATAAGAGGTTCAGATCTATACTCTCACTCTGTATTAGGTACTTAACTGGGTAAACATATTTATAAGCACGCAGCAACTAATAACCAATTCTTATTTAATGGGGCACTTAACACATATCAAATTTACAGGTCAAATTTGAGATAAACTTTTACGCATATCTTAATTAAAATTAATTAAATCAAATAAACTGGCTTAAATATTAGAGTAACTTTTAAACCTATATTTTTTTTTAAAACCTGTCTAATGATTACCCACGCGCTGGAACGTTTTTTTCATCCCTCAGTTATTATATCTATAGAATACCACCCCTAATAGTAGTAAAGTAATTTTACTAAATCATTGTTTATAGATTTATAGAACACACGTACACGAAAAGATAGATAGGGTAAAATTATAAGGGTTCCCTTTTTTGCAATTCGTCTGCGGAACCCTAATACGCCTATCGAATTTCGCACCTTTCTTTTAGTTGGACCCAAACTATGTTTATCACTTGCGCAAAGGATTTAAGAGGATAAACAAATCCTTCCACCGTAAAGGTAAAAATCCCTATTCAGTAGTCGCTAACCAAGAGACTTCCGTACATTTTCTTAAGTATTTTGCCATTAAGAAACAACCAAAGGCCCCAAGAGAATTCATTCCAACAATGTATTCGTTAAGCTAGATTTGGAATAACATGAAAATCGGCTGTTTATGCTCGACCTAAGGGTAAGGTGGCCTTACTTGGCCCGTTTAACTTTACAGGACAAAATAATCCCATGGATTTGAGTAAGGCACTGAAAATGTTATTTAATTCACCCTAAAACCGCTTTGGAACGGACGATTAGGTACTTTTTAGTATGTCGTAACGACATAGAATTATGTTGCTTGTCCATTTGATCCAGTAAAGTTAATGCTCAAGAGTGAATCGAGACTCAAACTTTGGTGATAGATTTTTATTGAAATCTATCAGAAAATCTGTGCTTAAGTCTCAATTCACACATCATACATTCAGACATCCACTGCAGGAAGAAGCCTCTCCCATAGCATGCAACCCATAGAGTGCAATGGGAGGGATTAGTCATAATCATTACACTTGGCAGGCGGATTGGTGATCGCAGTGTTAGATGATGTCAGGTAGATGCTGCTGCCCATCCCCTAGCGTAATCCTTTAGTAGCCTTTTAGGACATCCACAAGAGTTGGAAGAATCCAATTCTCAGGCCAAGACTACATGGCTCCAAGTACTAAATTAAAATGGAAAGTACACCCTTTAAGATTAAGTTTTTTTAATAGTTTAACCAGATATGTCACACCGATGACTATGTTGATTGGGTATATGTTCTTGGAAAATTATAACGGAAGCCTTCATCATCATCAACCGTTGCGTTAGACGTCCACTGTTAGACGAGGTCTCTCCTATAATGCAATGGGAAGATTTTCCATAATCACCATGCTTGGCAGGTGGATTGCTTCGAAATATTGGTGTTGAGTACTCAGGTGGATTCTGCTGCCAAAGTCAAAGTCAAGTCAAAAAGAACTTTCTTCATTGAAATCACAACGATCATTTTGAATCGTCTTATAAGCTAAAATTACTCCTGTTCCAAGCTTGTTAAGCTGTTCCTGTTCTGAGCCTAGAAGAATCAGGCAACAAACTCGGCTTGGCTTACATAAATGGTCCGTCTTACCACTAGGTGATAAGCGCCTGTGTGATGTCTCGGAGCAAGGAGTTGCTGATACATAGTAAATGAGAACTTAAAAACCTTAGGAAGGTAGTCAAAAGTAAATAAACATCAGCAAAAATATGCAAGACAGCACACGCTACGCTTGTTATACTTATAAATAATAATCTAATACAAACATGTAAATAGGTAAGTACAGATATTGCAAATTTCCATTTTAGCAGTGTAGGGGCAGAGCGACATCAGGCCACGCGGCTTTATTGGTGTTGAGTACTCAGCTGGATTCTGCTGCCCATCGCCAGGTATCCTTTAGTCAGCTTTTATGACATCCACGGGAGGAGACGGAGGGACATATTCTTAGGCCGAACACACCACGGAAACTTTATATTTCAATTTATTCATCCGTAACGGATGTAAAATCCTCATTTCATTTTTGCTCCCGAATTTCGCTTCAGTGAATTTTGGGAAGATTCATATTAATCCCCTACAGCGAGGTATTGTAACAAAAATAAATGGCACTCCTCCTTCATTCCCCCTTGTTACGAATCAATTTGTCCCCAGTCAGAGTTGAAAGAAACAAACATTTGTGGAGGCCTCCGATGTTTACGTATAAATTATAACTTCCATCTGTCCACAAAAAGTACGGTATCACTCAAAAAGTTTTTACCGAAAACCCGGAAAAATTGAGAGGCATGGTCTATTTTATTCGTTTTATCAGTATCATCGGCCTTTATAACCATACTGCTGGATATAGGCCTCCCCTATAAAATGCCACGATTTACAATCGGATGTCACCTCCATCCACCGATTCCTATGACCTTTATAATGTCTTTTGTCCAATTTAGAGCGGAGCCTTCCTTTAGAGATACCTAAAGACCGTTACGAACAATCTAAAGATAGCTTCCAAATCATTACCAGACGGAAGCGTTTCTAAAACGCTGGTAATGGGCGTTACCACATAACATCAGGTGGGCCAGTTACATCACTATGATGCTTTATTTTTACCACTATTAAATCTCTAAGCTAAAAGTTATCGAACAATATTGAAAGTTCTTTACGCTGAAATGCTCACAAGCTGTAGTTGTCATTCCCAAAAGGGTATTGAAAAGAACTAAGTGAAAGGCTCTTAAAAACTTCATAAAAAGGGTTCTTTGTGATAATCGTACAAAAGATTCGAGTGAGGTTGAAAGTAAGGGTATGCGCACACATCACAGGCTAGTATTATGGAGTTTTGTCTAAAACCGTCAATCACCTAGTTATCAAAAGCAGAGCGCAGCGTTCAGACGCAACTTTTGAGACATTTTTTTAACTTTTGTATGTAATTATGAAATTCAGAGAAAGTTAAGAGGCAGATAATATTTATATCATCTGATCACGGTGATTTTTTGACATGTTAAAACTATGTTGACATAAGAAAATTAGGCTAAACGGTTTTCCTTTTTTCAAAATTCGTAATCGATACAAAGTTAAAAAAACACTTATTACACAACAAAAGTACTGTTAAAAAAAGCGAAGCCTATTTAACCAAGATTATATTCTGCAATTGACATCAAAATCACAGGTTTTTGTTAGGATATCGTTCGTGAAAAACGCCCTAAAAAGCGCAAATAATAAATAATTATAATAAATTCATTTTTTAACAAAAAAACTATATTGTCTCTCACAATCTACAACTGCTAAATATTACAATAGATATTATTCAAATAAAATATAACTTGTGGAACGACCGCGACTTCGCCAACGTGGAGTTTTTACATACCAACTTCAATAACCCGCTGCACCCCTTTAGGGGGAGTT
This sequence comes from Epirrita christyi, assembly GCA_951392215.1. Taxonomy (NCBI): domain Eukaryota; kingdom Metazoa; phylum Arthropoda; class Insecta; order Lepidoptera; family Geometridae; genus Epirrita; species Epirrita christyi. The sequence continues at coordinate 12,669,248 of OX595843.1, read as the reverse complement.
TCAGAAGTTCATTCTTAGTGCACCCTGTAACTACAAAAAGGAATATACCTTTCAAATTTCAGGCATCTATGACTTACGGCTTGCGTACACCTAATCCATCATCGGCCGAAGTTTGCTCGGACGATGGCGGCCGAACATGGACGATAGAATCAAACACTTGTAAATGAATGAGAGCGCGTACACAAACATGACCGTCATTGTCCGATGACGCCCGAAAATGAAAATGACGACGACGTACACTGCAGAGTAAGCACATTGACGTCCGAGTTAATCGTCTCGTGTCTCGTGTCCGTCAACGGCCGACAAAATTGGTTTTGGTGTACGCTTACCGTTACTGTTTAGGCTGTGTGTTGTCAGTTAGTGAGACAGACATGCAACGACTTTGTATCCATATAATTGATTATGGCGATAACATTGATTTCCTAAGTACCTATTGCTGCCTATCGTCGACCCGCGTTAACACGCTTGGTGTGCGCTCGCACTTATCCAAAACGTATGCCTCGATCGAGAACAATAGTTTAGGATTTTTACATTAAGTAGATACCTACCCAAAAAAGATTGATGATGTTGCGTTAGTGTTCAAAAATACTGGCTGGATAATAATTTATTATCACTAATAAATACGGTAGTAATAATCTAGATGGACTAAATACCCTGCGTGTATAAAAGTCGCAGGGAGTCGGTGGATGGAGGCGGCTAAAGACCGAGCTTCGCGCCATTTTATGGGGGGTTGACTCCCTATAGTATTGGACTTCTAAAGGCTGATGATTATGGTGAATAAATACGGCTCTTCTGAGCTTCCTAAATAGCTTCTGTAAAACTGGAGATTTTAAAATAAATAATTTGTAGTATTATTAAGAATAAATTGTTGGCGTGTTATATCATGTAATGAAGGTAACTGTTTAAATTAAGTTATCACTAATCACAATTTTAATCATCACTAATATTAAAAATGTGAAAGTTTGTGAGTATGTTTGTTACTCCTTCACGCTAAAACAGCTTAAGCGATTTGGTTTGAATTTGGAATGGAAACAGCTTATACCCTGAATTAACATATAGGCTACCTTTTATCCCGATATGCTCACCAGGGATATGAGGGTAGAACCGCGGGGCGCAGCTAGTAAATTACAAAACGTTGCTTACTTTGAAAAGCTAGCAGTATGGATCTTTAAATCGGATTTGAGACTCGGCATAATAAGCTTCATCATCATCAGGTGATGGACATTCACTTCATACACCTTCCTTTACTGCGTCGTCCGGTTCGTGGACGCAACTTTAGAACCTTTTTTCCCCGACGGTTGTCGGTTTTGTGAACTACATATAATGGCTTCTTCGCCACTTCAACTTGCTAACACTGAGAGCTGTTTCGATATGTTTTTCTACGGATCTACTTATTAAAAATGTTATCACGTAGTGAAACTTTAAGCATAGCTCTCTTCAAAGCCCGTTGAAATAAGTCACGTCCATAAACCTTGAGCTTGTGAATGAGGCCAAAGTAAGCGACCACGTCTCAGTGCCGTATAAGCTAATATAAGCTTATATTATCTTCGTTCATGAGTCACATTGAATTAATGGAGAACGTTCTTCAAACAAAACTTGGCGAAAAATAACTACTTCATATTATCCCTCAACGAACAAAAATACAAAAATGCATGTTTTTATAGAAAGTTTATAAATACCATGAAGCATAAATCAACATAAGGGTGGAACTTAATCAAACGAGCCAATAACACTGTTTAATTTAAAACAGCCGGTAATAATATTAAACAATACAACATTTCCTCCAACAAAATCAACTTTAACGCCAATGCAACATGGTTGAAATTCTTTGTCACCGTGATAACGAATATCTATGCAATAACAGTTGTAGAATGACAATATAAAACGGGCTATTGTACTTCGGATGTATATAGACTGATTATCAGGGCCCTGATATTTCATACAGAGTACATAAGCTCTGTGTACTTTGTCGAGGGTATATTTGTATTGATGTAGGTAGAATATTATGTTCATTACCGTCCTTCTGGAGTCAGCATTAAATATTTAGGGTAGATGGTTAACTCAGGTGTGCAAATATTGGTCCACAACCCAATTCAAAATTGTTGAAAGCACAATTTACTTACAACTTACATCATCACTAACAATATGCCTGTTTTTTTTTTTTTTTTGCTATTTGGTAAGCAAACAAGTTTACGGCCCACCTGATGGAAAGCAGTTACCGTAGCCTATGAACGCCTGCAACACCAGACGCTATTATAATGATGATTAAAATTTTCAACAATCTAGGGTTCCATACCTTAAAAGATACCAACGGAACTATTATAGGATCACTCAGGTGTCTGTCTGTCTGCTATAGCCTATAATTTCTCTGAATTTACTGGACCAAAAAAGTTGAAATTTGCTACATATAAGAGCAAGGTGACCCGATTACAAATGTAATAATAATCGCAATCAAACCTAAAAATGTATAGCAACGTCAATAAAAAAATAAAATAGGCTTCCGCTACAATTGAGAGACATACAAAGATAAGAGAATATTTATAAAAAAACTATTAGAAAATTGCTATTACGACAAAAGAGTTTTTGGCGTAGGTACTTGTTGATTGACTAAAAGTTAATTGCTATTAAAAGTAAGTTACTATGGTAACCTACTTATACGGAACGTGAGTCCGACTCGCACTTGTCCAGTTTTTGAATTAACAAGTTGTAGTGGCAACGGGCTGGCCATTTAGCTCGCAGAACTCACAATCGTTAAGAAATAAAATCGAGTGGCGACCACGACCGGACAACTCAGTGTACGAATGCACCGAAGATATTTTAATCAGTTGCAGGAAGTCAGTGGATAGAGGTGGCTAAGGACCGTTCGTCGTAGCATTCCATTCGGGAGCCATATGTCCAGCAGTAAACTTCTATATAGCGTGATAATGATATTCTTTCTATCAGTACTAATGTAGTTAGTAGTTGTAGTTGTAGTCACATACATAGTCCTGATCCCACACTAATCAGGAACTATGAGTACCATGGTACCACAACACCCAGGCCCGGAACAAATATTTGCAGATCATGCAAACATTTGTCCCACAGCGGGAACTAAACCGGCACCTCTTGCGTCTGAACCGGCTACACGCCCGCCACGCCACGGAGGTCGTTAACGATTACTTTACGTTATCTAGTCACGTCTACCATCCGTCTTGTTAATAAACTATTTTCTTATTATTCGTTTCGTAGAATGTTTTCCATAAAGTTCAATAACCTAGCATTTTATATCCTGAAAATTGCCAATAAAGTTTGATGTGAGTCTGTTTGAATATTTCTAGGAACATTCCCTTCATTTCTGTCAATTCTCGCCAAATCTCTTGGAAGTCGGAAGCCACGCGTCAGCTGTCTATCGTAAGCTGGTTGAAGTAGGTACCTACCAATCTTGACAAGACGAGAAACTTTCATTTTGTGCTGTTTCCGACGAAGTGTTAGTAAAAATACCGACTGCCGAACGGGCATCATTCGAATTCAAAATAATATCAAGAAGTTCAATCTGTATTCTCTGTTGAGCATTATTTTATGGCAATAATCAGTATTATATTTTACCGGACTGCCGAAGGGTTAAGCCCTCAACGATTCAATCAAAATGTTTTTAATTAACTTGCCTCTAGCTAACAGGGCTACCCTTTTAGTTTAATTTTAAATAACCAGGATCCCTTTAACAAAACACTTAAATCATCACTCGAACGTTTCACTGGAGTTAGAAGTTCAAGTACTATTTTGGGTGTATGAAACTTTATTTATTTGGAAAACTGACCTTTGGTAAAGCATAAACTGAAACAGAGCCTGAGGCTTCGTTTCCACCAACGAATTGCGAGGTAGATGAGCAGTGCGAGGATGCGTGGCTGGGCTGTGGAACGATGTGAATGTTTCCACCTGATGTGCTAGGCAGCTGAGCGGTGCGAAGATGCGTAGCAACGCTGTGAAACGGTGCGCAGATGAGCGGTTAGTAGTTTCCCAATCGCGTCCATCTTTTGCACATATTCCTAGCGCACATTCCTTGCTCACATCTTTTGCACACATCCCTCGCACACATTCCTCGCACACATCCCTCGCACATATTACTCGCTTGTTTTGTACGTATAAAAACCTCACTGTGTTAAGCCGTTTCCAGCAGAGCTGCACTGAGCGAGGCTAGGCTATAATGTCGAAGATTTTGTATGGAAAGTCAAAGAATTTTTCGTTATTAAGTTAATTTAATAAAATTAAATGATATTTACTATATTATATTAATTATATTATTATTAAAACGTTAATTATAGTATTCAATCAAATCAAATCAAAATAATGTTATTCATCGAAAGCACAAGGATCATTTTGAATCGTCTTAATATGACTGTCAACAATTTGTAACTGATTTATTTATTTTTACAATTTGAGTTACTATTTTAATTTATAATAAGTCTTAAGTAGGTACTTAAGCTATATAATTATAATTTATCCCTTCATGCATTTTAGTGATTATTTTTTGAAGCATTGTGATTGACCTGTTAATGTTTTATTTACAAATATATTGATTATTCTGATTATTCTAGGTAAATGAAGTGATTCTATTGGTTCTTAAGGGGGATGCTTTCGATTACTTAAAGCTCGTTTCACGCTAGATGGCGTGGAAAAACAGATATTGACTTTTTTATTTTTTGTTCAAAACTCGAGCGTCTTTAGTGAGTAATTTTACCGTTTGCGAGCACGGTGTAGGTCATAGAATTTGATGCAGCATGAATTTTCGTTAAAGAGTCGTTAGAAATTTCAAATTCACTATAAATAAGATCTGACAATTTGCCTCATGTAATTACACGCACGCACACTTCTACATTCACTGTTTTGTTTTTCACTAGATGGCGTTGTCATTATCCCCAGATGTTATATAGATGGCGTTAAAAAAATGTTTATAAGGTATCTCGATAATGATGGCGTTAAAGAAAATTGTTAGAAGGGATGAGCCGCCACCATCCACCGACTTCCTGCCACCCTATAAAAAGTGCCGTGGTGTGCAGCGTAGAATCTATAATCCTCCTCCCGTGGATGTCGGAAAAGCCGACTAAGGGTTTACACCAGGGCATGGGCAGCAGCATCCATCTGAGTAACCGATACTGCAATCACCAATCAACCTGCCAAGGGTGGTAATTATGGCAAACACCCCCACAAAAATGAATGTCTTTTTACAGAAATGAATAAAAAGAAAAAACAAACAGATTAGGTATTTTTATTGGTTTATAATTACAAGTATTTTCCACTAGAAATATCATACACTGACAACAAATATTCATCAATAGGTAAGCGATCAGTGCAACTGCACATTTTGTCTTCGTATATTGTATTCATTGTTACCATTAGTGCCCATTGCATCTCTTCTAAATATAACTTTTCATTTAAAAAACCGACTTCCGCCATTGTATTCGACTAAATATTAGGATGAAAAAAAAATGATGAAAGAACCATAGTGGTGAAAGGATTATGATACTTTCTGAATGCAAATGCTTGGTTTGTTGCTGAAAATATCAAAATCGCCATATGTATGCCTAAAATATTTGAGGAGTTCCCTCAATTCCTCATGGATTCCATCATCAGAACTGGGTTTTGAAAAAAATGGGACCAATCTGGAAGTACATATATCTATTCAAATAAAAAAAGAATTTTCTAAATCGGTTCATAAACGCCGGAGATATGAGGTATCATCTTCATCATCATTAGATGTAGTTGATCTGATGATCAACTACATCATCATCAGCCTGTAGAAGTCCACTTAGGTGTCCCCTAGAGTGCCATGACGAACGGTCTTGAGCCGCCTCCATCCACAGATTTCCTGTGACGTTCATAATGCCTTTAGTCCATCGAGTGGAGGGCCTTCCTCTACAGCCTCGTCCGTTTTTCGGTCGCCACTCGAGAACCTTTATTCTCAAACGGTTATAAGTTCTGCGAGCTATATGACCTTCCCATTGCCACTTCAACTTGCTAATTCTGGTTGATCATCAGTGGCTAGAAAAAAATACATTTCTTGATATAGTTTTGTTTTAGACAATGTTGTAAGGGTTTTTTGTATGAGAAAAAATAACGTACATGATGTCATTTCATTGAGATCTATGCACTTTGCATTTTTCCGAACACGTCTCAATATATATTTCAGATAAAATCGCATTTTTGAAAAATGCTACCAGCTTTAGCATCATGCTGCTGATAAACTCATTTATAGGGTGTGGTGATACGGCGTTTGCAAACATAACAGTGTACAAATATTACTGTGTTGGAAATATATGATATTGGATAAACAATCAACAATCTGCCTCTCTCACTATTCCAAATTGACTCGCAGTCAGACGACTAGTTAGTAGTTTTGTTAGTAGTAGAACTTCTTGTGAAAGAGTTCGTCCGGGGAAGTACTACCACTGTACCTATTTCTGCCGCCAAGCAGTAGTGTTCGCATTGCTGTGTTTCGGTTTGAAGGGTACGGGTGCCGGTGAAATTACAGGCACATGAGACTTTTCATCTTTATGTCTCAGGGTCGGTAGCGCGCGTGTAATGCCTCTGGTGTTACAAGCGTTCATAGGCTGCGGCAACTGCTTTCCATCTGGTGGGCCGTAAGCTTGTCTGCTTGCCAAGTAGCATAAAAAAAAACGTTCCGATCTGTGAGTAACGTATAAATCATTTCCATGCTGTTCATGTTGTGGACCATTTCTCAAATCTTCTGCCATCAAATCTGGCTGACTGCTGTTGTGCATTATTATTTTTCGTGCAACCAGAGTCAGCTTCGTCAATTTCGGCTTCAAAATATTTCGTCCATAAATTGGGAGCTTGGTGTTAGATAAGATCTGAAAACATAACATATTTACTTATTACATTTTCATTCATTAAATTTTTAAAGATATTTCAAGTAATATAAATATCGAGCTGCGCCTCGCGGTTTCACCTGCGTGAACCATGATATTATTATTATGACGTTGATTTATTTTAAAACTCGTTATAAAATACATTTTTCACTATAAAGAAATACTACTTATCTATAAAAACAAATAGTATATAAAAACAGTATAGTAAAAAATATATTACAAAACGGTAAACCACCGACCGCGGAGCAAAGGCCCAAGCGGTCGGAGGCTAGGGCTGCAGAGAGAGGAACCTCCTGACTATGCGTGCCGAGTCCAGGAGTACTGCCTTCTGAATCTGACCGTTGATCCAACCATTTAGTGAGAGCCTCTCAAGGTATTGGTCGAGGCTCTTTGCTATAAGGCCATTCACAGAAACAACTATCGGGACGATAATCGTCGAATCCACATCCCACATGGCGGTAATCTCGTGGGCCAAGTCAAGTTACTTGCTTGCTTATTATTATTATTATTAGGTATCTTCATTCCAAATTTCACTCAAATCCGTTCAGCCGTTTGGGCGTGAAGAAGTAACAAACATACTTATAAACTTTCGCATTTATAATATTAGTGTGATGTGATGAGATGAAGAGGTCAACCGACGAATCCAACTCGGATGGGCAGCGTTCGGGAAACTACGCCATATCTAGTTTGTTGGTTTTGTGAAAACTTCTTGTGAAAGAGTTCGTCCGGGGAAGTACTACCACCGTACCTATTTCTGCCACCAAGCAGTAGTGTTCGCATTGCTCTGTTTCGGTTTGAAGGGTACGGGTGCCAGTGAAATTACAGGCACATGAGACTTTTCACATTATGTCTCAGGGTCGGTAGCGCGCGTGTAATGCCTCTGGTGTTACAAGCGTTCATAGGCTGCGGCAACTGCTTTCCATCTGGTGGGCCGTAAGCTTGTCTGCTTGCCAAGTAGCATAAAAAAAAAACGTTCCGATCTGTGAGTAACGTATAAATCATTTCCATGCTGTTCATGTTGTGGACCATTTCTCAAATCTTCTGCCATCAAATCTGGCTGACTGCTGTTGTGCATTATTATTTTTCGTGCAACCAGAGTCAGCTTCGTCAATTTCGGCTTCAAAATATTTCGTCCATAAATTGGGAGCTTGGTGTTAGATAAGATCTGAAAACATAACATATTTACTTATTACATTTTCATTCATTAAATTTTTAAAGATATTTCAAGTAATATAAATATCGAGCTGCGCCTCGCGGTTTCACCTGCGTGAACCATGATATTATTATTATGACGTTGATTTATTTTAAAACTCGTTATAAAATACATTTTTCACTATAAAGAAATACTACTTATCTATAAAAACAAATAGTATATAAAAACAGTATAGTAAAAAATATATTACAAAACGGTAAACCACCGACCGCGGAGCAAAGGCCCAAGCGGTCGGAGGCTAGGGCTGCAGAGAGAGGAACCTCCTGACTATGCGTGCCGAGTCCAGGAGTACTGCCTTCTGAATCTGACCGTTGATCCAACCATTTAGTGAGAGCCTCTCAAGGTATTGGTCGAGGCTCTTTGCTATAAGGCCATTCACAGAAACAACTATCGGGACGATAATCGTCGAATCCACATCCCACATGGCGGTAATCTCGTGGGCCAAGTCAAGTTACTTGCTTGCTTATTATTATTATTATTAGGTATCTTCATTCCAAATTTCACTCAAATCCGTTCAGCCGTTTGGGCGTGAAGAAGTAACAAACATACTTATAAACTTTCGCATTTATAATATTAGTGTGATGTGATGAGATGAAGAGGTCAACCGACGAATCCAACTCGGATGGGCAGCGTTCGGGAAACTACGCCATATCTAGTTTGTTGGTTTTGTGAAAACTTCTTGTGAAAGAGTTCGTCCGGGGAAGTACTACCACCGTACCTATTTCTGCCACCAAGCAGTAGTGTTCGCATTGCTCTGTTTCGGTTTGAAGGGTACGGGTGCCAGTGAAATTACAGGCACATGAGACTTTTCACATTATGTCTCAGGGTCGGCAGCGCGCTTGTGAAGCCTTTGGTGTTGCAGGCGTCCATAGGCTACGGTAACTGCTTTCCATCAGGTGGGCCGTATGCTTGTCTGCTTGCCAAGTAGTATAAAAAAAAATCTTCTCGTCGCCGATACCGCAGAGCCTCAAGACGAAAGTCTACACGCCAGTGTTGACTTACGGCACTGAGACGTGGTCGCTAACTATTGGCCGTATAGACAAGCTCAAAGTTGCGCAACGGGCTATGGAGAGAGCTATGCTAGGAGTTTCACCACGTGATAGAATCCGAAATGAGGAAATCCGTAGAAGAACCAAGGTCACCGACATAGCTCTCAGAATTAGTGGCAGTGGGCAGGTCATATAGCTCGAAGAAGTGATAACCGTTGGAGAATAAAGGTTCTCGAGTGGCGACCACAAACCGGACGACGCGTTAGAGGAAAGCTCTCCACTCGATGGAATAAAGACATTATAAACGTCGCGGGGAGTCGGTGGATGGAGGCGGCTCAATACCGTTCGTCGTGGCATTCTAAGGGGAAGGCCTATGTCCAACAACAACAACAACGAAGGCTTCAAACAAAGGGCAGGCATCTTCTATAATAGTACTACTCTACTAGTAGGTAACACATTAAAATTATGTAAATATCTGTTTACTTACGAAATTTCACCGTGAAACCGTTATAACCTGGCTTGCACTCGTTTCAAAGACACCGCCCCAAAGAAAATTAATCGCATGACACCCACAGTGCACCATAGACAAGGACCATAGAGAAAAAAGTCAAGGAACATATAGGGAGAAATAAGTGCACTGGGCTAGGTAACCACAGACAAACAGAACACCTTAAATTCAACAGGGCCACAAATCAAAAAATTTCAATATCGTTTTTAATGCAAAAATGGCATTTAGATGATTCCAATTTTTATATTCGAAAAAGACACCCATGGTTTTAGCGTTTAAAATAGTTCAATCACACAACTACCCATTTAGCATTTTGAGACTTTGATGACTAACTTCACAGCAAAGCAGCCATCTTTCCAGTTAATAATAATAATAATAATAACTTTATTACGAAACATAAAAGTGTCAGGTTTTGGAATGCGTTTCTTTTGAATGAAAGTTCAATAAGTTTGATTACTATTTTATTAAAACGAAACCGCAGTACTTGGAAATGTGTCTGTTTTGCATATAAGATTACCGTGATTATGGTTGTAATTGTTTATAAACAAACATGCAATATTTGTTAAATGACTGTTATTACAATCAGTCTGTACAATCAGTCTTAAAATACAGTGTTTCATTATTATACATAAGTATCCTTTGAATTAAATAATCACTTTTAAGATTATTAAAATTACTTTGGGATCACATCCTTTTCAATCAGTTTTAGGATGCCCTGTTTTTTGTCTCAGCAACTTGTAGCTTTTTGATATTATTTTATTTTATTTACTTGGGAAAAATCTGTATCCTGAGAAGTTTTGTATAAAAATATATTATGCCTTTACAACTCTTCCTTTGAAAATCTATGCCAAGAGGCTGAACACTAAGAGGTTCTGAATCATAACTGATTGGTAATCAATCGTCTGTACTGCTGTCTGAGCTTATAGATGAGGATTCACTGGAGTCTCTATCTTAATCGCTTCATCAAAAACGGTACAAATTCCATACCAGACAGACAGCCAACACAATCCTAGCCTATCGTTACTTGATGAAAACATTATCTGATTTTGGAAGTCCAGAGCAATGAATAAATTTAGTCATTGAGGAAAGTACAGACAGCGATTCAGATATACTCAAGTGAATCCTCATCTTCAAGCTCAGACAGCAGTACAGATGATTGATTACCAATCAGTTGATTCAGTACTTCCTAGTGTTCAGCCTCTTGACATAGATTTCCAAAGGAAGAGTCGTAAAGAGCAGACCTCAAAGTTATTAAAACTGATCAACAACATTAAAATATATTTTTATACAAAACTTCTCAGGATACAGATTTTTCCCAAGTAAATAATATAAAATAATATCAAAAAGCTACAAGTTGCTGAGACAAAAAACAAAGCATCCTAAAACTGATTGAAAAGGATGTAATCCCAAAGTAATGTTAAACTTTTTATACTTACTTATTTTAAAATTGATTATTTAAGCTAAAGGATTTTTATGTATAATAATGAAACACTTAATGAGATTACTGCGATGACTTAGATATTATTGATCGTAGATCTCATCGTTACTACTAGTAAGTCAAAGATTTATGGAGTATTTTATTTTGTAATATTGCTAGATGAAGAGGTGATAGTTATGGATAAGTTTCTTCCGCATTTAATTACATTGATCTCAATGTAAATTTCAAGGTAGTGTAAGGTTCAAAATACGCATCTTATAATATACCATACATATATGTAGAAAAAAAAGATTTATAAAGTAATACAAAAAAAACTACTATCAAAACTTTGATAGGCTTTCCAGTAAAAAAATGAATTTTCGACTTGTGGCTCTTTTGCATTTAAGGAGCGAGATGACAACTTCATACTACACTTTGATATTGATATATTATCAGGGTTGCTACACCGAGTTTCTGAATCACAGCACGGTACACGGTCGGATTATAAAAACTAGTAGTTTTACGAACAGAATACCTCAAGAGCACAAACTATCTTGTTTTTCGATAAAGTTTAAAAATCGCATCCATAGTCCGATCTAGCATATACCCAATCTTACTTGAACCACAAGTCGTTGAAACTCTAACAAATGAGAGCTCACGTAATATTGGTTTTCATTTTTATTTTTTCTCAAAAACTATATTGTAAAATAAATATATAAGTAAGTACATATATCAAGTTTCATCAAGATTAATTGAAAAATGCGACGTACGCGAGTACTTACGTACATAGGTACATACATCCGAACAGACGATAGCAAATTTTGCCATATTATATTGCAAGGACTTACCTTGCTTTGCTCGCTCGGTCAATGACTAATAATAATTTTTTTTTATTGCTGCGAATGAAGTTACGAAAGTATAGTTTTTACATATTCTTTCGTTGTTTTATTTTTATTTTATAAAACTGAAACTTGAGTTTCAATAAAGTACGTTACAATAAAGTATTTTCTCGAAGGTACCTACTTTGTTGATATTGCAAAGTATAAAGAACATAGCCGCAAATAACTTTGTAAACTATGATTATAACGAACGGTTGGCAACCCTATCAGAGCCAGCTCATAAAGCCTAATAATTACGGGTGACTAGCAAGCACTAAACTTGTGACGTAGCGTTGCCTGGCAACGTCGCGTTTGGCAATTTTGGTGACAGACCCGAAAATAACGCGAGGCATACTTTTATTTATTTAGCGCCATCTTTCACTATCTTTCTCAAAACTCGGTGCTCGAGGTCCATTTAACCGCCATCTCTGTCAAATTAAACAAAACAGGGTGCTCTGCGTAAAAATATCACGCTTCGATGGTAGGTGGCGACTCAAAATGGACATTAAAAACACTCACACATACGTAAAATTGGTCGTATTTCAAACTAATTTTAAAAATTACCCTTAGTAAATTTTTATTTGAAACAACCATTTGCGAGTACGATAATCATTAGAAAATCGAAAAAAAAATACGATATAAAGAACGACAATCTGTGGATTGAAAAAATACTTAAATTATTTTGTATGGGCAAGGCAACGAGAGCATTCACCTTAACAAACACATCCTTCGCTACGCATCCTCGCTCATCTCTGGTGGAAACGCAGCCTTATCAGCCCATATTGTTCCCTCTGCTATAGGAATTGGAGCCGTCTCTTGACAAAAGTGGACTTTAATCCACTACGCTTTAGCCAAATACGGGCTGATGGCTTTCATATTCCATCGAATTTAAGGTTTAAAGGCCATGCCTGTTTCCTCAAAATTTATCGGTATAGTTTTTAACGACAAACAAAGCACAAACACAAATTCGGACAAATTTCCGATGCGGAAGTTATTACTGCTTTCCGCAGTTTGAGGACCAGCTAACCAACCCTTGATGTCCAGACAGAAGCCCCATTTTGAGAATGGAATTTATCGACTTTCTACTAGTACTGATACCTCTGCTGCCCATATCAGTATCAGGCTCTAAATTGAGGGTTTGTTTCGGAATTTTCATAGAGAGATATTTCTTTCAGACAATTTGTAAAGATCGGTTTCATCTCAAAATTACATTAAAACACAAACAAAGTATTCCAATTGAATAAAAAATCTTGTTATTAACTGTCGAAACAAATATAATATAATTATAAGCAAAGATTGTTCCAAGGAGCTATGTAAGGGTCGAGAGGTAATTTTGCATAATTAGCCGAAAACAAAAAATACCGGACGACGCGGTAGAGGAAGACCCTCCACTCGACGGAATAAAGACATTGTCGGTAGATGAAGGGGGTCAAGACCGTTCATCAAGGTATTCTAGGGGGGAGGCTTATGGCCAGCAGGCTTCTACAGGCTGATGATGATGATGATGACCGTACCATTACATAGATCATCCGTTACCTCACAAATCATCCGACGACACTAAAAATGGAGATTGTAACACTCTCTGGCACAATATTTTTACAACGACAAAGTAACGTAGCGGGTATTGTAATCCTCCTAAAAGCTGAAAACAGGGCGAGAAACGCTCACTCATCTCCACTTGTCTTGTGAATGGTGAGCATTAATCTTGCGAACTTCAGCCTGCGTCTGTCAAACGTCGCACCACATGTGGATTCAAATGGATTGGTTATAGAAAACTTAGTAACAGTAGTTTGCGTTGAATTGAGAAGATTATACTCATATCCAAAAAAGTGTAAATAGACTTTTTTCGTTCGTGATGTCACCCAGGCAGGCCCTGTCTGGAAACCAGCGCCGCACCGTATCTACTAATAGGTCCGGTGTGGCTTTATACTGAGACAGGGACCTATTTGACCCCACACAACACGCATTACATATACAAACTTGCCAATTGTATTGGTATCAAAAACCTACCTGCCAAATTTCATGGCAATTGGATTAACGGTTTAAAAATTATCGTCAAACACCCATCAAACATAGATACCATCTCGCATACATACAAACGCTGGCCCCTCTAATTTAATGCGGAAAATTAGAAATTAGCGATGATTTTTTGCTATAAGTTCATAAAAAAATTACATAAATATAAATATTAATGCTGGACATTTCACACAACATTATCTAGCCCCAAGCAGAGCTTGTGTTATGGGTACTAGATAACTGATATACTTATTACAAATGCATTACAAAGATAGATACTGTAACGGATCATCACCGTACCCTCATAGATTGCCGATAATTTATAATAGTTACATACATAGATTGTTAAAAACATCGCCCTCTTTGCTAATGCAGTCGGTTAACAAGAGTCGCAACTTATTTTTTTAGGGCTCAACATAGAAAAACAGTATTATCACAAGTGGATGGTCTGAATTATGAAGTACAAAATATAACTCACACTTAAACGTGACAGAAAACACTTGAGAATTCTAAATTTACTGGCGCGACAAAACTATTAATTGGTTTGAATTTTTTGCTACGAAACAGTCAAAAAAATATCGCGAGAACATGAAATACGTAAAGGTGGGGGTGCCTATGTGAACACGGGGAGGCCAGCAGTACCAAACGAGACGCGCGGGAGTAATTATCGAATAATCACTGTTGACGCGACAATTAACCAAACGATGAACAAAGCGTAGAGACGTATATACTCCGCTGAATTAAGATCATGTTTTGCTTAAAGTGTTAATAAAGTGTGTGTGAAATACAGTGTCTACAAACAACGACTTCGCGAGTTTCCCTGGCCTAAAGCTAAGTAACTAGGCTGTGTGTTAGCTTAATTACTGGAGGAGGGTTGAGTCACATATCTATTTAGACTTCAACTAGATCATAATACCTTATAAATAACTAAGTACCTAGGATAAGACGTAACTGAGAAGGTTATGAAATATCTAAGTATTGGAGATGTTCAGTCATATACCTATTTAATTTAAACTTCAGAGAAATCACAAGATCATATATACCTTACAAATGACTAAGTATCTAGGCTATGTGTTAGCTTAAGTATTGGAGATGTTCGGTCACATACCTATTTCATTTAAACTTCAAAGAAAACACTAGGTATTCAACCTTTCAAATAATTAAATAACTAAGTACCTAGGCTATGTGTTAGCTTAAGTATTGGAGATGTTCGGTCACATACCTATTTAGATTTAGACTTCAGAGAAAGCACTAGAACTACCTAACTGATCATATGCATATGAATCACCGATTTAATGACTTCAAGCGTGGCAGGAAATTAACTACGAATGAACTAGACTTTTTTATGAAACATTTTATGGACATTATTATTAAATTAAACTATCAATTTACAAGTAAATTGAAAGCTTCTTGGAATCATGGATGGAAACTTAACTCGCTTGCTTACAAAGCATTTTATTGCACGCATGCGAATGTACTGAGGAGGTCTATTATACGCTTAATGCAGACGCACACACAAGCATACATACTCTCAATCCCATTTCATCACGTGTAGTGATAAGAAGGAGCCACACACACCATAAAATAATATATATGTATTCTCGTTAGGATGTGTCTGAAGCTCGTTACTCTGGACGCAGTGAGCGTGATAATTACACCTCCCAGCGAATCTTTTTATAATATGTACAATATCGAATCAAAGCTCTAGAGAGTGGGCTACTTAAAATGCTGAACTAAATGGAGAAACACTTTCTGAATGGAACAAATTATGAATCTTTATGAACATAATTATGTACTAACGCTATGATTATTGGTGGAACAAGTCACCATACCAGAGGAATTGAGGACGTGACGATGCTGAAATACCTACAAAACCATTATAAATACTCATCACTGGATTTTATTACAATATCACTATGTGAACACTTCACCTAATTAACTGTTACCTTCGATACCCTGGTTGGGGCTTGTGACACGTTGGAGAAAAGTACATAGGGTCAACACTATACGTAAAATAATTACGTGACCCATATTATCATGAAATCTGACATTTGCCTTATATTTTAGTATTGTTTAACGTCGAAGAGCTTTGGTAGACAGCAAAGATAGAGACGCCAACCTTCTCGTACTTCGATAGGGAATTTACACTTAATCGTGTACACCGATGGATTAAGAGATTTCTTTGCATTTCTCACAACGTGGGACTCCAAGAGAACTATGGTAAACTGGAGCAGTCGTAGTCCTCAGCTCGGAGACAACAAAACAACAAGACAACACTTGCCACAAAACACACACACACACACACAATACCTAGCACGAACGCATGCTTCCGAAAGCCTAAAATAACGCAGTAAATTAACCTCCTCAGTTATAAACAAAGGTATCGGTTAATCTAACAAAGCAACCAACTAGTTGTCTAAGTACTAAATAAGCATAAACATAAGTTAATATTTGAAGCCTTCCACATGATTCCACGAGCAGTATCAAAAAGTACCTAAAGTACTACTTCAACACATAGATCGACTGATCTGACATATTTATGACAATGAACACGAACCACTTATATCCCGATACACTAATTACTTAACCTCAAGCCATTTGTTAGAGTAGGGAAATAGGTATGACTCTATCTTCATTTTTACATTAAATCCTACAGGACCCTGATATCCAGAGAGCCAACTTACTAGCAGGGAGAGGTGATCAAGGTGAGTGACTTTTGTATTACGAACGGCGCTTTCTTCCAACAATAAGTTAATTTGTTTGACGGCAGTTTGCATTCCAAGTGTTAGGGTTACGCTAACCTTTGTATCTAGATTTCAACCATTACATATAGACGATCACGAGACGACAGTTACATTAGACTATCTGGCCAAGATAAATATTACCAATTCATTACACGTTCGAGTCCAATGCTATCTACAGTAAAACATAATTCATCACATACAATGTTTGTAGGATTGTTAGTTGAGGGGGAGCTAAGAGCTGGGGGGGGGGGGGGGGGCTCACATCTGGCGCCGGGTGACCAAGATTTCGTCATTAAATGTACTACTTGATCGATTGTTGCATTTTGACCCCAAGAGATCGAGGATTACGTCATCAAATGCAACAGTTTATCAATTATTGCAACGAAAATAAAAGAACTTGGATTACTATACACAACGTAGAAAATCATTAATTTAGAAAAAAATACACAACGTAGGAAATCATCTGAAATCATAAAAATATTAAACTAATGTTTAGTGGTTACCGTAAACAATGCATACTGCTACGCTAATAAGTTAACAATAGCTGAAAAAACTGTTAAGAATTCATTCTTTATTCTTTGAACAAAGAGATTAACGTTGGAAAGGAAAGCGATTGTTCGTAATGTAGAGGTCACTTATTAAAAACCTCAGTGGGCAGCGGGCGAGTCCGGCTGAGATACAAGAGGTTGCGGGTTCGATTCCTGCTGTGGAACAAATCTTTGTAGAATCTGCAAATAGTTGTTCCGGGTCTGTGTGTTATGGTACCATGGTACTCGTAGTTCCTGATACCCACGACACAGGCAGTCCTAGTGTGGGGTCATGACTGCATATATGTGTGACTGTTGGGTGTTATATTACTTGTTTTATAAAATAGCATGAAAAACGTTGGAAGAACTTATAAACACATGTGAGTTTTGCTGACGTTCATACAACCCTTAGCAAATTCTGGGAGGAAAGGAGAAACGTCTTATTAGGGTTCCATACCCAATGGGTAAAACGGACTATATTTCTAAGTTTCTCTGACGTTCAATCCCCCTTAGTAAAGTCTGGGAGGAAGGGAGGAAGGTCTTATTAGGGTTCCTTACCCAAAGGGTAAAACGAACCATTTTACTAAGGCTCCGCTGGCTGTACGTCACCAGGCTTTATCTCATGAAATTGTCGTAGATGATGTATTTTTGTTGCCGCTGTAACAACAAATACTGGAAAACAGAATTAAATAAATGTTGAAGAAGGCTTGCATACAACAAACGTGATTTTGTGCCGTTTTATAGGTGCTGGTGCAGAACCCAACTCGTTCGTGCACGAATCCAACTCGCAGTTGGCCGGTTATTGTAATAATATTTAAGTAGTGAACAAACGGAACCCTACGTGTACGAGTCCGACTTGCACATGTCAGTTTTGTAATAATATTTGAGTAGTGAACAATAATTATGCATACAGCAGATAAAAAAAAAAATTTTGAATAATAGTGATATATCTCAAAGTGAGAGTGAAAATAAATAGTGTTGATCATTAACGTTATTTAAACTAGTGTGAAAAAGAAAAAAAGTGAAGTTATACTTTCAAGGCTGTGCCAGGCATTATGAAAAATGTGAACTCGCAAAGGAGGCAACTCTTCTACTGAAGGGGCGAAGAGGCCTAGATTAGAACCTGAACTGGAAGAAACTAGAATTGTGGCGAATTTAATGAATCACTTTGCACAAAAGTTTGGGGAAAGAATGCAAAAAAAAAAGGGACATGTGTGACCGTACTTCAACTGGCGCCAGCCTAGCGCTGGCAAAAACGGTAGAGATGGGTGCTCATGCGACTCGTAGTGGGCCGGATACGAGCACGGAAAAAGCCGGAGGTTCCTACTATTCGTGGAAGCGAATCCAGTACGAGCGTGAGGCCAATGAAGGCGGTCTCTAAAAACCAAAGACATATTTGTAATGACACCTGTTATGAAGCAACCAAGGTTCAATGGTTCAAACGGACAGAATCCTGTGCGTTTTATCAACCTGTTAAAAGATATATCGAAAGCGTGTAAGCCGGCTAAAAAGGTGTACGGTGTAAGAGGACAACACTATAGAGATATCGTTGGAATGTTTATCCGGGCCACCTCAAAAGTTTATGGGAACACAGAAAAAAACCGTGGACTAGCACCACTTTGCTTCGAGGACTTCATCATAGATTTTCTAGATAAGAAGAAGATAAAGATTAATTTATGAACAGGATCTGGAGACGGAAACCAATTTGAAATAGAAAATTCTAGTAAGATCAAAAAGATACCAAGAGATATGCATACCATCACCATCATCATTATCATCAGCCTGTAGAAGTCTTCTGTTGGACATAGGCCTCATTTCACTAGAATACTACGTCAGACGGAGTTAGGCCGCCTCCATCCACTGAATTCCGAGAAATCGAAAATTTACAACGCAAATTAACAACGAAAAAAAATAGGATTGAATTCGAGAAACACTGCAATGGACAATGTAGTATCCTAACGTTAGAGAATCTAACCAAATGGGGAGGAAAAGATAATTTTCCAATTGGAAATTCAAAATGTGCGATTGATAATCAAAGCACTGTTGCTTGCAAGAATAAGATATACCGTTCAAATTTAAACAGGTTATATTGCCTGTACTGTTAAATAATAGGCAAGCGTTTGCAGAAAAGCTGGTCAGACGGGAGAGTATGAGCATGAAAATAAGGATGACTAACTAGACACAGTTTGTAACGCAACGTACTCTGTGACTTTTGCATATAGGCAGAATGTTGAAAATAAAATCAAAACACTGGGGAAATTAAACTATGGGAGCACTTCCAATTGGAGTCTTTTAACTTACATGTTGGAACGAGACGGTTCAATAAAGATTTTATTAGACGTAAAGAAACAGAAAAAAAAATATGATGGGAAATACAAACCGATTAGCGCTAAAGATATAGGTGAACTAGAACTTGCAGACATTTACGTGCTTTTGCCAATAGGAAAATTGGGCGCATATACCTATGTGCTGTACAGGATAAATTCAGTATTAGAACATAACACAAAGTTATACCAATTAAACAGGTTAACTGATAATGAAAGTCAATTTAAAAATCGTAGAGGACATAGAAGAAAGTTAAAGCGACACTGTACACGATAGCACGTGTTATACACCGAATCAGATTATCTTTGGAAGAAATACTAGGTTGAACTTAGATAGAGAGTATTGGAAAAACACAAAATAATAGTACAGAATGAAAGAAATTTAAATATGACGCGTGAAAAGGTGAGAGAAAAGTTAGAGAATGCCGCTACGAGACGTGCATTAGGTTTTGATAAGACATATCGATTAAGGGCTTATCAGATTGGGGATTGGTTAAATTGAGAGCAATGCACATACCAAATGCTAAATTAAAAGTTACGGAAAAGTTTTCATTAATATATGAAGGGCCGTATAGAGTAGGAGCAGTGCCTTATGATAACGTTTATACGCTTGTTTATCCGGAGTCAGGAACAATTAAAGGCAATTATAATGCGATTCGTTTAGCGCGCTATTACATGACCAAACAAGAATAATAGATTTGATTAGGGACCTCTTGTAACATCTATTTAGGATAAGGTTAAATAAGTTTAGAAGTTATGTTAGTTAATAGATTGAAAAAAAAACTAAATTAAAATAGAGATACCTAAGGTTAGATTATCAATAGTTATTTTAATGAGAACAAATAATATTGAACCTATTTGCTGTTAGATTAATTTGAAATTGTATGCTAATGATATGAGTTTCTTTGTATGCGTGGGACCTAGAATAGTGTGGATGTGAGTGTGAATTCAGGTCGTATTCACTCGCACACCCAGGGAGGAAGATGTAACGGATCATCACCGTACCCTCATAGATTGCCGATAATTTATAATAGTTACATACATAGATTGTTAAAAACATCGCCCTCTTTGCTAATGCAGTCGGTTAACAAGAGTCGCAACTTATTTTTTTAGGGCTCAACATAGAAAAACAGTATTATCACAAGTGGATGGTCTGAATTATGAAGTACAAAATATAACTCACACTTAAACGTGACAGAAAACACTTGAGAATTCTAAATTTACTGGCGCGACAAAACTATTAATTGGTTTGAATTTTTTGCTACGAAACAGTCAAAAAAATATCGCGAGAACATGAAATACGTAAAGGTGGGGGTGCCTATGTGAACACGGGGAGGCCAGCAGTACCAAACGAGACGCGCGGGAGTAATTATCGAATAATCACTGTTGACGCGACAATTAACCAAACGATGAACAAAGCGTAGAGACGTATATACTCCGCTGAATTAAGATCATGTTTTGCTTAAAGTGTTAATAAAGTGTGTGTGAAATACAGTGTCTACAAACAACGACTTCGCGAGTTTCCCTGGCCTAAAGCTAAGTAACTAGGCTGTGTGTTAGCTTAATTACTGGAGGAGGGTTGAGTCACATATCTATTTAGACTTCAACTAGATCATAATACCTTATAAATAACTAAGTACCTAGGATAAGACGTAACTGAGAAGGTTATGAAATATCTAAGTATTGGAGATGTTCAGTCATATACCTATTTAATTTAAACTTCAGAGAAATCACAAGATCATATATACCTTACAAATGACTAAGTATCTAGGCTATGTGTTAGCTTAAGTATTGGAGATGTTCGGTCACATACCTATTTCATTTAAACTTCAAAGAAAACACTAGGTATTCAACCTTTCAAATAATTAAATAACTAAGTACCTAGGCTATGTGTTAGCTTAAGTATTGGAGATGTTCGGTCACATACCTATTTAGATTTAGACTTCAGAGAAAGCACTAGAACTACCTAACTGATCATATGCATATGAATCACCGATTTAATGACTTCAAGCGTGGCAGGAAATTAACTACGAATGAACTAGACTTTTTTATGAAACATTTTATGGACATTATTATTAAATTAAACTATCAATTTACAAGTAAATTGAAAGCTTCTTGGAATCATGGATGGAAACTTAACTCGCTTGCTTACAAAGCATTTTATTGCACGCATGCGAATGTACTGAGGAGGTCTATTATACGCTTAATGCAGACGCACACACAAGCATACATACTCTCAATCCCATTTCATCACGTGTAGTGATAAGAAGGAGCCACACACACCATAAAATAATATATATGTATTCTCGTTAGGATGTGTCTGAAGCTCGTTACTCTGGACGCAGTGAGCGTGATAATTACACCTCCCAGCGAATCTTTTTATAATATGTACAATATCGAATCAAAGCTCTAGAGAGTGGGCTACTTAAAATGCTGAACTAAATGGAGAAACACTTTCTGAATGGAACAAATTATGAATCTTTATGAACATAATTATGTACTAACGCTATGATTATTGGTGGAACAAGTCACCATACCAGAGGAATTGAGGACGTGACGATGCTGAAATACCTACAAAACCATTATAAATACTCATCACTGGATTTTATTACAATATCACTATGTGAACACTTCACCTAATTAACTGTTACCTTCGATACCCTGGTTGGGGCTTGTGACACGTTGGAGAAAAGTACATAGGGTCAACACTATACGTAAAATAATTACGTGACCCATATTATCATGAAATCTGACATTTGCCTTATATTTTAGTATTGTTTAACGTCGAAGAGCTTTGGTAGACAGCAAAGATAGAGACGCCAACCTTCTCGTACTTCGATAGGGAATTTACACTTAATCGTGTACACCGATGGATTAAGAGATTTCTTTGCATTTCTCACAACGTGGGACTCCAAGAGAACTATGGTAAACTGGAGCAGTCGTAGTCCTCAGCTCGGAGACAACAAAACAACAAGACAACACTTGCCACAAAACACACACACACACACACAATACCTAGCACGAACGCATGCTTCCGAAAGCCTAAAATAACGCAGTAAATTAACCTCCTCAGTTATAAACAAAGGTATCGGTTAATCTAACAAAGCAACCAACTAGTTGTCTAAGTACTAAATAAGCATAAACATAAGTTAATATTTGAAGCCTTCCACATGATTCCACGAGCAGTATCAAAAAGTACCTAAAGTACTACTTCAACACATAGATCGACTGATCTGACATATTTATGACAATGAACACGAACCACTTATATCCCGATACACTAATTACTTAACCTCAAGCCATTTGTTAGAGTAGGGAAATAGGTATGACTCTATCTTCATTTTTACATTAAATCCTACAGGACCCTGATATCCAGAGAGCCAACTTACTAGCAGGGAGAGGTGATCAAGGTGAGTGACTTTTGTATTACGAACGGCGCTTTCTTCCAACAATAAGTTAATTTGTTTGACGGCAGTTTGCATTCCAAGTGTTAGGGTTACGCTAACCTTTGTATCTAGATTTCAACCATTACATATAGACGATCACGAGACGACAGTTACATTAGACTATCTGGCCAAGATAAATATTACCAATTCATTACACGTTCGAGTCCAATGCTATCTACAGTAAAACATAATTCATCACATACAATGTTTGTAGGATTGTTAGTTGAGGGGGAGCTAAGAGCTGGGGGGGGGGGGGGGGGCTCACAATACTTTGTTATTATACATATAAAAGTACCCAGAACACCCTGAACAAATGATCTGCAGATCGTACAAATATTTGTTCAGAGGCGGGAATCGAACCCGCAACCTCCTGCGTCGCAGGCGAACCTTCACCCGCCACGCCAGAGATGTCGACATAGAGGTGTATGTGTTTTTTTATTAACATCTTATTGAATTACTTACTTACTTACTTATTACTTGACTCATCAGGTTTTAAGTAGAATATGGTTTTTAAGTAAACATGGTGACGGTGATTTCCCCCACCCAAAACTTGCAAGAACTATTTTGAAGTTAGTACATTGTATTTTAAATTATAAATTTTCCTCGCTTGCCAAGTTCCCGCTAATTTTTATGAAGAAAAGTGTTATTAAATCAATTTTCTAGTATGATTTATCGTAGATCACGGATATATCCACGACAAAATTGTTGCTCAAAGTGGTATTCCAGAAGAATGCCCAGTGTGAATTATCACTTCACTTCTCGTGATGCTAATAAACGTTTGAAACCATTTACTAGTAACCGACACATTTATAGTGCAGACAGATCCAAAATTTGGAGCAATCGCCATTACGACCTGCCATCTATTGTTGACACAGCAAGCAGCCGACTATCGGGAAAAATAATTGGAAAAATTCTCTAAGTCTCCAAGCACGCAGTCCATAATTGCAAACCTCCCACTTGGGAACAAACAATCGGAGAGAATGCCTCATCGAACCTCCTCGTCAGATGGAATTGAGCAACGTCTGCGCCAGACTGTTTACTTGAGGAGAATCGAGCCATGTCCGTGGGGGTGATCTAGAAGAGACCCCCGGTTTGTACAAGAAATTGAAATTGAAAAATTGTTTTGATAGCTTTAACCGTTAAGTTAACTGGAAACATCCATTTTGTAAATACGAGCAAAAAGTTTTTTCATTTTCCAAGTTTTCCGACCAAAGCTTGATCAAGTACTTTATCTATAAAATAAGCATTATTTTATTAGCTAAATCACCTGCCAAATATTTTCCCAGAAAAACATTGAATCCAACACATATCGTACGCTTTTGTAGTCGTTTGTGATATAGATCCGATAAATTATGGATGCGGGGCGAATATCGGAATCTATTTCTCGCTTGGATTTGATTACCAGTTCGCAACGTGTTTGTAATTTTCGGAGTGATATTGTTGAATATTGTTGGCATGCTATTGGGAGGCCTCATACAGCAGTGTATGTCTATCGGCTGATGAAGAGATTGTTGGTTGTCATAATAAACAATAAAAAGAGAGATACAGGTGTACGATAAGATTAAACTAAACCATTACCTGTTACTTGACCATCAGCACAGAAAAGTGTTAATTTTAACATGAAAATTGAAAAATCAAACCAACCTTTAACCCTTAACTTACTTATGTTCGACTGGAATTATGCCGTATTGTCTCGTCCAAAGTTGTAGGCGCTAAAGAGTAGAATAGACCAGATAACAAAGTTATCCTTCCTCATCATAGAGGACAAGACAACATAAAGCATAATACAAGTTCACAGCATTCACTCAATCAATTTTACAGCTCTTGGAGGAACAATAAAAATATTATCTTACTAGCATTTGCTCCATCGGTATGGAACATCTATTGGCTCCACCCGCATGGAAGCTCTATAATAAATTATTACAAATTATAACTTATATATTATTCTGATGTATAAGCTATAATACTGTAACTGTACTGTTTCATCAAAATCTGTTCAGTAGTTTTTGCGTGAAAGAGTAAAAAACATCCATCCATCCTCACAAACTGTTTACATTTATAATATTAGTAGGATTTTGAAACAAAGACTAATATTGTACCTAGATGATAAAAACTTCTAAAAACATTAAACAACCAAACAATTTCGATAAGAAGCCCCATATTTTCTGGTCGAGTCTTTGTCTCACCCCAGAATTTTATGGAGCCACATAAACTTTGGATAAATATCACTTTGCAGTAAAAGGATACTGAAATCTGGCAGTAAGCCATAGTTTTACCATGTTTTACGAGAAGGGTAATGTTACTCGATCTTAAATTGCTTGAAATAATTCAGTTTCATGACATCTTTTGTTATTAAGCACGTTAAGATTATAGTATAATCTGATTGGCCTTTGACTGGTCTGCCATATTGTAAAACAAAAACCTTTTATCTGACATTTCGTGATTCCTTTTGGGCTCAACATCCAGACCGTAAGTTATTTGAGAACAGCGAATAACTGTCAGATAAAGCGGGATCGCCAAGGGATCGCCGAAAGGTTGTTGTACACAATTGTCTAATACTTAGGATCGCAAGCTGAATTATAGATTGCGAGCTAATTTATTTTATAAACTTATTTTAGTTTTTTTCGGTAAGTTCGAGATATGAATGAAAAGTTATTCTATTTTGGGTATTTTATGGTTCGGGCATTCAAACATGGTGGACAAAAAGTCCCTTTCCTATCCTTTCCTTATTTATCTGTAATAACATTTAAAAATAGTCACCAAATTTAAATTAAAAAATAAAACGAAATCATAGTTTAATTCATGTATTTTTTTAAATTAGGTGTGGAAAATGATATCGGTTTAGTGTCCACTATTAGAATTCACGCATGCATCGGCTCTTTTCATGGCATTTGGGTTCTAGATTTATGATCGGTATAATTTGAAAAGTTTCTGGTTCAATGTTGTCTTTCAGCTCCCGTTAGTATCCGTGGAACCTTCTCCTTCAGATAGTCCCAAAGAAAAAAGACTGAAGCTGTAAATTTTGGCGATGGTCATCCTCGGCGAGATTTCGTACAGCTCCGCAGAAAACGCAAAATCAGGTCACAATGATTGAGCTATTGGACTAACTGGATTTCGTATAAAGGGTATTAAGTGCAGACCTTTTTTCAAAATCTGACGAATCATGCCATTCTATATTGTATAGCCAACTGTGTTGAACGTCATCGTGTCAATGTTTCAGGATTATCTGCAACATCTAGCTCGTAAGGCAACGTCTAACAAGCTGTCTAAAAAGAGTTCTGCCCATTCCATACGCCTCAAATCTCCAACGACTCCTAGGTACATCACTCAAATTTGGCCACCGTAGCACGAATTGTGGGAGCTATTGCAGCATTTCGAACTACATAAAAATGCCGGTATGCACGTTGAGCGACAATAACTGACAATCCGTTTTCCAAAATGAGTCCATTTTCGTTCGTTATGTTGCATATTGGAAACTCACGTGATTAAAGTAAGTGTAAAGTAAAAAAAAATTGACATTAAATAAAAAAGTTTGTATTATTTTAAATTGTAAAGTGACTTTGCCCGTGTATTATATTGGGTAATAAATTGGTTGTAAAGTCACAAGTCAGACTTACCAGTCAATGTCAACTCATTCATCAAGCTAGAGATTAAAAAGCTCATTACAACCTAATATTAAGTGGTTATTATCCAGAGCGAGCCAGCCCTTCAGATAGTGTAAATTGGACCTCACATTGGATGAATTTTAACAATGCCTTTGTACCATAAAAGCTTAATTAAAACTGCATGGCTGTTTGCCAGTGCAAGATAATCCATTTAAAAATTGAACGGCCAAATAAAACTGATTTTAGTACAGTCATTAATTAAATTTTGTGAAAGGTTTATTGTGTGTTGTTTTATAGTTATTAAAAAAGATTACTCGTCTAGCATAGGTCCATTTGACAGTCTTTGGCATTTACATAGTTAAAACTCAGAATAATAAAAGAGTTAAAGGAATATAAACATTTAGTGGTCTGTGGCATGTATTTTATTTACACTACAGCAAATACATAAATATAGCCTTTAGAGTATTTTTGGTCTATTTACTATACATGATTCTACATTTTCTATAAAATATTTTGTTTTGTAAACAACACTAAGTAACAAAATCTTGGTCCAAACCCAAAAAGGGTTAAATTAAAAGAGCAAAGATTCTTAATGCCACCGTATTAAGTTTCAGTATCATTTGTAACGAGAGTAAAATGACCTTTTCGAATATTGTTGTCGGCTAAATAAAACAAAAATATTTTTACCATTTTAACTCGTTCTATTCAGATTTTATCATTGAGAGAAAATCACATCTCATTGGGTGTTCGATAAAACTATAGGTACTTTTTTTAGTGGTTTGGTAACTTTTAGTCAGGTCTGATGTCCATAATTCACTGGTTTAGGTCACTGAAATAATAGTAGGTCTACCTTCAGATATAAGGTTCTAATGTAAGGCATAACGGAAGAAAACCAAATTTGTAACTTAAAATTGATTTACGTTTTTGTACTGACAAAATAGGCAATGGTCAAATAATTGTAATGAATACAAAGGGAGTGGAGCTCACTGCCAGCGTCAGTCTTTCCGGAACAATAAAATTTAGGATGTTTTAAGAGTGAATAGTAGGTCCTACAAACTTCACCATCCCATTTAGGGGTTACAAAGTAAAAATTCCTCAATTTTGGACTTGTTCCATTAGTTGTGTCACAAAGGCTCTTAATATTCCAAATTTCAGGATTGTGAGGTTACTGGAAGTACCCTAGATGTTTTTGATTTGCCATATTTTTTAATGCATTTAATTAAAAGCTTGATTTTGTGCAGCAAAATAAGCTCACAGACTTTAATTAGACTTAACTTTCAAGTTGATACCTATACATACAGCAGGATGTTGGCTGACAGCCACACAGACAGACAGCCACACAGACAGACAGACATACGGACAACAAAGTGACAGCGATAAACAAAGTAGGGGTCCCGTTTTTACCTGTGGAGGTACAGAACCCTAAATAGAATAGCCAGTACCTCGAGTCGTACTCGAGGTACTGGCTCGGCAGGTGGTAAACATAAGGGAAAATATAATTTTAGAAAAATTACGACTATACACCACGTACTTTACTATTCTCCTGCTGACGTTTCGTTGACCATTTTGAGGTCCTTCCTCATGAGCACCGACCGCGACCACGCTCAAAGGTCGTGCGACGAGAACTCATTAGGAGAATAGTAAAGTACGTGGTGTATAGTCGTAATTTTTCTAAAATGATACCTACCAAGCCACGGAAAATATAATGTTAATTTATTGTACAAATAGAACATAACAGTTGCATTCCTGTTAAATTACTACAAGGTGGTACTCGTAATACAGCGTCAGTTAACAGTGATTGTGATTCGCCAATGAACTGAACTGATTTCACTGCAATTCTACCATAGAATAAATAACAGTAAAATCTCACTCCAACGATACGAAAGGTATTTATGAATACAGACACAAACGCGAACGATATTGAAACTTAAAGCAAGCGCGTGACAGCTTTATTCAATTTGTCAAATAACGGAATTGAAGTTTACCACCCTTTTTCGAGATTCTCGAGCATGCGAGCATTTGTTCATATGTATCGACATATTGAATTGATGTGCTATAAAACTCATATTACATTGCAAGCTGATTTAAAGTGACACATGCCTGATTCCATTGCAAATTAAAGTCAGAGGATTTCCTCTCGCTAAAATCGTTGATGTTCCATTTTATTTTCAGTAGTAATTATTGGTGCGAGAAGAGGCAATGTTGTGAGTAATTAACTTCTGTTTATAATTTTGAGCTCAACCTTGTACATAGCAGTCAAGTTATCACACATGACATGTTATCGAGACAATGCAAGAATTTTAACTAATGCTAAGCAACGGTACGGCGACATCACGGTGCGTCTTTTAGAGAGCCTTTCTTCGTCAGCTTTACACACGACATGAAGAGCATAAAGGCTTTCTGTACAAAGCAACTAACTTTACTTGAGACACATTCAAGTTTGACGCCTACTATACCTACTTGCTAGAACTCTAAGGAAAATAAAAGTTCAATCATTACTACTCACGAACTTGGATCTTGTATAAGCTTTTGTTATAGTTTGAGAATAGTTCTGCAAAAACATTTTGAGATGACCTATGAACTACCCAAATAGTAGTATTTAGTACACTTACCAATAATGTACAACACATGTCATGTATTGAGTATGTAGCGTCATGTAGTTAGCTGATTAACAATTTATGTTTGCGGCTGAGGTACTCGCATGTAATTGAGTAAGTGGTCATTAAATTGTGGATACAACATAGTTGTAACCTATTAACTGCGCTAAACGAAAGTCGTACGTTATAATATTATACCTACCCAGAACTTTGTGCGTTCACATAAATGTGTGTTAAAAATAAAAAGATATTCATAAAAGTGTTTTAATGGAACTACCTAAACACCACACCAGGTCGAAGTAATGTAAAATCATACAACTTATATAATAATCAAATAGTACGTTAAACTTAAAAGTACGTGTCTTATCAGGAAAGTAAGAATAATAGGGCCTCATTCGAAGGCCCAACTAGTCCGGGTATTCATGGATAGATCAAATATTGTGAGGAATATGTAAATATTATGGTGTACAGTTGAAGTGTATCTATGAATGGTGCTTTAGTATTTTATAGTACATAGTTCCAATCTCAATTTGAAAAACGAATATGGAAAACAACATAATTTTGACGAAACGTATCTTTCTAAAATTCAAACTATGTCATTGCTTTCATCAGCCGTAATATTCGCGCGATCATCACAGTTACAAATTGATGCAATCAAATCCAATGGCCCTTCAATCTAACGGCTCGTTCACAATAATGTCATTGGGAATTTTGTAACGGCTACATCACACAGCAGACGGAACTGATGTGACGTGTATGTATTTATTTGCTCAGAATACAATAGAATATTTATTTGCTTAAATTAGTAAAATCCTCTCGTTAAAATTAAAAAGAATTGCTAGACTGTAGTCATCATGATTATCATCAGTCAGTAGAAGTCCACTGCTAAACATAGGCCTCCTTCATTGAATGCAACGACAAATTGTATACTACCAGGGCTCCAATTACAGTAGTAAATGGCAAGTGGGAACGCAACAATGGGAATTATTTTAGCGCTATTATGAAATTATGAACGAAACTTAACTTAACTATCCTATGAAACTTCAATAGGGGAAACTTCTTGACTTAAATATTCCTCCTTTCAAGATTTAAAAAATTTGGACAGCGCTAAGGCCGCCAAAAAGGTCAGATGACCTGAGGGAACTGGCGGGACCAACATGGCAGCGATTAACCTAAGACAGGGAAGAGTGGAAGTCTCTAGAGGAGGCCTTTGTCGAGAGGCAAGCTGATGTTTTGTTAAGCAGTTAATTTTTGTAGGATTTAAGATGTAACAATTTTTTACTATCAGCAATAATGGTATTATTATTATTATTAAGGCCACCAAAATACATTGCAGGCAGGTCGGGGAGTCGGGATAGACTATAGTATATCCTGTTAAAACAAGCTTGTTCATAATTCTATTACTGTGAATGAATATGAATATGTAGAATGTAAATTCTAGAGCTACGCAACTGAACCAGGTACTGTCCAAGTGCAAATTGTAGTGGATGTCAAATGAATGCAACTGGTTTTTATCTAGAACATGCTTGCTTGTTTCTAATAATTTTTAAAATAAATTAATGAAATTAAATATTTATATATTGTGAAACTAGGTTATAAAGTGGTGTCAAACAGTATAGTAAGTGTCCTCTAGTTCCTATCCTAAGGTGTACAAAACATTAAACTAAATAAAAAGTTAAATCTATAATTTAGAATATAATTACCATTTAATAAAAAAATATAACAACACAAATTCAAATTAAAAAATTAATTAAATTTAAACTATTTCTAAGCCATTTTGAAAAATCATTATAAATCTTGTTTAATAATAATTAGTATCTTGTTATAGCAACGGCTTCTACGATTCGTCGTTTAGTGCTTTTTCTGTGTATCACAGCCTAAAGCAGTTTTGTGAGTAGCTGGAATCGATGTCGTTACGTCCCTAACCGTTCCCAAATCTATCGGGGTCAAAATGAGAGCAGCGAGAAGCATTTAAACGTTGTGATTGTTTTTGACGACCGATTGGAT
Organism: Epirrita christyi; assembly: GCA_951392215.1. NCBI lineage: Eukaryota > Metazoa > Arthropoda > Insecta > Lepidoptera > Geometridae > Epirrita > Epirrita christyi. The sequence goes on along the minus strand of OX595843.1, from coordinate 12,638,111 downwards.
TGCGTAACGATACTGCAGATTAATTAACCGTCTTCAAAAAAAGAGGTTATTAATTCGGTTGTATTATTTTCTCATCAAACCACAAAATAGAAATCACCTCCTGTAACGCTATTAAAATATCTAAATCATGTACGTGTAGGCGTATTTTTTAAATCTTCTTCACTATATCCGTGCTACGGCGTAGACCTTCGTAGACTTTCATACAGTGCATGGTTATATTTAAGGACTTTTATTGTTTCTATGCTTAAGAGATTATTACTTAAAAATACCTCAATTTTTTGACTTTTAAAATCTTGGACCTTTCTTCATATTAATAATTATAATATAATAATTATTAGCCGAGTGGAGACGCATCGCAAGAGCCGCCACTCAAGTAAGACCTACATAACCACGACCATTCTGTCAAGAGTGTACGACTAAGCAAAAAAGAATAATTATTATTATGATACTTTTCTTCATACCACCCATAAAATCTAGGTAAATAGAAAAATACCCAAGTCAATTCCTAAGTTACAAAGGTTCTATTGAAAAACATTAGTAAATTGATTTCAAAGGCAGTCCCTCACGTCTATCCAAACACTGTGTCAATGAAATGGAGAATATTCTTCCCTTACAATTTGAATAGTCACAAGGTAGTGAGTATTCAAATTGTACCTCGCAGAACCTACACAGTTGGAAAATAAAGGTTCCGGAGTGGCAACCACTAACCAGACTACGCAGTGTAGAATAGGGGACGTTCTTGACGGACTAACAACATTTTAAAGGTAGCAGGAAGTCGGTGAATAGAGGCGGCTCAAGACAAACCATCTTGGTATTGTAATTCTTTTAAAACATTCGACATTAAAAGTGACTAATCTTCACTTACAAAAGAACTCGCTATAAATGGCCATTGCTTAAAATAAACGTACTTATTTAGACGTAAAATATTACGTCGGTATCATTACGAGCTTCAACGCGACATTTTCACACAAAAAAGACGAAATAGTAGATAGGAATGACAATAGAGATCCCTTTTATCAATTTGGTGTCTTCTTTGTAAGGAGATGGAAATAAAGTAAGCTATTTGAAGAGATTGCTAGTCTACGCGTAAAGATAGGGAAGTTAGGGATAGATTCGTGGATAGATTATTGTCACGGCTTGTGTGGCAATCATTCACACTTAGGACGAATTGTATTGATGGTAGCGTTATTGTAAAGAGTAAATAACCTTGAAAAATGTTATAGAAACTGGAGAGACATCTTGAATTGCTAAAAAAGTGTAGCGTTATTTCGTGTACCGGTATGGAGTTTGTTAATTTAATACTTATAGTAGATATACATACAGCGTGTAAAAGGACAGCTCCCGAATACTAAAGGTACCGGTAAAGCTACCTATATCATAGCTATATAAAATAGCTTTCGCCTGAGAGGTGATTCATATCGGAGAAAACCTTTTTTTTTCGTTTTGTATCGTATTTGTCAGCCAGCAATGTTCGCATTTATTCCGGCCGCACGAGTTCAACGCTCCCGGTCAGCTGATCGACCCGTAGCGCCAATAATTTCTTATGTGGTTTTCATTGCTTTTTTAACGTTTTTATTTTTTAACGTGTTTTTAATGATGGAAATTAGGTTTTTGTGTTCCTTTTATGATATTTTATGGATGTTTATAAAGAAAACACGAAAAAAGCGGCCCAAAAGTGAGCATTTTTTTTTCGTATTTTTTCAACTTCAATATTTTCAGAATAATGATCTGAATGCACTGTTTCAGTTTCCAGGAGTAGTCTTTTTACGCCCTGTATAGACAGGTTTAATTTTAAGTAGAACTGTATTTTATGATTTAAAAATATATAAAACAGACCGTTTAAAGTCGGCTTTCGTTCGTAAAAGAGATGTTAATTAATTGTTCGACTACATTTTTACAAAACTCCATGTAACGCACCTGTCATAGAGGAATTGTAACATGAATCTACGGTAATTACCACAACCGGTGCCCCAATTCAAATCATAGGTTAATTAAATTATTCTATTTTTATCATTAAAATATACGTTCACGCTTACCTGAGCCCACAATAGTAACGTGGTTAGTTACCGTATTTACAATAGTATACACAGAGAGAAACCATTAAATAAACAGTTAACTTTAGTTAAATGCGAATATAAATAGGTCATAGTCCTTTAATAAAATAACGATCTTTAATCTTTTTTGCGTTGCCTGTGGACATAATAAAGACCAGCCATCTTTAAAAACAAGGTCATGAAACGTTATTTGTCTTGCTGTACTACCAGTTGAACAGTAATATCGGTATTTATATTTATATAATTATATCCTACTTCCTACTAACGCGAAAGTTTGTAAGTCCATCCATATGGATGGATGGATGTTTGTTACTCTTTCACGTAAAAACTACTGAATGGATTTGAGTGAAATTTGGAATAGAGATACTTTATACCATGGATTAACACATAGGCTACTTTTCATCATCAGTTTTTATCATTGTTCACGCGGGTGAAACCGCGGGGCGCGGCTAGTTATGTAATAAATATATGTATTTACTATTTATTTTTAGTATTGTTGTTATTATTTATTGTGTAGAAACCACATCAATATATGCTCCTTCTCTTTTTCTGTTTATTCCAGTCCGTCCAAAGTTTGTCTGGCAGAGATTGATGCTATCGATAAGGCCACCCATTTTATAGCCTTCCTATTATACTTTTTTCTATTTGTATTGTTGTGTTGTGATCAATAAAAAAGATATTTTTATCTATCTACAACTAATTTTGTTTAAACCAGATTAGAATTAGCTACGAAAACGGGTTCGCAAGTAACCGGATTACCTACAACTGTCTCTGACTTTTGTATTTGAGTTTTATCTCCTGACCTATCTATTTAATTAACAAATCGTCGGACTTCTAAAGCTAGGTACTCACAAGCAAATTGTCACCGTATCCGTTACAAACAGTAACGAGATTGGAGTCTGCACGCGATGTCCGTCCATGACTACGGAACCGTAACGCGGCGAGTCACTGTAACGATGTTGGAATGACAAAACGTCATTTACTCCGATTTCTTTGCATCTTTGCAGGAACTTAATTTAGATTTTTCGCTCAGACACTTTTCGGATTCTCCTTAATTGAAAGTTTCCTCTGGTTGTCGTACGCTTCGCACAAACGTCCGAAAAAAACTCGTACGAAAAGACATCTAGAAAGATGTCTTTTCGTTTTTTATAAGCTATTTAGCATTGCAATTATTATATAATTTATTTTATTGCAATTATAAAAACTACCCTATTGCACGCTATGCATGCTACGGGGAGGCTTCATCCAGCAGTGGGTGTCTACCGGCTGATGAAGTAGAATAAAAATAAGCTTCATTAATTATGAGTTACCCAGTAACTCTAATTTGAATATCGGGACAAACTTGTTTTCTTAGGTTATTTTTAATAACATTCGCTACAATTAGGCCTAAAGAAAACCCCTAAAACCCTAGTGACTTAAACTAGTAGTAAGTGACTTACCTTTTAATTCATAATCAATTTTGAAACCTTTGATAGCTAAAAGAGCTTTTATCTTGCTTTGACATAGGTATGTCATTTTACATGAGAAAGAACAAGACAAAAGCTATTTTAACTAAAATAGGTTTAAAAATCGATTATTAATAAAGGGGTTAGCGTTTAGTTTTTAGTGTGAAATTTTCATGTTGAGACCACCCCTTATTCACTGAAAACAGTAAATAAAAAGCACTTTTAATCAATATTTTGGTGTTTGAATTTAGAACACACAAATTTATTCGAACTCCATCTCAATGCTATACAACCTCCTTGCGCAAAAAATACCCAATGCAAACTCCTTGTGCAAAGAATACTCGACATACAAACTTCTTATGCAAATAACTCCTCGAGATTTGATTGGTCGACGTTTAGTTAAATGATTAGCCTTTCTTTTTTCTTCATTAAATGTCTAAACCTTTCTTTTTCTCGTAGTCATGGTACAAAATATAGTACGCAACTTTTGAATAAAACGTTTAAAAATCTTGAATTTACATCGAAGGTCATGAATCATTCGCGTCGCTCAGGATTCTAACACTTGAATCATCATGAATCACTTCCTTAGAATCCTTCATTGCTCGTAATTCATCTGTGGCCTTAGCTTTAAATCCGTCCTTTATTCACTAATTGCATAATATACTCATCATCATCTCCCTGCCCTTATCTCACTTAGGTGGGGTTGGCACAACATGTTCTTTTATTCCATTCTTCCCTATCTTCCGTCATATCAGTACTCACACCATTCCTACACAATAAGTCATCTTTCACACAGTCCATCCTTCTCTTTTTAGGCCTTCCTCTACTCTTGTATCCATCCATATGCATAATTGCATAATATACTGTTTATTGATAAATAAACGTACCTATAGCACTGTGGTAAGCGAACCACGACCAATACTTCATTAATAGTTACAGTTTGGTTTAGGTCGCTGGTAAGTATCCGGCTTAATTTTCGACGGTCTACTAACTTCCCTAGTTATAAAGTAACTATTCAATAGCCAGCTAACAAACGGCCTATTTAATTTGCTAATGGTCGCAATTTAGAAGATAAATGTTTAAACTCTAATTAAATGGTAATTCGCACTTTGAAGTATGGTCGAGGGATTTGTCACGGTATTTCTGTAATTAAGTAACCCTGACTTCCGATCCCAAAGTCGTGGATTCAAATCCCGGTCATGCACTAAAGAATTTATTCAATCACAAAAAATATTTATGATGACTAGGCTTTGTGCTGTAACGGTAAATGAAAATGTGGAAAGTAAACCAAAAAACAAAAAAAAAACGGAGACCGGGACATGTTCAGGAGCCTTTGCGGGGCGCACTAATTTCATTCAATCTTTTTTTTTTCCTTTTTTTTATTCTCTTTCTCACAAGGCACGTCATTCTTCAACCTGTTACTGGCTTAAGACCAAGAACCAGTGGGATGACTGATAAAGAGTAATAACAATAATTTTGTATAGGCGTCATACGAGATAATTATATGAGGGTAACTCGGACAAGATTTTACGAGAATACGGGCCCTGGGTGTTCAAAATAAAGTAATTTCAAGAAATCGGTTTAGTAAGAGTACCTAAACTAGACCCAGTTAACACTAGGCCTTAATAAAATCGCCTCCTTTATTTGGCTATTTAAACTAAGCCCCCATCTTGGAAATTGGGCCAATCGATAATCCGGTTTTGCTAAATTATTTAAGCTACGAGTATTTGCATAATACTAAGTTCTCAAATAGGTTTCTTAGAATCTCTCCAAAACGTGACGTTGGAGAAACACCCGGATTTGAAACGTTTGTCGGAGATTTTTAGAAATATCTGCTTCAATTTAGCAATTATGATATTGAGAATAACTCAATAAATTGCGAGATGATTGAAATGTGCGTTTACATTGATAATGGTATGAATTATGCATTAAAATATGAATTCTCGAATTATTCATTTCGGGCTGAAAATAAACGATTTGACGACCATATTTTGTTAAATTGAGTTAGGGCTTCGTTTTATAAAACTATAGAGCATCATCATCAATACCAGTCCACTTATATAACATAACACCCAGTCACATACGTAGTCCTGATCCCACACAGGATTCCCAGAGTCGTGGGTATCAGGAACTACGAGTACCATAGTATGTGAATTGTATATTGTGTGTGTTGTATGTAACTGTTGGATGTTATATATTATGTTATGTACATATTATCCACTGCTGGACCATAGGCATCTCCCAATACACGCCACTGAGCCTCCGGTATTCGGCTCTTCTCATCCACTTTTTTGTGTGCTATTTTTTTATTTTCTTGTGTGTTGATTTATTTTCTTTTTTAAAGAATTTACTGTTGATAGTATTTTTTAAACATTCGCGATCAGAATCCATCAGCCCGCGACCACGATTGGCTGTAACGCATTCGAAACTTCGAAGTCATAAATAATAATGTAACACGCGATAAATACCCGTGACAATATTTATAAATATGTACTATTAATGTCTCTGGCTGTGTAGCATTACAAGCTTGACCAAGTTTTGTTGAAATACAATCTTTAATAATTAATTTTACCTAATTAGTATTGAAAATGAAGTACATAGCATAACACCCACAGTCACATATAAAGTTTTGATCTCACACTAGGATTCCTTAAGTCGTAGGTATCAGGAACTACGAGTACCATGTTACCATAACATCCAGACCCGGAACAGAATATTATATGCTTAACATACAAATATTTATTGCATATCTCTTGCATCTAGGCCGGCTACTCGCCCGCAGCATCCAGAGGTAGTCTGACGTCCGATTTAGGTAGAAACCGAGTAAGAATACGTTTGAAAATCTCAACGTTAAAAATGCGCGCTAACCAAAGTGCACATATAATACCAATTGGTTTATTACCATACCCTATGTCAATATCATGAATGTAGATTTATAGAGTGCGCAATCCTACTAATATTATAAACGCGAAAGTTTGTGAGTATGGATGGATGTTTTTGTTACTCTTTCACGTAAAAACTACTGAATGGATTTGAGTGAAATTTGGAATGGAGATACTTTACGCCCTGGATTAACACATAGGCTACTTTTCATCATCATCATCATCATCAATTTTCATCATTATTCACGCGGGTAAAACCGCGGGGCGCAACTAGTATTTATATAAATATTCATTTTGTCCAAAAACTTTTGTAGTTGCCATGCATGCTGCATGCCGAGTTATTTATAATTTAAGATATATTTTACCAAACTGTGTTGCTAAAATGTTTTGTATATATTTTGTGTAAAGACCCTTTTAAAACAAAACAGAACTAAACCATCCACTTTCTGCCCGCTGCTTTTCATGTTAGTCATTAATCCACTTTACCGAAGGGTGCCCCCACACTACGTTTGCCAAGACGCGTTCTCCACTTAAGAACTCACTTGCCGTTGGGGCAAGGGGTGGTCGAGTCTTCGGCATAATATTGCCAGCACATAGTCACTTCGACTTGATACTCCGGTGGGCTATGCTGACGAGCTATAGGACCTCAAACCCAGACAAACAAGTAAATTCATCAGTTTCTCAATTTCTGCAAATGTTTTGATATTATGATTCACTTGTTATGAATAAGGACATCATATTTTAGGAGGCACCAATGCCATTACTTTGATGAAAGAATTTTGATCGTACACTCTGTACAATAAATAGAATAGCGTCTCAAAGCATTATTCTAGGATAAATAATGGCCACAAAATATCCATGGCATGTTTATCCTCGGTAAATAGTCGCTAACGAGTAGCTTGGCTACTATGTCCAAGTATTTTTTTATGTCTGTAACCGAGACCAAGCTGTAGCGATTTTCTGTTATATAAACTATTATAAGCAATACAAAGCTTGTTGTTACAATAGAAAATGAACAAGAAATAAACACTTATACAGTACCTAGTTATTTCGCTTGGAAATAAATTACCATCTTTGAACACTAGATTTTGTCACTTATTTCATAAGTTACATTTGATTTCTCATGTCATCTTTGCTTTGGCGTGTCCTGCCTAAGAAGAGACCCCTCCATCTCCTCCCGTAGATGTCTTAAAAGCCGACTAAGAGATGGTTTTAGAGTCACGCTGACCGTCGGCGTTGACAGCCGAAACGTATGCACGGGTTAGTATCATTTCGTCTAAAAAAGCAGCTGGTCTAATTAGCAAGTGGTCTAAAACTTAGCTGGTCTAAGTACAAACTGGTCTAAAACGCAACTGACAGATGGTCATTTTTTTTTTTTTTTTATTATATTATTTTATTTTATTTTATTATATACTTATTTTATTTTAGACAAGCTAAGCGCTGAGCTGTCAATGCCGATGGTCAGCGTGTGGTCAGCGTGACTCGAAAACCAGCCTTAATTATTATCGAGTTTCATCCCCAAGCAATAAACTTTTTCATATCGCTCATTGCTTATGTCTCGTCCCTGGGACGTTATTGTATGGATGTCCCCGCGGTTGTCAAGGGCTAATTTCCTCTGCCAACCCTGAGCGGACAGAAGATCGATGGCCAAGTGTATGCTGCGCCATTTGATACATAATGCTGGGATATATTTACAAAATTTTCATCTTTAACGCATCTTTATAAAGTAAGCACTCGCATAAGGTACCTTAAATTAGAATATTATTAAAATTCTGTAATTAATTTAGCAATCATTATTTTTATTTTTGTTTGTAGTAGAACTTCTTGTGAAATTAGCCGTACTGTACCTATTTCTGCCGCCAAGCAGTAGTGCTTGCATTGCTGTGTTTCGGTTTGAAGGGTACGGGTGCCAGTGTAATTGCAGGCACATGAGACTTTTCATCTTTATGTCTCAGGGTCGGCAGCGCGCGTGTGATGCCTCTGGTGTTGCAGGCGTTCATAGGCTACTGTAACTGCTTTCCATCAGGTGGGCCGTATGCTTGTTTGCTTTCCAAGTAGTTTAAACAAAAACAAAAATAACCACTCCTACCATTTTATTATAGCCAATCTGTATTTTTTTTAATTTTGTATATTGTATTATTATTCTCAGTAGTAGCTCAGTAGGATAGTTAGAAAAGGTAATATGTACTCGCGACATGCTTGTTTACGTTTCGCCACTGTATTTACGTATTATATCGGTTATTACCGAGTGTCTTGATACTTTATAAAGTAACTAGGTATGATAACTAGCACGCCAACTTGTTACAATAGCAAGTGACCGTCAAATTTAATTATTTAAACCATTCACCAATAATCCTTATTCATCTCAGTCCAAAAAACAATTCCCCTTTGTCTTTTCATTATGTGCCTTCTTTTGACAGATGTGTCATTAATCAAAACGCTCAATACGTAACAGCAAACATTTCACATTTCATTTCCCTGGTCATTTATTATCGGGGAAATGGTGTGACCAAGTTTCGGGGTTGGCGCAAATGGAGCAAGACAGTTGTTTCATAACAAGTCATAGTAAGTAAGGACAGATATTGCTATACTATTAATGTTGAACAACTAGCCAAATAGGAGAGGGATGGCAAGTAATAAGACACTTTCTCGTTTGAAAAGGTTTACATTACTTGTTGAGTTAAGTAACACGTTACATGGTAGTTGTATCATTAATTAGCCAAAACGCATCGCTAGCACGTTCTAATCTTTCTAGTGCCGCCATCTAGTTCTGTAATGGCACGCTAAATTCGTGTAAGACCGATACTTGTACGTAATCGAGTTATTGGCTTCAAACAAATGTTAAGCCGCGTGACTTGATGTCACTCTGCCCCTCGACTGCTAAAATACCAATTTGCAATATCTTTACCTACATAATATTCTTAGGGTCTTATTTACATCGTGCCTTACCCGTGGTCCCTTCCGTAGTCCCTGGAAAGTACCACGGGTATTTTTTTTACCCATGGTCTCTCCAAGAAATACATTGAGGTCAAATTAAAATTGTACCTAAATCCATTCCAGTGTATAATACAGTCAAAAGCATTATTCATTATGTATATTACCAAGCGTAGCGTGTGCTGTTTTATTGACTTTTGCTGATTCATTTTTCATTTTACCATCCTAAAACTTTTACTTTGAATCAGCTTTTCCTTATTTTTGAGGCACCATACAGGCACTTCCTACCTAGTAGAAAGAAAAATCATCAAAAATAAACCTTATTTATTGGCCTGAGTCTTATAGGTTTGTTTGCTTGCCAATTCAAAATGGTCCTTGTGATTTCAATGAATAAAATACTTTTGACTTTGACTTTAAAACAATAAGGGTGTGAAATTTAATCATATTGCATCGGGAAGCATGAAAGAATATCTAGGTTTAGTATTGTTTTTAACCATCTAATAGTAGATCTAATGAGGGCATGATAGTCTCAGCCTAAGAATAGGACCCCTGCAACTCAATTATCACTAAAAACGGGATATTTACCATGATTTTTGAGCATTATTGATTCTCGATATTTCGGCACAGTTTCATGCGCCATCCTGTGGTGAGAATGTGTAGGAATCGGAAAAATTGTGTGGTACCAATTGCTCGTCCGGATACCGTTAGTGTGGTGTGTCGAGATGGGGTTAAGTGTGACAATGAAACTGATGGTAGGGGTGTTCGTAATAAAAGAGTGAGAAATAGGATAGATCGTTACGGCTACCAATAACAATACAAATCTACTCGCAAAGACTTCAGTTTACCCGTGATCATGGCGCATGAAACTGTGCCGAAATATAAGGAATAAATAATGCTCAAAAATCATGGTAAATATCCCGTTTCTAGTGATAATTATGTTAATAGTCATGATAGTTTCAAAAGTTTTACTCCTGCAACTCATCCCGTGGATCTTGCCAAAGGAAACTAAGGGATTACGCCAAGAGATCGACAGCAGCATCCATTGAGTACTTAATAATATCACAACAATAATGCGATGCGCCTGCGAAGTTTAATGATTATGACATTCATCCCATTGTAATTTATGGAGGAAGTCTCGTCCAGCAGTGTTATAAAAAGCACAAATGATAAAAACTCTGTCATAATTATGATAAATTACAAAACAGTTAAGGAAATAAAAAAAACCTAAAAAAAGACCTCTAAGTAATTTGCGTCATTCGGTTCCCTTAATTGTCTCGCGAGACTATAAATTGCTAATTTTAAACCTATCTTCATCAGTGGATTCTAAAGACAATACGTGGTTCGGTCCTCTCATTTGTCACGCGAGCCTACTAATTTTGAGTGGCAATAATTTAACGTTCAAACCATTTGAAGGCACCATTTAATGAGTTCACGCTCACGCCAGTGTCGCTCCGTACTGAGGAGGGCCTGGTTAAAGGTCGCAGAAAGTCAGATGGCGGCGGCTCAAGACCGTTCTTTGAGGCATTTATGGGGGGCCTATGTACAGCAGTGGACTTCTATATGCTGATGATGATTATAAATAATATATTTTATATATAATTTGTTGTGTAAATAAAAACGTGTTAGTTACGCGTACTGTAAATGGTGTCATTTTAAACAATTTTGTATGACGATTACAGAGTTCTGAATATTTGTTAAGACTAAATTATATAACAAAAGTAAATATTTTGACTAAGTTAATGTAGTGATGAATAAATTTAATTATTTAATTTATTGATCACTAGCTCATTAACCTACTAAACCATTTCATCACATTTTGTGGGTAACAGACGTAAATCAATAAAAAGTATTTTACTTGCAATTTTTATAATGAATATTCATAAAGATGAAATAACTAGATTGATTTTCCGGTTTAACTTACGTTGGTTTTATTCAAATGTACGACCCAAGATTTCGAACAATTTTGATGCTCATTAGATGCTCATAAAAACACAATTACAACAAACGCAATAACACGTATATAAACACAATTACAATCACAACACTCAATAGTCTCAATAGTTATACCAGGAATAACTCAATGTTGTAATTGTAATTATGAACCACTCGCGAAAGTTTTTATTGAAACAAGATAAAAATAATACTCACTTAGATGACGGCCGAAAGAGGAAAATGGAGGAAAAAAACATGTTGTGCCAACCTAACATAATGTGGTATACTAGCAGGCAGACGATGATAATGCTGATTGTGATACATTTCAATTTTTACAGACCCTATTATACCCTTAAAATTCAAGGCAATTCTATGTCCATAATAAAGCTACTGAAAACTCGAAACACAATACATCATTATCATGTCCAATAAAATATCGGTTTCATTCCGCGAGTAATTTCAAAAGGATTTTATGGACATTACAGGAACAAGTCCTTTCCATTTTATGGCCTATAAACCCCTATACGGGCATAATAATAAAAACAATGCGTCCAGTTGGTTTATCGATTTTTTTATCACCTAGGTAAGTAGATGGTATAGACACTTTCAAATATATCTCTGATCTCGTTTATGTCTAGTCTAGGCTATAAATTTACAGAGAATAATAAGCACATCATGACGAAAGGAAAAGTTTCTGAGTATTACTGAAGATTAAATTGTTGAACAAGTACAGCTAGCCCGTTTCATACTAAGAGAAGTTAGCTCCTCATTTAGATATCAATGAATTCAAGTTAATTATTTTTTAAACACAATCTAAATACAAATAGCTAGTCCTCTGGTTTAACAGTTTCCCATTAAATTGTATAGAATCAAACTAGCATTAGTTAAAAAAAATCCATAGAAATCTCTAAGTCGGCGTTATTTCCGTGTGGTTGGCGTAAATATGTTGACAAGTCAAAAAAAAAAATTTGTTTATTTCAATCCTTATAAGCCTATAATTTTAAAATAAATTCAAATTCGATAGTAATCACTACAATACCATAATAACAATAATAACAAAGCTAATGCTCCTGGCAAAAAAACAAACAAACGCCTTGTGTGGCAGCCCCAATACCATTCTAAATAATTTGGCAGATAGGTGGGACTCTCCGTTTCTGGGGCACTAGATAAGCCTGCATACAACACTTATTAAAATAGTCATTTTTGCCAGGGCAGTGGTTTTAAAATTAAGTTTGACCTCGTCTGTTAAATCGATAAAATTTAATATAGCGTCGATGTCTGAATGATTTTAGGGGTTAATATTCTATCTTGGATATTCGCGAGATCTTAGTTCGGTGTGAACCACTAGTTTATAGTTGTAGTACTATGTTTTCGCTTACTGTTGTCATAATAATTTCCATCACTATTCCTAGGCTGCCTCTTAGCAACTGCAAGAATTCGATCTGTATAAATGTTTACACTCAGCGTGTTTTTACCTATTGTGTTCAGATAGTATTGTTTTAAAGACACACAAATAATATAATCTTTTGTAAATATCCAAGAGGATTTGCAGTTCATTGAAAGAAATGATCCAGTGATCAGCTGAAATCCAGAGGAAATGGTGAAGTTATGGATAGTGTTGATTTTAGTAATAACGCCAATTGTCAATGTAAGTTTTTGGAGACTGAAATTGAATAGAACCCACTTATCACTTTACTCAACTGATTAGTTACTCTACTAACGATAGTTACCTATTTTACTTAACCACTCTGTAACTGTACCTTCCACTTTTCCTACCAATGTCAAAGAAAAATTTTTTTACGCTGTACCTATTTGCTCTATTAAAATTAATTATAAAGTCATCTTTCTAACTTAACTGTTTATATTATACTTCGAAGAGGAAACCCTTAGTATCGCGTCTATTATTGTAACTCTTATTTTGTTCTATTACTCTTTATCACATGATTCTAGAACAGTCTACGTCTCACATGACTCTTACTTTTCATCTTTTAATTTAGCTCTAAAATCTGTTGTTGTATCTTCTACTCCATACATTATGCAGAGAGCAGCAGACGACATTTCCTGTCACTACATAACTGAAAAGGACGCGTTGCCTTCGGCCGAAGACCCCAGCTTCTCACCACCAACTGACTCCATCTTCTTCCACGAGACTTCTTGCCGGGGAGTGTTGAACTCAAGACAGGCCTGCGCCATTGAATCCGCTGCTAAAGCACACCCAGGGCGAAACATATACGTGCTTTTTAGCGGCCCAGTCATCGAAAACGTTATATATTTCTCTCGCACCAGTCTTTTCGAATTGAAATATTATTATCCAAACATATATTTTATGCGCGTGCACGTGGATGAATACGCCAAAGATACCGCTTTTGAAGAGATAGTGACCAAAAGGATACACCATGAGAGCCGATGGAAAGTTTCTCATACTTCTGATTTATTAAGATTCCTAACGATGTATAAATTCGGAGGTGTGTATTTGGATACAGATATGATTATATTGAAGCCATTGGATAGTTTGGGCAGAAACTGGGTAGCTAGAGAAACTGACACACAAGTGGCATGTGGAGCAATAAACTTTGCTAAAGACGTCCTCGGGCAGGAGTTTATAGGGAGAGTTCTTGCGTAAGTTGTAGTTTCCTTTTGTATTAATATATTTTCTTGTAAAATGAAAGAATACAAAGCATATAATAAATTAGATACATACTCAAAGTGGCAGTCATGTCTGCCAAAGAAACGACAGCCGATGGAGTAAACGAGATCTTGATTGGAGACCATGCCAATAAGCAAACGTAGGGTGCCCTTTGGCTGATGGAGCAAGAGTTGCTTAGGGTGGCTGGCAGCAACTGCATGGGGATAGCCGAAGACCAGACTCAGTGGGTTGCAATGGGAGGGACTGGAGTCCAGCAGTGTATTCTAATAGACTGACTATGATGTTAACTCATAGTAGTAGAAAGCGTTTTCCTGTTTCAATCGCCCAGGTCATTTGACTAACCCATATTTTCCAGAGAAGTCAGGTCGTCGTTCAGACCAGATATCTGGAGCCACAACGGCCCCGGAGCACTGAAACGAGTACTCTCCCAATTTTGCAATACAACAAATGCTGAGGAGTTCTCCAAAGCTTCTTGCCGAGGTAAGGTTATCCCTAATATTATTCAAGAGATAAAAACCTTACTTCTTCATACTGTTGGTTCTTTCTTGGTTGACCCTGAAAAGGGCTTTGTGATTGTTGTTGAAAGAATCAGTGTGGTGGAAGATTTCAGTGTTTTTTGCAGGAAGGTTGCTTCAAAGCAAAAACACATACTTACTTACCTATTTAGTTCGTGTAATCACTAAGCAGAGATTTCTTATTACACTACGTAGGTACTATTATCAACCACTGTTTTGTATTACAGCTCAACCTTACCCACTGCTAAGTGGGTAGGTATTTCTTCATCAGCCGGTAAACATCCATTGCTGGATGAGGCCTCCCCCATAGCATGCAGAGCACGCAAAGGGGGAATTTGCCATAATAACCACGCTTGGCAGGCGGATTGGTGGTCGCAGTTTGCTGTTAAGTACTCAGGTGGATGCTGCTGCCCATCCCCAGGCATAATCCCTTGGTTGACTTTTACGATATCCACGGGAGGAGTTGGAGGAGTCTTATTCTTAGGACGAGGCTACCACGGTATCCGAGACTACCACGGGACTAACATTCTCTTATTCCGAAAAATCCTTCATTTCAGGTTTTGAAGTGTACAGCCCAGAACTGATCTATCCAGTGCCGTACACCGAATTCAATAAAATTCTAGAGCCTGGAAACCTGCAGAACGGAGACATTGCGTACTCTTTGCACCTCTGGAATAATGTTTCTCATGACGTGAAGGTGCAGTGGGACTCACCTTTCGACAAGGTGGCTAAACAGCATTGCCCGATAATACGCGAACTGTATGGAAATTGCTTTGGCTTCTAGCTTCCTGCACGGTGCACCTTACCCAGTTACCCAGTGAACGCAGGTACTGCGAAGATTTAGCAGAAGGCAGGTACCTCACACAATTTGTGAAGGATTAACTGGCTAAAAGTTTCCATGAAAAACAAAGGGACCGAAGAGAGCTACGCCTTAGTTCTGAAGTTGCATTACATTCATTGACTAATTTCGGTTGAAAACTAAATTAACTAAATTTAGACCACGCACAGTAAAGAGTTCAGAAGCTCAGTTACGTGACAATGAGGAAGTTTAGCTTCAAGAACTACACCCTGAAACTAACTTGTACTACATTGAAATACACTGAAATCTGACTAAACATATATTTAAATATGCATCTAACATACAATGATTCTGTATTACCTTTATGTCTATTTACCTAGGTAGGTACTTAATTTTAAACCCTACATGTAGGTCTACGTGCATTATCCATACATGTATCTTAGGATATACCACAGGCTCCTAGTAAAATAAGTAATATTATATAATAAGAAACAGTTAAACCACGGGTCTAGATATTAGTTTATTGATAATGTTTATAAAACTTTGATGTAGTTTGATTAGATAATATCCAAGGTAGGAAAAAACTTAATTTATAGGGCTCAAGTGCCTCAGTCAACAAGCAGTACACTCTTATTATGTAGCAGTCAATAGATTTATTTATTAAAATTACATGGATAATTTTGAATCATCTTATATACTGGCGTGCAATGAAATAGGATCACTTAGATAAATCACAATAGGTACCTCGCAAACTATACAAGATATCGAATTGAAATAAAAATAAGATTAAAATATATTTCATACGGCATTTCATATAAAAAAAATGTATCAATTTAATTTCAGGGAGCATGTAATCCATTAGTTGACTTTTACGTAATCCATGGGAGGAGACGGAGGGGTATATTCTGAGGCCGGTTATATTCCACGACATACAAAGCCTAAAACAGTTTTACTATTTTAGGCTATTCATATGTATGTATGAGCACTTGAGCATGTCAGTAAGTATCTTACCCGATACTAGATAAGTTTCAACAGCCGTCGAAACCTTCATAATGTGTTAACGCATACGAGAGGGTTGAACCTCACTTACCCAAGTTATCCTCCCTTAAGAGCCTCAACTTAAAACTGTTTCCGTAATAGAATACTGTAACTTAGTTTGCCTAAGCTATGGGTATTAGGATTAGGCTGGGAATAACATAATGTATTAAAGCTAGTAAACTTAAAATGAACTAACACTATTTATTTCATCACAGTTATTTAGTATGACATAACTAAAAACGAATTAACGAAAAACCATAAATTATAATTCATGACATCTTCTGACAATTAGGAAATAGTTGCTCGTTCACTATTTGTTCAATAATCAGCTAAATTAGACTTAATTATACTTCAAATACTGCTTAAAATAGATTAATCCAGCTCAATATTCTCGGTTTGTTCTCTCCCAAATCATACGAATACCTGAACCGGCATAACTTTGGCCGGCATAATTATGACATAAAATAAAACTCGCCCCGTTTGAATAAAATGAAACAAATTAGGAAAAGAACCCAGCCTCAAGGGCTTAAACATTACCTAACGTAGCGTAAATGTAACTGTATCGTTACTCACCTTAATATTTTTGGTGTTGCTTGGATGATAATAATTTTCTTGCTTCAAAATTGGGAACCAAGCACTTATTTTACACTTCAGTTTTTAATTTAAGTTCAGTACTTATTAACACTTCTTTCCCGTGAGTTTATAATAAAACTTGATAACACGCTTATCTTTTCAGCATTGATAGTTCTAGTTTTGTAAAACTAACTTCGTAAAGTGAGTTGTAGAACACGACGTAGCACATTCGTAGCGGGCGTTCTGCGTAGCGGGCGACATTCAACTGCCGTCTACGCCGTAGCAAGTAGGGCGATGTAAGGGCTTGCTTGATAGAAATTATACTCTTTCTGTGATATACAATGTTTTTAATTACAATTTCTGTGATATGCTTTAACGATATTTTTACTTCGGTATCGTTTAAATAAAATCACATTTAAAAATACTTATTTTACAGCCTTGACTATATAGATAAGTAAATAATAGTGAAAATGTTTTTCGTGCAATATGCTGTTTAAAGGGTATAAACAATTATAGCCAATTGGCAAAAATGGAACCCTTGTAAATTCGTACTATCCGTATTTGGAGACTTTTGGCACTATAAAGCCAATGTTTTATTGAAGTTTGGAAGGTAGGTAGATAGATTGAAGAAAGCAAATACTTTATTTTATTGTACAACACAGAAAATAAACAGCTTAAGAATAAAAATACAGACAACAACAATGGACAATCTTATCGCTATGAGCGATCTTTGCCAGACAATCTTGGGATGATTGACCCTAGGGCACTGCAACAGCGAGGCAGACCGAGGTTCTCGGGCTCATTTCGAGGAGAAGGAAATCATATCGATTTTCAAGTGTTAAAACATCATCTTCATCACTGGAAAGCATTTTAAATCGATTTAATATTAAGTAACACTAAACTTTGTGTTCGTACTACTAACAGTACTATTCATAATAGCACCAAATTACTAATGACAGCAAAGAACACAAAACAGTTTTTATTTGGAAGGAATTTTTTCAAAGAGTTTGTTGTTTGTATCGAATATTTTTTGCGTAAGCAGGTTGTATAGCATTGAGATGGAGGTCGAATATATTGGTGTGTTCTAAATTCAAACACCAACATTTTGATCACTATTGTGATCAAAAGTGCTTTTTATTCACTATTTTCAGTAAATAAAATAATATTTTTAGAGCAGGAATGGTATAAAAAGTATTATTTTAGAAGAGATACATGACAAAACGATTTCACGATGTAAAATATTAAAACCCTAAAACAAGAATAAATTAAAAATGTCCTATCTCTTGTCACGTCACTTTGGATATTCAACCTTTTTGGTTAAAGGTGTGTCTTATATGAAAGCGACAAAAAATTAATTGCCGTGACATCTTTTTTTTTTTTAGCGCAGTACTTTTTAGCTGCCGTGCTAAGTGGCACGGCCACGGTCAAGTGACAACCCTCCGTACTAGTTCGCACTGTATGACGGCAGGGCGACTTTTTGACTTTATAGGCATGAGAGAGTATTAGTATATTATTCGTGATATTATTATAGTATATTTTGTGTAGCACCATACTAGTCAGAACAGGGCAAATAATTAAAAAAAATTTAGCTGATCTTAGCATACATTTCTCTTTTGACTTGCATGATCCCGCCCATACTTCCTAAATCGTTAACAGTCTTACCAAATCCCTCACAGCAATGATGAAAGACTGCCGAATTATCGTCAGCTCTTTTGTTTGTTATTTAAACTTTTTGACGGAGCGACTGGGTGGTACTGACGGACTACTAAATATCAACGTTACACCCATCGCTAACAGTCACACCTAACCCTTAAAAGCATTGGCAGATGACTGCAAGATAACATATAGGGTACGTTACGTTACGAATAATGAATCTGACTAGGTTCATTATAACTTAACGTCCATGGTACTAGGTGGTGACCGACGGGCAATTATCGATCCACGCTACACAATCGCTAACAGTCAAACCCAACCCCTGAAATTGATGGCGGATGACTGTCAGATTATTATCAGCTCTGTCAGGTTCGTTATAACTTTTCGTCCAAGTGACTGGGCAATGACTGAAGGACAACTGACTATACACATGATGCCTAACTCTAACGCATGGTGTCAAACCTATCCCCTGAAAGTGATGATGACTGTCGGATTATCGTTAACTGAGTCAGGTTCATTATGTCTTTTCATACAAGTGACTGGGAAACGACAGAAGAACAACTGATGATGTGTACCATAACTATCGCTAGCTGTCAAACCCAACCCGTGGAAATTATGGCGTGGGACTGTCGGATTATCGTCAGCTCAGTCAAGTTCATTATAACTTTTCGTCCGAGTGACTTAGCGGCGACTGACGAACAACTTACGATTTATCCATGCTATGCTTTTTCTGAGAATTTTGTAAGATTTAAACTTTTTGCCTGAGCTTTATAAATAGCTCTATTTAATTAATTAACTCGTTTTATTTCTGAAGTAATCTGTAGAGATAAGATCCGGAATCCAGATGGGAAAGATGAAAAAATGTGAACTTGGCTGAATAAATGTTACAATTCTGCAAGGGAAAGTTTTATTTTAGTATGTTTTGCTGTAGGTAAGTAGAGCACACCGAATTTTATTTTTGTTTCTTTCAAGTTTCAATACAAAAATGTTTGCCAAAAACACTGTAAAAACGAGCTATGAATTTTTAAACATTGTTCCAAAACCTAATTCATTTCGAACACTTTATTTCATTTCTATACCCACATTCTCCGTTGTAAACATGAATAACTCACATAAAAATATAAAAACAGACTCTAATCTCATATCCGTTCCCCTTTCTAATTCTGAAATTGGATTTCAGCATACCTGAACCATATAAAATGACACAAATTACCGAACGACAAAAAGTTTTTTTGTGTAATTTGCAAAATAAAAGTGTATTAGTGAACTTATTACCAAATACAATCTGCTGGCATTCTAGGGGGACGCCTATAACTAGCAGTAGATTTTTTAGGCTGAAGATGATGATGAGATCAAAATAGTCATCACTATCATCATTATCAGCAGTAAAATAAAATCTCAAGAGAGATTTTATTTTATTGGGGAGGCCTCGTCAAAATGCTGATGATGATGATGATAGTGACTCGCTAGAATGGAACAGTGGATTTTCCATAATAACCACGCTTAGCAGGCATTGGTGATCGCAGTATTGATGTTGAGTACTCAGGTAGTTACAACATCCGCAGGAGTAGAAGGGTTTATTCTTAACACAACATAACACCCAAAAGTCTCATACGTAGTCCTGATCTTGCCATAACACTCAGACCCTGAACAAATATATGCTGATCACTCAAATATTTGTCACGCACCGAATCGAACCTGCAACTCAGCCGGCTACTTGCCCGCTGCGCCACAGAGGTCATCAGAGGTTGAATGTTCAAACGATTGAAAATATAAGTAGTTACTGGTGAAAATAAATCTTTATCCATAAAAGCTTTTGTCTCAAAATTACAGGCATAATTAAAATTTAAAAAAATATGAGTATGAAAATCAAAACCATAATAATATCCTGAAAAGTGTTTTATTCGTTAACAAACTAAGAGTAAAAAGTTTCCCCGGAGACCGTAAAACAAAACCTGTTATCCAAATTAGAATGACCCGAGAAGACGATAAAAAACTAATTTGAGTTTTACAACTTGACCGTCAAAGAGAGTCATAAACTTGGCACGTTTTGAAAATATTGTCGTAGCAGAGATACCAAGGATACTCGTATCTTTACTACCGTATGGCACTGAGAGTTTCGCCGACGCAGACAAATCGCAAATTGTTACTAAGTCTACCGAGGTGTTTTATTACAATGAAGACAAGATACCAACACGATTCATTTTATTACAAGTTTGGAGATGTTAAATAATAAACGAACTGTTGAGCTGCACAATTTTATAATATCATTTTTCAACGACCAAACGTCATTCTCTGAGACCTCCAATCAAACATCATTTTTATTAAAAATATTAAAGAAGTTCGGACATCAAAAAAAGGTCCGTCGCCACACAAGCTTTTATTTAACATCACTTAGAGTACGTTCCTTTTGGGTGACATTTACGTTATTTTCGTTATTTTTGATCACAAATGATGTTCCATTCGATTTGAAAGTGCTCACTGTGATCGTTTGTAACTGTTTTCACCGTTCTTTCAGACAGATTAAAAACGCTAAGAACGCCACCGAATTTTGCCAATTTTTACCCAGCTATTTCGATGGGTAAAAATTATCGTTTTTTGACATTTGCGTAATGTTTGACATTCTGAAGTTATTTGTTTCGTAATATGCTGTAGAATTAACATTTTAAAACGGTGAAAATGAAATATTTACTAGTCTAGGAACAAGTTAAAACGGCCTATGAATAGGGCTCCTCGAACTCCTCCTGTGAATGTCGTAAAAGGCGACTAACGGATTACGCCAGGGCAGCAGCATTCACCTGAGTAATAAACACCAAACTATGATCACCAATCCGCCTGCCAAGCGTGCAAATTCCCTCCATTGCACGCTATGAGGGAGGCATCATCCAAAAGTGGATGTCTACCGACTGATGATAGTAAGTATAAATAATATTTGATATATAACCTGCACCTGCATAATTATGTTTACAATTAGACTTACCACCAAGTAACTGACAACCGTTGGGGAATGAAGTTCTCGAGTGGCAACCACAAACCTAGCGCAGAAGAGGAAGGCCCTTTCCCCCCTCTCAATGAACCAAAGATATTATGAAGGTTCCAGGAAAATAGTGCATGGAGGTGGTACAAGACTGTTTGTTGTGGCATTCTATGCGGGAGGCCTATGTCCAGCAGTGGACTTCGATAGGTTTCATGATGGAGATGATGAATGGACATACTGATCAGAAGCCAAATGTTAAAAAACATAATAAGTCAGGTACATGTCTAGTTTAATTTTATGTTGTACCTATAATTTATTTTTTCAGTGACTTCGCATTCGGGTGCTACAGCCAGCACATCAGCTACCTACATAGAAAAAGATAGGCTGTAGAGAAATCTCCAAAAGCTATCGGATCATTATTGGACCTTATGAATACCGTTTTGGAATAATTTTGTAGAACATGAAGTCTGATTTCACCTCTTATAAATCTTTAAATTGAACAGTGTTAAAAGATACATGTTTTTTTTTGGTTATAAATGTAAATTGTGATACCTACTTAAGAGAAAAATGTTGCTTAGGAATGTCTAATTTGTAAATTCAGGCACATTGGTACTGACTGATGCACACATTTAATAATATAAGTATACATTAAATTACAATTTATGATAGTTCTTAGAAGTAAAGACTGATCTAAGATTCTTTGTTATAATTTTTTAGTTTAAACAATATTATTTCATTTAAATGCTGTGGTATGTCTGGCCTAAAAATAGACCTCTCCATCTCCTCCTGTGATGATGTAAAAGCCATCTAATGTGTTTGCCACTGGATAACCTTTATTCCCCAGCGGGTGTCAGTTCTGCGAGCTAAATGACCTGCTCATTGCCACTTAAACTTGCTGATTCTGAGAACTATGTCGGTAATCTTGGATCTCTAAGTCATCACTCGCAACACGCACTGATTATAGACAATAATAAACTACAAACAGTATATTCTGTTACCATATATTTTATTATATACATTATTATATGCAAAAACATGTACTTAGCCTAACTGAAATAGACTTTTATATTTAAATACCCTCTAAATATCCTGAAGAGGTAATTTAGTTGCTACATAACATAATAATTGGCAATAGCTTCTTGATGATAGAGTCCACGCACGCACAGTAGTCGACAAGAGTGTCTGAACTTGAGGCTCAGACTGAGCTATTGCTATCTAGAATTAGTTATCTCATTATATTATTCTACAGTCCTTTCTTGCTTTCTATTTCTTTCCAATCCATCCACAATTTCTCGAGTAATTTCCACATACCACATGTTTGTTTACAGTGTTTGCGTGTTTAGTTTGGTTTGTTTGACAAGTTTGTTTGACAGATTTAGTTCCAGACACCTGTAAACAAAATTTTTGAAAATATCGTTTTTATCAGTTTAAAGCCAAGTGGAACACTATTGAACGAATGTAATCGTTTTGTGCGTTCTTGGCAAAAGTTTCATCGAGTGGAATGGGCCCTTAGTATGTAGTATATAAGTTAGTGTGGGAAAAATCTTGAAACTGATTTTTGAACCAGTTCCACCCAACCGATTGAGCTGAAATTTTTCATACCTGTCAAGTTTAGATGACAATACAATGTTATGATTAGCTGATTTAATGATGGAAATTGACAACGGAACTTCTCAATGATTAATAGTAGACTGGCAGTGTTTGGGCTCATTTTGATCAGCTCACGGTTGCAATCGCTTGAAAAATAAAATTTTCAACAGAAAAACTTATTTACTTTTGAATTACATTAAGGGGTCGAAAAATCGGTCAAAGATCCAATTTTTTTTATATAAGTAAATGACAGAACTGGCAGGTATGCCACCTGATGATAAGCGGTAACCCCAGCCCATTACAAAAGCAATACCTCATAGGTCACGTCCACCTAGGACGCGCACCACATGGCACTGCACTGCGCCCGTCATCTTGAGACACAAAGATGAAAAGTTTAATGTGCCTGAAATTTCATCGGCACCCATACCCATCAAACCGGAACACAGTGCTTACTCTCACACTACGCTTGGCAACAGAAATAGGTATGGTGGTAGTAATTCCCCGGACGAACTCCTTCACAAGGAACTCTACTGTACTATAATAGCCTTGTACGGTTTTTTTTAATTCATATTTATAATGAGGCCCCCTAAAATTAAATTATATGCCGGTCCTGTCAAATGTACAACTACTTAAGTTTAAACAAGAGTTATTAGTCATACTATAAATCTACACGAGAAATAAAACAGGCATCGAGAAAGCACAATAAATAGATGAGTAGTAATGTACTTTAGCGTTATAAATTCGATTTAGATCACTTCCGTCAGATTCCACTTTCGTCAGATCACTTTTTTTCCGTATAGGTCAGAATTTTGAAACTGGTGACGAAACAGCAGCTGTCATGACTCTTCGTCCATCAGATTGCGCTTTAGTCAGATCAAAAAAGCTTATAGGTATACTTGATAAAAAACATTATTTTTATTATTTTGTGAAGAATATAGTTGTAAGCACCTTTTTATGTTTAATTTTATAAGTACACTAAAGTATATTTTTCAATTTTGTTTTGGTCATGACTATCATTGATCAGATTAGGATCTTCTTTTCTCTCTCCCTTAGAAAAAACTGTCGATTTATGACAAAAGTGGTATCAGACGAAAGTGGAATCTGACGAACGTGATCTAAATCATAAATTCTCACTTGTGATGACTCTAAGCTATGAACACAACTTTTGCTGCATTAGAAGTTATGTCAGCAAAAAATTAAACATTAAACATACCTAAATCTACATTTGTACGGCTTTGCGGTGCACAAGTCGAGCCTGGCACAGCTTCTGAATTGAATTAGTTCCTAAACTATAACTATGACTCATGCTTACCGCAAAGCTTATTGATTACTATAATAGTTACTATGTCCCACGTGCCAAATAACTTAATTTACTATCGAAATTTACATTATTCATTCATCCTATTTTTTTGTTTCACGAATATATAGCTTAGTGCAAAATACAAAACTTGAGATAAATAAAAAGGACAAATGTGAGCGAGACTCGCGTCCTGAGGGTCCCTTTTCGAGTTTCTGCTAACTTTTTCCTACTAACTTCACCGTTTTGGCGGTGAAAAAGTAGAAATTCCAGAATTTTTCCTTTATTTCCATCACAAAGACCCCATTCCGAAAATCAGAATTGTTATGTTATCGTAACTACCCTAGAGATTTTTCATTTTCGCGATTTCCATACAATTACATTATCATAATATCTTTTTAATGCATTGAGTAAGAAGCTTGATATTTTTTAGGACATTATCTTACAGTCTTTTTTATTTAGTATAAATTTCAAGATAAGATAACCTTTAGCTAATCCTGAGAAAATGGTATTGAAAGACAAACAGACATTTGGACAGGCAGACAACAAACACGGACACACCAGCAAACAAACAGCAGACAGCAAAGTGATCTTATAAGGGTCCGTTTTTCCAGTTGAGGTACGGAACCCTATAAAATGTAAAGAAAATATGAATTATTTCGGTTCTACTTCAATCTCACACACTGAGGAGTAACCCATTAGATTTGCCGTCTATATGTGACTCTACATGGCTTCGGGCTTGTTTCCGGCACCTATCTAGATTCCAAACTGCTCCATGCCAACTCACGGGAATAACACCTAACTTTATGCGGCGTCGTGCAGGTTTCGTCACGAACAAATGAACGCCCAAACTCTGCTGTCCTAGGTGTAGCCATAATTTGGAAACTAACAAATTGATGACACTTATACCTACAACGTTTCAGTTTCACGTAAACTTTTCGAGGAAGATATTCTTAGCATTATGAACTTTTCACTAATTGCTTGTTTAACGTGAGGTTAATAAGGCAATTTGGAGGCTGACATTGATGGGCGCTTAGAGATGACATAAGACATCGCTAAGCACCATCCCTTTCTTTCTTGTACCTACAAGCAGCTACAAGCCGTCTCTGTTTATGTTTATTAGCGCACGGCGTTTCGTTTGGGTGTACGATTGTCGATGGTAGACATTAAGCTCGGTAAATTGAGTACATTATCCGTTTATTCCAAGTTGGTACTTTTTTCTACGGGTGAATGAATGAATGGAAAATAAGAAATGAATAGGCCGTCGTTTGTGCTTGCTGCACAAGCTCACTGTGTGTGTTAACAATAAGTACATAATATAATCCTGAACGTTGTTAAATTAAAAACATTTATTAAAGCCATTAATATTTATTTTAATATTTATTTATTAGCCATTACCATTTATTTGTCGAGGTGAGCGTTTGAACTTTTTTTTGTATACTGCTAGGCAATCACAAGCATACGGCCTACCTAATAAAAAGTAGTTACCGTAGCCTATAGACACCTGCAACACAAGTGGCATCACAAGCGCGCTGCCGACCCTGAGACATTAAGATGAAAAGTCTCATGTGCCTGTAATTTCCCCGGCACCCATACCATTCAAACCGATACACATCAATGCGATCACTACTGCTTGACGGCAGAAAAAAGCCTATCTGTATGTGTGTTGAACTGCCTGTAACGATGTTATTTAGCCACGGTTTTCATAATCCCACTAGTATCATAAATGCAAAAGTAAAGAATGTATCTTACCCAATCACGCTATAACGCCTGAACTGATTTTGATGAAATTTGGTACACAGATAACCTATAACCTGGATTAAGCTATAAAACTAGTGGTTCGCCCCGAACTGAGACCTCGCGATGACACCTTTATCAGCCCGACTACTTAAGTCACCTAAGTACCTAAGTCATTTCCATTTTTCCATTAAGTTTTTTTTTTTTTAATTTTCACCTCGATTTAATTTTCTACACATCGAAATAACCTTTAAAAAGGACTAAGCAACGGGGCGTAGGTACATACTAAATACCATTATATCAAGTACCTGACGAATTAATTGATAACGTCCTTTTGAATAAAACCATAGAACTCCAACGTCATCCAAATTCTTAGAAATGGGAGGTCAACAATGGATGTTAATATTATATTGGTTATTGTTTTATAGAGTACAAGTTTCTAAATTCTTCAATTTCAGAGTTTTCCCCGTATTTGTGTCACAAAAACTACAAGCATACCAAATTTCAGTATTGTGGGATTGCTGGAAGTACCCTAGAATTTTTGATTTTTTCGTTTTTTATTTTCCCTAATGTCTCGGAAACTACTAAGTCTAAATACTTATTAAAAACAGTTTTCAAATGACCAACCAAAGCGCTTTCATTAAACACCCCACTTGATCTGACTGTCTCACTTTTTTTTTACCCCCTCTTGGACCCCAATATCTCAGCAACCGCCTGACCGATATAGCTCATAACTTTACCTACAAATTGTACCAATACTATCTGCCCCCATACCAAATTTCATGAAGATCGGATTAACGGTTGGGAAGTTTTTAACGGACAAACATACATACATAGATACATAAATACAAACGCCGATTCTTCCAACTTGACTCAGAGAACTCGCTTCGCTCGTTCAATTATTTTCATTCAAAAAACAATCTTATAACTTAACACCCAACAGCCACATACGTAGTCATAATCCCACGCTAGGATTCTTTATGGCATGGGTATTAGGAATATGCCCTATGTGTTATCATAGCATTGAACTTTTGTAATGTCGTGTGACCAAGACCTTAGTTCAGACATTACTTTGAGTTCCTCGCTCTAAATAAGTATGGACTTGTACGTAGAAGTGATGACTCTTGCTCTAACTAGCTCAAGGAATGTTAGACACAACGAGTGTGTTTGTTACTACTGTGTTATATTGTAATTAAAAACCTAAAACTAGTTGAAGAGGTAGGTACCACCTACCTCTTCAACTAGTTTACAATATTAAGAGTTACAATATTATTAGTTATATAGCTTAACTAACTTAGAACTAATGTCTTTAATAAAAATTAGCGCATAAGAATTAATTTTCAGAAAAAAAGAAAACTTATTTGTATAAACAGGGAAAGGGTAATAATAATTTGGTAACAATATTTTAATTTTAGGACAATATGGTGAAGAAACGTGATAATGACAAGGACTAAGAGAGGGTTATTCGAAGTTTTATGTCCATTCTTAAATGAGTAGTTAGGAAGATATAACATAAAGAGTTTTTCTAAAGTTTGATTGATTCTCTGAGAAATTTTGTCGTGAACTGAAATATTTACTTGTTCAGTACTGACTATCAAACAACACACAACAGAAGTAATCGACTACGCAGCATTACATACCTGTTGTTCAATAGAGGGCTTTAATTCAAACTAATCAAATATTAGTTCCAATTCACGCATTGTAG
The DNA here is from genome assembly GCA_951392215.1 of Epirrita christyi. Lineage (NCBI taxonomy): Eukaryota > Metazoa > Arthropoda > Insecta > Lepidoptera > Geometridae > Epirrita > Epirrita christyi. The sequence continues at coordinate 12,610,333 of OX595843.1, read as the reverse complement.
TCAATAGAAACTAACACAAGAGAATACCTACAAAGTTATCTATTAATTAATGCCAATTAAGTGTAAGTAGTATGTGGTGTTTTGAATATCAACCGTTTGATTACTGTATAGGTAGGTTAATTAATAATGATAACAAATTAAGTTATGTTATAATTGAAATGAAATGAAAATTGTTTACATAACAATTAATAATCAGATACTAAAGTTAATTTCAGCTGAAGCGATATTATTCAAAGTATTATTAAATTGTACCTAATTATTTCTTTAACATTAACAGTTTATAAAAATTTGCCCAAAAATTAGTCTAATTGTCTCACGGGTCTTGATCGCATTTAAATACCTTTTTATTCCTTTTTGTGCCGTGGTGTATACGGCCAAAAAATACACCCATCCGTCTCTTCCCAAGCATGTTGTACAAGCTGACTAAGAGATTAAACCAGGAGATGGGCAGCATGCATCATCCACCTGAATACTCAACACCAATACTGCAATCACCAATCCACCTGCCAAGCGTAGTATTATGGCAAATCCCCCAACTACATTTTCCTCGTCAAACAGTGGACATCTCTAACAGCTGATGATGATGATTAAATATCTTTTTAACCGACTTCCCAAAAAAGGAGGAGGTTCTCAATTCGGTTGTATTTTTTTTTTTTATGTTTGTTACCGCATATCTCCGGCGTTTATGAACCGATTTGGAAAATTCTTTTTTTATTTGAATAGATATACTTTCAGATTGGTCCCATTTTTTTCAGAATCCAGTTCTGATGATGGAATTCATGAGGAATTGAGGGAACTCCTCAAATATTGTAGGCATACATATGGCGATTTTGATATTTTCAGCAACAAACCAAGCATTTGCATTTAAAATTTTTCAAAATTGCATTCAAGTATCATAATCCTTTCACCACTATGGTTCTTTCATCATTTTTTTTTCATCCAAATATTTAGTCGTATTTAGTATGGCGGAAGTCGGTTTTTAAATGAAAAGTTATTATAAAACAACGCATAGTGTTTGGTTCCGAAGTCAAGTCACAATTTTCGCCTCCACAACTTTCATTGCAGGATATCTGAGATAATTTAAATTAATGTTTCCACCAACTATCACTTACATGCGAAATTACAAGTTTCTAATTATCACTAGAAACGGGATATTTACCATGATTTTTGAGCTTTATTGCTTTATTTATTTCATGCTAAATATACCGTTTCTAGTGATAATTATGATAATAACCATGATAGTTTCAAAAGTTATACAAAGTTTCTAGTTCAAACGGTTTGGAAATGATAGGTGTCCCCACGTTTACTACGTGTTCCCCACGATTACGTGAGCCCATCGTTGTAAACCACTTTGCCTAGGTACATCTTGCTGACGGTAGAGCTAATAAAAATAGTTAAGGTAAACACTGCCTCATAATTAAACAAAACCTTTTTAACGATATATCATATCGCGCTGCTTGGTGCGTTTGGCTGAGTGATGTGTGAGTGTTGGTTTATGTGTCACTATTTGCCTATTGTGTTTGTTAAATAGTAATATAATATATAATATCCACATTTTTGTTGATATTGTAGCAGCTATGGTGTCTCTAAGTGCCAAGACAAACCTTGCAGGGTTTTTATGGTACTTATTAAATTGAACAGTATGTAATCAACTTTTGGATGAATAAATAAATAAATAAGAAGCGTTATATGGTGCACTAAAAAAAGCACCCCACTCTACATGTACACTATACTTTGTTTAAAGAATCCTTAAACCAAATTGAATGTATTTTAAATCATAGCTGTACAAGTTCTGACTGACTAGGAGGATCTTTGAATGGTTCCGAGTTTGACGTGGACATTCGGGACTACGAATACCATGACTACAACAGCCAGATCTATGGATTAAACAAGTCCACAAAGCTTACCAATCCTATAAGTAATCCAAGCTTCCGAGTTCACCGCTCTCAACGCTGCTAATACGTTTTCATTCCCCCCGCAGTCCAAAGCAAAGCTTTATAGACTTAAAAACTTAACGTTTATTTGAAACGTAAAATCTCCATAATACGAGTACCTCCACCTGCTGTTTTCTCACTGAACTCGAGGTGTCAAGTGGTGAGACGTAATTTCCCCTGTGGAATAACAGAAAGTGCTTTTCACAGTACCCTACCAAGGTAGCAAGGTGTCTGAGCTAAGTGATGCGTTTATTTTTAGATCGTATTTTTTCGCAAAAAGTTCAAAGTGTCGTAAACTTTTGACCTTGTCTCTTATCAACGTAGAAGTACTATTTTGTACGATGAAAGTCAAATTTCGACAAAGAGGTCAACCGACGAATCCAACTCGGACGGGCACCGTTCAGGAAACTACGCCATATCTTCTGGTCAATACCGCAGAGCCTCAAGACAATAACACACCCAGCAGTCACATACGTAGTCATGGTTTCACACTAGGATTCCCTGTGTCGTGGTTATCAGGAACTAGGAATACCGTGGTATCATAGCACCCAGACCCGAAACAAAACAAAAAATATTTGCAGATCATACAAACATTTGTCCCGCAGCGGGAAGACGAAAGTCTATAATCAGTGCGTGCTGCCAGAGATGACTTACGGTACTGAGACGTGGTTGATATTATTGCCCGTATATACAAACTCCAAGTCAGGCTGTGGGCTTTGGAGAGAGCTATGCTAGGAGTTTCACTAGGTGATATAAAAATTAGGAAATTCGTAGAAGAACCAAGATCACCGACATAGCTCTCAGAATTAGCAAGTTGAAGTGCCTAGTAACTCATTTATCCCAGTTGCCGTTCATTTAATCAGAGCTGCGAGCATAGTTGTTTATCTTTCGCGCTTACTATACGTTCAACAGATGCAATTGTACCCCCAGGCAAAGAGGGGACAAACTATACGAACTGGAAACATACCTTTTCCCATGACGTCATAACTAGGTCGCAGTATTTTTCGTAAAACATCCGCAGACACCATTTTAGAAAGTTTTAAACGAGCGTTGATTTTAAAATACGATATTTATTGCGTGTGTGAAATATCATATGTATGAATAAAATAGATAAGTGCGAGCAAGACTCCCGCCATGGTTTCGATCCGTAATTTTTTTTGGAATCATCAGAGCTCGCAGAACTGACATCTGTTGGGGAATCGAGTGGTGACCACAAGCCGGACGACTCATTAGAAAAAGGCCCTCATCTCTATATGGACTAAAGATATTATAAATGTCACAGGAAGTTGGTGGATGGAGGCGGTTAAAGACCGTTTTTCGTGGCATTCAAGGGGGGAGGCCTATGTCCAGCAGCGGACTTCTACAGGCTGATCAATGATCATGATGATATAAACAAAGTCTTGCCAAGTTAGTTTAATAAAAATGATTGATAAGTACATCGAGGGTCTCTAATATTATAATAATAATAATACCTATCGCTCTATCATAATGTTCTTGGTGTCGCTCTATAGCTACCTCCTAAATTGCGTTGCTTCTTACACGTACCTATGATATAAGAATGTTTATTACGACAATAACTCTGAGACGATGAAAAAATACCTTGTAAAACGTAAAAGAACCAGGAAAAAATGTGACAGATCACTTGATTTTTCCAGAATTTCCTTGAAATACCAACTTGGAATATGTGTTCTTGAGTAACAAGACATTGCATATACGCCTACTTGAGTTCAATCATCTCGTTCAATTTACTTTGACAAGGTACGAGGCAAAGGTCATATCAACTTAGTAACTCGGTACAGTAAACTCAGTGTCTGATTTCAAACGAATATTATAATAATAGCAACCCAATATTACTGTTTTTGCTTTTGAAGAATCAGACCCCAGCCCAATCAAATTTAACGAGAGTCTGACATTGTGACCCCTTTGAATTTCTTTCATGACTCCAAATATGTGTCACTTTGGTAAATTCATTATCTTTCGGCATAGGCATAACTTGCTGTATGAGCTTTAATGTATGTATGTTTGTCCGGGTGAAATCTTTTGCAACTGAGTTTTGAACCAGTTCCACCTAACCGATGGAGCTGAAATTTTGCATAACTGTCAAGTTCCAATGACAATACAATATTAAAGTGACAGCGAGCTGATCTGATGATGCAGATGGAAGGTGGACAACGAAACTTTTCTATAATTAAAAGTAGCCTGGAAGTGTTTTGGCTCATTTTGCTCACGGTTCCAATCACTAATATAATAAAAGATTGTTTTGAAAAATACATTTTTCAATAAAAACTTATTTCGAAGTGATGTTTCCTCGATTTCATCATCATCATCAACAGTAGCCTTTAGACGTCCACTGCTGGTCGCGGCTGCAAAGCTTGCATACATTCTTTCAACATTATTTAATTTCTGCTTTAGAGATGGAAAATATACTCAGAAAATGTAAGAGTCTCAACCATTGTACAAGAAGCGGAAGAAGGAAGAGATAAACAGTTACCGGCATGTCTCTATCATTCTCGCATTGCATTTTTTGGGTACGGCCTCAGCGCGAGGATCACTTAGTACTTGACATAATTTTAATTTTAATTTTAATTTGATTGAAATAAATATGTAAATATTTGTTCCGGGTCTGTGTGTTATGATGGTACTATGGTACTCATAGTTCTTGATATCCACGGCACAGGGAATCCTAGGGTGGAATCAGGACTACGTATGTGACTGTTGGGTGTTATATTAAGTAATAATATGTTATGCGTGGTTCGACTAGAGACGCACTGGTTTTTTTATCATAATACACATACTGCCTTTATTTTGTGCAAGCTCATGCCTCATCAATTCGCAACCTATTCAAAACACTTCGACCGCGTAAAAACAATCTCACTTCAAGCTATTTCATCATCCTAAGCAAAAATCCAACGTATCAAGAGCGACCATAAAATTAAAATAAATAGTAGGTATGTAGTCTGTGGCTGGTACGCTGGTATTGAGATAAAAAATACCTTACAATAAGTATGTAGAAAGCTAAATAGACATTAGACCAAGAAAATATTACTCGCAAAGTTGTACCTACATGTTGTTGTCTTCGATAACCGCGATTAGCTGGTAAGCTATAGGCGGATGGGTGTATAGGTTCTTGACGTTTGGGATCCAGACTCAGCAGTCCTTCCCACATTAGATATAGCAGGTTATCCGGGACATGGGTTCTCTTCAACCACCTTGTGCCACTTGGATTTATAACCAACGCCCGTGCTAGTGGATTGACATGACTTTTGAGGAGACCCACATATTGTTTTCCTCTTGTTTTGTTTCTTCATCGAATGTGGTGATTCACCAGGGCACGTAGGATCTTGTTTTGACAGCGTTGGATGATAGTGCGGTTTGATTTGCTGCCTGTACTCCATATCTGTTCACCAATGACAATCACTTCAAATATGACATTTATAAGTAATTTTAATAATGACATGCCGTGTATTGACATTTTTAATTTAATTAAGTACCTGTGTTGATTTTTATTTTGATCAAATGGTTGGGTATGTCTAGCAGTGGACTTCCACAGGCTGGTGTTGATGATGACATATTTAAATTATTGTAAATATTCTCACTAACCATAGAATAGGCAGGCTTGGTGTATTTTACTAACCCAGTGATCCTTGTTGATTGAAAAATAAATGACATAATAATAATAATAATATGTCCACACTGGTTTGAATATACTTTTGTAGCAAGTTGTACATGAAAGTATAGTAAAAACACCAGTATTTTAATCACGTTACATTTATTTTCCAAGCTTCTAGAATATCAAGGACTGTAAGCTACGTTTCCAATAACAACCTTTCGCAACCGAGAATCGTTACAGACTGTCCAGCTTTCTTCGCCATTCCTCCATTTTTAATTCCAAACGGAAACGTCTCTTTCGTCCGCCTCCATTCATATTTTTTTAGTCAACTAACAGTAAATAACTTTACAAACTGGTAATACATTAATTAAATATAAATTAAACATCAAGTATGAATACAACAAATCCAAATAAATTATTTAAATAATAATACATTCTGAATCTTTTAATTTTTTCAAAGAATTTAATGGAAAAGACACTAAAATTCAAAGAAACCTAACAAAAGAAATAGTAAATTGATCTGCTTTTTCATCGTTGACTTTACCAAGAACAACGATTAAAAACATCATATTCAAATATGATGATGATTGTGGCCTAAAACTACAGAGAAGAATATACATTTATTCACTTGAGCCTTGAATATACCTACACTAATGCTTGATAATCTTGACATGTCTTGTGCTTATATACGCTTGGCAGAAAGCCTAACATACAATCGGACGCGTCCGATAGTCGCGACTCATGCAGTTTCTGGGGATTACACCTACGTGTGCAAACTATCAGCACTAAGTACTGGACGTGACCTTGGAGATCTGGCACAAAGGCGTCCGACACGACTGTGCATACTGTTGAAGTCGCGACTTAGGTCGCGTCCGATAATAATGTTTCAGGCTTAAAGCAACCAAGCTTCTGGAGTACATTTTTCCTCTTATATCCGTATTGTTGGCTCAATAAATTGCAGGTTGAATGGACTTGTATAGTAGGTATATCTGAGCAACGGCGCGGCAGGAAAACGGTGGCACCCTCCAGATTGGACCCGCCATTGTGGCACGCCAAGCCTCCGCAATGGGGTCCGATCATCCGAAAGTATTGAAGTGAAATCGAATGCTCACTGATTTACTTCATTCCTGGCTGTGTATTTCTGAAAGAAAATAGGTAGGTAGGTTTTCATTGTAGGAAGCCCTACAAGGGATTGGGTCACCTAATTCTGTATATTATGATTATGTTTGTGATTCTATATGGGTTCAGTTTTCATAGAATGTACAAAACCCAATTTAAAAAAAACAAATGCTTAGTTTCGTGGTGACAATAATAGGTAGGTGAGGGAAAAATTATTAATTTGTATCTGTGGCGTGTACCCTATTTTATGTATTCTTTGTTTTGGCGTCGCACGCTTTTCCATTTGCCAGTTTCAAGTAAGTATTTATAGATTTATTTAACTTTGTTACGTTACTCTCGTAACGTACGTTCCAAGTTGTCAGTCTCAGTCAACTCATGTTTTAGTAAAGCGCTGGCAGTTTTACTAAAACTATGATGGACGATTTCCACCACTTAGAAAAACTTCTTATTTATTCCACTACACTTGTGTTTTATTAGTGCAGTGTGTTATGTATATTTAGTGTAAGTAAGTGAAAGTAGTCAAGTAAGGTTAAATAGGCAAAACGCATTTTCTTCTCTGATTTCCAAAAGGGAAAACGCAAAACCTGGTGGCCAACTTCTCATGTGTGAATATGTTCACAAAAGACACATGAAAAGATGTCATGTATAGTGCCCTCTCGTCGAGAAACATTAGCAAACAATCACTCGGAGTCGAGGAAGCTGTTACAACAAACACTGCTGTTACATCTGGTCTAATGAAGATGATAAAAGGCGCGATTAAGACCAAAAAACATGAGCTCCTCCTATAGCGATTCAGTACAAAATAACGGACATCGTCATCATTGAATAACTTTAATCGCAGAAGTCTAATAGACCTTTTGCTACTGCGCCTTTAAATAAAGCTGCGGACATCACGGAATCGATATTTTGCACTGAATATTTTTTAACTGTATCGCTGTAAGAGCTCATGGTAATCAACGAAACTGGATGACATCATCATCATGAATCGGACCAATGATTTTGTATCATTTCTATGTTTTCTCAGAGTCACAAACGTGACAGTAGGTACTTATCAAATTAAAATATATGGAGTTCAATGTAAGTACTTCATTTATAAATATTTATTACGTGCCTACATTAGCTAATTGGAAAATATATCTGAGATATTTTGCCCAAATATTAACTGAAACAACTCAGTCCTAATTAATTTAGACAAGATGTAAGTAACTATGATAAAGTCTCTACGTAATTTGAAATCCCTTTTAGGGTTTCGTACCTACCTCAGAATGTAAAAACAGAACTCCTATTAAGTCACCAAGACCGAAGTCTCAGTTTTAACAAGCAATTGACACGAACGTATTGGTGGTGGATTTTTGTATGAGAAATAAGGTTCACAGAGTGTACGCTAGGGGTGCTCATCGGTGTCGCCATACAAAAACCGTGTTAAACTACACCATACCTACGTCCGTGACAAAAAACTTAGGCGCAGGCCAGACAGAAGAGACGTAAGACGAGGACACGTCGCGAGCAGAGCAGAGGTAAAAGCGTTACGCCTGCGCCCCGTCTTTTCTGTTTGTTTTGCGTCGCGACGCTTCTATACATTTTGTATGAAAAGGACGCGAAAGAGACATTTGTCTGCGCCCCGTCCTCGTCTTACGTCTCTTCTGTCTGGCCTGCGCCTTAGACTCGGCCTCCGCTGTCTATGTATGTGTCAAGATCCTCTTTATCGAGTAGGTCTTCAGTTTCCATAGTCCTGTAAGAAAATAAAGCTATACTAAGTAAATGCAATAAAAATATACAGCCGACTAAACGTACCTAAATCAAACGTGTGGAACTTAATAAGTTGAGTAAAAACTTCAGGTGCAACAGAAAACTCATTGGACGTTGCAGTAAAACGCAAGTCTGAACAAATTTAAACGAAAGTGTTTGAAAAAATTATATAAATGAATAGATAAGTCTCTAATAAGTCGATATATAATTAATTGATTCAAGCGTGACTTTGCGGAAATCCATTTTACAGTATTAAATAGACGAACAAGTATATAGTAACAATTTCGCTCCTCTCCAACGAAAACTCTGAAAGAATTCGACACATGTTTCGCCTCTCAACGAAGCATCCTCAGGACTTCTTACAAGACTTCCTGTTCGGCGTTCGGCGAGGGAACATGGCTGCGGAGTTTTTGCAGTATTGTCTTTGTTGTTCTAGCACGCAGTGAGTCAACTGTTCCCTGAGAATGCTTCGTTGAGAGGCGAAACACGTATCGAATTCTTTCAGAGTTTTCGTTGGAGAGGAGCGGAATTGTTGCTATTTATTTGTTCGTCTATTTAATATTTAATTGTAAGTCGATATATCCTGAGTACCTACTTCCATCAACCCTACAATTCAGGACACGCAGACGCAGATAATGATAGTAGTATTGGGAATATTGACTACTTTAATACCCTTTAATCGAGTACCAGGTGAATTTTGTATTAAAACCTCTACAAAATGCTAAAACTCGGCATAGTAGGACCAGTTAAGCCAAAATACAGAACCCTCAGGGTGCGATTCCTTCTCGCACTTATCTGTTTTTATTACAGTATCTGTCAAAATCCCAGCGCCTAACTCAATCAATTAGTTCGTGAGTATCACAATTATTCATGTTTCATACAGATAAACTGATTCTAAAAGGGTTTGCTTAATTGATTCATTCGTTTTATCAATCCCTTAATAATTTATGTTTTGTAAATGACAGAGAGGCTCAATCATAATACAACGGGATGATACAAAACGATGAAAGAGGTTACAAAAGTTACACAGCGTACAAAAGCTAAAAACAAATTCAACGTTTATGATAAAAAAAAGACGTGAAGAACCACTACCTCACATTATTGGGCGAGTAGCTGGCTGACAACAGGTGCGGGTTCGATTCCCGCTGCGGGACAAATGTTTGCATGATCTGCGAATATTTGATCCGGGACTGGGTGTTTTGGTGCCTTAGTAGGTACTCGTAGTTCCTGACACCCACGACACAGGGAATCCCAGTGTGAGATCAGGACTATTATTATGTATGTGGATGTTGGGTGCTATTTGTTTTTTTTTATTACAACCAATGTTGGGTATGACTCGGAGAGAGTGGTTGCAAAAAAGTGAAAAATGCGATGCCCGTAAACAGCCAAAACACTTCTTCAAGTTATCTACCTTCTTGTCAGCGACGGTAATTAAGGGAACGAGGCTGAGTGACACAGAACAGTTTTCTGTGGTGAGTAATGTGCTCAGAATAACACTTTATTCTGAGGTAATGTGTTTTGTTTTTTGTTTTGACAAAAAGGTTAAAACTTACGTATGTCAAACTAAAAAGTTCATTAAGAGGGCACCATTGTACGATTTAAGTACGCGGTAACCCGTGCGCCATCACATCTTGACGACCTCTGTGGCGCGGCGGGCAAGTAGGCTTAGATGCAAGAGGTTGCGGGTTCGATTACCGCTGCGAGACAAAATGTTTGCATGATCTGCAAATATTTGTTCCGGGTCTGGGTGTTGTGGTGCCATGGTACTCGTAGTTGCTGATACCCACGACGCAGGGAATCCTAGTGAGGGATCGAGACTACGTTTGTAACTGTTGGGTGTTATGTGTTATGTTATCTCGCTCGCGCTAGCGGGCGTCGTACCTACATTAAAATGTAGTTTTTTATTTATAACGGCAAAAATAAAGTATTTATCAAACAAATTATTTTAAAATTAGAATAAATAGTTATTACTTGTTGTAGAAAAAATCATCATGAAATATCGTAAGGTTCTTGAGTTCTCATTCAAAACTCAAGATTTAAAAAAAACGTTAATAATTTTAGATTTTCCGTGTACCGCCAGAACAAAAGCAAAGCATTATGAGTTCCTTAAATAAGTTCGTATTTAATCTATTAACCCATATTTATCAATAAACTGTACAAAATTGAGTTTTCTGCTTGTAATTTGCATTCAAATTCCCTCTAACTACTCATGCAGGTATTTATTTAGATTGACTGAGAAAAACGGGATAGGGCTTTCGAATTTGATACCTACTGAAGTTAATTAAGTATTGTATCCATGATGGTTGATTTGTTTACTTATATCATCTATGAGACGTGGTTCGTGTTACCTATTCATTAGTAAAACCTTCGGTTCTGCTTAATCAAAACATCACCTAATGAAAGAGTGATGACTTGCTAATTGATACAAACCGTATTAAGTCTTCTTTAGCCCATACTAATTATACGGGTGCTAATTACAAGCTTTTAAATATATTTATACAGGGTGTTTTTTTAAATGGGACAGTATGGGGATATCCGAATCCATAAGAGATACGGGAAAACTGTCTTTGGAACCATTTGCTCATTTTGTATGAAAACAATTTTGGCATAGTTATTTTTTTGGTCAAGCGTGAATTCTCCATAAAAATGAGTAGTTTTCACCAAAATTTTTTTTAATGCGTATCGACTAAGTTGCATGTAAGCATTGTTTCCTTGTATCGGAAGAAAAAAATCTGAGCAGCAGAAGTTAGTCAAATTTAATAAAAAAAAAATCATACAATTTGTAAGTAATCTGGTACCTACGTTAATAAAACTATCGTAATCAATTTTCAAAATGGCCTCCCTCTTGCTGTTTCTAGGTACGGAGACGTTTCAGAACACCTCTCAGTGGCCTTCACCTGGCCTAGTGGCCTAGTGGTTCCAAAGACAGTTTTCCCGTATCTCTTATGGATTCGGATATCCCCATACTGTCCCATTTAAAAAAAACACCCTGTATATCTCTTTTGAAACAAATGAATGTGCCAAAATTGGATGACTTCGTTTTATAGAGTGCGTCTAGTATGAAACTGCATGCCGCCTCCCCCACCACTCTTGCTTGGCACTTGACAGAAGCTTGACGTTCGAAAATGGTCCTTGTGCTTACGGATTATGGAATATTTTATTTTTACGTTATGAAATGTAGGGTGTTCAGTTTTGGACTAGACGCACTCTACTTCGGTATTTGTTTAAAGCTTGTCACACGTTTTCTCACAAAATGAAGACATTTATGTTGGCGCAATACAAAACAGCACAATCTTTTACTAAATAATAACTTTAGACGAATTATTCTTGACTACTTCGTTCTGAGTGGGTAAGGTTAATAAAGAAATAATTATTGGTTCGTGTCGTAAAAACGAGTGCGGTACCTATTTCGTATAATAATAAGCATTTACCTACATAAATGCTTATTATTGTACCTTTGTTTGGTTGACCTAGCAAACTGTGATAATATCTAACTTATAATTATTTTTCCATTTTATGCCAACCACACATGCTATACACAAATTTCACATACCAATACGTAGATATTTCATGGCTATAAAATGAAATAATTAATTAAATATAACGGGTGTAAAAAGACTCCTCCCGAAAACTGAACCATGATTCTGAAAATATTTAAGCTGAAAAAAAAGTGAAACTTTTGGGCCGCTTTTTTCGTGTTTCTTTAAATATCAATAAAACATCATAAATGGAACACAAAAACCTAATTTCCATCAGTAAAAACACCAAAGAAATATTGGCGAAGCGCGTCTATCAGCTGACCGGGAGCGTTGAACTCGCGCAGCTGGTGCGCTCTGTGAATTCACGTTATTTTATAAAGCTATGATATAGGTAGATTTACCGGTACCTTCAGTATCGGGAGCTGTTTTTTTCACCCTGTATAATAATTATTATAAAACATAAAATTCGTCACATTTATCATTAACTCAACAAAACAATAAACAAGTCTAATTATGACCACAACTTAAAGGAAAAACTACACTTACCAGCATAACACCAATTTTGGTACGCTAAGCTATGCCTAGAATACCTATTAGCGCGCGGTTCAACCTTAATTAGGCAGGCTTAAATAAATTAGCAAGCATTATCACACTACCTAGGGCTGGTGGAAATTACTAAGTTTTAAGGTCTAAATTTAAGCAAAAATTTGGTAATTTGCTATGTTCTAAATGGAGAAGCTTACTCAAATCATAATCCTTATTGTCTGTTTCTAGTGGTCCTCAAGTAGTAGTCATACTGGTTCCATGGTTTGAGTAAAAAAGTAATAATGTACCAATTGACTACCTCTGTGGCGCGGCGGGCGAATGTTCGCCTGCGACGCAGGAGGTTGCGGGTTCGATTCCCGCCTCAGAACAAATATTTCTACAATCTGCAGATATTTTTTCAGGGTGTTCTGGGTATTTTCTATGTATAATAAAAAAAAATATGTAATGTATTGTATTAGGTATCAGCTAACTAGACCCATAACACAAGCTCTGCTTAGCTTGGGGCTAGATAATGTTGTGTGAAATTTCCAGCTGTATTTATTTATTGATATATTAAGTGTCTCTGCAGTCCAGTTTATGGATATTTAGCCTAACCCAATTCTACGAATTCTAATTTGAATTCTACCAATCCTTCCACGACGCTTCCGTCTGGTAGGGATTTGGATCAGTTGAGCTATCTTTAGACCGTTCGCAAAGGTCTTGAGATAATTTAACAATTACTTTTTTATTGGATTTTAATTTTGTTCTTTGTCACGCGTAGTCAAGTCGAGCCTACGCGTGATTTGTCTGAAATCCTGACTTTTGAATAAGCATTGCCATACGTAGCAATGCTGCCAGCATTTTGGGCACGCTGCTTTCTGGTGACAGCATGGATTGACTTTGTCAGCAATGGCAGACTTGTTCTTTATAGATAATCTAGTTGAACAATACATAACATTATATTGTTCAGTCAGGTAGGTAATGTACATCATTTAATTTTAGGCTAGAGGGATAGAGTAGTTACTTTTATTTTATTTTGTAATATTTTGATGTGAATAAATTAATATTAACTTGTGTTCATACATTGTTTGGCATCATAAAATAATAAACTTACAAAAAAAAAGTACTACTTAAAAAAATAATTTACTTGTCCAACTACCTACTCTATCAACTCTATCTGATATTACAATTCCAAATCTCAATATCTCAATCCTACTAATATTATAAACACGAAAGTTTGTGCGGATGTTTGTTACTCTTTCACGTAAAAACTGCTGAATGGGTTTAAGTGAAATTTGGAATGGAGATACTTTACGCCCTGGATTAACACATAGGCTACTTTTCATCATCATCATCATCATCAAACGCGTGTTTGTTACTCTTTCACGTAAAAACTACTGAATGGATTTGAGTGAAATTTGGAATGGAGATACTTTACGCCCGTGATTAACACATAGGCTACTTTTCATCATCATCATCATCATCATCAATTTTCATCATTATTCACGCGGGTGAAACCGCGGGGCGCAACTAGTATACATATAAGATAAAGACTCGATTTTCTGAAGATCATTCAAAACCTATTCGCTGTCTAGTATTGCTCTTATCGCAGTTGGTTATAAGAGAACCCATGTTTAGCTTTACTCGGCTTCCATGTATTAGTAGAGATTTTGTGTTGTTTTTTGGATCAAAGGAATGGGAGATTTCTCTGGTATAAATGTATGTAGTTAGGAACGCAATCGTTTGGGGTTACATTTACATAATCCAACAGTTGGTAATTCGATAAGCCTTATTTACGAAGAAGACCGTCATAGGTATCTATGGTATAGTATTGAGAGTATAATTATGTGAATTAAAGAAAACTAATTTATTTCGACCAAAACTGTACACAGCAGCAATAAAAATAATTATCAATAGTAAATATTATATTTTGTAAAAAAAACTGATTTTACAAGTCAATAAAAAAGTCTATACAAATTACTTAGGTATTAAAATAAACTGATACTTAGAGTGGTCGTGTGCATAGGCCCTATTACAAGTTGTCTCAGTGCTTTATGCACGGTGACTTTACGCAAACAAAGTCGAGATAATATGCATCAACAGTTGGAAACTGACTCGGACTCGGATATGAGTGTGCAGAGTAGATATTCAAGTTTCAAATTACTTGCATAGCTTATACATAAAAGATAGATTTTAAAAGCAGTAGGGATGCTAGTTTTTAAGCCCCTCCATCCACAGAGTTGCTGTAACCTTTAAAATGTCGTCAGTGCATCGAGAGGGGGCCTTAATACCTTATACACTTCGTCATCCGGTTCTGGTCGCCACTCGATAACATTTATAATGAATGAATTTATGTGAATATTTCCCAACGTTTGTCAGTTCTGCGGACTTGGCCTGCACATTGCCACTTCCACTTGCTAGTTCTGAGAGCTATGTTGGTGACCGTGGTACTTGTGCAGATCTCCCAATTTTGGATTATAATTATGTAGTAATTCACTCCAGTCACTTCATCTGGCACACACATTTTGTCATTGTTATTTAATATTTCGGATTGAAGGGTGCAATCAGAGGGTAATATGGGAGAACGGGGACCTTCATGATCACTGTGAGGTTGGGATATCTCATCCATAATTCATATACAATTGGTATTCCGAAAACAATAATTTATTTGAAACTATTATAACAAAAATCAGTTCAAAATTCGATATTAAATTTAGCTATAATCAAACAGTTATAAAGTGATTCAGTCGTGATCGATGTTACATTTAAAGCGATGCGCTCTGGACGAACGCCTCGACTGAAGTGCTGGTTTTTTTTTTTTTTCTGAAGGACAAAATGCAGTTTGCCTCATACGGCCGATGCTGCGTTACCGGACTTTTGGTGAGCGCGGAAGGCGCTCAACCGTTAAAATTAGGTTTGGGCATCTAGCGCAAGGGCACCACTTAGGTACGGACCTCGGCTTGGGCCGTTGCCAGATTGGGAGGAATAGGAAAACGCCCCGGAACATGCTTGTAACGGTTTAGGCGTGTGGTACAGAAGGTACTGAAAAGACTGGAGGATAGGAGCAAACGCCCCGGAACATGCTTGTACCGGTTTAGGCGTGTGGTACTGAAGGTACTTAAAGTCTTCGACCCCGCCGGCGGGGTCGCTGTATCTGTGTAGTGTTTATTCTGTCGTGATTGGATGACGACGCGGGAATGAATGCGGGGCATTCGTGGCGTGATTTCGTCATCCGGGTCACCAAGAACGTGTCTTGGTCGACGAAGGGATTTGAAGTGCTGGCTTTTTTTTTTCTGAAGGATAAAATGCAGTTGGCCTCAGATGGCCGATGCTGCGTTACCGGACTTAAAATGCTTGCTACGATGCACACCGCGCTTATAAAGGCCGGCTAGCACCCGTTCGCCGCGCTTCGTACTTCGTCGGCGTTCGTCGGACCGGTCGCCCGCTACCTGATTCACTGAGCGAGGGGTTGACTCACTCGATCGTTCAAAGGAATGTTGCTAGTTCGCGCCGATAAGACCAGCTTGCACCCGTTCGCCACGCTTCGTACTTCGTCGGTGCTAGTCGAACCGGTCGCTGCTACCTGAGCCACTGAGCGAGCTGTTGACGTCACTCTATCGTTTGTGCAAAGGAATTTTACTAGCTCGCGCCGACAAATATGTTTGATATTTTAGTGTTTGTGTGTTTTTTGTTAGACCATAAATAAACTGTTTTTCTTTCTTTCTTTCCATAGAATGTCCGTGCATTATCATGTAATTATATGGGGGGGCCTATGTCCAGCAGCGGACTTCTGTAGGCTGATGATCAAGGTTACTAGTAAGAAATTAACTTCTTAAATCAAGCCAAGCCGTATTTGTTGCTCTGACTGATTCTTCTAGACTTGTCTTAAGCTTATCCACAGTCGTAGCACATAATACACACTGGGTTTCCCCGTGGCTTGTCTTACTAACTCTATGTCAATACCATACTACTATATCTACAACCAAAGAGTTACAATATCTATTCTGCGGCAATTTAAAGCGTCACTACCACTTATAAAATCTATTTCCATACTGTGGTAGTTTGCAGCTATTCGCGAGTTGTTTGCAGCAACCGTTTGCATTGCTTTATTTGGTCTGCTTCAGAGTACGTTATCAAATTAGCTTTCTATCGTAATTGTGAAGTTACGAAAGCTAGGGTCGAGGGTCTCCCTAAGAAAAGAACAGTGAGTGAGGTTTAGGAACATTTACACAAGATCAAGTTCAAACTCTTCACGCGAATTTGTTGAATTTTTCTTGAAAAAAAAAAAAGAAGTTTATTCAAGGGTGGACTATTGGCTCTTGTTTGTATATTATTGGTAATCTCAAAAATTACCTAACATAATCGTAGTTTTTACACGAATATCTAGAAAGAAAGGAAACGATTCAATTCCAAGGAAACGATTCATATTGCTTGGTGCAAGAATTAATTCAATTTTTTTAACCAAAAAGGTAATTGGGAAAACCATACAACATTGCAGACAGTACAAGCCCAGATGTAGATATTTCCCAACTAATCACAAACAGATATTAATCATGTGCTCGATGATGTAATCCGACAGTAAATGTCACAATATGTGTTCCGTAATCCTCTATTAACACCATCAATCTCCCATGAATCGCAACTGTAATGCAATTAGACTGACAATAATTGGACTAATGACTTTATTGTGCAACTAGTCAAATGATGTATGAATATTGGCTTATTAAGAAAATTAGTGAAGAACCACCGACATTTATGAAAATGAAAATCTCAACGTTAATAATGTGCGCTAGCCAAAGTGCGTATATAGTACCTTATGGTTTATATAATGCCTACTGCATAAAATATCACCAATTTAGATTTATAAAGTGTCAAATATTTTACATAAATACTAATTTTGTTCAAAAACTTTTATAGGCGCCGTAGCCTGCCGAGTTGTTTATAATTTTAGATATATTTTACTAAACTGTGTTTAGATATAATATTTTTCTGTATTTTATGATTAATAAAGACCCTTTTAAAACAAACCCGACATTTATGTCTCAGAATTATTAGCATGTTGAACCAGCAATGGGTAGGCCATATTGCTTGCAGAACCGACAACCGTTGGGGAATAAAGGTTCTAGAGTGGCGACTACGAAGACGCAGTGTAGCATGGCTCTCCCCCTCTCAATAGACCGACGCGCATTAAAGACCACAAGAAGTTGGTGGATGGAGGCGACTTAAGATCATTTGTCGCTGAATTCTGTGGGGGAGGCGTATGTGCAACAGTGGATTTCTACAGGCTGATAATAAGATAATGAGTAGTAGTAAAGACCACTCCGTCTCTTCTCGTAGATGCCATAAAATCCGACTAAGGGATTACACCTAGGGATGGGTAGCAGCATCCACCTGAGTACTGAACTCCAATACTACGATCACCATTCTGTCTGCCAAGCGTGGTGATTATAGTAAATCCCCCCATTGTACTTTACGGGGAAGGCCCCCAATGAATGGAATGAGTAGAGCTTCTACATTTTATGATGCTTATAAGTGAAATAATATGTAAGTAGTTCAAAAAAGGCTAAAAAAACTACCTAAACCTGCCCATTTTTGAATATAAAATACATAGTTAATAGCTACTCATAAGATTTATTAGATATTCTATGCCAATACCTTGCTCGGTTATAACCTCGCTACTATTTCCTTTTCAAAAATGGGCAGGTTTAGGTAGTTTTTTTAGCCTTTTTTGAAAAGGAAATAGGTAGCGAGGTTATAACCGAGCAAGGTATTGGCATAGAATATCTAATAAATCTTATGAGTAGCTATTAACTGTGTATTTTATATGGTATCGGTCAACGTACCTTGGGAATTACCCTTGCCCTAAAATACAACGTCAATGATTGAATAAATAATATCCTACACTAGGGTTCCCTGTGACGTGTGTACCAGGGACAACGAGCACCAAGGTACCACAACACAGAACAAATAACATATAACCGGAACAAATATTTGCATCATGCAAACATTTGCCCGGGGACAAACTGGGAATCAAACCCGCATCTTTTGCGACTCAGCCGACTACGAGCCTTCTGTGTCTAGTGAATGCCTTTGCTGATTTTATTTCACTGCTACATAAACTAAAAAGATACAGGAAATATGTTTCAAAGTTATACATATAAAAGCCCCAGTTCTGTAGTCAACATCATATACAAGCTGCCACCAAAAGCGTGAGTTAATATAACGTTTCAATGAAAAAGGCCTCACCAAATATAATGAAGCAAATTGATGTAAGTGAATGCTTCTTACGTCGAACCAGTAAGTAGACCCCTATAATTCGATAGAAGGTGGGCCATCAGAAACAGCTGCCCCTAGTTTCATTTAACCCGTTCTGGCCCTTACACTACTCATGCTGCGAATTATTTACACCTTACTATAGGCACAGTCATCATCATCAGCCTGTAGAAGTCCACTGCTGGAATAGGCTTCCCCCTTGGAATGCCACGACGAACGGTCCTGAACCGCCTCCAACCACCGACTTCCTGCGACGTTGTATAACTACATTATTCTTTAAAACTATGCCGTGAATATCCTGTCGTATAATTTATTATACGATCTGCAAGTAATTGTACAGGGTGTTCTGGGTATTTTTCTATATATAATAATAATAATAAATTAATAAATATGCTGGACATTTCACTCAACATTATCTAGCCCCAAGCTAAGCAGAGCTTGTGTTATGGGTACTAGATAACTGATATACTTAATTAATACAATAATATGACATAGATAGATATTTTTTATTATACATAGAAAATACCCAGAATACCCTGAACAAATATCTGCAGATCGTACAAATATTTGGTCCGAGGCAATATTAATTAAATTGAATCCAAATATTAAATTTATAATAAAAAATATCTACGTATGTAATGTATTGTATTAAGTATATCAGTTATCTAGTACCCATAACACAAGCTCTGCTTAGCTTGGGGCTAGATAATGTTGTGTGAAATGTCCAGCATTTTTTTTTATAGTCGTGAATCCTACCTACGCCACTTCAATCTGTCAAACATAAAACTTATGCTTTAGATTAATGTAGGCTACATGTATATTAGTGTACTGATCATGTGTACAACATTTCATGGAATTTGATGAAAAAATAGTCAAAATAGAAGCAAACTTCGTCCGCATATGAATGGGCGTAAGCGCCCTACCGGTGACGGCTCATAAACTTAAGCAGTAACATGATTGAAGATTTAGCTAGAATTATCAAATTAGAGCTTGAGTAGATATTGCACGCCTTAGACACGATCTATTTAAAAAGTTCCAAGAATTCTAGACCAATAAACACTAGCTATGCTTTGTAAAAAATCTACCAGATACTTGCAGATAGGGTTTCCACCTTTTTTTAAAGCAAATAGAGTAAATTTAATTTTTTAGGCTAAAAAAAAAGTACAACTTCTGAAAATAAAGTACTAAATATTTATTTACCAGACTAAAGTCAAAATAAAAACAACAGCAGCAGCAAAAATAGCAAGTTGACATGACATGATATTGACATTGACATTGACGTTTTTGGTTACGTTCCAAAGCAGTCCGTTCCGTTACAAGTAGAAAATAACAGTCCATTTCAAAAAATCTTCTTAATTAAAAATAAAGTATTTTCACGTGCTGCCCTCATAAAGTATAAAGTACGATTGGCATGGAATGGATGTATCTACTCTAGTAACTACCTACTTATGGGAACGAAAATATTTGTATGTCATAATGTATGACTGATTATGTTGGACGTGTGAAATATGACCACCAATGTAATTACCATATTCAAGACAAATAAAATTATCTTTATCTTTGGCCAAAATAAAGTACAATACTTCATTATAAAGTACGGGTGGCAACCCTACTTGCAGACAAGCTGACAAAATTCATGGTACTTAATTTTGCTAATAAAATATAGCGAATACTATACACCACTCCATTCCTAGAGAAAAGGTAGCGAAAGAGTTTTAGTTGCAACATTACGTGAATTGCAAATGCCAATAACAAATGTGAAATTGTACAACGAGACACATGCCTGAAGCAATATCACTCACTGTCCAATGGCTGGTTTTATTTGTGAAAATCGTACATAGTTAACAAAAACAAGGAAAATTTTCCTTTTCCACGATATATAGTAATTATGCCGTGGTGCACCCGGCCTAAGAATAGAACCCTCCTACTCCTCCCGTGGATGTAATAAAAACCTTACTAAGGGATTACAACAGGGACTGTGTAGTTGCATCCATTGAGTACTTAGCACCAACTGGCGATCACCAATCCGCCTGCCAAACGTGAACGGGAAATCCCCCAATCGTATTCAATGGAGGAGGTCTCGTCCAGTTGTGGACGTAAAAAGGTTGGTGATGATAATGATGAGTAATTATGCATTGAAATGAAACCTTTCACAAATAACATAAAGGAATACTACAGGTATACTATATCATGAGAACAATTTTACTTTTTATTTCTGGTCTGAAAATATAATATCCTTAGTAACGGTATTTTTTTTTGACATTTCCTTATACGCGTGAAAGGATCGTTGCGTACTAATACAAAACATACAAAAAATATTATGTGCACATACAATTTAGATATAAAAGTGCTATATCCGTCATTAAACCGAAGGTTTCGCATACCGATGCAAACCAGGCTGGGAACGATGGCGTACATTTTTTATGAACTTCGGGACGGGTTCTCCTCAATGTGGCTCAATGTACCTCAACCATAAAATAAAGTAACACAAAGCGTATAGAAACGCAACTCCTTTGTAAATTATCGTTGGTAACAAAATAAGCTCCCCATATGCCACTAAGGACACGTTAACAAGTCCATTTTTATAATAGTAGTTTCATCAAGAACTGAAAGTTATTTATTATTATTTATTTTCTATTTTTATATCAGGATAATTTAAACTTTAAAAGAAATGAGATTGGTTCGTGTTTTGATTTATTTCCATAAAACTTACATATTACTTACTTACACATATTTTACGAAACTATCGCTGCAAGCACGAGATGTGCTGGACAGTATTCTGTATGACAATATTGTCAAATATTTTAGCTAATTATTTGTAATTTTCTTAGAGTCTTTCTTTAAAAGTACCTACGAAGTTTTTAATTACACTGACACAAACGTAGTGCATGTTCTCGCTGAATAATGCCACAATGTCCGAGTGTCACTTCTACGTAGTATTACCCATTCTATGCCTCAACTCAACTATGTGATTCAATGCGCGATCTAACCCTTCAGCCTTCGATAATGGTGAACCTCTAACGTGGATCTCCATTATTTGAGGAATAAAAGCGGGCGTGCGCATTCCGGTGATCTCGAATGATAATTCATATGTCCATTTGTGTCCATAGGAAATTGATATTTGAAATTCTGAAACTAGGCATGGAATTTTTCACACGTGGCATGCGATAATAACCATTATTTACGTAATCATTGGTCACACGTACGATGATCATATATAGGCAATAACTGCTGCGGAGCGCGCCTCCTGCCTAAGGGCATGAGTGAGAATGATGAATAATGATAATGAAACATTATCGAAATATTATCAAAAAAACTATTATGATTATTAGAAATTAGACAGGCTTCCTCAAAACACACTTTCAAGCTAAAAGTTAAACAGCACTACCTAATAGTCGCAACCTAGCGTTATTTAAGCATAATTATGTAATTATTGGTATTCTTTCTTTGTTACAGTTAACTTCGTATATATTATGTGAATAGGTATATAAGTATTAGGATTATACTTAGGTAGGTATTAGTCAATATTGTTGATAAATTCTTATATATATTTTAATTAATTTAGAATACTTCTTAGTTTTGCTTTGTAGATACACCGCAGTCTATTATAGCGTTGCTCATTTCGTTCCATCCAAAGGTTGCCTGGAAGAGATCGCTTTCAGCGATAAGGCCGCCCATTGTATTGCCTTTCTATAGTAATATTACTTGTTTATTGTTTCTGCGGTGATAAAATAATATAAAGTGTTAATCTATCTATCTATCTATCGCGTCGTTGCTTTTCTACAAAAACTCAGGAGTCCCTTGACTAGTATGTTCGCGTCAAATTTTAAATGAGTCTTATGCTTATTCCTGTAAGATCTTCATTTACTTTTAAAATCACAAATATCGAGTCGCTGTAGTCTCGGTTTAAGAATAGGACTAACGGATTAGGTGCTCCAGGAAATGTGCAACAGCATCCACCAGCACTATTTAACACCAAACTGTGATCACCGAACCGCCTGCTAAGCAAGATGTAAGATCTGGAATTGAAATATAAAACATATTATAATAATAGAAGTGAAGTTACCGTGACTTGGTATAATTTTAGAAAAATTACGACTATACACCACGTATTTTACTATTCTCCTACCTACGTTTCGTTGACCATTTATAGGTCCTTCCTAATGAGCACCGACCGCGACCACGCTCGAAGGTCGTGAGATGGAAACCCGTCACGTCAACAGTCAACAGTCAACCTCACCAAGAGAATAGTAAAGCACGTGGCGTATATAGTCGTAATTTTTCTAAAATGTTAAAATATATTTCATACGGCATTAATATTCATTCTCTCCCTTATTCATTCTTTCTCTTATTTTACAATCAGTCAGTCACGTCTGCCACCTTGTCGCAGCCGTCAAGGCTGTCACACGTTATACTCGCTCAATTATCTTAATATATATTCTGCGAATCAAAAACTTACGTTTGATAAAGTCTTCATGGGCGAAAAAATAATTGACCATGACTTTCACCTAAGAAATTACTGTGACAGGAAAATATATTATATTTTCAAATGAAAATTATCTAAATAACATATAGCAATTATCTCCAGCGTATGTAACAGCTATGCAAAGGACAGTAAAAAATATTTCTACTCAAATCAAAGAGTATCTATAAATACACTACTAATATAATACGCGTAGCACTTGCTACGAATCTCGTAGACCAGTGCTAAGCGCATTTTCACCACTGACAAACATTTATTTTAATTTAACTGATGCAAATAATAAGTCACACTAATATTATAAATGCGAAAGTTAGTGAGTATGTTTGTTACTCCTTCCACGCTCAAAAGGCTCAACGGGTTTGAGTGGAGATAATTTATACCCTGGATTAACACATTTGGCTTACATTTTGGCTACTTTTCATCATCATCTTAAATATTCATCATTGTTGACGCAGGTGAAACCGCGGGGAGCAGCTAGTAATAACGAGAAAAATAATAATTATTATTTTGACAAAGTTGCTCAATACCACTTACCACTATCTCGTATTTGCATGGTATTGCCATGGTAAAGGATGGAACACATCTGCCAAACTATAATAGATATCTTATTTTTCTACAATAGGGACCATGAACACATAAAGGCCACATTCCTACGAAACCTTCTACAATACTCCTTATAAGTAAGGGCCCATTCCACTTGATAAAATTTTTGCCAAGAACGCAAAAAACGATTACATTCGTTCAATAGTGTTCCACTTGGCTTTAAACTGATAAAAATGATATTTTCAAAAATTTTGTTCACAGGTGTCTGGAACGAAATCTGTCAAACAAACTTGTCAAGCAAACCAAACCAAACACGCAAACACTGTAAACAAACATGTGGTATGTGGAAATTACTCGAGAAATTGTGGATGGATTGGAAAGAAATAGAAAGCAAGAAAGGACTGTAGAATAATATAATGAGATAACTAATTCTAGATAACAATAGCTCAGTCTGAGCCTCAAGTTCAGACACTCTTGTCGACTACTGTGCGTGCGTGGACTCTATCATCAAGAAGCTATTGCCAATTATTATGTTATGTAGCAACTAAATTACCTCTTCAGGATATTTAGAGGGTATTTAAATATAAAAGTCTATTTCAGTTAGGCTAAGTACATGTTTTTGCATATAATAATGTATATAATAAAATATATGGTAACAGAATATACTGTTTGTAATTTATTATTGTCTATAATCAGTGCGTGTTGCGAGTGATGACTTAGAGATCCAAGATTACCGACATAGTTCTCAGAATCAGCAAGTTTAAGTGGCAATGAGCAGGTCATTTAGCTCGCAGAACTGACACCCGCTGGGGAATAAAGGTTCTCCAGTGGCAAACACATTAGATGGCTTTTACATCATCACAGGAGGAGATGGAGAGGTCTATTTTTAGGCCAGACATACCACAGCATTTAAATGAAATAATATTGTTTAAACTAAAAAATTATAACAAAGAATCTTAGATCAGTCTTTACTTCTAAGAACTATCATAAATTGTAATTTAATGTATACTTATATTATTAAATGTGTGCATCAGTCAGTACCAATGTGCCTGAATTTACAAATTAGACATTCCTAAGCAACATTTTTCTCTTAAGTAGGTATCACAATTTACATTTATAAACAAAAAAAAACATGTATCTTTTAACACTGTTAAATTTAAAGATTTATAAGAGGTGAAATCAGACTTCATGTTCTACAAAATTATTCCAAAACGGTATTCATAAGGTCCGATAATGATCCAATAGCTTTTGGAGATTTCTCTACAGCCTATCTTTTTCTATGTAGGTAGCTGATGTGCTGGCTGAGCACCCGAATGCGAAGAGTCACTGAAAAAATAAAATATAGGTACAACATAAAATTAAACTAGACATGTACCTGACTTATTATGTTTTTTAACATTTGGCTTCTGATCAGTATGTCCATTCATCATCTCCATCATGAAACCTATCGAAGTCCACTGCTAAACATAGGCCTCCCGCATAGAATGCCACAACAAACAGTCTTGTACCACCTCCATGCACCATTTTCCTGGAACCTTCATAATATCTTTGGTTCATTGAGAGGGGGGGAAGGGCCTTCCTCTTCTGCGCTAGGTTTGTGGTTGCCACTCGAGAACTTCATTCCCCAACGGTTGTCAGTTACTTGGTGGTAAGTCTAATTGTAAACATAATTATGCAGGTGCAGGTTATATATCAAATATTATTTATACTTACTATCATCAGTCGGTAGACATCCACTTTTGGATGATGCCTCCCTCATAGCGTGCAATGGAGGGATCTTGCACGCTTGGCAGGCGGATTGGTGATCATAGTTTGGTGTTTATTACTCAGGTGAATGCTGCTGCCCTGGCGTAATCCGTTAGTCGCCTTTTACGACATTCACAGGAGGAGTTCGAGGAGCCCTATTCATAGGCCGTTTTAACTTATTCCTAGACTAGTAAATATTTCATTTTCACCGTTTTAAAATGTTAATTCTACAGCATATTACGAAACAAATAACTTCAGAATGTCAAACATTACGCAAATGTCAAAAAACGATAATTTTTACCCATCGAAATAGCTGGGTAAAAATTGGCAAAATTCGGTGGCGTTCTTAGCGTTTTTAATCTGTCTGAAAGAACGGTGAAAACAGTTACAAACGATCACAGTGAGCACTTTCAAATCGAATGGAACATCATTTGTGATCAAAAATAACGAAAATAACGTAAATGTCACCCAAAAGGAACGTACTCTATATGTACTATATAGCACAGATTACATCAGAACTTCTATCATATCCACATAAAAATATGGCGGACATTCCTTACCTTTCTCGAAGTCGACGGAATTCTTATAACCGACAGCCAGGGGCGCGTTCCGATGCAAAAATCGACGTTCCTCACAAGTTTCCTACACCTTACTTGGAAGAGATACTATGCAGTCATAACCATAATATTTCATTATTTCTTAGAAACGAGCTATAATTCTAAGAAAGAAAATTGCTAATTTAGACGTAATAAAGAAATAGATTGTATGATTTTCTCTAGTAGAACATGAGCAACCGTGCGTCGGTTGCGATGAATATCAAATAGGTATTAAGAAAATGGATCTGAATAAAATCACACTCGTTTTGCGAAATTGTTCGAAACTGTCACATACCCTACATACGTACATTGGCAGAATGCCACAGAAAATATAACCGAAACGCATTTAATTTTAACGTGTTAAAACTACTTGCAAGAGTGACTCGAAGCTAAAGCAATTTCATAGACCGTATAGTTTAGCTATTCATAGCATAGCACCAAGCTCATAGAACACTTCCCACGACGCTCAAGGACTCAAATGACGTCCACTAAATGAATAAGTCATTAACGTGCATAATAGTATTCATGATGGCAATCAGAGAGCTTTTTACGGGAAATGGCTACAGAAAAATTAATTATGAAGGTAATACGGCTATGAAAATAATGTTTAAATAGGTACCTTATCCGCACAGAAAAATCGGACAAGTGCGAGTGCGATTAGGGTTTCGATCCTTAAACTATTTCAAAATCGTCAGAGCCCTTTTCAAGAACCACTTTTTTTTTACTCAGAAATCTCAGAGATGAGACCAAGCTTGATCGATTTTTGCCCCCAAAAACCATTTTTAACAATCTAGATTCTTTAACATCTTACTGCAAATTATATTGGATGATACGAATGTAGATTGAACCATGGATTTATTAGTAAAATGTGACAAAATAATTTTCAGTGCTCGTCAAATATTATAAATATTACTTTCGAAGGTAAAATGTGAAAAAGAATCCCATAATTCCCATGGGAATTACGTTCTCACGCCTATCTAAATGTGGATGTTGGTTATGGGATTTGGGAAACCAAAACCATAACTAAAGCTGCTTGCCGCATGGATATAATAATATATCGCCGATACCCCAAGAGATTCAAGCATGGTTCAGGTGACACATTTGACAGAAATAGATTGGATGTTTCTTCTTATAATATAAAAATGTAATATAGCACAATTATGTCGTCAACAGGATGGGCCGCTTTTACTAAGTTGGAGGACGTCCTGAAATCCAAAATTCCCCAATGCCTAAAGACCAAGGTATTTAACCATACCTATGGATTCGAGACATGGCCGTTCACAAAGGAGTACATGTATAAGATCGGAGTAGCACAACGGGCAATGGAGCGCGCCATGCTCGGAACATCACTTCTGGATCACATACCCAATGCCGAAATCCGACGTCGCACAAAGGTTGTGGACGTAGGCATGTGGATTGCAAGACTGAAGTGGAGATGGGCGAGGCACTTGGTTAGGAGGGACGATGGGAGATGGACGAAGGCGATCACAGAATGGTGGCCAAGAGATGCACGACGCCCAAGAGGCCGATGGTCGAATGACATCGTTGACGTAGCCGGCAACCAATGGACGTGACTGGCGATGGACCGAAAAGAGTGGTGTATTAAAGAGGTGGCCTAATACCCAACAGTGGGTGCAGACGATGATGATATTGACTGCAATATACGTAGTTAGTATCTTTTTGTGGTCCATGACTTAAATTACTTACCTATTAGCTCAAATTGTAATTGAGGATTGAACAGGAATACAGTTAGATACGCAATATAGCTTTTTAAAAAACCAATCGGTGATATAATTATCATTAGAAACGGGATATTTACCATGATTTTTGACTTCAGTTTACCCGTGATCATGGCGCATGATACTGTGCCGAAATATCGGGAATCAATAAAGCTAAAAAAATCATGGTAAATATCCCGTTTCTAGTGATAATTATGTTAATAACCTTGATAGTTTCAAAAGTTACAATCGGTAGTCATTTAAAGACTATCCTTTATCCTCCTCTATATATATATAAAAATCAATTGCTGTTCGTTTGTCTCGCTAAAACTCTAGAACGGCTGTGCGGATTTATTTGATTTTGGTTTTGTTGTGTTCATAATTATCACGGAAAGGTTTAAATGTACCGGGACCACCGGGAACACCGGGACCACGCGAACGAAGTCGCGCGCGGCCAGCTAGTATTTTATTAAAATATACATTTCCATTTCTTTTAGCGAGCCCTTTTACTTGAAAGGTGAAGAAAAATAGAATTCGTTTTATTTATATAGGGTACGTCCGCGATTGGGTCTCCTAATTCTGTCAATGTGCCTACCAAATTTCCTACACACCAAAGAATTAAATATTTAATTTGGAAAAAAAATGTAGCAGAGGAATTGAAAACCTCTTCCATTTTTTAAGTTGGTTAACAAGCGACCTCTATCCTACTTCCTACTATATAATATTATAAACGCGAAAGTTTGTAAGTATGGATGGATGGATGTTTGTTACTCATTCACGTAAAAACTACAGAATGGATTTGAGTGAAATTTGAAATGGAGATACTTTATACTCTGGATTAACACATAGGCTACTTTTCATCATCAATTTTATTCATTGTTCACGCGGGTGAAACCGCGGGGCGAAGCTAGTACCTCATATCGGTCTACAATCATAATAATGGAAAATAAATAGGTATTCGTTTCGATTTACAACCACTAAGCTTCTCTGTATTATCATAAAAAGGACCGATTACGACACACGCTGTACCTAATAAGATGTAAGGTCACAAAACCACCTTTTACGAAAAGGTAAGCTGCTACCGTATTCATGGAGGCTGCGATAAAGGAAAACTGAGGTTGAATCCATTCAATTTCAATTACATTTAACCATTGGAGTTAAACTAGTTATATAAATATCAATGGATTTAACTAGTTTGTTAGTCGCAGATGGTTTGGAGCAAGATAATTTATGACATGAAGACGATAAACGTCTTAGGTACGTTTGTTTCGCGAAAAACTGCGACAAGAAAAACATGTATATATACCTACCTACTTTTAAGAGCTTTGAGCTACTAAAATTTATCAAAAAAATAGGCCGAATTTCGTCCGTGCTTTCTCATAATTCAGAGGATTAGTGTGCGTGCAATTTAAGCGTGGTTGAGATAAGGACGATGGCAAATAAAGCCAATTAGAAATTAGTGTATCTAGCCTATAAAACGGTTTTTACTATCACAAAATCCACACAAAATGTGTGGCTATATAAATAAATAAATAAAAAATAAATGCTGGACATTTCACACAACATTATCTAGCCCCAAGCTAAGCAGAGCTTGTGTTATGGATACTAGATAACTGATATACTTAATACAATATATTACATAGATAGTTTTTTTTATTATACATAGAAAAATGCTCAGAACACCCTGAACTCGTATCATCGATCGTGATCTGCAAATCGTACAAATATTTGTTCAGAGGCGGGAATCGAACCCGCAACCTCCTGCGTTGCATCGCAAGTGAACCTTCGCCCGCCGCGTCACAGGTCGTCTATATATACTGTCTTATCAAGCTAATAAATATCGGTTCCTCCTCGTGGTCAAACTGAGTACCTAGTCAAACTAATCTGCCTATAGAAAGTCACCAGGGCTTTGCCATATTTTTAGAATACCTTCCTTGACTTTTTTGGCGACCTCTCTGGTGCGGCGAGCGAGTAGCTGACTGAGATGCAAGAGATTGCGGGTTCGATTTCCGCTGCGGGACAAATTTTTGTATGATCTGCAAATATTTGTTGCGGGTCTGGGTGTTGTGGAGTTGGTGGATGGAGTAAGCTCAAAACAGATTGTCGTAGAATTCTATGCTAGAGGCTTATGTCAAGCAATGGACTTCTACAGGCTGATTATGATGATGATTATTCGGGCCTTTTATTCGGTATATGTATCTACTACCTACAGTTTTTTATAAAGTCTTCCAAGGCAGTTTTGCTTCTTATTTTATTTGCAGCATGAGAACTTTACAGGGATGTTTTTATTCGTAAGACGTGCATGTCAAACTCCAAGTCATCGTTGGGCCAAATGATGGCCAAATGCTTAAAGATCGTAGAATCAGTGGGCCGCAAAACCCAAACATAAAGAAAACAAACTGATTGCTTAGATAATAGTAGTACTGCCCCCCTATCCCCTAACTGAAGTGACTAATGTTTGACAAGTAATATGACTATCAATTGATGACAACTCTTTGTGATATAATTTAACCAATTGATGGCCATATTTTTACTTGTCAAAGGCAAGTTAGGGCCTTGTTAGGGTTTAGGGTTTGTTGGGCTTTGTTAGGGCAGGACGCTAATCGTTTATTTAATCATTACAATATACCTACTATATTATGTTCTTAAAATTGAATCGGGCCGCAGTCAACGTTGTAAAGGGCCGCATGTTTGACATGCTTGTCGTAAGATAAACAGACATAATACCAGTTAAATTATTACACAACGGTTATAGCAATATCGTTCTTATAACAAAGTCTTTTTGTTTAACCTTTCCCAAATAAAAAATAAGTAAGACATTAAAAGCCCTCATCAATATTAAACGCCTCTTTTATTTTCCATTCTTCTTCTCTGAAGTCGACAGAAGTCTCTCAATAAACTTCGTCGACATCAAAAGTTTACCTACTCGTTTTCGTTTCTCGTTTAAAAAGAAACTTTACTTGTCTACAATTTTTCTCTCGATGTGTTGAGCTTCCTATTTGAGTTTTTACTCGCATCGCGGCAGCTTTATTCTCTAAGAAACCCCGCTGGGATCGCATTGCAATCGCGATTATTTCACACCGGCTTGTAAAATATTGTATGAAGGTATTAGAAGTTGCGCTGCAATTGCGACGATTATATTATTATGAGCTTGAGCAACCAATTGTGATACATGTGAAGTAGTGAAGGACGTCCACCATTTTATGGTGGAGTGTGTTCGTTTTCAGCAAGAAATACAAGCAATAGACCTATCAACCTGAACATATTGTACGATGTTGGTACGTTCAACAGTATTTTAGATGACCCAACTGCTGATGCAGCAAAAGCTGTGTTCATAGTCATAAGTGATCACAGGTGAGAATTTATAACTCTAACTACCTAGGTACGCATCCATTAATTGTGTTTTCTCGATGTTCGTTTTGTTATGTATAGTATAGCTAGTTCACTCTTTTTTTTAAACCTAGGTACTTGTACACTTAACAGGACCAGCATGCTATGTAATAATATACGTCCGTAAAATAAATATAAATTAAAAAATAAAAATTGATACAAATTTAGTTTTTTCCCTGTGGTCAAGTTTAAGGCCAATTCACACTGGATGCGTGTGCAGCACGTAACGTAGACACGCGCGTCACTTTGTATGTATACGCTTGCGTGCACGTCACGCAAGCGGTGTGCCATGTCTCAGATCTCCACACATTACAACGTCATGGTACGACGTGCATGACGACGTTTACGCATACGCAGCCGGTGTGCTGCAGCCTCAGACTAGTCTGGCCAACGAGTATTTTTTCCCTTTGGGCAAATATTTTGACATAACAGCGTGAAATCATCGCGATTTCAACGCGTCCCCAGTGCGGCTTCTTAGAGAATAAGACGAGCAGCGGGTAAGATACCTACTAGCTACTTTTATTTGCAAATGAGGCACTTATTGCTTTTAAAAACGTGGGTGGAAAATGTGTCACGTGAACGGACCAGTTAATCAACTCTGTGCTCTCTCACCCGGGCAAAGGAGCACGTAAAAGTGCCGTGCGAAGGAGCAAGAGGTATTTGTGATCTGTGGTCTCGTCAAATGTTTTATTTCAATTCAAGAGATAAAAATAACTGTTACCAACGTAGAGGAAAGTAATTCACCCATTTGTTTGAAGGTAAATTGTAAAATCGTGCCACCTTTTGGAGGCAAGAAAGCATTTAACTAATCTTATCGAATCAAAATAAGCCGAATCGATCTTTGTACTTGTGACTTCAACAGCCTGTATTTAATTGAACATTTCTATCCAAAAAAAAAATGTAATTAATTTATTGATTATCGTGTCTTCACATCACTAGCCCCTGTCTGAAAACCAACACTGCTTCCTACTCCAGGCTCTGGGTCTGGGTCTAGGTTATGCTAAGACAGGGACTTGTTTGACCCTAGCACGCAAAACACGTCATATTAAACTAGTTTTCTTAGCTTAGTTTCATGTGCTGTTTTGTTAATTTGTTACCTGCTTAAAATATTGTATGTTCATGTGATCTATAGGGACGATTAAATGTATATTCTTGCTTTAATTCTGTTTATTTCTTAATCTAATCTATAAAGCCTGCTGGATCCCCTGCTAGGAATAGCGTCAACCTATTTGCAGAAAAAATAAAGAGTTGAAAATCATAAACACCTTTCGGTCCCACCTGTCTGGTTATATCGTAAGTTATGATGGTATTTTTATATGTGATGTAGGTACCAAGAGCAGTTTAACATTTATGTCTAAAATAAGACTCCAACGTTTTTCCCGTAAAAATCAACACTGCCCATTGTGTAAGCACTCAAACGCGACTTTTACAAGTCCATCGAAAGTTTTGCAAAGTGGAAGTGAAAAATCTCTTCCATCTCGTGGGGTGTAATTTCGTGGGGTGTCGTTATTTTATGCTTACCCCAAGCACAGAATATTTATAAAAACAGTAGAATAACGAATTCATCTCTTCAAGTAAAAAACTTTCGCTTTTATTCATTCCCGCTACGCTTGTCGTAGCCTCGTAGGCATCTCGTAGCTTCGTAGAGAAGACTATATAACTTTTTATTTAAAAAACCGACTTCCGCCATTGTATTCGACTAAATATTTGGATGAAAAAAAATATGAAAGAACTATACTTAGTGGTGAATGGATTATGATACTTTCTGAATGCAAATGCTTGGTTTGTTGCTGAAAATATCAAAATCGCCATATGTATGCCTACAATATTTGAGAAGTTCCCTCAATTCCTCATGGATTCCATCATCAGAACTGGATTCTGAAAAAAATGGGACCAATCTGGAAGTATATCTATTCAAATAAAAAATGAGTTTTCTAAATCGGTTCATAAACGCCGGAGATATGAGGTAACAAAGATAAAAAAAATAAAAAATACCTACAACCGAATTGAGAACCTCCTCCTTTTTGTAAAGTCGGTTAAAAATACGGACCAAAACGCGTGGCCATTCTGTAAAAAATTTAAGCTGCGTTTATCCCTCACTACAAGCTACCTACTTTCATCTCCATCATTTCCCTGTCCGACTGAAGTCGAAGCGCGGTCGAACATAAGTACCTACATTATTTATGTTCTATGCAAGTTTTCTAAAACTTACAGGTAGGTACATTTTATTTATAATAATAATAATTAATAATTTATTTATTGAGTCAGATACCTACTTAAAATCCATTTTTTGTTAGTAGGTACACTTAAATTATTTGTTAAAAAATACATAATAGCCGTCAGACAGTAACTGGAAGTAGGTAATTAAAAACTTTTATCCGAATCCCGACCAAACAGACTCCAGCGAGACGCCTACCTGATCAGGACTCGAACAAAAGCCTTCATTACTGGCAGATCGTAACGATCAGGAATGACCTGCAGGATGCTGTTGGAACTGCTCCGCACTCTGCTGAGCAATGAGGCAGTTTTCTTACGGATGATGGCGTGAAAACCATAAACCCTAGCCTCCGCAAACATTTTAGATGCACTGCAGAAGCGAGGCAGTCCCATCAGCATCCTAAAACCATTATTATACTGGACGCGCAGGGCATTAAGCGATCTCTGAGTAAAGCTGAACCACAGACTGCTCGTGTAAAAAGATTGGCAGTAGGCTTTGAAGAGAGTTATTTTCACTTGCCTACTGCAACGAGAAAACCTGCGTGCCAGCATATTACATCTGACCGCCAATGCCCTACGCTCCCTCTCTATGTCCTCGTGGTCATCAACGTCATCGGTAACATAATGCCCTAAGTACTTAAACTTGTAGACCCGTTTTAGTTCGGATCCGTCAAGCTCAATAACAGGTACAGACTCGGGAACTTTACCGGCGGCCTTGAAGACCAGGTATTCACTCTTCCTACTATTATGGAGCAGGCCATATTCACGAGCATACTCCTCGCAGATTGCCAGCAGTCTTCTGAGAGCGCTAATCGATGGGCACAGCAGGACCATGTCGTCCGCATAGCTGATATTGTTTATAAAAACCCTATCAACTGAGCAGCCGACACGCTCACTGCTGAGCCCAGCGACCAGGTCATTGACATACAGGTTGAAAAGTTTCGGTGAGCTCAACCCCCCCCCTGCCGCACACCGCATTCCAGCCTGTACGCACCAGATAGACTGCCAGCCCATCTCACATGATTTGCCTGATTGGCGTACCAGTACTGGAAGAGACGCTGCACCTGTGTATGCACGCCTATTCTCGCCAACTTCTCCCATAGCTTGTCATAGGACACAAGGTCAAAAGCTTTAGAAAGGTCGAGAAAGCATGCGTACACAGGTGTACGCCTCTTTGTATAGTACTGAACAGTGTGCTTTAAACTCAAAATTGCGGTTTCAGTTGAAAAAATAAAAAATAAAGGCTGCAGTTTTATTCGAACCATATATTCAAATTTTGACTGTTGAGTTTATCAAAACAGACGTACTTAATTTATGGAGCCCTGGCTCATTATTGTCTCGCAGAAGATGTGAAAAGTAGAGTAGGTATGTTCCTCTAGGATAAAGCCTGTCTTCGTCTTGGGCAGCATGAACCCCTCGCTTCACTCCAGGACTCTACATAACTCACTCGCTTGAGTAATAGTCACTCTACTGCATGTAAGTGTTATTTCCTGTGCCCTAAAATAACTACGTAGTAATCTGCAACCAAGCTTTTCCATTATAACTCGTGTAACTTAGTTTTTAGAACGACCGCTGAGGGAATCGCCCTTTTAGGAACACACTGATGGTTCATTTATCAAGGATACAAACTGTTAAATAGTTTCGACCTTCAAGCCTCGAGTGTACAGTCTGACAAATCGGACCTAGGTTTCATATAGCGAGTTTTTAGTGTTTTGCTTGTGATAAAATAAGACTTTGGTTTTTGTACTCTGATTTGAACTTAACAAAAACGAAAAACACAGACGTCAGTAGTAGGTACAGACAGTATTTTACTGTAATTTGAATTTGTTTTTATTAATTTATTTATTATATTGAAATCGAAGTTGGGTGTTGTTGGGGAATATTTTATTTTGACGTAATTTAATAGCGTGCAGTTTTAGATTGGATTATACCGACATATATACTATATACTTAGGTAATAATAAATAGTAATGTGTGCAACTTGTCAGTAAGAAATTAATAATAAATAATGCTGGACATTCACACACAACATTATTTAGCCCCAAGCTAAGCAGAGCTTGTGTTATGGGTACTACATAACTGTTATATAGGTAGATATTTTTTTATTATACATAGAAAAATACCCAGAACATCCTGAACAAGTATCTGCACGTATCTGATGTACAAATATTTGTTCCGAGGCGGGAATCGAACCCGCAACCTCCTGCGTCGCAGGCGAACCTTCGCCCGTCGCGCCACAGAGGTCGTCAAAAGAGAAAAAAAAATTGTGTTCACGGTGACATAATATTATTATCAATATTTACCGTACCTATTGCCCTATAATATAGTAAAGACTTTATTATTATTAATACATTTTACGACTAATAAAACTTAAAATAATGTATTACACTATGTTGGTAAGTATATCTACCATTGGCGAATAACACAACAGTATTCCAACTGAAATTCAATGAGGGCTTTTCATCTTCGGAAAAAAGTAGTTCAAATTGTTTCGATAGATGACGCTGACTCAACTCTAGCTGCCAAGATTGTCAAATGTATTATCTGTGGTGTACGCGTACTAAGTCTAACTAGTCTGGCTGTTAATCATGATAAATTCTGTTTGTGTTTGCTTCTTGAGTGTGCGCTAGTGATTTCGTGGTGTTTTTAGAAGTTGGCAAAAATAAATGCCACGAAAACGAAAATATATTATCTAGGTTGTTGATGTTGCCATTTAACTTTATTTTGACACTTGACAGCTACGTACAGAGAAAGCCTAGGGGTTTTCAGGGGTTTTCACGCCCGTTTCAAATTATTCTTTCAGCGTTGAAAATAGATGGTGCTGCTTTGTACGTGGCTCTCAAGAGTCAAAATAAAGTTAAATGTCAATGTCGAAAATATATCAACAACATGTACATATTTTCGTTTCGTGGTATTTATTTTTTCCTACTTCTAAAAACACCACAAAATCACTAGCGCACACTCAAGAAGAGTATATCGTGAGTATATCATGAATAATAGCCACAGCCTAGTTAGATAACAGGTTAGTATAGTACGCGTACACCACAGATAATACATTTGACAATCTTGGCAGCTAGAGTTGAGTAAGCGCTATCTATCGAACCAATTTGAACTACCTACTTTAATTTTTTTTAATCGAAGATAAAAAGCCCTCATTTTATTAATTTTGCGATGTGGCAAAAAGTGGTTCTACAGAGGAGAAGTAACTTATAAAACAAAAATATCTCTCTCTCTCTCTCTGTATCTAATAAGGTATTTTGTAAATCGATTTCCAAAACGAATGCAAATACAAACAATCACGAAACAAGCGGAAATGTCGCATCACTTTTGACAGTTTCATTCACTCATCAAAAAAAAAATCAAACATTTGTTCATTGTTTTTGAATCTGTGCTTTCTAATCGACTGGACTGGACGCGTAGAGTTTTGTTTGTTACAAATTTGATAAAATTGTTATAGTCTAACGTTGCAAACATGAAGAAAGCTGTAATTATTTGCATACTATCTTTATCGATGTGTCTCAGCCAAGCAAAACCACCTGCAGGTAAGCATTGCACAACAAAGTGTTACATTAGAATTTTCTCACGCTAGTAGGTATATGCGTAGTATCTACCTACAACGTGATACATATTTGATGTTTCGAACTCATCAAATCACTTGACTACAATACATATCATATATCTGATCAGTAGGCAGTCTGCATAGGTAACAGTAAAAAACCCAACATTGGGCGTTCGTAACTGGTTGACCATGAAATTTTTGTCTAAATCTTATCTTCATTTACATAATTAATTCGCTTTGAGCGCCAATAACTATCGTCTATCAGTCTCAATCAGTTAGATTATTATCTTGCACAAGAAATAATACCTATTATTATTCCTGTTCCTGTTCTGTTGTACTTGACGATAACTTAAAATTGACATCAACATCACTAATTTGTACTAATTACCATTGCCGTATTTAGAAGATATTTCAATATCACAATTAATTTTCAATGTAGGTACATTACAATAATGATAAAATGACCTCAAAAACCTACACTAAGCGACTACCTACGATTATCAATGAAGGAGTTCTTTTGTCCACCTTCAGTTTTCATGCTTGTAGGTAGGCTGCGTCTAGTATAAAATTGCTTGCCCCTCCACCGCTCTTTCTTGGCACTTGACATTTAAAAACGGTTCTTGTGGTTATGGATTGTTTTTTAATTTGACATGTTTAAATAGTGGGGCGTGTAGTTATAGATTAGACCAAAGTCAGGTAACGCAGCATCGGCCATCTGAGGCCAACTGCATTAAGGCCTTCAGAAAAAAAAAATATAGGTTAGACCCACTCTAATATTGTGTTGTCATCGAAACTACACATACATACAAAACTTAAAAATAATGAGAGTGGTTAAAAATACAACTATAAGACAAACAATACAATTACTGCTATAAAAATAAATAAAAGTCTGTAAAAAAAATTAAAATATTTGTGTTAATTTAACAAACTTTTGAAAATGAAACACATTGTTCTATTTATCTCAAGTACACCTTATCTAGTAAGTTGATAACTTTTGGCCTGTAAAAAATGCGAGAACACTAATAGTTTTTTTTTTACCATGCTATCTGTGAGAACAGTGTGTTGTTGAATAAAACTTCCGTCTTGTGTAAAACTGGGTCTTTGATTGTTTGACGTATAATCATTGCTCCGTAGCTTAGATTCATGAGTATTATATTAAATAACACTCATAAGTCAACAATCATTTTAAAGGTTGCAGGAATCTGGTGGCTGAAGGCGGCATTCTATTTATTTCCATATAAAAGTAAAATGACTTGTCTTAAAACTATATCTAGATAATAATTTAGTAGCTCGGTTCCTATCCAGCAATCTACTTGTTTATCTATGAGGGAGGCATTTGTCCAACG
Source organism: Epirrita christyi (assembly GCA_951392215.1). NCBI lineage: Eukaryota > Metazoa > Arthropoda > Insecta > Lepidoptera > Geometridae > Epirrita > Epirrita christyi. The sequence goes on along the minus strand of OX595843.1, from coordinate 12,572,046 downwards.
GTGGACTTCTACCGACTGATGATGATAAACCACACTAGGACTCCCTGTGTTGTAGGTATCATGGATCCAGAACAAATACTTGTAGATCATTTAGTTCAGCCGCAGGAATTGAACCTGCATCTCAGCCCACTACCAACTCTGTGTTGTATGGAGGTTGATGCAAATTTGAGAATAGAAGACCATAAATTCGTTTCATTTGTTTTTAAGTTCACAAACATGATAACATGCTTTACCTTATATTTGATGTATATACCTACCAAATTAATACTAAATTTGTTTAAGAGGGCACTATACTACAATTTATGCTCCCTCTTTAACGCACGCGATAACCCGCGCGCCATCTCGCTCGCGCTAGCGAGTGTCGTGAACAAAAATAATGTTTTTTGTTTATTATGGCGAAAATAAAGTGTTTATCAAAAAACTGATTTTAGCATAAGAATAAATAGACTTGTTGTAGTAAAATTTATCTTAAAACACCGTAGGGTTCCTTAGATTTCTTTCAAAACGTGTGGGAAACAAGGATTTTTCATTAAATAAAACTATCGCGGTTTTTTTACATATCGTGTTTTTAACTTTACACAATAAATGCTAAAATATAAAATTTTCATATTCCAAAATATTTAACTCGTAGAACCCGTAGATACTGAGTTCTAGATCGATTTTGTTGGGTAAAATCACATAGTACACCCTCTTAAGTACTTGATGTTTGTGCCTTACATTTGTTGCAAACAAAAGCATTTACACATGCATATAGGAAAGTGCACAAATTAAAAGCACCTTCACAAACTTAACCGTGTCGAGCTGTGGTTGTCTCGGCTTAAGAATAAGACTCCTCCAATGCCCCCTGTGGCGGTCGTAGAAGGCGACTTAGGGATTACGTCAGGGGGTGGACAGCAGCATCTACCCGATTACTTAACACCAATCCTCCTGCCAAGCGTGGTGATTATGGCAAATCCCCACATTGCACACTATGTGTTGTACGCAATGCATGCTTTGAAGACGGCCTCTTCCATCAGTGGATGTTAAGGCTTCTACATACTATGCCGGCGGCTTTTTGCCGCGCTGGCATGCCGATATACGCCGGCTAGGCCGCCGCCATAGTGTGTAGGAGCCTTTAGTTAAATAAATATGCACAAATTTTGTAATTAGGAGTACTTAATGAATTAATTATAATAATAGAACTGCAGTTACTAATGATAATGAGGTAGGAGTAATAATTGCACATATTTTATGATGGTGTAATATTACTCAATCCAGATTAGCTACATCAGAGAAAGTGCAAACTTAATATTATTATTATTTATTTATAGACGAGCAGCTTTCGCTGATGTGTCTACGTCAACAGTGTTAAAATTTAGTTGAAATATTGTCTCTTAGTTTTGGTAAATTGTTTTTGAGCACTGATTTATTTGTCCGAAGCCAGAGGCCCAATTCTCTAATTTTAAAACATTTCAGTCACAATATAATCTCGTGTCAGTCGCATTGTCTCGTATAGAAACTATTACTTAATCTTCGCGTATACATGCGAAGATTAAGTAATAGTTACTATATAGGTGACAGCTGACAGTGCGACTGAGACGAGATTATACTGCGAATTGAATGTTTGTAAATTAGAGAATTGGGCCTCAATGTCGAGTTTGTTTTTGAATGCATTGACGGAAGTAGTAGTAATAACGTCATCTGATAGCGCGTTCCAATTGTAAACCACTCTATTGCTGAAGAAGTGATGGGCGGCAAGTGAGACGGCGGGGTCACGGTTTAACTTCAGCTGGTGACCACGTGAGGGTCTTAGGTCATCTTTCCTTATAAGAATGTCTTGAAAGTTTGGCAGATTGTAATGATGGGTCATAATCTTGTAAGTTTCGATAAGATCTCCTCGAAGGCGTCTATCCTCAAGAGTAGTGAGACGTAGTGCGACTTGTCAGCATTAAGCAGAGTGTGACAAAGTTCCTCAGATGTACCTACTCATGGCTTATTTTATATTTTTTCGGTACTCCGCACATCCATCTCAACATTTTTATCCCTTATATTTTATTACTATTATACAAATGTACTTAATTACTTCTTTTTCATTAAAGATGTGAATCTGGCGGCAGCAGGGGTAGTGGCAAGCAATGGTACAAGTGAAAATGCAGTAAAAAAAGATGACAAAATTGTTAACACTGCATCTGTCAGCCCTGTTACCAACCAGCAAGGAATCCCAGAGACACCTGAGGCCAGCGAGGTCACCAAACAAGGAGGCAAAACGGCAGAAGAAAAAATAGAAGACATCAAAAATAAAAAAAAACAAACAGAAACCCTCAAGCCCATTGAAAAGTCTACTGAGACACCGAAGAAAGAAAAGCTGGCCAATGAGACCGTTCTGCCGAATACCTCGCTGACTAATACAAGCAGCATGGCTAATGCTACCAGCCAGGCCAATGCTACCAACCCAGCCAGCGAATTAACTCCTGCTGGTGGCAAAGTGGAGACTTCGACGCCACAAGCTGAGACTCCGAAGACGTCAGAAGCTCCAAAGGCTGTGACAGAGAAGCCATCAATTCAAGCAGCAAGAGGGTAGGTCTCTTATTATCAACTAAAACACATTGCTCTAGGCATTACACGCGCCTATTGCGAATGCCTTTACATTTTGGATTCTTACAGTTGTTTCATCGGGATGTTTTCGTACACCATTTGAACATAAATGGTTTCTGGATTGTGTCAATATTTTTAAGTTGTGCATGTTTTCTCTTGTTACAACTTGTATGGTTCAATCTTGCAAACTGATTTTGAACGAGTTTCGAAGTCCAATTAAACTGTAATTTTACACATCTGACAAGTCTTGACTGTTTGGGCTCATTTTTAAGGTTCCCTACCTCAAAAGGGATCAACGAAACCATTATAGGATTACTCCGTTCCTTCCTCGTTGTCAAACTTAATGGTCCAACTGATTTGACCACGAGGAATTCTGTTTCTGTTTCTGTCGGTATAACGAAAAATATCCACCCTTTGTTCGTAAATATACTTATACAGTCATTAACAAAAATAATTATCTTAGTTTACTTAAAAAATACCCAACACTTAGCCGGAATTACAATACTAAATTAGTGGCATAATTGATACTAATTTTGCCAAAAAATCGCGCAGGGCACGAAACTGCATTCATGAAATTAATGCATGCATTACGAAAATATTAAATTACACGTGAAACTGTTGGTAAAACGAATGTCACGAAATTAATTGCATGCGACTAATTTCGTAATGTAATTCCGGCTTTATATCGCCATGCATTAATTGACACTTCATTATTAAAATCATCTCGACATATTTGATCAAAGATCTTCATCTTCAGAGTAATTGAGCCACGACATTTTTATTTTTTGAGATGACTGCAAGTCCAGAAAATGTTTCCACTTCTGTACGTACGCAATTTGTAGTACTGCCGACCCTTGAAAGGAGTACCCTTCCCCTTTTACTACGAATCTATTTTATATCCAAATAATTACAAAATGCAAATCGCAACATAACAGCAAAGAACAGGATAATAATTTGAGTGGTCATGTGGCATGTATCATCAAATTGACATAATGTTTTAATTATAACTGTGCAATAAGACTGCAATGTATACAGCTTGATAAAAAGTTTAAATAGTCACTCAGTTTGACTATCCAGAACAGAATTCCTCGTGGTCAAACTGATTTGAACGGATCACTCAGGTGTCTGCGTGTCACTTAGCTTGACCAAAAAAGTTTAAATTCGTTATACTTATAAAACATAACACCAGACAGTCACATATGACTTGTTGGGTGTCATGATTCCACACTAAGATTCTCTGTGTCGTGGGGTAGGAGTACTGTGGTACCATAACACCCAGGCCCGGAACAAATATTTGCAGATCATACAAACATTTGTCTCGCAGCGGGAATCGAACCCGCAGCCTCTCACATCTCAGCCGGCTATTCGCCCGCAGCGCCACAGAGGTCGTCATACAGGTCATATATACAGGATTAGATGACTCAATCACGGGGATCTGTGTACCCTTTGTCAAATCTCTGTTTGCCGTCTTTTTAACCGACTTCCGAAAAAAGGAGGAGGTTCTCAATACGGTTGTTTTTTTTTATGTTTGTTAGCTCATATCTCCGGCGTTTATGAACCGATTTGGAAAATTCTTTTTTTATTTGAATAGATATACTTCCAGATTGGTCCCATTTTTTTCAGAATCGAGTTCTGATGATGGAATCCATGAGGAATTGAGGGAACTCCTCAAATATTGTGGCGACATATGGCGATTTTGATATTTTCAGCAACAAACCAAGCATTTGCATTCAAAAAGTATCATAATCCTTTCCCCACTATGGTTCTTTCATCATTTTTTTTCATCCAAATATTTAGTCGAATACAATGGTGGAAGTCGGTTTTTTAAATGAAAAGTTATCGAACAAATGGTTGTGCCATTCCCATTTTGATTACTTTATTATTTCTTGATACTAGTATTGTTTATCAAAGATACAAGTAGTTACAATTCGCCAACTTTCCCAGTGGCGCATAGCGTATTTAAAAAAAAACTGATTTCGGTGGTTAATTTTTAGGGGCTGCGTCGCCTTCTCGCTGGGTCGGTGGTGCAACTCGGGGCACCCAAGTCACTACCAATAAACTTAAAAACTAAAAATTTCTGTACGTTTTTTGTTTCTCAGATTTGATGGCGGCAGCTTCATCGGTGGAATCATCCTGACTCTGGGTCTTCTCGCAATTGGTTTCATGGGCTACAAGTACTACAAGAACCAAACTGAAAGAAACTACCACACTCTCTAAATTAAGAATTCTGTGTTTCACTCTCTATCTCTTGTAAGTGCACCCTTCATAGAACATAAGTTGTTTTGCAATTATTTTTTATTTTTTTTAAATTTTTATATCCATGTGCACCAACCAAACAGGGTGGACTTGTAAATCTCAATTAGAAATTCTCACACACTTTGATATTATTTTAATTTTTAGTGGTGGATGGTATTGGTACGAATTTAAAAGTTTTATAATTCTCTATGTAGGTACATTTTATAATAAGGTTTCCTACTCAGTATACTTGTATGATTTCGCATTTATTTCTTTGGTTTTGTAGAATTTAGTTTATTGTTTTCGTCATTTAAAACTAAGAAAACGCCTATGTAATCTACTGGTTTCAGGACAGATAGATTTTATACTATGCATGTAAAATTTCGCAGTATAACTAAATACTTTTTTTTACTAGCTAAATTTTTTTGTCTGTTTTCGTTGGTAACAAATTAGTAAATAAATAGTGAAACAAAATCTTTTGTGCGCAAGTATCAGCTTTGTTTCGCCTTTATCTCGATTATTAGTACTATTTAGGTATAACAGATCTTTTTATATTGGTAAAGCCGTGCCATGTTTGGGAAATTTAAATATAATGCACTGCGTTTTGTAAAAGTCAAGAATGCTTCACACACTTCAAAGATGTAGTCTTAAGTATATTTTATTAATGTTAAGTGTTAAGCCTCAAGATGATTACGAGGTTTTCATGTAAAAAAGATTTCGCTTACCTACATTTTCACTTAGTCGTGAAACCGATTTGTGGTTTGTGAAAATTAGTTTCGTGAAACTATTTTGTAATGTTAAACGGCTTTATAGTAAGGAAACGCAATGTGATGAAAATAAGGGTCTAATAGTACCTGCTATGATTTGGCATAACTAAGTTTGTAATCTCCCTCCTGCCGTTATAGCTAGCAAATCGGCTAACTTCAGGGTGGCCTAGTTAGATCATCCGTACTATATTTTAAGTAAATCTCAGCCCTTTTGAATCTCTGACAACTTATTTGTGCCAAATCAAAAACTGTACGTTTGGTTTTGTAATTTAGCACGCTATTCTGTAAACTGGAAAATGTTGATTCCATCCTAAAGTGCTCTTAAAATCTGAACTATTTATGGATATTGTTCAAAGTTTACGAAAGCCAATATTAAAATATCCTAATTCTGCTACTTCTTCACTGTAAAAGGTTATGTTAAATAAAGTATAAAAATATGTATCAATCACGTGTTTTATTCAATTTAAGTATACACAAAAACCAACAGAATATTGAAACCATAATATATGATCAACTATTGTTTTGAAGGCACATGTAGAATTCACACTAACATACCTCCATACTACCTCTGTGGCGCGGCGGTTGAGTAGCCGGCTGAGATGCAAGAGGTTGCGGGTTCGATTCCCGCTGCGGGACAAATATTTATTCCGGGTCATGATACTCGTAGTTTTTGATATCCACAAACAAAATAAAAAACATCTCATTTCCCACCATTCTTCCGTTACCGACCTACTACTATTATTTTTCCGCAAAAATAAAAAAAAAGGTTAGAAAATCGTGGAATATTTAAAGGTGATTCGAATGTGCCATGTTGTCTTACCCTCAGAATAATGACTGCTTCAGTCATTCTGAGGTCTTACCATTTTTATTCATTTGAGTCGGCTGTTAGGTATAACATAACAGCCACATACCACACTAGGATTCCCTGTGTCGTGGCTCGTGGGTATCATAAACTAAGGGTCATTCCCAGGGTAGGAGGAGCGGGATTTTTTTCCCATTCCTCCGATTGAATGGTTTTTGTTTTTATCACTTAGTTTATTTTGCCAAAAGTACAGTCAAGGCCATAATGAAATTTTTGTTCAGGGTTTTATGGGTGATTACAGTGATTAAGTATAGTGAACAGATGAATACATCAAATAACAATAATTTTATTTAATCTATTTTGCACTAGATTGTACAATGATTATTAGATGCTCAATCGGAGGAATGGGAAAAATATTCCCGCTCCTCCTACCAATCGGAGTTCCGATCGGAGGACTGGGAAAGACCCGTAGCTAAGAGTAGATACCTATAGGTCGTGTACCATGGTACGCTACCCAAAACACACGTCAAATTTATATTTTTGCGACGGGGTTTAAAAATCTGTATAAAAACATAAAAAACACAAGTTTGTTTTATTCAAATTCTTACATAATGACTTAAATTAATGTATATATTTTGAGCTTTGATTTAACTTAAAAATTACCTTTAACTATTCTAAAGCACTGCACTTATTGACCTGCAGGGCTACTCTAAAACGTCGGAAACGTTTCCGACGTTTTAAGGCTGCGGTTCCACGGCCTGATTTCTCACAGGTACAGACGCGCGGAATCCGATCGGCTCAGGCGTGCCCGGTCCCACGATCCGTCGGCCTGTGCCGGCGGGTACAAGAGGGCGGGGAGGGAGCGTGCGGACTCATGCTGATTGGACGATGTCTTGAAGCAACCGACAGGCGTCTGCAGGCGAGATGTTCCCACGGCGTGTCGCCTGTAATTTTGCGTCTGTACAAATGAGAAATCAGGCCGTGGTACCCCAGCTTAGAATAGCCCTGCTGGAGGTGCCACGGGTCCGAATCCAAGTTCCAGTGGCATCCCGTGGGTTCGGGAGTATTGTCATAGTACGCTGTTTCATCATACTATGACGTCACAGTTACAATTTAGTGTTATTAAACAGCATATAAATAATTTTACTAATAGCTGGCCCTACCCTTGGTGTCAGGCTATTGAACCTTAAATTCGCTAACAACGTCTCCCCCTCTTGCGTATCACAATCTTTGTATGCATCCATTAAAGCCTTTGGAGAATTGTACACTTTGGTTATAGCAAGAGCTTTTTCAACCGAGAGGCCTTTCAACTGGAGAAGCATTTTGATGAACATCTCTTTGACAGTGAGCGGCTTGGTCTTGGAAGACGAGGCGTTGAAGTATTCAAACGTCATGAGTTCCTTTCCGCCTGATTCTGTGTTGGTTCCTCGTAGATGAACACCCTGCAATTAAGGTGTATTTTTTGCAATGAGCTATGAAGAGAGCTATGCTTGTAGTTTAATTCAATATAAAATCCGATATGAAATACATAGAACCAAGGTCACCGACATAGCTCTCAGAATTAACAAGTTGAAGTGGCAATAGACAAAGAAAAAAAGAAAATAAATTTATTTGACGCCGAAAACAAAACAATAACGAGCAAAACAGAACAAAAGTAAAATAGACAATTAAGTATTTATTAACTAAATGAAAAAGTGAAATGTCCCACGCACTCACTCTGTCCCAAAACCGCCAAAATGGCATTCAGCTCAGCTTTCTGAGTACCTAAGTATTATTCCCAGGCCAGGCAAGCCCAAGAATCGCTGGGGAATAAAGGTTCTCGAGTGACCATGAATTTAAAGGTGGCGGTTCGCACCGCGACAGAGACAGAAGACCGCGACCGGAGACCCCGACAAGTGTCTCAGTCTCTTTAGTCTTTTTTTTAGTCAGTTTTAGTCAGCAGCGACCGTCTCGCGTCTCTGTCTCTGTTTCGCTCGCGAACTGTCGCATATATGTCGCCTACTGTCAAGTGACGGTTGCGGTCTTCTGTCTCGGTCGCTTGTCTCCGTCGCGGCGCGAACCGCCACCTTAACAATGCATTGTTGGATGGCTCCCCACTCAATGGACCGATAACATTCAAGACGGTGGATAGAGACAGCTCAAGCGGCCTATGTCCAGCACTGGAAGTGTAGCAGTTAATGATGATGATTTGAATTATATACACCTCCAAGTCAATTCAGTGATCACTTATATCATTATCACCAGCCTGTTTACGTCCACTACTGGACGAGGCCTCCCCCATTTAATACAATGGGGGGATTTGCCATAATCACCACGCTTCGCAGGCGGATTTGTGATCGCAGTTTGGTGTTGCATACTCAGGCGGAAGCTGCTGCCCATCTCCTGTGGCTCGATTACGTAATTCTGTTAATATCAGTTTCAATGCTGTTTCTATTTCAAATAACGTTTTTGCGCCTAATTTATGCAGTCTAGTTAGTTGCAATCAAGCTTTGTAGGCAAACTGCGTAAATTAGCAAAAAAGTCATTGTAAATAGAAATTGCATCGAGACTGATTGAAACTGATAGCAACAGAAATACGTAATCCACTGCCTGGTCTTACCCCTTAGTAAGACTTTTACTACATCCACGGAAGGAGGAGGGGTCTATTCTTAGGCCTTATTTGCTGAATACCATAGTGTAAGTGTTTTTTTTTTAGTGCTGCTTGTAAATTATTAGTTATCCAAATAAACATACCTCCAGTTCGCAAGCAAGCCTCACGGTCATCATATTCAAAAACCTCTTAGTTCCTTTCAAAGAGTCGGTGTGATGAACTAAAAAGCCATCTTGTATTCGAGTGTTGGCTTTGGCTTGATTCAATGTGGCCATAGACAAGCCACAATGCTTATTGCCCTTGTAGTCTTCGAGTAAGTAGATCACATTCCTGAGGCCGCATTTCCTCAATCTGAACTTCTGTTCATGAAATCTTCCATCCTTAATGCTAGATGCAAAGTCGTCCATTCGCTTCCTCTCTAAGATATAAGGCAGCACTAGCTCTTGGCTATTCGTTTTGTTTCGGGCTACCCAAATAACGTCACCAACTTTAAGGTTCCTTGATTCACACTTTTGATTCTTGCCCTGGACACTGAGCCTGGAAAATAACATAAGTACCTACACAATATATTTGAACTCTTAACTTCTTTTAGCCGCCAGACGTCCACTGTCGGACGAGACCTCCCTCATAGTCGGATACACCACTGCTAATAAGTTCGACTCTTAACTACATTTTTTTTTATACTACTTGGCAAGCAATCAAGCATACGGCCCACCTGATAGAATGCAGTTACCGTAACCTATGGACGCCTGCAACACCAAAGGCATCACACGCGCGCTGCCGACCCTGAGACATAAAAATGAAAAGTCTCATGTGCCCGTAATTTTACCGGCATCCGTACCCTTTAAATGGAAACACAGCAATGCGAACACTACTGCTTGGCGGCAGAAATAGGTACGGTGGTAGTACTTCCCCGGACAAACTCTTTCACAAGAAGTTCTACTAAGTACTAACAAACATAAGTTACCTCATAACATAGCATAGTTAGTACCTAGCTACATAATTTTATGCAAGGTAAATTAATGTTTGAATTTACTACGGCTGGGCATTTAATTGAATTAAAATAACGAATTTTACTTACATTTCAGGTTCATTTTTATCAACGAGCATTACAATCTCATACGATCCTGGGGGCATGTCAATGAATAGAGGATTCTCTTTGTGAACTAAGTCCAATGAACTTAAAGAAGATATGACTTGGGGCTGACAGCAACGCTCCCTGTCATTTTGTGCACGGCGTTGACTATTGGTGTAAGATTCAGACTCCAACTCATCAATGGAGTCTTTAACATTGAGATCTGGAAATAAACAAGTGACATCAGTTGATGAACTTATTTCAAATTAATAAACAATAACCTTCTTGAAAAAGTGCAAGGTAGAGCAACAAAAATGTTACCATATCTTAAAGACCTTCCATATGTTCAAAGCCTTGAAAAACAGGGTCTAACAACATTGGAACAGCGTAGAAAACGCGGCTACTTAATCGAAACCTACAAAATACTCAGCAATCATTACAATGTTCCGGGATTATTGAGCATGTACAATATGAACAATAACACAAATCTGAAAGGACACTCGCTGACGCTACAGAGCCGGCCAGGTACTATCAATACGAGAAAGCATATTTTGCCCAACCGTGACTTTGCAACTGGTGCCTGCTTCCAGAGTCAGTGATAAGTGCTCCATCAGTGAACTCTTTTAAAAATAGACTGGACAAGCATTTGAAGTGCACTGACAATTACCTAATAAGATATACCTACACTGCTTGTGTATTAACTTGTGTATTTTTGACGACCTCTGTGGCGCGCCGGGCGATAGTTCGCCTGCGACGCAGGAGGTTGCGGGTTCAATTCCCGCCTCGGAACAAATATTTGTACGATCTGCAGATAATTGTTCAGGGTGTACTGGCTATTTTCTATGTATAATAAATAAAATGTATCTATGTAATGTAATGTATTAAGTATATCAGTTATCTAGTACCCATAACACAAGCTCTGCTTAGCTTGGGGCTAGATAATGTTGTGTGGAAGGTAGCAGCATTTATTTATTTATTATTTAACTAATAATAAGAAAGGAATTTCCGTTTTTTTTTATTTTCACCGCCATGTTTGCAAAGATGTGCAAGCAGGGTGTTAAAGTTTCTATGTAAAACTCCATGCCAATGAAATCAGGGTCATCCCACTAGTTTATTTTTCTATTTATAAGCCCTTTCTACTGTTGGTAGTCTTAACAGCGTATCTTTTTGAGACAGCTCTCCTCCAGTTCTTTCAAAGTCTGTCTGTCTGGTCTGTCTAGTGCAGCTCTTGTCCATATTGGGCGGCGGCTTGTCTGAGGTCATCCAACAATCTCTTAGAGACTAGTATATTAATATAAATACTTTCAAAATGTTACCTTGGCTGGTGTCCATTTTGTCTCCATAAGTATTAGCATTGGGATTATTTTTTTCAGAGGTTTTAGACAATTCAATGCTTTTGTAGTTGCTGAAAAGCTCAGCTGAAGATCTTGGTATATTATCAACAAGTGCCATATTTTTATCCCAGTTAAATAATTTCTCTTCAACATAGCTACACAGATTTTTATCAAATCCTTTTAGAATAAAGCATTCTTTTCCTGAAGTGATTTGTACTGGGTATTTAGATAAAGATGAAAGTGCCAGGTCTATTTTCTGAGAAGTCTTATGATCTTTTCCTGCTATTTGCAAATATAAATCTTTCAACAGTGCTTCGATTTTGCGATTTTCATGTGCCTTTCTGAATGTCACTCTCTTCTTTTTCTTCTGTACATATTGATTGTTCATTGTGTCAGTGTGCTCAGAAATACTGCAAATGTGTAAAAATTGTTAGTGGAGAACTTGTATATTTCTAACATGTGTACATCTTCTATCTGTGATGATGGTTAAAAAAATACCTCATCATAGCCACCTCTATCCTGTTACCTTTATTGTCTAGTCCATCGAGAATAATACCTACTTCTAATTCGAAATGGGGGAGATAAGATCTGCATTGACTTGTGTATTGTGCATTGCAATGCACCTACTGATACCTACTTATTCATAGATAGATAGATAGATAGATTGATTAACACTTCATTGTACACCAGGAATACATAACAGGATTTATTAAAATTAGCAGTACAATGGGCGGCCTTATCGCTGAGAGCGATTTCTTCCAGGCAACCTTTGGATGGACAGTAACGAGCATCCATACATCAATGTACTTACTTATAATAGTACAAATCTTTACAAAGTACAGATTGGTGTGATTTACACTTGCAATACATTATTGGCTACTGCAGTATTCTATGACAAACTTACACTGTTAAATCATTGGTACCTAATCCAAAAGCATGCTCAAACTACCAAGATGACTAGATTTATTATCGATTTTTGATTTATTTCTTTGTACTCTTCGTGAGAAGCCTCAGCGAGTTGAGCTGCAAGGAGCCAGACTAGCTCATGCATAACTAGCGAGAGCTGGATCAGAGTGCAGCTGGTTTGGTTGGAAGGATGGATCCATGAAGCATGAATGGGAGCTTGCAGCTTGCAGGATAGCAGTCTTTTTTTTTTTGCTTCTAGTTAGCAGCACTGTAGGAAGGAAGTTTAAGTTAAGGCGCTACTTTTTGAATAGAACACCTTTAAAAATTTATTCGTCCCTGGCTTAAAACCGTACTCTTTTTGCATGTAGTTTAGTGTAATCACTAATAAAATCAATCATATCATGTAATGGTAAAATAAAAACAAAAACAAACCGAAATCTGTAATGAATTGATGACATTGACACATAACATGACATGACATAAAATCTAATTCAAGTCCTTGCATGCTTCCTGTTCCTTGCTCCAACTTCGATATATTGCTTGTTTTCTTGTTTTGTTTTATAAGTTATCTGTGGTTGGCTGGCTAGCCATAAAATTCTTGGATTGGAGCAAATAAAAGTAAAGTACTCTGTGGGTTGGCCTGTGGTGGTGGTGTGTGTGTGTTATGGCTGTTGTTTTGTTACGAAAAAGTTATTTTACAAATAAATAATTTAATTATGAAGTGATAAAAGATACAGGATCAAAATGTCGCTCGAAATCCCGTTGATGACCACCGATGAGGTATGGGAAATATTATCTAGTCGGGAATTATAATTACAATGTCAGTGGCAAAGCTTTTCCGTAAAATGTATGATTTATTTAGGTGATCGAGCTAGATCCCGAGCAGTTACCTTCTGGAGAAGAGGTTCTTAGTATATTGCAGCAGGAACGCTCACAACTAAGCGTCTGGATCAATGTTGCTGTAAGTAAACTTAACCTCAAAACCGTTCTAACTTGTACACGTATTTTGAGTTGATTATAAATATTAAATACATAATACGAATTCTGCACAGAAGACACAGAATAATAATGGTACTGCGGTACTATCTGTCTGCTTGGTATTCTCACATCACATTTGACCTACATGATTATTCCATATTTTATTGTACATACATTACTTGTGTCCTGAGTAACTTCACCTAAATAAATCATGTTGTTATTACAGCTTGCATATTACAAGCAAAGAAAGATCGATGACTTCCTTAAAATCTTGGAGTCATCCCGTGTGGATGCCAACATCGAGTACCGAGACTTTGAACGTGACCAAATGCGAGTTCTCGACATGTTGGCCGCATATTACGTTCAGGAGGCCAACAAGGAGAAGACAAAGGATAAGAAAAAAGAACTTTTCACAAAAGCTACATTACTTTACACAATGGCAGATAAGATCATTATGTATGACCAGGTAAATATTGCTATTTATGATTTAATTTAACTTTTTATAAGCTAATGCACATCTTGAAGGAGAGTATAAGGCTATACGCGCTAAGGCACTTTATCAACCCAACATCCTGCTACACAGAGCTGGGCTGGCAAAAGGGTTAGCAAAGGGTGACCATAATCACCACAATTTGGGAAGCGATTGCAGGTCTTTCAACCCCACTCAGAATTAGAATCCTAAATTTCGATTTTATTTAATACTGCTGCTTTGGTTATTTCTCAATTATAACACCAGTCACATAATATAGTACTGATCCCGCACTTAAATTCACATTTTCATTGCTATCAGAAACTATAAGTACCATAGTAGGTACCACAACATTCAAACCATTGAACATACAAACATTTGTCCTGCAGCAGAAATCCAACCGCATCTCAGCCATTACTCAGCAGTTGCGCCATGAGGTTGCTTTTCTACTAAGGTTGTTGCAGTTGCTTTTCTATTTTAGAACCATCTACTCGGCCGAGCATACTTCTGCTTGCTTGAAGGAGATAAAATGGAGCAAGCAGATGCCCAGTTCAACTTTGTACTGAACCAGTCTCCAAACAATGTACCTTCATTACTTGGCAAAGCATGTATTGCATTCAATCGGAAGGACTATAGAGGGGCACTTGCTTTCTACAAGAAGGCTTTGAGGACGAATCCTGATAGTCCAGCTGCGTTGAGATTGGGCATGGGACATTGCTTTATGAAGTTGAATAATCAGGAAAAAGCCAGGTCAGTTAGCAACAAAGTATCACTATTGTGCGGTGGTGTGTCCATGACCCCTTTGTCTCGTCCCATGAATGTTGTAAAAGCCTATAAAGGGATTACACTAGGAAATGAGCAGCAGTATCACAGCTGGTGATTTTGGCAAATCCCCCATTGCATTCTATGGGTGGGGGCCTCGTCCAACAGTGGATATCACACAGCTGATGACTTATGTGTAAGTGTGTAACACACGTAGCAGATGCAGTAAGATATCTGTATCTGTATAGCGTGTATCTGCCCATATCGCTTTCTATACTAAACTCAAGGAGCAACACACACATAGCAGATCACTTATATTTTACCGTCAAGCATCTGTAGTCACCGACATATATCAAAAGATGGACAGATTATATCAGTGTATACAACTTGAAATACAATACTCTCCGCGTGAATGTATCATTTTCGTATATTATCGTATCTGCTACATGTGTGATACCTTCAGATGCGATAAGTTTTTATACGCGTATAAAATATTACCGGGTCTGCTGCGTGTGTGATGCACTTAACTCTTTATCAGAAAAACATTGATTACATTATTTCAATAAAATTATTGTGTTATTATATTCCAGAATGGCATTTGAAAGAGCCCTCCAACTTGACCCTCAGTGTGTTGGTGCTCTAGTGGGCCTTTCAATTCTGAAACTGAATCTTCAAGAGAATGAGTCCAACAAAATGGCAGTAATAATGCTGTCAAAAGCCTACGCCATTGATCCCAAAAACCCTATGGTCTTGAATCATTTGGCTAACCATTTCTTCTTCAAAAAGGTAAGAATTTTTTTTGACACAGGAATCATAAATTACTTGATGAGAAAACTTAAACAAATCTTAATAAAATAGCTAACTTCAAGGCAGCCAAGATACACTGGACGTGCTGTATGGCCTGTAGGTCAAGAACAAACTGAACTCGGTCTTGAGATTTTGAGTGTACCAAACATAAAAGGAGTTGGAGCGCATTCAACTCTCAAATACCTGTGTCTTTTTTATTTTTCCGTATTTCATTCATGCACTGTATCCTTTCAGCACACTGGTTCTGTCACCAATAGTCACTAGGTCCTTTTCATGGTCACTATACTTCAAGCTTGTCTCTGACCTAAAGCTAAGCTAAGAGTAACCAAGAAAGAGCCTGTGACATCAAATTGTCAACTTTATATTTGACGAATTTTGTCTATAATTTTGGCCGATTTCGTACTAATTATAGCTTACTCCCTGGTGTTTCCGGCCTTCAAACAGACCCGTCTTTCTCCCGTGGATGTCGCAAAAGCTGACTAAGGGATTACATCAGGGGATGGGCAGCAGCAGCCATCTGAGTACTTAACACCAATATTGTAATCACCTATCTGCCTGCCAAGCATTATGGATAAGAGACAGGGTTGATATGATTTAAATCACTTGATTTAAATCAGTGATTTAAATCGCGAATGAAATCGAGTGATTTTTTTATTAAAATCAATGATTTTAATCAATAAATTAAAATCAAGAAGAATTGGATATAATCAAGCAATTGCTATGTACAGTTGCTTCTTCCGCTGGGGTCGAAGTAATATTTTCGAAATTCAATTTGGTGCACAGCTAAATAAGAAATAGATTAGGCACCGAGAAGGCAGTCTATTAAGTCTTCCTTTTGAAAAAACAAACGACAACGTGTTTTTTTTAAAAGTAATTTGATTTTAAAACTTTATGATATTTGATAATTTTATAATATTTTTGTTACATATACCTATGCCAAACACCAGTGGAACTGGAACAGGAAAATGAACGGTTTATATAAAAAAAAAATTTTTTGTTAATTTTATTAATAGTTGTAATTAAATAATTAATATATTGTGTTATTTTAAATTAATAACTGACTTCCAAAGTAATAAAGATCAGAATGTAAAAAAAACGAAAAAATCCGATTTAAATAAAATAAATCCGATTTTTTTTTTTTTTTTTTTAAATCATGATTTTTATCAACCCTGATAAGAGACTTCCAGCAGTGGACGTAAACAGGCTGAACGATAGCTTACTATTGTTTATGTTGTATTTTTTAGGATTACAACAAAGTGCAGCATTTAGCGCTTCACGCGTTTCACAACACAGAGAACGAGGCGATGCGCGCTGAGAGTTGCCACCACTTGGCTCGCTCGTTCCATGCACAAGGAGACTGTGATCAAGCCTTCCAGTATTACTACCAAGCAACTCAGTTCGCACCTGCCAACTTTGTTCTGCCGCATTATGGATTGGGACAGATGTATATCTACAGAGGGGACACTGAAAATGTAATTAACTAGTAATTTATTTGAAAATCACCAACATAACTCTCTGAATTAGCAAGTTGAAGTGGTAAAGGGCAGGCCAGCAACCGTTGGGAATACAATTTCTGGAGTGTCGACGCAGTGTAGGAAGGCCCTCCCTCTTAGCAGGAAGTCGGCAGATGGGGACTAAATACCTAAATATCACAACATCCCTAAAGATCAGTAAGTAAAGGTGGCATGGCTATTTCCGAATTGATTTTTATGTGAACTTCCTTAAGTGTCATTGACTATGATTAAAACACTGGTTTATCTTACATGTAACTTTTTACTTGATGTTGTGGTAAGAGGGTTGTGTAAGGCTCTGGAAAACTCAACTAAGTTTATGAGTTTTATCTATTGCCTGATCGGTAGAGATACTATGATCTGAAATCTGGCAGCTGCTTTTGTTTTGAATGTTTTTGGTTAGACGGATGCGTTTGTTAGTTATTTAAGGAGCAGTTTTGGGCTTGCAACCAGTCACTGGGGTTGCTAATATTCCAATGAGCAGCTTTGGGGTTGCAACCTGTCACTGGGTTTGCTAATATTACAATGAGCAGATTTGGGCTTGTAACCTGTGACTGGGGTTTCTAATATTACAATGAGCAGCTTTGAGCTTGCAACCTGTCACTGAGGTTGCTAATATTTCAATGAGCAGCTTTGGGCTTGCTAATATTCCAATGAGTAGCTTTGGGGTTGCAACCTGTCACTGGGCTTACTAATATGCCGATGAGTAGTATTGGGGTTGCAACCTATCACTGGGCTTGCTAATATTACAATGAGCAGATTTGGGCTTGTAACCTGTGACTGGGGTTGCTAATATTCCAATGAGCCGCTTTGGGCTTGCTAATATTCCAATGAGCAGCTTTGGAGTTGCAACCTGTCCGTATAGGCTTACTAATATGCCGATGAGTAGTATTGGGATTGCAACCTATCGCTGGGCTTATTAATATTACAATGAGCAGATTTGGGCTTGTAACCTGTGACTGGGATTGCTAATATTCCAATGAGCAGCTTTGGAGTTGCAACCTGTCACTGAGGTTGCTAATATTTACCTATAAACTCGCAAAGAGCGTTACTGCAACTATATGTATGTTTGTTCAAACTATTTTGCAGGCAGCGCAATGCTTTGAGAAAGTCCTAAAGGTTCAGCCAGGCAACTACGAGACGATGAAGATATTAGGCTCTCTCTACGCAAATTCCACTTCTCAGTCGAAGCGTGACATCGCGCGGCAACACTTGAAAAAAGTCACAGAGCAGTTTCCTGATGACGTTGAAGCGTGGATCGAACTTGCACAGATATTGGAACAGAATGATCTACAGGTAGTACCATTCCGCTGATATATTAAGGTATATATATGCTTGTTTGCTGGCCAAGTAGAATTAAAATACTTCCTATTAATATAATAAATGTTTGTTTCTTAATCAACTGATTAAGAAACCGGCTGAACCGATTTCAATACAAAGGTAGAGATATCAAATAAGCTATCATTTACCGAATCGTTACAAACCTACTCCGTTTACAGGGTTCACTAAACGCGTACAGCACAGCTATGAAAATACTCAAGGAGAAAGTGGACGCGGACATTCCCGCTGAGATACTCAACAACGTTGCTGCGCTGCATTACCGACTGGGCAATCTGACAGACGCTAAGAGCTACCTAGAACTGGCACTACAAAGGTAAGCTCGATTCATCGACCACACAGGTTTTTATTTCTACTAACAAAACATTGTGTCAAAGCGCTGAGGTATGCGGATTGGGGGGAGCGGTAAAAAATTGCATGCTGATTGGCCGACTCCAATGCGAACTGCGTCACAGAATAAATAATAGTAAGCGTATTGCGTTCAGTACGAAAAAACTAGTGACGCTTGACCGTGGTCTTGTGCGTGGTGTTTTATGTAAGACGTATTAGTCTAACGTGGCATCCGTCATGTTTCGATCTTGTGTCGATGTCTTCAATGTCAGAAATGGTATTCTCTGATCTTAAAATACAACACTGTAAGTGATTATATCGAAATGTGACCGAAACTGGAATGATTCAAAGTTTTTTCGATAATTTTAGCTCAGGTAGGTTAGAAGTAAAGCCAGGGCAACTATCAATGTAATACAGGACAGTGCGTAAGTATTACCACTTACACGATCTAGGTGAGCGCAGGAACAGATAACGAGAGATATATTTCCCACCAAAAAAAAGGCACTCGCCCCATTATTTTATGGATTTTTGACATCTACAACCCAAAATTACCTGAAAACTTTTTAGAAGTTTTTAATTTACGAAGTTTCACAGATTCGCTTTTGAATAAGGTTTAATGTGCTCGAACCTACTGAATGAATATTAGTGTAAATGGTAGCGGCCGCTCTAATTTAATAAATTAAATCAATAGAGAGAAAGCGGACGCGGAAACATTGGACGCACAGTACTACAACTCCATCTCCGTCACAACAATGTACAATCTGGCGCGACTGAACGAGGCACTCTGCATCTACAACAAGGCTGAGAAACTATACAAGGACATATTGAAGGAACATCCAAACTATATCGACTGTTATTTGAGGTAAATAACTAATTAATTTTCAACTGTAAAACCGAGAGCACTGAGACCAAAGTCTGAGTTTTAACAAGCAATTTACGCGGACGTATGGTGTAGTGTTACACGGATTTTTGTATGGAAAATGAGGTTCACAGAGTGTAAGCTAGGAGCGCTCATCGGTGTCGCTATAAAAAATCTGTGTTACACTACACCATACGTCCGTGGCAAATGTTTACAAAAAACTTAAACTGAGCCTCTTGAGGCGCGATCGATGTCTTAGTGTGTTCTACGGCCACAACACTAAGTAGTAGTTTTAAACTTTTCCAGGCTTGGTTGCATGGCTCGCGACAAAGGTCAAATCTACGAAGCGTCAGATTGGTTCAAGGAAGCATTGAAAGTGAACACTGAACACCCCGACACGTGGTCTCTTCTAGGGAACCTGCACTTAGCACAACAAGAGTGGGGACCTGGGCAGAAGAAGTTTGAGAGGATATTGCAGAATGCTTCAACTACCAGCGATTCTTATTCTTTGATAGCTCTAGGTATGTTATTTCACCTTAAATCTTGTATTACGAAGAGAGAGTTAGAGTTAGTTGAACCTGGTCACTTACTTACCAAAAAAGAACCAACGACAAGGAATGAGCGATAAAATCTAAATTATTGTACAGGTAACGTCTGGCTACAAACCCTCCACCAACCGTGCCGAGAGAAAGAAAGAGAGAAGCGACATCAAGAGCGAGCGCTGGCAATGTATAAACAAGTGCTCAAAGTCGACCCTAGGAATATTTGGGCGTCTAACGGGATTGGATGCGTTCTTGCGCATAAGGTAAACTGTCATACGTCCTCGCGCGTTAGGTAAACCGTTTCACGTCCTTGCGCATAAGCTAAGTCATTACTCGTCCTTACCCGTAATGTAATTATAAATGTAAGCCATAACACGTCCTTTCCCATAAGGTAAGCCATTACACGTACTTCCGCATAAGGTAAAACATATGTCCTTCTGCATGTCCATAACACGTCCTGGCGTATAAGCTAAGCAGCCTTTGGATGAACATTGCTCACTCTTACGATTTAAACTATAGGAAACTTCTGTTATTCTAATTTGAACTTTATAACCTGTGACAGACTTACGTAAAAGCCCAAGACATTCGTTATTCTAATTTGAACTCTCTTCTGTACCTCATAGGGTTGCGTGAACGAAGCCAGGGACATCTTTGCCCAAGTTCGTGAAGCGACAGCAGACTTCCCCGACGTTTGGATGAACATTGCCCACATTTACGTGGAACAGAAACAATACATCAATGCTATACAGATGGTGAGTTTTACCTTCATTTACCAGCCCAGCACTAATATTATAAATGCGAAAGTTTTAATGTTTGTTTGTTACTCAATCACATATTAAACATTCTCCGTGAACAGATTAAGAATAGTGGTAAAAGATACACAAACAATCTTCTACCCCAAACGCTTATACGGTCTCCGTTAGTGTGCGTCCACAGTGAATGCGCGGGGACGGGGGCCTTTGCGGGCGCGACGGCGGTGGCGTGCGGGTTGCCACAGTGACGCGCGATCTATTAGACGTGGATAAGACCCTTGGAGCAAGGAACAAAATGGAGCGGCAGTAACATTTATTTTGTATGAAAATGGCCCTCCATTAGCTTGCCATTCAACCATTCATTTAATACTCTGTGACCTTTGATTGCCTTCATTCAAAGTTTTGTTTACTTTTCGTGTTTTCGTAAATTTTCACTAATTTATTAGCAAATACCTATATTTTTTACTACACAAGTTGGATTTCACAATGCCGATGATTTACACTCATGTAATATTGTGCATTGTGGTACGAGGCAAAGCCAGTATCGGCCTGGGCTGACTTTACACAAGTGCTTCAACAGTTTTCATTGAAATTGTGGTTTTGCTTCATTATTTTGTTCTAAATGTATGTTTCGTTAGTGAGCTTTAGAGTAAACATAAGGACATTAGTGCCATTGTTGTGTAAAATATCATTATTTCATATTAATTCATTTATTGCTTACAAGATTGTTGACAACTAGGGCTCGGTCGGGCAAATAGCCGACCCAGTTCGACCCAAAAATCGAGCACGCCTTATTTATCAGAACAACCGCCCTGTGATAAGACCAAACTGGTTTGATATCCCCGCCACCCGCGCATTGAGACGCTTGCCTACTAGGGCTGTAGTGTTTCGTAGGAACGTTTGAAAACTACGCGTGCTAATCGCTCATGCATTAGCACATATGCAACTCGCGGTTGCATATGTTTGATATTTCGCGCCCGCCGTCGCAACCGCGCTAGACCCGCACTGTGGCCCTGGCCTTACGTCGCGAGTAAAAATCTAAACAACATCCGAAGATTCTGTGGTGAACTTTTGTTTCTATTTCAGTACGAAAATTGCATCCGCAAGTTCCGTATGCACTATGACGTGGAGTGGCTTACTTGGGTGGGGCGGGCACATACGCTGGCTGGGCGTGCGAGCGCCGCCCGTGGGGCCCTTCTAAGAGCCAGGAGGGTCGCGCCGCATGACCCTGCGCTAGCTTACAACACGGCTCTTACTCTGAGAAGGAGGGCTGCCTTGGTGCTGAAGGACGAGAGATCAGACTTGCCGCTAGTGCTACGCGCCGTTCACGAACTCTCAGTATCACACAAGTACGCTATTCTTTATGTTATAACCACTAGCTTAGAGTTGCTATTACCTTCTGCTAGAGGGGTGACGAGCCGGACGATTCACAAGGTTGCTCAACTCGCTATGTGAAGAGCTATGCTCGGAGTTTTACTATGTAATAAATCTGGGCTCTAATGAAGTATCTTGATAGGGTTCTAGAAACACAGGTCAGACTAAGCTAAGCACACGAAATCAATGCTCTCAGGATTTGACAAGAAACACTCTGAAACGCGAGGACCTGCATATGGTATGGGCCCCGCACATATTGTCCCCCCCCCCCCGCAGGGGTATGATTGCCACCGAAAAGTGTTCTTTATTTTAAATTGCTTGTCCATCTATCGCAGGTACTTCCAGCGGCTCAGCACGGCGGGGCCCGAGGCGGGTGCCATGGGCGGCGTGGGCGGCAGCGCCGCAGCGGCGGAGGCGCGCACGTGCGCCGACCTGCTCTCGCAGGCGCAGTGGCACGTGGGGCGAGCGAGACGGCAGCACGACGAGGAGCTCGAGCTGCGTGACCGACAGCGCGAGCAGCGTGAGGCCTTCAAGAAACAACAGGTACGACACTACAGAAATAAAAGGCTCAAAGTGTCTGAAATTGTGGACAATCTTCAAAAAAAAATCTTTAGTTAAATCTTTAACTTTGAATCCATTAAAATTTAGAAAAGTTCGCACGATTCCCGTAGAGTGTCCGGCCTTAGAATAGACCCCGCCTCCTATGGATATATTAAAAGAGGGATTACACCAGGGGATGGGCAGCAGCATCTATCTAAGTACTTTAAAAGATAAAAAAAGATAAAAGATAATTTATTTGTTTTAAATATGGTAATTTTACATTGATGGATGATTTATAATCAACTACGATCACAAATCCGTCGAGTCAAGAGTGGTGTTTATGGCAAATCCCCCCAATGGGGAGGTCTCGTCCAGCAGTGGACGTAAACAGGCTGGTGGTGATTTCGATTAATAGCTTCACCATCCAAAGCTAATAGACAAAGGCTACTAGACTGAAAACTACACTGACCTGCAAAAATAAGTATCGCACTTTTAAAAATGCAATAACTTTTTAAGTACACAAGATATACTTTCGAAACAAAAAGGACTCGAAAAAGAGTTTAATTTTGTACATAAAAACTTCAACTGCACACCACCACCTACCACCCTCAGGGCACTAAAACAGGCCCTGATAGAAGAATGGGTGAATATTCCCCAGCATCGGCTCCGAAACCTCGTGTTCAGTATGCCAAATCGACTAGCAGAGCCCGAGGAGGCAATACCAGTTATTAAAAAATAAATAACATGTAAAACATACTTGTAAATGTTAATTGAGTTTTATAACACTAAGCTAAAAATGGCTATTATTATTGTTTAAAATGTTACTAATGTATAATTTACTATATTTCCAAAGAAAGCTGATAAAAATTGCTATAAAAGGTTTTGTTTATTAAACGACTTCCCAAAAAAGGAGGAGGTTTGAATTCGGTTGATTTTTTATTTTTTTTGTTTGTTACCGCATATCTCTGGCGTTTATGAACCGATTTGGAAAATTCTTTTTTTATTTGAATAGATATACTTCCAGTCCCATTGGTCCCATTTTTTTCAGAATCTAGTTCTGATGATGGAATCCATGAGGAATTGAAGGAACTCCTCAAATATTGTAGGCAATATTTGAGGAGTTCCCTCAATACAATACAATGGCGAATACAATGGCGGAAGTCGGTTTTTTAAATGGAATAGTAGATTGTATCATTAGGGAGCAAAATAATATTTTTACGGCGAGGGCGCTTTTTTGAATCCAGAGCGAAGTGAGGGATTCTAGAGTAGAATCCCGAACGTAGCGAGAGATTCAAAGTACGTCGCCCGAGCCAAAAATATATTTTGCGCCCGAGTGTTACACTCTACTTTTCATCATCATCTATGAGAAAATAAAAGGCGCTTTATATTTTATTTCAAAACAAAACCATGAATTTCTAACAATCCGTGAATAACTTTCATTTAAAAAACAGACTTCCGCAATTGTATTCGACTAAATATTTGGATGAAAAAAAAATTATGAAAGAACCATAGTGGTGAAAGGATTATGATACTTTCTGAATGCAAATGCTTGGTTTGTTGCTGAAAATATCAAAATCGCCATATGTATGCCTACAATATTTGAGGAGTTCCCTCAATTTCTCATGGATTTCATCATCAGAACTGGATTCTGAAAAATGGGACCAACCTATAAGTATATCTATTCAAATAAAAAAAGAATTTTCAAAATCGGTTCATAAACGCCGGAGATATTAGGTAACAAATATAAAAAAAATACAACTGAATTGAGAACCTCCTCGTTTTTGTAAAGTAAAGAAATGACGAAATTGCGGGCTGTAGTTCGAGCGTTTCTAATTTGTTTTTTTTTATTCAGCCGGTGGCGCGGCGCGACTATGGGCCGTCGTGTCGTACCAGCCAGTATTTATTTAAACAATATTTGCGTACGACTTCTTTGGCGCTGAACACTAAGATGTTCCAAATTTAAAAAGGGCGCGGCAAAGATAATTGCGGCGCACTTATTTGTGTTTGATTCTTTTCAAGATGTTCCAAATTCAAAAAGTGCGCGTAAAAGATTATTGCGGCGCACTTATAGAAGCTTCATACAGAAAACACCACCTTTGGGTGCACTTAAAGGCGAACCAAGTCGTCCTTTTCGAATAGATGGGATGAAAAGTTATTTAAATCTCTAACTTCTATAGATTAAAAAAAAATTAAGTGTGATACTTGTTTTTGCAGGCCAGTGTATATTTTGCAATCAATAATTTTAATGTTATACTCATGATTCCTTTTCATCTGTTAATAGGAAGAAGATCGTGTCAAGAAACAGGAGCAAGCCGCGAAAAGCTCCGTGGAGATGCTACAGAAGCGACAGGAGTACAAAGAGAAGACCAAGAACGCACTCATGTTCGCCGACATGCCTCAGGAGGGCAAGTCCAAGGGGCGAGGGCGAAGGCGCGACGATTACGTGTCCGACTCGCCCTCTGGCAGCGACCGAGGACCCAGGGAGGAGGGGTGAGTTATACTACTCTCTACTGACGAGAGTGAAACAACCTTAATCAATGCGGCATCAGTAGGATATTTTGCCGCACTGCACGGTGCACCTGATTTTTTTTCCCTTTCCCATCCAACGCTCACAATCTGAGGCTATTTGACAGCCTCAGCAAATCAGCTCAGTAATCTGAGGCTTGTTTATAGCCTCAGTCAGGGTAACCTTGAAAATCCAGTGGCACGGGGAGAAGAAGCGTGCGAAGTTCTGTGATAGGTTCTGTGATTAGGAAATGTTCTACATGTTGTGAGTTTTCGACAGCACGATCTAGAAACAGAAAATTTTTACTACCGCCCTCTAGTTTCGCTCAGGTACACTAATTATTGAAAAAAAGTAAGACTTATCAAACCTTTTTATTCAATTTAACACTCGTCTTGTTGTACGCTCTGAAAATGCGCGAGCGAAGCCGAAACCTGTCTGAAGAGGTTGGCTTCGCTCGCAGTTTTGTTTACCGGCCTGTTGAATCTCTATTTTTCATTTTAAAATTTATATTTACTTAATTTGAAATTGCTTTATAACGACGCTTACTGAACAATTAAAACGGTCTTGTTGCGATATTAATAAATCGAATCGTTGGAAAGCGTTGGAATTTCAAATTCTCACCAAAAATATTTGATATTTTATTACTGTGGCCCTAAAATTAACTATAAATTAGTAGGCTTACTTATAAAAATTGCCCAAAAAGTAAGCAATACAGCAAGCAAGACGACCTGTGTGGCGCGGTGGGCGAGTAGCACGCTGAGATGCGAGAGGTTGCGGGTTCGATTCCCGCTGCGGGACAAATGTTTGTATGATCTGCAAATATTTGTTTCGCGTCTGGGTGTTATGATACCATGGTACTCGTAGTTCCTGAAACCCACAACACAAGGAATTCTAGTGTGGGGTCATGGCTACGTATGTGGCTGTTGGGTGTGTTATACACAACACACCATTATCTCTCACCATTGGATAATTTTCAATTAATTTTAAATAGCGTTTATAAGTCTTCTAAAGTAACTTATTTATATGTTTCAGTGCGCCTCGGGAAAAGAAAAAGGATCGCAAAAAGCGCGAGGGTGGGGAGGGGCGGAAGGGCAAGGGCAGGAAGCGGCGCGAGGGCTCCGGCAGCGAGAGCGACCCACCCAGGAAACGCGGCCGCAAGAAGGTACACTCTCCCGGCGAGATTCAACGGGTTACAATCTGGGAAAACCAAACCGCAACCGTGTAAACTAGGGCCTATGGTTTTTTTTTATACTACTTGGCAAGCAAACAATCATACGGCCCACCTGATGGAATGTAGTTACCGTAGCCTAGGGACGCCTGCAACAACAGGCATCACACGCGCGCTGCCGACCCTGAGACATGAAGATGAAAAGTCTCACGTGCCTGTAATTTCACCGGCACTCGTACCCTTCAAACCGAAACACAGCAATGCGAGCACTACTGCTAGAAATAGATACGGTGGTAGTACTTCTCCGGACTTCTTCACAAGAAGTGCTACTACTAACAAATAATATATATATTTATAATTACAGGGAGAAAAAGGCATCGGTCGTCGCGAGAACGCTAAAGCGAAAGCTGTTGAAGAGAAACTCAGCGCCAAACAACGTGCCAAAATCGTGTCTAAAGAGACCATCTCCACGTCCGAGTCGGACTCGGACGCGTCCCGCAAGTCCCGCGGTCGTTCCCGCAAGTCCCGCAGCGGCAGCCGGTCCCGCAGCCCGCAGTCCCGCAAGTCCCGCAGCGGCAGCCGCTCTCGCAGCGGAAGCCGCTCCCGCAGCCCGCCCGCTAACAAAGGCAGGAAGCGGATTGTGTCCGCTTCGGACAGCGATAGGTGAGTTACAACAACAATAATCGTGTCCAATGAGACCGACCCGCAAGTCCGCCTGTAATTCCACCGGCACCCATACCTTTTAAACTGGAACACACCAATACTCGCATAACTTTTTAACGTCGAATGTGTCATGGTAGTATTTCCCGGACGTACTTTCACAGGAGTTCTACTGCTAACTGCTACTAAATTTGTAGTTTCTCACCAAAAAGAGCTTCTACTACTGCTAAATTTCTACTGTTTGTCTTGTACAAGGAGCTCTACTGTTTCTTATTAACAAGGAACTCTACAACTACTAAATTTTTACTGTTTCTCTTGTATAAGGAGCTCTACTCAAACATAATTTCAACTGTTCCTCATTAAAAGGAGCTCTACTACTACTAAATAGAGCTTTTATGAAAGCTTTTATGAAAGCTCTATTTAGTTCCTTTATGTTTGGTTTATTAATTTTATGTGAATTTCTTTTATCTTATCATAAATTTCTATTTTTCATTTCATTTTCTGTTTTTCATTAATAAGGAGTATAAAATAGACGAACAAATATATAGTAACAATTCCGCTCCTCTCCAACGAAAACTCTGAAAGAATTCGACACGTGCTTCGCCTCTCAACGAAGCATCCTCAGGAAACAGTAAGCTCACTGCGTGCTAGAACAACAAAGACACACTACTGCAAAAACTCCGCAGCCATATTGCCTCGCCGAACGCCGAACAGAAAGACCGAGAAGTCTTTCTGTTCGGCAAAGTCACGCTTGAATCAATTAATTAATAAGGAGCTCTACTCCTATATAATGTCTACTGTTTCTTATTGACACGGAGCTCTACTACTGCTAAATTTCTACTGTTTCTCTTCAATAATGAGCGTTGTGTTCAATAGATCCAAATCTCGGTCGAAGTCTCGCAGCCGGTCGCGCTCCGGCTCGGCCAAGGGTCGCCGGTCGCGCTCCAGGGGCAGGTCCCGGTGAGATTTACACTCAAATAAGCTATACACTTTTCCAATTTGTGATTTTAAAAAGTGAACACCACTCCGTGTTTAGTAAACTGAATGAAGTGAACATTTTAAAGGTAGCAGGAAGTCTGTGGATGGAGGTTGCTCAAGATCGTTGGTCGTGGCATTCTATGGCGCGGCCTATTTCCAGCAGTGGACTTTTACAGGCTCTAGAGGGCTCTCTCACTGAATGCCACGCCTATAGCCACTTCCATCCACCGACTGGGACTTTTTAAATGTCGTCGGTCTATCGAGACTGCCTTACTACACTGTGTTGTCCGGTCCGTGGTCGCTAGTCGAGAACTTTAACTTTACAAAAGTTGCCGGTCAACTTTCAAGCAAAAGTTACTGAAATCGGTCCAAAAACTGACAAATGTTTTATTTTCTCCTCAGATCGAAGAGTGGATCCAGATCAAAAAGTCGTTCAAGGTCCAAATCCCGATCCAAGAATCGATCACGATCCAAAAGTGGATCACGATCCAAGAGCCGATCACGATCCAAAAGCCGATCACGATCCAAAAGTCGATCACGATCAAAGAGCCAATCTCGTTCGAAGAACCGATCTCGATCAAAGAGTGTGTCGAGATCACGATCCAGGTAATAACAGTAACTACTTACCATCATCTGGTGCTGTGGTGTGTCCGCCCTAAGAACCGGCCTATGAATAGACCACTCTTTCTCCTCCCGGGATTACACTGGGAGATGAACAGCACCATCCACCTGAGTACTGAACACTTAACCGCGGTCACCAATCTGTCTCCTAAGCGATGGCAAATACTAAAGGGAAACTTAGCGTGGAAGAAGTTTTTTGCGATTTCTAATATTTCTAGTACTCTAACCTCAGTTGGTTTAATAGAGTTTTTTAATCTTTATAAAAAACGGAATCGATTGGCATAAAAAAGTTTTTGTGTAAATTGTTTATTTCCTTGCTTACCGTAAATTTATTTCAAAATCTGTGAATGCAGGTGATAATGTCTCTGAAAGTTAAGGACAGTCGCCTAAGAACGTTTCCCTCTAGTCACAACGGTTAAGGTACCTGCCCTTACCGCCACATCTCAAAAATACACCCTGTATAGTATACCATTATCATCATCACCAGCCTTTAGACGTCCACTGCAGGACGAGGCCATAATCACCACGCTTGGCAGACTGATTGGTGTTAAGTACTCAGGTGGATGCTATTGCCCATCCCCTGGCGTGATCCTAAAGTCGCCTTTTACGACATCCACAGGAATTGAAAGAGTCCTATTCTTAAACCAAGACTAACAGTGTATTTATAATTCTGAATAATTATTTATTCGAATCCTTTCTTCACAGGTCCAAAAGCAAGTCCCGTTCTAAATCCCGTTCAAGATCGAAAAGTGGTTCGCGATCTCGGTCTCGATCCAAAAGCGGATCGAGAAGCCGGTCTCGATCTAAAAGCCGGTCCCGCTCTAAGAGCGGGTCGAGGAGTCGCTCCGGCTCCCCGCATTCTAGACCGGACACACCAGTCTCTAGAAAGTCTGTGTCGGCTAGTGAAGACGAAGCTTAATATGTGTATATTACCTATAGTTTGTAGAATGTATGTAATGAATGTCTGAAAAAATTTAACTCATTGATTTAATGTATTTTGATTGATAGTAAGGGCATATTGGTGGCCTCACTCTGTTCAGAAGTAAATTCGTTTCTGATAGTACTTTTGGGTTTCTACTTAGGTAGTCGTTCTCGTGAAGGGTAAAGTTTGAAGAAAAACCCTACTAATTTTATTATCAGGCATAATTACTTCTTGCACTAGGCAAAACTAGTTTGATCTGAAATAAGTTTTGGTCGGTAACTGAGCGATGAGTTCCTTTTCCAAATTCAAAATTCAAATTATTTATTTATTTTTTTGCAAGGTGTGGTTATATGCCCAGTATGGGTTGGGATCTCCTTTTTGATAATTATTCAATCAAATGCATTCATGCATCATGCATTTTATTAATGAGTTTATTGTAAGTTACCGCAAAGGTAAGAGCATTGACATGTCCTGTAGAATGAATTATTAAAAAATTATCAAAAGAATTATATAATTAATTTAATTCTTGATTAAAAATTTCAGAATAATGACGCCGATTATTGCTAGCTGTATCCAGAATTAATCATATTCATCATCATCATCCTATAGAAGTCCACTGCTGGACATAGGCCTCCTCATGGAATGCCTTGACGAATGGTCCCGGGCTGTCTCGGTATTAATCATATAAGAATGCACAAATTTAATGTAGATTAGTCAAAGATATTTAAGTTATTCCCAGCCCTTGTATTTCCCTGGTAATGCTCTTCGGTGGGAACACCCATCGTATGTGACTGGGAATAACCTAAATATTTAACATTGTACAACACAATAGATCTAACACGAGTCGTCTTGTGTGCGTTCCAATTTCAAAATTAACAACTTGTCATGTTGGTCATGATGAACTACGAGATGCTCACTTTCACTAACCACTTATAGCTTATGAGATTTAACAAATGTCTAATTTGACAGTTTTTCATAGAAATGTCAATTTGACATGTGTTAAGTGTCTCGTAAAATAAGAATTTGTTGATGAAAATAGGAGTTTGTGGAAGTAGCTTATATGCTTAAGTATTTCATAGCTGTTACAAAACAGATATAGCGAGGTCTGCCTCTAATATTAAAATTACGCCTACGAATGGCTGCGTCCTGTGTCAAGTTAAACCTAGCAAAGTTGCTGGTACCTTAATTCTGAGATGAAGGCAAATCACGCCTACGGTTACTTTACAATCAATGACGAGTTAACATCATAGACAATTATAAAAAACTTATTTGTCGCAATTAATTTGTAACTTAGGTGCGAGGCACACTTGAGCCAATGCTTCAATCACAGGAACCTACCTCAAATACTAAGGTGTGACTATAGCCTGCCCTGAACCATATTAACAATTATTTAACTGATGTATATAGAAATGTTTATTTTATTACCGACTGCTCTCACGAAATAAACGACTTTTTGCCATTTTGATGTTTCTTTTTATTATTGAAGGCAGGAAAGGAAAGTGTAAAACAAAAAAAAAAATTCAATTAAAATCTTGTATATTAGACAAATAAGATTACATTTTAAAAATATTATGTATATTCGCAGAAGTACGTTATTGCTCGATACATCGATAGATCGTATACAGGTTGACTGGCCATATTCACCAAAGGAACCTCTGCCTAGATACTGAACTATAATTTGTGTTTATTTCAATCCAATATTGAAGTTGAAATCCTACCTTTCCTTACTTTTTGACGACTAAATACAGTGCAAACCCGCACTGATTATGAATGAATAGTAGATTGTATAATAATCCCTTATTATACAATCTACTATTCATTCGCTACATTCAGGATTCTACTAAAGAATATGAAATGAATAGTATAATAAGGGATTATTATACAATCTACTATTCATTCATAATCAGTGCGGGTTTGCACTGTATTTAGTCGTAGTAGTTTTTCAAAATAATATTTTTACGGCGAGGGCGCTTTTTTGAATCCAGAGCGAAGTGAGGGATTCTAGAGTAGAATCCCGAGCGTAGCGAGGGATTCTTTAGTAGAATCCTGAATGTAGCGAGGGATTCAAAGTACGTCGCCCGAGCCAAAAATATATTTTGCGCCCGAGTGATACACTCTACTTTTCATCACCCACTATGAGAAAATAAAAGGCGCCTCATATTTTATTTTAAAACAAAACCATGAATTTCTAACAATCCGTGAATAACTTTTCATTTAAAAAACAGACTTCCGCCATTGTACTCGACTAAATATTTGGATGAAAAAAAAATTATGAAAGATCCATAGTGGTGAAAGGATTATGATACTTTCTGAATGCAAATGCTTGGTTTGTTGCTGAAAATATCAAAATCGCCATATGTATGCCTACAATATTTGAGGAGTTCCCTCAATTCCTCATGAATTCCATCATCAGAACTGGATTCTGAAACCTTCTGGACCAATCTGGAAGTATATCTATTCAAATAAAAAAAGAATTTTCCAAATCGGTTCATAAACGCCGGAGATATGATGTAACAAACATTTAAAAAAAAATACTACCGAATTGAGAACCTCCTCCTTTTTGTAAAGTCGGTTAAAAATTACGAAATCGCGGGCTGTAGTTCGCGCGTTTTTAATTTGTTTTTTTTTATTCAGCCGGTGGCGCGTCTATTGGCCGTCGTACCAGCCAGCCAGTATTTATTTAAACAATATTTGCGTTCGACTTCTTTGGCGCTGAACTCCAAATTTAAAAAGGGCGGTGCAAAGATAATTGCGGCGCACTTATTTGTTTGATTCTTTTCAAGATGTTCCAAATTCAAAAAGTGCGCGGAAAAGATAATTGCGGCGCACTTATTTGAGTTCGATATGTTCCAAATTTAAAAAGTGCGCGGCAAAGATCATTGCGGCGCACTTATAGAAGTTTCATACAGAAAACACCACCTTTGGGTGCACTTAAAGGCGAACCAAGTCGTCCTTTTCGAATAGATGGGATGAAAAATACTTTACTGTACACCGAAAACTAGTAGTACGCACTGTCTTTTGAAGGTGGGTTTAAACTTGAATATTTGATTCAAATAAATACACATTGTAGTTCAGAATCTCGGTCAAGTACTAACCGTAAATATGCGAGTGTACAGGTCAACACCCTGTATATTTCTATACAAAGAAAGAAATGAGGTCAGGTAGGTAAGAGGTACAAATCATTTACCTGATTTTGAATCTAGACTGACCGAAAATATCCAGGTTTTTAACATGAACCATTTTATTTAGTTTGGCTCTTATTTCGTTAATTTTATGAGAGATAATAAAGCAAAAGGTATGTCAGGATCGTAGCAAGCTGAAATCCGTGGTCTCTGCCTACCCCTTACGGGAACAGTCACATATATCAGACAATTTGTAAGTTATAGGTATGGAGTAAAATTATGACTAATCAAATGATCCTATGTAAATAAGCTTAAAAATATTACGACTTGCAACAATTAAATAGCATTTTGTATACTTTTTATAATATTCAATAATATAACTCAAACACAACCATTTTGTTAAATAACTTAGGTCTATGAAACATACAATTCCGATTTAAGAATATTTAGATTAACCAGGTAATGGACTAGTTTTAACTAATGCTAAATACGCCTAATATATTCTTAACCGTTAATAATTGAGCGTTATACGTAACACAGCTAAAATTTGAGACAAAATAACTTTTAACTTAATGGTTAAAGTAAATAGAGATTCTTTTAAATTAATATCTAAGATTTTTTTTTATGGAAGTCTTACAAAATTTTTATAAAAACAAAATCACAGCTGAAGAAATATAATACTTATTTATATAATTATCTACAATATTTTTATACAATCCAATACATTTTAGTTCTCTCATAGAAACTACATTAAAATTTCGTACAATTTTATTTTGTTTTTATATTTGCAATAAAAATCCAGGTAGAAATTCGAGTATGTGGCAGTTTTCGTTATGAATGGTCAACTTTATTACTAAATTTAATTAGGAGATTACCGAAATACAACTATTACAGTAGTTACTATATACTAGTACTTAGTATTACTATAATTAGTTATGTGCGCTAAAACGGGTTAATAGATACATTAATTTTAGTGACTAGGTTCCTATAACTACAAAAAATTGGTGATATCGAATACTTTTAGACAATTCTATGTAGTTTGAGCTTGGATTACAATGGATAAACATTTTAAAAAGGTTAGGGTATAACGAGATAGCAAAAATTCTGAAAATCGCTCAAAAATCTGCCATTCGCCACGGGGTTCGCGAAATAGTAAATTACAAAAAGGCGGAATATTCCTAAAACTTATTTTAGTTTTAAAATTAATTTAAATGGTGCTTCTCATATTCTCAATGCTCAGTCTCAAATATCCTAAGTTTAGGCGCTTTACTGGGTAGAGAGAACTATTAAGACTGTCCGACAGAGACACTTTGAAGCCTTGGATTCGCTAGGGGACAAATGGAGCAACATGCCGTGGGACATCTGCGTGAATGTGCCGGAAACAATGTCCCTGACCAATTCGCTCGCACACATCTAGGTCAATTCTCGCGCAAGAGATATAATGTCGAATCGACATTTTCATACAAGATCTATCAAAACTGACGGTTATTTGTACGCAAATGTCGAATTCGACATTATGTCTACAATTCGAGAATTGGCCCCCAGGTCAGCGTCGCGGAAATGTAGCCTGAGGATGTTCTGCTGATCAATGCTGCGTACATACTGCTGACGTATTGAGTTGCACGTTGCAGCATCACGTAGACTCTGTGAGACGCGTCAATAGGTGACATTTTGTCCCCTATTGAATCCGAGGCTTGAGTCAGCGTCTGGTGTCGATGCAGCATTCTCTGAGACTAATCTATCGCTGTCCTTTTTATTTCAGTTTATAGGAAAGAGCCCGCGTTAGCGGTTTAACTTTAGCAAAAGTTATGCTTACGAGAGCTTTGCAAATCTTGTGGGTAGTCGACGGTTTTCCAATTATGGTAAGTAGGTACCAAAATAAGCAGTTTTTGATAGCCCCATATGTGCCACTATTCATGCTATATGCACCCACCATACAATAAACGATTCACATTCAACTACACTAGTCTAGACTGCTAGAACTCACGCACGAAGTTCTAAATAAATCACACCTGCGCCGAAAACATGACATCTTCGATATTTTTACGCTATCCTCAAAACTGTATCGCTGGCACGCTCCATACAAACTGAAGTTTGGTCCTTGAAATTTTGTAGTTTTTTTTTTTTTTTTTCTGAAGGACAAAATGCAGTTGGCCTCAGACGGCCGATGCTGCGTTACTAATTTTGTAGACAATCTAGCTAGAGGCTTATATCTAGGCCTGTGGTTAACCGTTTCCCTTTCAATTGTTTAGAATCAAATCATGGGTTACAAGATTTCCATACAAATCTTTAAATTGGTGTGATTTGGAAACTATATATCATAATTTTATAAGAAACCATGGGTCCAGAGGCCGGTAGACACAGTAACATTCTAAGAGCGATGACGCCAGTAGAAAAGTCCAAAGTGTATGGGACTGACGTTAGCTATCGATGTCACGTGGTCTATTGTATTGTATTACGACTGTAGAAATGGAATCGCTTCGAAGCGAATGCCGTTTGGCTATGCCCTCAGATATTAATGTATTGATCATGTATTGTTAACAAAATTTAATGAAGTTTGATGACATAATGTCCAAAATAGGAGCAAACTTCGTTAAAAGCAGCACTAGCAGTACACTCTTAAAAATGGTTAAAGTTATCTCTGTCTTTTCCGTTCTCTTCTTTTGTCAAGGCTAATTTGAAACTACAAATATATAGGTACAGTAGGCCAGCCCAGTACAACACAAGTGTTATCGCTTGTACTGAACTTGCCTTCTGTACCTATAAATTTTGTGCTAGTGTTTAACTTTAGTGTTTTATGGCATAGTTTGTAGCTAACAAGTGTCTTTAGAGGCATTGATTCCAGCTATGCTGAAGGTGAGGTTTCCGTTGGGCAGTGTGCTCTGCGGCCCACCTAGGAAGGACGTGAAGGTGGTGTCGCGACTCATGGGCGGCTCCAGACCGTCGATTGGTATGCAGTCCAGCGTTGGGACTGTATACTCCCTGTTACAACAGAATGGCATACATACATTTTATATGAACAATCAGAGATAATAGTTTAGATAAATCTTTATTGATTGAATCAATAAACAAGTAATGTTACAATAGAAAGGCGGCCTTATCGCTGAGAGCGATCTCTTCCGGCGATTTATTAGTCACTAGCGGCATTCATATATATAAAATCGCTGTGTGACTGACCGACTATCAACGCAAATCCTGAACCGTAAATTCTATTCACTTCAGAAAATTGGAGGGGGCATTCCTTTTGATTTTTGATCTAGGCGTGTACTAAGAATGGAATTTTCGAAATTCACCCCCTAAATATGTATTATTACCATCATCATCATCAGCCTGTAGAAGTCCACTGCTGGACATAGGCCTCCACCCTAGAATGCCACAGCGAACAGTCATCCACTGACTTCCTGCGATGTTTATAATGTCTTTAGTCCATCGAGAGAGGGCCATCCTCTACAGCATCGTCCGGACTAGTATGTATATGCAAAAAAATTGTTTTTTTTTTTAAAGATGATTGATCATATGTGGTATGATGGAACTGTCCGACGGATAAATCTCGTCCACGAGATGACTTCACGTCTCGTAAGACACCCAATGCAAGTTATGATTTTCATCAGGGATTGAAATAGGCCTTATCAGAACTGGGAGTAACAATAAGAGGTCAAATCCAAGAGACAGTCATATCCAAATGAGAAAATGTTAAGAAATATTCACAGACTGACTAAACTCTAAAAAAATATTAATAAAAAAAATTCTTTAGTAATTTCAGGGTAGTGTTTTCGGACCCATTTCCTTCTTGATTGATGATTGTGTGTGTATTCGATCGAGCACACCACGATTTACTTCATACTTGTACATCTATGGCGATATCAGTGGCGACATAGGTACACTACAGTTCTTTGAGCACATGTGTAAAGATAATTCCTATAGTAACTTACATGGAAACATTGTCCTGTGAATGGGCAGAATCATTCACCAACTGTGGTAGTGTATCAATAGCCGGTAACGAGGGAGGTGGCACAGTGTCGCGCGCAGAGAACAGAAACACTCCCACCACGGCCAGAAGGTATGATAGGAAGTAAAGCGCGTGGAACTGGGGACAATATGGTAAACAATTCATTGAACAGTGTCAATATGCATCCATGGATTTGTCTGCCCCAAGTAGCAAGGATTAGCAGTGCATTTGGCTCAGAGTCTTGGCAGTAGGAACATTCATCATGATCATCAGATGCTAGACGTACACTGCTGGATGAGGCCTCCCCCATAGAATGCAATATGGGGTTTTCTATAATCACCAAACTTTATAGACGGATTAGTGATCACTGTATTGGTGTTAACACGGCGGGAGGCGCACCACTAAATGTGACACTAAGTGTCGCTACCGGATAAAAAATACCACAGAAAGTCATCATCAAAAAACGAATAACAGTAGTTTTTTTTTAAGCTCTGGTCCTTTTATGCGGTAGCATGCCTAATTAGCTATCAATTTAAAACACAGTGTTACCTATTATGCTCGATTTTTTTATATTAATTATAAACCTTATGTTTTTGTAAAAAAGTGTTGTCCATTTATAGACTACAGACTATCAAACTCAGGAGCCCAGGTTGCACCAATACAAAAATATTTACAAAAACACTGACTATGTGGTAATTTTTACCCGGTCGCGCCTTTCGCCGTGTTAAGTAGTTGGCCGGATGCTGCTGCCTATACTATAATCGGCTTTTACGACAACCACAGGAGAAGACAGAGGATACTTTTCTTAGTTAGCCACATTGCTGTGGCAACATTATGGTTTGATTTTTATGAAATTACGATCAACATGGCGGTTGCTAATTTATCACAACTTACACAACAAAAAAAGGTAGTGATTTTTCAAAAACCTCACCTTGAATTGAAAAATAAACATTCCCGCGATCAGCGTATAATAATCCGCCGACAAAAACGACAGATGCAGTACAATTGAGCCGGCGTCTCTCAGCATGAAACACTGCAGTATCTGGAACACCGTCTGAACTCCGCAGTAGCTTCCCAACTGGACTATAGTTTCAAATTCGTACCAATTGAAAGCTTTCAGCTCATTGAACTCCATGAAGAATGTTTGAGTACATGAGACTATGCTTCCAATCAAACCGAGTGTAGCGAGGTAGTTGGAACAGGAGTGAGTTTTGAGCATCATTTCTTGTAAGACGGTGACAATGGCAAACAAGAGTGAGCCTGCTAAGCAGAGCATGTCACCTACTAGTTGATTTTTGCCTGGAATAAATAAATAGAACAGAATTAAAATCAAAAAGGTTTCAAATTCAGCCCAAACATAGCCAGCCTACTTTTTATTTCAATTCAATCTTTTTTTATCAAATAAGCACAAAAGAACACTTTTAAACGTTAATACAAATAATTACACATTTTGTGAAGAAAATTAACACTTTTGTGTTAATTAATAGAAGAAGAATTCTGTTGACTTTGAGCTAGTTTCAATATGGAACATACGTTTTGACATTTCAAATCATCACTTTTAACGCTCTAG
Organism: Epirrita christyi; assembly: GCA_951392215.1. Classification (NCBI taxonomy): domain Eukaryota; kingdom Metazoa; phylum Arthropoda; class Insecta; order Lepidoptera; family Geometridae; genus Epirrita; species Epirrita christyi. Next base: position 12,534,005 of record OX595843.1, on the reverse strand, counting down.
CGGTAAAAAAAACTATATCCATCAAGGAGTTCCGTTTAAGTTTTCCACCTTTCCTCTCCATCATCAGATCAGCTTGATGTCACCAAATACTATATTGTCATTGAAACTACAGATGCTGTGAAATTTTAACTCCATCAGTTCAAGGAAAGTGGATGAAAATTCTTATTGCACATTTTGTTTGTAATTTTGTAGGACAGATGTGAAACTAAATATAAAACCAAAATATTTAAAGAAACATACCATCAGTAGGGGCTCCCTCAACATCAGCCCAGACGACACACACTACAGCCATGAGCCCTAACGTGGCTCCGGCCACATGTACCACCCCGAGCCTCTGCCCTCGCCATGCGCCGCCCACTAGCGCTGCGCCCACCCCACTGCATGCTAGCAGCTGTCAGCTCAGCACCGACGTGAACCGCTGGGACCTCACCAGCAACCAACAGGCTTCCACATCCAGTGCACAAGCTATTATTAGTACCCACCATCTCCTGAAATAAGTTCATATTGGTTCACAACATATTTATCTTAATACACTGTAAAATTACTCAGATGCATGTAATAGTTATAAGCTCCTGTCCTTGCTAAGGAGTATTTCTACGTATTTAGTACACTCTAGCTTCACAGGCAAAATCAAATAGTTCAATCTAACTTTTGACCTGAAAAGTATGCCAAATCAATGTTTCTCACTCAGCTCAGCAGTTAAGTGAACTGTTTTCTTTTGTGGGCTTTTCTAGCACAGGGTTGGACTTACTTTGAGAGACCTTTCACACCATTACAAAGCAGTGTTGGTGTGAACAGTACGAATAGTATAATATAGGGCACAACCAACTGCCCAGTCGTGGGAAACTGCCATGTCGCGCTCTGGAGTAAAGTAGTTAGAATACATTTTGTGCTAAGCAGTAACGATATAACTTGCCCCAGCAATATACTCCGCCATACTTTCCTGCATCAGAAAAAACGAAAAATATTACATTCTATACAAGCTAGCAAATAAGACGCAAAAAACAGAAAACACACTAAGATACTAGCCATCGCCCTAGCTCGGAAAAATAAGCCTCCACTTTATCACTGAAACTGTCGGTTTCCATAATATTTCTTGTAATATATCAATTCAATTAGCCACAATATCCATTCTCAATAAGGATATCCGGATAAAAACTCAAAAATGTTCTCAAAATAGCGATAACTTTTCATCTTGACTAGACTTGACTATCCTGAAAATTCTGAAATACGAAATGCAAAACAAATTTTGACATTTAGGAAATCCGTTCAAAAATATAGTTATGTGGAGGCGTCTAGCCAGAGAGACAAATACAGTTGTACTCCATAGTAATCAGTGATTCTACGCTGTTGTAATCTCGTACTATGATGTGGGGAGATGCAGGGTGATAATGAGGAGTACTTTAGTACTATACTTATAAATCTGTGATGAGGAGACGCCACACCATGCAACCGCGACGGGGTACGATGGCTTTTAAAAAATCATGGTTCCACTTTTGGGAGATGATGGGAGGGTCAATTTCTTGACGAAATACTAGTGATGCGTACTACGTACCGTACACCCAAACTTAGTAGCAATCTATAGCAATCAGTTGAATTCTATGCACCTCTTTATTTTATATAGTCTTTACGCGTCCGTCATGGTCCGTCCGTCTTTTGTGTTGTAAACAAAACAAAAAGTTTAATTTTCTTTCTAAACTACCAACGCTTTAATTACACCGCTGTTTGTTACATACAGTTACAGTACAGTAGGTAGAAATTATGGGGGATGGTGAGACTTTGAATTATTATGTCGGATTTCTTCTCGATTTCCAAAAATCGCAATTTATATGTTGTTGATTGAAATAATGTCAACGCATGTTCATGTTCCTTTCCTTGCACATTCCAGAAGACGTAATTCGTAGAAGACTGCTGATCGATGGAGATGGGACAGGAGACGATAGGAGGCTAAATGTTCTCCTAAAATCTTTGATAAAATGGTGCAATAGCTCAGACGAAAAACCTGAGGAGAGGTTAGTAATAACAATAATAGTATTCAGTCTTTTCAATGTCAAAATTCAAGCATTTCAGCCCGTCATCATCATCAGATGTCCATTGCTGGACGAGACCTCTCCAGCTGAATGCAGTGGGGGGATTTGCCATGATCATGAAGCTTGTCTGATCGATTGGTGATCGCAATGTTGGTGTTTAGGGGTCTGACAGGCTGATGGCGTCTTTATTTAACTTGGGGTTCTATATTTTTTTGGGGGTTAGTCCTCACCCCCATATTACCACTCCTGCCACATGTACGTTCCTAGTCACCCCTCTCCACCCCAACATCCCTTAAGCTGATAGTTAATAAAGTACATTCTAACGTTTTGTCATTCCAGTAAAGCTACTCACGACCGAATGCTAGCACAGTTGGCCCAATGCGAATTTGCTGTAACAAAATCTCAGCTCGGCTCAGAAATGATGTCTGCAGAACTCAAAAGCTATGAAGCACTCTCTAAGATCCTGGAAACGGGCATAGAAGTCGCCAAAGGTAACATACACAAAAGCAAAGCTGATCTGTCCCAAGCTAAAACAGTAAGGAAGAATAGAACAGAATATGATGTCTTGGCGAAGGTAATCAGTGAGCAGCCAGATAGAAAAGAAACAATGGAACAGCTTAGCACTTTAAAAACAGAGTTATCTAGTTTGGAGGGCACAAAACAGCAATTAGAGAGCCGTTTGGGTCTTAGAAAGAAACAGTTCCATGTGTTAGTAACTTCAATACACCAATTGCAGGCGTTATTGGATGAACCTGATGATGTGGAATCCATATCGGATGATGTAGATATGATAGATGTTGCTGTAGAAACTTAACTTAGTGTAATTCTTGAGTAAAATAAATAACACATGATTTTGTAAAATTACAATAATTTCAACAATGCTTTTTATTTGAGTAAATGACTGAATTGACACTGGAACAGTGCTGGTTTTAAGTAGTTGGCCTGGCTGGGCTAGGGTTAGCAGGGGGACAATGCACAATATACCCCAAAGCAGGAAGTCCTGATCTTATCTCCCATATCTTGGGCTATTTTGAATTAGAATTAGAAATTTATTAGACAGAATTGGTATGTACACTACAAACCAATTCTGTCTAATCTATTTCTAATGCCCACCCACATGATGTTAAGCTGTAACCCCAGACCATAACAAATGCAATACCTCTTACATCACGTCCACCTAGGACGCGTCCTACGTGGCATTGACCCATACCCTTCAAACCGGAACACAGCACTGTGTCGCATAACATAACACCCAACAGTCACATACATAGTCCTGATCCCACACTAGGATTTCGTATGTCGTGGGCATCAGGAACTACGAGTACCATGGTACTACAACACCCAGAGCTGGAACTAATATTGCAGATCATGCAAACGTTTGTCTTGCAGCAGGAATCGAACCTGCTCGATTTAACTAGATAACTTTTCATTTAAATAACCGACTTCCGCCATTGTATTCGACTAAATATTTGGATGAAAAAAAATGATGAGAGAACCATAGTGGTGAAAGGATTATAATACTTTCTGAATGCAAATGCTAGGTTTGTTGCTGAAAATATCAAAATCGACATATGTACCTATGCCTACAATATTTGTGGAGTTCCCTCAATTCCTCATGGACTCCATCATCAGAACTGGGGTTTGAAAAAATGGGACCAATCTGGAAGTATATCTATTCAAATAAAAAAATAATTTTCCAAATCTGTTTATAAACGCCGGATATATGAAGTACCAAACATAAAAAAAAAAAAAATTGTGAAGTCGGTTAATAAAATAGATTGGGCGGTGATGGCATGACCTCCACCCGAATGCATCGGGTATGGTGGGCCAAGGTCTTGACTAGTTGGATCCCTGTAGATGAAAGACGATGCAGACGCAAGCCAAAGAATAGGCTTGGAAAAAACTAGACATTGTCAGTACCTCACCATCTACATCACCAGCCTGTTTACGTCCACTGCTTGACGAGGCCTACCCCATTGAATACAATGGGAGATTTGCCATAATCACCACACGCTTATGATTTAGTTAAAATATCAAAGGTAACAAAATGGGATACTTGTATCTAGTGACAACAGATGGCAGCACCAGTAACGTTATTTGTTGCGAAAATTTGGCAGGCGGGTTGGTGATCGCAGTTTGGTGATACGTGCTCACTGCGTGTCCCCTGGTGTAATCCCTAAGTAAGGCTTTTACTACAGCCACGGGAAGGACGGAGGGACAGACTACTACTAACAGAGTAGGTATCCTACTAATATTATAAACGCGAAAGTTTGTGAGTATGGATGGATGGATGTTTGTTACTCTTTCACGTAAAAACTACTGAATGGATTTTAATGAAACTTTACAATAATATAGCTTATACATCAGAATAACACATAGATTATAATTTATAAAGATATTGTGAAAATTGACCATAATATGACGATAAGTGTCAAGTAATTAGGAAAAAATCTACCATCTGCGAGCTATTCTGGCGTGCGCTGCCAAAACCACTCGAGTTACACATAATTATGTAATGTATGATAGAAATGTTTATCTTTAATAGTCCTACAAAAAAGTCCGCCACAGTATATATCTATATCTTATGTGTAAGTCATTACAGCCAAAATGTGTATAATATTATAAACGCGAAAGTTTGTTACCTATTATGTTTGTTACTTCTTCACGCTCAAACAGCTGAACGAATTTGAGTGAAATTTGGAGTGGAGATACCTTATACCCTGGATTAACACATAGGCTACTTTTCATCATCATCATCATCAACTTTCATCATTATTCACGCGGGTAAAACCGCTGGGCGCTACTAGTATTAATATAAAACATTTTAACTCTGTTCACCTCACCTTAGTAAGGTGAATGTAATGTCACTATGTATATGTACCTCTGGTTCCTACAAATTACTTGCATGCAGACTTCACTAGCATAATTCCCTGAGGACCTAGTACATAGTTACTTGACAAATAAAACGTGAACCATCCAAGGTATTGCTTGTTTACACACTTCTCGTGTGACGATTAAAAACTGACACTGCGTGTAGGGCTCTCGATATACCGACGAAATTTTAAAGTGCGGAAATAGGTGAATGGAGGCGGCTCATGACCCGCCTTCTTGGCTTTCTATGGGAGAGGCCTTTGTCTTGCAGTGGACTTCTACAGGCTGATTCTGTTTTTAGTTTCTGAAGGAAACGGCTCTAATATTTTGTGACGTCACACTGCCTCACTTTTACGGGGCTATATTCAGAAACAGACTGGTTATTAACTATTGGCGGTATAGACAAAGGTCATAGTTGCGAAGCGAGCTGTGGAGAGAGCTATGCTAGGAGTTTCACGACGTGATAGAATCCGAAATGAGGAAATCCGTAGCAGAACCAAAATCACCGACATAGCTCTCAGAATTAGCAGAAGTTGAAGTAGCTGTGAGCGGTCATATAGCTCGCAAAACCCTTCACATGCTTATACATGAAGCAAATTGATCTACCTAATAGGTAGGTAGGTATCAGTTTCCACCGCCAAACCATATCAGCCGGCCTAGACAAACGGTATTCGCTTCGAAGCGATTCCATTTCTACAGTCGTTATACAATACAAACGACTACGTGACATCGGCCTAGACAAACGGTATTCGCTTCGAAGCGATTCCATTTCTACAGTCGTTATACAATACAAACGACCACGTGACATATCGATAGGCTACGTCAATCTCATACATTTTGGACTTTTCTACTAGCGTCATCGCTATTAGAATGTTACTTTGTCTAAAGCCTCAGGGCTATTCTCTATCTCGCGACAGGTTTGCAACAGGCGTAAATTGTGCAATCAAGGTTGTCAAAGTGTAACTTTTGGTATGAGAAAAGCGACATTTTACAGCATTGATCGCACAATTTACGCCTGTTGCAAACCTGTCGCGAGATAGAGAATACGGGGGCGGCTTGCTGTGAACGTAGTGCGTTCCGCTCGTGGCAGTCTCACAGTACTAGTACACACTATGATGCTGGTAACAATAACGTGTAACAGTTACAGCTCGCTAGTAACCGGCTTAAGCATATCCAAGTACCGAGCCATACCGAACCACGTTTGAATATTATAAGAGCTCAAGTTTGCTTACGTAAGTCGCGATAAAATGAAAACAAACATGATGTTACTGTTGATGTTCGAAATTGGTAATTGTCAACATTCACCAGTGTCAACAACCAATTACATCACAAGTACGTATCATGTACTAAGTTATCTTTGAGCTTGTCCAGATAAGGCGATTTACGCGCGTTTCGGCTCGCGCGTTTGAATTTATGTTGCGCCCGTAGGCCTAGTGTGAGCATCGCGTTGGTTGAGTAACCGGCAAAATTAAGTATATGTAAAAACTGCTCACACTAAAAAAACTAAAACTCGCAGTTTTTACGTATACTTAATTTTGCCGGTTACTCAACCAACGCGCGTTTACGCGGTTGTCACGTAAACGGGATGCTCACACTAGGCCTACCGATGACGCGTTTTTTTACGCGCGAGCGGCAAAACGCCCGACTGCGTGTGTACGGAATGTATGAAGCTCTATTATTTTACAATCGCGCGAGTCGAATCGCGCGTAAATCGCCTCATCTGGACTGGACAAGCTCTTTGGTACTGGCAAGCTGGATGGGATTGTTAAGTGAGTGCCGGTCAGTTTTATCGTCTATATTTTTTTTTTTAAATTACTTGTTATTCAAGCTAATAGGTAAGTACACAAGTTTTTTCCTAAAACTCCTAGGCTGTCCACGTTTCCGACATTTACGGCAACACTAACCCGGCTAATGTGGGTCTATTGTAATGTATTCAACGTACTTTGATATGCAATTTGATTACACCGCATGTGCCGTTGCCGGTGTTGCCTGCCCTATTATCAACAGTTTTAATGCCTTGCGTGCGACGGATTATTTCATAGAATAGAGGGTAGCTACCCCTCCGAATATGCTGTTGTAAAGTTACTAAAAATCAATAAAAAATTCATAGTCCACCTGAGGAGCCGTGCGAGTACTGTCGGGGTATTCCGGAAAAGTTTTCTTATTTAACTTGTTGAAAGAGTGGTCTAAATTTATGTAGAGCAAAGTTTTTCATCTCAAAGTTGTTGTAAAAACTAAATAAGTAATGTTCTAATGGCTGCTACAGCTCAGTGAAGTGAATGAGTTTAAACAGAACACAGAAGAAAAACATAAAACACTAGCATTCGCCTGCGTCTACGCTGGTATGATATCGGCATAAATAGCTCTATAAAATTTAATTTAAATCGGCTCTCCGTCTACTTTATAATTGAGCGATAAAAAAACTATAAATTAGTACGAAGTACTTATTGGAATTTGTTGTAGATTAATTCCATACAATTTTTTAATTATGTGTAAGTGCAAGTAATCTGTTGATAAGGTGTCAGTTGTAATAATAATTACTTCCATACATTTATTTAACTTTCCACAGTATTTTACTGTAGGTAGATGATATCGCTTCTTAGCATTCGCTATGCACACGCAAGTTTCGTAGCACCGTGCTACGAACAAGCAACGAGCGAACGTAACGGAATTCAAACTGTTTATTTATTTAAATAATGGGCTAATCGTAATCTTAGGCAATGTGCAAAAGTGCCTGGACACATTATAAAGGCGTGATGTGCGTGGATCGTACATTTGTATATTATGTAGGTCATAAAAATCTTATCCATACTTTGTAGGAATTTGGATTTTTGGTACGTCTAGTCTCAAACTGTACGCCCCTCCACCACATTTAGGTACTTGGTACTTGACCACAAGCTTGGTTCGGAAACGGTATGCTACTAAATCCTTTATTCTAAAAATCTCTTATTAATTAAAAAAATCTGAATTCTTCCTACCTTTCTCACTGACTAGCATAGTAATGTACAAATTAGCAGCATCTAATGGAACCATAGCCGTGGTGCATCCAGGCTAAGAGGTACATATCCTCCCGTGGATGTCGTAAAAGCCGATCAAGGGATTATATCAGGGGATGGGCAGCAGAATCCACCTTAGTACTCAACACCAGTACTGCGATCACCGATCCGCCTGCCAAGCGTGGTGATTATGGTAAATCCCTATTGCATTATATATGGAAGGCCTCGTCCAGCAATGGACGTCTGATGGCTGATGATGACTCCACATGACACAGAGCCTTTTCCACAACAGTACCTTGTCAAAAAAATAAAACTTTGAACGCGCAAGTCATGGTATCTTACAGCACAGAGCACAGTTAAACTCGCATTCGTAGCCGGCATTCCGAGGTCGACCGAGCCCCGCGACACACGCCGCATGCCTCGCCAGTCTCCCGCGAATTCAGAAAATGCCTTCACTGTGGGACTACCTACACCTTAATCAGAGCCAAAACAAGAGGAACTTGGAAGAAGGGTTATTTCAAATCGCATCGCAAACTTGTAATATATTGGTGAAAGTCAATAATACGAATAATATAAACTTGACGAGGAGCAACAGTGACGAGTACGGGTGTGCTGGGCCACCTAAGGGGAAGAGTTCTATGCAGATTTGCGTGCCGAAGTTCAGGAAGAATTCCATCACGTCTGGATGCAACCCGGGCCTTTCAGTAAGTTTAAAAGTTAATTTTAAACTTTGTTTATAAACATTCTAGAGATACGCTACTTGTTAAAAATAGAAATACTTAGTTTATTCCGGTAGTTCATTGAATATAATCTATAATTATTTAGCAGTCTACTGTAGGCATCCAGTTTTAACTCAGGTACCAAAAAATATTTGATTTAGATAATAACTTTGGTTAATTTGTTGTAGTAGTAGTATTTTCTACTAGAACCGTAGAGACTAGTTACTGGTCCTAAGAAATTTAAAATCAATGTGTCTACCTATTTATAAAGAAAAAAGTTTTATAAAAGTTTTTTTTTATACAAGTAGAGTCGACCGTTTAAGTTTTTATTTTAGTCTTCACATAAGTAATACTACAAAGAGATTAAAGTCTAAATTTAGCAATCTAATTCACAGTTCGTATAAAATATTTAAAACAACTGATATCTCACCTGTCTGCGTTGAGTGAGGTTAGGGCGGGAACCGATAATATACACACTGTATGTCCTTGTTAGCTAGTACCACCAGTACCTGAAAGATGCATAACCGCGCCAGGCATGTTCAGACAGCCATTGTCCATGGTCTTTATAGGTGATAACTGATTCTTGTTAATAGTGCAAAATTGTGTTTGTGCTCGCTAAAGGAAGAAAATCAAGCTGATTCATTTCGAGGTTAGACAAGCTATTTCAATACTACTTCACTTTGTATAGTTTTCTTGTGTAATTTGATGCGATCGTTGGCACTATCGATTTTATAGTGAAGGAAGAAATCGCGGCCACAGCAAACGCCGTCGCCTAACCTTGTTCTAATTTATTTAAAATTTCAAGCTATATCTTTACAAAGCTTTTATACTCCGGTTATATGATAAAATGGCATTATTACACTCCCAATTCGACAGTGAACTTGAACAGTGCAAGCCAAAGACGAAGCATTGGTTGTGGATGTCAAGGTCTATTTACCTACTTGATTACTGCAACATACATTATTGGAACAGGTACTAATACTTCTCACTCATGTTTTTACTATGCCCATTATCTCGAATCCACTTCTCGATCTCTGCCTCAGTTAAGTTAAACGGAACATGTACGATATAGACCGCTTTCGGCCAACGCGTTCTACACCGTAGAACAAAACTTGATGTAGATCAGTCTACGGCGTAGATCATCGTAGGCCAAAGTGTTCTGCATCGTAGAACAAAACTCATTGTAATCTATTTGTTCTACGACGTAGAGCACGTTGGTCTACGACGGTCTACGTCATTGTATTGGTTTACGTCATGACGTAGATCGTCGTCGTTGGCCAACGTGCTCTACGTCGTAGAACAAATCTAAAAATGTACACAAAATATTTTGCCTACGTACTGTAGAGTGGCGTAGCAACATAATTGCGTCGTTTTAACTGATACTGATTTTTGTAGCTTCTTGTTAAAGAGTTCGTTCGGGGAAGCACACCACACCGTTTTCTGCCGCCAAGCAGTAGTGTGTGAGCTTTGCTGTGTTCCGATTCGAAGGGTCACCGGTTAAATTACAGGCACATGAGACTTACCATCGTTATGCCTCAGGATGACGGGAACAGTGGAATGCAAGTAGGGCGCGTCCTAGGTGTACGTGACCTAAGGGATATTTAATTTGTAATGGGCTGGGGTTACCGCTTAACATCAGCTTGGCCAAAAGCCAGTTGAGTAACTTATCCAAATAAAAAAAAAAAAAGAAAGACTAATCTTCGTCTTCTACCTTGTAATTCATGAATCTATGCTTTTCAAAAACAAATTCACTGTGTAAGCCTGAACAAATACTATTAACAAATCGAGTTACCATTGGATTTTTTTAAATAACACGCATTCGAAACCATTTTCATCCTCAATTTTATTTAATCTTTATAGTTCGTTGGCAGACTAGAAATTGAATGGATATCAATTATTCATGAATTGAACTTGGGATCTTAAACACCACACCTAAGTATAATAATTAATTGAATGCGGATTCGATGTAACCGAGAGCCAATCAACATTCAAGCCATAACCAGTTAATTAATTTGGAATTACAAATATTGTGATGGCTGATGAGTTTCATTATATAGAATTAATTAAAAAGCTATGACGAGTTTCAGAACCAAATGTTCTACCACATTGAAACGGCTTATTATACGTATATTTATTTTACCTGAATACCTATGATGTGTCGTATTCAAAACACTATTAATTTTATGCCATTTGAACACGTGAAAGTGCACTTTAGTTGCTACATGTATATTATTAAAGTATCAGCTTTTCCTTTTTCACTCTGCCCTAGTTAATTTTGTTTTATTTATTGAATAGCATGTCAAACAGACCCAGTTTAGCAAGCTTGAAAGAATTTGTGTCCCGAGTCCAAAAAGTGAAGCTGTGTTCTTTTTGGTATAGCTAAGTTGTCAGCTATAGTAAGTATATTGCTGGCGAGGCCAGAAATCAAGCAATTTACGGCCGAGTAGTTGAAATTGGAACACACTCATGATCGTTCTCAGTGTCAAGTTCGATTTATTAATATGGGCCTAGGATTCCCTGTGTCGTGGGTATCAGGAACTATGAGTACCATTGTACCACTTACACACACACACACACACAGACATAGAATAAATATTTGCAGATTATTACTCAATTAACCTCTTGCTTCTCAGCGGGCAACTCAGCCGCCGCGCCACGCAGCTCAACACACCCATATCCTTATTAGTAAGATATCACTACTAAGCTTATTTTTTATGCATAGTGTTTCGATGCCCTAGTTTCCGATAATATTTGGTTATTCGTTCAAGCTTTTAGCGCAACCTGCCACAACATATTGGAAGTATCCATTTTTAGCCGCGTCAAAATGTCTTTGTTATTCGAGCAACGGAAACTGGGCCGCAGCTAAAATGGAAACAGTTCGCTCTGTCCAAACAAATAATGAATCTAGAACACTACTTTTCGTATAGTGCTTCCCCGCAGCTAGTGGTAAGACGGATCATCAAATTAAGCCAAGCCGTGTTTGTTGCCTGATTCTTCTAGGCTTGATTGCGTTGGAACAGGAGTAATTTTGATATAAATATATAAGATGATTTAAAATGATTCTTGTGATTTCGATGAATCAAATCATTTTGATTTGATTTGATTCGTATCGGACTTTGACCACTCAGTCAAGCTGTGTATTATCAACATTTCAAATACCTTTTATTGTAATTTTGATGAAAATCTCGGTAATCTGGAGTTCAAATTGAGAGCAATGTGGACAGAAAGTAAAAAATATGAAAAAAGCTAGTAGAACGCCCATGACTTCCTCCATGTGGAGTTTGCTTCATACAACTTTAACACCAATCAAGCAGGGGTCAATTTCGGAAATTCCTTTCTTAGTGCACCGCTAGACCACAAAAGGAATGTTCACTCCAAATTTTAGGTTTCTAGGGCTTAAGGTTTAGGCTGTGCGACGATTTTATATATATTAATACCTAGACGCCCAAACAATGAACCAGGTGTTCACGCTAGGTGTATACGCTGTGACCAGATACTGAAATAAAAGCATTGCATTATGCAAAGTAACTGGTATTGGTAGAATTTTATACAATTTCATGTTTTGGGCTGATTGGAAATAGTTCTATAGAGTACTAAAGGTCGCCCACGGCTTAACCCACGATATTACCTCGAGGGAACTGAATTTTGGGGTAAATGTATCCATATTTTAATCAAGGTTTTAAGCTATCGTGTAAATTTCAAAAATTTAATCAAAATTGGCCCAGCCGATTGGCACGACAAACATCCAAAAACAACGTTTACTGGCATTTATATTTGTAGGGATTAGAGAGCTGTTTTATTTTTGGGGCTAGCAGGTATTTGTTTTCAAATTTTGGTCACAGAAACTACAGATAATTCAAAATTGAAATGCGATCTAAGCTTCGAGCCAGTGCGGTATACAAACCCGCACCTTTGCTTTTAATCGTGGATAATGCAAATTAGTACCTATTTACTTTTACTTATTCTGTTACTGTAAGTAATACCAAAGTAGGTGTTGTTACAGAATAGAACTTTGAATACTGAAAAACTGACATTTGATCTGTGTGTCTGGGTTTTGGGTAAATGCATTTTTTTCCTGCGATCGATATGCAGTCGTTTTTGTTTGATGCGGCGTGACTATGCGGCTCGCCACACGTCTGTGTTTCAATTCAAAAAACCATACTTATAAGCGAAACCACGGAAAACGGTCCGCATTGAAAATGGAATGGCAAGATTGAGAAAAAATTACGATATTCTGGAGTTCCAATACCGCGTTATAGGTAATTTGTATAAGAATCAATTCTCAAAATCAACAACTCCTAAGATCCTTATTTATTAAATGAGTAACGTATGTTTGTGTCTCTGTCTGTACAGATTATGTTCAAAATGGCTCTAACGATTTTGGTGACATTAACATGAAAGGGGTTTTTGGGCCGAGGAAACGATCTAGCTTTGAACTTCCTGATTCGCTAATACGGACGCTCAGGGGAAAATCCCAGCTCCCGAGCAAAGCTCGGTCGTGACCTATCATGTCATAGGATTGAACAGTAGGTATAATGCTTACATTTGCATGCACATAATGCACATTATATTCTAAGCAGACCCGCTTTATTTCTTACAGGTCACTCCCATAAATCCGTACCATAGTGCCGTGGCGTGTCCAGTTCAATAATATACCTTTATATCTCCTCCCATGGATGTCGTAAAAACCGACTAAGTAATTACATCAGGGGATGAGCAGGAGAATCCACCTGAGTCTCAACACTAATACTGCGATCACCAATCCGCCTGCCAAGCGTAGTGATTATGTCAAATCCCCCATTGTATTCTATGGGGGAGGCCTCGTCCAGCGGTGGACGTCTAAAAGCTGCTGATAATGATGATAATGATGACTGCAGTGGGCTTATGTAAATTGTCCTGTAAGTCATTTGGAAGATACGAAGAACATGTCCTTAGAAATCGAAAGCAGTGGCTTACCCGAGTCGTGGTTTGATGTAAATGATATAGTGGAATATATAACAAGGCTATGTTTTATAGGACGAGTAGTAACGGTGTATTGCGTAATAGGTATTATTGCCATCAGCAAAGAGCTCTCGCGCATGGATAACATTATGTGTACTGGCGCGTGAACTATGATCGCACAAACTTGTCTGTCGTACTATCTCAAATGCTATTGGCTAAGGGTGTAAGTAGGTCAAGACCAATGTCAAGGCGAGGAGTACTATCAAATTTTATCACCCACAAGCAGTGTTGACCCTTGGAACATTGCGCTTTTTCGATCATTGCCCTATTATATCCAGGCCTTTTTACGATCGTGCGCCACAAGATTTATGTACCGCCGCCTTTATTTACTAGGCCTTAAACAGGCTCAGTGTAACAGTGTTCTTCTTTTATGGTCTCTGAGGATAGTGTGCTCAATGTAATCAGCTAACAAGATAATTTTATTCAAATTTAAAAACTCAGCAAATTATTTTTTTTTAAACTATTTTCAGTTTTTCATTAAAATTGGAAAAACGGATCACATATGGTAACACATCGGTGCACCCTAAATCCTATTCATCCTGATGTCATTGAAAATTAACATTTTGAGCCCATTTGAAGGTTCTTGATGCGCGTATCTGTCCATATCGCTCTCTATACTAAACCCAAGGAGCAACACACACGTAGCAGATTACTTATATTTTATCGTCAAGCATCTGTAGGCAACGACATATATCAAAAGATGGACAGATGATAATATCTGTGTACACAAATTGAAATATAATACAGTTTGAAGGTTTCCGCGTGAATGTATCATTTTCGTATATTATCGTATCTGCTACGTGTGTGATACCTTCAGATGCGATAAGTTTTTATACGCATATAAAATATTACCGCATCTGCTACGTGTGTGATGCACTTTACTGTTTTTAACTCATTTCAATCAATACTTATTTTTCCCCTTTGCGTGTCGTGTCCGAACGAAACACCCAGTTTCTATGAAAATTCGATCAAGTATAGGGCAACTATGAAAACCATTAGGTTATGAAAACGTTTTCGTTTGAACCCAACTTGTTTTTTACGTAAATGGCTGTTTATAGTAACACAATTTTCCGAACATTGCTATGACGTCCATTGTTTTAAGAAATCTGAAAGTAGTAAAAGTTCGGTTTTTCTTCTAACAAAACATAGGTAGAGCCGGTGAATCCGTTGCCGTGGTGCGTCTGGCCTAAGAATAGACCCCTCCTTCTCCTCCCGTAGATGTCGTAAAAGCCGACTAACGCTTTACATCTGGCGGCAGAATCCATCTGAGTACTTATTACTGCGATACTGCGATTACCAAGCCGCCTGCCAAGCGTGGTGATTATGGCAAATCCCCTTGGATTCGTCCGGTACTGGATGTAAACAGGATGATAAAGAAGAGAAAAGAAGTGATTTTTTCACCAGCAGTCACAAGGCTGTTAGGGCCACTTTACTTTAAACAGAAAGAACCAGAGGAAGATGGACGCGCAACCTTACACAGCGCTACGAATACCCCACGAACGTAACTGAATTCTACTGAATATCTACGGAAATACAAATACGTTTAATGAGATGTGGTACAGTAGTAGCATGTCGCGAGATAGATAGCACACATACGCACACACAGACACACACACACACTCACACACACACCCACTCACACATACAGGTACACACACACACACGTATATGGACAGAGGTAGACAGTGTAGATGTCGATGTGTCGAGAAGACTACGTCAAACGTGTGTTTGTTTAATTATTATTATTATTATTATTTGTTAATAGAGGCAGCTTAAAGGTAACGTGTATATATTATATACGTTTCTAAATCTTGTTAATTGTCAGTGCAGTGCAAATGTTTATCCATTATATTTTTTAACCATGTAGCACGATTGCTACGAACAGGCTACGCGCGTAGAGGTGTCTACGGAATTAATACGTACCGTTGAAAACTGTAGTACGGGTATATTTTAGTGTATTAGTAAGTTAATATAATCTTGGGTCGGTCGCGGTCGGAGTAGTCGTGGTGGTCTCGGTTGGTCGGTCTAAGAATAGGCCTCCTCCAATTCTTTCCGTGGATGTCGTTAAAGGTGACTAAGGGAGTACGCTAGAAGATGGGCAGCATCTTCTGAGTACTTTACACCAAACCACCTGCCAAGTGTGGTGATTATGGCAAATCTTCCCATTACTTCTATGGAGGAGGACCTCGTCCAGCGGTGGACGTCAGCCAATTGATGATGATGATGATTTATAGTACAGGCAAATTAGCAAAAAGTGTGGACCTAAGTCGTGTAGTCGTGGATTCTTATGTAAACGTTAGATGACATGAAAAGAAGCTTATCCTAGGTTTGCACCGTTTCTGGCGCTTACGGAACCCTTTTAAATATTAGGTACAAACTTAAAAAGGCCGTAAATTTAAAAATAAGAAGAAATTACTTGATGCAAGTTAAATTACGTATAGAGAGACTGTTTTAGTGCATTATGATTTTAATAAAAACCACGTGCATGTAGGGAACACAGTGTAGAACAAATGCATCTTCCGTAAAAAAAAACAGTATAAAACTTCCGGCGGATGTAGTACTAATTAAATGAATAAGTTTAAGTTAATTTCCAGACCTACATTAATTTTCCCCGAAGTAGAGCGACAATAAAATATGGAAAAGTGCCTTCCGTGAGACGCACCATGGTGAAAACCTGGTAATGTATTTCGAGCATTTTTCTGATAAGTCTATCAATTTGCACCGACTACCTTAGTTTTCCCGGAGCTGTAATAACCACAAAAAGTTTTTTTTGTAAACGATTTTTTTGTGTATGTTCCGTATGTCGGATTTAAAAAATACTTTGTGCAAATGTAGATCATAACGGTTCAAAGTTTATGCCAAATTGCACCGACTACTTCTATTTCCCCCATTAAGTTACGGATATTTTAAGGTTTTTCACCCTATTTCACCCTGTTCCGGAGGGTGAAATTACTGATGCTTATTATTAGAGGTGATTTTTAAGCCATACAAAACAATTAGAAAAGTTTTCATGACTACATCTAATTAGTTCCACACTTTTGCAAAAATCACCTAAAAAGGAACTAGTGGGAATGAATCAATTTGACTGTACTATTAATCTTTTCATGCTAGATACATGACGGTGTGACGATATTTTGTACTGAATAGTTTTTAAACTGAATCGCTATAAAAGGTCATGGTAAGGCCTCTGCACTTTCGATTATTTATTAAGTTGTATGGGCGTAGCCAGGGGGGGTTTGGGGGGTCAGCCCCCCCCCCACATCCCCGAAATGTTTAAAATGTCAGGCCGGCAGTTTTTTTCACATGGATATTAATTAAATTTTTCTTGTTTCCTTTTCTCAACCCCCTCCCCCCCCCCCACGAAACTAAAACCTGGCTACGCCCGTGTTGAGTTGTATAGAATCACGATAACTATTGCATAATTTCACTTTCTCCATGGCCGACCCACTAATTAATTAATTAATTTGGTTAGAGCGTCGTGCTAAATAACGAGAAGGTCGCAGGTTCGATCCCCTTCATGGACTTTCATAACCTTAACTTTTGAAATTAACTCATTTTCCTCGTGGCAAAGTCTAACAATTTTTCTTCAATCATCATCATTAACCTGTAGAAGTCTACTGCTGGACATAGGCCTCCCCATTACAATACCACCACGAATGGTCTTGAGCTGCCTCCATCCACCGACTTCCTGCGACGTTTATAATGTATTTAGTCCATTGAGTGGAGGGCCTTCCTCTACCGCGTCGTCCAGTTTGTGGTCGCTACTCGAGAACCTTTATTCTCCAACGGTTATCAGTTCTTCGAGCTATATGATTTGCCCATTGCCACTTCAACTTGCTAATTCTGAGAGCTATGTCGGAAACATAGCTCTCAGAATTAGCACCCTAGCATAGCCTTGGAAACTCCTAGCATAGCTTTCTCTATAGCCCGCTCCGTGAGTTTCTCTATAATTGTACTGAAACATTTTTGCTATTAGCTAGTTTCTAGGCAAGTTCATTGAAAACTAAAGAGTTTACAATTTTTTTATTACCTAGTATAAAGTTGAATATCTATATGTTACATTTTATTTAGCTCCCAGTAACTCGATACCTACATTGGAACCGACGATCGGTGCAATTGAATTATAGAAATGATTTGGAAGCATGTCCTCGTCCCCATTCAGCCTAGATTTATTCTGCAAAGGCTTGCTATCAGAGGCTTTGTCTCGATTTATGCTAAACTGGCCGAGTCATTGGCACAGTTAAGTATGAATACTGAATTTGTAATGGCACGCAAGCTTATGGTATTTTCATTCTGCAGCCTTTTTGTGATGGATTGCACGATGATGTAACACTATTTCAAGGTCCATAACAGACTCAATAGGTACTCAATACATTTATTGCTTTGACATGGTTACAATTAGTTGATAAAATAGTAGATTATGCATTAAGGGAATAAAGCAGTGTCTTATGTCGCGGGTGGCATATTGAACCCTAAGCGTAACGAGGGACTCTTAAGTTAACTCCCGAGTGTAGCGAGGGAGTTATATAGAGTCCTGAGTGAAGCGAGGGGTTCAAGCTGCCCCAGACGAAGACAGGCTTTATTCCAGAGGCATACTCTACTTTTCACACCTACTGCGAGACAATAAAAAGCCAGGGCTCCATAAAATAAGTATCGTCTGTTTTGATAAACTCTGGAGTAGAATCATTATCGCTCGACATTTTTTGTTAACACTAATATTGTCACTGACAAATATTATATTACAAAAATATTGCAATAAAATTCACTGAAAATCACAGCACCAAACATCTCTTTTGTTTCACATTCTTTAAAATCGCGCCTATTTCTTTTTTTTCTTTCGAGTTCTGCTATAGTGGCCATTTAAATTTTCGAACAAACCTCTTTATAATGCCATATGGGCATTTTTTTACTCAGAGTTTTCCACGAGTTTCCACACGAATTTCACGTTCCAAATTCAAATCACTTTATTCCCTAGGGAGTTTCATACAACTTTATATCCTTAGAGAGACAATGCTTTACTTTACGTTGAGGTTGCATAATATTTAATTGGACTTTGTCGAGCAGGTGGTGTGAAAAATATATTTACTTAGTAGGTATCTCATATGAACCCTGTGCTTAGGGCATTGCAACACCGAAGCAGACCGAGGTTCTCGGGCCCAATTTGAGGACATGCCTCCAATTACAGTAGCAAATGGCAATGGGTAACGCAACAATGGAGATCATTTTGGCAGCTTTAGCGCTGTCCAAATTTTTTGAAACTTGAAACGAGGAATATTTATAGCAAGAAGTTTCCCCTATTTAAGTTTCATAAGATTTATGTAGCGCTAATGCTGCCAAAATGAGCTTCATGTTCCGTTCCCCATTGCCATTTTGCTACTGTAATTGGGGGGCAGGTCAAAATTTAATTTGATTATCGGTAGGGAGTCTTAATAGGTAGAAACCATGTAGGCATTTAATAGAGCAAATATGTTATTGTACCAACAGATGTAAAGACGTCTCTTCATCAGCTGGAAAACGTCCACTGCTGTACAAGGCCTCCCCATAGTAAAGGGGGGATTCGCCATAATCACCATGCTTGGTAGGTGGATTGGTGATCGCATCAGTTATGGTGTTAAGATAGTCAGATGGATGCTGCTGCTTACCTTGGCGTAATCACTTATAGTCACTTTTTACGACATCCACGGGAGTGGTTGGAGGAGTACTATTTTAAGGCCCTGTTTTCACCAAAGCAAAGAGGATGAGACGAGAGGAGATATGCTGCAAAGCTGGCAGGTTATTTCCACCAAAGCGGAGAGGAGATACTTCTCTAAACTTCGACTAGACACTTCTCCACTCTGCCGCGGCGCTTGGTCGCTCGCCACACGAAATTCTATAGAAAAATGAGACATCTCTCCTCTCCACTTGATTCATTTCCATCGAAGCTATATAAGCGGAGAAGAGATGTGGAAATAACGAAATCAGATTTGTTTATTTAAACACATCTCCTCTCGTCTCCTCTCCTCTCTGCTTTGGTGGAAACCGGGCCTTAGGGCGAGACCACCACGCTAGCGCCACCGAGACTATCACGTCATTACGCCACGTAAAGACGCCGTTCATAAAGATAAAAGCTCATATGTGCTTCCTTTGTGCTAGACAAGCACAAAGGAATATCTTCATCAACGGGACATGATTCCTAAAAGAGACCGGGGAAATTAAAAGATATTCACGCTGCACATCATTTTATCATTTTGGTACATGTAGGATGTTCGTCAACTTAAGAGTGCACTCCGAAAATATAATATGTATATATGCGTTTTAAGACGCAAATACTAACGGAATAAGATTGAATATCGCACGACCGTATCTTGCGCAGACGTAAAGTCTCAAATCTTATTTAATTTATTATGAGAATACTAATTAGTCTAGGTAAATTTTGGTTTGGTCACGGATAATAAACTATATTTTCCTTCGGTGAGTATTTATTTTGGATATGTGACTGAAGTTGTTCCTAGAAATTTCAAAAAATCTAGGTTAAGGCATAACTTTCAAAAAAATAAAGTATCGAGTAAATGTCTGCCAATTGTGTTTCTGGCTTGGTCACGGATAGAAAAAAGTTTGAAAAATCACGTATTTCAGTTATTATAATTGATGTTATATTTGGGTTTACTCACAGTAACTAGGCAAATCAGCATTATATTTTTTCGGAGCGCACCCTTAAGATGAAAAGTTTGATTATTTTAGTGAATGACCCTTATAATACCAAATCTCCAGATTCGTCCCTCGTATTCGTCCTAAATTGCTTTCATCAATCATACCAGCGTAAATAACGAAGGCCAAAACAATACCATTAACCTTTCCGTGTAATAAAATGAAGTTTGCTCAATAACACCATCGTGACCTCTATCTGTCTCAGGACTCACAAGGGTCAACGACCGATTAGTTACATCCTCACTGTTAACGTAAGTTTATTTTACTGAACTTTGGTCTGAATTTTCACTGAAATGGTTCGTATTTCTTAACTTGGAAAATAAACAACTGTGTACTTAGGTCAAAAGCCCCGCGCGGGTGAAAGACATCTTACCACAGTTATACCCAAAAACTGGGTTAGATATATGACTTGAAATGAAGAACATTTGCAATCATTTTTAATTGTCTTGCAACGGATCAACTACTTCCAGCATAATCCACTACTGAGGTTCTATATCACTAACTGAATTATACCTATTCATTAATTATTTATTCATAGAATTTCCCGCAAAATATCAAAATGTACCGAAACAACTATATTACCCTTGAAAGCTTAGCACGATGATCTCAAATCAAATGTTGTTTACTATTTCACTGTCTCCATTACTGCCTGGTACGTGCCTAGTATTCGGTGTTTGTAGCTAGATCCGCATGCAACCTTCCACCTCCATGACATTTTGTTAAACCATCCAACTTAGGAGTAAACTAACAAACCAAGCCAAATTCAGATTACCCACTGAAATGGTTTCAATAATCATTAAATAAAATAATTAATAAATAAATATTGGACATTTCACACAACATTATCTAGCCCCAAGCTAAGCAGAGCTTGTGTTATGGGTACTAGATAACTGATATACCTTATTTATGCAATACATAACATAGATAGATATTTTTTATTATACATAGAAAAATACCCAGAACCCAGAACAATTATCTGTAGATAAGCATTAAGTAATTAAGGGCTTAGTTAGTTTGAAATGGTGCAATGTATGTAAATTCAAAATATACTGAGCACGAAAGACGGAACCTGTCCATCAGGTGCATCATGCTCCTGCCGAATGTTGCGACGATGTAAAAATTAGAGCTGACAGCTTTGGTTCAAATATATAAATAAAAAAATATATAAATATAATATATAAAAATCGTATTGTACGATAATGGTGCAATACAATGACGTTTATCGCATTCTTATAAAAAAGGCATGATTTTGTTTTGGAGCATGTTCGCTGACGCACGGGTTCCAGATTTCTTCTCCATAAGATTACGAATAGCATCCTTCTGGGGTGGGTTGAGGAATTCCATAAACGGCATTCTGCAGTGCATGGCTTCAAGGTTATGACATTCATATGAATAACTTTTTATACATTATGGTTATGACTTACATGTGCTATCTTTCTCTGAAAAAGCCTGAAAGCATTGTTTCAGGCTTCACTATTGTTTTTGATCCATACTATTAAGCTCTTTTCGCATCCAGAAGTTAAATTATCCAACATCGATTCTGTGGAATTGGATTGAAGTTTATGCTTATATGTTCAAGGCTCTTCGAATACTTAAATGTGCAATGTTTATTTTTGTACTGAAATAAAAAAGCCATTTTATCGTAGAACCAACGTAGAATATAGTGGAGTTCCTTGTGAAAGAGTTCGTACGGGGAAATAAAACACAACTTTTTCTCCTAAAAAACAGTCATGCTCGCATTGATATCATCATCCGATTCAAAGTGGGCTTGTTATTAAAAGCAACAAACACTTCAATATTTTAATCTAAAGGGTGAAAATAAATTACCTACCCTTTTTCATCCGTTAGCTCTCACAAATACTTATTTTCATTCAGAAAAAACAGTAGATACTTATCTAATAAAATATGCAGCCATGACATTAGCCGAAAAAGATATTTCATACTGTGAGCTAGATTAGGTTTTTTTTTTTTTTTTTTTTTATGCTACTTGGCAAGCAGACAAGTGTACGGCCCACCAGATGGAAAGCAGTTACCGTAGCCTATGAACGCCTGTAACACCAGAGGCATCACACACGCGCTGCCGACCCTGAGACATAAAGATGAAAAGTCTCATGTGCCTGTAATTTCACCGGCATCCGTACCCTTCAAACCGAAACACAGCAATGCGAACACTACTGCTTGGCGGCAGAAATAGGTACGGTGGTAGTACTTCCCCAGACGAACTCTTTCACAAGAAGTTCTACTACTAACAAAACCTAACCTTTAAAACGAGCAAGTTTGGTACCTGCGCTTGTTAATATAAATTAATATTTTTACTCTCAATTCAGGTTGTTATAATTTTATACCAGTAATAAAATGGTAGGTGATCAGATAAACAAATGATCAATGTTTTTTGTGTTTTTCTTTTCTTTTATCAGGGCATAATAGTATTTAGCCTCAAAAGGGGGAAGTATATGTCCAGCAGTGAACTTCTACAGGCTGATGATGTACATTTATTAGTATATTTTTACTAAAGCACTTATATAATGTATTCGAGTTATAAAAAGTTTAAGTAATACGTAGAACCAAGATCACCGACATAGCACTCAGAATCGCAAGTTGAAGTGGCAAATAGCTCGCAGAATAGGAAATAAAGATTCTCGAGTGGTGACCACAAACTGGACGATGCGGTAGGCCACTCGATGACTAAAGACATAAACGTCGCAGGAAGTCGATGGATGGAGGCGGCTCAAGACCGTTTGTTGTGGAATTCTAGAGGAGAGGCCTATGTTCAGCGAACTTCTATAGGCTGATGATGATGATGTAAAAGTTGTATTTTATCCATCATTTATTTACTCTATGGATTGACGTAAGTTACTGCTCCGTCCATCCAAAGATTGCCTGGAAGAAATCGCTTTCAGCGATAAGGCGTTTCATTGTACCTATTGCTAATTTTAATAAATCTTATTATGTGTTCCTGGTGAATAATAAAGTGTTAATCTATCTATCTACCTATCAGGTTTCCGGCAGAGTGCCTACGGTCTATGCACGCGAACGAATTTTGCTGCTTCTAATTTGGCTATTATAATCTTCAAACTCCATGAAATTTTGTGCACATTATCTTTTTTTTTCTGTACACTAATATCTAGACCCGTGGTATGTAATTTTTACTAAATTTATTTATTTAAAGGAAAACCAACAGCACAATAATAAGAATATTTAACAGAAATTGTAGCGGAAGGCGAATAACAGGTTTTCACGGTTAGAGAAGGAATAGATACAAAAAAATGTGAACAACAAAAAAATAGTAACCTAAAAATAGAGCAGAAGTTAAGATAGTAGATAAACAGAACTTATTTAACATAAAGTAGCACAAATACTAAAGGAAAAAAACAGATTATATACTTATTATATATTTATATTTTTAATTGATGACTTTGTAACCATATAATTTTATAAAAAAACTAACGCACCACGGGCCTAGATATTAATGTAATAATCAAGTTAAAATTAAATGAACTTTAGTAGACAAAATAATGACGTTATAGTGTAGAAAAAATATTACACGATGCAACAAGAACGATGTCTAGACAGACAATCAGACTTGCTTAGTTATTAGTCTCTAATTATTATTTTCATGCGATATTTTGTTAGCCAACGGAGTTATTCGTGTATTTTTGCTGCAAAACATAACGTGAAATTTGCTAGAAATGTCATTGTTTTCAGCTGTTTTCGAAGAAACAGTTAATTACTAGTTTGCGTGAGTATAGTGCTAGGAGTTTCGATTTTTTCTTTTTTAAATTAAGTTCTTACGTAAATAAGTTCTGTTGTAGATATGTCCCGCGGCCTAGACCCTTCCTTCTCCACCGATGGATGTTGTAAAATCCGACTAAGGGATTACAGGGATGGGCACCATCAGGGCCGGATTTAAATTTGTGCCGCCCTAGGGCACGAAAATGCCGCCCAATGACTTAAATTTTATTTTAATAGTTTTGATATCTTATTTTTTAAGAATTAGAATAACTAATTGATTGCAGGAAATTTATTATGTATTATATAGCATTTATTATACATTATGTTTTATTTATATTAAATAATATACAAAATTTTAATGTGATACATAATACCGTAATATATATAAATTTTGCCGCCCTAGAAAATTTGCCGCCCTGGGCACTAGCCCCGACTGCCCCTAGTATAAATCCACCACTGGGCACCATCATCCACCTGAGTACTTAATACAAACCCGACTGCCAAGCGTGGTTATTAGGGCAGCCCCCTCCCCCCATGTATGATATGGGGGAGAGCCTATGTCCAGCAGTGAACTTCTATAGGCCTGGATGGTGATTGCGTGAGAATTTCAATAGTTTAGATTTTTTCTTTTTAATAAAATAATGTCACCTGTGTATCAGTTGGATTTAGTTATACCACCTCTAGGAAAATATATTTCATATTTTACGCACATGTATTTTTATAACAGCAAAATGTGAGTTTTTAATATTGCTATGTTCAAGGAAGAGGCTCTTTAATAACGTAAGCTTCTGTTATATCAAGTTCATGTAAGCCGTCGTTTGTATGGAGATGTGAACAGCACCCCAAGCAGAGGTATTCCGAAACGCTTTCAACTCCATACAAATAATAGCTTACGCGAATTGGTAAAGCAAGAGTTAAAAAAAACTCATACATTGCAAAAGATGGCATCAGCAGTATATTAAATTTTTTCATAATTTTTCATAATATTATTTTCTAATGCCTTACATTGAAGTAAATGAAATTTTCACATGAGTGGACGTTGAAAGGGTTTGTACAAAACTCATCTGGATATCAAAGACCTTTTAAAATTAAAGAGATATGAAAAACTTTTGGATTAAAATCAAAGCAAAGGATCTAAGTAAATTGAAATGGATCTCTGTAATCAGGTAGATTATAATAAGGTTTGTTAGGGTTCCGTACCTCAACAGGGAAAAACGGGAACCTTGTAAGATCACTTTGTTGTCATCCTTTTTCTCAGGAACGGCTACCAAACGTTTACCAAAATTTGAAATTGAATTTGTACCAATTACTATATTTATTATATTATTATTTTTTATTATTATTATTTTTACTATTAATTATCTGTGCTGTAAAAAAACCCAGGCTTCTAACTTCAGAAAAATCACACTGAGGCGCAGAAAATCAGTGCCTCAACGGCATGGATTCTCAACGGTTACTTCGCTACAGAGTACTGACTAATACTTATTCTATGGCCCACGAGTTATTTTAATATGTAAATCGTTGTCAGTTTTGATTGAAAGAAAATATTTTGTTTCCGTCATATGTCAATAGCTTTTATTTGATACCCCACTTATTCTGAGTCCCTCGACTCCCACAAAATATCAATGGAAAATATAATTGAAATGTAAAATCACCACCAACATTCGTTGTCATTTCGTTAGTGTAGAACTTCTTGTGAAAGAGTTCGTCCGGGGAAGTACTACCACCGTACCTATTTCTGCCGCCAAGCAATAGTTTTCGCATTGCTGTGTTTCGGTTTGAAGGGTACGGGTGCCGGTGAAATTACAGGCACATGAGACTTTTCATCTTTATGTCTGAGGGTCGGCAGCGCGCGTGTGATGCCTCTGGTGGTACAGGCGTTCATAGGCTACGGAAACTGCTTTCCATCTGGTGGGCCGTAAGCTTGTCTGCTTACCAAGCAGCATAAAAAAAAATAAGTTATTTGGCTCGTGGGAAGTGGTAACTACTATTTAATCTGTAACGCGAGTATAATCTCCACAAGGGGTAGGCAGAGCCTCAAAGGGCCTCTTTTCACCGTGGATTACACAATCGCTGGAATATGGACGTGACAAGTGGTGAGCTCATCGCCGCCATTGCTTTCCATGACAGACACGGCTAACGCTTTCTTCCAGTAATAAAAACACTTTGAAAGCCAGTAGCCAGGACAATTCTTATACCAAGGAAAATTTACCAACAAGTCCGGGTATTATGTATGAAAACCTATTCATAACTAAATAAAATCATCTGTAATCTTCACGGCATGGAAAGTCACTAAATAAATACTTAAACCTTTATTTTTATGATGATTGTAGGTATACGTGGACGTTATGGACCACATAAACTTTTGTGCTGATACCGCAGTGTTCAATCGCTTTTATAGCTGGTTTTCAGTGGTCATATAAATTCAGAGATAAGCTACACGACCTTTGAGATATCTCTTTTCGCTCTTAAAACACACAGGTACTTAATAACCTACCTAATTTTATTTTATTCCTGTGTAAGGTAACGTCGTCGTTATCGGTATTCTATTTCCACCTAAGGGATGCTCGTAGCAAGTGCTACGCAGCGTAGACCCAGGATGCGACAGACTTAGATTAGAGACTTGGAAGATGTTTTGCCACTACCTTCAGCAAAGACACTATTGTTATCATCATCATCAGCCTGTAGAAGTCCACTGCTGGACGTAGGCCTCCCCCTTAAGCTGGGGTCCCACGGCCTGATTTCTCACAGGTACAGACGCAAAATTACAGGCGACACGGCACAGGCATGCACAGACGTGCCCGGTCCCACGATACGTCGGCCTGTGTACAACAGGGCGGGGAGGGAACGTGCGGACACATGCTGATTGGTCGACGTCTTGAGGCAACGACTGGCGTCTCCAGGCGAGGTGTTCCCACGGCGTGTCGCCTGTAATTTTGCGTCTGTACCTGTGAGAAATCAGGCCGTGGAACCGCAGCTAGAATGCCACGACGAACGGTCTTGAGCCTCTTAGGCTTCCATCCGCCGACTTCCAGCGACCTTTATAATGTCTTTAGTCCATCGAGGGGCCTTTCTCTACTGCGTTGTCCGGTTACCTACCTACCTACTTTTATTTAATTTACCGTGTAATAGGTAGCATCATCGCTATCGAATTCTGTTTTTCACCTAAGGAATGATGCTTGTACCATGTGCTACACAGCGTAGACCTAGAATAGGCCAGCGACAAGCTTAGAATTGTACCACTTCTTTTGTACCTTCAGCTGAGTTATCATTATCAGCAGCCTAAAGAAGTCCATTGCTGGGCATAGGCCTCCCCCATTCAATGCCACGAGGACTGATCTTGGGCCGGTTCCATCTCGACTTCCTGCCTCCTTTAACAACCTTCTTTTGACAACCTCTGTAGTGCGGCGGGTAAAAGTTCGCCTGCGACGCAGAAGGTTGCGGGTTCGATTCCCGCCTCGGAATAAATATTTGTACGATCTGCAGGTGTTCTGGGTATTTTTCTATGTATAATAAAAATATCTATCTATGTAATGTATTGTATTAAATATGTATCAGTTATGTAGTACCCATAACACAAGCTCCGCTTAGCTTGGGGCTAGATAATGTTGTGTGAAATGTCCAGCATTTATTTATTTATTATATATTTTTATTTATTTAAAATATTGTAGTTCCATCGAAATGCGTTGTCTTCCTACACTGTGTCATCCAATTCGTGGTTGCCTCAGCTATTGAGAAACAATAAAATTCCCTGGACATCATAACTTTTCAATGATACATTCGTTACATTCTCTGAATACGGTATACTTAGGGTAAAATTACCTTGTACATTGTTAATTAAACATTCTTGCCGTACCTACCCCAAATTATCCAAGGTCAGAGTCACCGCCCACTTATAGGAATATTTGCCTAATTTTGTTATTACCCCGTTACCATAACAACGGGCCGAATGTGGCATGGTAACCATTATCCGACGTTTTTCTACCATTATTTAGATTTTGCATGCGGCCTTATTGTGATAGCAATTTGAAAAGCGTGATCTACAATATCGTGATCTCAAAACCTTCTACTTGATCCAAACCTGTCCACGTGAACCGCCTGATAAAACCACTTCCAAGCCTCGTTCCTCCTTAACTTTGTTGAACGAACTACTTCCTTGATACATACCAATAATCAATAATCATTTATTTGGTAAGAGTAGGTATTACACGTCACAACCTAGGTATGGTTGGTCACGGTACCAACCAAGGTACCTAGATATTATAGAACCTAAGTAGGTAGCTAGTACCCACTGCTGGTAAATAAATAAATAAATAAATGCTGGACATTTCACACAACATTATCTAGCCCCAAGCTAAGCAGAGCTTGTGTTATGGGTACTAGATAACTGATATACTTAATACAACATACATTACATAGATAGATATTTTTATTATACATAGAAAATACCCAGAACACCCTGAACAAATACCTGCAGATCGTACAAATATTTGTTCCGAGGCAAGTACCTACCCACAGTACCCATACCCAATTACCCAAGGCAGACTTTATAGAGGTAATTATGTACCTATAGGTACCTGAAGATGTTAAGCTATCGAATGTAAAGATAGTAAGTACCGACGTAACTACCTACCATACAATCCTGAAGGTTTTGTGTTCGTTTTCACGAAGAAACTCATATCAAAATATGAGTTTCTTCGTGAAAACGTTATGAATATTTTAAGCCCTAAACAATAGGGCGCAACCTTTTCGAGGATGCTATATTGCCATTTCTTTGGCGTGCTTTGGTGCTGGGTATTCCCCTGAGCGTTTTGCTCTCGTCAGTCTCTTTGAGACAAACAAGAGTTGATAGTTGTTACAACTCTAGCGAAATAAGAGTCGTTGTTGTTACTTTGCTGTCTCAACTCTTTGATGATCCAACATGGATGCAAGAAGAAGAAGAAGTAACCAACTTACTTAGTCCTATGTATATCACCTACCTATCACGTCGGGTTGAGAATATACCTAGCCTAAATACTTACGCAGAATATAATATCATATAGTAGTAGGTTTTCTCACTTTGGTTCATGGCCCATGATGGTGAAAAAGTGAGAAAAAAAACCCATTCATTAGTGAGAATTCATTAGCTTTTTTTGGGGGCCAAACGTAAACGTAGGCACCCAGCTAAATTACATAATTGTTTCCACAGAAGCTATTCGATCCTATTATACTGATTGATGTTATCGATACGCATTATTCTACAATCGATACCTAACTCGATAGACATCACTAGTACGGCTGTGAAACTCGCACGCAAGTCGTAAAATTTAAAGTAACATTTTTGCTTTGTTTTAAACTGGTACAGTACCATTTACTAGACAGTTGGTACCTATACTAAAGGTTAGTCAGCGACATTAATTAGTTGATTAACAGTTTGATTTGAACAAGTTCAATTTATTAGACAGTTGTTACTTACTATGGCCAGTCAGCGACTTAATTAGTTGATTAACAGTTTGATTTTTAAAAAGCTTTTATTTCCAAGTACAAGTTGGTAATTTTATTAGTTAAATCTATAGATGTAACGCTAAACCAATCCGTTTAAAACGAAAAAAAAAAGTTTATCCATCGGTTTAAAACCCGGGTTAGTTCTAGTTGGTCCGTCCGACCAAGCCTACCTACCTAAGTTATATAAACTCTATTGATAAGTTAAAAACCCTGTGTTGTTGGTTTTGCATTTTTTTCATTGTTTTCAAACGATTTGATTCGGTTTAAATGTAAAACTACATAAACTACATAGTATGTAATGTAGGTAGGTACTTTGTATTGATTATATATATACTAAAAACTAATTAAAACGAAATATGATATCAGGTGACCAAAAATTGCCCATAATGAAGTGTAAAACACATTTCTTTTATTTTTGTAGGCGAGTTTTCAACCGTTTAAGACGATTTATTTGCGGTTTAAACCGGCAACATTTGATTTGAAAAGTTGTAAATCGGTTGTTTTACATCTAAGTATAGGTAAATCATTAAAATTTACTAGAAGTTAGTAAACGGTTAGGTAGGAACCTATGTACAATATTGAATAATTTCCTAGGTACTAGCATTACTATTATTGTATGTTTTTTAGATACCTCCTACATACTTTACCCACCTAGTGTTTTCTTGGTATTGAAAACATTAGGAAGGTGCTGTGGACACAGGCCAACTGTCTAGACTAGATAAAGTGCCACGTAAAAGTAAGATCTATAGGTAGGTACAACCACACGTCTGCTGGAAATCAGATTAGACTGGCAAACCTAAACCAATTTACAGATGAACGTACCTCCTGTAGTTACATAGAGGTAGGTACCTACTTTAAGAGAGAGTTAGTTTGTAATGGATTGGCCTGAGATCACTAAGAGTAGGTAGGGTATTTACAGTACCTACCTATAGATAGACTACAAGTACCTAACTTCTCTTCTCTTAGATATTATATTGTGTAGATACCTAAGTACCTACATTAATATCTATCGTTGACATAATATATTTTAGAAACGACTCTACCACCTCTGCCACGACTCTGTCTCTCACTCACTCCACCTGTTTGACAAATAGGTACCTACCTTATTTGGTTTTTCACAGAATCAATAAAATAATTTAATACTTGCTTACCTAAATAGTGAGTAAGTAATTAGGTATCTAGGAAGGTACTGCTACAAAGTAGAGATAGATAGAAAACTCTTTATTGTGCACCACACGGAAATATACAAAAAAATATATAATCTTTATGAAGTTTAATCAATGGGCGGCCTTATCGCTAACATCGATCTCTATCAGACAACCTTTGAATGGACTGGAACAAACAGAAAAAAAGAAAGGGCATATTCGTGTGGCTTCTACGCAATAACTAATAACAGACTTAATTACCTACTTATAAAATACATAATATGTTAACATAATATTTTTAATACGTTAGGTATCTGGTTCTTTTTATGTCCTAACTGATGCATAATATAAAACATGCTTTCATGTTAATATCGTAACAGACACCATGCATGCAAGAGTTATTTTACAAACAACAGCAGTTAAAAGTTATCTACCGTGTAGGTAGGTAAGTAGATACCCATCACAATAACTATGCTGGAACTGAACTGTTGTGGTTGTGCCCTAAATAGTTTTACGGTTTGTACCACCCTTGTATTTAAAATGCACAATACATGCACAATGCGGTGGTTGTCGACGTCATTTACTTTGCAGTAATATTTTTGCTACTAATGCGCCTGCACGGCTTGTAAGGAACGAAAAGGATACACAAAAATGCAGTTTACTATGTGTGGTATACGTGATTGCGTTTTTAAATCAGTGTGTATTATTAATTTTAAATTGTTAAAAATATTACAGTGTAGGAATAGTATCTTAGTGACTTTATTTTTATAAATGGTTAGTAAGTAACTTATTTTATTTGGCTAAGATCTTATTTTAATCGATTTCAATAGCAATAGTAATCTGTTATCGATTTTACTACATCTCTAATGATTTCCGGTTTGATGATAAAATTAAAACTAATGTGTCAATGTCATATAATCTGGCAACACATTTAAAATAAGTAAACATAAAAAGTGAGCGAGTTTTTTCTTTTAGCTAGTTTAAAATTTTCATTTTACTGTGTGGTTTACCTAATTGTGGGGGATTTTTATGAGAAAACAAAGTATGGGCTACCTGACACAATTGACGAAGTATTTGAGTGAGAAAATAAAGGTAATTTATTTTAAATTTGATCTCATTCGTAGCCAAAGATAATAACATAAATATTTGTTCGTTTAATCAACTCAGCTGTGCAATAATTTCCAAAAACCCTGAATACTAATAACTTGTCTTTATTAATTGTCGTCTTCTTTTCGTATAACACTTAAAACAAGGGTAGCTATTTGTTTTAGAGCATCCGCCTTTTTGGATTGCGATGCGATAATTAAAAAACCCATACAAACTTATACCTACTTATTCACAGTGACCTGGTTACGTCAAAACTGATACTCTTCATTTAATTTTAGAACATGTCGTACACAATACTCTCTAAAGTCTCTAAAGTCTCCATTCAATTGTTTGTGTAAAATTGACGAAGTCGCAATTTTGCTCTGTGCTATTAAAAGTTAATTTTTGGGTTTTTACAATAGGTAGGTATCTCTTTGTCCATAATGCATTTCTTAGCACAGGTTTTAAATTGTGTTGTTGTGTAATTCACTATGTCTTTTGTTCTAGACTGTACTAGAATCTGGGAGTGTGGGGAACGCATCATCGTCTGATGAAGAACTGGAGCAGTGGGAGCAGATTTTCATGATGAGAGACGAGAACGGAAACAGTTATAATGATAAGTAAGTTTTTAATTAGATACCTAGTTTTTGATTAGATACTGTTATCATCCTACTAAGGCAAAACTATTAGTAGGAGCTCCTTGTGAACAAGTTCTTCCAGAAAATTTACCTCTATTTCTGCTGCTAAGCAGAAATAATTGCCAAGCTTGCATTGTTGTGTTCGGCATGGTTCTTTTTTGGAAAAGTTAAAGGCACATGGACTTATCATCTTTATGTCTCAAGATGGCAGGTGAAGTGCTCTGCCACATACCGTATGCCCTAGTTCGGTATGACCCAATTTTTAGCAGTTATAGAAGGCTTGGTTACTGCCTAACACCAGATGGCAAACCAGCCGGTTCTGTCATTTATTCAAATACTCCTTTGATATTAATTCTGGTTAATTCCTTAACCAGAATTAATATTCTAACCAACATAAATTGGAATCGTGGGTCCATTTTGACCCATGATTTTAAAACCTACAGCTTACCTAATTGAATTAAATTATGTAATTCAAATAAAAGTGGATGCAAGTTTTTTCTTTGTGATAAATCAATTTTTACTGAGCAACATATTATATACAATAAACATTGTTATTTTTGATGTTTTAAACTACCTTTGGTTCAATACTTTGACATACCATAATATACTGAAAAAAATACTAAATAAAAATAAATTCTCCAGGTTTTCTTCCCCTACTAGACTAAGAGTTTAGTGTTAGTTTAGCTTAGTGTTTTTTTGTTGTCGTCGGGTCCAAATGGACCCACGAATCTGGTTAAGGGTTAAAAAAACTTGAGGTAGTATATTACCACAATTTTTTCATCTTGTATGCATTTGGCATGCAAATGTTTATGAATTAATTTGTTTCAGAAGAAAGAAACGGAGTATTTGGTGCCGACCGTCTTGCATCCCCGTGTCAATAGTTATAGTTTTAATAGTGCTTGTTGTGTTGGTACCACTGCTCGACCAACCGAACATCGCTCACAACAGTTCCACAACTGCTCCAGTTAGATTACATTGCTCAGATGAGTGTAGGTGAGTATGTAACTTTACTATAAACTTTTTTTATTTACCATATTTGAAAGCATTTTGTACTCGCATAGAATTTTGTATTTGTATTGATTTATTGCTCACATGTACGTACAATATTGCTCACATGTACGTACAATATTGCTCACATGTACGTACAATATTGCTCACATGTACATACAATATTGTTAGTAATAAGTCTTATATCTACTGTTAGTCAGGTAGGTACATGAACCCCGTTGGGGCTCTGCAATTTGGAGTTGAGATATCAATTATATCTAATTTTAATTAGGAATCAAAAAGTGTGACAATACTTATTATGTTAATTAGGTCAAATCAAATCAAATCAAAAGAATTTTATTCATTGAAATCACAAGGATCATTTTGAATCGTCTTATAAACTAAAGTTACTCCTGTTCCAATTAACGTTAATTAAGGTAACAAACAAACAAGTCGAAGAAATTGACGACCTCTGTGGCGTGGCGGGCGAAGGTTCGCCTGCGACGCAGGAGGTTGCGAGTTCGATCTCCGCCTCGGAACAAATATTTTTACGATCTGCAGATATTTATTCCGGGTTGTATGTATAAAAAAATATCTAGTACCTAGATAATGTTGTGTGAAATGTCCCATTATTTATTTATTTAATATAAAAACAATTTTCGTGTGGAAAACCCTTTGTTGCAAAACCGGGAATCGAACCAAAGGCTTTAGAATCGGAAGTTAGAGTCATTAACAACTACATAACCTGTGATCTTACTCAACCTAATGACCTAATGTAGGGTGATTATGAACAAATTAGTCAAAGTACCTACCTACAAAAATTCACCCTGATTTTCCATTGGGGTAGGCCGGTGAATATAGTCGTGGTGGGTGGCAAACCTCGCTCAGCCACTAAATAATGCCCTATAAGATAGTTTCAAGTAGGCTTAAGTTCTCATTTATGCAATTTTGAACTTTATTACAATGCAATAAAGCTTTATTCACTATGCATTGTATGGTAGTTAAGGATTGTAAACACGAAACTAACAAATTGAACATGCAAAATAACTACCTATGTAATTGTTTGGGGTACACAATACCCCTTGATTGTGATTACCCCCTTGTTTATAAACAATGCCAAATTGCCATTGCCAGTTTCTTTGAAATGAAATTGAACTTTGAACCCATGTTGTTAAGGATTACTTTGTATAGATTGTTAGTGAAAGTCCATTTTATAATCCAAAACAATCATCATCATCATCATCATCACCCCGTAGAAGTCTGAGACTATAATGCCCTAGGATGCCACAGCGAACGGTCTTGAGCCGCCACAGTCCACCGACTTCGTGCGACCTTTAAAATGTCGTTAACTTAAAAATGTTTTTTTTTTTTTTAAATTTATTATTTCATTGTCTAGTGTTTATTGAGTAATATTGTATAATTTTGGCGGCATTTTGACCTGTGTAGCTTATTTAAAGAGCACATTGTAGTGAATTTAAATATAAGTGTATTGCATGTTTCAAATGGTAGAAAAATGTCCACCAACATTGTGGTAAAACCGCCACCGTTTTACTAGAACATGACTTGACTGAAACTTTAACGACTTGACTTTATGTTCATCAAAATAATATATCTGCTTGACACTGGCAAAATTGAGGAAACTTTCATCAGAGGCCATAATTAAAAGAAGAATTCCATAGTACTCGTAGTTTGACACGGGGAATCCTTAGTATAGGGTCAGGACTATTTATGACAGAGAGCTGATTCTGAATTTTGACAAGCAACTGACACGGACGTCTGGTGTAGTGTACCGTGGATTTTTTTTATAGCGACACCGTTGAGCGCCCCTAGCGTACACTCTGTGAACCTCATTTTCCATACAAAAATCCGTGATACACTACACCATTCCGTGGCAATTGCTTGTCAAAACACAGAAACAGCTCTCAGGATTGTTCGGTGTGTTATTTTGTTGTGTCATATTGCTAAATTACATTTTCAGGTTATCATTAGTGGAAAGTATACCAGAGGGTCACATGTACCCGCCAAACGCCACACACTTGCCAACAAAGAATGTGTGGCTAGACTTGATAGACGAAGCTCAAACATCTATAGAAATAGCGTCATATTATTGGTCACTTAGGTTTAATGAAGAATACCATTACAATTCCTCTATAGAGGTAAATAAAACCATTTTGAACTCTAATTTAATTGCTTGTGGTGTAATTTAGCTTGAAATAATTGGGGGTGTTAAGACCTTCACTGCGTCCCGCTGTGGGGTGTATCGTGCATTGTCCCCCTGTGCTTAAACTACCCCAGCCAGCCCAGCTCCTTAAAGTAACGGAGCAGGACTTTGAGTTGATGGCAACACCCTTGAAGTGTGTCCTAAAGCGTCGATGATGGAGAGCAAGATAGAAGTAATTGTACTTGAAATAATTGTTGGTACTTTATTCAAGCT
The DNA here is from genome assembly GCA_951392215.1 of Epirrita christyi. Taxonomy (NCBI): domain Eukaryota; kingdom Metazoa; phylum Arthropoda; class Insecta; order Lepidoptera; family Geometridae; genus Epirrita; species Epirrita christyi. The sequence goes on along the minus strand of OX595843.1, from coordinate 12,498,195 downwards.
TTATTTGTTTATATCATCATCATTAGCCGATAGAAGTTCACTGCTTAATATAGGCCTTCCTCATAGAATGCCATGACAAACGGTTTTGAGCCGCCTCCATCCACCATCCAGCAACCGAATGTCGGTGCATCGAGTGGGGGCCTTCTTGCACTGCTTCGTCCGGTTTGCGGTCGCCACTCGAGAACCTTTATCCCCCAACGACTGTTAGTTCTGAGAACTATATGGCCTGTCTATTGCCACTTAAACATGATATTATGTGATGTTAAAAAATAATATGTTTTCAGGGAGAGCAAGTGTTCCAAGCCTTATATGCTGCCGGGTCAAAACGAAATATTAATTTAAAAATTGCTCAAAATTGGCCCAGTAAATCATATCCAAATAGTGATACTGAATATTTAGTTAAGAAAAAAGCTGCACAGGTTAGTATAACAATAAGGCCGTTACTAATAAACGTGGCGTACATTATAATAGTTACATTCTTTTGAATTGAAAGCAAGTTTCTTGTTCAAAACACAATGTAATTACATTATGTTACATTCCAAGGTTACGCCATGTTTTTAGGGTTCCGTTCACCAAAAAGTACCAACAGAAACAATAAAGGATCACCGGTTTTTTTAGGCCCTAGTCTAAGTTTTGCAGCACCCATCGTAGCGATGTAAATTACGAAGACTATCCGTGAATAACGTAGTAACAGAATGAATCTGTGCCGTTTCTCTCAAGCACACTATTGATATTTTCCTACGTAATTCACAAAACATAGTCGAAATGGTTATCGCTACGACGGATGCTGCAAAACTCGGTCTAGGGCCTTGGAGGCCATAGTTTAAGTTTTAGGCAAATAATTGACAAAGTCGTAGTATGGTGTAGTGTATCATCTATTTTGTATGGAGACACCAATAAGCGCCCCTAGATCATTTTATATACAAAAATCCGTGTTACACTACACTTATACGTCCGTGTTGCTTGTAAACTCAAACTTTGGCCTCTGGGGTGTCAAATACCCCACGTGCTAAGGGTGCACGTGGGTTAAGGGTTGAAGTTCTTAGATTTAGAACAATCCTCTTTGCAGGTGCGGAGTTTAAACTTCTCCAAGTTACTTGGAGGTGGAATATTGCACACGAAGTTTTGGATCGTGGACAGAAAGCACTTTTACATCGGTAGTGCCAATATGGACTGGCGCTCGCTTACACAGGTAATATTTTTGCATTTTGCCTTTTAGGAACGTGGTAAGGTCAAAATCGAAAATGTATCCTGCTCGAAGGACCAATTAGTACGAACTTTCAGTTCAAACAGCTACTAGTATATCACTTTTGCTGTAGTATACTCCTCTGTTACCTCCCGTGGGTGTCGTTAAAACCGAATTAGGAATGGACATCGTGATCACCTCCTACAAAGCGTGGTGATCATGATATATCCACCCAATGCATTCTATGTGGGAAGTCTTGCCCTTACACAAATACATTTTTGCATATTTACCTCATCTAGATGTGCTAAGGTCAAAGGGGAAAAATGTATCCGGCTCAAAGAACCGAACTTACAAACTTTCAGTTGAAATAGCTACTTGTATATAACTTTTGCCGTTGTGTGCCCGGTTTAGGGTTGGGCATCAGCTTTCACCTGAGTACTCAACATTGTGATCACCAATTCGCCTGCGTGGTGATAATGGCGAATTTATTGCATTTTATGGGGACAATCTCGACCAACAGCGTACACCAACCTGAGGACCAATTCTCTAATTTTAGTTTTCAGGGAGGCAATTAAAAAGAAAAAATAGTTCTTAAAATTCCGGTAGATGGCGGTGACTCGCAATGGTTGTGTCTTCTGAAGATTTTGCAAAAGCACCACAGAGAACAAATTCTCTTTGTTTTATCTTTTTTTCCTCCAAGTTTCGCGTTGCGATTCCGAAGCTCGTTTTTCAAGTCTACAATAGGCCGGTCTACATAGTCCGGCTTCAAAAAAAACAACAAACAATTATAACAATAACGTAACACTAACAAATATATCAGAATTTCAACAAAAACTTTACGTAGATACTTACTTTACTTCACCAACAAACAGCATGAGCGAGTGAAGTCAGTGACACTGACAGTTGGTGGCTGAGAAAATTTAGACAACCATTTCTGGACTGCGCCATCTATACACGGATTTAGAACTATTTTCTTTCAGCTGTCAGAAAACTTCCCATTATAATCTCGAGTTAAACATTTTAAACATTTGAAAATTGGGCCTCAGCTGTTGATGAATGATGATCACTTTTGTTATCAGGTAAAGGAGTTGGGTATAGTGGCGTTCAACTGTTCCTGCCTGGCTCAAGATCTTGGGAAAATATTTGACGTAAGTTTGTTTTAATTTTTATATTTTTTTTTTTTCTATTTAGCAAAATAACAAAAATTGCACCCCTGATAGGAATGCTACTTTTTGGGTTGCTTTAGGTATAATGTTCGCCTGACCTCTCTGCGTCTGTTTGTTGGCTTTACCATGATTTCCACTGGCCCTTTGATGCTGCATTCATCATCGTGTAGAACCTACACCAAGCTAACATTGTAGAGTGTATATCCTGAAAGCTTTCTGTACGATTTGGAGAAAGCCGCGGGAAAAAGCAATTTATTTTCATAAAAACGGCGCAATGTGAATTGCAAGGGGAGGTTTGCTAATTAACGCCTTTTGTTTGACTTGGCGTGCTCATATTTTCATACAGTACCAACTAAATAGTATTTTCTAGTGTTTCCTTTTATGCCGTAAAACAATTTTGCATGTTATTAAAATAAAACTGAATACTGAAATGATTTATGCCATATGCTCACCAGTTTTATGTACCTACCCAAAATAAAATGATCACTAAGGTACCTAAGACCTAACTAAGAAGCTTTCACGGTCTATAGTTCAAGTTAGGTCGTTATCGTCTCAGTTCTATTTTCCAACTTTTCTACAGGGTGCCCCGGAGTTCTTAACCGAAAAATAACATTTATTCTACGACTTTTCGGAATTACTTATGTCCAGATAATTAGAACGTACTTCACGGTGACTAAGTCTAAGCCTTACTTGGAAATTGTCCCTGTCTCTCTCTAATACGCGTGTTTTAACATTTTTGTGACAGTGACAGGGACGATTTCAAAGTAAGGCTTAGACTTAGTCACCGTGATGTACGTTCTATTTTCTATTTATCTGGACCTTAGACTTGTTTCTTTTGAGGTTATTTCAGGTAAACTTTATTTTGTACATATCAATACGACCCAAAAGTCTGTTGTTTCTTGAAGTCTCTTCAGACTTTAAGAAACAACTTTTGAGTTAAAATGACGAGGCCGAATATAATTTTTTTTTTTTTAATGAAAACATATGACGAATTTCTAAAAGGTTTTTGGCAAACATTATACATATAAATAACTATTTATTAATGACCACTAAAAGTAAATAAAAAAAATTAAGTAAATGCAATGGGCATTTATCACTAATAGCGATTATAATAATAACCCATCACACAGCATCACCATCACGTTTGTGAGTAGTTTTTTTACGAATTTCGGGACACCTTGTATTCTTTAATTTCCCCATAAAAAAGATTTAATATATTCCCGTAAATAACAAAGAAAGGACAACGCAAACGAACCGTTTTAATGTCTCGTAATAAACAAGATTGTGGATACTAAAATTTTATGCCCGGAATAAAATCAGCAGTCAGATAGGTATCATAGATCACTTTCCGTGTGCTATTTACCAAACGGAGCGTCACGCGAAATATGGCTTTCGTATTCTTACAGCAGAACCAATTAAGAAAGCTATGTTACCTATATTCAAACAATAATTAGTAATTTTGTGAGATCAAATAAACAAGATTGCGAGGAGAATAAATTACCAACATTCAACCAAGGTTCACGCGAAATATGGTTTCTTCTCCCGCATTGTCAAAGGTAAACGAAATAGGAACGGCTTTCACTCTATAAGAGACTATTCCTTCGTGACACGTGTTCGTTCCTAGTCACCCTTCACTAGGCCAGAGACCGAGGCCCAATTCTATAATTTAAAAACATTCCAGTCACAATATAATCTCGTGTCAGTCGCACTGTCACGTTTAGTAACTATTACTTTTTCTTAATCTTCGCGTTTCTTGCGACGAATATGTAATAGTTACTATACGAGACAGTGCGCCTGACACGAGATTATATTGTGAGTGGAATGATTTTAAACTAGAGAATTGGGCCTCAGTTTGAGGTATGGTGTGGCCTGGCCCTATGACATGATAAGAAATAACAAAACCGGTTGCAAAGAGCAAAGCGATGAGCATGGTTTTTGTTTGAAGATCATTCTTGCATGCACGCAAGCGTCAGCGAACATGACATCTAGTAATTTCAAATTATTCTAAGTAGGTTTTACATATAAGCTTGTTTTGAAAAACACATTGTTTAACAAAAAAACAAGTGTTGAATTACTCTGTTGGGTATCATTATACAGCAATTCATTAAAAGGGCTGCCGTATGGTTACCTGTTTGAATAGTGTCATTGCCAATCGCAAGGGCAAACCTCGTTATGAGGCAAATACTATTTTTAGTGCACTAATGCATGCCACTAATTAAATATGTATAACGTATGTGTTTACTTTATAGTTTGTTGGTCACGCTGGTTAGTAGTTTAAAACTGAATAATCTCTTATTCAACTGTAATGTTTACTTTCATTACATTTTCACTAAGCTGGGTATTAGTTAAAGGTATCAATTTCAAAGAATTTTCATACACATGTAAGAGTTTTAGATTAGATTTTTTTTTAATTTCATTTATTAGATTTGCTTTATTTGTTCAAGCAAAATTAAAGTTCAAAACTACAATCAACATAACTAAATACCTACCTAATTTACAAAGTTATAAACTCGAAACAAAGTTGCGCTGTTTAGTTAACTACGTAGGTACTTATAGTAATATTATAATTAACGAACGTTAACACAAAATTAGCTATGCAAGTTTAGATGAAACAACAATAAATCCAAGTTTCGTCAGCTCAGCAAGTTACAAGAAACTTGTACATAACAAATTGTTGAACGCCATTGAAGCAAGCACGTATCTTGGCATACCGTCCACGACGCCACATCAAGTTGCTAATTGTGAGAGTTATGTCAGTGATCTTGATTCTTCTACGGATCAGAGGCCTTAGCCTAAGTTTTTAACAAGCAATTGACCGATAAGACGAGTCACTGATGTGAGCTGCTGTAGCGTACGGGAAAATAAATAATAAGGTAATACATGCCTTAAATACCCGTGACAATATCAACAAATATATGTACAAGTCGTGGTGGTGTCGGAATAAGAATAGAACCCCTCCAAGTCCAGGGGACGGGCAGCAGCATCCACCTATACTGCAATCACCAATCCGCCTGCCAAGCGTGTTGACTATGGCAAATCCCCCCATTGCACGCTATGGGGGAAGCCTCATCCAGCAGTCGATATCTACCGGCTGACAAAGATGCATGCGTACAGTTAGTTGTGTACGTCTTACATATTTCAAATCGTCAGGTGTGCGCACATATACACATATACATTCACACATACACATGTACATACATTCACATGCCATCTAAGAAACTAATTAAACTTTTGGCCGATTGCTTACTCTGTGTTCGCTTCTCCATCAGTGTGTGTGTGAACTAACTCCAACTCGTATCCAACTTAAACTTAGTAACGTGCTTGCCACCCTAACATTGTTACCGTCATCTTATTTGTTAAAGTTAAACATTTGTTCACTCGAAACTGGTACGGGCTTGTACCGCCGGCGAAAAGGAAACTTGCGGCTTCTTTAGCAAGCTATAGAAAACCCAAGATACTCGTTTCAGTAAGCAAATAAGTCGTTTCAACCAGCATAAATAATATTTCCGAATTTCTGAGCCGATTGGGCTCTTGTAGGAGTAGCCTATTGACAGTCAGAGGCCCAATTCTCTAAGTTATTTTAAAACTACACTAAAAGTTAACCGAATTGAGACTGAATTGTAAATTGACTGAAAGTTGAATTTCTGGTAAAAAATAAATAAATAAAAATTTAGTCTACTATCAATTCATGGTGACTACCATTAGAGTAGGATAGTTATACATATAATTGGAAAGAGTAAAGAGAGACTCCAACTACTTATGCTAAAATTAACGAAAAAACTTTGAATCGTTCAAGTTTCGGTCACATTTCGATATAATCACATTACAGTGTTGTATTTTATGTCAGGAGAATACCATTTCTGACATTTAAGACATCGACACAAGATCGAAACATGATCCGAACTCTATTTTAACTATTTTTTAGTTAGTAAATTGGGCCTCTGAAGAGATGATGGTAATAGCGCGATATGAAAGTATGAACAGTATGGACACTTATTATCTGTGCGAGTCATATAGTATAGTTTTAGTTAGTGTATAGTTTTCTTACTCTGAGCTTGCTAAGTCTCATTTATATTTCGGTAAGAATAAGAAAATTAAGGAAATTGTATAAGTAAATTATAAATTACGTAGCTATTGTAGTTAGCTCTGACCTTTAGTAATGATTACACAACTACAGGGAAATAATAATGCTGACTAGGTACCTATATATATAAATATTTTGGCGTTAATTAGTTTTGCTCGTATGTCGACGACCTCCGAGGAGCGGCGGGCGAATAGCCGACTTAAACGCAAGAGATGCGGGTTCGATTACTTCGGAACAAATGTTAGCATTATTTGCAAATAATTGTTCCTGGTCTGGGTGTTATGGTACCATGGTACTCGTAGTTTCTTGTACTCACGACACAGGGAATCCTAGTGTGGGATCAGCAGGGCGATTCTAAAACGTCGGAAACGTTTCCGATCGGATTCGTTAGTTTTTCATTTCGATGTGGTAAGTAACTAAAACAATTTTCTCTAGTAAAACACAGTAAAAAACAACAAATATTGTATATTACTGTGTTTTACTAGAGAAAATTGTTAGGAAATTGTTTTAGTTACCACATCGAAATGAAAAACGAACGAATCCGATCGGAAACGTTTCCAACGTTTTAGAATCGCCCTGCTGGACTATCAACTATGTTTGTGAATGTTGTATGTTATGTTATGTATTTTACAACATTACTAAAGTGGGATTGGGCCGGGCACGTCTGTCGCATTCGCATGCCCGACGATCTTTGGCCCAAAATAATAACTACATAAAGCTTGGCACTAGGCATAAAAAAAACTTGTATTTACACAGGTTTATTGGACGCTCGGCGCACCGGATGCGTCGGTTCCTGACAGCTGGCCCAAGGAGCTCAGCACGGGCATCAACATAGAACACCCCGTGAACATTAGCGACGCTCAACACTCCTACGGGGCTTTTATTACTGTGAGTACATCATCATCATCATCTAGCTAGCTAGCCTGTCTGCACTGCACCCAGTTGGGTATAGGCCCTCTTCCAGTCCCCTTTTGGGAGTCTCATCCATGATATTCTGCCAAGCGTGGTTATTATGGCAAATCCCCCCATTTCATTCGATAGGGGACAACTGGCTCATGATGATGTAGTACATATTTAGATAGTATCATCAGATGTATCATCAAACGTTTTCAGCAGTCGTGTCGGTAAAAGCAGATCTAACAGCTTTTACGTAAAAGCTCCCTCAGGGCGGCACAGTACACATATTTTCAATTTATTTCCCACTTCCTCTGTGTGAATGCCTACGTTTTAATCGACTTCGAAAGAACGGCTTTGATCAAAAATATGAAAGAACCTCGGCGGGTTTGGTGTTATTATAATGATGAAGCTTTTCAGTCAAATACAAGAAAATAACATTGAGGTAATATGTACTACGTAGTACATATTACCTCAATGGAAAATAATAAAATTAAAAACTATTTTAGATTTTGCTTTTGAACCTATTTTGACAAGCGATTAAAACTATCTATGAACCTGAGGCCCAATTCACTAACTTAAAAATAGTTAAAATAGAGTTCGGATCATGTTTCGATCTTGTGTCGATGTCTTAAATGTCAGAAATGGTATTCTCTAAACATAAAATACAACACTGTAATGTGATTATATCGAAAAGTGACCGAAACTTGAACGATTCAAAGTTTTTTCGATAATTTTAGCATTGTAGATGGAGTCTCTCTTTACTCTTTGCGATTATCTATAACTATCCTACTCTAATGGTAGTCACCGTGAATAGACCGTGAAACCGTAGACTAAATTGTTATTTATAAGGGAACAGAATACCAACTTTCTGTCAATTCATAATTCAGTCTCGATTCAGTTAACTTTCAGTGTAGTTTAAAAATAATTTAGAGAATTGGGCCTCTGGTGTCTTTGTCTGTTCAAATAAGACTTCCCCACTGGAAGCATTAGATAACATTCGAGGCACTCCAATACTATTGAAGAATCCCGTTTAAAATCGCGCCATAACATTTTATCAGTCGTTAAAGCTAGGCATAATGGTTCTGGAGCGTTTTAAATTGGCAATACCGTGAAAGTGCGGTGTCGTTTGTTTTTAATGGTCAATAAGTAGTCACGGAATAATAGGATTACGACATTTCCAATCGGCCTTGAGTCAGGCGATGAAAAGCTGCCGTGACAGAAAAATCTTTTGGCATTTAAAAAGGCTGTATTTGATTCTTATGAAACATGAGATGAGTATCTACTTATTGGCGGCCTTACTGCTGAAAGGCCAGGTTAACTCCTGCAGGAAACTAGATGTTCGTTCAAATAAAAACAACTGGGCAAGTGAGAGTCACTCGCGTGGAGAGCGTTCCGTGCAAGTAAGCTAACAAAGTAACCGACCAATTAACTTATTAGTCAATCAACACAATTTTATATGCATTTTCTCATTACGAGTACTTATATACCGTTTCACGAGGGAATTTGAAGATTTAGGATTAGGTCTTCCTGTCAAGTATGAGTGAGGTTAATACTCCATATTTTTTTCAAAATTTTTGGCTCTGTTGTTTGGGAGATAGCGTCAGTTTTCGTATATTTTCTTTAATATCTTTTTGACTAAGCATTTTAAAATAGAAAAAAAAACAGTTTCTTGACTCCGTGATTCTATCAGAAGTACATCTTAGTATCGATGTTTTCTAGAAGCCAGTATGTCAGAATTCTATCATTGTTCAACAAGCAATACGACTTCAATCTCCAATACATCTTCGGTAGAAAATAGGGATGTAACGAAATTGGGTGTGTTGGTATTGAAATCGGAGACCGATTTTTTTGTGATTGCAAAAAAGCCATAGGAAATAAACTTATTTTACGATAAACGAGTAATCGTTAGATAAGTCTTCACTTACAGAGTATTTTAGATACTTATGTACTACTCTATTTTAGAATTTTAGATTAACTCCTATCGGCTTTTCAATTTTGGTTCAAATCTTTTCGAAACGAACATCGTACATGAACGTCAAATTAACTTACCGAAACCACACTATTTTCACCCAGGGTGTTCAGACTTTTCGGAGTGAAGTGTCGTAATTCGAGATAAATTCCTAATCTAATAGTTGCTTTAGTGCAAAATGTAGGTTTTAGGGCATTCGTAGGTATCCTACGTGTTCGAGTCACGTAGGTACGTTACGTTACGTTACGTTATTCATGTTGCACGTATTGTTCCGAAGTACTCGTGTAAATTGGTTACGACTCCGAGACATTGGGACTGTGAAAATGTAATTGGACAGACTAACGACATTCCACCATTGTTTGTTTGTTTGGTCCGTATCATTTATTCAGTGTCGCTTGACAGCGGATTAGGGTGATAGATTACGCGTTGATATCAACAGTTCTATTGATTTATTAAGTGTGCCCTCTGGCTTCATTTGCGTTGTTTTACATTTCATAAAGTTCTGTTACAAAAGACCGCTCACATTTCTAAGAATAAATTCTCGGATTCATATTATTGTTTACTATCATTCGTAGTTTCAGAACGCAGTATGTACCTATATTTGCGTGTTCAATGCCTCAAGCGCTTGTTATTAATCGGAAAAAAATACACTTGGTAATACTTTACGAGGCAAGAATACAAAAAAAACATTTACTCTTTTGTTAAAAATATATATACATATAATATAATAGTAACATTTTTGTACCTATACTATACTACGGCTTCAATTTATAAACAGGCTGATAAGGAAGGAGGAAATTATAAAATGGCTTTAGTTTATAGAATAAAATTGAACGAAAGCCAGACAAGTGCCGGATGTCAAAAGACAACTCGCCACATAAGTACCGACTATAAAAGTCGATAAGATTGTAATATCGACTATCGGCCCCGAAAAAAAACGAACACGAATTCCCTAATGATTACAAATTACCCCGTAGTAAGACAAGTTGAGGGCGAAGGTTGTAGCACAGAATACTTTAATGTTTGTGGTCGAGGTGGTAGGAAAACATTACGACTTAATTGGAGGTTCTGTTCGTGTCTCTAATGGTGACAGGCGGTGCTGAATAGTGCTGATACCGATGTCATGATGATATCATTCTAGATGTGCCACAGTAACTGTGGTGGAAACCCTACCTGACACCAGAGATAAGTAAATAATATTATTTACTCGTGTTTGCTGACACGTTTGATAGTTTAAATAGTTAATTCATTATCATCAGCCTATAGAAGTCCACTGGAAGGCCATAGAAATTAAATGGAATATTGAACTAAGTAAACACAATATAATTGTTTTTACCAACTTACCAAATAATGGCATGATTTTGTCCGGCCTAAAGAATAGATGGATCATTCCCAAAAAGCCCAGTGGGGTCTTTCCAAAAATCCTATCGATCGATTGGCATGACAGCGGAAATTTGGAGACTATCAAATTAGATAATTCCCAAAAACCCAGCCATTCTCATTCATTTGGGTATTTTCTATGTATAATAAAAAATATCTATCTATGTAATGTATTGTATTAAGTATATCAGTTATCTAGTACCCATAACACAGGCTCTGCTTAGCTTGGGGCTAGATAATGTTGTGTGAAATGTCCAGCGTTTATTTATTTATTTATTCCCACCAGCAGTGGGGTTTTTTGGGAATGTTCAAAATAGTCTATATATATATATATATATCTCATCATCGCGATCAGCCCCCGGTCTCCTCCCGTGGATGTCGTAAAAGCTGACTAAGGGATTACACCAGGGGATCGGCATCAGCATCCACCTGAGAATCCCCCTATTGCGTTCTACGGAGGAAGACTCGTGCAGTAGGGACGTCTAACGGCTAATGGCGATGAAAGAAGAACCGTTTCACAAGTCAGCTTATACTGAAAAGATGGTGCCTCTAAGCACGGCGCTATATTTTTGTTTTGATTCATGAGTATTGTCTCTAATTATATATTATATCGCACTGATAAATTAGTAATAATAATAATAATCATCATCATCATCAGCCTGTAGAAGTCCACTGCTGGACATAGGCCTCCCCCTTAGAATGCCACGACGAACGGTCTTCGAGCTATATGACCTGCCCATTGCCACTTTAACTTGCTAATTCTTTTTTAATTTTTGTTGGTGGCCTTGGTTTTTCTACGGATTTCCTCATTTCGGATTCTATCACGTAGTGAAACTCTTAACATAGCTGTCTCCATAGTCCGCTGCGCGACTTTGAGCTTGTCTATACGGCCAATAGTTAGCGATCACGTCTCCGTGCCGTAAGTAATAATATGTATAATAATAAGCATTTATTGAGGAACAACAAAAATATAGAATCATGTGATACAGTTTGAAACGATGATGCCTGTAGAAGTATGAAACCTGTGTTACAGACACCAACGCCCTAAGGAAGGTCATGAAGAATGCCTAAGGGTTTAAGGAGGCTTAAAGCAATAAGTTATTAGTTAGTTAATTATTCCCGTATAATTACTACAAAACAAAACATTGCGGAGTTTCTGCCCTTTGAACTCTAAACTTCAGCCTGTCCAGTGCCTTTCACAACATTTACTCAGACAATATCTGCGAATATTCAGAAATAGGCTGTCCAACTGTCGGCCGACGCAAAGCGCTTTTGACCCTTTTGAAATGGTCTCGTGTTTAACTTGATTAATGAGAATGCTTTTAAGTTCTGACGGCTCTATAGAAGTGAAACGTGGGAGAGAGATAACCTGTCCCTCCTAATGGCTAGGTTTAGTAGTAGTAAAAGCGATCACCGTAATACGGCGGTGTGACGTGGTTTCTCGATTTACTTAGTTGCTAATAGGATTTTGTATAAAATTGCTGATTTACATTATCCCACCTTGTTTATCAGTGGCATTAAAATGTCAAAGTATCAGTCGATTTTTGTAAATCTGTGATTTTGTATAAAATCATGGAGCACCTAGGCAATACATTTACAAATCAGTCAATCACATCTACAAGTTGCAACAAATCAAGCTTTATTTTTATTTTATAACATAACCGTGGTGTTTCCTGCCTAAGAATAGACCCCTCCATCTCCTCCCGTGGATGTAGTAAAAGCCTAACTGAGGGATTACACCAGAGGAAGGGCAGCAGCATCTACCTGAGTACTTAATACTAACTGCGATCACCAATCCGCCTGCGAAGCGTGGTGATTATGGCAAATCCTCTCATTGTATTCAATGGCTTCGTCTAGCAGTGGACTTAAACAGGCTGGTGATGATAACCAGTGACGGATTAAGACTACTTGATGCCCTAAGCAATCCACGCCTGTGGGCCCCCTGTCCGTATGTCAACTAGAATCGGTCTTTAAACCTTTACTAAAAACATTAGTTGTTTGTAAAATAAGATGATGATATGTAACGTACCTTAGCCGTTACCGTTAACGGACTCTAGGTGGGACTCTATGTCAACTTAAAACGCGCGAAATTTCAAATTAGTCCTAGAAACTTTTTTGGTGTGGTTTTTGGTTACGTGAGAGTGAGACTTGATGACCTAAGGACGCATTTTTTTTGTGCTTCTTCTGGTGCCCCCCCAGACGTGATGCCCTAAGCAATTGCTTAATTTGATTAAGGGTTAATCCGTCACTGATGATAACATAACACCCAACAGTCACATAGTTTTTCTATTCTAGTCTCTTGAAAATATCGAGTCTCGTTTGTTATAGGAAGAGATGAGAGTTGAGAGCCGAAAAAAATATTTTGATAGCCATCTACATCCGTTGCAAAAAGAGTAACACATCCATGAAACTTACGTAATACAGCACTAAAGACACAAAATATGGCGCGAGTCGAGCGAGTTCTAAGTGGCTACGCGTGTCACATGTGTGCATGCGCCTGTTATTGCTTGATGTACTGAGCTGGCCTTTTGTACCTATATATTTTGTGCTAAAGCCATAGTTTTCATAGTCTTTCATTTTGTAAAAACGGGAAATTTTCACGTACCGATATGTTGGTGGAAGCACCAACAGGTTTCGACCCTAATCGAGGGTCTCATAGTCGTTTTCATAGTCTCTTGAAAATGTCGAGCCTTGTTTGTTACAAGTAAGAAGATGAGAGTTGAGAGCCGGAAAATATATTTTGATAGCCATCTACATCCGTTGCAAAAAGAGTTACCATGAAACTTACATAATACAGCACTAAAGCAAGACATTATAGCATTCTCAGAGTAGGTTGTGGCATAAACAAAGGTACTCTAATGATGTCAAGGCTGGAGGGTTTCAGCTTACTGTCACTCTAGTTTCAAACTTAGGACTCACTCAGCAGACTTTGTGTGTGTTTATTTTTATTTCAAGATGTTGTAATAATTGGTAGGTATCTAGAGTTGTATAAGAAGGTAGTGCTTAGTAAACAAAAACAAGCACATAATGGAAAGCATAAATTATGGCAAAAATTGGGCGAGGGCTTTGTTCCGAGTGTGACTTTAATGGCGAAACAGCAACTACTTGATTAGTTCTTCGAGGACTTTGTATTAAGTGCTTGCCGGGCCCCTATAGCTACGGATTGGTATCATGAGTTTTATTTAGGGTCCCGTACCTCAAAAGGTACCAACGGAACCATTATAGGATCACTCAGGCGTCTGTATGACTGTGAAAGCCTATTTTCCTGAATCTGAATCTACTGGACCAAGGAAGTTTAAATTTGGTACATATATATAGTTAGGTGACCCAATCACGAACGCATAGAGTAAATACTTAAACTAATTCTGATTTCAAAGGTTAATTTTGGGGGAAAAAAAACTTTTGTCAAATGTCATGTATCATATTAAATGAAAGAACTTGTTATGAGAAATACAATTTTTATTTTTTTATTTTGAAATGTTTAGTTTGAAAGGTTTCAAAGAAAATATGCGAAAATGTACCGTTCCCCTATCTCCGAAACTATAGTCAAAATAAAAATAAAAAATACACAATATTGGCTCTCGTCAAGAGTGACGGACTCATAACTTGTACGGAATCCTCTCTACGCGAGTCCGACTCGCACTTGACCTTTTTTTTTTTTAGGTCTTATTCACTCCCAGAGCCTTTACTATAACTATAAAACTAAAGTTTCATGCTAGTATCTTCTCAGAATTAGCAAGATGTAGTGACAATGGGTAGGCCATTATATAGTTCGTGGAAGCGACCACCGCTGGAAAATAAAGGTTCCCGAGCGGCGACCACGAACCGGACGATGCAGCGTAGGACGGCACTCCCTCTTCGCCCCAAACAATTGATAAACCAGACATGACAGTATATAACGTTCGCAGGAAGTCAGTGGATGGAGGCGACTTATAACTGTTTGGCCGGGGGAAGATGTACATTTGTGGACGTCTACCTAATGATGATGGCAGATGATCTTCTACCTCAGTATAACGAAGTAGTAATAAAGATATTAATTTATATTAAGAAACTGTTTATTTGTCAGTTCAATCGGTCTAAATTCTACTTTGTTCACCTGGGTCAACAAAGTAGAATTATAAGTAAATTTTGATCACCTCTAGTCTAGGTGGTACGAGCCAGATGATCAAAGTAGAAATACAATATTCACTGTCCTATATTCACCTTGGAATAAAAACACCGAGGTGAACATTGGCGACACATATTTTTATTTTTTTGTCTTAAAATCAACCACATTCGGAATTTATAATAATAAACTTTAAAAGGTGATAAAATAAACTTATAATTCCACTTTGTTGACCCAGGTGAACTCAGTGGAATAAACCGTTCAATCATGTCAAATTCATAATCCAAAGGTTGCCTGGAAGAAATCGTTTCTAAGCGATAAAACCGCCCATTGTACCTACTTTTAAGTACCATTGTTAAGTTTTGTGTATTTTTTATAATCTTATGGTGTATAATAAAGTATTTTTGACACCACCTGCTCGACAATGTCCAATTACATATCATGCAACCTCAACGTAAAGTAAAGCATTGTCTCTCTAGGGATTTAAAGTTGTATGAAACTCCCTTGGGAATAAAGTGATTTGAATTTGGAACGTCAAATTCGTGTAGAGACTCGTGGAAAACTCTAAGTAAAAAAATTACCATATATGGCATTGTAAAGAGGTTTGTTCGAAAATCGAACTGGCTAGTGGCCACCATAAACAGAACTCAATAAAAAATAGGTGCGTTTATAAAGAATGTGAAACAAAAGATTCTTTTGTTTACTAACTAACTATAGTACTTATTAATTCCATGTGCTCACCACAATGAATTGATGCCAACACTTTTTTGAAATGACTCACTTTTTTTGTTCACATTGTATGTCACAGTTATGCGACTCTCAGTGAACACAAAGAACGTACATTAGAATATTAAAAAAAAAATTGGGCCATAAAATCTATGATCTAACCTTGACCGATACAATTCTAACACTAACCGAGCCGTCACTTTAATATTTCATTCAATGTCACAAATGTGATTTAATTCGGATTAAAGACCATTAAGATTGCTTTTAGGGAAAATTATGAATGATAAGGATTGCAAGTTTATCATTATCATCATCAGCCTGTAGAAGCCCACTGCTGGACATAGACTCTAGAATGCCACAACAAACGGCAGCCGCTTCTATCCACCGACTTTGCTACATTTACAATGTCTTTTGTCCATCGAGTGGAGGGCCTTCCACGTCGTCCGGTTTGTGGTCGCCACTCAAGAACCTTTGTTCCCCAACAGTTCTGCAAGCTATATGACCTGGCCCATTGCCGCTTCAACTTGCTAATTCTGAGAGATGTATCGGTGTCTTGGTTCTTATACAAGTAAATAATAAATAGGATTGCAAGAAGGTAAACAAATTTTTTTGAGTAGTTAGGTTGCTTTCAATTTAAACTGCACGTTCCTTCACCGCTTGTACTTGGCACTTGACACAAAATTGTCGAAAATGGACCTTGTGGTTCATGGCCCACACCTTGTGGTTCACGGACCACACCTTGTGGTTCATGGACCACACCTTGTGGTTACGGATTAAGGAATATTTTATTTTGACGTAATTAAATAATTGGGCGTGTAGTTTTAGACAGCATTCTACACGTGTTTGTTAGTACATAGTATGGTTCGTTTTAATGCTCCTTGCTGCCAACTGTGTGGCAAATCTAATTTAAATAATATGATCATCATTATTATAACTAAATATATTTTCCTAAAATGCCCAACAGCTATTAAACCTAAGTATATGGATTAGTCCTAAAACGCTGAATTATGTTAATCTAATCCTCTAATGGTAATAATTTTTAAAACTTCATAAAATACAAACATTAATTAGATCGCGAAAAACTAATAATTCTATAATAGGTATATTATTACACAGCTCGGTGTTCGGGTAAAGTTCATTACCTCCCCGCCGTCTGTTAACCTGTACTATAAAACACGCGTTTTATTGTGCCTTGATAAGGTTTGGACCAACGAAGGGGACCTGTCTTTTTTAAACTTTACGCTTAGATGACATACAATATTGATATTATCACGGGTATTCATCGCGTTTATTTTATTACTATGTGCCTAATTCCCGTGATAAAATGAATAAATTTGGACAGGACCTTCAACCATAAAAATACGTGTTTTAAAAACATACTTCATCATCATCATCATCCATCACCAGCCTGCTGTTTACGTCCACTGACTGCTGAACGAAATTTGCCATAATCACCACGCTTGGCCGGCGGATTGGTGATCGCTGTATTAGTGTTAAGTACTCAGGTAGATGCTGCTGCCCTTCCCCTGGTGTAATCCCTTAGTAAGGCTTTTACTACATCCATGGGAGGAGATGGAGGGGTCTATTTTTAGGTCGGATACACCACGGCATAGGGCGGATAAAACACGATCCTATTTCTGAAAAAAAAACAACTTTATATGTGTAATCACGAACATAATTATTATTATAGATAGATAGAAAACACTTGATTGCACACCACATTAAATATAAAAGATTAAAATAATCATAATACTTTGTATGAAAGTACAATGGGAGGTCTTATCGCTGGAGCGATCTCTACAACTCGACAACTCTCTTTTTTTTAAACTACTTGGCAAGCAAACCACTGTGGCGCGGCGGGCGAAGGTTCGCCTGCGACGCAGGAGGTTGCGGGTTCGATCCCCGCCTCGGAACAATTATTTGTGCGATTTGCAGATAATTGTTTCGGGTGTTCTGGGTATTTTCTATGTATAATAAAAATATCTATCTATGTAATGTATATATTGTATTAAGTATATCAGTTATCTAGTACCCATAACACAAGCTCTGCTTAGCTTGGGGCTAGATAATGTTGTGTGAAATGTCCAGCATTATTTATATTTATATTTTATTTTATAAAAAAGCATACGGCCCACCTGATGGAAAGTAGTAACTGTAGCCTATGGACGCCTGCAATACCAGAGGCATCACACGCGCGCTGCCGACCCTGAGACATAAAGATAAAAAGTCTCATGTGCCTGTAATTTCACCGGCACCCGTACCCTTCAAACCGAAACACAGCAATGCGAGCACTACAGCTTGGCGGCAGAAATAGGTACGGTGGTAGTACTTCCCCGGACGAACTCTTTCACAAGAAGTTCTACTACTAACTTCCAGACAACTCTCTTCTTTTTAACTTTGGGATGGGTTGGAATTGTTATTGTTACGTGGTGTTCCAGAGCTCACCACCGCCGTTAAGTCCGACCGGCAGGACGAACGACGACGACGCAATCGTGTCCACCATCGGCTCCGCCGAGGAGTTCGTCTACATATCCGTGATGCAGTACATGCCCGTCACCCAGTACACGCCGAAACTAACGTGAGTTGTTGAACATTCTGAGGCATTAGTCTTAAGTTTTAACAAACCATTGACACGGACACTTATCTGCATAGATTTTGTATTGAAATGGAGGTTCACAAAGTGTACGCTCATTAGTCTCTATACAAAATCTGTGTTCTATACGCCCGTGTCAATTGCTTAAGGGGCCAGCGGAGGATAAATTGTCCATCTAAACGCAATACCAAAATCATTTGTAATTCAAACATATTTCCACCATATTATGCTGTTATTCGGATTTGGGTAGTGTTTATCTAGGTACCTACTTGGATATTTTTTTTCTTCAAAATACTTACCTGTAACGAAATTTAAGCGAATTTCATTTTGTATATTTTTACGCCTTATACGACATGTTTTCATCTTATTTGTTTCGTATTCAAAACAACGTATTTTCTAGTATTATTTGATCAGGAACATAGTATGTATTGTCAAGTTACATAATAACATTAATTAAAAAAAAACTTCATATTTGTAATTACGGAACACGACCTAATTTGTTACAAATTCTGAACGGCTCGTATATCCATCGCGCATGCACATGGCATGGGGGAGGAGCCCCAGTGCCAAACAGGGATATATTTATTCGGCCCGATTTTTGCCTCGAATTCAATTTGCGTGCGGCCTTCGCCGGCCACTTAAGGTGGAAAGTTACGCAAGTGGCGTGAAATTCAAATTGTATTGTTTTTTGCTCATCACAGCTCATCGACACTTCCTGTGATAGCTAAAACTATAGGAGACCTAACATAAATGTTTTATTGATAGTATCTCATAAATATCATTTTAGCTACGAATGTCCCTGAATAAAAAAAACCCTAAAAGTTATTGATCTCAAAAAGTGTCGATGAACTGTGTGTGTGATGAACGAGCAAAAATAACAATAAAATTTGAATTTCACTCCAATTTCAAATCGTTCCACTGTAAGACTCGGTTTCGCACTACGTCTGATCCGAACCCGTGGAAATACGGTCCGGAGTAGTCGTAGAACTATTTATATGGTAGTTTACACACTAGATCCGGCTTCCGTCATCCGATTTCTCTAAAGATCCGAATTTTCACGGATACGGATCGGACTCGGATCGGACGTAGTGTGAAACCGCTCTCAAGGTTCGTGCAATGCTCTTCCGTACTCTGACGTATATGGCGACAAAACTCTACCTTATACATGACCCGACTCGAACTTGACCGATATTTTTACATAATTCTACAGGTTCTGGCCCAAGATCGACGACGCGCTTCGGAAAGTAGCGCTTGAGCACAAAGTGAAGGTGAAACTACTCATCAGTTACTGGAAGCACTCGGACCCTAGCGAGGACTACTTCCTGCGCTCGCTAGCCGCGCTCTCGGCGTCTTATCCACGGATCGACGTGCAAGTGGTGAGTGGCAGGCCCACTGCTGGGATCCCAGTGTTATTATAGGTCGCGTAACGAGTTATGAGCGCTCGGCGAAAGTGGTGGGGTTGATTACGCATGTGTACATGTGTGCGCGTCTGTATCTAGGGAGCGCGAGACGCGAGTGCGGGGTGCGCGGTACGGAAGGCGAATGATCAACCAATACGCGCTGGCGCTGGCTGCCTCTCCCCCCGCTAAACAGACCCAAAAAATTACTACTGCGCATTGAAGGTCAGCGCTCATAACTCGTTGCGCGACCTGTACAAGTATGACGACCTCTGTGGCGCGGCAGGAGAGTAGCCGGCTGAGATGCAAGAGGTTGCGGGTTCGATTCCCGCTGCGGGACAAATGTTTGTATGATCTGCAAATATTTGTTCCGGGTCTGGGTGTTATGGTACCATGGTGCTCGTAGTTTTTTTTATGCTACTTGGAAAGCAGACACCCCCCTGACCCCCCCCCCCCCCCGAGGATTGGAGAGTTCCTGATACCCACGACATAGGGAATCCTAGTGTGGGATCAGGACTACGCATATGTGACTGTTGGGTGTTTCAGGCTAATTAGGACACGGTGGTTTCTTACGATTGTTTCCACCAAAGTAAATGCGTACTGAATCTGGTTTTGATAACAAAAATATTAACATAACATCACACTAATAATATAAATGCGAAAGTTTGTGAGTATGTTTGTTGCTTCTTCACGCTCAAACGGCTAAACGGATTTGAGTGAAATTTGGAATGGAGCTATACCTTATACACTGGATTAACACATATAGGCTACTTTTCATCATTGTTCACTTGGGTGAAACCGCGGGACGCAGCTACTCTAGAATAAATGCCCGTTACTGGGTCAATCCCAGTAACGGGCATTAAACTTTTTTTTTAACGTAATTATATACGTTCAGTTGTATTGCTCTTCTACACGAGCGGCACGATGTCAACGGCAGAGGCAACTGCACCCGTCGGCGGCAGCCGTTGATGCGTTGACAGCTGCTGCAACAACTGCTAGCGTCGCTATAGGTGACCTATTAGCCGTCGACCTATAATAGGTCGACGGCTGCCATCGACGGGTGCAGTTGCCTCTGCCGTTGACATCGTGCCGCTCGTGTATATGAAGCCTTAGATTAAACGCACTCTATCTAAAGAATTTGTAGTTCCTGATTCATAGTGGACTGAATAGAATAGATTTATTTGCAACAAGATTAGATAGAATTTAGCAAACAGTATAACAAAACAAAAATTTGTTGCAAAAAGGCCCCAACTCAGCATATGCAGCTATAAACAACCTACGCTGGTCTTCCGTTGGAGCCATTTTGCAAACAATATAATAAATGGCCAGACATTACATTATGTGATGTTGGGTTTTATGATAACCTTGAAATAACTTATCCATATATTCCTCAGAAACGTTTCATAGTGCCGTCCACACCCGAGCAGGATAAGATACCATTCGCGCGAGTAAATCACAACAAGTACATGGTGACGGACCGCGCCGCCTACATCGGCACCTCCAACTGGTCGGCCGACTACTTCCTGGACACGGGAGGCGTGGCCTTCGTATTCCAAGACGAATTCGGATTCCGTTCGGACCTGAACGTGACTAGGGATATAAGGAGGGACTTGCAAGAGGTGTTCGAGAGGGACTGGAACTCGCCGTACGCTGTGCCGCTTTGGAAGAAGTTATAACGTTAGTAATTGATTTACATTGAATTTGATATTCGTTACTTAATTAGGTCATGGCCCGTTTTAAGTCTTAGTTCGAGAATCGGATCTGCCTCAGTATAATGCCAATTTTGCAGTACATTGCGCCGCGTGCTTTAGCGTCTTTTCAAGAGCAGATTATGTTCCAAACAAAAACCGTAATGTACTTTAAACTCGTAATTCAAAACGATTATCAGATTATAATTCGTTAGTTAGACAGTAAAAGGGCTGGGGTGCGATTTTTGAGTAACTGTGCGACTAAATATCATCAAAAAGTCCGCAAATCACCGTTTTTCAGGAGATTTACTGAAAGAGACACTTGTATTAATATCATAGGTATAAGAATTTTAGTCAACAATAAGTTTCAGATGTATAGAAATTTGGAAATCGTGGAATAACCGGCAATGACGACCTCTAGCAAGATTAGCCTAGTGTCAGTCGAACCTCATAAGATGGCGGAACCATGGATATAGTAAAATTCCTTGAAAGGAACCAATCCTTTTAACGTTTCGAAACGTCACAATTCTTTGTTTTCAATATTCTTATCTCTTCCAAAACGTATATCTATGTAGAAGGCTGTTTGCCCTGGGCCCCAATTCTACTAAACAAATTGTGTTAGAATTGTTAATGAATTATCTCAAAATGGTCACTTTTGCTATACCAAAAGTGTCAAAAATGACAATTTTGTGATAATTCATTAACAATTCTAACACAATTTGTTTAGTAGAATTGGGACCCTGGTGTGGATTAGATTTTTTTTTTTTAATTATTTGAATAGTGACTTCGAGCTGCGGACTAGGTATTAAAAAACAAAGACTCGGGCAAAATTAATAAATGGCCTCCTTTGAATGTCTTACAGACGGCAATGCTAACATAAAAGTCTATTTTAAGATTGAAGTAGAAACGAAATCATTTATTACCGTACTTTTTTGTCTGTTGTGTTGTGCACTAAACTATAAATAAAAAAAATCTGTGACGCGGACCAATTAGCTATGCCGTCTGTATATACACTTGTTGGTAGTTATTAAATCTTTCCTGAGTATATTTGATATTTTCTTTTTTGAAAACTTGACTGTATTGTAATATCTATTTTACGCATAGGTATTTAATCTAGTACCTATCTAACGTAGTTTCTTAATTTTATTCTTAAACGTTCTTGCAAAATATGACGCAGTAGACTTTCCTTCTCCCTCACTTACAGTTCCACAAACTTATTTGTGACGGGTGTCGCTTACTTTTTTGTCCTATCAGTAGGTCCACGATGGCATCTTATTTCGCGTCGTCCTATTATATGTTTTATCTTGGCTAGCAGTAATTCCAATAGCAGTAGAACGATGAAAAATAAGATATCCGGACCTGCTGATAGGACGAAAAAGTAGGTCCACTTGAAAACACCCACAAAAAGGCGTTTTTAACAAGTCCCTAGCATATTTCGAATGGTTTGAAATGTAAAATTGATACCTTTGCTGACAAACAAGCGTAATAAGAGAAAGATCAACTTGCAAGAACATGTATCTAACTAAACTATATTATAATAATGCATGACCACTTGAATACTTGTGACGTGTGCCTTCGAACTTTGTGAGACGATGTTCGTTCTAACTATGTGTGATTGTAAATGTAGATTTTATATCCGTAGTCTAAATTTTAGATATTATGCTGTATACTTTAATTGGAATTATGTACATTAGGCGCCGTTGAATTCTGTTATTGACAGAATACAGTATACTTATTGATAGTAAAAACTTCTTGTGTCGTAGGTTTTTTCCTGTTCACGCTCTGATTTGCCTATCAAACTACTAATTACTTGATTTCGCAGTTCATTGCGCTGCGTGTTTGTAGCTTCATTTCCAAGAGCAGATATATTCGAAACATAAAGCGCAATGAACCGTAAAATTGTATTCTAAGGCGATTTACTATTTTGATAGGCAATACGGGGGCAGATTGAGGTATGACACTGAAAAGGCCTATAGCGACCAAGCCTAGCAGAGACTCCTTTCAAGCAAATGTCTTTGAATTTAAAGTTCTAGGTCATGCCGATGTTTTTCTTCACCATTTGAGAGCACGTAACACATCCATTTTTATAATGGAAAAGTCTATTAATGCACGATTGTAATTTGAACCTACGACCTTCCGTTCCTTATAATCTTATAATATGTAGTTGGTATAAACTGACACAACTGTCTGTTTCCCTGTCTGTCATTTGAGAAAGAACAAGGAGAAAGACATCGGTATGGATGCTTCAAGTAAAAAATTTGAAAAAAATGCTATAAATTAGCACGCAAGAAACATTCATGCATGTACATGAAAAGGATTTGTTAACTCTTGATCTCAAAGCAATATTTTGGAGTTTTGATTTAAAATACCCAGACTTTGCTCTGCAATACATATCACTACTATGTAGGTAGGTACCTAACAGATGTTTAAAAAAAACTAAAATTATGGTAGTTAGGTAGGTAGGTTAAATTTAAGCTATATTAGTAACTATTAACCGAAATTTCAAATTGTACTTATTAAATAATCAAGAATATAATAGTTATTACTTTTAAAAAATCTTCTGACTTTGACATAATAATAATAATGCAACTGTATAAAAAATATTATGCCGTAATCGGCTTATGAAAATGAGTCGCATTCGAAGTGCTTCATGGCTATAGATTTACGATGACTTTTCAATTAACCATGGTTTAAAGGCCACAGCACACCGGATGCGTACGCGTAAACGTAGACGTGCACGTCGACGTACCATGAAACTGTAATGTATGGTATGACACATGGCACACCGCTTGCGTGACGTGCACGCAAGCGTGTACATACGTAGAGACGCGCGTGTCCACGTTACGTGCTGCATACGCATCCGGTGTGCTTTGGTCTTTAAACAGAAGCCCAAAGATGTTATAAATGTTAAAGTTCGTGATGGATGTTTGTTACTCTTTCACGCAATAACTAAACGGATTTTTATGAAACATTACAGTATTATAGCTTATACATCAGAATAACATAATAGGCTATAATTTATAAGAGGTTTAGCGCAGGCTGAGCCACGAGCTAACGTTAGTATCAAATAATAACGAGAATTATTGGCCTACAGATTTCACAAAAAGGTTTTTAAATTCGCCTTAATTTTTCGTCTGTAAATCCTACAGTATTTTAGCGTTAGATTTTAGAGTAAGGTTTCGAAAGCAATAGTTATGTACATCTTTGGACAATACGAATATTTTAATAGAGAGAATGAGTTGGTGTAATAAAGATTTTAACTATTTAATTTCGTTTTATTTAAACGTCCTGCCGTGAATGTCGTAAAAATCGACTAAAGGATTACATCAGGGGATGGGCAGCAGCATCCATAGCATAGCATACATCCAGAGTACCACCAATACGTGATCACCAGTCCGCCTGCCAAGCGTGGTGATTATGGCATGTCCTCCCGTTGTATTCAATGGGGGAGGATTAAATATTCAATACCTTCAATTGATTGATTCAATACTTTCGCACTGTCAGTGTTGTGGTGGGGTTTTTAGGAATTATTGTTGGTCACATGTCACTTGCTGTGGGGCATTTGAATATAGTAATTGGATTATCCCGTAATCCCCCTCCCTGCCATACCACTGAACTCGCGAGTGTTTCCCAGTGGTCAGATTGGTGGCCAGACTAGTCTGGCCAACGGGAATTTACTTTTTTAATTTAATTTAATTTATTTTTCCCGTTCAGGTTAGCTCTTAGTTTAGTAAAGTACTGTTGAATACAAAAAAATACGAAGAGGTCATGTAAATTTCTAAATATGTTTTATTTATAACCGGTGGGAAAGATGAGATGGTTTCCGAATATTCCCATAAACTCCACTGCTGTTGCATTGATTCTCATAATCCAACTGCCATACCAACTGATTGCGGTGGAACGGTATTTTTAGGCAAACTCAAAATCCCACATAACTCCCTTAGTAACTATTCATCATTCTGTGCCGCGCAGTCGATATAAACAGCACAGATCATAGTTACTACGTAAGTGAATAATCTCGACTCCAGTGATTGTTGCAATGCAAAACTCGTAATAGGGGGCTATTCCCAGTAGTTTTACAGAGTAGTCTTACCTGTTGAACTACTAGGAATTTTAGGGCCTCGGATTGGGTAAACAGCTTCCTATCTGACCGTGCCATATTTATACTTTCTATAAGGTAAATTGAATAGTTCCTGTGAAAATGGCGTATGACAGACAGATTGACGTGCATACATCGAAGTGATTAAATGTACCTACTGATTTTCCAATATCGTTATGCAATCAAATGGTATGTTGTTTGAGTCTCATCATCATCTGCCTGTAGAAGTCCACTGCTGAACCTAGGCTTCCCTCCCAGAATGCCACTACGGTCTTGAGCCGCCTTGATTCGACCACCGACTGGAAGTCAGATGTGGGAGTCTAGATCCTACTAATAAATGCTAGATAGGATGTTTGTTTGCTACACAACCACGCCATGACTAAACCGATTACAATGAAATTTGGTACACATAGTTTATCTGGCAAAGAAGCAAGAGGTGCGGGTTCGATTCCCGTTGCAGGACAAATATTTGCATATATGTTGTGGTACCAAACCAAGGCACTCTTAGTTCCTGATACCCACGGCACAGGGAATCTTAGTGTGGGGTAAGCAGGGCTATTCTAAAACGTCGGAAGAGTTCGTTTTTCATTTCGATGTGGTATAACAATTTTCTCTAGTAAAACCACACATATACAATATTTAATTTTATTGTTACTAGAGAAAAATTGTTTTAGTTACTTACCACATCGAAATGAAAAACTAACTAATCCGATCGGAACCCTCCCGACGTTTTAGAATAACCTAACAGGACATGGTATTTGACTGTTGGGTGTTATGTTATGTATACCTTAACCCTGCCGCGTAGCCGCCCTGCTACCGTAGCCGCGGGACGACACCAGTTGTACTTAAATAAAGATAGGTCTAATTGAACTGGGGACGAAAAAGTATGATGCGATGCAGTTAAATATCCAGGTAGATAAAGAATGAGTTTATTCAAGTGTTATTCGTAAAAATTTCTTATCTTTACTAACATATTATGTGGTATCAAAGTACTAAATCGCAACTATGTATGTGGTACAATTAATTTTCACATGACACAAAATAATTTCAGTTTAGAAATAAAACAATCAAAATACAACCAATTATAATTTATACTGAAATACCACAAAATTCATACACTTGATGTATGAGTTTCGTGGTATTTCAGTAAGTATAAAGTTGTTAAAGTGTCAGTCTAGTAAAGCAGTGGCAGTTTTACTAACAACTGTACATCTGGTTGGTGGAACATTTCCAACCATTAGAAAAGACTCGCATTACACTTATATTTAAATTCACTGCCATGTGCTCTTTTACCGGTTAAAGACCAAAGGCAAAATTACACGATATTCCTCAAAAACACTGGAAATTAAAATAAAATCAAAATGGACGACGTCCCTTTTCGTAAGAGCGGACAGTCGTACATCAAGTCTTGTTACATTTATAAAACACGTTTTTCTTTCTTAGAATTTCATAACGTCTAAAAACTTAGCTAAAATATGTGCCTAGCAGGCACTTTTAATACAACATACCATCGCAGACATAAATCATACAAAAATGTCCCTATTAAAAATTATAAATGTCTAACAATTCATTAATGTCGTATTTAAATTCTTCAAAGAAAAATCCCAGTTTGGGTTTCTTCATGTCACCTCATGGTATTCCCTGCTGGCCTTGTCAACCCACGTATAATAACAGGTATGTAGACAAAGTGACAATACGCCAGTTAGCGTACCGCAAAGTCGCTAACTAATGTATAGAGATTCCCTTTTGTTATCAGCCCCCCAATTAGAGTATCAAATGGCAATGAGGAACGCAACAATAGTGATCACTTGACAGCCTTAGCGCTGTCCAAGTCTTTTGGAACTTGAGAGAGAATATTTAGGTCAAGAAGTTTACCCTATTCGAGTTTCATAGCGAGATTTAGATAGCGCTTAGGCGCTGTCTCCACGAGCGAGAGAATCGCGACGAGTCCGCGCATTGCCGGTCACATATCGCCGCGATAACATCGCCGTGTGGAGACGCGTTCATTATTATTATTATGGGGCTTTATTATGGACAATGCTCAGAATTTTGTGGTGCAAATCACAGATTTATGCCAATTGTAATTGAAAGTATTTCTATAAAAAACTTTATTCATTGAATTAATAATTATTCTTCTTTAAGTGAGAAATACATGGCACGACGTTAAAATCACCGCTATTCTCTCGCTCGTGGAGACAGCGCCTTAGGCGGCCAAAATGCTCTCCATTGTTGCGTTCCCCATTGCCATTTGCTACTGTAATTGGGCTGTTGTATGGACATCCCCTGTATCATTAAGTTAGTGTCTCATTACTTATAAAAATCTATAAATTATATAATGCTTAAAATATTGCCATCCCTTACTCTTAGAGCGTGTACATGTTTTACGGTACCAACCTAGGTTCAGTCGGTGTCAGGACAAATTTTAAGCAATGTTTATAATTAAATAACGTTTTAATGTAAAACTTAAGTGTATAGGTCCACGTCTAAGCGTGGGTGGCGCTGTCCTCCACAAAGTCACGCGCCTCCTCCTGCGACACGCATTCCACGTGCGACACCTTGTTGCGGAACTTGACACCGTAGAACTTGTGCGCGTGCTCGAGTAGCTCGGGCCGGAAGGTGGTCGTGATGAACTGCGCAGAGTCCGACAGCTCGTGGATCATGTTGGCGATCGCTTTACGATGCTGAGCGTCCAGGGCCTGGAATACACGTACGATATAAGATAAGATAAAGGAGTTGTTTCACAATGTATGGAACCTAGCCCTTGTCGGTGTTCACTTGTATAAACGTGGCTAAATATATGTAAAACCTTTTCCCATTGTATTTTTTTTACTATTTCGCTTAATTTAAGCAATTTCCTAAAATATCTTTCTCACGAAGAGCAACACAAAGCATAACAAAATGGCGGGGCGGATACAATATACTCTGTGGTAAAATGCTTCAACAGTTAATAATGAAGAAATTAAAGTGAAGCAAGCCCTTCACTTTCAGCGCGCATAGAGCTGATTCTAAGTTTTTTGCAAACAATTGACACGGACGTTTGGTGTAGTGTAACAAGGATTTTGTATGGTGACACCGATGAGCGCCCCTAGCGTACACTCTGTGAACCTCATATCCCATACAAAAATCCGTGTTACACTACACCAAACGTCCGTGTCAATTGTTTGCAAAAAAACATAGAATCAGCTCTCTGACGCGTTCGCCTTCACCCAAGTTTACGGGCAGTTAATCAAAAGATGTTTTTCGACAGATGTCGATATAAATGTTCTGTAACCATGTCGGATGGTACCTGATCGATTTCGTCGAAGAGGTAGAAGGGCGCGGGGTCGCACTTCTGTATCGCGAAGATGAGCGCGAGCGCGACCAGCGACTTCTGCCCGCCGGAGAGCTGGTTCATCTCGCGCATGTCACCCTCGCCGCCCGTGAACGACACCTTGATGCCTACACCCGTGAACTGGTCCGCATTTGTGCGCTGCAACATAATGTATAGTACTATTAGTACAGTCGCTAAACTATGAGATATAGTCCACTTCGTAGATACTTCCATAGTTTTATACGCTATGGGAAGATACTTTTGTCCCTAGGTCGCCAGTCGGGTGACATTTCTAGTGCAGTGGTTACTTTAGATCAATTGACGAATGAAAGGGTGTGCGAGATGTTTCGATCTGTTCGACTTGTACAACCAAAATACAGCAGTTGAAAAACCTACTTTGACAACTCGTAATAACATTCAAACACATTCGAAACACTTCATGGTAAAATCAACCATGAGTCTGTCGGTACATAATGTTGTTTTCCTTGGCAATACAACTCAAACATTTGCTAAATATACACTAAGTGAAGTGCAACCATAACAAAATGCTTAAAATAACATAACCCCCACAGTCACATTCATAGTCCTTGATCCCACACTAGGAAAGGTATTGTTTGCCCTAGTTGGGAATACAAAGTATTACACAGGCACAAATCGAACTTGGGCAAACAATAATCGCACACGCGAAGTATGACAAAATAATTGTAATTAGCTAACCCCAAAAAATTATCTAAAAGTGATCGCCATTTTGTTTTTTTTTTTACTGGACCGATTGCTTCCAAATTCGATATCTGAGTGTGATTGATTACCCAAAATGTTGTCTGAATTTTATATTAAAAAAAGCGTCCACTATTATGAATTTTGCAAAATGAGTTTTCCTCTAACACTTAGTAAGATGAACTTTACTGAAAACATTGTGATTATAATGGTTCAGTAAAGCTATATAAAGGTAATATATAAAGGTCAGCCCACTTGTTCACTGATATTATTGAAATGGCTTCTCTACCCTATACTACATAGTACAATATATACATATATAGTATATATACATATATAGTATATATACATATATAGTACATAGTGATATTATTGGAAGCGAAACTTACATCGTTGATAACCTCTGGCTCGTCGTCCGGCGACACCCGCATGATGAGGCTGCCCCGTCCGTGCGGCACCAGCTTCTTGAACACCTCGGTGAAGTTCTTGCTGACTTGCTTGAAAGTGAACTGGATCGCCTCCAGCTTCCTGTGCTCGAGCGTTTCAATCAGCTCACGGATCTTTTCACCTCTGAAACAAATAAAAGTGAAAACATTTATTTTACACGACAATACAATATGCATATGGAGAATGCAACGATGGGGATAATTTTGGCAGCCTAAGCGCTATCTAAATCTTATTAAACTTCATTAGGAGAAACTTCTTGACCTAAAAATTCCTTTTAGCAAGTTCTAAAAGATTTGGACGGCGCTAAGGCTGCCTAAATGACCGCCATTAATGCGTTTCTCATTGCTACTGTAATTAGGGGGCAGAAAATGATGGCAACATACAAAAAACATACGATAAGTACAACAAATGTAAGGACACAATTTTTTGTAATATACAATACTGAAACTAATGATGACGATGGTTGTCTAGCTTTTACGATAAAATGGCTTGGGTAATTTGATGAAGTTTGGTTCACAACAACGGATACTTTTTATCCTAAAATAACCTTAGTAAATTAACGCGAGTGAAACCTCGGGCGACCGCTAGTACTTTCCACTGTTTTATGTCCAGCAGACGTTGGCATTGACAGTGGTAGTAATTTCCAACCATTATAGCACAAAGTACGTGAATACGGTGCGCATTATAGTTGCTGCTTATCGTCCAATCGGCATGACGTTGCCGATTGAATCAAGTAGAACTGACCGTGTGTGGACGTGAATTGGCATGACAGTTATATTTGAACGGCACAAATACAGTCAGCCATGGTGTATGGCCACCATAACTCGTCAAAATAGATGTGTTTCAAAAGGAAGCTATTGATGAGACGAATTTAAAGATTTTGAATATTATTTTAATAGAATCCAATGAAATAACAGTCAAGCTGAGTTTAAAAAAAAAACACTGACTGCAATGTAATAGCAGCAATGTCTTCAAAGTGGATATCGGGAAAAAAAATCCCGAAATCCCCTTAAAGGGGATTTCAGGAATAACCCTGTGTAGACACATTGCTGATATGACACTAGTTTCAAGTAGTAGCAGGAAACCAGTGTCAGTTCTTTCAAGATTGTAAGGTGATGTGTGTATGAAATACGGAAAAACTAAAAAAAAATAAGCATAGGCAACGAAAAATAATTTTCACTTGTACAAATAAATGAATTTACTCGCAGTATCAATAACATAATGTTTAAACAACGCAAGCGTTTCATTAACGTAACACGGAATGTGCCACAAAATGAGCAAAATTGAGGCAAATGACATCTCATTATTGGATAACATTACTCTAGAAAAATCTTAAGTTATGTATCACAAGGTCAATGGCAAAGGGCTTCTCTAATTAGTATTAATTGTCAGAGCCAGTATTTTAAAAGAAAATTATGCATTTCATATAGTCATTGACTCGCGAATCACGGAAGTGTCCAGTGTAAAAAATGATATCCATAATTTTATTATTAACTCTCGCAACCAGTGTTTTCGGATTTTGGGGCAGTGTGTTTGGCGGTTTAGCGAATACCATCGGAGGAATTACAAACGATGTTCAACCAGAAGACGCTTATTTGAACATCGACGAACTAGCCGAGAAATACGGTTACCCGCTCGAAGCACACACGGTTGCCACTGAAGACGAATATATTCTGAAAATGCACCGAATCCCTTTCGGGAGAAAAGGTAAATGCAATGGTATGGTAGCGTTTCTGATGCATGGAATCTTGGAGAGCTCCGACAGCTGGCTAATCCAAGGGCCGAACAGAGCCCTAGCGTACATATTAGCAGACGAAGGATACGATGTGTGGCTTGGCAACGCGAGAGGCAACAAACACACATACGACCATAACACCCTCAACGCGAACTCGTCAAGATTCTGGGACTTCAGCTGGGAGGAAATAGGTAGGATTGATCTACCCGCTATGATCGACCACGCTCTTAATATCAGCGGACAAAAAAGTCTGTACTACATAGGGTATTCTCAGGGCACGACCACTTTCTTCGTCATGACTTCAATGAAGCCGGAATACAATAGAAAGATCAAGCTGATGTACGCATTGGCACCGGAGGTGTTTATGAGCAACGCGACCAGTTCACTTTTAAAATTGTATTCACCAGCTACGAATTACTTGCAGTCTTTTTTATGGAATATGAACATTTACACCCCGGATTTCTTGAGTAAGATCAACCCGGTTTTTTGCGCGATAATGCCGATGAGTTGCGGGAATATATTCCTGACTATTATAGGACCGCACAACGTGAGCGATGCTCTATGGCCTGTTGTTTTGGGCCACACTCCGACTGGTTCATCGTTACAGCAATTCATGCATTACGGACAATTAGCAAAATCCCGGAGATTTTGTCGTTACGATTACGGTAAACAAAAAAACATTGAGAAATATGGTACGAAAACCCCGCCAGATTATAATCTAAGAAGTGTTACCACTCCAGTGGTATTGTTTTCCAGTAACAGAGACGTATTTTCAAATATTCGCGATGTAGAAGTGTTGAAGACTCATCTGCCTAACATCAAAAGGGAGTATTTTGTAAAGGATTTTACTCACATTGACTACATGTACGCAGACCTGTCCAAAACTTTAATTTACATGAATATTGTCAAGGATATTCAAAGGAGTATAAACTTAAATTGAGTATCGAACAGTGAAAACATTTTAATTTGTATAAGTATTTTTTTTTCAAGATTAGTCAAATTAACAATAGTACAGTTCGACCAGAAAGAGTAGAAATTAATTATCGAGGAACTAAAATTAACTGTAAACTGGCAACCCTTTAAATACGTCAATTCAGTGGCCAGTGTGGCCGCTTTACTGAATTTGTAGCTAGTCTAAGCTTTTCTTTGTATTACGCGCAATTATATTTTTTACAATACATTCTTAGTTAGATTAAAAAAACTAATGATAAGACATTAAACAATTAAAGCATTGAAAAGGTTTTGCTGATTTATTTATACTATTTTCAAATGATACAATGTAAAAAAATTGGTGTATTACTCATTTAAGAGTCTAGGTTTATTTAAATAACTTTAGTTTCTACAGAATTAAAAAAACAGTTAAAAACAATTTCCTGAAAACTTGCAGTTTTTTTTTGTTGGACTAACGAGAATCATTTTCGGCTAGCGGCAACACACACTACAATGTCAGAATTGTCAGACAGTGATTGGTGGTGTTGATATGTGGTGGTACCATGCAAGAGGTTGCGGGTTCGATTTCCGCTGCGGGACAAAAGTTTGTTCCGGATGTTATGGTACCATGGTACTCGTAGTTCCTGATACCCACGACACAGGGAGTCATAGTGTAGAATCAAGACTACGTATGTGACTGTTGGGTGTTATAATTTTTTTTTATAAAATTTCCAATGTGCATTAATTTACTACCAAAAAATCCATTCTAATACGAACGTAGTGTAAGATGGCGCAATGCACCGATATTCCAGCGGACATAGGAAATCGGTGGATGAAGGCGGCTCAAGACCGTTGGTCGCGGCATTCTTTGGAGGTATATATTCCAAAAAGTAGAAAATTAAAAGAAAATATGCCCTCTTAGTAAACTCTCAATTTTGACAAATATTTTTTTTAATTCACTGCCTTGTGCTTTTTATAAGCTACACCAGTTAAAATGCCACCACACACGATATACACGATATTCTTAACTCATAAAAACACTACACATTGAAATGAAATAAAAAAGGACGTTGTCTCCTTTAAAAAAACTAGTAATTATTGAACAAGCATTGCTTAGACCCTTACATAACTTTCTTAGATTAAAATTTAAGAAGCTTTCGATTTTGAAAGTTTTTTAAAAGTTTGAAGTATATATTGTTTTCTCGTTCCAAAAACCACCCTATTGTTATAGCCGATAACGAGCGGTTCTGTACAAACAAACATATGATACCCCTTATACATTTTGAAACTATCATGGTTATGAACCATGGTTATCACTAGAAACCGAATATTTATCCGAGAACAGGTTTGAGCTTGGTAAATATCCCGTTTCTAGTGATAATTATAAACATACCATATATTTTTGAAACTTTATGATGATGCCTATAGAAGACCGGAAAACTGCATGCCTAAGTTACAGAAATAAACATTTTTATTTTTTTTATTAATTAATTTGATAATAGAATAATCAGTTTGTCACTTTTCTGTTACTAATTGTTTTTAGGGTTCCGTGCCCAAACAGTAAAACAAACCCTATTACTAAGGCTCCGCTGTCCGTCCGTCCGTCTGTCAACAGGCTGTATTTTATGAACCGTGATAGTAAGACAGTTGAAATTTTCACAGATGATGTATTTCTGTTGCCACTATAACAACAAATAAAAACAGAATAAAATAAATATTGAAGGGGTCTCCCATAGAACAAACGTGATTTTTAGCCGTTTTTATAGATAACGGTACGGAACCCTTCGTGCGCGAGACCGACTCGTACTTGGCCGGTTTTTTTATTTTTTATCTGTTTATACGGTTTGGGTACTTCACAAACTCGTAGCCAGGATAATAAACCCCTGGGTCACCAAGATACAGGCTTCGCCTAGTTTCGGACTCCATGGGATGTTTTTAGCATTCATAAACATTAGATATATTTAAAGTGTAGTTTTAGTGCCTATTTATTGGTTGTGATATTTATAACTGTGTTTAATTATGTTAAGTACTAAAAATACATTTATCTTATCTTGATCTGTAGTTAAACTCACCAGTTTGTTTTTATCAACATTTAAAACTGTTGGTTTACAGGAAAAAGAAATGGAAAAAGACAGGCAGGGGTTAGAAAAGATAGCGTTCAAGGAAGAGCTCTTAGAAGAAAAGATTCAAAAGTCGCTGGACAAAATTGCGGCGCTCGGAACCCTGCCCAACGCGCCCGAGCTGCACTCGCAATACCAGGAGATGTCTTTGAAACAGGTTCGTGTCACTGGAAAGTCTTCTTTCCTAAGCTTTGGTCTCGCGATCGTAACGCAGAACGCGGCGGTATGCGACATGCGGTGCCGGACACATAATCGTATGGAAAACGTCTAGAATGGTCTCTTGTTCCGTCGCAGTCTGCGTCAGCGGCGAAGGGCAAGCGCGGTGAAGGGGGTAGCGGGTACACCGCACTACGAGGCGTCGTGCTCGTTCATTCGCTGCGGTGTGCGTCACGGGTTGACAATGTATATGTTTGAAGATAATTTAATAAAATTAGTCTGCACTACTGCTTGGCGGCAGAAATAGGTACGGTGGTAGTACTTCTCCGGACAAACTCTTTCAAAGAAGTTCTACTACTAACAAAAATCCACAATCTCTATGGAGATGTTACTATTCTTCATCAGATGGTAAGACATTCACTGCTGGATGAGGCCTCCCCCATATTGTGCAATGGGGGGATTTGCCATAATCACCACGCTAGGCAGGCGGATTGGTGATTGCAGTTTGGTGTTAAGTGCTCAGGTGGATGCTGCTGCCCATTCGCTGGTGTAATCCCTTAGTCGCCTTTTACGACATCCATAGGAGTTGGAGGAGTCCTATTCTTAGACTAGGACTTCCACGGTTATTGAGATTTACCTATTGGGCGTTATTTAATAGATGTTCTTATTTCAGTTATTCAAAGAATTAGAAAAGGCTAATCAACATCTGAAGAAATACAACCACGTAAACAAGAAAGCCTTGGACCAGTTCATCAGTTTTTCAGAACATAAGGAAAAACACAACTACTATACTCAACTGATTGTGCCGTGGGTACTTTTGATTCGCTTCTACACAACTAGTTGGTCTGTTCCGGAAAAAAAATGTACCTATGGCCCAACTGACGAAAAATCGAATCCCTGGTTGTGCCGTGGGTGCTTTTTAGACACAACTGAT
Source organism: Epirrita christyi (assembly GCA_951392215.1). Taxonomy (NCBI): domain Eukaryota; kingdom Metazoa; phylum Arthropoda; class Insecta; order Lepidoptera; family Geometridae; genus Epirrita; species Epirrita christyi. The sequence continues at coordinate 12,462,556 of OX595843.1, read as the reverse complement.
TGATTCGTTGGGAAAAAGAATGTACCTATGGCTCAACTGACGAAAATTAGACGACCTACACTGCCAAAGTTAAAACTTATAAATAATAAACCCGTGAAAGAAAGGAAGCTATTACAAACTCAAGTAAATATTTTAATATATTATTTTATCTTAATTTATCTTAGGCATGACCGAGGCTACAATTTCACTATTGATAAGTTGCATCTGGACAGATTTAATAACTCGTCATTGATGATCTGAACTTTTTTACGTTTTGCGGGAACGCCTTTTGCTATATTTGCTGTTTATTTGGTAGTTGTGCTATGGGGAATCAGAGTAGTTTCAGAGTTTCCTACGACTCAACCAGATGGGCATAGTAGTTGTGCCGAGGGTCCGGGTTGCGTCGTTGGTAACTCGGTTGTGTAGAAGGGAATCAAAAGTACCCACGGCACAATCCGTTGTGCATAGTAGTTGTGCCATGGGTCCGGAAGGAGTTTTTCAGAACAGAAGGAAAAACTATACAAGCGGAAGAAAGAATTGGATATCGGGCGCGTATTTACAACTGATTATTATAACTAACTAAAAATAGACCCCTCCGTCTCCCTATTATGCATGAGAGTAAACTAGCTAGCCTAACTCCGTCCAGAAGCACAGAAGCTTCCTGAGGTCTTCGCAGGCTTCGCGGAGTGACCTCGGGTTGTTGAGGATTTGTTCACGTTGAGCTGCTACTCCCACGCATTCCAGGACTACGTGGGCAGCCGATTCTTCTTCGGTCAGACACCCCCTGCAGAGTGGGCTGTCTGTGGCTCCGATGTTGTAGAGGTGTTTGTTCAGGAGACAGTGGCCTGTGAGTGTCCCCAGGATGGTGATGGTAAGGTCTGGTCTTGAAAGGTTGAGCAGACGACGCGTTAGCCGTGGTGAGACAGCCAGAAGGGCTGCTCTTGACTGTCTGCAGTCCGTGGTCCGTGCCCAACGTTCGTTGTGTTGGTTTAGAGTGCGAAGCCGCATCCAAGTGCGTAGCTGAGAAAAGGGTAGAGGTAGGAAAGGAGATGGGCCCTCTGTGGTTGTTGCCGACCCTCTTCTAGCCAACTCATCTGCGGCGTCATTACCCAGCGATCCGCTATGTCCCTTTATCCATTGTAGAGTCAGTTTGTTTCCTATGGCGATTCTCTCCAGGGCCAGGTGACATTCGTAAACGAGCTTGGAGTTGCAGCTATGGCTCTCCAGAGCTCTGAGTGTTGCTGAGATGTCGGAGAGGATACTTACATTGTAGTCTGTGCTCCCTCTCCTGCTCATTGCGGTGGCGGCTTCGGTGATGGCCACGCATTCACATTGGAAAATGGAACTGTGTGTGCCTAGTGTTAATGATATATTAATGTTGAGATCAAATCAGAAGTATCAGATCAGAAGTAAATAGGTTTAATGATGATTCACAAACATAGTGCACACGATGTTCTTAATTCAATTTACTTTATCCTCTAGCGGATAAAAACGGCTTTTGCACTCAGATATCGAAGAGCAAAAATACTCTTTCTGAGATGGTGGGATGAAAAATGTATTTATTGCATAACATGAGTTTCTTACAGAATGGTAAAGTGAAACAATTTAGGGTACAAGCCTTAATCAGCGTTTCTCGCACGCAATATTTAGTATTTACTCGCACTTGTTGAGCAATTATCGTTGGTAAACCATTTGTCCTGGCTGCTGGCTTATTTAGGAGTGTGTTATTACTGGAAGAAAGCTTCAGCCGAGTTGATCGTGGAAAGTAATGGCGGCGATGAGCTCACCACTTGTCACGCCTATATTCCTGCGATTGTGCAACCCACAGTGAAGAGGCCATTTGATGCTCTACCTACCCCTTCGGGGAAAAAGGCGTGTGTTATGGCGTGTATTAAGACAAAACCCACAATATTTCAAGAAAAAATCAGAGGTCATCACCAGGCATACTAGGCACAGAAACCAATTATACATACCTCCGTGCCGGCTGGTTTTGGTCAAACGCAATGTATATTATCATGCCATTACAATTTTCAATAAACTACCAGATGACTTTAAGGACCTGCCAATAAATATATTTAAATGGAAATTGAGAAGTTGGTTGATTGATAAATGTTTTTATGACATTAGGCAATTTATGGAGTATAAATCTGATGTTCATTATTCGACATAATTACCTTTATTTTTTTTTGACATTATTTCTGTATAACTTAATTTATTAATTCCAATGATTTCGCACCTACTTAAAATTTGACATTGTAATTTATTTAATTTATCAGATTACATTATAGACATTACATAGGATTAATTTTTGCACGCTTTGATGAGGCAGAATGTAATGGACCATTTTTATTCTTCGACTTTACTTAACAACTATTGTACCTACATTCCTGCGAATAAATGATTATGATTATGATTATGATTATGTAGATAAGGATTTTTGATAATTTTAAATAATGATATACATTTAAATTAATAATAAGAATAAAACGATTAGAGTAAATTAAAAGTAAATCATTAATCAAACCGTCAAATAACATTTGTGATGTCAGCATATATTATTGTGTTTTTCAGTAAGTCAAAGTTCTTATCTTATATTCAAATCAAATATATAAATTGGCCTGAATTATTCGAACATTACTCTCTAAATCAGTGGTGGGCCAGCTCCGGCCCATTAATCCGGCCCACCGACGGTCCTTCGACGTGAATAGTATATGGCCCGCGATAATTATATTTTGACGGTCCAGAAGTATAATGTAGATTCTACTTAGTAGAATAATAGACGCATAGGTAATGTCTCCCTTGAATAAGCCCTCTTGTCGTTACGTCTTCAGCGAAACTCTCCTTGCAAGGACAAAATTAAATAGAAAAGAATTTGACCTAGAGACGTCCATCAAATAGTTGAGTACAGAATTAACTTCGTCACAGCTCGAACCTCATTCGATAACTTTACACTAAAAACCGACTTCCGCAATTTCGGCTATCTGCATATTTGCTAAAGGTATTGTATACAAAACAATAACTTGTTACTGAAAATACCAAAATCGCTATAATATGGCTACAACATTTGAAGGGTTCCCTTAATTCCCTCATGGATTTCATCATCTAAACTGGATTTTGATAAAAAAAGGAACCAATCTGGAAGTATGTCCTACTCCTATCAAATAAAAAAAGAATTTTCCAAATCGGTTTATAAATGACAAAGTTATGAGGTAACAAACATAAAAAAATAAAACCGTATCGAGAACCTCCTCCTTTTTTTGAAGTCTGTTAAAAATACAACACAAAATGCATTTTTCCTGTAATTCTGGCCCTCTGAAATTTCTTAAACTTTCTGGCCCCCAATTAAGAAAGTTTGCCCACCACTGCTCTAAATTGTCTGTTATAATCATCAATATCATCAACCAGTAGAAGACCACTGCTGAACATAAGCCATTGAATGTCGCGGTGAACGAGATTGAGCCGCCTCCGTTAGTTATAATCATCACCAGCCTTGTGTTCGTCCACTGCTGATTGGCATAATCACCACGCTCGAGCGGATTGCTCTGCCTATGAGGACGACCTCCGTGGCGCAGTGAGTAGCCGAGCTAGCCGAGTAGCCGGCTGAGATGCAAGAGGATAAGAATCGAACCCGCGATTCCCGCTACGGGGCAAATGTTTGCATCATCTGCAAATATTTGTTCCGGATCTGGGTGTAATGCCTTGGTATTGGTCGCGCAACGAGTTATGAGCGCTGACCTTCAATTGCGCAGTAGTAACTTTTTTGGGTCTGCATATAGAGAGAGAGAGAGAGAGAGAGAGAGAGAGAGAGAGAAAGAGAGAGAGAGAGAGAGAGAGAGAGAGAGAGACAGAGACATGCTCAATCAGCCCACCACTTTCGCGCGAGCGCTCATAACTCGTTGCGTGACCTATACTTGTAGTTCCTGATACCCACGACACGGAATCCTAGTGTGAGATCAGCAGAGCTATTCTAAAACGTCGGAAAGGTTTCCGATCGGATTCGTTAATTTTTCACGGAAACGATTTCGATTCCGACGGAGCTTCTAGATGCGATTCTAAAACCATTTCGGATTGAACATCGGGAGCTCCCGACACGGATTCTAGATTGATAAAAAAAACATTTTACGAAGTATGCTTTGAAATCAACGATCTCTAATTTTGAAATGGTAGAAATTTTTATTGTTTGAAATCTTAAGTAAATCTGCATTTTAAAACCGAAACGACTCACTTTTAACTATTTTATAGTCATAATGTACGTTTGGTGTTTTGGAAGCATGTTACATATTTGTTTGGTTTAAAAAATAAACTAGAATAATGTATCTGTGCAAGCTTGCTTCGTAAACAGTTCTCTAAGGGCGCCAGTGTTACCAATCTATCGGATTTAAAAGGTCAAAACTAAAAAAATTCTAGCTGTTTTTTTTATTAACATTTCAACTATAAAAATAGTAAGAAATCACCGGCCCGACTCTCATCGGTGCCAGTGGTAAGCATGGATAAATGGTGTCGACGCCACTAACTGGCTACCGAACGCGGCGTACCCGGAGGCGAGAATTAGAACGCAGCTACCGACGCTGCTGTGCAGCCTATCACACGCTGACACGACAAAGCGTGGATTTACTGGACCAATCGCAGGACCGCTGAGTCGTGTCTTGAGATAATCCCACGAATCCCAATGGACCTTATTTAAAACTGCCAATAAGGCTAGGCTGACGTGTATTTTATAATATAAGAAAAATGGTTGTAATAACTTGTAACGCTGGCATCGAGTAAAACTGTACAAAGAAACTAAAAAATCTCTATTTCAATTATAAGTTGTTCCCTATCCCGAACAAAGTGGCGACCGTGACAGGACACGACTTGCTCACTATCAAGTCCGTCCCTATTTTACTAAAGAAGAGAAGCCGTGGGACACTTCCCGCGGCGAAGACCAACAGGCCCACGGGGTCAATCCAAGTACTGGCCTACCTGTATGCGAGGCGCATTTTGGAGGTGCCTACATCCCGGAGCCGCCTAATCAGCTGTGGATACCTACAGCTGTGGATCCTGGACACCGACCGGCTTGCATTGCCTACCTATATCGCGAGGCGCATTTTGGAGGTGCCTACATCCCGGAGCCGCCTAATCAGCTGTGGATACCTACAGCTGTGGATCCTGGACACCGACCTGCTTGCATTGCCTACCTATATCGCGAGGCGCATTTGGACGTGCCTACATCCCGGAGCCGCCTAGTCAGCTGTGGATACCTGCAGCTGTGGAAACGGGACACCGACCTGCTTGCATTGCCTACTACTATCGTGAGCCCGTTCCTATCATTCTTCCTAGTTCTCTCCACTTCTATCTGTGTTCATGCATGGTGTTCGTTTCTCGAAGTGTTTTAGGTGATCACTCACATCTAGATATAGGTCTAACAAGTGCCTTTGAAAACGCCTACGTGGGTATTTAGCGCTAAGCATTTTGCCTAATCATCCTTAGGGAATTTGCACGCTAAAGCTATCTCCACACCTCAATCGTGAGTTCATTCTTCGACGCAATACATACCTACAGTGCACTATCGCTCCCTATATACCTGCAAGCATTTTGCCTAACAAAATTACCTATAATTTCACCTAGCTGCGTTACAACCTTTTGAGCAAAGATCCATCTATAACCTAAAGTAAATATCAATTTCATTTCGTCTATTTTACTTTGCCAAGGGTAAATTAGACCATCATTTTTTGCAAGTATTTTACCTGTTACTTATCCAAGTGCCTAAAATAGGTATTCTCCTCCATCCTTCACTGCTTGTTATCACGGTCAGCTGTTTAGGTGTTCTGACGTTGATTTCAGCGAATGATCTGCTGCGTGCAACAACCAAGCTTGCTTCTACCTGCTGCGTGGTCTTGTACGCTTGCACAGCCCGCTGACCGCTCACTTCGCTGATAAGAAGCCGGACCTCGCCTGTTCGCCGGACTACGAAAGGAGGAGCGTATCGTATACCTTTTGGTTATTTACTTGTTATTTTGGTTACTTCATCGCAATGACTTCAGAAATAAAACTTAAGGAACTAATTGCAAAGCGTGGTTCCATCAAGGGACGCGTTACTAAATTCAAAGTGTACTTAGATTCGCTAGTAACATTTGAAAGTATTTCTGCTGTGGAAGTAAGTAAACTTGCCATGAAGCTATCAAGAATAGAAGCGTTACTCATTGAGTTCGACGAGTTGCAGAGCCAAATCGAGGTACTCAATGTGTCTAATCAAGACACTGAATTAACTACTCGTGATTTAGTTGAAAACGAATTTGATACTTGCATTTCTATTGCCCAAGATTTTATTCAAACACACAGCTCACCCCCTGAACTGGAAAAAGGTAATGGTTCTAGTTGTTCTCATTCCAATGGCTGTCATCATCAGGATCCTGATGGATGTAATAACTTGGGTTTCAAATTGCCTACTATAAATATACCTAAGTTTGATGGTACCTACTACAAATGGTTAGAGTTCAAAGAAATATATTCTTCCTTGATTCATGACAATCCTAAAATTAAAAATGTTCATAAATTCCATTACCTCAGCTCCTATTTGGAGGGTGAAGCTGCTCGAGTACTTAGCAACCTAGAAGTATCTGATAAAAACTATAATGAAGCTTGGTCACTCCTCTGCAACCGGTATGACAACAAAAGGCAATTAATTAATAATCATTTAAAATCCCTATTCAGCATTGAATCAGTTCGTGAAACTGACAAGTCTCTTAGATTTATTATTGATCATGTGACTAAAAACCTACGTGCCCTCCGCACTCTAGGGCTGCCTACTGACAAGTGGGACATCCTTATTATTTATATCCTATCGGCAAAGTTAGACAATAGTACTATTTTCAAATGGGAAGAGCACCGAAATAACCTACCTGAAATACCTACACTTAATGACTTCTTCTCATTTTTAAGAAATCGTGCGGATGTTATAGAAACTGTAAATCGTAACAAAACTGACAAACCAGCAACCAACAAACAAATTCCCCAATACACAACCCAACCTAAGATACAAACTAGGGCATTTGTTGCTGCGTCTAAGGAGACTTCTCCTGCTCAATCGACTTTTGAGTGTGTTGTGTGCACAGGCAAACATCGCATTTATGACTGCATTACATTCAAGTCTAAAACTCCGGCAGATAGAATCTCCACTGCAGCATCGTTGAACTTGTGTCCCAACTGTTTGAGACCAGGTCACAATGTTCTAGTGTGCAAGCTCCCTGGTTCTTGTCGCTTATGCAGGAAGAAACATAATTCTTTGCTACATTTGCCTAATCCAGTTTCTAGCCCTAGCCCGTCTACATCTATAGCTATGCCTGCTTTGTCATCACCTGAAGTTCTATTATGTACTGCCAAGGTGCGACTAACCAACCCTAATACCAATGAAACCATTAGCTTCGAGCTCTACTTGACAGCGGAAGTCAATCGTCCTTTATCACAGAGAGTGTAAAGCAAAGACTCAACTTAACTTCTCAGCCATCAAATGTCAGTATAGTCGCTATCGGTAACAACCCTCTAAATCTAAGCCCAGAACGCTGCGCAATCCAGCTTCAATCCAATACAATTTCATTCCAAGTCACTATGTTCTGCCTAGTATTGAAAACTATAACGGATGACTTACCAAAGCATTCTTTCGATATTAGAACACTAAACCTAAAGGAATTCGAACTTGCAGACCCCAGCTTCAACGAACCATCCCCTATTGACATGCTTATTGGCTCTGACTTGTTTTGGGATTTGATCGGTCCCAAACAGCATTCCCTTGGGTCAAGTAACCCTATCCTACGGAGCTCTAAGCTCGGATGGCTCATAGCAGGTCCTGTGCCTAATCAGATTCGAACTCTGCCTAATAAGCCTACAATTTGTAATTTTCTTCGGAATGATGATGATGATTTTACCGACATCCAGGAAGAGCTATCCAAATTTTGGGACCTAGAAAATGTCCCTCAAATTCAGCCTCAATCAGAGGAACAGCAGCTTTGCGAAAAGCTCTTTCTCTCCAATACTCGCCGAGAAAGTGATGGCCGCTTTTGTGTAGGTATTCCACTTAGAGATGGACTGGATTGTCTGGGTGAATCATATTTCATAGCTAGAAAACGGTTCTTCAATCTTGAAGCCCGCTTCCGAAAGAATCCAGATCTAAAAAGAATGTACTCTGACTTCATTCATGAGTACGCCGATCTTGGCCATCTATCAGAATCTACTGAGCCTAAGCCCCCCAATTCTTTCTTTCTTCCACACCATCCGGTCATGCGAGAGAAAAGTGAATCTACGAAACTAAGAGTAGTCTTTAATGCTTCTGAATCTACTACATCGGGCCTATCGGTGAACGACCTCCAAATGGTAGGTCCTCTATCCAGGATTCTTTATTTAACATCCTTCTCCGATTCCGTCAGTATCGATACGGTCTATCCGGAGATATAGAGAAGATGTATAGACAAGCGAATGTGAGAGAGTCTGATCGTAACCTACAGCTCATTCTATGGCGTGATAATGAAAATGAAAATTTGCGCACCCTAAGGCTCAATACGATCACCTACGGATTTGCTTGTTCTAGTTTTCTCAGTACCAGGTGCATTTGGCAGATTGGTGAAGAATGTGACAACCCTAGAGTTAAAGACATTATACAGCTAGACTTCTACTGTGATGATCTGTTAACGGGCTCGGATACCGAAGAAGATCTACGTCTCATTCAGCGCTCGGTCTCCGATGAGCTAGCTAAAGGCTGCTTTCCTCTGAGAAAATATCGCTCTAACCTACTCGATCTCCTATCTCACGACTCTACCAACCATGAAGAATCCAATCTAATCATCAGCAATGCTACAAGTACCCTGGGCATTGGCTGGTCCCCTAAATCCGATGAGATTCACTTTCCTCTCGACTACTCACCGGACACTATTTTCACAAAAAGAGCAATTTTGTCTTCAACCTTTAAAATTTTCGACCCTCTTGGTTTATTGTCTATATGCACTATTCGTGCTAAAATCCTACTGCAAAAATTGTGGGCGGAAAGAATTGATTGGGATGAACCGGTTCCCTATTCCATTCAAGTTTCTTGGCAAAAATTCAGTCAACAACTTAATACTCTATCGTCACTACGAATCCCAAGACAAGTTCTAGCCGCCAACACAAGCTATGTCGAACTTCATTGTTTTTGTGACGCTTCGCAGCTAGCCTATGGCAGCTGTATCTACCTTCGATCCTTGGGTAGGGATGGCAACGTGCAAGTCGGCTTATTGTGTGCCAAAACACGTGTAGCTCCTATCAAAGCTTGCACAATTCCTCGCTTAGAGCTCTGTGGTACCCTCTTGGGTGCTGAGTTGAGTTCAGCTGTCATAAAAGCCCTAAGACTCAAACTAAAGCGGAGCGTTTTTTGGACTGACTCTAGCGTAGTGCTTGGCTGGCTCAGATCGCCTCATAAAACAAAAACTTTTGTAGCAAACAGAGTTGCCGCCATAGTAGAACTTACTGACCCCGCAGCTTGGCGCCACGTTCCTACTGCTGAAAACCCCGCAGATCTTGCTTCACGAGGGGTGGACCCCCAAGAGGTCAAAGACGCAAGTCTATGGTGGCATGGGCCTTCCTTCCTCAAACAACCAGAGTCGAATTGGCCAGTAATTTCAGCTGAAAAGGTAATAGACCTACCTGAATTGAAAGCGATGCCCGCTTTGGTGGCGGAGGATATACCTGTGGTACCCACCCTAAACTTCCAAAAGTATTCCAAATTGTATACTCTACAAAGGGTCTATGCCCGGATACTTCGATTTCTGCACAATTGTAAAAATTCTAATAATAAACTAACGGGCACATTAGAAGTTCATGAACTAGAAAAGTCCATGAATGTACTCACTAAAATAGCTCAAAATGAATCCTTTCCTAAAGAGATAAATTCTCTACACTCAAATAAACCTCTCAAAACAAGCACACATCTCTGTTCGTTGAACCCATTCATTGACGATTCAGGCCTTCTTCGTGTTGGAGGACGTATTGACACCTCCGCCTACCCTTATGAAAAAAGACATCCTCTTGTGTTAAAGTCTGATCACCACCTAACTAAACTAATTTTTCAATCAGAACATGCACGTCTCTTGCATGCTGGACCCCAACTTCTACTTGCCTCTATCCGAGAGAGCTATTGGCCTATCGGAGGTCGAAAGCTTGCAAGAGACGTTGCACGAAACTGTTTCGTATGTCGCCGCTTCAAAGGCGACACGATGGTTAACATAATGGGCAACTTACCTGCTGATCGTGTAGAGCCAGACTTTCCTTTCAGTACTGTTGGCACTGACTTTGCCGGTCCCTTCCTTATAACAGATCGCAAGGGTCGAGGATGCAAGATAACTAAATGTTATCTTTGCATCTTCGTATGCTTTAGGTATAAGTGCCTACACCTAGAAGTGGTAAGCGAACTAACTAAAGATGCCTTCATCCTAACATTAAAACGATTTATTGCTCGTAGAGGAATGCCCAAGCTAATCCACTGTGACAATGGTCGCAATTTTGTAGCTGCAGCCAAAGAAATTGGCAACTTTCTACTGACTAATAGTAACTCTATCTGTGACTTTGCTGCACGCCGGGGCATAGAGTTTCGCTTCTCGCCCGTATACGCTCCTCACTTCAATGGTTTGGCCGAGGCCGGCGTCAAATCAGCAAAATTTCACCTTAAAAGAACTCTAGGTCACTCTCACCTAACGTTTGAGGAACTGACCTCCGTGTTTGCACAGATAGAAGCTATCCTAAATAGCCGACCCCTTTGTCCTTTGAGCCCGTCACCTAACGATTTCCAGCCTCTTACCCCAGCTCACTTTTTGATCGGTAGACAAATGACAGCGCTCCCCTCAACGAGCTACCTGGACTCCAGCACGCACCGCCTCGATCGGTTCCAGCGCCTAGAGCAAGCCAAGCAGCACTTCTGGAGCAGATGGTCTTCCGAATACGTCGCTGAGCTACAACAGAGGACTAAGTGGCAAGTGAAATGCAAAGAGCTTAAACTCGACGACCTAGTCCTGGTAAAGGAAGCCAACACTCCGCCGCTATGCTGGCGCCTTGGGAGAGTCAGTCGGCTCTACCTTGGCTCCGACCAGATTCCTAGAGTAGCTGATATAGCTACAGCCAATGGCACAATAAAGCGAGCCATCAATCGCCTGGTTCTACTGCCTCCTTCGGATAGCATTGAAGCTTGAAAGCTGAACTAGAGCTTTCAATGGCCGGGAAGATGTCGACGCCACTAACTGGCTACCGAACGCGGCGTACCCGGAGGCGAGAATTAGAACGCAGCTACCGACGCTGCTGTGCAGCCTATCACACGCTGACACGACAAAGCGTGGATTTACTGGACCAATCGCAGGACCGCTGAGTCGTGTCTTGAGATAATCCCACGAATCCCAATGGACCTTATTTAAAACTGCCAATAAGGCTAGGCTGACGTGTATTTTATAATATAAGAAAAATGGTTGTAATAACTTGTAACGCTGGCATCGAGTAAAACTGTACAAAGAAACTAAAAAATCTCTATTTCAATTATAAGTTGTTCCCTATCCCGAACAAATGGATATAGTACTGCATCCATGGTGGCAAGTTAAAGGAAGGACTTTCCAATATCGATCACTAATATAAGGCTGGAGAAGGGGGGGGGAGAGGTCGGGGGAAGGAGGGACCCCTCCCATGTTTGCGGTGAAACGCGAACTTATAGTATTCGAGAAAAAATACTTACTTAAATAAATTTTTGAGGTTAAGTTTCATACTTTTGCATAGTTTTTTGTGGTCTCACATTTTATGGCGTACAAAAACTCTAAAATGAGTATAAAAAAAACCTAACCACATTTAATTCCAATACTTTCATAGGAAACTATTGGATTCCGCGGTACGCCATTTCATATAATTAGGCTTCTGTTAAATCTACATGTTATAAAAATATGTAGGTACCTCCTAGCTCCATTGTTCAACATTTCAGCAATGGATGCGCATCATACACTGAAGTCGCTGTGTAAACATAGCTTGTTAAAAACGGCTATTTTTAGATTTTTGACGAAAGTTTTTAATTATTGTGGGCAACACTTTGTGTTTGTTTTTGTTTTGTTTTGGAATAGTAAAACTTATGGAACTCATTACATAATTACTTTTTAGAGTTCAAAACATATAAATTACATGACCAAGATGAATAATGTACCCAGTAAATACCTATCTGTGTTCATTGAGAGGGCTCCGGCGCCGTCAGTGTAGTGTGTGTGAAAATTAGGATCATTAAAAAGGATTGGATTAAACTCTAATTGCCCTATGACGTGAGAGTTTTGACTTGTTTGCAGCGCTCTATTTCGTTGATTTATAACTCATCAACAAAAATGTATGTACCTATTTGTTTACATAACCTAAAAAGCAAACGAAAATAGAAAGATTTTTGGAGGTCAATCACCATGATAAAATGCCACAACGTTAGTTTGTCAAGATACTATCAACAGGTATGTAACAAAATCAATTTTCTTTAGTAAAACACAATATTTGTATGTTTTTCTACTTCACGGAAGGGTAATAGCTGTCGGAAACTTTCCGTGAAAGTTTCGAATCCTAATGTCAAAATTTTCGTTATCGGATGTTTTAGACTCGCGTTCTGCGGAATCTCCGTCGGAAGTTCCCGAATCCGCTGTCGGGAAGCTTTTCGAACGTTTTAGAATCACCATGCAGGGCTATGCAAGACAACGTTGGGAGTTAAGTTAAAAAAAATATATAAGTATACCCTGTTGTAATCCCTTTGCAAGGCTTTTATTACAACCACTGGAGGAGACGGAGGGGTTTATTTTTAGTTAGTTATAATAATCAGTTGTAAATACGCACCCAATATCCAATTCTTCCTTCCGCTTGTATAGTTTTTCCTTCTGTTCTGAAAAACTAATGAATTGGTCCAAGGCTTTTTTGTTCACATGGTTGTATTTCTTAAGATGTTGATTAGCTTTTTCCAATTCTTTGAATAACTGAAATAAGAACATCTATTAAATAACGCCCAATAGGTAAATCTCAATAGCCGTGGAAGTCCTAGTCTAAGAATAGGACTCCTCCAACTCCTATGGATGTCGTAAAAGGCGACTAAGGGATTACACCAGCGAATGGGCAGCAGCATCCACCTGAGCACTTAACACCAAACTGCAATCACCAATCCGCCTGCCTAGCGTGGTGATTATGGCAAATCCCCCCATTGCACAATATGGGGGAGGCCTCATCCAGCAGTGAATGTCTTACCAGCTGATGAAGAATAGTAACATCTCCATAGAGATTGTAGATTTTTGTTAGTAGTAGAACTTCTTGTGAAAGAGTTCGTCCGAGGAAGTACTACCACCGTACCTATTTTTGCCGCCAAGCAGTAGTGCAGACTAATTTTATTAAATTATCTTCAAACATATCCATTGCCAACCCGTGACGCACACCGCAGCGAATGAACGAGCACGACGCCGCGCAGTGCGGTGTACCCGCTCCCCCCTTCACCGCGCTTGCCCTTCGCCGCTGACGCAGACTGCGACGGAACAAGAGACCATTCTAGACGTTTTCCATGCGATTATGTGTCCGGCACCGCATGTCGCATACCGCCGCGTTGTGCGTTACGATCGCGAGACCAAAGCTTAGGAAAGAAGACTTTCCAGTGATACGAACCTGTTTCAATGACATCTTCTGGTAGCGAGAGTGCAGCTCGGGAGCATTGGGCAGGGTCCCGAGCGCTGCAATTTTGTCCAGGGACTCTTGAATCTTTTCTTGTAAGAGCACTTCCTTGGAAGCTAGCTTTTCTAACCCCTTCGCGTCTTCTTCCATTTTGTCTTGTGCTTCTTTTTCCTGTAAATAAAAGTTTTAGATATTGATAAAAACCGTTTATTTCAGTAACATAGGCATGCAATTTTTACATTCAGGGTTTGGGGTCTCCTTTTAAGCAAATATTTGCCTGTGTTTGGAGATACCGATCTTCTAATAGGCATCATCATAAAGTTTCAAAAACAGGGGTTTGTTTATAATTATCAAAAAAAAAATGAGGTTTTACCAATTATTAATTATTATTATTAATGGCATATTATTTTCTTTTAATTTTCTTGTATTGTAATTTTGACATTTATGAATCTAAGTTATTCGAATAAATAAATATTATTATTATTTCACTAATTTATTTTAAATTTCGTTATAAAAATACATTTTTTACTATAAAGGACTATCTATAAAAACATAATAGTAAAAAATATAAATCAAAACGGACAACCTCCGGCCGCGGAGCAAGGCCGATTATTATTATTATTATTATAATAAAGTATCTTTGTTCACGGAGATGGCTGCACAGTGTACAATTCTTACCTTATTCCGCCATTTGTCAAGCTCCAACTTCAACGCCTTTTCGTTTTTGACAGCGGCTATCACCTTCCGCTCCACCTCCTCCATCTCCTTGTTGATCTGCTTGATGCGCTTCTCTGTCGCGGCGAGATCGGAGCGGCTGTTGGCGAGCCGTCGCTTGCGGTCTTCAACCGAGATCTCTTGGAGGGCTTGCACTAACTCGTCTTTACGTCTACGGAATAATAGATAGTAAAAAATGAAAAAAAACTCTCCACCATTTTTATCTTATTTTTTTTATTTATTAGAATGTAGTCTTCGACAGCTAGACTATAGCAGCTAGCCTCCAAAGAATGCCGCGACCAACGGTCTTGAGCCGCCTTCATCCACCGATTTCCTATGATCGCTGGAATATCGGTGCATTGAGCCATCTTACACTAAGTTCGTATCAGAATGGATTTTTTGGTAGTAATTTATGCACAATGGAAATTTTATAACATTTTTTTTTAACACCCAACAGTCACATACGTAGTCTCGATCATACACTATGACTCCCTGTGTCGTGGGTATCAGGAACTACGAGTACCATGGTACCATAACATCCGAAACAAAACATTTGCAGATCATACAAACATTTGTCCCGCAGCGGAAATCGAACCAGCAACCTCTTGAATCACAGCCGGCTAAGTCGCCCACCGCGCCAAATGATGCGTCGGTCGTCAAATGATGATATATATTACCTGATCAAATTGTTAGTAAGTAAGTTCTCGAGTTTATTCTTAGTGGCTTCAAAGTTCATCCTGGAGCTGAACGCCTCCTTGTTCTCCTGCGTCAGTCGGCGGATGGCGTCGTTGAGCTCGTCCACCTTGCCTTGGTCTTGAGTCGACAGCTGCTCCATTAGTTCCTGAAATGACATTTACGTATTAGCACACGAGTACTCGCCGCGGTAGTCTTGGTCTAAGAATAGGACTCCAGAAACTCCGGCTGTATATGTAGTAGAAGGCGCCAGGGGATGGGCAGCAGAATCCATCTGAGTACTTATAATTAAACGGCGATCACTAATCAGCCTGCCAAGCGTGGTGATTATGGAAAATCCCTCCATTGCACGCTATGGGTTGTACGCAATGCGTGCTATGGGGGAGGCCTCATCCAGCAGTGGATGTCTATCGACTGATGAAGATAAAGACACGGGGTGCTACGATCAAAATCAGATGCCTCGGCCGAATTAGTACGATTATGCAACCAATGTCCGGCCGAATGCCGGGTGCCACGGATAGGGTATCCCCCCAATTCCTCCTCCCTTGCACAGGGAAGGCACCGGTCAGTCACGACCGGCGCCCACTCAGACTAAGTTTTATTATACCAGAGGCTCCATGAGCCACCCAAATGACCCCCCCAGTTGATACTGGGGGGGAGACAAGACACCGCAGAAAAGGGCATCAAGGCAGTTGCGCCTCCGGCTTCGCCGGTGTGTGAGACGACTACACTACGGGATGTCCGGCTCGTTTCGTCACGTCAGTCACCAGTGAGCTTCAAAGGCGGTAGCACGTGCGCTCCAGTATAGAAGTACTTATTTGTTTTATTTATTGATTGAGAGAAACCAACAGCGATACAAATGTATAAACAGAAACTTAGAGATATAAACATAAGGCTAATAACAGGTTTCTACATTTGAACAGAAATGCTGGGAACAAACAATAGCTTTCTGCAATCTAGTTAGGTACTTAAATACAGTACACAGAGATGTTAACGCCCCACCAACATCGTCTGCAAACTCCTACGGGGAACTAGCGCGAATAACATATTGATTACCTGATGTAGTTCAGACTCAAGGCCCTCCCTAGTGGCCTGCATCGCTTCGAGACTGGAGCGACATTGCGCGAGCGAACGCTCTTTAGGGCCACGGAATCTCTCTATTGAGGCCAACTCTTCTTTCATCAGACGGATATCGGCCTTCACTTTGTCGAATATGTCCCTAGAACATGAGTTAGTTAAGATAAGATAAGATAAATCATTTATTACCAGAAAAATACAGTGAATATTAGTGAAAGTATCCAGACACAGGTTCTTCTACGGATTTCTACTTGTATACATACAGGATATTTTAACTTTCCTACCAAAACGTATTGCCAACAATGGATTTACATTTTAAACAACAGAATTTCTTAGACGGACAGTCAAATTTACTACACGGGAATACGAAATAAAATATCAAAGTGAAGGAAGTACGCTAAATCAGAAACTAGTGATTTAGTATAGCATACAGGGATACTTGCCACCCACCAGAAAGCCCACGGACTACAAATCCCACCACCAAAGCCAACATCCTTACTCCACAACCCCAGGGACTCATTTCGAAATAATTTTTTTGGAAAACTTAGAAAGAGTCATTCACTCAAGTCAAAACCCTAAAATTAGTAGAACAAATATCTTAATTATATATCTGACTTAATAAATGAATTGAATTGATATCCGTATTGTTCTATAGACTTACGTGCCTCTTCGACAACCTCTGTGGGGCGGCGGGCGAAGGTTCGCCTGCGACGCAGGAGGTTGCGGGTTCGATTCCCGCCTCGGAACAAATATTTGTACGATCTGCAGATATTTATTCAGAGTGTTTTGTGGTATTTTTCTACGTATAATAAAAAATATCCAAAACAAAAGCTCTGCTTAGCTTGGGGCTAGATAATGTTGTGTGAAATGTCCAGCATTTATTTATTTTATATTTATTTATTTACGTTACTTACTTGGCCTTTCCTTGTTTAGTCTCAGTGCGCTGCATCTCGGATACAATAGTGTTGATACTTGTCTCAGTCTTGTTGAGCTCCTGCCTCAGTGTGCCGAGTTCCTGTTCCAGCGTACCGATCTGTTCCATGAGCTCGGAGCGGGTCTTTTGCATCTCCAGACGGGAACGTGATTGGTTGAAATATCCGCCAGTCAGAGATCCTTTGGACGACACCTGGTGGAATTGGTCATTGATTTGTGTTTGCAGTTCCCAAGTTTATGGTGGCTTTACAAACCATAGTTAGACAGTAAAAGAACGAAATAGAATGAACAAGAGCTGGGCAGAGCACAAACCAAAGTTTTTAATAGACGATATCCGTGGTGCGGGTTCGATTCCCGCTGCGGGACAAATGTTTGCATGTATGGTACTCGTAGTTCCTTGATACTCACGACACAGCAATATGGAAAATAGTTACCGTAGCCTATAGACACCTGCAACACCAGAGGCATCACACTCGCGTTGCCGGCCCTGAGACATAAAGATGAAAAGTCTCGTGTGCTTGTAATTTCACCGGCGCCCGTACCCTTCAAACCGAAACAGAGAAATGCGAGCACTGCTGCTTGGCGGCAGAAATAGGCCCAGTAGTACTTCCCCGGACGAACTCTTACACAATATGTTCTACTACTAACAAAACCTCACCTGATCACCCTCCAATGTGACGCAATCGAGATGGAACTGCTTGCCGAGCTCGGTGGCGCACTCCAGGTTTCTGCAGATAAGCGTCTTGCCGAATATGTATTTCATGGCCTTCGCGTACTTCGCATCGTACTTCAGTTTCTGCACCATGGCTATTGCATTCTGAAATAAACATGACACATTATAAAATAGCCCTTTCACTATAGGGTATTCGAGAGTAGACTTTAGTTTGGATCTCAATGAAAATTTGTAGATTTGACGAAGTCAGTGCTGATAAGCATGTCTTCTGAATGATAATGGGTCTTGTAGTAAGCCCATTTGGAACCACGATGCATCGTACACGCAAACATAGTTCTAGGAGATGATAAAGAGTACGTACATTATCATTTGGGTACACCATATCCCTGACTTGAAGCCTGTTGAGGGGCATGAATGTGACCTCTCCGGGGAGGCTCTGTCTGTTCATTTCCTTCAATATCTTTGTGCCCACTGTGTCTGACTCCACAATATGATGGAAGAGACGGTTGCCTGCTGTCACCTACAAACAAAACAAGATTCGTTATTGTGGTGTATTGCATACCTGTATGTGTGAGTGCATCTATACAGGGCGTAAAAAGACTACTCCCAAAAACTGAAACAGTGCATTCAGACCATGACTGAAAATATTTAAGCTGAAAAAAAAAACACGAAACAAAAAGCTCACTTTTGATCCTCTTTTTTCATGTTTTCTTTATAAATATCCATAAAATATCGTAAAAGGAACACATAAACCTAATTTCCATCATTAAAAACACGTTAATAAATAAAAATGTCATTGCAATGAAAAACACATAAGAAATATTGGCGCTACGGGTCGATCAGCTGACCGGGAGCGTTGAACACGCGCGGCCGGAATAAATGCGTACATTGCTGGCTGACAAATACGATACGAAACGGAAAAACAGGTTTACTCCGGTATGAATCACCTTTCAGGCGAAAGCTATTTTATATAGCTATGATATAAGGTACCGGTACCTTCAGTATTCGGGAGCCGTCCTTTTACACGCTGTATAGTGTAGTTTATTGACATTTCATTTTTAAACATATGTGGGTACTTGGAGATGATACTGACTACAACATCCTACCTACAATAGTAGTCCTGAATTACCAAGTAAGTTTATAACAGTTATAATCGCAGTATTGGTGTTGAATACACAGGGGATGCCCCTCGTCTATCCTCCCACGGTAGGGGATGGAGGGGTCTTCTTAGTGTATTATTGACGTGCCACAGAAAACATACCTCAACTGCAGTGTAAATAGTCTTATCACAGGTGAAGTTCTCAATCACAGGTCCATAGTACTGCGTGGCAATCTTAGCCCAATCTCCCCCTCTTTCTTGGAATGTTTCTAGCACTTTGCGGACACTGTCGCGTCCGTTGAGAATCGGCTGGAAATAAAATAGTACTTTAAAAGTTGAGAACAAGTTTTAAAATAGCTTGGATAGTTCACTAGAGCCTGCTGGATTCCACTGCTGAAGCCTCCCTTCCCTTCTCTTCCTCCATTAATCCCGGTCTAATTAATATTATCCCGTTATTTAAATCGTTAGGGTTGAAATTAGAATACCTTTCCCGCCATAGAGCGTAAGGCTTGGTCAGCCTTAGCCAGATCTTCTTTGAGGGATGACAAATTCTGCGTCAACGATGTTTCTTTGCGCCACAGTTCACTGTCAAGAAATATTAACATAATTATTTTGGCTATTAAAACCTATTTAGGCTCATCATCATCATCATCCGCCTGTAGAAGTCCACTGCTTGACATACTCTTCTCCCATAGAATGCCACAACGAATTATAATTTAACTTCTAAGTTACAATGAGTTTTTAGTCGCCCATTGTAGGTACTGCTAATTTTAATAAATCCTATTATGTATTTCTAGTAAAACAATAAAGTGATAATCTATCTATCTATGTTTACATGACTTACTTTCTTGCACTTTGTTCCTGGTCCTTCCGTTTCTTGCACTCGTAGTATTGTTTGTTGTGTTCGTCGATGGCAACTCTCTGGCGCTCCATTTCTTTGGTGGTCTCCTCAATTCTCTTCTCCAGCTCTGTCAGTTTGTTCGCGTCGCGGCGCAGGTCGTCGCGCAGTTTCACTTCGTGATCTTTTTTGTCCTTTATCTGTTTGTTTAGTGACCTGTAAACATATGTAAAAGTCAACTATGAAACTGTGTGTGAACTGTGTGTGATGTGTGAGTCATAGAAATCACAAGGATCATTTTGAACCGTTGCATAAACTAGGACAAAATCTAGAAGAATCAGGCTAACTGATTGTCAAGTTCAGCGAGCTATCAGTAGGTATTAGTTGTGGTAGAGGTCCTTGTGAAAGAGTTCATCTGGGGAAGTACTATCAGCAAATCTATTTCTGATCCCAAGCAGTGCTCACATTGCTGTGTTCAGGTTTGAAAAGTATGACGGTGAAAGTACAGGCACATGTGACTTTTCATCTTTGTCTCAGGTTGACGGGCGTTGTGCATTGCTACGAAGGGTACGTCCTAGGTGGACGTGACCTAAGAAGTATTGCATTTGTTGGCTGGGGTTGCCGCTTGAAATCAGATGGGCCACAAGCTAGTTCCGTCATTTATTTAAAAAAAAAACATTCAAATCACACTAATAATAATTATTACAAATGCGAAAGTTTGTTACTTCTTCGCACTCAAACAGTTGAACGGATTTGAGTGAAATTTGAAATGGAGATACCTTATACCCTGGATTAACACACTGGCTACTTTTCATCATCATCACCATCATCATCAATTATCATCATTATTCACGCGGGTGAAACCGCGAGGCGCAGCTAATATATATAAATTTAATTATATATTAATATATAAGTAATAAAAAGAAATTAGGTACTTCAACTCTTTCTCGATCCAGCGATCCCTGTCCTGCTTGGAGGTGAACTGGGTCCCGCGGCCCTGCTTGGCGTACAACTCCTGTCGTTTCTGCTGGTTGAGGGCGAGAGCGCGCGTGCACTCCTCCTCGCGCGATTTCATCTCTTCGTACTTCGGCTTCAGTTCTTCCAACTCGCGCTCTTTCTCCGATATTTGTTGACGGAGACGCTCGAGCTCGCCTTCGGCTCTTTCCTGTGACAAGTAATTAAACTTAAAAAACCCATGACCTTACACTTTCTCCTTATAAACGCTGTTTAAAAAATGGTGCAACAAAATCAAGACCAATAAGTCTTTCTCGTATCATAGGGGGCCGGCGAAGGCCGCACGCAAATTTAATTCGAGGCGAGTGCAAAAATCGGGCTGAATATTGCTATCCTTGTTTGTGCACCAGGGGCCCCCCCATGCATTTGCGATGGGTATACTAGCTGTTTGGAATTTGTAACAAATTAGGTTGTGTGCCATAATAGCAAAAATGATGAATAAAAACTTCATGTTTTTCATATCTTTTTCTTATTATGTAACTTGACGATCTAACAATTCTAGAAAATACGTGGTTTTTAATACAAAAAAAATAAGATGAAAACATGTTGTATAAGTCGGAATTCACCTACATTTCGTTTTAGGTACGTATTTTGAAAAAATAAATATCCAGGTACCTATATAAATACTACCCAAATCCGAAAGCATAATACGGATATGGTGAAAATATGCTCGAATTAAAAATGGTTTTCTCTTATTTGAAACTTATTACCGGCATCATCAGACAGGTCTTTGATCCCTAGTTGCAGTTTTATTTTCTACCAAAGAATCGGCTGCGCAGTTATATATACATATATTAATAGGTATATATACCTATTTTATATAGTTGTATACCTTCTTATTACCGACTTACCTTAGACTTATTATCGCCGTCTACATCATCAGACAGGTCTTTGATACCCAGTTCCAGTTTAGTCTTTTCACGCAATAGCTGCTGTTGTTCAGTTGACAGTACATCTCTCTCTTCACGAGTGGCTGCGACCTCCTTGCGGGCTTCCTTGAGTTTTCTGCGACATAAAAGAACAAATAAGTTTTAGTTATATTTTTATTTTCAGAACATGTTTTTATTTAAGAAAAATTAGCTCAAGCAACATCAAAGTGAAAAAATATTTTATTAATTGAAATAACAACAATAACTTTGAATCGTATTATAAAATAAATAAATAAATGCTGGACATTTCGCACAACATTATCTAGCCCCACGCTAAGCAGAGCTTGTTATGGCAACTAGATAACTGATATACTTAATACATTACATAGATATATATTTTTATTATACCCAGAACACCCTAATCTGCAGATAATACAAATATTTGTTCCGAGGCGAGAATCGAACCCGCAACATCAGGGCAACAAACACAGCTTGGGTTTTTTATTTTAATAATCCTTCCTATTACTAGGCAGTTCAGAGTTTTAACACAGGTTAACCAATAGTAAAGTACTACAATAGTCATCATCAGCCGGTTGAAGTCCAATGCTGCTCATAGATCTCCATACAATGCCACGACCTTCGGTCTTGAGTCACCTCCATCCACTGACTTCCTGACCTTTAAATATCGTCGTTACATAGAGGGGGGCTTTCCTACAAGGCGTCGTTCGATACGTGGTCACCGCCAACAGTTGAACTATAACGGTTTCGGTACTTTAATAGTTCACCCGAGATCACTCCGCGAAGCCTGCGAAGAACCCAGGAAGCTTCTGTGCTTCTGGACGGAGTTAGGCTGGCTAACTATCTAGCCAGCTAACTCTCACGCATAATGGACCATCCATAGAGTTTGAATGCGGAAAAGGGAGTTCTTTAACATTAACATAAGTTCACCTGTTAGAATCGCGCACGTGATCCTGTGCCTCCCTCACCATGTCGCTATAATGCTGTTGATCTTTGCCGCTGTTTGTTTTCAATCTCTCAAGCTGAAAAAACTCATTCAAGTTACCATTTGGGTATAACAAGTATGGGATTCTGAATGCAGTATATT
Organism: Epirrita christyi; assembly: GCA_951392215.1. Classification (NCBI taxonomy): domain Eukaryota; kingdom Metazoa; phylum Arthropoda; class Insecta; order Lepidoptera; family Geometridae; genus Epirrita; species Epirrita christyi. The sequence continues at coordinate 12,439,909 of OX595843.1, read as the reverse complement.
TGTTCTGCTCACTGTTTCACTCTCATTCTGGTAGCATTGCTATCGTGTGCCTGGGCTTCGAATAAAATAAACCCGGAATAAACAATTTACGTGGTTTTATTAAGATATCATAACAAGCTTAGTTAGTTTTGAAGTAGTCTGTATTATAATAATCTTTATATTATTAAGAAGTATGTCTATGGTTTTATTTATATTTTTTGATTTCACGTTGTTTTGCAAACTTTCTACCAACTTTATCACCTTTTCTCTAGCCTGAAAGGTTTGCTGGAAGAAAACTCTTTTAAGGGTTAAGCTCGCCTTTGTACATGTCTTTCTTAATTACTTATTTGTATAATATTTTCTGTGTGCAATAAAGAATTATAAGAATTATAAGAACAATCATACAAGATTTGAAGTTTAAGACAGATTTGTCCCTGGCGCAAATCGACACCACTTCATAAAATGTGGGGTCAACTAAAAACTTTTGGCATAACACAATTCAGTTATGGTATTTCAGAGCTATTTACACCACACAAGGCGAAATCAGTATCCAATGCTAAACTAGATGGCGCCACACACAAACCTATTGCTGTACTAATGAAGCTATTCACATGATATTTGAGAAGGTGCATATCATAACATTAACCCCTATTGTAACCGCCACTTTTTTCCAGCGAGAAGCTTTTGCTCTGGCGGAAAATGGAAAATGGAAAAAAAAAAGTGGCCACTTTCCATTTATTGAACGCAGAGGCTTGATTCATGGCTTGTACGGTAGGTAGGTCCAACACCAAGACACATACCAAAATCAACCAATAACACGCAACTGAACTGAATACAAAATTCAAAAGTTGCGTAGACTCGTATTTGGGCTGATCGGAACGGCAGCGCGGCCCAGTTGAGACCTCAGGGGTAAGCCAATATTTGTGTTACCTCCTCCAGTTTCTTTTTATTCTCGCGATGCTCCGTGTCGTAGATGATGAACTCCAGCACGCGCCGCGCGCGGTCCCACTTCTGATACTCTTTCAATTCCTCTTTTTCTTCTTCAAGAGTTTTAAGACGCTCTTCAATGGTCTGAAGGAACTCATTGATCTTTTCAACCTGTGGGACAGAATAAAATCCAATAAGCCTTTATCAAAACGTTCCTACTGCTATCAAAATGCCTAGCCTAATACTCCTTTATTGCACCTTAAATCGAAGAGTGACCAACAAGCTACCTAACCTTAACTATTTATTAATCTGTGCAGCGCTCTGAGGCCCAATTCTCTAAATTAAAAACATTCAATTCGCAGTATAATCTCGTCTCAGTCGCACTGTCACGTATAGTAACTATTATATATTCATCACTTCTTGTGATGATATAATAGTTACCATACGAGACAGTGCAACTGACATGAGATTGTGACTGGAATGTTTTTAACCGACTTCCCAAAAAGGAGGTTTTCAATTAGGTTGTATTTTTTTTTTTTATGTTTGTTACCGCATATCTCCGGCATTTATGAACCGATTTGGAAAATTATTTTTTTATTTGAATAGATATACTTCCAGATTGGTCCCATTTATTTCAGAATCCAGTTCTGATGATGGGATCCATGATGAATTGAGGGAACTCCTCAAATATTGTAGGCATACATATGGCGATTTTGATATTTTCAGCAAGACACCAAGCATTTGCATTCAGAAAGTATCATAATCCTTTCACCACTATGGTTCTTCATAATTTTTTTTTCATCCAAAATTATTTAGTCGTATACAATGGCGAAAGTCGGTTTTTTAAATGAAAAGTTATTAAATTAGAGAATTGGGCCTCTGGTAGGAATCGAACCCTCCTTTAGATCGAGAGTCGAGGTTGTCAGCAATCACAGTAGTCTTACCAAATATTGACACATTCAACAATGTTTGAGATCACAATGATGCAATTAAAGAAAACCCCTCAAAGATTAAATTGTATACTAACTGGCTTTCATGCTAAGTCATTTTTTTATCCGTAGTGACCTTATTTACAGAAAAGGCATGTTCTAGGATACTCAAAAATACATCTAATGTTTGTGTAAGCATGCAACAGTTTGTTTAATGATTTAATATATAACGGTGATTCTGTATAACATTGCACAAATCTTATCAGTGCAATATATTACCAAAAGCGCAATGTAAATTATTGTACATTGAACCCTCACATAGGTCGAGTTGGTAATATTTAAAATCATAGTAATTTCAAGTCTACAAAGACTCAACTTTAAACAAAACTAGATAAATATTAAATTATTAAATGAGTTACAGTTCCGTCCTTGTGTACATTACTTTTTATGTATGAGCCTATGTTCTCATAATAAATAAATAATGGGCATTGCATAAGATTAGTTATACCAGAGGCATTGGAAGGTGAGTAAATAAGCTGCCAATTAATTCACTATCTTAGTAGACTGCCATGTAAATTTCCACTCTGGACTACTAATTAGATTCTCCTTAGTATACAATTATTTTAACCCCAGAACAATACGAATTTAAATTAAAACCTATTAGATCTGTGGATAAAAAAAATACCAGGGAGAATAGTAGAATCCTGAACGTAGCGAGGGATTCAAAGTACGTCGCCCGAGCCAAAAAAATATTTTGCGCCCGAGTGATACTCTACTTTTCATCATCCACTATGAGAAAATAAAAGGCGCCTCATATTTTATTTCATGAATTTCTAACAATCCGTGAAAATTTACGAAAACGCGGGGTTTTTTTTATTCAGCCTGCGGCGCGACTATGGGCCGTCGTACCATCCAGTATTTTGTTCAATTCAAACAATATTTGCGTCAGATTTTAGGGGTCTTTCTTTGGCGCTGAACACTAAGATGTTCCAAATTCAAAAAGGGCGCGGCAAAGATAATTTCGGCGCACTTATTTGCGTTCGATTCTTTTCAAGATGTTCCAAATTCAAAAAGTGCGCGGCAAAGACAATTGTGGCGGGCGCACTCATAGAAGTCTCTTATAGAAAACACCACCTTTGGGTGCACTTACCATACCAACCGAACTTAACTAACTACCGTACCAGTACGTGATAAGTTGATAACCGTAACTTGGTTAGGCGAACCAAGTCATCCTTTTCGAATAGATGGGATGAAAAATAATTTGTGATTGAATAGTCCTATTACAAATTATTTATTTATAATAATTGTTTATTATATTACCTTTCCAACCGTTTCCTTGAGGATGGTGACAGATTCCTCCCTCCTCTCATCATAAACCCTGGTGCCAGCCACCTCACGCAGCAGCTTCAACCTGTGAGAGTCAGGAGCTATGGCCATTTGGTTGATCTGTGGGCACAAGGAATATTAAAAACAATAGCCAAGCCAGAAAAGGCAGAGTAAAGCTATGGACTGACAGATTGTGCAATCAACATGCTCATTCTTCATATTCATTCTAGGGGTGACAAGACCCCAAAGGTATATCCAGATTTGTATTTAGGGTGATCATAGGGTCAAAAAAAATTACAAGTAAAGTGAGCTTGTTTTACTAAGTTAAAAAGAAAGGAATAGAAACAGATCACAAATTTTACAGGAAACTGAACAAGACCCCAAAAATTTAGAGCTATAAATTTAAGAAAATTTTAAAAGGCTTTAGTAGTGAAAAGTTTGAAGCGAAGTGAGTTCCATGTGAACACACTAATAAACCCCAAAAATACTTGGTCAAAACGTCAAAACAAAAGCAGACTAAATTGTCTGGCCATGGAGCCATGACCCCGTCTTCCCTGTTGGATACATCACTGACAAGACCTTACTGTATTGTAAGATCCCACATTGTATTGAGGTACGCTAATGAGGTATATTACAAATCTCTGGATGGACATTTTGATTTGGGCCAGCCGCATTTTAAGAATACAATATTATATACTCACTTTTCCCTGCTTCACAATATAATATGGATTAGAGTTGGATAGGCCAGCACTCTCCAGTAAATTGAGGACTTCTGATCTCGGCACCACTTTCTTGTTCAGGAAGAATTGATCTTTCTTGGAACCAATGACACGGCGCAGGAATATCTCATCTTTTTCAATCTGAAATTGATCAATTGTAAATTATTGATACATTTAATTTGTAAATAGAATCCAACTCACAATCTGATCTAAGGAGTCTAATAGCATGTAAATTGTTTGCTTCATGCAAGCATGTTGAAAGTTTTACAAAAAAACTTGATGATGCAATAAAATGGGTATAAAACTTACAGGTATCCTATTGTCAGAGTTATCAAATATAATCTCCACAAATGCAGATATGACCCTCGGTCCTGTCCCTTCATGTAGCAGAGCCAATCTCTGCTCAGGCCGGAGGTGCGAGAATTCATCGCTCAGCACAAATTGAATGGCTGTAAAATAGTCAATCAGTCACAATGTAAATAGCAGTCGTTGCTTACTTATAAAACAAAGGATTACTTATAGAACGAAAATATTCTGGAATAATATGTAAGTACGCAAATGGTTCTGCTAATGGATCTTGGCTAGATTGAAGTTAGGCGTTTAGCAGCGTAATCGTTATTTAGGAAAATTAGTTCCTATAGTCATCTATGCGCATCGTGACGATCAATTCAGGCCGGTCAAGATCCATCGGCAGACATGTAAGTAGGTACTCACCATGGAAAAAGTTACTTTTCCCAGAACCGTTTCGCCCAACGACTACATTGTGGCGTTTGTCAAAGGGCTCCACAACAATCTGCTCGCGATAACTCTTGAATCCCTGGATAATTACCTGAAATATACAAAGGAACTTGTAGAACGAACCATAGTTAAAAATTTCAAACAAGATCTAAATCTTAAATTAAAATAAATCTGAAACAAGTAATGGATTATGTATTATAATTATTATTGTTTTTCCACACTATTATGTATATTTATTACCTGTTTAATATGCATTTTCACAATAATAATTGATTTGTTTCCGTAACATCAACCGACAGCCATGTCTTTAAGCGTCACACAAAGGGATGGGATGTTCGATAATCGATATACATCGATGCATTGAAAACATCGATGTTTATAATGCGATACATCGAATCGATGCGATGTTTTGAAATGCTTCTGATATACTCGATGTATCGATATATTTTAAGTTTTAATAGGAAAACATCGAATCGATTATAACCAATCAATTTCATAAAAACTCAAGTTTGTCCACTAAAATTTTACCTAAATCTTATTTCCTATTTGTTTATTTAAAAAAGAATAGTTTATCATTCAACAGTGGACTGACAATATAGTGCCGCATGCAGTCGCGGCCAACGTGTACTAAAAAAATTATGTAGGCAGCACTGCGCATGAGTCAGTGACAATCAGGGTTGCCAGAAATACTCCATCTGAAATCGCACGATCTTACGAGAAAACCGCAAACTAATAAGAAAAACCACCCAATTTTAAATTTAAATGTTCTTTTAATTTATCGTTTTTTTTTATGTTTTAGTTCTTTAGGAAATATTTATGATAAATATATTTATCATGTATAACAATAAATGTAGTGTAATAAATTATACCTTTATTATTTATTCAAAGTACATAAATGATAAATTATGAATAAATTATGAAAAAAATGAATAAATTCATCTTGAATGTTACTCTTCTCTCTTATCAGACCAACACATACGCTCGTCATCAACTAAAAACAATATAATAAATCTAATCTATAAGAAAAACGAACAAAAAAATCATTAACAGACCTAGCAAAATTATTGCGGATGTTTTTTTGTTACGTAAATTATAATAATGATTTTTCTCATAAATGGCTTTTACTTTTTGAACGAGCGAAGCAAGTTCTCTGAGTCAAGTTGGAAGAATCGGCGTTTGTATGTATGTATGTATGTTTGTCCGATGAAAACTTCCAAACCGTTTATCCAATCTTCATAACATTTGGTATGGGAGTAGATAGTATTGGTACAATTTGTAGGTAAGGTTATGAGCTATATCGGTCGGGGGGTTGCTGAGATATTGAGGTCCAAGAGGGGGTAAAAAAAATAAAAGTGAGACAGTCCGATCAAGTGGAGTATCTAATGAAAGCGCTTTGGTTGGATATTTCAAAACTGTTTTTAATAAGTATTTAGACTTCGTAGTTTCCGAGATATTAGGGAAAATAAAAAGCGTAAAAATAACAAATTCTAGGGTACTTCCAGCAATCCCACAATGCTGAAATTTGGTATGCTTGTGGCTTTTGTGTCACAACTACAAGGAAAAGTCTGAAATTGAAGAATTTTGAGACATGTACCCTATAAAACACAAAACCAATATAATATCCGTTGTTGACCTCCCATTTCTAAGAATTTGAATGACGTTGGAGTTCTATGATTTCGTCAAAAAGTATTAATAAGGTAAGGTACCAATTAATTCGCCAGGTACTTGATATATTAACAGGTATGTAGTATCAGAGACAAGTAACTTGTCTCTGATACTACATACCTGTTAAGTAGTGATAGTAGTAGTAGTTAGTGTTAGTGGTAGTATGAACGCCCCGTTGCTTAGTCCCATTCAAAAGTTATTTCGATGATGTTTAGGAAATTACCTAGAGGTGAAAATTTAAAAAAAAATTGAAATTATGGAAATGTCTTACTTAAGTAGTCGGGCTGATAAAGGTGTGATCGCGAGGTCTCAGTTCGGGGCGAACCACTAGTTTTAATAAAACAATGTTTGAATTAGCGATGGTTTGCATGAAAAGTTGTGTTGAAGTAGTATATCAGCCCCCCGGTTCCCTATCTTTTTTGTCTTTAGTGACAGTAACTGATGATAGTTGTTCACTCGCCCTGGTGGGTAACCTAAGATTGTTATTTAATCGCGATTACGTATCGGAAAGCTGCATTGCTGCACCAAGCTCTAGCTCAGTGACTTTGATGTTTATCGATATTATTTTGACTGCTCTAGTTACTTTGAAAATGGAACTCTGTGTGGTCTATGAAAACGATTTGTTTTCGCGCCCAATAGCGAGCGGCGGCTATTTACAAAAACTGTTGGCGCCAACTTGAACAAATTGTCCTTTTTTATTTTATTTACATTTGTAGTGTTTTTTTGAGTAATTTATATTATTTGTTATTATATCGTGTAATTTTGGTGGCATTTTAACCGGTGTAGCTTATAAAGAGCACATGGTGTCTTTTCGAAGGGGTGCAAATTGACCAGGAACCTGGAACATTCTAGTAAACTGCTATCGATTTACTAGAACATGACTTGACAGGTACCTATAACGTCTGATGCCATCCAAAAAAGCATTTTTTTTGAGAATAGTTTTTTATTTTCATTGAAATTTTTCAAATAAAAGCAAGTAGTACCACAAATTTATAAGTATAGTACTAAAGTGTAGGTTAGTACCATGGAAGTAATAAGTACTACGGTTGTACGTAGTACTTATTACTTCCATGGTTAGTACCTATTTCAATGATGTCGAGTGTAATGATGTTTAATGATGAAAAGATCGCGCTAGAAAAATCGAACACGTAGACCTAATAATTGAATGCCCACCACCTATTTCAGAGAGCTTATAGCAATAATGGATGGCCATATTTATAATGCATTTAAGGCCAAAACGAAAGGTAAAGGGGCTAGGTAACTCCAGACGTCAAGCAACAGGGACAGGTGGTGGGTTTTTGGGTCAACGATTTTAATCTTTGGGCCCAACCGGATTATATTCATTACTGCACTGGAAGAAAGGGTGTTGGCTCTAATAGGGCCTGTGGCGATTGAGGGCTTGCCTAGGGTTCCAATACCAATAGATGTAGGTAAGTATTATTACTAGCATCAAAGATTTAAAATCTTTGACTAGCATATTTTGACATTTTGACGACCTCAGTGGCGCGGCCGGCGAGTAGCCGGCTGAGATGCGAGAGGTTGCGGGTTCGATTCCCTAATACGGACCAAAATTTAATGTTTGTATGATCTGCAAATATTTGTTCCGGGTCTGTTATTGTACCATAGTTCTCGTACCTAGTTCCCGATAACCACGACACAGGGAATCCTAGTGTGGGATCATGACTACGTATGTGACTGTTGGGTGTTATGTTAATACCTACCAAAATTTAATTTATTTTACTGTTTACAGAAAGCCACAATCAAACGAGCAGTTGTCGTAAAAGTTGGCGTCGTAAGTACCTACTAGAGATGGTTGACCCAATTTGTTACAATAATTTAGTAATATTTATTATCAGAACCTTTTTTATTTTAGTACGGCATGGCATGAGCAGCGTGTGCCGAATTGGGCAATGGCTATTTAGGAGCGGAGAATTCAAAATGATGAAGCCTAGCTCAAAACATTGCCATTCTTGAGCAACAGCTGAAAACCCTAATTGAGATAGAAAGAGAGGCTTTAACACTATAAATAATACCTTAAATATTTTTTTTATAAGCTATCAGTTAAATATAGTGTTCTCTCTCTAATATCTCAATTAGGTTGTTTCATCAATCTTTATTTAGATATACCTATGTATAACAAATAAACATTACCTTTGAAATTAAGAATTTTATTCATAAAAAAGTTAGATAAATTAAGTAGGGTGCATTATGCCTAACTCCGGCCCCCCTCTAAAGTCTACTTAGGTACTCCCTCATAACGATTTCTCGCTCTTCACGAGACGTACCTAGGGAACTTTTATGTGGTTTTGAAGAACTACTGCATTTTATTCAGTAGGATTTATAAATCCTAACTAAATCAAGTTATTAAAAAAATCATTCTGGTTAAGGTAATGTTAAAATACTTAAATAGTTTACATAAAGAGGAGGTAGCTAGTAAATCTTTGGCTATCAAAAGGACTCTTACGCGCTTTTGGACGCGAACGCGAACGAAGTTAGCTGGGAAGTTTTCTGACAGCTGAAAGAAAATAGTTCTAAATCCATGCATAGATGGCGCAGTCCAGAAATATTTTGTCGGTCAGCCACCAACTGTCAGTGTCACTAACTTCACTCGCTCATGCTGTTTGTTGGTGAAGTAAAGTAAGTATCTACATAAAGTTTTTGTTGAAATTTAGTGTTACGTTATTGTTATAATTTTTTGTTGTTATTTTTGAAGGCGGGCCTAGTAGACCGGTCTATTGTAGACTTGAAAAACGAGCTTCGGAATCGCAACGCGAAACTTGGAGGAAAAAAAGATAAAACAAAGAGAATTTGTTCTCTGTGGTGCATTTGCAAAATCTTCAGAAGACACAACCATTGCGAGTCACCGCCATCTCCCGGAATTTTAAGAACTATTTTTTCTTTTTAATTGCCTCCCTGAAAACTCCCCATTTGGCTATTATTTCTTCAAACTCCATGAAACTTTGTACACATGATCAGTACACTACATTATAATCTAGACCGTGGTGTGTTAGTTTTTTATAAAATTATGGCATACCAAATCATTAATAAAAAAAAAAAAAAAATTAAAACTTACGCACCACGGGCCTCTTAGAGAAATTCTCTAAGACGGGCCTAGATATTAGTGTAGGTACTGATCATCAAAATTTCATGGAGTTGATGAAATAATAGCCAAAATAAAAGCAAACTTCGTTCGCGTGCAATAGGGCGTAAGCGCTATGCACTTTAGATACCTAACTATGTTATTGACAAAGCCGCGTGGCCAGATGTCGCTCTACCCCTCAACTGCTAAAATGTCATTGCAATATCTGTTCTTACCTACGTTGGTATTTTTGGGTTGTTCTTGTTGAGCTTCTTCTTGTTCTTGAGGCACCACTCAGCACTTCCTACCGAACGATTCCACAAGATAAACTGTTTAAAATTCAAAAATATTTTAATAGCTAAGTACCTACCTAATAAAACAAGCTTTTACTATACCTTCTTGCAGGATTTTTTAGAAAAATAATTACTTACTAACAGTTGGTAAATTTTATAGGTACCTATCTAATTATTGTACTTATCTAAATTTAAGACTGTAGGTACCTATGTAGAAATAACATTTTATATTAAGTAGGTAAACAAGACGTATAAAATTGTATACGTACTTACCTACATCATTGATGTCATTATACCAATGACTTACATAGGTAGGTACAGCAAAGAATTTTTGCCACTTGGAATTTATGTTCAAAATTGCAGTGCCCAAGGGCTCATGTTGAAGCTGTAAACTTATCTATAAGACCTTAATTTGTACAACATGAACGCAATAAAATAATAATAAATAAGTACGTAAGCCAAGCCGTGTTGGTTGCTTTGTTTGTTGTGTTGTTGTGGCTTGGTCGCGTTGGAACAGAAGTAGTTTTTTCAAAATGATCCTTTTGATTTCAATGATTAAAATACTTTTGACTTTGACTGCCCATCTAAAGATTGCCGAGGAGAAATCGTTTTCAGCGAATAGATCGACTATTGTACTGCTAATTTTAATTCCTGGTGTAGGTACACAATAATGTGTTAATCTATCAATCTACCTACGTATGTTTATATTTTTTTCTATGATTTTAATTATGGTTCATTTTTATTGTAGGTAGACATCCAAGTAGTAATTAAAAAACCACTTTGTATTCACAACAACCAGGTCCAACTTCTAACAAAGGCCTTGAAGTACGTGTATGCATTCTTTGTTTTTCAAGCCTTACTTATTGAACAGTTTGATTAAAGTTTAGCTAAGCATACCTAGTGTGATATCAGGTTTCTTCATATAAAAGTCTATAGGTAAATACCTGCATATCAACCTGTAGATACCAGATACCTCTACGTGTGCTCAAGATGATTTTAAAATAAATGTTGTTGGGCCACTTCGTCTCATACGAATCTCGTGCTTGCTCAATATAGGGTGCCAGGCGCTCACAAGTTGTAAATTAACTCAAAACTCTACAATATAATTTTATTGTGATGCAAAAGTTATAAAACTGATCATAGAATTGGTATAATACTTTTAAAAAACAAAGTGTTAAATTTTTTACACAACTTATTAAAATGACAGCATCTAATCAAAAAGAAGACAGTGCTCTAAATAAATTACAAGATTTTGGAACCTTTCAAACATTGCAATTTTTTTTGATATGTTTGCCTCTTTTTATGGTCTCTATGACTCATGTGAATTACATTTTTGTAGCTGAGGATGTACACTATCGGTAAGTTTTCTAAATATTTAACTAACTATAGGTACCAAACGCTATTTAAAGTTGAATCATTCTGTCAACAATTTAAGCCGATTAAAGTGTATAATAGTCTGCAAATAAATAACTCAGATTTGTAAAGTAAAGTAAAGTAAAGTAAAGTAATTCTTTATTGTAAAAACTGTGTATATAAAGGTGGTTAAGGTTATTCAAAGTTGCAACAGTTTGCCCATTTCGGACGTACAATAATTTTATGCTAAAGTAGAACATATTTATATAAACCTAGTTAGGTACAAGTAGACCTATATTATACAGAGATCAGATTTTTAGAAAGTCTAAAATTCTACCTAAAGAGGCACTTAAGTACCTATTGTTTATTTTTTACTTACATACAACGAGATCAAATATTAGATAGGTATTAGATTTGTACATCTTTATCAAAGTATTCAGATAAATTGTAAAAAACATTTAAAATTAGCCATTTCTTTAAGTTTTTTTGAAAGGGTGGTCCATTTAATGACTTTATGCTAAGTGGTAAGGCGTTGAAAACTCTTGTAGCAGTGTAAAAAGAACTTTTATGAAACATATTGTTGTTAACTTGGGGTATAACTATGTTATATTTATGTTTATTTCGACGACAATTTTTACGGTTAGACTTAATTTCAAAAAAGTAATTATGATTGTTTTTAACAAATAAACATATTTTATATATAAAGATACCAGTTAATGTAAGAAAGTTGTTGTCTCTGAATACATTTCTAAGTGAGTCTGTGCTACGGAGATTGTAAATGATTCTTAGACACTTTTTTTGAATTAAAAAGGAAGACTGGACATTGACTGAGTTCCCCCAAAATATTATACCATAGCTTAAGTGAGGATAGACATAGCCATAATACGCATTTATAGCAATGGCTTTCGATGATATACCAACTAAAATAGACAAAACATAACAATATTGAGACAATTTACCATTTACTTTATTTATATGCGCTTTCCAGTTCAGGTGCACATCTATAGTTACACCTAAAAAATTTGTATTCATTATTTCTGACAATTTGGAGCCTCTGTTTTCGATATTAATCATAAGTGGAAGTGTTTTATAGTTTCTAAATTGTATGTAGAGTGTTTTATCAATGTTAACTCTCAGATTTATATCCCCTAACCAACAAATGATTGTTTCCAAAGTTCTGTTTACTTCAAGTTCAAAGTCTTTTACAGATAGATTATTCTTAGGAATGAAGATAGTAGCATCATCTGCGAACATGACAGCTAGATGTTTTGTAATATTTGGTAATTCATTTATGTAAACTAAAAAAAGCAAAGGACCGAGAATGCTTCCTTGTGGAACACCCAATGCGATATTATCTAACTGAGATTTGACTTGTTCAATTGTTTTTGTACGACTGTTAAAAGCTTCAAGTATTGTGCATTGACTTCTGTTTTGTAAATATGATTCAATTAGTTTAAGAGCTTGACCTCTTATACCAACGTGTTCCAGTTTTTTCAGTAATATACTATGAACAACGCAATCAAATGCTTTTGATAGATCTAAGAATAGGGCAATCCCTGGATTTCTCTCATTTATTCCATCACAAGCTTGTTTGAGCATTTTAAAAATTGCCAAGGTGGTGTTTTTTCCTTTTTGAAAACCAAACTGGTTTTTGCTAAGAGCATTATTATAGTTAAAAAAAGATGTTAGTCGGTTATAGATAACTTTTTCAAATATTTTTGAAAAACTTGTTAATAGAGCAATAGGCCTATAATTGGTTATATCATGTTTAGGACCTTTTTTGTGCAAGGGTTTAATTTGAGCTATTTTTAGGTCATCAGGGAAACAACCGTTTTCTATACTTAAGTTAATTATGTAGACTAGTGGTTCAACAATAAGATCTATGGCGTATTTGATTACTTTAATGGGAATATTATCATGCCCTGTACTATGTTTGTTCTTTAATTGTCTGACTATGTTTTTAATTTCAATTGAGCTAACTGGTGACATAAAAATACTACTGCAGCTTTGGTCGGTAATTGGGGTATAAGGAGTTAAGTGATTTATGTTCGAGGAGTTTAAAGTAATGAAATGACTATTTATTATTTTAGCTATATCTCTAGGGTCTGTAATACTTTGATTGTCTATTTTTATCATATCGATAGAAGTTCGAATATAATTAGTTGCTGAGGTATGTTGCTTAATGAGGCCCCATGTGGCTTTACTTTTATTAGAGCTTTTATTTATATAGGATATGTTAGACAGTTTTTTTGAATATTTAATAACTTTTTTCATTATTTTAGTATAGTTTTGATATTTATCTTTAACATTTTGACAGTTTTTTATCTTAGTTTGTAAATACATGTATCGCTTCTTTTTACTGGCTATTAAAATGCCTTTAGTCTTCCAGTTTGGCTTCTTTTTGTATGTAATTTTATTTTTTTGCAAAGGAATACATAAGTTAAAAATTAGGGTAAATAGTTCAGTAAATTCTGAAAAGGCTTCATTTGGGTCATTATGGTTCAAAATATTTTTGAAATTTACTTGTGTTAAGTACTTTAGGAAAATCTCTAGATGAGCATCGATATTTCTTTTTTCAACATACCAGAAACGTTCATTAAAGCTAAAATTAGTACGAAATTCTATTAATTGAGCTGTATGATCAGACAAACCTAAGTTCAGCACATTTGACTTGTAGTGTTTAATATTTGTTATAATATTGTCTATACAGGTTTGTGATTGTAAAGTTATTCTTGTGGGATCATTTATGGTTAAATACAAGCCAAACGATTTTAAAGTGTTTACAAATATATCGGTTCTTTTATTTTTGACTAGTATGTTAATGTTAAAATCTCCTAGTATGACAATTTTTTTCTTATTACTTCTTGGTCTAGAGGTAATTTTGTGTAGTAAGTTTTCTAAAGACTGTAAAAATAGTTCAAAATTGCTTGATGGGGTTCTGTATAAGCATATGACAATATAGTTAAGATCCGTTAATAGTATCCCACAGCATTCAAAATGACTCTGTATTGACATATCTGTTACCCAATCAAGATTTCTAGAGTTAATCAAATTTCTAGTGTAAATACAGACTCCACCCCTTGATTTTGTTTTCCTAGAATAATGAGCAGCTTTTTTGAAACCATCTACCTGCAAAATTTCAGCTTCATCATTTTTTAAAAATGTTTCACTTAAACAACAAACGTCTATTTTCTTATCATTTAAAATTATTTCAAGTTGATCTATTTTTGTTTTTATGCTTGATATGTTTAGATGCATAATCTTAAATTTGTTCTCGTTGTTAGTTAAAGAAAAAACTGAGCTTTTTCCAAAGGGTGGGTTTTTAACGCATATTTTTCAGTTTGGGAACTAATATCCGTTGTCCCTTTGGAGTTTGTTACATATACATTTTGTGTTTTCTCCTTATTTATTTTATTAAAGTAGTATGGGATTGTACCCCTTTTCGGTTTAATTTCTGATTTGGTTTTTGTCTCATTATATTTTATTACAGTTGTTTGTTTTGTGTTGCACAGTTTAGACATTTTAGTAATGTTCCTACCTAAGTAGCAAGTCTTATAGTCCTCTGTATCTATAATTTTATTCAAAAGTTTACATAGGTGATAATTCTTTTTTTGAGAAGATATGTTATACCACGAGTGATGACTTGGCATGTGAATAAACCTACAATTTGTAAAGCTGTAAGTAAGAGATCTTAGGTTTTTGTTTACACTATTCTCATTCAGATATGGATTATTTACAATGCCAGTAATTATGAGGTTAACTTTGGTAAAAGTCTGCAAGAAAGCAGTTATTTCAGACCTAATATCAGAAAGATTTTTGTCATTTGACCCTACGGACAAAACCACCCAATCGTCTTCGCTCAAAGAGTAGTGGCTGGCTTCGAATTTCTTTATAACATGATGTGATGGTGCATCAGGATAAGTAAAATTTTGAACCTCATAATGCTTAGCATTATGGCTACCTGAGCGAAGTTTTATGAGTGATGATGCTAAACCCTTACAGTTTTGATCACCGATTATAATAATTTTATGACAGTTCCTCGGGATTGGCTTACAGTTACTTGAGAACACTGAGGGGACGACAGTTTGGGCAGATTCAACGGGCTCTGTAAGTACATGTGCAGTTGAGACAATGAGTGTAGACGGGCTGGTGAGGTCGGTAAATGCAGAACGTGTAACGATAGCACCATCAGGGCCAGACGATGCCCCAACTGTGGCAGGGTTGGATTTTTCGGCTCCTGAGGCTGGGCTGGATAGTATAGCGGCCTCAGATGGACCATTTTGAGCAGTTTTGTTGACATTTACACATGGTTTAGTGGCGACAGCACGGCTAGACTTCTCAATGACGGCGGCTGGGCAACAATGTGGTGCTATCAAGGCAGGATCGCATTTTGGGCCAGTGGTGCTGGTCGGGCCAGATAGTAGGGCAGCAACAGATAGGTTGTGCTGAACATCAACAACGATTTGGCTGGATTTTGCGACGTCGGTTGCGGTTTGGCCGTGTTTAACATCAGCGGCGCCGATGAGAACAGATGGTGCAGCAGTTTGGCCAGCAGGTGTGGCATCTTCGGCAGGTTTAGATTGAGCCGTAGTGGAGAGTGGGGTAGATGGCACAGATGTGGCGTGCCATAGCGCGGCGGTTTTGCCGGATGGTGCAGCTGTGGTGTCTGGACCAGGTTTTGTAACCGTGGCTTCAGGGCTAAGAGCATTTATCAAGACAGCTTTTTTAGCTGGACACCCACTTTTCATAGTAGACTTTGTGCGTGCAGGTGAGACGAGGCATGACCTCGGCGAGGACCGGGATATGGGTGTGCTATTGATTGATAAATCCCATTCCATTATTTTCAGAGAAGAGTTGTTAGCATCTCTGAGCACAGCGATGGTATTTCTTAGTTGTGAATTTGCCCAACATAGATGATTTATTTCTTCTTTTGCCTTTATTAGTTGCATAGTCAAATCTGTCACTTCATTTTGTATTTTTCCATTTGGATACTCACTTGTCAATTGATCCATTGAGCTAGCTGAACTCTCATCAATTGTCTCAGTGGAGAGGTTGTCTATTGACACCTGCAGTAATTTTCTGGGTTTTCTGATTGTAACATTTGCATTCTTAGAGTTTTTGAAAAAGATTCTTTCAGTTCCAATAAAGTTATTAGAATTATCCTTTCTTGATTTTTTTGACATGCATTCAGGGCACTTCCAAGTTTTTCTATGATCCTCTGTGAAGTAGGCAAATCTTGCACCAGACACGTTTGCACACAACAGATCGTAGAATTTGTTGCAAATGCAACATTTCAAGTATTGTCTATCAACAATTTTTTGTGGACATCCACCACAATCCAAGTTGGTAATAACCGGAGTTCTCTGTAATGCCATCGTTGTAAAGGAAAATAGTACCTAATGGTTTATTGAAGAAAGCACTTGTAGATTTTTTGACAGCGAAAATAATTATTTATAGCCACTGAGCATACAAACACTACGTTTATTTAGATATGTAAACTTAGTTCTTTTTAAGATTTGAGGTTATGAGTAACTGAGTCCAGATGAAATGTTACTTATTAACCCTATTTCTAACAAACTGTTTTCAATTCACTTTTTATTATGAATTCCGACTTGTTGAACACATTTTGCCAATATGTATATTTTATTTATCGAACAATAAAAATAAAACGATGTTAGCGTCAGTGACTAACGTTTGACAAGTAGAATGAATAGTAGCTATAGGAATTGTGCCTTATTAATTAAATTGATATAATTGAGTAGGTACAAAATCACTTTACATCGAAGAAAGAAAAACTAATAATTGAAAAGGCTAATACAAAAACAATCCAATCCCAACAGAGTTACCTACATAACATTATGCCCTTACTTAGTAATAGGTTTGTGACAACACACACACACACTACAGCTGAGAATGTTATCCTATCCTTTATGATTAGGTAGGTACCTACAATACTTATAAATGTAAAAGTTTGTGAGGATGGATGTATGGATGGATGGATGTTTGTCACGCAAAAACTAATGAACGGATTTTGATGAAACTTTACAGTATATGCATCAAAATAACATAATAGGCTATAATTTATAATAATTTATAACAAATAGAGGTTCCGCGTGGGCGGAAAAACAAGCATTTTAAAATCCAAAAAAAAATGGTTTCACCAATTTGACTGTCATAATGCTTGCATTCCGAGACCGGCCAGAAGAGTCTTTGATGTGGTAGAGCAGCTGGTTCATTTGGGTTTATTTATAAAAATTCAAAACTTAGTTAGGTACAAATAAAACCATAACAAACTAGATATATTTAAATAAAACCAACCGCAGACCTATACACACCCTACCTGGCAAATTACCATGTAATTAAGGGTCCAATGGAATAAAAATACCTACCTCTTTGTACCTAGTCAGTTTCTCGTAGGTACGATCAGTCTTTGGCATTTATATCTATAAATACCTCTTTAATGGTCAGTTTCTCGAAAGGTGATTAATTAAAAATAAACAACTGTTTCTTTCTAACTGGAAAACGGTTTCCAAGGCTGATAGTTTCGTACTTGGTGTGAGTAGACCTTGCACTCTGAGGTAGGCAGGTACACATTTAGTTTAGTTGTAAAAAAAAAGGAGCGGTTTCTTTGATGTTGGCACGTTCTTTAATTTCCTTGTGATATGAGACCTTACTTTGTGCTATTTTAAGATTATACCTATCCGTAAATTTTTATTCCATTCATATCATTTTATTATTAATTGAAGAAAAGTTCCTAGTAGATACGTAGATAGATTTTGTTACCAAAGGTCACTGGAGAGGCGTTGCAATATAGATGATGACATGGCACGTAATATATTTGAATGCAAATACATACCTACTACCCCAAATACACTTCAGAGGTTCAAAGTACCTACCTATGTTGTAGTTAACACTAGGGGGCACTGCGATAGCAGACGCAATGCAAATAAGTTGTGGGCATCATTATTACAAAAACTAAAATAAATAAAATGCCTTGTCAAGCGTCTGTAAAGTTAGTTAGTTACTTAATAAATAAGTAGGTGAGGGGTTTCAGGAATAACCCGGCGGTGCTAGGTATCTATTAAAAAAATGGGGGGTTTTAGGGTTTGTCTAGTTATTAGTTATGAGAAAGGACATACCCTATGACGTAGGTAACTCATCGTCACCAATAACTAAGGATTAAAAAACTATGCTAATTCGCTTGTTATTTATGAGAGTCCAAGCAATAAAATTTAAATTTACTTGGCATTTGACGTATTTTATTGGTCACATTATTTTATTTCGTGTAGGTATTATACCTTCCTACCAACATATAACATAGGTTTATTATATTATCTAACATTAGTTGTTATAATACCTACCATCGTTATGGTGTTATTAGCCTAACTAAGGAAAACTACAACTACGTATTTAATCACATAGGCAGATAGGTACCTAGTTACTTAAATTGCTTTGTTAATCTTGTAGTTCTGTCTATCCAAGGCTCAATCAAATTGATCAAAGTTTTGCGAATTGAATACCATCACCATCACCACCACCACCACCACCACTACCACCACCACTCCACACCACCACTACCATCACTTTAAAAAGTTGCTTCTAATTTGGCTATTATTTCTACAAACTCCATGAAATTTTGTACTCATGATCAGTACACTATGGTGCGTTAGTTTCTTATAAAATTATAATTAGTTATCCAATCATAAATGAATAAAACTATTTTTTTTTAAACTGACTCACCACCTGTCTAGATAATAGTGTACTGATCATGTGTACAAAATTTCATTGAGTTTGATGAAATAATAGCCAAAATAGATACAAACTTCGTTCGCGTACAAGGGCGTAAGCGCACTAACCGGTAACATCGTGTCAGCTAAAGCGCCAGTCTTTTTTTTTTTTTCAAAATCCGTTGGAGTTACAGTTTGTGATCCCTACCATTTGCTTTTTTTGATTTATTTATTTTATTTTATGTTATTCGGAAATCAAACAGAATAATAGGTATGTAACTACTTATTAAACCACAGATTAAATTAGTTTTCACATATAAGAATTAGAAAAACTGTTTTGCCTTAGATACTTACTTACATAAATAATTCAAACGGTAAAAAAGAAAGAAAAGTAACATTAAAATGTTAGAACTAAGTGAGAAAAAAAAGTTTTGAACTATTTCAAACCAAAGGTCAGGAAGAACGCGTTTGTTAGATGTAGACGGATGAACTATTACTATGGAGATCTAAATCAGAAAAGTCAACTAGTTTATCTAAAGAAGAAGGATTTTGTTCTATAATTTGCCTCTAAGTTTTATTTTGGCAGAGTTAAGGCAGAGATGCGAATTTGCACTTGGTGGCCACCTAACTCTATTATCGCATCTTTGCCTAAATTATAAAAAAAAAACTAATTTCAGAGGTGCTCATTAAAAAAAAAGCTTAATTTCATTTAATTTCTCATTTATTTACCGTAGGAGCTAAACGGCACAGTTTTTTTTTTTCCCTTAATATTTTTATCACAAACTGTAAAATGGATTTGTATATTCCTTTCTTTAAAAAGAAATAGATGGTAGCGGTAGGTAATTACAAATTAGGAAGAAGGACTTGTTCAGCCAATGTGTTTTTTTTCGAGCAATACAGAGCAATACATATATTATGAACCGTCACCCAAATAATAATTCTTTACAAAATCGATACCTAGACTTAAAAATAACTTTTAGGTATCAGTCATAATGTAGATACGTTAATTTATGGTGGTAAACGACTAACCTACATTAGGTATATGGATAACTGAATTGAGATACGATTTTTCAGATGTCTTGTTCCTGAATGCGAGTTGGAAAATCCAACAATCGACAAGCCAGCTTGGTGGCCTGACAATATTGATACAAGATGTTCAAGACCGATGGTGAACATTAACAATTACATATCCAATGATACTTGCAGTAATAAAACATTTTATGAAGTTATCGGCGTGTGTAATGAATGGGTTTACGAGAACAGCAATTCAATAGTTGCTGAGGTACCTACTTATACTATACTATTTTGTTTCTTTTTTTATCTTTCTATAAAACAGTTTGTTTTCTATATTACTATCTTTTTTTTTTTTTAATACTTAATAGTGATTGCAATGAGTTGGTAAAACAATCGAGATTACGTACAATAGGTACCGTAAAAGGTACAACTTTGACTGTTTTTTTATGAAAAGGGTGCAAATTGTTTTTATATTTATAACTTATTTCATTTTGTTTTCAGCTTAATCTTGGCTGTCAATCTTGGAAAGCTACGCTCGTTGGAAGCGTACACAATGCTGGCATGATAGTTTCAATGCTGTTTACGGGATGGATTGCTGATAAGTAAGACAATCTAACACATTTTGCATAATCATGAGTAAATTTTCTAAAACGCACTTTGGTACATAGGTAATTAACTCTTTCATTGACAGGATCGGTAGAAAACCAACAACAATAATTTGTTCAATTGGCGGATGCATTGGAGTTATAAAAATATTTTTAACAAATTACTACGCTTACTTGGCCGTTGAGTTTTTGGAATCTTTAATGGCATCTGGTCTCTACACAGTGGCAGTCATTTTAAGTAAGTTGTTTCTCTGTTTTAATAAGAAGCAGAGTGATATTTTGCAGATTTGCTTATTTTTACCGATGACTGACAAACCAGATGGTAGGTTTTTTCAGTTTTCGAAACTATATGAAGTTTCGTTTCCTTCCATACATTTACTTGCAACGCCCCTAGCGAAAACGAGAAGAAAACTAAGGACGCTGTCAATAAATGTATTGGTTGGAAACGAAACTTCATAAAGTTTCGTAAACTATCAAAACCCGTACTAAGCTGTTTGGGTAAGAGGTTGTTCGTTTGTGGGCTTTTCTGTTACTTTTTATACCCCACATTTTTTTGAAATCTTATATTAGTACTCCAATTTGCTGTATAATTCATTTCAATAGGGCTTATTGGAATTTAAATTCCCAATGGTCCCATTGATGGGGACGATAATGGGGCAACAACACAATAATATAACAATTTTTTGCATAGAACTGTTAGTTAGGTAGATGCAAAAAGGTCCCAACTCAAACAACTCAACTCAATTTAATTTAAAACATTTATTTCATTTGCAGTGATTGAAGTCGGAGGTGATTCCAAGAGAGTATTGACAGGTGTGATATTCTCATATGCAGTGTATGTCGGTGAAGTTGCATTCGCTTTCATTGCAATGGGATTGAAGTACTGGAAATCCATTATTTTGGTTGTATACGCGCCTTTGATTATATTTGTAACATATGGGTTGATTTTACGAGAGAGCTCTCGATGGCAAATACTGAGAGGTAAAATAAATGAAGCAAAGGATACCCTGAAATTGATTGCAAAATACAATAAAATTGATGTAACTGCTGCAGATATAGATAGTACTGATCCAAATGAACTGAGGATGAAGTTCAATATAGAAGAACAAAACGAAAAGGAGAGCATGAAAGTAATATTCCATTCTAAAGAGATTATGACAAGGCTAGCTGTAGCTTCATTTTGCTTCTTCACATCCAGTTTTCTCTATTATGGTTCTGTTGTCCATGCTGTGCTTTTACCAGGAAATAAATATACAAATTTTATTTTAGCATCACTCACTTCCTTTCCTGGTGACGTGATAGCTTACTTTACATTTGAAAAATTTGGCCGGAAAATAACCTTACAGTATGGATACATATTATCAGCTGTTTTTCTAATTGCTCAAAACTACGCACCTGAATGTAAGTGCTAACAAACTACGTAACAGTAACATAAAACTGAAAAATAAAGTTAAACTTGTCAATGAAAATACTTAAGTGACATTTATGTTTCAGCAATGACCTGGTTAAAAGTTGGTTTGTTTTTGATTGGAAAACTTGGAGTCGTAATCTGTTTTACTGGAATTTACACGTACAGTTTGGAACTATTTCCCACGAGCGTGCGAGGTTCCCTTCTTGGCTGGGGAAATACAGCTGCAAGGATTGGAAGCATGCTGGCACCACTTACGCCTTTACTCGTAAGCACAAAATATCAATTAGGTTCTCACAAACATTAAAAAAGAGCTGTTATTCAGTCGTAGGTATACCTAAGGATTTAGCTACACTACATCGCGTCGAGATGCATCGTTTCATACTTAGTTTAAGCCTGTTCTGTATGGGATACCATTCAGCATCGCGTATGACGCGTTGATCGCACCGGTCAGCCCGCATCTGTGGCTGCACTAAGCGCAATAAAAAAGCACCACACAACTGTGCGAAGCAGTCGCTTATATTTTTCATGCAGATGAATTGTTGCAGCCTAGGTAGGTGTCCACATGCCACCGTGAGCATAATACGTACGTAGTCTGGTGGAAAGCTGTATTTTATTATTTCTGCTGAGCTTTCAAGTAAATTTGCACAGCAGTGACATGAGAACGATGCTCTTCGGCGCGGACGATTATTAGTAACATCTGAGGGGAATTTCAATCCCCGAGTCACCTCACATCATCGCCAAAAGTGAAACTTCACGTGATGTTGTGTAGCTTTACCCTAAAATTGACTATTTGCTTGTCTTGGTACCTGACTATATAATTTTTGCAATGTTATTGCAGTAAACAAAATAATTGGTGATGAATTGCTCATCTCACGTTTCTCAAACGAAGCTATTTTTTTGCAAGGACAATTATTTCCGCAATTAACATTTTTTACTTGAGTAGTATTGTGGTATTGTGGTATCTATTTGTGCATCATTAGGTGGGTGTAATTAATTAAGTTAGGTACGTGTGTGATACCTCTAGTTTCAGCCTTGACTTGGCGATCAACAAAAAGTCTTCGTAATTCCTCTTCTATTCCATCCATGTTATTATTAATCTTCCTTGTTAGGTACTTAAAAGTTTTTTTTTTTTATGCTACTTGGCAAGCAGTCAAGCTTACGGCCCACCAGATGGAAAGCAGTTACCGTAGCCTATGAACAATATATAGTCTAAGAATAAAAGGCGTGGTAAACAACGGAACTAGGTAACATTAAAATAGATTAGATTTTGACATTGCAACCCAACCCAGCTCCTAATAGGTAGGTAGGTACCTAAGGTCTTCATTTTTTTATTACAAAATTATCCTATCAACATATTGTAGTCGAGCTATATACATAGCCGGGCACCGTTAATCAAATAGTTAGCTTCGTTAAACGTTAAAGCGTTACATTTCGGAAGAATTAACGCAAGTTAACGTTAGTCGTTATTCCGTTAATAAGTGTAAAATTGCATCTTTATTTCGTTACGTTAGTGACTTATAAAACCTGTTGGTTTAGGTTCTGGAAGTTAACAGGTTAGGATCAAAACAAAATACTTGTATACTTAATTCAAATGTGTAATTTAATCGTCGGGCATAAGGTGTATATTCCCCTACATGAACATTAACATGTTGAAGTTGTGGTAACTATTACGCATTGGATTAACGATTAACGTAAGTTAACGTGTCCGTTAACATTTTTAAAAGTTAACTTAAAAGTTAATCCGTTACTTAATCAAAATGTTAACTTCGTTAATTAATGTTTAACGGATTAACGAGTTAATGCCCAGCTATGACTATACAGAGTGTTTTTTTTAAATGGGACAGTATGGGGATATCCGAATCCATAAGAGATACGGGAAAACTGTCTTTGGAACCATTTGCTCATTTTGTATGAAAATGATTTTGGCATAGTTATTTTTTTGGGCAAGCGTGAGTTCTCCATGAAAATTAGTAGTTTTGATCAAAAATTTGTTTTATGCGTATCGACTCAGTTTCATGTAAGAATTGTTTCATTGTATCGGAAGAAAAAAATCTGAGCAGCAGAAGTTAGTCAAATTTAATAAAATGTTTTCTCATACAATTTGTAAGTAATCTGGTACCTACGTTAATAAAACTATCGCAATAAATTTTCAAAATGCTTCATTTCACGAGACCATCAGAGCAGTAGAACAACATTCCCCGCACATCTTTGTCTAATGCCACTAGAGGTATTCTGAAACGTGCCCGTACCTGGAAACAGCAAGAGGGATTTTGAAAATTTATTGCGATAGTTTTATTAACGTAGGTACCAAATTACTTACAAATTGTATGAGAAAACATTTTATTAATATTGACTAACTTCTGCTGCTCAGATTTTTTTCTTCCGATACAATGAAACAATCCTTACACTAAACTGAGTCGAAACGCATAAAAAAAAATGTTTGATCAAAACTACTCATTTGTATGGAGAACTCACGCTTGACCAAAAAAATAACTATGCCAAAATCGTTATATACAAATTGAGCAAATGGTTCCAAAGACAGTTTTCCCGTATCTCTTATGGATTCGGATATCCCCATACTGTCCCATTTAAAAAAAACACCTGTATACTTACCTGCTTAAAATAACGAAACAGTGTTGCTTTTGCTTATTAATAAGTTACCTACCTACCTAACTGAACACTGCCACGCCAATCATCTCCCACAACTACCAATTTCACACTGTCATTGCTTGAATTTAAAAAATTCATCAATACCTACCTAACTGACCAGCATGTTTTTATTTTTTCAGATGACAGAACTGGATTCACTGCCATCGATTTTGTTCTCTTCAACTGCGATAGTATCAGCACTCCTTTTAACATTTACACCTGAAACAAAGTCATTGCCCATGTTCGATACCATCGCACAAATAGAAGCATACAAAGAAAAGAATATGTCCACATGAGGCCCAGTTTGTTTAAAATTAGTAAACAGCTAGATATCTGGCCAACGTTAGGGGATGATCAGCAGCATCCATTCTTAACATCAATACTACGATCACCAATCCACCTGCCAAGCGTGGTGTTTAGCAAATCCCCCTGACTTATTTTATAAGGAAGCCTCGTCCAGCATTGGAAGTATATACCAGCTGATGAAGAAGAAGAGACGTGTTTGTTTAAAAAATAGTTAACAGCTATAGGTTTCTTAATCAAAGTGAGATGTCTAAAAATCCTTCCGAATAGCAATCAGAGGCCCAATTCTCTAACTTAAAAATAGTTAAAATAGACTTCGGATCATGTTTCGATCTTGTGTCGATGTCTTAAGGTTGCGGTGATGGCCGCACGCTAAATCAACTCGAGAATAGCGCAAAAGTCGGCCTGCATATTGCTGTCCCTGTTTGGCTAACGCAGGCGCGCGCGGGGCACAGCCGAACACTTATTTCTATTCTGTGGCCGTTACCATTCATAATTCGAAGCTGGTATTTATTTTTTATGCAAACTAGCATTTGACAAAAATATTTTTTTGCCATATTTGGCATTTGTCACAAACTTTTTACATTTATATATCTAGCAATAAAAACTCCTTGGTACCTAGTTCTGCGAACAGTTAGAACTCGCGAGCACAAACTTTTTTCCAATAATTGTGATCAGGGTGGTTATTCGCTATGACCTATGAGATTTCTTTTCAATAACGTGTGACGTCACCCATACGATTCAGCGATGATTCCACGCAGATATCGTAACGAGCCCGCGTTATGTTACGTTTGGTCAGAGCGAATAAGGGGGCAAGTTGGTGCTTTGATGATCGTTGAGTTTGGCTCAACTTTCCAATAGCGACTGTGAGCTAGGAGGTTCATATTTTTATCACATGTAGACACAAGCCTAAATATGAAATGGCGTACTGCGGAAACCAATAGTTTTAGCATTGTGAGCTATGACAAAAAAATCAAAGAAAAATATTTCAAAGTAAACGCTCAACTTTCCTTTAGCTACTGCTAGCTAGGAAGTTCACATTTTATCACATGTAGGTTCACATAGCACAAGCCTAAATATGAAATGGCGTACTGCGGAAACCAATAGTTTTGGAGCTATTCATTTTTAAAATTTGCTAATAACCGCTTTCCGAACGTCATGTTTTGGTGATATTTTACTTTTTATCAGTGTTCCCATACGATTTTCGGCTTTTGACAATGACAGTGACAGACCAAATGGTATATTTTGCTAAAAATTGGTGGTTTCTCAATTTTCAACTAGTCGTGTTTTTTGCTCTTACGGTTTTTTTCCAGTCGGTTACGTATTCCTTGAACATCAATGAACTCTGTCATCGTTTGTGTTCTCAGAGTTGAGATTGTTTACGTGCTTACTCCTGTTTGAGAATTCATCGAAGGACTTTCCTTTAGCGACTATAAGTATAAGGCTTGAGGGGGGAGGGGAGGGGTGGGTTGTCAATGTCAAAAGCCGAAAATCGTATCCAAACACTGACAAATAGTAAAATATCACCAAAATATGGAGATCGGAAACCAGTTTTTAGCAAATTTCAACAATGAATAGCTCCAAAACTATTTTTTTCCGCAGTACGCCATTTCATATTCAGGCTTGTGCTATGTGAACCTACATGTGATAAAAATATGAACCTCGTAGGTCACAGTCGCTAAAGGAAAGTTGAGCATTTACTTTGAAATATTTTTCTTTGATTTTTTGTCATAGCTCACAATGCTAAAACTATTGGTTTCCGCAGTACGCCATTTCATATTCAGGCTTGTGCTATGGGAACCTACATGTGATAAAAATATGAACCTCGTAGGTCACAGTCGCTAAAGTAAAGTTGAGTATTTACTTTGAAATATTTTTCTTTGATTTTTTGTCATAGCTCACAATGCTAAAACTATTGGTTTCCGCAGTACGCCATTTCATATTCAGGCTTGTGCTATGTGAACCTACATGTGATAAAAATATGAACCTCGTAGGTCACAGTCGCTAAAGGAAAGTTGAGCATTTACTTTGAAATATTTTTCTTTGATTTTTTGTCATAGCTCACAATGCTAAAACTATTGGTTTCCGCAGTACGCCATTTCATATTCAGGCTTGTGCTATGTGAACCTACATGTGATAAAAATATGAACCTCGTAGGTCACAGTCGCTAAAGGAAAGTTGAGCATTTACTTTGAAATATTTTTCTTTGATTTTTTGTCATAGCTCACAATGCTAAAACTATTGGTTTCCGCAGTACGCCATTTCATATTCAGGCTTGTGCTATGGGAACCTACATGTGATAAAAATATGAACCTCGTAGGTCACAGTCGCTAAAGTAAAGTTGAGCATTTACTTTGAAATATTTTTCTTTGATTTTTTGTCATAGCTCACAATGCTAAAACTATTGGTTTCCGCAGTACACCATTTCATATTCAGGCTTGTGCTATGTGAACCTACATGTGATAAAAATATGAACCTCGTAGATCACAGTCGCTAAAGTAAAGTTGAGCATTTACTTTGAAATATTTTTCTTTGATTTTTTGTCATAGCTCACAATGCTAAAACTATTGGTTTCCGCAGTACGCCATTTCATATTCAGGCTTGTGCTATGTGAACCTACATGTGATAAAAATATGAACCTCGTAGGTCACAGTCGCTAAAGGAAAGTTGAGCCGCTACTATTTCTCGCAAAAACTAGGTACTGAATGGTAAACAAAGCACAAGTCGTAGGTATGTTAGTTACCTAGGTTACTTCATTCCAAATCACAAGGCAAATCTAAATAAAATTACAAAAATATTGCAATGTCATATATAACAAACAAATAAGTGAACAAACACAAGAGCAAGCGAAGCGCGGGGTTACACAGTGTACTAGTGTGAGTGCCTGTCGAGTTGTCAAACATCACACAACCGTAGTTCCCCGACCGGCCCTCGGTTCTGACGCGATAGCAATATGGGCGTTCAGAATTTTTTAGAAATTTGTTCAAGTTCCGTAATACCAAAAATGATGAATAAAAACTTGTTGTTTTTTTTATATCGTGTTGTTATTCTGTTACTTGACAATATAAGCTATGTTCCTACACATAAAATACGTAACATATCGTTGTTTTTCATACGAAACAAATAAGATGAAAACATGTCGTTTAGGTCGTAAAAATATACAAAAAGTAATTCGCTTACATTTCATTTTAGGTATATATTTTGATAAAAAAAACTATCTGGGAACATAGATAAATACTATTCGAATCCGAATAATAGCATAATATGGTGGAAATATGCTCGAATTACAAATGACGTCGGTATTACGTTTTGTATGGGCAGTCCATCCTTCGCTGGGTTCTTAAATATTAGAAATGGTATTCTCTAAACATAAAATACAACACTGTAGTGTGATTATATCGAAATGTGACCGAAACTTGAACGATTCAAAGTTTTTTCGATAATTTTAGCATTGTAGATGGAGTCTCTCTTTACTCTTTGCAATTATATATATAACTATCCTACTCTAATGGTAGTCACCGTGAATTGAAAGTAGACTAAATTGATATTTATAAGGGAGCAGAATACCAACTTTCTGTCAACTCATAATTCAGTCTCGATTCGGTTAACTTTCAGTGTAGGTAGTTTTAAAATAATTTAGAGAATTGGGCCTCAGAATCTCACTTTGTTTATTTTTAGTGTACCTACCTACTTAAATATTTATTTCTCGCGTACGAAGTTTGCTTCTAATTTGGCTATTTTTTCATCGAACTCCATGACATTTTGTAGGTACACAATCAAAGAAAATTAATACTTTAGGGAGTGCACAATGGTCAGTACATTAATATCCAATTATGGCAAATCAGTTTAAAAAAAAACGTTTTATGTATTTGGTAACCTCAGAATAAGGACTTGCATAGAAATAGTGAAACTTAGTATAAACTAATTAAATATGGCACCGCTCTTTACTCTTACAGCAAAATTGTTATTGACAGAACAAGAGAGATATACTTTTCACAGGACGGCAAATAACAAGGTTGTACACATTTTCATTCTACTAGGGATTGGAACATGATGTCTATCGACATCGATCAAAGAGTGACTGTCAATTTAATATCACACCAATGTAATAAATATTATTGTCTTTTTGTATTTTGTGAATAAAACTTGATGTTTTTATTCTTTGAAGAATGCGCAAGTATACCTACGTACAAAAAATGACGATTAGGAACTAATAAAAACAAGTTGTAAAATCATTAAATTGAATTGTTAAGGTACATTGTTGTTATTTAAACATGTGTTATATTTACATATTTCATAATATTATAACATTACTGTCCAGGCCTGAAATAAAGCAATTGACAGCCGAGTAATATTGGCAGTGCAAGGCAAAGCCGAGCCCTTCCGAAGTGATTTTTAGTAAATGAGGCCGTTAATTGCTATTTCGGCCGAGGCTTGTACAGTACTTTTGTCTAGAACCAAGCATGAACTGGAAGAAGAAATAAATTATATTAATGTTATTTGTAAATTAAACATTTATTACAATATGAACTTTTGTACACAACAACATTATTATAAAGGACATTGTGCAGTCAGTTAGGTTGCAGTAGCGGAGAGCACATAGGGGAAAACAACATTACGACTAGAAATTATGTTTTGCAATGTATTATTAACTTATTCGTATGATACTATATCTTTAAAAAGCAAATATATAGGTAATTAGACAAAAATTCAAAAGACATTTAAAAGGCTCCAAAGGATACAGATTTGACAGCTGGCCATGTACGCTATGTAGGTAATATGATGGTTTCTATGCTAGTCCTTATTCTGAGTTGGTAACCATAGGTACAATTTTATTAGAAACTAACGCACCACGGGTCTAGATATTAGTGTAACTGATTACGTGTACGTACAAAGTTTCATGGAGTTTGAAGAAATAATAGCCGAACCACTTTGTATTATTTACCTATCAAAGCCGAACCAGAAGCAATTCTCGTTCGCGTGCAAAAGGGCGTAAGCGCCCTTTTGCTAGCAACCGGTTACCTTATGATGGCAGCATAATACATGTACACATGTAGGTTCATGTAACATTTTAGTTCTATGAACAATAAAAACTTGCAAAATAGCCCATCTATTTTATTTGAAAAATTCGTGTACCTACAGAGAGGGCATATTACGAGTTTTGCATTGCAACAATAAAAATACGCCCTTGTACCTACCTATGACCTACCTATTAAAATTTTGTGTATACATCCGAACATGATCCAACATGATCCGAATCTTGCGAACGGTTGTCTTAGCATAGAGTGCAAAACACAACACAGAGATCCATGGAATGATTAGATTATTACACATTATGATGATTAGATTATTAAAGCTGTTGCCGCATTGGGTTGTCAAAGGCTGAATCAAAATTGACCAAAATTTTGCCAATAAAATTGTGGTTACACTATTAGAACGAGACAAGGACTATGTATGGTGCCTCTCGCTCTGCTCGTTTCTTGTCTTAGCAGCGTGCGTTCCATTTGGGTAATAATTCCATGCAGAGATCAAGAGTATTTTATGATAGAGATTGCCTTCAACTTCCCCAAGAAATTTTTATATTCTCTGTGATGACCTCAGAGGCGTGGCGGGCGAGCAGCCGGCTGAGATGCAAGAGGTTGCGGGTTCGATTCCTGCTGCGGGACAAATATTTGTAAGTACTTATAAACTTAAAATATTTGTTCCGGGTCTGGGTGTTATTGTACTATATGGTATGGATGGTACTCGTAGTTCCTGATACCCCGCCACGACACAGGGAATCCTAGTGTGGTATCAAGACTACGTATGTGACTGTTGGGTGTTATTTATGTTATGTTAATTTGGACTTCACTCACTGCGCACCGTACAGTAAGTTAGTTACTCTCAAGAATGTATACTTACTACGTAGGTATATCTGTCTATGTCCCTCACACACGGTGTCTCTCAGTCTGTCAGTCAGGTGGTTGACAGATAAATGACAACTGAGAAATATAATGTTCATTATTCCAAGGAAATAACTGGACTTTTTCTGCTCATTCGAAGGGAGACGTGCATCGTCCTTTTTTATTGGTTTTTTTGAGTTGTGTTGTTCGTGTATTTTTGGTGGCATTAGTGGTGTAGCTTATAAAGAGCATATAATGGAAGTGAATAAAATAAGTGTATTGCGTGTCTTTTCGAGAGGGTGGAAATTGTCCAGGAATATCTGAACGGATAGAACATTTATATCCGTGGGAACCTGTTATTGACTCTCTACTGTTATTCTGTTGTGTTTAAGTAAGCTGTTGGTTCTCCAAAAAATAAATAAATAAACATTCTAGTAAACTGCTGTGGTATTCAGCCTTTGAAATAAAGCGATTGCGATCGGGCCGCCCGCCCGGTGAGTGACATTGCTTCGACGACGTTCGGACCAAGCGGGCGTACCGTTTGTAATTTTATTACGATCCGTTTGTTTGTTCTGATTTCCTACCAGTTCCCGACCCATAAATGGGTGTCTGAACCCCACATTGGCGACGAGGATAAAAATTGTAAGTACCTAGTCGATAATTCGACTAAAAGTTGCGTAGTGTTGTGTTAATTGAATAATACCTGGAAAACTTTTCTAAAACTCGAGGAAGGGTACTTATTCTTAGTGATTTAAATCAGTCGTAACGTGGTCATAGCTAGATATTTTTGACTTGATTTTTAACCGGCCACTCGAATTTAAAAGTTTTTACTTAAGTACCCTCTTACTTGAAATAAATTTATGGTGGCTATTTATCTCGCAACACGTCGCAACCATAATGAAATGACAAAACAATGAGGCAAAATGTTTCAGTTCATGTCAACCAATTTATGAGTTTATTTCTGGTACCTTGCTCATAAAGCAAATAACTACCTATAAAGTTCTTGTTGATGTGAACCAACTCCAGGGAATGGACAAAAGTGTTACGAGCTTCTATAAAGTTGTTTTCAATGAGTCAATTAAACTTTTACCTACTCATTGAAATTATGCCACGTATTTATTTACGCAAGTTTGCCTAAAAGACGAATGTTAATGTCTACAAAATGGTGACAGTATGGAGCGATAAATGGCAATAAACTCCGATACCTACACATGTTTAATGTAGGTACGTACTCTAAGGTGGTGCATTTTGATCCCTCTGTTAATCAAATCAAATGAATTTTATTCATTGAAATCACAAGGATCATTTTGAATCGCCTTATAAACTAAAATTACTCCTGTTCTAACGCGATCAAGCCCAGAAGAATCAGGCAACAAGCACGGCTTGACTTGCTTTGATGATACGTCTTACCACAAGGTGGGAAGCGCCTGTGTGGTGCCTCGGAGCAGGAGTTGCTGATATATATTAAATGAGAACTTAAAAACCTAAGAAAGTTAGTCAAATGTAAATAAACATCAGCAAAAGTTTATAAGACAGTACACGCTCCACTTGATATAACCTAATTTCTAAATATAATGTATGACGTGACCAAGTGTTCTTAATAATTGTTCCTATGGTTTTAATAAATAAGTATGAGTATGAGTATACCTACTTATAACAATCTAATAGAACCATGTAAAGAGAAAAGTACAGATATTATAGCAAATCAGCTCAAATCAGATATAGCAATTATCTGACAAGGCTTATGTGCGGCCGCTAAAATGTAGTACACCATAACAAAACCAAGTGCTCCCAGTGGTCCTACGGTGAATAAATGATATGAATATGAAATTTCCATTTATCTTCGAATAAGAAATTTGGATGCACCTTCTGGAATTTAATTATAGAACTGTACAGAATTCCTCATAAAAGATCCATTTACTTTCTTCAATCGAAATTTTGGTATATTTAGTTTGGTTTTATTTCTCGTATAAATCCAAATACCATGCAAGTCGCCCTTTTTCATACAACTATCCAAGTGTTTATGTGTATGTAATAATATTTCATAGATATATTGCGAAATTACTGTGAGAATATTGATTTCTTTGAAACGCAAGGCGTTCAAGGGGTCACGTGACTTCATTTTATAAATGGCACGTATTGCCCGATTTTGTAAGAGAAATTTAGCTGGAAATATAGCTGTTTTACCCCACAGCATGATACCATATGACATAACACTATGAAGTAGCTAAAATAAGTAGCTTCATCAGTAAGCTGCCTTATCATACGAACTGCATATGCAGTGGAACTAAGTCTACCACCTAAAACCACAACAGGGTTGCGGTGCCCACTGCAACCCTGGATCAATATTAAGCCCTGAGAAAATAGTAGACTTAACAAGATCAAGTGTCTCCCCATTTATTTTAATATTTAGTTTGATAATAATGTTTTACATTTGGCTATGTGAATTTGATGCTTTTCGTTTTTAACGTTAATCAAAAGATTATTTACTGTGATCAAAACATTATTTACAAGAACTCGCGACAGTGAATCATTTACTCCATTGTAATTTTCTTTAGATCTGTCAACTTTGAAAATAATAAATAATAAATAAATAAATAAATGCTGGACATTTCACACAACATTATCTAGCCCCAAGTTAAGCAGAGCTTGTGTTATGGGTACTAGATAACTGATATACATAATATAATACATGTATCTATGTAGATAGATATTTTTATTATAAATAGAAAAATATCCAGAACACCCTGAAAATAAAAATAAAAATCAAAGAAGTATTGTCAGCAAACAGAACTATGCCTCATAATGTAAAAAAGGAGATTGATAGTGTAAACTAGAAATAAAAAGGGCCTAGTATTGAACCCTGTGGCACCCCCATGACAATAGTCGATCCTTTCACCACCAAAATCAACTTTTTGGACTCTATTGGATATATTAAAATGAACAAGATTAATTGCCTGATTTTGGGTGCCATGATGTTTTACTTGGAAATTAATGTATCATGCCATACAGTCAAAAGCTTTGGACGATCACGTTCTGCGAGTTCTCCTACGCTTCAAATATGTGTTCTAAGAGCATGGTACCAGCATCGGCTGTCAAATGACCTTTAGTTATTCCAAATTAATGACTGAAGAAGTCCATGGAGGTAGAAGTGTGACAATAACTGAGTAAGAATAAGTTTCTCGAAGATCTTACTTAAAGCAGGCAATATAGAAATTGGCCTATAGTTACCTGGATCTTTTCATTTCCAGACTTGAACAAAGGATTAATTTACTATGTTTCATAAGATCAGGAAAGACTCTTGTCAACACATCTATTGAAAATGTAGGCCATACACGGCGCAATATCAATAATTATAGCACCTAGCACAATTACTAGAGAAAAACTATCAAAGGCATTCGCGGCCTGAATATTTTTGATAACATAGTATTGTTTGTGTTTATATTCATCTGGTTACTACAAGGTTTAGATTTACCTGTTTCATTATTAATTTCCAAGTTGTATTAATTTTATTTGCTGATTTTTCTATTGAATTTCTCAAATGCAATGATTTTAATGTATGACAAACTTTTTGAAGGACTTGGAAGTTCTTTATGTACAAGATAAACGTTGGGTCGTGCAACATTGATTCCCCAGCCATATAGAGTTAATAAAGGGTTGTAGCCCAATCAGCTAACCCGACATTCGCTCTAGCTTTACAATCTCACTATGTTCCTCACTTATCAATTTAGACAAACTGGTAAAAAGGTCATTCGGATCATATACGCACGGTACGTACAAGGGGCATTTTTAGTTCAATACTGCCGTGGAATTTCATAATGCGATTATCTGTGATAAGTGAAATTACAAGTATTTAAAGCACTGTGCTGTGACCATAGTGATCTGAGGTGAAATGTTTAATTACTGATTTATCAATTGGAACACTACTACAATAAATATTATCTAAACAGGTGGATGTTGTTAGTGTCACTCTTGTTGGTTATTCGAAGAGGTGATGTAAATTAAAACATTTAAACAAATTAAACAGCCTGTCAGACAAAAAACTAACCAAAATAGTATTTAGGTATTTTGTAAATACCTATATTGAAATTTCCGCAGACTATTAGCATTTTATTATGTACAAAAGTTTTGAGCAATACTTTTCCATAGTGGATTAAAATAACACGAAGTCTGCGTCAGGTGGATGGTAAACACACAATGATATGCATCTCTAGCTCAACACAATACAGCTCAATAGTCCCCTCAATAGTGAGATTTGCAACATCTTTACGTTTCTTGCATTTTAAAGGTTTTCGAACAACAGTTAAGAACCCTATGGCGTTCTTGCGTTTGTATGAACTTACAATATTATAATTCTCATAATAAGGGAGTAACTCAAATTGTAACATCCAGTGTTCAGTTACATACATGATAATGTACATTAAAACTGTTTAAAAATGTTTCTAATTCTAAGATTTTGCTGGGAAGGGCTTGTACATTTTATGTGGCCGGCCTTCTCATTGTCGAACTAGTTTAAATGACTGTCAGCTGACACTCCTACCTTTTACCCTCATTGGTACTACCTACTTTTAACCACGAGCTCGTCGGTGAACTGCGTTATAGTAGATACTTATAACGAGATCAAAAATATGAAATGCTAACAATTTAGCAATAATTAATTTACTATGTCTGCTGTCTGTTTTAATAAAATAATAATAAACTCAAGACTCAAGATACTGTATATCTACAGTATCTCGTGTCAAAACAAATTTTTTAATAAAGTTATTAGTATTAAAATACAAAACGTCTCTATGACGACATGTCAAATTGTACAACATTAAATTAAGATTAAAAACTATTTGATTGTCTGCACTAACTTACAACTAGCTAATAATATCATATCGCATGACACCACATTTTCACCTAATTGTATTATCAGAGTGGTGTCGTAGTATTTATAAGTTTTGTGAATGAAGGCATTTGGAAAGCAATTATTTGTGACAACTTGCCCTAACAGATCACTGAGTAGCAAACCCATCCCAACGCCTATCTTATCTGAATATGCCACAGTCTTCAAATTCTGCCACCAGGATTTAACCTGACTAACCGGAGACTGCGTACAAGCAGAGGTGGGAACTACTTCAATCTATACAGAAGGTGTAGGCTGCTTCTGCGATGCACATGGATCAGAAATCTGGAAGGCTCTGATACAGGAAGGTCGGGAGTATCGTCGGAATATAATACCTACACTGGAAAAGAGTAGAAGGTAGTAATTGGAAGATCTGTGATCATGAAGAAATTGAGGAGGACAAATAATAGCGTACCTAGTAAAGAGATCGATAATTGTATAGGTACTTAATTAAACATCAACGGCGTAGTTTATTTACTTGTTAAAATAAAATTCGATTTAGAATAATAATTATGTTGTAAAATCACTAGAGGTATATAGTGAAGTAAGAATAGTAATTTAACTTTTGGAAATAAGCAGTTGTTAATTTTTAATTTGTTAAAAAGGAAGAGATGTGGTATTCAGCCTTTGAAATAAAGCGATTGCGATCGGGCCGCCCGCCCGGTGAGTGACATTGCTTCGACGACGTTCGGACCAAGCGGGCGTACCGTTTGTAATTTTATTACGATCCGTTTGTTTGTTCTGATTTCCTACCAGTTCCCGACCCATAAATGGGTGTCTGAACCCCACAACTGCCATCGAATTACTAGAACATGACTTGACAGAGGACTTGACGAGTACATCGACTACATCGCATGGAAGTATTAGGTACTACGTACAACAGGAATGAGCTGTTGTCACAAAATTGAAGCCGAGCGAGAACTGATACAGAGCGATACAGTAACTGTATGTCTTATCCCTCTCTGGCTAGTGATCTGACGTCAGCAGATCATTGCTTCAGATGGATTTAAATCGAAGATACTAATGATAAACTTGCCCTTTGCGGCACTATACATTTGCTGTTTTTGCTTGCTTTTCACACTCGCGTCAAATAGGTAGGTACTTACCTACTGGTCCTTGTGGGACACGACATGCAGCTGGACTGAGATAAAATGACGATAGGCTACCTATTAAAGATGCGCAAAATGAATCACTGAAAAGAAAAGAGAGATACATATCTTTTGAACGACAAGATACGTATCTATCTTCTGTATCTCTAGTTCATTTCGTTCACTACTATCTGAATCTAGTTCGCGAACGAAAAGCTAAGGAATCTATCCTTATCTTTCTTAGATCTAGTTCATTTTGTTTTTGTTCAGTTTCTGATTGAATCTAGTTCGCGACAATTATGAAATTAAATATTCGAAAAATGTTTTTACTTCTAGATAAAATGTTAAGCTACTTTATTTTATACCTACATTTATAAATAATTTGGACGGAATGTCTATTAAGTATTTTATTTAGTGGTCTCACATATTTTCTTTAGAGAAAAATAAATTAAAAAAAAGTAACAGTAGGTAGTACTTAGGTACCGACATTATAGGTACTACTATTTTGATAGATTTTGTAAATTAAGTATAATTTAGAGTTATAATAAACAAACAGTAGCAAGCTGAGATGCGAGAGGTTGTGGGTTCTATTCCCGCTGCGGCATAAATGTTTTAGGTCTGAAGATTTACAAGAAACTGGGTAGATATACCCAGTTTATAATTAACCAATATCAGAGAGTACTTAATATAATTTTGAAATAAGTAGTTACACTCAAATAGACACTTGTAAAATGGTACATAAAAAATGATTTCTTTTTCCAAAGCAAATTAAGCTTTATTTTGTTGCTCGCGAGTCTCTTTCCGTTGATTCACGTACCGACAACGCACTGGGAACAAACCTGCCACAGACAAGCTAAGAGTATTTATTGGCAGCCGAAGTGTCGCCTGAGCAACAGCGACATCAGCCGAGCGACGCCGAAAAGCCCAATCGTACAGTTTGATTCGTTCGTTGATTCGAATGCTCACGTGATCTTGCCATCTTGTCAGTCGTTCGCGCGCTCCCAAAGATTCACTCATCACTTACTGATACACTGATACACTTCAGGCGGAGGTGAACGACTGATAGATGCATAGCAAGAGATGTAGTTCACTGAACTAGTTCGTTCGCGAACTACTAATCTTTACTACCTATATTTAATTAATTAGGTAAGAAAAAAACAGTTAAGTTTACATTTAAGTTTAATTCTAAATCTGACATTGCTAAATAAAACAGTTATGTGAAGTTTCTGCCGCAAACCCAGCTTATTCCTTACTTATATGTTTCATTGATTCTAATTTTGCATTATGAGTTAAACGTAAATTGAGATATGAATTCGCTAACGCATTCACCAATTGAATATCATGTGGATCTTCAAATATAGATATAGATTGAGGAGGATGTGGGTAGAGCTCATGGGTATAATATTTATCCATATTTCCCTAACATTAGGATCTTTAGGAAATCTGAAATTGAAACAAAGTTATTTTAATAGAGAAAGGAATAAAAAATGCATACCTAGGTATTTAAGTTATTTGTTCTTGAACTAGGATTGGATAGTCATGCATGGTCACCGTAATTCTTCACTAACAAATTATGTTTAAAACTATTATCTGTGAAAAGATAAACCACAATCAGGATAATACTCGCTTCCGCAAGCCTCCACGACACAAATTCTCCCCATTTTAACTAAAATTCTTCAAAAATATCACGAAATCAAAAAACACTCCGCCATTAACGTCAGAGTCGGTGATTTCATGTGGGGTTGTCAGGTCAGGTGTCCGTATTTCATACAAACATGGAAGTTATAAGTACTACGTACAGTACTAATGAGGGGTTTTCACGGCCGTTTCAAATCATGCTTTCAGCGTTGAAAATAGATGGCGCTGCTCTGTAACGTAGCAGTCAAGTGTCAAAATAAAGTGAAATGTCAACATCGCCAACGTAGAAATAATTTTCGTTTCGTGGTATTTATTTTTGCCTACTTCTAAAAACACTACAAAATAACTAGCGCACACTCAAGAAGCAAACACAAACAGATTATCATGACTAATAGCCACAGACTACTAAGATAATAGTTTTGTACGCGTGCACCACAGACAATCTTGATTGATACAGTTGAGTCAGCGCCATCTATCGTACCAATTTGAACTACTTTTTTTCTTTTCAATCGAAGTTGAAAAGCCCTCATTACTTCCATGCATACAAATAAAAGAAAACCTATACGCCAATCGCAAAATTTTTGCGCAAATAAGGCTTTACACGTAGCAACAAATAATATTGCTTTAAATAACATGTCGGTAATAAATTATTATTTGTATTTGGAAACATTTTAGAAGTAAATGTTTTTACTTCATTACATTACATCAATCGCATATTTTTCTACAAACAACGAAAGGATTGAAATCAACTTAACTCTGGCAACTCTAAGTCACTGTTAGAACGGGACACAACGTTCAGAGGCAGTGTTGCCAACTGCACCGTAATTACGGTAAAAACACCGTAATCAGCCTCGATCTACCACCTACCGTAGCAAACTAATTACGGTAGCAAAAAATACCGTAATACCCATTGAAAGATTTGAATGAATATTGTTAGTTAAATCTAGTAGATAATTTTAATAAGTGTATATTAACTAAAATAATTTCGAGAGATTGAATTGTTATTTTTTTTATCGGTTTCGGTTATTTTGCAATTTATTTAACGGCAACACTGTTTACGCTTAACCCTTTGTTCCCACCAAAACGAAAAAAAGGAATAAACTCCTTACGAAAACCATCAGGGGAAACCTTTTATCGCAGCAGGCCATACAGCGACACGGAAAAAATTGTATTGATTTTAATCCCACTAAAGATATGATTGAGAAACATAATATCGATATGTATAAAAATATTGAAACAATTATACTATCTGATTCTGAATAAAAATATGAGTTTTATTTCAATTCTAATCATGAACTTGCTACTAAATGGGCAAGGTAATTCTACCGTATTTCAAATATAAATTACAACATAATTTTGGAAAATCTACCGTATTTTTCGAAGAGTTCTACCATCTGATAAATTTTTGAGTTGGCAACACTGTTCAGAGGTTGCCCTCTCACTCGGCTTCATTTTTATTTTGCGCGCAACAAGAGTCTTACGACCTTAGCATAAGGTTGTATTTTCTTTATTTTAGCTGCAAGATGCACACATAGAGCTCATTCCTGTTGTACGTAGTACTTATTACTTCCATGCTACATCGTCAGATGCCATAAAAAAAGAAAAAAAAGGAAATAACCTTTTTTAGTACTTATACATACTTATAAATCTGTGGAAATAACCTAAAATTAAAATCCCATCCGGCTGAGATTTGTGGATGTTGTGTTTTTAAATTGTGTTTTGGTAAAAGTCTTGAATGATGGAGGGTTTTGAAGTAAGAATTTCCAACAGCAAAAAGGTATGGTGCATAATAAAATTCGCTAAGTGCTGCCAAGTGTGTTGCAATCATCACAACAAACGCTGACGAAAACTACATCTTTTCAGGGCAAAGGGCTTTTCGCCACGAAAATGTATGAACCAGGGGATATAATACTGGAGGAGGATCCATTGGTTTCTTGTCAGTTTGCCTGGAATGCAGCTTACAGATATTTAGCTTGTGATTATTGTATGAGGTAAGAAGTACGGACGTAACATTGATTTACCAAGATCCATCAACAGAACTGTAGGTACTTACAAACTTTATCTAGACACGTTCTTTTTTAGTCAGCATGGAGCCTGCGTCTATGTGATCAGACCATAGTATCTACAAACGTGAAAACATAAATTATTATTATTTACAGGCCACTGGAAACTCCAGAGCAGAATGTGCGTCGGTTAGCCTGCAAACCAGACATTGTACTGCCACACTCCAACTGTTACGAGTCTAACTTAGGTAACCTCACAAGCTGCAATCAATGTGAGGTGCTCTACTGCTCAGAGGGTTGTAAACAGCGGGCGTTTGCAACGTATCATCGGACTCTGTGTCATGATACCCGGGATGCTCAACATCCAGTCATGATTCTAATGGAGGCTTGGAAGTAAGTTGGTAAAGATTTATAAATAACAATATAATTTCTCTAAATAAAATAACATGCTTAAAAATAAGCACTCCAAGATATATATCTTTGAGTGCTTATTTAAGCATGTTATTTTAAATTGAAAGGGCACATAATATAGGCCCTTTATTTGATAAAGCTATTTTTAAGTTTTAGTGGTTCAAATATACTAGTGTCTTAAGGAATTAGACAAAAATATATATTTGTGTTTAGCCTGAAGAATTTAGGTATGGCCCAAAAAAATTAGAAACAAATAAATTACAAATATTGCCAAGGCTGTTAGAATTCTGTCCAAATAGATTCTTAACGTTTTTATTTGATTAAAAATTAGATTTGACACCGAGAATGTTGAATTCATCATGAAATTAGGATTAAGTTCACTGATTAATCTAATATAGGTGCACTGGCTACACAATATCCTAGTGCTTGTAAGTGCTATGAGAAATAACCTTTAAATTATCAATGAAACATCACTAGGAGAATAGTAAAGTAAGTGGTGTATAGTCGTAATATTTCTAAAATGATACCAAGCCATGATAATTTATATTCTATGATACCACATAGTGCTGAACATGTAAACATGGCCAGCAGCAAGAATCACACCTGCACCTCTTGCATGTGGAACAAGGTGTTCCAATATCTGATTACAAAGTGCTGTACAGCATCCTCAGTTGAAAGACCTTTCCTGAAGCCAAATTGTGTTGTAGTAATATATTATATTTAGATATATTTTGATAAATATAATTTAATTACTAAAACACAATTTACATTCAATATTTTTTTTTTTTTTTTTTTTACCTTGATAGGTATTTTATTAGTTTATATTTTAGTAGTTTTCATAATATTTTTGGAATGGATGACAAAACTTAAATAGTTCTCTTACTTATGTCATCTTTGTCTCCATTCTTGAATACAGATGTAATTAAAGATTTTTTTAGGATAAACGGAAATATTCCATGAGCAAAACATAGATTCACTAAACAACAAATAAATGGAATTAATGAATATAATTTATTTGGCGACCTCAGTGGCGCGGCGGGCGAGATGCAAGGAGTTGCAGGTTCGATTTCCGCTGTGGAACAAATGTTTGTATAATCTACAAATATTTGTTCCGGGTCTGGCTGTTATGGCACCATGGTACTCGTAGTTCCTGATACCCACGACACTGGGAATCCTAGTGTGGGATCAAGACTATATGTATGTGACTGTTGTTACCTATGTTAATGTATCTTTGGAATGCTTTAAAACACTCGTAGGGATACTATCATAACCAGGGGAGCTGTTTTGTGATTAATTATTATACTATTCACCGATATATGATTTTATGATACATCTGTATCTAGTAATACGAATGAGGAAACTTGACTGTTGGGTAGGTTACCTACGGTAATTGAATTGGGGATAGATAGATAAATCAGACCTCAGCTTGTAGAATCCATCACCTTTTACCAACAAAGTAATCTGACAATTACACACACTTGTTTGTTCCAGACAAATGCACTACCCGCCAGAGACAACCAACATAATGCTACTCCTCCGCATACTAGCAACCATAAACCAGAGCTCAGACCCTGCTGCTGCCGCGGCTCAGATCAAGCAGTTCTGTCATAGGACGGTGAACGAGGACGCTGAGCTGATGCACAAGCTGCTCGGAGACCAGTTCTCGGATCAACTGAACACGCTGAGGGAGATGACAGCTACTGTTATTAACGGCGAGTATGTGCAAGAGGTAGGTCTCTGTAACATATTCATACAGCATAATATATTGATATTGTTGGCACTTCTAGAATTTCCAACAGTTTTTACCCTCAAGAATGCGTCAGCTATGATGGGTGGTAAAATAAAATAATAAAAATGGATAATACTCAATTTGAATATACTCCTTTGGTTCCATAATCACCAATCCGGAAATACAGAACACTTCTTTACTTCACTACTAATCAAAATCAACGATCAACTGAGCTGTGAGCTACCGGTATCGGAGCTACGTAATATCTCTTTGTTACCCCCTAATCATAGTCGGTGATAGTTGGCGATAGCCGCGTCACCGGCTAAGATTGGTCGAGTTGAATTACTCAGGCAGTCACTAATAAGGAAGTCAAAACACTGCTATTACATTAATTATTAAAGCAGTGTTTTGTATGGTTTACATAAGCTATGTTATCATAAAATAAATGCTATTTTAATACAATTTTTAATAATTTACAACAATATTGTGGCGCAGCGGGCGAGTAGCCCGCTGAGACGCAAAAGGTGCGGGTTCGATTTCCGCTGCGGAACAAATGTTTGCATGGTGTGCTATTTTCTATCATATCAAAACCAAATTCGCTATTTTTTGATTCAGTTCTGCAGGAAAAATAATTGTGCCATTCTATTTGAATCGCCAACTAGTTATGAATT
This sequence comes from Epirrita christyi, assembly GCA_951392215.1. Taxonomy (NCBI): domain Eukaryota; kingdom Metazoa; phylum Arthropoda; class Insecta; order Lepidoptera; family Geometridae; genus Epirrita; species Epirrita christyi. Next base: position 12,396,882 of record OX595843.1, on the reverse strand, counting down.
AACGTAACATTGCGTTTTTGCGGTATCTAGTCCTTTAAATCTAAAGCAACCCTTCAATTTATACGCCTTAAAAATCATGGGTAAATAAATCCTTTAGATAACTTACTTAGGGAATTCTCTAAGGATAACTTACATAGTTTAACGATGATACGAGGGCTGCACTAAAAGTATCGGGAATGGAATATTTCCACTGTTTCTGTCATAATAAAATATTTCTAATTGAAAACTCCTTGGTTTTAAAAATCGAATACCATTTATTTATTTAAAAAAAGATTCTCGGTCTTGTCACAAGGTTTTGTCAAACTTGTTTAGTCGTTGAGAAAATGGATTTGACTCGAGAAAATTCAAGAGCGATGATTTTTTTATGACTTTCGAAGTGGTTTAACACAAAAACAGTGTGTTGACCGGATGATTTCTGCATTTGGTGATGAAGCCCCATCCAAAACCACAATTTATCGATGGTTTGCTGAATTTCAACGTGGACGTGTCAAGCTCAGTGATGATCCCCGTCAAGGTCGTCCAAAAACTGCAGTCACCCAAGAAAACGTTGATGCTGTGCGTAAAAATACAAATAATCTTGCATGAACAATTAGGTGTAAAAAAGTTGTTTTCCTGATGGATACCGCATTCGCTCTGTGAAGAGCAAAAAGCGGCTTCTTCCGAAATGAAACTTCCGAATGGAATGGTTGCTTCAATGATTGGTTCCATCGTATGGAAAAATGTGGCAAATTTCGCGGAGAATACTTCGAAAAGCAATAAATACATTTTTAAATAGTAATGTTGTGTCACTTTCTTGATTCCCGAAATTTTCAGTGCCGCCCTCGTAGTTCAACAATGAATCAAGAGGTCAAAGTTAAAGTTTTACATAACTAGATGGCGCGACTAAAATTGATCCTGATCTAGATCGCGCTATCATTGCGTTTTTGCGGCAGTACTTTAAATCTCGAGCAGCCTTTATTTTCAAAGCCTTATGCCTGCACTAGGTGCGGTAATTCATTTTGTTTTTGTAGACATCTCGTTCGCGAACGTGATGTTAATTTACTCTTCATCCCATCTATTCGAAAAGGACGGCTTGGTTCGCCTTTAAATGCGCCCAAACGACGTGCCTAAACGTGGTGTTTTCTGTATGAAATAGGATGGGTTATACTTGCAAAATCGCGTACCAGGGCTTCCAAGTACGTCCACCTTAAAATACCAGAGCCAGTTACCAGGGCTCAAAATACCGAATTGTTACCGGCATGTCGATTCCCGCTACGTCGACTTCTCGTTATAGCGAGCTCTATTACGTCGAGCGCGCTATAACATCGAACATTTTGAAGGCGAGTTTGTTTAAGTCGAATGTTTGAATCGCCGAGTCTCACGAGCGAGCGTTTCGTAGCCTCGAATGGGCTAAATGTCGAGTCTCTTTACCGGGAGTACAGTCCACAAGCTAGTTATGCATTCAGTTGGCAGGCTAGAAACAACATTGAATGTTTGAGACTGCACGATCGGAACTCCGATTGGTAGGAGGAGCGGGAATTTTTTTTCCCATTCCTCCGATTGAGCATCTAATAATCATTGTACAGTCAAAAAGAAAACGTGCAAAATAGATTAAACAAAATTATTATTATTTGATGTATTCATCACTGTATTCACTCAGAACACCCTAAACAAAAATTTCTGCAGATCGTACAAATATTTGTTCCGAGGCGGGAATCGAACCCGCAACCTCTTGCGTCGCAGGCCAACCTTAGCCCGCCGCGCCACAAGGGTCGTCAGGGTCGTCGTTTTTTGTACACAGACAGTTATTACAGAGTTTCTTAACAACGAGTTACTTAGACTAGACCTAACAAGAAACCAATCACGTCTAGCGAAACAGTCCCGTCTGATCAAGATAACAGACAGGACTAGCTAAACAAAAATTAGGTACTTTCTGATCACGCACGACACGATTTGCGTGTTTAATCTAAAATCATCCCGAATGATGAACAAAAAATATTGAATGAAAAATCTCGAACGAATGATCTCGAATGAATGACGAATGAGTTGCCTGATGGAAATAATTTTCCCCATTTTTAGGGTAATTTCCAAAAAGTTGGAAAATCAAAATTCTGATGATGCAGAACCATTTCAAGTACCCCAAAATGTTGCCTGATGGAAATAATTTTCCCCATTTTTAGGGAAATTTCCAAAAAGTTGGAAAATCAAAATTCTAATGATGCAGAACCATTTCAAGTACCCCAAAATGTTGCCTGATGGAAATAATTTTCCCCATTTTCAGGGTAATTTCCAAAAAGTTGGAAAATCAAAATTCTGATGATGCAGAACCATTTCAAGTACCCCAAAATGTTAACTGATGGAAATAATTTTCCCCATTTTCAGGGTAATTTCCAAAAAGTTGGAAAATCAAAATTCTGATGATGCAGAACCATTTCAAGTACCCCAAAATGTTGCCTGATGGAAATAATTTTCCCCATTTTTAGGGAAATTTCCAAAAAGTTGGAAAATCAAAATTCTGATAATGCAGAACCATTTCAAGTACCCCAAAATGTTGCCTGATGGAAATAATTTTCCCCATTTTTAGGGTAATTTCCAAAAAGTTGGAAAATCAAAATTCTGATGATGCAGAACCATTTCAAGTACCCCAAAATGTTGCCTGATGGAAATAATTTTCCCCATTTTTAGGGAAATTTCCAAAAAGTTGGAAAATCAAAATTCTAATGATGCAGAACCATTTCAAGTACCCCAAAATGTTGCCTGATGGAAATAATTTTCCCCATTTTCAGGGTAATTTCCAAAAAGTTGGAAAATCAAAATTCTGATGATGCAGAACCATTTCAAGTACCCCAAAATGTTAACTGATGGAAATAATTTTCCCCATTTTTAGGGAAATTTCCAAAAAGTTGGAAAATCAAAATTCTGATAATGCAGAACCATTTCAAGTACCCCAAAATGTTGCCTGATGGAAATAATTTTCCCCATTTTTAAGGTAATTTCCAAAAAGTTGGAAAATCAAAATTCTAATGATGCAGAACCATTTCAAGTACCCCAAAATGTTGCCTAATGGAAATAATTTTCCCCATTTTCAGGGTAATTTCCAAAAAGTTGGAAAATCAAAATTCTGATGATGCAGAACCATTTCAAGTACCCCAAAATGTTGCCTGATGGAAATAATTTTCCCCATTATTAGGGAAATTTCCAAAAAGTTGGAAAATCAAAATTCTGATAATGCAGAACCATTTCAAGTACCCCAAAATGTTGCCTGATGGAAATAATTTTCCCCATTTTTAGGGTAATTTCCAAAAAGTTGGAAAATCAAAATTCTAATGATGCAGAACCATTTCAAGTACCCCAAAATGTTGCCTGATGGAAATAATTTTCCCCATTTTCAGGGTAATTTCCAAAAAGTTGGAAAATCAAAATTCTGATGATGCAGAACCATTTCAATAACCCCAAAATGTTGCCTGATGGAAATAATTTTCCCCATTTTTAGGGTAATTTCCAAAAAGTTGGAAAATCAAAATTCTGATGACGCAGAACCTTTTCAAGTACCCCAAAATGTTGCCTGATGGAAATAATTTACCCCATTTTTAGAGTAATTTCCAAAAAGTTCGAAAATCTAAATTCTGATGACGCAGAACCTTTTCAAGTACCCCAAAATGTTGCCTGATGGAAATAATTTACCCCATTTTTAGAGTAATTTCCAAAAAGTTCGAAAATCTAAATTCTGATGTATGAGTTATAAAACATATCACTACCCTAAAATCATTACCCTTAAAATGTGGAAATTTTATTTGACCACGCAACACTTCAGGATACTGGTAACAGTTCTTTATAAACAGAATTTCGACATACCAACCAACATTTGGGGAAATTACCCTAAAAATGGGGATTTTTTTACCAGGCAGCATCTCGGGGTAGGTACTCGAAATGGTTCTGCATCATCAGAATTTTGATTTTCCAACTTTTTGGAAATTACCCTAAAAATGGGGAAAATTATTTCCATCAGGCAACATTTTGGGGTACTCGAAATGGTTTTGCATCATCAGAATTTTGATTTTCCATTTTTTTGGAAATTACCCTAAAAATGGGGAAAAATTATTGGATCAGGCAACACCTCAGGATACTTGCTATGGTCCTGTATAAACAGAATTTTGATATGCTAACTTTTGTGAAATTACCTTAAAAATGAGAAACTTACTCCTAGGTCCTTGCCAGCTAAACAATCAAAAAAGACAAATTTCTTTGTACGGACGGAGACACTGCTCAATCGCGATTTTTCATTCGAGATTTTTCATTCGTGATCGTTTATTCATTCATTTCATTGTTGTGTGTTAATATTATCCATTTTGCTTTTTATTTGATCCAATGGCCGCGACGGTCAAGATTCTTGACCGTCGCATCTTGACTCAAGATGATATAATATGTAAGTAGGTATCAGTCAGGAAGTAACTACCTAATAAAAATTAATAATTATATTTCACTGTACCTACTTTACTCACGGTAGGTAGTTGTTGAAGGAACAAAACTGGGCGAAAATCCAAATTCCAATCTGTCCGACAAGTTAGGCTAACAGTTTGGAGTAATATTGTTCAAACAGTTTGATCATCAAACTGTTGGTAGTGTAACTACCCCCCTATACACCCCAGCCCTACTTCAATTCTTCTCATCTACTTCTTTTGTTTACCTTCGTCTTTTGTTTAATCTAATGCTGACTGAATAGGTATATGAACCTATAAACTTTCTATTTTAGTTAAACTAATTTGTGGATACCTACCTACTTAATTAATGTGGCCAAAATGATCGTCTAGTCTAGTGGTAGGAACGTACATTGTGTAGTGTAATAACTCAGATCCTTTAAAGTTTTAAAAAGTCCTGTGCTACCTAATGACATAATTAACTAACCTATTCTTATTTAGATCACTGATATAATTACCTGTTTATCTTATTGAATATTCTTCAAATCTAACAGAAGGTCTAATTATTAAAATATTACAAAGCTTAACTATGAACTGTAAGTACAATTAGGAATGTTAATGTAAACTCAATCTCTCAAAATAATCTATAGTTATTTAAACTGACTAATTTCTATAAATTGATCTAGGTAATCTATTGCAAGTTAATAATCCTAACATGAGATAGTGATCTAAGATTTACTGTCTTTCTATCTATCTAAAAAGGTTACTCGCTTGTATATTAGTTCAAGATCGCTTCATCATACCTATCTATGAAAGAGTTAGTAAGTTGAGACTTAATTATGATTATCTACCTCATACCTATAATGATACTACTCTATCTATCTTTCTAATGACAATATTGATTTGATTTCACGTTCTAGAATAAGATATATTTACAGAGGTTTTTAACATAACATTATAGTAATCACTTTCTTTCCATTCTGAAGTTACTCTACTGTATGATTTAATCAAAGCAAGGGACATTTCATTAATGTCTGAATTGTTCTCTAATAGTTTAGTCTCTGTATTTCTAGTAAAACAATAAACTTCCTTTAAATGTTGATGTTGATAAGTCATCACTAGGGGATATCAATTTAGCAGCTTGATTTAAGGCTCCTCCTTCGCCTTAAATAATAATTTTCTACCCGTAAAGTCTTGGTTAAATTCCTTCTGCTTTTATATAGATTTAACTATATATGGGGGGGGTACGATCCAAAATGATATTCTAATAATGCAAACTCTTTCGGTACTTTACTACAAAAGACAAAGAGGAATTTTACTTGAGTATGTCGGAAGTAAGTCATTCTGTTTCATTCCAAATAAAGTTACATTTACATCATGAACGCAAAATCAAATATTACCTCCCTAGTTAAAGTGGAACCTAACGGTTCCGTAAGGCAGTCCTGATCACACCGCTGGCCACTGGTCTAAACTATGTGTTCTTATTCTAAATAAACTTAATCAACATAGATTCGAACTATGATTCCGCATACAAAGAATGTATGATTATGTAGGCAATTATTAAATAGCCCTTTTAGCAATCTTACTTCGGATTCTAATAATATTGAAAAGAAATATAGTACTCTTTTTATTCTGAACTAACTAATCTCTGAAACATATACTTATCTAAATCAAAATCTTCTAATTTCTGTTAAAATAATAGTCTATAATAACTACTCTTTTTGGTATATACCTATAAATAAATCTGATAAAGCAAGAGTCCTGCTAGGTACTCAAACTTATATCTAGATAACATGAAGTATACACAACTTGTGAATTTCTTCATACATTTTCATTATAAGAATTATTCTTATATTATTTGAAGTTACTATATGTTTATTTGTATAAAATCATCTCTAGAATGCTATTGATTCTATCAGATATTTCGAATAATCTATTAGATATAACCTGGAATCAAGCTGAACTAAAACATGAGGTACCTTTTTTTCGGTTCCTGGTTTTAATTATTATAATTATTTTAATCTAAAATCCCAACTTTACAAAGAATAGATTTAATTTGAACTTTAAGAACTTCTAGGCTGAATTTAGACTCCACAATCTCCTTAAAATAATACAAGAGATAAGTAGATATTCACCTTAGATATCTTGGATCATTGACTCAAGTTTAATCTTCTTTTCTAGTCAGATTTAACTTTAGCATTGCTCTTGCTTGGCTATAGAGTTTATACCACTGGTATCGAAATTGAACATCTTTATACCTCAACTTATTCATATAAAATTAATCTGAAACATCTTCTTTTTAAAATCAGCTCAGAAGTTCATATTACTTTTAAGTATCTCACGTAATAAGTTGGATTTAAGATTCAATGAACTAAAATTCATAAAAAGTAATGACTAACTTTCGAATTTGTAGTTAATAAAGACGAAGTAGATAAAGGTTACGTAGGTATTTAGATGGTACAAGTATTTTCATTCTTGTTAAGTAAATTTTGTAGAATTAATTGAAGTTAATCTCATAATTAAGAAGAGCACAGCTTAAAAATGTTATGCACACAAAATGTAGTAGAACACATGAAAATATCAGTCTAGAGCATATAAAAAATTCAAAGATAAAAGCTGAAAGGAAACGGATTATCTTAAATACAACAATATGACACACATAATGGTGTAGTGAAATTAAGTCTCGAAGATAATCTGAAAGAGAGCGGGTTAGATACCTACTTCAATAAATTTAAGGTTCCTAAATCCATAATGACACGCAACAACAAACAGGTAAACGCTTCTTTATCATCATCAGTATCTCGTAAAAGTATTTCAAGTCGTAATGACTTCATAATGACTCTAGCAAGTACAACATCTTCAGCCTGCAGAAGTCCACTGCTGTACGGAGCCTTCACTATTAAAATGCCACAACGAACAGTAATGAGCCGATATAATAAAATAGGTAAGTATCTACAGATAAGTGAAGTTAAATCTCAAAGACATAAGCTGAAAGAGAACGGGTTAAACTTACAAGTCGCAATGACACATTCATTAATAAAATAGATAGTCAGGTGAAATTCAGTCTCGGAGGCCGCTGAAGAAGTCTATAATCTAGGGAACCTAGAACCTAGAATTTTGAAAGTAAACTCTCATCCTTTCTCAGATAATCACTAGTAGACAGATGTATGTAACCCTTTTGAAATTATCTATTGAAATCTGTAAATAAATCATCATTCATTAATCAGTATTCACTGAATTGAAGTCTTCCCTTAGTAGATATAGATGTAGGTATCTACTATTATTTAAGTAGTTCCAACAATAAAATTCTATCTGAGATTTTACTAGATCTTAAAAATTCTGTTAAGTCCTAAACACAAGTTACACTAGATAAGTCAAACACACTGATAAAATAAAATACATAAACACTTACCAGTGATGCACCAACTATATCCAAATCACTGAAATCCAAAATTAGGCACTCACGTCACAGCACTTTTTATCGGAACTAGGGTTCTGTACCCATCCGCGACTCTAGCTTCACTTAGTTGCCCGTAACCGCCCGCGGTTCAATAAAAACTCAGTAGCCCGTAGCCGCCCGCGACTCAGTCATAACTTCGACTTCCGCTCCTGCCCGCGATTCCATAATAACTCAGTAGCCCGTAGCCGCCCGCGACTCAGTCATAACTTCGACTTCCGCTCCTGCCCGCGATTCCATAATAACTAACGCTCCCCCAGAGCCCTGCTTTATTTATATCCATTTCCGAGATGCATTCCCACATCATCTGAACCTCCCCTCCCCCCAACTTTCACAGCAATCCTACATCAATTCGCACGAAATTTCTACAGTGTAAATTTCTGTCACAGCTCGCCCATCTAACAACACAGCTCGCCACGACGTAAAACACGCAATGGCTTGGGTGTACAAACTCTTTGTTCTCGCTGTGATATCACAGTCGTGCCCATTCGCAATGGCTCGTGTGTACCAACTTTTGGTTCTTGCTGTGTTATCACAGCCGTGCCACTTAGCAATGGCTCGTGTGTACCGACTCATGATTCTCGCTGTGTTGTCACACACAAGCCAAACTCAATTCCATTCACTAGAATACTTTCGGTTTTCAGTTCAAACTGTTTAACTCATTATTTTGAATGATTTTTTCCCCTTTTCTTTTTTAAAATAAATTTATATACATATTTTTTTTAACATTTTTCTAAATTTTAAATATTATTATTTATTTATTTTTTTAATTATTATATTTTTTTTATGCCACGGAAAAAGTAACTAAAAATCAACCATGAATATTTGTTGAGATTTTACTGCTTATGCCCAATTATTGTGAAATCTTTATTTTGTGTACTTAATTTTTCTGCCGTAAAAGCCAATAATTGTGCAAAATATACTGCTATCTCAAAGTAGTTTTTGTATGTTTACGTCGAAATAATTTATGATTTTTAGTGAAACTAAATTTGAAGTGACGCAACTTGAATGATTATTTTACCTACATTTTTTTATTTTATTATTTGAGAAACTCAAACAATAATACTGACCGACTGACTGATTGACGGTTTGCGCATCTTGCATCATCAACTTATATTTGACTTTTCTCAACTTTATGAAATAATTTGTAGAAGTACCAGAAACATTTTCTGCAAAACCTTTAATCTTTGTCATGAACGAATATAATTTTCAAGCTTGAATCTGATTGCCAGGTAATTGAATCCCTTTCAGCATTGTGATTCGTTACAGTAGGACAGTATACAGTATATGGCATTGACTGTACTTTTGGCGAAATAAACTAAGTGATAAAAACAAAAACCATTCAATCGGAGGAACGGGAAAAAAAAATCCCGTTCCTCCTACCAATCGGAGTTCCGATCGGAGGACTGGGAATAACCCCATTCTAGTAACTGCCGGATAGACGCTTATCGCTTACCACCCACGCATCTTGTGCCTTTGTGCCTTAAGTTAGTAAGATGATTTGATTCATTCATGTAGAGAATAAGCTTTGTCTCACATGTGTCATTTTTAATTAAATTAATTTAAGAATTTTATTAAAGTAATTTTAAATTTAGTTTTTAAAAACTTAAACAACGTTCCCGTATCCTTTACTAGCTACATGGTTTAAAGTTTTTGTTATAGGAAATCAAAAACTTGGATAACTGGATTTTAAAACAATAAAATACTCAAATAAAATCAATAAAAAACAACAAAAAAAAATTTATATTGGTGTAGCGGTTTTTTGGTCATTGTAAGTGGACTGTAATTTGAAATGTCTTTCCCAAGGGGTAGGCAGAGGTCGTTATAATCTCTAATAATCTTGAAAGATCGAGAAGCCGAGCTAGTGGTAGCATTAGCTAGAGCTAACTCTACCTCTAGCTCGGCTGAAGTACCAGGATACCATAACTATGACAGAAGTTTAATCTAGTCTAAATATTTCGTTAAAATACTTATGAAATACTGTAGGCAGGTAAGCACCACCTGACGAACGTAGGACTCTGCGATGATTATTACAGGTTTTGACCAACATTGGATTTGACGAATGCATTTCATTGCAATATTTGCTTGTCCATCCTCCCATCTTAGAAAGAAACCACTCTGGTATCTTATGCTATCCTGGTACTTTCGAAATCCACACGATTTTCATAGGGAGGGTCGTTTATTCACGTTTTAATGTAACGAGTAAAAAAGTTGGTTTAAAAAGTGGAAATTTTGGTAAATGATAATTATCCAACGAATGTGCTGCCCATGAAAAAAATAAAGGTATTTGCTAATAAAATAGAGAAACTTTACGAAAACACCAAAAGTAAACAAAACTTTGAATGAACATACAGTTTGTAGGTAAGGTTATGAGCATTATGTCAATGGTTATGTATGAGCTATATTGTATGAGAGTTGTTGAGATATTGGCCTTTTAAGAATGGGTAAAAAAATCGGCGTTTGTAGTATAATATAGCTAATTTCGACATTTTCTACAACTACTTCGTGGCGCGATGGTATCAGTAGTGGATTATCATTTGAAGTGTATGGAGTTCGAATCTTCGTAATGATGTATGTTTTTGTTAACTTTTTTTTTAATCTTTTGGTTTTATATGATCAACTTGTTTAAAAAATGAAATAAACTTTATTTGACTATTATTGCTTTCTGTTAGCAGATGAAGTAGGTAGGTATGGGAGGGTAAGGGAATGTTTTTATTTCTTCTGAAACAGAAGAAATAAACCGCTCTGTGGCGCGGCGGCTGAGATGCAAGAGGTTTTGTGGGTTCGATTTCCGCCGCGGGACAAATGTTTGTACGTTTTGCAAATATTTGTTCCGGTGCTGGGTGTTATGGAAGGTCCAGTTTATTCCTGAAATTCTTATGGTACTTCGCAGTTCCTTGATACCCACGAGTGCTCACGACACAGGGAATCCTAGTGTGGGATCAAAACTACTTATATGAATGTTGGGAGCTATGTTGTCTTATACTTAAGAAAGCTCAGTTTGGTTCAAATTATTCTCTCCAACTGCAAGCAGTAGGTAGTAGAACTTCTGGGTTCTTGTGAAAAAGTTCGTCCGGGGAATTACTACCGCCGTACCTATTTCTGCCGCCAAGCAGTAGTGCTCGCATGTTGTGTTTCGGTTTGAAGGGTACGGGTGCTGGTAAAATTACTGGAACTTGAGACTTCTCAGGGTCGACAGCGCGTGTGTGATGCCTTTGGTGTTGCAGGCGTCTGTAGGCTACGGCAACTACTTTCCATCAGGTGAGCCGCTGGGCCGTATATATTATGCTTGTTTGCTTACCAAGTAGTATAAAAAAAGCAGTCTGAAAGTTGTATGAATGAGATCATCTGAGCCTAGGTAAAAGTGCCCAAACCTAGTGCCGGTTGTAGGGAGCTTTGGGTACCCCTGAGTGGGGTGAGTTAGGTTCCTAAGACCCCATTATTTATTTACTGGCCCCGAAAAAGACTACGAATGCAGTCAATTTTACTAGGTTATCAGGGAAACAAATAGGTTAGGAATTAGATATTAGTACCTACAGCTCATCCCTTGATATTTCCAACTTTTAAGATGTAAGGTTTACTTTTATTTCAAGGGACTGGGTCGCTGAAAAATAGATACGGTCAGCAGCCTAAGCCAGCAAAAAAATAATTTGGTCTGCATAATTATGTTATTGTCCACAAAAATTAAAGATGGGCATACAATTTCGATTACTATCAGCTGGAAAATCAATGTGGGCAATTGAATTAGCTATTTGCGCAGCAAAATCAGTTTTATGTCTGTTTTTTATTCAAAAATACAATACGGCATACCAAAATTTTACTAAATGTGACTCATGATTTGGTTATAAACAAATTTTAGAGTCAAAAAATGTTTATTTTATTTTATTTTATCAATTTTTGGAAAACTTACAGCTAAGTAAACAAACAAACAAGTAAATGTAATATAGAGAGCTAATTACAAGTTTCCACACACAGTACCTGATTTGCTGACTATTGTTAATCCTTTTTGCTGCTCAAAAGTATTAAGGCCTGGTTATCGTTAAAAGCTAGCGTTTGGGATAAAATAAAAACACTGGACACTGGAGTTTAAACAAACTAAACTTAACAGAATAGATTTCTTATCATAAAAATATTATAAACCCGCTAATTGATCTTAAAAGTGGTAAACGTGAGCTTACACAATGTCTTAAAAAACTCAGTTCGTAATAAAATAAAATCGTAGATTACTTATTTTTATATCTTTTTAAGCAAAACGAAGTTTTATCACATGTCGCTTGAGTCATCTCCTCTGACGCAAGGACGTGCGCTCGCTTGTCGCAAAAAATACGAAAAAAAATTATAAATTTTTATTAGGTACGTACTTATTAACTGATACCTACTTACATTATCCTCTTGAACTTCACGGCCATTGGATCAAAAAAAATGGATAATATATGGATAAACACACAACAATGAAAAATAAAGTCCCACCGGTACCACCAGAGCTAAGGCCAGGTGTACGGTAAAAATGTCATTTTAATTTTTTGTTTGGCAACCAGAGTCAGTTCCTCATTTTTAGGGTAATTTCATCAAAGTTGGCATATACAAATTCTGTTTACATAGAACCGTTGCAAGTCTCCTAATGTGTAGCCTGTTCAAATAATTTTTTCTCATTTTGAGGGTAATTTCACCAAAGTTGCATCAACGTTTTTTTAATGAATTTTTCCCTATTTTTGAAATACGTCACGATACCTGGCATTGGTTCAGTAAAAAGTTAAAAACTTTGATATGTCAACTTTTGTGAAATTATCCTCAGAATGAGAAAAAATTATTTGACCAGGCAACATCCTAGCAATGGTTTAGTATAAACAGAAAATTGCATTTTTAAATGAGGAAAATTAAATTTCAAATACAATAATTTCAAACATAATAATTAGTCTTTATGCACATGCCACCGAAATAAATTTTAAAAATTACATTACGATACAGCTCTTCTATGGACAACTGTATTATAATATATGTATATATTTTTTTTCTATAACGATGCATCTTCACTTGGACCAAGGAGGTTGCATTGCAGTTTTTCTATACATAATCTGTGGACGCGGCGCAACACACTCGCGCGTATGGATTTTGGCGCTGAACATTTACAAATGAATGCAAATATAAGCAGTAATTTTACGCAACTTTAATTGTCAAATTAGTTTTTGTTTTAAAAAATGACTGAAAACGACAGTAGCGATACTGAAGAAAATTTTGCACCACCGGACATTCTCGAAGCTCGAAAAAATGAACCTCTTACCGGCGAAATCTAGAAGGTATTGTTACCAAGACTTTAAATATAATATTACCTATTTCATGAGATTAGATAAAGTAGTGTATGAAACTGCACATAATTTGGTCTTAAAACACTCGCGTGATGACTCGCCTCCTCACTCGTTTTTTAGTATTTGTTGTTATAGCGGCAACAGAAATACATGATCTGTGAAAAATTCAACTGTCTAACTATCACGGTTCATGAGATACAGCCTGGCGACAGACGGACGGACGGACAGCGGAGCCTTTAGTAATAGGGTCCGTTTTACCGTATGGTTACGGAACCCTAAAAAAGAATATCCTACTACCTATCTATTGTACAGGATATCGTTGCGTATATTTTTCTTATCTTACTAATATGCTCACTACTTATAAGTAGGTACCTAGATTGCATGTCTGACTGTACTTCATAAAAACAGACTCTACAAAACGACGCTCGATTTAAAAAAACTCGACTCTTTGAGACTCGGCGTCGCAAGAACTCGCCTTAAACAGAACTCGACGTTATAGTGCTCGATGTTATGGGGTGTTCGACGTAAAATATTCGATGTTATAGCGCGCTCGACGTAATAGAGCTCGCTATAACGAGAAGTCGACGTAGCGGGAATCGACATGCCGGTAACAATTCAAAATACCTTCAAGGTATTTTTTTTTCATAGGAAGTTGGTCTGTGTTCTCTTAACGATAAGGTGCAAATTTGCAAAATAGCATTACCGAAAAAGTACTTCAAACCCTTGCAATGAAACTTCTATAAGTGCGCCGCAATTATCTTTGCCGCGCACTTTTTGAATTTGGAACATATCAAATCAAACTCAAATAAGTGCGCCACAATTAACTTTGCGGCGCACTTTTTGAATTTGGAACATCTTAGTGTTTGAACACAAATATTGTTTGAATAAATACTGGCTCTGGTATACGACCGACCATACTCGCGCTCCGCGCCGGCTGAATAAAAACAACAAATAAAAAACGCGTTTTCGTAAAATTTCACAAATTGTTAGAAATTCATGGTTTTGTTTTGAAACTAGTGGTTCACCCCGAACTGAGACCTCGCGATGACACTTTAATCAGCCCGACTATTTAAGTACCTACTTAAGTCATAAAATATTTTCCATTTTTTTTTAAATCACCTCGATGTAATTTCCTACACATCATCTAAATAACCTTTAAATAGGACTAAGCAACGGGCGTAATACTACATACCTGTTAGTATATCAAGTACCTGACGAATCAATTGATAACGTCCTTTTGACGAAACATAGAACTCCAACATCATTCAAATTCCTAGAAATGGGACGTCAACAATGGATTTTATATTGGTTATTGTTTTATGGAGTACAAGTTTCTAAATTCTTCAATTTCAGACTTTTTCCTGTATTTGTGTCACAAAAGCTACCAGCATACCAAATTTCAGCATTGTGGGATTACTGGAAGTACCCTAGAATTTTGGATTTTTACGTTTTTGTTTTTCACTATATTGTCTAAATACTTATTAAAAACAGTTTTGAAATGTCCAACTAAAGCGCTTTCATTAGACATCCCACTTGATCTGACTGTCTCACTTTTATTATTTTTACCCCCTCTTAGAACCCAATATCTCATCAACCCCCCAGCCGATATAGCTCATAACCTTACCTACAAATTGTACTAATACTAGCTACCTCTATACTAAATTTCATGAAGATCGAATAAACGGTTAGGAAGTTTTCATCGGACAAACATACATACATACATACAAACGCCGATTCTTCCAACTTGACTCAGAGAACTCGCTTCGCTCGTTCAATAAAATATGAGGCGCCTTTTATTTTCTCATAGTGGGTGATGAAAAGTAGAGTGTAACACTCGGGCGCAAAATATATTTTTGGCTCGGGCGACGTACTTTGAATCCCGAACGAGAATCCCTCGCTACGCTCTGGATTCAAAAAAGCGCCCTCGCCGTAAAAATATTATTTTGCTCCCTTATGATACAATCAACTATTCCGTAATGTTTGATGGGTTGGAATTGGAATGGAAGAAATATAAATGTTTGATGTTAGGTAATTGGGTGGGAACAAACAATCAATCAAATAGCTTGATACTCTTGATAGCTTCTTCTTGTCCTTGTTTTAATGAACGAGGATTAGGTTAGGGAGGAACGAGGAAGGACCTCGTTTTGTCTCGTGAGGATGCACACAGCATCTAGTAGTGCAACACTGCACGCGCCCTTCCACCGCTTTTACTTGGCTTGGCACTCTTGGCAGTTGGCACTTCACACAAGCTTGACGTTCGAAAACGGTCCTTGGGTTTGGTTACGCATTATGGAATATTTTATTTTGATTGACGTTATGGAGTAATGGGGCATTCAGTTTTAGATTAGACGCACTCTACTCTACTCACGTTTACGGATTAGTTACTAAATGAGTTGCGTTCATCTAAGTTACTTGGTTGGTTAAATGTGGGTATTATAGGATAGCTTTTGTCAACGAATATCAAATCAAATTATTGGATGATAATGACTTTGAAATTGACGCATCATGCATAAACGATCACCAATACGGCATTATGTTGGCAATTCTCCCCATTGTATTCGATGGGCGAGGCCTCGTCCAGCTGTGGACGTCTAAAGGCTGATGATGATGATGATTATGAGCCATTAATCCGTGCCGTTTATATCGAGCATACAGATTATTTGATAGTTTCTAAGTAATACAGATATGCAGATAATACAGACGGTAGTCGTAATTGTTACCATTACAACGGTTGATGTAAAACTGAGGCCCAATTCTCTAACTAAAAAATAGTTAAAATTGAGTTCGGATCATGTTTCGATCTTGTGTCGATGTCTTAAATATCAGAAATGATATTCTCATAACTTAAAATACAACACTGTAATGTGATTATTTCGAAATGTGACCGAAACTTGAACGATTCAAATTTTTTCGATAATTTTAGCATAAGTAGGTGGAGTCTCTCTTTACTCTTTCCAATTATATATATAACCATCCTACTCTAATGGTGGTCACCGTGAATCGGAAGTGGACTAAATTGTTATTTATCAGGGAGCAGAATACCAACTTTCTGTCAATTCACAATTCAGTCTCGATTCGGTTAACTTTCAGTGTAATTATAAAATAACTTGTAGAATTGGGCCTCTGAGGTCGAGATAAATAGACGTTACTTAGTCCGCCCTAATGCTTAGAACTGTCCTTGTCACTGTCACACAAGTATTAAAACACGCGTGCTAGAGAGTGACAGGTACAATGCTAAGCATAATGTACGTGCTGAGTAACGTCTATTTATCCCAACCTTAGACTTACCGCCTCCGGTAAGGCTATCAGGGCATGATAAGGGCGGTATGTGCAATCAGGGCTGTCAAACGCTCAAAAGCCCTTATTGCACAATTTACGCCTGCTGCAAACCTGTCGCGAGATAGAGAATACTGGGGCGGGACCTAGCTAGATGTTTTTCTCGCTCCAAACACTTATCACGTAAATTTCATCAAAATCATTAGGAGCTGTTTTCACGTAGGTAGTTCTACCAGGCGTGGCGCACTCCGCGCTTTAGGTATGAAGCTACAAGTACCCGGGCCGCCCGACAAGCCGGGTTTACTCAGTAAGGTGTGTCGCGCGCGCTCGACCTGACGCGCGCCTTACGCTAACAAAAAAGTAATTCTTGAAGGTTTTTAAGTTCGAGTAACTATCTTGTACTATTATTTATTCTGTGCTATGGCTATTTTGTTAGCGTCGTTAGTCATTCCATATTTGATACGCATATTTGATACCTACCTAAACACTACTAAACCTAAACTAAAAGAGATATTTAGTTTCATTGACAAGGTACACACTAACGTATGCCATTAGATAATTATGTTGTCGTAAGCACATAACACTAGTCGTGAACCCTTCGAGCCGCGTCACTCCGCGCCAGACAGTGACAGAGTTACGCGTTAGAAGAGCGCGGAAATGTTTAGGTGAATATTGCGATAGGCACTAAGCGCTTATGCGAGCTGAATTGCACTTTGTTGCGTCCCAGCAGAAGTCGCTATTTATATAAATTTGTTCGTGCAGTGAGCCTTCTGTACTGTCTTTATTCTGTGGTTCTACTGACAAACAAACATGTATTGCTTAAATAATAGTGATGGTTTTCCTTTTCAGTTCCTAACTCCAGAAGGTTTCTGCTCTATAATGGCTCTGATCGGCACGAACGGTCAAGGCATTGGCACAAGTCCGTTGGCTATGTGGGTCGGCGCTGTGTTGGAGCTCACTATGTCAGATGACGAGCGCCAACAATTGGACCTGTTCATTGATAAGGTGTACGAGTATGTTGAGCAAGGTGAGAGAGAATTAAGATAATTGAGAGCTATTAATCATTCATGTATGTTCCTAAACATAACATAACACCCAACATTCACAAACATAGTCCTGATCCAACACTAGGATTCCCTGTGTCGTGGGTATCAAGAACTACAAGTACCGTAACACCCAGACCCGGAACAAATATTTGCAGATCATACAAAAATTTGTCCCGCAGCGCGAATCGAACCCGCAACCTCTTGCATCAGTCTTGTTTGTCTAGAGGAACATATTGGTTTTAGCGATAATTTAGGCACGTATTAATAGAGCGATCTCAACTCCCCGACTCTCCCCGACTCTCCCGACCCGCGTCCGACTCGCGCCCGCGTTCTGTGTGTTTTGCGCTTTAGTTATTCGGCGGTAAACTCTACTAATTCCCAGGCCGAGATAAATATACTGTTTTTACATGTTGGGCAATTTTCGTTGGTATAAGATTGGTCCTGGCTGCTGGCTTATTTAGGAGTGTGTTGTTAGTGGAAGAAAGCGTTAGCCGAATCTGTCGTGGAAAGCAATCGCGGCGATGAGCTCACCACTTGTTACGTCTCTAGGTATGTGGCGTATAGGTATTCCTCAAAGGTCCGTCGCCACAGGTATATATTCCAGCGATTGTGTAACCCACGGTGAAAAGAGGCCCATTGAGGCTCTGCCTACCCTTTCGGGGATAAAGGCGTGTTTTTATGTATTAGAAAGCGGGGATTAGAAGAATATTACAATTTTATTATTCAGAACTCACGTTGTTCTTAGGGTTCCGTACCTCGTAAGTAGCCGGTGTAATCTAGTAAAAAAAAAACTGTATTCCCAGAATCCGGTACATTCCTAAACACCGAGGGCTCCGGTTTGTTCGTGCTGCAAAGCGCGTGCAACCACAACTGCGCGCCCAACGCAGAGTCCTCCTTCCCTCTCGGCGACCACAGGGTACAGCTCAAGGCGACCAAGCGGATCGCGCCGGGCGACGAAATCTGCATCAGTTACTTGGACGAGTGCGCCCTGAGGCGTTCCCGACATTCTAGGCAAAAGGTATATATTACTTGCATGTTTATAATATCGTGTTGAATGCAGTCATCCTTCCCTCTCGGCGACCATTGATTACAGAGTGCTGAGTCAGAGTTTTAACATCTTCATCTTCTTAGTCGTACACTCTTGACAGAGTGGTCGTGGTTATGTAGGTCTTGCTTGAATGGCGGCTCTTGCGATGCGTCTCCACTCGGCTCTATTAGCAGCATTGCGAGAACATTCGGTCATGGAAGTTTGTGTGATGGACTTTATAATGTCTAACCACCGTGTGGGAGAGCGACCCCGTGGTTTCTTACTTTCCATCCTGCCTTGCACTACAAGACGCTCCGTTGAGTCTTCATTGCGTGTTACATGACCAAAGAACTTTAAAATTTGTATTTGAACAGTCAACGATAGTCTTTCTTTAATCTTAAGTTCTTGTAAAATCGATACATTGGTACGGCGCGCTGTCCAGGGAATTCTCACCATCACATAACATCTCATTAACCATCGTACGATGACGATTAGGACGATCGTCCGTGTATCACGTAGTAACTATAATAATAATATATAAATAAATGCTGGATATTTCACACAACATTGTCTAGCCCCGAGCTAAGCAAAGCTTGTGTTATGGGTACTAGGTAACTGATATACTTAATACAATACATTACATAGATAAATATTTTTTATTATACATACCCAAACAAAATACTCAGAACACCCTGAAAAAATATATGCAGATCGTACAAATAATTGTTCCGAGGCGGGAATCGAACCCGCAACCTCCTGCGTCGCAGGCGAACCTTCGTCCGCCGTGCCACAGAGGTCGTCCTCAACTAATCTGTGCGCGCGCTCGATAGAAATGGCACAGATTAATAGCTACTAATGAAACTAAAATGTAGGAGGCCTTTACTCATTGAGAGGTCCATAATAATTAGCATAAAACAAAATAATTATTTAATAAAAATGCATGAATTTATTGAGATTATTTAATTTAAATAATGAATGAATTTATTCAACCTAATTTATTACATTAGATACTATATGAATTTTATATAGGTTTATTGAAGAAATAAAAAGGCTATATTATTATTATCAATGGCTACTCAACATTCATACAGCGTCACACTTGACCAGTTTTTTATAATGTTTTCCAGGAGCTGGCGCAGAACTATCTATTCGTATGTTGGTGCGAGCGCTGCACCGACCAAGCCACGCAGCCAGACTGCACCAGCGAGGAGGAGATGAGCGACGACGAGATAGACACGGATGACTGATGCTCCAACTGGCTGGCTTTCTGCCTACTTGGGCTTTGAGCCGGCAATGGACAGTACACAAGGAGATAGTGTTGTTAACATTGTGTCAAGTGTATGATAGTAAGAGATGGACGCAAACAACTGACGCTCCAACTGGCTGGCTTTTGACCTACGTGGGCTTTGAGCCGGCAATGGACAGTGCACACGGTGATAGAGCAATTCAGACCCTAGTAAGAAATTAGTGATGATGGCTGTTGCTCTATTTTGCTGGCTTTCTGCTAACGAAAGCTTACTATGTGACTTTGGGCCGGCAATGTTCTGTAAACGCGGAGATATCGTAAATATACATTGAACACTCTGATGTAGTAATAGATATCATAGACATTGAGATTTATCATCTTGTGAGTATGAAAATTAGCATTCTTGATTATGCTCTTAGGTATAAGTTGCAACTCCTATCGCGCCAAATAAGTTTATGGTTATCAAACTAACCCGTAAAAATTTTCCTGTTGGTTAATTAAAGGATTAAACGAACTCACCTAGAGTGATGTTCTATCCTGATGATTTAATTACTTATTCTGAGATGACTCGGTAGTACTCGATCGTTCATGCTAAAATTCGCGTGTCAAAAGTCAAGCTTCAAAGTAGCAAAACAAAAAAAAAATGGTACCTAAAACATTCACACATTATATCATTACATTCAGAGATTCAGTGCGAGGGAAAAGGTATTATCCATAGCGTTGGGAGGGTGGAAAGTTCCACATCACTCCAGCAGGGCCATTCTAAAACGTTGGAAACGTTTCCGATCGGATTCGTTAACTTTGTTACCTTTTGGTAATACACATTCTTCCCATGTTTTTAGCTTTCTATGAGCTTCTAGTTGCTTCTCTATAGCTTCTGAACATTCATGCTCTATTGCTTGTTTATAGCATGTAGGGTCTTCAGAGTGTAACGCATAGGCTAAACTTGTCATATTATAATCATCAAACCTTTTTGGTAGCTTTATTTGTCTTTTAGTTCTGTAATTTTCCTCTTCTTTCTCTTCTGAGCTTTCATATTCATCACTTGACAATTGCCTTTTGTCTTTTTGCTCTGATATTTAATTTTCATCGGTTGGTCTGATTAATTCTGATTTTTTCTTTTGTAATGAGCTTTCTTCTTCATTTATTTGTACAAGGACATTTCTTTCTTCCTCATATTTGTAGTTTGACTCGTCAAAATGTACATCCCTGGATTCGATAATATCATTTGTCTTTGGGTCCCATAATCTGTACCCTGATCCATAGTATCCGATCATAATCATAGGTTTTGTCCTTGGTTCTAATTTGTTTTGCCTCGGTAAAATCATACACCATGCCTTTGATCCAAAAACTTTCAGTTTCTCTAACTGGTTCTTTCCATACCATATATTGGCTGGTGTGTCTCCTTGAAGAGCTCTTGTGGGTGATCTGTTTACGGTATAAGCGGCAACTCTTACTGCCTCTCCCCATAAATATTTTGTATAAATATTTTTCAACGCTCATTAGCAGCTGGCAGACTTTATCTTTCTCTTCCATTTTTGAACCATTGCCGTCTCTATCTCTGATTATTTTGTCAAAATTATTAAAGTGCGTTTCCAAGCTATCAGATTTTTTACATTTCAGGTTAATTAACTGCCTTTTTAGGTATAGGCAAGAAAGAGTACTTTTCCTCTCAAAAATGCTTCTCAAATTTTCAATCATTTCAAATGCTGTCTCTGCTGTTCTCACATATTCAAGATGTTTATCAGGCAACGCCTGTATAATAAGATTACGTGCCTTCGCATCGTTCTGCTTTATTTCACTATCTTTCAAATCAATTTTTGTTTTGATCACATCTTTGCACCCTTTTTCATCCAAGGCCATCTCTATGCTAAACAACCAGTTTGCAAAATTTCCTGTCTCCAACTGAGGAATCTTATATATTTATGTTCTGCCATAATTTTTATTTTTATGTATTCTTCGATCAATCTTTTGATTTCTTGAATTTGCTTGTTTTTGCAATTTTGCCTTGCTTTGCTAATAGCCGCGTGTTCCTACAAACTTCCTATCCTTTGTCGATCTGATTGACTATGGACTCTGGGCCATAACCTGTTGTAAATTAAGTAATACTCCAATAATCAAGCCAAACACAACAGTTTTAATTAGGTAAAGTTATTGAAACACTTATTACATTACAAGTTGGAGACACAATCTTTATTACTTATTTTTCCGAGTGTGTGCCACTGAGTATATGATAGTCCCACAGACAACATCATATTCCAATAGTTCCTTCCACTACTATGAAATTGTACTAATCTCGACGCGCGCGCAACGAACCTATCGCCGCTGCCGTCGCCCCTATCGCGGCGAGCGGAGCGTGCGGTCGCACGCAGTATTCGCCGGTCTACCGTCGAACGCGGTCGCGGGCGGTGCTCATGATGAAGAGGCTTCTGAACTCAGTCTCGAAACGTCAGCAAAAGTGACGGAAAACAGTGGTAATTAGCCGTTTTTTCAATTTAAAATGATTCCCAACCACGAAAGTTTCAATTCTATAACTAAATTCTGGCATGTTTTTAATTCGCTTGAGTTGAATAACTTTTTTGGAAATTTTGAAGCATCCACTGGAAATACTCCGGTAGTATTGAATCCAGACACAATGTTTTTAGGCGTAAAAGCCTTTCCCCACACCTCAACCAGGAGTTCAGTGAACTTTCTTTTGACAAATGAGCACTGCCTTTGTCCATCTGTTTTACGCCATGTTCTACCAGGGTTTTGTCCCAATACGTCTCCACAGGGCCAAACACATATTTGTCTAAAGGAGGACTAGCGGAAGAGCACGGTGCCAGGTCTCGCTGTGGCACATCAGGGCGGCCTTAAGCTGACGGTGGAAACGCTCTATCATCCCGTTGGCTTGTGGGTGGTAACTTGTAGTTCGAATTCGTTTGGTCGCACCAATGTTCATGAGTCGCCTGAAAAGGTCAGACTCGAACTGGCGGCCCTGATCTGTCGTTACCGAGGTGGGCACACCAAAGCGTGCGATCCACCCATCCACGAAACGATCGGCTACCTTCTCAGCGGTAATGGTAACCATCGGCCAAGTCTCGGGCCACCGAGGAAAGCGGTCGATAGCTGTCAGGCAATAAGAATAGCCTTTCGACATTGCCAAAGGTCCTATATTGTCTTTGAGTTGAGTACCCGCAAGGTTAGCAGTTTTTTCAACAACGGTTCTAATAGCTTTATCGGAGATCGCCAGCGTGTTCATGAAGAAAACTTAGCATACTCGGATGCGTTTATTATCTCGTGGCAAATAGTAAGCATGGTTCATTGTTGCTCGACTAACACTACCCACTCGCGTATATCAATACTTTGGTTCAATAGTAGTCATATCGCTATGATGCCTCTGCTCTTCTAAATCGGCCAACTTCCAATATTCCTCAAAAACCAATGATCGTTCATCAGTTGAGAATACTTCACCACATTTGTATTTGCATTTGTCAGTGCATACAGGTCTAATTTTTTTGGCTTCAATTTTTTTCTGTGATTTCTACTGAGAAGTGTATGCCCTACCGCTGTTTCGCATCAGTTTTGTTATGTTCTTTTTCCGCAACTCTGGATGGGCTCTTCTTTTTCGAGACTTTCTTGGCAAGTCAATACCGGGAGCTTCAACACTGGGTGGCTCTGTTACAACTAGGGCTTGCAAATATTCGAACATTTTGCTATTCGAATATTCGTTTTTTCTTCGGATACTATTCGAATTTTATTCGAATAATAGAAAAAAATAAAGTTTTTTCATTAATCATGCCTTTATTTGCCAAAGTATTATTTAGTAGTCTAATTTACCTGAACAAAAAACTCTTAATAAGAAAGAAGGAATAAATCTGAATTTGACTGTTGTACTAACGCACTACATGCATTTAAAAAAGTGATAAAAGGCGGTGTCGCCTTAAGAGCAGAAAACGATCGATGCGCACGCGTATGTGTATTATGGTTGGTTGTGTACCAACCATAATACAATAGTCTTATAAATCCAGATCTGAATATTGTTATAATATTATACTCTAGTAAAATCAAACAGTTAATAACGAATGTAACTTAACACTGGAAACAACTTATTATGTGTCAACATCATTTTGTGTTTTTTGTTAGTTGTCACAAGTTCACAACACTTAAATACAAAAACTAACAGTACAGTAAAATTTGAATGAGCTATGTTAGGCTAGGAGTAACAAATTAATCACTATGAGAACAACAGATAAAAGTAACGCACACAGCACAAATTATATGAGATGCGTGTAAAATCCTAACATCTCTTTGGATTGAAAAAAACGGCTAATTACCACTGTTTTTCGTCACTATTGCTGAAGTTTTTCGAGTATAAGTTCAGAAGCCTCTTCATCATGAGCACCGGTAGACCGGCGAACGCGGTCGCGGGCGTTGCTCATTATAAAGAGGCTTCGGAATTCAGTCTAGAAACATCAGCAAAAATTACGAAAAATAGTGGTAATTAGGCTTTTTTTTTATTTATAATGATTTTCAACCACGAAAGTTTCAATTATATCTAACTTTGGCTCATTATTAACGTTTTCCTTGGAAGTGAGACCTAAGGAAGCTTAATGCATCTATGGAATCATCCTTTAAGGAACATCTCAGATGGTTACAAATATATTTTGTGGATGAAAACACCCTTTCACACTCTACACTTGAAGGTGGTATACACAGTAAAAATTCGCATGCTTGGCTCAATGATACTTGTCTAGGACCTCCTCTATCAAACAGCGCCATTTGCATTCTGATTGATGTTTCAAACTCTTCTCTGTCCGATAAATTAGCAGTAGATGTAGAAGGAGCTTCTGTTTCTGAAACGGTTTCATTGATCTTTCTTTGCAGTTGTTCTTTGAAACTCATTTCAGGTTCGTCTGTTTCTCGCGTTCCCTCATTTTACTGCTGCTGTTGGAGACAAATTAATGTTACGTTATCCTCATCATCATCACAGTCCTGTCTGTTACAAAAATACTTTTCATTGATCCTAATTATTATTCTAGTAATCGCGTCGTTTCCTGGAGATGGTAAGATGCTCGAATGTGGCTCTGCGTAATATTTACTGGGATTATGTAAATATTTTAACGTACAGACTAAGTCTGATTGGCGTCTCTCAGCAATCCTGTTCTTCAGACCCTCGAGTAGCCGGTCACTCGTAAAACTGTTTGTCGCTTGAAGTTTCGCAACCATGAATTGAAGGGCTGTTTCTGCTGTGAGCAAATTTGCATTTTCTTGACAAAGCGCCTCTACTGTTGCCTTTACAATATTGAGCGAAGTGGACAATTAAAAAAAAAAAAAAAAATTTATTTCACTTAATAGGTACATAACAGCAATTCCTGTAGTAAAGCCAGCTCAGTCGAATCAAATGTGGTTTCTTCCTTTAAATCGATAAAGAGTCTTCATAATAGAGTCTTTTAGTGTCAAAAACCTTGTGACCATATCGGCCAAGGTACTCCACCTGGTTTTACAGTCTAGGATCAAGCCCATTTTTTTATGTTTTTCCGGCAGGTTTAAGTCAATGAAAAGTATTGAGGTTTTTACTTACGTGAAACAAAACATATTATTCCTTCACTGTATAGTGGATTAGTGGATCTATCCATCCATCTAAGCAGGCACAGAAAACTCACTTCACAAGATAAAAACGACAACTGCATAAAAAAATGACCATGATGATGAGGCACGACACGACCACGAAGCTCTTCCGAAGAGTTTCGAGCGTCCGAGTTTTGATGAGTCCTGTCGTGTCGCCCACGCGCCCAAATGACGTAAAATTGTTTGGACGTCACGTGCAAACTTTTTAATTATTGTATTTTGTGCACATTAGAGTTCTAATTTTGGTGATAAAGAAATTGGTCGAATATTCGAATATAGCTATTTGTGTATTCGAATATTCGAACTAGCTTATTATTCGAATAATTCGAATATTCGATTGCAAGTCTTAGTTACAACGCTAGGTGAAGTTTCAATGGGCTTTTAAAAGGGTTCAGTAGAAACAGTACACACAGAAACCGGGTTTACCTCTAAAATCTTATCTGCCAGCTCGGCAACTTTGTCCAGGGAAAGGTCAGCCTTGGCAGTCAAAATTGCCTGTGCATTGCGGGGCAAACGCTGGAGCCACAGTTCACGCATGATTTTATGATCAGAAAAAGTTTTACCTGCAAGCGAGCGAAGATGCCGAAGGAACTGAGTCGGCTTTCTATCACCCAGCTCTTCACCTGATAGAAGTTGGCGGACTTTTTGGGATTCCGATGTTGAGAAACGCCGTATCATTTCATCTTTAATCCAACATTACCTGTCTTTACCAGGGGGATTGATTACAAGGTCCTCTACCTCATGAGACAGTTGAGAATCTATCTTAGAAATAACGTAATTATATTTAGTGTCATCTGATGTTATGTGTGTAATAGGATACGCCACACACTTATTACCTTGACGGTAGATAGAACAGAGTACGGTGCATCTACGGTAATTACCGTGTATATGGAGATTGGAGACACTGGTTGAGGGATGTTCCGATACCTATAAGGTATCGATACCTACTTATATAAGTAGTACTCATATCGTTTTACGATACTACCATAAAGTATCGATTACTAGTTATATCGATAGGTTTTAGGATTTTCTTAGGAATAATGAAAAAATAGGTTTTCTTTATATTTTATTTCTATAACTTATGCAAAAAATTCGTCCTTATTTAAATTTCCTAAAAAGAGCAGTTACGTTCTATTAAGTTGTGTATTCAAACAAGTAAGCATTGGTATGATTTTGGAAATAGTAACATATTTCTGTCCAGATACTTCTCGCGTCACATACTCAAAAGGTTTCAATAACTCTGTGAGCGGGTTAAGTGTTTCAATTTCTACAGCACCAGGCCATATCTGGTGCTGTTACACTTTCAATTATAATTTCTGACAACAAAATCAATCTCAATCAATTCAATCTCAATTTTAAGAAACGCTTCAACTTATAAAATGTGGAATTCCATCACGTTTTTACATCAGCCACAAGTTTTAAAACTGATGCCTCGGTCACGTTATTCCGGATTTGAATCTCTCGTAATTTGTCTGACTGCACGACACTATTTTTTCAGCTGCTTTAACACTGGGTAATTTTAATGCTTCTTCAACTACCAAGTTGATACAATGGGCAAAACATGGAAGATGTTTTTTTCGCATAAAGTTGTTTTTATGGTAGCCAGCATGAAACTGGCATTATCCGTTACGACCCAACCCGGGGGTCCCCAAATCGTAACTATTACTTACTCGGTATCGAATGAAAAATATCGATCGATTCCTACTTTAAGTAGGTTTTTTTTATGTTTTCGATTTAATATTGGCATATTTTTATTGCATCTTCAACTATTAAATTTAATGTGTGTGTAAAGCATCCAAAATGTTCCAGCCTTGATATTCTTTCATAGCTTTAACAATATTTCCGCCATTGTCACTCACAGAAAATTTAACTTTTCCTCTAAGGTTCCATGTGTCAATTATAGCGCCCAATTCGGATGAAATATTGGCCGCTGTATGATGACCCAAAAATTGGCAACATCCTAATAAAACAGTTTGCACCTCAAAATCTTCTCTGATGTAATGGTCTGTCAGTGCAATATAGGATTCAATAGTTCTCGAAGTCCACAAGTCAACAGCTAAGCAGATACTTTTTGCTTCCTCTGTTACTTTTGCCTTTATTATCTGCTCTGATTATTTATTGTCTGAAACCCCATTGTCAGTCTAGAATTTTCTAAGTTTATCTGAATTAACAACACTGTTGTTAACCCATTTAATAATTTCTCGGACTTTTTTTATAATTACAAAAACTGGTGTCGAAGAATCATTTAGTGAGGAATCTACGATCAAATTTATGGTGTGCGCAAAACAGCAAATGTTTGTTTTAACCTAGTGCTCTTTTCACTGCGGCAACCATATTAGCGCCATTGTCTGTAAGTAATAGCACAAGTTACTTTTAACAGTGGAATTTCCCATTCGTTGAGAATATACACAAATTAATTTGAAATGTACTCCGCTGTGTGGTTCGTTTTGAGATCTCTTGTGGCAATATTAGCGCTGGTGAATGCTTTTTCCTCTAGAAAATGTACAGTTACCTCATCTCCTTGGTGAGTCTTTTTCTTCTTTTTGTGACCGTGAGCCAATTCCTTGTGGTGCTGCCAGAAATCATAATCAGCGCGTTCGATAGATGTGGCATCGTCCTCTGATTCATTTGGGCTACTCTGTTGATCAGTGGCCTTGTTTTTCAGTTTATTTATGGCTCTTCCGCATGCAGCTGGATCTTGAAAATGAAGGTTTTTAAACCTTGGGTCCAATAGAGTGGCTAGAGCTGCATGGTCATTGTATTAAATCAACCCACATCTTTTTTTACTTCTCTTTGTAACACTTCCTTGCATTCTTTAACGGCTATTGAGTTTGGTGTCATGCTATTTATGTTGTGTATTCAAACAACTAAGCATTGGTATGATTTTGGAAATAGTAACATATTTCTGTCCAGATGCTTCTCGCGTTACATACTCAAAAGGTTTCAATAACTCTGTGAGCTGGTTAAGTGTTTCAATTTCTACAGCACCAGGCATATCTGGTGCTGTTACACTTTCAATTATAATTTCTGACAACACTCTTCTCAATTTTAAGGAACGGTCCAACATATAAAATGTGGAATTCCATCGCGTTCTTACATCATCAACAAGTTATAAAACTGATGCCTCGGTCACGTTATTGCGGATTTGAATCTTTCGTAATTTGTCTGAGTGCACGACACTATTTTTTATCCACTGAACAATTTCTCGGACTTCAGATAAGTACACCTGCTTTAACACTGGCTAAATTTAATGCTTCTTCAACTACCAAGTTGATAGTATGGGCAAAACATAGGAAAGGTTTTTTTTCGCCTAAAGTTGTTTATATGGCAGCCAGCATGAAACTGGCATTATCCGTTACGACCCAACCCAACTTGGGTTGGGTGGGATTCCCAACCCATCGTAAGTATTACTTACTCGGTATCGAATGAAAAATATCGATCGATTCCTACTTTAAGTAGGTTTTTTTTATGTTTTCGATTTAATATTGGCATATTTTTATTGCATCTTCAACTATTAAATTTAATGTGTGTGCAAAGCATCCAAAATGTTCCAGCCTTGATATTCTTTCATAGCTTTAACAATATTTCCGCCATTGTCACTCACAGAAAAGTTGACTTTTCCTCTAAGGTTCCATGTGTCAATTATAGTGCCCAATTCGGATGAAATATTGGCCGCGCTGTATGATGACCCAAAAATTGGCAACATCCTAATAAAACAGTTTGCACCTCAAAATCTTCTCTGATGTAATGGTCTGTCAGTGCAATATAGGATTCAATAGTTTTCGAAGTCCACAAGTCAACAGTTAAGCAGATACTTTTTGCTTCCTCTGTTACTTTTGCCTTTATTATCTGCTCTGATTATTTATTGTCTGAAACCCCATTGTCAGTCTGGAATTTTCTAAGTTTATCTGAATTAACAACACTGTTGTTAACCCATTTAACAATTCCTCGGACGTTTTATAATTCCAAAAAACTGGTGTCGAAGAATCATTTAGTGAGGAATCTACGATCAAATTTAGGGTGTGCGCAAAACATAGTAAATGTTTGGTTTCACCTAGTGCCCTTTTCATTACGGCAACCATATTAGCGCCATCGTCTGTAATAGCACAAGTTACTTTTAGCCGTGGAATTTCCCATTCGTTGAGAATATCTACAAATTAATTTGAAATGTACTCCGCTGTGTGGTTCGTTTTGAGTTCTCTTGTGGCAATATTAACGCTGGTGAAAGTTTTTTTCTCTATAAAATGTATAGTTACACCCAAAAAGCGCTTTTCATTCATAGTTTCGGTCCATGTGTCGAGTGTCACACACACCTCAGTTGCATTGGATATTCTTTTAGCAAACTCCATTTTCACGATGTTGTATTTGTCTCTGAGCATATTCTCAAAATGCGTCGATGAAGGCACTTTATAGTAAGGTGCCAATTCCTTCATTAATTTTAGAAAACCTCCTTCGACGACATTGAAAGGCCGCATATCTTTGCATAAAAAATATAAAAGCACTTATATATATTATTATATTTTACGCCTCCCTCTGAAACAAAGGAAAATTTATAACATTATTTTTTTTTCCCTAGGGGGGTATTTTTGGATATTCTCCTTTAAAGTTTATACATTCATTCTATGTAGGTAGGTACTTTTTTGTGAAGCAACAGTTTCAGTTTCAATTATAATTTTTTCTGAATTATTAAAATTATAATAAATAAATAAAAATAATTTATTTCAAAAAGGTTTTCGTTGTACATGACACTTAAAATCTATTTATACGACCTTTAAGTAGAGTATGTAGACTTTATGTGTAGGTAGACTGATGGTTGATGATACATTTATTAAATATTGTACAATCAGTCCAATACTTCAACACCTTGCTCTAACTAAGTAAAAAATTGTGTTTAGACGCAAGGGATAAAAGTGATCTTTTCCCAACACAAGAATAGTACAGCCTAGAGAAAAAAAGATTGCACCGCAAAAATGCTGTAGTCTGTGTACCAACAACGAGTTAAATCATAGTACCACGTGTTATGAAATACACTCGAAAACTTATTCTCGTGACGGAAAGGTTATATTTAAGGAACATTTGTACTATATCTGTTATCAAATATTTTATGTACCTTCCTTGTCCTATATTCGTCTTCTATATTTTTATCCCCGACGCAAAAAGAGGGGTGTTATTAGTTTGACGTGTATCTGTGTTTCTATCTGTGGCATCGTAGCTCTCAAACGGATGAACCGATTTTGATTTAGTTTTTTTTAGAAAGCTGACCTGATTTAGTGTTCTTCGCTAAGGTATGTTTGTGGCTTTTTAAAATGTATAATTTTCACTTGCTCTATTTTTTTCTTTAATTTACGGATCCTGCGGCCTTCTGGGTTCGGAGTTGAGTCCCTCTTTCTTTTAGGCATATAAGAATGGTAGTGTGTACCACCAAACACCAATTCACATAACTTTACTTTATACCTGGCACAATTTAAATTATCCTATATTTTCTCAAAACACGTGATGACACGCGATGACGCGCGATTAAACAAATGGTATGACGTGCGAATGTTCCAGGGACCAAAAAATGTTGTTTTGCTGCTTTACATCTTGGCTTTTGACTCGCGAATTTAAGCATTAAGGATCGACTACTGCTGTTTCATCCCAGAATAAGTAAGCAAAATAACCAATCTTTTATGCGTATATACACAAAATTAACTGGCGAGTGTTGAAAGCCATTGGATTCTTATGTATAACTTATGGAATAGTTTAAAATATAGGTCCTGTCATGTAAAAAGAGCGCTGGGCGGTACTGGCACATGCGTCTGCGCATACAGTTGTGCGACCAATAGCGCAATGGCACAGTTATCTCACGAACCAATAGAGACAAGCGACGCGTCGCCTCATCTCATACCACCAAATAGACCGAAAACTTACTGCGCAGGTAAATCGTTAAAGGATTTATTTAATAATAAGTTATTAAATATATGCCGCTCTTAAACAAATTTCCACATCATTGTTTGATTCGTTGAAATAGAGGTGAATATCGAAACATAGCTAGGTCGCAGTTGGGAGCAAACTACTAGTACCTAACTAATTAAGATAGTCAGTCAAAAGCGCCGGCGCTACTAATATGATTGTTAAATCTTTATAAGTTTATTTCCTATTTTGCTTATGGTTTTGCAACAAATAGTGACAGCTACAAGCATTTGTGTGTATGTTATAGTAGTATGTGTAAGTTTTAAACTTTTTAAAAATAGTAGAAATAAGAAAATATTAGTAATAATATTTATTTTAGTCTGTTTAGTCAGTTTTTGCTAGGCAAATCTATTCTCATGAGAATTTTTGTATTTTACCTACAAGCAACTTACGTATGCAATAAAGTTGCTAGATAAAGTAGCTTAACTTAAGTTATTAACTTCTTTTTTTTGTAATTTACACAAAAAAAAAAGTTAATAAATTATTCAATATTCCTGATAGAACGTCAGTTCTGCGAGCTATATGACCTGCCCATTGCCACTTCAACTTGCTAATTCTGAGAGCTATGTCGGTGATTTTGGTTCTACGGATTTCTATCACGTATTGAAACTCCTAGCATAGATCTCTCCATAGCCCATGGTTAGGGAAATAGGGCATAGTTAAGGGAAAAAAGGTTCTCGAATGACGACCACAAACCGGACGACGCAGGAGAAGGCCCCCCTTTCCATGGACTAAAGACATTATAAAGGTCGCAGGAAGTCGGTGGATAGAGGCGGATCAAGATCGTCCGTCGTACCTTCTAGGGGGAGGTCTATGTCCAGCAGTGGACTTGTGGACAGTAGCTGATGATGATGATCATGATGATAGAACGTTGAAAATACCTAAAAATTTAATCGTCCAAAAATGGTTTCAAAAACTGGTATTATCTAGTAAATTATAAGGTCCAAATTAATCGTATGAACTAATTAATGATAAGCAATCGAATTTTAACGACGGTCTAAGAATGTCGGCCTATTGTTTTTTGTCAATTTAGTATTAGGTACATACAACGATACAACGTATGATCGTAGGTATTCTATGATAGTAAATAAAATAGATTCTAGTAATAAATTGTATTAATAGAATTGAAGTTAGGCTTGGTATCATTTTAGAAAAAATTACGACTATACACCACGTACTTTACTATTCTCCTGCTGACGTTTCGTTGACCATTTTGAGGTCCTTCCTCATGAGCACCGACCGCGACCACGCTCAAAGGTAGTGCGACGAGAACAACAGTCAACATGGTCAACGAAACGTCAGCAGGAGAATAGTAAAGTACGTGGTGTATAGTCGTAATTTTTTCTAAAATAAATTGTATTGTTATACGATTATTGTAAGGTTACACATTAAAACTGAGATACTTGATGCATTGGCGGCTTAAGAATAGTCCCCTCCGTCACACTCGTGGATGTCGTAAAAGCCGAAGGATTACACCAGGGGATGGGCAGCAGCATCCATGTGAGTACTTAGCATTATGGTAATCACCATCTTTTATCAGTCTTTCGTAATGAGACCGTATAGGTTTTACGGAAATTAATCGAGCAACGAACCAATCTCATTCCTTTTAAGAATTCAAGTGGGCTTTTGATGGTCTGTTTGATAAATATTTTATCACGATACATTGATTTTAAGTTCTTGATATAATTGCAAATGTTCAAAAGGAGTTGTTAACCTGTCATTAGTACTTGATAAAACAGTGTCAATTCTTATAATTAATGGATAAGGTAATATATTAATCATTTATTAACAGAAAATACACCACAGAAAAAATTAAATCATATTAATTTAGTCTATAACAGAAGCAATGGCCCCCAAACTAGGTTCTAAACCCGTGTTGTGAATGCACAAAGCGATTAACAAAAGGGAAAGATTTACAGGGGGAATAAAATAATATATAAATAAATAAAATACAGCGGGATTTTCTCATTGGATATGAGAGTAGGCAAAAAAAAGTGGATTGTAAAAGTACATAGAAATGGGAAAGAAAAATTAATATTGAATAGGTGAATAGTTTCAGAACTACTAATTTATCTATTTATCAATTTATCAAATGAATTGTAAATTTTATTGTTTTTTCAATGCTTTTGAACGTATATTTGGCCAATGCAAAGTTAAATTCAACAATGTGTACCAAATTTTACCTTTGCCGAGTAACGCAAATATTTGTGCATAATAATATACCTAATTAACTTATAATTATTATATTTGTGCCATGTGAATTAACAGCATTTGGTATTTGGAAGTGCCAAAATAATACAAAGTATTTTTGTAATAACGAAATTCGACTCAAAATTGTAAGAAACCCCATTTAGGTAGACTTTTATCGTAGCTTGTTGCACTGTCTATTGTATTTTATAGAAAGTTTACGGAGAAAACTACAATGACATATTAATGTATGTAGGTAATATAATTATAATTCATTCAAGTCAATAAAGTTTGATGTTCTTTTGTTTAAAAAAATGTTTTATTTTTATTTTTACGCTAAAGACGGTAGATATTTTTGAGATTGCCTAGAATCAAGGTTTTGGCTGTTTTGACGGAAAGTGTGACTACACAGCTGCCGAGGCAGGCGTACACATCCTACTTCCTACTAATTTTATAAACGCGAAAGTTTTGTAAGTATGGATGGATGGATGTTTGATACTCTTTCACGTAAAAACTACTGAATGGATTTTAATGAAACTTTACAATAATATAGCTTATACATCAGAATAACACAGGCTACAATTTATAAAGATATTGTGTGAATTGTCCAAATAATATGACGATAAGTGTCAAGTTAGTAGGAAAAAATCTACCATCAGCGAGCTATTCTGGCGTGCGCTGCCAAAACAGCTAGAGTTACACATATGATATGTAATGTATGATGGAAATGTTTATCTTAAATAGTCCTACAAAAAAGCCCACCACAGTATAATATATAGGTTATATTCTTTTCTACGCCACGCTAATATAAGCTACTCGAAATACTAATCCTGCGCAGACGAAAGTCGCGGGCACCAGCTAGTACTTCTATAAATGACAGTCGTTAGACTCGTACACTCTGACTGTATGAGACACTCATACAATATGAGTATGAATATGAGTGTTTCGCTGCGCGGTGCGAAGGGTACTGCGCCCTGTGGCGCCCTCAGCTCTCGCATCCGTCGCGGCCCGGCTGGCGAGCCGTTTGTTCTATAGTCGTGAAAAACACGCCGGCGGCAGCGGCCGGTAATGTAAGTATGAAAATCCACAGAGAAAATAAATACTACACTGAGAGAAATTTCAGTGGCCGGGTTACGTAATTTTTGTAGCAAAATGACCCAGCATGACGCTTGTAGCCGGAGCCATGTCGCGTACGTAGCTAACTTTAAGTAGCCGGCACCAGAAATTTTGTGATGGACCGGCATACGTAATTTACTGCTGGGTTCTTTTGCTACTTATACGTAGCATACGATCATCACCTATGGTACTAAATCATCTTTATTGTATACATACTGTACTGGCTCAAGCTACGTACAGCACGGTGTGTTCTACTTACGTACAGGTGTTGTATACGTACTATACTGTCTCTGGTTACGTACAGCACGGTGTGTCCTACTTACAGATAGGCGTTATATACTTACTGTACTGTCTCTGGCTACGTACAGCAGGGTGTGCTCTACTTACGTGCAGGTGATGTATACGTACTGTAATGTCTCTGGTTACGTACAGCACGGTGTGTCCTATTTACGGACAGGTGTTATATACGTACTATATTGGCTCAGACTACGTACAGCAAGGTGTGTCCTACTTATGTACAGGTGTTGTATACGTACTGTACTGTCTCTGGTTACGTACAGCACGGTGTGTCCTACTAACAGATAAGTGTTATATACTTACTGAACTGTCTCTGGCTACGTACAGCACGGTGTACTCTACTTACGTGCAGGTGATGTATACGTACTGTACTGTCTCTGGTTACGTAAAGCACAGTGTGTCCTACTTACAGATGGGTGTTGTATACTTACTGTACTGTCTCTGGCTACGTACAGAACGGTTTGCTCTACTTACGTGCAGGTGATGTATACGTACTGTACTGTCTCTGGTTACGTACAGCACGGTGTGTCCTACTTACAGATAGGTGTTATATACTTATTGTACTGTCTCTGGCTACGTATAGCACGGTGTACTCTACTTACGTGCAGGTGATGTATACGTACTGTACTATCTCTGGCTACGTACAGTATGATGTTTGCTACTTTCTTACAGGTGTTGTATACGTACTGTATTGTCTCTGACTATATAAAGCACGGTGTTTCCTACTTACGTACAGGTCAAGTCTACGTACTGTACTGGTTCAGACTACGTACAGCACGGTTTGTCCTACTTACGTAGAGATGTTGTATACGTACTGTCCTTACTCAGACTACGAACTGCACGGTATGTTCTACTTACGTACAGGAGTTGTTTACGTATTGTACTGGGTCAGACTACGTACAGCATGGTGTGTCTTACTTACGTGCAGGTGTTGTATACGTACTGTACGGGCTCTGACTATGTCCAGCATGGTGTGTCCTACTTATGTACAGGTGTAGTATACGTTCTGT
The DNA here is from genome assembly GCA_951392215.1 of Epirrita christyi. NCBI lineage: Eukaryota > Metazoa > Arthropoda > Insecta > Lepidoptera > Geometridae > Epirrita > Epirrita christyi. The sequence continues at coordinate 12,360,955 of OX595843.1, read as the reverse complement.
ACTGGCTCAGACTACGTACAGCACAGTGTTTCCTACTTACGTAGATACGTTGAATACGTACTGTATTGCCTCTGGCTATGTACAGCAAGGTGTTTCCTACTTACGTACAGGTTTTGTATACGTACTGTACGGGCTCTGACTATGTCCAGCATGGTGTGTCCTACTTATGTACAGGTGTAGTATACGTTCTGTATTGGCTCAGACTACGTACAGCACGGTGTGTTCTACTTACGTACAGGAGTTGTTTACGTACTGTACTGGCTCAGTCTATGTACAGCACGGTGTGTCCTACTTACGTAGAGGTGTAGAGTATGCGAACTGTACTGGTTCAAACTACGTACAGCATAGTGTGTTTTACTTTATTTTTAGGTGTTCTATACGTTATATATTGGCCCGAGCCGATAATAGTACGTAAGTATACAAGCCCTGAACATAAAGTAAAACACACCATGCTGTTTGGATACGAGTCAATAAAGCACGCATGTAACACCTGAACATAAGTAAATCGAACCGTGCTGTAAGCATAAATACAGGCTAATATAGTAGGCACGTGCACAAAACCTGAACATAAGTAGAACACAATATATAAAAATACTTATACATATATATATATTTATAACACACCATACTGGCCCGAGCTAATAGTACGTAAACAACACCTAAACAAAGTAGAACGCACCATGCGTATGTATAAATACAGGCCAATAAATTAGGTACGTACACAAAACATAAACATAAGAAGAATACCATATATATACACCATACTGGCCCGAACTAGTATAATGGTATGTATAAAAGCCTGTACATTAAATAGACACCACGCTGTATGGATAGATAAATCCCAATAAAGTACGTAATCAAGACCCAAACATAATTAGACACCACGTTGTATGGAGTTTGAGCCTGTACAGTATATAACAAATACAGTATCTTTACAGTAAGAAATAATAAACGTTCTTAATGACATTCTACATATTTATTTAAAAATTAAAATGTTGACAAGCTTAGCGCGAAGTAATCAAATATAGAATAACAGGCACACAACAGTAAGTACACCCAATAGTATTAAAAAGTTCAATCGTTGATCCATCTGTATCGGCTTCAATATTTTGTGATAAGATTTTTACTTTCTAGCATTTTAACTTTTTCAATGCGAACGCAATGTTTCATTTTAAAATTCAACGACAAGCCCTCGCAACTACTCTGTCAATGCTATATAGGTGTACTTTTGCGATTACAGATACGTACCATTATGTAACAACTTATTCCTATAATCGAAGATTACTAGATAAAAAAATCGGAGATTACAAGATATAATAACTGGTCAAGTGCGTGTCGGACCACGCATTCTAGGGCTCCGAAGTTAAGTCACAATGTCAGAATAATTATAACGATTCAGTTTTAATATTTTAAGGAAGTTTCAATCGAGTCTACCATACCTACCCAGGTAGGGAATGCAATCCGGATAATCCCCGTAATCCTTAAAATAAAGATTTCCACACATTTTTACTCGATTTAAAAATTGTTTGTTACAACTTTTAATTAATTTTAATATTTAATACCCACGCCGCACAGTGGGCCGATTCTGAAAAAAGGTGGAGTTAGTAATTTATTTCATAATTTCGAACTGAAAATAATTGCAACCGATAGGAAATTGTGTCCTGATTAAAAGATATTCTATTCAATTTTCAAAAAAAAAAACAGTCTATCAAAAAAAAAAAATACTTACGAAAAAAATTATGGAAAGATTTATATTTTATTGTTTTTCTCGAAAACAAGAAATAATACATATCCAAATCTTAAATGACCTTAACTACCACCCGCCCTCTTCAAATTGGCATATAAATTTCTGGCTTAACCCTGCAGCAGCGGCTGTAAAGGGGGGTTAAACTTTAAAAAAATCTTTTTTTGTTGGGATCATGCTTAAAATAATATATTTTACGATTGCTTGTTTAGTATTATTTTTACTCTTGTTATCAAAAACCTACTCAAGATCTACATTTCGATGTGTTAACTAAAACCACTTTCTCTAGTAAAACACAGTAAAAAACAAAATTTTAACAAAATTTAAATAACAACCCATTTAAATACCGCTGCAAAAGGGTTAAGCCATAAACGTATATTGCTATTTTGTTAAGGACTTAAGTTATGTAAGGTTTCTTAAAAGACCTATAAAACCTTTTATTATTTCGAAAAAAATTATGCTTTCATTACATTTTTCTTCTAGAAATATTTTTTATTATGTCATGGACTGAGTTTCATGGAAAATTGTATAATATAATTTTTAAACAAGCACCCAATTCCTAGCTATTTTTAAAGTTTAACCCCTCTTTACAGCCTCTGCTGCAGGGTTATGGCAACTGTTTTTTTTACAATAGTAACAAGTAAACATTTTCAATTCGTAGGATTTTTAAAAAGTCTCATATCAGTCAACAGTGAGTTTACTGTCTGTGTGTTTTTGTCAAACTTGATTTTTATATCAAAGAAAACCAATTGGATGAACAGCCAAACTTCTGCACATTCCTCAGGGTAACAGGCCCCAGTTGAATGAAATATTTTGCACGCAGTCTACCGCCGTTATTACTTTATTAAAATGGTACACAGTATCGTTGATTACTACGTAGGCAGCTACAACTTCCGTAACCGATTTTCCCACAAAAATTACAAAAGGCTGTAATGTGCGTCCTTGTTTTGAAATTTGTTCACGTTTTGATATTATTTCACTCGTTACCTCTGCTTCAGAAGCCACTTGCTTTATGTAGGCATCGCAGATTCCTGCACGAGAATATTTTATTATCGGTTTGCCTTTGCGTTTTCTTGCTGGTGAAATATTTATGATGTAGGCTAGAAGCAGAAGACTAACGTTTTTGATGGTCTCTGGGTCGTTTTCTGGAAGGACAAAAATAATCATGATAACCTACTACACTATACAGTGAGAGTGACATCTAGTTAAGGGAAATGTTGTAGAATAATACCATATTGTGAATAAACGAGCTACATTAAGAAAATATTTCCAAATAAAATATGGGCACAATTCTACGTGCTAGAGTTACGTCCCCTGTTGTTTTTGGGTGACAGGTATACCTGTTAGTTCCACATACCTGTTAGAAATACCTAGTACCTTGTAACAGGTATTGATGATATCATGTACCGTCGTACCTTACTTTTACCTGTTACGATAAATATGCCTCACCTACGTGCTCGCAAACGGTGAAGGAAAACATCATGAGAAAATCGGCATTTCGACGCGCCGTCACAGTCGGTCACAGAGCCTCCTTCACCTGGTCATTGAAGCTGACATGAACGAATTGAAAGGACAAACGAACTATGTACTTACCTTGGATCAGTCCAATCAACTGCAATATAGTAGCAGAGCAGTGTTTGTCTCTAGTTTGTTGTGGTTTTTTAGCGTATTCTATTATTTCTTCTTTCTTCAGATCAAGCATAGAGGATAGGCTGTTGTCTTTCCCAGGGTACATATGTTTAAAATCTTGTTGGAGCTGTACAAAGTAAAATGTATTATAAATCACTAAATTCCAGTAGATTTTAAGGCGGTGATCATCAGAATGAACTCCACATATAAGCTTGATAAAAAGTATGCTATTCCAGCTTAGAAATATATCTTATAAACAAATATATTTATATCTCAGTACTACATCTCTTCCAAATTTGTAGGTATTCCACGAAGAGCACAAACGCTAAGAGCGAGCACCTTAGGTATTCAAAAATAATAATCAAACATATTGATGCTCTCGTGGAACAGCTTAGTTACTCTCAAATAGACACTATGTGTATATGCCACCAATTTAATCCAACCGGAGTGGCACGGCGGGCGAAGGTTCGCCTGTGACGCAGGAGGTTGCGGGTTCGATTCCCGCCTCGGAACAAATATTTGTACGATCTGCAGATATTTGTTCAGGGTGTTCTGGGTATTTTCTATGTATAATAAAAAAATATCTATCTATGTAATGTATTGTATTATGTATATCAGTAATCTAATACCCATAACACAAGCTCTGCTTAGCTTGGGGCTAGATAATGTTGTGTGAAATGTCCAGCATTTATTTATATTATTTATTTATTTAATTATTTCTCAAAAACTACTTGTCTCCCCAAATTAAAAATTTACATGTAAGCCTTGTTATAACATAACCTATTTACAGTAAAAATCCTGACCCCCAATTCGACGGTTGGTAATCTAAAACTTAGCCATACTTTTTATCCGGGTATCATGTGGGTGAAGTCACGGGCAGAAGCTAGTAATGAATAAAGACAACTCACATATGATTTGATGTCATTTGTTGAGGCAGACACAGATGTATCCTCGGATGTTTTCGATTCTGGCTCGGACACTGTTTCTACATTTTCAATGTACTCATCAGGTTCTATAATCTGAAATATAAAAAGTAGTCTAAGCACAAAATCCAAGTAATGGAATGTTATTGTTAGTTGTAGAACTTTTTTGTGAGAGTTTGTCCGGGGAAGTACTACCACCATACTTGTTTCTGCTGCAAAGCAGTAATGTGAGCATTGCTGTGTTTCGGTATGAAGGTTATTTGGGTGCCAGTGAAATGACAGGCATATGTGCACATATTCAAGGTAGGTAGTTCAATTTGAAATAGAAAGTACATATGTGTTCTAATTAAGAAAGATTAAAAGTTACAAAACAATACAAAATCATAAATAGTACTTACTGCAAAAGTGAGATTTGTGTGAATTTTTCAATATAATTTCTAATTTTGATTCTATCTCGTATTTTGGGGATGAGTTCTTTGAGATCTGTAGTGCTCATAACAGCCAATATTTCTGAATCAATATTGTTTTCTGAAAGAAGGTAGGTAATTATAGTTATTAAGGCCAATTATCTACACAAATATTAATGTTAAATACCTAACTCTATTTTCCGCATTCAAACTCTATGGGTGGTCCATTGTGTGTGAGAGCTGTCTGGCTAGGTAGTTAGCCATCCGAAAGAAAGAGTTGAGTCTCCGTCGAGAAGCACTGATGTTTCCAGGGGCTTTTACAGATTGACAGTGTGTTGTGGAGGATTTGTTCACGTTAAGCTACTAGTCCCACACATGCTCTTCTTTGGTCAGCCCCCCCACCCCTAGCAAGGAGGCTGCCTGTGGCTTCAATGTTGTAGAGGTGTTTGTTCAGGAGACAGTGTCCAGTAAGTATGTTGGGCAGGCAATGTTACAGTCATGGTGAGACAGCCAAAAGGGCTGTTCTTGACTGCAGTTAGTGGTCCGTGCCCAGCGTTTTTTGTGTTGGTTCAGAGTACGACGCTACATCCATCTACGTAGCTGAGAGAAGGGCAGATGAAGGAATGGCGATGGGCCCTCTGTGGTTGTTCCCGACCGTTTTCTACCCAACACATCTGCGACATCGTTAATAAGGACCATTTATAAAATTATAATAACTGCACTTACCGCGAAAAACCTGTTCGATGTACTCTAGCTTCAGATCTTTTAGAAAGTCAAACTCCATTTTAACACACAGCCAGCAATGAGGATAAGTACAATAATTCTACGTTACACTGCACTGCAACAGACAGGGCAGCCAGACCAACTACCAAGGAAAATAGCCAGAGTCCAGACAGACTTGTCTTCTTCTTTATTTATTTAATGGTCTGTTGAGGAAAACTTTCCTCAATTTTTCCAATGTCAAGTAATTATTTTGATAAAGTTAGGTCAGTCGTCAAAGTCTCAGTCATGTCAACTCAGTTCTAGTAAAGCGGTGGCAGTTTCACTAGAATGTTCGTGGACAATTTTCCACCCGTCTGAAAATACACGTAATACACTTCTATTTAAATTCACTACCACGTGCTCTTAAAATAAGCTAAACCGATTAAAATGCCACCAAAATTACACGATATAACTGAAAAAAACACTAGAAATTGAAATTAAATAAAAATGTACGACGTCTCTTTTCGAAAAAGCAGAAAAAAGTGCCTACCACACACCAGACTTGTCTTGACTTGATTGATTACCGAACGAAATGTACTGAAAACCGACCGTGTTACCACTAAAAGTGTTAGTTATTCCCAAAATTTACCAAAAAATACTATTTTCTTTCATTCATATAAACACTATGTAACCGTCTGTTCTGTCTACGTTTTTTCAACTACGGACGGGGGACTATTCTCAAATATTACTAGGGGCATATTCTTGAGTGACCTGAGATTGTTTTCATAAAAAAATCGGTTATCTCTAATCTGTAGGATTTTTATTTTACTTTTAGATGATTACGTATGTACATTATACATACATTATAATATAATGTAACACCCAACAGTCACATATACATACCTAGTCCTAAAAAAACAATTAGTTTAATATTGAGGTTACCATGAAACAATGGATGTTTTTTTACCGATTTTGCATGGTAAACAGTTATAATTATTTATGTTTGTTAGATATTGTTAATTTTATTGCAAACAATGCTATAATAGTAGTTTGAAACTGTGGCATAATAAGGGTTCTTAAAATACGAGTGTGTGTAGCATCGCACGAGTGTTTTAATTTAATTAGTAATCATACTCTTGCTACTACTGACCTTAGATCAACACTGGAACTGAACTAGAACCGACTAATAAAATCTTAACAATTGTAATTTAACATCCCGAAATCAAACTGGCATTTGCCAAATCTTCTAGGTAATTGCGGCACCATTGGCAACACTGACGCTAAGTTTTGGCGGTTACAGTCAGCTATTCAGACAAGTATTCGGAATACGTAAATAATGGTCCGGCATACTTATTTGTGTTTTGTTAGTCTATGCTTATACCTATAGAAATATCTATATAAATAGACATTTATTTTGCTTCAGCAGACCCTCAGATCGTCGTGTAGGTACCTACCTACCAAAGCGCTCCTAATTATGCAACGTACACTGAAGTAACTAAGTATGTATAGGTAGTATAGCTTCTGTTGTAGTTCTAGGATTTTGTAAAAGAACACAATAGGTAGGTACCATGTAAACCTAGTTGTAAATCGTCTATTTAGATTTAGTAGATTTGAGGAAAATTGGTTGTCAGGTTGTAGACAGACAGAAAGACACGAAAGTCAGTGGGCAGTGCCGTAGCTACCTACGTACCCAAGTAAGAGCCACGGTGCAAAAATTAAATTGGGCCCTATCTAAGCTGGTTGGGGAAAGCGTCGTCGTTGAGGAATCCCCTGCAAATATGTACCTACATAATATGTTGAAATGAAATACAAATCAAGACAAACGCACACAGCAGTGTATCGGCCAAGGTCGCACTCATGGATTTAGTACCAGGAGACCATGATGTACTTGACAACATGCTAATTTTATAAGTACAGCCCGATCATTGGAAGCCTGTGGCACGAATGATCAGGAATAATCAGGATTGTGCAAAACTTGGCTGGTCATAATCGGCTGATTTTGACAGCAACATGGTGATTTTGTACGACAATATGTACGGCACGTTTTCCGCGACCACCTTGTGATTGGCCGAAAGACCATCTAATCCCTAGCCATCTATTCACCTCAACACAAACTCAAAATCGTGCAGCAGTCTCTGGAGAGAGCTGTGCTCGGAGATTCTGTACCTACAGGCTGATGTTTGTACCACCATCCATTTAGAATGCGTAGCATGAGTAGGTAGGTAGGTACTACCTATTCTACGCGTGGACGAAGTCGCGACTGGGTCAGCTAGCACTTAATTATAATACTTAGGTATTGGATAAAATGTGACAGTCGTTTTCACATGGCTAGGTAGGCCTTTGCGAATCAACTGCCGCCACTGAGTGGATGTTTGTCTATTCTCATCCCCTTTCTGCGAAACATTGACCATAGCAACTACGCTAGTTATAATCATAGTATAGGTAAGTATACTATTACTTGTTCTGTAGTATAACCAATAACCGTAGTAGGTACCTATTGGCATAATTGGCTATTTAAATGTACTTATATGATAGCAACAAACATATCGAAATAAGTATACCTAACTAGCTAGGTACCTACTAGTACTTACAGTTTCGTGAATTTTTATCTTATTATCAAACGGACTACGGTTTCTTGGTGTACCTAAGTAGGTATTGCGCCGTTTTGCGCCCGCAAATAGCGCACGACCTTGAGCGAGTGGCGGAGGCCTGCCTCTGTACCTATAGGTACATATATAAAGGGTTTCTTGCTGTAAGTACCTAGGTACCTATAGGTACTTACAGCAAGAAACCCTTTATAAAGCCCCGTAGCAGGCCACCGCCACTCGCTCATGGTCGCGCGTTATTTACCTACATCCAAGCCGTTTCCCAAAGACAACAGGGGCGCACACGCTTGAGCGCTCGCACAATAAGTTTCCCGCGCAATTTCCTATTTACAATACGTAGCTATCATCTTTATAGTACGTAGGCAACCAAATAATATAAGTACTTAATACAGATATGATGTAACCGTCTACTTATAATACGTATCTATCAACCTTAAGTAAGTAGGCGTTATACTTTACATGGTACCTAGTCATAGTCACTGGCTCCGTATTGTACGCGGCTAACCACATGCTTTAAATATGCTGCATACTGAAATAACGTAGTCGGCTGTTTACAATAAGTAGCTTTCTTCTTTATTGTACGTAGGCAGCCAAATGATGTAAGTATACAGATGCTTTGTAACCGGCTACTTATTATACGTATCTATCAACCTTAGGTAAGTAGGCGTAATACTTAAAATAGTAAGTCACCGGCTCCGTATTGTACACGGCTAGCCACATGCTGTAAATATGCTGCATACTGAAATAATGAAGACGGCTGTTTACAATACGTAGCTTTCTTATTTATTATACGTAGGCAGCCTAATGATGTTAGTATACAGATGCTTTGTAACCGGCTACTTATTATACGTATCTATCAACCTTAGGTAAGTAGGCAGAATACTTGTAATGGTAAGTCACCGGCTCCGTATTATACGCAGCTAGCCACATGCTGTAAATATGCTGCATACTGAAATAATGAAGACGGCTATTTGCAATACGTAGCTATCAATCATGTACTAATTAGGCAAAATAGTTATCATGGTGTATAGATGCCGCATACTGACACAATGCAGTCAGCTACTTAAAATACGTAACTATCAACAACTCCTCAGTATAACCATGAAACCCCGTGACATACTTATGGAACACCATTAAAAGTACTTTTCTGTAATACCATTATGGAACATGGCCCTGCCTACAAACGCGTATGTAGGATTCACCATTATTACATAGACGGAACAATGATTACATAGGTTACCTACGTAGTAAGTAGTAAGTTGCATACACATTACAAAATTGTGTCATGTAAGGAGCATTTTTTTCTCAGTGTACGTTGAAAATCCATAAATGTCGTGCTTAGAGCATTGCTCTAAGCTGTTAGGTACTATTAGATACGCCAAATCCTACTAATATTATAAACGCGAAAGTTTGTGAGTATGGATGGATGTTTGTTACTCTTTCACGTAAAAACTACTGATTGGATTTGAGTGAAATTTGGAATGGAGATACTTTACGCCCTGGATTAACACATACTACTACTTTTCATCATCATCATCATCAATTTTCATCATATTCACGCGGGTGAAATCGCGGGGCGCAACTAGTGGTATATAAGCGATGTAAAGACCTGTATCTGAGTGGCAGTGATCCATGAAATAAAACCTACAACCAATGCGACCTCTGTGGCGCGGCGTGCGAAGGTTCGCCTGCGATGCAGGAGGTTGCGGGTTCGATTCCCGCCTCAGAACAAATATTTGTACGATCTGCTGATAATTGTTCCGGGTGTTCAGGGTATTTTCTATGGATAATAAAAAAAAATTATCTATGTAATGTATTGTATTAAGTATATCAGTCTAGTACCCATAACACAAGCTCTGCTTAGCTTGAGGCTAGATGATGTGTGAAATGTCCAGCATTATTTATTATTTATGCGACAACCGGAGCCCTTTTGATTTTGAATATTCCGTCCGACTTCTGAGGGTTGAAGTAAAATAATTCAAAATTAGTTTTGATAATATCAAAATGATACGCTCAAATTCATTATTTTAACGATCAACTTTGAAGGACAAAATATATTTTCATTAATTGTGCGAGTCAGGCAGGACATTTCTATGGAAGATAAATTCCCTAATGAAGAGTATTTCAAACTTCCCGATTTTACGCGGATCCCGTCCGATTCAAAGCATTCATGTAAATCTGTAACGGGAAAGATGATTCCATGTTGAATGGGGTAGATTTTTGTAAAAATATTTCAGGAAGTCATTCTGAAAAGCTGTTAAGTAAGGCAGATATATACCTACCTACAGGCTACTTACTTACGAGTAGGTTGGTATTGTTCTCTGAAAATGTTTTGCTTATAATATTATCTCTCTACCCCCGGCCATTTTTCTAATCTTACAGATCACTCTCCAACCTTAGGTTGTCTGGAAGAAATTGCTTCTAAGCGATAAGACCTCCCTTTGTACTTTTAATAATCATGTTAAGTTTTGTTTATTTTTTGCTTGTTAGAAGATATTCAATGAACATATCAAGTGTTTATTGCGTAGAAGACAGATAGAGTCAGAAAGAGAAGAGGTGTGGGTGAGCTACACTGTGTCGTCATTATAGCTCGATGAAAAGAAAAAAAAATCTACAAGTGAAAATCTCATCTATCCAATTATCAGGTTTTTTATGAAGAACTGATGACTGCCCGTACATGATAGACATTCCGTGAATGCTTGGTGAAAATAAGCATTAGCTCGCGAAGTAGATTCCTATTTTATTTATATTAGTATTTAGGTAGGTAGGTACCCAATTAAGATGCATTTTCCTTGACCGCTGAAAAATATTAACTGCATTGATTTCTAGTTGGTACAATCCTACTAATATTATAAACGCGAAAGTTTGTGAGTATGGATGGATGTTTGTTACTCTTTCACGTAAAAACTACTGAATGGATTTGAGTGAAATTTGGAATGGAGATACTTTACGCCCTGGATTAACACATAGACTACTTTTCATCATCATCATCATCATCAATTTTCATCATTATTCACGCGGGTGAAACCGCGGGGCGCAACTAGTAGAAAATAAATCCAAGCAACCACTATGCTCTATCCTTATCTAATCAACAAGTCTTAATTAACTTAAGAGTTCTGAATAAAGCCTTAATTATTGAGTTTTGGATAAGGTCACTCGAAGGCGTAGTACCTACCTACTAAGTAAGTGCCTACAGATAAATTGGTATCGAGAGGTATCGCCGAGTTGTGGTAAACTGTAAGTTGTTTCGGTACTTGTTCGAGTGATTCTTGAGTTTTGTTTCGTCTTTGAATAATTTAATATTCAATAAACAGTTAACTGGTTAAGTTTAGTCTTGTGGAGGGCTAGGTATGCCGAGCCAACGAAGGTTGGTTCTAAAAATAATTAAAAAAACCGATTTTTTAAAAATGAATATAACAAAAAATTTTAGGTAAATTAGTAAGGTTTAATGCTCATTGCATTGAATTCTCTTTATTTTCACAAAGCTGAGGGCATTGTTAAATTAATTTTCTTAACAAAAATACTTTTTGATATAAAAAAGAAATTTGAGAAAAATCCCACAAAACAAATTGAATTACAAAAACAAACATTTCACCCTAGAAACATTCTAAAACATTTTAACATTATTATCCCAAGACATCAAGTCACATTAAATTCTTTATTCATTTCAATTTTGCGGGGTCACGGGATATGCGCGCGGAATTCCTGCAATGTCTTTGATCTTAGTCAAACAGTACAAAAAAATAAACGAAAATGCACTTCAGCTGTCTTCATAAAAGGGGGAAAATATATAATTTATTCACGAGATAATTTTATCCCTCTTTTAAAGGATAGGACGCTTGAAGTGGGGTGGCCGAATGAATGTTTGCGTTGAGCCTGGCTTAGTTAGACTCTTTTACAGGCGTCTCGTGTATTCAGTAGTTCATCCACATTCCTGTTTCAGCAAAAATGCACTTTCACATGCAATTGGATTCTCCGTTTATAAGCTGTTTTACGGCGTTTCTTTTTTATATTCGGTTTTATGAACTTGATATCTTGATAAGTACAGTTGGTATTCCAGGTATATACGTCGTTTATGAACGAGCATTTCATTATACAGCCAAGAATTTAAATCCTTTAATTTAAATCGGTGTCGATAACCGAATTCCTCGCAAGGGACGAAATTGGTGACAATAAAACCTGGTACTCTTTGATTTACGTCACATTCCCAATGTTCATCGACGAAACCGAAAGCCGTGATGAATAATCGCAATGTGGTTTTCAAAGGCTGGACCGGTCGCCCTAATTCCGGATCCGCCTCACTAGGCGTTGACGATGGCAACGGTGATAAGGATCGTAGGGTTAGTTAGAAAAGTAGGTAAGTCCAAGTTACGATATTTATGAGGGCACGATGTAGGCATTTTGCTACGCGCGTCGTAGCAGCTGCTGCCGAGACCAAGAGGCGGTAACGGGCCGGCCAGAGAGCTGATTCTGAGATTTGACAAGCAATTGACACGGACGTATGGCGTAGTGTAACACGGATTTTTGTATGGAAAATGAGGTTCACAGAGTGTATGCTAGGGGCACTCATCGGTGTCGCCCACTACCACCAGACATCCGTGTAATTTGCTTGTCAAAACTCAGATTGTCATTTGCTTGTCAAGAATCAGCTCTCCGCAGTAGTGCGGCTACACGAAGCGTAAGAGTCTAGCCGAGAAGAAGAGTCTCTCTTTCATCAAAAGAGGCAATCAGAAGGAATAGAAAATCGATGAAGGTAATACATTGCTAAGACGTTTATATAATTACTTATAATTAATAATTATAAACGTCTTAGAAATGTACGGACGATTATAATTATAAAATAAAAAGGTAATCATAAATAGATACGATGACGACAACTTTTGCATTTCAACCTCCAATGAAAATACTAAAACGTTTGGTTTTCAAATAAATCTAGTTAGTAACATTATTTGCAGTTACGTAATTTTCGATCAGAGCCGACGACATGGGACAGCGGTTTAGCAGAGGGACCAAATTTAAATTAAAATCCTTCCCTTTGAAGAAACGACTGGGGTTTCTAATTGTGATCCGTTCTGAATATTGGTGTTCCACTAGTGGGTGGCGTATAATTGGCGTATTTTATACTTAAATGGCTTTTGTCGACTGTCAGTGGGTTACTCGAGCGTTCGAGATCGAAAAATTGCTTTGAAGTGTTCGATGAATGGAAACATCAAGTGGGCTGGAAACGGGTTATCTGTAACGATCTCTTTCCTATCATTGTCTAAAGGAGGGAAAGGGAATCGAATCTAGATTATGCAAGTGGTATCTATTTTCGCGCCGTGGTGTGACCGACCAAAGAATAGACCCCTCCTTCTCCCGTAGATGTAGTAAAAGCCTTACGAATGGATTACACCAGGGGATGGGCAGCGTATCCACCTGAGTACTAAACACCAAACTGCGATCAACAATCCGCCTATCAAGCGTGGTGTTCATAGCATGTCCCCGTATTGTCTTCAATGGGGGTTTGTTTGTTTGTTTAATTCTTTATTGCAATTACAAATATAATAGTACAAATGGAGGACTTAATGCTATGCAGCATTTTCTGCCAGTCATCCAAGATGAAAAACAGAGGTTGGCGTGCTCCAAAACTAAAATAAAAGATAGCTTACAAACTAATTTGTTTAGGAAACTAACTTACATAACCTGAATAAACTAAAATAATAATAACAAAAAAGAGAAATATTAGTATAAGCACTAAAAAGTATATAAACCTATATATATATTATATATTTAGATATAAATATAAGTACCTATATATAAGCTATATATTATAGTAACCTATATAGTATATAGTACTTGTATTAGTAGGTATACATAAAACAAAGTAAAACAACTATGTACAAAAAAACACCAACACGAACACAATGAGGTGGAGTTAAAATAAAAATTATGTACGAGGCGTTTAAAGGCGGGTTTAGTGACCCAGTGGACTTAAAAAGGCTGTTGATGATGATGATCTATTATGTATTTCCATTGGTGACCTTAGATAGTTCGTTGGCGGGGCCTACCTACCTATAATAGGTATTGTTTTACATCAGTAACCCCGTGAACCTGGGCATCAAAATAATTTGAAAACAAGGAACAATGTCATAAATTGTTGCGTGTTAGAAAAATACTATGCTTTGTGCGGTTTTATTTTGTGCACCGGTGTCCTCAGATGTTGACTAAGAGTGTTACTACCAGGTAGTAACACGGGTAAAAAAAAACTTCCCGTGATACTACTGGATCGCTTGGTAGTTTTACGGGATTTTTTTTTACCCGTGTTACTACTGGTATAGAAATACTGGTAGAAACACGGGCAATAAACGCTGTTTTCTACTATTGTTCTCCACAATTAGGTGATTTCCTCAAGGTTTTTATGTGATGCCTGTTATTTATGAGCTATCCAAAAGGGAAAGGTGATACACGAAGACAAATTACAAGGATCTTTACTTTCAATCCAGTTCTAGCAAAAGTGTTAGTCATAAAAGTCACGGTTATGTGTGTCACGTCGTTTAGCGCTGATCATGCCGGGTTCCAAGTTCTGCTTGCTCATTGTATCTTTATTAAGGTTCAGCTTGACTTTGGCAGACCAGGCAATCGTATTTAAGGGTCAGTCACGATTAGCGATGATCATTATAAGAGTATAGTTTAGTTTTGTTAGTAGTAGAACTTCTTGTGAAAGAGTTCGTCCGGGGAAGTACTACCACCGTACCTATTTCTGCCGCCAAGCAGTAGTGTTCGCATTGCTGTGTTTCGGTTTGAAGGGTACGGGTGCCGGTGAAATTACAGGCACATGAGACTTTTCATCTTTATGTCTCAGGGTCGGCAGCGCGCGTGTGATGCCTCTGGTGTTACAGGCGTTCATAGGCTACGGTAACTGCTTTCCATCTGGTGGGCCGTAAGCTTGTCTGCTAGCCAAGAAGCATAAAAAAAAAAAAAAAATAGTGTTGAAAACTCCCACGCAATAAGGATTTCTTCAACAGCCTTTAGACGTCCACTGCTGGACGTAGCCTCCACCATAGAATGCAATGGGGGGATTAGGCATAATCACAACGCTTGGCAGGGGGATTGGTGATCGCAGTTTGGTGTTAAGTACTCAGGTGGATGCTGCTGCCTGGTGTAATCCATTAGTAAGGCTTTTACTACATCCACGGGAGGAGAAGTAGGGGTCTATTCTTAGGCCCCTCCTTCTCTTCCTCTCTCTCTCCTTAGGCTATTCATTTTGGTAAATAAGGATTTAACAAAATGAATTTTGTTTGTGTATTGGAAGGTTTTGTACAAATCATGTAAAACAGTGAAGGTACCCACTTACAGGAGCTCAACTCCTCAATTCACAAATCTCATCAAATCAAACGGCGAATCGATCGAACAAATCGCCATTCAGGTTTCGAAGGTGATATTTGCCATGGCAATTCAGTCCTATTTCTTACACTCCATACGGTTCAAAATTGCAGTTATACGGTTTCAATGGCTGTGTTTACATCAGATAATAGGTATTCGATAGGAGATTATCCCAGTGCATTTGTGTCCTTGTTGATTTCCGAGGTTGCCAAGATTTGCGATAAAGGAAAATACATAGCTCTGCGGTTTCTTATTACCATAGAATGTAAGTTACCATTCACTAAAGCCAATGATTTAATCATTATTGATCTACCAAGGTTGTGTAAGCATCAACTACGTAATATTTAGTTAGGTATAAGTATACTTACTCAGGGTTTGCTATGAAAACCGCGGCCACCCGATGGAATTTTTCGGGCAGGAAATAAAACGAAATAAAAATAGGTTAAGCTCACCCCCGGGACAAAAGCCTGTGAGATCGGTTTTTGTATCAACACATACCACTTTGTAACTTACCCTTATAAAAATTTAGCGACGTATCGAATCGGAAGCAGCGTAAGGTTTGTCACGTGACTTGCCTGGATAATTAGCTCGGTAACTTTATTTGAGCCTTTTGGAAGCGTTTGCAATATCAATATAATAAGTCAATATAATATGGTAAGTCACCAAAATGTAAGTTTTAAAATGTCTGTAATGAAATGTAATGTAATTAAATGTAATGTGTGTTTGTGCAGGAAATAAATAATTTAATTAGGGTAACTTTCTTGAACGGGACTCAAACTGGCAACTTTATTACAGGCGTTTTCTAAGTACTTAAGTGTGTTAATTCTAAATACCTAGATAATAAGTAGGTAAGTTAGTATACTTATACCCTGATTTTTAATTTCAGACAATTTTTGTGAACAATAAATGTCAAGATATGCCACTGTGAGTATAAGTGTCATGATTGTGTAGCATACGTGTAAATTCACACATGACACACATGACACTTATACACACAGTGGCATATCTTGACATTTGCTTGTTTACAAAAATTTACTAAAATTAAAAATCTGATTTTTATCGCTGGTTCCTCGTATGAAAGTGAAATTAAGACATGTGTCTTGTTTTTTTTTGATAGATAATTACCACTATAATTAAACCATCATTGGCAGGTACATGGCGTTACGTAGGTCGTAGCTACAGCCTACGCCGTAGGCTTTACGGCGTAGGCATTCCCTTCAATTTACTCTATGCAAAGAATTTTAAGCTTCAATTTCGTTTTGCATCTTTCATGTGCATCTTTCATCTTCCAAAGAGGAAAACGTCTAAAAATATGTAGATCTGAACAAGCTAGACTAGAATCTGTGTCAAGATTCTACAGAGCGCAGTTCTTTTATAAAGAAACCACTCCCGTGCCGCTGCGGCGCTCCTGAGATTATGTGATAGTTTTATATGCTGTAAGTCTTATTGTTCTCCAGATTTTCCTCACTTTATTCGCTGAAACTTAAAATATGTTTCTCAAATGTTAGGTTATTGTAGTGAGTGCCTTTCATACTTAAAACCTTTGTACCAAGGAGTTATATCAAAGTTTTGTCTATGAAGGTTTGCTGATAAAAGCTAAGCCACTCTTTACAATACTTAGACCTTACTTAGACATTTATTCTTAGAATAAGGACTGAAGCATTGATTTAACTTTTTTTTTCTTTTTTTTTTCAATTTATTTAGTGGTTTAACGAACTATTTTACTAGTTTGAGGAGTTCTATTCTCAGGATGAGACCACCAAGACCATAAGTCACGTAATAAGCGTTACATTAATCGAATATACATTATTATTTACATTATTATAATACATTAATAATATATTATAATCTATAAATAATTACAATATAAATAGTTTTTTTGCCTTTTTTACTTATTTGTTTTGTCTACATTGTCAACATGTCTACATTGATGCTCGTCTGCTTCACTTCAAATAAGTCCTGCATGGTTGAAATCTGTACCCCTGCCGTAACACAGATAAAATCTAGCACAGAGGGTACAGTTTTGTAATGCAGAAAACAACCTTTTATAACTTATATAATTATAACTTTTTACTCTATATAACTAAATAAAGTAAGCTTAACTTCATAAAGATTTGTTTTTGTGTGAAGAACTAACCCTGCCATGAGTGAATCTTTGGTGGATTTAAGAGATATAAATACGAAACACAAAATAACGTTACCAAATTGTGTAAACCAATAAGTCCGAAAGACAAAGTGCGAAACTCCGCAAAACTCCTCCTAAATCCTTCCTAATCCTTTTCAGCCTATCGAAGTCCAAACAATCTGTCTGCTTACCCACGTATGCTCCACTTGCGACGTCAAGAAAAGTTAGGGTTCCCGTTAATTAGGGTCCCTCCGCTAAATAATGCCGATTTGGAGCGTTTGCTAAGCTTTTGGCCACATTTACATACAAAGACTACATACAGACTTATTACCAAAGTCACAGTTGACTTTCTATACGAACATAACCACTGACACAAGATTGACTAAAAATTCAATTCTTATCAGTAAAGGTTCAGCAATGTTGCGTACGACCTATCCACAGGTTTCCATCGACTATCGCAGGCTGGCAGGTACCTGTAAGTAGCTTACTATGTAAATGTGCCCATAAGAGCGACCTTAGTAATCCCGGCCCTACTAATCTATGGCCCAAGGAACCCACGCCACGGCTTCAAATTGTAGCCTTAATCCGTCAAACGTATTGTCTGGTTGGGCGTATTAATATCTGGTGGATTAGGTTTTGGGTTCCACTACACTGACGGAAGTTTTGTTTGGGTTAATTACATCAGGATTTTATGAAATGTGGTTAGAGTAATTTGAAGTGGCAATGGGCAGGCCATATAGCTCGCAGAACCGATAACCGCTGGGTATTAATGAAGGTTTAAGATGTGGTAAACAAGAACCGGAAGACGTAGTGAAGGACGGCCCCCTATTTGAAGGACATACGACATTATGACGTTTGCAGTCAGTGGGTGTAGGCGGCTCAAGACATGGTGTGTCGTGGCATGGTGTAGCAAAAGCCTATGTCCAGCAGTGCCAGTTTGTTTCGGTTCTATTGTGGTTTTACGGGAAGATGTGGTTCAGCGACAAAATGTGTAGCCATGGTATTATGGGGTAGTCAGAGGCATATCCAAACATGTAGGTGTTTGGCACCTACCTCTTTTATATTTTGGTAAACACCCAACGTAAAGACAAGGTTGAATAGCTATTTATGGCTCATAATCCCTGGATTCAGGCGATCCGGCCTGCTTAGCGACCATCAATCTTGCTCAAACCCGCATAATCACAGAAAACGTGGATTAGCTCTATTTTTAAGTGAAGTGCCTACTGTGGGTTTATTGCGCCATTGGCTTATTGGAGTTGACCTCCTTTAAACGTTTTTTTTAAATACATACATAACATTAACAGTAACTTATATAAATAATTGAATCACTTAAATAATCCTATGCATGTTACGGTTAACTTGGTATATAATATGTATTAGTTTATTATGAAATTATATAATGTATTAGGATTATACTCAGGTAGGTATTAAGTAATTAATATAGTTCATAACTACCTATATATTTGAATTAATTTTGAATACTTTTTAGTTTTGCTTTGTAGGTACACCGCAGTTCATTATAGCGTTGCTCATTTCGTTCCATCCAAAGGTTGCCTGGAAAAGATCGCTTTCAGCGATAAGGCCGCCCATTGTATTGCCTTTATATGTAAAGTTACTTATTTATTGTTTCTGTGTGGTGGTCAATAAAGTGTTAATCTATCTATCTATCTATAGTACAGGCAAATTAGCAAAAAGTGTGGACCTAAGTCGTGTAGTCATGGATTCTTATGGAAACGTTAGATGACACGAAAATAAGCTTATCCTAGGTTTACACTGTTTCTGGCGTTTAAATATTAGGTACAAACTTAAAAAGGCCGTAAATTTTAAAATAGAAAGAAATTACTTGATGCAAGTTAAATTACGTATAGAGAGACTGTCTTAGTGCATTATGATTTTTTTTTAATAAAAACCACGTGCATGTAGGGAATACAGTGTTGAACAAATGCATTTTCCGTAAATAAATACCAGTATAAAACTTCCAGTGGATGTAGTACTAATTAAATGAATAAGTTTAAGTCAATTTCCAGAACTACATTAATTTTCCCCGAAGTAGAGCGACAATAAAATATGGAAAAGTGCCTTCCGTGAGACGCACCAAGGTGCAAACCTTGTAATGTATTTCGAACATTTTTCTGATAAGTCTATCAATTTGAACAGACTACCTTAAATTTCCCGGAGCCGCAATACACACGAAAAGTTTTTTTGTAAATGTTTTTTTTTTGTATGTTCCATATGTCAGATTTAAAAAATACTTGGTGCAAATGTAGATCATAATGGTTCAAAGTCTATGCCAAATTGCACCGACTACATCTATTTCCCCCATTAAGTTACGGATATTATAAGGTTTTCACCCTATTTCACCCTGTTCCGGAGGGTGAAATTACTGATGCTTATTATTAGAGATGATTTTTAAACCATACAAAACAATTAGAAAAGTTTTCATGACTACATTTAATTAGTTCCACACTTTTGCAAAAAATCACCTAATTTGACTGTACTACTATGGCATAGTCAAGATCCCACACTAGGATTCCCTGTATCGTGAGTATCCAGGAACTACAAGTACCATCGTAACAAAACACCCAAATCCGGAACAAATATTTGCAGATTATGCAAACATTTTCCTTGCAACGGAAATCAGACCCGCATCTTTTGCGTATCAGCCGGCAACTCGCCCGTCACACCATGGAGGTCGTCATTAGCATCAGTTTTAAGCTAAGCCAAACCATAATACATAGACAACTGAAATTAATATTTTTTCTATACTTCATCCTTATGTAACCACCCCGTAATCAAACCCATAATTCAAATACGGTTTTAATTACGCCACAAAATCAAGCTACCTAGCTTGCTTCGCTCGTAAACCTATAAGCTCTTTATTCTACCTTGTGTAAAATCTAATCTAACCTAATTTTCTGTGTCCTACTCTCTATTGACCAGTTTTACCGAAATATTGGCTGTTATGATCGGAGAGATTGGCCTGTGATTCGTCTAGTGGATTTGGATCCTACGTTGCGAAATCGAGTAGCAACTCAGAAATTTTCAAATAACTACCCTGTTATTTCCATTGGACTGTTATTTATATGCTAATAAGTGAAGTATCAATATTATAATAAAATTTGAAACGAAGAGAATAGAAAAACGAAGATCACCAAGAACATTGCAGAATTTTGCAGCTCTCAAAGTTAGTAAGTTGAAGTGACAATGGCCAGACTCCCCTCTCGATTGACCGACAAAATTTTCAAGGTCGCAGGAGGTTAGTGGATGGAGGTGGCTCAAGACTGTTCATCATACTATGGGGGCCTGTATCCAGCAGTGGAGTTCTGCAGGCTGATCATTGTAACAGATCGGCTATATTTCGTATTTCAACAGATCCATTTCGTTAATTAACTATGAAGAAATCATGTCCTTTTTAGGATTTGGAACTTTTATTTAAATCTAGTGGAACGTCCATCGCTTCGTTCGCGTGGGGTTTTTTCCATACAAACATCAACACCCCGCAGTACCCCCTTAGGGGTTCATCTACGGATCTCCACGTTCAGATTATATTACAATGAGATTTCACTTATTATATTGTTGGTACCTCTGTGAAAGTGTTACCCTCTTTTTAACCGACTTCACAAAAAGGAGGAGGTTCTCAAATCGTTTTTTTTTTTTTGTATGTTTGTTACCTCATATCTCCGGCGTTTATGAACCGATTTGGAAAATTCTTTTTTTATTTGAATAGATATACTTCCAGATTGGTCCCATTTTTTTCAGAAGCCAGTTCTGATGATGGAATCTACGAGGAATTGAGGGAACTCCTCAAATATTGTAGGCATAGGTACATATGGCGATTTTGATATTTTCAGCAACAAACCAAGCATTTGCATTCAAAAAGTATCATAATCCTTTCACCACTATGGTTCTTTCATATTTTTTTTTCATCCAAATATTTAGTCGAATACAATGGCGGAAGTCGGTTTTTTAAATGTAAAGTTATTTATAAAACTATTAACAAATCAAAACGCCTTAGACTAATTATTTAGGTACGATTTGTCGACACACATTAGGGTGGAGACGGTATCTTCTAGGAATGTGCTAATAACGAGATCGAAAAACCCTACCAAGATAAAGACGGGGTCCGAAGGGTGAATTTTAATTAAATGCGTCTACGGACATTAATGGGATGAAACTGAACTTGGCCCTTTAATCGTGATTTGTTTGTCCTATCGCTTGAGGGTCTAGCACAGTATACATACCACACCTAAAATCAGTAATTACACTAAAATTACTAGCCAGTTTCGAGGCCTTGACCGATTACAGCGCACACCAAACTGTTCCAGAACTGTCATATATCTACATAATTCTCGAAAAATATATTATGAGTTGCGTCGTGAATACAACGCAAATTCTCTGTAGTGTCATTACTTGTATAAGCTTTATTTACTGTGATCGAGGTATCAAATTGCGATGAATCTTCCAAATCTTCTAAGGAGTGAATTGAAAGTCATCTTGTTACCAAATTGGATGCCATGGCAATGTCCTTTGTGTAAAGCCATCATTCAGATTCAACAAGGAGCGATTTGTAAAATTAATTAAATGGTTACTTGGAAACACACCAGTCACGCCCTTATTCGTTTGTCTACCATGCCTTATTATTTGATGTTTTCACTTCATTACAGGTAGAATGATAACTTTCTCAAACGTATATCATTAATGAAAAAGCTTATAAGTAAAGCTGTTAAATAAAATAAACACACCTTTAAAATAAACTTGACTTAAATTTAAAAACAGTACTTGAAAGTGAGATTACTATAAATATGCATGAAAGCGGTTTAAAGTGGTAACTCCGGACGCATCAAATTTTCACAAGCTCGACCTAAAAAACGCGGGACAGGTTTGACATAACGGTGTCATCCTACAGCGCCCTAAAAGGATTCTGTACTTTGTATCTCAACGGGGCAATAAACCTATTTCTTTTTGTTTTATCTTTTACTTCACTAGTATTTCCGAAGAATGATGTTTGGGTCGGGCCTCGATCTTATTGTATTTGTTTTGTGATATACGATTAGGTCCCGGGAAGCGACTCTGCCCCATGTTTGCCCGATCGTCCGTCACAACGTGAGGGCCCAACTTTGAACTCGACGTTTCTTTCAAACTTTTATATACCGAACCCCTTGTAGATCCATGATTGAATACTCAATTTGTACGCAATCAGAGTAACCTTGTTCGGATTTTCAGGCAATTTTGTTTCGATTAGAACTTGCTCTAGTCATTATTCTGAGATTAGAACTAACAAAAATTTAGACATTTCACTAATGACTGTCAGTCACAAAATAGGTACCTACCGGCTATACTCTGATTTTTTATTTTAGACATTTTTTGTAAACATAGAAATGTCAAGATATGACACTGTGTGTATAAGTGTCATGTATGTGTATCATGTATGTATATACATACATGATGTCAAGATATGACACTGTGTGTATAAGTGTCATATCTTGACATTTCTATGTTTACAAAAAATGTCTAAAATAAAAAATCAGAGTACTATAGATTAGTTATAGATTAATAAACTCTTTACTGTACGTGTTGTGTACAGTAAAGAGTTTATTAATCTATATATATTATTTTCGTAATTATTTGACATTTTATTCACAATAAAATCTCATCTCAGTCAATTTTCGATTAATTATCAACCGTTCGTTAGAGCGAATAAGATAACGTATGTATGCGAAGGTTATGTTATAGTTACCACGTCTATGTACGCAGTTATAGACGTGACAGTTGCCTGAGATGATATTGGATTGTGAATTGAATGATCAATGACTAAAAGAATCGAGGCACAGTCAAAAAAGAATCTTAATGATTAGATTTATAAGGAGACGGAATTTTGCAGTTGCAAAAATATACTTTAAAATATTCTATACAAAAAGTAAATCTCACAAAATGGCCGCAAATGATTACTTCGAGCACAACACCAATCCACATTGCAATACCAATGCAATATAGATGCATATTCGTGATATAGGTCACTAGTTCCTCGTTACCCTATTTCCATATAGTTCAAAGCATGTCCGAGGCCAACGATGCGAGCGAATTGAATATCTTGTACGGTGTCCAAGATTTAAAACCTTTGACTTCTACTCTTGATGTTTACAGAATAAAGCTTAGATTTGTTTGTGTCGAGTTTCACTCATACCTCGTGGCATGTCAATTTGAATGTATGAGAATATGCTTCTATGAAATTCTACTACATACATACATAACTAACACATTTTCCCTCGAAAGATTAGGCACAGCCTCGCAGGAATATAGACTTGACAAGTGGTGAGGTTATCGCCGTCATTGCGACCAACTCGGCTAACGCTTTCTTTCAGTAATAGCACACTCCTAAATAAGCCAACAGCAGGCCTTACTATGAGCTCATAAAGCGATTAAGTTCAAAAACTATTCAGTACAAAATCTCGGTTCCGTGATGTCCGCAGCTATATTTAAAGGCACAGTAGCAGAAGGTCCATATACTTCTGCGATTAAAGTTATTCAATGATGACGGATGTCAACGACGAACTGATATTTTGTACTGAATAGTTTTTGAACTGAATCGCTATAAGAGCTCATGGTTAGGCCTCATGACAAATCTTAAACCAACGAAAATTGCCCAACAAGTATACAAGAACGTGAACGTTTGTTTGTTACTATTTGACAAAAACGGGCGAACCAATTTAACTCTCAGACCTGCAAGTTTCAGAGTAAAAAATGCCGGTCGAAGTGACTCTGTACTAAATCGTTAATAGTAGCCTAATTACTAAATCCTATCCTACTAATATTATAAACGCGAAAGTTTGTAAGTATGGATGAATGTTTGTTACTCTTTCACGTAAAAACTACTGAATGGATTTGAGTGAAATTTGGAATGTAGATACTTTACGCCCTGGATTAACACATAGGCTACTTTCAATCATCAATTTTTATCATTGCTCACGTGGGTGAAACCGCGGGGCGCAGCTAGTCTATCATAAAACTGGTACATGTACAAGAATCCTGATGATTTTGTCTATTGTTTTCTTGTATTCACATGTAGTCATCTAAAAAAAGTAAACACCAAAAAAGATTAGATTTATTACAAGGATCCATTTTTATCATGCGCGGATTCTTGTACTACAATAATGTTGAACATATCTTTTATAGTTCGAAGTCCCTATAGCCAATCCTTTAAAGCCTCAATAATCGTTCACCGTCTCAGGGTAGCTATTTGTTAACAATAAAGAATGCAAATTGGGGAATCCAATTTGTAGAACAAAATGGAGCTCTCAAATATGCAGCAGGGTTTCAAAAAAATTGCTGCAGTGCCCAAAGGGGATGACTGAAGTGAGAGGGTCGTTTTATACCGTCGGGGTTGCAATAAAAAACTGGAATTTATGACTTAATTTCATCAATACATTACGCTGAGGCTGGGAAGAAAATTTAAAGATTTTAGGGTAACGGCTTTTTGTGAAATATTGCGGTTCAAATATTTTTATCTTACGTGTAGATGGAATAGAAAGTGCTCACCCAGCTGGATATGCTGATATGTCAATTTTACTGATGTGGGTTTCAAATACGAAAAATTGTTATAAATTCAGAGCGAAATTCATTGTAAATCATTTTAAAATTGTTCACCTGATTGATTTGTAGCTATGTTTATATAAGTGTGTGTCTAATAATAAGTTAATTTATTAATTTGTGTAATATTTGAGTACCTATAAAGTTATTTATTTTTCTTTAATAATATAGTATATAATTTATTATTATTAAATATATTTATTCTTTCTTTTTACGTTTTCTTCTTTTTTAAGTATAGTATCAACTTAGAGAATTTATGAGTATCAAGCATTATTAAAAGATTGAAATACATCCAAACCAATCTTTCATTTAGGTAGCTTCTCTCCTATCAAGAGGTTGTCTGAAAGAGATCGTTTTTTATCGATAAGACTAGCCGTTGTACATTTAGTTTTATTTTATTTATGTGTGTAATTCTTAACTATTTGTAAGGTGTGTAATGCAGTATAATCATGAATTCATTAATTCATTCAGATTTTACTCATTTGGGTGTGAGTAAATAAATAAATAAAAATAAAATAAATAAATGCTGGACATTTCACACCACATTATCTAGCTGCAGGCTCAGCGAAGAGTTTGTGTTATGGGTACTAGATAACTGATATACTTAATGCAATACATTACATACAAAACCAGACATACCCAGAACATCCTGAACAAATATCTGCAGATCGTACAAATATTTGTTCCGAGGTGTGAATCGAACTCTACTATTAATATCGAGTTGTTTTATCGAGTGCAACTATCATTTGGCGTGTGTTCTTATTATCTGTGCCATCAGTCCATAGTTATTATGCTTCTTATCTGTGGCTAGCTTATCTCGGTATTACCGCAAACCTCTTATAGCCTCATTGTCTATCCCACCCACCAGGTGGCGTTGAGATCAATACCGCTAGTCCACTAATCCAATTAAGCATTCCACTGTAATGGTTTTGTCCCTTATTTCGATTTGAATTAAGCATAATTGACACGAAACTTGGCGTGACACAATTTCGTCGCAAATACTCCTTAACTTTAATTAAATTGTTATCTATAGTCCATTAGTTGAATGGGAAAAACGTACCTAAATGTGCCCATTTCAAGGAAATACTCGATACTAATTTCCTTTGTTTACAGCGTCGTTTATCCTCTTCCTGAAACTTAGTTTGTGTGTATGGTATATTTGGATTAAATATTTGTTTGCTTTCGTACTATAGCAAAATTTTTCGTAAATCATAGAGTTATGCAATAATATTATGGCCTTTACCAACACTCATTAGCTCTTTAGCAACCTAACATCCACTGCTAGACGAGGCCTCTTGTAATTCTTTATTGCACACAGAAAATATTATACAAATAAGTAATAATGAAACACAATGTACAAAAGCCAGCTTAACTCTTAATAGAGTTACCTCCTCTATAGAATCTAATAATTAAAGAATTTTATATAGGTATGTAAACATTTGTAAGTATAGTATATAATATGTTTTATATATAAAATAAATTGTATGTATTGTAGGTAAATTGTAGTTGGTAGGTATTTATTGTTGTTTGTATTATCAGTATGTATGTAGCTTCACGTTATCGTATCAATATTGAAGTATGTAGGTAGGTACACCATAAATACCCCATTTAATTTTACACAGTCCAGTCCATCCAAAGGTTGTCTGGAAGAAATCGCTACAGAGCGATAAGACCACCCATTGTATAGCATAGTTAGTTTTAGTTTTTGTTTGTTAAATTGTTTAATTTTAACTATGGTGTGCAATAAAGTATTTTCTACTAGTTGCGCCCCGCGGTTTCACCCGCGTGAATAATGATGAAAATTGATGATGATGATGATAATGATGATGAAAAGTAGCCTATGTGTTAATCCAGGGCGTAAAGTATCTCCATTCCAAATTTCACTCAAATCCATTTAGTAGTTTTTACGTGAAAGAGTAACAAACATCCATCCATACTCACAAACTTTCGCGTTTGATGATGATGATGATGATGAAAAGTAGCCTATGTGTTATTCCAGGGCGTATCTCCATTCCAAATTTCACTCAAATCCATTCAGTAGTTTTTACGTGAAAGAGTAACAAACATCCATCCATACTCACAAACTTTCGCGTTTATAATATTAGTAGGATAGGATAGTAGGATCTTCTATCTTCTATTTAATAGGGGAATTGCCATAATCATCACGCTTGGCAGGCTGATTGGTGATCGCAGTAATTGGTGTTGTAAACTCAGGTGTATGCGTCTACCCATCCCTTGTTTTAATCACTTAGTCGGCTTTTGCGACATCCACGAGAGGAGACGGAGGAGTCTATTCTTAGGACACCATGGCCACAACACTGCATTATGGCTATTGAATCCACTAGTAGTAGCGGACTGCACTGGTCACTGGACTGAAGGGCGGGTTAGGTTTTCGAATTATCACTACCTCTCGTAACGGGTCTGCATTATAAAGATACTTTTAAATTAATTGATAGCTTAATTTTTAATTATATATAAATAAATAAAAAATATATAATATATAATTTGAGAAAAGTCTCGTTTGCGTTGACTTCATTGAAATTGATAAAATACTGACCTACCAATACAACCTGCCAGACCTACAAGATGTCTTCTGAAGATAAAGAGAGTAAGATCGTCTCATAACATAACACCCACATACAGTAACAGACATATACTTAGTCTTGATCCCACACTAGGATTCCCTGTGTCGTGGGTATCAAGAACTACGAGTACCATGGTACCATAACACTAACACCTAGACTCAGACCAAATATTTGCAGATCATACAAATTTTTATCCTGCAGCGGGATTCGAACCAGCAACCTATAGCATCTCAGCTAGCCGCTGCGCCATAGAGGTTGAGTTGGTCTCGTGGCTACCAACTCAAATTAGTTCTAGATAGTGCCAACGCTCTTGTTTCACACTACTTCTCAGATACAGAGTTTGGAACATACTACCAGACTACCAGGCATTTAAAAACAAGCTCGTTCGTAGCTTGAGAAATATAGCTACGAAAGGACGATTCAGTACTTAAAAAAGTTACCCAAAATTAGACATTCCACACTGTGATGATGTAGACATCAGCAAACGCTAATCGTCTATAAAAAACAATAAATAAATAGAACACGATCCATGTAATAACATACAAAACACTACCCTTGTTCCAACGGTAACTGGCGTTGCGTAGCATGTCACAGCTACGAAGCACGTAGGCAATACAATTTTCGTAGCTTTGGCGCCGTAGCACCCAGGCCAGTGCCTTTGGTCGTCATAAGGCTTCAACGATTATGCATGGACACACGTTTGTGGTTACCAGAAACGGACTTAAGTCAAGAAGAGAAGAGAGCTACCTTGGACTAAGCTAGATTGAATTACTTATTCACTAAAGTTCACTCGAAGCTCACTAAACATTGCTACGAAGAGCTACGAAGCACTTTTCAAGTCAAAGCACCAGTCTTATGCTTTAGTGTTGAATCCAGGGATGGACTTGGGTCTAAAAGTGAGGAAAATTCAGAAGAACTCTGTTATAATTCATATCACTGTTGTAAAGGTAAACAAAGGCTACGAAAACTATACCATTTTTGTAGCACCGTAGGTACTTTAACTCTTGATATCATACATTATCATATATTATATTAAGCTGACTAACAATATTGGACTATGTAGTTGTCTTAATAAAAAACTTTATTATTATTATTATTATACGGCTATACAGATTATTTATGTTTTCACTGCTAGGATTCAGGTTTTTTTCTAGAATCACTGCCGTTTCACTAGAATGAGTTAGTGAAAACCCCTAACTCGTTTTTCCTGAGTACGACCACCAATCAGACCGTTTTGTGTTTGTGACGTGCTTGCTGTAACGTGTGACTGCCATTTTAGCCTTACTTCGGGCAAAATTATTCTACTGTGATAAAGCTTTGCCTAGGTTGACGATACAGGATTTCTACTACAATTTTGTAGACCTATATTTGAATTCGTAATTTTAGATGCATGGGCATTTTTTTGCCTATTGAGGCAAAAAAATATTACATCGTTTACTCCTCAATGCACAAGTCAAAAGTATAGCTATATATAGATGTGTGACGACCTCTGTGGCGCGGCGGGCGTGTAGCCGGCTGAGATGCGAGAGGTTACGGGTTCGATTCCCGCTGCGGAACAAATGTTTGTATGATCTGTTATGATACCATGGTGCTCGTAGTTCCTAAAACCCACGACACAGGGAATCCTAGTGTGGGAGCAACACTACGTATGTGATTGTTGGGTGTTACGTTATATTAAAGTAACACTGCTCTTTTACTGGTAGCGGTTAATTTGAGTCACAATGACTCATTTCCTATGTCATGAAGGCTTGTGTAAGAATATTTCCCAGGTTTACTCGTAGGCTTCTTATCTAACACCACGTAGGTAAACCTTGTTTTTAACCATCCAGGCCCCTAATTTGGGGCTGTTCCTATCGTAAACAAGGCAAGTTAGAGCGGTTCAAAATGTACCGACTTTATGGTAGAGCCGTGTTTGTGTACCATAGGCTTGATGCAAACATTTACATGGAGATTTGTGGTTTGTTTTGTCTTTGCTGTTTTGGTGAGCTGTGTTTTAGCGGTTTTGTTAAAAGTTTATGTGAATGAGGAAAGTATTTAGCATCAGAAAAAGGTTTCAAAGATGTTTTAGTTGTATTTAGTTCTTTCTTAGACTTCAAAGCGCTACGTGGATCTACAATAGTTTTAGATTTTAAAACCGTAAAGGATCGTGTATCAAACCTACCTCACTCTCCAACTTCTAACGATGGCATCGTCGATCGACAATCGATCGATTGGTGTGGTAACAAGGTTTTTCAAACTTCATAACATAACATACATAATATTCAATAAAAATTGGGTTATACATAAAACGTGTCTATTATGTGGAATTTAAATGAGATAGGTATATTGTTTGAATTGCGTATTTCTTGAACAAACAATATGTCACTGTACTGCATGCCGGCGTCGCAAACAGCGTGAAAGAAAAGATGCTACAATTGTGAAGTCCATGTTGTTAAAATCCGTATAAATGCTAGCGATGTTGAAGCGTTCACTGCAAGCTCAAGAAAAAAGTCGTGACGTTTACTCGCGGCCTAAAAACAAAAATATCCGCGTCGGAGTACCAAACAAAGTTTTCCTATTTCAGGACACAAAAGTAATGTAACCCCAGAAAAGGTCATAAACTCAAAAATAAATCTTTTCCGTTCATTGACGTGGAAAAATATAAAACAAGAGCGTAATGCGTGCGTTTGTACGCGTAATCTGAAAGATGTTCAATCAAAACATACACATAGGTACTAGTATACCATTACACAACACGGTTGAGCAAAAACAAGAGCGTATTTTAGTAATAAACGCAACCACATAGCCTTACACAACATGGCCATGTGCATACAACCTGCAAAAATACCCACCAATGTAAACCTTAAACCTGGTTCATTAGACCCAAAAGTAAAGCAACTTGTGTGGTTCACTGTAAACGTTACGACCTCAGGCAGCTATAACTTAGGGAGTTTTATGGCAAAGGATCACAGCAGCCAGGGTCTAAATATTTAGGAAATAATTACATAAGTACACGTACATACGAGTGTACCGAGCGTATAGACGCCATGTTGGTTAGTAATGGACCTATTTGGTTTTACGGTTCAGTAAAGAAGTATATAATCACTTCTGAACCGTGTTTACAAGAAATAAGGTTCATAATAACTTGGTAGATATTAATTTAAGGTCATGTGTGTGTGGTTGCTAAGATCATATAGAGCCTGTTCAAGACAGAAAGACAGCCTTCGTGGCCAAATTGTGAACTAACGTTGTTAACTACATAGATATTTAAACCATAATTAGGAGCTGGTTTCTTTCTGTCAGAAATTTGAATATTATACACTAAAGAAATAGGTAGCAACAGTTGTCATAGGATCAAAATGGAACAGACGCGCTTTTGTATTGTCCGCTAAACAAAATAGGTAATTAAGCACAGCAGCGCCCTCCAATCCCACGGCGGGTCTCTCGCTGAACAAACTCTACCTACTTATAGTAACAATTGCAATGTTTTGATAAAAACTTTCGTTAGTGGTGTGGTATTCATAATTCAATTTATTTCGGTTTAACTTACGCTGGCTTTACTCGAGGTTTCGAACAATTTAGATGCTCTTAATCTTGTATGAGAGTTATTCTCTGCGCGGCGCGGAGGGCATTGCGCCTCTACTCTTTTACAAGAAATCAGATCTACTTAAAATATCTTTCTCTTGGATATTTATCTAGGTAACAAAATCTCTTTATCAACTCATCGAAATCACGTCTAACAAAAAACAAATATCAAAAATTCGATGAATCTTCGTAGGTGGTGAACTAAACTGAAAAGTATTGTTTTTGCCCCATTTCTTTGCAGTTCATAAATGATAAACTTTTTCTCAATCCTTTTTCAGTGCCATTATAAAAGAGCAGTCGAAGATAAGCGCTCCGACAGTGACCGAGCGCTCACTAATCGTTCACTAGTTGCTTTCATGACTTCAGCTCAAACGCTCTATAACTTTTTAAACTCTACGTAGCTTTTTAAAACGAAAAAGAATTAAAACTAAAATCCTTTCGAACTATTTAATTTTATCACTTCGAACACTTTTTATGCTCCACAACTTTGCAAATTAAATTCTTTGGAAAGATTTAAATGATCGGAGCGTGTTGTAAGAGTCAATTTAAAAATCGAATTATATTTATAAGGTTGAACTAGTATTGATCTTGAAAATATCATGAAGTTTTAATCGTTTCCAATTTGTATAAAGCTTCTTGCCAGCCAGCGTCATTCTTGCAATTAGTCGAGCAATTACAGTTAAATTGTATTTTTAATCCTAATTAAAATTGGATTGTAGAATTGTACATGACGTGCAGCAGGGCGAATTCTTAAAAAAACTGGAAATAGCAGAGATCAGTCGCGTTAAAGGAAGAGTTTTGAATATATGGACGAAAATTGAGAGCAATAACTTTCAGGTTGTTTAGGCCACACAACTAGCGGGGTACCAAAAGATAGTAGGGTGCGTCTAGTCTAAAATTGCACGCTCCTCCACCGGTTTTACTTGGCACTTGACACAAATTTGACGTTCGAAAACGGTTTTTGTGGTTACGGATTATGGAATATTTTATTTTGACGTTATAGAATAGTGGGGCGTACAGTTTTTGACAGTACGCACTGTACTTAGCGTATAACACATACATATATAAATACATAATACTTCGTTTTTTCGTATAGAGCGGGCATAGTGGTCACACTTGGTTCTCGTTTCTCGGTGAACGTGGAAATCGCTTAACATAATTGTCCACTGGTTTTGTAGCCTCGATGCACCAGTGGACAGCGTACACGTACGGGCACTAAACATGTACACGACATGTCTGCTGTCAGCTGGCGCACACGTTTCATGCTTTATTTCCTTCACTGTCAACAAAAATATTTGTGTCCATTTTCAAAACAGTTTGTACTGGCGACAGATATTTTTCAGGGTTGTGCTTCGAATGTGAAATACTGCGTTTTTGAAGATGAATTTCAAAATGTAGCATGGAGATACTGCTGGCACAGTGAATTCTTTTCCTCATTGGTTTTTTCACTATCGATCACAAGGCTTTTTTCAGGATCACCCCTCACCAACCAACGTTGGTCCATCCTACACTACGTCGTCTGGTACTTGAGAACCATTACTACCCCAGTAGTTGCCAGTCCTATAACCTACATGGCCTGCCCATTGCCACTTCAACTTGCTAATTCTGAAAGCTGTCTATGACCTTGATTCTTCTACAGATCTACCCATTACGAGTATAGACAGTTAAATTTTAAATTTATCCGTACATTTGCTTTTTAAGCTTCGTTTGAACAAAAAATCCCCTAATCATAAACGGCGTTTCAGTTTATAAATTTTGTAGGGTTCCAATTCTGAGAAATCCATTTATCTTTTTATCCTGAAGAACCCAAAGGACGCAAGGATACACCTGCCAATCTAATTCCACTAATCACTCGCGACTTTCGCTTACTCTCACTAAATTGGGTTAGGGTCCCTAATTAAGGATCCTTGGAATACGTAAACGATTCTCGGCCGAGAGGTTTCTTTTATTTATTGAAACCAGGTAAAATAAAAGCTACCTTTATTTCAAAGATAGTGGTTTAGAGACGGTAAGAAAAAACTTTTAAAAGACAAATCGGTATTAGTTTTGTTCCTGTAATAGTTTTCTTCGTGGCTTACTCTTTCGCAATAGTAAATATATATATCTATAATTACTTATATTATGTTGTGTATATATCCTTTACTATCCTATATTACTATAGGTATATATTTTATGTTTTGAGATCTCGAAAACGGCTCACGTTTTCGATGAAACTTGGTATATGAAAGTTTTTGTTTTGGGGGCAAAAAACTAATCTAGCTAGGTTTCATCTGTGGGAAAACGCGTTTTTTCCAAGTTTTCCGAGCAAAGCTCGGTCACCCAGGTACTAATATATTAAATGCAAAAGCCAGGATATCCAAAAAATAATTTTTAGATTTTTATTACTCTATTACGTCGTAACTACAAAACCGATTTTAATTAAATTTGGTATGCAGATAAATTGCCCTTATTTAGTCTATATAATTTGTGACAAATGTTTATTATCACTTTTTTTTACCTTTAGACCCAATCAAATAAAACTACTATTATTGTATTACCCGGCTTTGCTCAAGTGGAGTGAAAGAAATTCCATCTATTTACTTTGGACGGTTCAGCTGTAGTTTCGTAGCACTTGTAGTAGGATTTCAGGGCTGTATTCACAAACAACATTAAACGGAATCCATGAATCTATACTAGTCAGTAGTTATCAGAGAACTTCTGTTCTCATTTATTTAAATCTATGGCAATGCCTCTCATAATGCAATGGAGAAGCCACATACGACTGTAATTTCTATGTATTTTCAGACGGGTCTGAAAACCCTCTGATTACCCTCTAGTGAGATCTCTTTACGGGTAAAGAGATCTCACTAGATTCTAATCAGAGGTATAGGTCGCGCAACGAGTTATGAGCGCTCGGCGAAAGTGGTGGGGTTGATTGCGCATGTGTACATGTGTGCGCGTCTGTATCTAGGGAGCGCGAGACGCGAGTGCGGGGCGCGCGGTTACGGAAAGCGACTGATCAACCAATACTCGCTGGCTCTGGCCGCCTCTCCCCCGCACCTCTCTCCGCCCGCTAAACAGACCCAAAAAATTACTACTATATTATTATTATTTTATATTATTATTTTTATTGAAGGTCAGCGACATCTTTTCAAGACAACCCATTGTACTTTTAATTATTATTTTAAGTTTTGTTTATTTTTTATCATCTTAAATGTATAATAAAGTATTTTTTATTCTAATCTCAACATCATCACCAGCACGTTTACGTCCACTGCTGGACAAGACCTCCCCCTTTGCATACATTGGGGGGATTTGCTATAGTCACCACGTTTGGCAGGCGGATTAATAGTCGCAGGTAGTGATAAGTACTCAGATGGATGCTGCTGTCCATCCCCTGGTGTAATCTTTTAGTAAAGCTTTTATTACATCCACGGGAGGAGGAGGGGTCTATTCTTAGGCTAGACACAACACGGCACTATTCTAGTCTATTTTATTTTAAACATTCTTTTAAAGAATTTACTGATAACGTTTAACCGTTCACTCTCAGCTGTAGCCATGGATGCCAGTGAAATTACAGGCATAAGAGACACAGGTTCAACAGTATTATTTCAGGGTGATGTAGGCAGATATAATACCACGTAGGCCACGTCCTAGTATTGCAGTTGTAATAACTAAAGGTTACCGAATAACATCACTTGGACAATTGGAAGTCCTGTTACTTACTGACATAAACGAAATACGTAATTAAACCAAATGTAGGCTGACAATAACGATTGTTTGTGAATAGGGGGGCCAGTGCTCCAACGTAAGTGGACACCCTCAAGAACTGTTTGGTCAGAAGGGATTTCACCTTTGCTCTTTTCGCTTGACCCTACCACTCAATCAGAGGCTTAACTCGCAAAGCGAGAATCGCTTTGTATTTTTTGAGCTGCACTCGTCCCAGTCTTTTACAGTTCTATTAAGCTTTATTGAAACAAGAGAAGATTACTTACACATCTAGACAAAGATTACAGGTCTTTTAAAAGCTCATGAGTACAGACCGCCAGTTTCTTATTATCTCGAGTTATCTTTAAGCTTCGTACGTATCGCGGATAAGGGCCGCTGGCTTGCGCGATTTGCCCTAGCTTCAACTTTAAAAGAAACTAATTCTAAGTCTCCTGGTTTCACAGAGATGCCTGTTAGTTTACAAGGCACTAAAAACCAAATCGTTTTTCAACATGAGTATTTTATTGTAATATGATAAAATTATAACTACTCCTAAAAATGAATGATCCATTATTTGATAGTCTCAAAATCTCCATTGCCATGCCAGCGATCACGCGGTGTGGTTTATGGGCATGTTTGTTTGAATTTTCCCAAAAATCCCCACTGGTGGGGTTTTGCTTTTGGGGATTTTGGGAATGATCTCTATTAGGATATTCGACATAATTACTCTACTCGAGTTTAATTATTTTAAGGCCAACTTTTTGAAGATGTAATGAAACGGTTTTGTTCTGATAATATTTAAGATTCAGTTTATCCATTTGACAGAAATATTAGCACTTAAGTATTCTAAAGTATCACTTACCGTGAGGGTCGACCATTACGCCCTGGCTAACCGTCATAGGGTCGTTCTGTTCCATATCTATCGCACCTTTCCGTTCAATTGTTTCTGAAACGACCATCAAATTATCGTCAAAAGAAATTTACGTGAAGTGGTTACCTTTTTTTAAAAGGGTTGGTTCAATGACGATTTCTATAAGACGGGTTAGCTTCCTTCAAACTGCCGAGCGTTCGGTGCCACTGGTGTTGAATTTGTTATTTTTTGAGGAAACAAATAAATGCCAAACTCGCAACGCACACCGTGTTTTGTTTTATATTTGGAATCAATTCGAATTGAAGATGAATTTATCCAAACGAAAAAAAAACACATAGAAATACAACTTAAGAGACAGATCCGCGGCCATTTTGGAAGTTCTGAGGTTATCCCATCCTTAAAATTAGGTATAACATCATTGAGTTGGTTTTTTGTAGTTGGTATTCAGAGTGCTGGCTGTATCGCGGACAAGCCTTCACTTTGCTATTTGTCAGTACCATACTTTCTGCTCGGGTTACAAATTTAAAAGTAAGTAATTTAAAGTACAGCGTTGAAACAAGAGAGACAGAGGAAAAATATTAAAATATTACCAACGAAAGAAACAAACGCCTATCTTTTCTTCCAAGAATTGTTTGAGCTTAGACTGATTTTTTAGTTTAGACCCGACGATGTAGGACGGTCATTAAATGAACTGACGACACTTTTAAGGTCGTTTTTTCACCGCAGAAAGCCAGTGTATGGAGGCGGCATTCTTTACTGGACGTCTAGTTGAGGAATTTGGCTGACAATGATGATGATGACAATGTTTTTGCGGTTTACATAAGTTAAGGAACTTTTATTCTGAGATTTTTACCTCCTCTAAGGAAACACCAAGCTCAAAGTCATGCAGTGGGATATGGAGAGAGCTATGCCAGGAGTTTTACTACGTTATAGAATCCGAAATGAGGAAATCCGTAGAAGAACCAATGTCACCGACATAACTCTCTAAGTTGAAGTGGCAATGGACAAGTCATAGGTATAGCTCGCAGAAATGACAACCGTTGGGGAATGAAGATTCTCGAGTGGCGACCACAAACCAGACGATGCGCTAGAGGAAGGTCCTCTGGACTAAGGATATTATAAACGTAGCAGGAACTCGATAGATGGAGGCGGCTCAATACCGTACGTCGTAACATTCTAAAGGGAGGCCTATATCCAGCAGTGGACTTCTACAGGCTCATCATGATGATGATAATGGTGATGAAGGAAACATTTACAAAGAAGGTCGATATCGAACTGCCCTGAAAATATACTCTCCATTTGCATCCAGTGGCAGTGTGTGTTGATCAAGGGCGTCAATCTAGTACCGCTCTTGAATAAAAAAAAACACTTTTAACAGTATAACTGTCTGTCCTAAAATGTACGGAAACAGATGTGTTTTCGGTACAAACGGTACTCACCAGAAATCGATACCTAGAGCTTCCTCGAGCGCCTTTAGGCTCTTTAGTATGCGGATCACGAGACAGGCATGTTACGCTTTCCGTGGACGAAAAGGTACTCTATAATTTTATTTTCCAACCAAAACGTAGTTACCGAAGTAACCGATACTTCTTTTGAGGTGTTTCTGTTTGGGATAATCGTGTTTTGGGTAAACATACGGTGGATAGAAGTTTATTTTCAAAGCTTTTACATACGGAAACAATGAAGTGTACTGGTAAACGAATTTTATTTTGCAATGGATTTTTTTTTCAATGGACCTGGAATGAATCTGGATTTCACATAATAATACAAAAACAGAGACATAATTAGATTATCCTCGGACTTGTTGGGTAATTTTCGTTGGTATAAGATTTGACCTATTTGCGCTATGGCTTATTTAGGGGTGTGTTAGTACTGGAAGACGTTAGCCGAGTTGGTCGTGGTAAGCAATGGAGGTGCAATTGTGGAACCCACGGTGAAAAGAGACCCCTTGAGGCTCTGCATACCCGTTCGGGGAAAAAGACGTGTGTTTATGTATGTATTTTATGCGGTGAAATAAGTGAAGAAGAACGGGAATTTGATTCTCCTTCTTCACAACCATACAAGCTTTTCATTGTTATCTAACATGATGATAGAGTCTGTACAGCGAGAGACCCGTCTTGGGATAATTAATTACAATATAAAATAGACGAACAAATATATAGTAACAATTCCGCTCCTCTCCAACGAAAACTCTGAAAGAATTCGACACGTGTTTCGCCTCTCAACGAAGCATCCTCAGGAAACAGTAGGCTCACTGCGTGCTAGAACGAAAAAGACACACTACTGCAAAAACTCCGCAGCCATGTTGCCTCTTCGAACGCCGAACAGAAAAAAAAAAAAAAAAAAAAAAAAAAAAATAATTCATTATCTTAATTAATTACCTTTTTTGTTTAGCGGGCTATACAATCAGTTTTGATACAACTGTTATAATTTCTTAAGTTTTTAATTCAAAATGCCTATAGAAAGAAATCAGCTCCTAATTATGGTTTTAATATGTAGTTCACAACGTTAGTTCACAACTTGGCCACGATGGGTCTCTCTCGGGCCAGTTTCCACTGGGGCGGAGATGAGAGGAGACGAGATCAAAGCTGGCAGGTTGTTGGCAGGCAGGCATGACAGGTATGAACGAAAAGGAAATAACTAAATCGGAATTCAATTCAAATGGATTATTCAAACACATCTTCTCTCGTCTACTCTCCTCTCCGCCCCGGTGGAAACCGGCCCTAATAAGTCTTTTTGTTCAAAAGGTGCGAGCGTTACTATGGGTTCCTGTTGTTTGCGAATACAACTAGTATGAAACTAAGTAAACTGCACACAATCTTGGTATTCGTCAACACACTGTATGTCGAACTGTATATTCTTCGATATAAGTTCTAGTCACGTGCATTGACTCTCAGTTGACTTTGCAATGTTTGTTTACTAGAATGAGTCGCGTAGGTCGGTGACTTTTATTTGTCGCGATGTCACTCAAGTTTTAAGCTTTGAAGCATTGAATTCAAAGATCTTAGAGGGCCTAGTTTATTTGAAGTCAACATTGATTGAAGTGATAACTTTAAACCAAACTAACGATAAAAAATAAAAAACCGCCTAAGTTAAAGTCGTATTTATTACGCAACTATAGTTCTGTAAGCTTCAGGCCCAAGTTCACGAACAAATAAACGGGCTTTTGCCATAATCATTGGTCATCTTTTTTTTTTATTCTTAAATTTTTATAAGGACTTTGAGTCGCTTTGCGTCTATGTCAGCCCTGTTACGTCTTACAATAAAAACTTAACTACTAATAATATTATACACTATACTAAAAAGTGCCTTAGCCACTTCACATAAAGGGGCGGATAAGATACATTGAAACGCGCCAACATCCAATAAGTTAAGACCATATTGGCTACACATGTGTGTTCTCAAAAATTGGCTTCGTACACATTCCACCAGAAGATGATGAACGTCTTCTGTAACTCCGCATGTCGCACAGTTGGGGGAGTCAGATATTTTCATAAGGTGATTGAATTTTGCAAGAGGAATGTGTCCTGTGCGCAGTCTGTGAGCATCAGACACTCTTAAATCTAGTATTTACAAACCAGGGTATACGAGGAGGTTCACATTGTACAATTCTATACCAAATTCCTTTTAACTCTGAAGAAATCAAATAATACATTTTCTCAAAAATGTTGTATTTATATTTAAACAACACTTCTGAGTGATAATCTTTGAAAACACCTGTCAAAATGAATTTGTTAGGCTAAACAGTGGTTTAACCGCTTGTTTATTTGTTGGTGCAATCACCTCTAAGCTTATTTTCAACCTTACTCATCAGGCGTCCTTAGACGTCCGCTGTTATCTACCTTAGTTGCCCTCCCTCATAAAATACGACGGGGGGATTTGCCATATACACCATGCTAGGCAGGCGTATTGGTGGTCGCAGTATTCGTGTTAAGTACTCAGATAGATGCTGCTGCCCATCCCCTGGTGTAATCCCTAAGTCAGCTTTTACGCTATCCACGGGAGGAGATGGAGGGGTTTATTAGCCAGGCACACTACTGCAACCTCAACCTTACTATATCTACTGTGGTCACGATGTGCTTATGTAAGCTGTTAAGAGAGTTCCCCGCACCCCGCGTTCCCCGGAAAGCCAGTCTTCACCCGTGAGTTGTATTGAGTAGTTCTACTCTACACTAGAAATATACATTTATGAAGTAAACGAACTTTATATTAATTATTTTAATTCCTCCACAACGAAGGTCCTGAAAACAGCAAATGAAACTAGGTACTCGTATTGTCATTACCTGTTAGTAGGTTGTCATATCGACGTGATCGATAAATAGTAGTGATCCTGTAAGCACATATAATACTTATATCTACTATGTTTTATGTTGCATGGTCTATAGTTTATTGTGCATAATTGAATAAATCGTTCCAGCAGATTGGATTGAAACCAGCGAGTAATCACTTCCATGCGGTTTCATTCGTTAACAATTTAAAGGCTCTGCAGTTTTTGAGCTATTACTTTAAAGTTTAATATCATTAAGTAATTGTCGCTTAACCATGAATATCATTCATCATCATCATCATCACCATCATCAGCCTGTAGAAGTCCACTGCTGGACATAGGCCTCCCCCTTAGAATGCCACGACGAATGGTCTTGAGCTGCCTCCATCCACCGACTTCCTGTGACGTTCATAATGTTATATGTGTGAATCTCATTCAAATTATTTAAAAGTCTTTTCAGATTATTTGAGCAATATTATAAATATTTTTGTGATATTTTAATATTGGCGCTGGGATAAATTTTATTTGCGTTTCTTTGTGTAGGTATTAGAAAAGCTTATTTTTTTTGTTATTGTCTTATTTACAGCTAACAGTAAAGTCTTAGTGATATATAGATAACTAAATAACCTAAACTGAATACTGCGATCACCAACTCATCTGCCAGGCGTGGCAATTACCTCTCATTGTATTTTATGGGGAAGGCTTTGTCCAGCAGAGCAGTGGTTTAAAGGCTGCTCATGATGACAATGTAAAGATAAAATATATCGAGTTTTCTGTGCAAATTTAATCAGAGAACCATAGAATATACTAATGTTCTCTTTGTCTAGCAAGTTAGTAGGTACAGCCGCGAGTCACCACGAACAATCGTGTTTGAATGGTTCTTCGTTAGTATTTACTTCCGAAAACTAAAAGAATATAATAAAGAATATTTATACTAAAAGAAATCTCGTTTATTTTCACATTATAAGCTTTAAGTTATAATGTGAAAATTAACAAAAAACTAATAGTAGTTTATAGTACCGACGTGACTTGTATTTAGCTTTCCAGTTAACATTTACGTTATGTTTTGAGGGAGAGCCCCAATTTAACGGATTTTCAGGATTTAGACCCTGAAAATCCGTCCAGCATAATCTCGTAGCACACGTATCACGTAACATATGGTCTACAATTTCCGTAATAAAGCCTCAGTAAATATTACGTTATCTGTGGTGAAACTGAGAACGCACTATACGAGCAGTGTTGGTTACTCCGAAGTTACGGGTAAACAATGTCAGTGAAAGGCTCGGCAGACGAGCAACAAAGTCTTGGAATTAGGAGTATCAGTAAAGAGTGAAGAGGAGAGTGAGGCTTACATAAATTGGGCATTGTGGGTGACACCTATCATTGAAGAACTACTTAACGCAAGCAGATGCTATGAAGAACTAACGCTGTGCTCTTCCAAGAGATTACCATTATCACAAAAAGCTCTGAATCGCGCAAGCAAACAATCGTACGGCCCATCTGATGGAAAGCCACCTTAAGTTACCTTAGCCTATGGACAGCTGTAACACCAGAGGTATCACACGTGCGCTGCCGACCCTAGAGACATAAAGGTGAAAAGTCTCATGCGCCTGTAATTACTCCGGCACCCATAACCTTCAAACTGAAAAACAGCAATGCGAGCACTACTGCTTGGCAGCAGAAATAGGTACGGTGGTAGTACTTAAATAAATAATAAATAAATAAATAAATAGTGGACATTTGACACAACATTATCTAGCCCCAAGCTAAGCAGAGCTTGTGTTATGGGTACTAGATAACTGATATACTTAATACAATACATTACATAGATACCAATATATTTTTGTTATATATAGAAAAATACCCAGAACACCCTGAACAAATATCTGCAGATCGTACAAATATTTGTTCAGAGGCGGGAATCGAACCCTTTCACAAGAACTCTTTTACTTCCCCGGACGAACTCTTTCACAAGAAGTTCTACTATTAAGTTTGGCCATAAATATGAAACTTCCCAACAACTGTTCGACGTTCAACTCGGGACAAGTGGATGATGTTATGAAAGTGTAAGATCTTTAAATGGAGGACAAATTTCCAACCATTATTATACAATATTATTACCATTACCATTATTTCATTACTTTAATTCCTTATTCTTCCAAATAATCACACAACACAGCTATGAATTAACAATTATCTCTGAAAAATTGTGGCTGAGATATTATGTTTTTTTCGCGCGTCGTAGTTTTGAGGTTATGAGCGCGCAGTTGGGAACATAGTTTTTGTCTCCTAAAAAGTTGCCAACCACGAAATGTTGCTCATCTACGCAAGGCTAGTAAAATAAATCGAACATGGCGGGGCCGCGGCTTACGCTTGATGTAATGTTGGTCGGAATCAATTCATTGCTGCTCGCCGCCGATTTACGAGCAACAGTGGGTGTCCTGCAATTAAACGAGCAGGTTAATGGATACATGCTATATTCTGAGACTTATTTAACTTTACTATAGTATTTTGAATGGAGCGTGATAGACAAACAACGTGTACGAGAAATAGGTTCTCGTTAAAATATCAGTAACAATTAAATAATCACGGGACCTTTTTAACCTTTGACTTATGTACTCAAAAATAAAATGTCCAGCACACCGGATGCGTATGCAGTACATAACATAAACAAGCGCGTCACTTTGTATGTACAGTATGTAGGTACACGCTTACGTGAACGTCACGCAAGCGGTGTGTCATGTCTCATACAGTTCCATACATTACAACGTCATGGTACGACGACGTGCACGACGACGTTTACGCGTACGCTGGTGTGCTGTAATCTTTATTAACCGACTTCCCAAAAAGGAGGAGGTTCTCAAATCGGTTGTATTTTTTTTTGTTTGTTACCGCATATCTCCGGCGTTTATGAACTGATTTGGAAAATTCTTTTTTTATTTGAATAGATATACTTCCAAATTGATTCCCATTTTCAAAATTCATTTCTGATGATGGGATCCATGAGGAATTGAGGGAACTCCTCAAATATTATATATATGGCGATTTTGATATTTTCAGCAACAAACCAAGCATTTGAATTCAAAAAGTATCATAATCCTTTCACCACTATGGTTCTTTCATCATTTTTTTTCATCCAAATATTTAGTCGAATACAATGGCGGAAGTCGGTTTTTTAAATGAAAAGTTATTTTAATGAAAAACTTAGGTATGTTTTATTTTAAATCATTATAGATTTTGTAAAATTACGACTATACGTAACATACGGACTTGTTGGTAAATTTTCGTTGGTATAAAATTTATCCTGGCTGCTGGCTTATTTAGGAGTGTGTTATTACTGGAAGAAAGCGTTAGCTGAGTTCAAGGAATATAATACTCTCTAACTAGAAGGCCAAGTTGGTCGTGGAAAGCAATGGTGGCGATGAGCTCACCACTTGTCACTTCTATATGCCAACGATACCCCACTTTGTGAGCATCGCGTTTACGTGGCAACCGCGTAAACGCGCGTTTGTTGAGTAACCGGCAAAATTAAAGTACACGTAAAAACTACACGGACTCCGCAGTTTTTACGTTTACTTTAATTTTGCCGGGTACTCAACAAACGCGCGTTTACGCGGTTGCCACGTAAACGCGATGCTCACACTAGGCCTACTGGTCAATTTGAAGACAGACGTTTTTTTTCATCGTTTTGAGCAGACACAAAAAAAGGATGAGGCCACAAAATTGCCTGCAA
The DNA here is from genome assembly GCA_951392215.1 of Epirrita christyi. Taxonomy (NCBI): domain Eukaryota; kingdom Metazoa; phylum Arthropoda; class Insecta; order Lepidoptera; family Geometridae; genus Epirrita; species Epirrita christyi. The sequence goes on along the minus strand of OX595843.1, from coordinate 12,317,163 downwards.
TCTTTGACTGAGAAAGCAGAGTGGAAATTGCATTCAAGTTACACATATCTAGATTCATACCATAAAATAACATACCTATGTCTAGACCACTTAAAATTTCAAAGACCAACCGTTCAAAAGTACCTACAAAAATCTTAAACTTGAAACGGCATCGTTTCAAAACCTTGACTCTAGTTTCCGGGCTTGAATCATATATGCTCATTAACAAACTCAATTGAATAAATTAGTAAGAAACTTCCAAGCTTGAATTTAAGGTATGAAATAGACTGATATGAAAGAGTTTTCTTGACTTAATCAACCCATGCATAATTTAAATGAAAGTATACAATATGTTAAAACACTGGAAAGTTTAAATAATGAAGAATCATCATCAGCCTGTAAAAGCCCACTGCTGGACATAGGCCTCCCCCTAGAATGTTACGACAAACGGTCTTGAGCCGCCTCCATACACCGACTGAATGTCTTTAGTCCATCGAGAGGATGGCCTTCCTATATTGCGTCGTCCCGTTTGTGGCCTGTTGAGAACCTTTATTCCCCAACGGTTGTCTTTTCAGCGAGCTACATGACCTGCCCATTGCCACTTCAACTTACTAATTTTGAGAGCTAGGTATATGTAAGTGATCTTGGTTCTTCTACGGATTTCCTCACTTCGGATTCTATCACGTAGTGAAACCCCTAGCATAGTTCTCTCCATAGCCCGCTGCACGACTTTGAGCATGTCTATATGGGCAATAGTTAATGACCACTTTCTTACTGCCGTAAGTCATCACTTAAAACATGCACTGATTATAGACTTTCATCTTGAGGCTCTGCGGTATCTGTGACGAGAAAATATGACGTAGTTTCCCGAACACCCAGTTTGATTCGTCAGTTGACCTCTTTGTAGAAGTTGGACGTTCCTAGTTGAATCGTCTGACCTAAATAGACATAGTGGTCAACTTCAACAATATCTATTTATTATAATTGTCACGGGTATTTATCCCGTGTTACCTTATTATTTATTATTCCCAACGTTTCGAATGCGTTACAGCAAAATAATAAGCAAAATAGTTACAGCGTTAAATAATAAGGTAAAACGCGATAAATACCCGTGACAATATAATAAACATGTGTTCTAATCGCGAGAGTTCAACAATATCGTTCCGTTTGTTGTTATTGACATGAGCCCTCTGGCCACGTGGTCCTACTGAGCATTTGAAATGATTTTCTTCTCTAAATCCAACCTCTAGTCTCTTAATCCAACTAAATTCAGTGCTTCAATAAAAGAGTTCACGTCCATAATTTATATGAATCGATAATCAATATTCAAACACAAATAAAACAAATCTCAGCCAAAACATGACGATCAAAATTGTAATACATTGTATACATTTTCCACCGAAGGGAAAGAAAGAGCCCAATGGGCCATTTTTATGAAAAACACAAATTTTCTAACAATTTTATACAAACTATCGCAAAATAAACTGGTGTTTAACGTAAGCGTAGCATTTGCTACGATGACACGCTACGGCAGCTACGGCGTAGCCTTAAGGCGTTGTTACACTGTTACTAGATTAGTGAGAACGTGGCATCTTGACCTATTTAAGGCTCGACACGTTGCGACTAGTTAAGTGCGACACTAACGACCTAAAACTTGTTATATCTCACACGTAAGGTAAATGAGTGAGCGCTTTACTCGATTTTATGCTCCTTATTTTGTGCTGATAATATGAAGTGTCTTCAACGGGCTGCATAAAATTATCTTAAGAAAATATATAATACGTTCCTTGCTTGTAAGAACTAAAACTATTATAATAATCTTCGGGCATTTACTTGTAATTACCTACCATAATAACACCCCTCAATTGTTTCGCCACACACCAAAATTATGTCGGAAAACAGTGGAAACTAGCAAGCCCTAATTATAGAAATAATAACAAATGTACATGAACTTACGTTTACACTGAAAAGTTTAAGTGGTAATTTTTTTAAATGTTGTTCACTGCATGTTTGAAACACTACCTTTACATAAATAAACGTAGTAAATAGAACACATTTTTATTTATATTTAGGTATAGCACCTAAACCGGGTGACGTGGTATGTTCAGCTTAAGAAATTATCCCTTTTTCTCCTCCCGTGGATGTCGTAAAAGTCTTATATCTATTCAACTATTATACAGAACGTTATTTTAATTTGATTATTCGTTTCATAATGTGGACATTTTGACGTACTGCGCCGACCCCAAATAAATTGGGATAAGTGCAAGACAATGATGATGATGAATGTAGCGACGAACTTTGTAGCGATGAGATGTCCAAGACCAACGACGAAGTCACATGCAGGCTTGACCGCAAGGCGCCGTCTCTCCGCCTCTGACCACTAACAGATATTAGATTTCCAGAAAATCCAAAGTTATGAGGAAAACTGTGTGATGTGACTTACTTATAGCGTAAACTGGAAAATATTATATCATCTGGTTTCAATCATCTTAATAAAGAAGTCCGCCACGTAGGCACAAAGTAAGATGAAGATCACGCGGCGATGCGCGTGACGTAGGGCTATGCTTAACGCAGCTACGCTTGTGTGACCACGCACAGTGAAGTATTCCGAAGTCAGTAGTCGGTGTCAATCCGTCTTAAATCTTTTAACCGAATTTCATAAAAATCCAAATAGCCAAACTTATAATTGAACGAGCGAAGCGAGTTCTCTGAGTCAAGTTGGAAAAATCGGCGTTTGTATGTATGTATGTTTGTCCGATGAAAACTTCCAAACCGTTAATCCGATCTTCATGAAATATGGTATGGGGGTAGATAGTATTGGTACAATTTGTAGGTAAGGTTATGAGCTATATCGGTCGGGGGGTTGCTGAGATATTGGGGTCCAAGAGGGGGTAAAAAAAATAAAAGTGAGACAGTCAGATCAAGTGGGGTGTCTAATGAAAGCGCTTTAGTTGGACATTTCAAAACTGTTTTTAATAAGTATTTAAACTTAGTAGTTTCCGAGATATTAGGGAAAATAAAAAACGCAAAAATCAAAAATTCTAGGGTACTTCCAGCAGTCCCACAATGCTGAAATTTGGTATGCTTGTGGCTTTTGTGTCACAACTACAGGGAAAAGTCTGAAATTGAATTTCGAGACATGTACCCTATAAAACAAAAAACTAATATAATATCCGTTGTTGACCTCGCATTTCTAGGAATTTGAATGACGTTGGAGTTCTATGATTTCGTCAAAATGACGTTACCAATTAATTCATAACAGGTACTTATGTAGTATCAGAGACAAGTTACTTGTCTCTGGTGGTATGAACGCCCCGTTGCTTAGTGCTTATTCAAAAGTTATTTCGATGATGTGTAGGAAATTACACGAGGTGAAAATAAAAAAATAATAATAATGGAAATTATGGAAATGTCTTACTTAAGTAGTCGGGCTGATAAAGGTATCATCGTGAGGTCTCAGTTCGGGGCGAATCACTAGTAATTAATAAATTTATAATATAACTGGGATGGGATAACAAACCCGGCTACTTGTATAATTGTTTGTAATTTCCGGGGGCTCGTATTTATGCTTATATTTCTTTTTAAGGAACAAAACCATTTTTTTATAAGAATTACTACTTTTCACCACGAACATAATATACACGTCCGTACGTTGACAATTTTAAACGAAACGTCAGCAGAGGAATAGTAATGTACGTGTAGTCGTAATTTTTCTAAAATTATACCTACGATAATTTAAATTCTATGACCCTAATAATCTTTCACAATTACTGAGATAATTTTTAGAGACCTAAAGCAAAAGCCGCTGTAATATCATCAAGTTTAATACTGAAGAAAATTTATTTAATAACTTTACCATCCCGTTTGGAATAAAAAGAGGAGTCCAACGTCAAGGAGTCTTTCACAATTCCTAGAATACTTTTATATCGGGACAAAGCAGTGTTTCCAACTAGGTACATTGCTTGGACGTTCAGAGAAGGGTTCATAACATATTGAGATTGCTAGAAATTTTACTAAAAAAAAGGATCTCAGTAAATTGATTTAGACATTAGTCAATTTAAAAGTTGAAATTCAGACTAACAGGACATTTTTTAGACCAAATTTTTGTGAAATAAACAATTTGTATTTCAAAGTATTTTCTTTGTTTTCATTGGTATAATCATAATAAACAATTTTTACGTTATTAAATTTACTTATTATAATAATAATATCATCTAAAAACCACTAAAATTTATCTCTAGTTCAATAGTGTACATAATTTTGTTACGAACCAAATAAATAGCCTACTTAATCGGTACTAATTACACAAAGTAATGTAGGAGGGAGGAGCCAGGTATTAACGTGTACGAACAGTATTTTTTTTAAATAATCAAAGTTATACTATATGAGACTGCTCTATAAAATAGGGAGAGGTTTGTAGGAGTTTTAGGGGCTTTAGGGGTTTTAGGGGTATTTAGGGGTTACAGGTTTTTACAATTAAGTTTCGATTTTGGTGACTTGCTTATTGTGAGAAACTATGAGCGAGGCGAGAGCGGCTGGTTTTCAATAGTCGATGGTGGTTTCAGTGGGTTCTTAGCTACGACTCTAGTCATGACAAAGACAGTCTGTTCTCAATGAGAACTGAGATTCTAATTAAACCCACTTGTCAGGTTTGTTCTCGCGAACGGATGCCTTTGTTGCATTTTTCATCTGCACTGAATTTGCATTTCGTTTTAATTGGCTCAGGCTTTGTTGCAGCCTAGGCTTTATTAGAGCCTCTGGTATAATTAGGGTTACCAGTGAGGAGTGAATTTAAAATGATTATTGATTTTTAATGATTCTATAAAATCACAAGAGTGTGGAAAAGTAAATGTTTCAAAACTATAATCCGACTACTAAGCTAAAAACAAGTAGAGACAAAATACAACAAGAGAGAGAGAGACAAGTAGAGTCTCGAGTTATTTTTACTCAACTTTTTAGTGGATTAGTTGATATTAGTGTGATATATTTTTGGAATGTACTCATCAAGTCCTTTAATTTGATACCACACTCATTACATCTATTACGAATTATATTTTTTTCGAGTTTTAAAAATTGCGTTTCATTTTTGTCATAGTAAATTAAGTGACGTCTTATGACACTTGAAACGTCACGACACTTCATAAATGATACCTCATTTGTCAGAATCCGTCCAGTAGTTTCGGAGCTACGAAGGAAAAGAATGAATAAACTTACATACATACACACACATAGACATCATCATCAACCTTTAGACGCCCAATCTTGGACGAGGTCACCCCATAGAATGCAATGGGGGGATTTGCCATAATCACCACGCTTGGCAGGTGGATTAGTGATCGCAGTATTGGCGCTGCATACCCATCCCTTGGTATAATCCCTAAGTCAGCTTTTACGATATCTACGGGAGGAAACAGAGGGGTCTATTCTTAGGTCGGACACACCACAAACATAGACATATATACTCTAAAATCGTAACATACCTTTAGCTTTGCTGTAGTCGGGTAAAAATGTGTTATGATTTGTTAAAGGGCAAAATTGAGTGATGCACTACATGGTATCTCATATTATAATATTGAAGTATATAACCATGAAAGTGGATGCTTGACTACACTATGAACAACAATACAATTTGCATAATCGTATTATGATTATAGAAAGCTGTCCATCCACACATGAGTTCAATGACATGATAATACCTACTCATATACGTTATTAACTATTCATCATACTCAAATTATGCTATCTCTACGAATATTCTAATTTCCCATGAGCAAATACAGGCTCTTCGCTTAGTGGTGCCTAATTGATCGCTTCATAGATGTTACTGTTGAAGTCCGAAACCAGGTAATGTAAACAAACCTCTGCCAGTATGTTTTCATTCGCCACTGATCTTTATTTTGTTTTGCGTTTATGCTTTGGCCATACGATACACAAGCAGTACTGAACAAAATATGACTTGTTAGACTATTCAATTTTTTTATACCCTGCTATGAGCTTTAACTGAAGAAGGCCCAAAAATATAATAACTAGCATGTATTAGAAAAACAAACATTACCTGTGATATGTTGTTTGTTTATGTGATTTTTGGATACGAATAAAATAAATTTATTATTATTATTATATTGCTACGCTAGCGTAGCTGTAATATCTCGTACTCTTATATACGATATGTGTTGCATATAATTTATACCTACTAAAGGTGTAGTAAATACTATATAATTATTTATATATAATATATAGTATATACTGACGTATAGAAAGTAGTCGCATCGAGATAATTCAAGCGCACGGTCTGAGTCCACCAATAACGGATGCTCATTTACACGGATTCAACATGCAGCAGTAAATGTCAGCCTACTCTACTTTCAGCCAATGACGGTGACCTCGAAGTCGAGAGTTATTACTGTCTATGTAGTAAACATTGAGTTATAAACTCTTGATATATTATAGTCTCACAATGCTTCTATTAAAGGTAGGTTAAGTATAGATTTTACTTCATTTCTATGGTCTTGTAAAATTTATGTACACCCTCGGTCATTTTTCCAATCTTACATATCTCTCTCCATCCAAAGGTTGGTTGGAAGAAATAGTTTCTAAGCGATAAGACCATTATACTTTTAATTATCATGTTAAGTTTTGTTTATTTTTTTTATCGTAAGGTGTACAATAAAGTATTTTCTATTCTATTCTTCTGTAACCATTTTAAGTTATATGAGAATCTTGGATCGGTAATTAATGAACTTCGTACCCAAATGTGATGTTTTATTAATAAAGGCTTCTTCGTATAAATGGCAGCCTATATGTATACATGCCCTTATTCATAAAAATCTTACTAGGTAATTGGACAAAAATGAGACCTCTGTAAAGCAACGACTTTTTTCTCACATGCAATATTCATGTATTGAAAAAAAATAGCGAAAGAGAGCGCTAACCTACCGTCAGTTTAGCTTAAGTCCTGCTGGTTAGATTTTTATTAATAAAATATTGAATACGTAAATAAAAGTGCTAACACATAATTAATAATCCTTACTTCTTATTTCAAAGGCTTTGCTGAGTTTTCAAGCGTCAATTAAAGCCATTTAAATTCAGTACCTGTAGTAAAAAGCATCATTTGAAACCCTAGAAATGAAGGACCAAAAATTATTCAAGCATAAAAAAAAACTTTTACGTCAACGCTGATATTTTTTCTTTTGTGAAAAACCTAAACAAAGTCGTTATGTCGCAATAAATTTGGCAAGAAAAGTCCAAAGTATAACGCTATTACCTTTTGTGAGTCCGTTTCGTGACATTTTCTTACATACAGTCGAGGACTCCGAATTGAGTACTCCTTCAATACATTGATAGTTTAGTGTATTCATTGCTGCATGCGAGTACTACTGAATATTCTTCAATGCATTGTAAAATTTATTGATTTGAAGTCAAATAATAATTTTAGCAAAGTTTAAAATTCAGATTGTTACACAATTCAGAGTCCCCGGCAGTACTTGTTGTGCTTGAGTTTCTTTTATAACGCAGTAAATCCATTAAAAGGAGGGAATAACATCATAAAAGTTCTTTGCAAAAGTCTAAAGAAAGTTAATAAGACAGTTCTCATCGCAAAACTGCCAAGACTCATTCACGAAGTTATTCGCGTTCTGCCTCCATTTTTAGGATACCGCAATTTTTAAGTTAAAGTAGAACCATTTCAGCATAAATGAACAACTCTTCTGACTAATGCGTAAACATATAAAAGTAATTTCAAATTTATTTATTTCACTTAGTAGGTACATAACTGTATTCATTATTTATTTATTATTTTATTTATAACTGCAATTACTAGCCCTTCCAACCAAACTAAGTTAAAAAACTTGGTAAGAAGTACTTTCCCAATTTTTTCCAATTAAAATGTACATGCTCATTAATGTGTGTGTGACAAGAATTCAGGCTGCTGGGAGTGTTTAATTTTTTATCTTACGTTTTTATCAATTTCTCTGTCACTATTTTATGGCAATTTTTTTTTATTTAAAATATATTTTATCTGCTTTTATTTATATTTCTACTCTCAAACTCTTAAGTTTATTGATATAAAATTATGACATAGCCTCTTAATTAACTTTTAGATGGTACAGAACACTTAAAACATAAGTCCGACTTGCACTTAGCCCAGCCTAATGGAGTCACCCGCCGCTTCACGTAATGCCTGAAAATTATGAACATTTTCCGAGTGAATAAAAGTGCTGTTGGTAACATAGATAGATAGATAGATAGGTTATAACTTTATTGTACACCATAATAACATACTACTAACAACATACTATGTGGCCGTGGTGTGTCCGGCCTTTGAATAGACCCCTCTTTCTCTTTCCGTGGATGTAGTAAAAACCGATTAAGGGATTACACCAGGGGATGGGCAGCAGCATCCACCTGAGTACTCAACACCAATACGCCTGCGAAGTGTGATGATTGTAGCAAATCCCCTCATTGAATTCTATGGGGGAGATCTCGTCCAGCAGTGGACGTCCAAAGGCTGATAATGATACCGAGTGAACGTTTCCTGTTTTTCTTTTTTACAAAAATATGGCTGAACATTTTAAGATATTAAACTTTTTATATAATATTATTCCACCCGTGCCTACTTCGTAGGGATGCGACCATTTGTATTCACAGGGGTAGAGCGGGAGTGCATACACTGTCCATTGCATAAAAGAATTTGAAACGAACATTTCTAAAAATATTTGTGTACAAAATACGTGGCATGTTTTGGTTGGCTGTCTTTATAAGTTTACCTTTTGTTTTTAGAAAACTTGTTTTGCTATTTATTTTACCACTGGTACTCAAGCAGTTCTACTCACCGTTAAGAGAATTATCTTTACAGTTAGAATAATTACAACTAATACCAGTATATACACTGAATTGTTAGGTATTGAAACTGTTGTATTATCAACTACTTACTTTCATAATAATAATAATAAAGTTGAAGAAGAAAAATCACCACCTGCCTGAATCGTTTTAAATAATTTAGAATTGGCAGGTGCCGTTTCTCATATTATTATAGCCCAATAAACATTACATTAGCATGTTCTCCTTACACTAGCTCCAACTTTCATCCATTTCCACAATAGTTTAATCATCTGTGTTCCATCCACCATAACAATAATGTTTTTTATATCCTAATTGTAAAAGGGCCTCTTACTGTTGGCTAACACGACCCCAGTAATGCCTCATAAAGGTCCAGGTTAAGCCTGTGTTTGAAAATAAATGACTGAAATAATAATAATAATGTTTTTATTTCAAGCTACATGGTAAATGTAAGTATAATTAAATTATAACTAAACAATAAACCTTTCAAGATTAATAATAAGTATCTGATTTTCGTGTCTTTTTTAATCAAACATCGAATCAATCAGCAAAGTAATTGTATCGATACAATACGAATTAATCTATTAATTGCACGAATAGATATTAATTAAACTAACAAACGAGTCTTATCGATTCAAATTACAATGTAATGGAGCCACTCAATCAAATGAAAAAGCTCAAAGGTACCTACTATTTAAAAAATGTTTGCGAGATATCTCGACGTACATACCTCACTTTTCTTTGATTAGCTAGGGAGAGGGTAAGAGGCACCCTTGGAATCAGGGCTGTGACAAATCTAAAAAAGCCGGTCAAAGCGCTTTGCAAAAAGTCGTCTATTGTGTCTAACTAAGGAGACTGTTATTATTGCATTTACCAAACTACTGCCAGTTTGGTAAATTTTACCCTACAAAAAAAATTGTGGAGTAGTTGCTTAATTTTTTTTAAAAGATCATAATTATAAATAAATTCTGTTTAATAATAAATTAACTTAAATGAATTTGTTGCATACCATTTTATTAAATACCTAACATTTGCCGGATAGGGCATAAAAAGACGGAGCATGCCTGAAGCCGGAAGTCTGGCACCCCACTCGGGGTGGATTTCATTCAAATTGATGACTTCATTGGTTTAACCCCAAAGGTAAGTGGGAGATTAGGCAGGAAGTTTGCGTAACACGGCGTAAGTGAATTGTACCCATCGATTTTGGGTATAAGAGCTAAGCTCGGTGTAGACAAATCTATTGGGTTGGTTTGAATAACATTTCAGTTATGTACACTTTGAATTTTATTCATGTTTAATAACTCTTTGACTTTTTTTATCGAATCTGATACACCTCTTAGACCGAGTGTAATGAAAACCAAGTTGGGTTTAAATAGGGTGATTAATTATGCTCTCGAGAAAAAGAATATCGGTTGCACTCAGAATTTTTGAAAAATTCATTATATTTAATATAAGATATTCTCTAGGGCCTATATTCAAAGATAAGTATTTTTTAACATGCTTTTCAGTTTATAGCATTCTTTTGTTTTATATATCTTTGCTGACCTGTTGGAATTACCCGGATGAGACTATAGATAAATAAATACAATATCCTTTTGCCCCTGTTAACTGTAGGATTAGAATCTGATCCCTACTTTTCCAGCAACCCTAACCGCTAATAATGCACGCCATGGTCCATTTCCTCTAGCTTAGAGCACGGTATTCTGGAGCTTTAAAGCAATATCGTTTATGTATCGTTTTTGAATTTAATGATTTCTTTTGAGCTTGTAAACCCAGCCAATTACAAATGTAATTACTCTTAGGTCACGTCTAACTGGAAGCGCCATACTTGGCATTGCACTGCATAAAGATATAAAGATGAAAAGTCTCATGTCTCAGTAATTTCACCGGCACCCATACCCTTTAGACCGGAACAGGAATACTTACACTACTGCTTGACGGCAGAAATAGGTATGGTGGTAGTACTTACTACCTATTTCTGCTATTTTCTGCAAAAGAATTCGTCCGGGGAAGTCCCTGCACAAACTCTTTCAGAAAGAGCTCTACTACTAGCAAAAAAGTGGGCTGGGATAGACTGCAAGAGTAGGTGCGTTGGTTATTTTACCCCATAATGTTGTTATGTATATCTGTATGTGTACCTTACCTTACATATTTTACATGGAGCTAGTGATTGTTTTTTCTGTACTAGACCATCTATGAAAAAAATATATAGTTAGAGTAACCCGAAAACCGATAAAAGTTACTGTTTTGCGAGGTTAAATTGGAGCCAAAACATTAAACACGTTAGCATAGCTGAAATAAAACAGTTTAAGTAAAACAGTTAATTTTACTGGTAAAACAGTCAATCATTTTATTGTTGTTACTGTGTAACAAACTGAGTGAAATCGTTACAATTACTGTCAGGATACGTTGCTATTATTGACCAAAAACTTCCTGTAACTGTTTATATATCTATATTTACTGTTTGCTTCCTAACTGTTTTTTTCAGTTGCCCCAACGGTGTAAAATAATTATATCTCACTGAAAAATATGTTGTAACAACTGTGTAAATTTTAACTGTGCACTTTTTGCACACAGTTTTTTTTCTGTTCTAAATTGTGCTCTGTTAAATAAACGTTTTCATCAAAATTAAAATGAAAAAGGTCGTACTCGGTCCACGGTTCGGATACACGTATAAAATGATGTCCTAGTTACAGAGTACGTCTATTGGACTAATGAGTTTTAACCCTTTCAATCACCTCCCCTCTCATGTAAAAAAGATCAACCCTTCTGAGCGCACTCCACTGATTAATTACTGACTTGGTTCATTCACTGTATATGTACTTGTGTAGCGATCTGTAGGTATTTTTATGACACCACGGAAACGGGAAGTTAGGAAGGTGAAGGAAATGCTTGGGGATTTTATTTAAAACGACAAATAAAATAAAACGTTTTTTAAGACACACTTCATCATCACCAGCATTTAACAATGGGGTTTATTACCATAATCAAAACGATTGGAGGCGGATTGGTGATCGCAGTATTCGTGCTGAATGAGGTTGATGCTGTTGCCTATCCCCTGGTGTAATACCTTAGTCAGCTTTTACGACATCAACGGGAGGAGATGGAGGGGTCTATTTTGAGTCCGGACACACCACGCCTTCGAAAGATACACTTGAACAGTGTTTAATCATTAGTTAGTTACATTTCACACTCATCTGTGCTCATTTTCAAATAAATTGCCACTCTACCATAAATTAAATCGAAAATTATAAATAAAAATATATGCAAAATGAGTACATTAGAGCAGGCAAATTTTTTTATGTATGTATAATATAATATATGTACATTGAATTTCCTGAGAAGGTGTGACCACACCATCATTCTCTTGCTCATTCATTGCACCAGACAAGTACGTAGTTCTAAAGGTCTACCGATCTCAAATAAAACGAGCCAAATAACGTTCATGTAACTCACTACAATTGTGTTGAATAGGGATGTAACGGTTGTTTTACCGGAATAAAATCGGAATTAAGAATTGCTTTTAGGAGTTGAAGTCGAATAGATATGAAATTGGAGAGAAGACAAAGGCATACTTCGGTTTAAAGAAGTTAATTATCACTCAAAAAGAACTTTACAGTTCACTTAAAACGAGCCAAATTAAATTTTTATTCAGTATATTATAATGATATGGTTACAGCTACTTTAAGACAAGACCAAGACAGGAAATTAAAAGAAACTCTACCCATGTATGAACTGCATTCATGAAGAATCATCATCATCATCATCAGCCTGTAAAAGTCCACTGCTGGATATAGAAATCCCCCCTAAAAAGTCACGACGAACGTTCTTCAGCCGCCTCCATTCACCGACTTCCTGGGACCTTTATAATGTTTTTAGTCTATCGAGAGGCCCTCCTCTAGATGGACTTAAAACATTATAATGCCTTCCTATAATGCGTCGTCCCGTTTGTGGTCGCCACTCGAGATCCTATATACCCCAACGGTTGTCAGTTTAGCGACTTAAACCTGCTAATTCTGAGAGCTATATCGGTGATCTTGGTTCTTCTACGGATTTCTTCATTTCGGATTCAATCACGTAGTGAAACTCCTAGCATAGCTCCCTACATAGCATTAAAATAAGTTAAGTGCATTAAGATCATGAGCCATCATGAAGAATAAGAAGGTTATTTGATGCTTTGAAGTGCCTGAAATAGAATAGAATAGAAAAACACTTTATAGCACACCACATTAAGGTTAACATATTAAAACAATCATAATTAAAATTATACGTATGGAAGTACAACGGGCGGTCTTATCGCTGAGAGCGATCTCTTCCAGACAACCTTGGGATGGACTGGAATTGATGAGAACGATAAAGAACGGTGGTGTAAAACCAATAAAAGTATATGCATACATACGGTGTACTCAATAATAATAAATACCTATATACCTTAACTATACATACAATACATAAAAATACAAATAATATATATATATATAGGTCTGAGCATATTAATAGAGCTAACTTAACAGCCTGCTTCCCTGATAATATAGATACAGGTAATTTACATTGTGAAAACTGCCAAGCACAAATACAAACAAATACTGTCTAATGCTGCTGTTTTCTTAGGTTCAGATACATCACTAGTAGAGTATCTAGTCGAGACAGATATTCGCACTTGTGATTTCCCCCGGGCACCGTTACTCAATAATTCAACCAGTCCCATGTCCAAGACTCGGGATACCGATGCCGAATAATTAATAATGAAACTTTAGGTGACCTACTTCAGTTGCTGTTGTTCAGTTTAGATTACACTTGAGATGTATTTGTCTTTGTCGAAAATGGTATTCGCTCATTGGACTAATAAAAGATCAATTGTACTCTGTATCCTGCATTTATTTATTTCTCTCACATTGGATAACACAAAGGGTAATCTTAAATCTAATCTAAAATACTGGATAATTGAGAGCTGGTGCCCAAAAGCATCAGTGATAAAACCTGTATATCGGGTCACCAGACCCACCTTACGTCTTTGTATGAGAAGCAGTCATCTTTGATTGTTTTACTAAGGACATGCCACAAGCCCTAGCAGAGTTGCGCACTGCTTAGCTACGCTCATAGTCGTATGTTGCACAGTGTTTTGTATAGATAAAATGTTTTTCCGAAAGACTACAAACGCTGTTTTAATTTTTATAATTTATATACTATAAAAATATATACATCTTTCTGCAAATAAGTACCCTAAACAAACAACAATACAACAAAACAACAACAACAACACACACACTATACACAAACACACTTACCCTCTCTCTCTCTCTCTCTCTCTCACACACACACACACACACACACACACACCCCACCCTCAAATAGGCAATAACATGCACACGCACCACAACTAAATACATAACATCACACATGAATATCTGCACTGATTATTTTTCTACTCAAATCAGATAATACATACCGTATCCCAACACATACATTTATATCACCTTGTATATATCTGCATTTTTTTCTTTTCCATATAGTTTAAATGTTAAACTTACACTAAGCACTATAAGCGTTGTAAAACAAAGATCAATAATATAATTATGTAAGTTCTCAAGTAAGTTTTATAATTGTTATGAAAATAAACTGTCCGAAAAACTATTTTATCTACTCTCATACTGAAATATACAGATTAAAAAACTAAAATTACAGTCTTTATGCACATGCCATCGAAATAAATTTAAAAAATTACATTACGATGCAGCTCTTCTATGGACAACTGTATTATAATATAACTTTTTTTCTATAACGATACAACTTCACTTGGACCAAGGAGGTTGCAATGCAGTTTTTCTATACATAATCTGTGGACGCGGCGCAACACGCTCGCGAGTATGGATTTTGGCGCTAAGCGTTTACAAATAAATGCAAATATAAGCTGTAATTTTACGCAAATTTCATTGTCAAATTAGTTTTTGTTTTAAAAAGTGTCTGAAAACGACAGTAGCGATACTGAAGAAAATTTTACACCACTGGACATTCTCGAAGCTGCAACGAACAAATGAACCTCTTACCGGCGAAATCTAGAAGGTATTGTTACCAAGACTTTAAAATATAATATTACCTATTTCATGAGATTAGATAAAGTAGTGTATGAAACTGCACATAATTTGGTCTTAAAACACGAGTGTGAGTTAAAAAAACGAGCCGGAACCCTTATTATGCAACAGTTTCATAAACTACTATAAAAACACATACGTAACATGCTATGAATGGAAACATTGGTGTAAAACCATGTATGTAAAACTCAGACAAGAACCTCGTTTCCTCACGATGTTTACGAAAACCTAATTGAGGTACTCTCGGATTCGAACCCACGAACTATGGATCACAAAGTAGAGCAGTTTCTTAATATTACTTGGCGGGTTACCATTATTCTGTTGTTAAATAGGTCACGATAATAAGAAGCTTCAAAATAAATACTTTTGCTGTACAGATTATGAATAACGAATCGAAATGCTCATTTTATTGTCAATATTATATTTTCTGCGAATGAAGTGATATACCTGAAAAATAACGTTTTTAATCATAAACACATACATATATTTAAAATTAATCTATAGATAAGAAACAGAGTTCAGGTCACCGACCGCAAGAGGGTGCCCTAAAGGCGACGCTACCTCGTTGGATAGCAACACTGTTTTTCTGACTGAGGTAAAAAAGTATTAATTACTATTAGGAGCTTTTGAAGCGGTCGAACAAGAGCATAACATAACAATAGCAAAGTATCTCAATATAATTTCTACTATTTCGTATGTTTCAACTCGTATGAAATACGTAGCACGTAACACTAAAGCCGGCATTACACGTTCAAGCTTGCAACTAAGCTTGTTATACCTTCGTCAGTCTAGCCAAAAATAAAACCTGTTCCTTGAAACCCGGCTTAGCATACTTAAACAGGGACACTGGACAGTAATATGAGGTAAGTCCTACATTTAACCATGCAAGCATTTTTGTGCACGTGGGTTCGTTCATTTAAAATTAAAATAGCAAGGGAAGTTTTTGAAGCATTTTGTTTAAAACCATGTCCATATAAAAATTAAGTCGTAATATCACCTTTGGAAATTCAACTTCCTGAATAAAGCACAAGTTTTTATTGCTATAATATGCAATTATTGCTATATTATACAATAAAAAAAAAATTGATTGCGTAAAATGAGCCTTAAAATCTCAGGTGCAGTTTTACACTAGCACTTACAGCGTGAAAATATCTCTTTGATCAAAAAAGAATATTCAAATTCAAGGTAAAACATAAGAGAAAATTTAACATGGGAAGTTTTTGAGTATAATTTTCACAGCAGTTTGAACATAAATTAGGGCTAATAAAGGATTTTAAACGAGAAGAAAAGATGGTAGATTGTAAATCTAATAAATTTGCATAAGATATTGTATTTTTTAAACATGCGCACTGGTTTGTATATTTATAAATGTTTGAAATTTGGCCAAAGGTCAAAGGTTATTGGACTCCAAAGATTCCCAACTTCAGTATTCTGGTACAAAGATAAGTGTCTATTTTAATCGCCATTGCACCTTAAACCGGACTAAAAGCTCCCTAAACCCCTAATACCCCCTACCCTAATATTGATAGCCAAAAAATTCTTCTGAATAAAATGGCAGAGGTCACATTAATTGTTATATAAAAGACCCATTAAAGGCCATTAACCCCGCGTGTGTACAAAAAACAAGCTATAAATTAGTTGACCGCTGCAATACGTCTTCCGCCCCCGTACTAAATTTTATTGCGTAGCCGACGTGTGGCTTTATTACAGCTGTTCTTGATGAACATGAGGTATAGAAGAGAAATTACAAATCTAGACCGATTTGTAATTTCCCTTCTATAGTATATTTACCTCATATGCAACCAATATAAATCTCAGATTTATCAACAGGCTCCGTAGCAAAGTCTACGGTTATGCTACGTGGCGTAGAACTTACCTCTACGTTGAAAAAACTGTTCATTTAGAATTTTATCATTGTATAATAAACTCTTCTAACAACAATAATAATAATAAGAAAAATGTATTTTATAACGAGTTTTAAAATAAATCAGTGTCATAATAATAATAATAAATAAATGCTGGACATTTCACACAACATTATCTAGCCCCAATGTAATGTGGGCTATTTAAAAAAAAACTCTAGTAAACGATTCTGTACTACATGTATACGCCATCAAACTACATTTATTTAAAAACAATGTGGAACGTAGAAAATTCACAAGGAAGGTTCCAGTGAGCAAAAGATGACTAACAAAACTTCGCTAACATTACATAAGTTTATGTGATTCGATTTGTCAGCCTATGAATATAATATAGAGGTTCGGGATTGGGATCTTCCACACTACAACAGGAAGGGTACGGCACTCTCACATGAAACACACGGATTGACGACCCCCGTGCTGTGGTGGGTGAGTAGCTGGCTAAGACGCAAAAGAAAAACAAAACATTTTTAAGGTATATCCATTCCTTTAAAAATTGTTTTGTAAAAAAAACTAAGAAAGCAAAGAAAGAAAATTCATTTATATTACAAGATAGGTCATTGATAGGTCAGCCTTTAGAATTCTACCGTTATACGAGGTCTCCCCCATCGAATGCAATGGATTTGCCATAATCACCGCGCTTGGCAGGTGAATTGGTGATTGCAGTATTAGTGTTGAGTACCTCAGATGGATGCTGCTGCCCATCCTCTGGTGTAATTTAGTTAAGTATAAGTACTTAGAAGTCTGATTTTACGACATCCACGGGAAAAACAGAGGGGTGTATTCTTATTAGGCCGGACACACCACGGCACAAGACATACATACATAGATAGGTTAACATTTTAAAATTATCAATGCTGGAGAAAAAGATGGCCGTGATCAGCATAATGCTGTAAAATTACATGCATTTTAGTAAACAACGAACAATAGAAATGAGTTAAAGGATTTGAAGGCCAGCAGACCTTGAATTTACTAATTGAACCTGGCTTTTGTATAGATATACAATTATAAGTTACAGCTTGAATATACAGCTGCCTTGCCATGGTGTGCCCAGCCTAAGAATGGACCCCTCCTTCTCCTCCCGTGGATGTAGTTAGGCTTATAATAAGGGATTACAACGGGTATGGGCATCAGCAGCGTTCGCCTGTGTACTTAACACCAAACTGCAAATCCCAATCCGCCTGCCAAGATTGGTGACCATGGAAAATCCCCCCATTATAATTAATGGGGATGGCCATGGATGGTAAATTATTTAACTGGCAGCATTTTGACATCACCTTTTTTTTTAATTCATCTTTGGATTTGAGATCTTCTGATCCATAATCTGGCAAAAGACTCATTTTTTAGGTGTTTTAGTTTTTTTTTATATTGACCAAAACATTATAGGCGTATATTAATAAATAAATACGTCGTGCCATACAGGCGTATCGTTGGCGTTTGTCAACATATATCAATGCGGTTCGTTGAGTTAGTCCGTGTCTTTCTCATCCCGTGGCAATATAAAAAGCCTCAGGCATAAAGACACTGCTCGACCATGACATCGGTATCGAGAATTTATTCAATAGGCACCAACTGATCCCGCGATAAAGTATTGTAATGTTATGGTTATTGCAAATAATTTCGAAGACGAAGAGGGAGTTTCGAGTTATTTCGTATTGTCTGATTCTTTCCACGGAGATTTGTCTTCTATTTTATTAGTTTGTTTTTAGAATATGTTGCAAATTGTAGAGATTGTATTGACTGACTTCGCCACTTGAGTGCGTTCCTTTTGGGTGACATTTACGTTATTTTCGTTATTTTTGATCACAAATGATGTTCCATTCGATTTGAAAGTGCTCACTGTGATCGTTTGTAACTGTTTTCACCGTTCTTTCAGACAGATTAAAAACGCTAAGAACACCACCGAATTTTGCCAATTTTTACCCAGCTATTTCGATGGGTAAAAATTATCGTTTTTTGACATTTGCGTAATGTTTGACATTCTGAAGTTATTTGTTTCGTAATATGCTGTAGAATTAACATTTTAAAACGGTGAAAATGAAATATTTACTAGTCTAGGAATAAGTTAAAACGGCCTATGAATAGGGCTCCTCGAACTCCTCCTGTGAATGTCGTAAAAGGCGACTAACGGATTACGCCAGGGCAGCAGCATTCACCTGAGTAATAAACACCAAACTATGATCACCAATCCGCCTGCCAAGCGTGCAAATTCCCTCCATTGCACGCTATGAGGGAGGCATCATCCAAAAGTGGATGTCTACCGACTGATGATAGTAAGTATAAATAATATTTGATATATAACCTGCACCTGCATAATTATGTTTACAATTAGACTTACCACCAAGTAACTGACAACCGTTGGGGAATGAAGTTCTCGAGTGGCAACCACAAACCCAGCGCAGAAGAGGAAGGCCCTTCCCCCCCTCTCCATGAACCAAAGATATTATAAAAGTTCCAGGAAAATGGTGCATGGAGGTGGTACAAGACTGTTTGTTGTGGCATTCTATGCGGGAGGCCTATGTCCAGCAGTGGACTTCGATAGGTTTCATGATGGAGATGATGAATAGACATACTGATTAGAAGCCAAATGTTAAAAAACAAAATAAGACAGGTACATGTCTAGTTTAATTTTATGTTGTATAATTTATTTTTTCAGTGACTCTTCGCATTCGGGTGCTACAGCCAGCTCATCAGCTACCTACATAGAAAAAGATAGGCTGTAGAGAAATCTCCAGAAGCTATCGGATCATTATCGGACCTTATGAATACCGTTTTGGGATAATTTTGTAGAACATGAAGTCTGATTTCACCTCTTATAAATCTTTAAATTGAACAGTGTTAAAAGATACATGTTTTTTTTTGTTTATAAATGTAAATTGTGATACCTACTTAAGAGAAAAATGTTGCTTAGGAATGTCTAATTTGTAAATTCAGGCACATTGGTACTGACTGATGCACACATTTAATAATATAAGTATACATTAAATTACAATTTATGATAGTTCTTAGAAGTAAAGACTGATCTAAGATTCTTTGTTATAATTTTTTAGTTTAAACAATATTATTTAATTTAAATGCTGTGGTACCTATGTCTGGCCTAAGAATAGACCTCTCCATCTCCTCCTGTGATGATGTAAAAGCTATCTAATGTGTTTGCCACTGGAGAACCTTTATTCCCCAGCGGGTGTCAGTTCTGCGAGCTATATGACCTGCTCATTGCCACTTAAACTTGTTGATGCTGAGAACTATGTCGGTAATCTTGGTTCTCTAAGTCATCACTCGCAACACGCACTGATTATAGACAATATTAAATTACAAACAGTATATTCTGTTACCATATATTTTATTATACTTATACACATTATAATATGCAAAAACATGTACTTAGCCTAACTGAAATAGAATTTTATATTTAAATACCCTCTAAATATCCTGAAGAGGTAATTTAGTTGCTACATAACATAATAATTGGCAATAGCTTCTTGATGATTGAGTCCACGCACGCACAGTAGTCGACAAGAGTGTCTGAACTTGAGGCTCAGACTGAGCTATTGTATTATTATATATTATTCTACAGTCCCTTCTTGCTTTCTATTTCTTTCCAATCCATCCACAATTTCTCGAGTAATTTCCACATACCACATGTTTGTTTACAGTGTTTGCGTGTTTGGTTTGGTTTGTTTGATAAGTTTGTTTGACAGATTTAGTTCCAGACACCTGTGAACAAAATTTTTGAAAATATCGTTTTTATCAGTTTATAGCCAAGTGGAACACTATTGAACGAATGTAATCGTTTTGTGCGTTCTTGGCAAAATTTTCATCGAGTGGAATGGGCCCTGTTGTTTATTGCGCTACATTATTTTTTTTAATTTTTTATTTTGGCTTCTGTGGAATATCTCAATATTGCCAATGTCAAGAGGTTAGTTTAATTTTCTGCTTCTTCTTTATTTATTTAATGGCCTGAGAGGAAAGCTTTCCTCAATTTGGCCAATGTCAAGTAATTATTTTGATAAAGTTATGTCAAGTCGTCAGTCTCAGAAATAGGTTATAGTCTTCTGTCAAGTCATGTTCAAGTAAAGCGATGGCAGTTTACTAGAACGTTCCTTGGACAATTTCCAGAATTTTTTCGACCTGACATTAACATGCCTCTGAGGAAAGTAAACACTGTAAAATTTGTAAACATCGCTTCATTTACCCAAGTTAACCAGCGTTATAAGAACAAAGTGAGCTATTAATAACTCGTTAATCAAGTATTATAGACACGGGTGATAATTAGGTTTGGCTCACGGCGGCGGCGGGTCGCGGTGCTAAATAAACAGATTACTGTTCATTTGCAAGGTCTACGACGATGTCATTTAACATAGACACTGACAATATTATATTGAGGGTTTATCATCATCATCATTATTATTACCAGCCTGTAAAAGTCCACTGCTGGATATAGACCTCCCCCATAGAATGCAACGACGCACGGTTTCGTGCCGCCTCCATCCATCGACTTCCTGCTACTTTTATTCCTTGGTCAAGCGAGAAGGGGGCCGTGGTGCGTCCAGGTTATAATATAACCCTCCCTCTTCTCCAGTGGTTGTCGTAAAAACCCTAGTAAGGGATTACAACAGGAGATGAGCAGCTGCATCCACCTGAGTACTTAGCACCAATACTGCGATCGCCAATCCGCCTGCCAAGCGTGGAGATTATGGCAAACCTCCTCTTTTTATAATAGAGGGTTTTCTCTGCTAAATTATTTATATGACCTTCGATTAAAGACTGGAGCGACTCTATAGGGTTCTTGTTTTCGAGATATTTTTCAAAATCAATTAAAGATTGTTATGTTATATATTTTTCTGAGGTCTTATTTAATTCCAAAAGACATCACGGAAAACCTGTCAGCAACTTAACCCCTTCTCCAATACCAAAATTTAATTATCTCATAGAATTTCATATCTCGTTTCAAAGCAGTAGCGCACAATCGTTCAGTTAATTACTCCGTGTCCCTAAGGGCCACGTATTGGAAGGCTACGGCCAATTATAAAGTTTACACTACAATAACCAAAGTAGCCAGATCTCTCCCTTCCCTCTTCCAAACTATAAACCAGAACCACCCAGAGCATCATGCAAAATACGACAGGTCTAGCAAAACTGGCGGCACTCCGTTGTTTGCATTTAGGTGCAAACCAGATCTGAAACTTTCCTAAACAGTGTTCGGTTCTGTGAAAGGGTGTTTTGGTTGTACTTTTGTAATTTGTGCATGGGACGGGACATTTTGTAAAACAGCTTTTTGTTATTTCAACTAAGAGAAACTTGGTGCACAATTTGCACATGCGGTAATGTTTGCACTTTGTTGTAATAGTGTTTGCTAGCAATTAATCATCATCACCATCATCAGCCTGTAGAAGTCCACTGCTGGACATAGGCCTCCCCCCTAGAATGTCACGACGACCAGTCTTGAGCTACCTCCATCCACTGACTTCCTATGACGTTTATAATGTCTGTAGTCCATCGAGGTCTTCCTCTACTGCGTTGTTCAGTTTGTGGTCGCCACTCGAGAGCCTTTATCCTCCAACGGTTGTCAGTTCTGCAAGCTATATGACCTTCCCATTGCCACTTCAAGTTGCTAATTCTGAGAGCTATGTCAGTGATCTTGTTATCGAAGGTTCGCCTGCGACGCAGGAGGTTGCGGGTTCGATTCCCGCCTCTGAACAAATATTTGTACGATCTGCAGATATTTGTTCAGGGTGTTCTGGGTATTTTATATGTATAATAAAAAATATCTATCTATGTAATTTATTGTATTAAGTATATCAGTTATCTAGTACCAAAACACAAGCTCTGCTTAGCTTGGGGCTAGATAATGTTGTGTGAAAAGTTTAGCATTTATTTATTTATTTTATTTTTTATTTATCTTGGTTCTTCTACAAATTTCCTCATTTCGATTTCTATCACGTAGTGAAACTCCTAGCAAAGGTTTCTCTATAGCCCGCTGCGCGACTATTAACTTGTCTATAACAAGGAATTTTTATACTAAATCCATGGTCTATAATGCCAATAAAAAAGTGGTTTGTTCTTTGAAAGGGTGTTATAGTTTTACTTTTGTGAATTAGTGCATGGGATGGGACATTTTGTAAAACAACTTTTTGCTATCTCAACTAAGAGTAACTTGGTGCACCAATTTGCACAATAATGTTTACACTTTGTTGTAAAATAGTGTTTGCTACCGATTAATTTGTGTCAAGTTGCTCATCTCATTCAAATCCTTTTCGGGATTAAGCCAGCGAATAACGTATTAAGCACATTGCTCTAGTTTAACCGTTTGCTCAAGCAATTCCATCTTGGTTAACTTTAATTAAAATAATTTGTTTCTGAGCTAGGCCTGTTTTAGGCTGAGCGTGTAGTTTAATGAGGTAGGGCGTGTATGTATTTGGAAACAGCTCCAAATACATACACGCCCTACCTCATTATAAATCCATTAACTTTAATAACCCCTCTAAATTAAAATAGGTTTATCCTACTGCCGTGGTGTGTCCGACCTAAAAATAAACTCCTCCTTCTCCTCCCGTGGATGTTGTAAAAGCTGACTAACGGTAAGCGTACACCAAAACCGATTTTATCGGCCGATGGCGGACAGAACTACCCGGACGAGTAACTCGGATGTCAATAAGCTTACACTGTACGACTCGTGCTGACATTGGAAGTTGCCGGTATTCCATATTCTCAATTTGCACTGTAGACGCCGGCAGACTGACGAAAAATCCGAATAAGTTCGGACTCGACTGTTGATCGGCCGTTTTCGGGCGTCATCGGACGATGACGGTTGTGTTTGTGTACGCGCTTTCTTTCTTTTGCAAGTGTGTGATTCGATCGTCCGAGCTCGGCCGTCCTCGCCCGAGCAAACTTCGGCCGATGACGGGTTAGGTGTACGCGAGCCGTTGGGGATTACATCAGGGGAAGGGCAGCAGCATCCATCTGAGTACTTAGCTTTACTTTACTTTATCTCGTTCTTTATTGTTTTCAACTGTAACAAATATTTTTTTGGTACACCCCCTTCCCCGGATTTATCTGTCTCCACATTTTAGTTTGGACACTCCTCCAAAGATGGCGAACGGGTACGTTGTTGGTTCCGCCGCTTCTCTCCAGAGGGCGTTCAGGAACGCACCTCGCCACAAGAGGGCGCTCTTAACATCTTTGGATTAAAATGGGGATTTCTTCTTTTCTTCCAGGAAATACCTACTTTTATTAGTTTTTCAGGTTGTAGAAAAATCCGATGTATTTTGTTATGGTAATTCCTGAGGAATCCCTTGTAACCAAATTTTCCATAGACAGCTCTATGAGTAGCTGTCAAAGACAAAACTGCCACGTATCCGGAAAACGTCATCGCCTCGGTGGTCTTGTTATTTTTGGAGAAAGAACATTACCTTATTAGGAAATGTTCTAAAAATCGTATCCGGCCAACGCGGCCTATAAATAAGTCGCGTCTGCGCCTCGGAGGTCTTGTTCGGAGCCATCTCGTGCCGCATACAGTGGACGCTTGAAACGTACCGTGAGTGCCATAGACCGCGAGGGGCGGGTCCCCGTCCGCTATTCCAACAGTGGAATCAACTTGTGAAATCTAATTCCAGCCTTTCACCCAAAACCACGCAACTGCACCATCGTCCAACAATAACCTAGGACAGCGGCCGAGACGACTTCGGGACACGCCTCGAGCCCACCCGCTGGCGACCACAAGATTCCCGGCGACCTCTGCAAGGTCATCTTCCCTTCGAGTTGAGTTGAAGCAAGAACGAGACGCCTCCCCAAATAAGGTACAGTCCCACGGTTCCATTTCTTCGTTGTTCAAGCCGATAGAATTCCCTTCGCATCGAACCAACGGATGGCCTATCGCCAACGTGCGCCCGGCCTGGTTACCTCCGTTTTTTTTATTCATCCGGTTGAGCTGCAAACAGAGCAAGCCTCATGCTGCCTCTAGCAGCCACCGGCACATTTAATGCTTGCCTGTATTCTTTTCAAGGTGCCTTTTACCACATGTTATTAACCCAAATAACCATTAAGCATTCATTAATCATCCTGCTAGGCAAAGTCATCAAGCTTGCCGTGGTGAATCGACCATCTCTACTCCCTAGGAGATACAGATCGGTCGACCACATGTTCTTTTATCATAGAACCATACTTTGCATCATGGCTGGCCGAGCCCTCTAGCATACTGCTGCCTGTTTATACTACCTACCCAGGGAGCCTATGGGAAGCCTTTTTCTCTGCTTTATTTTATTTTCCTTTCACGGCCTTCGCATAGTGCCCCTCGGTATTGTAACCCTGTTTTTATTTTATCCGCCTGGCTTTGAGCTTTTTCTTACATTTTGTTTTCTCAAATTCCAGGAGGTGTCTAGTTTTAGTCTAGTGGTCGGCTGAGGCTTAAGTGCCTCGCTACACTAGACCGAGACGAAACCCGAAACCCGGAGAACGTGCACAGCCGAGTACAGTACGCGTCGTGGAGTCGACGCACGCGGCGGCCCGTTTCCCTGCCACGCGTTACGTTGGATAGTCGGTACTGTAACTCCATTTTCTACCAGTGTAACCGAACCGAAAGCCACGGGTCTCTCTCGGTCTATCATACACTTTTGAACGGGTTGACGCTCTAAAAGAGCTCCGTTCTGGCGCCCATTGATCTTCAGTAGTTTTCATGTCCTACGTGGTAGGAAGTCCACTTAGAATCAGTAATACAACCAAAATCTTTGTCTCATCTTCGTCTAACTTTTACTTATGAATCCACCTGCTCAGCTAGCCAGGTTTTCTCACGTTTGTCTGGTGGGTCGTAGGAAATTGGTATCCGGATGTGTAAACTTAACTTAAAAAGAAATAAGGATCCCTAATTGTAAGATTCACATTGTATAATTGGTACTTCAATAGTTTTAACCTCACCTGTAACTAGTTTATAAGCTAACCAATAAATAATTCAGGCTACGATTCTCTAAACAACTCTTTCTATTTCCACGCCTGCCACTCCTCGTAGAAATTTTGTAACACAACTGATGAATACATTTCGTGAAATCTTACTTCTCTATCAAAGTTCCAGTTCCTAATTTAGATCTACTATTTCTGTAAAACCGGTGTAGCATAAACCGCAATACCGTCAACTGGCTTTCGTGACTCGAGCTGATTACGGCGGCTTCCTTCTTGTTTTCCGAGTAGTCTGCGCTAATTTAAAACCTGGATTCTCAAATGCAAGACAGCCTGACATGAATAGCGTGTCCAAAACCCGGCCATGGAATAGGTAGGCCACTGTATATAGAAATGAAACTCTTTTCAAAATCTTCGGGCTACTGCCCTAGTAGGTATGCATCAGTCCTATCGCCATACACCCTATATACTTGTCTGCGTAACGCGCTAGGCACTACTAGTAAATGCGTTTTGAGAAAAAAAAACAAATTAATAAAAAAACTGGTGTGCAATGAAATAGGGTCACAGAAAAAACTACAGTGCCTCCTGTGTATTTTTTGTTACTATATTTTTTATTCAAGTATTTCAGTAAGTATTCAAGGTATTGTATACTTGCAGTATAAAATATATTTCAGCATGATTTTTATTTCAATTCGATGTCTTGCATAGTTTCGGAGGTATTGTGGTAAGTGACTCTATTTCATTGCACGCATTTTTTACAACAGGTATAAGTTGTAAATGAAATGAAAATAAAAATTATCCAGTATGATAGAACAGCGGCTTCCCGTAAAATAATGAAAGGACGACAAAATATTATGTTAATGAGTTAGTTACGGCTAATCTATTTATTGTTTAAAAGGTATGATAAAAAAAAAAAAAAAAATAATAATATTATTATTATGTATAATAATATTTATTATTTGGGTGTTTTACTTGTATTGTAGTGTCAACTTCTTTTACCTATCTTGTGACAGGGTGAAGGTACCAAAGAATACACATTTGCAATGGAACTGACGTTTTTGATAAGCAGTAATTGGACAGGACATGGACTGGACATGGATATCTGCAGACATAGGTACAATAGAAGACGTATCTATAGTTTCAATAATTACAAATGCAGAACAGCAATTTTATTGTGAAGCAAATTATACAACTTCTATGGCGTGGCGGAAGAGTAGCCGGCTTAGCTGCAAGAGGTTGCGGGTTCAATTCTCGCTACGGGACAAATGTTTGTATGATCTGCAAATATTTGTTTCGGGTCTGGGTGTTATAGTATCATGGTACTAGTAGTTTCTGATACCCACGACACAGGGAATCCTAGTGTGGGATCAAGACTATACGTAGTATACGTATGTGACTGTTGGGTGTTATGTTATTAAGAATCTCTTTTGAGGCTCGATAGTAACCCGCACCCCTATTTCAGTAGTTGAAAATTCGGGATATCTCGCTCTTACACAGCCACAGCTCTCCACAGCCCTAACTAAGTACTCAAAAGTTCCCAAGCAACTAAGGGTAAGCGTCGAACACACAAAGACCTACACACAAAGCTAGACTTTTCATCAGTCCACAAAACCCAGACGCGTTTGCCCCGGGGCAAAATCCAGTATTTCTACGTCACCCTACACTCCGCGTGACCGGTCTTAAATTTCCTTACACGAAGCTCTTTGCAGTTGACAGTCTGAAAGGGAAGGGCGGAGTTTGTCTGCTCGTATTTACTACGGGACGTATACGGAACGATGTAATTAAAGGTGTAACTCCGAGTATAGCCCTCTCCATAGTCCACACTTTGAGCTTGTGTATGAGGCAAATAGCGACCACGTCTCAGTGCCGTAAGTCTTCACTGACAACACTCACTGATTGGATACTTTCACATTACATGATTTCAAGGTCCTTTAGGTAATTAACGACTGCACTTAAAGGCCTATAATAAATAGGTATTCACATCTTTGCCAATATTTTCAATTATTATTATTTATTCAATATTTTTAATTGAGTAATAAAATAAATAAATAAATGCTGGACATTTCACACAACATTATCTAGCCCCAAGCTAAGCAGAGCTTGTGTTATGGGTACTAGATAATTGATATACTTAATACAATATACATTACTTAGATAGATATTTTTTATTATACATAGAAAATACCCAGAGTACCCTGAACAAATATCTGCAGATCGTACAAATATTTGTTCCAAGGCGGGAATCGAACCCGCAACCTCCTGCGTTGCAGGCGAACCTTCGCCCGCCGCGCCAAAGAGGTCATCAAACATCACAATAATTCTGAATATAAAATTACTAGAAATGAGCAAATTTTGGGTCAAAATCGCTACATTTTCTAAATGCATGCACCGATTTTTATTATTTTTGGACTTAAAGTAACCTAACTGCTATACCTACCTACAATTCGGACTTGATGTCACAATGTGAACAATTCCATCCACTGGCGTAGTTCTTTAGTCGGCTTTTACGACATCCACGAGAGGAGACGGAGGCGTCTATTCTTAGGCCGACACACCACGCCACGATAGCCAAATTAGTCGTGAGAAAGTAATGACGGCGATGAGTTCACCATTATTCACGTCTATAATCGTACGATTGTGTCACCTACAGAGTACAGATAGAGGCTCTGCCTTCCGTTTATTCCTTTATTCAGGTAAAAAGATAACGTTAACAAACTTACCAACTAAGACCCTAACTAAATTATAACTAAAAAAAGTTCAAAAATTCCGTGTAGTGGAAAAGGCTTCTCTGGTACGTTCCGTGTCCGTCTCGCGTTGATAAAAACAGCATTGGGGAGTTGTTTCCGTTCGCAAATATCTTGCCTAAATTAAAGTTTTGGCCTCGACTGCTTCAACTTGTTACCTGTACAAGACTCTTTTTATTTCGAGTGTTTTTATTTATGTTCTTCTAGCTTCGTATCTGAGATATTATCGCTGTCCTTGTAAGACATAGCGTGTACAGTAATACTATGAATAATAGCGATGTTTGAAGAAATATATTATATATACACTCGAGAGCA
Source organism: Epirrita christyi (assembly GCA_951392215.1). Classification (NCBI taxonomy): domain Eukaryota; kingdom Metazoa; phylum Arthropoda; class Insecta; order Lepidoptera; family Geometridae; genus Epirrita; species Epirrita christyi. The sequence continues at coordinate 12,288,384 of OX595843.1, read as the reverse complement.
ATGAATCCGGGTCACTTAAAGAATGTTAAAAATCTCGGAAACTAAAAATGATAGATTAATGCAATAAATTGTATTTAATAGACAATGTAATACTCCTTAAATGAAGGTAAAGAAAATATGAGTCACCATACATTTTATTAACACAAAATTACATAAAGAAAAAAACTGCTGATCTCTCCTTAAAACAAAAATAGGAAACATTAAATTTTTGAACTTTATTACGATTTTCTTGAATTTTAATACTTCGTATTGCCTCCTCGTGCTTCCATTACTGCGTTTACGCAGAAAAAAAACAACAAAAAAACAGAAATCAAACAATGATAAATGACAGATTACAAACAAAAGCAAAACCAAATGCTGTAATTTCGTAGTTCCATCTTCGAAAGTGGCCCTTTTTCAAATTTGATTTTTTTATGATATAACTTTACAATAACTAAGAAGTTTTAATACCTTCATTTAAGGAGTATTACATTGTCTATTAAATACAATTTATTGCATTAACCTAGCATTTTTAGTTTCCGAGATTTTTAGGATTCTTTAAGTGACCCGGATTCATTGCTCTCGAGTGTATTACGTAGGTACTACGTGGCAATAGCAAAACTTAATTCAGACCTAAATAATAAAACCCTGAAATACGAACATCTTTAAATGTGTAGTTTATGTTCCTTCATCAATAAATTTTTGCTATATAATCGTAGGTTACGTCGTAGTGGCTAGCGAAAGTTCAAAAGCAGGGGGATTATTTTAAGTTAAAATTGTATAATAAATTGCCAGCAACAGTAACAAATTTGGGAACACATGTCAGAATTCAAAAGAAAAATAAAATTATTTCTGGAAGGACTTGCGAATTCATGAATTAAAATTTGTCAGACTCGTCATTCATAATTGACCAAGAAACTATAGGTGCTTGACTTAATGTGTGTGTAATTTGTAACGTATTTAGATTTTATTGACATTATTTTTTAACCGACTTCCCAAAAAAGGAGGAGGTTCTCAATTCGGTTGTATTTTTTTTTTTTTTTTTATGTTTGTTACCGCATATCTCCGGCGTTTATGAACCGATTTGGAAAATTCTTTTTTTATTTGAATAGATATACTTCCAGATTGGTCCCATTTTTTTCAGAATCCAGTTCTGATAATGGAATCCATGAGGAATTGAGGGAACTCCTCAAATATTGTAGGCATACATACGGCGATTTTGATATTTTCGGCAACAAACCAAGCATTTGCATTCAAAAAGTATCATAATCCTTTCACCACTATGGTTCTTTCATCGTTTTTTTTACATCCAAATATTTAGTCGAATACAATGGCGGAAGTCGGTTTTTTAAATGAAAAGTTATTATTGTATATTAAGTGACTTGCCTAGTGTAACAACCTTTGTTACAAGGCCAAATAAATAAATAATATATTTAAATAATAATAATATATTTATTTATTTATTTAAATAAATGAATATGAATAGTTTGTCCGGCCAAAGAATAGACCCCTCTTTCTCCTCCCGTGGACAAACTAAAAGCCTTACTAAGGGATCACACCAGGGGATAGGCAGCAGCATCCGCCTGAGTATACCGCCTGCCAAGCGTGGTGATTATGGCAAATCACCTCATTGAATTCAATGGGGGAGGCCTCGTCTAGCAGTGGAATTACACAGGCTGGTGATGATGATGATGATGAAACATAGGTTTAAAAAATAACACACATAATTATTCTTCAGTCTGGGAGCAAAAGATATAATAATATTGCTTCTATTATGGCTTCATTTAAAAAACTGGAATAAATTTTCATACATAAATCTGTTCACAGCAGGTTGCTAAGCAGACATTTTTGTGTAGGTAGGTTAAAGAAAATTAGTTTGTAGCAGCGCCCGCCGTATATTTCAATTTGCTTGTCTTAATTAAGCCGACTCTAAGGTAGATGCCTAACTTATTACATTAATACAATGTATTTACAAATTGGAATAGGATGTAAAACTTTGTGGACTCTTAATAAGAGACTGTTAGTTAGTAATATTAAAATTAAATTATTATGTTAATTTCAGAAATATATAAATTAACATAATAGGAGCAGTCTAAAAAACATTTTGATACGATTTTTATTAGTTATGGGCCCTAATCGTAGAAAACCCCTAAATCTATACATTTGTCCGGCCCGGGGCAATGGTGCAACTGATCTGTGCAACTAATTGGACTACGGGCCTTTATTTAGGGGTCGTGGTGCTACTAACTAACTTTTCTTAAGTTATAAATGTAATCCTTTCAAATAATTAAATCATATTAAAGATAAGATAAGATATTAAAGATCTTTGACTGTAGCATGGCCCGCCCACCTCTCGTACACCAATTAGGGCCGGTTTCCACCGGGGCGGAGAGGAGAGGAGACGAGAGCGAAGTTGGCAGGCAGGCTTGACAGGTAAAAATGAAAAGGAAATAATGAAATCGTATTGGTTTATTCAAACACATTTCCTCTCGTCTCCACTCCTCTCCGCCCCAGTGGAAACGGGCCCTTACTCCGTCAGATTGGTCCGAGTCACACAGCTTCTTTCGTTTTTGTTTCTCAAATACGAAAAAAACGAAATTATGATAAATTAAAAAACAAAACGTTTTTTGAAAGAAGGTAGTTATGGTTACCCCTCACCCCTCTGCCTTAGATTAAGTCTAGAATATACTTTTAGTGATTAAGCATTTATGTTTTAGAGCTGACTCAGCCGCGAGACAGCCCTCGGCACTCTGTACGCCCATGTATTCTTTTATTCATAATTAAACCACCTCCAAATCGGTGTGGAGGTATTTTTAATTTTAATTTTAATTTTAAATTTTGTTTTTAAAGACCCGTTTCTAAGCTCCCAAATCAAGAGTAGGTATTTCGTAAAAAAAGCTTTTCAGTTTCGTTTTCGTCGTTTCGTGTCCCAGTTTTCAAGACTCATCGATAGCATAAACTAAGTTATTTTCGTTCTTTGAAAATATTGTTTCCAAATTCAATTTCCTTTTCTCTTATCGCACGCATATTTCATTCTGATTGATTCAAAGTGCTTTCATGTTACAGTAATCTTTGTGTGTTTACAGTTTGTATTATTGTATGCCTAGTAGAGTATTACAACATACTGCAGTTAATTAAGGCGCAGTGTAACCAACGGGCCCGGAGCGAAATGGGAACTAGGTAATTATGAAGTTGCGTACTGGCTTGCAGTTTGCCACCACTGATATTGTTGGCATAAACTGAAGCGAATTGAAATCATAAGTATTATTATTTGAGTTTCCTGCGGAAACTGTTAGGTAGCCCACTTGACAACCTCTGTGGTGCGGCGGGTGAGTAGCCAGCTGAGATGTGAGAGGTTGCGGGTTCGATTCTCGCTGCGGTACAAATGTTTGTATGATCTGCAAATTTGTTCCGGGTCTGGGTGTTATTGCTACCTCGGTGCTCGTAGTTCCTAATACCCACGACCCAGGTAGTCTTAGTGTGGGATCAAGAATACGTATGTGACTGTTGGGTGTTGTGTTGTGCTAAGCGAAAAACCGAGCCCATAAAAACTGCAACCCATAGGGTCACGTCTACCTAGGATGTCCTTGTTACAATAGTGTTACAGACTCAACCTCATGTAAGTATTATATAAGTGGCAAGTTTGTCATAAAGAGAGCCGAAGACAGACCTGGGAATATAAATAAAATCTAGGTTTTATTAATAAAATAAAATAATAAAATAAATAAAGTATTATAAATAAATACTTACTAGGTTTTATTTATAAAAACCTGTTATTTTTTGTCAATTGTTACCAGTATGAGGACGGAGCTAGGGAAAATGAGGGCTTTTCAATTTCGATTAAAAAAAAAAGTAGTTCAAATTGGTTCGATAGATGGCGCTAACTCAACTGTAAATGCCAAGATTGTCAAATGTACTATCTGTGGTGTACGCGTACTAAGCTATTATCTAACTAGTCTGTGGCTATTAGTCATGATATTCTGTTTGTGTCTGCTTCTTGAGTGTGCGCTAGTGATTTCGTGATGTTTTTAGAAGTAGCTAAAATAAATGCCACGAAACGAAAATATATCTACGTTGTTGATGTTTACATTTAACTTTATTTTGACACTTGACAGTTACGTAACAGAGCAGCGTCATCTATTTTCAACGCTGAAACCATGATATGAAACGTTCGTGAATACCCCTCATTGGAAATAGACGTAATTTTATTGATAACAGCAGTCTATAACAACGCTAAAAAAAATTACTATAAAAATAGTAAACGAAACATTTTGTGATAAAAGGTAGATAACGAACAAAGAAAAAATACTTTGTATTACTACGATACAGCATAAGGCAATACCGCCAGTAGTATCATCATCATCAGCGTGTAAAAGTCCAATGCTGGACATAGGCCTCCACTTTAGAATGCCACGACGCACGGTCATTAGCCACCTCCATCCACCGACTTCCTGCGACGTTTATAATGTCTTTAATCAATCTAGTGGAGGGCCTTCCTCTAACGCGTCGTCCGCTTTGTGGTCGCCACACGAGAACCTTTATTCCCCATCGGTTGTCAGTTCTGTGAGCTATATGACCTGCCCATTGCCACTTCAACTTGCTAATTCTGAAAGCTATGTCGGTTATCTTGGTTCTTCTACGGATTTCCTCATTTTGGATTGTATCACGTAGTATCTAATAGTGTAGTCGTAGTATTTCTAAAATAATCGCTCAATTCCTATGACATAGCCTTATGAGTAAAATTTAGCTCTGTGGAGTTACACGAAATTAAAATGTGGGTCTAGTTCATTTGGTTTGGTTTATATTTTTGGTTTTTATGAAATACATTGTAGATACAATAATTCCGGACCCATGACACCCCTGAAAGATACCCCTGGGGGTGCCACGGGATTTAGACCCGTGGCACCCCCAGTCCTATATATACAAGTTCCCATGAATTCACCAATTGAATAGTGATGGGCGACAGCGATATGATAAAAATAATAACAATAGTTTAATTTTAATATTTATTTATCGCAATTTCTCTAACGCGTGGCCTAATGTAATTTCATGGTTCAGAAATTGCAATAGCCAGTAGCAGCAGTACACAATTTATGATGTCGGTGCTTACTAAAGAGCAGAATTGTTCCTCCGTCAATCAGTGTTGCTAAATTTATTTATTTACAGAAAGAAAATTACAACTGTTGTATACAATTATTTGTAAGTATAATGTTTTTTTTGTAAGAAATTTCAAATAAGCTTCAAAATAAATGAAATCTATCAAGCACAGGCAGTAAGCTCTCCGTATCTCACATATTAAAGGTAAACGCACACTTAATGTTCTTATTAATTCATCTAAAGTTCGCCACTGTAGGTATACCAGCCTTCCTTCCTATATAATGCCACGACGAACGGTCTTGAGCCGCCTCCATCCATAGGCTTCCTGCGACCTTATCTACCGTATAAATAAATAAAATAAATAAATGCTGGACATTTCACACAACATTATCTAGCCCCAAGCTAAGCAGAGCTTGTGTTATGGGTACTAGATAACTGATATACTTAATACAATACATTACATAGATAGATATTTTTTATTATAACATAGAAAATACCCAAAACACCCTAACCAAATATCTGCAAATCGTACAAATATTTGTTCCGAGGCGGGAATCGAACCCGCAACCTCCTGCGTCACAGGCGAACCTTCGCCCGCCGTACCACAGAGGTAGTCAGGTAGTATATAGAGATTGCACATCAGTCATAAAATATGGCAAAAATAGTGCTGCATTTAGTGCGAGTGCGATTCCATACAAACGGGTACGGTACCTTACAGTAAGATTTATTATGTAAAGCGAGATTTAAAAAGTATTAGAAAAGTGCAAACACTGATAAAAAACTTCTTTCTATTCACTTTTTTCTAAATTGGGTAGAAATGTAACGCAGTATCTTCACATACGAAACGCCATGCCGAGGGCTGATTTATGTAGAGGGAGTCGCTGACCTTGCATCATTTAATGACCTTTAAGGTATCTCTCGAACAAAAGACAATCGCCTCGCCAAAGCATTTTCTTTAAATTGTTCTAGTCTTCGTCAATTGAGCGTTCACCTTTAGCCACTGGAGGGCTGATTCTGAAGTAATTACGTCTACAGCGATGTAAAGCGATTGCCTTCAGGCTTAAACGGAAATAGCTAATTACTAACTTACTCGCACATGATCATAATATTATTTATTTAGTTGAATGAGTATCGAGACGATGCTAGTAAGAATTGAATATGCTGCGAAAACATTTGATCAATTTAACATGTAATTCCAATTATATTTTTTAAATTTTGTAATGTCAACTAACGCTTTCTTCCAGTATATAACACATTCCTAAATAAGCCAGCAGCCAGAACAAATCTTATAAGAATGTGTAGCAAGTCATTTGCGATAATAGTTATTTCTCTTACTTAATTTTAGATACATTTATTAAGCATATTTCTAATATCTATTTCTAAGCATGTAAAAAAAACTAAACTTATTTCCAATGACATTTCTATCAGACCACGCAGTTTTTTGGTTCTCTCTAGCAAGCAAGTGCCTTTGAAGGCTTTGCTGTGTAAATGTCACTCTATATGGTAATCAGTGATGTGAACGCTCTCTGAAAGACAGTAAGACGTTAAGGGACTCAAGGGAATATTTTACTGAAAGCATTAATGAAAGGGACTTCAATGTGTGAGCAATTTTCATGATGTGGACGTGACGGAAAAAATACTGTATGGTTTTATTATAATTTGAGATTATTATCTATTGCTTTCTTAACCTAAGCCTATCTTACACAACTTCAACGTTTTGTACACGGGATCTCTGCGTGCGAGTCTAAAGTGCATCGCACACGCAACAGACGCGGTAATATTTTATATGCGTATAAAAACTTATCGCATCTGAAGGTATCACACACGGTAGCAGATACGATAATATACAAAAATGATACATTCACGCGTAAACCTTCAAACTGTATTGTATTTAAATTTGTATACACAGATATAATCTGTCCATTTTTTTATTATGTCGGTGCCTACAGATGCTTGACGGTAAAATATAAGTGATCTACTACGTGTGTGTTGCTCCTTGAGTTTAGTATAGAGAGCGATATGGAACAGATACGCGCTCAGATACATATACAGATATCTTACCGCATCTGCTACGTACACACTTTATTCGTACTTAGCCGGTTTCTGATATAAATAGTTCTTTGTTTTTTTTTATAAATAGTTTTTTTTTCGATGCACTAAATACATTATGAAAGTCGCAAGTCGGTGAATGGAGGTGGCTTAAGACCGTTCGTCGTGGCATTATAGGGGGATGTACTTGTACTTGTACTTGTAGCGCAGACTCTTTTCCGCAACTAGGCCGCCAGTGGGCCCTTTTTGCGTGGCGAGTGGAGGCTGCTAATCCAGCCACCCGATGTCCTCCAGGAAGGCCAGCAGCTCACTAATGCCGGCGCAGGCCTGCCCGGGAGTCCTCGGCGACCCGAGGAAAGCTCTTCTCTGAGACGCCACACTGCTGCACTCCAGGAGCACATGCGCCGGCGTCTCGTCTGCTACTAGACAGCCTCTACATAAGGGGCTGTCAGTAATACCTAGTGTAAATAAATGTTTGTTAAGCATGCAGTGACCGGTGACAATCCCGACAACAAGCCGAATCTTGTCCCGTCTCAGATTGAGGAGCCTTCGGGAGTATTTCGGGCTTAATACCGGAAACGCCTCCTTCGACTGCCTGCAATCTGGTATACTTGCCCAAAGTTCTTGATGTCGATTAACAGTACGATTACGGATCCAAGACCGTATTTGACTAAAGGGCAGGGGTACTAGGGGCTCTGGTCCTGCTGGCAGCATTTCCGAACCTCTCCTGGCCAACGCGTCAGCCCCATCGTTACCTCTGGAGCCGCTATGCCCCTTGATCCATTGTAACACGATGCTGTTTGACTTACTTACTTCTTCCAGCAGGTGGTGACACTGAATGGTCAACCCTGAGGTATGTTCACTTTTCTGCAAAGCCCGTAGAACCGCAGCGCTGTCCGAGAGTATCCTGATATTATAGTCAGTTACCTTCCTACGCAGCACTGCGTGCGCAGCCTGGATAATGCCTACGCATTCCGCCTGGAAGATTGAGTTCCAGGCACCCAAGGCGACTGATGAGTGAATGTTCAGGTCCTCCGAGAACGTACCTGCTCCGGTTCCTGCTAGCATTTTAGAGCCATCTGTGTAAATTCTTAGTTCGTGTGTGTTGGAGCTATCACTAGGCTCCTCATGTAATTGAATAGTGTAGCCCCTTGAAAGTATGTGTTTTTTAGGTATTCTGTCATAGATAGAGAGTAGCAGCGGGTTTCCGTCAGCAAACTCGTCCATGATAGTGGTATGAGTGGCACGTGTGTCGTGATCTAACAGCTTTAAAGCCCAGAGTCTGTAGGCAGCAGCTGCCGCTTCTTGTTGCACGTGTAGGTGAAGAGGGGTTAAACCTAACAAGACCTCAAGAGCGGCCGTAGGGGCCGTTCTCATACTACCTGTGGTCGCTACGCATGCAAGTCTCTGGAATTTTTGTAGTTTGCCTATACAGGTGCTCAGTCTGGTTCTAGGCCACCATACTAGAGCACCATATGCTAGAGAAGGCCTAATCACGTTTTCGTAAAGCCATAGGGTTATTTTAGGGCTGAGACCCCATGTTTTACCTACCATTCTGCGGCAATGCCAGAAAGAAATCGTGGCCTTCTTGATTTTACTGTCGAGATGTTTGGCCCAGTTCAGTTTGCTATCCAGAGTTACTCCCAGGTATTTAACTTCATCGGATAAGTGTAGTTGCGTATCAAAAAGTCTGGGAAGGCTGAAGGCCCCTAGATTACGCTTCTTGGTGAACATTACTAGCTCCGTTTTTGTTGGATTCACGGTCAATCCGTATTCCATGCACCATTTCTGTACAACCATGATGTTGCATGTCACACTGGCAAAATGCCCTGATATCAGAATAGCAAGGTCGTCCGCATAGCCTACCGTGAAGAAGCGCTGGGCGTTAAGTCTAGTAATTAAATCGTTGGCAACCATATTCCACAACAGTGGTGACAAGACACCACCCTGAGGACAGCCCCTCGCCACCACCGCTCTGGTCTCTCCCTGTAGGTCAGCACGAACTGCCCTAAGTTTGAGCATGTCAACGATCCAATCCGCCAGCGTCGAGTCTACCCTATGCTTCTGTAGAGCTGCGCTGATGCTGCTAAAGTTTGTCTTATCGAAAGCGCCCTCTATATCAATGAAGGCGGCAAGACAGAGTGTTTTGTTATTTATATCTTTTTCCACTCTGCTAACCACAGTGTGTAGTGCCGATTCTGTTGATTTTCCCGAGCTATAGGCGTGTTGCTGCGGGTGTAATGGTGATATTGTGAGTATGTTGTCCCTAATGTACCGATCACACAATCTTTCCAAAGTTTTCAGCAGGAAAGATGTGAGGCTAATCGGTCTAAAGGCTTTTGCTTCGGTGTAGTCGCTTTTCCCTGGTTTCGGAATGAAAATGACCCTAACCTCTCTCCATAACAGTGGTACGTACCGGAAGGCAAGACAGGCTCTAAAAATGACTACAAGAGCCTCAATAAGATATGGTTTACCCCATTGCAGAAGGCATGGAAAGAGTCCATCCAAACCCGGGGACTTGTATGGTTGAAATGTGCTTACCGCCCAGTTAACTTTCTCACCCGTAACAACCAACTGCGCGACTGACCAGTCTGACTCCGATGGCGTCCCTGTACTAGAAACCTGCCACCCGGTTGCTTGGTCTAAAAGACATCCCGGAAAGTGTGTTTGTAATAGCAGTTCATGCGTTTCTGCTGATGTTTTTGTATATGTTTTGTCTACCTTCTTTAATGAACCTATCTCGCGATTCGAGTCAGTCGCAAGTATTTTCCTCACTCTATTCGCTTGTGAGTCAGATTCAATGCTCGTGCAGTACCTTTGCCATTTTATACGACCTCTCCTCCGGATGCGTTTCTTATACTCCGCCTGGGCCTCCTTGTAGTTGTCCCAATCCGAGTCGTCATAAGTGTTCATCGCTCTGTTAAATAATCTGCGTACTTTACCTTTTTGCCTTTCTAAGTCCTCGGACCAACCCTTGTTACCTGTGACGGTTTCACGGGCCTGTGTGAGAGGGCAGGCCTCCTCAAAGCTCTTAGTCAGGCTAGTAGAGATGTGTACCACCGCAACTTCAATGTCGGATGTGCTCGACATGCCCGGTCCCGCTGTGCCAAGGCGCTGCTCCAAGGATTTCAAAAATTTTACCTTGTCAGTCCTCCGCGGGTTGCGGGACGGTGCTGTCTGTGTTGTGCTCAGATCCAGCTCATATCTGATCCACCTATGGTCGGAGCAGGAGGATTCCTCAGAAACCCTCCAGCAACGTAAGTAATCCAAGCAGTTACCCGAAAACAAGGTGAGATCAATGATGGTGCGGCACCGCCTAGTTAGAAAGGTTGGTTCGGCACCCCTGTTTGCAATTGTGAGGGAGGTAGTAAATAAGTAGTTTACCAAATCATCTCCCCTGCTGTTTGATGCGGGCATACCCCATAGGGGGTGGTGTGCATTGGTATCTGCTGAAATAATTAATTTTGAGTTATGTAGCTCGCAATCTCTTACCAGATCAGTAAACTCCTTTGAAGGGATAGCTTCGTCAGCGGGCATGTACACCGACGTAAGCGTCACATCTCCGGTCACTTCACCAAAAATGCCCCGAACCCTGGCTGTTGCTAAGTCCCTGAAACAGTACTCTGTTAGGGGCACAGTTGTTAGTTTACGCGGCACATAAATGCACGCACGTGGATTGCTACAGGTGTTATCATACAGTAACTTACCGCCTAAGTTGTTAAGACCACACACACGCCCTGCCCTGATCCACGGCTCCTGAATCAAGGCTATGGTCCTATTGCTTTTCTCCAGCACTCTGCGCAGGTTAGCCGTTGCAGTGAGACTGTGCTGGAGGTTGCACTGGATGATGCAATAGTTATTGGGCGAGGCGGCTTGGGTCACCAGCATGTTGGTTTCCCTTAACCTCGTCCTCGTCCACCGAGCTATCCAGCAGGTCCCTCTCAGTCTCCACACACATCTCCATCGGCACGGAGCACGACGGTATGGGTGACGAATGTGAAGACGCCGCTGGGTGCATGTTCTCCGGGACTCACTCCCCGCTGGGACCCGGTTGTGGTTCCGGAGGCCCCGCCGAAGCTGTAGTCTCCGATGTCTGCTTGGGCACCGGGGGTTCATCCTGCAGGCTCCCATCCTCTGCCATGAACCGGACGTAGACGCTCCCCAGGTTGTGGGCAAGTCTGCGCTCTCTTGCCAAAAGCACTGGGACCAGCTTCTCTGGTATGCCCAGCCTAAGGAGGAGGATGTCATCTTTCTGCATGATGTGGCTGTAGACTGTCCACGTGTTGACTTGGGCCCATTTATTTTGGTCAGCTAGGACCAGACTTGTGTCCTCCAACGAATTTGTGCAGTCGGGAATAAATAGCACCGCTCTTACCTTCTTGGTAATGTCACTCTGCCTAATGACTTTAAGTTTGGGGCAGGATGCTAATGGCAGCTTTGCAATTACCTCGCATAACCACTTGAGTGAAGGTTCATCTTCACACCAGAGCTTCAGGCACCCCTCAGCAATGTTTGGCTTACCCATGAAGCGGGGGGAGAAATCCTTAGCAGGGTCCTTGATATCCTCCAAGATACACCTCTCAAGGTACCTCTTCACTGAAGTGGCTTGCTCATCTGTCAGGTGTTTGTTGTCGTCCCTGGCTACCGCTACAGACAGGTCGCTCTGAACCATGCTAGCATAGCTGATGTTGGGGGCACGACGCACACTGTCCAACTTCTGCTTCTTACGCTCCCCTCTCGGAGAGACAGTGTCATCAAGCCGCATACGCTTACTCGGCTCATTATGGGCCGGGGCCGGAGCCGATCTTGCGATGGCCATGGCAGCACGCTTCTTGCGGTTTGCTCTATTCTTGTGCTTAGTCCTCATACCCTCACCTCCGCTACCAGCAGGCACGGCGGTCACCACAGGCAAGCCCGTAGATCTCGCCGCCGGGGCGTACGGTTTTGGGTGGGACTGTCTGTTCTGTACTCTCTGTTTGTAGAAGAAACTTGGACCAGGGGTGCTCTGAACAGGCTCCGCGGTTCCAGGAACCACCTGCTGTACTCCCTTTTGTCCATGCCCTTCTTTGCCTCTATGCTTAGATGAGTTCCTATTCCCCGGGGCGTTAGCCACCACGGGATTTGGAACCTTGGGTCGAGAAGGTCCAGCCACTGACTTTTGCTCCCCTTTCCCAGGTCGAGTATCTTTGCTTTTGCCTTTCGGTCCTACGACCGTCCAGGCAGCAGTGTCCACCTACGGGACCGCGAAGGCCGCCACCAGGTTTTCCACCGCCTCCTCCTTAGAGGGTGTTGAAGAATGGTCCGTTTTCTTAAGTTGCGACATGTTGTATATAAAAAGTTAAATCTTCATCATTCCAGCGCCCCACCCACCACGGAGTCCGCACCATTGGGGATGTATTGCTATACACCAGGGCTACCGGTCCGATATAGAAGGGCTGATCGCGTTGCCTACGAGCCAAAACGGCACCACCATACTCGGCAAGGACCACCGATACCAAGCTAAGGCGTGCACCGCTGTCTGCAGACCCCATCGACCCCCCCCCTCTCGCCGACGACAGCCGAGACCTGCCGCCATGCTGAATTGCCACAGTTGGCTAGACCATGACCCCCCGTTTTAAAAGAAATTCACACCAAAGACGAGTGTTGCGAAAGAGACATCTGTTCACTCAGCGCCCAGGTTTGTTGCATCCTTCCGTACGGGGCCCCTACGCGCAGCATCAAAACACGTAGGTGGTTCGCCCCCCACCGATCAATCACTCCAAACTGGATGACCGGCCCACGAAGCCAAACCACCTTACTTCGTAGTGGACAGGAAAAAGGAAGGAATGTAGGATAATGGGGTAATGGAAAGGTAGGGAGTGAGGTCATTACTATCCACCAATCAAACTCTCGATGGTGGACCCGCCGGGACATGCACCTCGCATCGCTGGCAGTATACGTCTGGTGGTTTTAGTTACGTCTATTTCTTGTGAACTAGACCAAAAACAGGGGGCAACCACGTGAAGGCTAGCCCACCAGGCTTGCCTTAGGGATCACGGCAACTGTTGTGTCTCTCTCCCCTAAGACCATTCGCACCTTGCTAGGCTTGAGGAGCCAAAGCAAGGCAGGCTTATATCTATACTATGCAAGCGGCTAAACTAGAAACGCCAGAAAAACAAAAAGCGCAAGCTAGGCGGTGCAACTATTAAAGAATAGCCATAAACCCCCCCCAATAGGGGGGATGACACGATGGCCTATATCCAGCAGTGACCTTCTACTGGCTGATGATGATGATGACTTTATAGAGAATTACGAGTAGATAGTACTCCTAGTATCTATAGAAAGTGTGCCGTGGTGTGTCCGGCCTAAAAATAGACCCCTCCTACTCCTCCTGTGGATGCAGTTAAGGGATCACACAAGGGGATGGGCAGCAGCATCCTCCTGAGTTCTTAACACAAAACCGCGATCACCAATTCACCTACCAAGTATGCAGTGATTATGGTAAATCCCCACCATTGCATTCAAGCAGGGCCGGATTTAAATTTGTGCCGCCCTGGGGCACGAAAATGCCGCCCTATGACTTAAATTATATTTTAATAGTTTTGATGTCTTATTTTTAAGAATTAGAATAACTAATTGATTGCAGGAAATTGATTATGTATTATATAGCATTTATTATACATTATGTTTTATTTATATTAAATAATATACAAAATTTTAATGTGATACATAATACTTGAATTATATTTCTTGAAAGATAAAATGTTTATTTAAAAGAATTAGTTCATTATATATTGTATAGAATTTTTTTTCTCACTTTCCAAATTTTGCCGCCCTAGAAAATTTGCTGTAGAATGCCACGGCGAACGGTGTTGATTCGCCTTCATCCACCGATTTCCTGAGACCTTTGAGTCTTTGTGTGTGAGATAATGCCTTTGATTCACCCAGAGGGTTCTAAATGTTAGAAATAAAAGTGTTTTGCTTGTTTGTATAGTTGTTTACTACAAAAAAATGATTGAGTTTTCGTAAAAATCAAAGAGGAAAAAGAATTTATAAATGGGTTGTAGAGGTAGAGATATTAAAAGAGACGTAAGACATAATACCGTTGGGAACTCGCAAGACGCGTGTTTGTATCCCAATTTTACGCCTTGCCGACCCCGGCAGCGTGTATCCAAACACTGGTGTAGCGCTAAATGCATTGAGCCGCAACAAATTTTTATACTGCACTGTTCGCTAAATAGTCATAAAAAGTCGTCGTAGTCCGCAAGCGTAGAAACTCTATCATAAATTATTATGAATTATAGCATGTATGCTATCCTGATGTAGCTATACGCTATAATACTGTTAAGTTTCATCAAAATCTATTTCGTAGTTTTTGCGTGAGAGTAAGAAACATCCATCACACATTTACACTAATATTATAAATGCGAAAGTTTGTGAGTATGTTTTGTTTTGGGGCGCTCATAATGGTGTCGCTGTACAAAATCCGTATTAAACTACACCATAAGTCCGTGTCAATTGTTTGCAAAAAACTTAGACTCTGCCGCCAGCGCTGGCTCATATACAGAGTTTGGATAAGTGCAGCCTGGCACTAGCGAGAAGAATTACGATTGTTAGCCTGTATACAGTTATACTCATAAACTGTTGCAACAGTTAAAAATACTGCAGACCATGCTCAACTTCATTAACTACCTACGAGATCCCTAACGCCAAAAGAGATGCTTGCATTAATGTTAAAGAACTCCCTTTTCCGAATTCGAACTCTATGGGTGGTCCGTTATGCGTGAGAGTTATCTGGCTAGGTAGTAGGTACCTAGTTAGCCAGTCTAACTTAATCCAGAAGCACAGAAGCTTCCTGGGATCTTCACAGGCTTCGCGGAGTGACATCAGGTTGTTGAGGATTAGTTCACGTTGAGCCACTACGTATAGGCAGCCGATACTTGCATGTCAAATCTGTCAGTTTTTCAAAGAAACCGATAAATTTGACGTGCCTTAAGTGCCTTGTCCCATTAAATAAGTATTAATCACTAAAAGTGAGCTTAGGTCTTTAATTAAAAAAAAAAACTACAACCCAACTACGCAAAAGCTGAAAACAAGTATCAAAATTTGTAGAGGAGTTTTTTTTATCCGTCTTCTTAAACTCTTGTTAAACTTAGACTTAACATAACTTTTGTTAGTAGTATGACTTCTACTACTTACTAACAAAACAAAACTAGGTACAGAGTTCGTCCGGGTAAGTACTACCACCGTACCTACTTCTGCCGCCAAACAGTATTGTTCCCTCCGTCCCAGATGTACCATTGAGTTGTACAATTGGTACTGATCATAAGGGATTTATCCCACTAGTACCACTACACAAAATACAAGTGTCACGCCTTCGCATTGCTGTTTCGATTTCAAAGGAAATTTAATTAAAATTAAATTACAGGCATATTTATGAATCAAGGTCGGCAGAGCGCGTGTGATGCCTCTGGTGTTGCAGGCGTCCATAGGCTACGCTTAATACATTCCATCAGGTGGGCCACACGCTTGTTTGCTTGCCTAGTAGTAAAACCTAATATACCTCTCTTAAGCTAAGCCACAACATTTAAACATCCCACAATTTAATAAGCAGAGGCAACCATAACAATACTCATTCTCTTTTAATAATGACGATACAATGCCTTGGAAGCTGTTCAACTCGCTACGGCCGAATAAAATGACCGCTGTGCTGCATCCAGACTTATTGCAACATTTAGTCTTTAAAAAATTTGGAATTAAACCTTACACAGGAGAGAATAAGGTTGGTTGCATAGGTCTGTGTAAGGTGGTAATGTGTAATCCAAATGAAACGTTGACACTGAGCTCCCAGCGGCCGACGGGAAGAAAATTGTAAGATCAAATTAGGTCCCGGTTTAAAGTCTTCACAATAATAAGAATGGCTCGAAAATGAAATGTAGGGGTCTTATTCTTATTTTTTATAAGTTTCCTTCGTAGATGGGGAAATTAATTTGTATTTTTACGAGCTTTTATTTAACTTGCAATGTTTGTATGTTTGTGTAGTTGCACCCAACCGATTGAGCTGAAATTTTGCATACCTGTCAAATTCCGATGACAACAATGAGCTGATCTGATGATGGAGACGGAAGGTGGACAACGGAACACCGCGATGATTAATAGTAGCCTGGCAGTGTTTCAGCTCATTTGGTTCCAATTTGAAGTTTTTTTTCAACAATCACTAATTTAATAGAAGCTTGTTTTGAAAATTTTATTTTTCAACAAAAAACTTATTTCATCCCAAGTTTTTGTTTTTTTTGAGATTTTGTGTACTGTTGATATTGTTCAGGTGTTTAAGCACCAAGGTAGGTACAGCCTATGTCTTGTGTTTGTATATTTCTGTTGCTACTTATGGGGAAAGTTTATGTAAGTGCGTGATTCCACTGAGACGTGGTCGCTAATTACTATTGGCCGTATAGACAAGCTCAAAGTCACGCAGTGGGCTATGGAGAGAGCTATGCTAGGAATTTCACTACTTGATGGAATCCAATATGAGGAAATCAGTAGAAGAACCAAGGTCACCAACATAGGTCTCAGAATTAGCAAGTTGAAGAACAGAAGAACTGACAACCGTTGGGGGATAACGGTTCTTGAGTATAGCGACGTAGTACAGGAAGGCCCTCCTCTCGATGGATAAAGACGTTATAAACCTTGCAGTTAGTCGGGGGATGGAGCAGCTCAAGACCGTCATTACTGGAATTTGACAGGAGTATGATGATGATGAATACTTATTAGGTAATTAGTAGTAACAGAAACATCTCAAAAACTGTGTAGTTGTAGGAAGGTTATCTAGAAGGGTTTGTTCTAAATCCAATCATAAAATAAGAGAAAACTTGCCATTAAAAAAATAACCAAACAAAATTTTGTACTCGAACTAAATCATATTAAACATTTCCTTAATATTCAAAAGAATAAAAAACGGCACTACTTTTAAAAAGGCATCTAACTGATAGATTGAGTTCCGACTTCCAAAGGAAGTCTGAAGAAAATCCATTAGGAATCCCGGAGGAGCCAGCGACGTCTTCCGTTTCGGAAATTACATTAAAAAGCAATACTTCCACCCAATAACTAAAAATAAGACTAAAAATGCAAAGGGGATTCTTAGCGAATCTGCGCATTTTTTAACATACTTCCAAGCTATTCTAGAATATTCGCTCGATTTACTTGTAGAAGGGAATTATTTTAATTTGATACTTATGACGCAGTGTTTAAAATGATAATTTCGACGATCACCACTTTACCACAAGGGTTATCACCTAGAAACTGTACGTAAGCACAAAATATATAGGTACAGAAGGCCAACTCAGTACCCGACGCGTACCCACAACGATCTCGGTAGAACAAGGTCGAACGCCAGTCGCGAGTCGACCGAGTTCTACGTGGGTACGCTGTTTATGTGTGCATGCGCCTGTTACCGCTTATTGTACTGAGCTTGCCTTCTGTACTTATATATTTTGTGATTTAAATGTCTTATGGTAACAACGTAACATTTTATCTGTAGGCTTTTGTTGAAAGGCCGAAAAAAAAAGATCTTACCAGCACATACTTATGCTTAGAACTGTCCCCTGTCACTATCACACAGATGTTAAAACACGCGTGTTACAGAGTGACAGGAACAATGTTATACTTATGCAAGTATACCCTGATTTTTAATTTTAGACAATTTTTGTAAACAAAGAAATGTCAAGATATATCTTGACATTTCAAAAATTGTCTAAAATAAAAAATCAGGGTGATATAATATATCAGGGTAATAGGTATTTGTAATAATAATAACGTTTTTTATTTAGTCAACACATTAATCCACAGTGTTAGTAAGCTTATGATTAGGTAAGGGTTAGTAACTTAAGAGGGCGTACTATGTGATTTTGACCAACAAAATCGATCTAGAACTCAGTATCTACGGGTTCTACGAGTTAAATATTTTGGAATATGAAAATTTTATATTTTTGCATTTATTGTGTAAAGTTGAAAACACGATATGTAAAAAAAACTTCGACAGTTTTATTTAATGAAAAAACCCTTGTTTCCCACACGTTTTGAAAGAAATCTCAGGAACCCTACGGTGTTTTAAGATAAATTTTACGACAACAAGTAGGTAATAACTATTTATTCTTATGCTAAAATCTGTTTTTTGATAAACACTTTATTTTCGCCTTAATAAACAAAAAACTTCATTTTTGTGCACGACACTCGCTAGCGCGAGCGAGACGGCGCGCGGGTTATCGCATGCGTTAAAGAGGGAGCCTAAATTGTAGTATAGTGCCCTCTTAATAACCAATACAGATTTCGTCCTTCTGGGACAGCTTACACACCACAGAACACACATTCTTAATTGTTTGCTATTTCATTCAGGACGCTGCTGTTGCTCGCGCGCACTCTGCTTAGTAGTGAGACAGTTTTTTCCGCCAGATGGCGTTAAATGTGCTCGTGCGTGCATCGGCGAACATGCTTGGCGAATCCGTGCATTAGCACGTGCTAGGGTAACGTCTATTTATCTCGGTCTGAGACAGTGCCGTGGTGCAGTGGGTATTTTGCCGTCATGAATTTGCTTTCAACTAATTTAACCTACAGATAAAATGTTCAGCACGACTAGTACGGGTTTTGATAGTTTTCGAAAACTATATGAAGTTTCGTTTCCTTCCATACATTTACTGACAGCGCCCTTAGTTTTCTTCTCGTTTTCGCTAGGGGCACTGCAAGTAAATGTATGGAAGGAAACGAAACTTCATATAGTTTCGTAAACTATCAAAAACCGTACTAAGCCCCCTGGCCTGTTTTGAAAGCATCTAAATATAAAATAAACACTTCTGTTTGTAGAAAATACTGAGAAAACAGAGTAAAACACTTCTATCTTATAAAAATTGGAGAACAATGTGAGATTGAGGATATCGCAGTAAGAATATGGCTCTTGGGAATATTGTCCTTTAATCGCTAAGTAGGGTAGTGTGCATTCGCGTGTAAAATAGGAAAAAACAAAGAGAATCCTCTCTGTAAAGTTATTAATGTAAGAAAAATGGAGGTGGTAATGCGGAGAACTATTAAACACTACTATTATTATTTTTTTCAGTGTACCTCAATAATTTATCAATGTTCACCTAGTTCAATTTGTTTGCACAGCGCCCCGTTCGAAGAAACATCTGCTGGTCTACTGTCTGAATTTTCGTTCTTTTCACTGCGCAGAAAAAAAAACAGTTTGAAAATATAATCGAGTCCTGAGGATTTTGATCTGTGAATTATTTTGAAGTCGTCGTAGCCCTTTTTGCGTTTCAGCCACATCTTTCTACAAAATTTACCGTACTACTTTAGAGTTAAAACTAAAGTTTTTTAATTGTAGAATTTTTCCTTTATTTTTGTCAGAAAGCTTTTTAGCATTCCAAATTTAAGAATAGTGAAATCACTAAAAGTAACCTAGAGGTTTTTCATTTTATGGATACAAAAAAAATAAAAACTTTTTAGGAAGTCGGTTAAAAATTAGACATTCATGCGGTGAGAGGTATCATGAAACGCTAATTAGTAGCTTATTTATACACTCGAGAGCAATGAATCCGGGTCACTTAAAGAATCCTAAAAATCTCGGAAACTAAAAATGCTAGGTTAATGCAATAAGTTGTATTTAATAGACAATGTAATACTCCTTAAATGAAGGTATTAAAACTTCTTAGTTATTGTAAAGTTATATCATAAAAAAATCAAATTTGAAAAAGGACCACTTTCGAAGATGGAACTACGAAATTAAGTTAAAAAAAAAATTAAATTAAAATTTAAAATTTAAAATTAAAATTTAATAATAAAAAAAATTAAATTAAAATTAAATTAAAAAAGCACGAGGAGGCAATACGAAGTATTAAAATTCAAGAAAATCGTAATAAAGTTCAAAAATTTCATGTTTCCTATTTTTGTTTTAAGGAGAGATCAGCAGTTTTTTTCTTTATGTAATTTTGTGTTAATAAAATGTATGGTGACTCATATTTTTTTTTACCTTCATTTAAGGAGTATTACATTGTCTATTAAATACAATTTATTGCATTAATCTATCATTTTTAGTTTCCGAGATTTTAACATTCTTTAAGTGACCCGGATTCATTGCTCTCGAGTGTATATTGTATCATGTATTGTTTGGTAGGTTATTTATATATTATTATATTATATTTAGGGTTATGTTTGTTTATGCATATTATGTATTGTACGTATCTAATGTATGTATTTATTTATTGTTAATGTGTAACTTCAGCTGTTTCTTCTCCACGTATTATGCACCACCTACATAAATTTATCCGCACTACACAAAGGTTAGCTGGTAGAGAATGCTTCCTAGCATTAAGTTCGCCTATGTAGGTACATGATTTGTTTTTTGTGCAATAAAGAGTATTCTATTCTATTCTATTCATGAAGTTCTCACGATTTTCATGTTTAGTGGTTCATGTAGACCACTAAACATGAATCTGTTGACAGATTAGAAAAAAAATTATGTAGCCGCCAGTCATTATTCTGAGGTCTTATCACAAAATAAGTGGTACAATTTTACGCTGCAGTTGCAGTTGCTAAACGAAGCATAAGCTTTCAAACAATCAGAAGCAATGCACATCAATATCATGATTGTGAATTTCCAGGCTGTGCATTCCTTGGTTGTAAATAACCGGACCCCCAATAAGCAAAAAGGTTATGGCGTTCGGGTGTTTTGTTAATTTCAACGTAGTTATAATGTAATCCGAGAGATAACGCAGATTTTTCTCTAAGGAGACAATGCTATATTGTTTTGTCTGACAAACATATCTTTACTTTTCAAAATTATCAATGATTTTATTTGTATTTTTGAAATTTTGTATATTTTTGTATTAGTGGTACTTATTTATTATTCTTTCTGTTAATAAGGATAAGAAAACTATGTTAAATAAAATACAATAAATTCAAAAATATTCACTTTTAATGTCTTTTCATAACCTAACAATAATACATTTTATTTTAACAATAGAGCATTTTGCTATTCTCATTTTGCCGCTTTTTGAAGTGTTGGTACGCGTGTTAGACCAGCGGGTAAGAGGCGGAGGAGGCGATGCCGCAGTGGTTATTCTTGTTTCTAGCCATCTTGATGTAGCCGTGATCACCCCACGTGCCCCACGAGTTCTTCACGAGCCAGTAGTCGCTGCCTTTTTCGGTCCCGTACCCGACAACCAGTACCTGACAAAAAAATACGTAATTAAGTAACAATATTTCATCAATTTCATTACGTGATAGAATCCGAAACGAGTAGATCCTTAGGAAAACCAAGATCACACACATAGCTCTCAGAATTAGCACGTGGACGTGGCAATGGGCAGGCCATATAGCTTGCAGAACTGACAACCGTTGGGGAATAAAGGTCTTCGAATGGCAACCACGAACCGGACGATTCAGTTCATTTAGTGTAAGGACGAAGGTAAATGTTAGGTTTTTTTTCTATTAATATTATTTGTGAGCTAGTCTCCTAAAGGTTTGATTTAAAGGTAGCAGGAATGCCGGTAGATATAGGCGTTCGTCGTGTCATTCTATAGCGGGCGTCTATGTCCGTCCAGCTGTAGACTTCTACACAGGCCAATTTTATTTGAAGTAATTTTTGGATTTTATTTTAATTTAAGGAAAGGTCATTAACAATGATTATTATTGATGATGAAGTTAAAATAGCCAAACCAAGTTAGGTAAAACTTTTCATGAAAACAACAAGCAGGTAACACAATACTAGGGTATTATGTAATTTAAACTATACCTATACATTGCAACATTGTGAACTTTGCTTCGGGTTTAAGGAAGGAAATACGGTTCGTGAATTAAGTTGATTATTCAAGTATTCATAACCGTATGGACTTATACCGTTAAATTAGAATTAGGCTTATTTCTAGGAAAATAACTATAATCATTCCATAAGTAGGTAGGTACCTATTGTAATTACATGTAAACAATTTAATAGTACTTTCTTATCTCTGATTCATACCTCGAACATGGAACTTGTTATTATTTTTGATAACAGATTGTAACAAAAACTAGTTCTGTTGTTCTTTTAAATAAGTATTCCACGGATATTTGAAGATATTTCTGTATGAGCGATAAGCTCATATGAGTGATATGCAAAAGCAAGCGTTGTCGAGTACCACGACACGAACGAGCGACCCGCACTGACATTTCATTTCAACATTCAAACAAAAATCAGGCGCATTAGGTTTACACCTTAGAATAAGGACTCCAGTAGTCCTCCTAGGGCTCACATCAGAAGGGTGGGGACTTTTAGTATGTTTGTCTCCTAACTAGTCCAAACATAGTTCCGAAGTCAAACTTTCTGCTCTCAACCATTCCACCAACACACCACAGAATAAGGACTCAAGCAGTCCTTATTCTAAGGTTTACACATCCCTTTACTTAAACCATAGGCTGGTTAATGAAGTAGTCTAGTAAATGAGTGCTCACATGAGGGGTGTGGGTGGAATGGTTGAGAGCAGAGAGTTTGACTTCGGAACTTTGTTTGGACTAGTTAGGAGACAAACATACTAAAAGTCGCCACCCTTCTGATGTGAGCCCTAGGAGGGGGGCACAAAGAAGGTCCCGTTTTTTGGATTTTTGCTTACGTCTCGAAAACCATGCGTTGTAGGAGATTTTGTTGTATTACACAATGAAAGCTGATAAAATTTTCTACAATTTTGATTTTATACATTTTTTACCTATTCCTAATCGTTGTCTAGATATGAGCTCCGAAAAACGATAAATTTTCAAAAATGTGTTTTGTACCTCACGTTTTTTGTTATTCTTTGCTCTTTGACTTGCAAACATACAACTTGTTACATCTCGAAAACAATGCGTCGTAGGAGATTTTGTTATGGTACACAATGAAAGCTGATAAAATTCATTTTCTACAACTTTGATTCTATACATTTTCTTATGTATGTGTAGTATGTCTCCTAACTTGTTCAAAGTTGCATTCAAAGTCAAACTTTCTGCTCTCGACCAATCCATCCACAATTATTCGTTGCCTGGACTAAAGGTACATATTGTGTTGAAATATCTAAATATTATCAAAACGAGAACAAAATGAAATAAAATGGGATGAACATTATGTAAATACCTTAATAGGATGAACATTATGTCGGTTGAAACAATAAGCACTCAAAATTTTCATACAAAACACACTGGTAAATAAATAAGTAAAACAGACAAGTGCGAGTGAGACTTGCTTCCTGAGGGTTTTGATCCGTAAATTACTTATTTCAAAATTGTCAGAGCACTTTTCTAGTGTCAGCCACTTTTTCCTATATACAAACTTCATCATCCCATTTTAGGGGTAAAAAAGTAATCTCCGATCCGGTCTGAATATATACGTTTTAAATGATCTTCATCTCCAGGATATACTCACTCCATGGTTCAGCTCGGTGCTGGAGCAGTTCTCGTCGTAGTAGACCCCATTATGGTAGAACTGGAAGGATTTCAGGGAGGCGTCGATAGCGACGGACACGGGGCCTACGGTTGCGACGGCCGCCATTAGCTTGTCTTCGTCTCCGTGGGGCACGTCAACGAAGCCGGTGTCATCAGCGCCAGAGTTCTTGGGGTTGTATCTGAGGATAAGCATTTTTTTTTACTTGTGTAACTTAAGTGTATTTTGACCTTAGTTTAAGAAATAGTACTTACGGGTTTTTATTGTCTGTGCATAGGGCTCACTCAATGGGCGCGCTTTCTGCGACGCTGGTTCCACAGACTAATCGGGGAAATTTCATGGTGCCATGTTGTACAGCGCCACCAGTATAAGTTGGCAGTGGTGATTTGTGGAACTAAACCGGTCAAAAGGTAAAGTCACTTTGACTTCACACAATGTTTCGAGCACAGTGGCGCACAGCCACGCCAAGTTATAGCGGTCGGACTATATATGGTTTTTCACCAACTTCGCATGCATGCAGTAGAAAAATGTTGTAACTCCCAAGAAACTTTGTGTGAACGAGAATAAACAAAAAACATGTGAGATGTTAATGGTGTTTTAAATCTTGTACTTGAAACTTTCTATCATTTATAGTAAGTACGTACACCTACTACAATTTATCCTGTGTCCAAAGTCTAAATTATTCCAATGAACAGTAGTTTCAAGTATCAATTATAACATAACACCCAACAGTCACATACATAGTCCTGATCCCACAATAAATAATAAATAAATAAATAAATGCTGGACATTTCACACAACATTATCTAGCCCCAAGCTAAGCAGAGCTTGTGTTATGGGTACTAGATAACTGATATACTTAATACAATATAACATTACATAGATAGATTTTTTATTATACATAGAAAAATACCCAGAACACCCTGGACAAATATCTGCAGATTGTACAAATATTTGTTCCGAGGCGGTAATCGAACCCGCAACCTCCTGCGTCGCAAGTGAACCTTCGCCCGCCGCGCCACAGAGGTCGTCAAAGTTTCTAGGGTATCAGGAACTACGATTACCATAGTACCACAACACCCCCGGAACAAATATTTTACAGATCATGCAAACATCTGTCCCGCAGCGGGATCGAACCTGCACCCTCTTGCGTTTCAGCCGGCTACTCGCCCTGCACCACGTAGGTCGTCAAAAAGAACCATCGTAGGTGAAGAAAAGGAAAAATCCCAAATGTTACAGAACAAAATAGTTGATATCATTCATCATCATCATCATCATCAGCCTGTAGAAGTCCACTGCTGAACATAGGCCTCCCCCTTAGAATGCCACGACGAACGGTCCTGAGCCGCCTCAATCACAGACTTCCTGCGACGTTTATAATATCTTTAGTCCATCGAGTGGAGGGCCTTCCTCTACCGCGTCGTCCGGTTTGTGGTCGCCACTCGAGAACTTTTATTCCCCAACGGTTATCAGTTCTTCAAGCTACATGACCTGCCCATTGCCACTTCAACTTGCTAATTCTGAGAGCTTTGTCGGTGACTTTGGTTCTTCTACGGATTTCCTCATTTCGGATTCTATCATATAGTGAAACTCCTAGCATAGCTATCTCCATAGCCCGCTGCGCGACTTTGAGCTTGTCTATACGGCCAATAAATAGCGACCACAATCTCAGAGCCGTAAGTTATCACTGGCAACATGCACTGATTATAGACTTTCGTCTTGAGGCTCTGCGGTATCTGTGACGAGAAGACATGGCGTAGTTTCCCGAACGCTGCCCATCCGAGTTGGATTCGTCGGTTGATAGTAAAATTGTAATGATATGATTGTTATGTTTTATGTATGTTATGTTATGTATGTATGATATCAATTCGTCTTTTTACCAGTGAGACTTACTTACGTACCGTAAGCAACGATCACAATTTATTATGGTTTGACGTTTGCTAGACAGATAAAGAGGAGCAAACTGACCTGCACTGGTTATCAATGCTCTCGTAAGGGTAGCTGATCTCCGTATCGATGCCACCGTTATACTTGATGTACTTGAAAGAGTTTTCCATCGTTCCTCCATCGCAGCCATTGTTGCCATAGGCAGATGAGCAGTCGATGAGGTTCTGCTCCGACAAGGAGACGAGGTAGCCGGTCTTGCGGAAGTGTTGACCTTCTAGGGCTCCGGTCTAGGGGTAAAATTAGGTTACGTCGTAGAATATGTCTTTAGGATATACACAAATCGGCAAAATGGCATCGCCGCAATCTGCCAAGCAGAGTTTTTGCATGATTCTTCTCAAGCTCAAAAACAGGCGTAAATACCTGCGTAACCTGGTACCGAGTGTAAATGATGATGAAAAATGGTCCTTGTTTGATGGTTGACTGATTATTGTTTACTTCTTTGAGGAACACAATGGCTTACAAGCCTAATATCCTGACTCATAGTCGATGTTAGTGTATGTTTTTGTGCAAATTTTATTTATTTTTGTTGCCTAAGTACTGTTACTGAGGTATGACTCAATTAACTGATTAGCGGTGCCTCTAATACCGTAGCTATACATTTTCCGCAATAGTGTGTCATGGTGTACATGCACAATATAAAATAGATGAACAAATATATGGTAACAATTCCGCTCCTCTCCAACGAAAACTCTGAAAGAATTGGAAGGAGCGGAATTGTTACTATATATTTGTTATATAGTAACAATTCCGGTTATTTAGACTTTTGGACGAATAATGGCGGTTTGGCTACCACAAAAAAAAGTCAATTATGCTCTATACATTACAAAAACACATTTGCACATGCACCACTGCACTCCCTATTTACTGACATTTACTGACAACGACATTAGCAGAGTTGTATGTTGACAAAACTCTGCAAAAAAAAAAATTTTTCTCCTAAACCCCCACGTTTTTTCTAAAAATGTATGGTTTTTATAGAAAATATAGGTTTAGAGATCTCTACCTAAATATATTAAATTTATGCCGGTTAGATTTAATAATTATTAAAAAACCACTATGGACATTACCTTTTGCCCTATTTTCATGTATGTAGGTTATACTCACAGAACTAAAGGCCCAGCAGGATCCGCAATTTTTCTGGTCCTTGATCTCGGTGACGGCTCCCTTCTTGCGCCAGTCCACCTGGTCGGGCAGGGTCACGTGTGCTGGGGTAATGAAGGTGGCTCCACGGACGAACTGACTCTTTTTGCTGTTGAGGCCTTTGTTGTGTCTGGAGGTAACATGTAGGACTAAGTGACGTTACGTAGAGAAGATATACTAGTAAGCACTATTCTAACGTTATTCTGACTAAGCAGTTAGACTAACGACAATACGGGAATTATCATTTACAGCCCGATTCCGACCAATACTTATAATGGTATAATATGCATTATACCATTCTAAGTATTGGTCTTATATGTTACTTAAGTTTGAACATCCGTTAGAAATATCAGAATTAAACAATGATATAACTTTTGAAACTATCATGGTTATGAACATAATTATCACTAGAAACGGGATATTTACCATGATTTTTGAGCTTTAATAATTCCCGATATGTCGCGATTTACGGCTACCAATAAAAATACAAAAATTTCACTACTACTACTTACTAGCAAAGATTTCAGTTTACTCGTGATCATGGCGCATGCAACTGTGCCGAAATATCGTGATTTAATAAAGCTCAAAAATCATGGTACATACTTTTTCTAGTAATAATTAAACAATGATAATGTGATAATGTCTACAAAATAGCTTGTAACATCTTTGAAATGAATCAACATCATCATCATCATCATCAGCCTGTAGAAGACCACTGCTGGAAATAGGCTTCTCCCTTAGAATGCCACGACAAACGGTCTTATAATGAATAATGGTTTACAAATGAAAAATTATTTGATAGCACGGATGAATGAGAAACAAAGCAAGTAAACAAAGCATTGCTATCCATAATTGATTGAAAAATCTATTACGTGTATGGTCGTTATCATTAAGTTTCAATAAATCGAGGTTTTCAACACTCGAGGCTTATCTTATAGAAGAAACAATCCCATACAAAAAGTGTTCAATTTTGTGCGCATTGGTGTACGTAACAAGAAAATTAAGTAAGTAGCTAGATAGCTCACATAACTATTGATTTCATGATCCAATTCGGATTGATCATTGATGATTCAGTTTGAAATTGTTTTGCCATTTACCGTAAAAAATAAACTTCAGTTTTATTTTAAGTTTGTAACACAATTTCATTAGTTTTATCAGTATAATACGTCCTTCTCCTGTTAAAATCACGTGGAATCCGATCGCAGGTCATTCATAACATTGCATTGGTAAAATTTAAGCTCAACATCGCTATAAAATAAGTTCAATCAATTAGTGACGTTGTTAGTGACCTTATCAGCGAATAGAATCACGTAAAGATTGGTTTCTTTGTTATTTGGGGTAAATACTCATTGCTTACCACAGTGTAGCCTAAAACGGAAACTTCCCGAGTAAAAGTGATACCTATTTACTACCCCATTTGAAATTTGAAGTGAAATTATGAAGTGGATGGTTTCAGAGCAATTCAAACAAAGGTCATAAAATATAACACCCGGATGAAAGTTATACTACCCGGCGGTTAAGATGTGAAATGGGTAGTTTTCGTCCAAACACACAAGCAGTGTACCTTCCAAATTGCAGGTCTATATAGGACTTAAGGTTTGATAGTCAGTCAGTCAGTCATGCAACTATCTTAAATATATCGATTAAACAAAATAGGACACAGGTGAGAATCCCTGTGGAATCACAGAAGTAGCAATAAACGGTTAAGAACTGTGTCCACCGGTAGATTTACCAGGTAAGAAGAGAACCATTGTAGAAGTGAACCTGACACACCTAGTTCTGGGAGTTAAGTGAGTAGCATTAATTGACCTTCCTCATTAAATGCTTTACCAAAGTGCGTATATATATTACATCTACGGGAACGCGTCGGTCTAAAGACTGCTAAATATGAAGTGTAACATAACAGGTTGAATGTAGTAGACCAAGCTTTCATGAATTCCGCATTGTGTGTCGTTTTTGTGCCAAATAAACGTGTTTCTACTTCTTCTTCTTCTTTCTTCTTAATTATGTTGAATTTTTGTTATAAGTGAGATGTTGGGCAATTCTTTTTTACTTAAGTACTTTTCTGAATGTGGATAAATAGATATAGGCCTGTATATAGGACTTTGTTTTTGTCACCAGACTTAAATATGGGAACCACTATTGCATCTTTCGTTCTTTAAATTTCTACTACCCTCTCTATTCTTCTTAGTTGTTTTCGTGCAAACAAAAGCGGGATAAAACTTACTTGGAAGTCTTGTTGAATCCGTTCATGATGTTCACGAACTCTTGGTGCAGCATGTCTCCATACTTGTTTAGTTTCAGTTCGTAGGACTCTAGTCCCTTCTGGAAACGCTGATTGTGCTTCGCGATCTTATCGCGATTCGCGGCGTAGATCTTCATACGGAATCTATCTTCTATTTGGCATTTGTAGATCTTTTTGTGTTCCATCTGGAAGATAGCTACTTCTTAGGACGAGAAAGTTCTTTCGAGATACCCTATAGTATACATACCCTATATATGGTAGGTTAGCCCATATCGAAGTGTTTGTTACTGTTTTGATTGGAAAATTCCCGAAAACCCCACCTAGGTAGGTACCTAATTTAGTAAAGTTTCACTTGTTTGTTTTTACTACCTACCTACGATGCCGTTATTTTACAACAAGGATCGCAGGGACAAACTGGGCTATTCAAACAAAATAATTGTACGAAATGGAGGTACAGCAATAGCGGCCTAAGTTTTTTTATTATTTATTTGTTTAAAACCATTGACATAATAAATATTACTAGCGTAGGTACCTACATCAATGTTCAAAACATGATCTTGCTTGATCGATTGTTTGTTGTTCGTAGGCAGGCCCAGTTATTACTACACTTATACCTGTAGATTTAGGTCCTTTTCTTTAATCTGTAACATCTGGGTGCCTACCTAGGGCAATTTATAAATAGCAACTGACCTTAAATGTGTTCCACTCTTCCTTGACTAAGTCCAAAAAGGACACGGCCCAGGCCGATGCCATAACGTACAGGAGGACTGCTAAACACTTCATGGTCAACTATTCGATACCTGGAGACAAAACAATTATTTCTAATTAAACAATAGGCATCTCTAGCTGAGCGTAAGGTACCTACGAAGGGAACTTTTTTCCTGAGTAGGTACCTACTAACACTGTAAATTGAAGACTTAACTATGTATTAGAACGTCTAGTAAAGTGAAAAATTACGTTTCTTATTTCTATGGAGCAACGCGTCTACTCTCCACAGTGATTTGATTATCTCTGCCAATAGAGCAGAAAGCACTAGAGCAGGCAGGGCAGGGCAGAGTGATTGCCCGTGCGTGTATGATGGAGGGTGGTGGTGTGTGTGTTCCATAAACAAAACTTAATATTGCTATGTTTCTGCCAAAAATGACCAAAGTAGATTGTCCACAGATAACTTTTTTAGGGAGTTTCTCCAGTGTTGCCATGTTGAAAATGTGATCAACGGTGCATAGAATGGATCAGGCTCAAAAATACGTTAGATAATTTGATAAAAATATGCTGAATGGGCCAGGAAAACTAACGGTGTATTTTAGAAATAGAACAAACCATTTGGAGCGTACCAATGACTTTGAAACATATATACATAGACAAAATAAAAATTACATAGACAAAATTGGTGTTCAATTAAAGTTTCTGATTAGTACTTGTTATGTACCTCTAGGAAAACTACTAGAGTAGATATCGATCACATCGATATGACAATCAGGTACTATTCTCTTAATAGCGCGATTTCTGATTGTGTTCATGACCTTCGGCGTGGAGGAATTAATATTAAGTCCGTTTACTTCATAAACGTATATTTATAGTGTAGAGAGTTATAACCACTCCATACAAGAGGCGGCTGAAGACTTTCTTACTTACTTGGCGGTTGGTTAGAGACTGGCCTACCGGGCCGCAGGTTAGTGGGGAGTGGACCAATTTGCTAAATCAGCAATCCGTGCCCCTTCTCAAAAATATATTTGTTATACATATAAAAATAAAAATATTCTAAGGGCCTTTTACGTAATCATTTTTTAAACCTATTTTAGTTAAAATAGTTTTTTTTGTCCTCTCTTATACAAAATGTCATACGATAAAACAAAACAAAAGCTATTTTAACTAAAATAGGGTTAAAAATGATTATGAATAAGGGGGTTAGTCTCTTAATTCTTAACCTGCTTACAATTATACCAAAAGCTTCATAAATGCAGATTACAATAAGTATAGTATTTGTGTACGATAAGCAAATTGAACGAGTTCTAGAGAAGTCGTTCAGTTTGCTTGTAATAGATTACAAGGTATCGATTACGAGTTAACAATAACAAAGTCATAAACAAATTTCTAAGAACTATTCATATAATTATCCAGTTACACATTCTTTAAACAAACATAACAATTGTTGTCTACTTTACTCTATGCATTACACAAAATTTCCTTTACTATGTTATAAACTACGTTACACTTACAAAAATTATCCGAAAAAAACTGTACAAACCATAAGTAGCTTTTTTTTGTAAAAAATCTAAAATCACTAATCAAAATAAAAAACTTTCTTCAAGTAAACTACCACTTTTATCACTTTTACTACTGCCGATGTTAAGCCTTGTTCCTTTCACAGCACCTTCTCGTTTCCGGTCTACATAGCGCGAGTACCTATCATGTGAGATTAAACTTGGATAACTATAACACTAGAGGTAAAAATAATAACCAGAGTTTCAGACATCCAATGCGTTTGACAGCAATATATCATAAATTACATTATATCTAAGAAACTACCGAAATTAATGGGAATAAATTTATATAATAAGCTTCGACAAAAACAAAAGTCAACTGAAAACTACAACGTTTTCTCAATAGAACCAATTGGATCTTGATCACTGGATCTACAGAGAGTAAACGAATATTTCTTTTAGACAAGACATTATACAACATAAAAAAGTACTTGCATAATTTATTGCGTATTTGCGTCCTTGCGTATTTGACGACCTCTGTGGTGCGACGGGCGAAGGTTCACCTGCGACGCGGGAGGATGCGGGTTCGATTCCCGCCTCGGAACAAATATTTGTACGATCTGCAGATATTTGTTCAGGGTGTTCTGGGTATTTTCTATGCATAGTCAAAAATATCTATCTATGTAATGTATTATATAGTAAGTATATCAGTTATCTAGAACCCATAATACAAGCTCTGCTTAGCTTGGGGCTAATAATAATAATGTTGTGTGAAATGTCCAGCATTTATTCATTTATTTATTTATTATTTGATGACTATAGCCACTTTGAAGGCAAGTAACAAAGACTTTTTTATTCCTCTGTATAGCACAAGTTTATTGTTTTTTTTCTTTTTATTTATTTAATTTTTTTATTTATGTGTACCTACAATTTGTATGAATGACGAGTTAAGGATTGTTACACTGACCTTAGTACCTATCAGTAACCTCACTGTGTCTAGTGTAAATGTGTCATCAATCTTTAATAATAAATTTTCTGATTTCTGATGACAGTAGCTCGCAGCCAGCAGTGCGATTGAGCAACCTCTAAGTCCGACACTCATCCTCCAACGAGTTCCCGTGCAACTATTTATTGAGTATACTATTACAATGCTGCCTAGCCTATGTAGACCGTAGCTTGGCGTCTTTGGAGGACCGCGGGTGGATTACAATCTCTTCCCCGGCCACACGTTTCCAATCTCGTCCACTGCGTCCTTTTCAAACGGTTTCTGGTGGCTGGAAACAAGCTACGGATGACGTAACCGCATTCCATCCGCTTCCGGCTTCTCGTGGCGTCTCGTCATGGTTATATAATTTCTTCAAAATATTGTTTTGATTTTTGTTTTTGTCTTCTCAGGAGTCTCTCACCGTCGCACAATTTTCTAAATTCTTCCAACATTTCTCTCCTTACCACATCGAAGGCCGTCGTGGGTCACCATATTGTATAGGGACTTTAGGGATATTTGTCGACGTATATACTTGAAATTAAGCCTTGCGGATACCTAATAACCATTTTTTTTATTAAATTATTTATTTAGGGTAAAACCTATAAAATTTATAATATATTTTTATTAAATATAAATCAGTTTAAATTACTCAGTAAATAAAAAAATCTGTCAAAAATATAGTCGTGGAGTGATTTCAAATCGAGTGGGTAAAGGCACTCGTATTGATATCATAGTATGAAAATTTTAGTCCGTGACTCTAAAAATACGAACTTTTGGAAATCAGTGACTATTAGACATTTCACTGACTATTTAGTCACTCGATGACACTCAAAAATCGATCCCCAGGGTGCCACAAGAGATTTATAGTCGTTATTAATTTTTTTGTCACCTCGAAAACGAGGAATATTTATATAATAGAGCGTAAAGTTTAGAGTCTTTTAAAAACTGGTATGTCACATCCAAACTTTTCTACAAGTGCAAAAGACGACTTTCATACAACAGAAGCTGGTAAGGATATCCGATATTGGTGCTTCAAGGATTATTGATTTTCCCTTCTTTGTTCTTCAATGGAATGGACCCGATGAGTTTTTCCAGCCTAACGTAATTATATTTGCTTCGGCCGATGAAGGATAAAATAAGTATTGGGAAGAGAAAAATCTTGATTACCCGGAGTCTTAAGTTCGTTTAATTTTAGCAGAATTTATCCTTTTTTTTTTGATTTTATTGTCTATTTTCTTATTTCTAATTTCCTCCTTCATAATAAAGTATGAGAAAGCATTATCTAACAAATTACTATAAAGAATTCGAATACCGAGCACAGTTTCTTTCTACTCCCTTACTGAGTTTGAGAAATCAGAACATCACCAAAATAGTAGAGAGCAACCAGAGGGAATACCAGACTCTACCTAATTCAAAGTGAAGCCATGATGTAATTTTATACTTGCATTACGGAAAAGTCTGTCAGCTTTACTTCCCAAGTACCTAATTAAAGTACCAGGGTACTAGAACCGCTAAAGAGTAGAATATTACAATGCTCAACAAACAAAGTAAATAATTCGTCGTTAATCATCGGGTCCGCGAAGACGGTAAGCAATTTACAAATTCTCTTGCAGTATTCACCCTGAAGCGAATGGTGCAGCAATAAAGAAAAACGATGACAACATAATTTTGACTACCTACCATTTTTATAAAGTTGTAATTTTAGATTATGTTTCATCTCGCAAGCCGATTCCATCCCAGTTCCCGTTAGCCGACTGAGTTAAAATTTCGTGTCTCTGACAAATTCCGATGACACTATACAGATAATACCACATTACAGTGACAGCGAGCTGATATAAGAGCGGGCTGATGGCGACGGAAGTTTGACATGTTTGGGCTAATTTTGAACAAGTTTTGATTATTCATTAGATTGGGCCGATATGTACAAATCGAGCCTGAAAACGAAGTCAATGAAGCTAAACACCCTATCCAGAAAGACAACCAGATCATATCATCGGCTTTTCACGTTATCAGTTTATTTTATATCATAGTCGCAATAAATTGAAACTAATGAAACAAAGTACTTGTTATGTATCTGAATAGAACAAGTTAAGGTAGTAAAGTGCTATCAGGGTCATAAAACCACTTGCTTTGGTATAAAAAATGATGGCGAGGCATCACAACATCGTCTTTCAGTAAAGAGCTAACTACAACATGAACCCTTCCGTGGTAAGTTTGTTTAATTATTTGTACGACATTATATTAAAATATCTTCTAGAATGAACAAGAATGATATAGTCTTCTTTTCACATGATTATTGTACTTTTTACCCAACTTTCATTAATGTTTTTTTAAGAATCGTCATTACCATCACTATTATCCCTTTAACAAAGATGGCTGGTGATATGTGTTCATCTCTGGTCTCTGCTTCCGCTGAGAGGAGGGTTATACACTTTCCTGGTTGGGAGGAGATCTTCTTGGTATATATTTAGAAGTGACTCCATCACGTCTAGTCACTGTATGTCTTGTTTATACCTTGAAACAAATACAGATCTATATGAATAGTATTTGTTTCCCACAGAGAATGCTGTACATTAGAATACTATATAATTAACTGAAGCACAAGTCCTTATAAGTAACTTATAACAAATCGTAGAATTTCAGAAGCAAATAAATTTATGTAACTAATTAAACAAAGTTCACTGAAAAAGAAACGACCTCTCCGCCTCTTCCGTCTTCCGTAAAATCCGACAAGAGGGATTACACCAGGGGATGGACAGCAACATTGACATGAGTACTCAATACCACAGAATAAATATTAGTACATCAATACCAATACTGCGATCACCAATCCTGCCAAGCGTGGTGATTATGGCAAATCCCCGCATTGTATTCTATGTGGGAGACCTTATCCAGCAGTGGACGTTATAAGGCTACTAATTATGATGATGATTTTTGTGTTTTATGATCTTGCTGTATCTATTAGCCCTATTTTTATTCGGGTGTAAATTGATCATTAATTTCTCTTTAACTTCCAGCTCTTCGTTTGCCTCATCCTAGCCTTCGTGGCTTACATCGAGGCGGTTCCCATGCGTGGAAACTGGGCAAGTGGTGCCATCAAGGACCGTGATCCATCCAACCCCAATATACACAAGCTGGGGTCCAAAGCTACGGCATCGGCAGATGGAAAGAACCCGCAAGTCTGGACTTCATTAAATCAGAATGGAGAAAGCAGCCAATCGGCCGCCTCGGCGTCTAGTCAAGGAGGCAATATTTCTACTTTTGCTAGTGCAAGTGGTTAGAAATGACTCGGAATAAATTTAAATGGTGAAATTGAGCGTTTTTTTAATTGTGATCGAAAATGTTCTTTTCTAAGTACGTTCAGGTCTATAATATTATTTTGTAATAATGTGTCAAGCCTAAGGATAGACCCTGCTGTCAGGAGATGGAGACGAAAGGGTCTATTCTTTGGCACATTTTGTGACATCCATGGGAATTGTGGATGTCTTAAAAGACTCTGGGATAACACCAGAGGCCCAATTCTCTAATTTAAAAACATTCCATGCAACATGCGAAGATTAAGTAATAGTTAGGTACTATACATGACAGTGCGACTGATACGAGATTATATTGTGACTGGAATGTTTTTAAATAGAGAATTGGGCCTCAGGGGATGGGCAGCAGCATACACCTGACTACTTAACATACCAACACTGCAATCACCGACCCGCCTGCCAAACGTGGTGATTATGGCAAATTCTTCAAATTGCATCCAGCAGTGGACATCTAACGGTTGATGGTGATGATGATGATGAATTTGATTATGATATTGGTGCTTTTGAGATAATTGATTTTGCCTTTTTTGTTTTTCGGATTGGAATCGACCCTAACGGTGTTATTACAAAACATGGCCTTAGTCTGAGTTTAAACTAGGACTACCAGTCTAGGCCAAAATATCGACCTTTGGTATATACCACTGTAATACAAAAGCAGATGGTTTGCTTTCCAAAAGCAACTTTCGAGCTAGATAGTCCGAGCTTATACCAAAAATAACATAACCTCGGACTATCTCTGCTTTTCCTAAAACCAGGCAGCCCCCTAGTTTAGCAATGGTCTACAAATTGACACTTAATTGCTAGTTGGAGGCTCAGAATAATTTGCTTTAGCTTTTGTTCTGAGGTTGGAGGTAAGAATTTTGACATGTCAATTTTGTGATATGATACTTTCATACAGAATCCGTCAGTTGACATTGGGAATTTCTGTAGTAACGCGAGAATTGATTTCGGAAAACATACCATTTGCTTTCGAATTAAAGTCGTTTATGGCTTATGTCGATATTTAAGCCTAGACTAGTACGCATGGACTAAATTTAGATTTAGACCATGTTTTGTAATAAGGATTTTTTCCAGCCGAACTATATGTGCTTGAACAGAGAAAAGATAAAATAGGTATCGAGAAGAGATAAATCTTTACAAAGTTACATCGTCTATTTTTATTTCTAATTTCTTCCTTCAAAATAAAGTACACACAACCAAACAATTCACTATGAAGAATTCGAATCCCGAGAACAGTTTCATTTCACTCCCTTACTTTTGAGAAATCATAACATCACCAAAATAGTAGAGACCAGAGGGAATACACAGACACCATGGAACCGACAATACACCTAATACAAAGTAAAATCACCACGATGTAATTTTATAACTGCACTACGGGCAAAAATGTATCAACTCCCCAAGTACCTTACTAAAGTACCTGGGTGCCAGAACCGCTAAAGAGTAGTCTATTACAACGCTCAACAAACAAAGTAAATAATTCGTCGTTAATCATCGGGTCCGCGCAGACGGTAAGCAATTTACTGAGGATTAAACCCTGATTCTCTTGCAGTATTCACCCTAAAGCGAATGGTGCAGCGATAAAGAATCCTGGAAACGGCAAACAGCGGAAGCTATTCGACAAACGATGATGACATAATTTGAATGCATAAGTCAAATCTCGCAAGTCGATTTCAACCCAGTTCCCGTTAGCCAACTGGGTTGAAATTTTGTGGACCTGTCAAATTCCGATGACACTAAACAGAAATTATAATATTACAGTGACAGAGCTGATCAGCCCCCCTATTTCCTAACTGAAAGTTACTCGGTGACTGACGTTTGACAAGTAAAACGACCATCATCTGACAGTTCTTAATGATAATTTTGGGCAATTAATGGTCATTTTGCTTGTAAAACGTTAGTCACCGAGTGACTTTCAGTTAGGGAATAGGGGGGCAGATATGAGCGGGATGATGGAGACGGAAGTTTGACAACGCAACTCCTGGATTGGTAATAGTAGACTAGCCTTCTTCGGGCTCATTTTGATCAGGTCACAGTGCCGATTACTAAAACATAAAAGTTTGTTTTGAAAATATTTTTTCACCATTAAAGTTGTTTATTTATGTATGCAGGCACTGAAATTATTAGTTGAAACATGTATCAAACTTATAACTGCTTTTAGAAGGTAGTTAGAAAGGCAGCTACTCGCTCACCCTTACATCAAAATGTTTCGACCTCTGTGGCGCAGCAGGCGAGCAGCCGCCTGAGATGCGAGAGATTGCGGGTTCGATTCCCGCTACGGGACAAATTTGCATGATCTGCAAATATTTGTTCCGGGTCTGGATGTTATGGTACCATGGTACTCGTAGTTCCTGATACCCACGACACAGGGAGTCCTAGTGTGGGATTATGGCTACGTATATGACTGTTGGAACAGGAGTAATTTAATTTTATATAAGACGATTCAAAATGATCCTTGTGATTTCAATGAATAAAGTTCTTTTTGACTTGACTTGGATGTTATGTTATGTTATAATTATGTTATGTATGTTTTCTGATTGTGCAAAACACTTTCTGTACACCACGGGCGTTGCATCTTGGTACGGACAATAAAATGTCGCTAATGCCGAATCCAGTTCAATTCAAATACACCACGATCAATAGATTTATTTCTACTGAGTGCTTGCTAGTCTGTCTGTAATCGAATAATGGCTATTGAGGGATCTCGGGGCTAGTAACTGTCTCTGCATAGACTTGTTTGAAGTGGAAAATTAAATTGCGTTTAGTAGAGCGTGTGTTTCAAACAGTCAAACTATTTGACTAGTTGAGGCTCTGTTGATTAAGTTTCTTGTGAGGGATGTGGCGGCAAGGATTCTCGTTGTACGGTTAGGTTGGTAAATAACAGGCAATGTTTAACACATAGTGTGTAAATAAAACGCAATTTTTAAGAAATTCGATGTGTTCCACGTGTAGGTACATCGTTTTGTTGTTGTCCATTCTCAAGTACCTATCTTCCTACAGTTTTACCCAGAAAATAAGTCCGATAGACTGTTTTCGTTTGCGCAAGAAAAGCGCAGACTGATATCCGACAGTAGCCGAGCGTATCGTATTATAGCTCTGTCCCGCTGGCATGATTCGGACACTGTCGGAAAGAGACGACTGATGAACAAGATGGCGCACGTCCGGCCGCGATTTTAGCGCGAAATCGATTAACCAATGACAGCGCATGATTTTTAGCGCGCGATTGCTATTGTATATTGGTAGAAAGAAGATTCTTTACCTATAGAAATTGGTCTACGACGCAAGTACATCGGGGCGACATATATTTTGGTAATACGTACCTTCTAAGTTTTGGTGGCAGTAAGGTAAACTAAACTGTTAAACACAACGACCTCAATATGCAGACTTTGTATAGCACTATCTTCGGTATAGTCTCTCCAGAAAGAGAATATAAGGGCATCTTATTATTATTATTGAAAATTGTCTTTGAGAGACTATTACTACTATCCCCAGTTCTTTCTTGGTCACTATCTGGAGGTATGTTGTATTTGAGATACATAGATATTGACAATTAGTGTTTCAACGTGTCTGTGTTGAAAACGAAGTCAAAGAAGCTAAGAATCTTATGAAGCAAGGACAACCAGACCATATCATCGGCTATTCACGTTATCAGTTTATTTTATATCATGGCCGCAATAAATTTAAACTAATGAAACAACGTACTTGTTATGTATCTGAATAGAACAAGTTAAGGTAGTAAAGTGCTATCAGGGTCATAAAACCGCTGGTTTTGGTATAAAAGATGATGGGGAGGCATCACAACATCGTCTTTCTGTGAAGAGCTAACTACAACATGAATCCTTCCGTGGTAAGTTTGTTTAATTATTTGTACGGTATTGTATTAAAATATCTTCTAGAATGAATAAGAATTATATTTGTCTTCTTTTCACATGATCGTTGTACTTTTTACCCAATTTTCATTAATGTTTTTTTTAAGAATCAACATTACCATCACTTACCCCTTTAACAAAGATGGCTGGTGGTATGTATTCATCTCTCATCTTGGGTAAGACTCTTCTCCTGGTGATTATGGCAAATGCCCCCATTACATTTTGCGTGGGGACCTCGTCTAGCAGTGGACGTCAATAGTGATGATGATAATGAAAACATTTTTTTATTTTTTATTTGTGTAAACAAACAGTAACAATATATAATATAAACTAAGGTAGTCTTAAGTTATGAAAAATTTGTCAATGTGAGACCAACATCGTTTACCACAGATTACGAAATTTTATGTTTTATGATCTGTGGTTTTCATTAGCCCTACCTTTATTCAGGTGTATATTAATCTTTAATTTCTGTTTAACTTCCAGGTCTTCGTTTGCCTCATCATAGCCTTCGTGGCTTTCATCGAGGCTGTTCCCATGCGTGGAAACTGGGCAAGTGGCGCCATCAAGGACCGTGATCCATCTAACCCGCATATACAAAAGCTGGGGCCCAAAGCTACGGCATCGGCAGATGGAAAGAACCCGCAAGTCTGGACTTCATTAAATCAGAATGGAGAAAGCAGCCAATCGGTCGCCTCGGCGTCTAGTCAAGGAGGCAATATTTCTACTTTTGCTAGAGCAAGAAAGTGAAAAAGAAGTGGTTAGAAATGGCTCTGAATAAATTTAAATGGAGAATTTGAGCGTTTATTTGTATTAAAAGTTTATTTTTAATTGTCATCGAAAATGTACTTTTACTAAGTACCTCCATGTTTTTTTTTATACTACAAGCAAACAAGCTTACGGCCCACCAGATGGAAAGCAGTTACCGTAGCCTATAGACACATGTAACACCAGAGGCATCACACGCGCGCTGCCGACCCTTAGACATAAAGATGAAAAGTCTCATGTGCCTGTAATTTCACCGGCACTCGCACCATTCAAACCGAAACACAGCAATGCGACTACTACTGCTTGGCGGCAGAAATAGGTATGGTGGTAGTACTTCCCCGGACGAACTCCAAATGTTCCAACAAATGTACTAACTATGTCTATATTATTTTGTCATGGTGCGTGTTAATCAAGCCTCCTGCCGTCAGGATATGGAGACGGAGGTGTCTTTTTTGTGACATCCACGGGAGGAATCGTGGATGTCTTAAAAGACTCAGTATTGAGATAATTAAATTGAATTTTATTTGAATTCACAATGTTAAGCAATTGTGAAAACTGAAGACATTTAAACATGCTAAAGACATGTTGGGCGTTGGCCTTAATCCTTCGTACCTACACTGAGTCTGTATTCACCCCATCTTCATCATTTTTGTTTCCTCAACCCATATTATTAACATGTATGCTTGGAGAACATTCAAGTATCCTTTTGTAATTCAATACCCGAATAGCGTCGTGACAATATGAATCTACAAATCCGCTCGTATCTCAAGAGTCGGTTTCCAACAACCCAGCTTCCTTATTTATCCACCCTCAGATCTCTGGTCTAGGTAAAGGGTTATTCATACCGACAACTTTATACCATTTAAATTTTTCATGAAATTATGAGTGACTAACTGGCGGAAGGTAAATGCATCCTTATAGCTATATTCAACCTCTGTATATCATCAATAAATTTACCCTATACGAAAACTTCATATGAAAAATTTGCAAAACTTTTCCGTTGGGATGCAGATTTAATGGTAATCGTAGGAATTTAGATAGCGTACCTACAAAATAGGGATAGGAGTAAGATAGTAGAGTAGGTATCTTAATTCCTACGATACGGGTTCAGGGGGTCTGCCACGGGTCTGTCTCTGAAATGGGTCTAGTGATCAATGAAGAATTATTTCTTTCAATATACTTCTTTTCATGCATAACATACAGATGGGATGCCACCATTGAATTTCCATAAGAAAACTTTTGGTCGGTGACTCATAACACGACAATCTGAGAGGTTTTTTTTTGTATAATTGACTGAACTGGCACGTGACCGACAGATGTTAAGCGGTAACTCCAGCCCATGACAAATGTAATACCTCTTAGGTCACGTCCACCTAGGTCGCGCTCTACTTGGAATTGCACTGCGCTCGTCATCCTGAGATATAATTATGACACGTCTCATGTAATTTCACTGGCACCCATACATTTCTAAGCTTGTTTTAAAAAATATTTTTTGAACAAAACCTTTTAGTATTAGTGATGCTAGTAAATTAGTTTCGTACGTAGTTTAAGATGCCCCCCCCCCCCTAGGTGCAGCAATGACTATGAAAGGCGGCGGGGAAAAAGTGGATAAGAAGAGCCCAACACCGGACTCAGAGGCCCGTATTGACAGGATTAGGGTCCAGCAGTGGACTAATGTAGGCTGATGACGATGATGATGATGAAAGTAGTTTCTGAACATTCTGAATACACCTTTACTGTACCTGAGGTTGTTACAGGATAAATTTAACGAGCTTGACCCGTGTCACAAAAGAATGTTGTGTCACCGGCCAACGGTCAGGAGCCCACCTAATTTCAACGTGGAATCTTGTCAGGATCTACGTCTTTATTTTTTTGTAAGGTTGAGATGTTTGTTTCGTGTAATAGTGTCATCATTTTCATGGGCTTTTTATAGTTTAACTGATGTGTATAAGTAGTGCGTGAAGGTCTCGATAGACTAAAGACATTGTCAATGTCGCCGAAGGTCGGAAGATGAAGGTGAACCGTTCGACGTAGCATTCTGTGGGGAAATTTGTTATAATAATATGATGAACTGATTGTGATATCCCGTGCTTGTGCAGCTTATACCTACACAGACACAAGACGACGTCCTCCGTGTATCTATTCATTTAGTGTCCGTGGCGTGGCAGGCCAGTAGCCGAGATGCAAGAGGTGCGGTTCGATTCCCGCTGCGGCAATTTTGTTTGCATTATCTGCAAATATTTGTTCAGGGTCTGGATGTTGTGGTACCATGGTAGATACTCGTAGTTCCTGATACCCACGATACAGGGAATCCTAGTGTAGGATCAGCCAGACTTTAGAAACAACATTCGCTTCGAGGCGATTCTATTTCTACAGTCGTACGTAACACACCACATAATTAGACCACGTGAGATTTCGATAGCTTACGTCAATCTCATACATCTCATCGTACTTTGGATTACATGACAGCTGGTTCTATTAGCGAACTTATTTATATACATGAAAGCTAAAAAGAATACAAAAAAAAAACTAGGATCGTGGCCCTATCATATACCATCTTTAACTACATAATGTAGTTTTCTTTAAAAACAATTTTATTATTGTGTTCAAGTTGCACTGAAGTATAATGGACCATGGTTATGAGTACAGAAGTATGGTTTGGGTTCCACTTTATAGGCTTAACTTAATGGGTTCAAAAAGCTTGAATTAAAAAATGTAATCCAAAAACCACTTTATACTTTACTTTGCACAGTTTAGTTTGACAAAAGATAACCTACAAATACTTATCTTCTTATCACTTATAAGTGCCTTGAGTTACTTCAACTTAATGTTTTTTCTCTATGTCATTTCAGAAAGATAACTAAACCGAGGCTAAACAGCATTTATAAATAACATAGCTATACTACCTGGTTGGCATAATAAACCTTTATAGTTAGTGCTGCCCCAACGTTATGGACTACAGATGGTAGGACTTGTGATTCCGCCCACGTACGTTCCTCCCCGAGACGGAAAACTAGTATGCATTTAATGAAAATAATCCTACACTATTAATGACATGTTCTTACGTGATTGACTGCAGCGTAATGGAACGTAGTTTCCAATGCTTTTTCTATCAGTTATTGCTATTGATTGGAGCTAGTTAATTGAAGGTAAGATAAGATTTATTCAGGTAAAAAAATTATAACAAACTTACCAACTACTATAAGATAACTAACTAAATTATAACAAAAAAAAGATAAAAAAGTTAATGGAAGGTATTGATTGGCAGGCCTTGATTTTCTTTGATGTATGAAAAGGTAGGTAAGATCACTGATACAGTTCTCAACGAGCATGTTGAAGTGCAGAGCAAGCCATCAAGTTCACAAAACCAACTACCCTTGGGGGATAAGGATTCTCGAGTGGCAACCACGAAATGGTGAACGCAGTGTAGGAAGGCCAGTGCCATTTAAAAGGTTGCATGAAGTCGGTGGATGGAGGCAGCCCAAGATTGTTCGTCGTGACATTCTTTGGGGGAGGCTTATGACCATCAGTTTAACAACGATTTAAACGTTCAAAAAAATTCAATTTTTTACATCAGCTAAACCAAATCTAAACCAAAACCATAGATACCGAGACCAGATGCTTCATCAGATCAATCTACATTTATGTATGATTTCAAAGCCCTGCAAGTAATTAAAGGCTCCACCTAACAGCCTGCAAAAATATATATGACTAGCTTCTGCCCGCGGCTTCGCCCGCGAGACCTACAGGAAAGAAATTACATATTTGTTTTCCAAAAAACTCTTGTTTTTTCCTATTAGCCATCCCCTATCTATGCATTGGACTTATTCCGGCTGACAATAATGATAGTTATGATAAAACTCGGTCGATATGTAAGTACGTGTCAATCGTCTCACAAAAGAGATCAAACACGACCAGGCGCGGTCACGGCCCAGGATTTGGGGGGGGGGGGTCATCATCAGGGTGTCCCTGACTTTTCCTGACCAGTTTTGCATATTTCCCTGACGAACTATTCGTAATTAAGAAGTGTTTTTGTGATTTTAGTAGCAAGATTAGCTGGAAATTAGCTGTACCAGAGGCGAAAATTTCGTTTTTCACAAGTGTAAACAGGCAAATTTCTTATTATTTTAGTATCAAGACCAGCGGTAAAAGTATCATATATGAGGTAGAGGCGAGCGGAGCGAGCCACGAAAATTTCGTATTTCAGAAGTGTAAACAGGAAAATTACTTATTATTTTAGTATCAAGACCAGCGGTAAAAGTTTCATACATGAGGCAGCAGCGAGCGGGGCGAGCCGCAAAATTTTCGTATTTCAGAAATGTAAGCAGCCAAGTTTTTATGATTAGCTGAAAAAAAATTACAAAAGAGGCAGCGGCGAGAGCAGCGAGCTTCAATAATTTTGTATTTCAGAAGTGTTAACATCCAAAATTTTTATGATTTAAGATGCAAGATTAGCCAACAAAGAACTGCAGTAGAGGCAGCGGCGAGCGGAGCGAGACGCGAAAATTTTGTATTTGAGATGTGTAAACAGGCAAACTTCATATGATTTTAGCATCAAGATTAGCGGAAAAAGGAACAAAACTGAGGTAGAGGCGAGCGAAGCGAGCCGCGAAAATTACGTATTTCAGAAACGTAAACAACTAAAGTTTTTGTGATTAGCTGAAAAATAATCACAAAACAGGAAGCGGCGAGCGAAGCGAGCCGCAAAAATTTTGTATTTCAGAAGTGTAAACAGGCAAATTTATTATTATTTTTTGGGGAAAAAATTGGGGGGGGGGGTCTCCTTAGGATCCCTTTTCCCCCCTTTTCCTCGGACCGCCACTGAACACGACCCTTCTACTGTTACCGTTCGAAGAGGTGAGACGGCTGACAATACG
Source organism: Epirrita christyi (assembly GCA_951392215.1). NCBI lineage: Eukaryota > Metazoa > Arthropoda > Insecta > Lepidoptera > Geometridae > Epirrita > Epirrita christyi. The sequence continues at coordinate 12,243,499 of OX595843.1, read as the reverse complement.
TGACAGCCAGGGTCCGATAATGAAAGTGGAAGAGGCTTAACTCTCCCATTTTCATCTTTGGACCCTGGCTGTCACGTATTGTCAGCCGTCTCACAAAACCAATACAAAACAGCCCAAACACTACCATTCTACTGTTATTGGTTAAGGAGATCCGTTGAACATGCCCCCCCCTCCCCCCCGGCTTCATCATCAGATCATGGCCCTCATCTACCGTTAAAGATAAAAAAAACAATTTAAAAGAGCCTAAGCACGACTATTCTAGGTATTGTAGGCAAATAATTGTTTATGAATTCAGTTTCCATCATCAGATCGACTTCATTGAGGTCTTCTTTAAAAATTAAATAAATAAATTAAAATTGAGTATTAAAAATTAAAACATTTTTGATTTCATTTGAAACGACACCTCACTCATGTTTTTCAATTAGGGGTCCCATTTCAAACTTGAGGGCCTGAATATATTTTAAACTCAACAATACCACCGTGAAACTAACTTTTACCACGTTGAAATACACTAAAATCTAGTTTCATCGTAACGTGTATTTTTTTTACAAAGAAAACGATCCCTTCCCTTTTTTCAGCAAAATTTCAGGTATCGCTGAAATATTTGTGTGTTAATTTCATTTGAGGAATCTACATGTGAAATTTCATGTACCTACTACCAACGGTTTCTGAAATACAGAGCATTTTTGTTTTACATTAAAAGCCCTTTTTGGACCCCTTAGAGGGAGAAACTTTCCAAATTCCTTTTTTGGTAAACCCTACAATCTAAAAGGAATATATTCTCCCAATTTCAAGTCTTTAGGTAGGCTCTGTAGGTGGCTGAGGCTAGGGGTTGTCTGTCTGTTAGACAGTGTCTCATCACCCCTATTAGGGGTAGTTTGCAAAAATACATATTCTTAAACTTTTATCATTTGTACTGAAGAATATTTATGCCAAGTTTCAAGCAAATCAAACCACGCGTTAAATAAATCCCATACAAACTTTAACTCTCTATCACACCCCTTGAAAGGGTAAGTTTATAAAATATATTATAGCACACTTTTATCATTTGTATTGAAGAACATTTATGCCAAGTTTCAAGTTTGTAAGTCCAAGGAATACGATTTTTCATACAAACGTTTTCATCCCTTTTCATCCCCTTAGAGGGAAAATTTTGCAAATTCCTTTCTTAGTGCGCCATTTCATCCTAAAAGGAACACACCCTGCAAATTTCATGTCTCTAGGACCAGCGGTTTAGGCTGTGCGTTGATATATCAGTCAGTCAGTCAGTCAGTCAGGACTTTGAATTTTATATATATAGATTATGAGGTGCGGGTTCGATTCCAAACAAATGTTTGCATGATCTGAAAATATTTGTTCCGGGTCAGTGCGTTGTGGTACTATGATACTCGTAGTTCCTTGATGCCTACGGCACAGGGAACACTAGTGTGGGATCAAGAATATGTTTGTGACTGTTAAGTGTAATGTTACGTTTGTAATGTTCCCAGTTTAATTTTTTTTTCTACGGGCTATGTGTCTCGGGCTTTTGTCGAACTCAATCGTGCGCTGCCATTGGTTGGCGCTGGCCTCAGAATAATGATTTTAGTCATTATTGTGAGGCGCTGGCTCAGTCGTTGATAATATTAGTCACATTAAAACGTTCCGTTCGAACGGTAACACTGTTTAAAAAAAAACGCTTTTTGGCCCGACTCTGACATGAATATTTGACCTTACTGGAGCTCCAGATCCATTGGCATAGATAAATAGCTAATAAGGAAATGCCAATATTATTCGACACTTCATTTTGACGAGGAACAACTATAACCTTTCGGTGTAATAATAACGGTCAAGGTCAAATAGAAAGTAGTTTTCTAACTTTCCAATAAACTTTATAAAGAAATATGTACCTAACTATTGAAACCATTTTCGCGCAGAAAATATTCCATTTCAAGCAAAGTAAACACATTTTCCATTCCTCGCTCCACGTTATGTAGGTAGGTGGGTAGGTACATTTTAGAATTACAGTAAAATTGTCGTAAGTGTTATCATACTCGAAGCATTCTGAGTACGTTCCATTACTGGGGTAGGAATACCCACGCACTAACAATAGACGACACGACAACAATACGACGAAGAAAAGCATCATCATCATCATCAGAAGTCCACTGCTGGACATAGGCCTCCCCCCTTAGAATGCCACAATGAACGGTCTTGAGCAGTCTCCATCCACCGACTTCCTCCGACGTTATTAATGTCTTTAGTCCATCGAGTGGAGGGCCTTCCTCTACCGCGTCGTCCGGTTTGTGGTCGCCACTCGAGAACTTTTATTCTCCAACGGTTATCAGTTCTTCGAGCTATATAGGTAACCTGCCCATTGCCTTGATAATTCTGAGAGCTATGTCGGTGATCTTGGTTCTTCTACGGATTTCTTCATTTCGGATTCTATCACGTAGTGAAACTCCTAGAATAGCTCTCTCCATAGCCCGCTGGGAGACTTTGATCTTGTCTTGACGGCCAATAGTTAGCGACCACGTCTCAGTGCTGTAAGGCATCACTGCCAACACGTACTGATTATAGACCTCGCCTTGAAGCTCAACTTGAAACAGAACGGTTTTAAACGGTCTCTGCCTTTTTGCTTACCTATTATTAAAATGTGTTGTGGTGTGTCCGAATAGACCCCTCCATCCCCTCCCGTGGATGTAGTAAAAGCCTTACTGAGGGATTACACCAAGGGATGGGCAGCAGCGTCCACTTGAGTACTCAACACCAAACTGTGATTACCAATCAGCCTGCAAAGCGTGGTGATTATGGCAAATCCCCAAATTGTATTTAGTCGGGGTGGCTTCGTACAGCAGTGGACGTAAGCAGACTGGTAATGATGATGATGATGATCTATTGGCATACTATAGTTAACAGTTATACACACAAACTATAAATAGACTTCCTGCTGAACAGCCGTAGCTCCCTTTCTGGCACGATTTCTGGAAACAAGAGTGTCGGTAGGAGTTTGTTGAGACCAAATTCTTTCACTTTTATCTACATCATATCTAGCGTTTGAGTGGTGTCGTATCGGAGACTATAAACATTACTATTAGTAGAAGAGTTCTTTCTCAGATCTGTCTCGCGCCTGATTAGACATCACTTTTCTTCGCATCTCTTGGCTTTTTCCGCTTTCCGATGCTACATGAAAATGATTTTACTACTTATTCGGGTGAGTCTCTCGAAAAAAATCAGCAGCAACTCTTCATTCAAATTACAATGTTATTGATTGATGAGATAGTCAAAGATAAGTAAAACATTAGATAACATCCAACATAACATCCAACAGTCACATAAATAGTTCTGACCCCACACTAGGATTCTCTGTCGTAGGTATCAGTAACTACTAGCACCATGGTACCACATCACTCAGACCCGGAACAAATATTTTGCAGATCTTGCAAACATTTGTCCCGCAGCGGGTATTGAACCCATCTCTTGCGCCTCAGCTGGCTTCTCGCTCACCGTGCCACGGAGGTCGTAAAAAATTTGTGTATTGTTGTGAGTATTGGTATTGTGTATTGTATTGGTATGAGTACTCCAGTGGATGCTGCTGCCTGGTGTAACACAACTCACAGGTACTAAATTACAATGCACTTTTGTTTCTATACCATCACGTTGAATTATTTCCGCTTGCGGCTTCGTTCACGTTATATATATATATATATATATATATATATATAATAATATATTAATGTTTTCACACCACCTGCTCGACAATGTCCAATTACAAATCATGCAACCTCAACGTAAAGTAAAGCGTTGTCTCTCTAGGGATATAAAGTTGTATGAAACTCCCTAGGGATTAAAGTGATTTGAATTTGGAACGTCAAATTCGTGTGGAGACTCGTGGAAAACTCTAAGTAAAAAAATGCCCATATGGCATAGTAAAGAGGTTTGTTCAAAAATCGAACTGGCCACCATAAACAGAACTCAAAAAAAAAAAGAAAAAGGTGCGTTTACAAAGACTCTTTTGTTTCACATGACATTTTTTATTAACATGAATATTGCAATAAAATTTACTGAAAATCACAGCACCGTGATCACGCGCGTGTTTGGTGCTGTGATTTTCAGTAATTTTTATTGCTATATTCATGTTGATAAAAAATTTCAAACGATAGTGATTCTACTCCAAAGTTTATCAAAACAGACGCTTTATAGAATATTTATAATCTACTACTGCAAAAATCAAAACAAGCCCTAGCTTTTTATTGTCTCGCAGAAAATGTGAAAAGTAAAGTATGCTCCTCTGGAATAAAGCCAGTCTTCGTCTTGGGCAGTTTGAACCCCTCGCTTTACTCAGGACTCTATATAACTCAGAATCCCTCGTCACGCTCAGGGTTCAATATGCCGCCCGCGACATAAGACACTGCTTTATTCCCTTAGTGCATAATCTACTATTAATGTTATATGCATGCATAGGTATCACAAATTTTGTCAAAAATAAAAACTTAGATTTCGCATTTATAATACATATAAGAAGGATTGTATATGGCACTACATATTCTCATGAGTTCTAATTTCACTAAAATCCTCGAGCTTTTCTTCAAAACAATTTTCCATAAGAAACTTCAGCAAAAACATTTCTACGAGCATTTAACTAAAATACGAGTATAGTAAAAACACTCCGTTATTTCCTTTTTCGTAAAGCGTTTTCTAGCTGTTTATAGCAGGAAGCCTTACACTAATTTAAACTGGCCTGCGCCACAGGTAATAAGATATAGCTAGGTTAGGCCAGAGGCCGTAGACAAAGTAACATTCTAATAGCGATGACGCTTGTAGAAACGTCCAAAACGTATGAGATTGACGTAAGCTATCGATATGTCATGTGGTTTTTTGTATTGTATTACGACTGTAGAAATAGAATCGCTTCGAAGCGAATACCGTTTGTCTAGGCCGGCAGCACACTCCGGACTAAGAATATCTTAAAACTTTACTGTACAGCTGTAGTAATAGCTATATGGATACAAAGTTTTACAATCAGTAGCTGGAGATCCGACCAAACACTGTGTTATACTAATGGATTTCAATCGTTTATTAGTGTTTATCCAGAGTGATTTATCAATGTGAAAAAATCTAATATAGTCTATTATGGGCTCTAGGCTGTGGATTTTCCCTATAAACTTCCATTTAAGGGGTAAAAAAGTTAAAATTCCTCTATTTTAGACCTTTTCCTTTACTTGTAACCCTAGAGGTTACTCATTTTTGTGATTTCCATACAAAATTAGAAATGAAATACTATTCAATAGCCTGGTTACTATTGAACTAATAAAATTAAGGGATAGATCTAACAACAGACTCTACAACCCAAAATATAATCTAAAAATGACGCAAAATCAGGCCTATTATATGTCGATAAAAATTTTCAATAATCTACCAGAGGATCTTAAAAATCTAACTGGAAATTTATTTAATATTAAATTTAAAAAATGGCTGATGGGTAGATGCTATTATTCTTTAAATCAATTTTTACAATACAGGGATTTTCAATTATAATTTTTATTGATTAACCAAATTATTGACATTTTTATTTTACTTAGTTCATTGTTTAAATCTCAATTATTATTCTAATTTTATTGTTTTTATATTAATCATATTACCCATGTGAAAATTTGCATGCCTAGTTATAAGATAGAACATATTGGACTTTTTCTAGTTTAAGACCTTATTGTATTTACAATGTTCTGGCAAATAAAATAATCTTATCTTATCTTATCTTGAACTATTGATCTAGTAGTAGCAGAGCTTTTTTATGAAAAAATTATCCGGTACTACCACTATACCTATTTCTGCCGCTAATGTGAGGAATGCTATCAATGCAAGGATCGATTGCTAGGATTACTATTAATGGAGCCGTGGTAGCATCGGCTTAAGAATATGACTCCTGCAACTCCTCCTGTGGATGTCGTAAAAGGTGACTAAGGGATTACACCAGGGGATGGGCAGCAGCATCCACATGAGTACTTAACACTAAACTGCGATCACCAATTCGCCTGCCAAGCGTGGTGATTATGACAATTCCCCTATTGTAATTCAATAATTCCCCTATTGTAATTGTAGTGTATTTCATGGGGGAGGCCTCGTAAAGCAGTGGACGTTTTTTTTTTTTTATACAACTTTGCAGTCAAACTACCTTACGGCCCACCTGATGGAAAGTAAGTTACCGTAGCCTATGGACGCCAACACCAGAGGCATCACACGCGCGCTGCCGACTCTGAGACATAAATATGAAAAGTCTCATGTGCCTGTAATTTCACCGGCACCCGTACCCTTCAAACTGAAACACAGCAATGCGAGCACTACTGCTTGGCGGCAGAAATAGGTACGGTAGTAGTACATCCCCGGACGAACTCTTTCTCAAAAAGTTCTACTACTAACGTCTAAAGGCTTCTAATGAAAATACTTTTGACTTTGGTAATTTACATCACAAGTGATCTAGCTGTTCTCAATTAAGTGTTAGTGTTTCTGTATTGGAAAATTCCAGTTTCTTGTTTCGGACCAAATTGGAGCTATAATTTCATTTCTTGATTATTTCTCAGCTTCGTGCGAGATCATTTCCAGCAAAGTCACAAAATGAAGGTGTATCAACTTTTGTGTGAGCTTACGAAATAATTACCTAATTGGTTATCATCAGCATCCAATTACGTTTTTGTTTTGGTATTTTTGTGATAATCAAATCTTAATAACCTACTTTAAGAGTGAACGAGTCAAGAATATTTAATATAAAATTATAAAACATTGTTACACAGTCAGCATCCTATTATTATAAACAATACGAATATTCAAAACATACTTTCTTAGTACACGGAACACGAAAACTTTGACTAGATTGTGTGAATCGTCAAATCTAATTCATTAATAAATCTGCTAGTTGCACAAATATTGTGAAATGTGTTTTTATTAATAAGATTGACAAAGTTTTGCCTTTGACTGTACATACTGGCTCAAAAATCTTGATTTATATTTTTTTATTTAAAAACTAGTTATACAATTTTGGTTCAGTGGCCAGACCTCAGAATATTATTTTTCTTAGAAGATTCTAAAATTAAATGAGGTTTGGAAATATAGCGGGGTAGGTAGGTACAGACTTGCAACAAGCATCGCGTTGTGTCGCGTCGCAGAATACCGATGACCCCCCGTGGTCGCATGCATTATGTATCGCCCTAAGTCCGCTGAAATGAATGCAAGGAAGAAAAAACACAACAGACAACAAATTAAAGATAGTGGAAGTGACAATGCTAAAAAAACTCTTTGTTAATTAACCAATCTTGCAACACACTTAAAAACTAGTAGTTAACCCGAACTAAAAAGTTGCGATGTTTACAAATTCACCCCTATTACAAAGAATCCATTACTGACTAAGCTCATACACAAATTTGCCAATTGTATTGGTATCATCAACCTACATACCAAATTTCATGGCGATTGGATCAACGGTTCGAAAGTTATTGCCGAACAAACACCCATCAAGTACCCACCCATATACATACGAACGCCAACCCGAATTTCGCTTCGCTCATTCTTTATTCTCCCAAATATCAATCAATAATATTTTTGTTCGCCAACACGTTACAAAGATTTTTTGTATTGATTTTGTACTATTAATCAAGTAATCGAATAAAATGTTTCAATCACGTCACCTGTGTTATATTCCTATAATATGAATATAATACTTGGGATATAGATCGTACTGGTTTTTTCCAATGATTTTCCTCACTGACGCCGGATTCAAACCTTCGACGCTTGGTTTAGAAGGCGGTATCTACGTCCAATAGGCTCTGTAAAATCTAAATGACTTACGTGTATAGTAAAATGGGTTGAATCGATATAAATTCCTAAATGGGTTGAATGTCATTGGGTTGAAACAACTCTAATAATCGTATCCAGTTTACCTAAATTCTCAAAACATTGTCCCCTACCTCCGTCGCCATGTTATTCGACTCTAAACGACGGAAATAAAACTCCTATAAATATTGAACAACCATATTTTTCTCACTTTGTCGAGTCGAGTGGCCGCCGCCGCCGCGCTGCCGTGTTCGTTTGTCGCCTTCTATGGTAGCGGTAAGGATGTTTACTCACTGACATGGCGGCTCTACTGCAACGGTTTGAAATCGTTAGATTATCTTTTTAACTTTACAATAGAAATTCAATTTTAAAGTTCAATAGAATCACTTTCAATGAGAGAGAGTTTGAAGTTTGCATTAGCATCTAGTATATTATAATAATTATATTATATATCGATCTAAAATACTTTATTGCACACCATAATATAAAAAAAACCTGCCACTTTAATAAAAAACTATTCAATTGAAAATGGATTTTGTGAATCTCAAATTTTGATTTTGAAAGTGCCAAAATTCCCTTTAGCCTGTATTATTATTATTATTATGTCGCTTCATAATGCTATGCTTAACATAATATATATGCTTGTGAAAATATTAATAAAAAATATGGAGATAAGAATCAAGATAGTCAGTGACAACAGGACAAATAGTAGAATTGAAGTTATCGTGGCTTGGTATCATTCTAGAAAAATTACGACTATTCACCACGTACTTTACTATTCTACTGCTGATGTTTCGTTGACCATTTTGAGGTCCTTGCTCATGAGCACCGACTGCGACCACGCTCAAAGGTCGTGCGACGAGAACACAAAAAAATGGTTAACGAAACGTCAGCAGGAGAATAGTAAAGTACGTGGTGTATAGTCGTAATTTTTCTAAAAGGACAAATAGTGTTCCTTAACCATGATAGGATTATGTTATCTGCTATATAACCTATTCATGTCATAATAAAGGTGTCGCAGGAATTAATTTATTGGATTAGATTGGCTACGATAATTTCAAGTCTACCATCATCCTTGTCACTAACCATGTATGTCCATAAAATTGAGAAAAATAATTTAAAAATTGATGAATAAAAAACTAGTTACATTTGCTGCCGTAGTAAGAATACTTACATACTAGCATCTACCCCCGGTTTCACTATAGTAGTACCTCAATAAAAGGTATGCTATATGACATAGCATCCAAGTTATAATTGATCTGCTTACCAAATTTTATTGAAATCGGTTCAGCCGTTATCGTGTTATCCTACTTCCTATCCTATCCTATCCTACTAATATTATAAACGCGAAAGTTTGTAAGTATGGATGGATGTTTGTTACTCTTTCACGTAAAAACTACTGAATGGATTTTAATGAAACTTTACCTTAATATAGGTTATACATCAGCATAACACATAGGCTACAATTTTTAAAGAGACTGTGCGAATTGTCCATAATTTGACGATAAGTGTCAAGTAAGTAGGAAAAAATCTACCATCTGCGAGCTATTCTGGCGTGCGCTGCCAAAACCGCTAGAGTTACACATATGTAATGTATGATGGAAATGTTTATCTTAAATAGTCCTACAAAAAAGCCAGCCACAGTATATTCTATGTTATGTGTAAGCCATTATAGCTAAAATGTGTATAATATTATAAACGCGAAAGTTTGTTATTAGGTATGTTTGTTACTTCTTCACGCTCAAACGGCTGAACGAATTTAAGTGAAATTTGGAGTGGAGATACCTTTTACCCTGGATTAACACATAAGCTACATTCATTTTCATCACCATCATCATCAATTTTCATCATCATTCACGCGGGTGAAACCGCGGGGCGCAACTAGTTAAGTAATAAGCAAACTAACTCTCAACATCTAAGCTTTCACATTTATAATTATTAGTTGGATAGGATAGTAGGTTGCTTTATCTAACTTTTAAGCTATCAAGCTACATTTTATATATTATTTGACGTCTGTATATGCCGTACCGTTTTCTACATCCTATGTGGAACTTCCCTATCATGTTTCATCTATGCACCGCACATGTTGAGGCTTAGAATCGGTATTACGGCACAGAGGGGACTGCGTTAGCTTTTATAGCCGATCATTTTTGGAGGATCACGGGAAAATTGCTTACATGCACTGGGTATAAATTAGGTAAGACTCGTAAAGATGCGAAACTCCCTTAAGAAGCTATTAGGCTCAGCAAAAATTTTTGTATGAACTAAAGAAGGCGAGCGCACGCTCTATGATACCTCAGTTTTGTGTTTATAATAATGATATAAAAATTCCCATTAAAGTTTTGTAATATTTTGTTGATGAATTCACTAACCCAATACCTATATGTATAACTCAGGTATAAGTTTTTTATCGAGTGGAGTAATTCAAATTGTGTACTAATTTATAAATAAATACTTCAATAAATATTAATTATTTTGTGAACTGTAAGAACTCAAAAAATTAAATATTCTAGAGCTCATTAAAGGCATTTTGTGAACCTATAGCATCTTAACATCAATAACAGCGGTCTTGTCGTCGACAATTTTTGTAAGTAGCCACTGTGTCGGTCTTCTGGGGTTATATAAATGAGTAATGATATCGTGGTGTATCCGTGTGTCGTGGTGTGTCCTGCCATGCCTCCACCTCCAGTGGATGAAGTAAAAGACTTACTAAAAAAAAAAAAAAAATGAAATTGAATTGTTTCTGTTACCTGACGCGTCAAATAAGCAAGTGCGGAACATACATAATCAGTGAGCTGTAGGTATTGTATTTGTCAGCATGAGAAACTCGGCAAAAGTAAGGAGTTGCGTTTCTATACGGTAGCATTAGCTACATGTACCTACCGTGTACGAACGAATCGCCATATTTCTCAATACAGTGTAATCTACAGATGTCAGGTGTGATGGGATGGATTTTGTTTGTATTCCGTATGTGTTATTTGGCTTGTAGAGTTTCTGTGAAATATTGATCTTTACCAACCCTTTGTAAGATTTGAGATTCACAACTGCAGCCTATTGTAGAAAAAGTCTTCAATTTTACATTTAAGGTGGAACGTTAGCAAAGTGAAACGGAAATCAAATTTTGATGTGTTTTTTGCTGATTACAGCTTCATCAACAATTCTTAAGATAGCGAACACTGATTTAGCGGGAGCTAGGAAACCTAACACACATGTTTAAATTGATAGTATCTCATATATGACAATGAATGATTTTTGTAGTACACTAGTGGTTCGCCCCGAACTGAGACCTCGCGATGACACCTTTATCAGCCCGACTAATTTAAGAGGGGAAGAATAGTAGATTGTATCATAAGGGAGCAAAATAATATTTTTACGGCGAGGGTGCTTTTTTGAATCCAGAGCGAAGTGAGCGATTTTAGAGTAGAATCCCGAACGTAGCGAGGGATTCAAAGTACGTCGCCCGAGCCAAAAATATATTTTGCGCCCGAGTGTTACACTCTACTTTTCATCACCCACTATGAGAAAATAAAAGGCGCCTCATATTTTATTTCAAAACAAAACCATGAATTTCTAACAATCCGTGAATAACTATCATTTAAAAAACCGACTTCCGCCATTGTATTCGACAAAATATTTGGATGAAAACAAAAATTATGAAAGAACCATAGTGGTGAAAGGATTATGATACTTTCTGAATGCAAATACTTGGTTTGTTGCTGAAAATATCAAAAACGCCATATGTATGCCTACAATATTTGAGGAGTTCCCTCAATTCCTCATGGATTCCATCATCAGAACTAGATTCTGAAGAAATTGGGACCAATCTGGAAGTATATCTATTCAAATAAAAAAAGAATTTTCCAAATCGGTTCATAAACGCCGGAGATATGAGGTAACAAACATTTAAAAAAATACAACCGAATTGAGAACCTCCTCCTTTTTGTAAAGTCGGTTAAAAATGACGAAATCGCGGGCGGTAGTTCGCGCGTTTCTAATTTGATTTTTTTTATTCAGCCGGTGGCGCGACTTTGGGCCGTCACGTCGTACCAGCCAGTATTTATTTAAACAATATTTGCGTTCGCCTTCTTTGGCGCTGAACACTAAGATGATCCAAATTTAAAAAGGGCGCGGCAAAGATAATTGCGGCGCACTTATAGAAGCTTCATACAGAAAATACCACCTTTGGGTGCACTTAAAGGCGAACCAAGTCGTCCTTTTCGAATAGATGGGATGAAAAGAGTTTTGTATTTAACGGCTATCTATGTAAGTATGTTTGTATGGATGATCCATCAGAAATCTAAAACTACCGAGTCAATTTCTCTAACATGAGAGAGATTTTGTAAAGCAAAAAATAAAAGATTTTTTGAAATAAGCAGTGCCATCTAGTTGTAGTTTTGCTACCTAATTTTTATAGATTTACGTTTTTTACGCTAAAAATGGATATTACAAAGTTTAACTAATGTTTGCATGATCTGCAAATATTTGTTCCAGGTCTGGGTGTTGTGATACCCTGGTGCTCGTAGTTCCTTGATGCCCACGACACAGGGAATCCTAGTTTGGGATGTCTATGTACGTGACTGTTGAGTGTATGTTATTAAATAGACCGCTTAATAAGTTACATTTTCGCTTGTTTTATAAATAGATAGGTACTTCCAATCAAAACATTATTTAGATACAATGGCGGAAGTCTATTTTTACTTGGGAATTTATTAATTTCATACATAAAGTCTGATAAAATTCGAAGCCTTATTTGTAGATATTATCGGAAGAATAAACAATAAATAACTTGGCCACTGGTGGTCGTATGATAAACTTGTCTTGCGGATTACGAAGTAAATTGGAAGTCAGATTGTTAGAGATGGTGTCCACACGCCAGCGTTAAGATGGTAAGCACCATACTTTTGCTCCAATCATTCAAATATTTTTGAGCATGAGTTAGGTGGAAATAAAAAAAAAACCCCTTTTCACGCATAACCGTGCACCGTTCGCCTAAATCAGTCCTAAGAATAGACCCCTCCGTACCGTTTCCTCACGTGAGTGTCGCCACTAAGGCGTACTCCAGAGGAAAAGCAGCAGCATCCACTTGAGAACTTCAATACCACAATCACAAATTCACCTATCAAGCACTTAGATTATGGAGTCTTCACTCAGAACTGGACGTCTGATGATAAAACAGGTTTAGGGGAGCAAGATAGGAACACGCTGAGATGAGAAAGGCTGTCCTTTCATTGTTTGTCCCGATAAATTCACAAATCATTGCCATCCGACCTCCTCAGCGGTAGTCCAGTAAACATTACGACTTAATCTCAGCTAAATTGCCAGTTATCTGCTTTGTAGCGACCGCTTGCATAATTGCAACTCTTGGCTCGCAACCGCTTTTTGCATTTCATTACCAATCCCAGTTTGAATGAAAGATAATGGAAACTTACTTTAGATTAGTATTTCGACGCTATTTCTTTCGAGTTTGAACTCGTGGGACCACGACAACCGTTGTTTTGAGTGTTTTAATAACTGGGAAAATTTTAGGCCTTCCCCATGGAATGCAATGGAAGGGATTTACCGCGTAATCACCACGCTTGATAGGCAGATTAGTGCTCACAATATTGGTGGTGGAGGTTCTCACATCTGTGGCGAGGCAGGGGAGAAGCCGGCAGAGATGCAAGAGGTGCGGGTTCGATTCCTGCTGTGGGACAAATGTTTGCATGAGTTGGAAATATTTGTTTCGAGTCTCTGGGTGTTGTTTGGTACCATGCTTCGTGAGATCGGCTGTTGTAAGCCATCTCTTGAATCTTCCGAGTAACTTTTTTTGGTATAAATACTACAATCCAAAACAGAAACAGAAATAAAGTGAATTCTCAAGTGTCCCCAACTTTATTCACTAAACTTCGAGAGTCCTGCATTTTCAATACTATTCTTAGTCAACCCGTAAAAAGCGCCTGCAAATCCTTGTAGTCTAGCCGAGTGTTGGCAAAATAGTCGAACAGAGTATGTGATAGCTGCGTCGAAACTTCCTCTTTAGGGGCACTATTTTGTAAGCAATACGAAGTTTTTTTTTCCAATAAAATCTTTAAAATTACACCTCGTCGTTTGTTGTTGGATGAATTACCTACGTTAAAAAAATCTGATTAATTATTAAAAAAATAAAGAACACTGCGTACCTTAATAAGTGCAGTTATCTAATTAAATCTACATCATTTGAAGATCTGACTTGAGTTTTTTTAAATGAATGAACGAACTTAGAGCGTTTAGCGGTCGAAAAAAATCCCAACGAGTTACTCGTTTGGGTGTTACTCGTTGGGATCCCTCCCTCGTGAAGGACCTTTAAACGAAACGTCAGTAAGGTAATAGTAAAACGTGTATAGTGTATAGTCGTAATTTTTCTAAAATTGCCATCATTTTAGTCATGATTTATATAGTAATTTAAATTATATCTTTAATGAGAAACTATACTTTTCGATCTGGCTCTACTTTCCTTTTAATTAAAAAACTGCAAGTCAAATTGTAATACATTTTTGTATAGATATTATTGGATAAGACTTCTCAAGGTACGTAGTATTCTACATTTTTGATACAAAGGAAACGTTTTAATATTATATATTATATATAGTTTTAAGAGATATTTAAAGCGTAACTGAGCCTAGAAGTTTGACTAGGTGTACGTGGGAACCTTAATTTATTTTTCTAGCATATACAGTGGATTTCGGGTATAACGACAATGAAGGGACCACTCTATTTTCGTCGTTATATCCGGAAGTCGTTACAGGCAAAGGTAAAGAGATAATGACACGTACACATGTGTAGTTTATATTCATTTATTATTGAAAATATTTGCACACATAGTTATTCACCAGTGCATTTAAAAAAATGTATAATATTAGTTACCTACTTAGTTGATATCTATAAACAAAAGGTAAAGGTCTCCACACTTGCTGACCATCTGTGTGCAATGGATGTAAACAAAAGATAAGAAATGTTTATGAAAGAAAAAAATCTTTGTGTCTTTGGCGTCCGACTCCGGTCGCAATATCTGCATGGGATTTCTAGGAATTTGTTACAAATGATTCATTAAAAACAGTCGCTACACCCGAACTCGGCGTTACATCCAAAGTCGCTATAGCCACATGAATTTTGTACTAAAGTATGCTTTAAATTCAAGGGACTTAGATTTAACGTCGCTATAGGTAAATGGTCGCTATAGGGAATGTAGTTGCAAGCCACCCACCACTTTAAACAGATTAAAGTAACTGAGTACACAAACTAAGAAAGTACCCAGTTTGTTTGATAGAAAATCTACTCTATGTAACTGGATAAGTTCTCTTTGAGCTCATTATTTTCCCAAACTAATGTACTACGATAAATTCAAAGTTTCAACCGCTCTGAAAGTAATCCAACGTTTTTTACTGATTCAATCAACGAGAACTTGAATATTTAAAATTGGACGTAAACCTATGGCAAGACGCTCTGAAATATTGAGCAGCCACTTACATTTTCAAATTTACTTTTCTCGAGCGAGTTAAATTTTGAGCGATTTACTACTTTCTCGATTGCTTTGAGAATAGTCACCTAGGCCCCAAAGGAGTCCACTTTCATACCGTTCGCTATTTACTGCCTTCGTCTACCAAATCAATATTGCACGTAGCAGATGCAATGCAATGGAAAAGTTTATTTTTTAAATAAAATTCGGTAGTGATCTTTGGAGTTTGGTTTTAAGGTCTCATCGCGTGTGGCTCGATTTTTTTTTGTGTTTTTTGCTAATAACAGCTAATCAAAACTTTTTGTGAAAAAAAAGAAAAATAAGATGATTTTGCGAAGACTGAAATCTAACATGTTTTAGTTTATAATAACTCCAAGGGTGGAACAAAATTCAATTTCAAGATTTGTCCTTCCATTTTTGCAACGTCTTTTTCATGATTCTAGGTGACCAGGGTATTTACAATATTTCTACCAACGAGGTTTTATGAAAAAGTACTAAGTACATACATATTTTCATGGTTCCACCAAACCGATTGAGCTGAAATTTTTCATACCTGTCAAGTTCAGATGACAATATTTTATTATGGTGACAAGGAGCTGATCTGATGATGGAGACGGAAGGTGGACAAGGAAACTCCTCGATGATTAATAGTAGCCTGGCAGTGTTTGGGCTCACTTTGATAAACACATGGATACGGTGACTAATTAAAAAAAAGTTTGTTTTGAAAAATAATTTTTTCAACAAAAACTTTCACATAACCCTCGATACTCATAGGTCTGCCATTTGAACATAACGTAGCATGCAGTGTAGAATAATAGGTATTTTGACAAGAAACCGATTGCAATGGTGTCAGGGTGTGTCTGGGTCCCATAGGCGAATATGTAGTAAAACCTAGTGCAGACAACCTACATGAATATTGATTTGTTATAATCGTAGCAGACACGGAGCTCAGTCAGCGGATTACATATTTCTGTTGCTATCATTTTCAATCAGTCTCAATGCTGTTTCTATTTACAATGACGTTTTTGCGATTACCTAATTTACTCAGTTTGCCTACAAAGCTTGATTGCAACTAACTTGACTACATAAATTAGGCGCCAAAACGCTATTTCAAATAGAAACAGTATTATAACTGATTGAAATCGATAGCAACAGAATTATGTAATCGAACCACTGATAACTTGAATGGGGCAACCATAGAGCCGCTATATAGCAAATAAATTATTATGATTATAGTTCAAAGCCACGGTAGTCTTGGAATAGGACTCCTCCAACTCCTCCTTTGGATGAAAGTCAGTGGATGGAAGTGGCTCAAGATTGTTTTTCGTGGCGTTCTATGGCAGACAACTATGCCCATAAGTAGACTTATAAGGCTGATGATGGCAGAGCATTTAAAAGAAAAAACACAGGTACGATTGTGATGCTTTTAACGAAAAATGTAGTTAGGGACTAAGCCCAGTAGTATAGTACAGGCAAATTAGCAAAAACTGTGGACCTAAGTCGTGTAGTCGTGGATTCTTATGGAAACGTTAGATGACACGAAAATAAGCTTATCCTAGGTTTGCACCGTTTCTGGCGCTTACGGAAGGCTTTTAAATATTAGGTACAAACTTAAAAAAGCCGTAAATTTTAAAATAGAAAGAAATTACTTGATGCAAGTTAAATTACGTATAGAGAGGCTGTCTTAGTGCATTATGATTTTAATAAAAACCACGTGCATGTAGGGAACACAGTGTTGAACAAATGCATCTTCCGTAAAAAAAACCAGCATAAAACTTCCGGTGGATGTAGTACTAATTAAATGAATAAGTTTAAGTCGATTTCCAGAACTACATTAATTTTCCCCGAAGTAGAGTGACAATAAAATATGGAAAAGTGCCTTCCGTGAGACGCACCATGGTGCAAACCTGGTAATGTATTTCGAACATTTTTCTGATATGTCTATCAATTTGCACCGACTACCCTAATTTTCCCGGAGCCGTAATAACCACAAAAAGTTTTTTTTGTAAATGATTTTTTTTTGTATGTTCCATATGTCGGATTTAAAAAATACTTGGTGCAAATGTAGATCATAACGGTTCAAAGTATATGCCAAATTGCACCGGCTATTTCCCCCATTAAGTTACGGATATTTTTATGGTTTTCACCCTATTTCACCCTGTTCCGGAGGGTGAAATTACTGATGCTTATTATTAGAGGTGATTTTTAAGCCATACAAAACAATTAGAAAAGTTTTCATGACTACATCTAATTAGTTCCACACTTGTGCAAAAAATCACCTAATTTGACTGTACTAGTAGTGCCAGCCTGATATCCGTAAAAGAAAACATATTTATATTGACATTAAAGGCCAAAGTACACCGGATGCGTATTGCAGCACGTAACGAAGACACGCGCTTCTCTACGTATGTACACGCTTGCGTGCACGTCACGCAAGCGGTGTGCCATGTCTCATACAGTTCCATACATTGCAACGTTATAGTACGTTGACGTGCACGTCTTCACGTACGCAGCCGGTGTGCTGTGGCCTTAAAAGAGACAGCATGTACCAAAAAAAAAAGGAATGGCGAGTGCTGTTTTTTGATCGCATGACCGCTTCAGAGTTTATAGTCTTAGAGGTAAATTCTCTAAGTATGTAGTTAGCGACTTTGCATTATGCTAACTTTTTCATGAATACTTTTTCTAGCTGTCTAGAGAGCAGTTTTCTGAAGAAAATCTTTATAAATACGTTTTGTTTTCTTAGGTTGAAAAGCATGTTCCGAAGAGAATTTCATTAAAAACTGTGGTGTCTACAATATCAACCCGCCCCAAGCTGAACCGATTATCTGGACAGACCCTAATGTTTTCAGTCGTGTCGTTTCATCTATAGTGAGTGTTTTCGGTCGGAGATGTCCGGCTCGTGTCTAGACGAAACCTTAAAAGTTTGAAAACTAAATTAGATTTGGTCCGAATGTTACAGAAACTATCGCTGCATGCAACGATCTTATAATTCACAATAGATCCAGGGTCACGTACAAAATGAAAGCTAAAAACTGTCCGCATGGATACATACTTATACAGCTACATTTGTTTACTAACGAACAAAGATGAAAGTTTTAAAACAGTTCTAAGTTCAACCTAATTACAACCATGACACCTAGCAAAAAAGTAGCAAATCTTCAAAATATTATCTTACACTTACGATCATTCGTCACAAAAAACGAGCAAAGCAATTATATTACTCCTGTCACTTGTCAAATCAAAAGACATAGGTTAAACAACTAGTGTGAAATCAACCTTAAAGAGCTACAAATAAAGTTCTTTTTCCCGTTATTACCTTGCGAGCTACATCCATCCGTTTCCATGGTTTCGCTTCTGTTTGCTTCTTCAAATTTAACTACAGAAGGTATGGAGTCGCGTTGATCACTTAAATAATTTATAATATGCACGTTAAAGTTAAGTTAAAATTATTTATGTTTTGGGCATGTATGTTTGATATTGATAGTATATATACTTGTTATTTTATTAACGTTCTGTTGTGTGTATATTTATGTGTATGTTTATGTTTTTGGCCAAGATGTCTATCGCTGGATGTCACAAATAAAAATATCACTAAATTCCACATCTTTAAATTCATGTTTACAATCTTTATAATACAAGTACAGTTTAGTGCAATAATTTGATCAAAACCCAAAATGTTTAAAACAGCTCAACATTAAAAATTTTCCATTCTGCGTACCTACAGGCTGATAATGAAGCCCTAGTTATAAAAAGCTCAAATATAAAAAATATATGTTCTGTTACGTTTGTCTCGTTTCATAATAAAAAAAGATATCGACCATCAAAGTTTTCCAACAAAAACCGTAAAGTGCTTGAGGGCGGGCGTACAGGCGCCTGCCGTAGGTTGGGCATTTATTTGATATTTGGGAAATATACCTATAATATGATAAAAGAATTTGAAAAAGTACTGTTTTTTTACGATAATGTGTTCTATAAGTGATTCTGGTTCATAAATTTTAACAAAGCGAGAGGACTCATTATCAGTTGGTATAGATGTAAAGGGGTTGTTAACCAAAGATTTGGTTAAATAACAGTAGCGTAAATGGATTGCTCGGAAAGCTAAAATAAAAAAAAGGAAAGCCAAGTATCTGATGAGAGTTCAACAAACAGACACAAAAGTAGTATTAAAATTTTTTAAAGTTCTGGTAAAAACAAATTATTACAATACAAATCTACTCCATGCATCTACTGTTCTGTTACAGACAATTTTGCGTCAACGTTGGCCAAACATTTGTAGCGGTGGTTTAAAATCGGTAATTTTGATCAAAATTTCATACTTTTTGTTAGTTTAAAGCTTAAAATACAACTTATTCTACATGTACTTAACGAAAGTAAGACACTCCGGCCGTTAAATTGTTTTTTCGGGGATTATTTTTGCAACTTTTAAATATACATTGCGGCATTGTGACACGTGTTTACATTGGCTTTGTTTGAAGCGAACTAAATCAAATACAAACTCACTTTTCAAGTGAGCTTAAATTCACCGAGACATTTTTATTGCGCCGACCCGATATCTATGTGAGTATTAGAGATCGTTGGCTGCATGGCACGGCACTTATCGATGCGTTTTCAACTTGTCTCCATTATCTGAAACGTTTGAGCATGCAACTCTATAGTATTTTAATAATAAAAAAGCATCATGGTAAAAAAAATTAATGTGACGCAACTGTATATACTTATTTTGAGAACAAACACCAATTCATTTTTGTGGTTAAAAACGATGCCTTGCTATTTCAATACAGGTTTTAAAATTGAATTTGATGATGTAAACTTTCTGTTGGAAAAACATCAAAAAACTATAGCGAAAGTTGGATAATGATCTTTACAAACTAATGCCATGAGAAGTTATCCAATGTCTTCACAAGTCCAAGCAAGTGAAGGTGTATGTAATATAAAATACATTGTGGATTCCCGATACGCCCCTCGGAAGCACCTTCCCTCGGTACGCTTATGAAATCGTCAGGTGTCAGTCAGTGGAAACGAGTATTGGATTCCGATATAAAACCGATAACTTGAAACGCGGTATTCATATAAATGTCATGTAAGATGCACTCCACGTTTCGTTTTGATCTGTTTCGCTGCAGTGTTCGACTGATTCTTACATTATATAAAACTGACAAACTATTCTAACCATCGATTGCCTTTTTAGATCTTTTCTGTCTATTCAAAGATTTTGTAACTAGCTCTGGTTATGTCCATGGTCTACCCTGTTGTTAATGTTGTTTCATCATCATCAACGGAATCAATAAATCAGTCTGGAATCATTTATTCGTATTCTTTTGTTATTTTCCGTTTTATTTTAGTTTTTAATTTAAAAAACGGCTAATTGCCACTGTTTTTCATCACTTTTGCTGTCGTTTCGAGGTTGAGTTCAGAATCCTCTTAATCATGGGCACCGCCCGCGACCGCGACTGTTCTCTAGTACCTATTTTATTAAGTATTTGTTGGATTTTTGGTATCGGCTTTGTATGTCCAGCTCTTATTACACGTTTTCAGGGGTGAGCCAGGGGAGCAATCTCGGCCCCCTGGAGTTCATCATTATGGTTAATGATCTTCCGGAGGTCGTGAAGGAGGCAAAGTGTTTGCTATTCGCGGATGACCTGAAGGTATTTCTCACCGTAGCAGACACTTCAGATTGTGATAGACTCCAGCGGGATATAGATAGGGTGGTGTTATGGAGTGAACACAACAAGCTGCGTTTCAATGTAGCAAAGTGCTGCATGGTGAGCTATACTCGTGCGCGCGCGCCGCTGCGGCATCTGTATGAGGTCGGTGGCGAGGTGTTACCGCTAGCGACGCGAGTGCGTGACCTAATGGTACCCGATTTAACGTTTCGCAAACATATCATTAACCTATGCGCCAAATCCTTCAGAAATATGGGTTTTATTCTGAGGCAAAGTACGAACTTCAATAATACTTTTATCATCAAAATCCTTTACAATGCTTTGGTTCGGAGCCATCTAGAAACGAACGCCTTAATATGGAATCCCCATGAAGCCAAGTACAGACTAATGATTGAAAAAATTCAAAATAAATTCACACGTTTTTTATACTTGAAGGAGTACGGAGTATACCCCTACTACCCGCTTATGTACCCGAGTTTATTTGTTATGGGTATGGTCGGGTACTGTAGACTGTCGGTTAGAAGGGATATGGCGCTGGTCAAGTACATCGTGCGAGTATTGAGTGGGCTCGTGCACCACGAGGAAGTGCTGGCGGCGTTGCGGCTGCGCGCGCCTGATGGCTGCGCGAGCGCGCGCCGCCGCCCCGCCTTGCTCTGCCAGCCAATATTTAGAACAAACTTACTCAAATTTGCCCCAATGTCACACGCCATCCGTTTAGTTAATGTTCTTTCGGAGAACAATGTTGACATTTTTCATCACAGCCTGCCGAAACTCATGGAGATAGCGCAGCTTGTTTTGGAGAAAGTTGAATAGTTGTGGTGCCTATTAGTAATATTATAGGTATTCCCCAGTAGGTACCTACTTATTTTTAAGCTTGGTTCTTTGTTTCTATTTTATATAATCATGTGCATATAACATCGCTTTAGGTCCTACTCTGTTAAGGTGTTATAATAGTTTTTTAATAAATAAATAAAAATAAATAAATGTCGTTTTTTGTTTTTTGGTGTGCCAAATAAACGTTTTCTTTCTTTCTTTCTTTTTTTTGCTAGGACTAAGTTTCCACATGTGGCATTGGCATGTGGTCCGTAGAAGCTGACCCTGGTCCGACATTAAGTGAATTAGACGATACAGTGATGTCAGCGATAAGTTCCAAATTCAGAATTTTCCACATATTCCATGGAAGATCCATATTTTGTAAGCAAACAAATAGTACTTTCGTTCCGATCGGGTTTTTCTTTGAATTAATCCAGAACCATCAGTCGTGTTACGTCACGCGACTTGACGCGGTTGCGTTTCATTTGCATTTTGATTAAAAAGAGGCGTCTGACGGCTGCTGATGTCTGGGCGGGCCTGATGTCTGGAGGTTGCGTGTGGGTGCGAGGAAATGTAGTTTCTGAAAAGACCCTACCACCTAGTACCTTGGCAATTACCTCTACAATCATAATCATTATCATCATCAGCCTGTAGGAGTCCAATGCTGGACAAAGGTCTCCTCCTCCTTAGAATGTCACGATGGTTTTGAGCCGTCTTCATCCACTGACTTCCTGCGACGTTTATAATATATTTAGTCCATCGAGTGGAGGGCCTTCTTCTGCTGCGTCATCCAGATTGTGGTTGCCACTCGAGGAACTTTATTTCCCATCGGTTGTCAGTACTGCGAGCTATATGACTTGCCTATTGCCATTTTAATTTGCTAATTCCAAGAGCTAATATAATATATTAGAATAACTTATTCGTAAAAACATTTTTACAATTATGTTCATAAAAATAACATTGGAAATTTGAAC
Organism: Epirrita christyi; assembly: GCA_951392215.1. Taxonomy (NCBI): domain Eukaryota; kingdom Metazoa; phylum Arthropoda; class Insecta; order Lepidoptera; family Geometridae; genus Epirrita; species Epirrita christyi. The sequence goes on along the minus strand of OX595843.1, from coordinate 12,220,772 downwards.
ATTATTTCGGCGTTCGGAAATATTCGTGAAGTTCAAGTAGTTCGTAGAATTCGTCTATGCTGTATTATGTCTTTCTGTGTCACTTTTTCACACTTCTAAGTACAGTTATTATTTAGAATAACTGTATTTAGAAGCAGATTAGCACTAGTAGTAGTTTTTTGTGAAAGAGTTCATCCGGGGAAGTAAGTATACACCGTATCTATTTCTACCGCTAAGTAGCAATGCTTGCATTGCTGTGTGCCTGTGTGGAAGGTATGGGTGCCGGTGAAGCTACATGAGACTTTTTATCTTTATAACTCAGGGAGGCGGGCGCTGTGCCACGTAGGGCGCGCCCTAGGTAAACGTGACCTGTTTGTTAATGCATTGTTATAGCACAAAATATCTAGGGTTATAGGCAGAGGTTAGTGCTCTACATTACCGCTCCATCTATTTGTGCACATAATCAAATAAAACAACTGGTTGTGGAGACAACCAATGGCGTAGTGGATAACGTAGTCTCAGGTTCAATCCCAACATAGTTGGTAATTTTTAAGATATTTTAAAATCTTAATTTTCAGTTATCATCATCTTAATCAGTGGGTTGTACTGATGTAAGTTTTTATAACATTTTTGTGCATGAAAGAAGCCTCCCTGAGAGGGGCATCCTACAGGGCCTTTCACCAAATTGGTTCTTTTATAGTTAAAGTTTTGAAGACTCGTCTTTGAGCCGCATACCTCAACATACTTGTTTGCGGATGGGTGGACAAATATATTGTCAGAATGCTTCTGAGCGTGATGTATGATGCATAGATATAATGGTATGATGTAACTGAGACATTTTAATCTAATTTTGGGAATTGAACTTTTGTTTTTTGACTTATAATATTGTTTTTATTTAATTCTTGACATTGTTTTATATTATTATTGTGTTTTTTCATACTTTATCTTGAATTGATGTTATTATTATATACACCGTGTTAATTAATTAACTAAATAATAATAGATAGGGTTACCAAAAATTAACAAGTGACAAGCAGACAACAAGATTTCATTTCGATTGTTACTTCGTTTTTTCTATAAGTGAAATATTTCTCAACTGGGTGAATGAAACCATAAATAGAGTTAATAGTTAATTTAACTATTGTTTTAACTGCCTTCCTGCTATTACTAAACGTAACTAATAAAAGTGTTACAATAAAGTGACAGCAGCTTAGATAACAAAACGCATAAAAATTTTTGTTGCATAGTGTCGATATTCTTATATAGTGTCGATTGTTGATTACTGTCTATTTGAAACGAATTATATACAAAACTGTCACTATCATCATCATCAGTCGGTAGATGTCCTCCGCTGGACGAGGCCTCCCCCATAAAATATAATAGGGGGAATTGCCAACTCCAAACTGCCTGTACCAAACGTGGTGATTATGGGAAATCCCCCCATTACGTTATACGGGGGAGGCCTCATTCAACTGTGGACATCTAATGGCTACTCATCAGCAGCCTAGCCCGATAGTGATCAATAGAAATCCTGATAGATATATTTTAGACTGTTAATCAGTTAGGTTTGGTTTAGGTAGGTTTAGCTCCCCTCCATCCAAAGGTTGTCTGGAAGAGTTAAGTTTTTAGCGATAAGACCGCTCATTGTAGATTTAAATTGATTTTATGGATGTGCGTAATTCTTAACTAGTTTGTAAGGAGTGCAATAAAGTATTTTTAACCGACTTCCCAAAAAAGGAGGAGGTTCTCAATACGGTTGTATTTTTTTTTTTTTTTTTTTTTATGTTTGTTACCGCATATCTCCGGCGTTTATGAACCGATTTGGAAAATTCTTTTTTTATTTGAATAGATATACTTCCAGATTGGTCCCATTTTTTTCAGAAGCCAGTTCTGATGATGGGATCCATGAGGAATTGAGGGAACTCCTCAAATATTGTAGGCATACATATGGCGATTTTGATATTTTCAGCAACAAACCAAGCATTTGCATTCAAAAAGTATCATAATCCTTTCACCACTATGGTTCTTTCATCATTTTTTTTTCATCCAAATATTTTGTCGAATACAATGGCGGAAGTCGGTTTTTTAATTGAAAAGTTATCATTAATTCATTCAGAAGCCACTCCCAGTAGTCACCAGAAATGATTTATTTTCTCAGTAATCTTACCAGTTTGTCATCTGGGAACCAAACTTCCAGTTATCCTACTAGTAAGTCTACTGGGATGCAAACTCCCAGAAGTGCTACTAGTCAGAATATTATTATTATTATATTCATAATATATTATAAGTCGTTCGTCGTGGTATTCTAAGGGGGTGGTCTATGTCCAGCAGTGGACTTCTACAGGCTGATGATGATAATGATGATGAATATACAGGGTGTAAAAGAACGGCTCCCGAATACTAAAGGTACCGGTAAAGCTACTTATGCCATAGCTATATAAAATAGCAGCGAGTTTAACGCTCCCGGTCACCTGATCGACGCACAGCGCCAACATTTATTATGTGGTTTTAATTGCTTATTTTGAAGTTTTTATTTATTAACGTGTTTTTAATGATGGAAATTAGGTTTTTGTGATTCTTGTATGATGTTTTATGGATATTTATAAAGAAAACACGAAAAAGCGGTCCAAAAGTGTGCACTTTTTTCATGTTTTTTCAGCATACATATTTTCAGAATCATGGTCTGAATGCACTGTTTCAGTTTTCGGGAGTAGTCTTTTACACCCGTGGCCTATATTCATCTACCTACTGTTACAAAGCATTAGTGAATTGAAATCTCTCATTTGACAGAATTGAATAGCGATTTGCGGCGCGGGGTTTGACTCACCGCGATGATATCTGCCATCCCTAAGCTTTTGTTTGTAGGCTCGTTCACCCTTTCTCATATTGTTCCATACGAGTGGTTCCGCCTGTGTTTGCTCAATCTAATTGCGATTCAGTCACGGGCATTCATCTGTACCGAATCATACTGCGGATGGCCGTGTAGCACTGTGTGCCTTTCAAAAGATATTAAATTTTGTATTAGGCTGGTGGTATTGTTTGTAAATCCATAAAAAATTAAAAGTAGGTAATTTTTAGTAGTTGGTAGTCTTATAAATAGTTTTGTGTTTTATATGTTAGTGTGTTTTTTGTATGTTTATTGATCGTGAGTGGTTGGTCCGTAGCGTGAACACGTGGCTTTGACGGAAGACTTACTAGCTTGCTTGTCAACCAACTCATGCTGAGGCAGAGCCATTTTGTTACTAGAATTACACTTCGTACCTTCGGGTCTGTTTCCTTTTAGTCTAAGTTTGTTATGTGTTTCTGTGTAACTCCTGTATACAAATAAACATATATTTTATTCTATTCTATTTGCTATTCTATTGTTACAGATACTACGGAGCAAAGTCTGAACGTGTTACCAGAGATGACTTATCTCTGATAATTCTGAGGTTCACCGATATCAATCACCTTCAGAATTGAAATAAAGTTGGGGGAATAAAGACCTCAAAACGGGCAATGCACAGTGTAGGAAGGTCTGCCTCTCGATAGACCTAGGATATTTAAAGGTAGCAGGAAGTTAGTGGATGGAGGCGTTCATTGTGGAATTCTATGGGAGAGGTATTATATATCCAGCAGTGTATTTCTTCAGGCGGATGATAATGACGAGGAAGTTTTTTTTTTTTTATGCTACTTGGCAAGCAGACATGCTTACGGCCCACCAGATGGAAACCAGTTACCGTAGCCTATGAACGCCTGTAACACCAGAGCCATCACACGCGCGCTGCCGACCCTGAGACAAAAAGATGAAAAGTCTCATGTGCCTGTAATTTCACCGGCACCCGTATCCTTCTAACCGAAACACAGCAATGCCAACACTACTGCTTGGCGGCAGAAATAGGTACGGTGGTAGTACTTCCCCGGACGAACTCTTTCACAAGAAGTTCTACTACTAACAAAAACAAATAAATAAAATAAAGTTTCAAAAACTATTTAACATCATCCTCATTTAGCACCATTCTATCTATTGACGAGCTCTGTTGTGTGCAGCAAGCGAGTAGTCGGCTGAGACGCAAGAGGTGCGGATTCAATTCCCACTGCTGGAAAAATATTTGCATGATCTGGGTGTGGTACCATGGTACTCGTAGCTCCTTATACCCACGACACAGGGAATCCTAGTGTGGGATCAGTTCTATGTACGTAACTATTGGGTGTTATGTTACGTATCAGTATTTTTGAGAAATGTTGATTGCATAATATCAATTTGAGGGTCTACAATGCAGTTCAAAAAAGAACTGAATCAATTCAACGTTTAAAAATAATCTTATCATTGACATTATGCAAACGTGTCGGCTATAGGGATTAGACGCGGTTCAGCATCAATACCCCTGCTTATAGGGATACCCACTTATAGGTGTTTACCCGCGATACGCCCCGACAATACGCTTCTTTCGCTGCTTCGGAACTCTTGAGAAAATGAAAACTGTAGAGTACAATCTTCACAAAATATTTTTTTAATAAATGCGCGCCGTAGTAGGCCTAAAACATGCACCTGTTCGATAACCTCATAAAGCCATATGTGAAGTCATACATATATAATATACCTCTTATTCATAATCATTTTTGAAACCTATTTTAGTTAAAGAAGCTTAGTTTTGTTCTCTTTGACGTAAAATTACATGCACCAGAACAAGACAATAGCTATTTTAGTTAACAAAGGTTTAAAAATGGATTATGAATAAGAGGGTAAAACTTTAACCTATTTTTGCAAGTTTTTATTCAACTTGACCTCTTAGTACCTATATTAGTTAGTTAGTGTGAGACAAATGTTTAACTGAATTTTGAACCAGTTTCACCCAATTGATTGAGCTGGAATGATTTATAATGAGGGCGTTTCACGGCCGTTTCATATCATGCTTTCAGCGTTGAAAATAGATGGCGCTGCTCTGTTACGTAACTGTCAAGTGTCAAAATAAAGTTAAATGTCAACATCAACAACGTAGATATGTTTTCGTTTCGTGGTATTTATTTTTTCTTACTTCTAAAAACATCACGAAATCACTAGCGCACACTCAAGTAGCAGACACAAACAGAATATCATGACCAATAGCCACAGACTAGTTAAATAATAGCTTAGTACCTACGCGTACACCACAGGTAATACATTTGACAATCTTAGCATTTACAGTTGAGTCAACGCCATCTATCGAACCAATTTGAACTACTTTTTTTTTAATCGAAGTTGAAAAGCCCTCATTGTCAAGTTCAGATGACAATACAATATTATAGTAACGGCGAGCTGATTTGATGATAGAGCTGGAAGGTGGACAACGGAACTCTTCGATGATTAAATAGTAGTCTGGCAGTGTTTCGGCTCATTTTGATCAAATCACGGTTCCGATCACAAATTTTATATAAGATTGTTTAGAAAAATATTTTTTTTAACAAAAACAACGTGTGAATTAAATTTCAGTAAAATACCCGTTAATTACTGATTTACAAATGTACGTAATTTTATTGATGTTCATGATCACATTAACGAAATCGCACCTTACTAACATTTTTCACTGAGAAATGATCCAACGACTAAGAACCATTTTGCTGGACAGGAGTTTGCTTTGTGCATAGCTACTCCACACATTGCTTTGTTACAGTTTCCATTTGCTCGTTCCATGTTATCTTTATCCTCCTAGTACAGTTTAATTTAATATGCCGTTACAAACTGGGTTACTGGAATACACCAAACTAAATAACGCCGACGACGATCGCCTTATTGAATCTGCACGGAAGGCAATTTACATTTTTACACTGATTAATATGGCCGTTCAAAGTGATAGGACACGGGAATTTAAATTTAAAAAGATTAGGGATTTCCTTTTAGAATATCTGAAAGAGATTTTATCTTTTATTTTGTTACAGTTTGCTGAGCCCGTAGAAAATAGTGTTATGAGGCAGAGAGGTAACTACATGTTTCAGACGCTTAGAAGTTCTCTTTTTTTTGTATTAGCTTCTCCTTTACCTCGAGGCACCACACAGGCGCTATCCATCTAGTAGTAAGAAGGATCATTAAATCAAGCCAAGCCGCGTTAAACACGACTGAAGAGCCTTGATTCTTTTAGAGCTTGTCCAGATGAGGCGATTTACGCGCGACTCGACTCGCGTGATTCGAAACGCGCGGTTGTGAAATACTAGACCTTCATACATTCCGTTCACATGCAGTCGCGCGTTTTGCTGCTCGCGCAAAACGCAAAACGTGCATCAATCGCACGTAAATCACCTCATCTGGACAAGTTTTGAGGCTTTGATCGCAATGGAAAAGGAGTAATTTTAGTTTATAAGATGATTCAATTAATAAAATACTTTCGACATTGTCTTTGAAACATTTATTAGATACTAGCAGTTGCTCCTGGCTCCACCCGCGTGGAACCTCTATTATAAATTATAGCCTCTAAGTTATTGTAATGTATAAGCTATGATACTGTAAAGTTTCATCAAGATCCATTAAGTAGTTTTGCGTGCAAGAGTAACAAACATCCACCCATCACAAATTTTCACATTTATATTAGTAGGATTCGTTTTGGCGTCAAATAATACTACACTACTTTTAAATCTAAGCAAATTACTATCATAAAACAGCCCAGTGCTGGGCATAGGTCTCTACCATGGCACACTACTGAGTCTTGTGGGTATTTTTTTAATTTATCATTTGCCATCATGCTGTAGGTAGTGAAACTAATAGATGCACTGATCGAGCAATGAATAAGAGATATCAACATAACATGATACACACTGTTACACAGGAGCAATGTAGAAATGCACAAGTAATTACTTAGAGTTGTTAGCAGTGTCAACAAAATTCAATTAATTTCGTGGAGAGAATGCTGTTTGTGTTTTAGAATTCGTGCGTGTGTTGATGCAATTAATATTATGTTCTTAACAGTATAGTTAATTAATATTTCAACTATAAAGGATAGTATACCTACACTCTCTATAGACTAAAGACTTGATAAAGATCACAAAGTCGGTGGTTCAAGGCAGCTCAAGATCGGTCGTCGTGACATTCTATGGGGGAGGCCTATATCCTGCAGTGGACTTCTAAAGGCTGATGATGATGATGATGATTGTTTTGGTATTGATTGAATAGCCGTTTTTTTTTGTTTTTTTTTGTATGTTGCAGTACTAGTTGTCCCATCAAAAACATAATGAATAGTTATCACTTATACACAACATGTACCAGTTATCACATTAGTGCAAGTCTATTTTATGGTCTAGTTTTATTGCTATTATTATACTTAGGGCGTAAATTTCCCGTGGCCCTAGTCTAAGTTTTGCGCAGTGCTTACACTCGTTTTTTGTAGGCAAAACTAACAGCCGCACTACCGGGCAGTGTTGTTGTCAATAAACGACACTACCGTCTCATTCGTGAGCATGTTACACGAGTTATGTATAAGACAAAATTTGTAGTCGAAACCCGCTACGAGCGCTATTTCGGTTTCCATACAAAAACGTGTAAAACGATTGTGAACACGCTCACGAGTGCAAGTGCACAAACCTCAAAAAACTCAGACTATTATATAACAAGGTTAACAGCCTTACTCTAGTGCTGACCGATGACGGAAAATGATGACGTGATGAGGGATTATAATAATAATCCTTCTTTTTGAGTGGCCCGCTTGTTAAGCATCAGGTGGAAAACCACAAAATAAAAAAATGCTTGGTGACGTATCTTGTCTGGCTTTAGAAAAGTCCCCTCCATCTCCACCCGATGGAAGTCGTAAAAGTCCATTACAGAAAATACACGAGGGGATGGGCAGCAAGATCCATCTGAGTACTCAACACCAATATTACCAATCCAGCGTGGTGATTATGGTTAACCCCCTCGTGCATTATATGGGGTCATAGGGGAGACCTCATTCAGAGGACGTCTAAAGACTGCTGATGATGATAAAATGCTTGGGACCTTCTTTATTTAATCGCCGTAAAACAAAATATTAAGCTACATAATAGCCATGAATAGATGCTTAGTTATGTCAACAGTTCATTAACCTGAGCTTAGCGTATTCAACACAAATAAGTTCTCTCGTCTGCTAGAATCTGAGTTTACAATGGCTCAAGCGCTGGCCTTAAGGCCTGGCTTGGTGCCTAATAGCCGCCTGGCCATTAAGGCTTCTTGGGATCATACAGGATCGCACTCCGTCCGGGCTTAAACTTGTCCGTTAGTAAATTCTCGAGAAAGGTGCGAGGGTAGAGTACGGTCTAACTATTATTTTATGAAAGCGTTAATGTTGTAGATTTTAAGTAAAATCATAATTGATTCTAAAAGAAAATCCATATTTTGTAATCAGAAAATTGGAGTCTGTAAATATCTAATCAATAAACATGGTTTATTAAATGTAGAGCAACATATACGTAGATTAAACAGCACCACATTATGTGTGGTATACAAAACTCTCAGAGTTAGCATGTTGAAGTGGCAAAAGTCAGGTTATAGGTATAGCTCATAGAACCTACAAAGTTGGGGTATTAAGGTTCTCAAAACTGCGTCGTCCAGTTCGACCACGACGACGCTCCGGACGCCCCAGAGCAATAGGGGCCCTGAAAAACTAGTATAACTACCGGTGCTTCTAGTGGGAAATTTAATTCTCTTTAGTACTACCATGTATACCAATTAACTATGGTAGTACTAGTGAGAATTGTTGTTCTCCTTTTTTCCCACTAGTACCACTTAACTGTACCACTATTGGATCTAGCGGCAAATTTAATTCTCTGTAGTACCACCATTTATATGTCTACTTTCATGCGCATCTAGTAGTGACGTTGAAGGTTAAAAGCAATCTTCAAAAGTTATTAAAAAAGATTTATTAATTTAATAATGATATTATTAAATTATTAATTAATATGATTCTGTTCTAGAAATTATTAAATGGAATAATTTGAATACTTAATCTTATTAGAGTTGTCCAAATAAGTGCAGAGTGCACTACGCGGCGAGCTCTTTGTATGGTAATAGCAGCTCGTGTTTTAATGTTAATGGGCTGTCTCATCTGTAGAAATGATGTGGGAACGAAAACTAGATTTTGCAAATGAATGGAATGTCATCCAAGTTATAAAACTTTTTTGATTGTTACCTATTTGATAACGTTTGGGCCAGTGAGACCAGTGGGGCCAATGGGACTGATGAGGGCGATGACGTAATCGTGGCTCAAACTTTGAGTAGTAATAGTAGGATTTTTTAAGTGTAATCCGTAGGCTTTTGATGTCAAAACTGCTGAAAATATATAAAATTATTAATGTAAGTTGAAAAGTCTGCGGTCGAACATTGTAAATATTTTCTCGACAATCAGTCAGCACGAGTTCTCGAGTACCAGAGACTCATTGCTAGTCTGACGAAACTATTAAAAATGAGAAATTTCCCTGAACAAACAGAAAGTAAACTACTGAATTCACTTGAAACTACTGAATTTCGGTATGAAAACCACATTAAAACGTGGTTTTTAGATGTTATACAGCTTACTAAAATGATAACAGACACTATATCGCCAATTTTGTAAGTAACAAACAACATTAATTATACATCGACAGGTCGCGGCTGGGTTGCAATCAGTCGCAAAAAAAATTTTTTTTTTATTTAACTACAAATTTACGGTTTTCAGATTTTTCCCTATATACTTGTGCTATAAGAACTTGCTTCTTGCCAAATTTAATAATTCTAGGTCAACAGGAAGTACCCTATAGGTTTTGAGTCCTTTGCAAGTGTCGACAAATGCAGAATAAATTACCATATCTTTTGTTTGCTTTGACTTAGAAGCTTGATTTTTTTCATAGCTATAAGGGATTGCAGACTTGAGTATTTGGTATTAATTTTCACTTGATACCTCTGCGTGTTTGTGAAAAAAAGGGTCTTGACAGACAGACAGACAAACAAACAAACAGACACACAGATGGAGAATTAAGTGGTCCTACAAGGGTCCCGGTTTTTCCTTTTGAGGTACAGATCCCTAAAAAATAATAAAGACGCAGGAATCTAATAATTTCACAGGCTTTTTTTTCATTTACCTGTAACGTTTTTGAGGAATGATTTATTGATATGTTTTCATTTAGGTTTTACTGTAGCGAGCAATTTAGGGTTTTTATTTTTATTTTTATTTATATTTGGCATCATTCAATAATTGTATGAATAATTAACTTAGATAATTTATATATTAAATTAATAAATAAGTTATAATTCTCAAAGTTCAATACATATACAATTATAATTAACACTCAAGGAAGGGCACTAATTGCCGGGCATTGTAGGGCATTTTAAAACATTTGTACAAAAGATAAATAAATGATTTGATTTGAATCCTCCCTTTATTTATGGGGAAATCTCGTCCAGCAGTGGATCTACTAGCTGATGAAGAACCTCCATTAATAATAATAATAATAAATTTATTTCAGGCTTAAATGGGAAATGTACAATAAATTATACCTAAACATAAAGCCCATAGAAATATATACCTTAAAGACTAACATACATATTTTATATCTAAAAAAAACTTATTTATTGTTAACACGTGAATACGGTGACGTGTAGCGCACCTGAGAGGCGTCTCGTGTCAGGCGTCCGTTGTACTTCTTGAACTTGACGCACCCTTCGGCCAAAACTCCTCACTCATGAAAGTCGATAAACGATCAGTCGGTACTCTCACCATAAAAGAAATAAAATTCACATTATGGCGAGACTCCAACTTCTCGACCCTCAAGGTGAGCCCGGTTTTCTGCTTAAGGTACTCCAGCACCCCTTCAGGCTTCACGTTGAAGTGTACCCGCGACACGTACAACGGAGTGGTGGGTACTGCCGCACGCAACAAGCAATGCTGGCTCAGATCAGTCAGCACGGCAGTTCCGCACTGATTTCTGCAAGTGGGCTTCTTCTTCTTTTCCACTCTGATGAAGCCCTCCTTGTCACATCGGTCCGTAGAATGACCAGCAAGACCAGCGCTGCGTTTGGGTTCATGGCTGGTCTGCTTCATTAGATTAATGCACCTATCTTAACGCAGAAACATATTCTAAAACCTAAATTCCGACATTCGTTTTTGTATGAAATATTCAAACAACAATACAAATTGGGTAAAAATCACCTATCGCGTTCTAAATGTCACCCTAATTATTCTAGGTACCAAGGTAATTGTGTGGGTACTAATTTGTTAGTTTCGCTTATCTCTCTATTAGTTAGCAAGTTGATAAGGCATGAGCGCATCGACGCATTGATTATTATTTTTTTAATTAGCCACCCAACATTTTGAACTGTCTGGAATCAAAGATGCGTTACCAATTACGTTATATGTAGTTATTTCGCTTAGTTCTTGATTTAGCTAATAACAAATAATGCCCACTGATGGACAATTGGAGATAAGCTGCCCTCATAGATTATATTCGACTAAGTATCTGGATAACATTTTCATAGTGAAAAAACCAGTGTGTCGAAAGGATTAAATCAAGGTCACAAATAAAATAAGACTCAAGTAGAGCAATTTCAACGTGGAATATTACCATTAAAATCATTCATAGCCAGAGTGCATCTCATGGCGATGCCAATAAGCCCAAACACGGTTAGGATAATTTTTTTATGACAGAGTTCTGGTGCCTTCCTTCGGCTTCATCTTCAGTTCAGGGAATATTACCATTAAATCATTTATAGCCATGAGTGCATCTCATGACAATTCCAATAAGGCCAAACAAGACTAGGATACACAGTTTTATTTCCGGTTTCATCATCAGATCAGTTCGAAGATAACATTTTCATCAGAATTATTTGATAAAATTTGCTTCATAATAGTCTTCATAACTGTCTTAATCGAGATATAATTATCTTATCGCCACCTGTGAATTACTTATAATTGAGAACTTCCAGTGGCCATTTGTGGTCATCTTCATCAGTTCCACTTCACCAAATGTTACTTTCTGAATGCAAATGCTAAATTTGTTGCTGAAAATAGCAAAATCGCTATTACGTTTGCCTATAATATTTGTCGAGTTCCCTCAATTTCTCATAGATCCATAATAAAAACTGAGTTTTGATAAAAATGGGACCAATTTGAAAGTATATTATTATCCTTTCAAATAAAAAACCAATTTTTTCAAATCTGTTTATAAATGACGTGACTACTAAAGTGAAAGTTTCTTTTTCATACTTTTTTTAAAGTGGCTGTTTCAGCCTGTTCAAGCCTCCATATGAGAAAGGTGGTCTCCGTGTGAGAGGTGCATATCAAAGCGAGCCACAAAAGCTCAGTGTACGAGGGGAGCAAAAAAATTGCTCATCTAACTCTAGAAGTGTAATTGTTACTTTCACACTTTGCACTGAACTTTAGACTCCTGGCTACGCCTCTGCTTGTATGTTGGTACCTACTCGTACATAACTAACTTATTAATTAGTGAATTTTGATATCGGCTAATATAAATTGCAAATAATAAATCAGTTAGTCACTCTCACATAGCCACTCGACTGACGAACAGAAGAATGGACCTTTCACGAACCACGATCCTTGTTCTCGCGTGCGCGCTCGCCGTTGTCTCCGCTAAACTGCATCCACTTTCCGACGACTTCATCGACTTCATCAACTCCAAGCAAACAACCTGGAAAGCTGGTAGGAACTTCCCCCACAAAACGCCCTTGAAACACATCAAAAGGCTGCTGGGTGTTCTTCCAGACTTTAAACGAGATTCATCTATTCCGAGCGTCAAGCATGACGCTGATCTAATAGCAAGCCTGCCTGACAATTTTGATGCTCGAAATAAATGGCCCAACTGTCCCTCTTTAAGTGAGATAAGAGACCAAGGATCCTGTGGAAGTTGCTGGGCGTTTGGCGCCGTGGAAGCGATGACTGATCGAGTCTGCATCTATTCTGGGGCCAAGAAGCAATTTCACTTTTCCGCGGAAGATCTTTTGAGCTGCTGTAAGGACTGTGGGTGGGGATGCGACGGAGGTACTGTTGATGATGCTTGGAAATACTGGCAGGAGCACGGAATAGTTTCAGGTGGAAACTACAATTCAGGACAGGATTGCAGATCCTATTCCATTCCTTCTTGCGTGCATCACGCCCCTGGGAAAAAAATAAATGCAACCAGGGACATAATGTCATGCTTCGATAATTATGTGGATACACCGAAATGTTCCAAGATCTGCAATGGTAGTTACGGCGTGGCTTATGAAAAAGATAAACTGTATGGGAAGAATGTTTACTCTATCGATAGTGGAGAGGATCACATAATGGCCGAGCTGTTTCTTAATGGGCCCGTGGAAGCATCAATGGCAGTGTCTTTAGATTTTTTTAACTATAAAAGCGGTATTTACGTTCCCGTCGACGAGGATAATTTTATTGGTGGACATGCCGTCAAGATTATTGGCTGGGGAGTGGAAAATGAAACCAAATATTGGCTCGTCGCGAATTCTTGGAACGCAGGCTGGGGTGATAAAGGTTTCTTCAAGATCCGCCGAGGTCATGATGACTGCTTCATAGAAAGCTTGATGATAATGGCTGGGGAACCCCTTTTGACGGAAGGGTAGATGAACCACTTATCCGTTTTTGTACGTAGAGAATTTTTTACTACTTGTAGGTACTTATTAAACTATTTAAAACTGTAACTTATTACGTATATCCTTACTTAGTCGATACCAGCTTATAGTTACTTACTAGATATAAGATCAGAGAAACTACTTATAATAATAATAAAGCCTTTTATTATTCCATATCTCTTCACAATTACACAATTTAAAGTTGATAGTAATGTTAGTAGTTTTAACTTATACATAGTTGTTAGTCTGGTTAGTTTACTTTAACTTATTATGAAATATGTTTTCCCAAAACAGCCATCAGAAGTACTGTGCACCCAGTGCATCAATAATACCTATACACAAAATGTCAATGAAGTTATGACTATGAGTGTCATAATTATTAACTACTTCGATTACAGGGCTCTATCTGTGTAGGTCTTAGCTATAAATTTTGAATCCAATCAAATACCAATGGGCCTTATCTGTAGGTTACGAGCAGGTAAGACCTATTCCTCACACGTCCCTATCAGACAGAGTAAAGTTTGCAGGGCCAATTCCATTGATTACTCAAATCCTATATCATGTGAACGATTTGTCCCATCCGATCGTAAATTATGAATCCAACACTAACACAATCCCCAAACTTCAATTGCTAGGATTTTTAGAACTCCAAATTCAGCTTGCGTAGAATTTTAGATCTACACACTCTACTGGCGTGAAGTTGTAGTGACTGAACAATTACCACCTTCACAACTAAAGTTTTTGAACGCATAATTTCTCACAAAATATCTTGATAAAACGTTGTGGCACTTTAACGAGTGTTAAAGTGCTTTTGACACGCTGGATGCACATGAATATGCGGTGTCAACCGATAAACAGACGGACAGAATCTTAGAATTCATAGAAGCCAGACACGTACCTAATCAAATTAATCACGTGGTTTGATAGTGTTATATGTGATTTAAAGGGTCATATCGACATACGTGAGCAGAATGGATCGCAATTAGAGTTAAAATTCGCTGCCAGTTCACGTAGGAGATGTATGGCAGGAATAGAAGATGCGATGTGGCTGATACATGGCTGGTTTGAAGATTTGTGGGAGGCTGCAGCGTCTTGAAAATTTTGCAGAGTACGCGAGTTCACTTGGAATGTAAAACAATTACCTACAAAAAATTTACTTTATATCAGATACATGTTATTAGAAAGAAATAACATGTAATATAGAATATTATTGCTTCATATAGACATTTTAATTTTTTAAAGTCATGATATACCTCGCTCGAAGTCGGTGGATGGAGGCGGCTCAAGATCGTTCGTCGTGGCAATCTAGAGGGGAAGTCTAGCAGGTGACTTCTAGAGGATGATGATGATGATGACGATGATAATTTTTTTTTTTTTACTGATGGCGAATCGGGGAATGGTGCAGTAACCAATCTCCCCGATTCGCAATTAATCGATTTCTCAAACCATTACGTCATAAGTAGTGGGATAAAAATCTAACTCGGTCGATCGATTTTGGATACAAAAAAGAGATCACTCGATAGTCAACCAAATCGAGTGGTCTCGAATCAGGGGTAGTTACAAAAAATATTTAGTTACTAATATTGAATTAATTAATTATAACATGTAGCAGTTTTCATAGTTTTTTATCATTTTGTATTGCCTGTTTATAAATAAACCTGATAGTAATAAAATCAGTTAAGTATAAAAATATTAACATTACCGCGTTGAATGTTATTTCAAATTTTCAAGGTATAAACTGCAGTAGAACAGAAATTCTTACGCAAAATAAGAGAGTGTACAGAAATTCAAAAATCCACCAATTTGACGATAGATTGATTCAATTGATTCCTGTGACATTTCCATTTTGAATACAACCAGATAATACTTCAAACGGTTCTTTAATGCCACCACCAGAGTAAGGTGACACCCCCTGCTATAAAACTTTCCTATTACCACTACGTGGGCTAAAATTGCTACGTTAATTTGTAAGGGTCTGGTTTAATTGGTCTCTGTGATGTCTCTGACATTTGAGGAAGCGAGAATCGCCGGTTCCCTTTCTGGGGCGTGAAATTGAATCTTGTTGCGGATGGAGGGGTGCAGTGAAAACTTTAAATATTTAAGGGGTTCCCGGCTCAGAGGTGAGGTATTAATTTTACTAGGGCCATTGTACCCGTAAGGGGATATGTAGTCGTTATCTCGTAACATTCGGAGTCAGGTTGAGATGAAACTTGGGTTGAGCAGTTTGTATTAATTAAAATTAGCGACGTGTTGTAGGTATCTCCTCTGTATGCTGAGGTTGTGAGGGAGCTCGTAAAAAGTTATACCAGATTTGGTTATTAGTTGGGAAAGTTTCGCTTTTAGAACGCAAAGGTTTTATAGCTAAGCTCATAAAGGTTTTGTGATAGTGGACTGTATAGATCTTGATGGAGATACTATGTGGCGTGAGTTTTATTATGACACATTAGCAATAAGCTTCTTTTAGTTTGTTCAATTACATGCTTACCACATTTTGACTAAAACAAAAAATGTTAAGGTGATATGTTCAACTTTTGGAGTCGCTGTGTCACATGCTCAATCAATAACGGTAAAGGTTACAAACTTGATGTTAATATTGCGATTACTCGAGGATGTAATCTAAATAAATTAAAAACAGAAACATGATTGGTAAAACTCTTCTCGATAGATTTATTTTTTGAAATTGGTTCTCGTAAATCCCGTTTTACGTCTATCCTTCTAACCTAGAGAATATTGGTGGTTTATTTTTATACTATACGGTAGCTCATCACAGTATTTAAATAAATAGAAAAAGATTTATTTTTGTATGTACTACTTTTTAAGCAAAACGAAGTTTTATTATTTGTTGCTTATGCCAGTTACTTCTGAGCGGCACAAATCTATATCTTATTCTCTTTCCAGTGTTAAGAGAGTAGAGCTATCACTTCCTTGTAGTGCTCCTAGCTCCGCCAACTCGAGATTCGACATATTATAACATATCGTCTTATGAATTATCGTCTTATGAATTTATTACGTCTGGAGCATTCTATAAATAAAATAAATGCTGGAAATTTCACAAAACATTATCTAGCCCCAAGCTAAGCAGAGCTTGTGTTATGGGTACTAGATAACTGATATACTTAATACAATACATTTTCATAGATAGATATTTGTATAATACATAGAAAAATACCCAGAACACCCTGAACAATTATCTGCAGATCGTACAAATATTTGTTCAGAGGCGGGAATCGAACCCGCATCCTCCTGCGTCGCAGGCGAACCTTCGCCCGCCGCGTCACAGAGGTCGTCCATGAAGCTGCAGTTCACCAAAACCTTTATGACACAAAATTGAATCGCCGTATTTCTCTTCATCAAATATTTGAAGAGTCCCATATCATGTTACCTTTGTCACTGTCTATTAAACTCATTAATATCATGAAACTTCAAAATTTTCAACAGAAACTCGTTAATTTGATACAGTATCGATACCTTTGTTTCCAAGTTTGGAACAATGTGACCGCAAGCTGGGGGGTCACGTAGGTACGAACAGTCACCATCATAAGTAGCTGAGCAAACCTAGTTGTACATACAGAAGCTCAATTCTAGGAATTAAAAAACATTAAATTCACATTAGTAGTAGAACATCTTGTGTAAAGGTTCATCCGGGGAAGTACTACCACCGTACCTATTTCTGCCACCAAGCAGTAGTGCTCGCATTGCTGTGTTTTGAACGGGTGCCGGTGGAATTACAGGCACATGAGACTTCTCATCTTTATGTCTCAGAGTTGGCAGCGCGCGTGTGATGCCTCTGGTGTTGTAGGCGTCCATAAGATACGGTAACTAGTTTCCATCATGTGCGCCGTATGCTTGTTTGCTTGCACCAATTTTTATTATTTTTAAACTAAAATTGACAAAAGTACTTAATCACCTTAACAGAAGAGTACCTACCTATACAAGTTATAAGTATATAGATGATCGTGTGACGAAGCGCCGAGTCTCATAAAACTTTAAACACTTGGTGCTAATGATAATTTTGATTGTATTAGTTTATCTCGGCACATAAGTTGCCCAGCTATTGTGGCGATGACTGTACTCGGGTACCTCGGTACTAAGGCAAGGGGTTCGGGGCCTCGAGGGAAGTCAATTTCATTAATACTGCGGTTCCTGAAACGCCTTCTTTAGGGGAGAGCACTACATTTTTAAATGTATTAACCGTAATTGAATACCTTCTGTTTTTCCGCAGTGAATTGAGATTAAGATGTCTGGGGTATGCACTCTGGTAATTTGTTTCTCTTTAGGGAGTCTTATTTTTGGTGGCGTAAATTATGGATAAAAGTTTTTGCCAAATGAATACTTACTAATTTTTTTTTCTGCATGTATTGTTCGTAAATTCTCCATGTTTAATCGTTTATTCCATGATCCAAGATCACTTCTGATCACCATGGCAATGTTATTTTACATGGAAAGTAGCGTTGCCATGGTAACTATTTGGAATTTATATGTTTTGACTACCGTGTGACTACCATATTTTTTTCTGATTTTTGTACCTACTATTTAATAAAACGTGGTAATAAGTTAGAGCGGGGGAAACACTTTTCGAGACCTTAGAAGCGCATATCTTACATTTATTGATTAAAAAAGTCTTTTTGTTATCTCGCATATCATTTTTGGAGACGTATCTTCTAAAGATATTTTTTTTACGTTAT
This sequence comes from Epirrita christyi, assembly GCA_951392215.1. Classification (NCBI taxonomy): domain Eukaryota; kingdom Metazoa; phylum Arthropoda; class Insecta; order Lepidoptera; family Geometridae; genus Epirrita; species Epirrita christyi. The sequence goes on along the minus strand of OX595843.1, from coordinate 12,202,571 downwards.
TTAATTACTACACCGTTATTTATTATTAAGCGGTTTATAGAATACACCTTTCAAATTTAATCTAAATTCCGAGTAAAATGGCTGTTAGGAACATTCGAACAGGACGAAATTATAATGGTTCTGTTTTTTATATTTGTCTACAGAACCCTAATAACACTTACTAATTTGCTTTTGACTTGGGCTGAAATTAAATTGATTCTTCAAATTGATTTCACAAACATTCAGTCGTAGTTATAAATCAATAATCTCCCTCTCGATAGATCGACTGTATTTTAGGTAGCAGTCGGTGTATGGAGGCGGCTCGAGACCATTCGTCATGGCATTCTATGGGGGAGGTCTATATCCAGCAGTGGACTTCTACAGATTCTTCTTATTATTTTTTATGATAATGATAAATAAAGCAACAATTTCATAAGTTGAAAATGCCATTTTATGATTTTATAACCAACAAGAGACGGTAATTCATTAGAAAAATTAAAAAATTCCTAAATGTATTTCTTGTCAGAAAAGTTAATAAGTTTTTGAGTTTATTATTCTAGCAAGCAGGGAGCAAACTCCGGCCACAAAAACACATTTTTCGCATAAAGAAAATATGAAAGCTTAAAGAGTTTCCGTTTTTTTGTGATGTAATCTTAAGAGATTACCTTGAAATACTTTTAAAAGGGGAGAGGGCTTTAAAGACAAAAATAATATTGTTTTACAATACAAAAAACTTACCTACTAAATCAAGACAGATTAAATTGAGGAAGGATTATTTATATCTCTTCTTATCTGATTGTTACTATAATAATCGAACGATATTGTATGCGTATCAATGCGACACTGTGCTCAGTCAACTTCGTACGCCGCTAGTGATCAGACGTCATGGCAGCTGGATACTTATTTACCATTGTTGCGTGCATTTTCTTCGCCCTCGACGTCGACGGATTGCAAACTGTTAATGGAAGAATAAAGGTCACCATTCAAACCACAGCTGGCTGCGGTGACACAGTACGGTTCATCAGAGACGATCTCGCACCAACATATGATCTTTACAAGGATTTTTTGGATATAGAATTCGTGCCATGGGGTCGTGCCACAAGAGACGAAGACGGCGTCCTAAATTGCCAGTTTGGAGAGAATGATTGCTGGGCAAACCGTCTCCACAGATGTGCACTGAATATGCTCAAAGACAACCAAGACGCTCAGGTCCACTACATGACTTGCGAGAATACTACCCCATTCCCTTCGTACAATCAAGGAAGTTACCTTTGCGCGCATGCCGTCGGCCTTAGCTTGGTCGATGTTGACTACTGTGTCGCCAATCCAGGAGATGAGCTTGACCTTGCTGATGAAATAAAGGGCAATGAACTCACTCAGGCACTCAACTTCATTCCTTCGATTTCTTTCAATGATGAAATGGATCAGGATTTGCACAATGAGGCACTTCAGAGGTTTCCCGGTATGGTCTGTATGGCCCTCGCTGCTGACCCCACGACAGGGGTTACAGACTGTGCAGTTTAACGTCCTCGCGTTAACATAAATGTAATCTTGGAAACTTGAGTCCAGGGCAATCGTTGATTTGCGAAGTTTTTATCTTAGTTGGCCTCTGAGCTTGGATGGTTTCAGGGTTTTAGCTTAACGTCTGACTTGTGCCCGCTTTTTAATCGAGGAACTTGTGGAATTGGACAATCGCCGCGCGGAGATAGTGATAATGGCTCTGTAATTTTAGACGATAAGCTGCTGGATGGTGCTCGTTTCATGGGTTATCTTTCATTTATGATATCTCTTAATTTGATATTGATTAAAAATAATTATGAATTTTGGTGTGTTTTCTTTTCGTTATGATTTAAGCTATGATTATACATCTATATCACTTGAATTGTATAAAGCGAAGAGTCTATTCAAATGTTTCTTTGAAGTAAATTCTATACATTTTGAATGCATATAGAAAATATTTACATTTAAGTTATAAATAAAGACATGTACAAAGGCAAGCTTAACACTTAAAAGAGTTTTCTTCCAATAAACCATTAAGGCTAGAGAGTAGGTCATGAAATGTAAGGAATGTGTACAAAAGACTATCATCATCATCATCATAATTACCAGCCTGTTTACGTCTAATACTGGACGAGGCCTCCAACGTAATGGGGGATTTGGCATAATCACCACGCTTGGCATGCGGCTTGGAGATCGCAGTTGTTGATAAGTACTCAGATGGATGCTGCTGCCCATCCCCTAGTGTAATCCCTTAGTAAGGATTTCCTACATCCACGGAAGGTGTAGAAGGGGTAGGGGAGATCCCTAGGCCGGACACACCTTTGCACCACCCCACGGTGGCAAAGGCTATTTACCTAATTAGGAATTTTTGCCACAACTTTATCAAACCATTCTAAGCCTATCCGTGGTGTGTCCGGAGAATAGATTCCTTGATCTCCTCCGTGGATGTAGTTAAAGCCTTACTAAGGGTTTACACCAGAGATACAATTATGCGTGTAACGAGGTATATAAAATAGCCTACAGCACTAATATTTATATATAAACATAACATTCCACTGAATGGAGACTTGAGCATACATTTTTTGACAGTGTACTTACGAGTGCTTTCCATCAAAATACGTTGTTTGTAGCCATTGCAAATTATTCCAATATTACCATCCCAAACTGCACAGTACACCTATTTGTTGTCAGTGCATAGGGACATTATTTGGGTGACCATGATATAAAGTAAAAATATATTATGTAAGTAAAAATAACTACACACAGTTTTTATAGTTCTGCAGACATAATAATTTTCCCATTTTACTGTATACCCTGCTATTTTTTTTAATAATAATAATGACTTTCATTAATTTCCACAATAGTTTAATCATCTGTCTTCCATCCACCATGACAATAATGTTTTTATATCCTAATTGTAAAAGGGCCTTTTACTGTTGGCTAATACGGCCCCAGTAATGCCTCATAAAGGTCCAAGTTAAGCCTGTGTTTGAAAATAAATAACTGAAATAATAATAATAACAATGGTATTGTGGTGAACATAACAGATTTTTTAACATAACGTGGTCATAGCATAATAAAAAAGGAATGAAAAAATATATTAAAATATCAATGAAGGATAATATCTAATTCCTAATCTGTCATTATCATAAATCATATTTATTTTTAATCTTAATAAATTTCAGACGTTGTCTAATCGTATTATTTAATTAATTAATATTTTTCTTGTGATAAGATAATTACGTTTTAACGGTATTTGAGATCTGATCAATGGAACTTTATTTTCCTGCTTTAATTATTATTATCAATCAACCTTTGCAAGTTTTCAACTCTTTTGATGATAATCACATTCAACCTTTGTTATTTGAGAGTTCTTTACTCCATTTCCATTCAATGAAAGCCCACCATTCATCATCATCATCATCATCAACCTGTAGAAGTCCACTGCTGGACATGGCCTCCCCCTAGAATGCCACGACGACCGGTCTTGAGTCGCCTCCATCCACCAACTTCCTGCGACGTTTGTAAGGCCTTTAGTCTATCGAGTGGAGAACCTTCCTCTACCACGTCGTCCGGTTAAAAACCACTATTAATTAATCAAAATCACACTAATTTCCCTAGACTATCCCGCATGCCTATTATCATGGAGTCCCCAAGACATTATTCCGTTATGGACGGCCTCATGAGCCAATAACGCTGGGCCATTAAGCGATTGAAAAATGTCACAGGCCACTTTGCAACGCCAATGCGCTACATTAACCACGGCTGGGGCATAGAGTAGGAGCAGCCAGAAATGCAACTCTGAAACTATAGATACCTTGTTCATTGAGAAAGACTAGTCTGGGAAGGACCTTGTTACATAGATACATAGGTACACAGTAGATACTATTACGAAAAAATGCGCATCAGCAATTTTTGACTTTTCGAAACAGAAAAATGATCGCAAGTTGAGTGAAAAAGCAACATTCACAGTCACGAACAAAGATTGCCGAGGCGCATTTTCCTATTAGTAGTGTACATAGAATCGTGTCTGTATTCCCTATGGAAGACATCCACAGATCCCACATCCATACCTTTTTACTTCTATCCAGTTAAACGACTCAGAGAGGTCCAAGACAAGACTTCTCTCTGGCGCAATTTTATGAATGTTCGTAGAATGTTCGTGTAGTAATTTCTAGTCTATTTCCATGAACAGATTGTAACCTAAAACTAATCACGTATTGCGTCTCTGAGAATTATTGAGAGATTCTGTCACTTGCACTACTACTAACGTGGCGCCAGACAAGTACTGGATTAGATCGTTTAAATTCACCCTTATTTTTACAGCACAGTGAATTTATAATAGTCACGTTTCTACGCATAGGTACAGCAGTACTCTATTCTATGACATGGGAAAGGGCGCATACAATATTGAAACCGCTGAATTATGATGCAAGCGCTTTAGGGGAAATTTGGTTATTTTCAAAGTGAATTTAAACGTGTTTTTGACTGAGTATTTTATGAATCGAGAAAACTACAAGTGAAGCGTGAAAGCGGGATTTGAACCCGCAATCTCTCGTATCTCGGCTAGCTACTTGCCTGGCGTGCCACTGAAGTCGTCTAAATGTTATACATACATACCTATACTAAATGTCTACTTGATAACTGTCGGTTTGTTCTATTAATTATAATGTAAATCCGTTATTGGCTGTCGGTTTGGAACATTGGTTTAATATCTTATTTCTAAGAGCTGCGGATTTTGTTGTGAAATAAATAAATAAAAAAAATGAGGAGTGAAGGGGATTCTTGTTCCACTACTTAGTTACTTATTAACGTTAGTGGACCGTGGAAGTCCACAAACTGGACGACGCCAACGCATTAAAGGCTCGATGGACCAAAGACATTTTTTTTGTTATGAGTGACAGAAATGGCATGTCGCCCACCTTATAAAAATGCAATACCTCTTAGGCCACGTCCACCTAGGATGCCCCACGTGGCAATGCAGTGCGCCTTTGACCCTGAGACATAAAGATGTAAAGTCTCATGTGACTGTAATTATGTGCATATATTTGCAGATTATGTATGATCTGCAAATATATTTTCCTGGTTTGGGTGATATGGTACCATGGTACTCGTAGATCCTGATACCCACGATACAGGGAATCCTAGTTTGGTATCAAGACTACGTATGTGACTGTGTGGATGTTATGTGCTTTGCATATATAAGTATGTATAATATAAAAAAAGATGTCATTATATAAGATTTAGATACTTATCGTATTATATTATTTTTTGCAACTAAACAGTATTTTTTATTAATAAAACTACCAGTAGAGTTCCACACCCAAACATTATTTAAAATTACTCCAATCAAATTAGAATTGCATCATTATTTCGCTTTTGTTTTTGAACCACAACTTTACCAGATAATCCATTGAATGTTGCTTTCACCACGCACACAATACTGCTAATTCAACTTTATTGTGTCGTAAATACCTTTATGTATCCAATTGGCCATGAGTATTGTACCTAGTACCTATTGTAAGCACTACGTAAGCACAGGTAAACATGGCATTAGCGCACTCAACTGGTGGTGTGGTTACTGACCCTGACATCCGATGATAAGATCGTGGCTCCGAATCTGTGGGGAGCAATGGAATAACAAAATTATGTACGCAGTACTAAGAGCTCTCAAACGATGTAAAAAACATCATGAGGTCACACATGTAATTTATTATAAAAAGAAAATAAATAAAATAAATAATGCTGGACATTTCACACAACACTATGTAGCCCCAAGCTAAGCAGAGCTTGTGTTATGGGTACTAGATAACTGATATACTTAATACATTACATAGATAGAATTTTTTTATTATACATAGAAAATAACCAGAACACCCTGAACAAATATCTGCAGATCGTACAAATATTTGTTCCGAGGCGGGAATCAAACCCGCAACCTCCTGCGTCGCAGGCGAACTTTCGCCCGCCGCGCCACAGAGGTCGTCAAAAGACTTTCAACTTAACTCATCTCAAACACAAGAAACAAATTATATTGGATTTAAATACAAACATGAATTTGCAAACACTTTCAGTCACCTGTCAAGGGTGCATAATAGAACATACGAATATTTCGTTCTATAAAAATGGAAGGGTATTCTCAGGTGAGCCGAATGTAACAAACGGCCATAGCCAGAGAAATATAGCAACAGAGAAACGTTTCCTGCGCGTACTCTTACAAAATTGCATTATGCGGGACGTAGTATTTGACTATACCAATTTTTTTTATTATCAAGTATTTTACAATTTAAAATATAATTTTTAGAAATATTTTTGTTTTATTTATTTTTCTACCTAAAAAAATATTTTGAGCAGTTCAGTTATTTTTATTCTTAATGATTTTTATATACAAAAACTTGGAAAACGTAAAAAAAACAGTATATTCATTGTTTCTAACAATTTTGGGTAAGGTTAATACCCTAAGGTTAATAACCTAGATTCTATATAACCTAGCTTTAAGTTTTTGCATATTTTTAAGCAAACATTATATTTTTGAAATGGGCACGCTGTTGAAACTTTCTGACCGACTGACTTTACAAAGTTATTATAATAAAGACCAATCTTTTTTTAGGAGTGTTGGAGAAACAACTACTGATGTTGTGGTTACAGATTATCGAATATTATATTTTGACGTAACGAAAAAGAGGGCGTTCAGTTTTAGATTAGACGCACTTTACCTAACTGCGGGAAAACCTCGGCTGGATGAATCAGCTTGTAAGTATGGAAAGGAAAAGACTTCGAGAAATGAGACGTTCGAGAAACACAGGGTTCTATGATGTGTGGATGAGTTTTATCACGGTGATGCCGGTAAGAGCGTTACTAAAATCTCGATGGAATAAATGGGATGAGGTTGAAAAGCTTGTCGAAACATTACCCGTTATACAGGCGATAGAATCTTCGCTCTACGAAAACGAGTTTATCAGAAAAACAAAAGCAGCTGTTCTATCTTGCTTAATGTCTCGTCAATCTCGTAGAAGAGGTGAATAATTGAAGGAGTATGGCCACGGCGCGTCGTCCGCCGGATCGATACCAACTGTAACCTACGGCAGGCACCTACAGCAATAAGCATCCAATGCACTATGAAATAGATCCTTGTAGTCCATATTAATCATCATCAGCCTGTAGAAGTACACTGCTATCTATGTGAATGCCACGACGAACGGTCTTGACCCAATTCCATCCACTGACTTCCTGTGATCTATCAAATGGCGGCGTTCCATCCTTCTACGTCATCTGGTTTGTGGTTGCTACTCGAGAACCTTTATTCCCTAACGGTTGTCGGTTCTGCTATAGCTGTTCTGTTCTACTACGAATCTTCTCATTTCATTTGTTTGCATCGGTGGACTTAACTTTCTTATTGGTAAGATTCCAATTATAGAACAACAAGATACAAGTAAACATGACTTTAACACTTTTGTAAATTTTTTAACGAAATTACTGTAAGCCGTTCACGGTTTTACACTGTTTTTACAACGGTTAAATTAAACGCTCGGATAGAGCCACAAGCCTCAGTATAACCATCAAAGAACCAGTGACGTTCAAGAAGAAACAGAAGAAGTTCTTCATTGTTAGCCAGCAGAAATTTCCAGGAATCCAGGATATGCTCGTAAATGAGTTTGCTCAATACGAAATGGTGAATGATCCAGCGACGCGAGACGTGCCGATTTCTCGCTATATTTCCCTAGTTCTGAATACATTGAATGTTGGGGAAAAACAGAACTTGACTGTTTTACTTTCCCATTAATAGAAGCAAGTTATCAAAGTGAAAAATATTTCATACCTACATATTAAAGTTCACCCTATAAGATATAAAGGGTCTAATTAAATTTCCGTTTGAAGCCATAAAACGCTCACCACGTGGCATTTTATTGCCGAATTTTGGAACTTATCACAATTTATGGTAAACTCTGATTTATACAAAACGGTTGAATTAAAAATAATATTACTTATTAGGAAAATTACAAAATGTGTAATAATTTATAAATTTGTATCTTTAAAATTACATTAAAGATAAGTAAATTAGGTACTTACTTAATTTAGAATTTTACTGGAAAAACAAAATAAAAAAGTTAAATTATCATCTGTCTTAAAACTGGTAAGCATCAAAACAGAACGATTAGTCCATTGTCTATCGTAGCTTTGCCGATAGCATCGACCAGAAACACAATACAAAGCCTTACATATCGTAGTGTTGTATCAATAGAATAAAACAAGCGATAGGTACGGCTTTCTGTTACGTGTTCATTTCAGAATCATTTCAAAATACGATAAGAAATTCTAGCCAGAGACAATAGCCATTTCACTTTTAAGAGGCCATCAAAAGGCTCCGAAATACTGCAACGCCTTATAATTCCGGGATACGACGGAACGAGCCCGACCGCCGTAACTGTGCACTTATATGTAGTTTCCAATAAGCCATATCTTCCAAACGAGAGCACGGTGGCTTTGGCTAATATATTTATTTTGTGAGCAAACAATTGAGAAGGAAGCGTAAAGGTGAAATTGTGTTATCAAATTGTGCAATTCGGTGCTTACCAAATGTGAGTCTAAAACACCATCTCTTATGTCAGGTTTTAAAGGTTTATAGGTTTATTGAACAAGCGAAGCGATGTTTTTTGTGTTCATAGTCATAGTCCTGATCCTAAACTAGGATTCCCTGTGTCGTGGGTATCAGGAACTACGAGTACCACACATGTATTTCACAACACCCAGACTCGGAAAAAATATTTGCAGATCATGCAAATATTTGTTCCGCAGCGGAAAACGAAACCGCACCTCTTGCGTCTCAGTCGTCTACCCGCCCACTGCGCCTCGAAGGTTGTCATAAAATCCATTTTTTTGTGGTATCCGTAAAATGCCATAATTTCACAATGAATCTCTGTTTTTTTTATCTTAGACATATTTTGTAAACAAAGAAATGTCAAGATATGCCACTGTGTATACTTATGTGGATATGTGTATATCCACATATGAAACACATACTTGACACTTATACAATGTGACATTTCTATGTTAACAAAAAATGTATATTCTTTATTCATTACTCCAACAAAAGCCAAAGTTATTTAATAAACTGTAACAGTTTGTAGCAAACAAAACTCTGTATAAAGTATTGTTAAGATTTTCCATAGTTCGTGAAAACTTCCTATACACGTTCAAGTATTCATAGCGAGTCGTAGATTATAGAAGTTAGTTTATAACTCTAGCGAAGCCACGCACTATCCTAGTTTGTTATTCTCACCGAGGAAGTTAAATACACTTCTAATATTAATACTTGACCTGGATTTTGTAAGACGATGAACACCTTGTAGGGACTTGTAAAGTAAGTAGGTCATAACTGTTTGAAGGTTCGTGTTTGGGAATTTCATTTACCTAGGTCAATTATTTTTACATCTAATGTTTGTTTAGGAGTCGATAACAAAGGATCTACTGAGAATAATTTGATAGATATTATAGATGTCACTTTATTGATGACCACAAAGAAAATATATATAAAAATAACTGGGTATCACGAACTACCAGACACGGTACAAATATTTTCAGATCATGTAAACATTTTTTACGCAATAGGAATTGAACCCGCGCCTTTTGTGTCTCAGCAGGCTCATAATCCCCCACTGCACCACGGAGGTCGTCAATGGGCGGCCTTATCACTTACAGCGATCTCTGCCAGGATGAGGTCAGAGATAGACAATTTGAATGCCAATAACACTATTACTGTTTTTAGGGTTCCGTACCCGATGGGTAAAACGGACCTTATTACTAAGGCTCCGCTGTCCGTCCGTCCGTCCGTCCGTCTGTCACCAGGCTGTATCTCATGAACAGTGATAGTTAGACAGTTGAAATTTTCACAGATGATGTATTTCTGTTGCCGCTATAACAACAAATACTAAAAAACAGAATTAAACAAATATTTAAGGTGGCTTCCATACAACAAACGTGATTTTTTTGCCGTTTTTATAGATGGAACGGAACCCTTCGTGCGCGAGTCCGACTCGGGACTTGGCCGGTTTTTAGAATTTGCATTCATTGATATGATTTGTTAGATGTTTTTATTAGAAGTTGCATTCATCTATATAATTTTTGTAGAAGCAATATTTTGAAAATTTCAAATAATTCCAAGATTCGTAACACTGCCACGATTTTCCCTTAATTTTCCATGCCAATAAGCGTCGGCTCCACCGGTGTTCCACAACGTATTAACAATGTCTTCCGCATGGTTGGTCCCTCGGGATCTGCTAATTAGGGACGTGGAAACCGATCAAAAGAGAGCCTTTGATGCGGAGCTGGAAGGTGACTGAGTCAACGGAGCGTGCCTCACCGATATTTTGTTGGATTTCTATCGATATGGGGCGTATTAAGCACATATTCCGCGTATAAACGAGTAAAAAAACAGGTCAACTGCGAGTCGGACTCACGTGGAGAAGGTTCCGTACCAGTAGGCTAACATAGAAACAACTAGACCAATTAACTTGTTACACAATTTTATATACATTTGTCATTACGAAAATTTTCCGTATAGGATTTTGAAGATTTAGGACTTTCATTTATGTTTTCCTGTAAAATATAAAATATTTCAACATTTGTCAAGGAAGGTCCCTGCGTAGTCGCAAAAAATTTAAACTTAGATATTTATTTTTGTCAAGTCATCTCAATTTTAATTATAATAATCTCTGATACTGGAGATTTAAATTTAAATTTAAGGTAATTAACAGAATCACACAAGATAATATCCATTACAATGCAATAATAAGCAATCAATAGATGGTATCAACAACACGTATTCCTAATTAGGTACCTAACATTAAAAAATAATGCACGACTTATTTTATTGATTAAAAATAATTTATCAGTAAAACTCATTAAAATTAGTAAGTCCGTACAAAACTGTGTACTTAGGTTTTTATAAAAAAATTGGCACTCTAACTGTGACCACAAATTTTTTACCAGCTTCGTATATAAAACCGTAGATATTGCATTCTAAATATAAACATATTTTCACCGACGCAAACATTCTGTAAATCAGATGCAAAGAACGTGACGTCACTATTGAATAGTGCAGTGAAAAATGTCTAACACGAATCGATATAAATATGCGATAACTTCTGCATGACCGCGCGAGGCGAGGCTAGCGGACGTCGATGATCAAAGCAACGATTCAGTTATTTTAACGACTATAGTGTTGGGACGCCTCAGGTAATGCAACCGATGATTGGGAACGGTGGTTTGATGAAAATCTTATAAGTCATCATCAGCCTTTAGACGTTCACTGCTGGACGAGGCCTTCTCCAAAAAATAGTATTTATTCAGGAGGAATGGACGTAATCACCACGCTTGGCAGGCGGATTGGTGATCGCAGTATTCATGTTAAGTATTCAGATGAATGCTGCTGAATAAAGGTTTATATACATTATAAACGTCGCAGGAAGTCGGTGGATGGAGGTGGCTCAAGACCGTTCGTCGTGGCATTCTAAGGGGGAGGCCTATGTCCAGCAGTGGACTTTTACAGGCTGATGATGATGATGAGATTGCCTGCTCAAATGCTGCCGTACATTGCAGCAGGCAGGGAAAACTCAACCCTGTCTCATGCTAGGAAGGAGACAGCTTCTTAGCAAGCAACCCAGTTCCAATAATTATAGCTTTTTTTTATGATATTTCTGACCAAATCCAGATGTCTACAAAGAAGGTTGTAGAGGTTTCTTCACTAAATAGGGCTTTGTAGATACTTCTTTTGTCTTCTATGCATTTTAAGTACCTACTTACAAAGAACGCTTTAAAAGTCTTAGTAAAATAACTAATGGTTTTTGTTTTCATTTTAATTTTTGGTTAAAAAAACGGACCAGAGACAGTCATAAATCATAAATACCATAAGTTTTTTGTACTTAAAATTTAAAAATAATTTACTTTTAAAAAAGAAATACACATAAAGTCCCACCCTCAGGAATGCATAAGTTAGAAAAATAATGGAGATCTCTCGTAAGCAAATTACGAAGTTTACTAGACGGGGGATACAAACGCATAATACTTTTAGAAAAGGAAGGACATTGTAACAGAAATTCATATTTTACACTTTTGACAGATGTGTCTCCCCTTAAAAGATTTATTGTAAGGGAAATATGAAGTAACGTGTTTCCTTGTAAGGATTTCTCGTTGTTTTCTACGAAAGAGATAATATTAAAATGGTTTTCTCATGTTACGTTAGTCGTAAAGCGTTGTGGAATGTATAAATCAGAGTGGAATATAGAAGGCAAGTGGTATAAATAGCGTTATAATGCGTATAATACGTAAAACAATAACAGTAGACTATTTTAAGGGGAAAATATTTAGGATAATATCATAGGATTGTGAGTTCACTTGTCTAACTTCATATTTTACTATCTATCTGGAGGAAGATAGATAATAAATGGTTTTTTTAATGGTTTTTTTGGATTAAACTACACTAATCTAAAGCCCGGTTGAATATAAACTGACGTGCAATAAAATAGGGTCACTCAGAAAAACCACAATATTTCCCAAACTGTATAAGATATCGTATTGAAATAAACATCATATTTAAATATATTTCATACGGCATTAAATACAATAATTATTGTCAAAAATTTCTTAACTTTTATTAAATAAAAAATAATTAAACATAAAATGAGTTTGGGAGGTATTGTGGTTTTTCATAGTGATCCTATTTCATTGCGCGCCGGTATACATTAACGAGTGAAAAAAATCCGAGTAAAGCAACTAAACTCACTGCTAACTAGCCTTAGTGATTAAAATAAAATAAAAACCTTAACATAATATAATATCAGTAAAACCTTCAGGATAACATTGATTTAAATATCGCTAGCTCCCAACGGTCCAACTTTGCTCGTCCATGCATAGTTTTCTAGTGAAAAGTATTTATTATCCGCGGGAAAGTTCTTTTCCGCCATCTTTCAAAACTCCATCGACCGTTAAAGATCTATCTTCTAAGTTTGCAACTAGTGCAAGAGCTCTCCTTTGGTTTTTCTAAGGTTTTTCTGATGAATATATTTTATTTTTAAGTTATCCGTTTACTGGGTTTTAAAGACTTAGGGCCTTATTCATAAACATTTTAGAAAACTATTTTAGTTAAAATAGCTTTGTCTTGTTCTCTCAGATGTAAAATGTCATACGTCAAAACAAGACAAAAGCTATTTTAGTAAAAATAGGTTTAAAAAATGATAATGAATAAAGAGGTAAAGTGTTAATGGAAAAACAAAAAATATTATGACATCACTCAAATGATCAACCTGCAGCTAAGATGAATTGAGACGATACCATCCCAAACATTCGACGTGATTTGGAGCGGACCGGGCGCGACGGTGGCGCAACGGGAGTGCGTTTCCGTATCTAGAAGAGAGCAGCGGGCTAAATCCCAGTCCAGTTGGTATATTTCGGGATATAGTCTGTAATAAATTGGTATCTTACTTACTCTTGGGTACTGTTTAGACACGTAGGTAATCCTTATGTACTTGTGGATGTCATAAAAACCTACTAAGAGATACACCATGATGGGCAGCAGCATGTGTGATCTCCAATCCGCCATGCTAAGCTGATTATGGTAAATACCCCCACCCCCCACTGTATTATATGAGGGAGGCCTCGTCCGATAGTGGATGATAATATAGTAAGCACATAAAATAAATCATTTATAGCGCAAGATAATATTAAAAAGACACACCTAAACTTCGAAAACCGCCTTGATCAATATAGACAACAACCAAGGAGCCATTCCATACTTCGCTGTACAAAATTGAACTGGTGGTACCCTATCGTGATTGTCCACGTCTCGGCACTATAAATGTCATTACAGGTAGGTCACACTGATTGAAGAATTTAGTCTTCAGGCATTGTGGTAGGTACAGGCGACGAAAAGACTGCGTAATTTTCCGACTTACAAAAGGTGGCGTGCAGAAAAAGGATGAAAAGAGCCGAAAGTAGAGTCCACAGTGGACTAGTGTGGGCTGATGATGTAATGATGATGATGAGTCTTTCGAGACCAATAGTCAATAGTTGTAGAAAAATTACGACTATACACCACGTACTTAACTATTCTCCTGCTGACGTTTCGTTGACCATTTAGGCGCAGGCCAGACAGAAGAGACGTAAGACGAGGACGGGGCGCAGACAAATGACTCTTCCGCGTCCTTTTCATACAAAATGTATACAAGCGTCGCGACGCAAAACAAACAGAAAAGACGGGGCGCAGGCGTAACGCTTTTACCTCTGCTCTGCTCGTGACGCGTCCTCGTCTTACGTCTCTTCTGTCTGGCCTGCGCCTTAGAGGTCCTTCCTCATGAGCACCGACCGCGACTAATTCAATTATATTATTATAGTCAATTAGTATTGTCAGTCCATCCATCATTGCTGCTCTACCCACTCAGCAAACACGCCAACTTTAAAGGTTGTAGACTTTTTGTATATCATATTATTATTATTGACATATTTGATTACTTATATTATTGACTTGTAGTTTGTATTCATGATCAACTTTGACAGTTGGCTCTTAGACTCAACAGTTTCCTCTTAGCTTGTGCTAGGCAAATTGTTCAGAAATACGTTATGTTGTGGTGCATACTAGCGTTGCTAAGTAACTTGATACTGTTGAATAGCTCAGCTTAATATTTTTCTAGAACATTTTTACAGAATCAATGATAATGTTGACTGTGTTGTTAGAAGTGGATAAAGAAATACTAAGGTTCTTATAGTTCCAATTGAAATTAATGTATGATTAATTCATAGAATAATAAAGTCAATGTTGATAAATAAAAAAAATGAGTTGTAAGTATACAATGAATGACTTTTAATGAGTTTACGCAGGTGTTTTGTAAATAGGTACTAGGCAAAGATGATGACGCTGATAGTGGTATCTACGTAGGTACGGTTCTATGCATAGAAATCTTATCCTTTATTATTGTTTAAAATCAAATAATAGGCAGCAGCTACAAGAACTCGGGTATCGCCCATGACTTTGGAAAACAATACTTGTGAAATACAAAATCGCGAGCAATATTAAATATAAATTAATTGCCAGCAATAATTGAGCCATACATTGCACGGCAACAAGTGAGCAATATATTGAGCATATGACTATGTACAATTTTGCTAGTATTGCTGGCAACATTGCCACATTACCGTGAAAATATTGCTCGTTTGAAAGCCTCTTAAGAAGCGTCAGTAAACATGACATTAAACAAACAAAACAAAATTTCATAGTTAGTCATGGGCGTCTCGACATATAATAAATAATAAGAAAAGTTCCTTGTACGATGTCAATAACGGGCCTTGCTCTGAACTTGTAGCTATTCAGTTTTTTGCTGGCTCTCCCGATAGTTTCCAATTTAATTAACGAAAAAGGTCAATTTACTCTGCAGGGAAATTCAAAGGTTCTCTGAGTATCTATTGATTGAGCAGTACAGATTGAAGTAGCTGTTCTATTATTTATAGAATCAAAATAATACTGCTTTGTTATTCATGAAACATATTTTAAAGCAAAATTGGATGATTTTTTTAACTTTGCAATGTAGCTATTATTTAAAGGTCCTACCAATTACAAAAAAAAAAATAGCAGACATTGTTTAATGAATAATATATGCTTGTTTTCATTCGTCAAGTTTATTTAATTTTACGGTGCATCTTTTACATCAGTCAGACAACAACCTTTTTATGTAAATTGTATATATAAAACAAATTCAGAGCACTCAAGCTTCAAGAAAATAAAATAAAAAAGTATTTCTGAAACTTAAAAAGTCTACAGAGACAGCAAAATGCTTTCAAAATAATGAAAAACAAATAGTAAATTGGAGGTATTCTTTACGAATTTAGTGACAAGCCCTCTAAGCGTAGGTATACAATATATGCACATATTTTGGGGTAGAATTGGCAACCCCTGTCACCTGGACCTTCATGAATTATACACGACGATTTGTTGCCACCAGTTATAAGGCGTTTGTGTCCGAATATAGACAGATAGGCCCGAAAAGTCTATCCAATTTGTTACGGTAAGTTAGAAATGTTATTCCGAGAGGCGTAAATTCAAACTCTGTGTATGAGGCAGTGCAAACGAGTTGAACCACAACGTATTGCGGTCCCACTTATAGAATGCTAAGACGATTTTTTTAAAAGATTCAACGAAACTACAGATAACGATAACTTTTGATTAAAAAACCGACTTCTGCCATTGAATTTGCCATTGCATTTGCTAATGGTATACAAAATAATAACTTGTTGCTGAAAACACCAAAATCGCCTATAATATTGAGAAGTTTCCTGAATATTATAATATTATACCTCATCGATTCCATCATCAGAACTGGATTTTGATAAAAATGGGACCAATATGGAAGTACATCCTATCAAATAAAAACAAAATCCAAATCGGTTTATAAATGAAGAAGTTATGAGGTAACAAACAATAAAAAAAAGAAGTACAACCGAATTGAGAACCTCCTCCTATTTTTCAAATTGGTTAGAAAAACCTACCGTCGTGAATCTGTAGTCATTAGGTAAGTTGTTTGGTTATTTTTGTCAATACAATCTGCAGATTTAGCACAAGGTAGTGTGAACTCATACACAGATTTTGGATTCACGCCTCCTGTAGAGAGCATTTATATGGAAATGAGCACCGATGTAATAAACAAATGGAAATTGGTAATAACAAAATATGTATGTTATCCGCACTTCAGACTCATACATGTTAATGTAACAGATAGCTTGAAGTACCTAAGTTTGGGTGTGATTATCATCATCACCATAGAATACAATGAGGAAAGTTGACATAATCATTAGTTATCACAGTATTGGTGTTTAGTACTCATGTGGATGCTGCTGCCCATCTCCAGGTGTAATCTCTTAGTCGGCTTTTACCACATCCAGCAACAAATGTATAATTTGATTTAGTTTAACTAGAAGAGTTATTTAGCTAACTTTTTTTTTAATAAGATCTTAAATTTTGTAGTGTGTCCGGCTTAAGGATAGACCCCTCCGTCTCCTCCCGTGGATTATGTAATCCCTTAAGATTACACGGGAGGACGGGCAGTAGAATCCATCTGTGAGTACTCAACACCAATACTGCGGTTATCATTCCGTCTGCCATAAGCGTGGCGTTAATTATTTAATTAGATTATATCAAGTACTACTATTATTAACCGACTTCCCAAAAAAGGAGGAGGTTCCGAATTTGTTTTTTTTTTTTTTTTTAATGTTTGTTACCTCATATCTCCGGTGTTTATGAACCGATTTGGAAAATTATTTTTTTATTTGAATAGATATACTTCCAGATTGGTCCAATTTTTTCAGAATCTAGTTCTGATGATGGGATCCATGAGGAATTGAGGGAACTCCTAAAATATTGTAGGCATACATATGGCGATTTTGATATTTTCAGCAAGACACCAAGCATTTGCATTCAGAAAGTATCATAATCCTTTCACCACTATGGTTCTTTTAAATTTTTCATCCAAAACTATTTAGTCGAATAAAATGGCGGAAGTCGGTTTTTTAAATGAAAAGTTATTACGCGTTATATTTAAGTCAATATACTAATTTTTATATTGCTTACCCTTTTCTGACCTGTAACTTGGAGTTATCAATAAATTATTTGTATTTGTATGGCAAATCCCCCCAGTGTATTCTATGGGGGAGACTTCGTCCAGCAGTAGATGTCTAAAGGCTGATATAGAAAAGGAAACAAATTAAATAGCCTTGCCTGCACTGCCAAAGAAAATCTCCCCAAAGGTCCCAATTATTAGTATCCATTCAAAAGCAAGGTTACTACCATAGGCCTGCTTTGAATATACGGAATAGTTATAACCATTGAAAGAAATATCATTATCCAAACGCCCGTTCGAGAGATGAGTGAGAAATTCACTTACAGTGAAAGGGTTTGAACGCTCATGGATAAGTAATATTCGTATGAATTGAAATGGGTATACTATATAATATTTTTCTGAAAATTGTATAACGTCTATTATTTGAAATATTCATTTATCTTTGAATTACAAAATACATAGTATGCCACTTTGCCCTAAAGTTTATGATCGCTTACCAGAGGGTCAATTCTCTAAATTATTTTATAACTACATCTGAAAGTTAACCGAATCTAGACTGAACTATGAATTGACAGAAAGTTGGTATTCAGCTCCCTTATAAATAACAATTTAGTCTACTTTCAATTCACTGTGATCATAATTCGACATACAGTGTTGTATTTTAAGTTAAGAGAATACTATTTGTGACTTTAACTCTAATTTTAACTATTTTTTAGGTAGAGAATTGGGCCTCTGTAAGCGATGTAATGTTTTGATAGGGCAGGTGGCATACAACCACGGCTATTAATACTCTGAACATCACCATGAACATGTATGAAATACATGGTAAGTTGTTTATTTAACGAATATTGAATAGTTTGTATATTACAATTTCAGATCAGAATATATAAATCTTGTTTCATACTTTTTAGAGCGTGAATTTTCAGTAGTCAGGTTTTAGTTTTGGAACTTATTTTTTATTTAATTTGCATTTAAATCTTGTAAGAAACTTGAGTCTGTCATAGATAGGTAGAAAAAACATTGTACACATACCTATATATAGAAATATAGGTATACAAAAAAAATAACAATTTAATTTAAAAAAAACAAAACGAACTATGTTATAGAATGGGCGGTCTAAGGCCCGGGGCGGAGAAGAGAGGAGACGAGAGGAGATGTGTTGGAATAAACCAATCCGATTTCGTTATTTCCTTATCGTTTTTACCTGTCAAGCCTGTCTACCAATAACCTTCCAGCTTTGCTCTCGCCTCCTCTCCTCTCCGCCCCGGTGGAAACCGGCCCTTATCGGCTCGTATAGATATCATTCTGTAATACTTCAATAGAATTGAAACTATCGTGGCTTGGTATCATTTTAGCTTACCATTTTTTTTACCTTTGAGCGTGGTCTCTATCGGTGCTTATGAGGAAGGACCTCAAAACGGAGGTACGACGGTGTGTATATAACGGGTGTATAGTCGTAATTTTTCTAAAATGTAATACGTCAACTCAAATTTGAGTCGGGGGCCAGGTGGCAGGTTAATGGCTCTACACGAGATAGTTTAAATAATTTGTTTTATTTGTTGAAAATAAATGGTTATTCTTAATATTAAAAAAAAACAGCACCTGCATTATATTTATTTGAGTTAACATGCAAAGTTTCATGATCTTATTTAATGTATTTATTTAATACTTGCCATGTGTCCAGCCTAAGATTATACTCTTTCGTCTCCTCTCGTGGATGTCGTAGAAGCCGGCTAAGAGATAAAGGAAGGAGCGGGTAGCAGTATCCACCTGAGTAATTAATCAACATAAAGTACTGTGATCACCAATCCGCCTGACAAGCGTTTGTGATTATGGCAATTCACCACATTATAATGCTTTGACGACCTCTGTGGCGCGGTGGGCGAAGGTTCGCCTGCGAAGCTGGAGGTTGCGAGTTCGATTCCCGCCTCGGAACAAATATTTGTATTGGGTATTTTTCTATGTAAAATAAAAAAAATATCGATCAATGTAATGTATTGTATTAAGTATATCAGAGGCCCAATTCTCTAACTTTGAAACATTCCAGTCACAATATAATCTCGTGTCAGTCGCACTGTCTCGTATATTAACTATTACTTAATCTTCGCGTATACATGCTAAGATTAAGTAATAGTAACTATATAGGTGACAGCTGACAGTGCGACTGAGACGAGATTATACTGCGAATTGAATGTTTTTAAATTAGAGAATTGGGCCTCAGTTATCTAGCACCCTTAACACAAGCTCTGCTTAGCTTGGGGCTAGATAATGTTGTGTGAAATGTCTAGCATTTATTTATTTATTTATTTTGTCTACCGTGCAAGTAGGATGTTTAACAGATTGAGTAAATACCATGACCATGAGTAATTGAGGAGTTCCCTCAATTACTCATGGATTCCATCATCAGAACTGGATTCTGAAAACAATGGGACCAATTTGGAAGTATATCTATTCAAATAAAAAAAGAATTTTCCAAATCGGTTCATAAACGCCGGAGATATGAGGTAACAAACATAAAAAAAAATACAACTGAATTGAGAACCTCCTCCTTTTTGTAAAGTTGGTTAAAAATGACGAAATCGCGGGCTGTAGTTCGCGCGTTTTTAATTTGTTTTTTTTTATTCAGCCTGTGGCGCGACTATGAGCCGTCGGTACCAGCCAGTATTTATTTAAACAATTTTGCGTTCGACTTCTTTGGCGCTGAACACTAAGATGTTCCAAATTTAAAAAGGGCGCGGCAAAGATAATTGCGGCGCAATTATTTGTGTTTGATTCTTTTCAAGATGTAGAATTAGAATTTTTATCATGATTGTGATTGGCCCATAGTTATAACTTGTTTATAACTATGTTTTTTAACTAACTTTTTTAACTTTTTTAACCTATAGTTTTTTTGTGATTTTAGTTGTTTAAAAAGTAATATTATGTTTTTACAAGTGGAGACCTAAAGTGGCGCGAAATTCAAATTTTATTGTGTTTTTTGCATATTACAGCTTATTAACACATCTTGAGATAGCGAACACTGATTTTGCGGGAATCAGAAGACCTAGCACACATGTTTTAATTGAAAGTATCTCATAAATATAATTATTTTAGCTACGAATGCCAATGAATGATTTGTACAGTGTTATTTTGGTTCATTGACATTCGAAGCTAAACTCACTATATTTATGAGATACTTTCAATTAAAACATGTATGTTAGGTCTCCTGATTCCGGCAAAACTAGTATTTGCTATCTCAAGAAGTGTCGATAAGCTGTAATGTGCAAAAAATACATTACAACTTGAATTTCGCGCCACTTGCGAAACGTTTCACCTTAAATGGCCTCTAAAATTACCTACTATTATAAGTTACCATTTTGTTTTTATGTGCCGATGGTTTTCCTAAAATAAAAAAATAAAATAAATAAATTATATTTAATGGGGGAGGCTTCGATCAGCAGTGGACATCTGAAGGCTACTGATGAATTTGATTTAGGTACGTAATACTAGCGGTGTATTTGTATGATTGGAAGTAACTTTTTTTTCAATTAAATGTTAAACTATATACTTGACCATTTAGTTAATTGGTACTCTGGGTCCGGCCGTTATTTTTGTAGTTTTCATCATCGTAGAAGTTCGATACATTCATTTCACTGAACTTCAAAGATACTGTTTACTTTGATAATAGAGTGCATCAGACTAAAAATGAACAAAAGTATTCTTTCAGTTGATAAACTCTGAAATCCTTTGATTTCTCGATTACATTTTATTTACAGACAACAATGATAAGTTGCTAAAAGATCAATTTCAAGAAACTGAAATCTTGTTTTTTACGTTTTGTAACTGTAAGGCTGCGTCCCAGTAGGCAAACTGTTCGCCACCAACTGAGTGAGCCGCAAATTTGTGGCGAACTGAAATTCGAGTCAGCGGCACACTCAGATCAATTTACCGACTAGAACCGGTTTTCCTGTGAGTCGGTCGACCACTGAGACAGTCGGCGCGCGTAACGCTGCATACTGCGTAGAGTGAGCGCAAAACTAGCAAACTGTGAACACAACATTTCAATTATATGGAATTCAAGTCAAGTCAAGTCAAAAAGAACTTTATTCATTGAAATCACAAAGATCATTTTGAATCGTCTTATATAAAATTAAATAACTCCTGTTCCAACGCGACCAAGCCTAGAAGAATCAGGCAACAAACTCGGCTTGGCTTACATAAATGGTCCGTCTTACCACTAGGTGAGAAGCGCCTGTGTGGTGCCTCGGAGCAAGAAGTTGCTGATACATAGTAAATGAGAACTTAAAAACCTTAGGAAGGTAGTCAAAAGTAAATAAACATCAGCAAAAATTTGCAAGACAGCACACGCTACGCTTGTTATACTTATAAATAATAATCTAATACAAACATGTAAATAGGAAAGTACAGATATTGCAAATTTCCATTTTAGCAGTCGAGGGGCAGAGCGACATCAGGCCACGCGGCGTTATCATTAATATAGTCATCAAGAGTGTAATACGCTTTCTTAATTAGATTCATCTTTATGTAGGATTTAAATCTTCGAATAGGAAGTTTAAATGCACTTTCTGGAAGTTTATTATAGAACCGTACAGAATTCCCCATAAAAGACCACAGTTTGCCTACTGGGGAGGCAGTCTTAGTGTGCACTAACTGTTAAATTGTCAGTCTATGAATGGTAACATCTCTAAAAAGACCCTTCTTATTAGTGATACTTCTTCTAATTCATCAGCCGTTTGCCGTCCACAGCTGGACGAGGCCTCCCTCATTGTATGCGATGGTGGGATTTGCCATAATCACCATGCTTCGCAGACGGATGGTGATCGCAGTATTTGTGTTAAATAAATAAATAAATGCTGGACATTTCACACAACATTATCTAGCCCCAACCTAAGCATAGCTTGTGTTATGGGTAACTAGATAACTGATATACTTAATATAATAACATTACATAGATAGATATTTTTTATTATGCATAGAAAAATACCCAGAACTCCCTGAACAAATATCTGCAGATTGTACAAATATTTGTTCCGAGGCGGGAATCGAACCCGCAACTTCCTGCGTCGCAGGTGAACATTCGCCCGCCGCGCCACAGAGGTCCTCAAAAAAGTTTTCAGGGCTGCTGCCCATCCCCTTAATAGTGATTAGAAATAAATAAATCTCTAAACACGACCGTGGTGGTCTCTGCTCCAACTCCTCCCATGGATGCGTCGTGAAAAGTGACTAAGAAGTTATGCCATGGGATGGAGCATTCACTTGAGTATACTTAAGGTGATTCCTCACCCATGTGGCGCGAAATTCAAATTTTATTGCGTTTTTGCTCATTACAGCTCATTAACACTTCTTGAGATAGCAAAAACTGATTTTGCGAAAACTAGGAGACCTAACACACATGTTTTAGTTTATAGTTTCACATGTAGATCATTGCTTCAGCTACGAATACTCTTCAATGATTTTTACAGTGTTTTTTTTTGGTTTAAAGATATGCGTAGCTTAACTAATGACATTTATGAGATACTATCAATTAAAACATGTGTGCTAGGTCTCCTAGTTTTCGCAAAATCTGTTTTCTCTATCTCAAAAAGTGTTGATTAGCTGTGATTTACAAAAAACACAATAAAATTTGAATTTCGCGCCACATGCGAGAGGAATCACCTTAACACCAATACTGCGATCACCAATTCGCCTGCCAAGCGTGGAAATTATGGTAAATCCTCACATTGCACGCTATGAGTTCTATGCTATGCATGCTATGGAACCTCATCCAGCAGTGGATAGCTACCGGCTGATGATGATGGTGATGATGATTAAATCTCTTAAGGTATCTAAAAAGTCAAAATACTAATTGTTAAACTTTTAACTGCAAATTAAAAACTTTTAATTTGCAAAACCAAATTATAAACATAGGTATGTAGTACCTACATTCTTGATTTGGCCTTACATTAAATTAGTTAAATTCTTACGGTCTGTCTTATAATCATTCTCTTAATCTATTTTAATTAAAATAGCTTTTGTTTTCTTCTCTCTGATGTAAAATGTCATACGTCAAAACAAGACAATAGCTATTTTAACTAAAATAGGTTTAGAGAATGATTATGAAACAGGGGGTTAATTTTTTAAAAGTAGAGGACAAATATCTTTAAAAAAGATATATTTTCAAAACAAAAAGAAAACCAAAACTTGTACAAATAAAGTTTTTCTCCCTTGTAAAGGGGGCGCGTCAGCTGCCCCTGACGAAAGCTTAAGGCGATTACAAGACTTCCTTCGAGTTTAATATAAAAATAAAAAAGATAACGTTATTTTGAGTGTGTGTATGTACTTTGTCGTTTTCAAACTTTTGTCAGTGTTGGTAGGTACCTATTTCTTATAGGGATGTTCAAGGTGATCCATAGGTATACAATTAGAATGGTGTGGAAGTTCCGTCTCACTGACAATTACTACCATGTGGATTTTAGATATAGGTACTTTTTAGGGTTCCACAAAGAAATAGCAAAAAAACTGAATACTTGTAATTTCATCCTGTCAGTCTGTCCTGTATGTCACAGTTATTTTATACAGAGACTAGTATTTGGCAGAATAAAGATTAAATTTGGAAGATAGTTGTATTCTATAAAGCACTATCAAATAACGTAGAAAAATAATTAAAAAATTGTTTGGTATGGCCTATACATAAAAAAGGGATTTTTTCTAAAAAAAACGAAAAGGGACGAAAAAAACCAGTGCGCATAAACGTGTGGGTATTTTTAGATAGGTCTTAAAAAATACATCGAGGGTTCAAAATGGTTTTTTATTTAAGTCTATAATTGGTGAGATATGCTCTTCTAAAGTCGTAAAAAGAGCCCCTCTAACTTTTCAACTATGAGGTGGAAAAATTCTGAAAAGAAATTGAGTAGAAAAAAAACCTTTCTTTGAAAATTGCTTTTACTAAGATAATGTTGTGAAGTTTTTGAGATATTATGGAATATTTTCGGATACACGGTCAGACCCGATAAATGATAAGGTAGTATTGACAACCATTGGGGTAAGGTTTTTGAGTGGCGAGCACAAACGGGGCGACGAAGGCCCCTGTCGATGGACCAAGGATATTATAAAGATAGCAAGAATTCGGTGGATGGTGGCAGCCAGGACCGTTTGTCGTGGGCAGGCCTATGCCCAGCAGTGCACTTCGATTGGCTGATGATGATGGTGTACTTATCCATAAAATAATACGACAAAAAGCGAATTTTTGGAAAAAACGTAAACCGACTTCAAGCCTGTGCTCAATGTAGATAATTCATATTTTAATAAACGCTATCTATCGGTGGGTAGGTATATAAGTATTTCTATAACGCCATCTGTCGACGTCTAGCAGTATCATCTAGCGCTGACAGAACCAAGAGTGGCACAGTAAAATATTAGGTTTTTTCTGTGGGAACCACAAAAAACCAAATTTTTCAAAAAGTGCTGAATCAATTTCGATACAATTTATATGGAACCAGCTCTGAAGAATAACCTACCAAACAAAAAAGAATCATCAAAATCAATGCAAAATTGACGGAGTAATCGCGTAACAAACATACAAAAAAAACATACGGGTTGAATTGAGAACCTCCTCCTTTTTTGAAGTCGGTTAAAAACAGCCATCACTAGCTGTTACATTGTAACAGTTGGCACTTGGCAGGCATTGCAAGGGGGAATGCAACTTGTCTGAGTGAAAGTTAATATTTACTAAGTTCTTTATATTATACGAATACCATCAAAAAGGGCGCGTGTCAAATGCATTCGTGCTTTGATTTGGGGAATTTTGAATCGATAAAACGCCCCAAAATATTTGGCCGCATTCGTAGACTCTACAACTCTACTACAATGCGTCTTTGTTTTGATGCAAACGTGCACATGCTTTCTAGGTAGGTAAATCCATAACTATCCATGACGACCTCTGTGGCGCAGCGGGCGAGTAGCCAGCTGAGATGCAAGAAGTTGTGGTATCGATTCTCGAGCGGGATAAAATATGTTTGTTCCGGGTCTGGGTGTTGTGGTACCATGATTCTCGTAGTTCCTGATACCAACGATACAGGGAATTCTAGTGTGGGATCAGGACTATTATGTGACTGTTAGATGGTATTTGTATTTGTATAATTTAGCTAATATGCTTGTTACAGCCTTTGTAGCAAAGTAGAGCCTTCGTAGTGTAGAAGCGGGCGTTGCGTTTCAATCGTGTGCTCAAATGATGATGGGAATCATCATGAGGTAGCATGATCATCATCAAAACAACTAAAAGGTTCGTAAGTGTGGCAAGAGGTACCTTCCTACTATACACCAATCTTGGAACACGTGAGATTTTGGCTCATTTGATCAAGCTAGACTTGAGTGGACCGAGTACCAGCAACTCTATGATAAAGTTGCAATTCATTTAAAAACATCATTGGCTGATGATGGAAAAATATAAAAGCTATGACAGGTATTTATAACCCCACAAAATGTAATCTGTACTAAAATTAACCCTCTGTTATTCGAAGACGTTTATTCCATAAAAGGGGGAAATAAACGGAAAATAATATGCGTGATACACTCCCGATCTAATCGGGCCGCGTAATTTATTCGCTTCCGAAAGCTCACGGCTCGAATATTCGATTAATCACCCGAAAATAATGCCGACTTTTAATTGTTGAACCTTGATAGGCTTAGGGGTATACTTCTATGACTTTATTAAAAACTATTAACTTATAAATTTAATCGAAGCGACGTACCTTCCTTATCAGTGGTGTTTTTTTGGGTCACGTACATCAACAGTTATTATGGGAACCTTAAAGGATAACTTTAATGTCCGTCTGTCTGTCAAGACCCTCTCCCCCTTCCCTTTACCCTTCTCTTTGTGTTTTTTCTTTGTCTTGAACCTTTTTATCAGGAACGGCTAAACGGTATCATTTTAAAATTGGTACCGAATATAAAAGACCGCGATTTTATAGTGCCATACAAAAATCAAGCTTCTTCTTCAATGCATTGAAATGATATGGCAAAGAATGTCTTATTTTTGTATGAAAATCTCGGAAATGCATAAGCATCTAGGACCTCACAATTCTGAAATTTGGATGGCTTTGTGATACAAAAAACGAGAAAACATTAAAATTGTGAAATTTAGACTTTTTACCCTTAAATGGGATGGTGAAGATTGGAAGAAAAAGTGTCTTAACCTCGAAAAGAGCTATAACGATTTAGAAAAAAAAAACTATGCAACGGAACCATCACAGCGCGAGTCTCGCTAGCATTTATCCGTTTTATTTGTTATCTTCGTCACCCTGAGACATAAAGTTCTATATAAGTACCATTGTCAAAAAACATTCATGCCGTTCTCACAGAAGGTGCTTTTAATACTATATAAAGCTATTTTCGTATAAACCGTGCTACAATAGCGTCGTGCGCGGTAGCTTGCATTCCGCAGTTTTCCATATCGCGGTGTTATCGCGATCGCCCCCCGTCGCTCTCGATGATCCATCTTCGAGGGAGCTTGGGCCTTGCAGACTGGCTGTTGTACCGCACATTCACAGACAGAATTTTTTTTCATCCATTGACAACACCAATAAAACCTTTAAAATATCACATCGTGTAGGTAAGTGCAAACGTCTTTTTCTGTACAGCTAGCGTAGGCTGACAAATGTTTATTTTTTTTTCTTCTAAATTGGCGTCCCATGGCTTGTGCATTTTCCAGTTTTAAATTAATTGTAATTTGCAACGTTACACTCGTTCCAAGTCGTCAAAGTCTCAGTCAAGTCATGGTTTAGTAAAGCGCTGGCAGTTTCACTAGAACTTTAGTGGTCAATTTCCACCAATTTGAAAAGTCACGGTATGCACTTCCATTTCATTTCACTACACTTGTGCACATTATCAAAGCTACATTGGATAAAATACCACCAAAATTACACAAAATGACTTGTAAAAACACTAGAAAATGAAATAAAATAAAAGTAGGCGAAGTCTCTTTTCGAAAATGGCGAAAAGAGCCTGACTAACGTTTCGAAGACGCCAGCGAGATGTTACCGCATATATTAATATTGGCCAATGACATCGGTAGCTTGAAATCTTTGTATCTTGATTAGTAAATATTTGAAATTTACTATCGTCTCGCTAGCAACTCGCTATCGTTACTAACGTTAGTCAGCCTGTTACTAACCTTACTGGTTGTTCAAAGCCAGCACTAGGAAAACATGCACTCAAACAACACTCATAATATAATCTTGGGGGGCATTAGATATCTACTGAATAAATAATTAACATTTATTTAATAAAAAATAACAAAAACGAGTTTGGGAGGTATTTTGGTTTTTCTAAGAGACCCTATTTCTTCTTCTTTTTTTGATTTTGGCCTCTGAGGAGAGTCTCCTCACTTTTACCAGTGTTCAAGTTGGTTAATATTTGATATTTACTCCCGTCTAGCTAGCGACTCGCTATTGTTACTAACGTAAGACAGCCTGTGCTAACCGTACTGACCGTTCTTCTTTTAATTATGGCTTCTGTGGTTTTGTTTACCACAATTTTGCCAGACCCTGTTTCACTGTAGGCCAGTTTAGTATTTTTTAACGTCAAGCGTCAGCGTTTCTCCCGTCAGTTTGCTTGCCCTATTGTCGCGCGTCAATGATCCATCTTGCGCGCAAGCGACGCGTGATTCCACCAACAAGGGCTCGAAGGGCGCTGTGAAATATTTATTTTTTCCCCTTTGCACAAGCACGACCAAGTTTTCGAGTTGAGAGACAAATGGTGGCGATGTCCGGAGAGTGTGACATGTTTGGATGAAAGGATTAGTTTATTTCGTAATTTTCGTCAAATGTTATTACCAATAACTAAGTTTTTTTGTTAAAAATTATATATTTCAAAACAAGCTTTTACTAAATTAGTGATCGGGACCAAAATGAGCTCAAGCACTATCAGGCTACTTTTAATCATCGAGGAGTTTTGTCTCCATCATAAGAAAAGGTCGCCGTCACCATAATATGGTATTGTTGAACTTGACAGAAATAAAAAAATCAGATCAATCAGTTGGGTGGAACTGGTTAAAAATTTTCGTTTTTATTTATATTCGTTCTTAGATTGTATCTTTGGCTCTAACGAAGCGATAATCATTATTTTCTGACTTGTTAGGCATTTCGCTGGTATATGATTTGTTTTGGCTGCTGGCGTATTAATATAGGAGTGTGCTTATTACTGGAAGAAAACACACTCCTATCAATACGTTAGCCGAGTTGTCCGTGGAAAGCAATGGCGGCGATGAGCTCACCACTTGTTACGCCTATATTCCAGCGATTGTGCAACCCACGGTGAAAGAAGGCCCTGTGAGGCTCTGCCTACCCCTTCGGGGAAAAAGGCGTGTGTTTATTTTGTGTATAATAAAACCTATAACATAACACCCAACAGTCACATACATAATCCTGACCCCACACTACGATTCCCTGTGTCGTGGGTATCATGGTACCTACTACAACACCCAGGCTCGGAACAAATATTTGCAGAACATGCAAACATTTTGTCCTACAGCGGGAATCAAACCCGCACCTTTTGTGTCTCAGCCGGTTACTCGTCCACTGCACCACGGAAGCCGTCATGTATGTATTTATCTATTCTACACATATCTCAGTTTTTTTTTTGCAAAATCATCGTTATAAATCAATCTATACCGAATATTTTCGTTCCCTACACTAAGAGGCATATTTAAGGCACCATTACGATTTCCTCAAAACTATATCATTCATCATTGTTGTTATTTTGACATGTCTAACGAAGGCGAAAAACAGTCGGAACAGTGGAGGGTGCGGCAGTGAGAAGGGCTCTTGTACATGACTGCAGCAGAAAAAATGTGACATTATACGTTGAGATATTTAGGTCCGTATTCCAAAACTATGCCGTGCTGTGCCGTGGTGTGTTCGGCAACGAAAATACCCCTATGTCTCCTCCCGTGGATATCGTAAACGCCGACTAAAAGGGGATGAGCAGCAGCATCCACCTGAGTACTCAACATGATTATTGCGATCACCAATCCGCCTGCCAATTCAATTCAATGGCAATTACCCCCATTCTATTTATGGCGGAGGCCTTGTCCAGCTTTGGACGTCTAAAAGCTGGTGATGATGATTCTATGCCCAACTGTGAATCGAGATACTCATAGATTTTGTGACAGTTTTCAATAAAACAAACGTCAAAAATCTATACCTACCTGAGTCTCGTTTCAGTTTGAGTTTAGTTCTAGAATACGGACCTCAAAATCACCAGGAGATGGGCAGAAGTCATATGTAGTTCAATCGATTGAACTACTGTGAATAGACCGTTTACCCACACCTCTAGCCATGCAGCACGTCGCGGCAAAGCATCGTGTGAAAACTCATAGGGGTCGTAAGTGAGACGTCAGGGGTCGATGAAAATTGATTTTCCACCATCAGTCATAACTTTGTAAACCTACGTGCACACAATGGCCACCTATTGTAGGCACCGGTGATTTTCAACGTTATTTTAGACAAAAGATTTTGTAAAAAAATGTTCCATATCCCTGTAACGTAGCGGATTGAATGGAACACTTCACGTGGAATGGATGAAGATTGAATAAACATGGGTTTGTTTTTGCAGTTCTGTGTTTCGGGAATAAGGTTTTAATGGACTTTCACAAAAATAACATCAAATTAATGCTCTTTTTGTATTAACAAAATGCTGAATAAATAGAACAAGTAGAGCAAGGAACCCACTCGATAGCTTTTGTGTTGCAACAATAGAAGATATGAGTGAAAAGAAATAAAATAATAAAGAATGCATTAAGTATGAAAATTGTAAGTAAACTTTTTCAATTAACGAACAAAATGTTTTACATAAATTACTGGCTGAAGCTTCAAAGACTGCCTAACATTCAAGTTAGCAGGTTCACAAACATAGTTATCAACCCCTAGTTAGCCATGGAGTATCCAAGTTAGGGCGGGCACACAGCACTGGAGTACAGAACTTATAGCTCTAGATTTTGGGGCTGGACGCAGGATTTACATTTGCAATGGGGGTTAAAGGGGAAGTGTCTAGTATAATTCAGGAGTGGTCGATCGGACGAAAGAATCTCTTTTTAAATCTCATGAACTTTTGCTGTTTTTTTTGAAGAGGAGGGACTGTATTTACTTTTTTACGTATGTTCTCCGATTTCTACGTCATAATTGTGGACCGATCTTGAAAACTATTTTTGTTTTTGAAGGATCTTTCGATGAGGTTCCATTATCACCAGGTCAGAATCTGATAAAAGGGATCCGATAAAAATCAAAGAAAATCCTTAAATTGTATATTAATTTTGTTGAACTCTCTCTTAAATCAAACGAAATCTATTAATGATTCAGGTGTTTGGGTCTGGGACTCATCACTTCATGCTGCTGAGGTGACTATGGAAGCCACAGCAATCCTTAACTGTTAAGAGTTTTATTTAAGTTTTTAGTGTTAATCTTCTGGAATTGAAGTCGGTTCTTACGTATCAGGTTCACCTTGTTCTCAAGGCACCACACAGACACATCCTATCTAGTACACTGAAAAAAATAAAACGTGGATTTCAAATGTACGAGGACAGTAAAAAAAAAACGGTAAAGAAAACTGATTTTTAAGTAATAATAAATGATCTCAAAACGTGCAAACAAATGGTCAGAAACAGTAAGAAGCATAACAGTTATTTGAAAGGATTGAACATTACTATTCACTGTAACAATCAGTTTCCGATACGTATTACCGTTTTCTGACACACCGTTTTCTTTCAGTGACACAGTAAAATCTACTGTTCAAACTTAACTGTTTTCCGCCCAGTTAAATTTAATTGTCAAGTCAATTGGCTCCATTTTTACTGCCCAAAGCAATAATGGTTACCGAAAAATCGATTGGTTACACAGCTTATTTTTTTCAGTGTAGTAAGAAGGATCATCAAATCTAGCCAAGCCATGTTTGTTGTCTTGATTCTTTTAAGTTTGGTTGCACTGGGACAGGAATAATGTTACAAGATGATTCAAAATGATCGTTGTGATTTCAATGATTAAGATACTTTTGACTTTAGAAATAGTGAGCTATCTGTAGCTCAGTAGAAAACTTTGGTTAAAACGTTTTTGGGAAGATGGTAATGACTCCCGAGCTAGTGTTTAAGACGAAGCTTCATAGAGAAAATGTGGTAAAAATAACCAAGATCTGAACAGAGGTTTGATCAATGAATTGAGTTGGGTATTTCTAACCCACATCTAACCTATGAATGGATGAAAATGTGATGGTCTCGATCGTACAGCGGTCAAACGTTTCGTTACTAGCTCTCGTCGCTTCGTGCTCACTCAGGGCTTGGATGTGTTTTCATTACTTCCAATGAGTGATCTTAAAACAACGAATAACCCCCTGTCCTCTTCCTAGATCCACCCTGCTGCAGCGATGGATGCTACGCTAATGGCTGAGCACACAAAGTAATAGGCTATCCAATTGATTTATGATTTCAATGCGTGCTGCAAACCCGGCGATTGGAACGATCCGCTTTGATTACGTCGAGTATTTTACTAGCCTGTGTTACTTCAAATCGGCTTTCAACGTAATATGGGCTATATCCGTGATAATTTTAGATTCGATATGGCTCAATGCAAGTGATTTTAGTTAGAATTTTTTTTTAGGTTAAATAATTTTATTACTCATAATGAACATGGTTCACTTATTACTACTATTCTTATTTACTTACTAACTATTAGGTCGGTACTTAAGTTCTAATAGTAATCCAGAGATCTGGTGGTTACCTAAAAAATCTTATAATAATATTTTTTTAGCTTGTTTTTAAATGAAGATAGAGATTCACAAATTTTGATGTCTTTAGGTAAGTTCCAAAATTGTCGAGAGCATAGAAATCTGAAGGTTGAAAGCCTACACGACTTGATAAGGTAGTTTTTCCTATAAGATTGTTTATTCCAGATTTTCATTCGAGATTTTTCATTCGATATTTTTCATTCAAGATTTTTCGTTCAAGATTTTTCATTCGAGATTTTTCAGACGTTACCTTGCGAGATTTAACATACGAGATAATATTTTGCGTACAAACGTAATAAAATGAATTTAAAAAACCTGGAATCCCCTTAAAAGGATTCTTAACCCCTGTCGCGCGTTGAGTAACGAACCACAGATTTTTATACCTACCTATATAGATATGTTTTTGTTCTAACATCGTTCAAGTGAAACATTTGTACGTTAGTACTATTAATTATTCTGTAGTCCAGTGTTTTACATTGAATTAACGTTGTTGCTGAATAAATATTTGTTTTCATTTCCATTTCACACTGCTCAACTGCAGTGGAATGGATATGGATTGCTGTGTTTGTTTAAAAACGTTATCACGGAACGGAACAATATGAATCATAATCATCTTCATCAGCTGGTAGACGTCTATACAATGAACGGATTTGCCATAATAACCCTTGGCAGGCATAATTGGTATTAAGAAACCAGGTTCGGTATGTAAGGTGGTTTTGACAACATCCACGGGAGGAGACAGAGGGGGTTTTTTCCTTAGGCCAGACTCACCACGGTAACACGGCATTGTGTCTTACTAGACTCTAAGGTGAACACTACTCACTATTGTTAGGTTTTTCTACAGACATGTTTGTTGTATAAAAACAACCCTTCAATTGTACCAACATTCCCCCCAAAAGCGTACTTTTACAAAAAGTGCCAGACAATAAAGGCGGCGGTTCGTGCTAATAGCCGCTATGCAAAGTGAATGCAGTCGCATTGATTTACGATTTAAAAGCACGCTCCTCTACCTAGGTAACCTACCGAACTGCCTGTGTCACTAGATATTGTATTTCGATGTCTTCATCATCATCAGCTAACATTAGTAACGTTACGGGTGCCGCGGTGAAATTACAGGTACATGAGACTTTTCATCTTTATGTCTCAGGGTCGGCAGCGCATCTGTGATGCATCTGGTGTTGCATGCGTCCTTAGGCTACGGTAACTACTTTCCACATCAGGTGTGCTGTATGCTTGTTTGCTTGCCTCTAAGTTGCTTGCCAAGTAGTATATAAAAAAAGCTCACACGGTTGAGTATAGCACACAGCTGTCACGCACACGTCTATTTGAAAATCGGCACATTTTCTGTGGGTTGTTAGTTGCGCGACGCTACTTGGAGACAAGGCGTATTTCCTTAGTGCTGATCCCTGATGAGGCCTACGCGTCACTGAGCCCGGTGTTCGTCTCTTCTCATTCATGCCTATTATTTTTGAGAGGGATTTGCCCGTAATCGCCACGCTGGGCAGACGGGTTGGCGATCGCAGGACACAGTTGGCTCCTACCGTAATACCTATAATACCCGTCGAGTGGCAGGTACCTATCAGTCGGTTGCCAGAGCCTGTTCTGTTTATTTTTATTATGTAAAATAAACATTATAATATTATATTAAATAAATATTATACATAAGTAATATCTTTACCACTTCTATTCGTGGGAACCTTTAATTGACTCTCTACAACTACCATACTGTGTAATCTTTTTATAAAAGCTGTTGGTTCTCCTATAAATTAATAAATTACTTATTTTGGGTTCAAGAAATCCTAAGTCGAGTCGGTGATCGTCCACTTTTATCAAATGGAACATGAAACACTGACTTTAACTTACAAGCATTTATTTAACTTGACTAGTTATTACAATGTTAGTTAGTTAGTGTGGGATTTGTCCCAGACTAACTAACTAACATTGTAATAACTAGTCTTGAAACTGAATTTTAAACGATTTTTTTTTATTTTTTGTAATATTACAATTTATGGTGATGGGAGCTCTGATGATTGTGGACAACGGAACTCCTCGATGATTAATAGTACACGGCTTACGGTTCTGATCACTAATTTAATAAAAGCTTGTTCTAAAAAATAATTTTTCAACAAAAAAACTTTGTTGAATACCAACCGCATGTGTAGGTATCACAGATTCATGCTAAGTTATGGTTTTAGAGTGTCGTTAGAAAAACGTCTGTACTTACTATTATTTTGTCTGTGGTATTAGGTACCAATTTTAGCTATGGTTTTTGCTGGCTAGTTTATTAAAGAGAAATAAAGCTCTTAGCTCATTTAAAACTACAAAGGTGACCTCTAGATTTCCCTGTGCCGTGGGTATGAGAAACTACAAGGAGCATGTTCTCACAGATCATGGAGGTTCTGAATTGTATGATATAATAACCTTAAAAATAAGCAAAGAGGACTATAGGAAGAATTACACGCACGCAGTAAGTACTTATTTAATGACAATTGAAGGAAAGTGTGGAATCCAATTAGTGATTCTGCGAAGTAACCCATCAGTAACATAGTAAAAGAAGGTGAGTGCCTCAGCTAATGTAATATGTTCAGCCTGATTTCGCATCCACACAAGCAAACAATAATTCGAAGATCAAGCAAGACCTAGAGATATTTAATTAGCGATAAAAATAGAAGACTTTACGGGAAATAAATCAAGGTTAGTTTTTCTTTTGTTTAGAACGTACAGTCAAATACCATTAACACGTGACTAGATTTGCATTTTGGCGTGTGTGTGGTATCGGAATTGGTCGCAACTGACCTTTTTTTTTTTTTTTTTTTTTAATGGCATCTGTGTATTTCTCAATTTTGCCAATGTCAAGTTATTGATTTAATCAAACAATGTCCAGTCGTCAAAGTCTTCTGTCAAGTCATGTTCTAGTAAATCGATGGCAGTTTACTAGAATGTTCCTGGACAATTTCCACCCCTTCGAAAAGACACGCAATACACTTATTTTATTAAAATTCACTACTATATGCTCTTTATAAGCTACACCGGTTAAAATGCCACCAAAATTACTCGATATAACTCAAAAAAACACTAGAAATTGAAATAAAATAAAAAAGGACGACGTCTCCCTTCGAAAGAGCAGAAAAAGTCCCAACTGATCTTTGCATGGGTGGCGCTTGACATTTTATCGAAAGTTTATAAATTATGTCCACTCTTTAGGGCCCAAACATATTTGACAGGAACTACGTCGCGTATCTTCCTTTGCGTAACGCCTCGGTGCACATCATTTGATATAAATATCTCAAATCATCACATTTCATCGAAGATGCGTTACGCTACGCGCCGGAAGATTGGTGACGTAAATTCCGTCAGATGTTTTTATGCCCTTAGTCAGTGACTTTGCGGAACGTGAACAAGTTTGTGCTTTATTTACAGGCTCTGGTCACAGAATAAATATTAATACTCTGGTGTCTATAATTCGGAGTTCCGCGTAGGCGTTTGCCATGCAGAAGACATTGCAGGCTTATAATTGTAATACAAGATACCTACAAAAGCATGAGCTGCTGACAAGTCAGCCACAGGAAACTTTCCAAAATGAAAACAATTCTGACTACAACATAACGTGCCGCAAAATAGGTTACAGTGTCACCTTGGCAGCCTTTTTTGAAGCTTATTATTCGAACCAATCGGCATTTCAGCTACTAAGCTCAATTAGTGCCGATTGGCTTAGAATTTTAAAATTAAAGCTAAAGTTGTTCTAATTTGAAACCATAAACAAAAGAAAAAAGAAAAGACCGCACACATTAAAAGTTGAGTTACTGTTTCTTCATAATGTCAACGGCGGCCAATGGCGTGTGGTACAATCCGACCGAGACACCGACAGAAGCTTTACAACTCGCGTTAAATCTCACCCGGCTATAAAACTGTTATAAATCGATTCCGCCAGGTTAAAGAATTAAATGGCTCGTAAAAATTAATAGGAGTCTGTCGCTGGGGGAACTACACTGGTTACTCTAGGGACAGCTCTGACGCTTGGAGATTTTATGAATGGAATGCTCAAGTGCACCAAACTATTTTTAGTCACTTCGAGCTTGGATACATAACGGATGTCAAATAGTAAATTTTACATAGTTTAGTGTCAACATAAGCCTTGGTTCGTGAGAATGGTCATAATATGAACGTTTCTTTCGTTATTCAAGGACAAAGCGACGTTAAATATAAAAAATGTTACTTCTTGCTCCAACGGCATTAGAAATAATTTAATTGCCTATCCCTAAATGTAGGCTTGAAATTATCTGTTTAGTTTGATATTTTTGATAGGCATTTGTTTCGTAAACACCAACTGTCAGAGCGTTTCATACGATAACCGGAATATAAATAGTTAAATGGCACTGTGATGGCACTTTCTAAGTTTATGAATTACTTGGGAACTTTATGAATACTGCCATATTGGGCTTTTTCGCACGTCACGTGCTTTGGACGGATGCGAAATTGGATTTATTTGAGAGGTGACAGGGATATGCATTTGTTTTGCTTTGATTATCAATTTTGTATACTTATAACTTTTTGAGTGAGGTTTGACAAATAATTGAGTCAAATTACTTTTTAATGTTAATTTTTGTTCATGTTCATAGTAAAAAAACTATAATTATATTATTTATTTTATAAACTTAAACGTTCGGAGTTCGCACCTAATTTACAGAAAATAATATCAGCATGTAATTTTATCCAATTTAAATTGACGGTGTACAATTTAAAACATGGTTGAAATTAGTTTAAACTGCAAGCACCTATAGTTCCATGCAGGAATAAATAAAAGGGAAATACATCAGAGTCGTTCTTTGTTCTGTGCACTGAACCGACCTCCTGCTGAGTTCTGCACGCCTGGTAAAATGACTACTGAAATGGCGAATGAAATGTTTTTAATATTCAAAGCGCGGGAAAATTTCAAACAGCAATTTATTCACGGGAATATTTTTAAGCGAATGCTCTTTGTTGTGACGGTAAAAAAATCTTTCAAGAATCTGGGACAGGTACCTTAACACTCGCACAGAGGTGGAAAACCGTTCTTTGAAAATCACAATAACGAAGTTTGCTTCCAATTTGGCTACAATATATTTTTCATCCCATCCATCTATTCGAAAAGGACGATTTGGTTCGCCTTTAAGTGTACCCAAAGGTGGTCTTTTCTGTATGAAACTTCTATAAGTGCGCCGCAATTATCTTTGCCGCGCACTTTTTAAATTTGGAACATATCGAACTCAAATAAGTGAGCCGCAAAAATCTTTTACGCGCACTTTTTGAATTTGGAACATCTTGAAAATAATTAAACACAAATAAGTGCGCCGCAATTATCTTTGCCGCGCCCTTTTAAAATTTGGAAATATTGCAAATATTGTTTAAATAAATACTGGCTGGTACGATGGCCCATAGTCGCGCCACCGGCTGAATAAAAAAACACAAATTAGAAACCAACGACCTTATAATGTGTATTATAAGATCGTTGTTAGAAACGCGCGAACTACAGACCGCGATATCGTCATTTTTAACCGACTTT
This sequence comes from Epirrita christyi, assembly GCA_951392215.1. NCBI lineage: Eukaryota > Metazoa > Arthropoda > Insecta > Lepidoptera > Geometridae > Epirrita > Epirrita christyi. The sequence goes on along the minus strand of OX595843.1, from coordinate 12,164,699 downwards.
ACAAAAAGGAGGAGGTTCTCAATTCGGATGTATTTTTTTTAATGTTTGTTACTGCATATCTCCGGCGTTTATGAACCGATTTGCAAAATTCTTTTTTTATTTGAATAGATATATTTCCAGATTGGTCCCATTTTTTCAGAATCCAGTTCTGATGAAGGAATCCATGAGGAATTGAGGGAACTCCTCAAATATTGCAGGCGTACATATGGCGATTTTGATATTTTCAGCAACAAACCAAACATTTGCATTCAGAAAGTATCATAATCCTTTCACCACTATGGTTCTTTCATAATTTTTTTTTCATCCAAATATTTAGTCGAATACAATGGCGGAAGTCTGTTTTTTAAATGAAAAGTTATTCACGGTTTCTTGGTTTTGTTTTGAAATAAAATATGAGGCGCCTCTTATTTTCTCATAGTGGGTGATGAAAAGTAGAGTGTAACACTCGGGCGCAAAATATATTTTTGGCTCGGGCGACGTACTTTGAATCCCTCGCTACGTTCGGGATTCTACTAAAGAATCCCTCGCTACGCTCGGGATTCTACTCTAGAATCCCTCACTTCGCTCTGGAATCAAAAAAGCGCCCTCGCCGTAAAAATATTATGTTGCTCCCTTATGATACAATCTACTATTCTTCAAACTCCATTAAACTTTGTACACATAATCAGTATACTAATATCTAGACCCGTGGGATTTCGGAAAATAAACCATCTGTTTTCAATTATTAAAGTCGTATATGCCTAATGTCGAAATTTAAGCCTAGGTACGCCTGGACTAAAACCAGATTTAGTCCATATTATGTCCATGGTGGTGTGTTAGTTTCATATACAATTATATGGTTACCAAATCATACATTAAAAAACGTTTTTTTTAAATTGACGCACTGCGTTTCTATGTATTAATGTACTGAGGCCATACCATGACCTCTTATAGCGATTCAGTTCAAAAACTATTCACAACAAAATATCGGATCGTCGTTGACATCCGTCAACATTGGATAACTTTAATCGCAGAAGTCTATAGACCTTCTTTCTGCCTTTAAATATAGCAACGGTCATCACGGAACCGATATTTGGTATAGAATAGTTTTTGAACTGAATCGCTATAAGAGCTTATGGTACGGCCTCTGATCATGGTACAAAATTTCATGGAGTAAAAAAAAATTCAATTAATTTAATTTAATTAATTTTTTTTTTTTTTTTTTTAATTTTTTAATTTCATAAAGTTATAGCCAAAATAGATGCAAACTTCATTCGCGTATAAAAGAGCGTAAGCGCCCGACCGGTAACCTTTTAGTGTTAGCCCACACTCAGGGAAATATTAAGATTTTCAGTCGGCCATTGGCGCAGTAGTTAACGCATCTCCGTATCAAAGAGATGGCCGGGTTTTATTCCTGCCTGGTTTGTATTTTTTGAATAAAAAAACAGAGTACAAATGTTTATTTTCAACACTTTTCGGAATCTAACTAAACAGGAGTGCAGGCATGCGATGCTCAGGGCATGATCCTACCTCTAATAATCGTATGCTAATGCACTAAACCGTTTCCCATACAAACCTTTATGAAAGCGTAACAAATAAGTAACGCTTGTACAGTAAGTTCAATGTCAGGACCTATCCTAAAATGGTGACCACGAGGTAAGGCGTGCACGGGGGCATGGATGCCGAAGGCTGTACCATAAAACAGTGTGTGGTACGAAACGAATGGTCTCATGGTCACGATGTTCACCTTGGCAGACCGTATCTTTAAATTTATCCGTGAAATTATGAGTGTTTTGTTTATGAAGTGAAAATAATAGATAGTATTATAAATGCGTCGATTGTAACGAACACCAATTACAATTCGTGGCTGTACAGAATAAGCCAATCAGATTATTTAAAGAAATAATGTTTTTTTAAAACCTCGTTCATGTTTCGGTCAATGAGAGCAAACAAATGACGCTTTTGGGGTTCCGTTTCTCAACAGGAATAAATAGGACCCTAGGATCACTTTATCCGTCTGTCTGTCAAGACCATTTTACTCAAAAACGGCTAAAGGTAAATTTGAAATTTATACCAAATACAAAAATCTGTGAGCTTATTGCCGTACAAAAATGAAGCTTCTAACTAAATGCATTCAAAAGTTATGGTATTTTATTCAAAAAATTTTGTATGAAAATAAAAAAAATAAAAAACCTATTAAGTACCTACCTACTTATCTACTTTAGGGGTTTGGGGTTAGGGTGAGCACACAATTCTTAAATATGTAATGAAAAAAGTCTAAAATTGAGAGATTTAGTTTTGTTTTTTTTCCCTCAAAGCACTTTTAAAATTTCGTAACAATTTATGGATTGGAACAATAATCAATAATCAATAATGATATTTGTCCTCTCCTCGCACTTGTCTGTTTTATTTAGTATCAAATGCGTTATCTGTATCACAATATTTTTGGGTAAGGGGCTAAGGGGGCAGGTCGGCCCACAAAACTTTTACACAGACTTTCTATCGCCTACTTACAAAACTTTACATACCAAGAACTAGGCAAATGAGCTATATTTATAGCCTAGATAAATATTAACGGCCACTTAAAAACTATAACCATTTTCTATCGTCCGCTTTTGTATCGAGGTTAGTTTCTGCTATAATTACACAAAACGGCGATAATTCCATACAATTATAGCGAAATCACACGTATTTTTAGTCGAGAAAAGCTATTCGAAGCATAAATGTCAGTTATTTTGTTATATGGAGCTACAAAGTTAATATATCGACATTATTACCTACACATTATGTCATCTCTACTTAATTTGGAGGTTTTGCTTTACATCGCCCCATCACTAGCAGCTACTTTACCGTAGATGCTTTTCGTGGAATGATTTTTAATATGTTCTACTATTAATGACTTCTAATGTTACAAAAATGCATGATTTCTACAGGGTATCCCATAATATGTATGCTATCCCGAAAGGTCGTTATAACAGGTAACAAATTTTGGGTATCCCGCACATACTATAAACAGATAAATATCATTGGTCCACTGGGAGCCATCCTATACACCGCGTCATCCGGTTTGTGGTCACCACTCGAGAACCTATATACCCCAGCGATTGTCAGTTCTGCGAGCGATGACCAGCCCATTGATACTTCAACTTGCTAAAATGTGATCTTGGTTCTTCTACGCATCTCCTCATTTCAGATTCTATCATGTTGGAAGACTCCGAACATAGCTCTCTCCATAGCCTGTTGCGTGACTTTGAAGGTAGCAGGAGATGGGTGGATTAAGGCGGATCAAGACCGTTGGTCGTTGTATGGCCATCAGTGTACCTAGAATATCTGTGTTAGACATCTGTCACAGATTATCCTTTGACTGTGTGTTCTGTGTCACAGAAAAAAAATGTTTAGGAAAACCTTGTAAGGTAGGTGTTTTCATTTTAAAACACAAACGAAAGTTGGGGAAAAAAATAAATTATTTCGCCAACCTGAGTTAACATAATTAACTAGGAGCTAATTATTGTACTAAGCAGTAATTTTTGGCTGCATCGCTGAGTTGGATTAAAAAGGGTTAACACAATTAGAATAAATCTCAAAACTCGTTTTGAGAAAAAAAAAAACTTATTTGGTAGATCTAGATTTATAAATTAGTGTCTACCTCAATCGACACTAATCTAGATCCAACATTGTCCTCTTAATTCCCGAGCCGGGCTCTTTAAATAATTCCTTCATTCATGTTTAAGTCAGGCTTATGGCGGTAAAAAAGTAGAAGCAACCGTCTTCGGATGAGCTTCGTTTGAATAATTTACACCTAAAGACGTCGAAAATACTGTTTAACTTTATAACATTTCTGCAGTTGATTCTAAATAATACTGTCTTATTAAGATACCCATAAGAGCTATCTTTCTCCAGCTAGGATCTTTTAAAAAGCATGTTGTTTTATTGTTTGTTTGTATCTTGGGGTATGCGAGGCTGTCACAGAGTATCCATGTCTGATGTCAGTTTTTGTTCAGTACGTCCTTTTGCCGTTTCGATATAAGATCTTTTTAATACGTCTTATTAACTTACGGGTGTTCGGTTAGTACGCAAAGTTGACAGGCGTAGGTGATTCACGCAGGTCAGTCAGATGATAATAAAGAATTTAATTGAATGGGACTTCAATTAAATTAAATGTAATTATGTACAGTCAAAATATTTTTTGACGGCATAACGATGCGCAAATATTTTTATTGGATAAAAAGAGCCATTTTACGTACCTCTTTGATTCAAGGCTCAAAGGCCCTTACCATGAGCTCTTAAAGCGATTCAGTTCAAAAACTATTCAGTACAAAATATCGGTTCGTCGTTGATATCTGTCATCATTGAATAACTTTAATCGCAGAAGTCTATACACCTTCTGCTAATGTGCCTTTAAATATAGCTGCGGACATCACGGAACCGATATTATGTACTTAATAGTTTTTGAATCGCTATAAGAGCTCATGGTATATGAGAGAACTATTACTATCAGAAAAAGAACTGTTGTCTAAATGAGCATCCGTTTAACACAATTTAAAGACCTCATTATACAAAACAAAGCTTCGTCATTTATTAACAAAAAGAACCTTCCCATTCCATCGTCGACCACACGAGTAATTACCGAAGCCAATACTGATGCGGGCGTAAAATTTCATTACTGTCAACTTGGCACTATCCATCAATCTGAGATGAGCGATGACTTGTTGAGACCTGTTTGTTAAACATTGGTATTTTTTGATTGTGATCTCTGATGGGCTGAATGAGCCCATTATCTTAAAAGGGGTCTTAGTGTAGCGCCACACACGGTGTTCGACACAGTATGTAGCAACTTTGATGTATGGTTTTGCTCGCTAATTTAGGGCCTTTTTTAATAATCAAACTCATATTTGTAAGCGATTTTGAGTGCATTCCAATTTAAAACTTCTCACCAAGATTTGTCCTGGCTGCTGGCTTATTTACTTCTATTTTAACATAACACCCAACAGCCGAAATAGTTTCTTGCCTATCTATATAAAATTAATTAATATAAATATAAATTAATTAATTAATTTGGAACAAATATTTGCAGATCCTGCAAGTATATTTGTCCCACAGCGGGAATCAAACTCTTTGGGCTCAGCTGACGACTCGACCGCCGTGGCACGGAGGTCGGCAACTTGAAACTTCATATTTTGAACATAGTCTTATAAGTTTAAGTAGTAGGTATATATAAGTCTGTGTATGTTCATATCAAGCTGCTAAATTAACATCATTAATCTACCTCTAAGAGATAAGCCAAACCCCAAAGTTCAGGGATCATCTTTGTTCAGTATAACCCTTAGGTAGTCTCCTTAGCTACAATTTTATCCTTAAAATTATCTTGTATGCCTGTTTTACATTTAAATGGGTCATAACACGAGTTGGTAAGCTTTATATAATTGCCATTGTTTTAAGCAACCTTCATACGGATTACAATCGTCATCATCATCATCATCATGAGCTTTTTGTCTCAACTCAAATCAAATCAAAGAATTTTATTCATTGTAATCACAAGGATCATTTTGAATCGTCTTATAATGTAAAATTACTCCTGTTCCAACGCAACCAAGCCTAAACGAATCAGGCTCATCATCAAGAATCATCTATAAGAATCAGGAACCATCATTAAGTCTTCATCTGCAGCATTTAAGCAAGTTGTAATGCTCAATTGTTTTTTTTTTAGGTGCAAGCCGTTTTTGAACCCATCCCGGATTAATATCATCATCATCATCATGAGTTTTTTTATCTATATATATTAATATATATTCATTTATTCAATAACAATTATAAAATCGTGTCTGAACTAAAATTGTAACCTAAAGCTAAAAATCATCGAAATAGGAATAAAATATGTCACACAAAATCAAAATACGCATTGTCACACTGAATATGATTAATAATTAAAAGTTAGGCTTTATAATTCAGAAAGTCATCGCTAGAAGCATTCCTTCAGCAATAGTTGTTTAACATTCGATTAAGACTGACAGCCTGATACCTGATTATGTACACTCGAGAGCAATGAATCCGGGTCACTTAAAGAATCCTAAAAATCTCGGAAACTAAAAATGCTAGGTTAATGCAATAAATTGTATTTAATAGACAATGTAATACTCCTTAAATGAAGGTATTAAAACTTCTTAGTTATTGTAAAGTTATATCATAAAAAAATCAAATTTGAAAAAGGGCCACTTTCGAAGATGGAACTACGAAATTAAGTTAAAAAAAAATTTAAATTAAAATTTAAAATTTAAAATTAAAATTTAATAATAAAAAAAATTAAATTAAAAAAGCACGAGGAGACAATACGAAGTATTAAAATTCAAGAAAATCGTAATAAAGTTCAAAAATTTCATGTTTCCTATTTTTGTTTTAAGGAGAGATCAGCAGTTTTTTTCTTTATGTAATTTTGTGTTAATAAAATGTATGGTGACTCATATTTTTTTTTACCTTCATTTAAGGAGTATTACATTGTCTATTAAATACAATTTATTGCATTAATCTATCATTTTTAGTTTCCGAGATTTTAACATTCTTTAAGTGACCCGGATTCATTGCTCTCGAGTGTATATCTTCATCTGCAGTTTTATTTGTATGTCTTTATCTGCAGTTTTATATGTATGTCTTTATCTGCAGCAGCCTTTAGCCAAGTTATTTTTTTTTTCGCTGTTATAAAAAAGGAGTTTTGTCACACAGTGACCTTTAAGCAGGTTGTAATGCGCAGTAGAAAAACTTGTTGGTGCAAGCCGTTTTTGGACCCTTTGTATCAGAGGTTGAGATGTCTCCCACCGCACCGTTTGGTCTATACGGGTAATCCCTCACTGGTTCCTTTACTGTGGTTCTAATTCAAACTGTAAGCGATTCATCACTGCAGTTTGTACATGCAGCAAACGATTCGGCCGGAAAGTGATAACGGAACGTTATTTACTGCCTTCGTTTAGGTTTGCGTTGGGTTTTCGGCTTAAAATAAACATTTTAATGGAGATTGAGTACTTTTGGCGGTTTGAATAGAAGAAACTCGTTTTAACTAACATAATTTTGTTTCGCAATGTTTTAACCTTTACGAAAAAGCAAGAACACAATAATTGTAAAACTTTTTTAATTAGTGAAAAAAAAAGTTCAATGAACTTCAGTAGGTAATCTGGGTAGTTTACTAGATTGCTAGATGCATGTTAATTGATGAAAATATTATCCAAAACTGATTAGAACTTTTTTGTCCGTGTTTTTAGGAAAAATCCAAAGTCACAGGTAATTTTGTATTGGAATTGCCACTTCAGATTACTTTCAATAGATGGCGTTCGTGGTGGAGCAATATTGTTTTTAACCGACTTCCCAAGAAGGAGGAGGTTCTCAATTAAGTTGTATTTTTTTTTATTGTTTCTTACCGCATATCTCCGGCGTTTATGAACCGATTTGGAAAATTCTTTTTTTATTTGAATAGATATACTTCCAGATTGGTCCCATTTTTTTCAGAATCCAGTTTTGATGATGAGATTGTCCACGGGACGATCCACGAGGAATTGAGGGAACTCCTCAAATATTGTAGGGATACATATGGCGATTTTGATATTTTCAGCAAAACACCAAGCATTTGCATTCAGAAAGTATCATAATCCCTTCACCACTATGGTTCTTTCATAATTTTTTTTCATCCAAAATTATTTAGTCGAGTACAATGGCGGAAGTCGGTTTTTTAAATGAAAAGTCATTTTACTAAGATTGGTAATCGTGTAGGAATAGTTACAATCAAACAAATTCAAGGTGGTATTTGACGAAGTTCATCGGGTCATCTAGTCACTAAATAAATAAATAACACCCAACAGTCACATATTATTAGCATAACATAACAACCCAACAGTCACATACATAATCCTGATCCCACACTAGGATTCCCTACACATTATTACATATCACCAAACCGATTGAGTAGAAATTTTACATACCTGTCAAGTTCAGAGGACAACACAATAATATGGTGATGGCGAGCTGATCTGATGATGAAGGCATCGGTGGTTAACGGAACTTTTGGATGATTAATAGTAGCCTTAATAGTGTTTGGGTTCATTTTAAACGGCTCAAGGTTCCAATCACTAATTTAATAAAAGCTTTTTTTTAATATATTTTTCAACCAATATCGTAAATACACAAATTACAGGTTATTTATTCATAAAAAACAGGGTAACATAACATAATATATAATATTTTATCCAAGGTGTTACATCTTTAGTAGGTACAGTTCTTAGAGACTTTACATATTTTATTTTATTTATATAAATAAAGTAGCAGTTATATGGAAAGATAAAGGGCATCTTCTAACATTTTAGCTTGGAATACCCATGTCGGTTATAGATACCTGTATACCTACGTATAGGTTGTTTTAATTTCAGCGCGGAGGGCACTTTCCGTTTGAGAACTAAACGAATGGAATACGTTTCCACCGTACGTTATCAAAAGCGCATGCATGCAAACCTTTCGTTTTTCACCTGAAAATAGTGCTTCAGTCGCGCTTATAATTTGCGAGAAATGTGTTTTGAAAAATTTCAAGCACTTTGAGTTTATGGAAGCGTACATTGTGAACATAACATTACATAACACCCAACTACCTCCTATAGACGACCTCTGTGACGTGGCGGGAAAAGGTTCACCTGCGACGCAGGAGGTTGCGGGTTTGATTACCGCCTCGGAACAAATATTTGTGCAATCTGCAGATATTTGTTCAGGGTGTTCTGGGTATTTTCTATGTATAATAAAAAATATCTATCTATGTAATGTATTGTATTACGTATATCAGTTATCTAGTACCCATAACACAAGCTCTGCTTAGCTTAGGGCTAGATAATGTTGTGTGAAATGTCCAGCATTTATTTATTTATTTAACTGAGGCCTTACCAAGAACTCTTATAGTGATTCAGTTCAAAAACTATTCAGTACAAAATATTGGTTTCGTGATGTCCGCAGCTATAATTAAAGGCACAGTAGCAGAAGGTCTAATAGACTACTGCAATTAAAGTTATTCAATGATGACGGATATCAACGACGAACCGATATTTTGTACTGAATAACTTTTGAACTGAATCGCTATAAGAGCTCATGATAAGGCCTCTTTTACATAAACAGTCATGATCCCACAAAACTTGGTTTTTGGTGTCAAAATGGATTACTTTTCACAAAATTGGAGAAATTAAGTTGTCCAAAAATGGTAATAGAATTGGGCGCCTAAAATGATGCAATAAGATACGCAAAAACTATGAAAATAATTAAGCAAGCATGTGAAGGATGATCGCGAGATCGGGTTTAACATGCCATTACACAGATAACACTATTTCAATATAATTTAATAACTCTTCATCTTTGCATAACCTTCGTAGATAAAAAACCTGCATAAAAACACATGTAGGTATGGAATTTTAAACTCTTCAACATTCAAATAATTTATGATATTTTTTTTTATTTGATTACATAAATAATCATATACAATATTTATGAATTTGCCTTGCGTCTGACCTCAGAATAGACCCCTCCCTATCCTCCCGTGGATATCGTAAAAGTCAACACATGGATTAAACCAGGGGATGGGCAGCAGCATCCACCTGAGTACTCAACACAAATAATCACCAGCGTGGTGATAATGCCAATTTCCCTTCATTGTAATAACGGGGGAGGCTTTGTCCAGCAGTGGACGTCTAAAGGTTGCTGAAGACATACATGTGAGGTTCTCGAGTGGCGACCACAAAGACGACATAATAGAGGAAGGCCCCCTTTCGTTGGACTAAAGACTACAAAGGTCGCATGTCTATGGATAGAGGCGGTTCAAGACCGTTCAATATGACAGCAGTGTACTTCTAGAGGCTGATGATGATGCTGGTGATGATGGTGATGATGATGATGCATGTACGTTTTAACGCTCCTTGCCCCGTCATGGTGCGTCCATCAATAACTCGTCCCTCATATTGGATGGAAAATTCAATAAAATTTTATTATCCGATTCATAGTTTCCACTTCTTCGCGTTATAGTCTTTTAATTTGCCGTTAAAGAATGTTTTTCACATTTTAGTTGAATTTAACATTAATGCGGTTTTTGATGCTCTTTTAGTGTGGCCAATGCATCTGCATTGGCCATTGATTGCATAGAAAATTCTTTGTTGCACAATTTAAAAGTACTGTACGTACATAGGCGACCTTAAAAGGCAATAATAGGCTATCTAACTCATTAAAGTTCAGGTAAGTTAGAAGATGACAGAATAACGCTCGCGAAGCAAAGAAGAAAAGTGAGCAAAAATCATGAAAAACAAAGATTTGCAGCCTAATAAATCATCAATTTGACCTCTAGTTGGCATCTATCTACGCCTTAATGCTAGATAGCATTATCACTCAGCTAACTTTTGTGTATGGGATAACAATTTTGAAAAATAATGGCAGGTATATTTAAGTTTCAAATATCAATCATCAATAAAAAAACTGGGTATTTAAGGAGTTTAAACTTCAGGGGCTATAATTATATCCATGAGTTCCACCCAATGAAAGGCCAAAGAGGGTAAGTTAACGAATATCCTCCCGCATTGGCCTTTTCTAAAATTAACAATGCAGTGAAATTAAATCGAGTGGATAAACCATAATTCAATAACCGCGAACTCACTCTTAACAGCAAAGAAACCTACAGGGTAAAAATATGAAAACCCTTAAAAGGAATGCAGCCCAACTCAACTCAAGGGAGGCATCTTACAAATAAAGGGAGAACTCATTGTATAGAACCTTCAAAACCAGACGTCCTAATCGACCCTTTTGACATTCCAACTAACGGAAAACTCGTATTTCCATAACAATAAAAATGTGATCCGAACATCTAGAAATGCCTGCGCGATATTCACGGATCATAAAATCATACTCGCTCTTTGAATAAAGCACAACTGATTTAATTTGACCTCCGCGCTTGCTTTATTTACACCTATTAGTGAAGGGTATGGGGTCTCAAAGTTATTTGGTTATCATATTGTGAAGTGGCCGTTTACGCTTATGTTCGCTCGATGCTGTTTTGTGGACGGTTTTGATGTATACGGATATCTGAAGATAATGCTGTTATTCCTGGTCGTTTAATTTTATGACTGATAGACATTTTTCACAGTCTGTTGCAGCGATTGGTATTTCAAAACATTGTATTTTGATTCATAAAAGTTAAGAATAAAACTTTTTCCGTTTTTGGCGGATCAATAATTAAATGAAACAGATAAAAAATGTCCTGTATACCATCATCTTCACTAGGTTACCAGTAGTTATATACTTATGTATACATTATTTACTTATCACTTTTTTATTTACAAATAATATTTTGATATTAAACTGTCAACCCTATATACTTTCCGAACACGCTCATACCCACTCTGGGGAGCCATTCACCACTACTATCAGTGCCCAAAAGACCAATTAGTTTCCTAGTTATGAACTTTCCATCTGTCAGATATATACAGTGGCAACTTATGCTGCAAATATTAACACACCCTGTATAAAAGGGCTTTGCCCTGTGCTCTTTGCTTTGTTAGTAAATTTTACTTTTCATTTTCACGTAGGCTATCGAACTAAGTTTAAACATAATGCATAATACAGTAACAGCCGTGGTGTGTCCGGCTTAAAAATAGACCCTTTATCTCCTCCCGTGGATGTCGTAAAAGTCGACCAAGGAATTCCACCAGGGGATGGAAAGCTGCGTCCACCTGAGTACTAAACACAAATACTGCAATCACTAATCCACTCGCCAAGCGTGCTATTAGTTATGGCAAATCCACACACAATAACATAACTTTTGGTAACGTATAGTAACAGTACGGTGAATAGTACGGTAACAGTTTTCCCATACTTGGACACGGTCTTGGAAGTCACGCTACTGTGTCTGGCGGTACGCCAAACTTCAAACGAGTGCTCTTTTTATAATATAGAGCTCCTAAGTTTGATGTAGTGGACCAACTTAGAAGGTTGCCGAGATTAAAATTTTTTATTTCATTTAAGAGGTTTACTTAAAATTGCTTTCGGGTAAATTGATGATGTGAAGTAGCTCGAAGATATGGGGATGGGGATTTGCTGTGTTGGTTAGCTTCAATCGCACAGTTAGGTACATCTACTTGTATTTAGTGAGTATACATTTGTATGTACCTACATACCTATGAGGGAGGCTTCGCCCAGCAGTGGTCGTTTGACGGCTGATGATGATGATGAAATAACAAATATGTATCATCATCATCATCACCAGCGTGTTTATATAAAGCTTTGCTACAAACACATACTTTTTAGTTGTCGGTGATTTTTTATTGGAGTGGTAGGTATTTCCCTCAAAATAGGGGGGAAGTTTGCTGTACGGACATTCTAGTAAAACCGCCATCACTTTACTAAAACATACACAAGAATATAATTTAAAAAAAACTCAGGAGCCCCTTACTACAAATTCTGACTACGTCATGTGTCGGACGTCCAAGTTTTTATTATGCTCGCGTCGTTTGTCACGACGAGACAGAGGGAAGCGTTAATTTGACAAGGGATCTCCGTAGTGACCCACTTGGCTGGATTACGTTATTTCACGTGTTACCTTGTCGCATTCATTATAAATTAGCACTGACGTTTCCGTCAGTTTGTGTTCAAATTGATTTTGGGAGGTGGTCTTCTGTGCCACTTTTCAATGTACTGACACTACGGACGCACCGCTTACTTTTTTCAATAGCAAGTAATAGTAATATTAATAAGCCTTTTTTTCCCCCCTCTTCATCATCATCATCATCATCAGTTTGTAGAAGTCTACTGCTGGACATAGGCCTCCCCCTTAGAATGCCTCGATGAACAATCTAGAGCCACCTCGATCCTCGGCTGATGATGATGATGGTGATGATGAAGGTACCGTTAATACTCATAATATTTTAAAAATTAAACTTACCAACCCAAAGGGTATAACGGACCCTATTACTAAGGCTCCGCTGTCCGTCCGTCCGTCCGTCCGTCCGTCCGTCCATCCGTCCATCCGTCTATCACCAGGCTGTATCTCATAAACCGTGATAGTTAAACTGTTGAAATTTTCACAGATGATGTATTTCTGTTGTTTATAACAAGAAATACTAAAAAACAGAATAAAATAAATATTTAAGGGGGCTCCCATACAACAAACGTGATTTTTTTGCCGTTTTTATAGATAATGGTACGGAACCCTTCGTGCGCGAGTCCGACTCGCACTTGGTCGGTTTTTTATCCAGCCTGGCAATGCAGCCAGCGTTGGGGACGCTTCTGTCTGGTGATGATTTGGATTACTATTATTATTTCTGTAAATAAAGTCAACAAAGCAGCCTAGATTATTTAAGTTACAGAGATTAGAGTATTGTAATGGTATGGCTGTGGTGTGTCCGGATACCCCTCTCTCCTCCCGTGGATGACGTAAAAGCTGACTAAGGGATTACACCAGGGAACGGGCAGCAGCATCCGCCTGAGTACTCAACACAAATACTGCGATCACCAATCCGCATTTTTATTTCATGGGGGAATCCTCGTTAAGCAGTGGACGCCTAAAGGCTGCTAATGAGTGATAATATTTATATTTGAGGGTTCTATAATTTCTCAACTGTGAAAATCTATAAATTCATTATTAGAAATGTTATTTTCACCATTGAATAAGTATTTGCCAGAGATCAAACGAAAAAGCATTTTCTTGTTGATTACGGACTCGCGAAATTGCGGTTGGAATAAATAAAGAGGTTGAATAAAAGGGTTTAGATTTTTTTGATTCGACTGTAGCCATCTTTATAGATTCATTCAGATCTAGTTGCTTTAATTGGTCTATGGGCAATTCTTACAATGAGGGGTTTTCACGGCCGTTTCATATCATGCTTTCAGCAACGAAAATAGATGGCGCTGCTCTGTTACGTAACTGTCAAGTGTCAAAATAAAGTTAAATGTCAACATCAACAACGTAGATATATTTTCGTTTCGTGGTATTTATTTTAGCTTACTTCTAAAAACATCACGAAATCACTAGCGCACACTCAAGAAGCAGACACAAACAGAATGTCATGACTAATAGTCACAGACTAGTTAGATAATAGCTTAGTACGCGTACACCACAGATAGTACATTTAACTGTCTTGGCATTTACAGTTGAGTCAGCGCCATCTATCGAACCAATTTGAACTACTTTTTTTTATTGAAGTTGAAAAGCCCTCATTACTATTTCGTTCAATGGTATCGGCAGTCTCAATTCGTTCTATATTATTACTTTCCACTGTAGTCACTATTAGATTTATGTTGTTAGGTTTTTGTTAGTACTTCCCGCTAAAGGGTATGTTGTACGAATTGAGGGCAAAATATGTATTTAACCAGAGACAAGTAACTTGTCTCTGATTTAACTAAGAATATTTTGTCATTGAACAAAATATTAATTGCACAATTTTTCTGATGGGAACCGTTTAATTGTTTAAAAACACGCTTGTGACTTGTTTTTAACTTACTTCGGGGAACGATTGTGTAATGTATACTTTATATATTTATTAACTTCTTATTAATAAATAAATTATATATATATAAATTATTAATTACATTTTTCAGTGTCGTTTTCCAGGCATTGGGCAAATACGGGCACCACAGAGCTTCGCCAATATAAGTATCTGCCATTTTGAAAAGCATATTGCTCTCCGCAGAGCCTCTGAGAATTACAGCCTGTACAACAATTCGCTAACTCCACAAAATGTTATTGCTATCATTACACAAAAAGACGAATAAGTGATTTCATCAAAAGAAATCGCGAACTCTCGCAAAAGCGAGCAACAAAAAATAATGTCTCTCCAAATTGAATCATTTGTAATATTCATTCTTTTTACTCGCACTTCTGTGGACGATTTTATAAAGTTGACAGCGTTGGTAGTGAGAAAACTGAAACTGGCATCTGGAATAGTTTGATAGTATCTCCGGCTATGTAGAGTTTAGCGATGAGAGTCAATCAAAAAAGGGTTCCGTACTCAAAATGTGCTAACGGGACGGGGAATTTTTACAGCAGCTCTACTGGCTTGTTTCTGAAACTCGTTTTGTCTAAACAAAACTATGGTTCACTCGCTCATACGATTACAAACGTACACAACTCAAAACACAGTATTCTACTTTTCTGTGCTTTAAAGGCACACTTCACTTCCATTTTGTGCCGAATTTTAACTCTGTGACGTCTTCCCAGAGCTCGTTCTACGATAATCAACAGTCTTCAGATATTCGCGACGTCACTCGGACGGAAAGGAGGAGAATAATCCGTTAAGTATCTTTTATGAATGTCCTCTTTGATACCTTTCATTGGGCACACGGTTAATGAAAATGACAAATAATTATTGATAAAATCAGGTTTAATAATAATAATAATATAGCCTTTTTATTATCTTAATAAGACTTGCACAATTTATATAATATCTAATGTAATAAATTAGGTTCAAATAAATTCATGCATTAATTAAATTAAATAAACTCAATGAATTCATGCATTTTTAATCATAATAATATTTTAAATAATTAATGATTTTATTTTATCATCATAAGTCCAAAAAAAAAAACAGGTTTATTGTTCAATATTAAGAAAAGCTTTGAGTAAGGTATCAATGCTGATGCATTTTTAACTAAATATCTATATATATATATTTCGGAGATCGAGTAGTCGTCGTGTGACATTGAAGTAACTTTCCGGTCTCGAACGCCATCTGTTAGCGAGTGTCATCGTTGGAAACGTCAAGTAGACATATGTCACTGTCACTTGGGTAAAATCAAGACAGAATAGCTGAGTGGGTAGTTTTTGATGGGACGGAATGCCTGACGGATGGGTCAGTCGGAGCTGGATTCATTCTTATTGCGACTGCGGAGCAGAGCACTAGCCCCACTCAGAGACTGTGTTGAACTTGCCGCGTTTCCATACTTTCCATAGTTATTAATCTTAGAATATCGAAGCAATCCCTTGTTTAAACTTTGTGAAACTGATTGTGTGTGATTGTGTAATAAACTACTACACTGTGAAGTCGTTATTTTGCATTTCGAATCATGTCGGACACACCGGACGGCATGCCTCGGGAACCTTCCCCGTCATATATTTAGGTTATACAATTGCTTGTGAAATAAACAAATAAATGAAATGAAATATGGATCTATCTATAATTATTGAACGAGCGAAGCGAGTTCTCCGATTCAAGTTGGAAGAATCGGCATTTGTATGTATGTATGTATGTTTGTCCGACGAAAACTTCCAAACCGTTAATCCGATCTTCATGAAATTTGGTATGGGGGTAGATAGTATTGATACAATTTGTAGGTAAGGTTATGAGCTATATCGGTCAGGGGGTTGCTGAGATATCTGGGTCCAAGAGGGGGTAAAAAAAAAGTGAGACAGTCTGATCAAGTGGGTGTCTAATGAAAGCGCTTTAGTTGGACATTTCAAAACTGTTTTTAATAAGTACTTAAACTTAGTAGTTTCCGAGATATTAGGAAAAATAAAAAACGTAAAATCAAAAATTCCAGGGTACTTCCAGCAATCCCACAATGCTGAAATTTGGTATGCTTGTGGCTTTTGTGTCACAACTACAGGGAAAAGTCTGAAACTGAAGAATTTAGAAACTTGTACTCCATAAAACAGAAACCAATATAACATCCATTGTTGACCTCCCATTTCTAGGAATTTGAATGGCGCTGGAGTTCTATGGTTTTAGTCAAAAGGACGTTATCAATTAATTCGTCAGGTACTTTATATAGGTACTAACAGGTATGTAGTATTACGCCCCGTTGCTTAGCCCTATTCAAAGGTTATTTCGATGATGTGTAGGAAATTAGAGTTGTTACTGATAGATCCTGTACTGTACTGGTAGACCTCGAGGTGAAAATTTTCAAAAATAATAATATAAAAATGGATATTACTTGGTTAAGTAGTCGGGCTGATAAAGGTGTTATCGCGAGGTCTCAGTTAAGGCGGACCACTAGTTATAGATGTGCATAATCTTATAGTCAATGGTATATCTATATCTGGACTTACCATAAACAACTTGTATTACCCTCACCATGCTTCTTTAAAAACACATTAGCTTTAGAACCAATCTAGCCTGAAGCTAACCTAAAGAAGGCACCGAGAAATCAGTTTTCTTGCTCTTATCTCGCTGGGAGGGAAATAAAACTGTCGTTTCATAGCGGAACGGGGTCGAACATGTTACTGCAACGGGTGGTATGCGACCCCGGGGCCTAGGTGACCCCACAGGGGGAAGTTTCCTTGAACGTCAAGCGTGACTCCAAGTCTTACAAATCACGCGAGTTGGGGCACGCGACACAACGAACAGCTTTGTAAACAATTAAAACATAGACTTTTGTATTGCTTGAAATCTATTCCTCGTTTTGTAAGAAACAATTTGGAAACAGTTGAAGTGGAAAGCGCAACGGTTGCTTGGTAAGGGTTGTTTGTCATGATAAATTGTTATAAGGCTGGGTGGAAAGGCTCGAAATGTCAATAACTCTGTTTATTTTCTAGCAAACGCCTCTGTAACTAATAAAAAAATACCATTGAAATAACTTTGCCGCAAACGGAATTATAACACGCTACATTCCCCATACCGCGGAAATATGCGTATCCACATACTTTTATAACAACTGTTTTGCATTCTTATAACAATAGCATAAGGCTTAGATTACAACTTTTTTGGTATCATAACTATGAAGGTTTTTTCTTCGAGTAATAATAAGCCATAACCGTAGAGTGCACTGGTATGAACCGTAAGCGAAAAAATTACGGTTATTACTACAGGAGCTTACAGAAACAACCAAAGTAGCGTCCGAATAAAATTAAGACCATAAATTATCCTGAGAAAAATAAATATGTATTGTGTTGAAACTGGCATGTCCTTAGTACCAATATTTTAAAAGGATAGACATCAAGCAATATAATATACACTTAGCCTACAACTCGTGGTTCGGGTTCTTTTTTTTCTTTCGCGTTTTCACTCGTATTCTTCATGTTTCGATATGGCTATAGAAGTAAAAGTTTAAAAAATCAGGTAACAACAAGAAATAAATTTAATTTTCGCGGGAGGTACAGAGGAAGGTTTAAAAAAATTTTTGCGGCATAATTAATTATCTGCATACGATTGACACGGAGACGATTATTATTATTATCACGGGATGTTTTTTATAGTATTAAATATAGTTTACTTTAAAACTTATCTGTGTAACTGTATGTAATTTGTACCTATGAGCTTAATTCGGGGGGATTAGGCGCGAGCCAAAGGGTTAATATTTACATGGACTTAGGTAGTTTGAACTAGTGATATGTCATTACCATCTTCGCAGGCTATAGCTTGTGTCTTATTATTCTTTAGTTCTGCTGGTTCTTTCGTGTATATAACGAGTTGTATTCATAATATTTTGAAGTCGTAGGAATGCGAGGTATTTTCACAATAGCCTCGTTTTCCTTGAGGTCGTTGAGTTGTTGCGTGACATTTGAAGAGAATGATAGTGTGAAAGTCACCTTACTAATTCTAGATTCTTAGTTAGCAATTAGTGTAAGTGGAGCTTTAGTAATTGTATACGTCATCAAAAGGTTGTAATCGAAAGGTCTAATCTAAAAGGTCGAATTTGATGGAGTCGATCCAATAATGAAAATTACCCAATAATACAATTTTCTTTGTGAATAGTGAAAATACAGTTGTGTACTTTAGAAGAAAACAAATAGGCATATAATGGTTTCATAAAGATTAGAAAATACATATCTACTTCATCATCTCCAGCCTGCTTACGTCCACTGCTGGACGAAACCTTTGCCATCACCACGCTTGGCAGGCGGATCGGTGATTGCAGTGTGTTAAGTACTCAGGCGGATGCTGCTGCCCATTCCCTGATGTAATTCCATAGCAAGGCTTTTACTACACTCACGGGATGTGAAGGAGGGGTCTGTTAAGCCAGACACACCACGGCACACGGTAATAAGTTCAATCTCTTTATAATGATACTAAATTGAAGAGCAATCCATTAAAAACTCTAATATAACGTATTCAGTTAATTATTATACCATGTACGTCTATTTTCAGAGTTTCAGAATAAAATTGCGAGAAACGTACGGCAATTTTTTTCCATTCCGCCTTTTTACGCATTCCGCCCACTGTCACATTATGGGCGGGCGGCGATTTAAAACAATAAGCGCGCTTTCGTTCGTACCAATGCTTTATGCTTAGTAAGCACGCGAACCTATTACGTAGCCTTTCTTGCATATAGTCTAGGAGCCGTGATTATTTTTTTGCGTCATACATAATACAGTATGTCGTGGGTCATCGAGACTGAAAACCCATAGTTTCGCAGTCGTATTATTAAATGAAATTTATAAGTTATAGCGTGTCGTCGGGAAACATTTGCACGTGCTTTGAAAGCACACTCTTGCAATTAGTAGCTAGTTCTTGGGTCAATAAATATCGAATTCGTGGACAACCACTGTGGCAAGGCGGGCGAGTAGCCGGCTGAGATGCAAGAAGTTGCGGGTTCGATTCCCGCTGTGGGACAAATGTTTAAAGTAAAGTAAAGTAAAAAAATATTTGTTCAGGTCTGGGTGTTGGTGCCATGGTAGGTACTCGTAGTTCCTGATACCCACGACACAGGGAATTCTAGTGTGAGATCAGGACACGTATGTGACTATTGGGTGTTATGTTATGTATGTATGTTATGTTATGTATGTAATTCAGTATAGGTCATCTTTGCTACGGTTAATTTAGAGGAAGAAAAAATTATAATTTCAATAGGACTTATGCCGTAAAAAAGCCAGCACTGGTTCCCGGGCTACGTAGCATTTCTTAAAAAGCCTGTACGAGCTTGAAAACGTGCTTATAACGGTCCGCTAAGTTCTTGAAGTAAGTGCTTCATGTTTTTATTGAGAACTGACGTCATATTAAGTATGTTGGGTTTATAAAAGCTTAAGCTGGCTTAATTTGCACGGAGCTTAGTTTGAAACAGCTATTTTAATGAGCAAAAATCTTAGGTTTTAACTCATGAACATTTTGAAGTCTAGTG
Source organism: Epirrita christyi (assembly GCA_951392215.1). Taxonomy (NCBI): domain Eukaryota; kingdom Metazoa; phylum Arthropoda; class Insecta; order Lepidoptera; family Geometridae; genus Epirrita; species Epirrita christyi. Next base: position 12,144,674 of record OX595843.1, on the reverse strand, counting down.
AAAACATGGATGAGTAATAAATACACTTCTCATCAAAAATCGAAACACTTCTCAAGTTTATGTGTTTAATAGATTATGAGAAAAGCATTGTTATAAACGAAAAAAAATTGTAATATCACAGTAGGAGTTTAAGGTTACGAACTGCCAGCAAATACAAAGATGGCTTTTCTTGAAGAAATAATTATCTTATTTGGTTATATGTCACCAGAAAGAAAATCTGTTTCGATTTTTTTGATGAGAAGTGTATATAAGAGTAAATACAGGCATAGTACGTATTATGTATATACAAACATACATAAATACACACCTTTTAGGTGTAGGCAGAGCCTCAGGCCTCTATGTTTACAAGAATAGCAGCTTTTCTTCTAATTATTCAATGTAACATAACAGTCACATAGGTATCACATATATTCCTGATCCATTACTAGGATCCCCTGAAACCCAGATCATGCAAATATTTGTCCCGCAACGGGAGTCGAACTCACATCGGCTGTCGTTTTTTTTATATGTGTGTGAGGAACACGTTTATTACTTACAGCTATGCCCCACAAATATATCCGGCCAAAAGTGGAACTAACCACGACTTTTTTAAAGCAATTTACTATTCGAACACTCAATTTGATAACAACGCTGTAACCAGGCAGATAAGTTTGCGGGCTGTACTTCAAAATAAATGTAATAGAATATTTTAACTAAATTGAAAAGTCTGGAGCAAAAGTGTGAAAGATCGTAAAAGGAAATACTGTTGGCGTCGACAGGGTTCACAGTCCAGTCTAGCCCTTATCAGTGCAACGTCAGGCGAAAATCTTGTAGACGTAGACGGTAGATTTCTGAATTGCAGTTCTTACAAGGTTCTTGGTATGCTTTTATGTGGAATTGGACTTCTAAAGTTTTAACTGATGATTTAAAAAGACATCAATACTCATACTCATACTCATTTATTTACCGTAGGAGCTTTAGAGCACACTTGGTATGCGAAAGTTTGTGAGTATGGATGGATGTTTGTTACTCTTTCACGTAAAAACTACTAAATGGATTTGAGTGAAATTTGGAATGGAGATACTTTACGCCCTTGATTAACACATAGGCTACTTTTATCATCATCATCATCAATTTTTATCATTATTCACGGTGAAACCGCGGGGCGCAACTAGTAATATTATAAACGCGAAAGTTCATGAGTATGGATGTTTGTTACTCTTTCACGTAAAAACTACTGAATGGATTTGAGTGAAATTTGAAATGGAGATACTTTACGCCCTGGATTAACACATAGGCTACTTTTCATCATCATCATCATCAATTTACATCATTATTGACGCGGGTGAAACCGCGGGGCGCAACTAGTAAATAATAAACTAAACAAATACAGAAATATAACCTACTCAGAGCTATCCAAATACATATTATTATATACATATTTATTTAAATTGTCACGGGTATTTATCGCGTGTTACCTTATTATTTATTATTCCCGACGTTTCGAATGCGTTACAGCAATCAATGGTCGCGGGCTGACTGGAGTACGCCGGGAATAATAAAATAATAAGGTAACACGCGATAAATACCCGTGACAATATAAATAAATATGTGTTCATTAATACATTTCATGACCATCAGCTGATTGATGTCCACTGCTGGACAAGACCTCCCCCACCAGAGGCAATGGTTGGGGGATTTGCTATAAGCACCACGCTTGGCGCAGGATTCTCAGGATACTCAGGTGGATGCTGCAATATCCAAGGGAGGAGACGGAGGGGGTCTATTCTTAGACAGAATACATTCATGGCACATAACTTACGGCATTAAGTACAGTGGAATATTTTGTTGTTGTTACTATAAGAAAGCGTTAGCCAAGTTGGTATTGGAAAAGCAATGGCAGCAATGAGCTCACAGTGACTAGTGAGTCGCGTTTTTATTCCTAGATTTTGTGACCAAGCCTATTGTAGCTTTTCTTACTCAAAAGAAAAAATGGTAGGTATGCGTCTTTGTATATAAATTACTAGTTGTACCCCGCGGTTTCACCCGCGTGAATAATGATGAAAATTGATGGTGATGATGATGATGATGATGAAAAGTAGCATATGTGTTAATCCAGGGCGTAAAGTATCTCCATTCCAAATTTCACTCAAATCCATTCAGTAGTTTTTACGTGAATGAGTAACAAACATCCATCCATACTCACAAACTTTCGCGTTTATAATATTAGTAGGATGACTGGCCTGCTGTAAAAGGTGCTATTTTGTCAATCTATGGAGGCCAATAGCGAACAGTTAATTTTTCATTTTTGACGACCTCCGTGGTTCGGTGGGCGAGTAGCCGGTTGAAACGCAAGAGGTGCGGGTTCGATTCCCGCTGTGCGACAAATGTTTGCATGATATGCAAATATTTGTTCCTGGTCTGGGTGTTGTACCATAGTAAGTAGTCGTAGTTCCTGACACAGGAAATCCTAGTGTGGGATCAGGACTATGTACGTCACTGTTGGATGTTATGTTAATTTTGTACATTTTATTATCGTGTACCTGTACATTGTTTTTTTGAAATGGGGCAGTATGGGGATATCCGAATCCATAAGAGATACGGGAAAACTGTCCTTGGAACCATTTACTCATTTTGTATGAAAACTATTTTGGCATAGTTATTTTTTTGGTCAAGCGTGAGTGTCCATAAAAATTAGTTGTTTTGATCAAATTTTTTTTAATGCTTATCGACTCCGTTTCTTGTAAGAATTGTTTCATTGTATAGGAAGAAAAAAATCTGAGTAGCAGAAGTTAGTCAAATTTAATAAAATGTTTTCTCATACAATTTGTAAGCAATCTGGTACCTACAAAAACCTATAAAACTAAAGCAATAAATTTTCAAAATTGCCTCCCTCTTGCTGTTTCCAGGTACGGGCACATTTCAGAATACCACTAGTGGCCTCAGACAAAGATGTGTGATGAATGTTGTTCTACTGCTCTGATGGTCACGTGAAATTAGAAAAATCAGAGCTGTAGAAGTTAGTCAAATTTTAATAAGAACATCTTTGTCTTAGGCCACTAGAGTTATTCTGAAACGTGCCCGTACCTGGAAACAGCAAGAGGGAGGCCATTTTGAAAATTTATTGCGTTAGTTTTATTAACGTAGGTACCAGATTGCATACAAATTGTATGAGAAAACATTTTGTTAAATTTGACTAACTTCTGCTGCTCAGATTTTTTCTTCTCATACAATAAAGTAATCCTTAAACGAACCTGAGTAGATACGCATTAAAAAAAAATTTGATCAAAACAACTCATTTTTATGGAGAACTCACGCTTGACCAAAAAAATAACTATGTCAAAATCGTTTTCATACAAAATGAGTAAATGGTTTCAAAGACAGTTTTCCCGTATCTCTTATGGATTCGGATATCCCCATACTGTCCAATTTCAAAAAAACACCCTGTATAGTTCTTGCACTCTATTTTATTTAAAGCATGTATCGCAGTTGATACCACACACGCAGGCACGGCTCCACAGAAAACCATCACTACAGCAGCGTCATCGCTACTGTATAGCAAGTGCTGAGTGGTAACCCTGATACTATGGGTGTAGTATCTAAACCCGAAAAAAATATTTTTCTTTCATTCTTTCTTTCTAATTCTAACAGCTCATTGAAACCGATAGAAAGATTTTGATGATAAATAAAGTCAAATAAAGGGTTTACTGACAGTATGTTTCAGAAAATATTTTAAATAGTGACTTATTCATTAGCCCAGCTGTATATCCAGTAGCTCATTTCTTATGTTAATAAGTATGAATGTTAAACAAAGTAGTACATAAATACGAGTACATAACATCTCAAACTTTTATGACTTCATCGTAAACGCAGGGCTATCACCAACCCTAAACTTTGGAAGGCTTTTAAAGATTAAAGCCATTAAATTTTTATGAAGACCCCTGTCAGAGGGACTCGTGATAAGACACTGACTTGAGACTTTTAGTTCGAGAATTCAAGATAACTCGAATCCAACGTTAGTGTGCTATAATAAAATGACTCTTATGGGGTTTAAGATAAGAATTACAGTTTTCAGTTCATGTCCAAAACTGCTGATGCATGACAATGTATGAACATTAAAATAAAATTACCCACTTTAATGCCTATCATATCATAGAGAAAATCTATGAAGTAATGGTTATGCTTTAACAAACTTATATCGCTTGTTTTTGTATAGAAAGTTACCATCATCAGCCTGTAGAAGTCCATTGATAGCGAAGGCCTCTTCCATACAATGCCACTACGAACGGTATTATTGAGCCATATTCCTAACGACCTCCTGCGTCCTTTAAAATGTCGTCGGTCCATGGAGAGGAGGCCTTCCACTGCATCGTCCAGTTTGTAGTTGCCACTCTTGAGCCTTCAGTAACGTACTTTCGTAGTTGTAACGGTTGATATAGCCTCAAAATTTAAATAGCTACTAGTATTGGTATTATTGGTTTATTAGTAGTTTTAGTAGTAGTTTGTTAGTAGTAGAACTTTTTGTGAAAGAGTTCGTCCGGGGAAGTACTACCACCGTACCTATTTCTGACGCCAAGCAGTAGTGCTCGCATTGCTGTGTTTCGGTTTGAAGGGTACGGGTGCCGGTGAAATTACAGACACATGAGACTTTTCATCTTTATGTCTCAGGGTCGGCATCGCGCGTGTGATGCCTCTGGTGTTGCAGGCGTCCATAGACTACGGTACCTACTTTCCATCAGTTGGGCCGTATGCTTGTTTGCTTGACAAGTATAATAGTATAAAAAAAACACTTCTTCTTCATCAGCTCAGTCAAGTCGTCCACCTCGATGCATAGAACCACCTCGTAGAATAGGAGGGAGCAATAAATAGCACACATAAAGCAAATAGGTTTCTATTCTACTACGCTAAATGTTACCCTTGTTGATGGGATAGGTACCGAATGAAAACAAAAGAAAAACTTTAAATAAACTACTAACAGGATAAGAATATATAACAAATAAACTCGGGTAACTCTCTCAAACGGATGCTTATAAAACGTCTCAAAATTCGTCCCCAAGGTGTCTTACAAAATACTCTATTCAGCTTTTTCTAAGAGCTCTGGATATAAAGGGTACCTTTGTTAGAAAGAACTATTTCTTCTATGCTGGTTAAATCTCGTTATGGATGATTATGCGGGCTGCGACCAGGTTGCATCGTGTGAACTCTTTTGTAAGATTTGTGAAAATCTCACTGAAAAAGGATTTCAACTTTTCTTTACCAGCATTATTTTTACCATTTTATATCACCTGAGACATTGAATTGTAAAGTCTAATGTGCTTGTAATTTTACCGGCACCAGCCTCCCAGTAGCCAATGGCAAATGGGAAACGCAACAATGGAGATAATTTTGGCAAATCAAATCAAATCAAATCAAATCAATCATTTATTTGCAAGAATACTTATTTTACAATGGCAGGTCTTATAACTATTTTAGTCACTGTATTCAGTCTGCATGCAGGCGTGCAAAATTGTTTGTGAGTCATACTATTGTAGGTACTATTAAAATTATGTAACAATTTCAATTTTTCAATATTCTTTTACATTATAAAATAATTTTTCCATTAACCATCCACTTAACTTTTTCCTTGTTTTTTTTTCCATCTTCCTTTTTTTTGGCAGCCTTAGCGCTGTTCATATCTTTTGAAACTTAAATGGAGGAATAGTACAATATTCAAGTTTCATATAGCGCTAAGGCTGCCAAAATGATCTCCATTTTTGCGTTCCCCATAGCCATTTACTACTTTAATTAGGGTGCCGTACTCTACAAACCGGAACACAGCAACTGTTTCAACCATCCATGTAGAAACACAATCAACACCATTTTGTAAAATCTTAATCGACTAAAATGCGATGTCCACGTCAAGTACACGGTTTTCCGTCTAAATAATACTTATACGTATTTATTATTTACACACAGTAACAGACAAAATTAAGCCTTACCACTTTGTGATTAGATAGAATTTGCAATAAAGCTTCAGAAGATGTAATACGTGTCTTGAAACGGACGAGGCTAACAATACACTTGTCTGGAAGGCTGTCGGGGTAAAGTGGCGACAAGAGACTTATTTTGTAAGGAAGTGTCCTCGATATGATTGTAATATTTAGTTTTTATTCGTTAAAATACACACGAAACAGGTGCATATGGCCTTATGCATAAAGTGCATAAGCAGGTAGTTAATAGGCCAGTTGAAGGGGGAAGACCTCGGCGTAATTATTCTGACCAAATCGAATACGTTTTGGAGAAAGGTCACGTCAAAAGCACCCTAAACCGACGTGCATGTATGAAGAATGTAAGGAGAGTGAATGAAGCAAAGAGATAAGTCAGAATCGTAGCAAGTGGAAATCCATAGTCTCTGCCGACCCCTCCAGAAAACAGGCGTGATTCATGAGCAAGATTGTAGCACGCTCGACGTAATAGAGCTCGCTATAACGAGAATTCGATGTAGCGTGGAATCGGCATGCCGAGAACAATTCATAAAAACCGACTAAGAGATGGGCAGAAGCATCTACCTGAGTTCATAACACCAATAACCAATTCACCTACCAAGCGTGGTGATTATGGCTAATCCCCTCATTGTATTTTATGGGAGAGGCTTTGTTATGCAGTGGATGTCTAAAGGCTGTTTATGATGATAAACTCTTGGCAAATATTCAATAAGAAATTGAAAATAGGTCAATTTGACAACAAATTCGTTTAGCAGTTCCATTTAATGCAACTGACTGCACTGACTGGGAATATTCTTACTTCAGTAGAGAGTTAATTATTTAATAACCTGGTGACTTCACGGACTTGATTTTTTAAAATCTGTATTATCAAAATCTTTCAACATAGGTGTCAATCTCCAGAGTTCGTTTCACGAAAGAAGTTTCACGGACTTTTTAATAACTAACGGTCTACTATAAGACCGAACTATAAAATGTTCGATTTCGCGTCTTTAAGTAGGTACTTGTTATAGTTGCCACCACCACTGGACTTCTTTCGCAAAACGGATTCTATCGACAATAATTTTTCCAGACTTGACTAAATTATGAGTACGTACAGTTTTTTTAAACCTATGACCTTTGTTAATTTAAAATGAATCCAAAATACTTATCAATAAAGTTTGCCATTCAGAAAACGAAATGAACTATTTAGGTAGGAACTGGGTCGTTCGTTTTAATCATTGGATTGCTTTCTATTCGAGTTTGTTTATCGGCCTGTATCACTCTCAATAAAGTTTCAATGTAAAATTAACTTTGGTTCACAAACTTAAGATTTATGGCTGGAATGCAAGCATTTCAAATATCGAACAATAGGGTGCTCGCACGCCGCTAATCTTCTAATGCAAGTTTTTGTTTTTGGTCTGTGAAAAGTGAAATTTTTATTTATGTCTACAGGTGGCTCTCATAAACAAGTCATAACAAGAACGCCCCCATTATTCTCTATCTCGCGACAGGTTTTCCGCAGGCATAAATTGTGCGATCATAACATAACATAACCCCCAACAGTCGCATACATAGTCCTCATCATGACCATGTGTGTTGATCATTGCTGTTAAATGTAGCTTGTCTCATACAAAAGTTACCGTTTGACAGCAATGATTGCATAATTTACGCCTGTTGCAAAACTGTCGCGAGATAGAGAACAGCCCTGTAGAGTAATCTGTCAAAAATATAACATGTCAGTGTACGTACGGTCACAGAATAAATATTAGTACAAGTATGTAGTAAAATCGTTTTGGTGGTATTTTTAACCGACTTCAATAAAAGGAGGAGGTTCTCAATTCGACTGCATGTTTTTTTTTGTATGTATTTTACGCGATTACTCCGTCAATTATGCATTGATTTTGATGATTTTTTATTTGTTTGGTAGGTCATACATCAGAGGTGGTCCCATATAAATTTTATCGACATTGATTCAGCACTTTTTGAATATTTTGGTTTTTTGTGGTTCCCATTGATGAAACCTAATATATTATATCGAGATAGATATGCCACTCTTGTTTTGCCTGTGGCATCAAGACAAGAAGTGTCAGCGCTAAATGGTACTGCTAAACGTGGATAGATGGCGTTATAGTAATATTTAAATACCTACCCGCTGCCAGCCGTCGATAGATATAGCGTTTAATCAAATTGAGATTAGACATAATTTATATCTATGAATTATTACCACATATACTTTTTAGTTTAAGTTTGTACAGTTTGGCATAGGCTTGAAGTCGGTTTATGATTTTTCCAAAATTAACTTTTTTTGTTATGTGTAGTAAAATTAAAAAGAAGTGTATTGTGTGACTTTTGAATGGGTTGGAAATTGTCCACCAAAATTTTAGTAAAACTGCCACCGCTTTACTGAAGCATGACTTGACTGAGACCTTGAAACGAGTGTATCGTTGCAAATTGCAAACTAATCTAAAACTATTTTTTTTTATAATAATTGCCAAGCAAACAAGCGTACGGCCCACCGGATGGAAAGTAGTTACCGTAGCCTATGGACGCCTGCAACACCAGAGGCATCAAACGTGCCTGAGACATAAAGATGAAAAGTCTCATGTGCCTGTAACTACACCGGCATCCGTACCCTTCAAACCGAAACATAGCAATGCGAGCACTACTGCTTGGCGGCAGAAATAGGTACCTACTTGAAACTAGCAAAAGCACAAGCTGTACGAACGCCAAATAAAATAAATAAAAAACGGTATTCACAGAAGCTACATATAAAAGAATAACTTCTCATTTAAAAAACCGACTTCCGCCATTGTATTCGACTAAATATTTGGATGAAAAAAAAATGATGAAAGAACCATAGTGGTCAAAGGATTATGATACTTTTTAAATTAAAATGCTTGGTTTGTTGCTGAAAATATCAAAATCGCCATATTATTATTATTATTATTCATTTATTTCAATCAACATGGATCATATTGTGTTAGTTAGTTTCTTATCCTAGATTAGTTAAAGGTCAAAAAAAAACAAATAGAATTTAAACAATCATAAAACACTTGCTTTAGTTGTTATCCTGACAATTGAATTGAATTTGAATGAAGTATGTCATAATTAGGTTATTAAATGTCAAAATTGTAATTTCATTGAATAAATAGAATTAGAATAAATAATTTAGTTCCTTATTAAAATGTATCATAGAACAGTGGCTGAGGTACGCACAGTCAAACCTGTCTGAAAAAGCCTTCAGTATGCTGTTGGAGCTGGCCCGGACCCTGCGCACCAGGGACGTGCATCGCTTACGCATGGTGGCGTAGAAGCAGTCCACACGCGCCACGTATGTATGTATGTATGCCTACAATATTTGAGGAGTTCCCTCAATTCCTCATGGATTCCATCATCAGAACTGGATTCTGAAAAAAATGGGACCAATCTGGAATTATATCTATTCAAATAAAAAAAGAATTTTCCAAATCGGTTCATAAACGCCGAAGATAATAATATGTGGTAACAAACATTAATTTTTTTTTTTTTAAAAATACAACCGAATTGAGATCCTCCTCTTTTTTTGGGAAGTCGGTTAAAAAACGGTATCCACAGAAGCTACATATAAAAGAAAAAGACGAAATAACTCATTGGTTGGAGCTGAAAGTTGGAGTGGGACTTCTATACGATAGTACTATTATTTTCTCTGTGTTTGTATGCAGCATTCATTGTATCTATTCGGTCGTAGATTCGCATCAATAACATTGATGAAATCGTTTTGATAGTGATCTGGTATGAATGGATGTGTTTGAATACTTTTTGACCCATATTTTGTGTGGCTACACTGAAATTAAACCATTCGCCTGTTTTATTCCATTCTATTTTTTATCTGTGAGGTTATGTCTGCTTCCATTTATCTACAAAATGACATAACCAATTAAGAGGAGGTCACCGGTAGCTAGGACACCAGCAAAAAGCGCTTACACCCTTTTCTGCACGCGAACGAAGTTTGCTTCTAATCTGGCTATTATTTCTTCAAACTCCATGAAACTTTGATACAAATGATCAGTACACTTATATCTAGAGTGGTGTGTTAGTTTTTAACCGACTTCACAAAAATGAGGAGGTTCTCAATTCGTTTGTATTTTTTTTAATACGCTTTTATTAGCTTCAGACGTATGTTAGTATGTTAGTAAGTTAGTAGGTATGAAACGGAATCTTTGAACATGATTTTGACCCCCTTCAAAACGTCGGATTAACTCGAAATTCGGCATACTTATTAAGGACCGATGACAATTCAATATTTTAACCCGTTATCCTTACTAGGATAATCAGGATCAGCGATTTTTTTTTCCTGAGACCCGGAAGTTCTGTGTCAATGTTAAGTAGCATAGATAATTACAATGTCCAGTCGTCAAGTAATCTGTCATGTCATGTTCTAGTAAATCGATGGCAGATTACTAGAATGTATTTTTAATTTTTAAATCAATAATAAGCTATTAATTTGTACAGCGATTGAATAAGCGAACGATACAGCGAACGAATTTAAAAGAGCTTATTGATGTATTTCTACCATACTCAATGAAACCTGCAGTATTTTAAAACCCATTCTGCAGATTGTAAATTGTTTGCATTGATAGCAATATTTAGAGCTCTGCATTTCTGATCTAAAGTATCAACGTAGACTCCATTATCTAGCAAAATTTTGATTTTTTCACCACTACCTTTCGAAGCAGCGTAATGAATTGGTGACATCCAGGTGTCAGTATTAATATTAGTACCTCCAGATATTAGTATCCCTGTAATTTCTTTCTCGATATTCAAAATATTTTAGTGTAATGGGGTGAACCCATTTTCCCATTTTGGACCAACTAAATTAGCATCCGCACCATGTTGAACAAGAAGTTCAACAACTTCGACACGTCCGTTGATCATGAAGTGGTGTCTCATCATCCTTATTCATTCAGCGCTTCAACATCTGCACCTTCCTTTAACAAGATTTCCACTTTAAATAATCACTAAAAAATGAAAAATAAATAATAGTTTAAAAAAACTAAAAAATACGCTTTTTTTAAAAATTCGATCAAAAAATGAAAAATAAATAATAGTTTAAAAAAACTAAAAAAATACGCTTTTTATAGAAAATCCAACTAAAAAATAGAAAATAAATTTTAAAAAATTTGAGTTAAGAATAGTGTAAATAAGAAAAAATATTTTTTATTGTATCAAAAGCGTGGGGTGCTTTTTAAGATATTATCAAAATGATAATCCTTCTACTCATATCTGTCAATAAAATATCAACAAAATAAAAGTGACACCATGCACCCCACGCTTTTTTTACAATAATTTTTTTTTTCTTATTTACACTATTCTTAAATTAATTATTTTTAAATTTATTTTCTATTTTTAATTGGATTTTCTATAAAAAGCGTATTTTTTTAGTTTATTAAACTATTATTTTTTAATGTGTGTTACTCATATCTCCGGCGTTTATGAACCGATTTGGAAAATTATTTTTTAATTAAATAAATAAATAAATAATGCTGGACATTTCATACAACATTATCAAGCCCCAAGCTAAGCAGAGCTACTAGATAACTGATATACGTAATATAATACATTACATAGATATATATTTTTATTATACATAAATAAAATACCCAGAACACCCGGGACAATTATCTGCAGATCGCACAAATATTTGTTCCGAGATTTGTTCGTTGTGTTTGTGTTGTGTGTTGTGAATATTTTAATAGATATACTTCCAGATTGGTCCCATTTTTTTCAGAATCCAGTTCCGATGAAGGAATCCATGAGGAATTGAGGGAACTCCTCAAATATTGTAGGCATACATATGGCAAATTTGATATTTTCAGCAACAAACCAAGCATTTGCATTCAAAAAGTATAAGTACCCTTTCACCACTATGGTTATTTCATAATTTTTTTTCGTCCAGATATTTAGTCGAATACAATGGCGGAAGTCGGTTTTTTAAATGAAAAGTTATTTACTAAATTATACCTATTTATGGGTACCAAACTATAAATAAAAAAAAACTAATTTCATTATGTGTGCAAAATTTCAAGGTGGATTTTTAAGACAAATGGCGCGAAATTAAAATTGTATCGTGTTTTTAGCTCAGAAAAACTTCTTAAATAGCGTAAACTTATTGTGCGGGAACTAAGAAACCTAACACACACATGTTTTAATTGATAGAATCTCATAAATATCATTAGTTTAGCTACAAATGTTAATGAACCAAAAAACACTATTCAAATCCTTAACACGTTCTAATTAAACCGGTATGTAAACACCATGTTCATAGACACATAAAAACATTATACAATTCATCCACCAACCCATCAGCATTTTTCAATCTCGAGATAGCTTATCTGCACCATTGATTAAGGCAGGAATACATCACTACCGGCGGATACTTTGAGTTTATTCTGAGCGCTTATGGCACAGTACAGATGTGACATCTATTAACAGTAAAATCACTGCAAAGAAATTACGCTTTCAGTTATAACAGTGACGTGCATATCTTACCCGGATATTTCGGATTAATTCCGGCCTCGTTATTTGCTAGTTAAAATTGAAAACTGACTGGAATAAACTTTTAATTTAGTGCTGCCAGAAATATTACTAATAAATTGTAATATTTCTGGCAGCTGTTTGTTTGTTTGTTAAGCACATACCACATAGTTTTTTGTTATTTGATAGACATTACGCCCTTGATATTATTTTTTTATCATTACTACTCAAGTGAAACTACGGTGGGACAGCAGTGTGATATATTTCACTAGTGGAACCCTCGCGGCTTCGTCTTCGTAGCGTTTTTTCCATACAAGCTTCAATACGCCGCTGCACCCTTACTGGGGGTGTATTTCGAAAATTATTATCTATGTACACCAAACAATAAATACTACGAAAGAAATCTCTCTCCAAATGTCAGGTCTCCGTGACTTACGGTTTAGGCTGTGTGTGTGTGTTAGGTTTATAATCAGTCAATCTGTGAGTTTGTTACGCAGCCATTTTATATTGGTTTATTAAGGCCAAGCCAACAAAAATCTTCATCAGCCGTTAGACTCCACTGTTGGACGAGGCCTGCCCCGTAGACCAAGCTTGGCAGTCAGGCTTGGATTTGTGATCGCAGTATTGGTGTTGATTACTCATCTGAATGCTGCTTTCCAGCCCTTAGTGTACGACGTGGTTGGTGTATCCACGGGAGGGGATGGAGGGGTCTATTCATTGTTCGGACACACCACGGCACACACAAAATTAAAATCAATGACGACTTTCAATTTGATTTTTGAAATAAGTAATAATAAAAGCCCTTTCAAATAATAAATGTAACATCTCCAGCTGCACATATTGATCTGGGCCAGACGCGTTCCTGCATCTTTGTTTCGAGTTCCTTTACTGTGTGTATCAATAGCTATTCTGTGCATAAAAGTTATCTATAAGAGCGATAAAGTCGATTTACGCTGATGAGACTCATGGTCTTGCATATTAAGAGGCTGTGTAGGTGCAATATTTTGATGGCCGATTGGCGGTTTTGTATTTTGATTGATAGCTTTTTTACGCGCTCCTGCATATCCTCAGTTTATCTGTGAAATATTCCAAGTTTAGCCTTTTACCATAAAACGCTTAGGTACGTTCAGCTTCCACTACCACCTCCTTCCTTCTTTGACGAGCACTGTGACGCGGTGAGCGTGTAGCCGGCTGAATGCAAGAGGTTGCGGGTTCGATTCCCGCTGCGGAACAAATATTTGTATGATCTGCAAAAAATTGTTCCGGGTCTGGGTGTTATGGTACCATGGTACTCGTAGTTCCTGATACCCACGATACAGGGAATCCTTGTGTGGGATCAAGACTATGCGTATGTGACTGTTGGGTGCTATGTATGTTTATTAACTTCGTTCATAGTTTTGTGGTAAAGACGTATATGTACCAAGTGGTGCCGCTCTACTTGCGTGTTCTAGCAATGGGTAAATTATTTTCTGCACTGTGGTGAAAATTGCATCAATGTATACTTCCAGTACTGTAGTGGTACCCGTATTTGAATAACCGCTTTATAACCGCTGTATAACCGCTTGTTGCTTGATTGCATCGATGTAATACTTGGAAGGATTGATAGATACATAGATTAACACGTTATCGTTCACCAGGAATAAGTAATAGCATTTATTAAAATAAACCGTACAATGGGTGGCTTTGTCGCTAAAAGCAATTTCATCCAGATAACTTTTCCATCAATGATGCTGATGATGTTTTATGCCATCAAACTTTAAGAAAGACCGAGAGACAATTCCAATAAAAAAAAAATTGTATAGATATAGCTTTAGTATTTATTATTATTTATTAGTATACCTACTTATATTACGATTTTTTTTTAGTTTTATTGTTTACTTAGTCTCGTTTACCTACCTTGTTTGTAAGGCACGCCTCAGAATGACTGGTAGATAATGATAATATATTAGCATTAAGTCCTCCTAGCACTATTGATTTATGTGAAAGTTTAAAATAAATAAATAAATTATTAAAAAACAAAAATCAGTCTTTTATTAAGTGAAACATCCGATTTTAACACGAGGGTGTTAAAATTGAGTGTTTCGTATCATAATAATGTAATAATGTTACCTATTAAGTATAAGTAAGATTTAAAAAAAAATGTTAATAGTCTAATCATTATTATTATATACTGCAGTAGCACCCTCCAATGGTTATCAAAACTGTCTATTAACCTGTCTTAAATGAATCTGGTGTTTACTTTTGCTTAGTAAAAGTATTGTTATACATTGCGTGGTAATACAGTCTAAAGAACCTCTCTGGAGTCATACGAAATGTTTTCAAAAACCACATAAAAAGTTTGAACCTATGTGGTAACTGGTAACAGACACAAAAACATCCTGTTACCCCCCAAACTTATATTACGGTCCCCGTTTCAACGGATGAAAAGAACAAGAAAAATATTCTTCTGCCATTATACACACTATCCAGACTCACCCTTCGCAAGATTAAAAGGTGCCCAGAATCCAGTCTATAAAATAAAATATGCCTCATTCAATGATGTGTGACAAGAGTAGCGATAAAGAAAAAGTTATAGCCCCATAGAAGATTTAAAAAGATCTCAAAAGATAGCCGTGAGTAACGAGATGTAACGAGCCAAGAAACGATATAATGATATTGAAAGGAATTACTTTGATAGATAAGAAATATAGACACAGAGGGTCTCATTACGAAAGATGGTTTAAGCCTATGTTTAGAGCGCCTCCATTTTAGGCTTAAATATGGCCTCAAGCCACCATTTTAGGCTTAAATATCGACATTTACTTGTAGGTTATACTTATATTTATACTTAAATACGCAACTTTAAGTCAAACAAAAAGTAACAAAACATCTGTTTACGTGTTTAAGAAAACATATGTTTTGTTTTCCGAAATCAATTCTCGCGCTACTGCACAAATTTCCGGTGTCAAACTGATTTTGATTATTAGTTATTTTTTATATTGTTAATTATTACAAAGAATACCATCATAATCATCAGCCTGCAGAAGTCCACTGCTGGACACAGGTCTCCCCCTTAGAATGCGACAACGAACGGTCTTGAGCTGCCTCCATCCACTGAGTTCCTGCGACCCATATTACAAGAATATTATAGGTAGTATATAAATAGAATATGTAATAGAGTTACAAATGCGAATTCGAACCTTTATAACATCCCTGCTATCTATAGAATGTATGTAAATTATAAATTATTATTATTATTATTACATACTCTTTACATGTACCTTAATGATTTAGTTTTAAAAAAAATGTTTTTTTATACTATGTTTTTAGTTTATGTATATATTATGTAGTATATTATTGACACGCCCACTTACTTACTGGTTATTACTTTACTTACAAGATTTTAGTTAGTTTTGTTCAGTTTTTTTTGCACTTGTTTTTTAAAACTCCAAGGAAGGTTCTATTTCACCCATCACGAGTCGAAATTTTTAAGAGCTTGGTTTGTAATTTTATTACTTGTTCAATTTTCTATGGCGGTATTTTAATTTAATTATGTTCCATTACAGCGTGATCTGATCACTGATCAAACAAGTTTTTAAAATTATTAATTAAAGCGATTCCTCTCTTACGCTGATCGAAAGTGATTGCCCATTAATCGGCCTCTTAATTAAAACATCGATAATGAAATGTTATACAAAGATGGCTGATACGCCTTTATTTAGTTTCGAGTAACTTGTACT
This sequence comes from Epirrita christyi, assembly GCA_951392215.1. Taxonomy (NCBI): domain Eukaryota; kingdom Metazoa; phylum Arthropoda; class Insecta; order Lepidoptera; family Geometridae; genus Epirrita; species Epirrita christyi. The sequence continues at coordinate 12,128,500 of OX595843.1, read as the reverse complement.
ACCAGTTTTAAATGAACTACACAGTTGCAACGTGTGATAATATTTTGAAAGAATTGTAGAATAGTTGTGATGTTTATTAGATTATTCAAAACAACCACCAACCTTCGGGAAAGGTTGAAAGGTCCATTTCTCATTGAATCTCTACCTACTCCTTCTTCATCAGCCACTGAATCTTCGCTGCAATGCAATGCAATATGCAAAATGCAATGGGGGGATTTGCCATAATCAACACGCTTGGCAGGTAGATTGGTGATCGCAGTATTGATTTTGAATAATCAGGTAGATCCTTTTATTCTTATTATTGTCTATTCTTTAGGCTGAACATACCACGGCAATCTTCTTAGCTCACGAAAAAACATTATTGTCCCAAAGATTGAGGTAAGGGTTTTCTAGCAAAAATAAGGGAGTATGATCTCATAGAACATAAAAGTCGACTAAGGGATAACATCAGGGGATGAGCACAAGCATCCACCTGAGTACTGCAATCATTAATACGCCTGCCAAACGTGGTGATGATGTCAAACCATTATTATGGTAGTAATAATAATAATAAAGATTTATTTTCTCTCAAAATAGGTTACAAACTAGTTTAACAATAGAACCAAGCAAATACCTTAAAATTATTTTAGTGCTAGGGAGATTATACTTGAGGTAGGTACATGGGTTAACCTGTTTAATGAGAGACTGGTGCCTGAAATAGGTTTAGGTAAACCTGTGCTACAGGACACCAGTGCCCCACTCCGCTGATTTACTCTTATACAAACAATTTAATACGACCAAGTTTAATCTAAAATAAGTAGATAGGTACATAATTGTTTGTTATAATATGTGCATGAAATGATATATTTGAGTAAGTGTTAAATGCGAGCGAGTCTTATTTTAAGTTATGTTGGGAGAAGTCCCATATTTTGATGTAATACGGAAGTGAATCCACAGTCGTGGATTAGTAATCCTCATTTAACCTAATTCGTACAAAAAATAGTAAAGAAACGACATGAACAGATTGGGGAATTGGACATTCAGTAAAATTGGCGATCCAGTTGAAATTGGAATGAAAGTACCTACCTAATTGAACCTGTAAGGAAAGTTGTCGTCCGAAGTCGAGCCTTAATTAAAGACATCACACCCTGAACCCCGGCAGTTGGCGCCGGAGCCAGAATACTTCAGCAGACAGCAGTTTATTAATAGACATTTTGTTATATTACATTATGGAATTTCATAAATAATTTATTTAATGAGTATATATGATCCTCAACATTGCCTTTGCTGAAAACAAATAGCATATTTAGATTAATTGGACTGACGAAATTCCTAAATCATAATTAAAAACAATGTACAGCTTGAACGGAACCTTTCGTCATAAGACCATTTTTTGAGCGAACCACAATATTTATTACCTTATTCAAGGAAAGTAAAAAATTTAGCAAAACTCGACAGATCGTAAAAACTCGGTTTATACACATTATACATGACAAGTTATGAATTTATGACTTCATTCACAAAATTCTGCTATTTGTAAACTGTGTAATTAAGAATTTTGTCGTGGCTCTAGATACGAAAGTCTTAATTAAATAAATTCTTCTCTGAGTAAAGATAGTATACGCTAGAGGCGCTGGTAAAGAAATAAATACAAATACAAATACAAATGTTTTATACATATTTTTAACTACAGTCGTATAGTTGTGAAACCTAGAGATTATAAGAAAATAAATGAAACTCGTACTATTGGAGTCGCAAGTATCATTTGTATTCTTATCATATTTATAAGAATACTAGTTATGTAAATACTTATACGAATAAATACAAATCTCTTAGAGTTAATTCGTGAGTTTTATTTGTATTCTTGTTACACTTATTACTATTTATGTATAGCACTTAAAAGAATACAAATGGAACTCACAAATTAACTCTAATAGTATGAGTTTCATTCACTCGTCGTGCAACCTTGAACCAATGGATTAGTAACCACGTCTCGGCACCATAAGACATTACCTGTAGGACGTACTGAGGGAAGACTTTAGTCTATAGGCATTGTGTTAGTGAGAAGAGAATAATTCCTTTGAATTAGCCTTATCCGTAAGTGACTTTACTGCACCTAATTGTTCATAGTTTCCATACATAAATGAGCGGACTTATAGTTTGGTTAATTTTACTCTAAGACATTCGTGGTGTAAGCAGATGCTTTTTAATAACAAAGAGAGACTTGAATTAAAATTCCAGTTGTTATGTTTTGCTTAAAATATTTTAAATACATTTATTTTCCATTGTTATTATTAATTTAGCTTCTTTTGAGATGTATTCAGACATAAAAACATCTAAATGAGTAATGCTATTAACTAGACAGAGAGCAATTGTTAGAGCTTAATAACCCTTTTATGAAGTCAAAGGGTTGGACTCAATCAAAGACAAATAGAAACTAAATTTGATCTAATGTTTAACCCAACACGAAATACATTTTATTTAAATTTCTACTAAAGGTATTCAAGTGGCGACCACGAACTGTGTTGTGTACAACACACAGTGTAGGACGCCACCCACTTGATGGACTGACGAATTTGTGGCAGTTGTTGGAAGTCGGTGGATGACGGCGGCTGAAGCCCGTTCGTCGTGGCATTTAAAATATATCACATGCTGGATGAAACAAGCTTCAGGCGAACCATCTGCCAGTCAGACACTTTCATAAAACAAGTACAGTCAGCTACGTTAGTTGGTTTGACATAATTTGCGATTTCAAAGTCATATTTTTGGAGTGCAGTAAAAGTAATGGTAAAAACTCAAAAAGTATTAATAACTATATATTTTTTGTAACCATAGCAAAGAAACTGCTATGGTTACAAAAAATAGGTGTTTTACAAAACTCTAATTCAGAAACTATTGTTACGAGATTCGAGAAATGCTATTTTTAGAAGACATTATTTTATTATTGCTAAATAAAATCTTTATTTATTTACATATTTACATTACTTAAGTATATTAAGACGGCAGAATCAGTAGATAATAATTATGTCCTTTTGTCACTGACTGTACCTGCCTATTCAACGTACCTACTCGACAAGCTTATTAATAAAGGGCTGTATGCATGAAACACTGCTCTCCAAACGTTGTACGCAATTTTTCATCCAAATAGAATTAATGACAAAACATGAGGGACACGAAAAAATAATTACAGCGGCATGCAAAGGACTGGTTCAGAGTAGCCGAGCCAATGACATTTATCATTAGATGAGCTACAATCCACTATTTGCCCGTAGTCCAGTTGGGTTGTCCGGTCAAAAGAACCATGGAAAAAAATATTTTTCCATGGTCTGTGATCTGTGAAGATATTTGTTGGCCGATTGTACATCTGAAAACTGATATTTCTACAATGATTTAAAAATATATGCCTACTAGTGGAACGCCCGCGTTTTCATTTGCGTGGAGTTTTTTTCATACGAACTTCAACACCCCGCTTCATCCCTTTAGGGGGTAAATTTCTACCTCTAGACAACACAAGGAATGTGCCCTCCCAGGTCTCTACGACTTACGGTTGCCGTGGTGTATCCGGCCCGAAAATAAACCCTTCCTTCTCTTCTCGAGGATGTAGTAAAAGCGTTAGTTCCACTAGCAGCTTGGCAGCAGCATCTACCGTACTACTTAACCCCAAACTACGATCACCAATTGCCTGCCAAGCGTGGTGATTAGGCTTCGACCAGCGGAGGATGTAAAGAGGCTGGTGATGAGGACTTACGGCTTAGGATGTGCGTTGATAGTCAGTCATTGAATGAGTCAGTCAATCAGTCACTACGGACCGATTTTTATATTTATATTGATTGATGATTGATTAGTCTTCTTCTACTTTGTCGTAACACTCTTGGGAGATTACCCGGTTCGAGCCTCATCACGTTTGTTTGAGTATGAAACATCATTTTCAGAATTATACCAATTTGTGGATCTTACGAATTCAACCCATAACATTACAACGGTCACAGGAAGTTGGTGCATGGAGGAAGTTCAAGAATGATTGCTGTGACATTCTATAGAGGAGAAATTATGTCTCTACTGATTGATAATTCGCTTAAATTACAATTCTATATAATTTTATTTTCATCTGTCATTTGCGTAACTTATACATTCTTCTTTAGACTGCGGGTACCTACAGCTAAGGACTGCTCATGTTCCTTTTATGGACTTATTGGAACATGTAACCCATCTTTAAAAATCAAACATCATTGACAGGGGCACGCAAAGGGCTGGTTCAGACGAGCGGTATAAATTGCGATACAGGACCCGTCTCGTCATTCAATGTCCTTGCGCCGTCTTTAATTAACTTTTTGCAATCTTGTGCGCACAGCTTATAAAATTACCAGCTGAATGTGTAACTTGAAATTAGTAACCCAAATAAAATTAAGGTATCCGTTGCTAATAGTTTAATCTTATTATTTAATATTATGGGGAGCTAGTAAAGTGTTAGACAAATTATAATTATTTCTGAGCGAAAATTTTCGAAATATCCAGGTGAATTAAAATGATTTGGTTTTGACAATCTTAATCTTGTTGTTTAATAAAAAATTTTTTGGAAAACTATTTTCAACACAGTCTCGTTTTATTGTAGGGTTAAAAATATTCTAACGTGGCAATGTAAATATTCCTTAGTAAAAAGTCAATAGTCCTTAGGGATGCCCGATTGCTGAAGAAGGGTTTTGTTATACGCGCGTATCTTAGTATGTAAGTGGAATTCTTTATTACCTCAAGTCAAACAGCTAAATCGATTTAGATAAATGAGGTTTCGTATAATTTTTTTAAAATTCCAATTTTAATTAAGTGCCTGACCGCCTTAATTTTGCCTTACATGAAAACTTTTTGTTTGACACATCGATAAGGGTACCATAATATGAAAGGTCTTCAATGAAATTACTTAAGAAAAAGGTGGTGGTGGGTCATTTTATGTTATAGGTACTTATCAAATTTTCTGCAGACCCTTAATAATAATAATAATTAGTAGGTATGGCTTATTATATTGAAACTGATATTGTACTTTTATTTGTGTAGAGTACGGATGAACTTAGCTATTGCCATTATAAGCTGTAGTGGTGTTGTGATGTGTCGGATGTAAATCATGCCAACCCGATCGCAACTCAAGTTGAAGTTTCATGTTCATTTAAATTAGATCATACTCTTTCATACCGTTTCTGATTGAATTTCGTTTTAATATGACTTTCATCATCATCATCATCATCATCATCATCGGCCGTTAGACGTCCATTGCTGGACGAGGCTTCTCCCATTTAACGCAATGGGGGATTAGCCATTAGCCATGGAGATGGACAGCAGCATCTATCTGAGAAATTAACTCCAATACTGCGATCACCAAGGCTGAGGTATACTTTTTGTTTTGATTTTATGTTTAAAGAACCCTTGATGAAGACCAGCCCCAGTATTGTCTAACAAACTGGTAATCGCTTTCAATTACGATTTCGTCGTACATTGCGCCGCATGCTTCAGGTTATTGTCACAAGCAGAAATATTAAAAACATAAAGCGCAATGTACTGTAAAATCAGAATCGAATGCGATTATCAGTTCGTTAGCCAATAAAGGGGCAGGTCTGATGATGGAATTGGAAGGCGTCAACTGAGCTCTTCAACAATTAGCAATACCTAGAATAGTCATGTGTAGGCTCTTTTAAGTTGTTTTATGAAGTGTTTAACGGTAGACGAGGGCCATGGTCTGATGATAAAGCCGGGACATGTTCAACGGATTTCCATAACCAATAACAGTATATTGGTAGTGTTTGGACTATTTAGATCCGCCTGCCAAGCGTGGTGATTATGACCGTTCCCCCCCTTTGAAAGGGGGAGGCCTCGTCCAGCAATAGACGTCCAGCTTTGATGCCCGCTGTGGCGCAGCGGGCTAGTAGCTGCCTGAGATGCAAGAGGTTGCGGGTTCGATTCCCGCTGCGGGACAAATGTTTGTATGATCTGCAAATATTTGTTCCGAGTATTATGGTACCATGGCATTCGTAGCTCATGATACTCACGACACAGGGAATCCTAGTGTGGGATCAAGACTACGTATGTGACTGTTGGGTGTTATGTATGTATGTATGTATGTATGTATGTATGTCTACCGGCTGATGAAGAAGATGAATAACTGCGAGATTGGAGGAAGAGTTTGCTTATAGATAAACTTTCATCTACCTAGTAGTAGACCAAACGTAGGCTCTGCCAAACTTGATCCACCGGGCCTGCAAAACTTTAATAAATAATTCACTACATCGAAATTGGAGTCTACGAACGACTGTTTGTAGCAAGTCTGCAAACTTACATTGCTTCTAGCACAGTATAGAGAAAGCTTATATACAGTAGTAAGCAAGCCGTGTCCGGCCAAAAAATAGACCCCTCCAACGCCTCCCGTGGATGTCGTAAGAGCCGACTATGGGATTACACGAAGAGATGAACAGTATCCACCTGAGTACTCAACACGTATACTGCGATCACCAATGCACTTAGGCTCTTCCAGTAGAATAGCTACAGGTAGGTACATAAATGCTTAGATAAAAAAGACAAATTTAAAATTTTAAATAGATAAGTACATATTAGACAAGTAGGCAAGTCGGTAAGTAGGTAACCACTTACTAACTACTAATGGTTATAAGTAGCTACTTTTGCTTAAGTAAAAGCTTAGCAGGTACTACCTACCTAATCCACGCTACATGAGACACTAACAAGCTTTAAATAAAAATATAATTACAAAATGACTTGAGTTATTACTGCTGAGTTACATAATTACAAAAAAACTTTACAAGTTTTATCAATTGTTATCAACGAAGCCTCTGACGTCATTAGAGCATGAGGTACTGCCTTTACTGCTTACAAAAGCTTCTATCCTGTGCTTCTAACGTTCTCAGCGGGGGATGCAGAAAGTTTGCCCAGCCAATGGAGCCAATTTCCTGTATTTGTGACATAGATATGCACCCTCGGGATCTTTCCTTCTAATACCCGATACAATGGAAGTATTTGACAGAATGGAACTTTACTAATGTACTGTACTATAACATCACCAGAAAGTTTTAATAAGTATCTCTGTAAGTTTTGTGAGTGGTCTCGTAGGAGTTTTTCAGTTGGAATTAAATGGTATGACCTTTTTATTTTATCAAAACTTTACACTGGCTTTATGACTTGCTATTTGCATAATCTTTTTCTAAATATATAAAACTTTTGCGTCACAGACAATTTTTTTATTAAAACTATAAACTACATGGGTTGTTTTCATTATTGATGCTAACAAGGGTAGATTATACTAGATGTTACTAGGTAATTATTTATCTTGTTTGATTCGTTTATGAAGCTCATTATTATGTATTATTTAGTTGATGAATAGAAAATGTGTTAATACAATGAACTTATGCTGTTAATGTTACAAAGTTGTTTCTATGACAAAGTGAAATGGTAAACCTAACGAAGATATTTTATTCGTTTCGATTAAGAACTTTTATTAAAGTTAATAATTTGCCTATTTGTTGTTATAAACAAATTCAATACGTTGAAGCTATTATTACATTCTTGTTTCTAATAAATAAAATATTTAATATTCCAAATATTTTGTCGCTAACAAAGTTATAATGTGCCTCAGTTAGACTGTATTTTTTAACCGACTTCACAAAAAGGAGGAGGTTCTCAATTCGGTTGTATTTTTTTTTTGTATGTTTGTTACCTCATATCTCCGGCGTTTATGATCCGATTTGGAAAATTCTTTTTTTATTTGAATAGATATACTTCCAGATTGGTCTCATTTTTTTCAGAATCCAGTTCTGATGATGGGATCCATGAGGAATTGAGGGAACTCCTCAAATATTGTAGGCATACATATGGCGATTTTGATATTTTCAGCAAGAAACCAAGCATTTGCATTCAGAAAGTATCATAATCCTTTCACCACTATGGTTCTTTCATACATTTTTTTTCATCCAAAATTATTTAGTCGAATACAATGGCGGAAGTCAGTTTTTTAAATGAAAAGTTATTTCAGTGTGCTGTCCATCCCCTGGCGTAATATCCATTAGTTTTACTGCATCCAAGGGAGGAGAAGGAGGGGTCTATTCTTAGACCGGACACACCACGGCACCAGATAATTATAATGATATAAATAGCTGATATTTACCTCCTTAGTTCTTTTTATCGAATATTTTTCTGTAAAGTGATATACATTCAACTATGGAGCCTCACTCAATCTCAGCTACCGGTATTTTATATCACACATTTTGACATTAAAATATTGAATTACCAAATAAAAACCAAGAACTAATCTGATATCATTTTATTGAGTTCCAAATCACACAAAATAATCAGTGTAATTGATAGCTCTACGAAATTAACTACCCAAAACAAAAATCTGGATAAGGTAAAAGCTGGCCGTTAAAAAAGCCGCAAAGACGAACTAAATAATAACTAGGATTTACTTAGGCCTACATTCTACTAAAGTGTTGTACACGTTGTAACTTGCAGTTTCGTGATTCCAAACAATAGTTTTTCAAGATTGAACTGGCGTTTGTGTCCTTAACCATTTCAAACTCAACGCAAGTGGTATGGAACTCACTGTAGGTATTGTACCAAATTGGAATTGGATTTTCGTAGCTGGGTGTACTGCTGGCCCTGCAACATATAAATATTACAAAACTAGAATTTGCTCGCGGTTACGCCCGCGTGGTACCTCTATTATAAGTTATAGCCTATGTTATTCGGATCATCCGTCATCAAAATACGTTCAGCAGTTTTTGCGTGAATGAGTAATAAACATTCATCCATCCATACATACATCCTCACAAACATTTGTACTTATTTATAATCATTATTAGGAAGCAGGATAGGAAATTCAATCTAATAAATAAAATAAAAATATAGCATTCCACATAGCCAGTATGTCGATGAAGTCGACGTTTTGAAGCGTTCATGTAGTGATGCTTTAGTGGACATGATGCCTTAGTGGACAATTTAATTACAGCCGTAAATTACGAGCATCAAACGTTATTATTATCAGTGAGTCACTAGGCTTGACAGACGGTGCTTTAAGCTTTTTTCCTTCCTTTTAAACTTTTTAGTGGGAATGCAAGTGTAAATAGGCATTATTTTGTAGAATTTTAATGAATATATAAATCAAAAACATATACCGTGGTAATATGGTACCTAAGAATAGACCTCTCTGTCTCCTCCCTAGGATGACACAAAGCTGACTAAGGGATTACACCAGGGGATGGGCAGAGCGCCACCTGAGTACTTAACACCTATAATGCAATCACCAATCCGCGTGTGCGGTGATTATTGCAAAATCCACAAAATCTATAAAATCCTCCTCCAAAATGGATCTATAGGAGAGATGCTATTAGAACATATTTTCCATTTCATATTGCTAGGTATACGTATTGGAAAGGAACCGACTCCTGGCAATAGGTAGTATAGTTCAGGAGTGAGAGCTTCATTTAGTAATTATACTTGAATAAAACAGTAGAACCTGCTGCTCACCTGGTATATTGTATGAATTTTCGATACCTGGATAACGAAAACCGGATACCGATCACCCCCCATTACACCAGTATTCAGAATATCCGGTGACCGGATAACTCCTGCAGGCTCCTGTTTTTTGCCTGGTATTGGATAAATTCCGGATACCTTGATAATTATTACCGGGTAGCGGTCGTCTTCCTTTCAATCCTCTAACTATTGTTTTTTTTAGCAATTCAATTAAATTTTCAATTGAATTATGAAAATTATGTCAAAAGTGGTAACCGTTTCGTAAAGATGGTAGATATTATTGATTCAGATTTTATTGTGCACAAAGATGTAATACACATTTTGAAAACCGGATAGGTAATAAACTAAGTTATGTCCACTGACTCATAAAGTCATGAATGAATAAGTCAATGATTCTTAAAAGCCAGACCCTAGTTTTAATTTACGATGCCTTGTAAGGTATCACATAAATTTCATTCTGTTATCTCATTAATACCTCTGTGACTAATATTAAGCAGAATGCATTTAACTTGTATCTATTGTGGTTACGATAAATCTCGTTTTAAGGCTTTAACTTATTCAAATTTTTAGACGCAAACATTCTTAATTGCTTTTCTAGAAAACTGTTAAATTAGCGAAATTTATTGAGGATAACCAAAGGTGAAATTTTGCAGTGAGTCAAATTATTTTACGACATCATTGGTGAATTGTTTACCACATAATTTATAATGTAAATGTGTAATTTATTATACAAATAAAGTCAAATCATATGTTTTGGAAAATATTGTCTGAGTATCAACAACTAGGCTTGGTTGTTGTTACTCAAACAATTTGATATCTGGCAAACCTTATCCTTCCACTTTGTTTCTCTGTTTTCAACTTGTCTTAAAGCTTTCAACTAGTTTTATAATTAAAAACATATTGCATGCTCACCGCATAAACACATTTTTTATGCTATCATAAATTGTCTTCTAATTGAAATTTTGTTCTTTCTTACGACAATAAAATTCTATAAATCGATATTTTAAAGATGGTAAAAATTATGAAGGTATTGTCTACTTTTTTCTGATGCTAGATGAATATTGTGTTGCAAATAATATGATAACAATATAAGAGGCATAGAGATAAAGATATTTTATTTCAAATTTAAAAGTAAAAATTCTTTGTAATTTTTCAGCCAGCATAGAGTTGCTTGTGAGCTAGGAATCTTAAATAAGAACATAAATAATTTTAATCGAAGTTTAGCTTACTTTTATAGTAAAGGTGGTTTTCTATATTACAAAAGCATCCATCCGTGCTAGATTTGATCTATGTTGCGACAGGATAAATACTTCAAGCTCCAATGCAGGACTTATTTAAAGAGGGGCAGTCAAGCATCAATGTATACCATGCCGACAATTTAGACAAAACAATTGAAAAAAAAACTACATATACCTAAACTTAAAATAAAAACTAGAATTTCAAAGCCAGTTTGATATAATTATAACTATACACAATCTATAATTAAATAGCAATTTTTAAGCCCTCAAGTCTGGACGTAAATACAAGTACTTATTCTAAGTTCAGCAGAGATTGCAGAGTTGGCAACCATTTGGGGAATGAAGGTTCTCGAGTGGCAACCACAAACCGGATGACGTAGAAAGGATGACCTTTTTGATGAACCAAGGATATGCAGGCGGCTAAAAACCCTTCGTCGAGGGAGGCCTATGTCCAGCAATGGACTTCTACAGGCTGTTGATGATTATGATGATGATACTTAGTTTCTGGTTTCCAAGACAACAAACGATCCTTGAGCGATCGTGTATCACTTACAAATATTACGAAGTGTATTGTCACAACTTACCGTAGCACATTTCGTGAACAAAAGAAGAATATCCAAAAAATATAACAGAAACTCACTTCCTGTAATTACTGGTTATCAGTCGCAGAAACGATTTCAACAATCGGATAATAATGGATTTCATTAAGGATTTCTGTTGCAGGGGAGCGGACAGTGGTGGTCAGTTTCGACAAAAACTGGGAAAGTTCGTGCGATTTACACGGATTCCACTAAACCTGGATGAAACCAATAATAAAATTATATCTACTTGAAGAAAAATACAAATTTTACATTTATACAAAGAGACTTAGAAAATATGCATACGATTTGTTGAAGATCGGCCCCAGGGTTCTTCCGCAAGGGAACTAGTGAGAAACCAACATCCATGGACAAATGATGGAAAGCAAACTTTTAATAAAATATCAGGCTTATATCTTCCGATATAAAACATTTGACCAATCCTGTAGTTATTAGAACGGTTCCATCCCGTTTTCCTATAATGAACGTAAAGGCACCGAGGGTGATTGCGGTCGGACGCAGTTAGTGGTCACGGGTCACGCCTGGCAGTGTTTACTGGTTAGGTATAAATCTGGTACTGTGAACTTAGTTTCGTATCACTCAGCTAGTACGCTAAATTAATCATAAGGTTTTGTAATGTGATGAATACAAATTTAATGATAAAAATATTCAGAGTGGTTCAAGAAAGAGTCAAAGTTCAGACTAAGGAATTAAGTGTGCACCGCAGCCATGTTCAAATAGTACAGGCAAATTAGCAAAAAGTGTGGACCTAAATCGTGTAGTGGTGGATTTTTATAGAAACGTTAGATGACACGAAAAGAAGCTTATCCTAGGTTTGCACCGTTTCTGGCACTTACGGAACCCTTTTAAATATTAGGTACAAACTTAAAAAGACCGTAAATTTTAAAATAGAAATAATTTACTTGATGCAAGTTAAATTACGTATAGAGAGATTGTCTTAGTGCATTATGATTTTAATAAAAACCACGTGCATGTAGGGAACACAGTGTTGAACACATGCATCTTCCGTAAATTAATACCAGTATAAAACTTCCGGCGGATGTAGTACTGATTAAATGAATAAGTTTAAGTCAATTTCCAGAACTACATTAATTTTCCCCGAAGTAGAGCGACAATAAAATACGGAAAAGTGCCTCCCGTGAGACGCACCAAGGTGCAAACCTGGTAATGTATTTCGAACATATTTCTGATAAGTCTATCAATTTGCAGCGACTACCTTAATTTTCCCGGAGCCGTAATAACCACAAAAAGTTTTTTTTGTAAATGATTTTTTTTGTATGTTCCGTATGTCGGATTTAAAAAATACTTGGTGCAAATGTAGATCATAACGGTACAAAGTCTATGCCAAATTGCACCGACTACTTCTATTTCCCCCATTAAGTTACGGTTATTATAAGGTTTTCACCCTATTTCACCCTGTTCCGGAGGGTGAAATTACTGATGCTTATTATTAGAGGTGATTTTTAAACCATACAAAACAATTAAAAAAGTTTTCATGACTACATCTAATTAGTTCCACACTTTTGCAAAAAATAACCTAATTTGACTGTACTAAAATGAGTGAGTGAGAGAATGACTGAACTGAACTGCTGACTTATCTGACGGATGACGTTTGGATGGTGTTAGTATTATATGCAGACGACATGGTGTTGCTGGGCCCAACTTTGGAATTGATCCCACACTAGAATTCCTTGTGTCGTGGGTATCAGGAACTACGAGTACCATGGTACCATAACACCTAGACCCGATTTATTTGATAACCCAACAGTCATATACATAGTCCTGATCCCACAGTAAGATCGGACACTCAGGATTCTTTAATTTAAATGTTTTAGTAAAGATGAAGAAGCGGCGGGTGTGAACTGTGAAGTAAATCAAAACGTAGAATACCAGTATCTAGCCTATTTTTTCCAGCCAATAGCATTTAACAGGGTTGGCAGTGAAAATGTAGAAAATTAATAATAAAATGTCTAAATTTCTTCCTTGGTTACTAGCTGAACCATTGACTTCATCGGCGTAAAATATCCTATGTCTATAAATATTCTATTTTTTTGAAATAATTTTCTGAATCGGATTTGTAGTTCCGGAGATTACCTCCTACATCTAAACTCACAAACTTTACCTATTTATAATATAAGAATATATAATATAAGTATATACAATATAAGTATATTATAATATAAGTAAAGTCTAAATAAAAATTAAATTTAAAATAAAAAAAATATTGCACAATCTTAAATTACCACAACAACGCATTAAAATAATAATAATGGGTAATATGCCCTAGGATCTTAGGATTTAACATTATTTGTATTGCCGTTGTGGCCAAGACCAAGGTAAGACATTTCTTTGAGTTCCTCACTCTAAGTATTGACTAGAAGCGAGGGCTCCAGCTCTGACCAGCTCAAGGGGCACTAGACACTAGAACGACGAATCAGGTAGATTCAAATTATTCCAACTCGTTTTAAACTTATGAGAGACATAAAATGTGGCTATCTAAAATAACTTTCGCAAGTTATTGGCTATTAGGTACTTTTAGGAAATTATTTTAAATTACCTTCTTAAAATGTACCTTATAGAGCTCGCTTGACCTTCAAACCAGAAAGTGGGGCGAAGCTGTGTATAGCTTTTTTTATTAAAGGAATTTGCGGAAATTAATATTTTCATGCAGTGTTTTAACAGCCCTAGCTCTTTTTCTCACATCCAAAACCTCTAAGGGCAGACAACTCAATCATCTCCGTTTCTTTTGCGGAACGTTAAGGAAAATTGGAATTTTGTCACCCTTTATACTGACTGATCTTTCTAAGCTTCGCACAATTTGCCAACCATCTTTGATTGGAGTGCGTAACCGGATATCCGGTCGCCATTTTTCCCTCTTTCGCGGTAAACGAATTTATTTTCGGCTGGTATTGGTTTGATTTATTTATAGAGAAGAGAAAATAGGCACTTATCTGCCGATTCTTGGGAAAGAAACACGGAAATCTGTAAGCGGAAATCAATTTGATGTCATTGTTTTTTTCAGATGTCATGGCATAGCCAAGCGTTTAAGCCAGTAACTTACCTGATGGAAAGTGATGATTTGGTAAAGGGTGTAGCATGCTTGTTAAGATATCTTTCATCATTATCATCATCAGCCTGTTTACCTACGTCCACTGTTGGACGAGGCTTGCCCCATTGTATCCCATATCTCCACGCTTGGCAGCCGAATTGGTGTTAAAGTACTCGAGTTGATGCTACTGCCTATCCCCTGGTGTAATCCCTCAGTAAGGCTTTTACTAAATCCACGGGAGGTGAAGGAGGGGTCTATTCTTAGGCCGGACACACCACGGTACCAAACGGTAAGATAACCCAAGTCTTAAGGAAAGATCCTTTGGACTTCTAGGATACCTATAATACAGAAAAAACTAGATACTGACAGGTAAAATGGACGCTGGCCATGAGTTCTATTCATTTGCTGTTCCAATGATAAAATGTAATTTCTAATCGTTTGTTAAAGGAGGGGAGATTTTTTTCGAAATATAGCGACAGGTCTGATGTAGCAAGTCCCAAAACTTGTCATACTTGATTGTTAGTACTAGAACTTCTTGTGAAAGAGTTCGTCCGGGCAAGTACTACCAACGTACCTATTTCTGCTGCCAAGCAGTAGTGTTCGCATTGCTGTGTTTCGGTTTGAAGGGTACGGGTGCCGTTGTAATTACAGGCACATAAGACTTTTCATCTTTATGTCTCAAAGTCGGCAGCGCACGTGTGATGCCTTTGATGTTGCAGGCGTCCATAGGCTACGGTAACTGTTTTCCATCTGGTGGGCCGTGCGCATGTTTGCTTGCCAAGTAGGATAAAAAAAAACTACGAAATCTAATGAAAAGTAGCATTTCTGTTTTCTAGTTTGAATATTGGAAAAATCAACATAGCCACTGAGTTACAAACCAGGAAAAAGAACCAAATTCTGACACAAAAAAAAATGTATTTTCGTAGGTTTATTCACTCTACTTCAGAAACCGTTCACATGAAATTAAATATGTGAATACTGAATTGCGCGGCGACGACATTCAATTTGTTTAATTGCGACGAAGTTACGGGAACTCTGTGATTTTATTATACGTACCATAAAGCAGAGTGAAAAGTTCACTCGGTTTTTAGTTTTACTTCATTGAAAACCCGGTTTAGATAATTTGGTAGAGTGCATCAGGCGTGTGCGTTTAGGAAAATAGTGATCACTATGAAGGTTATTTAAAACTTTTTCTTTTAGAAAATAGTGAACAACCTTTTTTTTTAAACTGGCCATATTAGAATGATAAAATATGAGAGTCCTTTTTTATTTCTTGGTATAGTGTGTGGTAATGTAGTCCTGAAGATTAAAATAATAATATTGTTTGTTTATTGACTTGAAATAATTCAGTTACAATATAATTATTGTAACTGAATTTATTTGGTGTAATTAAGTATGTAATAATTCAGTTGAAGTTCCTGCCTTCTGATCTAGATACACATCGGTCACGGGACGTCTAGTCTCAATGGACCAAGGACATTATAAAGGTCGTTGGAAGTCGGTGGATGGAAGAGGCTCAAGATCGTTCATCATGGCATTCTATGGGGGAGGCTTTTGTTCAGCAGTGGGTGATAAAGGGTGATGACGATGAATCAAGTGTAACTAAAAACTACCTAAAACAGTTGGCACGTAGTTGACGTATTAATTGAGTCTCCGTCAGTCAACATCTAAAACAATCTAAAAAGTGTATCAACATTGTAACATTGTTAACTAAACTACTGCACCATTCTAATTCCTACAAATGGTAGGTCAACAATGGATGTTAAATTTGTTTTTTTTTATGGTTTAAGTATCGAAATTCTAAAATTTTGTACTATTTTAGTAAGTTGTGTCCGAAAAGCTACTAGCATGCTACATTTCAGCAATGTAGTATTAGTGGAAGAACACTAATGATTTTTTAAATTTTTGCTTTTATCTCAAGGTCTGAAATAAAACAAAAATTAAATATCCAAGTAGGTACAGTTCTTTCAGATTTCCCACACGACCTGATTATCTCACTTTTATTTTTATTACCTCTTGGACTCCAATATTTCAACAACCCCCGAACTAATGTAACTTATAACCTAAACAAATTACTAATACTATACTTTAACCTTACCTACCTAAAAATTTTACTGATACTATCTACCCGCTTACAAAATTTTATGAAGATAAGATAAACGGTTTGAAAGATATCTCCAGACTAACATCATCACTAGCCTGTTTACGTGACTCACTAATAGCACTATCCCTACAAACCTTGGTGGTTTTTTAAGTGCTATTTCTATACAATAGTTTAATACAATGTTAAATGGTAAATAAATTAAAAAAAAAAAAAAAAAGTCCACTGCTGGACGAGGCCTCCCCCATTAAATACAATGGGGGGATTTGCCATAATCACCACGCTTGGCAGGCGGATTGGTGATCGCAGTTTGGTGTTAAGTACTCAGGTGGATGCTTCTGTCCATACCCTGGTGTAATTCTTTAGTAAAGCTTTTACTACATGCACGGGACGAGATGGAGAGGTCTAGTCTTAGGCCTAACAAGCCACGGCTCCCTAACTTATGCAGACTAACATTATATACATACAAATGCCAATCACCCAAGTTGACTCGGAGAACTCGCTTCGCTCGATCAATAAAAGACTCAATAAAATATTTTCTATTATTACGATTTTTCTAGAAATTCCTCCTACGGTTATTCCATTTTCTTGGTAATAACTCCCTTTCAAGCGAATAATGATTTTGACGATTGCTAAATAAGCGCTTTGACGCTTCAATACGTCTAATCGAAAACACATTTTCGCCATAAACATTTCAAAGGGTATAAGTAATTGTTTCCACCCTCAAAAAATATTCTGAAAGTTACATTTTTTATCGTAAATACCCAGCGTTGGTAGTGTTTCTCGTTAATGTCACTTTCATTAGTCCCTCCGTAAACGAAACAAAATGAATACCAATTTGTGCACCATGCTTTTATTGTTTTTTTTTATTTTCAATTTCAAAAAAAATATTTATCACTAGCTGCGTCCCGTTGTTTTACCCGCGTGAACAATAATGAAAATTGATGATGATGATCATGAAAAGTAGCTTATGTGTTAGTTCAAAGTGTAAGTTACCTCCATTCCAAATTTCACTCAAATCCGTTCAGGTTGAGCGTGAAGAAGTAACAAAAATACTCTCAAACTTTCATATTTATAATAATAGTGTGAGTGATATTATTACATTAATTATTATAATCATAACTTATGTTATTCTAATGGGATATTTTTTTCAGTGCATGTATTTTTTATTGAACTTTTGTATGAAAAGTTGTTTATAATTCAATCAAGTTATATACCTATCTGTGTACTTAACTTCATCAAAATTGGCCCGGCCGTTTTGACGAGAAAGCTCAACAAACGTTCAGCTATCAAGTACCAAACTTTTAATATTATAATGGAGATATTTACATGGCATATCCGACCTAGGAATAGATCCCTCCGTCTCCTCTTCCCGTGGATGTCGTAAAAGCCGACCAAGTGATACCTGGTGTATCTGACTAATCAACTGCAATACTGCGAACACCAATTCACCTGCCAAGCGTGGTGATTATAGCAAATCACGCCATTGCATTAAAATCAATTTAAAAGAATTTTATTCATTGAAATCACAAGGATCATTTTGAATCGTCTTATATGCATTAATTCTATGCGGGAGGCTTTGCCCAGCTGTGGACGTCTAAAGGCAGCTGAGGATGATGATGAGGTATAATTATTGTACTAAATAAAACAACCGTATCGGCACTACCGAGTCACCCTGTCACAGTTTACTGGGGTGCGTCTCCGGGTGACATGTATGGCACTGATTGGTTATTGTGAAATAATAGCGAACCTATAAAATGTATTGAAAAAATCTCACACAATGCAGTAAGGTCGCGTTCACCGCGGACAATCCTGGATTCATTGAGGACAATAAAACAGTAGGGCAACCGTGTAATCCGTGTAACCTTGTATAAACTTATGCTCAATTTTACCAAGTTACCTTATACATACGGGTCACATAACTGCATGTAAAATTGTCAGTTTACATGCCGTTGCTAAAGGTGTCCCCTAGGTGATCGTGTTCATCATGGTGTTCACATGGGGGATCTCTGAAAATGGCTATGAAAATGGGGATTAGTTGCCTCGTAATGAGGTATACCCACGTACGACTCGCCAAACTTTTCGGTTGAATAAAGCAAGTTTATTAAGCGAATTTTTGTATAGATATTGAGATTCTAAAAGTGTCTGCTAGGGGTGCTTTTCGGTATTGCCGTACAAAAATCCGTGTAGTGTACACCACGCGCCCGTGTATAATTATTTGTTATGCAGACGTGAGCCTCTGTTTGCATAATGCGCATGCGGTCCGTATGTGAGTATAGGGAGCTCTATAGATTTTTCTATCTGAGCCCGGGAGTAATCACTTTGCTATATTATATTTTTCCAATAAATTGGGCAGATTTTTGGCACGTGGAACGGGTCTCGTTAAAAATAATGAGATTGGTTTTGGTGATAAATAATAGGTTTTTATTCGCTTTTGTCGTTTTTAGGTGTTTTCAATAATGTTATAGTGCGTTTGATTTACGCGGGTGTCGATGTCGCTTGTTGTAATAGATGGGGGCAAAATAATTAGATGTTTTGACAGTCGAAGAAATATCACAATCCTAAAATACTAACTTGCTTTATTTTGTCTTGAATTGGAGTTAACAAACAGAAAAACAAATTAGTACAGTCAAATAAGGTGATTTTTTGCACAAGTGTGGAACTAATTAGTTTGATTTACTTCACAGTTCACACCCGCCGCTTCTTCATCTTTACTAAAACATTTAAATTAAAGAATCCTGAGTGTCCAATCTTACTGTGGGATCAGGACTATGTATATGTTGGGTTATCAAATAAATCGGGTCTAGGTGTTATGGTACCATGGTACTCGTACTTCCTGATACCCACGACACAGGGAATTCTAGTGTGGGATCAATTCCAAAGTTGGGCCCAGCAACACCATGTCGTCTGCATATAATACTAACACCATCCAAACGTCATCCGTCAGATAAGTCAGCAGTTCAGTTCAGTCATTCTCTCACTCACTCATTTTAGTACAGTCAAATTAGGTTATTTTTTGCAAAAGTGTGGAACTAATTACACGTAGTCATGAAAATTTTTCTAATTGTTTTGTATGGCTTAAAAATCACCTCTAATAATAAGCATCAGTAATTTCACCCTCCGGAACAGGGTGAAATAGGGTGAAAACCTTATAATATCCGTAACTTAATGGGGGAAATAGAAGTAGTCGGTGCAATTTGGCATAGACTTTTTACCGTTATGATCTACATTTGCACCAAGTATTTTTTAAATCCGACATACGGAACATACAAAAAAAACATTTACAAAAAAAACTTTTTGTGTTTATTACGGCTCCGGGAAAATTAAGGTAGTCGCTGCAAATTGATAGACTTATCAGAAAAATGATCGAAATACACCTTTGCACCTTGCACCTTGCAAGGTGCCTTGTTTGCACCTTGGTGCGTCTCACGGGAGGCACTTTTCCATATTTTATTGTCGCTCTACTTCGGGGAAAATTAATGTAGTTCTGGAAATTGACTTAAACTTATTCATTTAATTAGTACTACATCCGCCGGAAGTTTTATAGTGGTATTAATTTACGCAAGATGCATTTGTTCAACACTGTTTTACCTACATGCACGTGGTTTTTATTACAATCATAATGCACTAAGACAGTCTCTCTATACGTAATTTAACTTGCATCAAGTAATTTCTTTCTATTTTAAAATTTACGGCCTTTTTAAGTTTGTACCTAATATTTAAAAGGGTTCCGTAAGCGCCAGAAACGGTGCAAACCTAGGATAAGCTTCTTTTCGTGTCATCTAACGATTCCATAAGAATCCACGACTACACGACTTAGGTCCACACTTTTTGCTAATTTGCCTGTATTAAATAGGGTTTACGAAAAAATGCTAACATCCAAATGCGATGCACACAGCGCAACTCATTCAAAAAGTTATAAGTATATTATTTATGTGCGTTCACCATAACTTGTCCCTTAACCTTTACTATTTATAGATCACAAGATCCAAATTTAAACAAAGCGAAATATTGTTTATTAATATATGATTTATTTCCAAAAAAACATAAAATGTCAAAGAAAATGTAAATGTTTCATCGACAATCTCAAAGATAAAAAGTTATTGAATAAGGACCGTGATTTGTGTTTTGAGGGTATCTGCTTATAGAAATCAAATATATCAAAACAATAAATATATATTACTTACTAGAAATCTTGCCAGAAATCCAATAAAATAAAAATCCTACGAGCAGCATAAATCACAACAAACACGCTTACCCTTCAAATAAACGGTATAGATTCTCAAATAATTTGCCATAAGAACAATTTACGATCACGCGAAAGCAATTTCGATACTATAAGTTAACAAGCATGTTTTTGTTGCCCTCGAGAAGCCAGTGTGAGGACAGGGGCACTTGCCCCTAGAAAAAAAAATTTTGGAAATACCAGTCGCAGGTTTCGTATAGTGTATACTCAATAAAACGGATAATTTCGAGCGAGACTCGAAGGCGCCTTAAGCATGGGCGTAGCTAGGGGGGATTTTGTGGGTTCAAACCCTCCCCCGAAATGTTCAAAATGTTAGGCCGGCAGTTTTTTTCACATGGATTTTAATTTAATTTCGCGTACATTTTTTTGCCCCCGCCTTACCAAAACTAAATCGTCAGAGCCTACGTTTTCACCTATCTACTCACACTCATCACTATCCTATTTATGGGTTACAAAAAGGCAGTTTTCGACTACATCCTTTATTTGTGCCACAAAACCTCTTAGCATTGGCTCTTAGCATAGATGGACAATAATGTGATCCTATGGGTCCTGTTTTTTCCTGTTGAGGTACTGACCCTTAAAAACAAAGTTTTCTTGTACAAAAAAACAATTGTGTAAGTAACGTTGCTTGATACCTATTTGATATTTGAATCAGAACATCTTATTCTTCCATGCTTCATTTTCAATAGCCAAGGGATCTATCAGTAACTACTCCAATTTATAAATTACCACTTTCAAATTCACTAATAGTCAATTTGAACCTATCAATATCATGGTAATTGATTATTGTGTTTTTTTTATAATCTCCTTTTCAGTATTTTTTTAACTCTCGCGACATATTTATTATATTATCTTATAGTATTTCTTTTATTATTTTTTATTTTCTTATATTATTTAATATATCTCTTTTTTAATTATTTGCCCCACCCAATACAAAATTCTAGTTACACCCCTTGTCAGTTGCCCTCTAAGGAAGCAGGGGGGCATTTAACGGTCAAATATCAAACGTTTGTTTGTATTGACAGTGAATTCTAAATGCGTAGTGAATGCCTAACTTTTCTAATCATCATCATCAGCAGCCTTTAGACGTCCATTAATATACGAGGCCTCCCCCATTAAATACAACGAGGGAAATTGCCATAATCATCACACTTGGTAGGCGGATTGATGATCACAGTATACATTTTAAGTAATCAGGTGGATGCTGCTGCCCATCCCCTGGTGTAATCCCTCAGTCAGCTTTTACGACATCCACGGGAGGAGATAGAGAGGTATATTCTTAGGCATGACACACAATGACATACATATACTAACACATATGTTACTTTTTAGATTAAGGCTGCGTTTCCAGCAGAGATGAGCGAGGAATGTATTGCGAGGGATGTGTTACGAGAGATGTGCGCGAACGATGTGTGCAAAGGATGGACGCAAGCGAGAAACTACTAACAGTCAGTCTGAAAAGAGCCCGCTAAACATTCTCGCACCGCTCATCTACGCATGGCACCATCCCACAGCCTCACTACGCATCCACTACCACTCATCTACCTCGCACATGTCTGGTGGAAACACTGACATCGTTCCACAGTCTCGCTACGCGTCCTCGCACCGTTCATCTACCTTGCACATCTTTGGTGGTAACGCAGCCTAAGTGTGTGTAGTTGGAGTTAATGTCATGTAAAAAGAATTAAGCTTAGAATACTAGATTGTTATGTTGCTAAAATAGGAATTGGAAAAATATACTCCAAGTATCTCGATACTTACTAAAATCGTCTAGTGGTATAAAGCGAAGGTTTACCGAGACCGTTAAAAGACAGCTCAAGTTGGTATAACTCGAAGCTCTTGATAACGATTAAAATAAGGTCAAATTCCTTGTGACATTTGTGTATCAATTCCATGAATACTTAAATTGAATAACAAATGGTCACAAATCAAGAGATCTATTTTCATTAACTCTCTCATCCCAAATTGTCTCATATTTCCTAATAGATAACAATTATTTTTGTTTACTATTTCCTAATTTTGTAGAGAAGTTTGTTGTTTACTTGAAAGCGGATCGTTACTCGTATATTGGAGGGTGAAGGTTTAATAAGCGACGATTATAGAGTGGGGGTAAACTCGACATAGAACAGTCCAGCTTTTCGAGATGGAGACACACGGAATTATAATTCGGACGTGTCCTTGTGACTATATTATACATCGCTTTTTAGAAAAATTACGACTGTACACAACGTACTTTACTATTCTCCTGCTGACGTTTCGTTGACCATTTTGAGGTCCTTTCTCATGAGCACCGACCGCGACCACGCTCAAAGGTCGTGAGACGGGAACTAGCTCGGCTTCGTCGCTCCGCACGCTCAGCCCGGCTGGACAGGTGGCCCCGCTTATTGTATTTACACCGCATCTGTGATTTCTCTATTAGTGTCTTGCTTCTTTCTATTGTTTTCATGTATGTAATTTCTGCATAGTTTTCACGTTTTCAACTGACCGTCTTTCTTCATCAGCTGGTCATCTACTACTGGACGAGACCTCTCTAAATAATAGGGAGGTTTTGCCATTATCACCACGCTTGGCGGAACACGGAATTATATTTAGGACGTGTCCTTGTGACTTTTTACATCTGTGATTGCTTTATTAGTGTCTTGCTTCTTTCTTTAGTTTTCATGTATCCTTAACCTAATAATTTCTGCATAGTTTTTACGTTTTCAATTGACCTTTTTTCTTCATCAGCTGGTCGTCCACTACTGGACGAGACCTCTCTAAATAATAGGGAGGTTTTGCCATTATCACCACGCTTGGCAGGCAGAGTAGTGATTGCAGTATTAGCGTTAGGTACTCACATGAAAACAGTTACCCATACTTTGGCGTAATTCCTTTGTCCCTTTTATGAAATCCACGGGAAGAGTTGGAGGGAGTTGGATTCTTAGGCCAAGATCACCACGGTCACACAACTGCCAGTCTTAAAATAGATAAATGAACATTAATTTATCATTAGCTCTAGCTCTAAATAAGTTCATACCTAAATCTAAAATTATTTGTTTTGTTGGGTAGCCTTTCAAACAATTTGTGATGTAACTCCTTCTAGGTATTTGTATTTGTAATTTCTCCCCGTACGTTTCCATTCTACACTTTGGTTATTCAGTTTGCAATATCTTTGTTTAAACTCGAGACAGGCTCCGGATTAGGTTAGATTAATTTTGATGGACTATAAGGAATTGTTTAGTTGACAGCCGGCTTTCGAGGGCAAAATTATTTCGTAATTTTCAAGTTATAATTTTGAATTGTTTCAATTAAAGTTTCAAATTAATAATAGGGGTAAATGGAAATCCGTCCATAAATTGGTTTCGCTATGGTTTTGACAAGTATGATATTTATAATGATAATATTAGTATGATGGAAATTATATAATAGAAATACAAATACATACAAATTAAACAATTTGAGAAAGGAACTGCTATTTTATAATATTATGGGTTTCTAAAGTTGACATACCATCTGCCGTCGAGTAGCCACATTAATTTGTTCAACAAACATTTACTAGATGGCGCTGCATGTCTCAGCTGCGCATGAGTTGAATGAGTTTACATAGAAGAATTAACAATTTTAAAATTATCAATTAAAAGTTTAGTTAATAAAGGTAAGGTAACTTTAATATTTAAATAAAGCCTGAAGACATACACAATTGTCTTCCATTTAATAATTAATTGCACCTGTATTGTAGCCGTCTTCACACACATGATATAATTCTAGAGCACACATTTTATTCCATATTATTTAAAAGTCAATAAAATTGTCATGTTTGTTCTTTCGATGATTCCCTGTTCCGCTGTAATTGGATCCGAGCGGCTCCAAGCTCCGTGAAATCACTAATCCGACTAATTCTGACAGCCATATGTCACTCCGTAACGACTGCGTCGGCGGCGACCTTAATAAGACTTATTCCATCATATTACAAGATACAATTTTTGCCCGAAAGAAAGGTGTTCAGAGTAACCAAAATTTTTATTTTATTCTGAATCTTATTCCTTTCTCATACAGATAAAAGCTTTACGATGTAGATGACTTGTTTCCAAGATTGATACCGCCTTCGTTTGAGTGACAGCCGTGAAATAAATAAATGCTTTGTGTTTTTGATATTATGATATTTACAGGTGGGTAGGTTTTATGGAACTTATGACTAATGTACTAAATACTTTAGACTTGGCAATAAGTTGAGCTTTTGGTTCTGAAAAATTAAATTTAGAATATTTGAATAATATAACATCAGCAGCATTAAGACGTCCACTGTTGGACGAGGTCTCCCCCATAGAATGCAACGGGGGGGATTTGTCATGATCTCCACGCTTGGCAGGCGGATTGCTGATCGCAGTATTAGTGTTGAATACTCAGGTGGATGCCGCTGCCCATGCTGGTGTAATCCCTTAGTCGGCTTTTAAGACATCCACATGAGGAGACATGTCTATTTTTAGGCGGACACACCGCAGCACACGAATAAGTCGTAAAATAAAGAGTAGAAAAAAATATCAGAAGCTTTTCAAGACACTTAAACTTAGATATCCAAGTAGCCTTTGTTTAAATTCAATCTGTTTGAAACTTTCCCAGAATTGCTTTTAAAGAAGCTTAGCTAAAGTAAAGAAAAGACAGCCGGCCCGCGTGATGGCAATAACTCAAACTATAACTCGAATAAAAAGTGCAGAAAAAAATATGTCACGGGTCGTCGCCTCGCATATTTCGACGGGGATTTGAACATGTGTCAGAGACGGTAGCATATTTCAAACTGCAGAGGCCTTACCATGAGCTCTTATAGCGATTCAGTTCAAAAACTATTCAGTACAAAATATCGGTTCATCGTTGACATACATCTTCATTGAATAACTTTAATCGCAGAAGTCTATGGACCTTCTGCTACTGTACCTTTAAATATAGCTGGCGGACATCACGGAACCGATATTTTGTACTGAATAGTTTTTAAACTAAATCGATATAAGAGCTCATGGTAAGGCCTCAGGAAAGGCAAGCATTTAGGATACGGCAAACAGTGATGTGACGTTTTGAAAAGCGGATTTGCATTTGAGTTAAAATACGGATGCAGATCAAGCGAATCTAGCGGTTGGTAGTTTTAATTTCTGTTTTTTTGGAGAGTTTTTGATGCAAACCTATTTGGAAACTGGTCTTTTTGTTGCGAGTTTGAAGCTGAACTACATGACCGTCTCTTCTGTTAAAGTAACAGATCATAAACAATTATGACCTCTGTGGCGTGATGGGCCAGTAAACAAGTTAAACGGCCGGATGAAAAGCGAGAGTTTGCGGGTTCAACTCCCGCTGCGGAACAAAGGTTTGAATGATCTGAAAATATTTGCTCCGGCTCTGGGTGTTGTAGTACCATGGTACTCGTAGTTCTTGATTGCCAATACATAGGGAATCATAGTCTGGGATCAGTACTATTTATGTAGGTATGTGACTGTTGGGTGTTATTTTTTATTCTATTTTAAATAACAATTTCACAAGGGATGTCTCGTTATACTATGGAATTACGTTGGATTCATCACATTGAACTGTCTGAAGTATTCTTTGGCATGTTCATTTGCCTGTAAATTTTATAGAAATCAAAACATCCAGAAGGCACACATCTCTAGCATCTACGTATAAGGATAGACATATGCCGCATTAGAGAGGATTATCTTAAATTGGACCACCTGTTTTGGAGTCAAGCTTTGCAGGAAACATTCGTTTAAAGTTATGTATTTCAGGTAATGCTTAGATTTATGCATTCAGGATGTGTGGCGCCTTACAAGCTTTGCAGTTTTGCAGCTTGGATTATTATTTTTGAATATATTTTATACATTTTGTTGAGACGTTGGATTTTGACGGGAGAACTTAGCCGTTTTATTTATATGTTATCGTCAGCTCACTTAATATGAGCCTGTCATAAGTGTACTTTAGTTGTTTAGCTAAGCTTAAAAATGAACACTGTTGTTCACATATTGAAGATAAGTTATTAAAATAACTATGCAAATAATAAACTTAATTTCGAATAAGAGGCTGCGTTGTTCAAAGAAGCGGTCAACTTTGATATTTTGTTTTTCAAAAACTATTGTGTTTTGCTTTATAGAGCTAATAATATAGGTATGCATGTATTAGATATAGCACTGACTTACGGCACTGAGACGTAGTCGCTAACTATTGACCGTACAGACAGGCTCATATTCATGCAGCAGGATATGAAGAGAGCTATGATAGGAGTTTCACTACATGATAGAATCCGAAATATGGAAATCTGTAGAAGAACCATGATCACCGACATAGCTCTCAGAATTGGCAGGTTGAAGTGGCAATAAGGTGGTCATATAGCTAGCAGAATTTTATTGAAAACCGTTGGGGAATAATGGCAACCACAAACCAGACGACGCAAGCCTCTCTCGATGGACTAAAAATATTATAAAAGTTGTAGAAATTCGGTGGATGTAGGCGGCTCAAGATCGTTTGTCGTGGTATTCTAGGTGGTATGCCTATGCCCAGCAGTGAATTTCTACAGGCCGATGATGTTGATGATTAGAACTAGAAATAAGCGTGATTTGTTCCTGTTTAGTTTTAACATTTCCAGCAACTTTCCTAATTTCACTCAGTTCTACTGTAAATACTTATAATACTCGTATAATAAGAGGATTCTCTGAAATACGGCTTAAGCCAACAGCTCTAGTACTAAAGTACTTATGTAATGCCTTTACAACATGAGCAGCGTAGTCCCATTCATGTCTACTCCCAAAACTAAAATTAATACGATTATATACGGGGGTGGGTGAACACAAACTTTATCTAATCTCCCCTCTTCTTTACCTACATTCACGTTTGCTCCCATAGAAGCCACTTAAAATGGAAGTGTTGCAATGAGACTTAAACGATTACAGACGATAATGACAAAAAACAAAAGGATGCATTTTAATGTGTTCACATTCACACATATAAAAAGCATGACGTTTCAGTTTTTTGACTTGTTATACATTTCCTGTGGTAACATCCATAACGGTTATGGAGATAAGAGAAATAGTGCAGTTAAAATGTTACCAAATGTGTATGTATGTTGTTTAACAGAGTGCAAGGATTCAAATTCATACAGCTTAACTAACTTTTTTTTATTTTTTTTTTATTTGAATATGCGACGGATTTGGCTATTTGACGTCCATGCTGAACGAATCCTCCCCCATAAAATGCAATGGTGGGACGTCAGTGCAGGTCTTAACACCCCCACTTAGAATTAGAATTATAATGGTGGGGTTGGCCATAATCACCACGCTTGGCAGGCGGATCGGTGATCGCAGAATTGGTGTTGATTACTCAGATGACATAACAAACAAGAACAGATGGAATGACATTTTGTGAATATCAAATTTAATACCTATCCAGGTATTGAACCATTTTCTAGCAATCTACTTTGAAATATAACCACCGTACCTTAACCTGCTAACCAAGAAAGAAAAGAACCAATGACTAGCTAGACGAACGAAATTGATAATGTGAACGCAGTTTTAACCGACTTCCCAAAACAGGAGGAGGTTCTCATTTCGGTTGTATTTTTTTTTTTTTTTTTTTTTTTAATGTTTGTTACCGCATATCTCCGGCGTTTATGAACCGATTTGGGAAATTATTTTTTTATTTGAATAGACATACTTCCAGATTGGTCCCATTTTTCAAAATCCAGTTCTGATGATGGGATCCATGAGGAATTGAGGGAACTCCTCAAATATTGTAGGCATACATATGGCGATTTTGATTTTTTTAGCAACAAACCAAGCATTTGCATTCAAAAAGTATCATAATCCATTCACCACTATGGTTCTTTCATCATTTTTTTTTCATCCAAATATTTAGTCGAATACAATGGCGGAAGTCGGTTTTTTAAATGAAAAGTTATTCTAAAACACTTCAGAAATCTATCAGCTAAATGTACAAAAATCCGTTCTGCAAGTGTCGCGCGAACACGCGTAAAAAGATGTGCTGTTAATTTTCACACGGGTTTATCTATCCCCTGAGGCAGCTACCATGATTGAATACGATGGCAACGCCTCAAATCCCGGTGACTTTTTAGAAATAAAAAGCACTTTTAACGGTTTTTGCATTTCAAAATGTAGGTAAACACCTTTTTGAATGAAAACATGTGAGGATTGTGGATGCGTAAAAAACTGTTTTGAACCTTGCCGAAAGGATGTAATGTTACCAGTGACTGGTAAATAAGGACCCAATGGAATAGTAGAGAAGGTAGAAAATCATTTAGCTGATAATGAACCTTCGGTGTTCCCCGACCTAGTATGAACCGATGATAGCTATTACACCCGAATAGTGATTATACCTCACCTTGTGTCTGTGTTGGGTAAAACACTCAGGACCAGGATCAAGATCCAAGTAGAATCAAAACATAATTATGTTTCTCTATACTCAGTCCTTGACCAAAAACTAGTAGTTACAGGGTTATTTCAGAGATATTGCCGTATCTGGCCTAGATATAAACCCCTCCACCTCCTTCAGTGATTGTCGTAAAAGTTGACTAAGGGATTACACCAGGAGATGGGTAGCAGCATTCACGTGAGTACTCAACACAAATTACTGCGATCACCAATCCACGTGCCAAGCATAATCACCATAATGACAATTCCCCTATTGTATTTTATGGGGGAGGTCTCGTGATGATTCAAAGGTAAATTCGCTAAACAGAGCGCCTTTTCGATGTTTAGTGGCTACAAAGATTTTTGTATAACGCAGTACATAATTTTAGCTCTAATGTTCAACGTGCAGTACAATATTTGTAAGTTCTGCACAAGGCGTCTGTGGCAGTAACTAACTGGATAAGGACATCGTAAATTGGGATCATGGCGCTTAGAGAGGCCTGTGTCCGGCTGGAATGTTAAACTCAAATATTTATTAGGACTTCATGTACTATTTTCATCAAAGGGATCAAAGGGATTTTAAAAATAATCTAGATTCTGTATTCATGTCACGTGATCGTAAAATTTCTAACGAGAAAACCAGAGGTGCTAATACTACGTCACCGCACAGAATATATTGATTTTGAGATAAAACTAAGAAAAATGGCTTTAGGTACTATTCCAAAAAGTAATCCCTAGAAAGATTGAGACTCTTATTTTGTATGCCCTCGGCATATTCATTATAGATTTCAGTGTTATAATATTATGTATCGACAATAACTGCCGCTGTGTGTCCCTAAGAATAAATTCATCCATTTCTTCCCGTGGATATCGTAAAAGCTATTTAAGGGATAACACCAGAGAATGCGCAGCAGCATCTTCCTGAGTATTCAACACTAATACTGCGATCACCGATCCGCCTGCCAAGCGTGGTGATTATACCAAATCCCCTGTTGCATTTTATGGAATATGCAGCAGTAGATGTCTAGATGTTGCTGATGATGATGATGATGCATTTTATATTTATTTAATTTATTATATTATATTTAATATTTAGGCTAGAGATATTAACAAATAATCATAATTCGAAACGTTGCCTATTTATAAATAGGTTGCTGTATTACAATGGTAAATAAATCACAAGCATTATTAAAAAGCTCGAATATTTAAAACTTAATTGGTCCTCTTCATCACGTTTTATTTTTTTGCCAGTCCGAGGATGTTACAAAAACGTTGCTCCACGTCCTACTTAAAAGCAGCACTTGAAACCAATTATACTTTTAACTAAGCCGGCCAGTTGCCCAAAATAAATTATTGTGAGCTTGTAAGCTCGGAACATATTAGGTGTATTTTTTCGCCCTTTCGTGGTCCCTTTTGTTGGAGTTCAGAATTAAATGCAAACAAATTAGCACGTGTTATGTGTAAACATAATGTAATGAATTTTGAAGGTAACATAGGTGTTAGATAGAGACGACTTTATTTTGACAATGTATGAAACAATTTGAATGTTGAAGTTCACTTTAGGATTCCGTACACTTTTGTTGACTGGCTGAGCTTAGAGGTTTTGACATTTTCCTCATTTAAACAATATGGTAGTATATCATTATCACGCTTACATAATTAGTGTATAAAGTGCTCTTCCATTTCAATTATAACCAATTTTGTTTGAGATTGTCATCGCAACCAACAGAAAACTAGTTGATAAGGGTTTGTGTCAAAGTTAATCCAGCCAAACTAATTGTCATGCAAATAATAAAACTGCAATATCGTATAGTACATAACATAGGTACACTGCCGCATAACTCAATCAACATCAATCCGACCTGGACGGGGATTTAACAAGTAACGTCACTGCACACACATTTGTTGCCTGTACAGAATCCTGGCTGTGCTAGTAGCTAGCACAGTACAGAAACGTGCCAGTAACTGTCCATAAATGTTCTTATTTTTTAAGTAGCACGCCAAATGAGCCAAAATCACGTTACATTCTGAAGTAAACTTAAATTTAACACTAAAGCGCATGTTAAATGAAGCAAGCGTATCTCGTAAAAACTATTTTTAAAATTATACTAAAAAAATTAATAATATATATTTTTTATTTATTTACCTATAATGTCCAGCAGTGGCCTTCTACAGGCTGATGATAATGATAATGTTGAAAAAATAATAGTTGTAGTTCAAAATTAGAAATTTTATTGCATATATTTTTAATGTGAATTATAATTTGTCAGAGAGAAAACTGCTTCTTAAGTTAAATGATGCGGTATGTTTGATTTTTTTTACGCATCAATGTTCAATGTTTTAAGTTCATACAATGACTGCAAAAAAGTCTAGAAAATGTTTTAATGAAAAACTGAAAACTGCTTTAAAATATAATTTTTAACCAATTTAATGAACTGAAAATGCCTCGGGCGCTAGTTATGATCTTAAAATCTCTGGTTCAGCACAATATGCTTATATACAACAGGTAAACCAGTGCTGGACGATGCATTGTAGGCAGCCACCCTTCTAGTCGGTGGATGGACGCGGATCAAGACCTGACGTCATGGCATTCTATAAGGGCCTTTGTCCAGCAGTGGACTTCTGCTGGCTGATATATGATGATGAAGAAACTAGTAAACTAGCAGTAGCTTTACAAGTGACGAGTGTTTGAACGATTGAACGCAGCACGATACCAGATATCCCGTTCAATGTTTGCGTATTCCCTATCCGCGTAACTTAATTCGGAAAGCGAGTTGTGTGCCACGGCCCTCGTCCGAACAAGCTTGTCACTACAATGAATGTGCCCCACAAATCACCGGTTCGACTGCACCATTTTTTGTCGTTTCGTTCATTTCGCAGTGAAATTGAGTTCCGACGAAAATTTGAGCCTTTCGTCCTGTCTGGGCGTAGAAAAAGAGTTGTAAACAAAATATTGGCTTGTGATATATCACGGTGCGGAAGCGTTGGGATTCCGATTTCCGCATCCATCTTGTTTTCGGTGGCAAAGATGGACAGATATTTTGTACCAGCCACATTTTTAACAAAATTGTCTGCAAAGTTTAGAGTGCACGCAAAAACTCTCACCAAATGCTGTCTGGTAACACATGTAAAACAAGTCTGATGATCGTGAAACGGACCCAATTATTGAAGGCTTTTTTATATCGATTCAACCCATTTTATTAATCGACTAAAAAAAGGAGGAGGTTCTCAATTTGGTTGTTTTTTTAATTTCTATTCTTATTTCATCCGAAACCTTAAAATTATTAACATAAAATTGTTATGAATTCCTAATTATTTTAATTTATATCATTTTTAATTATTTAAAACTAAATTATTATTTAAAATTATTAATTTAAATTATTAATTTATTTATTAAATTCCCTTTCCTTATTGCAAATTTCTATTGTCTAAATTCAAACATGTGACACAGTGCAACAAAGAAGTAGCTAGGTCAGCAGAAAACAACATTTATACTGTAGAAATACTTCCAGAGTTAAAAAGTAATCATTCCGTTAGTTCTCCGTTGTTCTTGATAAAATAAATAAAAGCTCAAATGGAAAATATACAAGGAAATTTTTAATGAAAATTAAATTTCAGTATGATTGTTCCTCTTTCAGCCATCAGTAATGAAAGTTTCTCCTTCTCATGTGCATTGAATGCCTTAAAAATCGTAAAGACTTTGAACAATTAGGTTTTACAGTCCATCAATATCATACACATGTCAAAGTGGGTACCAAATTACGTTTTTGACACTTGAAAACCTTTCGAAGGGAGAGCTTATAAACTTTAATTTATTGCTCATGCCCAGTAATTTTACTCTCACGTTATTATATTTCAAAGTTGTGTCGTAAATCAAGATGGATTTAATTTTTATGCGACGCAGTGTGCTTTCTGTGTTTCTGTCTTGAAAAAGTATTCATAATTTTAGTGTTGTCTGAGCAATTCGTCGGTTTCGTGAGAGTTTATAGGGCTCTTACCCGAGACTGGTTTGTTTGAGCAGTTGAAGTTCAGTAACCATACCAGAAGAAAGCCTCTTTTATATTTAACTTTTTGTAATTCGAACTTCGAATCATCAAATCGAGCTCAATCATTTTGAGCTCAAAAAAGTTTTTAATTTTACAACAAATATGTGAGTTTCTTTTACTAACTCATATTTTAAAAATTAAACTAATTATTGTCTATCCTTTTCTTGTTGATTGGTGGAGTATTACTCAGTAAAACATAAATGGAACCAATTTAAGTTCTAACCCGTTCACTCAAATTACCACCAAAATGGAATCCTCTGAAATACTACACATAAATTAAAAAGTATCAAGTTCAAATTTTATTTAAAACAATAAATCATAACACGTTGAAATTCTAATTAAGCGAAAGCCAATTTATATTAACGTCCCTAGTATACTTTAAGGGTCAAAAATGATTTATGACTATTTCAGAGAACAATATCGGATGGTCAGTTTAAAAACCAAATAATCGGATAATGAATCTTCGTTACGTAACGTGCTACGGAATGGAAATGAGCAAAAATGAGATACAAACAATATCTATTACGTGTATGCTATAACTGAGCTGGTATATTTATTTATTTATCAAACAGATTAATTACTACATATTTGGTTAGCAATGTCTTACAACCTAAGATATAGATTTAGGCCTTAAATCTTTCTGTTTTAAAAATGTAACAAAATACCAGCAATAGTAGCAGTAACGAGTGTCATGGAATATTTAAAAATAATATATTATCTTAATATTTATTCATATTGTCACGGGTATTTATCGCGTTTTACCTTATTATTTATTATTCCCGACGTTTCGAATGCGTTACAGCAGTCTTGGTCACGGGCTGACCTGGCTTGAACGTCGGGAATAATTAATAATAAGGTAACACGCGATAAATACCCGTGACAATATAAATAAATATATTATGTTCTGATCACGAAAGTTGAAACATAATATTATCTTAATCTAATAAATGACGTGAGCAAGCGCACAGTCATAATAATTGATAGACAACAAAATTTGACCAGCTTGTCTAAAGTGCCTTAACTTGGAGGACTGAGCATTTTAGGTGTCCGTGTTGTTCAAATTCTACAATGTTTAACACTAATTATTTACAAAAAGAATATAAGTACAAAGTTTAAAAAATACAAATAAAACAGCTGCTGAGCTTTATAAAGACCGTTGCAAATCTAAAGATAGCTCAACTGATCCAAATAACTACCAGACGGAAGCGTCCCCAAGACGCTGACTGCATTGCCACGCTGAATGACAATGCTAATGCGTTCAGCTTGATAACAGCCAGCTCTAGGGTGCTCGCAACGCTTAGACCAGACGCCCTTAAAAAATTTAGAAAAGGCGAAGGGCCCTTGCGGACCCTCAACCGCGAAATTTTGATATCTAAACCTCCCAGTTTAACAGACAGAGAGGCCTGCTTTATCATGTTGTCCAAGCCATGTGTGGTTGATTCATAAGATCAATCAAAGTTAAGTTTCAAAATCAACGTAAATAAATTTTTGAATCTCATATCAAATTATTTATTATATACATTCCAACCCATTTTGGGCGGTCCATCAAACAATATGTTTGCTAACAAATTAGCAAGCCCGCAAACTCGGCGCACATCTGAGTCAATTTAGGTAGTCCTTATTGAATTACAAACCGACACGTTACCGTGTCTGGTCCGTTAGTGGCACCTTCTCTAACCACACTCAAAACCCAACTTTACACTCTTAATTTCTAACACTGTTATCCCTTGGCAAGGAACACGTTCGAGGCTGAAACTATCATTTCAAATTGAATCATACACCGTGAATGATAAAGTTGCTTTTAAAAGTTTGATAGATCGAAGGGCACAAACACGTGAGAGGTAGAAGGGGCGCAATGAGTGATGTGACGTATGTAGCCTCTGACTCCGTCGTACGATCGGCTGAGACATGCCGCTTTTTCGGTGATATTCATGCAGAGTGCACAAGCAACTGCATTGCTACCTTTAATTGGAGTGATAAAATATCAGTACCAAAAATTTTGTGGGTATTAACATCAACGGGCTGTTATTATTGAATGTTTACTCCCTTCGTTTGTGTTTTCAGCATGCTGAGCTACCTATGACTTTTATAATGTAGTTGATCCATCATGCCATCAGTCAATCAATTGGCCTATTCCCAATAATATGAATTTTAGAAAAATTACGACTTTGCCCCACGTACTTTAAAATTCCAAAGTACAGTACGCTCTAAATAGTAAAGTAATAGTAGAAAAAAATCTACGATAGTTTCAATTCTAAAACATGAATTATTGGTTTTAGGCTTTGATTATATAATCAAAGGTTTTAGACTATAAGTTGAATGAATGAATGAATGAATGAATGATTTATTTCGCAGAAAAAGGGTTGTTAAATAATGTGTTGTCCCACACTGCAGGGCAAAATGCCTCCCTACCCTTCATCTCACTCGGTCGAAGTATGAATTGACCATTTTTTCTCGTAAGAGCCAAGTTCCTTATGCCATTTCCTTCTGGGTCTGCCACGAAGTCGTTATCTGGGCTCCATTCAGTGTGGTTATTTTGCCCCATAAGTCATTTGGTATTTGGCAAACATGCCCTACCAATTCAATTTAAATTTAGTGATTTTAAGGATTCCTTACATCCAATAAAAAACAGAACCTATTATAGGCTCACTCTCGTGTATGTGTGTCTGTCAATCGGTCACAGTCTATTGAAATTTAACACATACAACGCGCACCTCTCGATAGACTAAAGACATTATAAATTTCGCAGGGAGTGGATGGAGGCGGCTTAAGACCATTATTCCTGGTATTCTAGGGAGGAATTTTATGTCCAGCAGTGGACTTCTAGAGACATGATGTTGGTAATAACTATTTTTTGATGAAAAGAAATGAATATAATCGGTTGCAAATCTTGCAATGCGGCAACAATATTATGCTAACTTGCCCGCGATATTATGCCACTAAGGCCATGAATACATAAACAGGCGTTTATCGTAACCATTAGTCAAGGTGACAGATAATGTATGAATGCATCTGTCAAAAAGAATTGGTTAGGCTAAACTGTGAACAGTGGTCTTAGTGCACTTTTTTATTGTATCTACGAGCTGACTTGGTTGCTCTCTATATAAGTAGAGATGTCAGGGATGAAACTTGATAGAAGTTAAGTTTCAAGCAGAATTAGTTATCATTCTATTAAAACCCAACTAGCTACCTAATTTCTAAAGCAACTAATCCCCTTTACTAAACTATTATAGCAGAGGAGTGGAAGGGTCATAATATACTGAAGTAAGTTTCTCCCGATTGAAACTTACGTAAATCTTATAGGTTCGTATAGGAAAAATACATAAAAAGCGCATTTTATTCAAAAGTTTAAAACAAACCTCCTATAGAGTGAGAAACCATTTTATTAAGTACTTACCTCAATTTAAATAATTCTGAAAATACGACAGACCTATTGTTTTAATATGTTAATTCAGCTTGGATCAGTTGACAATAGAATTTAACCCATTTCTGTATAGCAGTCTTTATGGATGTTTCTTGTTTATATAAGTTAGAGAGCCAGTGGTGATTTTCGTACGCTGTATTGTTGATGATACTTTCCAGGTAGGTATAACCACTTCTCTGATATTATAACTATCTGGAACTCTTGTTGTAAATTCAGCTTGGATCAGTTGACAATAGAATTGAACCCTTTTCTGTATAGCAGTCTTTATGGTCCAAGGTGACAGTCTACAGGCCTTTATGGATGTTTCCTGTTTATAAAAGCTAGAGAGCCAGTGGTGGTTTTCGTACGCTATATTGATGATGCACCTATCCAGGTAGGAATAGCACTTCTCTGCTATAACTATCTGGAGCATTTTTAAAAGCCACAAACGTTTCAGTGCATGTAAAGGCCTTGATTCGTTCATTTCATTCCTAGTACCTATATTGAGCGTGTGTTTCACTTCTATTAAAAGTTATGCCAGTATAAATCCGTGCTGTGGTGTGTTTTGGCCTAAGAATAGACCTCTCCATCTCCTCCCGTGTGTGTCGTAACATTACACCAAAGGGATGGGCAGCAGCATCCACCTAAATGTTCAACACTAATACTGCAATCACCAATACACCTGCCGAGCGTGGTGATTATGCGAAATCTCCCTATTGCTCTGTAAATATGGGAGAGGCCACCTTCAGCAGTGGACGGCTAAAGACTATTCTAATAATTATAATGATCCTCTTTATTTCTTAGCTATTACTACTAATGTCGTAAGAAATTCATCACTGTCTCCAAGGCTACAAAGTTCGTGAATTTTACTCTATTATGATGGGGAATCTTGAATAACCCCACGTTGTAGGTGCTAACCAAAGGTTAAGTGCTAAAACGGTGTTGCCAACGCTCTTGCTCAAGTGAATCATGATCAGATACAATTTTGCCGATAATTTTATCGGAACGAATATCTCAGAAAATCTAGCAGTGTTTACATGAATATGTAATATTTTTTTGTGCTATTATAATATTTATTTTACTAAATTGCATTTTAAATGCAGTTTACCGACACTTAAACGGACTGCCTGCTGTCAAACCATATAAAAAGAATAAGATATAAATAAATAAGATAATTAATAATTAATTACAAATATACATACAAAATCACACGTCTTTTTCCCCAAATGGGTAGAAGCAGAGCCTTAAAGGGCCTCTTTTCACTGTGGGTTACACAGTTGCAGGAATATTGACGAGACAAGTAGTGAGTCCATCGCCGCCATTGCTTTCCACGACCAACACGGCTAACGCTTTCTTCCAGTAATAACACACTCCTAAATAAATCAGCAGCCAGGACAAATCTTATACCAACAAAAATTTCCCAACAAGTGATAATGAATGAAAAGGTAAATATTCTGTCCAAGAACATGAATAAACTAAACAAATATAATGTTTGTTTATCCACCCGTTAATATATTGGTGAACTTTGGACTAAAACGGTCAAGAAAATATTTTACATGGTTTTTGCTTGCCTCTATCTTAATTGTGTCAACTTGAAATATTATACCAAGACTCACTGATTATCGAGCATGTTTCTTAGTAATTTTTAAGCCTTCACAGCAGGAGTTATTGATGAATTATTTATAAGACAAATTTAAAAAAAAAAACGATCACTATTTTGATTTAAAGAGATAAATGAGTCTGCTATTCTGATACCAGTACTATACGAAAAGACTCGCATCTTTTTTTTTATACTACTTGGTAAGCAAACATGCATACGGCTCACCTGATGGAAAGCAGTAACCGTAGCCTAAGGACGCCTGCAACATCAAAGGCATCACACGCGCGCTGCCGACCCTGAGACATAAAGATGAAAAGTCTCATGTGCCTGTAATTTTACCGGCACCTAATCCCTTCAAATCGAAACATAGCAATGCGAGCATTACTGATTGGAGCCAGAAATAGGTACGGTGGTAGTACTTCCCGGACGAACTCTTTCACAAGAAGTTCTACTACTAACTCACTAGTCTCATATACACTTTATGGTCCCTAGATCAAAACCACTAAGAAACAAAATTACCTTTATTAAAGATTTAAGAGCTCAAAGTGAAACAGCGGGCTATGTAGAGAGTTATGCTAGATTCAATACGTGATAGAATCCGAAATGAGTAATTCCTAAGAAGAACCAAGATCACTGACATAATATTAAAGTCGCAGAAACTCGGTGGATGGAGGCCGCTCAAGACCGTCTGGCTTTCTATGTGGGTGGTTTTTGCTCAGCAGTGGACTTCTACAGGGTGATGATGATGATGATGTTGATGAATTAATTTAAAAAAACAATATAATAACAAGCTGATATCAGGTCTCAATTAAGACCTGAATCATATTTTATCCTCACTACCTTTAAAACATTATCATGCATCATCACAGAAATTAATTGATTGAGCTATTAACGCCAAAATTAATACAAAACTAAATTACATTGTCAAATATATTTCTTCTAATATTTAGTATAAAGGTTTCTAATTCATTATGTTAGGGTGTTCACAGACGGACTTCACTACCACATTCAGATGACGTACGTTTGCAGTGAACAAGCTTGGCTGCGTTAACATGTATATCTTCGCTAATGACAAAATTAGCGCAATTGAGCGCCCATTGCGCATTCAGACGGACCACACGTTTGCAGTTTTGCGCTGAGGGCCTAGTCTATGTTTTAACAACGACAATCGTTTTTCCATTAATCTGTGGTATTTCTATCAAACGCGCGCAATTATTCATGGACAATCGTTGTAATCATCATCTTTACTTTGGTTGCTACATTAATCGGACTATGCAGTATCCTTAACTGCGTGTTACTCATCGATAGCTCACAGTCCGGTGCAGTCGAACTTGGTATATGGTGGTAACTGCATATGCGCAGTCCAATCGAATGGAGTCCATTTTCATTGGAGTCCGTCTGTTAGCACCCGAACTATAGAGACATTAGTTTAAGCCGTCACACTTCGACACAAACTAATGTTATTCTACTAATTTGAGAACCGGTATCGACAGAAAATAGTACAAAAATCCAATAGGTATCTAGTATCTTCTGCGACTTATCTAAAGCTTTCGATTGT
This sequence comes from Epirrita christyi, assembly GCA_951392215.1. Lineage (NCBI taxonomy): Eukaryota > Metazoa > Arthropoda > Insecta > Lepidoptera > Geometridae > Epirrita > Epirrita christyi. The sequence goes on along the minus strand of OX595843.1, from coordinate 12,088,778 downwards.
TTGCGACATGACGTCTTAGTTCATAAGCTTAGCTTCTATGGTTTTGAAGGTATTGAACTTGATCTTTTACGGTCTTATTTTAATAACAGAGTTCAAATAGCTACCGTTAATAACATAAAATCAGATGCGGAACACAGTAACATAGGTGTCCCACAAGGTTCCATACTCGGGCCACTACTGTTCTTGATATATGTTAATGATTTAGCAAACTGCCTACCAGATTGGGCATTAATTACTCTCTTTGCGGACGATACGCACGTAGGGATCAAAGACAGGAAACTGGAAATAGTAGAAGAGCAAGCTAATCTGGTAGTTCAAAAATTAAAACTGTGGTTTGAAACAAATGGTATTATTCTAAATGCGGATAAAAGCACTATTTTAAACTATACTAGCAGAAAAAAGAGTAAAAATGATACCATCCGAGAAGTCACATTTTTAGGATTTACTCTAGATTGTACTTTATCCTATAATAGCCAGATAGACAAAATATGCAAAAGGCTAGCAAGCGCTAATTATGCGTTGCTTAGATTGAAACCCATAGTTGATAAAAAAACTCTTCTATTGGTTTACTATGCTTACTGCCATTCTATAATAAACTATGCAATATCAGTCTGGGGAAACGCATCTCAAATTGAAAGAGTCCTCATTTGCCAGAAGAGGTCGTTAAGAATAATACACGGCTTACATAGATTAACTTCAGTCCGAGCTTACTTCAAGAAAGCAAAAATATTGACGGTGGTATCTTTATTTATATATAACTCTCTTATGGAAGTACATTTAAAAAAAGACGATTTACCCATGAAAATGCATATGCATAATTTTAACACTCGAAACAAAGAAAAGTTATATGTACCAAAAACCAGACTTGTTAAGACGTATAGACAAGGTATCTGCCTAAAGCTGGTTATGTATAATAAACTACCCTTAGAAATAACACGGCTGCCTCCAAACCAATTCAAACATAAAATAAAAATATTTTTTGAGTGTAATCCGTTTTACCATATTGATGAGTACATGAGTTGTTCATTTTCTGAATTGCATGACGTGTAAGTGTATTTACATTTTATTATTTTTTGTATTGTTTTGTGTTAGGCTATTAGAATTATAAGTAATTATTATGTACCAACTTGACATACCAATGTTATGCAATGTAACGGAATGGTGAAATAAATAAATATCTAAATATCTAAATATCTAAATAAATTAAATAATTTAACTGTCTATTTGTAGTAACGATCCGTAAAAGTGGTTATAAATTATAATTTATGCTAATCTTCTGTAGATTTTACGCCTACGACATGTGACCGGCTTAATTGACATACCTAGCTTAACTAATGAGTTACCTAGGTAACTCCTGTCCAATATATTAATTACTTTAAGGACAATCATTATTATTGGTATTAAAAGTAACATCTTTCAGCTTTTAGTCCATTGGTGGTAATACAATTGACAGTGAGCTACAACTTTTTTTTACCTATGCTTTTAAAATATGTAGGAGGTTGTTGATTCTACGGTGCTATATTTTATTTGATATACGTAAGTATTGGTTATTTTTTGTATGTTAAATGAGATGAATAATTATTTATACCTGATATTTTTAATATATTTTTTTGTAGTATGAATTATTATTATTTAAAAAATTATCTAGTTTTTACACCAATACACCAATAACACCACTATGGCTGAAAGCGTTATATCCAAGTCTTTTAAAAACTTTATCAAAATCGGATAGTATTTAGATAAGTACCTACTTTTAAAAAAAATCTAATTACGTCTTCTCGAAATTACGCTGCCTTTAGACTTTCGCTGCCAGACGTGGCCTCCCCCACCAAAAGCAATGAGGTGATTTACACCCAAGCACCTACCAAGCCAAAGGCACAAACGCTCTAGTTCTGTAAAGTAAGAAGTCAGAAGTAGTCACTTTTTAATAAGTGGAATAACCCAGCTGTTCTCTTCATAGACTGTATAAATAAGACGAAAGACGCACACTTTCAAAAAATTATATTTGGTATGTTATTGGCACCTGGAATTGAGTTAATGCCATCAAAATATCACGTTTCTTGATCAAATCTAACGTTTTTTTGTACATTTTCACTAATAATAAGAAATGGTCAACAAGGTGATTTTATTATTTGGATAAAAGCTTAGGAATTTTAATTGTTGAATACAAAAATTTAGGTCTACAAACGAAATTGTGCCTTCTGAATTTCTGATTAGGTTTAATAAATGACAAACGTGGAGAAGATTAAAATAACTTTACAATTAAAATCATTTTTTCCAACATCGTATTCGGCTTTTGGATTATGTTTAAAAAGCAAAGGGCCTCTTTTCACCGTGGGTTGCACAGTCGAAGGAATATAGACGTGACAAGTGGTAAGCTCATCGCCGCCATTGCTTGCCACGACGAACTCGGCTAACGCTTTATTTCAGTGTAATAACACACTCCTTAATAAGCTAGCAGCCGCAACCACCAAAAATTGCCCAACAAGTATATTTCTTAAGTAGTTACTGGATGACGCGGTGTAGAATGGCCGCCTCAATGGACCGACGACATTTTCAGAGTCACAAGAAGTCAGTGAATGGAGGCGGCTCAAGACCATATGACATTATATGAGGAAAGCCTACGTCCAGGAGTGGAAAAACAATACATTCAGAAAGACACACTGACCAGGAAAAGGCAGTACTCTGAAGCAGGGTATCAACTTCTTAAAGATAAATTTAAAAGTAGCTCCTTATTTTGCACTCTACTCCCAATACTTACTAATCAGAGCTAATTAGTAACAACAATAATCACTACTAATTCTCAATAATATTTGTTATCTGTGTAACAAAGTGCCCGTCTGCGTACATAATTCAGTAATAAAACAACGTAGCTCTTTACCAAAAACGATCTATTTAAACAGCAAAAAACTAAAATCCAATCGTAATCCAATAATCCAATAACAACTCATCAGGACCGGACGCGTTGAGATGTGAATGTGCATTCCAAGTTGAGATAAAAGAATACATACTGCCACGTGGCAGACGTGTGCCATGATTTGGCCCTTAAGTTTAGGGGACACGCAAAAACATGTAATCATCTAAACTGTTCCATATAGCAGGGCCTATTGTCCCCCAATTTAAACTTTGCCCGAGCATTGATTTGCACTTTAGGAAAAATAAAAGATGATTTTGTGCAACTGTTCGTCTGGATAATCGCGTGGATAGCTTTCTCTTTTGAATCTTTATTTACAGAATTAATCATAATCCTCAGACGTCCACTGCTGGATGAAGCCTCCCCCATAAAAAACAATGGGGAATAATTAAATTAATTGGAATAATTAAGCCTTAATCACCACACTTGGCAAGTGTAGTGGTGATCATAATATTTAAGCTGAATATCTCACAAAAAATAATAATAAAACAACTAAAACAAGTACATACAAAATATAGAAAAAAAAACAATTTGGTTATTTACAGACCGTTGTAAACGATCTAAAGATAGAAAAATCACTACCAGAAGTGTACCAAAGACGCTGCCTATATTGTTTTATATATCTTCGAACAAGCGACTCATTCGATAATTATTGGAACTTCACTTCATGAAGTTCTTTTCAGACTATTAAATTTAAATTTTAACAATTAAATCTTTTAAGCAAATTCGTAATTCACTAAAGTCAGACAAACATACCATCACTGGGTATATTCTGTTTCTATACCTTTAAATTCGTAAAAACAAATGTATCTCTAAATAAGTCCTACTGTAATGGACCATAAAACTAAAAATACACCAAACATTAGAATCGACATCTTCCTAAAATCCAAACGCGTGCCATCCCTTAGCATAAAACTAAAAATAAACCCCCCATTAGGGAGTTAATGCGTTAACAATGTTCGTAGATTCAACAGGATTGCTCGCTGCGGACCCTATAAGCTATGTATTAAGTGCAGCTAAAGGCTGTGACACAATGAACCATTGACGTGAGCGTATTTCTTCTGATATGTATTGAGATTCGCGATCTATTCAACTTTGACTACAAATTCATAAATTCAAACAAATTATAGACGCCCCCTTTCGGAAAAGGAACCATATTCTTTGTTAGTAATTTGTCCACTATTATTGTTTGCCCCCAGATTTTGCAGATGCAGAATGTTCTTGATAGAATTATGCTCTTCATCGTCATATTGACGACCTCTGTGGCGCGGCGAGCGAGTATCCGGTGGAAATGCAAGAGGTTGTGGGTTCGATTCCCGCTGTGCTGTGTGTGTTAATGGTACCACGATACTCGTAGTTCCTGATACCCATGATACAGGGAATCCTAGTATGGGATCAATACTACGTATGTGACTGTCGGGTGTTATGTTATACCTATTAGCTTCAGGATTTCTTTTATTTTCAGGAGTTGAACTGGTTAAGTACTACATACAACTAGCTACTAGGTATTCTGAACTGCAATGGGTAGTAACTGCTAGTTAATCTACGTCTGTGCGCCACAGCCTCAATTGGAACTCTTCAATCGACGCAGTGGGCATGATATTGTCCTGACCTGCCTGTAGGGCACTCGAGTTTTGCCTTTTTTGTTTTATACTTCGAGCGCCGGTTAATAGTTAATACCCCGACCGGAATTGAAAAGCGAGTCGTTTTTACTACTCGAAAATTTAATTTGACTTTATATTATTCGTTTTTACTATTGTCATTTAAACCTGGTAACCTATGCGGGTGGTAAGGTAACGTAGGTACATAACGTACGAAAACATCTGTCCAACAGCTTCGCATAAGCTTTTGTCCAAGATTAGCTCCTAATATAACATCTTAATGGTCAATAGCTGAATTTTTAAAATAGTTATTAGTTTTTAAGAACATTTTGTTTGCCTAAGAAAACAAAATAAATAAATAAATAATCACTTCATCTATGATCTATGGCAACGGAAGTCCTAAGTTCATCATGCTACTCGATATCTTGTCCTTCTTATCTGATCTAGGTTCTAAATAAGGTATAATACAAAGGTACAGAATACAACATTTTGACACACTTTTTGGCAAGCCGGGATAGAACTATTATCTGAGTAGTTCTATCTCGGTTTGATAGAAATTTTCATCACCTGTGGATGATAAATCTATAATCTAATGATACCATTTAATTTATACGTAGCATATTGTCGTAGGCAAGCGTGCTCCTTTTTGACCGGCATTTAATTATGTCAATGTAATGAAAATGTCAAATAGAAATGTCAAATGGAAGTAATGGCAAAATGGAGCACGAAAAATTATGTCGTTCCCCAATATAATTATTGAATAAAGTGAATTTGGCTTCACTGCGCCCAGTGAAGTCAAATTCACCTGAATACTCATCACACACGATACCGTTCATCAGGTTAAATTACTGTGTCGGGGTTGCTACTAGTTACATGTGAAAACTGTGGCTCTTTGCCGTCCACTTTGCGGTTTCGTCCGGATTGCAGTCGATGTTTGGAAAAGATCGATACTTACATGAATAAAAGCGCTAGATGAATTGAAGTGCAACATGAGATATTTTGCTTGCACCCGTACCTTCATTCATTAATTGGAATAAAGCAATACTTCAATATTTTTAAGAAAACAAAGCGGTGTTGCCCTTCTCTGCCTAGTTACTGATAGATCCAGTGGCTATGATCCGTTGTACTTATAGATCACGTTTACCTATAATTTAGTTACTGTATGATCCGGTCACTAACGGATCTGTTTAAAACGATTATTTGAATTGTCCGCAGTGCGGTCAAAACACACCGCACATAAAAGCGAGAGTCTGAAACATTTTCGGAATCTGTGGTTATATCAAAGTATTTAAGAGCCATAATAGTAGAATGTTAAGGATGCACTTCGAAAATATAATGCTGATCTTCCTAGTTATTGTGAGTAAACCAGATATCACATCAATATAATAACTGAAGTACGTGATTTTTCAAACTTTTTTCTATTCGTGACCAAGCCAAAAACACAATTGGCAGACATTTACTCGATACTTTATTTTTTTGAAAGTTATGCCTTTATACTAGATTTTTTGAAATTTCTACGAAATAACATCAGTCACATATCCAAAATAAATGCTCACCGAAGGAAAATATAGTTAATTATCCGTGACCAACCCAAAATTTACCTAGACTAATTAGTATTCTCATAATAAATGAAAAATGAATGAATGAGTTGATTTGAAACTTTACTTCTGTGCAAGTTAGGGTCGTGCGATATTCAAACTTATTCCGTTAGTATTTGCGTCTAAAAGGCGATTCATACATATTATATTTTCGGAGTGCCCTCTTAAGTGATTGAGCTTGGCGAGTGCTTCATCATATCAAACATATCAATCAAGCAAAGTTTTTAAAAGGATGCTGTAAACTTTGCTTCGATTGGAACAGCTGTCTCCCTAATTTGTGATACATCGAGTTGGCTGTCAGCATGCCATCTGAAAGGTCCATAAACATAATAATAACAACATAACACCGAACAGTAACATAATATAGTCCACACACGTATTCCCTGGTTATCAGGAATTGGGAGTACCATGGCACCAACAACACCCAACCCCGGAACAAATATTGACAAACATTTGACCCACAACTGGAAAATCAAAAAAAGTCAAAGTTAAAAGAATTTTATTTCAATGAAAACTGCATTTACACTGGTAAACATCAACCTATAACAATAATATATTCCGGAAGTAAGTGGTAATTTCCTTGCACCATTGTGTTGAACCTTTTTAAGAAAATGGACGCAGAACACTTAGCACAACGAGATATTATGAAATGATAAAACGAAACTTTGGACAATTTGCTCTGAAAGGTAACATTCTGGAGCTATGTATTTTTAAGGTGTTCTACTTGCTTAAGATATAAAAATAAATTTTAATACGTGTTTTATTTCACAGTCATAAATACCCAGCTAACGTCTATTATCGTTTAATTAAAAATAAGCGGAAAAGAGCTCCTGTTTCACAGATAGTTTCTCATTAAACTTTGTATATCACGTTTCAAAGCCTCTCTTAAAACGGCTCATTTTGGTGTATATTAGGAAAATACCTTGCGAGTATCCCAAGGGCGGATTTAAGGGACACGTGCCAGGAGGGGCACGGGGGCACGTGTCCCTGGAGATTCCATTGCAGTACATAATTAGAAGCAAATCAAACTATCAGAGTTGTTAAAATATATGAATAAAATAACAGAAAGAACATGAGTGAAACTCTTGTATATTTCTGGCTGGAATCGCGAATTTTGTTCGTTGTTTCCTTTCACGCACTTGCAAATGAAAGATGAGTAATGATTTTAATATGTCTATTGTTTTGACACTTACATAAACCTTCCTATACTTGAACTTGTAGAAATGAACTTGAAGTATGATACTTCAAGTTTATTTCTAACAGTTATTGTTGTTTTTTTGCCCTTCCGCCCCTTGTGCCCTTGTCCCAGAAAAAAATCCTGGATCTGCCCTTGGAGTATCCTGTCATGCTTTGATCATTACGTGAATCCTTGTCAAGATGTTGATTCTTGTATTAGATTTAACGTACATTAGTAGATGAACGAGGCCTCTCCCATTGAATACAATGGGGGAGGCCTCGTCCAGTATAGTGGACGTAAACAGGCTGGTGATAATGATGATGAAGTAGTACCACACAAAGTAAATTCTGACACGCATTGGTAGGAAGGCCCCCTCTTGATATACTAAAGACAAGACAAAGGTCGCAGGAAGTCAGTGGATGAAGGCGGCTCAGGACCGTTCGTCATGGCATTCTATGGGGGATGCCTATGTCCAGGAAAGAGCTTCTACTGGCTGATGATGTAAATTCTGACACGCATTGGCAGGAAGGCCCCCTCTTGATATACTAAAGACAAGACAAAGGTCGCAGGAAGTCAGTGGATGAAGGCGGCTCAGGACCGTTCGTCATGGCATTCTATGGGGGATGCCTATGTCCAGGAAAGAGCTTCTACTGGCTGATGATGTAAATTCTGACACGCATTTCCAGGAAGGCCCCCTCTTGATATACTAAAGACAAGACAAAGGTCGCAGGAAGTCAGTGGATGAAGGCGGCTCAGGACCGTTCGTCATGGCATTCTATGGGGGATGCCTATGTCCAGGAAAGAGCTTCTACTGGCTGATGATGTAAATTCTGACACGCATTGGCAGGAAGGCCCCCTCTTGATATACTAAAGACAAGACAAAGGTCGCAGGAAGTCAGTGGATGAAGGCGGCTCAGGACCGTTCGTCATGGCATTCTATGGGGGATGCCTATGTCCAGGAAAGAGCTTCTACTGGCTGATGATGTAAATTCTGACACGCATTGGTAGGAAGGCCCCCTCTTGATATACTAAAGACATTACAAAGGTCGCAGAAAGTCAGTGGATGAAGGCAGCTCAGGACCGTTCGTCATGGCATTCTATGGGGGATGCCTATGTCCAGGAGTGAACTTCTACTGGCTGATGATGATGAGTAGATGATAAAGTAGACCTAGACGAAGTCCTGATCCCACACTAGGATTCCCTGTATCGTTGGTATCAGAAACTACGTGTACCATGGTACCATAACACCTAGACCCGGAACAAATATTTGCAGATCATACAAACATTTGTCCCGCAGCGGGAATCGAACCCGCAACCTCTCGAATCACAGCCTGCTACTCGCCCGCCGTGCCATAAAGGTCGTCAAAAGACTAAGATTACGATCTCACATTTGTAACGGACTCTACAAATTCGTTAAGATGCAATCATTGGAACGTTTTTCTATTGTCTTCCCCCATTTAATGGGTTAAGCAAAGCTACAGTTTCCTAAAAACAGCGACCTTAATATGACGGCCGTAATATTATAGCGGATATTGAAGTCAAATATTTCTTTGACGTAAGGTAAAACAAGAAATGTTAAAAACACACAGCGTGCTATAGAGAGAGAACAGAGTTCAAAATCTGATACGAGGACATCCGTAAAAGAACCGAGATCACTGAAATAGCTCTCAGAATCAGCAAGGTGATGTGGCAATGGGCAAGCCATATAGCTCGCAGAAACAAAGACTGTCGGGGAGTAATGGGTGGCAACACGATTCGGAAACGATTTGAACGTTGTTTAGAAAAGCTCCTTTCTCGATGGACTGATGTCATTTTGAGGGTTGCAGAAAGTTATTGGATTGAGGCATCGTGGCATTCTATCGGGAGACCTATGGGCTGTGGATTTTTACTGTCTGATGACGATGATGAAGGTATCACGACCACCACCCACGGCCGTTGTATGACGGCCACCACTTTAAAGGAAACGAGACCCTAATGGAAGCCATAAAACTAAGTAAATTGACCCTAATGACATAATGTATTTCATTTGGCCTTTACTTAGTTAGAGTGACAGTCAAAACGTTTAAATGAAGCTTATTTACCTAATTCATTACGTTATTTTGCCTTTAAAGAAATACAAAAAAAACATTATTTTGAAAATAATTAGGGTTTCGTATCTCAAAAGGAAAAATGAAACCCTTCACCATTGTAGTTGCTTGTAACATTTGTACTATAATAGATACCCTATTCCGTATCTAGTCTAATACTAGTCTAATGTGCCAAGTTGTGTCCGGCCCAAGAAAAGACCTCCTACTCCTCCCGTGGATGTAGTAAAACCTAAGGGATTACACCAGGGGATGGGCAGCAGCATCCATCTGAGTTACTTATCACCTACTGCAATCACCAATCCGCCGTTGCAATCGAACGAGGTGATTATGGCAAATCCTCCAATGTATTCAATGGGGTAGGCCTCGCCCAGGAGTGGACGTAAACAAGCTAGTAATGATGATGATGATGATGATCCAACTACCGAACACAGTTAAGCAATGACCCAGATAGCGGTTAGTCCAATTTGTCTTACCTGAGTCAATAGAATGGTAGTCAGATCAAACTCACAAAACTGCAACAGAACTGCACTGCTTACAAATTGCCTATAGTACTAAGACTAAGGAGATAGTTATTTATAGTTAGCTTTAGCTAGCTACTATTAGCTAGCAGATAGTTGGGCACTTAGTATGAAACGAGATAGTTATGGTTCTGGATTGAATTCAATTTAACTGTCGTTAAGATATACTGACACTTATATGGCTCGTTTTGTAGAGTCTGTCCATCGAAAAAAAACTGTCCGTATCTCTACGTGCGGTTTTTTTTCGATGGATGTGTTCACACACCTCATCATCATCATCATCAGTCTGTAGAAGTCCACTGCTGGACATAGGCCTCCTCCATTGAATATACCGTGGTATGTCCAGCCTAAGAATAGACCTCTCCATCTCCTTTAGTGTATATGTCGTAAAAACCGACTAAGGGATTACAAAAGGGGGTGGGCAGCAGCTCAAGACTGTTCGACATGGTATTCTTTGGGAGAGGACTTTGTCCAGCATTTGACTTTACGGCTGATTTTTTTTTTTACAATTAAAGACCCTCGTTTGGCCGCGATCTCACCTGTTGGTAAGTGATGATGCAGCCGACGATGGAGCACGAAGGTCTAAAAGGCACCTATTCACTCTTGCCTTAAAAAGACCCAAATTATAGTTTTCAGGAAAGACAGACGACGGCAGCGAGTTCCACTCCATAGCAGTTCGCATAATAAAGGTGGAACCGAAACGCTTAGTACAAATAGAAGGTATACTAATGAGGTAAGGATGGTACTGAGCCGTGCTATTGATGATGATATAGATGAATAGGACATAGGTCATAGACGAAGAGGACATAATTGACAATCACACAGTTTACGAGACAATGATAACAAAGAAGAGTCTGGGCTATTCAGAAAATTGTAATCAAACAGATTTTTTTAAACCTACTTATTCAATGTTCAGTGACAAAATTTATACTTGTATGGTTTATTTTATAGGACCTTCTAAACCTCACAATTTATTGTTATATTTGTTCGTTATTTCTTGTCCGAGTAATTCTATAGAAGCAACGTGTTCAAGCATAACCAGCGAAAATTCCCCCACTGACTATTTTTAAAGATCCGTTCTACTGCATTCACACCAAGAGAAGGTTTTGGGTGCCTTTATACTGGTGCTTACCGGTAGAATCATAGTCAAAGTCAAAAGTATTTAAATCATAGAATTCAAATGGATCATTTTGAATCGTCTTATAAACTAAAATTACTCCTACTTAAACTACTTACTTACTTACTTTGGTTTTTTCAGTTTTTTTTTGGTTTTTAAACTTAAAAAAATCTGAAAAAACCTAGAAAAATCAGGACAACAAACACTTGAACAATATGATACAGTTTCAGGTTGTTGCTCACACATTGAATAGAATAGAATAGAATAGGAGATGTAGCTAATATCGCCCAACTTCGGTTTATAGAGCGCTTTCTTTTTCATACTTTACATGTTATCAGGATGATAAAGGTAAGTACTTAGATATCCGCATTCAATATGCAATTCCAATTTCACTGAATTCTCTTTTGGTCACCATTTGTACTCTAATTAGTAGATATTTCTTTGTCTTAGTTCTCTTCCAGAAGGTCCCCCAATGAATAAATTAGTTATTTACTTAGCAGTGCATGGATTTGTACCGGTAAGTGCTGGCAGACAGGCGCTGGCAGCCCGCGTTCTACATAAATGTGCCTCTTCTGCCCCAAACAGAAATACAAAGTTTTATGTTCGCTCATAATCACATCCTTTCTTGTAAAATGTCTCAATTAGGTACGGGAGGATGTGTGGACACGGTCGTTTTAACGACTCGAATATTCGCTTTTGATGGGCGCGTCTGATCGGTGACGGTGATGACTGTATTATTGCAGGCCAATGTTTGTGGCGAATGTTTGAATGGCTTTGGACAGTTGAGGACTTTGAAAACTTACATAACGCTACATTAAACGTCATACTAATTAAGTGGCTGACCACAGACAAAGAGGTTGGGAGTATACATCCATCTTGATGTAATAAGTTCAATAATAATAGATTAATAGAACTCGCTATGAAAAAAACTAAATATGAGGCATCTCTCGGTCGTGGTATGTCCAGGCTAAAAATAGACTCCTCCACTGGATGTCGTAAAAATCGACTAAGAGATTATACGCCTGCCAAGCGTGGTGATTTTGGAAATTCTCCCCCTTTTATTTTATGGGGGAGGCCTCATCCAACAGTGGACACCTAAAGGTTGCTAATGGTGAGGTATCTAAGTTAAGGTTTAACATCCACGTTGGGATCATCTTTTGAAGGTTAAGTTTGTCTCAAATTAGGTATTAAAGTGTGTCACACACGTAGCAGATGCGGTAAAATATCTGTATCTGAGTGCGTATTTGTCCATATCGCTCTCTATACTAAACTCAAGCGGCCTTGTTACAGAACATGGACTAAATCTGAATTTAGTCCAGGCGTACTAGTCTAGGATTAAATATCGACATTAAGCATATGTGACTTAAAATACAAAAGCAGATGGTTTGTTTTCCGAAATAAATTCTCGCGCTACTTCACAAATTTCCAAAGTATCAAACTGACGGATTATGTCACATCACAATTGTCCAAATTATTACCTCTAAGAAGCAATCAACTTTCAATTTATAGACCACTGCTAAAGTAGGGGGCTGCCTGGTTTTAAATAAACCAGATATAGTCCAAGCTCATGTAATTTTTGGCATAAACGCGGAATATCTAGCTCAAAAGTTGCTTCTGGAAAACAAACCATCTGCTTTTGTATTACAGTCGTATATACCCTAGGTCGATATTTAATCCTAGACTGGTAGTCCTGGTTTAAACCCAGACTTACCTTTTTTATAATAACACCCAAGGAGCCACACACACCTACCAGATCTCTTATATTTTACCGTCAAGCATCTGTAGGCACCGACATAATATCAAAAGATGGACAAATATCTGTGTATACAAATTGTAATGGAATACAGTTTGAAGGTTTTCGCGTGAATGTATCATTTTCGTATATTATCGTATCTGCTACGTGTGTGATGCACTTAAGGCCATCATATGACGGTCATCGCTTCTTAGAAAAAAAAACTAAAGTACTTTCACAAACACTGTGACAATAGTTCATTTACCCTGCCAGCTACAACAATGTTATGTCGCCCCCACAATGATTCCTATCTGTAATATCTATCTATCGACACCTACAGATGCTTTGTGATTGTAATGAATGTATAATGAACCGAATGAATGTCGATAATTCAAATGGTTTTCTATAGATGCGATTACTGATTGGTATATGGAGCGGAAATGAAAATAGCATCGATTTAAATTTGTTTGAATGTCAAATGATATTGGTAGAGTGCACGAGAATGGTGTTGTCTAACAAAATCTTGGTGTGCGGTCCCTCTCCAGCCCCTTAATTACAGTAGCAAAAGGCAAAGATAAACCCAACAATGGGGATAATTTTGGCAGCCTTGTCGCTATCTAAATATTATGAAACTTGTATAGGGGCAACTTCTTGACCTGAATATTCCTCCTTTCGAGTATCAAAAGATTTAGACAGCGCTAAGGCTGCCAAAATGATCCCCCATTGTTGCGTACCCCATTTCCATTTGCTAGTGTGATTCGGGGGCTGATCTTTGTTTACCACGCAGTTATAGGGAAAAAGACTGCCAACGGGATGGAAGGTGTTGGGATGGTGGTGAGCTAGCTCTTCATCTGGATAACGGGGTCGGCGATGTGCATAGCATAACACAGCACACGTTATGTAACGTAATATAACGTAACGTAACGTGGCATTCTAGGGGGCCTATGTCCAGCAGTGGACTTCTACAGTCTGAAAATGATGATGATGATCATCGCTCTTATTTAGTAATAGTGCTAAAATAACATATCTTGTATACAGTTTAATCAAAATTGAATTTAAAAAAACACATAAATGTTTTCATCGAATAGGGCCCAATCGCTGCAAAATTAATGCTCCAACATTAACTGCCGTGAAAATACGTAATAAAGTTATCAAATACACTAGCATTTTGAAGTGCTGAAATTTACATAATCGGAAAACTGTAAACATAAACAGGTAGGTATCAAAATTTACCATTGCAATAAATAATCCTGCTTTTCCACGGTAATACAGTGAAAACAAAGTAAGAGGAAAAATCCCCCGCTTTCCGCTCGAAGGAGCCCTGTAGTGCAGGGGGCTAAGTTTTAACACGAGACCTACAAGCTCTAGTGCACCGGTGACTCATTACGGACCCCGCTATGGAGGGGCCTGAGAGGCCCCAGCCACAGAATAAATAATAGTACTTAGGTACATAAGTCTCACTCTGACTACACAAAAACTGACACTGTATTGATCTGTCGTTGTACGAGCGATACTGAAACTAAAGTTAGGGCGTGGTAACACAAATTGAATTCAATTCATTTGAAAAAAATACACGAATAGCACCAATTTACTCAATTTATGTAGTTGAATTATACTGCTAGCTAAGAAAACGTTTTGAATCTAGATCTATAACATAACATAACACTCAACAGTCACATATAGTCCCACACTAGGATTCCCTGTGTCGTCGTGGGTATCAGGAACTACGAACGAGTACATTTGTCCCACACCGGGAATCAAACCTGCAACCTCTCACATCTCAGCAGATGAGAGAGAATGCGGGTTTGATGGATTTGACTCACCATAAAAACCATAATATATAGCTCTAAAACTCATTTTATACTGGAAGCTAATTCGAAGTGACACACGCCAGCCCAGCCTCCGGCAAAAGGGGTTCTTCAGCTCTCAAGAGTCATCTTTGAGCCCACGCACACATACCTACATAAAGATAGCTCAGTAGATCTGTTTGCAAGCTTTATTTGTGTTCATGTTTGTGTCATTCTGGCACGAGGATATTTCTTTGTCCAATTTTTTTGCATGTCTAGCTACCAAATGTAGAAATAACGAAGATGCTTTTCGGAAAATATTGATAGAGTTCAATCTTGACAGACTTAGTACCTACGTTATCTCAAAATAACTGTACAATTTATTTAATGACAATGCTCGCCAAAAATAACGTTTGATTCTCAAAATAGGTGTAGACGACCTAACTTTTATTTCATGAAAAAATATTTATTTATTTATTTCACAACAAAATCCACAGCTCTTAGAAATAAGATATTAAACCAATTTACAATTTACAACCAAGACACAAATTTATATGAAACAAAAAACCCGTTCCGGGTCTGGATGCTCTGGCACCACAGTACCCACTCGCATAGTTCCTGAAAAAACCCACAACACAGGGAATCCCAGTGCGGGATCAGGACAACGTATGTGACTGCAGGGTAATATGTTACATTATGTCATACATTATGTATAGTTATATAAATATTTAATATTTATTTATTATTTATTTATTTACACACCACTCATATATATATATATATATATATATATTCACAACACTTACACAATATTAGTACACATTATAAACACAAAAAATAATTAACAAATCATACATACATTATATATTAATTCAAAATTTTACATACTTCATTTTTAAAAACCTTCCTGCTACTGTTGAAAATATCTGCAGCACGAAAGTTCTTGTTATATTTTCTATGCATTCTACTAGCAAGTGCGTTTTGAGCATATTTGTTACGAGAACGCGAAACTGCAAATAAGTTCGTGTGTCTTGTTCTAGTTCTTGGGCAGCAAAATAAATATTGAGAAACTGTAAAAACAAGCACACGTCACCTTTTTTTTACAGTCAAATACACTGTCGTGAATCAGGTTGATATCTGTGCCGTGGGTATAGGATTCCTTAATTGTGTCGTGAGTATCAGGAACTACGAGTATCATGGTCCTGAAACACCCAGACCCAGAACAAATATTTGCAGATCATTCAAACATCGCGTCTCAGCCGACTCGATCACTACGCCACAGAGGTCGCCAATGTCATGCCCACTCGTTACAATTTCAAAACCGTAAACAAATAGTATCTCCATAAAGTAGTGTGAATTGTGTAAAACAGTATTCTGTCCTGTAAGATCGAGTAGCAAGAATGTGTGGCTTGAATACTGTGCACGTACACCAGACTTTGTAGTCTCTGTTAATTTCAAATTGTCTTAATTTGTTTTGTAAGAACGGCACATTTGTTTCTTGCCTCTAGAGTGTTCGTACATTGAACGACATAACTTCTGCTTTCTTACGTCATCTTAGGGTGCTAACAGACGGACTTAACTGGCTTGTTTAGATGGACCGCACTAAAGCAGTTATTAAGCTCGACTAACTTTAGTAAACTAGCTGTGGCGTATCCAACCTAAGAATAGACCCCTCTATCTCCTTCCGCAGATCTCGTAAAAGCCGACGATGGGATTACACTAGAAGACAGGTAGCAGCATCCACCTGAGTACTCGAAAACAATACTGCGATCACCAATCTACCAGCCAAGAGTGGTACGTAAATAAGGCAAATTACATTCCATTGCATGCCTCGTCCAATAGTGGACGTCTAATGGCTAACAATGATGATAACGATTAAGCTCACCTATATATAACTATATATATGTGAGCCATTAATAAGTCTGACTGCGCGTAGTTTTACGTTAAACACTATCGAAAATTAAAGCGCAGTTGAATAACACTCAACTGCAGACGTGCGGTCCATTTGAATGAACTGCGCTTAACCAACTGATAGCGCACCGTCATCGCACAGTACCACTACGCGCAGTCTCATGCAGTCATGCTTGTTAACTGCAAATGTACGGTCCGTCTGAATTTTGCCGTCTGTTAGCTCCTTCACTGTTTATGGGATGGTTCAATTAAAATTTATAGGGCTTCTTTAGTTACAATGTTTATGCGTAGGGATATGGTGTGTGGTTAGATACTATTTTGCACATTAGAATGTCACAGTTGAATTGTAAATTATAAGCTGTGGTAGTGAAGCTTTCTAGTATGGCGCTAGTAGTATAGGTGAACACTCAACTGTAGATAATAAATTCGTTGTAATAATAGTTAGATATTTACACGTTGATCACGGCTCGCGGCTGGCGGCTTTTGTAAAATACCCTTTTGTAGGTCGTTTCAGTTATTTCTAACCTAATCATTCATAACCTAGTGTGTTAAAAAAAAAAAAAAAACCTAGTGTGTTAGTGTCCTCTCTCGGTGGAATAAAGACATTACAAAGGTAGCAGGAAGTCGGTGGATCGAGGCGGCTCAAGACCGTTTGTCGTGGCATTTCAGGGGGAGGCCTATATCCAGCAGTAGTTTCTATAGTCTGGTAGTGGTGATGATAAATTATTTGTAAATACGTCGCTACCCTAAATTACAAAAGTTTTTTGATCACTTGTTTTAGTTGAATTGTGACAAAGACAAATGACTACAAAACTTACGCCAAATGTAAAAAATAAAGTAAACTTACTAGCTTGTATTTCAAAAGCTTAGCATCTGCCAACATGCATGCACTCTCAAACGCCATGAACACTCGAAAGATTGTGTTGTCACGCTTACCATTCCTCACTGGATTATAATGATTGGCTTCAATGTACGGTATCATAAACTTTTATTTATTTAAGCCACTTTAAATAGCCTCGTCTGCCTCTTGTATTTTAGTCTCGGCTTTCGTACATCGCTGAGTCTTATATATATTGTGAAACAGTGTCACATAAATTGTCACTTAAATGCTGGTAGGGTTTTAGCTTGGAATTCTCGAAGGTTTAGTTAAGAATTTGATTAAAATATTGAACCAATATGATGAAGGCAACGGGATGGTTAGTAATATTGACCATACATGTTATAAAATACATAGATAGACATAGATGTTGTAAAATTGACGATCTGTATGTTACGTTTATAGTTTACCTGTCAAGACAGATGTTTCATTTAATGACATTCCAGCCAATTAATAAATCTTATAAAATAAGCAGTGATCTGGATAAAATTGCTAAAGATCTTAATTGGTATGAACAGAAAATTTATCTTAACTGGTATGAACAAAAAACTCTGAACAAACAATTTTATTGCAGATAACACACTCGTCTATGCTTTTGGTGTTTGGGTGATTATATGGATTTTTTTCTGCGATTTGTTTCTTCAGGTGATTGTTTTCCTTCAACTGGGTGGCGATACGTAGACGTTTGTATTTGCCGTGGCCTGAATATGGGGCTCACGCAAACGTCTGTTTTAGTTCAAAAAACCGTATTTACACGTGAAATCGTGGAGTCCATAGTTAAAGGGTTAACATAACATAACTTACTCCCAACAATCATATACATAGTCCTGATTCCACGCTTGAATTCCCTGTGTCGTAGGTATCAGGAACCCATGGTACCACAACACCCAGGTTCAAAACAGACAAAAACACAAAAAGACAACAGACAAAAAGTTTTACAACAAACTTATTGAAGATATCAACTTAACAACGAAAATGATGCCTTCAATGAAATGTTTAATGAAAGTCTGACGACGCAAACATCAAAATAAAACAACAAATTTGCAGTAAGAACCACACTTAAGATTAGCATAATAAACGGTCTTACAGGGTAAAACCCTATTAGTCTTTGCTGACTGATGGTTCACTGAGGATAACCATAATAGCCAAGGGTACTGAGAAGTAAACAATCCCTCACATTACCACCTCCTCCCTGCCTGTCGTTAGCTAAACCTCAGACAAATCTACTCGGATCAATCGCAGCCATCACTCTTCATAATGAAGGATCATGATTTAGATTGATAAGCAACCCTAGTTTACTATGCAGAGCTAGATTGGAGATAGACATGGCAATTTTAAAACGCTACTGATAAAGCTAATATTTCCCATACATAGATGGATAGTGGCATAGCAAAATTGTAAGCTGAATAGTAATGGAACAAAATATGTTGGATTCTGTGTTCAAAATGTGTAATTTTTTTATCCAGCCGAAACTGGGTTACAACGGGTTTGTATCAAGACTAGCTTTAGGTGCTAAAACGGGCAAGTGTGAGTGAGTCCCGCACCCAGAGGGTAATCTGTAAAATATTTCCAAATAGTCAGTAGTAGTAGTAGTCTTTTTCGAATATCAGACACTTTTTCCTACAAAATTCACCAGCACATTTTAGGGATGAAATTCTTAAATTTTAGACTTTATTTGTATCACAAAGACACCTAGCTTAAATTGTGGGGCTACTAGAGAGTTCCCCCTAGAGTTCCCATGATGGAGGATGAGATGGAGGTAGAGTTCTTAGAGGTTTTTCTTTTTTACCATTTACTTACAAAAATTAGGCATTCATTGCCATAAAAGATCCTTTTAATGCATTGAGGAAAAATGTTTGCACAGCAATATAAGAGCACAGACTTTTATATTTAGTGTAAACTCCAAGTTGACGCCTTAAGCCGAGAGAGTCTTGACATACAGACATACAGACAGACAGACAACAAAGTGATTCTATAAAGGTCCCTTTTTGACGTGTTAACGTCTTATAAATCGATGGAGCCGGCTGCACCGCTCGAAAAAACATGACTAATGCGTCGTTACCTCGTCATACGTCGTTACCTCGTCATGCGTCACCGCATACGCTATATATGCTATATATATATACATATGCGCATGCGCATGCGCGTAGCGCATGCGATATATATATATATGCGCATGCGCTAACGCCGCATGCGCGCGAGCGCGGAACGAGCGACAAAGAAGCACAATAACGACGTTGACACGTTGAACTATCGTCAGTAAACCGACTTTACAGACAACCGTTTTTTTCTGTTAGGTACGGAACCCTAAAAACAAACTGTTCACAAGTTTCTTCCAGTTCTACATTTTCTCAACTCTACCCTCTGTACCTCTCATTACTTAAAAGGATTACAATTTTATCCCATTGGATGGGTCCCACTATCTGCTGAGCTGGCGATGTATCCCTGACTTTGAGCTTCTAATGATTGATGTGTTTGCTTAAATCTGTGTTTGCGATCAGAATTTTTCTTGACTTTCATATTTATTCGCTGATCGGGTTATCATTGCTTCACCTTGTGAAGTTGAGTGTACTCCATTTACCTTGTTGATAGATGAGTGTACACTTTCAATGTTTATATCATAGAGATCTGTGTTTTTTGTTTTCTTGTGATTGCATGTTCCTTTATGTTTTTAAAAAAAAAATACTTCTGGCGATTTTTTTTAATGTTTGGGTTTGACGTGGCTTTCACACAAACGTCTGTGTTTTGATTCAAATAACCGTATTTACACGCGAATCACGGAATACGGTACGTAGTGAATGTGTTACCTATACATTTTAAAATCAGACTATACAGCGCGTATCTAAAGCGTACCTAGCAGTATGCAGAATGTGCCCAGCAGTAGACATGTTTCAATGACATAATATCTATTTGTAATATGTGTTTGTTGTGCGACAAATGTTTGCATGATCTATAAAATTATTTGTTCTGTTGTGGTACCGTGGTACTCGTAGTTACTGATACCCACGACACAGGGAACCCTAGTGTAAGATCTGGAGTGATGTATGTGACTGTTGGTATGTTAAGTCTTTTTTTTATTTTGTTTGTGTGCAAGTACTGGTGAAAAGAGGCCATTGGGAGTCTGCTTACCCCTCTGGGAGAAAAGGCATGTATCTAATCTAAGTAGGGATGTATAAATTTTCAATCAATTTGTTGGATTTTTTAAATGTAAAAGACGAGTGTGTGCTTCAAAATATTTCGTTTTGGCCCACATCATTACATGGCACGTGTCGCACAAAGAATTAGAGGTTCGTTATCAGAAAGGTTTCCACGTGGGTAAGCCGAATGAGGGCGCTGGCAAACCTAGTTAGAAAAGTTTAAAACATGGCAAGCATTTATTTTTAGTTTGTAAGAATAATAGGCAGCTACCTATTAAAGGAAAGCCTCTTTTATTTAACTTGCAATGTATGTATGTTTGTCCGGGTGGAATCTTGCAACTGATTTTGAAATCAGTTATCTTTAACCGATAGAGCTGAAATTTTTCATACCTGTCAAATTCAGATGTCAATACGATATTATGGTGATGGCGATATGATCTGATGATGGAGACGAAAGGTGGACAACGAAACTCCTCGAGTATTAGTTGAGTATACGATGAGTAGCCTGGCAGTGTTTGGGATCATTTTGGTCAGGTTCCGATAACGAATTTAACAAAAACATGTTTTAAAAAAAAAAATTTTTTCAACATTAAACTTATTGTACTTTTAATGTAACCTATGTGTATGGCATGAAAGGGGCGCAGAACCTGTTCACCACACTAGTTCTTTCAAAAACCGTTAATGTTGAGGTTTAGCCCAGGTACTCTAGCTGCTGGTCAGTGTTGTACCTAAGCATGGGTTAAGGAAAAAAAACTTAAAATATTTACGGTAAAAATTTAATGTTTTAAAAATAAATAAACTCTTGTATTAAAGCCTAAGCCTCGTATTAAGCAAAGTAAGGTTTTCAAATTATACTTTTTATAATTTTTTAATAAAGAATTTCTTTAAAATAACTCCATACTTATCACAAAATTAGTATTTTCGTCCTAAACTCAAACCCAGTCATAAAAGATATAAACCATCATTTACAAACGATTCAAAAGGTTGTTTGTTAAAAACTGTGATTAAGTAAACGTTTCAAAACGATTCATTGGGACGGAAACTGATTATTTTCTACCTTAATGTCGTAATGAGCAAGCTATAGACATTATGAAGGTATGAACCAATACTAAATTTCGATAAAACTGAATAACAAAGGAAAACATAAAGCCAAAAGAAAAAACATGCAATATAACATAACACACCCAACAGTCACATACACATACAAGTAACCCTGATCCCTAGGATCCCCCAGGATCCCAGTATCTACGTATCTGGAACTACGAGTACAATGGTACCACAATACACACTTAGTACCTACACATTGTAATACATGGTGGTTGATAAATAATCGGAGAAGATGTAGTGTCTAGAAAAGAAAATGAGTAGTTTATGAAGTATTAAAAAACTATTGAGAACACATTGATAAGCCCCTCAACATCATACATCAACGTCAGCAAGACAGTTTCTTAGTAAAAGAGCTCTTTAGCTTTTTACTATTCTCCACAAAAGTTTAATTTTCTTACTCATATAAATTTTTAGGACAAAATTCCATTATGTCCTGGCATAAATACCATCATTACTGGACTGTGAGAGCCGATGAAATTATGTAAATTACCTCTAATTAGGTTTTTAAATTAGATGGTTTGGATTGGGTTTGATATTTTCGAGAGATTATTCATTAAAAAGATGCCGATTATTTGCAAATATTAATAAGATTATGGAGAAGTACTATTTAATCGTTTTCATCATAATAGTAGCAGTTGCTACTGATAAATATTATGATAGAACCCATAAAAACCATAGCTCCGTTTTCGGAGCCTATAGAAGTGCCATATCAAACTTCATATATTATGAAATATTTCTATAGGCTCGTAGAACTCTTGTTCCTCAAGATAACAAAGACTTATTGGCATAGTGACAGCGAGCTGATCTGATGATCAAGACAGAAGGTGGACAATGGAACTCTTCGATGGTTATATAAAGCTGACCGTGTAAGCACGGTCACTTCACAGCTCACTTCGATTGACTCGCGGTTCCGATTACTTATTCGATGAAAGATTGTTCTGCAAATTATATTTTATAATAAATTTATTTTGAACTTGTATTTTTTTATCCCAATAAAACGTAATCTTAACGAGCTTTATAAACATGGAACAAACAAATTAATAGTCCAAATGCCAAGAATCAGACATAAAAAAACTTCCCATACTTGATTGATATTTAAACGCAGCCCGTTTATATTGGCATCGCTCGAACACCTTGGGCATTGGCCCCACGATAATTTGATCTAATAAAAAATTAAAAGCATTTTCAGAAATATAATGATAATAATTGCTTAATGGCAACCCCAATTGTGATTCCATATTATTTATTCATGAGTGCCGATCTTCACATGCGATGGATTGCACCAACCCAAAATTACTTCACCCATTATGTCATCAACCGTTTTATGAATCTAAATTCTTTATTATACAAATTAAGTATCTTTTTGTAATGGGTCGGTCATGGATGCTTACACCCTCGCGATTATCCGTAATAAGTATTAACAATCTTAAACTGCCACAGAGTATAGTTATAATCAACAATGATTCCAACTACAGACACCATTTCCAAGAATGGTCGGATTATCTCGCCTAAGCGAAATTTAATTGAGACGTCCAACTTTTTTGGAATGATTATAATTCTAATCCGGATAAATATCACTAATGAAAGAAGTCAGTCAAAGATCAGGTAGAAATAATAGAGTTTTTTGGCTTGTGGTAGGCAATTTGATATACCTACTTACTGACATAGGATTGCCGTGATGTGTATGACCTTAGAATAAACCTTTCTTTCGCCGAATTAAATTCACTAACCAGAAAGATTTTAGCTAAATTAAGCGTACGTTTACAACAGCAGTGAGAGAACATTTAAAGTGGTAATGCTTGTGATATATCATGATTAAAAAGACACAAAAAATCTGCAACATCTCAAGATCCCAACATTTCCGCTAAAGACTCAATTATCTCCTACCTACTAATTTTCTAAATATCGATTACGATCTACAAGGCATGACCTCTCCAAAGTTCAAATAGGCATCTCAATAATCACCAACATCCGAACAAAGGCAGTTTTTGAGAGTTTGGGAACATCGACGTCGATCGGCCGTCCGTTAAATTAAATGCTAATACAAAATTATGTTTCATACAACATGTTACTAACAACATTATAATGAGGGGTCTGGAAATGAGATCGCTCGTAGCTATGACTAATTTTGTTATTCGTGAATAGTGGTTTTTTTGTGTTGAGACAATTTTGGACACGGAATTGGAAAGTGAGCTGGTATCATTTAGTAGAATACCTTTATGTTGTAAAATGTGCATCTTATAATTACCGTCTACGTTAGCTGCTTATTTTTTGAAATTATTTAAATAATAGGTAAGCAGCTGATGGAGTAGCCGTGAGCATGTCATGGAAAATCTATGTCTAGAAACAAAAACGGGAAGACAGTGAGAGTTTGACGTGGCGTACTATGAATGAGGAGGCAAGTGTAATTTATTACTTGCATAGAAAAGTACTTGAAATACCAGGTCCTACTGGTGGTATTGCAACATGCAACCAACAGAAGCCTTCCTGTTGATAATACTGTTATTATTATTCTAATGACATTGTTTGGGGATGGATTGGGCAATGTCTAAAACATATAGTAAAACATTTAATGTTCGAAAATTTCATTACTAAATACCAATTGAAGATTTGTTTTTTTCCTAAAACAATCATGTTCAATATTCAGATTTAAAATATCCATGGATATTAATCTATTGTTTTTTTTAATCAAAGAGCTAACTCTAATCAAAAACATAATAAAATAACATTTTCTCGATTTAAAAAAAACACAAAGCCGCCTCTAATTTTCGGATGTATAAATAAAATTGTTTTCAATATTACTCAAGTATCATGCATGCAAAATTTGATAAATACAATTGCTTACAAATTTTTAGAGGCGCTTTTAAGGATTATTGTAAAATTTACTGTTTTACGAGATATTGTAATGAATTGACTTTTTCGAGCGGCAAGGAGCTTTTTTTTTGTATGAAGATTTTCTGTTTGCTTTGGGCGCAGAACGACTCAGCCACGATATGATGTTTTGAAATAAAGAAAGTTACAAAACATTAATGGAAATTGAAATTTCTTGAATTATGGTTAGTTTTAATTCTGTTTTATATGTATATTCATCACAAACCATCTGAGTTAGAATAAAGTATACTTGCATGGTCATTCTCATATTTAATTTTCAGTACATAGTGCGATGAAAAGCTGCTCATAAATATCGTTGATGGAATGAAATGAATAGAAGCAAAATGGTAAGTAGCACATAAAAAAAAATCCTAGACTGACCACCAATTGAGAATATGGTAAAAGGAATGTCTCTATAAAGGCAACGTTGTTTCAAGCATAGGTTTGTCAAGTTCCAAATGTGTTATAGTTTATTTTTGCTATGATAAAAACAACCATAACGAAGCTAGATATAAAATACTATTTCGTATAACAATTATATTTTAAGGAAAAATCAGGGTTGAATAAGGAACTGAAACTTAAAGGGAAGATAATCAACAAGGAAAGAAGATCAGCTCAAATGTTTATTGCAAAGTTAGCAAAGCAGTTTCTTACCACAAAGCCTCAAATATCGCTTAGAAGCAGCTTTAAGTGCTAACCACCGATTATCCAGATATTATGACCACTGTAAATCTTTCAATAACTTAGACCTTCATTCGATCGTGTATGAACTATGAACTATAAAATTGAAGTATTGCCCTTTATCACAAAAGGGTCCCATATCTCGTTATAACCGTCCAACAAAAGGTTGTCGTAAAAATTGCAAATAAGCCCGTTTATAGACGGTTCAGCAGTAATGAGATGGATGGGAAAATTTATTATTGTACCTAAGTAGGTATTACAATATGGAATGTATTTTCCAATTTATGAATCACGCTGGGTGTGAATTTTGGAGCTGTCCAGGTGGATTTATCACAGATAACCAGGGAACCTTACACAATACTCATCCTTCAATATTGCACGAATAACAATATTATCCAAGTGGGTTTTATTCTTCAGCTGATTATGCTTTTGACAATTAGATATTAACATTTCAACCACAAGAACGACATATTTGATATGCCATTTTATCGACCACTACGACAAATTATTTGCTAACTTTTTGTTCGTTCGTCGAACCACTGCTTCTTTCTTAGTTACCTAGCGCTGGGTCAGTGAACAAGTTGATATAGGGTTCTAAAATTTACATTGTAGTGAAGAAAAAACTAACACTGAAAACGTAATTTATGGACAAAACAATAATTATGAATAAATTCTTCAGCAAAGTTTATTTGTGATTCTTGGAGTGTTTTGTAGACAGCCAGACGATTGGCTTTGAAGTCTAGACATGAGATGCCAAAGAGCAATATTTCGCACAGACACTTGTGTAGGTACTTGATTGAAAGTTGGAAGCCTATGATATTATATTTTTGGTTATTGGATTGGTATGTTGTTTCTCAATAAAAAAAACTATAAGTTAATCTACTAAGTAGATAGTAGACATATTTACTACTAGGTACTATATTATTGACTCCATTACTTTAATGAAAATTAAAATACTTAAACTAGAAAGCGGTAAAGCGTATTAAGGTAATAAGTGTCCAACTAGGCACACCAAGTTTATTACCATAGACAAATTACCTCAGAACTCTCTAATAAGCTTCTAACCTGACCGTGGTTCATCCATCTCCAGTTCTTCATACTTCAAACGAGTCACTTCGGTAATAACTTGGTGTTTCCAATTACCGAGAAATGTGCAGTCAATCACGCCTCCAGCTGACAAACCATATGTGCGGCAACATAGCTCTTAAGACTTGCCCCGTATCCAAAAATCAGTCTTATCGTTCTGTTGCTTGAGTTTATAATTCCTTGGCGATTTTCACGCTACTTTGAGGCACGTTACAGTCATGTCTGCAAAGCACTTTGGGATGCAGGATGCCCGCGACTTATTAACGTGTGCGGTTTGAGGTAAACGAAAGGGCTTAGTAAGACGGTTTGGTATTGCATTGTGTGGAAAATTTCAAGGGAGATAAAACAAAAGGACAGTTTTGTGGTAAAATTGTTGTAAACATATTGCTTGGAAGGAAATAACGGTTGATTTTATGCGGCGAACGACTAGAGACGTGGTCGCTAACTATTCGTTTTATACACAAGCTTGCGCAGCAGGTAATAGAGAGAGCTAAGCTAGGAGTTTCACTATGTTAATCGAAAATGAGGAAATCTGTTGAAGCATAGAACACCACCAGCATAGCCCTCAGAATTAGCAAGTTGAAGTGGCAATGAGCAGGTTCAAAGATTTAAATCTTTGAGCAGGTCATATAGCTTGAGTAGTAGACTTCTACTGGCTGATGGTGATGATGATGACGTAGTATCATACTATTACAATTAAAAAGATTAAATTAATACACAATAAGCCACATGCTTTAAAACATCGAAAACAAAGATCACTGGCTCAATTAAGTAAGATGGAGACCTGCCCTACATTCGATTCAATTGTTGCGTGTGACTGTACTTAATACCAACCTATTTATATATACGGCTGATTCACCAATTAAAAACTACTTTAGAACTTTTACACAAATGACCGTCTGATTCATTAATGCATAATTAATTGCGGTCATACTCTTGACTTGTAATAAAATGATACGTCTTGCGACATACGGCTATCAAATTGTAATATAGTCTGGGAGAGTTGTGAGAAGGCGCAAATTGTTTCGTATCGTGTCTGGCTATGCTTATTCAACCATTATCTTTAACCAGTTATTTTGATCACACTACAAATATTTCAGTCTGTAGGCCAATATCCACTTAACCCACAATAGAATCAAGTTAAATTCACATCAAGTCTTTGAGTGATTGAATTAATTGGTGTTACACCCTGGGCCTTGGTTCGATTTGGTCGATACCTGACCTTTCTCTTGATCAGTAAGGAGTAAGTATGTATATGACGACTCCTTAGCATTTTTTAGTGTATACGAGACATAGGACACGAGGGATATCCTCAAGACAGCCCAATGGTCTGAAGTCATTGTGAGGACAAAGGAATTAGGATCCGGCTGGCACAATACCGTTAAGAGCGGTATGACAGGCTTCATCTCAAACGTTTTGATATAGTTATATGTATACTTGCTTTGAGGTATTTGGCTCTGGACACATAAACTGTCTTGTCCAATAACACTACACAAAGGCTAGCTGGTAAAAAAATGCTTCCAAGCATTAAGTTTGCCTATATACATTATTCTGTTTTTGTTTAGTAAAGAATATTCTTTTCTATCATCATCAACCTACAGAAGTCCACAGCTGGTCTCCCTCCCTAGAATGCCACGACGAACGGTCCCGAGCCGCCTCTATCCACCGACGTTCATAATGTTTTTAGCTATGCATTACGTGATGGAATCCGAAACGAGGAAATCCGTACAAAAACTAAGATCACCGCCATAGCTCTCGAATGAGCAAGTTGAAGTGGCAATGGGCAGGTCATATAGCTCGCAGACTTGTCTCGTTAATTCAATATAAATTGAATATTTAACCAGTATAAACATCTAGCTTGTTGAAATGTGGTATGATTCTGTGAAATTTAACCCTCCTCCGGGTCCTCACGAGGACATACAAATGCTCCCGACATTTCACGGCTCAGACCAGTTTGCAGATAATCCGAGCTCCAACTAGAAGCTTTCTATTGAAAACTACTAACTGCTACGTGCATGTGACGGTCCTAATTAGGAGCAACTCTGAAACTGTCAGTGCTACCGTTATTGTAGTTGGGGCAAGTTGGTGGTTTAAGGTTAACGATGAACGTAAGCCTATGAGAATTTATATTAAATTAATTATTTAAATATTTTATACATTTTATGGAATTTTGTATTATTATTAAGTAAGCTTGGAAAAATCAGGGTGCGACTTTTTTTTTTTTTGAGTATTATCATGTAACTAAAAGCCTATTTTAGGACAATTATTGACAGACAGCATATTTTAGGATACAATTATTTTACTTAATTTGAAATAAACATAACTAAGTACACACACATATACATGATATTTAAAATTATAAGCAATTTTGTATTGTTTTCTAAAATTGCTGTTTTTACGTGTAAGTAGTCATATCCAACTCATATTATACCTGTAACCATTTTTTATTAATTATACAGTTGTAGATTCCAAATATTCTTGTAGCATAAATATAATTTATGTTCTACGAGTCCATCTATTTTGTTTACTATGTATTTAATCTGAATTAAACAAACTTTATCTTATCTTAACTCTCTTATAGATTTATTCAAGATGGATCAGATAGCGTGGCGCATTTTTGTAATGATTATCACTCACTCTACCACATTTTTTGTGTACGAAAATTCAGTCTCCCGTCTCATCATTTTCTTTAAGCAATTTTTCTGTTTCCAAACCAAACAAAAGAAAAGCGCTCACTGGCGACCGCTGGTCAGACAGACCCATTCAACTTTCTATAGCGTTCAGCAAATAAGTCGCTGGCAACACTAATTAGTACATTCGGTTGCACACGCCGAACACACGCTGGACAAAAGGGCGAAGTTTGAGATCGTGAACTATTACTACAGTGAGTAGAAAACCACAGATAAAATACTTTAAGATTTTTTGAACGAGAAAAGCGATATCTCTGTATTAACTTGGAAGAATTGGCATTGGTATGTATGTATGTATGTATGGTGGTTTGTCTGAGGAGAGCTATCGAACCGTTCATCTGATGTTCATGATTATGATGTATGTAAAAAAAGTAAAACAATCAATTAAACTAGGGTGTCAAATGAAAGGGCTTGGTTTGGACATATTAAAACTACATAATTTTATTTTATTAATATTATAATGAATTATTATATTATAATGAAAGTTCAATATTAACAGTCAGTGTTGCGTGTTGGTTAATCAGATTCAAATGGTTCTGAGTCCAAGAGGGCCTTCCTCTACTGCATCATCCGGTTTATGACACTACTCGAGACAAGACATAAGAAAATGTTTAAAAAGTCATGTTGTTGTGAAGATGTTTTAAGAATAGAAAAAAGTTTTGTTATAAAGGTCACAGGAAGTCAGTGGATCGAGGCGGCTCAACACGTCGCTTATTGTTCAGCAGTGTATTTTAATAAGCTGATGATGATAATGATGATAAAATGGTTATTTCATCGCTTCATGGGATGATCTCGATGGAAGTCCCGTAAAAACATCTAAGTAAATGTTTTTTGGAGTCGGTTTGGTTTAGAAAGTAGGTTCATCGTGTGTATTCACGATGTCTCAGTTCGAGGCGAACCATTAGTTTATCGTGTTTGTCTAGACGTATGTAATGCTTTACATCAATTTGTAAGGTGATAATTTGTATAGTGCTTTTTTTCTTATTATCTTCACAGTGTAACTGAAACAACACTAGAAGAGTCCTAATAGATCAGTGCTTTATTTTATGGTAAAGGCCTAATTTTAATACTATATTTTAAGATAGACTTTATGGGTTTCCTTACAATGTTCTTTAATGTTTTGAGTAGGTAATCTGTCAACACGACTTTTTAGCTGGCTAGCAAGTATTTAAACACACTGGGTGTTATTATAAAAAATACCCTTAGTCTGGGTTTAAACCAGGACTACCTAGTCTAGGCTTAAATATCGACCTAGGGTATATACGACCGTAATACAAAAGCAGATGGTTTGTTTTCCAGAAGCAGCTATCGAGCTAGATATTTCGCGCTTATGCCAAAAATTACATAAGCTTGGACTATCTCTGGTTTATCTAAAACCAGGCAGCCCCCTAGTTTAGCAATGGTCTATAAATTGATAGTTGATTGCTTGTTAGAGGTAAGAATTTGGACATCTCAATTGTGTTGTGACTTGTGACACAATCCGTCAGTTTGATACTTTGGAAATTGTGAAGTAGCGCGAGAATTGATTTCGGAAAACAAACCATCTGCTTTCGTATTTAAAGTCGCATATGCCTAATGTCAATATTTAATCCTAGACTAGTACGCCTGGACTAAATTCAAGATTTAGTCCATGTTCTGTAATAAGGCCGTATGGGTTTCCTTACAATGTTCTTTAATGTTTTGAGTAGGTAATCTGTCAACACGACTTTTTAGCTGGCTAGCAAGTATTTAAACACTCTGAGTACACAACTATTACAGAAGTGTAAATCAAAAAATCTATGCTTGAAGATTTTTAGACAGAATTCAATGGAAAAAAAACTGTCACCTAAAGTAAGACTTGGGTTATTGATTAATGTTTGAGCATAGTTAGCCTGAAAAAGGTAAATAGAGCGTCGGGTAGGGATCAAGAAACACTATTGTAGACTATTGTAATCTGGCTCAACGCATTAGTATTGCCATATCATGTTGGGCGGCTTGGGGACAATTCCGTCCTGTAGTGATTTGAATCTTTAGATCGTTTACAAAGGTCTTTAGATGGATTAGCTGTTTTTAAATTTCCTAAAAACTGGTTTTATTTACCTTTCTGTAAATAAATATTTTTACTATAAACACACAGTGTGAATTGACTGTTTTAATTGAGCTGTAACCATAACGATAGCAATGCTTTGTAGTCGGTTGTTGTGCGGAAAAGTGCGGCTTTTGAAAGTTAATAATTATTAGTCTTCTCTAACTTTCTTTAATTTTCACCGTTTGTAATTGCGTCTGGAAATCTGTATGCAGTTTTTTGTAAAACTTTACGCAAAGTTTGTATCTTCTTGGATTGTTGCAAATGATGAAAATCCGTTTTATCTACACCGGCCACAGATAAAGGTTTTGTACTTACCTATTAGTAGCCTGTATTATCATCAGCCTCTAGAAGTCCTATAAGCAGGCAATGTTGAGTCGCGTGTATTCACTGAATCCTGCGACTTTTAGTAATATGTCGTCGGTTCATCGAGAGGGGTTCCTTTGAACTGTGTCATCCGGTTCGTGGTCGCCACTCGGGAACCTTTAATCCCTAACGGTTGTCGGTTCCGCAAGCTTTGTGGCCTGCCCACTTAAATATGCTAATTTTGAGAGATGTGTTATTGATATTGGTTCTTCTATGTAGTAGCCTGTATCTTCTTAAAGTCGTTTGGCAAAATTTGTAAACTAAAAATGTGTGTTTTTTTAATAAACCTTTTATTATTATTATTATTTTTCTTGTTCTTCTTCTTCATCAGCTTGTAGACGTCCAATGCTGGACGAGGCCTCCCTCATAGACCACCACCAATCACCTTTAATCCTCCAATAATCACCACGCTTGGCAGGCAGATTAGTAATTAGTATTTGTGTAGAGTACTCAGGTAGATGCTGCTGACCATACCCTGGTGCAATCCCTTAGTCGGCTTTTACCACATCCACGGAAGGAGAAGGAGAGGTCTATTCTAGGCCGGATACACCACGGCACGGTACTCTGTTGTTATTAAATTTCCTTGTTTATAATCTTAGTGATACCTAACTTTAATTTAATTTTGAAGCTAACACGCGATCTCACCTCGCCTATTTTCACAAAAGTAGACCAAAATTAAAAGAACAAAAACTACATAATTTCACAGCTGTTTCAACCACAAGTTTCGTATGGGAGCTGTACCGAAAGGCGGTGTCGGGTGTCAGCTAATTAGTGCAAGCGTTGACGCGTACTGACTGACACGTAAGGTAGGGTGCCGGGCCCGGTTTTGAGGAACCTATGTGAGGCATTCCTCATAAGAACTGCGTGTCAACTTCTAGTTCTTTAATATCTTACGACTTCGTGTGCTATGATGACTACTACACTGAAAAAAATAAAACGTGGATTTCAAATGTACGAGGACAGTAAAAAAAAAAACGGTAAAGAAAACTGATTTTTAATTAATAATAAATGATCTCAAAACGTGCAAACAAATGGTCAGAAACAGTAAGAAGCAAACAGTTATTTGAAATGATTCAACATTACTATTCACTGTAACAATCAGTTTCCGATACGTATTACCGTTTTCTGAATTTAAATAAGGCTGAAAAAAGTGACAGTGACACAGTAAAATCTACTGTTACAACTTAACTGTTTTCCGCCCAGTTAAATTTAATTGTCAAGTCAATTGGCTCCATTTTTACTGCCCAAAGCAATAATGGTTACCGAAAAATCGATTGGGTATACTGCTTATTTTTTTCAGTGTATAAGTCAGATCTTCATTAAATTTTGTCTTAACAAGGTGAGTGTTTTAGAAGAATGGGCAAAAAAAAAAAATTTAGCCAAAGAGTTCAACGTCGGGCTGTTGATGTGGTGTGACGATTTCCACAATGAATGGCGAACTAAGACTGAAGTCTGAGTTTTGACTAGCAATTGATATGGACGTATTGTGTAGTGTAACTCGGACTTTGTATGGAAACTGAATATTCATATAGAGTGTACGCTACATGCACTCATCGGTATCTTCATAGAAATTGACAAGGATGTATGGGTATGTTATGTATGTACTACCCTATACATCTTTGTCAAATTGTCTGCAGACTCCGCCTCCTGAGTGAGCGTCAAGTCGAGACTCGAATGAATTTGATACTAACTGCTTGTATGGATTTCTCTCATCACATGTTGACCACTTTAAAATTTACCCTTTGGAAGGGCACTTGGGCTGCCTTTAAAAATTTAAATTTGGATAACAGAATAGATCCCTAGGCGTGTTCAATAACCATGAATCGCAAATTAAAACTATTCACACATTCACGTGTTCCAAAATAATTATCAATATCATTAGCAACGCATCCGGAACCCTATTTTGGAAGGGTCCAATAGATACGTGAATCATACGCTAGAGACCATTTACAGAATATTACCAAAAAAATGGTAAATACATGAACTGTCCATTGGCAGTAAGCTGGTGTTGTTAGTAGTAGAACTTCTTGTGAAAGAGTTCATCCGGGGAAGTACCCCGACAGCAAAAATCACCTGAGTACTCAATACCAATGCTGCGCAATATTGCACTAGTATGGCATGTGATTATGTTAAATCTACCATTGCATTCTATGGGGAAGGCCTCGTCCATTACTGGCTGATCATGATATTAGTTGTTTTTTTTGTATTTGTATTTGTTTTATATTTGATTGATGATCAGATGCGTTGTTAAAACTGAATTCACAAGCTTTTAAACTCTATACTATATTCACCATAATTCGATCCGTAACTAGGGTCCGCACAATAGATCCACGAATCACTCTCCAAATGTCGCTAAAGCGTGGATAATGCTAACCCCGAACACATGTTTTGTTCACATCAAGTAATAATAGCACAACGCATCGTCTACTATGACCCTTTTACAGACAGACAACATTATTTAAGTAATTTCATTAATTTCTATAACATCATGCTCTTCGTCACTATCTTGCCCTTATCCCAATTTATTTGGGGTCGGTCACAGTGCGTCTTTTTCTTCCACTCTCTTCCATCTTTTCTTAGGTCTTCCTCTTCATTTCCATTTAAGTTCATTATAACATCATGCTTTTGTACGCACGTATTTTAAACTTCCTTCTATCGAGTCAAAGGTCCTTAAAATTGTTTTTTTTTAATGTTTCGTCGTGGCGGACGAGTTGGCGGCTAAGAAGAAAGATGTTGCGGGTTCGATTCCCGCTGCGGAATAAATGTTTGCATGATCTGCAAATATTTGTTTTGGGTCTGGGTGTTGTGGTACTATGGTGCTCGTAGTTCCTGTTGCGCACAACACAGGGATTCCTAATAGTGCGGGACCAGGACTACGTATGTGACTGTTGGATGTTTTGTTAAGTGCTATAATCATCATCATCAGCCTGCCAGCCTGTGGAAATTAATTGTTAGACATGCCACGACGAACGATTTTGAGCCGCCTCCATCCATCAACTTCCTGCGACCTTTATAATGTATTTAGTCCATCGAGTCTGTTTAATTACTAATTAGTTTGAACGGGTAAGCTGAGCTCAACATAAGGACAATTTTGTAGGGATCAGATCAGCAACGCTGCTGGCAAAAGGTAGTGTGAAATAAAGAGGGTCGGTCATTGAATTAGGGTAAAGGGTCAATAGTGGGCCAGGATAAAGATGGGCTGCAACAAATTGTGTGCTCTATCCTTTTGTTAACGGCCCCTGTACTTAATTGTGCTTTTGTCCGTTTAGGGTTTCTGTGATTGGTCAAATGGTCATCTGACATTTGGTTTTGTCTTTGGAATAGAATACACTCGTCTGCAGTGAATAGCATAGATTTTCCCTTTGTTTGTATTGAGTTTGAAATATTCATACAGTCTTACCCCCTTATTCATAATCATTTTTAAACCTATTTATGTTAAAATAGCTATTGTTTTATTCTCTCTAATGTAGGTAAAGATGATAAATCGATGCCATCAGAGAAGAGTATTATTCACTTGAAATAAATTTTTATGAAGGGTAATGTGCCAGGATTTGGTTTACCATTGCCATTTCTAACCTACAGGTCTACCTATAAAAAGGTACGAAACCAGCCCCCGTATTCTCTATATCGCGACAGGGTTGCAACAGGCGTAATTTGTGCAATCATGGCTGTCAAACGTCACTTTTCTCATACAAAAGTTACCGTTTGACAGCCCTGATTGTACAATTTACGCCTGTAGTAAACCTGTCGCGAGATAGAGAATAGCCCTGTGGGAATGGGCGAATATTATAGCCAATATAATAGTGTGTGTCATCATTGCGCTGTTAAACACGTGCAAAACATTCCGAACCCTCTTTTGCATACATATGATTTCATATCACGTTAATATCTCAATCTCTACCTAAAATGTCCACCTTTGAGTGTTATCAGAGCGTATCATTCGGCACTTCACAGTACATTGTGGCTGGCGAACAATCGCATTAGCGCACGCCTCAAAAACGAGCTTTCACCGCGAATCGCCATCCTAAATAAACAATAACAGGAGGGGACGCTGCTTTTAAACGATCTCCAGCGACTCAGCTGACAGATTAGCTCAAGCTATTAACAAATTTAATATTCCATCTCTATCCAACACCATCAACCCCTATTCTGAAAACATAAGACTTATATTCCCGCAAAAATACAGCAGATGGAACATTGTATGTAGATGGGTTTGTCTGATAGGTGCTTATGGAGTTTTTAGGAAAGGGGCCAGATTAAACCACGTGCCAATGTGCCTTAGGGCTATGCTTTTATGATAGTAATAGTTGCTGTATCCCGCTTAGTCTGCATTTGCATAATGAGTTTGACGTTGGCAAAGCAACAACATTTATACGGATATGCATGGAAAAGTTGGACTGCTGTAAACATAATTTTAAGCTTGTCTTTAATCCATATACGTAACTACGCTCAACTTTCTGGTAATGCTATGTAGTGCTTTGCATGGCATGCATAACATTTTGATGACTCATAGAGTTGTTCATGACAAAATAGCAACCTTATGTGACCACTTCGTTGTCCGTCTGTCTGTTAAGGCCTTTTTCCTCGGAAATGGGTAAAAGTATCAACTTGAAATTTATTCAAAAAATAAAAGTCTGTAAGCTTATAGCCATGTGTCATACAAAGCTTCTAAATCAATGTATTAAAAACAATGAATATCTAATTTTGACTTCTAGGGACTTTCAATAACCTCATAATGCTGCAATTTGGAATACTAGCAGGCTTTGTGACATAAATAAAGAAATGAGTGTAAAATTGAGGAATTTTGACTTTTTTATGCCTAAAATCCACTACACTCGATGGGCTAAAGACATTATAAACGCCACAGGAAGTCGGTGGATGGAAGCGGCTCAAGACCGTTTGTCGTGGAATTCTAAGGGGGAGGCTTATGCCCAGCAGTGGTCTTCTATAGGTGATGATGACGATGATGATGGCTAAAATTGGATGGTGAAGTTTGTTAGAAAAAGTGGCTTTATTTCGAAAAGGCTCTGATGATTTCAAAATAATTTACGGACCGGATCCCTTAGCCTTAAGGCAATAGTCTCGCTCGCACTTTTCCTTTTCATTCATACCATTATAATTAGCTACCCATTTAAATAAACCTTTTTTTGTTTTGATTTCCATCTCTCAGACGTGATTTTGGGACTTTAAAGCTTTGCTGACACCACAAGTGCCACAAAGAGGGGTACAATCATCAACAATTTCACAACAATTCCAAAGTTTATATATAGGCATACCTTTCCAAAATCCATCAACAAAAAGCGTTACCCGTTAACTCAGTAAGATCCTCGTGGGAGGAGCAGCATATGTGCCCGTTATAATTAGCGTACAATGTTTGGCTTTAGCAAATCCCTTTGGGGCGTAAATTAAGAGATTCTCGCAGGATTGGGTTGCCATATGAATGGTTTACGCCGGACATCACTGGCTTTTCATCATTGTCCGGCTAAATTGTATCATAAAAACTGTTCTCAATGTCACTGGTTCTTTGACTCTTTTAAGGAACCTAAGATTGTGACGTTAGTAGTATGAGCTGTGAACTGAGCATTTCATTTCTCACTCTCTTATTTAAGTAGAGTTAGATAAAACAATTTCTTCTTATTCCTGAGAGAAGGTAAATACGCCGGATTGTTTATCTATTGCTATGATTCATGTTCTTTATCAAATCCTGATATATTATACACTTTGTGTTTGTTTGCTTCAGGTACCTATTCTCACTCAATCCCTTATATTATTCTTATAAATATGTTTTGCAATTTAATCAAAACAATTTTCAACAAGATTGACCTCTTCTCTCACCTTATTTCTTGATGTTTTTTTCAGGTGTAACCGGATTTTTTATACTGAACCTTGCAACCCCTATTACTGACCGGCTTTCGGATACATTTGCATTAAAGCTTGGACTCATATCACCTATATTTGTACGCTTGTTCGTATTTGCTTGCCCTTGTTACTAATCCCGATGTAACTTATGGGAGTTCTTGATATTTTGAGTTCCTAAAGATGTTTAATAAGATCTTGGCTTAGCCTCAGTTCTTAGGTAGCATGTGTTGAATTAATGTATATAATACATTAATTCAACACATGCCATGGTCACTGAACTTAATAATAAATTCTAAGAATAATTTCATCAAATGAAACGATTAATCTATATTATTGCTTAATTTATATATTTTTTATAATCATTATTGAACGAGTGAAGCATTCCGTGAGTTATTTGGACGAATCGTCGTTTGTATTTATGTATATTAGTCTGAGGATAAATTTCGAACCTTTATTCCAATCTTCATGAAATTCAATTTTTGAAACTATCATAGTTGTGAACATAATTATGACTGAACCGGGATATTTACCATGATTTTTGAGTTTTATTAATACTTGATATTTCGGTACATTGCATGGCGCATGCAACTGTGCCGAAATGTCGGGAATGAATAAAGCTCAAAAACCATGGTAAATATCCCGTTTCTAGATAATATAATGTTCATGAAATTCACTAGGTGCGGGTAGAAAGTTAGGTAAGGTTAAGTTTGTAGGTAAGGTTATGAGCTTAACCAATCTCACGATTTTTGTATTGTAAATGGGTGTCAATTGGATTGGAGTGTCATATGAAATGAGTTTTAAAAATTTATCAACTTTTTTTAATTGTTGAAAATCTAGCAATTTTACAGTAAAAATAAATAGGGTAACCTAAAAAAATTCATTATTTTAGGTTATCCTATTTATTTTTTATTTTTACTTACTTATTAGTAATCCCACAATCCTGAAAGGCATGCTAGTAGCTTTTATGACAAATACACGGAAAAGTCCAAAATTTAAGAGTTTAGAAAAAAAAATAACAATTTTTATCCATATTTAAGTCTGTTCAAAAGGTTAAGAGAGTATAAAAATAGTTCGTGTTTATTCGCAAGATCTCAGTTTGGGGCGAACCACTAGTTATAATCAATCTAGCTCATTGTTGGATAAAGGTTTGGATCAAAACTTCATTCCGGCAGGACCATTGAGCAGATCGTAGCTTCATTTAACCGGTGGCTATCCCATCTGTTTCTTCATCAATATTTATATTTCAGAAGGTCCACAAATGATTTTGCTCCGAACAAAAACACCCAACATCGTTATACCAACACCATTATACATTTTCATTCACAAGCTATCTGACGTAACACGTGTTGATTTTGCAAACGGGGACTCTGCGAGCGACAATAATAGAAATATGCATATATATTATGGACAGAGATGTTCAAACAAGATTAGGTAACTTGTGTAAATGTTGAATTACGTAATTTTCAGGTTCATAAATCTATTGATAAAAGGTTTGCAATATGTGAAGAGTATTACCTATCATTTTATAAATATATTGAGTATTTTTGTTTTCTGACTCGCTTGTAACCTGCATATTAGCTATACCTACCTAGTTTGTAAGGACATCTTATTGCACGCTTGACGGCAGAATGTATTGAAGACTATAATTTATATTTATCATCTGTCTGGTAATGTACCTACATTCTAAGCAAATAAATAAATCATTCATTCATTCATTCATTCAAAATAAATCTTAAAAGCTCTGTGTCTCACAGACTATATTCAAAAAAATCTACCTACTTGAATTTTAAAAGTTTGTTGTTGTTTATTCTTCTTATTCTCGTGTATCTTATTACCATAAACACGAAGTACTCGAAGTACCTCGTATTTTTTTTCTCGTGAAACGCTGTTTTTTCTAAGTTAAGCATTATATTTTAAATATTTATTTCAAAGAACTTGGTAATTAAAAGTTTTGAACATTACGCGGTCTCACGCGAGCTCCGCTTAAAACAAGCAGGTAACTTATTATTACAGCCCTGTTCATATTTTAACCCACATTTTAATTTATTGCGTTTTACCGCAAAATAATGCAACGAAGTTTATAAGAAATTTTTTTCGAGCTAACGTAGAGCCCGGAAACTCCATTAAGAGAAGGTTGCCGTTATGGCGATTACGCCCTTTTGTATGCGAACGAAGTTTGATTCTATTTTGGCTATTATTTCATCAAACTCCATGAAATTTTGTACACAACATCAGTATACTAACATAGACACGTGGTACGCTAGTTTTTTAAAAATTTATTTTTTTAATTTATGATTTCGTAACCATCTAATTTTATAAGAAACTAACACTCCATGGGTCTAGATACTGATTATATGTACAAAGTTTCATGGAGTTTGAAGAAATAATAGTCAAATTAGAATGCCTAACTACCTCTTCTTAAACAAAATAAATTCGTACAGTAGACTTACTGTAAGTATCAAAGAATTTACGGGCTATCATTTTTGAGTATTTGATCAGACTCATCTTTACAGACGGATTGGTGATTGTAGTGTTAGTGCTAAGTACTCAGATGGATGCAGGTGCCTATCCCCTGACGTAACCCCTTGGTTGCCTTTTATGAAAGTAGCAGCAGCTTTTGCAGTAGCATCCACCTGAGTACTTAACAGCAAACTGCGATCACCAATCCGCCTGCCAAGCGTAGTGATTATGGCAAATTCCCCCATTGCACGTGCATACGCACTATGCATACTATGGGCAAGGCCTCATCCAGCAATGGATGTCTACCTGTTGATAAAGAAGAATATTTGATTTAGTTAAAAAGCGACATATTTTCAAAATGCATAAAAAAAATCCTATAACATGATAAAATAATGTTTAGTAAAATAGCCATCAGTCAGAAAGCAATCTGTCTTAAAATAGCGCACGACGCGGTAGAGCCAGCTGCAACGCTTCAGGGATGCGACAACAATTAAAATATCAGGCTAATGGACCGACAGGAATCTGAAACACGTTAATGAACATATCGCCTCCTTGTTCATTATTTGTTCTTGTAAAGAGCATTAATCATATCGACAGTTTTGTCGTTCGATACGCTTATTTGATTGTGCAGGAAGTCATTTTAACAAGGCAAAAATACATCACAGAACTTTATAGAAACATGGTGATTTTAAAAGCTTTTGCAACTTGCAATGTGTGTATATTTGTCCGGGTGGAATCTTGCAAATGAATTTTAAATCAGTTATCTTTAACCGATTGAGCTGAATTTTTTTCATACCTGTCATAAGTTCAGATGACAATACAATATTATGGCGACGGCGAGCTGATGTGATGATGGAGACGAAATGTGAAAGATGGACAACGGAACTCCTTGATGATTTATATTACGTAGCCTGGCAGTATTTGGGCTCATGTTGATCAGCTCACGGTTCCGATCACTAATTTAATAAAAACTTGTTATGAAAAACATATTTTTCAAAAAACTTCTTGTTATCAATACAGAAACTTTGAGGTATGATTCTACTCATGCTTGCAATGTAGGGAAGGTGGAATTTCGAAATTATTTTTTCGATGTTATTAATCCTTTGAATATTTCCATTCATTCGTTTCGTCATGGCATCATGTTACAAAATCATTCACGATTGTTTGATATCAAACATCAAAGCAATAATTCAATTTTTATCAAATCAAACCTTACCCTCAACAATTTCACAGCAATTGTCTGCACCCCAGATTGGTACCCTATACATCATATTCAAATGATAATTCAATACCAGAGTGATTTCTGACCTAGCCTTAGCAGGGTCGCGATAAAATAAATATAATCCGTATAAGCATAAAATTATTTCTCAACGGCTCACACGGGACAGCTTATTGCAAGCCTATAATTTATTCAGTAGATAAACTATGATGAGATTAGCGACTAGAATCTAATAGAAAATTGAATTTATGTGGTTTTGCTTATCGCTAATGTCGCTAGGCACGTGGCTGTTGAACAACAGACTATTTAAATTTAATTAAAGAATATTAAGAAGGAGCCAAATAACATTTTTTATGATTTATTTAGAGAGTCACAGGCTTGAAGAAACAATTGAATGCTTAATTTAATTGAAAACTGTGAAATGTGAAATTACTATGCTATTATCAATGAATGTTTTCATATAAATATTTTCAAAAACCTATTTTTGTAAACTAAGTTGAAATTGAAAACTCTCAACTAAAACGAAACAAACAAACTAGCTATTATTCAGATATACAAACGAATTTCGTGTTTGTGGACGAAATGCAAACAGTAAACTGGGACAAAGCATTATGAAGCTTCTGTGTCCAATATTCAGTTACTGTGCAAACACGTAACCCATCGAGTCGAGTCTTGGGTTACGGTTAAGTGAGTCGACCACCGCAGTATTATAGCTAAGTCAAGGTTTAGCTGGGTTACTCCAAGCAAACACTAACGAAGAGACTTATTGTATGTGTGCATGCTTCACATGCGTCTTAACTAAATCGAGTGATACAGTGATTTTAGTGTAATAATTATGATTCATCTAATACTAGAGCGTCTGGTTTAAAACTGAAGGCCCCTCCACCACTTTTACTTGGCGCTTGACACAAGCACAAGCTTGACGTTTGGAAACGGTCCTTTTGGACCATGTTGTCCTTGTGTGTGGTCTCATTCTGTGTGTGTGTGTGTGGATTATGGGATATCCACACACACAGTTTATTTTGACTTATAAGAAAATCGGGACGTTAAGTTTTAGATTAGACGCACTTATCACGTTTTCTGTAACTCTGACTGTACCTACTTAATATTTGGCTACCATACACGATTTGAATTTTTTAATATGAAACTTAAAAACATCTTTGATAAAAGTGGTCGTGATATTCTCTTATCAGGGTCTGAGATGAAGCTTTCTTTTTAGCAAAGTGATGTGTGGTGAAATATTCCTCGTTACACAATTATCATTCCAAACATAATATGATGCAAAAAAATGCAGTAATCCTCTCAAAGTGCACCAGCCGACCAGTTAATTTAGTAAGCTGTGAAAAAATATTCCATTAAATTGTTTTCTTTGCTAAACTATCCATCTTACACAACAAATAATGGCCCTTAATGGCGGAAGGACAAGCGGATGAACAAGTCAAATACACAAGTAATTAAAGAAATGGTGTAAATAATGAAATACTTGCCAGTTAAACAATGTTGAAAAAAAGGGAATAAGTCATAAAAAATTCAGGAGTTGACAAAACAAGTACTTAAAACAACATAATAAGTTGCATTAAAAACTAAGAGAATAAGAACCAACGAGTCCAGCATTTCTCATCGCCCTGAAATAGGTTAACGTTTAAAATGTTTAATTGATGTCATCAAGAGAATACATCCACTCTAGACAAGTTGTCTTCGAAGAAAGGAACTGCTCAAAAATGTTATGAAGATGACATAAGCGATCGCCAAGGCATAACTAATCATTGCCACCGTCAATATCATTAACGTGTAGTATCAAAGCGATTTATATGCGATTCGTTTTATCAATCGCCACATGTCTATGAGGCAGCTTGTCTACAGGATATAAATAAACATGATTAGGTTATGAACACCATAAATTACTCTGACACAGATAAGAGTTACAACACTGTGAAAGTCACTTTGTGTTAGTTTATAATGTGAGTATAATTATTATCAATAATTTAGAGGAAACAAGGAACCATGAACAAGTTTGATGCACATGAGATAAGATTATCAGTCTGCTTAGCATGGACTTAGCAAATATCGATGAAATTGGTCAAAATATACCTCATGTTAGTGACATATTTGAATCTATGAAATGTCTCACTTGTAAATTAAATATAACTGATATCAACGAGACTATCAGAACCAACAATCAACAATTTATACAATATACTTATGCTTGAGAATTAAAATACATGAAAATAATAGAATCGTGGAACTTTTTCCACAATTCTAGGTATTGACGTGCTTGACACTAAAATAATAATTGTTCAGGATCAAGAAAGAACAAGTGACGAAAGTTTATACAAAAATAACAAACAATTCACTCCAACAAAAGCTAATCATATCGTTCACAGATAGATAAGAATTTCACAAACAATATACATTATGAGCACTGAAAAGATTCATTAACCGTCGTCGGTTTAAAGCTAATTGACGCAAGCGGTTGCCGGTTCAACAACAATGGACCAGGATAGTTGGCATCTAGGACATTTATATTCTCTTGGGAGTGTTGAATCCAATCAGTGACGGATCTGTTTTGTCGTGGGTTAGAACTTTGGATAACAAGGAGGTTCGTTTTTGTAAGCTGTGAATGTTTGTTGGTGAATTTATTTTATGTTAGAGCAACTTTCGTTTTTTTTTTCTAATAAATCTCGTTAAAATTTATACTTACAAGCAGACGTAACATGATGATCGGTTATGTATACTTAAGTCTACAGTAAGTAGGTACCATCTTATTTAAATTTAATTTACCGTTTACTGTTTTAAGGAGATTAAATAATTTTATGCACAGACAAAGTTAATATAAATTCACTAAAAGAAATCAAAATATTTGAATGAAGCTGTTTAAATATTGATAACCAAAAAAAAGG
The DNA here is from genome assembly GCA_951392215.1 of Epirrita christyi. Taxonomy (NCBI): domain Eukaryota; kingdom Metazoa; phylum Arthropoda; class Insecta; order Lepidoptera; family Geometridae; genus Epirrita; species Epirrita christyi. The sequence continues at coordinate 12,045,018 of OX595843.1, read as the reverse complement.
ATTCAATTAACATTAAATTGACCTTTTGAATTCTACGAAGAAACTTCCCATCTTCATAAGCAAATTTCATTATAATCTTCCTAATTAGAACAGGATTCTTGACCAGCTCAGGACATAAACTTCATCAAGACTTTCATTAAGTTCTCACACGGCTAATACAAGCAAAACGGGTCAGATATTATACACACATTAAAAACATTATGTTGTATTGAAGCCGAATTACCGAGGGTTCCAAAAGTAAAAATATATTATTTTTCAAAATGATATGAAAACCAAAATGATGACTATTGCTGTAAAATTTCATAGATCTTCGGTGTCATTCGAAATTATATCATACCCATTATGGGATATCATTCGAAGTTTATAGGTATTATATCTTGGATAGGAATAAGTCATGTGATAATTAAGTATGTATATCAAAACATTACTAAGTTTTTGGTTTTCTAAACTAAATGAAAAAACATGAGCTTTGTATTCACAATATCAAGAAGAGTAAGAGATTTACCAGTTTAGTTAGGCCTTTACAAACAGAGTAAGCAGATAAAGTTAAGGTTGTTTTTGCAATCGTTTTCTATTTTAAGTACAGAACCCTAAATCATCAAGCCTACCACTTAGTTCTCGTAGCAGAAGATATAATCTTAGCTCATCTGCGGGTGACTCGAACCCGATGCAAAATAAAGAGACATTTTTTCAATTATACCGCGCCACCGAGAACGCAATCAGATTTCTTATAAGAATAACATGTAATTTTTATTTGATTGTTTATTTTCAAAGGAATATCTTGGATGGTAGAAACTTTTATGAGTGAGTCTTATCTGATGAGTTTATTTGCTTGTAATGGTGCATGTAATTGGTTTGAATTATCTCTTGCTTCTGTTTTTCCTCGAACATGAGATGTCGCTAACATGTCATAACATGTCGCTATACATCATTATCCTCATCTGCTTGTAAAAGTCCACTGCTGGACATTTATGCCTGCCTCATCGACGAACGGTTTCGAGTCGTCTCCATCAACTGACTTCCTTGATCTTTATAATGTTTTTGGTCCATCGGTAGGACTTCCTTTACTGCGTCGTCCAGTTTGTGGTCACCACTCGATAAGCACTACCTATATGTAGTGAAATCTTATTCTTCTTATCTTATTTAATTCTTATCTTGATCTTATTGAAATCTAGTAATTCTGACACTACGAAATAGGTTATGTTTAGTATTTTGTGTCAAAATTGGGGATAAGGGATTTCTAAGGCATTGTGAAATGTCATTTTAATTATTACTAGTTGCGCCCCGCGGTTTCACCCGTGTGAATAATGATGAAAATTGATGATGATGATGATGATGAAATGTAGCCTATGTGTTAATCCAGGGCGTAAAGTATCTCCATTCCAAATTTCACTCAAATCCATTCAGTAGTTTTTACGTGAAAGAGTAACAAACATCCATACTCACAAACTTTCGCGTTTATAATATTATAGTAGGATAGGATAGTAGGATAGGATTAGTAGGATGTTTCTTACGAGACTTTTTTGCTTTGAACGGGTTGAAAGTTGCCTCATTCAAATTGAATTTGAATGACACAAAATACTAACCATAACCTATTTCGTAGTGTCAGACTTACTAGATTTACATTCAGCAACGTAGTACATTATTTTGGAAAATAAACACGTTAAAATAATATGATTTCCATATGGTTTCACGATTTTTTGTGACTAAATATGATTTTAAATACACTTAGATTCATAGTGTTAGTTAACAAGTCTTTTCTCAAAATGCAGTATTTCAATTTTATGTTTACTATAAATAAGTCGGGGACATTTGCATGGTCGGATCATAAAGAGTCGATACCAGTAATTATGAATAGCTTCAACTAACGATACCACTTTTGATTTATCGTGTCTTATGGATGAACGTAAATGAAGTGGTGCCGCAGAGTAGAATCTTGTAAGAATAGTATTTCTTGAGTTTTCTGATACTGTTAATTTAAGTAAGATTTTAGAACCACCTGCAGAAGCAGTTTACAGCAGATAAGTTGATATTACAAATGATTCATTATCGTAAAAAAAATAACTAGGTACTTATTTAAAACTACTTTGAATTTAACGGGCTTGTGTTTAAGTCATTCGCTGTGTATAGAATTGCTCGATGTATTGTTCTCGCTTTACATTTTTGTGTAATTTAGTCGACAGATAGATCTCAGTCAGTTACAGCTGCAATACTTCCAAGATCATGACTACGTTTGCATTCCGTCCATCACTAAGAAACGGATATCTTTTGCGTGCAATTTGACCGAACATTGAGTGTAGAAAGTATCTAGGTTCTGTATTGTACGAGTATGCCAACAGTTTGTTCCTTGCTACGGCATCCTTGTTTTTGACATTTTCATACAATTTTGCACAAGAAAAGTGATAATTTTCGGGCGGTTCTGTCTTGTATGTTTTGCCTCTGTGGTCATGCGTGTTTTATTACATTAAATACCGCCAATTCTGTCGCTCGCTCGATGTCACACTTGCTTGATTAATAGCTGGATTATCCAAGATTATGTTCGAGGTTTTATCGGGTTAGATATATTTGGTTTAGTTGGTGTGGTTTTTTTTAATTTGTTTGAAGGCCACTTTTATCTTTATTTTTAAAGTTGCTCGTAGTTTAGCATTGCTGTGGTGTGTGCAACATAATAATAAATCCCTCAGTCTTCTTCCGTGTAATTTGACCGAACATTGAGTGTAGAAAGTATAAAGTATAAAGTACAAGCCGACTAAGGGATTACATGACTAGTGGTGGCAACATCCATCTTACCTTACCAGCAATACTGCGATCACCAATCCACCTGCAAAGCGTGATGATTATGGAAACGTTTCCCTTTGCTCTAACACGGTCACGTCTATTGATCCAGATGACGTGTTTTTAATCGCTACTAAATAGTGCCTGTACTATGTAGGCCGATAATTAAAGTTTTTTTTACATTGTCAGTCAGTTTTATGTATTTATCCGTGATTATTTCACAGTAAGCATTTGATTTCTTGAAAGGATGTGTATATAACACGGGTACTGAAAGACCAATACGACGCAATACCAGAAAGTGTTAGAAGCTCAAGTTCGACGCTATCTTTCAAAAATAATTTAAAAACATGGCTTGTGGATCAGACAATTTATCAATTTCAGGATTTATTTAAAATGAATATGAATTAATTATTTGACATTATTATTAGTTTAAAACTGATTATTATTTTTTACCTATACCTACTTATGAATATGTTTAATGACCTGTAACCGTTTTCGTTATCAATAAACTACTATGACTATGACTATGACTATGACTACTGAGACCATTTACCGAAAGGATCTTGGTAGTGTAGTGTCACTCAAATTCATCAATTGAGGATAGTATGTGATAGGTGGTATGAATACCATCTATCAAACTAAAGTGATCAGTGTTCAGTTTGTGTCTCGTGTTTACTGCAGGAAACAGGCAGTAAGACTAGCGCTGAGACTCCATGCTTTATGATAACTCGTAATTAATGTCCCTGCATAGTGCTTTATTGTCCTGAAGTTTATAGTGCGTGGACGTATGTAGGACTTTCAATAAAGGGGTATTTTTATTATAATAATATGTTCACATTCAGCGCCATTCATACCACATACTTGTAGCAGTCCGTTTAATATATACGATTATGATTGTATTGTACATTTTTAATTATGTAAAATAAACCTTAATAAACCAACATATAAATTTATAATTGGACCTTAGGGACTACGTAACGACAACAACATAAAACATATTTCAAACATAACAACATACATACCATACAAAAACACATAAACAAAACATATTTAAATTCATACAAATTGATTATTATTATTATGAACAAATTCAGGTGATGCAATTTTGCATAACACAGTCACGGTTCTTAAAACATTGCAATAAATAATATTTTACTAAATTGTTACTTATTTTTACTAGTATCAAAATATTTTTGTTATCATGTAAGGTTTTAAAAGGGTTTTGGAAGGTTTTTACTGTTTTATTTTTTCCCCTACAACGTAATCCTGAGTTTGTCCTCTAACTAAATTATGGGCCGACGACGTCACATGTGAGTCTCCCCAGATAAATTATATGAAAAATGTGTCAGGTTTAATATTGTTGAATGCAATGTCAGCTCGCCTGAGCACTGGGAGGTAATTTACTATGCTAGACAAATTTCGGCATTTTTAATATACAGACATTTTATTTATTGTTCTATGATGTAAATATTGTAATGATTTCAATGAATTACTTAATTGTAATTTGAGATAAATGGATGGTAAATATGATTTTAAATGAGTTACATTGATTTATTTTGTTTTAATATAAGACAAATTGAATGTTAGGAATGCCATAGTTTTAATATAACTAGTAGGATGTCGTCTATCATTAATAATTATCTAAATTCTATCTACTGATGCTCGTGCAATCATAAGATACTCTTTTTCTAAACTGAGTACTTTTGTTTCAATGACCTCCGTAGTGTGGTGGGTGAGTAGCCAGCTGAGACGCGAGATGCGCGAGTTCGATTCCCGCTTCGGGGCAAACGTTTGCATGATCTGCAAGTATTTGTTACGGGTCGGGGTGTTGTGGTACCATGGTACTCGTAATTCCTTGATACCCACGCACTATAATAATATGTGATTTTTTGATGTTATGTATGTTGTTACCTACATCTGTGAGTCCTAAAAACAATTTGAATCAAGGACATAGACCAATGTGATTTACGTAAATAAAAATCTACAAGTTACAACCGCACATTAAAATCAAATCCAAATAAAGTTCTCACAATTTCTTTTGCACATGTATACCAAACAATGTGGGCCACACATCTGCTTCGCAGATGGCTTAGCGAAATATTAGTCGTTTATGTCAAACCGTGCTACTATCAAAACATCTCCTGCGATGATTTTTATTATTGTTGACCTTTGAATATCATTTATTATATTTGTAAATCATAACTATTAAGCGAAAAGACACTGACTCATCGTCAGAAATCCAAAACATATAAACTTTGGCATGAATGTTCCTTTTAGCTTCTAAGTGCTCATTCAAAAAGGATTTGTTGGTTTGTTTCGTATTTAAATTAATAGCATTGGTACCTATCTAATTATTTTTTTTTACTTCATTAGTTGTATACTAAATAGGTAATTGAAATTACTCATTACATACTTAATTAAATTATTATGATATAAATACTCAAAAACGGGTGCTTCTTGTCGAAAGGATTTTACAAAAATCAACCCTAAATGTATCAAAGGGAGTGTTAAAGTTTATCTAAAAAAGTTATTGCGTGCTCATCTGAGTCTAATACTAAACTACAGTAAATTGAAATTTGTTTTGATGCAAAGTCGGATGACGTAAAATAGTTTTCTCTGATTGTTTGTGAGTATGGATAAGAAAAATAATCGAAAATCAAAATTGAAGTATGAAAATGATTTATCGAAACTGAAATATAAAATACTGTATAGGACTTTTAAAAATTACTTGCAGACAAATCACGGGCGGACAACTAGTTAATTATAGAAGTTTTTCGACTTCACCAAGACAGCCAATTTAGTCAAACGGATATTACCCTCAACACTAAGCTGTTAACTTAAAAGGATTATTCAAATAGTTAAGAACTTCCACAGCAAGATAAAAATGACAATAGTTAATGACCCATTAACGTTTTGTTTCACACCATCCACCATTGTTTAAAATGCGCAATTAAAAGCAACGGCATCACAAATACCCCTTTACAACTTAACTGCATTTACGCATCTGATAAGGTACTACATGACTCCTATAGAGTAGCGATAAGCGGAGTGACCAAGGCTCAACAATGATGTACCGCAGGTATTTGAAAGTGTGATGTACGCCTAAGATATCCCACATCAGGTAAAAAAGCTCGACATTAGCAAAACTATATATATTGACAGAATTGAAGTTACCGTTGTTTGAAATCAATTTAAAAATATATACGACCTTAATTATTACGGCGTACTTTGCTGCTGAATTAATTATAATAGTAGAGTACGTAATAAATAGTTTATTTCTAAGATAATATTCATGTTTGTTTGAGTTCGAATCTCTACAACGCTCCGCTCATTTATCTGCCTTTGCTACAACACAGCCTTAGGCATTGCCAGTACAAAGAATAAAAAGACACCAACGGTAGCTTTTAAAAATTTATAGCCAATCTCGATATCTCTATTCCGATTCGGTTCAATAGGTATTTATCGGTTCCATCTAACGACCGGTCAGTTATAGGCGGCGAGTGTCAACTTAATGAGAATATATACCGACTTTGTACACAATAAATTTTAAAAGTTCGAATAATACGGCATATTAATTGGACATTAGTATACGTCAACACCTTCAGAGAGTATTCAGAACGTGAAACCATTTGAGAGTTATTCGGGGACCATAAAATTAGGTGGGTGTAAATTTTTAACGCTGCCCCGGGCTATATTAGAACGCCATGTGAATTTAAATTTGTTTTCTAAAAGCTTTTAAGCGTTTGTTTGTGCTAAAGAATTGGGAAGTATTGTTAGGTCTTTTTTAGAGTAATTAAATGTTCTGTAGTGATTTGTTGTAATTGATTCAGGATTGAAGGAGATTGGTCTATTTGTAACTTAGTTTCACTTTATTGTGTTTTCGTTCTGAATTAGTTTATTTCGGCTTTATTGTGACTTTAGATCTTTTTGTATACAGATACTTTACAAGTTTGGTTGTAATGGTATCGCTATTCATCCACATCAGAAGGTATTTAGAAGGACCTCAAAGTAGCAACCTTTTGTAGGCTAATCTCACGAAACTGTGTACTTGTAGAGATATGAGGATTATTCCTCTTTGAGCATCACAGACTTGAACCTATTTTCTTTTTTGTTGCTCAAAATACTCAGTATAGAGCAGGCTATTTTGAAAAAATTAAAAAATCAAGCGGTCAAATTGACAAATCTATAGATGCGCTAAGAACAATAAACCAAACATAGAACAACGCTAGAAACTCTTGGCGCGAGGAAATAATTCATGCATAAAACCTCCCTCAAAGTGCTTAAACTTATCTTAGCAAATTGAATTCCGCGATAAATCCGAGAAGATTGACTGACCACAAATTGGGGATTCATTGTCAAGCGAGATAACGTCGCAGGAATCTCATTACACTGGAACACTCGGCCTTAAACCGCATATCGTATATGATAAGCTAGCTCACTAAGTATAGCAACTACAAAAAAATTTCAGCAGCAGCCCAGAAAAACGTTTCCATTGCAAACAAGCGACTGCCTGAGACAGAAAATTTAAGATAAATTGTTAACTGACTCAATCACCAAAGCAGTAGATAAAGCAAGCGTGACATCGATAGGATGTTATATTTGGATCATTATCAATATTTATATTCTCCAGAACAACACAAATCGGCAATCTCAAATCTCACCCTGTGAGCAGCTAGTCAGCTACCCCATTTATTTGCTACAAAATACCAACTTTTATAATGTTCAACAGAGAAGTGTTATTTCTGCCTGGACTGACCTAACTGTTTAGATCTGTGATAAGTTTCCTAGATTCCTTTACATGTACTCAGAAGTCAGGAATCTTAGGGGTTTCGAATTGTTCAAAGTTTGAAACTAATGTCCGTCAGTTTCCACAAAGTTCTAGTATGTAGTATGTGGATGATGCATGTGAAATTTAATTTTGGTACAGCATGAACAGATTTACCAATGTTTTGACCATTTCATTTTCAACCTTATCATAACTGTGCCTGAATTTAATTTCAAATGAATTATCCAAAGGGACCCCAGTTTGACAGTAGACAAGGGATGCTTGAAGTGAAGAAGTAGACTACCTCAACTGATGGTTTTTTAGCTACGTTGAAAATACCAATATTTATCATCAACTAGCGGTCACCCGCGATTGAGTTTTCTTCAGATAAAACTTCGGATAAAAAGTATTCTATGTTCTAACCAACATTTTATCAAAAATGGCCCAGCTGGTTTGGCGTGAAAGCACAAACATCATTCATTTCACATTTTGAAATTAGTGAGGATAGGGATAGGAGGGTCGACTTCCGTACTTAGGGCAGTAAACGTCTCAGCGAGAATCTTTTGAGTTTTTTAAAGTTTTTCCGCTCATTGTTTCGCCCTTCATCAAGTTGATTTGTTTATTTGTAGTGGTTGTGGGTTTGTGCGTTGGTGGTAAGATTGTACTTTGTGTTGTAACATTATTGGTATCATATAACTAATTTCTTAGCGCCGGTCGCCGGGATAATGGAGGTTATTCCTCCTGTCCCCCCGCCCCCTGATCCTCCTGATCCGACTCCAGCCTCGCCTATGTTGACTGAGGAGACTCGCTCTGCCTCTAAGCGTAGGATGGAGTCTGATGAAAATGGTTCTCCAGTCATCCAAAGTAAGAAAACGGTCACGTCGCCAGACATGGCCGCAGCCTCTATACAAACTATTTGGCATCACGCCTTGATGGTAATTGGTGTCAAAGAATACTCCACCGCGGACAAAGGTCCATTCATTATACACGTTGCGAGACAGGAACCTGACCCTGCAGCTGGCACAACAATTCGTCCCATCAAATTTGGTCAGTTCTTGAACAATCACCATGTTACAAACATTTGCTCTGATGGCATTAAACAAGTCGGCAGAAACCGAATTTCTGTTGAATTCCGTACGGCAGTTGATGCCAACAAATTTCTTGACAATACAGTTCTACTTTCTCAGTACAAATACATTGCTACTATCCCAACCTACAATATCACTCGTATGGGCCTTGTTCGCAACGTTCCGGTTGATATGTCAATGGAAGAATTCGCAACCAGTTTGGAAGTTCCAAATGGTTGTGGTTTTGTAGTCAAAGCTCGCCGTCTTAACAGAAAATCTAATGACGAAGGAAAAGTTACTTGGATTCCCACTCAGTCGGTCGTTCTTACCTTTAGAGGTCAAGTTCTGCCTCAAAGAGTATTCTCTTTCCATACCTCACTTACGGTTGAGGTCTATCAACTCCCGACAATCCAATGTCTAAATTGTTGCCGTTTTGGTCATGTCAAAGCTCAGTGTCGCTCTAAGCCACGCTGTTATAAATGCGCAAAAGATCACACTGGTGAAAGTTGTGAATTGGACGAGTCTAAAGCATCTTGCCTTCATTGTTCTGGTTGTCATTTCACTTCAAGCAGGCTATGTCCAGAACAAGATAGACAAAAATCCATAAAGGCATTTATGTCACAAAATGGCATTTCGTATGAGGAATCATCAACTCATTTCCCCAAGGTTGGAAGATCATATGCTGAGGTTGCTCAGACTATGTTTTCTTCCCCTCTCTCCACCCATCAAGATCCTGCTCCCTTGCCCAACTCCCCCAATCATCGATCCTATATCAAAAACGTGTATGCAAAACCTCGTCCTCGAGTTCCATTGGGCAAATCCTACGACAAAGCATCCCATCAAGAAATTGTCTCCACCCCATCCTCATCTCTCACCAACGGTCACGCTTTCATGCCACAACCTCTGACCCAAGAGTCAGATAACCGTCAAAACTTCCTTATTGAAACCCTTCTTAGTATTTTAATTGAGTTGTGTTCATCGAACAACTCAACCTTACCGTCCAACGTTGCCCAGAAACTGTCCCAGATCTTCTCATTATCCAGTAACAATGGATCCAGTCTCCATTGTCCAGTGGAACGTGAAAAGTCTTCGAGCTCGGAAACCTGAGCTCATTCACTTAATATCTAAATTCTGCCCGTTGGTCATTGCCGTCTCGGAGTCATGGTTGAAGCCTGGAATTCAATTTAGGATTTCAGGTTACTCCTGTCTTCGAGACGACAGGGCTGACGGGCATGCAGGTAGTGCCCTGTTTGTCAGGCGTACCCTGCCTTTCTCCCAAATACCCCTTCCTTCCCACTCATTAGACATCAACTTAATAGCTATAAGAGTGTTTAATATTTCTTTTATTTCTATATATATCCCACTCTTCTTTTATTTTTCTTTTTTATTCTTTACTCTGCATTAATACCTGATATTCTTCTTGTCATTTCTTCTGTCCCTTCTCCTATTATTCTGCTGGGTGATTTTAATGCCCATCACACATCATGGGGCTCTGGTCACTGTGACGTGTTTGCTCGCTTGCTCCTAGAAATGTTTGATGAGGCGAATCTCTGCGTCATTAACGATGGTTCTATTACCCGTAGAGTCTTACCTTCACAAGATCCAAAGAGTGCTGTCGATTTGACTATATGCTCCCCTTCTCTTTCCTCTCTTCTTTCTTGGAAAGTTCTGTCTAGTACATATGGTAGTGATCATTTCCCAATTCTTATTTCCATGCCAAATTGTGTTTCTCCGCAATGCAACTTCAACCCATGCTTAAAATATAGACTTGCAGGCGCCGATTGGCCTTCTTTTAGTTCCTATTTGGATAACACATCAGTAAATCTTACTCCAGTTTATTCGGAAAATGTTCTCTCTGCTTACTCAATGTTTGTAGACACAATTATTGCAAGTGCTAATGAGAATATTCCACTTAAAAAACAAGCTTCAACTCGTTTCAGAATATCTACTCCCTGGTGGGATTCGGATTGCACACTGGCTGTTAAGGAAAGGAAAACTGCCGAAATTGCTTATAATAATTACATGTCTCCTCCTAATTTTATAAAGTACCAACGGTGTGCGGCGAAGGTCAGAAGAGTTCTTTCGCTAAAAAAGAAACGTGGTTGGATAAATTACTGTGAAAACTTATCTCCTAGAACTCCTTCATCATTAGTCTGGAAGCAGATCAAGCGTTACAGAGGATCTTGCAATTCCATTAACATAACTGATAATGACCCTTCGTCTTGGATAGAGGCCTTCAGTAATAAATTGGCTCCACCTTCGGTTCCTTATTGTGATTCTATTCCTGATTCTACTTCTTTCCTTCCATCTCTTTCTAACTTTGACAGCAACTTTTCATTTCATGAGCTTCAACTTGCACTAAGACGATCAATATAAATACGGTCAATATCGCCAATTTATGTTTACTGGTTATCGAAATCTAAGGTCAACTACTGAATCTACTGATGGTATTCCTATCCCTATCCTTCTTCTTCTTCTTCTTTTAATTATGGCTTCTGTGGCTTTAGCTACCACAATTTTGCCAATGTCGATGTCGACAAGATTTAAGACGGTAAAACGATGGAGATCTGAGTATGAAAATTAGACAGTCTTGTATAAGGGAGACTCAACCAGAGTTATTTAGGTTAACAAAAGGAGATTTATTTATTAAGGGACTACACAAATAAAACACAGCACAATGATTAAAGCATATCAAAATTATAGATATAAGCCAAAAGTAATAGGTATACACACTACAATTTAATTTTATTTACATAAATAAATTTACATAATAGTGATATAAAGGGGGAAAAAACTAAGGATAAAAGTAGTTTGGAGGAGAAAGGACGGGGGATTTCAGGAGGGCACACATCATATAGAGATAGCCGCAGCCTGGGGCAAGAGAAAAGTAAATGATCGAGGTTGCCTTCGTCTAATCCACATTCGCAAAGGGAGTGGTCCCTGACCCTTATTTTGGCAAGGTGAACAGGTGTACAAGCATGACCTAATCGAAGACGACAGATTGTAGAGGTTGTCGTTTTGTCAGCTTTACGAAATTTAAAGAACCACGGTTTCGATGGAATTCCAGGTTGAATATCGCCGAAGTGCTTGCCTTTCAAAGACCTAGAAGTAAGCCACATGTTGGACCAAGATTTAATTAAATGGGAACTAGGCTGAGAACAAAGGTCATGGGGATAAATTTTGAGATAATCCAGAGAACCTGTCTGAGCGGCCTGCTTTGCGCAGGAGTCCACCGATTCATTGCCGGGGATACCGGCATGACCAGGGATCCATGCCAAGACAATATTAATCCCAAGTTCATGGCATTTTAATAGCGATTCACGAATTTTAAGGATAATGGGGAATCTAGATTTGGAACGAAAAGGATTTGATAGAATGGACTGGAGGGAGCTCTTAGAATCAGTGAAAACAATGGACTTATTAAGATTATGAGATATAACAAAATTGATACTCTCTAAAAGGGCAATTGACTCACCAGTAAATACTGAAGTAACCGAAGGACTCTTGAAGCTAAGAATAATTTTAGAAGAGGGAATCCAAACTGCTGAACCTACATGACTAATGTTGCTTAATTTGGAAGCATCTGTGAATATGGTAAGCCATCCAAGATATTTACTATTCAATTGTTCATAAAAAAATTGTCGAGCATTAACAGATGTTTTAGCAACACCAAAATCTAGAACAATGTTAGGTTGATAAACTAAGGCTTCATAAGACGTGGAAAAAAGAGACATGATTTGACTTTGAACGACTGGATGAGGAAGGCGCGAATATTTCATAAAACTACGTACTAGACAGGGAATTTTATCTTGATGATCATCAATATGAGGTTCTAATATACTAAACAAATCATTTAAAAGTTGAAGAAGAGGGTGATGAGAATTCTGAACTAGTTTAAAGAAAAAACGATCAGCAAGATACTGCCTTCTAAGAGAAAGAGGAGGATCAACACACTCTACCTGCATGGCATTTATAGGGGAGGACTTCATTGCACCAAGAATTATTCTAAGACACTTTGACTGAACTCTATCCAATTTCCCCAGGGCTAACTTGGTACATGGGTCTAGGAGGAAAGATCCGTAATCCAAATGACTACGAACAATGGCATTATAAAGTAGTTTTTGGCAGTAGGGATGAGAGCCCCACCAAACACCTGACAGAGAACGAAGAACATTAACATTTTTTTCACATATCTGCGATATGTAATTAGCATGGGGGACTCCATTCATTCTTGAGTCCAAGTGAATACCTAAGAATTTAGTACCATTAACTTGTCTAATTAGATTTTTTGAGTATGGATCTATTCCAGATCAATGGAAGACCCAAATTATAATTCCAATACTCAAACCTGGAAAGAGTTCATCTGATCCAAATGGTTACAGACCTATTGCTTTGTCTTCTGTCTTAGCTAAAATCATGGAACACATGATAAAGTTTCGTCTGGAATGGATTGTTGAGAGTAAGGGTATTTTAGCTAAATCTCAGTATGGATTCAGAAAAGGCATGAGCACATTAGATGGTTTAAGTTTGATCACCACCGACATTCGTATTGCATTTGCCAAGAAAGAATCTTTGATAGCAGTTTTTCTTGATATTGCTGCGGCTTATGATAACGTCTTGCTTCCGGTACTCAGGAATAAACTTCAACAGCTGAGCATCCCTGAGAGACTTGTTCGATTCATAAGCAACTTACTAATGGATAGAAAGATTTTAATCAAACCTCAAAGCTCTCTTCTGCCGGTTCGCAATGTTTGGAAGGGCCTTCCTCAGGGTTCAGTATTAAGTCCTTTACTCTATAGTTTATATACCCATGATCTTGATCATTCTATTAGCCCTATCTGTCAGGTCCTGCAATATGCAGATGATTTGGCTATTTATATGCGAACTAATTCCATGGAAGACGCCAAAGATAACCTTAATACGGCTCTTACTCTCCTTGATGAATGGTTGAAAGATCATGGCCTATCCCTTTCGGCCTCCAAAAGTAGTTGTGTAGTATTTTCCAAAAAACGAATTCCTCCCGTCATAGAATTATATGTTGGCCAAGAGCTAATTAGACAAGTTAATGGTACTAAATTCTTAGGTATTCACTTGAACTCAAGAATGAATGGAGTCCCCCATGCTAATTACATATCGCAGATATGTGAAAAAAATGTTAATGTTCTTCGTTCTCTGTCAGGTGTTTGGTGGGGCTCTCATCCCTACTGCCAAAAACTACTTTATAATGCCATTGTTCGTAGTCATTTGGATTACGGATCTTTCCTCCTAGACCCATGTACCAAGTTAGCCCTGGGGAAATTGGATAGAGTTCAGTCAAAGTGTCTTAGAATAATTCTTGGTGCAATGAAGTCCTCCCCTATAAATGCCATGCAGGTAGAGTGTGTTGATCCTCCTCTTTCTCTTAGAAGGCAGTATCTTGCTGATCGTTTTTTCTTTAAACTAGTTCAGAATTCTCATCACCCTCTTCTTCAACTTTTAAATGATTTGTTTAGTATATTAGAACCTCATATTGATGATCATCAAGATAAAATTCCCTGTCTAGTACGTAGTTTTATGAAATATTCGCGCCTTCCTCATCCAGTCGTTCAAAGTCAAATCATGTCTCTTTTTTCCACGTCTTATGAAGCCTTAGTTTATCAACCTAACATTGTTCTAGATTTTGGTGTTGCTAAAACATCTGTTAATGCTCGACAATTTTTTTATGAACAATTGAATAGTAAATATCTTGGATGGCTTACCATATTCACAGATGCTTCCAAATTAAGCAACATTAGTCATGTAGGTTCAGCAGTTTGGATTCCCTCTTCTAAAATTATTCTTAGCTTCAAGAGTCCTTCGGTTACTTCAGTATTTACTGGTGAGTCAATTGCCCTTTTAGAGAGTATCAATTTTGTTATATCTCATAATCTTAATAAGTCCATTGTTTTCACTGATTCTAAGAGCTCCCTCCAGTCCATTCTATCAAATCCTTTTCGTTCCAAATCTAGATTCCCCATTATCCTTAAAATTCGTGAATCGCTATTAAAATGCCATGAACTTGGGATTAATATTGTCTTGGCATGGATCCCTGGTCATGCCGGTATCCCCGGCAATGAATCGGTGGACTCCTGCGCAAAGCAGGCCGCTCAGACAGGTTCTCTGGATTATCTCAAAATTTATCCCCATGACCTTTGTTCTCAGCCTAGTTCCCATTTAATTAAATCTTGGTCCAACATGTGGCTTACTTCTAGGTCTTTGAAAGGCAAGCACTTCGGCGATATTCAACCTGGAATTCCATCGAAACCGTGGTTCTTTAAATTTCGTAAAGCTGACAAAACGACAACCTCTACAATCTGTCGTCTTCGATTAGGTCATGCTTGTACACCTGTTCACCTTGCCAAAATAAGGGTCAGGGACCACTCCCTTTGCGAATGTGGATTAGACGAAGGCAACCTCGATCATTTACTTTTCTCTTGCCCCAGGCTGCGGCTATCTCTATATGATGTGTGCCCTCCTGAAATCCCCCGTCCTTTCTCCTCCAAACTACTTTTATCCTTAGTTTTTTCCCCCTTTATATCACTATTATGTAAATTTATTTATGTAAATAAAATTAAATTGTAGTGTGTATACCTATTACTTTTGGCTTATATCTATAATTTTGATATGCTTTAATCATTGTGCTGTGTTTTATTTGTGTAGTCCCTTAATAAATAAATCTCCTTTTGTTAACCTAAATAACTCTGGTTGAGTCTCCCTTATACAAGACTGTCTAATTTTCATACTCAGATCTCCATCGTTTTACCGTCTTAAATCTTGTCGACATCGACATTGGCAAAATTGTGGTAGCTAAAGCCACAGAAGCCATAATTAAAAGAAGAAGAAGAAGAAGGATAGGGATAGGAATACCATCAGTAGATTCAGTAGTTGACCTTAGATTTCGATAACCAGTAAACATAAATTGGCGATATTGACCGTATTTATATTGATCGTCTTAGTGCAGCCTATAAAACCAAAACACTACAAACTATTCACGCATAACAATAATAAACGAAACCACCATCTATTAATCTCAAAGATGATAGTGCGTATAATTAGCCATTTATATTCGTAGGATTAACAATAAATTAGATGAGCTCTCCACGTTTGTATGACGCCTACGCATCAACGATTTGGCGATAACTTAATGATCTCTAATAGAGACTTCAAATGGAATACTATTATATTGATTTGCAATTCTATATTAATCTAAAGGCTAACATCTACTATACTCTGTCAATCGGGTTTTAAAATTTGTCTGACGTTAGTATCACTAAACTTCGATATAGCTGAAGCGTCAGTGGTTGTAATCGCATTGTACCATTTATATTCTGTGTCTGCTGAAGCTACTTCAGCTTTGTCTCTAGTGGGCGCTGGCCTTAATGACTACTGCAATTCATAAAAACTAAATTTAGTAGTTCGTAGTCTCAATTAATGTCACCAGTAGTTCAATAAATAACACTTTAAATGCAAATATTCCCGAAAAAACGATACAAATTGTTTGTTTAGTATATTTTTAGTACCGTAAAATTGTATAATTTGCTTTGCGAATAGTCAACCTCTTTTTAGCTCAATGAATACGATTTTGTGCCTATGCAGTAAATTTTTAGCCCGAACCATAATGTGCTTATTATGTAAAGCGGATTAAGGATTATTTATCTTTTATTTCTTTGTATCCATTAATTAGTTCGTGATATCATAATTTTGCTTCTGATTTTGTATAATTTTTGATGAAATCTGGTCATAGCTTATGCAATGTTAATTTATTTCATCATCATCATCATCATCATCATCATCAATCTGTAGAAGTCCACTGCTGGATACAGACAATAATTTATTTAAATAACATAAAATAGCTGTCTCACAAAAAACCAAGTTATACAATTAAACATAATGTTTTTTTCTATGAAAAACAGGAAAATATTGTCGGTGCTACATCGTATTTTGCTGCGTTTAAACCATATCTCTTTATCATTATTTATTCTAGGTCAAGCAGAAAAAGCAGCATTTAGACGCAGGCAATACAAAAAGTGCAAAGGCAGTGCAATGGAAATTTTAATGATTTCTCGTCTATCGAGACGTTGAGAATGAGAATTAAAAAGAATAGCCGGGAAACGGTCTCCGCTTTGCTTTTTAATTTTCCGCTCGCCGCTGGCTGGGGCATTTATAGTTTGCGGTTTATTCAATCTATGAAATACTCTATACAGAGTGTTGATCTGTTCACTCGCCGTACAAGTCTTACTGAAATTCCAAATTTATGTTTATTAAAATCCAATATTCAATTTGAAAAGCCACCGTCCCATACCGTTGCCGTGGTGTGTTCGGCTTAAGAATAGACCCGTCCGTCTCCTCCCATGGTTGTCATAAAAGTTGACTCAGGGATTACACCAGGGGGTGGGTAGCAGCATCCACCTGAGTGCTCAGCACCAATACCTTGATCACCAATCCGCCTGCCAAGTGTGTTGATAATAATATGGTATGCAAATTCCCCCATTGCATATGGGAGGAAGGCTTCGTCCAACAGTGGATGTGATGGGCTTAAGAAGAACCACAGATCTTGAATCTTGATTATGCTTTGGGCCATAAGAATTAAATAATAAATAATAAGAATTGCAATTAATTACTAAGCATTAAAGGCATCCATTACAACGATTAGGATGAGGAGGTGGAGAATATAAAAATGAACATTACCTTTTTCTTATAAAACTGTAAACATTGTAAGTACCTACCTTCCTTTTTATTTTACGCAGTTGAGCAAAGTACCCTCAGCTCGTTTTATTCCGTTTAATCGATGAATAAACTGTATCAAAATAATTAAGACGGCATAATTATCGAGCCGCCCAATGGTCGCCTGTCGACGAAACGCTCCATAAACAAACTAACATCTCACTAAGGAGAGTACAGAATTAACATAAACATTGGTTCGATCGCTATTCAACAACCATCCACTCGGATTGAATACATTACAGATCACGTTGTTTTTTATTAACTCAATAATTTTTAAATTAAACTGTTTTTCGACTCAATCGAGAAACTACTATTCACGTAAAAAGCAGGTTGCCAGAGCATGCACAAACTGACTCGCACATGCACCTTTGCACAAAACATAGGCGCGAGTGCGAATTAGGTAGTTACTTTTTACCTGCAATAGTTACATTACGAGGTAAAAGAAAAATCCAAAGAGACTACCTCTCTCCCTTTTGTACCTTTTATGGATGAAAATTGGTATGAAAACAACTATACTAAGAAAATTGTACTGTAGGTATAAGGTGTGCTGTAGGTTGCACTCGGTTCCGCAGGTACGGTAGCCACCGGTAGACAGGTAACGACATCCCGCTTTCTACGTTACTATGGCCAGATCTTCTTGACTTTTTTTCGAGGTGTCCCGTGGTTGTTGGTCCTTCGCTCGTAAAAATCGATTATTTTATTCAACTTTATTCTCTTACAATATCATCACTAACAAAAGTACCGCATTGCTTTAATAGCGTCACATAAAATACCTTATTAGGGAATTATAAAATGTTATTGTCATTGTTTTTGAATAACAAAACTGCAACTTGTTTACGGCCAACTCTTTGTTTATCTTTGCCTATTAAAATAACTTTAAGAGTAGACACCTCGCGTTACTTTTAAATTCATATCATACACACACACATACACACAAACATTTCACATTTCGTTACTTTGCAATAAAAATCATCAATGTAATTGCTCAAATGCCTGAAATTTTTTCACAGGTAAGCCCCAAAATAACTAAAACTTAGTGAAGAAAACGAGAAACGTAAATTTGACGACAAGGCTTTTGTTCCTCCTCAAATATTAACAACTCCATCTATATTTTAAAGCACCAATAAATCTTCCTTTTCACCTTATTAGTAACGCACATATAGAACAATGGGAATCACCTTCACGCTTAAGTTTTTTGTGTCAACGGGGACTTCAGGAACCACCCAGGGAATAGAACAATTGGAGAATACATTGTTCAATATTGAATTGCTACTGTTCCAGAACTTAGCACCGTGGCACGCTTCCAAATATCACAAAGAATGTTGAAACTTAAAGACCAGCCTACACAGGACGTGAGACGGGTGTGACGCATTTCATGCAAAGGTTTGAAAGTTAACTAAAATGTCAGATAACATAAACGTGGTGGTTAGAATTAGGACTAACGTGGTATTATGATGATCAGAAGAGGGCAAAAGAAGCCATGTCAGACGTTATAGTGAAGTGGATACAGCATGTTACAGCATGTGTAAGAATTGAATTGAATTACCACTAGTGGTTCGCCCCGAACGGAGACCTCGCGATGACACCTTTATCAGCCCGACTAATTTAAGAGAGGAAGAAAGGGTTTTGTATTTAACGGCTATGTAAGTATGTTTGTATGGATGATCCATCAGAAAATCTAAAACTATCGAGTAAATTTTTCTAATATGAAAGAGATTTTGTGAAGCAAGAAAAAAGTTTTTTTATTTAAGCAGTGCCATCTAGTTGTAGTTTTGCTACCTAATTTTTAAAGATTTAAGTTTTCTACATTAAAAATGGATATTACAAAGAAAAAATCCTCAATTTTCGACTTCTCCCCGTAGAACAAAATATACTTAAATAATAAATTTCAGCATAACCAGCATTAGAGAACTTGAAGTATCTTCGAGATATTTTTTTGCATATTTTACTTTCTTTACCCTTCTAACCGATTTCTAAAAACATTTACTGCGAAAAAAAATTAACCTCTATAAGTAATTTTTCTACACATCATCGAAATAGCCTTTGAATAGGACTAAGCAACAGGGCGAAAATACTACATACATGTTAGTATTTAAAGTACTTGACGAATTAATTGATAACGTCCTTTTGAAGAAAACATAGAACTCCAATGTCATTCAAATTCCTAGGAATGGGGGGTCAACAATGGATGTTATATTGGTTAAGTTTTTTAAGGTTCAGGTTTCTAATTTCTTCAATTTCAGACTTTTCCCTGTAGTTGTGAAACAAAAGCCACAAGCATACCAAATTTTAGCATTGTGGGACTGCTGGAAGTACCCTAGAATTTTTGATTTTTGCGTTTTTTATTTTCCCTAATATCTCGAAAACCACTAAGTTTAAATACATATTAAAAACAGCTTTGAAATGTCCAACTAAAGCGCTTTCATTAGACACCCCACTTGATCTGACTGTCTCACTTTTATTTTTTTTACCCCCTCTTGGACCCCAATATCTCAGCAACCCCATGACCGATATAGCTCATAACCTTACCTACAAATTGTACCAATACTATCTACCCCCATACCAAATTTCATGAAGATCGGATTAACGGTTTGGAAGTTTTCATCGGACAAACTTACAAACATACACACATACATACAAACGCCGATTCTTCCAACTTGACTCGGAGAACTCGCTTCTCTCGTTCAATTAATAGACTAATGTGACATATTAAATACTTTACAGCATCAAGCTTACAAGACTAGCATTGATAATGACTAACTGTTTGGCGATAATTTATAGATAGCTTAACTGTTTAATTAGTATTTGTATAAGTATCATTTAGGATTGTATTCATTAATGCATCCAGCAGCTAAGGTTCCTCTTTCATCTGTTAGTGATTTTGATCAGTTGAGCTATATTTATTATCATTGGCTTTACTAAGCTCAACTGTTTGTGGTTTCATTCATAAATATAGTTATTGTAAGTATATTTGTATTTATAAAATATTTTACATTTTGAAAAAAAAATGATTTGATTTTTCTGGGTTTGATCGCATTAGAACAGGAGCAAATCCCCCAGTTTTAAAGAGGATTCCAAATGATCCTAGTGATTTCAATGAGTAAAATTCTATTGACTTTGATGATGGTAATAACCTAGGCGGCAAGACCACAATTTGAGACGTGAGTTACACGCGCCCGCCCCGCACTGTTTAGCTACAGCTTTATAACAGTGAATTGTTTTACCCAGTGGGATCTTCTCAGAAAGGACTCGATCGCGACTATTTTGTCCTGCTGAGCTATAAGTTTTTATATCCTTTGTGACGCAAGTGTTTTCTTACATTGAAACACGATTTTGCTCTAAATCCGAATAACGTTTCGATGTAGTCAAATAATGGTTCATTATTTTTTATTTCTTTTGTTATTTTATGAGAAGAGGCCTTTGCCCAATGGTGGGACACGAACGACTGATAATAAATTATAATAAAATTGTTCTTTCTGATAAGTGCCCTGCGTAATTTTGATTTTACACGAAATTTCTATGTAGCTAGAAATGTTTTGAGTGCTGGTCATTAGTCAATGCAAACTAATTATGTACTTTGTTGTAATAATGGGTTATGAGAAAGTAACTAAAGTTTAACTTTGACTAATTGCCGAATTAGTTGTAACGAAATGTCAATTCGGTCAAAAAAGTCACGATTTGTTTAGTTAGGTAATTATACTTCAGTAATTATTATAGATAAACTTGAATGACCCGTTTGTCTGTCCTTCGTAAATAACAATAAACATAATAGTTATTTAAACGTAGCTATTAAAAATATATATTATTCAACCTTAAATATTGATTCTAATGTTTGTGTAAGAGTTTTCAGGATACATGTAATAGGTAGGTATTCTACAACTTTTGGTTAAAGACTTCTGAAGATTAAAAATTAAAAACATGTCTTCATGCAAACAGAGGCCCAATTCACTAACTAAAAAATAGTTAAAATAGAGTTCGGATCATGTTTCGATCTTGTGTCGATGTCTTAAATGTCAGAAATGATATTCTCCTGACATAAAATACAACACTGTAATGTGATTATATCGAAATGTGACCGAAATTTGAACGATTCAAAGTTTTTTCGTTAATTTTAGCATAAGTAGATGGAGTCTGTCTTTACTCTTTCCAATTATATATATAACTATCCTACTCTAATGGTAGTTACCGTGCATTGAAAGTAGACTAAATTGATATTTATAATGGACCAGAATACCAACTTTCTATCAATTCATAATTCAGTCTCGATTCGGTTAACTTTCAGTGTAGTTTTAAAATAATTTAGAGAATTGGGCCTCAGAGTCTGGGATTCCTTGTATGATTTTCACAAATTGCTGAATATTATAAATTAAATACATCAATAATTGCAACGGTCTTTAGTAGCTCAACTGTTTCATTTTTTATTTATTTATGTGTATACTTCTTTAAGATGTATTCATACTGAAAATAAATACATTAGATTATAAACTCAAAGTGAATAGTTTGGATCATTCCAATTCTTAAAATGTCTTCTTCATTAGCTGGTAGATATTCACTGCTGGATGAAGCCTTCCCCATAGCATGCATAGCGTATAACCCATATCATGAAATGGGGGGATTTGCCATAATCACCACGCTGGCCAGGTAGATTGGTGATCGCAGTTTGATGTAAAGTACTCAGGTGGATGCTGCTGCCTATCCCTTGGCGAAATTCCTGGAGTTCCATGGTAGTCTCGGCCTATGACCAACCAACCAACCCAACCCAACTCAACCTCAAGCTCTTTCTGTGGATGTTGTTAAAGGTAACTAAGGAAAAAAAAAACGTCTTTACGTCTCTTTAAAAGGATTAATTCGAAGGATTCATGTTTCAAAAATGTCAGGGTCACTCATCCTAATTCTCAGCCATGGAATTTGATTTTATCTTGATCTAATATTATGATTTGAAACATTTTAAACAGCTTAATAGAAAGACTGCGTGACTTTAGATGGACCAATGTCATTTTTAACCGACTTCCCAAAAAAGGAGGAGGTTCTCAATTCGTTTTTTTTTTTTTTATGTTTGTTACCGCATATCTCCGGCGTTTATGAACCGATTTGGAAAATTCTTTTTTTATTTGAATAGATATACTTCTAGATTGGTCTCATTTTTTTCAAAATCCAGTACTGATGATGGAATCCATGAGGAATTGAGGGAACTTCTCAAATATTGTAGACATACATATGGCGATTTTGATATTTTCAGCAACAAACCAAGCATTTGCATTCAAAAAGTATCATAATCCTTTCTCCACTATGGTTCTTTCATCATTTTTTTTTCATCCAAATATTTAGTCGAATACAATGGCGGAAATCGGTTTTTTAAATGAAAAGTTATAAAGGTTGCAGTAAGCCGGTAGATGGAAGCAGCTCAAGACTATTCGTCGTAGCATTCTATGAGCAGGCCTATGGCCTATGTGTAAATTTTATAATTCATAATTAATTAAGTTAGCGCACCGTGGAGGACTCATACCGCATTCCATTGTCGTGTACCTTACGCAAGTCGTTAATCAAGTTGGCAAGCGTTAATCCAGCTTCCGGGGATCCTACCAATGTCACAGGTACCCTCATTATCGAATGCTATTATTATCTTCTCATGCCTTTTTAATTTTGCGCAAATTTTAACCAAAAAAAACAATCAACCGTGAAAATATCTACACATAGTAATTTTTTTTTGCCCAAATAACTATACACATACATGCTTTTGACGTGACAACGTCTTATAATTCGATAGAGCCGGCTGCACGCACAAAAAAACATGACTCATGCGGCGTTACCTCGCTCTGAGGCGTTCCATGTAAGGCTTGAAGTGCAAGCGAGAGCGCGGAACGAGCGACAAAGAAGCACAATCGGCCTTTTTTGTAAAAAACATTGTATTGTAAAGTTTTTACTTTATTTTTTATAATTTGATTGTGTGTGACTTTTGTATTTTGAAGAGATGTGTCAAGTGTCAAAATTATGACACTGTGACAGACTAGGACGGATGGACGGACGACGGCCCAAATGATCTTTTATGGGTTTCTTGTTGAACACGGAACCCTAATAATGTTATTTTATGGAAAAAAAACATAAACAAAGTCGGTCAAAAATATCTTATCTCTGAGTAACGCTTTTTTATCAGCCGGTAAACGTCCAGTGCTGGACGAGGCAGCTCTCTTATTATAATAAGGGATACACCAGCGGCAGAATAACGTTTATACACGGACATGTTTTTCTTTCTATTAATTTCCGTGATTTTAATGAACAAAATATCATTAATTTCAAGCTAAAAATAGTTTTTTTTTGTATGAAATAGTTGGGCCTTTTAGCTTACGAACCACCAGATGTAAAGTGGTCACAGACACCACGGGCATTGTCCTTAAGAAATGGAACAAGAAATTTTGAGAATATTTTTTTTGTTTAGGCTCAATTTGCTATTCGAACGCCATCCAATAATTTCATGGTAGGGCCCACTAAAGCTCCCCTACCTCTCTCGATGACAAATAGTTGCGTAAATGATAGTGTTCGCCCGTTGCTTAGCCTGTTTTTGCCGTTTGATGTATGTCCGCGGCTTTGTGACATCCGCACTCCTTTGTGCAGTATATTGCATGGTTTTTGTAATGCTTCATTGGGTCAGTTGAGCATTAGTGGAATTGAGGCAAGAAGTTGGGTTAGGTAGGTTACAAGGGAATTTATTTTCTTTTGGACATTATGTTGGGTGCCGGTGAAATTACAGGCACATGAGACATTTCGTCTTTATGTCTCAGGGCCGGCAGCGCGCGTGTGATGCCTCTGGTTTTGAAAGCGTCCATAGGCTACGGTAACTACTTTCCATCAGCTTGTCCGTATGCTTGTTTGCAAGCCAAGTAGTATAAAAAAATAAACATAAGTAGTAGTATTTCTAATTCGACCTACAATAATATTATTATATATATTACTGCTGCTAACAAAAACAATTACTTAATAAAAACTAATCAGATGGATAATTATATGTCCGTCTTATTTAAAAAAGAATAGTATAAAAATAAATAAAACCGGTCAAGAACTGGGGGATATTGCCTATCAAACTGGTAACCGCTTTTGATTACAATTTTGCAGTACATTGCGCCGCGTAGCCTCTTTTCCAAGAGAAAGAGCGAGAAGAAAGAGGAAATAATAAATATTCGTAACCGAGTTTACCTGCACATTGTCGAACAAAAAAAACAATTAAATACAATTTTAAATTGAAGAAAAAAACGGCTCTTATTACCACTGTTATGTTTTGCTAACGTTTCGACACTGAGTTCAGAAGCCTCTTCACCATGATGAGCCCTGCAAAAACGTCAAAAGTGAAATGTCAGCATAAGTGACAAAAAGCAGTGGTAGTTAGCCGTTTTTTCAATTTAAAATGATTTTCAACCGCGAAAGTTTCAATTCAATTGAATAAAATGCTAAGAAATCATGTGTCAAAACAGCTAACCCTTAACATAAACACAGATTTATAAAAACAACGCAGTTCTAATCTTTTCTAAGTCTCAAAAATATTCTTTAAGCCCCAACAATAACAGACCACACTTCAAGTCGAACAGAACTTCGTTGCACTTAATTAAAATACGTTTAAGGGTCCCGAAGCACCTGGTTGCGATAAACATCGAAACTATTGTAGGACTCGAGAAATTCGAACCTCAATTTTGACAACAAAAAGGCCATAATCGATTTTAGCCGTACAAAGGGAGCATTATATTTGACAATTCGACTGTACAACGTTGTTTGTGGTACAGATTATTTCGGTTGAAATGAATTAAGGCAAAACACGATCCTGTGAATATGGTTTGTAATTGAAATCCGGCGTCTCTAAGGGTGGGTTTTTATTTATTTTTCTTAAAAAAGGTTCAAGTGTCGCATCCGAAGGTTTTATAGTTCTTTTTATATTTTTTCATGTGCTTGATATCTTTTTACGTTATTTATAAAGGAATGATTTCACAAAAAAAATACCTACTTCTAGCAAAAGTTATAAAAACCAGTTTTCTTGGCTATTAAATTTGTCATTTTTACGAGCCATTTACGCAGACGATACATATCCAATATGATGTCAAATTTATAGGCAGGTGTCAATTCGGCATTATTAGTTTTCAAAATATGTATTCATCGGCTGTTGTGGTCTCGGGGCGTGGTGGTCTCGGCCTGAGAATAGGACTCCTACAACTCCCATGGATGTCGTAAAAAGCGATCAAGGTATTACGCCAGGTTATGGGCAGCAGCATCCATTTGAGTAACTTATCACTAATAAAAACTAGTGGTTCGCCCCGAACTGAGACCTCGCGATAACACCTTTATCAACCCGACTACTTAACTAAGTAATTTCCATATTTAACCGACTTCCCAAAAAAGGAGGAGGTTCTCAATTCGGTTGTATTTTTTTTTTTTTTTTTAGTGTTTGTTACCGCCTATCTCCGGCGTTTATGAACCGATTTGGATAATTCTTTTTACATTTGGATAGATATACTTCCAGATTGGTCCCATTTTTTTCAGAATCCAGTTCTGATGATGGAATCCATGAGGAATTGAGGGAACTCCTCAAATATTGTAGGCATACATATGGCGATTTTACTATTTTCAGCAACAAACCAAGCATTTGCATTCAAAAAGTATAATAATCCTTTCACCACTTTGTCGAATAAAATGGCGGAAGTCGGTTTTTTAAATGAAAAGTTATTTCTACTATTATTTTTGAAAAAAAATCCCTCGAGGTCTACCAGTACAGTACAGGATCTACCAGTAACTACTCTAATTTCCTGCACATCGAAATAACCTTTGAATAGGGCTAAGCAACGGGGCGTAGTTATACTACATACCTGTTAGTACCTATATCAAGTACCTGACGAATTAATTGATAACGTCCTTTTGATGAAAACCATAGAACTCCAACGTCATTCAAATTATTAGAAATGGGAGGTCAGCAATGGATGTTATATTGGTTTTTATTTTATGGAGTACATGTTTCTAAATTCTTCAATTTCAGACTTTTCCCTGTAGTTGTGACACAAAAGCCACAAGCATACCAAATTTCAGCATTGTGGGATTGCTGGAAGTACCCTAGAATTTTGGGTTTTTACGTTTTTTATTTTCCCTAATATCTCGAAAACTACTAAGGCTAAATAATTATTAAAAACAGTTTTGAAATGTCCAACCAAAGCGCTTTCATTAGACACCCCACTTGATCTGACTGTCTCACTTTTATTTTTTTTACCCCCTCTTGGACCCCAATATCTCAGCAACCCCCTGATCGATATAGCTCATAACCTTACCTACAAATTGTACCAATACTATCTACCCCCATACCAAATTTCATGAAGATCGGATTAGCGGTTTGGAAGTTTTCATCGGACAAACATACATACATACACACATACATACAAACGCCGATTCTTCCAACTTGACTCAGAGAACTCGCTTCGCTCGTTCAATTACTCTATGGAAAGGCCTTGTCCAGACGCGTCTACCAGCTGATGGATGAAGGAGTATTCATCGATTAAAACAGGCACTATAAAAGCTTATTTTTGGCAGTTAAGCATAGGTTGCGCGTGCTGCGTGGAGAGCTGCACCACCCGGCGGTTCTGGCGGCGCTGCGGCTGCGCGCGCCCAACAACTAATTGGACGCGCGCCGACGCCCCGCCATGCTGGAGGTGCCCACTTGTAGGACCAACCTACTTAAGTTTGCCCCCATGTCACTCGCTATCTATTTACTCAATTTTCTGTCCCAAAACAGCGTGGATATATTTTATCAAAACCTGCCGAAAGACATGGAAATGGCACAGCTTGTTATTGAAACAAAATTATAATTAAGTAATATTTATTTTGTACTAAGTTATTAATAAGTACTTGCATGTAACATCGCCTTAGGGCTTAATAAAAAAACCTGTAATCATGTTAATGTCTCAATAAATAAATAAATTGCTACACGGGACACTAAAAGCATAATAACCTTTGTCAGTTTTACAAAATATGAAATTGCGTTTGATTTCCCGTTAAATACCTAAGTAATTGGTTAGTGAAAAGGAACAAAGAAAGAATTAATAAAAGGAAAGCCGATGTTCCCAAAAATTTGAAGTAGCTTAGACAGATTTAAGAAATAAATATAAAAATGGGACCCAGAAAAACACCTTGCTACCTTTGTTCTCCAAAACATTTAACCCTGTGGCCTATTGATTAATCTTCATACCAAACAGGAAACGCATGGTAATAGAAAAACTTACCCGGGGGCATTCGTCATTACTTCTAAAAGGGTTCAGTAGAAAATAATGATTAATTATTATAATTTAGTCCATGTCATCGGACCTCCACATGGCGTGGCCTGCCGTTTTATCTTGCCAGGTGCCATTTATCTGATTGTAAGCGTAAAAGGGTTTAATGGATGTTACTCAGGAACATGTAGAAGAGTAATTACTAGGGAATCTTAATCATAGATAAGTATAACAAACATGATTTAAAAAACCGTCATGGTGTAAGTCGACTGTTTTTTAGGGTACCTTGCCTCAACAAAAAACGGGACCCTTATTGATGACTTTGTTGTCCGTCGGTCTGTATATATCTGTCAGTCCGTCAAGACGTTTTTTTAAAGAAAAATTACCAAAATTGAAATTTATAACAAATATAAAGTCGGTGAGATAGATTGATAGATAGATAGATAGATTATAACTTTATTGTACACCATAAACAAAAATTCAATAAAAAAAAATAAGGATACAATGTTTCAAATCAGAGGTACAATGGGCGGTCTTATCGCTTAAGAGCGATCTCTTCCAGACAACCTTTGGATGGACAGAAACTATTTAACGAATAAGGACGGTGGCGTACATCTTAGGATAATCACAAAAAGACAAGTACCTAGTAAAACAAATTGATTTCAAAAACAAAATAATAAATATATTATTATAAATACATATATTCTACCAGTATAATATAATACACACAATTATATAAGTACCTACATATATATTATTGATAAATAATAAACCTACATACAATATTAATACATAATGGTGATATTAGAAGAATGTCAAGATGACGTACAGAGTGATGACAAATAATGTTGAGTGACCATGCTTTTGAAAATATGAAGAGATTTAGCATGTCGGATCGAAACAGGTAATGCATTCCAGAGTTTAGCAGCCTGCAGTGTGAAAGAACTACTGTAGAACTTTGAGGTATGAGCAGGAGTTTTCAATTGAAAGGTTTCAGAAGAGCGTAAGGATAAAGGGTCAGAAAGGTGGAGAAACTGAAAACGTTCTTATAGTGCTGTAAAAAATCAAACTTATATTTATCTTAATGCATTAAAAAAATATGGCAATTAATTATAAAATTTTTGTATGAAAATCGCAAAAATGAATCATCTTTCACCTACTCACAGTTACTTATTGTTACTTTCAGTAACCTCTAAATTCTTAAATGTGGAATGCAAAAAGGCTTATGATGGGAAAAGTCAAAAAGAACTTTATGATCCGGTGATGTTTGTAGGAAAAAATTGCTGAATCTAAAAAAGGGCCCTGATGATTTCGAAATAATTTACAGAACGGAACCCTCAGGGTGCGATTCTCGCTTGCACTTGTCCTTTTTACTTCTTTTTGGTGATGATTGGTGAAGTGGTAATGGGCAAATATAGCTCGCAGAAATTACAACTGTTAGGGAATGAAGGTTCTAGAGTAGCGACCACGAACCGGACGACGCAGTGTAGGAAGCCCCCAATTGACGCACCGACGACATTTGAAGACTGTACTGTTGACCTTGTGGCTATAAAATCAAATCGCGACGCAGTGGTACCAGACAAAACGGGAACCAATCATTTCAAAGGCACAGATGTCAGTGGATGACGGCGGTTTAAGATAGTTCGTCGTGTCATTCTATGAGGGAGATCAATACTTGGTAGATGACTTGCTGATGATGATTATTGTGGTAATATAAAATAGAACAAATATATAGTAATAATTCCGCTTCTCTCCAACGAAAACTCTGAAAGAATTCGACACGTGTTTCGCCTCTCAACGAAGCATCCTCAGGAAACAGTAGGCTCACTGCGTGCTAGAACGAAAAAGACACACTACTGCAAAAACTCCGCAGCCGTGTTGCCTCTTCGAACGCCGAACAGAAAGAGGCGAAACACGTGTCAAATTCTTTCAGAGTTTTCGTTGGAGAGGAGCGGAATTGTTACTATATATTTGTTCTATTTTATATTGTAGAATGGATTTCCGCAAAGTCACGCTTGAATCAATTAATTAGATTATTATGGTGTGGTTATTGTGGTAGGTATAAGGATGATAGTTGATGATGTTTTTCAACCATAGTCAATACTATAAACTTGGTTACATACATACATACAATTACGACTGTTTCCCGGAAGGGTATGCAGATACCACGGATTTCCACTTGCTACGATCACACTTGCGTGTTACAGATATTCAAATTATTCACTAAAATTGATAAAGTTATTTGACTAAAGGGAAATTCTAAGATTTTATAATATCCTAAGAATTACCAATGAGGCAGTCATCCTGACGTTGACACGACCAGTGGCGCTGCAAATAAACATAGTTTTTTTAAATACTTCTTGGCATGCATACAATCATACGGCCTACCTGTTGAAAAGCAGTTTTACCGAAACCTATGGACACCTACAACACCAGAGGCATCACAGGCGCGCTGCCGACCCTGAGACATAAAGATGAAAAGTCTCATGTGCCTGTAATTTCACCGGCACCCGTACCCTTCAAACCAAAACACAGAAATGCGAGCACTACTGCTTGGCAGCTGAAATAGGTAGGGTGGTAGTAGTACTTCCCCGGACGAACTCTTGCACAAGAAGAATGTGATTTTTATCTCCTCCCAACAGATTACGAATTTCATTGTCAAATTTGTACTGATTTGTATACACTGATCACATTTTATCACACCCTGAAACTTTCTTGTAAATGGAAAGCAAAATATGTGGTCCCGAGAGCGCGATTTCTGTAAAAAGTTCCATATTTCGTAAATGTAGAAAATTCTGAGGTGGCGAAAATATTTTGCACCAAAAAATGAATTCACATTTTACGCTGATAAGAAATAATGTCAATGTATGTTTTGTTTCAGGCTGTGTTTGGCCTAAGAATACACCATTCCGTCTCCTCCCGTGGATGTAACCAAGTAATGGGTAACAGTATTGATTTGAGTACTCAACATGAATACTGTGAGCACCAATCCGTCTGCCGAGCGTGGTGATTTTATGGGGAAACCTCGTCCAGCAGTGGATGTCTAAAGGCTGTTGAGGAGTAAATAAGAGATGTTTCGTATTTGACAAGCCTACTTTAAAGAAATTCCATGTAATAAGTGACATGGCCGCCCCATAGAATACAAGTGGGTATTTGCCATAACCACCATGATTGAAAAGCGAATTGAGGAGTGGTCGAACAGAAAGCCACTTTTCCACTTTTTGACGGTTAGTTTTCTATTATTGATTCTTGTTGGCAACCCTGAACACAACAAGAATCAATAATAACTAGTGGTTCGCCCCGAACTGAGACCTCGCGATGACACCTTTATCAGCCCGACTAATTTAAGAGGGGAAGAAAGGGTTTTGTATTTAACGGCTATGTAAGTATGTTTGTATGGATGATCCATCAGAAATCTAGAACTATCGAGTCAATTTCTCTCATATGAAAGAGATTTTGTGAAGCAAGAAAAAAGTTTTTTTTAATTAAGCAGTGCCATCTAGTTTTGTTACCTAATTTTTAAAGATTTAAATTTTCTACTCTAAAAATGGATATTACAAAGAAAAAATCCTCAATTTTCGACTTCTCCCCGTAACTTGAAGTATCAACGAGATATTTTTTTGCATATTTTACTTTCTTTACCCTTCTAACCGATTTCTAAAAACATTTACTGAGAAATAAAAATTAACCTCTCTAGGTAATTTTTCTACACATCATCGAAATAGCCTTTGAATAGGACTAAGCAACAGAGCGTAAATACTACATACCTGTTAGTATTTAAAGTACTTGACGAATTAATTGATAACGTCCTTTTGACGAAAACATAGAACTCCAATGTCATTCAAATTCCTAGGAATGGGGGGTCAACAATGGATCTTATATTGGTTATTTTTTTTAAGGTTCAGGTTTCTAATTTCTTCAATTTCAGACTTTTCCCTGTAGTTGTGACACAAAAGCCACAAGCATACCAAATTTCAGCATTGTGGGATTGCTAGAAGTACCCTAGAATTTTTGATTTTTACGTTTTTTATTTTCCCTAATATCTCAAAAACTACTAAGGCTAAATACTTATTAAAAACAGTTTCGAAATGGCCAACCAAAGCGCTTTCATTAAAAATCCGACTTGATCTGACTGTCTCACTTTTTTTTTTTTTACCCCCTCTTGGACCCCAATATCTCAGCAACCCCCTGACCGATATAGCTCATAACCTTACCTACAAATTGTACCAATACTATCTACCCCCATATCAAATTTCATGAAGATCGGATTAACGGTTAGGAAGTTTTCATCGGACAAACATACATACATACATACATACATACATACATACAAACGCCGATTCTTCCAACTTGACTCAGAGAACTCGCTTCGCTCGTTCAAAAATCTAATCGTCAAAAAGTGGAAAAGTGGCTGTCTGTTTGACCACTCCTCAATTAGTGATCACAGTATTGGTGTTGAGTACCTAAGTACTCAGGTAGATTCGGCTGCACATCACCATGTACCCTTAGACGGCTTTACCATAACAACGAGAGGAGACGAAGGGGTCTATCAGGATGGACACACCATGGCAGCGAACGTACTACCGCCATGATACTTCATCCCTTTCACTCTACTGGGCTCATCAATACAAAGTCACAGTCTAAACATAACAACCTGGTTATTCTATAAAAAAAAAACTATTCTTGTTAGTAGTAGAACTTCTTGTGAAAGAGTTCGTCTGGGGAAATACTACCACCTTACCTATTTCTGCCGCCAAGCAGTAGTGCTCGCATTGCTGTGTTTAGGTTTGAAGGGTGCCGGTGAAATGACAGGCACATGAGACTTTTCATCTTTATGTCTCTGGGTCGGCAGCGCGCGTGTGATGCCTATGGTGTTGCAGGCTTCCATAAGCTACGGTAACTACTTTCCATCAGGTGGGCCGTATGCTTGTTTGCTTGCCAAGTAGTACTTACAAAAAAAAACGCATCAAAATACTATATAAATTGGCCACCAGTATAAAATAAAATAAATTACAAATAAAGTACATTATAATGATAAAATGTTTGGAAATGTCATCTGATAACAATATCGGATCTTATAGTGTGAGAACGCTAAAACCAAAATCAACTCTAAGAATGATCTTGAGAACATCAAAAATAAAATTTTAGCATGGGAATTTTTAAATTGGAACACACTTTAAGATCTGGTACGAAAAACCTCAAAATGGTCAACAAAACGTCAGCACGAGAATAGTAAAGTACGTGATGTACAGTCGTAATTCAATAGATAATATAGATAATTTCAATTCTATTACAAGATCGTTCCAGAGTCAAGTTCACTTTATAAATATGGGTATAATTTTTGTATGGATTTTTGAAATTGGAACACACTCAAGATCGTTCTCAGAGTCAAGTTCAATTTATAAAAAAAACCCCATTACTTTCAATGGGAGAGGTGTCGTCTAGCATTGGACTATATAATATTTGTCTCGCGGCGAGAAAGTGTTTAGCTATCGACTATTTTCTGGCTCAAAAAACGTAAAATAGATAATAGATCTCGTATCAGTAAGAGAGATACATACATTAACAGAGTTGATCGCTGACTGTTTACACTGCCAGCGAGAACTCGCTACAAGATCTATCAAAGGAAAAAATCGCTCAGCAACGCTCTCTGATGGCCACACTCGCTGAGAGTTTTACTTGCTCCTCGCTACTCGTCGCTGGTGGGATCCTAAAGGATGTAATGTTGATGAATGTTGAGCCAGTTATAATTGAGTGAGCCAACTATTCTCATAGACCTGTGTTTATCCAGTCCAATCCGTCCGACGACACAGACGGTCGACAAAGCACCACCAATTTGCAGACTAGCTGATGCGTGAACTGTTGCATTAGCCTCCATGAAGGCTCGACCAATTATATCGGTAATACGATACTCGGTAATTCGTGTGTACGCCACCTTTATGGTACTTATTTGTTTTATGAAATGTTGCGTGGTTTTATTTGTTGTACAAATGTTGTTTGCAGTACGAAAAATAAATATGTTACCTATAAATATGTTAGGCTTTTTCGAAACCTTTTACTTATACTGAACGGGACAGAAACGTGGGGCCTTTCGTCACAAGAGCATTTTTTAGTACTACGTTTAACTTCTATACTTCAAGGGTAAACTCGTCATTAGCAACATTTTCTCAGATTTTTTACAGTTGGCGTGAGATAATTATAAATATAACATATGGTTTAAATTTCTAATTGCAAATATCGAATTAAATATATTATGTTGAATAAAAACGGTTGTCTGTAAAGTCGGTTTACTGACGATAGTTCAACGTGTCGTTATTGTGCTTCTTTGTCGCTCGTTCCGCGCTCGCGCGCATGCGGCGTTACCGCATGCGCATATATATATATATATATATATATAGCATATATAGCGCATGCGCATAGCACATGTGGTGACGCTGCATTCGCTTCGCGCATGCAGCGTCACCGCATGCGTTTTGCGAGGTGACGCATGACGAGGTAACGACGCATTAGTCATGTTTTTTTGAGCGTGCAGCCGGCTCCATCGATTTATAAGACGTTAACACGTCAAAAACCACGAATGAAATTCAAGGTATTTCATGCGTGGTTTTTTATTAAAAATCGTGAAAGAAAAATCTTAATTTATGATGTAGGTACCACTCTGTGAAGTATCTATATGACAGCTACTCTAGCTAGATACTAGATAGCTAAATGGACGACCTCCATCGCTTGGCGAGCGATTATAGACCCCATATTCATAATCATTTTTGAAACCTATTTTAGTTAAAATAGTTTTTGTTTTGTTCTCTCTAATGTAAAATGACAAACCGCCAAAACAAGACAAAAATTTAGCTATCAAAGGTTTAAAATAGATTATTAAGAGGCTAATTCTTTATTGCGCAAAACAACTGTTATTACCTGTTAGCCGTGGTAGTCTTGATCAAAGAATAGGACTCCTCCAACTCCTCCTGTGGATGTCGTAAAATGAGATTACGCTGGCAGAGATAAGGGCAGCAGCAGCATCCACCTGAACACTCAAAATTAATACTGTGATCATGCCAAGCGTGGTGTTATCACTAAAAAATCACATCCAGCAGTGATTTATGACTACTGGCTGATGAAGAACATTAAACATTTTACAAATAAACGTTAGTCTTTACCATAACATATCATAGGTCTATCCTATCCTACAATCCGATCCTACTAATATTATAAACGCGAAAGTTTGTGAGTATGGATGTTTGTTACTCTTTCACGTAAAAACTACTGAATGGATTTGAGTGAAATTTGGAATGGAGATACTTTACGCTCTGGATTAACACATAGGCTACGTTTCATCATCATCATCATAAATTTTCATCATTATTCACGCGGGTGAAACCGCGGGGCGCAACTAGTGGTAAATATAACTTCAACGCTGCATCGTTGGAGGCTTCCAAAGACAACCCCCCCGCCCCCGATATATACAATCCAGGAGTTTTCAAGTCGAAGATATTATCTTTATTATATTAAAAAAAACGATCTGTGTACGTATGTTCCCTATGGACTCCAAAACGGCTGAACCAATGTTGATGAAATTTTCAATCAATCTTCATATCAATTTAGTGGGTGATCCTGCGAAGTTTATTGTTTTGTGCTACCCGTGCGAGACGACCCGCCAGTTAAACTTTTCCATGTTTTCTCTCTTTCGAATTCGAAATTGCCTGTTACCGCAAAACTAAAAATATTTTACGTAACTATTCCATGGCTATATCACGTTTATTTGTAGGCCCTTGATAATTTAGGAATACTTCTCAGTTTGAAAACGATTCTTGTCCAATTAATTAAGTTAACAGATTCTAATGAATCAACTTTAGAATTGATTGAGTGCTGTATTGACTCGTCTTCAACTTCAATTTGTAAAATCAATTCCGATGAAATCAATGAAGTTCCAATGTTGCTGTTCATTTCACTTTGATTGAGATTTTCAATTGATTTCGCAATTATTTAATTACTCTTTGTTAGAAGTGAACGAATTTGCTAAATTAAAACGAATGGGTCTGGATGGCCATATACGCAACGGTATACCTGACAGGTTTACATGAATAGATTACCTGTACAGGTAAACAGGAAGGTTTAAGTGATAAAATCATAGGGATAACTATACGGTTTTATCACATACACGTTCCGGTTTACTTGTACAGGTAAGCCTATCAGGTATACCGTTGCGTGTATGGACGAGGTTAAATTTTTAGCCACTAAGGAAGTAGCTGGTAAGTATAATGTATTTGGGGTCATCATCATCATCAGCCTGTAGGAGTCTGCTGCTGGGCATAGGTCTCTCCCAAGAATGCCCCGATGAACGGTCTTGAGCCTCCGCCATCCACCGACTTACTGTGACGTTTATAATGTCTTTAATCCATCGAGTGGAGAGCCTTCCTCTACCATGTCGTCCGATATGTGGTCGCCACTGCAGAACTTTTATTCCCCAACGGTTGTCAGTTCTGCGAGCTATATGACCTGCCCATTGATACTTCAACATGCTAATTCTAAGAGCTATGTCGGTGATCTTGGTTCTACTACGGAGTTCCTTATTTCACGTAGTGAAACCCTTAGCATAGCTTTTGGGGTAGAGTTTATTGAGTTAACTGTTCTTCGACGTACCTATAAATATTTTTGATGCATCTAATTATTGAAAGAATAAATTTAAAATAAACTTTAGCTAGAATCTATAAAAATAAATTACCATGGTGTATCCTACCTGAGAATGGACCCCTTCCCTTCCATCCGTGGATGTACTATTCCACCTGAGTAGTTTCTCAACACCATTTGCGATCACTAATCCGCAGGGCTATTCTCTATCTCGCGACAGGTTTGCACAGGCGTAAATTGTGCAATGAGGGCTGTCAAACAGTAACTTTTGTATGAGAAAAGCGACGTTTGGTAGCCCTGATTGCACAATTTAGTATAGCGCCACACCTGCGGAACGTACCGCACCAATCGTTCGGTTCAATACGCTCGCAGTGTTTTTCAAGTTCCCTATGACACATCAGCCGATTACGTCAATACGAAAAACTTCAGCCGCTGAACTTTCGGCGCGGTACGTTACGCAGGTATGGCGCGATACTTACACCTGTTGCAAACCTATCGCGAGAAAGAGAATAGCCCTGCCGCATGCGAAGCGTGGTTATGGCGAAATCCCCCTATTGCATTCTATGGAAGCGGTCATGTTCAGCAGCGGACGTTTACTGACTGATGATGGTGATGATATAAATAAAGCACACATTCCATCAGCGCTAGCCAAAGCAAACAGAAACTAAATACCAAGGCCCTAAGAACTTCGGATATCGATCCATTAGCCTGGACGGCATCAATCACACGGAGCAAACATCACGAGGCTATTATATTGGACAAACATACCCTGCGACTACTGGGCTTAGTAACTGCTAGTTCTACTATGGTTTTAGTTTATCTTCTGTATCGTTTTAAAGCAGATTTTGACTGTTTACTGTGAAGATATTTTTTTGGAAAATTGTTGGAAACTATTTACTAGTTATACCAAATTGTATTTTAGGCATTGAGCCGTCGTACAGTGGCGTGTTTGACCTGAAAAGATTACACCAGGGGATGGGCAGCAGCATCCACCTGAGTGCTCAAAACGAATACTGCGATCACCAATCCGTCTGGCAAGCGTGGTAATAATGGCAATTCCCCCCATTGTATTTTATGGGGGAGGCCTCGTCCAGCAGTGGGCGCCCAAAAGCTGTTGAAGGCTGTTGATGTTCCCTCGGGAAACTAACGCAGGTAAAACCGCAGGCAACCGCAAGTACTTTAAATCGAACGAAAGTTTTATTATTACCTACTACTTGCGCCCCGCAGTTTAACCCGCGTGAAAAATGATGAAAATTTATGATGATGATGATGATGATAAGTAGCCTATGTGTTAATCCAGGGCGTATATTATCTCCATTCCAAATTTCACTCAAATCCATTCAGTAGTTTTTACGTGAAAGAGTAATAAACATCCATCCATACTCACAAACTTTCGCGTTTATAATAATATAATATAATAATAATATAATAATATAAATAAATTAATTCTGGACATTTCACACAACATTATCTAGCCCCAAGCTAAGCAGAGCTTGTGTTATGGGTACTAGATAACTGATATACTTAATACAAATAATATTAGTAGGATATGATAGGATAGTAGGATATTATCTCTGCAGAGATTCATTAAAGGTATACCTCGATGACAACTTCGGTGGCGCGGTGGGCGAGTAGTTGACTGAGACGCAAGAGGTGCGGGTTCGATTCACGCTGCGGGACGAATTTTTGCATGATCTGCAAACATTTGTTCCGGGTCTGGGTGTTGTGGTACCATAGTACTCGTAGTTCCTGTTACCCACGACACCTAGTGTGTGATCAGGTCTATGTTTGTGACTGTTGGGTGTTATGTTGTTACTTTTACATTTCAGGAATTATAACTTAAAGTTTAAACAATAGACGCGCTTTGCCGGACGATCATTAAGCTGAAAAAATGCAATTAAAAATACAAAAAAGGGTTTTTGAAAGGCATAAATTACAAAAAAGTCAAACATAGCAACAGCGCATTGATCTCAAGCGGAGCGGGGCCGGACCGCATCCGGCAAATAATTAAAAAAGTAAAAACTTTTACAAGAACCAGTGAGATGTAGAAAGAAATAAATTTTCTACCCGAACGCACACTTTCGTTTTTATCCTTCGAGTGATTTACTACGCAAATTATTTTACTGTTGTCCAAGCCCTTATAATTAAGATTCAAATCTTATGGCTAACGGAATAGATTCCCATTTTTTCTATCGGTGTTTTATTATCAGGTAGTATTTGGTTGCTCTTGATTGTAATTAAATTTTTCTGATTTTTGACACGTGCCTTGTTATTTATCTGTTCTGGCATCATTTTCAGTTTTAGTTCATCCATACTTTCTGTTTCAATTTTAATTAAAAACTTGTCAAAAAGATTTTATCTAATCAACTAAATCGAGGAATTATAGTAATCTTTTCTGTCTATACTTTGACCATCGGGATATTATTTTAAACTTAAAAGGAGGAATATTTAGGTCTATAAGTTTTCCCTATTTAAGTTTCATAAGGTTTATATTGCGCCAAGGTTGCCAAAATGATCCCCATTACCATTTTGGTACTGGGGGGGCCGAGAGCTGGCTCATACCTGGCTCAACCCATTAGTATTGCCATTAAGAGTGGCAGTGCAGCCAGCGTTGGGAACGCTTCCGTTTGGTATTGATATGTATCAGTTGGTCTATCTTTAGATTGTTTGCAATAATCAACTATTTCAATTCTTCTTCAACTTCTTCTTCAACAGCTTTTAAACACTGTTGGACAAAGCCTCCCCCATAGAATGCAATGGGGAGATTTTCCATAATCACCACGCTTGGCAGGCGGATTGGTGATTGCAATTTGGTGTTAAGTACCTACTTAGGTGGATGCTGCTCATTCCCTGATGTAATTCCTTAGTAAGGATTTTACTACATTCACGGGAAAAGAAGGAGGGGTATGTTCTTAGGCCGGACACACAACGGCAACTGTATCAATTGTATTTCTTAAATTTTATGTATTACTTGTATTTACTTTATGTAAATAAATATATAAATACACCAGTTAAATACCTACAGGTCATGGAAATAATTCTACAACCAATATAAATATAATAAATGTACCAAAGGCTGTTAAAAAATTGGTAGATATATGAATACATTGTCCCAAAGGAATTATCGAACTTTTAACAAGCACGCCTGTCAATCACTGCGTTCGTTACTTTAATTCAGACCTCGTATGTGACTTTCGCGTTTTTGTTTATCACTAAAACGTGAAAATGTATCTTTTATTTAAATTTTCGTTTTACAGTGTATATAATAAATGTAATGGGTCAGTGAACAGTAATCCTAAAAGGTAAGACATACCTACCAAAAAAAAATTAAAAGGACTGTTTTCCTTTCCGTTAATTTTGATGAAAACAAAAACTGCGTTTAATTATTTTGGTATAAACTTATACACGCCTAGGGAATAAAACCAACATATTTTGAAAAAAAAAATGTTGCTGAAATAAATTCAGGAATCGATAGTGTAGATAGGGCCTACACTATCGATTCCTGATTCTTTTTATAATCGCCTGTAGGCTATAATAATATTTTTTTTAAAACTTTAAAATAACAAAATGCAAATAATGCAAACATTTGTTCCGCTTTGGGAATTGAACCCGCAATCTCTTGCTTTTCAGCCGGCTATAACTCGCCCGCCGCACCGCGTAGATCGAAAAGTAATTTGGATTAATGGATTAATTAAACCAAGTGAATTAAATTTTGTAGACAAGACTTGTGATATCACAGTCAGTATTTCATTACATTTCAAGGTTTTAATATAAAAATGAAATGTTATAATAGTGATAATATAATAATAATAATAAAAATAAATGGTTGGATCAAGGGTCAGATTCAGAAGGCTGTACTCCTGGACTCAGCTCGCATAGTCAGGAGGTTCCTCTCTCTGCAGCCCTAGCCTCCGACCGCTTGGGCCTTGCTCCGCGGCCGGAGGTTGTCCGTTTTGATTTATATTTTTTACTATAATGTTTTTTATACTATTATGTTTTTATAGATAGTCCTTTATAGTAAAAAATGTATTTTTATAACGAGATTTAAAATAAATTAGTGAAATAATAATAATATTATCTTTATACAAGGCTTATTCAGATATTTACAAAACCTAAAGAAAGAAAGAAAGAAAGAAAGATAATACAACTTATTCAATGATTACACGTGAAGACAGCTACGTGTAGCGCAACTGTTTAGTGGCTCGTTGAACGACTCCCTTCGGCCAAAACTCCTCACTCATGAACGTCGATAAACGGTCAGTAAGCGGTATACTATGTAGTGTACTTATTGCACCCGGAAATGAGCTAGGTGAATCAAGTCTACTAAATAGTGTACTTAGTGCACCCAGGTGAATTACCCCAGGTGAATTAAGTATACCGCCCCGGCACTCTCACTATTATAAGAAATAAAATTCACGTTATGGCGAGACTCCAACTTTTCGACCCTCATGGTGCGCCTAGTCTTCTGCTTGAGGCACTCCACCACCCCTTCGGGCTTCACGGTGTAGTAGACCCGCGACACGTATAGCAGAGTAGGAGTAGGGCTTTGGAATGCGGTACAACTGACAAACCACAGGCACAAAATTAATAGGTATTTTGTGCTACAGGCCTAGATTGTCATGTCGAGATAGTGTATACAAAATTTTATGGAATTGAATACATCATTATCATCTTCAGCCACTAGAACTCCACTACTGGATAAAGGCCTCTCCCCTAGAATGCCACGACGAACCAAAAACGAACTGACAACCGTTGAGGAAAAAAGGTTCTCGAGCGGCGACCACAAACCGGACGACGCTAAAGTAAAGGTCGCTGGAGGTTGGTGAATGGAGGCGGCACATGACCGACGTAAAATTTAATTAAATATACGAAATGGAAGTAAACTTTGTTTGTATGGCTATCGGTACACCACTCATAAAAATTACCTCCTCCATTTTTGAAGTTGGTTATAACACTTGAATACAATGACTTGTTGTTCAAAAAGCAAACATAACCGGCATGCCACAAATAACTCGACCAAAGCGTGTAGTGACGGTCTGTCTACACTTGGTAATTTATTATCATCTTCCTTGATAGAGCACTGCAGGTGGTTAAGTGGCTAGTGACTCTGACTTCCGATTCGATGGTCGCAGGTTCAGAGTCTTTCAGTCTTACAACAATACTAGCCCTCAAAATGGTGAAGAAGAACATCTTGAGGATACTAGCATTGTTTCAAAATTAGAAGACATATTTTTGCATAATATATTAATTTATAAAGGTATGCAAAGAGAATTTGCGAGTTATATTTTTCATTACAAATCAGATTAACGATCTATCTTAAGGCCCACCTGATGAAGAATGGTCAACGTCGCATATAGATGCGTTACCTTCATTAACAATGACTTTTTCAAAGCCATCACAATTACATTTTCAGGGTCACCAGAATGAACTTTTTAGGGCCATCACAATTAGCTTTTTAGAGTCATCACAATAACCTTTTTAGGGTCATCACATTCAACTTTTCAGGGACATCACTGTGACCTTTTTAAGGCCATCATAATTATCTTTTCAGGGCCATCACAATTTTTTTATGATTACCACTGACACAAACTTGCATGCTTATCTTTATTAGTTCCAGGTAGGCCGGTGAAAGTCACAATATCAAACAAAACGTTGACAGTGGGCAAATAAAAGGTCCTACATTTTGTGACATGACCCATATTAACGCCATAAAATTATTCCCATCTCCAATAAAGTTTGTTATCATTGTCTATTATTTGGAGTTTTTATTAGCAGCTTTTGCTCCCCATTCGTCTGTTTGAGTTATGTTTTTTAATGTGTTTGAAACGAGTAAATGTATATTGTCACTTTGTATAGGAATTGGATATGCGAACAAGCTTGTATAATAATATTATGTATGTTAGTCTTAGGATAACTTAAAAAATAGTGATCCGATCTTCTTTAAATTTAGTAAGTACGTCGATAATATTATTAGCAGTGTATTTAAAATTATGATCTTAATCGGTACGGTGTTGTTGGGGTCCAAGAGAAGGTAATAAAAAGTGAGACAATCAAGGCAAGTGGGGTGTTATATGAATGGGCTTTGTTTTGACATTTAAAAACAAATTTAACTTAATTTTTAATTCTTAATTTGTAGGCTTTGTAGTTTTTGAAAGTAAAAAGTAACTAAAAACCCCATATTATATATATTGTGGGTATTGTGGGTTCCTCCAGTAATCCCACAATGCTGAAATGTGCCATGCTTATGTGACACAAATGCAGGGAAAAATCGAAGAATTTCGAAATTTTTACCATATAAAATTACAAACAAATGATTCCATTTCTTGGGATTTGGATGACGTCTTGTACCTATAAACAATAGAACTTACGTTTTGGCTGTCAATCATTTTGCTCCCACTGACATACAAATAGTAATAATGTCTCATTTAAATATTTTTGTTTCACTAATGAACGCACAAATTGCATTCTTAACTTGCAGCTTAATTGTTGTCTTATTTGAAACAATGAAGACGTTAGACATTAGAATCTTATCTTTTTATCTAAATATATAAAACATTTACGTTACTGACTCACGGACAAGCAAGCTAAGTTACGTACCTAATAACTCAAATTTACTTAAACTTTGAGAGCCAACCTAAGACACTGGTATATTATAAACTCCGCCAGTTTATGCTCTTTCGAGACCCAATGGCCACGTAGGTAAATACCAGCCTACGTCATCGCCAATGAGAATTGAGACAACCCATTTCTTTGCTAGCAGTAGTGTTAAATCTAACTCCCCGACTCCCTTATTACCTGTCTGAATCCGATAAAACTAAAAGGTTTTTAGTAAAAATATACATTTAATCTTTAAATTTTTTTTTTTTTTTTTTTTTTAGTTTTTTTTACAAAATAATCACAGAAAATATTTCCATAAGTCCGTATAGCAACTGGCGTGGCGTGAGTGGATGTTGACGTAAGGTGACGTAAGCTGGTGTTACTCTCGGAGTTGTTTCACTGTTTTACCTTGTTTTCTTGGACCACGCCAATATCTACTGTGAAATAAAGTTAGTACGACAAAAAACTCTACATGGGCGAAGCCACGGTTATTCCACTAGTAATGAATAAAATTTATCGTGTGAAAATCGTATAATCTAAAAACGCTACCATTTAAATCGGAGTCCGGGCATGTAATTTAATACTTTCTTCTAACTTAAATGTTGCATTCACAGAAATAATTATACGCTGCGTGGTTAACTGAGCTCAGTTTGACAGCTCAATATACATTTGGCAAAACATTTGTATAGTATCCGCTGCTGGGAAGAAAACGGAAAAATAAAGTTTAATAACGGTTGTACGGAATGGTTCCACAGAAGCATTAGCAAACAGAAAGCGTTGGTAGATTTGCAGCGCAAATTACAGATGTTGAGCAAGTGCTCGTTCCAAGTAAAGTTACTGCTAAAGGCTCTTCCTTAGCTAGGTAGTCATCTTTCAAAAAAAACAAACAAATATATTAAAAAATTGTGGAAA
This sequence comes from Epirrita christyi, assembly GCA_951392215.1. Taxonomy (NCBI): domain Eukaryota; kingdom Metazoa; phylum Arthropoda; class Insecta; order Lepidoptera; family Geometridae; genus Epirrita; species Epirrita christyi. The sequence continues at coordinate 12,001,297 of OX595843.1, read as the reverse complement.
ACATAATAACATCAGCAGACTTTTGACGTCCACTGTTGGCAGAGGCTACATCATAGAATAAATAAATAAATAAATAAATAAATAATGCTGGACATTTCACACAACATTATCTAGCCCCAAGCTAAGCAGAGCTTGTGTTATGTCAACTATAACTGATATACGTAATATACATTACATGGATAGATATTTTTATTATACACAGAAAATACCCAGAACACCCGGAACAATTATCTGCAGATCGCACAAATATTTGTTCCGAGGCGGGGATCGAACCCGCAACCTCCTGCGTCGCAGGCGAACCTTCACCCGCCGCGCCACAGAGGTCGTCAACATGGAATGGGGGAATGTGCCATAATCACCACGCTTGGCCGACGTATTGGTGATCGCAGTATTGGTGTAGAGTACTCAGGTGGATGCTTCTGCCAATCCCCTGGTGTAATACCTAAGTTGGCTTTTACGATATTCATCGGAGATGAAGAGGTCTATTCTTCGATAAGATACACAACGGCAAACATTAAAATAAAAATGCCTTTAAAATATTTTTCAACGGAGCTGCCTAAAGTCAACTCTTTGTTCCCTTCCTCGGGATCCCTCTCAGGTATTGAAAAATATTGTTTATCTGTCACAAGGTCCTTTTGGTCATTATCATCATCATAATCATTATCATCAACTCATCTGAAATAATTAATGGTGACAAAAATTAACGTCACATGGCCATGTCAAATGGGCGCAATGACTAGCTTGCAAGGGGCGCATTTAGAAGACCCCAGGCATTTGATGATGACGGCGCCGGCTACTTAGCCGGCTGATATATAATGAGTGCGGATTCGATTGCCACTGCGGGACAAGTGTTCCAGAATGATCTGCATATATTTGTTCCGGGTCTGGGTGTTGTGGTACCATATGGTACTCATAGTTTCTGATACCAACGACACAGGGAATCCTAGAGTGAGATCTGCAGGCCTAGCCAAACGGCATTCGCTTCGAAGCGATTCTATTTCTACAGTCGTAATACAATACAAAAGACCACGTGACATATCGATAGCTTACGTCAATTTCATACATTTTGGACTTTTCTACTAGCGTCATCGCTATTAGAATGTTACTTTTGTCTACGGCCTCTGGACTATGTATGTGACTGTTGGGTTTTATGTTATACGGGTTTATGTAATTGAAGACGAAAATAATCTTATTTCGAGCCATGGGTTTCCATGTTTTCTTATACGGCGAGACATGGACCATCTCAGAATCAGTTCTCTCATTATTTTCAGAATTTGTTAAACTTTGTGCTGCGATTCACTTAATAAAGATGTCGTCTGCGAATCGAATTTTTTGGTCAGCCTGCTTGAAAATATTGATAAAAAAAAATAGTAAAAGTAAACATTAAAATCCTAACATTTAAGCAATTAGAAGCCAACACAAACAATAGCGTGCCGACTAAATGGACCGATAAACAGACATTTCATTTTATAATAATGTGGGTAGTGATATCGCTATTATTATTTTTCTGGGGCATGCATAATATTTCGTGTCCTGTTTATGTAAATTAATTCATAATAAATATTTTGATTTCATGTTAACGAGTAGTTTGAGTTGGATGCCGGCTCGTTGGAATCTCGTTAAAGCTGAATATAAACGGATATTATCATAATATTGTTATTTACTGCAAAACCCCTGTATTATTTCTGCTGGAGCTCCTTACGCGTAAGTGCGTCGGTAACTATGCGCCCCAAAATGATGTAGCGCTGTGAGAAGATATGTTTTTATTTTGTCGTTTATCCTCTCATTTCTATATATTCATACTTTCTCGTTTAACTCTACCAAAATACAAATAAAGAACACCTTAATGATAACATTTACTGTTTTTGTATTTCATTTTATCACTTGTATTAATTGGTTAGAAAACATAAAACGAAGATGATGTTTAAAAAAATACCCTTTTGTACCTACTCACGACAAATTTATTGCTTGGTTACTATTATTTGTCGGCCGGAAATAATCGTTATATTACCCGGATTCTATCACTTAGAGAAACTACTGTCACAGGTCTCTTCTAAAAAGAACTCTCTAAATTTAAACTGCGCTAAATACCTACATATTCCACCTTAATGTTACTATTGTGAGTACATTTATAATTATCTGTATTAAGTAATTTTTTTAAATTATTAATTAAAACTTTTTATTTATTAATTTTGATAAGTATCCTAATGTCAGTCAAGTTAATTTATATTAAAGTAAGCAATAATCTAAACTAGACCTTTTTGCTATTAAAATGCTCATATTATCTAATTAAGACACAAAGTCAGAAACAAAGAAAATATATGACAATAATGAATCAAATCTTCGCTTAAATAATAAAAGTAATGAACGGTTTTATTTACGTTCAAAAGTCTTGGTCGAATTACTCAACAGAATTGTCGGAAAATATTGCTGTGACAGAATTTTCTGGTACTTTGTTCTTAATTATTATAATAGAATTGGCACTCTCCTTTTCCCACCACCTATAATTTTAATTCACGGTTTGTTGAACGGCTTTAATGGTCACATTATTTACCATCTAATTTTCACTGCGCAGACTTTACTTCGAACTTGGAGTTTACAGAATAACATCAACAAATTTTCCTCATTTTGTCGCCAAAATCGATGCATATTTATTTTATGTCAAGAAACTTGGGTTGATAACATAGTTTGTGTGCATCAAAATGTAAGTGGGTAAACATAATTATTTCAGGGAACAAAATTGTTGTTTGTATTCAGTAGGTAATTCAAAATAACAATAGCCCCAAGACAGCAAAAATAAATGTATTTTATTTATTTTTATTTAATTTTAATAGTAATTGTAAAAATAGCCTGTGCATCTAATTTAAGTATCTTTACAGTTGATTTATGTGTTTTCACTCATGGCAATAAATACATTGTAATCTATTCTACATGTTGAGCAATTTTCGTTTGTACAAGATTTGTTGTGGCTGCTGGCTAAGAGTGTGTATTTATTGGAAAAAAGCACTAGCTGAGTTGGAAAGCAATGGCGGCGATGAGCTCACCACTTGTCACGTTTATACTCCTGCGACTGTGCAACCCACGGTAAAAACAGTCCCTTTGAGGCTCTGCCTACTCTTTCTGGGAAAAAGGTGTACGTTTAAGTATGTATGTATTATATTTTATTTATTTTTTGACTCAAAATCTCTATGTCAAACATTTTGATACGCCACCTCTTGCTAATCTGCAGGGCTGTTTTTAAACGTTTGGAACTTGGACGGGTTTCCGATCGGATACGTTAGTTTTTCATCTCGTTGTGGAAAGTAAATAAAACAATTTTCTAACAATTTTCTCTAGTAGAAAAAAAGTAATAAACAATATTTTTTGTTTTTAACTAGAAAAAATTGTTTGAGTTACTTACCACATTGAAATGAAAAATTAACGTATCCGATCTGAAACCTTTCCGAACATTTTAAAATAGCCCTGCAGATATGTTTCATCCCACAAAGTTGCACAATATCTTGTAGGTTGTCTCATTGCCGGCTCCTTGTCCACTTTGCTTGCAACGCCAGGCTACTCTATTTTATCTGAAGGCTGTATCGTGTATGTGTCTTTTACTGCTACGTTCGTTGCTTGTTTTCTGCAATAACAACTTAGGCTTGCTAATGAAGGTCTATTATTATTGGAAAATAATTAAGTTACGTATTTTACACATTTTATTACATATAGAGCACTCGTATAGTTTAGTACTTAGGTAGTGTCTCTGAATTTCAATCCTGAGGTCGCGGGTTCGAATTTTGATGGTGCACTTATATTTTTGCACAATATAGATACTATGTTTTCTTAAACTGTGTGTCAAAGGAAAGGAACCGAGTGGAATCTGGCTTATCTTTTAACCAAAAATGTTATGAAAGTTCGTTTACTACTGTAGTATTGTCACACTGTTTTCAGAGTCAAACATCAAGCTATTAAGTTTGCTTTATTTAAATTGAATTATTCTTTTGTTCTCCGTATAAATTTAAAAAACCTTTTAAATATTGCGCTTTCCTGAGAAGATTTATTTAATGTATCCTCTTTTTTTTTTTGTTTTTATCTTCCTTGTCCTGTTATTAATTTACTTACTCAAAACTACTATTAATTTAAATATGCTTTGAGCGGGGTTTTGTCACGTTGGTATGTCTTACTTACGTACTGAATTCTATATACACTTCTGATAGATCCTCTAGCTGCATTATCATGACATAACACTAAAATGTGGATAACATTGTGGACTATATGACTGGATTGTACCTACCTAAAATATATACTTAATGTAATTGTTTGCTTTCTCAAATAAATAAAATAGTAAAGCAGCCTATGAAAAAACCAGAAATACGACGAACAAGTACATAGTGGCTAGTGATATTCAGATCTCCCATTCGTATTTGCAGATGAATTTTGAACAGTTTGAAAAATTTACAGTACCTTGTAGAATATTGTTAATAACTATTTAGTAATGTCATCATCATTATCAGCATGTAGAAGTCGATAATGGGCATAGACCTCCCTCACCATATATAACGACCTATCGATCTATCATCGGTCCATTGAGACTACTATAACATTGCATCTTTAAATGTAGGTAGGAATCTAAGAAAACAGTAAAAAAAACGATAAGAACTCACGATTTCTCATCAACAAAACACAAACCATATCTCCACGTTGCAAATCACACCTTCATACAGAAACCTATTTATAACCACTAACGGAAGACATCTAATTTAACATAACAGATGCTCTCATCTCGGACGACCACGCATCGCTGCGAATCCTTTGAGCTTGTCACGGGTACTCTCAAAAGAAAACTGTCAACAAAGGATGCTCACAGTGTTCAAAGTTGTATAAACAAGTTTGACAATTGAGCGTGCAGCATAAATAGTTGTAGCGAATATTGCTATGCTTTATTTATTCAAGTGAGCGGAAATTATTGGCAATTTTTTTGAGGATTTCGTGTGTTTATTTTTTGTCGCATTGATCGAAAGTTTACCACAAGTTTTTGTTTTTGTTTTGGTACAATTCTAATCTACGATTGGTATTTTGCTTCGAACCGTAAGAATGGTTGGAATTGAGTTAAGCTGCGCCCTTACCTTATTTATAAATGTATATGTCTATGTCAATGTCTATATTATATCTATGTCTATGTCTATGGTCACAAACCTCAAAACTCGTCAACTGTAAATGACAAAATGTGTCTTGACTTGTAGTAACACCAACCTTCGGACTTTTTCTGCTCTTATTTTAATTCAATTTCTAGTGTTTTTTGAGTTATATCGTGTAATTTTGGTGGCATTTTAACCGGTGTAGCTTATAAAGAGTACAAATAGAAGTCTATTGCGTGTCTTTTCGAAGTGGTGGAAATTGTCCAGGAACATTCTAGTAAACTGCCATCGATTAACTAGAACATAACTTGACAGAGTACTTGACGATTGGACATTGTTTGATAATTATCTATGCTACTTGACATTGGCAAAATTGAGTATATACACTGTTAGAAAAATTTCTGTAAAATTACATAAAAGTTCGGGCCACGTTCGTAGCCCTCACTTTTATGTGAAGTTACATGTTTATGTGATTATCCATTCTGTCTGTAAATTTACATAACCACTTTTTTACATAAAATGTGAATAAAATTTATGTGAATTCTATTATGTAAATTTACATAACTCATTTTCCTATATATTTTTTTACATAAATTTCACATAAAATTATGTAATCCAAAATTACATATAATTATGTACTTCGATTTCACATCAAAAACATGTAAGGTGAATATACATAAATTATGTAAAAAAAATACATATAATGTAGGTAAATCTACACAAAAATGTAGATTTATCACATAAGTTTATGTAATTATTTCACATACATTTATGTAGCTTTACATATAATGTAGGTAAATCTACACAAAAATGTAGTTATTCCACATAAGTTTATGTAATTATTTCACATACATTTATGTAGTTTTACGTATATATAGGTAGAACTACACAAAAATATGTATTATTATCTACCTAGATGTTATGTAGATTTACATACACATACGTAATTCTACAGAAAGTGCAGAATTTTTACATACATTTATGTAGACTTACTACATATTATGTATGTAAATCTACCTAATAATTGTAATGTTTTAACATACATTTATGTAGTACTTACTACATATTATGTATGTAAATCTACCTAATAATTGTAATTTTTCACATATATTTATGTGATAAAATTACATTAATAAAATGTAATATTCAATACTACCAGGGGAATTTTACAGAATATTGTATGTGAAAATACACAATTTAAATGTGAATTTGCATACATTAATAGTAATTATGCAGCCAAACTGTAATATTCTTTCTACCAGAAAATTACAGGTATTTTGTTCCTATCCATCGGCTTTCAGCATATAACATCAAGATCAACTTGATTGTTATGTCCTGAAGGCCCATGCGATAGAAATTACCAAGCCTGTAATTTACTGAAAGAAAGAATATTACTGTTTGAGTGTGAGCATAAATACCAATAATGTAGATTCACAAATAAATTGACTTCGTTTACAATATTCTGTTAATCATAAATACTAAATTTAAATGAAACCAATGTCAATTAGAAACCTGTATAGCTATATTGTCAATAAACAGTCAATGTATGTTAACTAGTTAAAAATAACACACTTATTGATAATACAATTTTGTACAATATTCTGTTAATCATAAATACATAATTTAAATGAAACAGATGTCATTTAGAAACTGGTATAGCGATATTGTCAAATGACAGTCAATGTATGTTAACTAGTTAAAAACAACACACTTAATGATGATACAATTTCAACAGATACAAAATGGTCGTAATATTGAACCTTATAACCAAAAATTTACATAACACAGTACCTAGCTAAAGTACGAAAAAAAGAATGTTACACAATAAGAGAGTGACAGCAACTTACTGAATGAAATACGATACAATTTTACCAATAATACAAAATCGTCCTAATATTGAACTTAAAAACCAAACATACAATTCAGTTGATATTGACATCAAAATTTACATAATACAGTAGCAAAGGTACTATAGAAAGCATGTTGTACAGTAAGACAGTGACAGCAAATTACTGATATACAGTGTATATAAAGTTCACAATACACAACAAACATATTTTTTTAAGAATGCGTGCTATCTATCACATAGTTAGATACAAGATAGATACACTAACCCATGATCTGAGGCCTTACCATGAGCTCTTATAGCTGTTCAGTGCAAAACTATTCAGTAGAAAATATTGGTTCACAATATTCTGTTAATCATAAATACTAAAATTAATCAAATAACAGTCAATGTATGTTAACTAGTTAAAAATAACACACTTATTGATGATACAATTTTGTAATCTCTTATGGATTCGGATATCCCCATACTGTCCCATTTAAAAAAAACACCGTGTATAGAGTGATAGATCAAGATTTATGTGAACATTACCGTGAAATTTTTGCTATTTTTTTTTGGAGTTGTAAATGAGGATCGAATCTTCTTTGGAATGAGTGTGATCCACGCTTCACTCTCTCCGCGTCCCTCTTCACACTGTGTGAAATTTCTTGTACAGTTGATTATTTAAAGCGAGCCCGGATTCCATCTGAAATTAAATAATACAGTCAAATAACTATCACATAAAACTGTTCTACCTATACAAGTTAAGGTATAACGATCAGAAAACAAACTGTACCTCATCTGTATAGCCTCAAAAATCCTTAACTTCTCCAACATATTTCTTGATTCATGTAACTGATCTGAAAGGAACATAATTGATTTACACAGTTTATTATAACAAATAATAACTATACCACTGCACATTCGTAGCCAGTAAAACTATAATATGTAAGTAGGTACACCATCAAAACAATATATGGGGGCATATGAAGGACTACAACATGCCCTTGTAAAGCAATAAGTAACATAATTTCTTACCAAATTAAGTATTTTCCAAAATAATTCCTACAGTCTCGAAATCTTCAGACAATGACAATTTATTTGTGATGGAAACGATCTCCCCAAATTCTTCAGTGTTACACAGTGTTGTACAGTTGTACTTGGTTCTTTGAAGCGAGCCCGAATCCATCTGAAATTTAATTATACAGTCAATATATGTCATATAATTGTTCTATCTGTACAGGTAAGGTATAACGATCAGAAAACAAACTGTACCTCATCTGTATAGCCTCAAAAATCCTTAACTTCTCCAACATATTTCTTGATTCATGTAACTGATCTGAAAGGAACATAATTGATTTACACAGTTTATTATAACAAATAATAATTATATCACTGCACATTCATAGCCAGTAAAACTATATTTTGTAAGTAGGTACACCATCAAAACAATATATTGGGGCAAATAAAGGACGACAACAAGAAAGGGCATGTTGAGATGACAGACAAAGGTCTTAAGTAAAACAATAAGTAACATAATATCTTACCTAATTATTCAGTATTTTCCAAAATAATTCCTACAGTCTCCAAATCTTCAGACAATGGCAATTTATTTGTGATGGAAACGATCTCCCCAAATTCTTCAGTGTTTTGTTCAGTTACTGCAGTACTAAGGATAATTATTTATTATCCATTAATGCATTTAGTTAAAACTTTATGTCCAAAACACAGGGTCAGAGGGTCTGAAAAAATATTAAAGCTATAAATCTATATTCAAACTTACGTTAATGATATAAATATTATAATGTCAGCATACATAACACTCCTAGACTGATCCTGATTTTGCTCTCAAGCTTTTGTTTTGAGCCAAATCAACTCAAATGTATTAAACAACATGAGTTCTTGTTTTAGCAAAATACACAATCACATATGTGAAATTTCTTGTACAGTTGTACTTGGTTCTTTGAAGCGAGCTCGAATCCACCTGTAATTTAATTATACAGTCAATAAATGTCATATAATTGTTCTATCTATACAGGTAAGGTATTACGATCAGAAAACAAACTGTACCTCATCTGTCTAGCCTCGAAAATCCTTAACTTCTCCAACATATTTCTTCATTCATGTAACTGATCTGAAAGCAACACAATTTATTATATCAAATAATAATTATATTACTGCACATTCATAGCCAGTAAAACTATATTATGTAAGCAGGTACACCATCAAAACAATATATGGGGGCAAATGAAGGACGACAACATGAAAGGGCATGTTGAGATGACAGACAAAGGTCTTAAGTAAAACAATAAGTAACATAATTTCTTACCTAATTATTCAGTATTTTCCAAAATAGTTCCTACTTTGAACATATTTCAGTGTTAATATCTCAATAACGGTGACTAAGAAAAACTCTACATGGTAGGCAAAAAAAAAATAACCAAAAAAAAATTTTGACAGTCCTTTTTTGTCGTGCTATTTGACTTACGGGCGCAGGAATTTTTGACAAAAACTTATCGACAACCAAAAAATTTTTTTACACCTTGTATGTGCTTTACGTCCTGTATATGACAAACTAAAAATAAATTCTACAAGGTACATTAATTGATGGCCGAGAAAAAAGCTACACGGTAGGCCAAAAAAAAAACAAAAAAAAGTATTGTCACGATTTTGAAGAATTTTCCAAGTATTTTTTTTCTGCGATATATTGAGTATTTTTTCCTGAATGCCCCCTTATCGACAAACCAAAATTTGTTTTACACCTTGTATATGAAAAACTAAAAATTAATTCTACAATCTACAAGTTCTACGTACTGGGTCTGGGTGACATATTTTAGTAGCCCACGTGGAAACCGTGGCTTAGAGGACTTCATGGCATATCTGAGTTATCCCCACGAGTCTACATTCTACGATTTTGAATAGTTTAGGAGTAATACATATTTTAAATCTATGCTATGAGGTCCCCAACCCCTGGTTTTTATTTGGACTACTATAAATAGACCACCCTGAATAAACATAGGTACTATTTATACTACAGCCCATTTAAACCGATACTTATTCTCAAACCAATCAACAAGTGAAAGCGACACAGGGAATCCTAGTGTGAGATCAGCCCCCCTATTCCCTAACTGAAAGTTACTCGGTGACTAACGTTTGACAAGTAAAATTACCATCAATTGCTCAAAATTATCATTAAAAATTGACAAAATGATGGTCATATTACTTGTCAAACGTTAGTCACCGAGTGACTTTCAGTTAGGGAATAGGGGGGCAGGACTATGTATGTGTCTGTTGGGTGTTATGTTATGGATGTTATGTCTAAAGGCTGCTGCTGACGATGATGATGATGAAAGTAAAATTATAAAAAAAAATGTGTGGGTCAGACACCACGGCACACATACACATTGAAATTGATAGCAAAAATATACCCTCGCTTTGTATACTCAGCGGCTTGATAATGTAGTATGAATCATACTACATTATCAAGCCGCTGAGTATATGAGTATGATTGATGAAATAAATATCAGTCTATTCTATAATATCATATAATAGGTAAGGTATTCTATTCTACAAGATATATTCTAAGTAACTGTGGGTTCTAAATACTCACAAGATAGCAACAGTTGAATAATCATCTGATAAAATTTACCCTTTTCCAATAACTGGTTGATAGTTATTTCGTTGAGGCAAACTGCCTTCTTTACACTTTGGTCTGCGGACCACACTTTTATAATTGGCAATCATGCCAATTATGATTATAACTGCAAAGCCTGATTGACCTGTAACACAAAATACATCAATAGGCATGAGGCAAGCTAAGAAGGTACACTTATCAGAAGAACACAGGCAAGAGACAAACTTATCCGGAAAACCTCGTCAAAACTCCATCGACCAATATCTATCAGGAATCAGCGAAGGAGATTTGGGTTTACTCTGAAAGCTACAGTCATCGTTCCAATTCGCAATGTGAATGTGAAATAACCTAAAGATAGAGAGCCTGGACGAATTCATCAACCGCATAGCCGGCCGTGAATGGGTTCCTGCGGTCGAACAGGACCACCGAGGGAAGGCATACCCAAGGAAGCTGCTCCAAAGCGAGAGTGACGCCACGAGGCGCATATACAGCAGGCCTCACCCAGAGGCACAAGATAGGTACCGTGTCACATAGGCTAAACGTAAGGACCCCAGCAAGGGGCCAATGCCTGGTGGCAGTACCGGGTCCCCCCACTCGGGTGGGAAGACCCACGATATGTACGCACCGATAACCAAAGCCACACAGTTCTACATAGTTTTACGAGACTCATTATCAAGCGTCTACACATTTTTCACACGACAAAATGGCGTTTGGTGTCTTCGTGTTTGAAGATAAAATAAAATTGTTTCTATAAAATAAGGTGTTCTCGAAGGGTCACAAACAATGCTAAATGTACTTACCAGCTTTGGAAATTTCACTACAATGTTCGTGGTAAATTTTCACCCGTTTGAAAAGACACAATACACTTAGTTGATTTGATTAGATTTCATTACCACGCGTTCTTTAAATAAGCTACACCGGTTAAAATGCAACTAAAATTATACGATATAACTCAAAAAAACATTAGAAATTTAAATAAAATCAAAATGGACGAGGTTTCGTTTCGAAAAAGCAGAAAAATTAACAAACGAACGTGTTTGTACCGCCCCGCTGCGTGAGCTCACAGAAAATGAAAAATGTTGCCAGCAGGGCGATTTTAAAACGTTGGATCCGATCCGATTCGTTAATATTTCATTTCGATGTGGTAAGTACCTAACTAAAACAATTTCCTCTAGTAAAACACAGTAAAAAACAATAAATATTGTATATTACTGTGGTTTATTAGAGAAAATTGATATAAAATTGTTTTAGTTACTTACCACATCGAAATTAATAACTAACTATCTTCATGAAAGGAGACTATTCACGCTTCATACAAATTTGGGCCAAAACCTGGAAGTGCCAGCCAATGAAAAAAATGTTATTTAACTATAGGGCACATTGGTTCGAGCTTATATTATTATGGCACTAAAACTAAGGAACCAATGTTTTGCCTGATATCGCAGTTTGAAAAATGCAATTTCTCATATATTGCAATGAAATATTTATATTTATATTTTAATGATATTTAGATGTGAACTTATTCAGGGACCCATTATCAACATTTTATACTATAGCGGTAATAATCTACGACCAGTCATTCAATTGTTTTTGATGTCAAAAGGACATGTTCCAAAATGACCTTTATCGATGTACACCAGACAGAGAATGGCGAAAAAATCAGTGATTATCGTAAAAATACTCTTACTCTAATTTGAAGCATAATTTACTGCACAGAAATGTTTAAAATTCGATAATTATTTACAATGGCAACATATTTTCCTGAGCAGGCATGACAGGGAATATCATGATTATTGCTCTGTGGTTGCTTGTTTTATTCGTTCGTTGGGAATAGTGTATCTACATAGAATGCGCTGCCTACGCTAGTTTTATTACGATCATCACATCAGTAAAAGTTCTTCAATTAAATTTTTTTTATGCTTCTTGTCAAGCAGACAAGCTTACGGCCCACCGGATGGAAAGCAGTTACCGTAGCCAATGAAAGCCTGTAACACCAGAGGCATCACACGCGCGCTGCCAACCCTGAGACATAAAGATGATAAGTCTCATGTGCCTGTAATTTCACCGGCACCCGTACCCTTCAAACCGAAACACTGCAATGCGAACACTTCTGTTTGGCGGCAGAAATAGGTACGGTGGTAGTACTTCCCCGGACGAACTCTTCCACAAGAAGTTCTACTGCTAACAACTACTACTACATTTCGATTCTACGCGAAAATATTTTCCTTGCTCCAAGACCTTGGAGCCAAGACGTGAACGGAATGTAGTTCTAGTCAAAGTTGTCAACAGCTGTCGAAACATTTTACCACAGAGTAAATTGTATCCGCCCCGCCTTATTGTTTTGTCTTGTGTTGCTCTCCGTGAGAAAGACATTTTAGGAACCTGCATTAAATGAAGCGAAATAATCAAAAAATTACAATGGGAAGAGGTTTTGTATACATTTAGCCACGTTTACACAAGTGTATGTACACCGACAAGGGCTAGGCTCCATATATCTTGGAACAACACCTTTGGACAGTGGTATGATATTTATTTTCAGTATATAGAGTTTAAGAGACAAACAGACAAGCTCACCCTTGCACAATGATTGTATTTTTGTTTTTTTTTTGATTTTTATATTTGTTATTTTTTTGCATGCAACTCGCTGCAGGTTTTCTGTTTCGTGAGAGGACATGTGACTAGAAAGGGTGCAACCTAGAATATTGCACTATTTTGATGACTTATGTGGCGCCGCGGGTGAGCAGCCACCTGAGATGAGAAAGGTTGTGTGTTTGATTCCCGTAGCGGGGCAAAACGTAAGTTTCTTTATTGCTTGAGCTTTGAAAGCTGATTTGGATGCCGTAAAAGGATCTACGCCACTAATCAATGAATTGTAAGAGTTAGCGATGCGTGTAATTGATTGATTTTAGACCATAATTTGTGCGATGGAATGGAACATGGAGCATAGCCGTATGGCGCGTACGTATTAGAGGAGCTCTCAATCCTGGAGCACTATAGTATAAACGGGCCACATCTCGAGATGATAACCTCTTTTCTTAAAAACCGTACACATCTAACATCTGTACGTGACACTAAATCAGACACTTTTTTATCGGATGATGTCACCGGTCCCAGGGCTCAATCATGAGAATTAACCTATTTTTAATACTTATCATATATTTGACGATGGCCCATGTAGATGCGGACTATGTCATGTTTGCTGATGACGGGTGCCTTATTGTCTCTTCGGAAACACTTATACAGTTAGCTGACAAACTCAACAAGGTGATGAACGAAGTTGCTAACTGGTTCTCAGTGAACGGAATGACACTAAATATTGAAAATAGAAATATTGTTCACTTTCACTTGGGAACGAACAACTATGCCCATCAACTTAATGTGTCCTGTAACGGGTTTACAGATCCTCTAGCTGACCGTGTCAAACAAACGTTTTCATCCCTTTTCACGCCCTTAGAGGGTGAACTTTCAAAATTCCTTTCTTATTGCGCCAATACATCCTAAAATAAACAAACCCTGCAAATTTCATGTCTCTAGGACCAGCGGTTTAGGCTGTGCGTTGATATGTCAGTCATAATAACGTTGCGTTGAGCGGAGCGTGCGGCCGCACGTAGTATTCACCGGTCTACCATTGAACGCGGTCGCGGGTGGTGCTCATGATAAAGAGGCTTCTGAACTCGGTCTCGAAACGTCAGCAAAAGTGACGGAAAACGGTGGTAATTAGCCGTTTTTTCAATTTAAAACGAATAACGTTTGTCATTTTTGCGAGCTATATGACTTGCCCATGGCCACTTCAGCTTGTTAATTCAGAGAGCTTTGTCGGTGACCTTGGTTTTTCTACGAATTTTCTCATTGTGGATTCTATCACGTAGTGAAACTCCTAGCATAGCTCGCGCCATAGCCTGCTGCACGACTTCAAGCTTACCTTACGACCAATAGTCAAGCAAATATACAAACCATGTATAAAAACCATTAAAAATATCTTTAATTTTTGATCAGATGTATGGGAAGTATATTTTTTTAAACTGCGATAGTAGCTAAACTATTGCTTCTACAGGTTTCGTGTAGTAGTACCAAATGCTCAAATTAATGTGCCCATCAAAATAACATCGTTTTTGTTACTGGCCGGCACTTCCGATTCTAGACCTAAAATGAATGGTCTCCTTTGTTAGTTAGGTAGTAAAAAAGTACGATATGAGCTAATTTAGTGCGGCGAGCGAGCAAGCGGCGCGGCAGAGTGGAAAAGTGCCTAGTCGAAGTCAAGAGAAATGTCTGCTCTCCGCTTTGGTGGAAATAACCTGCCAGCTTTGCAGGACATCTCCTCTCGTCTCGTGCTTTGGTGGAAACTGGGCCTGATGGCACCTGTTCGTTTTCAATGTTTTATGTATACATTTCGTAGGTACTAAAATATTTTTTGGTGAAAAGATAGAAACCAACCTGGCTTAATACCTTTAATTTTTTACTTCCATTTATTCTTTTAATAATTACCATAATCCACCTTTTATTTTTACACCAAGTGGGATTTAAGTAATAAATTCGGGAGCGCAATGATTGAAAGACCGAGTCAACGAACCAACTGTTTTTATTATTCCTACCCACAACTTACAATTGGCATAGGTAGGATACCACACGCCCCCTTTAAAAAAAACTTAACTATAAACTACTCACTTCAACGGTTAACTAAAACCGTTGAGTAAACGTTAACTAATTAAAGTTTTGCCCAAGGACTACTTTAATGCATTACACAAATTTATCCAAAATAAATTGCGAAGCTATAATCAATTGGACAAAATAAACTATTTATAAAATAAAACATACC
This sequence comes from Epirrita christyi, assembly GCA_951392215.1. Taxonomy (NCBI): domain Eukaryota; kingdom Metazoa; phylum Arthropoda; class Insecta; order Lepidoptera; family Geometridae; genus Epirrita; species Epirrita christyi. Next base: position 11,985,905 of record OX595843.1, on the reverse strand, counting down.
TACTTAATACACATAAAATATATATAAGCCGACATAAATCGGTAAGTATGTAATTTGTATACAATACCACCTCCTAGTAATCGCCTATACACAGTGTTTATTCTTTATATTTTTTTTTAATAAGAGTACACGCTCGTTTAGGGCGTTCATTAAAATTAGGAACCACATCTAGGTTTTGGTCCGGATTCGGTTCGATTTCGCGAGTAAGGTCTCGGTACGCGCTAGAGGTGTCTTCAGGAGACTTTAAAATTTCTGGAACCTCTCCGATCGCGTCATCATACTCATCGTCAGTCTTTTCACGATCTGAATCTACGGGCGCGACCGCGGAATGCCGTAAAGTGGAACGAGATTTCGCAACAGGGAGCAACTGATCAATGTGCCTTTTCCACTCGCGGCCGTCGTCGGAACAGCGCACCCTATAAGTGAGAGGAGCCTCTCGCGCCGTGACTACCGCCGGCGCCCACTTGTCGGCACGCGGGCGGTAATCCCGCGCCAGCACTTGATCGCCCGGCGCAGCGCTTCGCTCGGTGCCGGGAGCAGAACGCGCGGCGCGAGCTGCCACCGCCTCGCTAGCTCGCTCGCCGCTTGGCCGCAACACGTCCAACCTGCCGCGCAACCGCCTGCCAAGCATCGCCACGGCGGGCGCGACACCGGTAGTGGCGTGCTCGCAATTTCGATACTGAAATAAAAATTTGGAAATCGCTGTATCGAGATCTACCCCCTCGTGCACGGCCTTTTTCATAGCGCGCTTCACCGACTTCACAGCGTTCTCGGCCGCTCCATTTCCAGCTGCCCGATATGGACTCGTGATCGTATGAGTGATTAGGTTTTTATTCATAAAATTTGCAAAATCACCAGAACCGAAAGGCGGGCCGCCATCACTGACCACCTGTGAAGGCAAACCAAAACGAGCGAATAGATCCCGTAGCTTACCTATTGTCACCGCGGCGTTTGTGCCTGACATTTTCTGCACCTCGATCCATTTACTGTGCGCGTCCACGGAGACTAAGTAGTGTTTACCTTGAAATTCCCCGAAATCGATATGCACTCTCTGCCATGGCCGTGCAGGGAACTCCCAGGGATGCAACATGGAACGAGGGGGCGCGTCGCGCTGCTGGCGACAAGCACTACATTCTTTTGCTATAATCTCGATTTCGGCATCTAAAGTGGGCCAAAATACGTAACTTCGAGCAATATTTTTCATTTTTACAACGCCTAAATGACCCTCGTGCAACTCAGCAAGCACCTGTTTTCTCAAAACGTCGGGCACAATAACCCTGTGGTTATATAGAATGCAACCTCGATCAATGCCTAAATGGTCTTTTCGATGGAAATAAGGTTTTTCTAAGTCTGATTTTATTTTTGAGGGCCAACCGTTAATAACATAAGTTTTGACCTTATTTAAGACGGTATCTTTTAATGTCCACGAAGCCACCTCTTTGGCGCTTATTGGCAAATATTCTTCTACATAATTAATGTATGACACCGAATCCAGCTCATTACAACTTATACGTTTGTGCGGCAACGGCAGTCGTGATAAAGCATCGACATTACAATTATCGTTAGATTTAACAAACTCGATATCAAAATCGTAAGACGCCAACCTAGTAGCGTATCGTTGCAACCTACTTGCTGCCGTTGTTGGCAACCCAAACTTCGGTCCAAATATAAAAGTTAATGGCTTATGGTCAGTTTTAATTATAAAATGGCGACCGTAGATATATTGATGGTGTTTAATAACGCCGGCAATAATCGCCAATGCCTCCTTGTCTAGCTGACTGTAGTTTCTTTCGGCCGCGTTAAGAGTCCGCGACGCGAAACAAATAGGGCGCTCGTCACCATTCGGGAAACGATGCGATAGCACACTGCCGAGGCCGTATGAACTGCTATCAACCGAAAGTACCAAGGGTAGCTCAGGATTATAATGCACCAATACTTTGCTACTTAAAATAACAGTTTTTATATCTTTAAAAGATTTCTCACAATCTGACGACCAGAACCAATCTATTTCTTTACGCAATAAACTATGCAGCGGATGTAAAATGGTACTCAGCCGAGGGATGAACTTTGAATAATAGTTAATCAACCCTAGAAAGGACCTCAGCTGAGTCACATCTTCCGGCGGGGGCGCATCTACAATAGCTTTTATTTTATTTTGGTCTGGGTGCAAACCTTGCTTGTCAATTATATAACCTAAATATGTAATGTTATCTTGCATAAAACTACACTTCTCTAGTTTTATCCTCAAACCGACCTCACGTAAACGAGACAACACGGCCCTTAAATTCGCAATATGTTCCTCGTATGTGGAACCCGTGACCGCTATGTCATCCAAAAACACCGCTGTGCCCTTCAACCCCCTAAGGGTTTCTTCCATAAATTTCTGGAATTTTTCAGGAATACAGGTCAAACCGAAAGGTGTTCGATTATAGACAAAAGTCCCAATATGGGTCGTAATGGCATTACATTCCCGCGAACTTTCTTCCAAAAATAATTGTTGGTACGCGTTCGTAAGGTCGATTTTAGAATACTGTACACCACCACTTAAGGCAGCGAATAACTCCTCGATTCGTGGCATAGGGTAAGGGTCGCGAATTAACTTCTTATTGATGGTGGTTTTGTAGTCCCCGCAGATACGTATTTCACCCGATTTCTTTATAACTGGTACAATTGGTGTTCCGTAATCTGAATACTCCACCTTACGAATGGTACCCTCTGCCTCGAGTCGTTGCAGTTCTAGTTCAACCGGCTTACGTAAAGCTAAAGGTAAAGACCTCGCCTTAATAAAAATAGGCGTCTTATCGCTCAGTCTCAACGCAAGTTGTTTAGTACATGTACCGAGACCCGGGGCGAACACGGTGGGGAATTCATTTCGTAATGTTTCAACTACGTGTTCATCCGATATGTTCAAACACATCTCGTTAATTTTTATTTTATCGATATTTAGTTGACACAACCAAGACCTGCCCAAAAGCGGCGGTCCACCATTCTTGATAACAAAGAGTTTTAAATTCCTCGCCGTGTAAGTCGCAATCTCCACATTAACCAATATATATCCGGCAACTTCGATCCGAGTACCGTTATACGAATGTAAACAAATGTCATTCGCGATAAGAGGCGTCTGCTTGAAATGTTCATTATAAAAATGGGTATTAATCGCAGATAACTTACTGCCAGTGTCCAACTCGAACATTATCACCTTACCGTTCACTTTCGCCTGCACGTCATATGGCCGGTCACTATTATTGCACACATTGAGATTGTACATATCGCACTCCGAATCGCAATCACTATCAATGTAGTTCTGCCCTCGTACCGACAACCGTGCCTCCCCCTGACGGGGGTAACGCTTGCACATCACTTTTAAATGCCCTTTTTGCCCGCACCCGTCACAAGAATAATTTCTAAACCGACATCCGATGGGCCGGTGCCCCTTTCCGCACCGCCAACATGCCTGCTCGACGCTCTGCGCATTGCCCGCGGACACGGCGCCGACGGGGGCACGCGCTCCCGCGGAGCTGTCGCCGCTGCCAACGCGGCCCGCGCGCGCTTTGCCTCGTCCCGCTGCCAGCCTGTGTACGGGCTCGGACGCGCTGGAGCCCGCCGCTGCCGCTGTCGTCGCGTTGCCGCCCGTCCCGCTCGCCTGCGCGTGCCGGTCGGCCGCCTCGAGTGCGAAAGCTAACTCCACCGCCCTCTTGTACGTCAGCGAAGGTTCCGCGAAGAGTCGCGATCTCATGTCATCGCTCACGAGTCCCGATACGAATTGGTCTCTCAGGTTCTCTTCGAGGGTTGTCTTGAAACTGCACGTACTCGCTAAATGTTTTAGGACTTGCAAATAATCGCCAAGGCTTTCGCCGCCATTTTGACGCCTTTGCCTAAAAATATGCCGCTCGGCTATCTCCGAGCGCTTCGGTTCGAGATGGTCGCCGACTGTCTTCACTAATTCCGTGAAAGTTTTTTTTTCTGGATCATCAGGCGCACATAGATCACACATTAAATCATAAGTAACTTCGCCAACTAACGTCACTAAAGTAGCCACTTGTAACTCCGATTTAATTGCATTGAGCGCCATGAACTGTTCCACGCGTCGTATGTAAGCCGCCCACTTTTTGCTTGAAACATCGAATTGTTCAATTTTACCGATCGGCATTTTATTGTCACTTCACAACAACACAATAACAAAGCAATTGGTGGGGTTTTTACGTGGTTTATCTCGTCGCCAGTGGGATTTAAGTAATAAATTCGGGAGCGCAATGATTGAAAGACCGAGTCAACGAACCAACTGTTTTTATTATTCCTACCCACAACTTACAATTGGCATAGGTAGGATACCACACACCAAACTATACTTACTTAACTGTTCTAATTGACTATAAAATTCACGATATTTTTGTCAATTCAATAAGTAGGTAAATGCCGTTCCCAAACCAATACCTACTAATATTATATTGCATCATCGCGTGACGGCGTGACCTTCGTTGTTGCTATGCTACTCAAGCTGTTGTCAGGTACCTACCTGTTGGGGCAATGTACCTAATAAACAAGTCAAAATATTCACAAATTCTTGTATTGTCATTAGAATATACATATGCAAAATTTCAAATTGATACTATAGTTAAAAATAGGTTAAAATAAGATTCTAAGATTTCAAGAAACGGAATAGTACATAGTAACAAGAGCACGACCTACCTTACTGCGGCTTACGGACGCTTCTGCTTGTAGGTATTTCTGTTCAAAATTCAATAAGAAAATTTGATTAAGTACTTACCTGGGTAGGTAAGTATGTACAAGATTTGATTGTTAGACAGCGACTACAGACAGCTGTTAAACTGAAATACCTAGGTAGGCAGGTAAGTAGGTACTTGTACTTACGCTTAACACGTTTAATAATAATTGTATAAGTAAGTACTCACCTAAGTAAGTAAGTAGTAAGTACCTACCTATCAGAAATTGCTGTTTTACTTGTACTTTGAATTGAAAATTATCCTCCAAATCAAAACAAAAGACCGACCAAGTGCAAGTCAGACTCGCGCACGAAAGGTTCCGTAGGTACCTACCATTATCTATAAAAACAGGCTAAGTGCGAGTCAGACTCGTGCAACGACTAAGGTTTCCGTACCATTATCTATAAAACCGGCCAAGTGCGAGTTGAAATCGCGCACGAAGGGTTCCGTACCATTAAGTATCTATAAAAACGGCTAAAAAATCACGTTTGCTGTATGGGAGCTCCCTTAAATATTTATTTGAAGTATTCTGTTTTGTAAGTATTTGTTGTTATAGCGGCAACAGAAATAGGTACATCATCACGGTTCATGAGATACAGCCTGGTGACAGACAGACGGACGGTTGGACGGCCAGCGGACCCTTAGTAATAGGGTCCGTTTTCCCTTTGGGTACGGAACCCTAAAATTATGTTTTTTTTTGTCAAAATTTTGTCCTATGTACAGTATCATTAGAATTACATATATACGCAAAGTTTCAAATTGATACGACGATAAAAAATAGCTTAAAATCAATTTCTTAGAATTCTAGATACAGAATAGTACATAGTTAGTATGAAATTTACCGAACCGTGGGTTTTTCAGAAATTCCTGTTTAAAGCTAACCAATCTCTTCAGTATATAAATGCGGGACAAAATATGTTTTTATGTTCTGCAAATTAGGTAAGTATTTGTTCCGGGTCTGCATGAGTGTTATCGGAGCATGGTAGGTATATACCTACATGGGATCAAGACTACGTTTGCGGCTGTTGGGTGTTATGTTATGTTGTTATACTCACTTACATAATAAAACTTACTTACATCATACTTACATAGTTCTGACCCCATACTGCTGGGATTCCCTGTGACGTGGGTATCGGAACTACGAGTATCATGGTAAGTACTTATTACCCAGACCCGGAACAAATATTTGCAGATCATGCAACCATTTGTCCCGCAGTGGAAATCAAACCCGCACCTCTTGCCTCTCAGCCGGCTACTTGCCCGCCACGCCAAGGAGGATGTCAGATTTAGGAGTGTGTTATTTATTACTTACTGAAAGAAAGTGTTAGCCGAGTTGGTCGTGGAAAGCAATGGCTGCGATGAGCTCACCACTTGTCACGTTTATGTTCCAGCGATTGTGTAACCCACGGTGAAAAGAGGCCCTTTGAGGCGTGTGTTTATGTATGTTTATGGATGCGATTAGAGCCCGATTTACATTACAAGCTACTTGAAGTCACACGCTTGCGAACGATAGGTAGGTACTTACCTATAGATTAATTGTCGCAGAAAATAATCAATCCTTAAAATTTACATGTGATATAAGTAGGTACTTACTTAATAGAACGATGGATGAGAGATTGTCAGGACGTCTGAAACCATAACTCATTTACTATCTTGTCAACTGTTGGTACCTACCTACCTACTGTTGACCTTGTGGCTATAAAATCAATTTGCTACGCGGTTGTATCGGCCGTGGAGGGAACCAATCGAGCCGCAGACCTCACCTGACATTACACTGATAAATACCTACTTTTCCTACCAACTGTACTGAGAGCTATACCTACTTACATACTGTACTGGGAGATATCTAGATGCCTAGTTAGGTACCTAGGTACCTACCTAGTGGCTACCAGAACCGGCTGAAACGGAAGGAGCTGCCCGGATCTACCTGTACGTGATGCAAGGGGAGTGATACTAGACAAACGGAATCAATTCTCCGTCTAATCAAGACTTACTTTGGCGACAAGTACAACTCCGTCGACCCCTTACTTCTCGTTTACTCCCAGCGTCCCCCACCTGTCTGGCCCCATTGGGGGACGATGGGAGAAAAAAGTGCCAACGTTCCCTACTTGTGACAACGTGCAGAAATTTAATATTTAACCGTAGGAGAACTTTTTTTCAGTTTTTAAGTGTCCATTATGATGATCACTGAACACGATTCTGCTGTCAGAATTAAAAATAGTGGCTGCCATTTTGAAATTTTTTGTTGCCGAACCAATTGCTTTCAAAATCGATATCTGAGGGTCCCTGTGATCACTGAACAAGAAACTGCTGTCAGAAATTTAAAAAAGTGGCCGCGATTTTGAACTTTTTTGTTACCGGACCGATTGCTTTCAATATCGATATCTGAGGTTCCCTGTGATCACTGAACAAGAATATGCAGTCAGAAATTAAAAAATTGCCCACCATTTTGAACTTCTTTGTTACCGAACCGATTGCTTTCAAAATCGATATCTGAGTTTCCCTGTGATCACTGAAAAATAATCTGCTGTCAGAAATTCAAAAAGTGGCTGCCATTTTGAACTTTTTTGTTACCGGACTGATTGCTTTCAATATCGATATCTGAGGTTCCCTGTGATCACTGAACAAGAATTTGCAGTCAGAAATTAAAAAATTTGCCAACATTTTGAACTTCTTTGTTACCGAACCGATTGCTTTCAAAATCGATATCTGAGTTTCCCTGTGATCACTGAAAAAGAATCTGCTGTCAGAAATTTAAAAAGTAGCTGCCATTTTGAACTTTTTTGTTCCCGGACCGATTGCTTTCAAAATCGATATCTGAGGTTCCCTGTGATCACTTTTCTGACAGTAGAATCGTGATCAGTGATCATCATAATGGACACTTAAAAACAGAAAAAAAGTTCTCCTACTGTTAAATATTAAATTCCTGCACGTTGTCACGCGTGGGGGACGTTGGCACTTTTTTGTCCCAACGTCCCCCAGTGGGCCAGACAGGTGGGGGACGCTGGGAGTCGTGTGTTTTAGCCCCTTAATTTTAAACTCAAACTCAATAACTCTTCCTTGTCATATCTTCTTATCTACTAAACTATTACCTATATACTTTCTTGGCTATCTTATTTCATTGTTCACCTGCAACAAGACAACAGTTCAATCTAGCGTATATAAGAAGCAGCATGTAAGTCTAGTGCTGAACGATAGTTCATATGCGTATGAATACTGTTGCGTACGCAATACAATTATTATAAGATAGATGTAGAGATAGAGGAACAAAATTGTTGTATTTATCTACTTAGGTAGTACCTACCTACCTACCTACCTAACTAGGTAGGTAACTATCTTAAGTACTTAAGTAAGTATAAGTACTTACCTACCAAAAAGGAATTACATAGTAGATACCATCAATAGTTCCTAAGTATATTCTAACGGTACCTACTACGGTAAACAAATTAAGTAGGTTATATGTACCTACTTAAATATTTTATGAACCTAAGCATTGCACATAATTATACCTACAAACTCTCTAAACTCGCTTGGCAACAAGGGCACCAGCGTCGGCGGCGCGGGGCAGTCTAGCGGCCAAAAAACGCGCGCGCCACGCCACTGCCTGGCCGGTGGACAGATTGGAAACTAGGCGACGAATAATGCCTAAACATTAATTATAATAATCATTAAATTTTGTTTTTTAAAGGAGTTTGAAGGTGTTTTTAATAGGTAAGTATATTATTACTGGAGATAACTGGATGTGATTCATTTCAATTCAAAGTAGGCAGGTAAGTAAAAGTAAGCAGGTAGGTACTTCAAACGACAATTTATTGCGAAGATTTTAGTACTTAGGTTTTTTTCTCTGATCCCAGTTGTCCCGTTGGGATGTCCCGTAGCGGGACTAATGGGATTTTTTTGTTCCAATTGTCCCGTAATGATTTGGATGAAATAATCCCATTAGTCCCGTGACACCTAACGATGCGGTCTACTTACAATGATAGGAGGGTCTCTTATCACACTGGTTTTATCATAATAGCTCACTAGCGCAGGGTTACCCAGAAAGAACCAGTGACACGCAAGCCGAATGAACGAACGTCCGGAGTAGACATACCTTATAATACCTACAATCGTATCTATCTAGTGATAGAGGAATGTACCTACCTATACCGTAATCGTAGATACAAAATGGAATTAATTTGAAAGTCAACTCAGTATTGACTATTACATAGTATTGTCTGCTGGTATTGAATTTTTCAGAAAACTTCGTAATACATCCAAATTCCCTAGGATTCCCTGGGAATGTCTGCAAAGTTACCCCTTGAGCGACTGTAGTCACGGCCATTTAGCAAATTGTAGGTATGTAAGTAACTATTTATGATCCATAGCAACTGCTTGCAAACCTCAAGGCTTCGCCAATTTTCGTAACTTTGCAAAAGGCTCCTTAAGGTATCCGAAGGCAAAGGCACCAACAGTTTGACTGGATTATACCTAGCCATCTAGCGAAATACCTTCTACATGCAAACTAATTCGATTGCTGCTTTAGTTAATATTTCACTAAAAGCTGAATGCAGAATGAATCAAACTCTGGGTGCCATTTGTTTAACAGAAAAATATAAAAATAAATACCTACCTACTAATGATTCTAGGACTACCTTTTAGGTATTTTCGGCACTAAGTACCTCAAGTCTGTAATTTTTTTCATATTTTTTTATAAAATCAGTAGATTTAAAAATGAGAATTAGCATTGCAAATGTACGATAGCAGAGATTCGGTATAACTTGTTATCTAATAATTACATCATGGTACGTGAAATTAATTTTGTTATGTAAAAAATACACTACAAATGTAAAAATTTCCATAAGGGTTTGTGAAAATACAGAATGACATGTACATTTGCAGTAAGCTGTAAATATACATACAAAGTATGTAAAAATAACACAAAACAAGGTATAAATTACATCTAACATGTAAAAATACATTTAACATGTAATAAACTACATATGCATATGTGAAATTACAGAGTTTCTGTAAAAGTCAATTTATTTATGTAATAGTTACATCACGGTACGTGAAATTAAATTTGTTATGGAAAAAATATACTACTGCAAATGTAGTTTTCCATACGGGTTTGTAAAATACAGAATGACATGTATTTTTACAGTAAGCTGTAAATATACATACAAAATATGTAGAAATTGCACAAGACAAGGTATTAATTACATCTCACATGTAAAAACACATTTAACATGTCATAAATTACATAAACTTTTGTGAAATATATAGGTATTTATTGCACTACAGCAGAAGTATGTTGTTTTCCTTTTTTTTCTGTAAAATCTGTGTAGCTTACTATGTAGATTTACATAAAAACTTTAAAATCACAGAATTTATGTAAAAAGTTAAATTTTTTGTGTGTTATTTCCATCACAACATGTGAAATTACATATACGATCAGTTTAATTCCAGTTTTTATGTAAAAATTCACAAATTACCATGTGTTATCACATATTTTGTGGAAAATCTGTACAAAAATACATAAATTCTGTAAAATATTCGAGAAATATGTGATAATAACGCAAATTATGTAGAATTAACGAAAATTATGTAATTCTACTGATTTTTCTGTAGTTTCTCCCGATTATTTCGGTAAATTCTCATTTTTATGTAAAAATTTTGCATGTAAATTTACATTTTTTCTAACAGTGTACTCAGATGCCATAAAAAAAGAAAAAAACACCAACCTTCATACTCCTTTATTCCAATAACCAAGAATCCTTATTGAAATTCAAACTCAGATAGAATTAGAAGCGAATACCAAAGTATTTGCGGTACTATCCCTCTTTGAAACTATTTTCTATTCAGCGTACATTGCGGGCTGCGGACGAATGACCAGGCTTGCGAGAGTTGCGAGGGTAAACTATGTAAAACTCGACTGACCTACTTACCGTTGAAATTGTTGAAGGAATTTTTAATAAAAAGCCGTGACGCGGTTCGTTGTTTATGAAGCCGCGAGTTATGTGTGAAACGCTCGTGCAAGCTTGCGATGTTTTCATAACTGTGAACAACATGGTATACCATAATGTCATGTTTAATTTGGAATTAAACGTTTTTAGTGGCAACAATATTATCAACAGCTGCAGTTAAACGTCCACTGTTGGACGAGGCCTCCTCCATACAATGCTATATCTGCCACCACACTTGGCAGGCGGATTTGTGATCGCTGTATTGGTGTTAAGTACTCAGGTGGCTGCCCAAGCCCCGGTGTAATCGGTCTGGTGGTGTCGGCTTTTACGATTTCGTCAGGAGGAAAGGGAGGGGTCTATTCTTAGGCCCGAAATAACACGACATCCAAAAAAAATATCTACAAATAAATGAGCCCTTGGGGTAGTTGGATTTTCCATTCAGAATTTCGAAAATAAATTATTTACCTTCCTGTAAACGTACCTAATGTATCTACCTGTACCTACCTGAGTAGGTACCTGTAGAAAATAAATGGATCGCACATTATAACGAAGTAGGCATTACCGGCATTGATTTGGTGTTTATAACTATTTGGTAATAATTTTTCGTGGCCTGTGTGAGATGAGGCCAGTGGAACCTAACCCAAGATATGAATTCACAGTCAACTTTATAAATAACCTTATTTTTTTTTTGTTTGTATTACCTATGTTTACCTTGAAGAGTAAAGGCTGGATTATCAAAAGGAATTTATTATAATATATTTGCTAGATTATATTTATAACTTATAAAACAGTAACAATTACGGCCGCACCCATAGTCCCTAATTCAATTGACCATTCATTTGATTGTACCGATCATAACATAAATGTTTCCACTGCTGGGTCTCAGGGACTACTCTCGACGAGATTAAATGAGCTTTAGTCAACCACGTAAGCTCAGGTTGTTAGACGTAACATGCCTACGAATTTTTAGTTTTAGAACATGCCGCACTGCATGTAATGGGCAGGTCATAATAGCTCGAAGAACTGATAACCGTTGGGGAATAAGGGTTCTCGAGTGGCGACCACAAACCGGACGACGCGGTAGAGGAAGGCCCTCCACTCGATGGACTAAAGACATTATAAACGTCGCAGGAAATCGGTGGATGGAGGCGACTCAAGACCATTCGTCGTGACATTCTAAGGAGGAGGCCAATGTCCAGCAATGGACTTCTAGAAGCTGTTTATGATCAGCATGCCAGTTTTTTTACAAAAGATATGCCGGTTTTTGTTTATAATAATAACTAGTGGTTCGCCCCGAACTGAGACCTCGCGATAACACCTTTATCAGCCCGACTACTTAACTAAGTGATTTCCATATTTTCTATTATTATTTTTGAAAATTTTCACCTCGAGGTCTACCAGTACAGTACAGGATCTATCAGTAACTACTCTAATTTCCTACACATCATCGAAATAACCTTTGAATAGGGCTAAGCAACGGGGCGTAATTATACTACATACCTTTTAGAACCTATATCAAGTACCTGACGAATTAATTGATAACGTCCTTTTGATGGAAACCATAGAACTCTAACGTCATTCAAATTCTTAGAAATGGGAGGTCAACAATGGATGTTATATTGGTTTATGTTTTATGGAGTAAATGTTTCTAAATTCTTCAATTTCAGACTTTTCCCTGTAGTTGTGACACAAAAGCCACAAGGATACCAAATTTCAGCATTGTAGGATTGCTGGAAGTACCCTAGAATTTTGGGTTTTTACGTTTTTTATTTTCCCTAATATCTCGAAAACTACTAAAGCTAAATAATTATTTAAAACAGTTTTGATATGTCCAACCAAAGCGCTTTCATTAGACACCCCACTTGATCGGACTGTCTCACTTTTTTTTTTTTACCCCCTCTTGGATCCCAATATCTCAGCAACCCCCTGATCGATATAGATCATAACCTTACCTACAAATTGTACCAATACTATCTACCCCCATATCAAATTTTATGAAGATCGGATTAACGGTTTGGAAGTTTTCATCGGACAAACATACATACATACATACAAACGCCGATTCTTCCAACTTGACTAAGAGAACTCGCTTCGCTCGTTCAATAATAAATTTATTTCAGACTTAAATGGGAAAAGTGCAATAAATTATAACTAAACATAAAGCCCATAGAAATATATACCTTAAAGACTAACATACATATTTTATATCTAAAAAACTTATTTGTTGTTAACACGTGAATACGGTGACGTTTAGCGCACCTGAGAGGAGTCTCGTGTCAGGCGTCCGTTGAACTTCCTGAACTTGACACCCTTCGGCCAAAACTCCTCACTCATGAAAGTTGATAAACGGTCAGTCGGTACTCTCACCATAAAAGAAATAAAATTCACATTATGGCAAGACTCCAACTTCTCGACCCTCAAGGTGAGCCCGGTCTTCTGCTTAAGGTACCACCACTCCTTCAGGCATCACGTTGAAGTGTACTCGTGACACGTACAACGAAATGGTAATTTCTAAATATTATTTTTTTATAATTTCTTAGACTTTAACAATCTTAACTTTATTTTTAATTTAACTTCTGACTCAACGAACAATAATACTGAACTACTTCAGTTATACGTTAAGGTAATCAAACATTATATCTACTTTCTAATGCAATACCATGTAAGCAACCATTTTTAACAACATTTGTACCATTGCGTCCAAAAGTCAATAAGTCACATCGATGTCAAAACGTCACTATTACGTCACGTTCGAGTTCATTAGAAAAAGAGCTGAGTGAGTGACAATTTAATGAAGTGTTGCCCCATTGTGTAATTAAAGCCGTATATTAAAAGCCTTAGCTCATTTTCTATTAAGCCTAGTTCAAGTTGGATTATTGGTTAGTTAAGTACGTGCAACAAGTAGATAGATAGATAGATTAACGTTTTATTGATACACACAAACAACAAACAAGTAATTTTACGATAGGAAGGCAATACAAAGAACGGCCTTATCGCTGAGAGCGATCTCTTCCAGGAAACCTTTGGTAGTTTAGTTACTGGCACTTAACAAATGATTCTAGTTTTAAATGATTCTTGAGAAGTACTAGGAGGGCTGACCTCAAATAAATTGGGATAATAGCCAGGAGAGAGAAGAAGATTCTTTCTCCTGGCTATTATCCCAATTTATTTCAAGTACTTCTGCGCCACATCGTACGGTTGTAGGTTGTCTCTTTTGTTGTGTTGTTTTCTATCATGTCATTCTGTATTGTTCGTCCACGGCCCCTTTATCCGTGTTCTATATCTAGTTTTAAATCATTATTTTTTATAAAATGCTTAAATGGTAAAAATAAGCCCTTATAATGATATTACAGGATCACACAAACAGGGTTGGAATCAAAGGAAACAGCGAAAATAGATCCAGTGGGGTAGCATATGAAAGGTCTTCATTAGCAACTAAAATTTAACTTGTAAAGTAGAAATGAGTGGACTAGCAGTATGATAATATCGGATGAGATATAATTTACGAGAAATCTCCGCACAACTCGTAACTAAGTAAACTCTAGAAACATAGCAGACTAGCTCTATAATGGCAACTATGTATCTCTTTACAACGATTAATCGTGACTAAACTAACCACTCGATCAAAATACTAGCATAATACCAACGAGGCTTCAACTTCGTCTAATGAATGGACGCATAATTACCAATGGTTTCGTAACATTAAATAGAGATATTGAGTTCGAATCGAGTTCGATTGCTTATGATAAAGGTTTCGCATTGTATTTGATATGAAGAATCTATAATTATTATTGGTTATTGAACTGGATTGACATGGGCGACAATAGAGCGGCTACTGAGGTCGTGATTTTAAAAGTAGGTAGGTAATTGATTACGCAAGTAATACCAGCCAATATTGAAAGTGAATTGGAAGAGATCGATTAAGATTTATGTTACACAACAGATTCTGCATCTCTGTTACATTTTTTTAAACAGAAAACAGTCGGAAATTGGTAATTATTTTGGCAGGTGTGGCGTCAAGATAATTTCAACCCAAATTTACATATTGTGGGCTATCTAGTTTGTTTTTTGTAAAGTTAAAAGCTGTTATATTATTTTTAGTTAGTACCATAACTTGTAGTTGGTACCATGGTACTCGTAGTTTCAGATACACGACACAGGGAATCCTAATGTGGAATTAGGACTACGTAATGTGACTGTTGGGTGTTATAATTGTTATGTTGTGAAAGAGTTTGTTCGGGAAGTACTACCAGCTACCACCGTACCCTATTTCAGCCGCCACCAAGCGTAGTGATCGTATTGCTGTGTTTCGGTTTGAAGGGTAGGTATGGGTGCCGATGAATTTACAGGCACATGAGACATTTCATCTTTATGTCTCAGGACAGAATCTTGGGCAGAATCTGGAAATAAATATTCGTGAAATGAATTCGTTTTTAACCGACTTCCCAAAAAAGGAGGAGGTTCTCAATTCAGTTGTATAATTTTTTTTTTAACGTTTGTTACCGCATATCTCCGGCGTTTATGAACCGATTTGGAAAACTCTTTTTATATTTGAATAGATATACTTCCAGATTGGTCCCACTTTTTTCAGAATCCAGTTCTGATGATGGAATCCATGAGGAATTGAGGGAACTCCTCAAATATTGTAGGCATACATATGGCGATTTTACTATTTTCAGCAACAAACCAAGCATTTGCATTCAAAAAATATAATAATCCTTTCACCACTATGGTTCTTTCATCATTTTTTTTCATCCAAATATTTTGTCGAATAAAATGGCGGAAGTCGGTTACTTAAATGAAAAGTTATGAAGAATACGGACGCACCTAAAATACCAAGCGGCAGCTATTGCAAGATCTTTTATCAGAACTGAGACGAGTTACTTCGTCGTAATTTTTATTTATTTCTATAATATTATAATTATCATCATCATCATCATCATCAGCCTGTAGAAGGCTGGGCATAGGCCCGCCTTGAATGCCACGACAAAAGATCTTGAGCTGCCTCCATTCAACGACTTCCTGCGGCGTTTATTATGTCTTTAGTCCACCGAGAGGAGAGCCTTCCTCTACTGCGTGGTCCGGTTTGTGGTCGCCACTCGAGAACAATTATTCACCGACGGTTGTCAGTTCTACGAGTTATATATGACCTGCCCATTGCCACTTCAACTTATTCTGAGGACTATGTTATCTTGGTTCGTCTACGGATTTCCTCATTTCAGATTCTACCGTTTCTACGGATATCTACCCTCAAATCAAGAGATAAACATTAGATTTCAACCGTGAAACTGCTCATAACGTACTAATTATGATCAGTAACACATCATCAAATTCTCATCTCGACGCATGGTTGATGTAGGTAACTGAAATTCATTATCGTGAAATTAATTCTCGAAACAGAGCCTCCTATTGTGGAATAGCAAAGCGAAGCGTAAACGTTTAGTCACAGTTTAATAAATACTTGGTACACTCCAGCAATGGCTTACATTATGAAACGGCACAATGTTATAAAAGAAACATCAGTAAGCAAAGCGAGCCAAGTTATGCGTCTAAACCAAGGTAACTTAACTAGCAGTTGCCCGCGTTGCTACCCATATTATTCTTCGGAGTGTCCTAAGATATAATACAGGTTTTAGGCTATAGGCTACATCATCATCAGCCTGTAGAAGTACACTGCTGGACATAGGCCTCCTCCTTAGAATGCCACGACGAATGGTCTTGAGCTGCCTCCGTCTATCAACTTCCTGCGACGTTTATAATGTCTTAACATGCTTTTATGATTGTAGTGTCTTTATAATGTCTGTCCAAATAACATCAAAATTGGTCTAGCCATTTCAGTTTTCAGTTGCGCGAATCGTTATTAATAAATAAATAATATAAATAAATAAATGCTGGACATTTCACACACCATTATCTAGCCCCAAGCTAAGCAAAGCTTGTGTTGTGGGTACTAGATAACTTATATACTTAATACAATACATTACATAGATATATATTTTTTATTATCCATAGAAAATACTCAGAACACCCTGAACAAATATCTGCAGATTGTACAAATATTTGTTCCGAGGCAGGAATCGAACCCGCTACCTCCTGCGTCGCAGGCGAACCTTCGCCCGCCGCGCCACAGAGGTCTTCAATTAATGTTAATTATTATCAATATTTAAAGAGACGAAGAGGCGGAAGAGGCGGTAGAGGAAGGCCTTCCACTCGATGGACTACAGGCATTATAAACGTCTCAAGAAATGGGTGGAAGGAAGCGGCTCAAGACTATTTGTCGTGGCATTCTAGGGAACTATGTCCAGCCGTGAACTTCTACAGACTGATGATGATGATGATGGTGTTGATCAAAATTTGTAGGTATTATGTCATATAATAATGTTTTAAATCATCAGTTTCTGACCTAATCATCATCAATTATCATCAGCTGAACGAGGTCTCCCTCATAGAATACAATAATTTTGGTTTTGCCATAATCATCACGCTTGGTAGACGAATTGGCGATCGAAGTATTCCTGCAGAGAACTGAGATGGGCTGCTGCTCATCCCTGGTGTAATCCTTATGTCGGCTTTTACAACATCCACGGGAGGAAACGGAGAGGTATATTCTTAGGCCAGTCATACTAAACAATTCCTACCTCTATCTTTGTGACCAAATACCGATCAGTAAATATCTCTGGTAAGTGAAATTTATCTACTACTAATTCACTTGTCCTTTGCTTTATATTATTATAATCCTTCTATTTACATTTTACCTCATTTCATGAACACTTTTGTTTATTTAATAATCATCATCATCATTACTAGCCTGGTTAGGTCCACAGGTTAATACAAAGGGAGGATTTACTATAATCACCACGCTTGGCAGACGGATTGGTGATCGCAGTTGATGATAAGTACTCAGATGGATGCTGCTGCCCATGCCATGGTGCCAATCCCTTAGTAAGACTAAGGGACTACTTCATCTACGGGAAGATTAGGAGGGGTCTATTCTTAGGCCGGACACACCACGGCGCGAAGTTATTTGATAATACTGCTCATTTAATATTAAAGTGTTGTAACTGTTATTTTATTAAACTGTGTCTTAGTTCAATTGCTCATTTCAAATTTCTCATTAGCTTACTGTAATCAATCAGCGTTGTTTTGTTTCTGTGAGCATAATGTCTGGAAATCTGGTTTTGTCCTCAGTGTTGGTTTGATTAATATACTAGAATTTATCAAAATTATTTAGAACACTAGGAATAAGGTTCTTGAGTGGCGATCACGAACCGGACGATCGATGAAGTGACTGTCCTCCACTCGAAAGACCGATGTGATTGTAGCCGTCGAAAGAAGCCGGTGGATGGAGGCGACTCAAGACCTTAGATCGTGGCAGTCTATGATCACCAGGTGGATGACCAGCAGTCGCCTTTTACGACATCCATAGGAGAAGTTGGAAGAGTCTATTATTAGGCCGAGCGAGACAGACTATCACGGCTCAGCATCATAAAACTTTCTGGCGGCTAAACCAAAACGAAGCTATGTATAACGAAACCCCTCAAGCCTCTAGACTAGGGCTTTTGATACAAATGAGATACGATATTCGATATTTTCTGTACAATGGTTGATCTCTGACGACCTCTGTGGCACGGCGGGCGGAGGTTCGCCTGCGACGCAGGAGGTTGCGGGTTCGATTCCCGCCTCGGAACAAATATTTGTACGATCTTCAGATATTTGTTCAGGGTGTTCTAGGTATTTTCTATGTATAATAAAAAATATTTATCTATGTAATGTATTGTATTAACTATATCAGTTATCTAGTACCCATAACACAAGCTCTGCTTAGCTTGGGGCTAGATAATTATTTTGTGTGAAATGTCCAGCATTTATTTATTTATTTATTTATCTATTTCAGAGGCACCTTATACATATAATATTTACCAACTCTAAAATCTCTATACCCTGATTTTTAATTTCAGCCAATTTTAGTAAACAAACAAATGTCAAGATATGCCACTGTGAGTATAAGTGTCATGATTGTGTAGAATACGGGTAAATTCACATATGACACACATACATGACACTTATACACACAGTGACATTTCTTTGTTTACAAAAATTGTCTAAAATAAAAAATCAGGGTATATATCATTCTACTTATTGCTCAAATAAGATACAAATCTATGAACAAAAACAGTAGCTACTGTGCGTTTGTTCAAGCAATAACTCTATTGCCCGCTATTTATAGCACAAAAAGTATAACAAAAGCTACTAAGGCACTTAAGGCTCGTGTCTCTACATTTTATTACCTCTTTTGTATTTATGTCAATAGTCGGTATACAATGACTCATAACATTACAGTGTTTTATGATGTGAAGCAGCTGTACTCAACTTATTTTCGGCAAAGTCCGCAGTTGCAGCAATTTAAAACCCTTATTATATTATACCACAGTATTAGAAACGAATGACACTTTAATATTAAAAAACTGCATGTTTAAAATATTTTCATAAAACGTCATATTTTGTGACTCCACAGAACCAAGATTAATGTTTTATTTTATTTATTTCCAAATAAAGGAAACATCACTTTGGAGATAAAACTAGATCTAGATAATAATTTAGTAGCTCGGTTCCTATCCAGCATCATTCGTCATAAGACACAAACAAGAAGATAATATTGTTTGTGTCTTATGACATTGCAAGTTTTATACATAGCTGGCAGGTATAAATACATTAAATATAACTTACATTTACATGTACTTGTACATGTTACGCATATAACCAATGATGTATGATGGTGACAAAGTTATGGTGACTGCAATAGTCTGGTTGCCATAAAAATATAAAAATGATATATAGATAGAAAATACTTTATTGCACAAGTCAAAAAAAAACAAGTACATAGGCGAACTTAATGCTAATTATATATTATATATGGCCCATATCAAAATGATATAGGCCATGCTAACCTTGATTTGTTTCCTACACATGATATCTCTTAATTTTTTGCTAAGTTTTCGTCGATTTACAACTATTTATCTTATATCTGCCCGTTTGCAGTCCAAAAAAGCTGTTTCAACCACCCGCAGGCCGTAGGTTGAGTATGGCTGATCTAAAGTTTTTATTTTCTTAGAAAGTGCTACCAGTGTTTGAAATGACAAAAACAAAGGTTCCTGTGTCCGTCTATTGTATGAGTTTAGAGAACCTGTCAATGAGGCTCTTAAATTTGAGCCTTTTGTTAAAACTACTCAGTTGCATTTTAGTAATCGTTATGCTAAAGAAAAAAAGATACATAAGGCACAGTTTTTTTTATTTTTGAACCTACTTTACTGCACGTAATCGCAAAACTCTGCTCTAACAAGCGCCAACATAAAATTTTCACTACCAGCCAATAGATGGCGTCAGTCTATTATATATCTGTACTTATATAAATATAAAAATGATTGTATGTTTCCTTGTCCCGTATACCCCTTAGCCATAAGCCAGCCTTTATGCTGAAAGTGATGAGACTTAGGTAAATTAATTGTTGTCCGAACGCTGAGGAAGGTTTCTACTGCTAATTTTAATAAATCCTATTATGTATTCCTGGTATACAATAAAGTGTTAATCTATCTATCTAGCTATCAGCCAGCTGACTAGACATTTGTCCTGACACTAACGACTACAAAACCCTCATTTAGGCTACATTAGGTACTAGACATCCAATTAGGCCTATGGGTGAGAGCGCCAATGTCTACTGTCATGTAATTACTGTCACTGCCGTTGACATAGTGACATTTGACGATGTAGAATTGATAGTATCAGATCAGTTCAGTATAGAATTTACTGTGAAATATATTATTTGCTTAGACCAAAACCATGTTAAAATTTATTACAAAATAAAATTGGCGGAAATTGCTATAATTTGATGATACTGTTATATACAAAATACCTGTGCAGTGGTAGTCTCACTCCTCCAACTCCTCCTGTGGATGTCATACAAGGTGACCAGGGGATTACGCCAGGGTATCGGCAGCAGCATCCACCTGAGTATTTAACACCAAACTGCGATCACCAATCCCTCTGCCTGTGATTATAGCAAATCCTCCCATTGTATGCTTTAAGAGGGCACTATACTACAATTTAGGCTCCCTCTTTAACGCACGCGATAACCCGCGCGCCATCTCGCTCGCGCTAGCGAGTGCCGTGCACAAAAATGAAGTTTTTTGTTTATTATGGCGAAAATAAAGTGTTTATCAAAAAACTGATTTTAGCATAAGAATAAATAGTAATTACCTACTTGTTGTAGTAAAATTTATCTTAAAACACCGTAGGGTTCTTGAGATTTCTTTCAAAACGTGTGGGAAACAAGAATTTTTCATTAAATAAAACTATCGAGGTTTTTTTTACATATCGTGTTTTCAACTTTACACAATAAATGCAAAAATATAAAACTTTCATATTCCAAAATATTTAACTCGTAGAACCCGTAGATACTGAGTTATAGATCAATTTTGTTGGGCAAATTCACATAGTACGCCTTCTTAAGGGAGGCCTCGTCCAGCAGTGGATGAAGGTGTAACGGTTGGTGAAGAAGAAGAAAATATAATAGTGTATTACGATACGTGTGCACCCTCGCTACGCTCGTGCGCTAACTTCACGCCGTGCAATAATAGACAACTTAGGGCACACGTATCGTATACTATTTTATAGCACAAGTGACATAAATCCGCCTCGGACGTTCATTTTCGCACGGTGTAAAAAAGAGCTATTTAAGTCACGGAAAAGCGTGCGTAAAGTGCGGGTTTAGGTCACACTGTGCTATAAAATTTACTTGTTTGTAGTGACTTCATTCTTGATATACATATGATACACTCTATAAATGTTAATAACCTTAATGATTGTGAATCATCATTTGATTCATAAGTGGTACAATCACATACCATTCCGTTTATTAGCTCCGTCAATAGATTAACTTTGATAGATCTAATTAAACGCTTGCAAAAGATCATTATCTGGCAGGTGAAGGTCGAACCAATAAGATGTTAATGTACTTATGGCTATTGGTAGAGAACATAGGTAGAATCAGAATGATTTTGGTAAAGATAAATCATGATCAATATGTTCAAAGTGCATACGCAGGCTATAATGGCTCGCGTGGTAGCAGCTCGTAAATTTCTCAATACCTTTCAAAACGGGCACAAGCTTCAGCAATGAAGAAGATTTGAGAATAAAAAATGTTTGTAACTTTATCACACAAAAATATAAATAATCCAGGAATTTTACCCATACCAAACCTTGCTTTAAGGGCCTTGTATTGTATTGTAAGGACGACCTCTGTGGCGCGGAGCGTGAGTAGCCGGCTGAGATGCGAGACGTTGCGGGTTCAATTCTCGCTGCGGGACAAATGTTTATATAATCTGCAAATATTTTTGTTCTGGGTCTGAGTGTTATGGTACCATGGTTCTCGTAGTTCCTATTGCGGGATCTGGACTATGTATGTGATTGTTGGATTTTATGTTATGTTGTATCAAAATTGCTAAATATTCAATATCAAAATCATTATTCTGGTTATAATTTTCACTTGAACTATGTCCATATAGTTTATAATATAACTTGTTTCACTGATTCGAAGCGTTCCCCTAAGAGCACCGATTCTACCAACAAAAAATTTCAGAAATGAGATATTCTAAACAAAGAATCAAGTTTGCTAATGTATGTAATTAGTGAGTTTCTAGGAATTATCATTTTCATTACATTTATTAAAAGTTTTTTTTTATAACCATGTTACCTTACGCAAACCCAAAGCATCGTTTTGCAGCCGGCTCCTTTGTGGATAGTAAAGAAAGTAGATTTAAAATTCCGTTGGTGACTTTACCTCGAGATTATGATAGGAAGGTATGAACCGCTAAGGAGAGTGACCGCTTCATTCTAGTCACGTAAACTCTCCCGTGCTTTGTCAGATTTAGTTGGTACAGGTAGAAGCTTTTTTTCATAATCCTTAGTATTGCAAACGCGTCTTCTCTGCTCCTGACTCACTCAAATTAATATTTTTGCATAATATACCTGCCTGCTTACGGTTGTTTATTTTGTGGTTCAGTTTCAGGATTATGAAATGAAAAATTGTTATGCAAAAATTATCACAATGGCTTTATTAAAAGTACATAAATAGTATACCTGTGACTTACAATTTATATAGACAACTATTTACAAGTTATATACAACTTTAACACATATCTACAGCAGTCTTATTAGATGTATTTACATTACAGTTACGAAACGCCCTTTAGGCGAGAAATTACAAAAATAGATTAATAATATGAATTATTTGGTAAAGCGCGCGTTGCTGTAATACAATATTCACATGAAGCTTTGACTAAATGAGTTTACATTAATGATTTTATGTGAGAAGCTAGTAGACTAGACAAGGTACGCTTGACCTGAGGACTGAGTATTAATTAAGGGTGGTGGAGGTGGCCAATGCCTGAACTCCCGCCTTCTGTTGGGATTGTTACCGCCTAACTCTAATGAGGAATAATCTGAATCTATTGACGAGTAAATGTGATCTGAAGGTGGTCTACCATCAGGCCCATACGCGGATGTCTGAACGTGTTGCGTTCGACTCTCAACAAACTCAGGAGAAGCACTCACTCCATCAGCAGACCCCCTTACTTTCTCCGTAAATGAAAGCGATCTCATCGTACCGTTTTGAATACCGCTCCTCATCGTGTAAGAATTTATATTATTTCTATACGCCGTTTTCTTAGATTTATATCTATGGTCCGGCATCGCATAGCGCAACTTCTCCCAAAATTTATTTTGGCCCCATCTTACTCTCGAACTCGTCTTCAAATACGGTCTCAAATCTGGATCACATTCTGCCTCAGGCAAAACTGCAATCTCTTCTATTAAAACTAAAGTATAAATTCTAGTTTTTATTATTTCATGCAGTGCCTGCCTGAACTCGAAACGTGACCATTCTGTTTCAATAAAATTTCTGGTCAATACAATTACAATGCGCCTGGATGCTTCCGCAGCCTCAGGTAGAGGTAGCGTGCACTGCATATAGGCTACATTATGTTGCGGTATGTCTCTATAATGTAGACAAAGGTGATACGAAGGACTTCCATTTTCCAGCTCAGCGGCTAGTGTTTGTATAACAAAATCATCATCTTTTGGGCTGTAGCAAACATAAGCATCGTATAATTTATCAGTGTCGTCGTACGCTCCAGTGAATGGGAACAATCTTATACCGCAGCTTGTATACATCCATATGCGAATCGTGTCTCTGAATATGAAGATCACAAGGATGACTAGCATAATCAACATGAATCCGGAGAGCGTAGTCACCATCATGGGCATGTAATTTGAGACCAACATGTTATCTATAACAGAATCTCCGGCGTAATAGTCGCTACAAATTGTACCATTGAGATTGAGTTCTTTCTTTTGTGATGTTTTTCGGTCCGTGTTCCAGCACCAGACATCAGTAATGTCAATTATTTTAGGTACATTATCGGAGATGTATGCAGTCAATCTTTGTAAATATCTACACTTACATGACCAAATATTGTTACCTAAAGACAACGCATTCAAATTCAAATTGTAATTCAAACTCCAAACAGTAAAGTCAACTAGTCTGTTGCCATCTAACCTGAGAACTTTCAAGGAGTGCAGTGTCATAAATGTAGAGTTCGCAATATGGCTGATAAAGTTGTCTTGCAAATATAACTCGTTAAGCTGTGTCAGATGTTCAAACTCGTACCCGTTCAGATGCTTCAGCTTATTGTTACCGAGATGCAATATAATGAGCGAGGATAAGCCAGCGAACGTTCTATTCTGTATGGTTTCAACTTCGCTCGAATTTACATACAGAGATCTCATATTTTTTCGGCCGATAAATGCATAATTTTGCAATTCTTTAAAGTCGTTGCCGTCTAAGTAGACCTCGGTTGCGTCCATGGGTATTTTTTCTGGTATTTCAATGGAGCGTTGGCTGGAGCAATCAACAACATTTTTGTTCCAAGTGGGATCGTGGTAGCACGAACAATTGTATGGGCATGTCATTTGGCAATCGCAGGCAACATAATCGCAGCAACGGCACAATGTAAAACAGTGGGTTTCGTAAGTACACAAAAAATCAGTCGACTTTAAATTACTGAGTGGAATATGCGTGACGCCTCTTGTGTGTGTCATTTTACACAATACATTCTCCAGATCCATTATTCTAGGGTGTTGTCTCATAGCGGTCATGTTGTTTATCAAAGGCAGCCATTCCATCGAGCAATCGCAGTTAAACGGATTTCCTCCGATGTAGAACTCTGGCAAGGACTTGTTAGAGGGTACCGGTGCCAGCCGGAGACTGTTGATATCTAAATGTGATATCTCATTTGCGTAAATGTCAACGCGAGTAAGATTAGCTTTATCCATAAACGTATTCACTTGGATGTTGTTTATGTGATTATTGTTTATGAACAGTAACTCGACGCTGTTGGGGATCGCTAATGGCGTTATTTTAACAATGCGGTTGTGGCTTACGTCCAAAGTTTTTATGTGAATTTCCTCCTGGAGTTTGTAATAATTTCCCAAGTGCTCAATAAAATTGCTGTGTACGTCGAGCCATTTCAAATTGCTAGGTATAAAGGCGTAGTCAAACCAAACCAAATGATTTTCAGACAAATTGAGCCATAATAAGGTTAGTAACGTTGAAAACACTCCGTTGATATCTGATATGAAATTACCGTCCAGCCTTATGGCTTCTATTTGTTTGTTCCTATCGAAGCTGCCTCTTTGTATGGCTTGGATTTTATTTTTAGCTAAATTCAATACTTGTAAACTCGGCACATCCCAAAACATTCCATCACTTATATTTCCGATTTGATTATCTATAAGACGCAAACCGGTTAGTTGATCTAGATTTTTGAAAGAACCGTTTTTAATATCTGATATTTGATTTTCACCAAGATCTAAAGTTTTCAACAATGACAACTCCCAAATAGCTGTTGGTACATCAGTCAATTGATTTGAACTTAAATCTAGCTCTTTTAGATCAGAACAATTTTTGAAAGCCTTAAATTCTATAGTTACTAACAAATTATTGTTTAAATTTAGTTTACTGAGCACGAACAGTCCATTGAATAGATATTCTTCAACTGTATGTATACGGTTTTCAGCTAAATTCAAGGTGTGAAGATTGTACAGTGACAAGAAAGTATTTTCCTCAATGTAACCAATAGAATTGTTCCTTAGATCTAATATCTGTAGAAAGAATAAATCCTTAAACGTTTTACCATCTATCCTAGTCAGGGCATTATTGGATAAATTCAGAATGACTAAGCGTATAAGGCCAATAAACGTTCCACCATCGACGTGCGCGCTAGAGAGTTGATTATTCGATAGATCTAAGACAAGCAGCTGTTCTAATCGGTGGAACACGCCCGCAGCTAACTCAAATAGCAAGTTATTATTCAAATAAACCTCTCGCAACTCTTTCGTGCTGGCGAACGTGCCCTCCGGTATAAACTGAAGGTTGTTATAGGAAATGTTTAGAATACGTAACGAAATAAGTCCATTAAATGTTTCACTTGATATATCGGTAATATTGTTCTTTTGCAGGTTTAGCTCTTGAAGCCTCTTGAGTCCGGTGATCTCTGATTCCTCAGAGAGTGACTTGAGCTCATTGTTGCTTAAATCCAAGCTCAGCAAACTGGAACCACAGCTATTCCCAAACCCTATACGGTCAACACTTTTGATCTTATTGCGAGTTAAATTCAACACTTGTAAATTATCCAGTGGACAAAAAACGTCTGAAGGTATTGCTTTCAAATTATTTTCCCCCAAGTCAAGTGCTTGCAGTTCGCGCAATCCATTAAAAGTGCCGAGAGAGAGTTCCAAGTTTTTATTCGGGCTCCAATCGTAGTTTTTGGAACGGATCGACAACTTTTTTAGCTCACGTAAACCTTCGAACGCGTTGCCTGGTATCCTGAGGAGTTTGCAGTTCTGAAGTGTTAGTTTTGCGAGCACTGGAAATCTTTGAAAGTAGTTCGCCTCCAGAAAACTTTCAAAGAGTAGCAGCTGATTGCACTCTACCGTGAGCGTCTTTGTAATATCGGTAGGTGCAGATCCCAAGCTGGATCCAGCTGCATCGAGTGTCCGCAACCGGCACAAAGTGCCCTCATCACCAGACAGGCGATTGCAGTCGTCCACGCCGCTCGGTGCATAGGCCGCGTTAACACCAAAAGTCACAAACAAAAGTGTCAGCAATTGAAACATTTTCTAAACACATTTGTCTTTACTGCTTATATCAAAACAATAGTTCACAAAACTCGATTCAATGTTGTAAAGTCATTTTAGCCTGTTCACTTCACAGATGTTTACGTCTCGCGTAAGAACGTTCGGTATATGAGGCGACACGAGCGCGTGTCTGCCTCATGGTGGCTCGTGCGCGACTAGTGAGGCGACCGGTCCGTCAGTTCGTCGCGAGTGGTGGTACTCACCGCCCCACTGCCCCTCCCCCGCGTACCCTCTCACCCCCACATAGTTACACGTCCCCTCGCATGGCGCCACTTGCGCGCCTGACAGCTCTCGCACAATTATGTAATGTTTTCTTAATCGAGCCACTGGTATCGGGTTAAAAAAGGAAACTTGCGTCTGACTTCGGAAACGATAATGATAGGCGTTCTTACGATCGTTTTCCATGAATGGATCAATGAGTCATAACGAAGGTTTTGCGATCATTTTAGTCGGGATATAACTTATATCGTAACTAGTTACATGATAATAGAATTGACACATGATACATGATAGTTACATGATGTTTCGATGAATTAGAAAAAGGACTTTTCATTCCTCATCTAATAAAAATCTTGTAACAATTTTGTAGCGTACGTGACAAAGACAAAGGGGAAACTTGAAATTGAGAACGGAGAACAAAGTGCATGTTACCGCGGGTGCCCTTAATTCTTTTTCTGTCACTTATTGAATTCCCAACTCACATACTTTGGTGAAGATACCCAATAAAGCTTGTTTGGCGTCGCGTGCCCCTTCACATATTTTTTGTCCAAAGAGACGTACAGAATTTTCAAATAGAGGTTCGCTACCGTTTCGGCCAACAAATTCCTGTATAGGTATCTCGTTGTAGAAGAGGTGCGAAGTTGGTGGGAGTTGATAATTTGATTTCCTTGTTCGACACGTAAAGTCGTTTATGGGTCTAACTGGAAGTTAGTTACAGAATAAGGTACAAGTTTTTGGAAGCAAGCTAAGATAAGTAGATACCTACCTAGCTATGGGGTTGTTTGATGCTA
Organism: Epirrita christyi; assembly: GCA_951392215.1. Classification (NCBI taxonomy): domain Eukaryota; kingdom Metazoa; phylum Arthropoda; class Insecta; order Lepidoptera; family Geometridae; genus Epirrita; species Epirrita christyi. The sequence goes on along the minus strand of OX595843.1, from coordinate 11,957,975 downwards.
TATTGATTTGATAGTATTAACAACTTGGCTTTTGTTCTTTCACGAATCATACAAAAGTATCCATCAGATACTTTTGTAAGCCGTGAATAAAGGTTTATTGTTTATGAAACTTCACCAAAATAGCTTCTATGTAGGCCGTTGTTGTTGAGTAAAATAACTTTTCCCGCTTTAGTGATAAAACATGGCATCCAAAAACACTTCGGATTTTGTGATATCTTTATTATTAATGTCTAGTGCCAGCGTATCCTGTATCAAAAGTTCCTCCCGTCGAGAGTTCTTAGCGCTTGATAAATGACTTTGCCCACTTTTGCGAAAGTTGTTCGCGTTTTTTGTATGCGTCTGATAGGGGGTGTCACATGGTGTAGAACGTGTTCTGACTTGTGAAGGTTTATCGCGATCCTCATTACTGGTATCTTGTTGATCCGAATTACAACTGTTTTGAAAACATTTGCTAACTCAGCAGGTGAAGGCCGGCTGCAAATTGAGATGTGATTGTCAATTGCGACATCGAGGCTGTTGTAAATTGTTATTACTTTGTTAAAGATTGTATTTTTCTTTTAAAATTGTTTTTTAAAACTGGAAATTTACATATAGAATAAAAGGTGACTAACTATTTCAGTACCTAGTCTTCTTTTTATTGGTGATAACACCATTTGGGAACGAACATACAATTTATTTATACCAAAAATTCCTAGAACTACTAAAACTAATGTAAAATTATAAGTCTTGTAAAAGACATAGTAATGCATATGAGTGCGTCCTTACCTAACAGAGTTCCTTTCCTGAATCTTCACCATAAATATTATCAACTACAATCACAAAACTCAATAAGGCCAAATAATCATTTAGCCTCTATCTGATCTATTAAGAATAACGACACAGCTCCACGCATAAATTCAGAAGCAAGGAAGTGTAATTAAAATGCACGTTTTCCGCCTTCGTTGTGCCTTTGGCAAAGTTTAAGACACATTCACGAATGAAGCCGGTTGCCGCTGACTGTTACTACCGACTACAGACTCACGTCAAAAGTATTGTTCGTAGAATGTGCACCGCATTGGTTTATTTGCCATTGCTCAGACCCTTTTCAGAGTTACCATCATCATCATCATAATTAGCCTCTAAAAGTCCACTGCTGTGGCATAGGCCTCCCCTTTAGAAGCCCCCCAGAGTTAACATACTTCAACCTATACACTGACCTAATCCAGAGTAATCAAGCAAGAACTTGTTATCACGATGACAAGCGAGCAAAAATTTATTGCTCGCCCGTTATTCATATTCGAACCTATGACCTACGGATAAGACGGTTTGTTTCTCACTGGGCCACAACTTGCAGCTTCGTGGCAGTAAGCGCCTATCAGTCAGTATTGTAGCCTGCTTTGAACATAATTGCGTCCTTTGGTGAAGTTTATTCTATTGTTATCTGGTATCGGGCTGGAATATGTCTGGGGTCTGTTATTGGTGGTTGTTATCTTGCAAGAATATTTTAGTGGTTTTGCGGTGGTAACACCTGACTCTTAGCACAGTAGTATATCAAAACTGAAAGTACCTGTGTGGAGGAAGTAATATAATTTAAGTTCAAACATACGTTCACTCTTCTAGCTACAGTCTTAGGTATACGTAGTTTGATGTCATTGTATCTGAGATGGAAACACAGTTGGGATATCAAATCAAAGAAGGAATCTAGGAATCTATCTAACCTATCTACTTACTCAAAAGCAGTGCTACCGCGCGACCTTTAAGGTAAAACAGAGAGAACAGGGGATCAATTTTAAATTGGCTTCAGTTAAATTTAGTTACAAAACTTAGTCAATTTATTTATCACCAAGATACAATTGAGCTGTTGTAAAAATATTATCTTCATTTTTCATTTCATAGTCTGAGTAACGAAATAAAGTTGCGGAGTAAAGGTTCTTGAGTGACAACTACAAACTGGATGACGACGTTGGACTAAATACATTATAAACGTCGCAGGAAGTTGGTGGATGTAGGCGGCACAAGACACGTAGTAACATTCTAGGGGAAGGTCTTTGTCCTACAGTGTACTTCTACAGGTTGATAATGATGATGCTGATGATTCGGAGAAAGACCCTACAATAGGTAAGTATTTCAGTATATCCAAATATATATCTGCTCTTATAGATGTAGGTACCACTGTAGGAATATAATCTCTATCAAAGGAGAGATCTGCTTAATCGGCACCTGCGGCTCCTATTCGTATCGACGACACTGCCCGCGCGTGTACTATTCAAATTGTCGAGTGACTTTATAGTACACGGTCCTACACTGAGGAGAGTTTAATTTTAGTAATCCTTGACCCGAGAGTGATGTCAAGAGAAGCGTAGGCAGTGCAACGCAATACCTAGGTGGGTGAACAGTCTAAAGGTTATAGAAGGGAAGACTTAGATGCAAATAGCACAATCGGTTGCCATGGTGTTTTTGAAAAATCGGGTTTGACTGCAGTAGGCTTTTATTTCTGCAGTCGATTATGTTACTATTACTAATTCATCGACATCATCCTGTAGAAGTTCTTTGCTAGACATAGGAATGCCATGACGAACGATCTTGAGCCGCCACCTCATCCACCGTATTCCTGACTTAAAAAAAAAAAAAAAAAATTCAGACTTTAAAATTTCAGTTCAACAAGACGGGTCATTTTCACACTGATAATAACTAAAAAAACTATCAAAGGTGACTGTTTAATTCGGCAAATATTTCGTTAAAGCAGCTCATTTTTAAACCATGCCCCTAGTTTAATTTCCCCCAAGAGATATTCGCGTGACAATGTGAAGAAAATTAAACGACATTTCTAGCCCCATTTCTTTTTCTGAAGTAAAAAGTTAATTACTCAGTTAATTACTTTTTGACACTGACAATTTCAACTAGCCTTTCAAGTCAATGTTTTTCAGAAAGTTCTGTTGTTAAAATGTACAATTCAATGTCATAGCTTGAATAAAGCTTCTTCGTTTTACTTCAAGAAAACTCCATAAATATTTAGTTGAAGGACGACAAACCGATATTTTTCCAAGTATAAATTCTTATCTGATTTAGATGTCAGCTAATAAATTCTCCCTAGTTCTTGCTCATTTTCAGATGTTTGCAAGTCTTTTTGAAACCAGCGTTTACTGGACTTGAGAAGTGGGTCAAGGCATTTGTTTTCAAACATAAAACTAATTTATAGTGGTTTCTTTTACAGAATAGCTAATGTTTCATGGTAGAAGATAAATCAAGAGTCGTATATTTTTAAAAAGAATAATAAACTTTACCTTTGGTAATAAACATGCAGTTTGGTTTTCGGTTTTATGTTACTGAAAGCCAGGTGAATCGTTTTACGTCTCAAAACTTTTAGCACCAAATACGAAGTTGTTTAGAGATTTTAAACATTCGGTTTTTACAGAACTAATGTAAAATATAACTCTGGAAGCACTTCCTAGAAAACAAAACCAGGGGCTCATTCGAAGGGTTTAAATCTACAGTCTTTCTGCGGTTTTGTCGTATTAACCCTTAACTATTGTGGTTAATAATGTAACGTAGCTATCTGTAGTGGGTCCACTGGACCAAAAAAAAACAAAATTTAATAAGATGTAGCCAAGGTATGTATATTTTTAAAAACTATTTTGATGACAGATATCAGTTTGTCTATAAATTACTTATTTTATAAACTTTAATAGGTAATGTAGAAACGTTAACAGTCTTTATTTTGTATTCATTTACAACAGTCAACTTTTCCATTGTCTATAAAAGTTAAAATGGGAAAACGCAAAATACGTCTTTCCCGCTTCCTAGTACCTAGTAAATAATTCGCATTAACTATAATAACAATAATATATAAATAATTTGTTGAACAACATTACGTACTTATTAATTTCATCATGGTGAAAAACCTAATAAAACAGATGAAATAAGTACCTAATGTTACTAATAACGTGGGTCCATTAGACCAAGGTGAACTCTTAAACCGACCTTAACAGCCAAACGCGTCCATTCGCGCGTGTCTTGTCGACCACAATAAGGTACTGGGAAGCGGAGCCGGAGCAAGCTCCATGGATTTTTGGCATATTTAACGATTTTGTCTTGGTCCACTGGAACCTCTATGCCTTTTAATAGATAAACACGCAGTAGAGTGGTCTCTAGCCAGATAAGTATATAATTTATTTATTTTATTTTTATTTATTTATAGGAGAACTAACAGCTTTCATAAAAAAGATACACACAGTATGCTAGGTTGTAGAGAGACAAACAAAAGTTTCCCACGAATAGAAGTGGTAACATAAATAAATAATGGATAATAAGTATTATACATAAACCTTATATAAAGTTATATGGTAAACACTAAAGAATTAACAAAAATAATTACACTATGAGACTACATAGTTACGATTTTACGTTCTTGTCTAGGGTCCACTTTGCCTTTTAGTAGACAAACACGTAAAAGAGTGGTCTCTAGCCAGAGATGTAATTGAAAGAGATATGAAAAATCGTACGATATAAAGCGTCGTAATGCTCCCAGCGATACCATAACACTTCGATATTCGCACAATTGACTTTAAAATAGACAACGCGGCAAAATTTAGAGCCCGGTTCTATTCATGAAGATGGCTGTTTGGGATAACGATAGCATGTTTTCATTGTTATTGGCTAATCTGTTTTATAAGAAATATTCTTCTAATCAATTATTAATTATTTTGAATCAGGTTCCTTATTATGCAAACATGTTTGTTTTGAAACTAAATGATATGTTGTATTACTCTCTTGTAATAAAAAGTACACGAGTGACCGAATTTCGCTCGGAAAACTTTTTTCGGAATTTTTTCCCAGAGATGAGACCTAGCGAAATACGAAACATCGATCTAGCTAGGTCTCAAAAACCTCATAAATTACATCGAAATTGTTAGAACTGTTTTCTAAATCTCAATATAAATAATATTAGAGAGATAATATTAGGTTTAGATCTGTTCAGGTTTAAAATGGGTCAACGTCAAAATCAATTCCGTAGGTCCTGAATGAAGCTGGGTTAGAATTATTATAATATATAGTACATACAAGAGCCAAAACCAAGATACGTATAAAGTCTATGATGATATGGATCTTGGACAATTATCATCCAAGTATGTTCTACCGAAACTAAGTTTTTGATATCGAGAGTTTTATTAATTTTCGAGAAAGCTGAGCTAAAGCTCAAAATGTTTAACGCCCTAAAGCAAATGTGTACCCTTCAAGACCTATAAAAACTTCTCTCTATTTTCACTAACACTAATTATCTTTTGTTGAACGACAAACCTCTCTACACGAGGAAATTAAAGGCGCTCGTATTGTAATAGAGTTCTCGTGGAGGATATTAGTTGAAGATTGCTCGTCAGCCGGTGTTCTCGACTCAATCACTGCAAATAGTTCCAATAGTTCCAATTCAGGGCGTTGATTAAACAGAATCGGTTCAGTGGGACACAGATGACGTGCGCGAATCGATAAGCTCATACTAATTAAACGTGTAAAGCTGCAAGCGGATGCTAGTTCAAATAAATGTGCAAAACTGTGATAGAAAGACCAGTTTTGATAAATTAAAACTCGTATATATATATATATTCTATGGAATATGTATGCAGTGCCGTGTTAGTCTCGGCCTAAGAATAGAACTCCTCCAACTTCTCCCGTGGATGTCGTAAAAGGCGACTAAAGGATTACGCAATGGGCAGCAGCAACTACCCGAGTACTTTACAACAAACTGCGATCACCAATCTGCCTGCGAAGCGTGGTGATTATGGAAAATCCATTGCACGCTATGCATGCTATGGGGGAGGCCTCATCTAGCAGTGGATGTCTACCGGCTGATGATGATGTATGCAGTCCTAAATGGGGATTCATTCTACACATAATATGAAATAAATATTTTCTTAAGACTTTTGGTACAGAAAAAAAAACGAATAGTCAAATTTTTTGTGCGTTTCATACATGTATATTCATGGTAGATGAAAAGTGCAAGCCCAAGCGCGCACTGGTGGCCAGGCCTTGACGGCAAACGAAATGTATGCATTATATCATCAGTGTACGCACTTGGTCGCAAGCGGCTGATGATACAATGCATACATAACGGTGGCCGCCGCGGCCTGACCGCCAGTGAACGCTTGGCTTAGTAATAGCAGATTTAAGATTGTTCTAGACATTTATAGATTCCAAAAAATTAAATATAATCATCACGAGCATGTTTACGTCCACTGCTGGACAAGGCTTCCCCCAATATGGGGATTTACCATACTCACCACAGATTGATGAAAATAAATAAAAGCTTTTTTTGGCATTGCATGCATGTGAACCCTGGGACACCCTGTGAAAAATAGCACTGAAGAATTAAGTACGTTTTCAACAGGTTTTAAGGACCGTAAATCTAATTCTGCTAATGCAACTGTATATTTACGATGTGAGATATAGAGTGGTTTTAACAATAAACCCATTTGAGAGGTGTTATAGAAACGATTCAGAGATGATTTTTACTCTGACCTAGACCTAAAATTGATATTTTATTACATAGAAGAGCACACGATCCCAACATTCAAAACATTTTTAGACATATTCTTTCAATAGTTACCAATTAAATGAAAGATAATAGAACATAATTCAATGTCTCCACGAGCCGCAAGACATCCACTGTTGGTTGAGGCCTTCGTGCAATGGAAGATTTGCCATAATCACAGGAAGGCGGTTTGGTGATTGCAGTTGGTGTTGAGTACTCAGGTGGATGCTGCTGTCCATCCCCTGTTGTAATCACTTAGCCGACTTTTACGACATCCATGGGAGGAGACGGAGGGGTCTATTCTTATGCCGGACACACCACGGCAATAACATGTACCTTTTTACATGTACGCAAAGCAAAATGTTGCTTACCGAACATCTGGATAAATCTAACTTGATCATAAGAAACTTACAACCGTCTAATTATTTCTTCACCCTGTCAATAGATACAGTCGTCACAAGAAGTTAAACAAATCAGGATTACATTAAAATACACCAGCGCACCTAAACACCTTAGCAACCAAATTGTCGTCAAAAGCTTCTTCACACTCAAAATGTCAAAACGATTTATCTCACTCTCACTAATTTATCAAATGCGAAAGTTTGTGAGATAGAATAAGACTTATAAAGATACGCAGTGTCTAGATTTTAGAAAAGTAGAACAAGAAAAAAATTGAGTTAAGTTGCACCTTAAGTTTAAAAAAAAGGCTATCTATAACATAGCTATGTCCAATTGCAAATAGGCCTCGCCTGGCCTGGCCTGATGATAAGAATTTTATAATATCTTCTCCATCAGTGCGCAGATGTATTTAGACACTTGAGTTGCTCAGCTATTTCTAACTGCACGTTTAATGTTGCTTGATCCTCAATTTATTTGCGTTCAGTTCATTAAAACTTTAGCGGAACATTTCATAAGATCACATTTGATATTACCGTATTATTTACAGACGCGATAATTTCGCTATTTTGGTGAATGTGAAGCGGAATAAAATTGGGCATTAGAACAAAAATCTATATGACACATGGATGCTAACAAACGGTTCCATAGACGAACTCTGTGCGCGGCGGGCGTGTAGCCGGCTGAGATGCGAGAGGTTGCGGGTTCGGTTCCCGCTGCGGTACAAATGTTTGTATGATCTGCAAATATTTTGTTCTGGGTCTGGGTGTTATGGTACCATGGAACTCGTAGTTTTTGATACCCACGACACAGGGAATCCTGGTGTAGAATCATGGCTTCGTATGTGACTGTTGGGTGTTATGTTATGTTATCAGTCTTGTTTTAATAACAGGTAGGTAGCTTAGAACAAAAAATATATGACAAATAAAGAACATAACATTCCTCACATTTTTATAATATCGAATTATGGTGGCCGAAAGATCCACACACATCAACTTTATTTTTTAAATTCTGCATTAATTTAGGTGTTAACTGTCAAATCAATTTTAAATAATTTAATAATGGAGTCAACGTAACGTCGATTCAATTTGCTAATTTTATCAATATTAAACTAAACCTAGGTAAAAAACTTAAAATTTAATGAGTACTCCAACCTTAACACCATAATATAGTATCAAAATCATCACACACCCACCTTTTGTACGGCAAAATCACCTAAAGACTGGATGTAGAGGATAGCTTAAATTCTGACAACTCGAGCTTATAAACCAATCCCAGAACTTTGACAGAAGCTGTTTAATTTAAGCTTAATTCCACTAAATTCGGGTTTAACCCTCCAATTCACAAGTTAGTAATTTCTGATCCCATTACTACTACTTCATAATCTACATTGGGTCTGTATTTGTGAGTACATAGTTATTCATCACCAGCTTTAAGACCTCCACTGCTGGACGAGGCCTCCCATAGAATGCAATGGGGGGATTTGCCATAATCTCCACGCTTGGCAGTCGGATTGGTGCTCGCAGTAATCATGTTGAGTACTCAGGTGGATGCTGCTGCTTATCCCCTGGTGTAATCCCTTAGTCGGCTTTTACGAGATCCACGGGAGTAGATGGAGGGGTCTTTTCTTAGGCTGGACACACCACGGCACATAGTTATTATTATAGACTATTTCAGTTTCAAGTTTCAAGGTCTGATTTCAATGACTATTGATTTTATTTTCTATTTTAGGTTTAAAAAAACATTTGATATGAAGAAACCTCTGGCATAATGTAACTAACTAACTAACTAAACAAACGTGGACCGTTTTGAATTGATTCTAGTTTTATTTAAAAGGTACCAACTAAGGAGGTAACTCTTGAGATACCTTTGAAGTCTGTAAGTCTGTGTAGTCTGCTTTGCCCAACTTGCTATTTACGCAAAAACTACTCAACGGATTTTGATGAAACTTTACAGTATTATAGCTTATATATCAGAATAATATATAGGCTATAATTTATAATAATTTGTAATCCAGGTTCCACGAGGGCGGAGCCATAGAGGTTCCACACGGGCAGAGCCGCGAGCTAATGTTAGTTATTTATCAGATCGCGTGATGCCAAACTATTTCAATATTTAGTTAATGATTATTGACAATGTACGAATACAGGCTCTTATCTTCTATTTTATTGGTAGTTACACTAAACTTGCGTACCACGAAACCAAATTAGTCGTATCAAACTTGTTTGAGCAAAGTTTGCCAATATTTAGTATACAGGTCTAGAGTTGTCAGGCGTTCGGTTTTAGTTGAGAATGGCCGGTTTTCGACTCCTTTTATGGAGATATTTAATGAAAATTTGTTCAGCCAACCTATAAGTATCGAAAAATTATTTCGTGTCTGACAGACTTCAATTCGTCTGGCGTCTTCTACGTATGTTTATTGACAGTAAAATCTGAGATTCATGCAAACAATAACGAATTAAATCGCCTATTTCGATTTTTTATGAATTACTAGCAACGCACCTACATAATTTGTTTAACAAAAAAAATGTACTTATCATCTTTATTATCACAATTGTATTCCCTATTGAAGGCATTACAGACATCTGATTCACAGGGAATTCCAAAAGCAATACATTCATTTTAAAGTAGAACGGTCCAGATTTGTTCGGCTTTTTTATACTTATGATATATGCAACCCTAGGCCCAATCATGTGTATTAACTTTACACTAATATTATATCGGTGAAACAAAGTTTTGTTTACTATCACTGATATTACTATAAGGCCTGGCGCGCACTAGGCAGCCAGGCTGCGGCAGCCAGGCTGCGGCAGCCAGGCTGCGGCAGCCAGAATATTTGCGCAGCCAGTTATAACAGCCAATCAATAAATTTCTCTGTATCGAAAGTCATCTTGTCAAAGTTCGGAACGCAAAATACGTCTGGCTGCTACAACTAGTGCGCGGAGACTGACTGCAGCCACATACATTCGCCTACACACGTTCTGGCTGCGCGCAGCCAGCTGGCTGCCGTGCAAACAGGCGCGTTTTATTGGCTGCTGCAGCCGAGATTTCGTGGCTGCCTAGTGCGCGGGCTCCTATACAACGTCATATGTTTTACTGGCTGCCGCAGCCTGGCTGCCTAGTGCGCGCCAGGCCTAACTTTAACATAGCGATTATTATTATCTGAACGGCAAAATTAACTTTGTTAAAACGATAGGTAACTCGCGCATAATGTTGTGCACGTACCTACATACTCATAACTTAGTTACTATTATTAGATTACAATGAAAAATTTAGGAGCACCAGGAAACTATTGTTTGGTTCGATAATAAAGTATTTATAATTATATAAACAATACCGTCGCTAAACTACGTTTATATATTAATGAAAAAAAAATATTACAACATAGTTATAGGTAACACCCAACAGTCACATCATACTATAGGATTCCCTGTATCGCGGTTATCAAGGAACTACAAGTAACATGGCACCACAACACCCAGACCTGGAACAAATATTTGCAGCATGCAAATATTTTTCACGCATAGGGAATCGAACCCGCAACCTCTTGCGTCTCAGCTGGCTACTCGTCCACCGCGCTAGGGAGGTCGTCAGGTCGATATAGATTATAAATACGGAGATAGTTTGGTATAGCGCATTTCATCATAAACTTTGAACTCTTTTCGACCCGTTTCAATAAAAAAACTTCACTACTCTACAATTACAATTAAAGCTTCGATATTTCAAAAGCTCATAAAATGAATGAACATTGAACAAAGTTATGATTTATACATATAAACGCTTTGTTAATGCAATGTTGCCGGTTGGTAGCAGTTTTGCGATGCATATCCACAATTCATATCGCTAACAGTGAAATTAAAAATCTATGGAGAACTATCAGTGAGCAAAGAGAAAAATAATCCTAGAACAAAATGTTCAGTGTTTTTTTTAATGTTTTCTATATCACAGATTGGAGTCGTCTATTAAAAATTATTTTGTAAAATATTTATTTATTCAACTTTTATGACCAGTCCATAGATTTTTTGTTCTAGGTTTACACAGCGGTGACATAGCGCTGTGACCGGCTGCCAGTGACGGTGAAATATTGATCAAAAACTAAACAAACCTGCATAGAACCAGCTCCAAATTAGAGTTTTTGCGGCGCCTTTTACAGTAAAAGCTCTATTTTCTAAACCAATAGAGATTCCGTGTCTACTTTTGTTCAAACACTTCATTACTTTTGTTGTGTGGAACTTTTGTTTTGTTTCCATGGTTTATGGAATAGATCACTCTTAGCGATGAGACTGCATGTTCCATTTATAATACACTCGAGAGCAATGAATCCGGGTCACTTAAAGAATCCTAAAAATCTCGGAAACTAAAAATGCTAGGTTAATGCAATAAATTGTATTTAATAGACAATGTAATACTCCTTAAATGAAGGTATTAAAACTTCTTAGTTATTGTAAAGTTATATCATAAAAAAATCAAATTTGAAAAAGGGCCACTTTCGAAGATGGAACTACGAAATTACAGCATTTGGTTTTGCTTTTGTTTGTAATCTGTCATTTATCATTGTTTGATTTCTGTTTTTTTGTTGTTTTTTTTTTGCGTAAACGCAGTAATGGAAGCACGAGGAGGCAATACGAAGTATTAAAATTCAAGAAAATCGTAATAAAGTTCAAAAATTTCATGTTTCCTATTTTTGTTTTAAGGAGAGATCAGCAGTTTTTTTCTTTATGTAATTTTGTGTTAATAAAATGTATGCTGACTCATATTTTTTTTACCTTCATTTAAGGAGTATTACATTGTCTATTAAATACAATTTATTGCATTAATCTATCATTTTTAGTTTCCGAGATTTTTAACATTCTTTAGTGACCCGGATTCATTGCTCTCGAGTGTATTATGATTATTGAATGTTTAAATTTTTTATGTGATGTGCAATAATGTGTTTATCTATCTATATAATTATCTTTGTTATCATTTTTTTTGCACGGTTTTCTTTCTTTTCTTTATCAACCTGTTTACTTCCAATGCTGGACGAAGCCTCCCCATAATCACCACGCTTGGAAGGCGGATTGGTGATCGCAGTATTGGTGTTAAGTATTCAGATGGATGCTGCTGCCCATTCCCTGATGTAATCCTTTATTCAAAAAGAAAGAAAGCAATAATTTCTTTATGTACTTGAAATAGAAACATACAGGTTATTCAATTAAAATGAAACAAAATATGACCCATATTCCGCTCTATAGTAAGATATTATAAAAAAAATAAAATTAAAACTTGTTAATAAAAGAACAGAGACATACATTTATTTATTATTATATTTTGTAATAATAAATAATTGTCCCTACATCTATAAATTCATAAAGTCTTCCAGTCCAGTCCAGTTCTTTAAGTCCAGGCCCGCAACATACCTTTAAGTCTAATAAAAGGTTGCTCCTTTATGATTTCAGCTTTCATCCACGAGAGGAGAAGGAGGGGTCTATTCTTAAGCTGGACACACCACGGCACGGTTACAGTCAAGTTATTTGTTATTTTAGATTCACATTATTCGGAAATGTTAAATACATAAGCAGCAGTACAAGCCAAAGTCAGACACAACAAACAATCGATGTTCGTTATCAAGTAAAAAATGTGCCACGTCTTGTCGTTTCAGTTTTATGCGCTCCCGAAGTGTTTTTGCTCTCCAATCTTGGTGTCTCTCATCCTATGCGATGAAAAAAAAATACTAACAAAAATAAAATGGACAAGTTCGAGTGAGACTCGCGCCCAGATGGTTCCGATCTGTAAATTATTTCAAAATCGTCACAGTCCTTTTAGAGTTTCAGTCAGTTTTTCTTACATACTTAACCATTCCATTCTAGAGGTAATAACTTAAATTCGTAATTTTTAGACATTTTCTTTTATATTATTGTGTCGCAAAGCCACACATTAAAAAAAAAAGCCATCTTACTATTCTAAATTTTAGAATTGTAAGGTCACTGGAAGTATGAGGAAATTAATTTTCGCGACTTCCATTACAAAAAATGCCGTTAGCTTTGTGAGTTCTATAAAATAAACGACCTTATTTGCTATCAAATTCAAGTTTACATTTTTTGCTATTCCTGAAATAATAGATAGAGAATAGGTAGATTATGCACTAAGGGAATAAAGCAGTGTCTTATGTCGCGGGCGGCATATTGAACCCTGAGCGTAACGAGGGACTCTAAAGTTAACTCCCGAGTTTAGCGAGGGAGTTATATAGAGTCCTGAGTGAAGCGAGGGTTTCAAGCTGCCCAAGACGAAGACAGGCTTTATTCCAGAGGACCATACTCTACTTCTCACACTTTCTGCGAGATAAAAAGCCAGGGCTTGTTTTGATTTTTGCGGTAGTAGACTAACAATAATCTCTAAAGCGTCGGTTTTGATAAACTTTGGAGTAGAATCACTATCGTTTGTAATTTTTTTATTAACTTGAATAATGCAATAAAATTTACTATTTTATTCATGTTAATAAAAAATAACATTATCTTTTGTTTCACATTCTTTGTAAACGCACCTTTTTCTTTTTTTTTGAGTACTGCTTATGGTGGCCAGTTCGATTTTCTAATAAACCTCTTTAAAATGCCATATGGGCATTTTTTTACTTAGAGTTTTCCACAAGTCTCCACACGAATTTGACGTTCCAAATTCAAATCACTTTAATCCCTAGGGAGTTTCATACAACTTTATATCCCTAGAGAGACAATGTTTTACTTTAAGTTGAGGTTGCATGATTTGTAATTGGACAATGTCGAGCAGGTGGTGTGAAAAGGTTCTTGACAGACACAGACGGACAACAAAGTAATCTTACAAGGGTCCCGTTTTTTCCTGGAGACACGGAACCCTAATTATAAAAACTCCAACAGTGTTCTTACTCGTTTACATACAAAGATTCGTAAAAAAACTGCCAGCCGAATACAAGAATTGAAGTAAAACCGTGTCATAATATATCTCAGTTACAGGGGCTCACGGCAAAGTGTGAAATATACGATTGTTCAATATTTATACGATTTTTATTTGTGTTATTTATTCACAAGGCACGTTTTGTCGTTGAGACAAAAGGCGAGTCAGCCTCCATATCTTATTTTTCGTTAGTATCTGCATTCGTTTTGGTCTCGCTAGGTCGTAGGTATAAATAATGCATTATCACGCGTCGGGTCTGCGTTCCCGAACGGTCAGCGGGAATAAAATTATTCCCCGGATTCTTAGCACTTACAAAACAACACGACTCATTGTTGTATGTTTAAGTTCAATAATGTATTCCTTGGTAATACTCATCGAACGTAAATATTGTAATAAATCTCATACTTTATTCATCTGTTTCGTGTAAGATAAATTTCGTAAATTGTAACCCTACTAATATTAGAAACTAGTACAAATTTTGTATAAACTACACACGTATATTATGTTATGCTGATGTACTTAAGTATAAGCTATAATACTGTAAAGTTTTACCAAAATCTGTTCAGTAGTTTTTGCGTGAAAGAGTAACAAATCATCCTTCCATTTATCCTTATACCAACTTTTACATAGTATCCTTCTTTCTACTAATATTATAAAATGAAAAAGTTTGTCAGGATGAATAGATGAACGGATGGATGTTTGTTACTCTTTCACGCAAAAAATACTAAACCAACTACCACTAACACTACTTACTACTACTTTGTATGTCCTACCTGTTCTACTTCTGTTCTATTTGCTTGTTTTGTTTTTTTCGAGTCAAATAAATTTATTTTATTATCTTTCTTTCTTCAATACAATAATTAGTAGCTATAAGTTTTCTTAAGATTCTAAAATAAAATAGAAATATAACAAATTTTGATAAAATTTTACTGTATTTTAGCTTTAACATAAGAATGAACATATAATTTATAATAGAATTTCCACGCGGGTGGAGCCGCAAGCAAATGCTAGAATATTTCTAGTTATATCAGTTTTGAATCAATAGGTAACTTATTTAGCATAACTGTTCTTTCCGTAGAAGCAGAGAGAAAAGGAAGCACATTTAAGAAACAAAAACTTAGGCTGGTTTGAACTGCTGTCTTTTAATTAGAATGCAAATTTAATAGCCTAGAGGGATTTACATGTCAATGGTTGCCTAAATAACGCGATCTGGGGCACAAAGGAGCTGGTCCATACTGTAGAGACTGCTTACCGGCTTCATATTGATCTCCAGGTTTATGAAGCATCAAGCGCCTATGAATACCAATAAGTTCTACAAATTTGAATTGCGTCTCTGAATAGTTTTTGGTAGAATTTGCATCTATTCATTGAGGTACGTTGAGTGATGCTTCTGTTAGATTTCATGGAAGTTTGTGCAGTTTATTTAATGAAAATTTATCAGGAAATAAATTGGGTAATCCTGCTTGACTTATAATTATTTAGTTTTGTGCTAATTTGAGATCCAGGGAACATTAAAGATGGACCTTGATGATGTACCTGTATCATCATTATCATCATCACCAGCCCTGTGTACGTCCAATGCTGGACGAGGCCTAGTATGCAATAGAAGGGATTCGCCATAATCACCACTTCTGACCATCCTCTGGTATGATCCCTTAGTAGCTTTTACTTCATCCACGGGGGAAGGTGGGGTAAATTTTTAGGCTAAACACACCACGGTGAATTAAGTACATGTATACATTTAGAAAATTCAACTAAGTTCTCATTTTATTGTAATTTTGTTATAGAAGATGCACGAAAAAAACGCGACGTTAGCAAAGTACCAATTTGGCTTGTCTAATAATATTTCGGCTACATACAACCAAGACTTATTTAATAACTGTAATTCGTAGAAAAGCAAATTTTGTTAAATACTCTCGGGTTGTTATTAAACAACGAACTTGTTAATTCCAAATAAGTGTCTTGGTAAATGTAAACCTTTTAAAATAATGATAAAAAATTGATAAGCTGCTCCGTTATTTACTGATAAGCATCTTGCTTATTGGTAGATAATCAAAACTTAGTTAAACTAGATAAGTATCTTCGAAGCAATTTCGAAGAAACGATTCGAAATTGATTTTTCGTTTTTTTTTTCATCTTCTATAAAGAAGATGCTGAAAAAATGCATATCAATATCATTCAAATTTTTAAAACGTTTTGTTTACCTTTGCATAGAAAGATTAACTAATCTTTCTATGCAAAGGTAAACAAAACTAACACGCAGCTATGAATGCACCTGACTTTCACAGTATCATTTCCTACCACATAATCAAAATATCACCCGCAAACAAATTCCTGACACTCGGGCTGTCATTGAAAATACACTACAGGTTAAAAGCGAATTAAAATTTCTAAATATTTTATTTCACAAACCCGATATCTTGATCTAATGGTTAATTTTTTGACATGAATACGACTTTAACATTAACAGTGAGATGCAATTCAGAAAACTGATGATAACATAACTTTTCATTTAAAAAACCGACTTCCGCCACTGTATTCGACTAAATATCTGGATGAAAAAAAAAACATGAAAAAACCATAGTGGTGAAAGGGTTATGATACTTTCTGAATACAAATGCTTTGTTTGTTGCTGAAAATATCAAAATCACTATATATGTATGCCTGCAATATTTGAGGAGTTCCCTCAATTCCTCATGGATTCCATCATCAGAATTGGATTCTGAATAACTTTTAATTTAAAAAACCGACTTCCGCCATTGTATTCGGCAAAATATTTGAATGAAAAAAAATTTGATGAAAGAACCGTCGTGGTGAAAGGATTATGATACTTTTTGAATGCAAATGCTTGTTTTGTTGCTGAAAATATCAAAATCGCCATATGTATGCCTACAATATTTGAGGAGTTCCCTCAATTCCTCATGGATTCCATCATCAGAACTGGATTCTGAAAAAAATGGGACCAATCTGGAAGTATATCTATTCAAATAGAAAAAGAATTTTCCAAATCGGTTCCTATACGCCGGAGATATGCCGTAACAAACATAAAAAAAAAAAAATACAACCAAATTGAGAACCTCCTCTTTTTTTGGGAAGTCGGTTAAAAAAATAGGACCAATCTGGAAGTACAAGAATTTTCCAAATCGGTTCATAAACGACGGAGATAAGAGGGAACGAACATTAAAAAAAAATACAACCGAATTGAGAACCTCCTCCTTTTTTTGTGAAATCGGTTAAAAACAGGGAGAAATGCCGCTATTTTGAGGACGTTTTGTTGCGTCACATAATTTCGTATTCACGTAAAACACACGGCTATGTCCAAGACACAGCCACACTTCGACTGTTTTTATAAAAAAATAAGAATTATGCAAAATTATTAGTTATTTTTAGAAAAAAATCAAATACGATTTTGAACATTTTTTTCAAAACGGATGATGTCAAGCCCGGCTGGCTATTCGGGTGAAAAGATGAAAAAAAAGAAAAAAAAATGCGCCATGTGAAAATGTTGCATTTACGCTTGTTAGTCAAGAATAGTTTTAATTCAACATAGCTTGATTAAGGTATTGACCAAAATACTTAACAATGTGATTGTAACTCACTGTTCCTTGACATTATATTGCGAGGCTTTAAAGTTACGCTTACCACCTTAACCTTGAACCAAACCCATAATGAGATTTCCCGTCACCACTATACAGCTATCCTGATACACCTGTATAAGCTGACATAAAACTGAAATAACACTAATGGCATTCGCATGTCTTTATTTATATAGCCGCTCGTAAACGCAATGTTATTTATTATGGTGCATGCATTTGTTTTAATTTTAATCTTTACTATTAATGGAGGAAGTATAATATAATACCTGGTGTAAGAACAAAGCTGACAAAAAAGCTGGTCGTATGCTCCTTTCAAAGCCGCTATAGGGAAGCGGTATGGAATAAAAATCCCCCAAAAGATATAATAGTGTAAGTGTAAGTGTGTGTCTCTTATCAGGGTTCCGTATATAAAGGGTAAAATGGACCCTATTACTAAGGCTCCGCTGTCCGTCCGTCCATCTGTCACCAGGCTGTATCTCATGAATAGTTAGATAGTTAGACATAAACATATAATTGATATTTAGATATAATTATATAATTATATTTAGATATAATTATATAATTATATTTAGATATAATTTATAGTTAGACACATGAAATTTTCACAGATGATGTATTTCTGTTGCCGCTATAACAACAAATACAAAAAATACCACAAATATGTAAGGGGGCTCTCATACAACAAACGTGATTTTTTTGCCGTTTTTATAGATAATGGTACGGGATTTCGTGCGCGAGTCCGACTTTCACTTGACCGGTTTTTCATAATCAATTTTTAAACCTTTGATAGCTTTTGTCTTGTTATTGAATCTTAAGTTAGCCAGCTGTTTTTGACTATTTTTTCTTGAATTTTATCGGTTGGGGGAGGA
The DNA here is from genome assembly GCA_951392215.1 of Epirrita christyi. Classification (NCBI taxonomy): domain Eukaryota; kingdom Metazoa; phylum Arthropoda; class Insecta; order Lepidoptera; family Geometridae; genus Epirrita; species Epirrita christyi. Next base: position 11,939,700 of record OX595843.1, on the reverse strand, counting down.
TGTTTTTAACTGAGTTCTCATACTGAAAACTCGGTTAAAAAAAGAGTAATTTGTCTGGAATTTGATGAAAATGGATGGACCATGGAAGATTGAAATTCATTCTTCCGTGGGATGGACCTATGTTTTTATGAATGCTGTCAAAATTAAATTGACAGCTTATAAAAAAAATACTACCTGAAGTCGAATTAGAAAGTTTTCAACTTTCACCACTGATAGATAACTCTTTGACAGAAATTCAATCTTACTTTTCAACACAAGTGATGGCGTTGACACACGGGCATTGCGGCTGCGCTGCGTCGGCGCTGCGACGACGCCCACGGAGCGTTGACTATGACAACATGCCACACGGGCGTTGCCGGTGCGTTGCGTCGTCGCGACGCACGCGCATCGGAGAAGGGACGGGGGAAACGAGGTGGTCAAGGGAGTTGCGTTGATACGACGAAGCAGCAGCGCAGTACCGATATGTTAATATGTTTAGAATCTCGAGGTAGCAGCACTGCAGGAAAGTGATAGCGCTATTACTCACTCCACGCCGAGAACAGAATAAGGTATACCTAGCTTTGTGCCGCACAAACCTTCGTTTTGGTTAAAGAGTCGCAAATACAAAAATAAATCTTTTTCTATTTGTTTAAACACTTTGATTAGCTACCGAATAGTATACAAATAAACCGCAAATATTTTATAGATTAAAACGATGGACGTAAAACGGATTTTACGAGAACCAATTTCAAAAAATAAATCTATTGAGAAAAGTTTCACCAATTATGTTTCTGTTTTTGATTTACTTAGATTACATCCTCAAGTAATCACTAAGTCTATTAACATCAAGTTTGTATCCGTTACCGTTACTGAGTGAGCATGTAACGCAGCGACTTTTAACATATAACCTTACTAGCTTATCGAAGCATAGCAAAGCTGCGTTGACGCAGCGTCGACGCAGCGCTCTATGGCATTCACTGCGTTGAAATCATTGCGTTGCGATGACGACGCAGCGCAGCCGCAACGCCCGTGTGGCATCGCCCTATCTCGTGCTAAGATTACTAAGTACATTAGTATGCTCTCCTTGCTTCTAATAAAGGAGCAATCTATCTAAATCAGTAACTTGAACCACTTTTGTTTCCTAAAACCTGATAAATCTAGCAGAAAATCCACCTTTATTTCAGGCTTTAGAAATCTAGGAACGTTAAATAAACATTGTATGTGCCTGCTGATTTAATTTAAAACGAGGAGCAACTTTGTTCCACAAAGCTTCCAATCTAAGTAGAGCTAAGAACTATTTGGAATCTTCTCGAAATACCTTCAAACTTAACTTAAAAATAAAGAGTACCCGAGTTCTTTTGATATTCACATGATTTTTATTTTGTAGGTTTTACACTAAATGAAATCACGCGAAATCAGAATTCGTTTATTTACGTCCTTGATAGGGTAACCTAATTCTGTATTGAATCCAAATTTCAATTTTTTGGTCCAGTAAATTCACAGAAAATAGACCGTGACAGACAGACAGACAGACATCTAATGTCATTCGAAGACTTTACGGACTAAAAATATTTAAAAAAGAATCATTTATGCTTATGGTGGAAAAAAAACCGATTCATTTCTCCCACCTAATTCCTATGTCCATAAGACATTTTGATAACACATTTTGACACACGAATAATAGTTATTTGTTATACAAGAGTGCAAAGTTGCTTTTTAACCGCGTGCTCAATTTTGATGATCGAGCAAGCGAAGGATTCTAAAATTTTAAATTATTATTATTATTATTATTTTATTTTAAAATTAAATTTTTAATCACTCGCTGCGCTCGTGATTAAAAACTTAGAATCCTGAGCGTTAGCGAGGGAATCAAAAGAGCACGAGGTGAAAATCTTTGCACTCGAGTGCAACACGTAACTTTTCATCCCACCTCAGCGAGGAAATGACTTAATGCAAAAAAAAAAACATTTACGATCACAAGATACTTTTGCGCATTTTTAACAGATTCAGTCCTGTTTGTCAAATAAACTTTCTCGTCGCTAGAATCACTAATTTTAGTTTTTCATTTGTTTTCAAGTTTCTTGTTTTTAACCTAAGGTTTTAACGATATGACGTGAAAAGAAAATAGCGCGTAAAGCAAATTAAAAAAAAGTAATACACCTAGAGTTTTTAACAAATTAAAAAAGGTTGCATGATAAATTCGGCACCATGAAGGCAGGAAATAGGTTTAATGATGTCTTGAATTCACAAACTTAGTGCACACGATGTTCTAAGTTCAATTTTACTTTATCCTCTAGCGGATAAAAACGGCTTTTGCACTCAGATATCGAATAGCAAAAATACTCTTTCCGAGATGGTGGGATGAAAAGGTTTTTTATTTTGTACTAGTTGCGCCCCGCGGTTTCACCCGCGTGAATAATGATGAAAATTGATGATGATGATGATGATGAAAAGTAGCCTATGTGTTAATCCAGGGCGTAAAGTATCTCCATTCCAAATTTCACTCAAATCCATTCAGTAGTTTTTACGTGAAAGAGTAACAAACATCCATCCATTCTCACAAACTTTCGCGTTTATAATATTAGTAGGAGTAGGATAGTAGGATGTTATCCATGGATATAAGATGATATAGTACCTATATAAAAATTCCTTGATACTTTCTTTTTGTCACTTCTAAACTTCGATATCCGCTGCTCCAATAAGCTAGTCCACACAGATTCGATTAAAGACAACGATCGCGTTTCCTATTAGGTTCGGTTGCAACGGGCCGTGACGTCACACCCCCTGCTACCCTCAGGTACTCATTTTTTCAGGGAACTCTTCCACTTGTACCTATTCCCGTAATTGGAGAGAGCTATCTTTCCATTGAATTTTGTATGACTTTTGAAGCTGGTAAAATTCATCTGCGAATTTTGATTTTGATAGAGGTTTCGATAGAGTGAAAATGCTTGTAATCAAATATTTTTTGACGATATGCGATAACTGTGAATCCGGTAAAGGCCGGTTTCCACCGGGCGGAGAAGAGAGGAGACGAGATCGAAGCTGGCTGGTTATTGGCAGACAGGCTTGACAAGTAAAAACGAAAAAGAAATAACGAAATCGGATTCGTTTATTCAAACACATCTCCTCTCGTCTCCTCTCCTCTCCGTCCCGGTGGAAACCGGCCCTTATACCTCAAAATTTTCAGTTATAGGTAGGTAAGCCTATAACTTTGATTAGTGTGTTTATAATCAATATTAAAATCAAAGGCCTATAACTGAAAATTTTGAGTTACTATAACCGGTTTCACACAAGTGTACCTTAGAACACAAAAATTAATCAAACAAAAATTATTGATATTAATAATGACTGTACCGTGACGTATCAGGCTGTGCCGTGGCTTGGCGTGGCCTAAGAATATACCCTTCCGTCTTCTCCCGTGGATGTCGTACAAGCCGACTGAAGGATTACACCAGGTGATGGGCAGCAGTATCCACCTGAGTACTCAACACCAATACTACTGCGATCAATAATCCGCCTGCCAAGCGTGGTGATTATGGCAAATCCCCCAGGAGAGGCCTCGTCCAGCATAGAGGTCTAAAGGCTGCTGATGATAAAAAAAAATAACTACCAATTTTTCAACTGACCTGTTTATGTGTGCCTAGAAATTAAATGTTAAAAGAGCGTTAGGTAGAAGGGTACATTTGCGAATGATTGTACATAACTGTGAAAAAAATACTGCCACTTACATAGGTAATTATCAACAAGTCTACAAAACATCTACCTTATTATTATCCACGAATGAAACTCTTACTTAATAGAAGGTTACCGGCAGGGTGCTTACGTCGTTATTTACGTGAACGAAGTTTCCTTCTATTTTGGCTAATATTATTTCTTCAAACTCTATTAAACTTTGTACACATTACACTAATCGATGGTGCGTTAGTTTTTTTTTAATATTGTTTTTTGAACGAGCGAAGCGAGTTCTCTGAGTCAAGTTGGAAGAATCGGCGTTTGTATGTATGTGTGTATGTATGTATGTATGTTTGTCCGATGAAAACTTCCAAACCGTTAATCCGATCTTCATGAAATTTTGTATGGGGGTAGATAGTATTGGTACAATTTGTAGGTAAGGTTATGAGCTATATCAGTCAGGGGGTTGCTGAGATATTGGGGTCCAAGAGGGGGTAAAAAAAATAAAAGTGAGACAGTCAGATCAAATGGGGTGTCTAATGAAAGCGCTTTAGTTGGACATTTCAAAACTGTTTTTAATAAGTATTTAAACTTAGTAGTTTCCGAGATATTAGGGAAAATAAAAAACGCAAAAATCTAAAATTCTAGGGTACTTCCAGCAGTCTCACAATGCTGAAATTTGGTATGCTTGTGGCTTTTGTGTCACAACTACAGGGAAAAGTCTGAAATTGAAGAAATTAGAAACCTGAACCATAAAAAACACAAACCAATATAACATCCATTGTTGACCCCCTATTCCTAGGAATTTGAATGACATTGGAGTTCTATGTTTTCGTCAAAAGGACGTTATCAATTAATTCGTCAAGTACTTTAAATACTAACAGGTATGTAGTATTTACGCCCTGTTGCTTAGTCCTATTCAAAGGCTATTTCGATGATGTGTAGAAAAATTACCTATACCTAGAGGTTAAAAAAAATTCTCAGTAAATGTTTTTAGAAATCGGTTAGAAGGGTAAAAAGTAAAATATGCAAAAAAATATCTCGAAGATACTTCAAGTTCTCTGGTAATGCTGAAATTTATTATTTCAGTATATTTTGTTCTACGGGGAGAAGTCGAAAATTGAGGATTTTTTCTTTGTAATATCCATTTTTAGAGTAGAAAACATAAATCTTTAAAAATTAGGTAGCAAAACTAGTTGGCACTGCTTAATTAAAAAAAACTTTTTTTTGCTTCACAAAATCTCTTTCATAGTAGAGAAATTGACTCGATAGTTTTAGATTTCTGATGGATCATCCATACAAACATACTTACATAGCCGTTAAATACAAAACCCTTTCTTCCCCTCTTAAATAAGTCGGGCTGATAAAGGTGTCATCGCGAGGTCTCAGTTCGGGGCGAACCACTAGTTATTATGATTTGGTAACTATTTTAATTTTATAAGAAACTAACGCACCACGGGTCTAGATATTAGTGTACTGATCATGTATACAAAGTTTCATGGAGTTTGATGAAGTAATAGCCAAATTAAAAGCAAACTTCGAAAACCTTCTCTTAAACCAAAAACACATTTCTTCCAGGAAAACCCACATAACGTTACACTTTGATACGTTTTAGTACCTAAATTACAGCTTTACTTAGACATTTTATGCTCTCCTACAATGTAAGGGGAGAATTAAAATAATGCTTTCGAAGGGATCTCACGAAACGACAATGATAAGCGCGAGCAAAAAGATTTCGAATTATACAGCCTCATATCGTGTTATTACAACTGTGAAAGCGTTCATTTTGTGTGTCTCGAAATTAGGAATGCGTACGAATGTGCCCTAGAAAGATATGTAAATAAAAAAATAATAACACGTTAGATAAGAAATGATGGCATTTATGCACAAATCTTCTTTTTGGTATATTCAACACATCAGTATCCTCCACGATTGTAAGAACCTTTTTTTTACAGTACTGTAAAAAGTTATAATTAGTATATAGCTTTTTACAGTACTGTAAAAAAAAGGATTAAGATTTAAGATAAGATATATATAGGATTAAGATGAGATCGAATAAATAGAGTATATACGATAGATATTTGAAATTTGTTTAAAACGTCATGCCTCCCCATTAAAAAACAATCTGGTTAAACCAGATTGTTAGAAGTTTATTCTCAAAAAGACAAAAGTTTGCCACTTAATGAGAAAAAAAACATATAACTTAAAAACAATGGGGAAAATTGCCGTAATTACCACGCTTGGCAGGCGAACGCAGTATATTCATGATAAGTACTAATAGGTGGATGCTGCTGTCCGTCTTCTCGTGAAATCCCTTAGACAGCTTGTACAACGTCCACGGGAGGAGATGGAGGGATTTATTCTCAGGCTGGACACACCACGTCAAATTTAAATCTATTAAAATCTAAAGTAAATTGCGCGCCAGCCGATCCATATGGCTCACTGGCACTCTAGGCATATACGAAACCGAGCCATATGGATCGGCTGGCACGTGAGAGGTTAATCTTGGTTATTATGTATATATTATTATTCCGAATAAATAAATATATTTTAGATAGGCATATTAAGTAATAATAATAGGTTTCCCGTTTTGAATTATGGTATATATTTTTTACTATAATATATATATATATACTAATTCTGTTTTTGTAGATAGTATTTCTCTTTAGTAAGAAATTTTTTTTTAACTAGTTTATAAATATATTAGTGTCGTAGTGTTCAAAATAGATTGTAGGTTTAAGTTGAACAATCCTTTTTTGGCTGATCATCTTGAATAGTATTGATGCTATTGCCCTATATGTAACAAATGGGTCAAGATTACGTAACAAAGTAAATCTAACCTCACTAGAACCGGCAATATGATAAAATACGATACTAAGGACCTCAATTGAGTTCGAGAGTGGACCCGGCTGTAATCTATCTTTGAAAACGAGAGTTCTCGTATCCCACGTCACGCGTGACGACGAATGATCGATTGACCGAAAAGATACGGTAGAATTGATATAAGTGGCACTGCGGCCCTTATGTCGAGGTTGAAAGGATTTTGCGAAGCGATATCTTACTAAGAATAGGTTTTATTTCTGTAGATCACGTATATGCTAGTCTTAACAAAATGCTTAATATTTATCTGTTGATTTTTACATGGATAGTTGCAAATTCTCAACAAACCTTTATCAGAAATAATATACTTGGCAACATTTGAATTTTAAATTTTCCACGATTTGTATTGTCAGCTTCGCCAGAAACCAGAAAGATTTAGATAAGTATTAGTAAACAACGCCAGAAAAACCTTAGCTTGCACATAGAAATACTAAACAGACACCTGACTATAGGTATCTATTTTCTTCAAACTCAATCTGCCAAATATGTACTTCTCATTACCATAAACAGAAGCTACGTCGCGCACGGCTTACCGACACCAAGGTTTATACGAGACTGATGGTAATGAATATTAATTCACTGTATCCTTCTAGTGTATTGAATTATCTATAAGTACAATCCCTTAGAGAAATATACCTTCTGTTACTAAAGCATCGATACATCTACGAACCTGAGATATAGATTGTATGAGCATCATACTTCACACTGCAAAAATGCGAAAGTTTGTATGGGTATGTTTGTTACTTCTTTACCCTCCAAACGGCTGAAGAGATTTGAGTGAAATTTGGAATGGAGATATCTTATACCCTGGATTAACACATATGCTACTTTTCATCATCATCATCATCAATTTTCATCGTTGAAAGAATATCGGGTGAAAGAGTATCGGTGCTAAGTACTCGGGTGGATACTGCCGCCCATCGCCTGGCTTGATTTCCTAGTTGGCTTTCATGAAATACACGAGAGGAGATGGAGGAGTCTATTCATAAGCCAGATACACCACGGTTATAGATTTAATACTGCTTCAAATACACTATGACTCATATTTTAGGATTGGGATGAAACAAGAATATAAATTAAATGGGTTGAACCAACATAAATAACCTAATGGGATGAGAAAAATATAGCTCGGTACTGTTTTTTTGCACCGGAAAAGAACAGGGCCAAAACATAAATTAGTATACAAGTAATATATACGGGGGCTGGATTCAAATATTTTAAAATTGAAATGTTATTTGTTTGTTTTACGGGTATCGTGAAAGGTTTTAACATTGTTTTGAGTGTGGTTGGAAATACCGCGCTTTGCCTTTGACGAAGTTTAGTAACTAGTTGAATGGACTTACTGCGTATTGGTTCTTTCAATATTTAAAAAGCTTGTAAGTAACTAAAATTTAAAGCCAAATTTACTTTTGCAAGTTGGTGGAATAAAGCAGTCACAGAGTATTTTTCTTGCAGAGTAGAGCTAAGAATGTAGACGCTGGACTCGAAGACCTTATACCTACAACCAGCCCAGAATCAACTAAAGAATAGGTGCCAGACTCTCTTATTAGAGAAAAAGGGCCTACCTAACTGTGGAGTCTTTTGATTGGAAGCTCAATATACAAAGTATATATTTTTTTTTTAAGAATAAGGATATTTTTATTTATACCAAACGTCTGTTTAAATTTACAAGGTATAACCATATACATCTAAAAAATTCTATTACTTAGTAGTTATTTAAACAAAAACATGATTGAGGGTGCATCAAAAAACCAAAATAGGTTAAAATACCTGTGTTATGGTTTCTGATACCTTCCTTCGGTTGTCACTTATTCATAATGTTAACTTTCTTTCTTTTTTTATATATTTTTTTTATACTATTATTATAGCCAAGCTAATAATCATACGGCCCACCTGATGGAAAGCAGTTACCGTAGCCTATAGACGCCTACAACACCAGAGGCATCACACGCGCACTGCCGACCCTAAGATATAAGGATGAAAAGTCTCATGTGCCTGTAATTTCACCAGCACCCGTACCCTTCAAACCGAAACACAGTAATGCAAACACTACTGCTTTGACGGCAGAAATAGGTTACTAGACCATTGAGTCGAAACTCAAAGAGAAAATAACATGTATTTTCGCAAACTCAATAATCCTTGGAACAGACATTCGCATCCTCAAGTGTATTCGAAGTCCATACGTCATTGGCACCGTGTCTTCAGCGCAGTCGATTTGTCTGAGCCGGTGCTCCCTGGAGGCAAGCATAATGAATATTAACATCTTGCACGAAAGCACCACACAGTGTACTTGGGACTACAGAGATCTATCTATTTTATGGCATCAAAAGAACATGTTTTGCTGAATTATTTTCTAGGTTACTGAACAATTTATATAAGAGGAGTTTCTGAATAATATGCCTGTCGGATCTGGTCTACTCCAATCTTGACCATTTTTCCATTTCAACTCCGTAAGGCAATGAACAACAGAATATCATCAGTCTATAGAAGTCTACTGCTGGACATAGGCCTCCCTCTGGTTATCATAAGCATTTCACTATATATTAATTCAGGGGCCCCCAGTAACGTAGCAAAAAACCTTTTTAGGTGAAAAAAATGTGTGGTTATTTTGTGTTTTGTTGAGCCGATTCGTAGATGAGTGGTAACAGTCTCCAACTCCAAGTAAATTACCAGCTCTGTCCGTCACGGGTAAAAAACACTTACGTACAGTGCAATATGGCTACTGGATTCTATTTCCTCTACGCATGTGTAGTGTGTTTAACAAAGGACTTTAGCTTGCAAGAAATTGCGTTTATTTTAAAATTGTCTAGAATTTACACTTTTATCTCACCATCTTGACTTGGCGACGACACTTGCTTTGTGTTTTAATTTTAAGGTTTTATTGCGCCTTGTTTTTAACCAAACACTCTTGTATAAATTCTTCGTTCATTTTTGCAAAATAAATATCTCATTATGAAGATTTTCGTGTAAATCTAAGAATAGTTGGAAAACCGTAAGCGCACTAAACATCGATACTAGGAGCTAGCAGCAAATCAGTCTTGATGGATTGAATTGAATTGAATCAACGATGGTGATGTTTCAAATTGAAGCCTAGGTCCATCAGTGGACTTGCTGATAATGATGATGGCATGTAGATAAGCTTTGTATCATAGTTCTAGAGTGGTGACCGCGGTATATTCATAACAATACGGCCCCCGTATTCTCTATCTCGCGACAGGTTTGCAACCAGCAAACTTGCAGGTTTTTTTTAAATTGTGCGATCATTGCTGTCAAACGTCGCATTTCTTATCCAAAAGTTACTGTTTGACAGCAATAATTGCACAATTTACGCCTGTTGCAAACCTGTCGTGAGATAGAGAATAGCCTATACTAGACTAACACTGCCATTATAAATCTTAAACCAGCGAGATAAAGCTGATACTGACACTGTCTACACACGTCATTCGACATCTGTGCATAATCACAGGGACATTTTTGTTTATTCTACACAAAACTACAGACTAAAAAACACAAAGGACATGTTCAAAGGTGAGCTTAACCATAAAAGAGATAAATTATTATAGTGGTGTATACAATGTGTACATAAAATATAACAACTAAAAAGCAACTACTTACAACATAGATAACATGATAATATACTTGTCGGTTCCGGTCAAGTCATGGTCACAGTATTGGCGTTGACAAGCCGCGCACTTTACAGAGTAATTATTGATCCCGAGTGATTTTCAAATAAATCCTTCCTACTTCCTACTAATATTATAAACGCGAAAGTTTGTGAGGATGGATGGATGTTTGTTACTCTTTCACTTAAAAACTACTGAATGGATTTGAGTGAGATTTGGAATGGAGATACTTTACGCCCTGGATTACCACATAGGCTACTTTTCATCATCATCATCATCATCAATTTTCATCATTTTTCACGCGGGTGAAACTGCGGGGCGCAACTAGTACATTACATACTTAATAGATTGACTTTCTAATTTGTTAAAAGAGAAGTGATTGTGTAAACCCTAAGTCTGTGCTCATTTTATTACATGTTACTTACTCAAAATGTATGGCAGCCGATATGATAGACTACCATGATCCGAAATACTTATTCACAAAAAAAAAACTTTACTGGCACTATAGGTATTTTACGTACTTACATATTTTAAGGAATGCTTTTAAATTTTTTCGATGCTAGTTTGTTTAGTTTTCCACCGTAAGCTCCGCGTCTACAAACTGCTACAGAGTCTACTGTTTGCGTTGCAGCTGCCGGCGCGCATTAAAGGAAAATTAACGGAATTTGATGCATGGATTATGCAAATCAAGCATATCCGCCGTCGTTCTTTGTTATCACGTACACTAAGTGCGTTTTAATAGCACTTCTGATGCGGTACTAGTCTGGTCTTGGGAATGGATTCATGTAGAAAAGTCAAGCTTGAAGGCCATGCTTTAAGTTTTCTGTTACCCATACCATCAAAAGCTGTGTTTTGGTGTTGTCAAAGCTCAATATTTTCACTGGCTTTTGATAAGGCGTGTTTCATGTTTAGTATCCATTACCGTATCTTTTTAATCCGTAACTTTTCTATGCGTATCTTTATAAACTGTATCTTTTTTATCCATATCTTTTCAATCGACGGCGAAGGGTAGCCAGCTACGTGTAGCGTGTAGAATCTACACTGTAGGTGCTTATAACTCAATACAGGTTAAAATCTATCCGTGTACCAAATACCATCAAAATCATTTAACTTGTTATTGTGTCATTGGGTAACTAACAAGCATCCAATTATCCATATTTTTACAATAATTATAGTAAATAGTAGGATTGTTGAACATTTTCCTAAATGGATATAATTTCTAAGATTTTAGAGCGAAAATTTTAGCGATATCCTTACATCAAAACCTTTACATTACGATAACGATAGTATCTAAACAATAGGTTCCTTAATTATCTATTCAAGCTTACCAAACCGTTCTCTCTTGTTACCTCACTGGTTACAGAATATTCAGTGTTTTGCGTGGGCTAATTAATTAAAGCTGTGGATTCAGTAATTCTGTATAAACAAACTAAATAGACTCGCGATATTTATTCTTGGTATCAGTCTTTTGATTTGTGAAGATGCTCTTTTATGTAAACCAGTAGGCTTAGCATGACGCTCTTCTAAAGATAGAGAAAACTTTATGCACTCTCGAGAAATATCTCTACCCATAAATCTCAAAGATTGACAAAATTATGTTCGTTTCGCTCGACCACGTAATAGACTATTGCTAAGAGGAAATGTCAAAATCAAAGTAAAAAATATTCTATTCATTAAAATAACAAGGATTATTTTGAATCATCATATAAACTAAATTTACTCTAGTTCCAACGCGACCAAGCCTAAAATGAATCAGGGCAACAAACACTTGTCTTGATTTGATGATCCTTCTTGATACTATTTGGAAAACGCCTGTGTCTTGAGAACCAGGAGAAGCAAAAGTTATTTAGTCTGAACATCTCTTTCTTTTCATTTTTGAAATCGTCATGCACAAGACAGTTGATGTTCCGTGTTGCCCATCTGCATCCAAATTAATTTTTCGCGAGTTTTCCATCGATAAGCCATTGCTTTAGTTGCTCGTGCTATGTTCCTGCCTTATGTAAATTTTGCAGCAGTCTTCTCAATTATGTATCACAATATCGCTGAGTTTCTAATCATGAAGTATCAGCTTTTTAAATTACTAGACAATGCTAAAATACAAGCTTATCTAGGTGGATAGTCTCGCATGTAGCGTGAAATTCGACAATGTTCTTAGCTAAACTAATTATTTTTATGAGGTACTATCAACTGAAACATGTGTGTTAGGTTTTCTAGTTTTCGCTATCACAAGAATAGTGTTGATGAGCCGTGATGAGCAAAAAACACGAATAAATTTGAATTTCGCGCCAATTGCGAGAAGATCCACCTTAACTAGTCCAAAATACAATGGGCTGCTGTGGTGAAAATACGAACATCTGATAATTATTGAGAATGAAAACTAATCCTACAACTTTACTACCATGTCAACGGCACGCGTTAATAAAATGCTACAATAAAACCCCTCCAAAGAAAATTACAGTATCATAAAATAATGATTTAGACCTTGGATATCAGTCTCATTCTCCCATTATAAGGGGGCGTGCAGACATGCAACTTTTATCTACCCAGGTATCTATAGCCTGATTTGATAATAATAACTTCGAACCGGTGGAAATCAGGGGTTGAATCGTAGGGCGTGAAAATGTTTATACACTTTCATAATTTTGAGGGGATGATATCGGATCCGCAACAAAGAGGGTCCGGGTAGAGGCTTTCAACAAAATACTTAATACGGAAAATGTGAGGTGGAAAACCTGGTTATTTCTAGCAGAAGCTATTATTCGGAGCCCGGATTTGTTGAGATGTACAGTGTGAGGGGAAACGCTGATAGAGCTAATTTTCAAAGCGTGTTTGGGTTTTTAAAAAGGGAATCCTTTAGTGCGGTTTTAAAAAAGATGCAGTTTGGTTTTAAATGCGATACCAAAAGCAGTCGAGATAAATTCGCAATATAAGTTAGTATCAATTTGATTGAAACATGAAAATTTTATCGTAGAAAAACCTTCACCAAGTTTTTGTAAATTTTCCACCTTTTATCTATTTGTCTATTTTGACTCGCAAAATCCTATCCTACTAATATTATAAACGCGAAAGTTTGTGAGTATGGATGGATGTTTGTTACTCTTTCACGTAAAAACTACTGAATGGATTTGAGTGAAATTTGGAATGGAGATACTTTACGCCCTGGATTAACACATAGGCTACTTTTAATCATCATCATCATCATCAATTTTCATCATTATTCACGCGGGTGAAACCGCGGGGCGCAACTAGTAATATATAATCTTAACAAAGATTCCAAAGTTTAAATAAACAGAATCACACTTCTAATTAACATCATACCGGTATTTTTATTTCACATCATCTGTCGATTTTAAATCGAAAACCGTTGAGCGAAATCGGATTTCACAGGCTTTCAGGGTATACATTTCAGTTTTTTACTCGAATTATTCAGGCTTATTGAACATCCAACGTTGGTAGGCGATCTATCACAGGGTTACAAGGGGCCCAAAACCTTGTAAAGATTTGACCCAAATAAATGGGTCACAGAGCCTTTGTAAGTCGGACCTTTAAAAATTGGTTTTATTCAATCTGTGCGCTCAGGAATAGAGTAAATATTGTGCAGTTGATTACATTTTCTTGTATTTATTTACCTATTTTGGTTCGGATTTCGCTCAGTAATTTTTCATAGGCTTTTTGGTCACTGTTGGTACATGTTTTGAGAGAATTCAGCAAATTCTACAATTATGCTTTTAACTGCTAGGATTCATGAGGGAATGAAAATAAATTTAATTTTCAGACATGACAGCTGCCAATCTTTTTCATTACCAACTATAATTGAACCACTAGACAAAAGAACAACGACAGTTCCAACTATGGCTTTCAAAATCAGAAGTACCAACCAATAAATACAAATAATTGCCACACAGCCAACATAGTTCCAAGAACCTAAGCTTCGCTCTCCATTACTTAGCGAACTGTAATGTGGAGGCACTCCAGGATTACCGTATACGGCAAAGTGGCGCCGTATCTCGGATCTGCAGGCTCCGGACCCTGGATACCGAACTTTTATTGCGGCTGTAAAACATTGAATGACTTTGCAGCTTGTATGAGCTTGTGCGATGGAAGAATTGATAAATACAAAGAAGGTCTTTAAGAACCTATCGTAGTGTTAAACGGCCACAAATGTAATGGAATCATTGCGTAAAAAAACAGCTCCTATTTCAGATTCAAAGGGTTTTAAGTAGTCCAATACCAAAGACGTGTTGGCACAGTAGACCTACTCCAACTTCCGATCCAAAGGTCAAGAGTTTGATCCCCAGACGTACACCAATAAGTTTTTTGACGAAATTCAGGTTTAACCCTCATTTGGGATAAACCCCACATTGAGGTTTATAATTGCCCCTATAAAGCCCATTAACGTCATCATCACAGTTGGTTGATTTCCAAGGCGTGGATATCAATTGACTCATGCTGATGATTCAATATCTGTCATAGGGTCAGAAGATCCGACGTCAAAGTAATCCGGATACCTAATAAGGGAAGCCGAAAACAATTTGATCCAATTTCTTTGCGCAGGCAGGCCTGGCAATAAATTTTATAGCAACTTGGATCTTTTTGAATTCCAGTATCATCAATGACAGTAGTTTTGCGAATATCTTTGATCAACTATAATGAAATCGAGTGAAAATGTGTGTGAAGTCTGATCAACTTTCAACTCAAAAATCACCATTATTTACAAAATTGTAATTAAATAGATTCAATAAATAAATAGATATAAAATTCTTTATTGTACATAGAAGTAGTGAAAAAGGTGAACTTAATGCTAAAAAGCATTTTATTTCAGATAACCTTGTAAATTGCGGATAAAAGATTTGTCGGTAATGATTTTTAATTTTAGTCAATTTTTGTAAACAACTGCCACTGGGAGTATAAGTGTCATGATTGTGTAGCATACGTGTAAATTCACATATGACACACATACATGACACTTATACACACAGTGGCATATCTTGACATTTGTTTGTTTACAAAAATTGTCTAAAATTAAAAATCAGAGTATAGGTACCTAAGTAGTGACTTTTCTGAGAAAATTTTCAAAAATATCAATACTACTGTTTATACCTGTAATATTATAAAAAATAATAATAAATAATTTAAAATAAAACTTAAATTATAATATCAAACCTTGTTATTTTCAATTTTATAATATAATCAACTATGATAAACTATTACCAGTCGTCTAACTACAAAAAATTAAATTGCTCATTAATCGATTTAACTGGGGAAATTATTGATTCTAGACCTGAAAACCTACACTAAAGTAGCTTCATATATTAAGTATGTGACTGTTATGTAAAGTTATGTTTTGATAATTGTACGTTGTACCTAACATATTTTGACGACCTCTGTGGCGCGGCGAGCGGTTCTGGATATTTTTCTATGTATAATAAAAAATATCTATCTATGTAACATATTGTATTAAGTATATCAGTTATCTAGTACCCATAACGCAAGCTCTGCTTAGCTTGGGGCTAGAAAATGTTGTGTGGAATGAGTCAAAAAAAAAAAAATATCAACATCAGAAATTAGAATATCCTAAAATGAACCAAGATCACCGAAATAGCTCTCAGATTATGTTGAACTGGTAATGGGCAAGCCATATTGCTCGCAAAACTGACAACCGTTGGGGAATAAACGTTCTCGAGTGGTGACCACAAATCGAACGACGCAATGTAGGTAGGCTCCCCTCCGAATTATAGTAGGACGACCGTCCGTCTTGGCATTCTTTGGACGAGTTCTATGTCTAGGAGTGGACTTCTACAGACTGATGATGAATTTAAATGAACAGTTAAATAATTATTTAGTTACTAGCTGCCCGCGCGCGACTTCGTTCGCTTGGTCCCGGTGTTCCCGGTGGTCCCGGTTCATTTAAACCTTCCCTAGACCCCCACGAACATTTCAAGACCAAGTTAAGAAAAATCCGTTCAGCCGTTCTCGAGTTTCAGCGAGACTAACGAACAGCAATTGATTTATATATATATATATATATATATATATATATATATATATATATATAGATATAGATTGCATGCAATATTCACAACCAACTTCTTTTTTGATGCTATTTAACATAAAATTTTGTGTAGGTTATATTGTGTGAGTATTTTATTTATTCCTGTAAGTAACTGAATATGTTATCTGATGTCATAAAATCCAATTTCGTACACATAAACGTTCCGCAAGTTTATATAAAAGTTACCTGAAAAATATTACCACCATTGAAAAATTAATTGGAAAACTGTGTACAACATGCTATTATTTTTCCGGAAACTCCATTAGCGCTATTCAGTCAAAAAACGTAAAAAAATCCCTAAAAATACATTAACATTGCCCTACAGGGAATTTCCGCATAAACCGAGGGAGATTGCACAAAACAGAATGCTCTGAAATAACAAATTCTTTATCGAGCTTCCCAGACGTGCTGATAGCCAAATCGATTTTTATGGGTTGTAATAACAGTCAAACGCTGCATTTGACGGTTGCAAACATCAGCGCATACAAAATCGATTTTGCTGCCAACACGTCTGGAAGCTCCTTTACAACCGGAGGCGTGAAACCAAACTTTGTGTTTGAGTCAACACAAATAGCTGCATATCTAATATATATATGCATGTCCTGCATAGTACTCAGGCATTTACTGAACTCTTCGCTAAACAGTCTTATAAACTTTTTTGAGGCAACGTCTTCGACAAAAAACAACCTACTTAGTGACTGAAGATTGAAAAGTGTAGGCTGTTGAGATTTTTTTGTAATTCATTTATTTAATTTAATTTATTGATTTCATATTATAATTTACTATATTATAATATTTAATATATATTTAATAATCGTTTTTGACAATACTTACTTGTACAATATATTATAATAATCAAACCTACCAAAATTTAGTTAAAAAAAATATAACAAAAATTAAAAATTTACATACAAGAAAAATAAAAACAAAGAAAATAATAAATAATGTCAAAAAACTAAACTTACCTATAAATTGCCTACCTACAATTTGTAGTTTCGTTTATTCGTAACAGGTTATTTTCGTCATAATATTCTTTAAGCGGGTCCGCTATGTGTTGCGTCTTCTCGTCCAGCGCTGGCTCATCATACATAGAGTTTGGACTCACGCCATCCGGAGTGCACGAATTTCAGTGACGCTTTGCCGTATTAGATAGGGTGCATAAAAAGTGTGGGCGTATTCTGGAAGCCCATGATAGTCTGTCTAAAAACAAAGCGTCACTCCGCGTCAAAGAACAATAGCTAAAGAGTCCCTAAAGAGGCTTTGATTTGAACTGTTTTACTCACATTAATAATATATCATAAAAAGGAGGGTTTAATCAATTCTTTGGTTAAACGAATGTGTTTTTTTTTTTTTTTAGTCGGATACGCCTTGGTCCAGTTTGATTGAATAGTTACTGATATATCATATGGTTGGTCCTGTAGATTTTTAGGCAGTTGGGAGTGGTCTCATAAAATGTTAATCATCATAAGTATATTTATCCAAAAATCTGAGAACTACTTAGTGACATTTCAAAATTAAGCCGTGTTCTGTGTAGTCAATATTTGGCTTGAAAAGTAAAAAAAGTTCAAAAGTTAGTTAAAAGTAAGTAAGAATATTTTTATTTCATTCGCTACTAATTAAAATATCATCCATATATCCAAATACAGGTTGTGGAGGTTGATTTTTTAATTAATAAAGTTTTCCTGGAATTTATTCACAGTGCTTTTTATTCAGCCCTTTTCCGTGCACCGGAATATGCCGCTTCGCACAGCCCACTGCACTCAAGTAACAGTTTTCTTTGCCGGCACCTCTGAAACTTAATGCAAATTTTATTTATTCATGTAAATTAATATCTATTCTCCGAGACGCCCAGTGAGGCGAGAAATTGAGTACGTGCAAAAATAAAGCTGCTAGTTAAAGCTTGTAATACTACCATGCCTGTGTCACTTTAAATCTGCATGCAATGTAAAATGAGTTTTATCGCACTGGCACAAGATTGAACATAGCAATGGATTTTATTTATCTAAAATGTTGGGCGTATACCCACGCCACAAAACATATAGGTACCGAAGGCAAGCTCAGTGAAACAAGCGACAACAGGCGCATGCACACACAGAAGCGTACCCACGACGATCTCGGTAGAACTCGGTCGAACGCCAGTCGCGAGTCGACTGAGTTCTACGTGGATACGCGTGTCTAGGTGTGCATGCACCTGTTATCGCTTGTTGTACTGAGCTGGCCTTCTGTATCTATGTTTTGTGTCCACGCTGTGCGTCTGTTTATTTTTCCAATAGAATTGAGCTATACGGTTGATTTAGATTAGTCCATAATATACGAAATGTCTGCCGTGGAAAGATTTTTGTATCGCAACTCGCATGCGGATAACGACAATTTAAAATGATAGGTACGCACGCACAAATACGCGTAAATGTAAGCACAAACATCAGTTTTCGTTATCGAGAAATTGTAACCAACCGATTTACAAAAAATTCTTGTCACCGCGATTTCATTGGGCAATTTCATATTAACCAATATTATTTTTTAAAGTCGATGTCAAATATTGGCCAATAACTAACTCTTAGTGGTTTGAAATCTTAGTAATTTGATTGGTCAAATATTTGACATTTACAATCGTATCGATAACACAAATGTGGGCTTGGGCCTCAGTTGGTTATAACCGACTTCCCAAAAAAGGAGGAGGTTCTCAATTCGGTTGTATTTTTTTTTTTATGTTTGTTACTGCATATCTCCGGCGTTTATGAACCGATTTGGAAAATTATTTTTTTATTTGAATAGATAAACTTTCAGATTGGTCCCGTTTTTTTCAAAATCCAGTTCTGATGATGGAATCCATGAGGAATTGAGGGAACTCCTCAAATATTGTAGGCATACATATAGCGATTTTACTATTTTCAGCAACAAACCAAGCATTTGCATTCAAAAAGTATAATAATCTTTTCACCACTATGGTTCTTTCATAATTTTTTTTTCATCCAAATATTTTGTCGAATAAAATGGCGGAAGTCGGTTTTTTAAATGAAAAGTTATGTATCAAATGATGAAAAATCAACTGTTTCAGTTTGACGACCTCTGTGGAGCGGCGGGCGAAGGTTCGCCTGCGACGCAGGAGGTTGCGGGTTCGATCCCCGCCTCGAAACAAATATTTGTGTGATCTGCAGATAATTGTTCCGGGTGTTCTGGGTATTTTCCATGTATAATAAAAATATCTATCTATGTAATGTATATTATATTACGTATATCAGTTATCTAGTTGCCATAACACAAGCCCTGCTTAGTTTGGGGCTAGATAATGTTGTGTGAAATGTCCAGCATTATTTAATTATTTATTTATTTATTTATAAATGTTCGTGCTTGGGCCTCAGTTGTTTTGTATCAACTGATGAAAAATCAACTGTTTCAGTCCCCATACCAAGAAACATAGACGTTAGCACGGACTAATGCTTGCTATTATCGCTGTCACTCTCTAGCACGCGTGTTTTAACATTTTGTGTGACAATGTCAGGGACAGTTCTAAGCATTAGTATACGAGTTACGTCATGTGTTTTTATCTCGGGCTTAGTGACATATTTGTGTCCTTGGAGTGAGAATTCTGTGCGTGGTAATTACTATTATTTCATCTGTGATCGTACCTCAGCTTATGCAAACGTATCGCTTCGCTGGCTACCAATTAGATTGGCTATGTAGTTGCGGACTATGTTTTCAGCCAAGGAATCCTGAAGTGTTTCTTCCTGGTTACTAAGTGACGAGCGTTCTATGATTAGAATATATGCTCTATGTTTGGAATCCACGGAATTGAGTAGGTTGTTCTTAAGAATCGAGAGTATTGGTAACCGATCTTCAGTGTAAATTACGTATTTCATACGATTTTTTTTTTTCTAAATTTTATAAACTATGACTGGATAGTGGAATGCGCGTGACTTTGTCCCCGTGGAGTTATTTTATACAAACTTCAACACCCCACTGCACCCATATAGAGGGTGAATTTTGGAAATTCCTTTCTTAGTGCACCCTTAGATACAGAACACACGCTCCAGACTTACGGCTGACTTAGGCTGTGCATTGTTTCAGTCAGTGAGTGATACATTCATTCACAACCATTCTATGTACGAATATTGATTTAGAACTGTCTGTGTTCTTGAATATGCTTATTTTATATTTTATAATATCCCAAAAATTACCAACCGGACGGCAAACGAACCCGCAACACCGTCTCCTTGATATAAAAATGCCTTAACCGCTGCGCCACTACTACCATTTCACTATTTTGACCACGCCTGGTCAAAATAGTGAAATGGTATCACCGGCTCAATTTTGTTGGTTGGCTATTGAAGAGCGGGATCTCCTAACACAAGCATATATCTGCTTAAAAGGAGATTTTAAAACCGGTATGTAAATTTGATTATAAGCTAAAGAAATAAACATTTTTAATTTTTTTTTTTTTATTTGGGAATATTTCCATTATGTGGAAACCAATAGCAATGTTTATCTTAGCGAGAACAATGATTTCAAATTTGGGCTCTATGTATAGACTTGCCAGCCAATAGTCGTTGTACACTATACATGCTAGATACATCACCTATCATGTAATATGATGCTCGTAGACGTTTCATCTTCAATAGATAAACCTCCCTCAACCCATTTCTAAGTAGGCGTCATGAAGCTGAAGTTCGCCATTATACTTACCAACTATAATTTAAAGCATCTTAGTCACAGCTCATAATCAAACAACGATTACTTAGAAGAAAGAAACATAATTGAAATTACGTTATGATGACGCAAGTGTGCCCAACGAATAACTGCGGAAACTATGTTTGCTGACAAACATGAGGATATCAAAGACTCATGTTTGCTTGACAAACACTATTCTTGACGTGAGAAAAAATGGGATGTAACAACGACCTTCTCGCGATTGTGTACATAGAGTCTACGTGAACATACACGAGGTAGATAGGATAGAGACGGTATCATAGATAACTTAATAGTAACTTTATTCTATCAGATTCTCCAATTATTGTAGCCATAACATCATGTATAATAGCAATTTTAAGGTAAGCATCTAGGTATTAATTAAGTTACTTGGTTACTTTAGGTACTACATTGTTATTTTAAGTTATTTATAGTAGATTATGCACTAAGGGAATAAAGCAGTGTCTTATGTCGCGGGCGGCATATTGAACCCTGAGTGTAACGAGGGACTCTAAAGTTAACTCCCGAGTGTAGCGAGGAAGTTATATAGAGTCCTGAGTGAAGCGAGGGGTTCAAGCTGCCCAAGACGAAGACAGGCTTTATTCCAGAGGAGCATACTCTACTTTTCACATCTACTGCGAGACAATAAAAAGCCAGGGCTCCATAAAATAAGTATCGTCTGTTTTGATGAACTCTGGAGTAGAATCATTATCGCTCGACATTTTTTGTTAACACTAATATTGCCATTGACATAATTATATATTGCTAGAATATTGCAATAAATTTCACTGAAAAACACAGCACCAACCTAACATCTCTTTTGTTTCACCTTCTTTAAAATCGCGCCTATTTCTTTTTTCTGAGTTCTGCTTTTGGTGGCCAGTTCGATTTTCGAACAAACCTCTTTACAATGCCATATGGGCATTTTTTTACTTGTAGTTTTCCACGAGTTTCCACGAATTTGACGTTCCAAATTCAAATCACTTTAATCCCTAGGGAGTTTCATACAACTTTATATCCCTAGAGAGACAATGCTTTACTTTACGTTGAGGTTGCATGATATTTAATTGGACATTGTCGAGCAGGTGGTGTGAAAATATATTTATCCACGATTACCAAAAGTTATAAATAGTTATTTACACCTAACAGACATACCTCTCAGATTAGCAAGTTGAAGTGGCAATGGGCACGCCATATAGCAAGCAGAACTGATAACCGTTGAAGAATAAATGGTGACCATAACCATACGATGCAATGTAGGAAGGCTACCCTCTCGATGGAGCAGGAAGTTGGTGGATGGAGGTGGCTTAAGGGTCATCGTAGTATTCTATGAGGAGGCATGGGTTCAACAGTGGACTTCTACAGGCTAATGTTGGCTTTCATAGTACATGGTGAAAAATGAAGAATGGACAACAACAAATGAAATATAATATAAAACATACACATAACAACATATATATGTTGTTATAATGTATAACAACGAAGTAGGTATGGACCACGTTCAAATAAATAGCTTCGATATAACACTGTTATATACGTAACTATTTATTTAAAAGTGGTCCATATATATATACACATATAGTATAATAGTCCTGGACGAGTACCAGTATTACTCGTTGGAAACTCTCCACGATGATGACTTAAAGACAAGAAAGAACTAAAAATGGGAACTAGCGGCTATGCCCATGTCAGTGTTCTGTTAAAAGGTATAAAGCGTCAAAACTATTCAGAATTCTCTTCGTCACTTCACAAGTTCTACTAAACGAATCCACAAACATCTTTCTCATCTCAAAAATATAATACAACGTTGTTACTAAATTTGAATAATGTATTCGCCCGAATGCTATCGTATTTCACACTTCCATTAGTACCCTCCATTTTCATATTTTCTTCTCACACGCAAATTTAAAACCTTTCTCAAACTATTAAGGCTCAATTTTGTATAAGTAATGCTGTTGTTTTGGTGTGTATCAAATTATCAGTTAGGTGTTATGAGTGTACTATTAGTATGTCTACTGTTTTTAGCTTAATACGATTTATCTCTGGTAAGGGATGTTATGGGGTTAGCTTTTTCAATAAAATTATGTCACTAACATACGATCCTCAAACTTAATATACGTGTTTGAAGATTTGGACGGTTTTTATCTATTTCAAACTGAAGACATAAAATAACACTCACAAGGATTCCCTGTGTCGTGGGTATCAGGAACTACGAGTACCTACCATGGTACCACAACACCCAGAGGGCATAGCCAAGCGGCATTCGCTTCGAAGCGATTCCATTTCTACAGTGGTAATTCAATACAAAAAACCACTTGACATATCGACAGCTAATGTCAATCCCATACATTTTGGACTTTTCTACTGGCGTCATCGCTATTAGAATGTTACTTTGTCTGCGGCCTCAGGCCTGGAACAAATGTTTGCAAATCATGCAAACATTTGTCCTGGAACGGGAATCGAACCTTTAGCCTTAGCTTAGTTTTCTTGTAGCTTAATAAGACAAAGATGACATGTAGAGTCAATATAATCAGTCATACCAAACTTACAAGGCCCTTATGATAAACCTACTGCCTATATGAAATAAAATAAAAAAAAAGTTTTTTCTTATTGTAATTTTTGTATTTATTTATTTATAGAGTAAAATATTAAAACATATAATTAAAAAAAATACATGACCAGAATGCCATGGTGTGCCCGGCCTGACACCCCTCTGTCTCCTCTGGTGGATGTTGTAACTAGCAGACAGCAGCATCCACCTGAGTACTAAATACTATCCGCCTACCAAGTGTGATGATTATGGCAAATCATTGCATTATGTGAGGAAAACCTCATCCAGCAGTCAGACATCTATCGTCTGATGATAATGACGTGACCAGAAAACTTACCATGCAGGTCTTGTAGCACTAAAGTACATTAGCAATTTGGTGGCCATATTTATTCTATTTCTACCATCCCTTGTGGAATTATCTCGTTAATGACTACAGATGTACGGACCCCAGACTTGTGTAGTTGCTGAATCTTGGTGAGGGAATTTGAACTTTATTGCTGAAAAACAAGAGTTAGAAATGATGATATAAAATGTATCTGAATTATACTCACGGTTCTTTCGATTGATAAATAAATATAAAGGTGAAAATTCGTTGTATGTAATGTTAAAGACTTGGTGTTTCGACCATGGAACCATGGTTTTTAATAACTTTTCATTTAAAAAACCGACTTCCGCCATTGTTATACGACTAAAAAATTTTGGATGATTTTTTTTTTATGAAAGAACCATAGTGGTGAAAGGATTATGATACTTTCTGAATGCAAATGCTTGCACCATATGTATGCCTACAATATTTGAGGAGTTCCCTCAATTCCTCATGGATCCCATCATCAGAACTGGATTCTGAAAAAAATGCAACCAATCTGGAAGTATATCTAATCAAATAAAAAAAGAATTTTCCAAATCGGTTCATAAATGCCGGAGATATGCGGTAACAAACATTAAAAAAAAAAACAAAAAAAAAAATACAACCGAATTGAGAACCTCCTCCTTTTTGGGAAGTCGGTTAAAAACATACATTTTGGTGAATCATTTGGATATTTTTTTCGATGGGAAGTGTCATGAAGTTGACAGACTAGATTTGTAGATGCAACAAATGTAAAGTAGAGATGATTTTGGGAAGAAAGCTGATATCAAACTGAAAACTGGCGGTAAACTATAAGCATGATGGGTCGTGATAGTTCGTGCTAAATACCGTAATGCATCTATTGTGAGGTCATGGTTAAGAAATGTTAACCTTTTATCCGAATGAAGCAGGCAAAGAGTCACAATGTGTCACAGGATCACTCTCAATATCCAAAAAAATATTGAACTTTTAAACTCAATAGCATTTAGATGTCCAGTGCTGGACAAAGCCTCCCCCATGAAATACAATCACCACACTTGGCAGGCGGATTGGTAATCGCAGTATTCATGTTGACTACTCAGGTGGATGCTGCTGCCCGTCCCCTATTGTAATCCCTCAGTTGGATTTTATGACATCCACGGGCGCAGATGGAGGGGGTCTATCCTTAACCCCCCCCCATCTATACCATCATATGGATGGGGGTTTTGACAACCTCTGTGGCGCAGTGGGCGAAGGTTAGCCTGCGACGCAGGAGGTTGCGGGTTCGATTCCCTCCTCGGAACAAATATTTGTACGATCTGCAGATATTTGTTCAGGGTGTTCTGGGTATTTTCTATGTATAATCAAAAATATCTATCTATGTAATGTATTGTATTAAGAAGGCGTACTATGTGAATTTGCCCAACAAAATTGATCTATAACTCAGTATCTACGGGTTGTACGAGTTAAATATTTTGGAATATGAAAGTTTTATATTTTTGCATTTATTGTGTCAAGTTGAAAACACGATATGTAAAAAAACCTCGATAGTTTTATTTAATGAAAAATCCTTGTTTCCCACACGTTTTGAAAAAAATCTCAAGAACACTACGGTGTTTTAAGATAAATTTTACTACAACAAGTAGGTAATAACTATTTATTCTTATGCTAAAATCAGTTTTTTGATAAACACTTTATTTTCGCCATAATAAACAAAAAACTTCATTTTTGTGCACGACACTTGCTAGCGCGAGCGAGATGGCGCGCGGGTTATCGCGTGCGTTAAAGAGGGAGCCTAAATTGTAGTATAGTGCCCTCTTAAGTATATCAGTTATCTAGTACCTATAACACAAGCTCTGCTTAGCTTGGGGCTAGATAATGTTGTGTGAAATGTCCAGCATTTATTTATTATTTTATTATTTATTAGGCCGGACATACCATGGCATACAAGCAACTCGCTATTAAAACTGGCTAAATTGTGGCATACACATTTGATAAAAGTATTGATTAAGTAAATAAATAGCACCCAACAGTCACATACATGGAATAGTCTTGACCCCAGAGTAGGATTCCCTGTGTAGACTAAACCTCAGCGTTGTCTATTCTATGCGGCAGTGTGTCCCCAATAATAATTAAGTTTGTCATACACGAACTTATTCCCCCTAGTAAACAAACGTCGAAGTGTTAATGGGTTGTCATTATATAAGTGTGTACTTTAAGTTCATTTATTTTGCTTTATTTTGCATCTTGTGTACTTTAGTTCAATGTATTCATGCAAGCACCCTTTGTTGTTTCAAGATAGAGTTTTGGAAGGTCTTTGCATCGGTTTTGCATAATTTAAGATTGTTATTTCAAAGAAAATCTTCAAGCAGATATTTTCAAAGGGTTAGCCAACATTTTGAGGGAATGAGACCATCGGTCGAGGTCCGTTACTTTGGTAAAATTAGGACCACTTTCAACTTAAAACTCCACGAAGCCATGCAGTTGACAGCAACAGATCCCGATGACAAGATTTTACCATAGTTAGTTTTTGTCTTTCCCAGAGTATTCTCTGTACTGTTCAGAGTCTCTCGTAGTTTTCTGATAACCATGCCACAGGGAATCACATATTAACCTACCACTACCTACGTAGGTTCAAAACTGGGTAACAGAAAATGTGCGTAGTAACAATGGGTCTTTCTACTTGAACAAAATGAAGTGCCCAGTATACGACGTGCTGAAAACGGTGGAGCAAAATATCCTGAAACCGGCATGCCCTAAACACCGTTTATTAATTCCATTCTAATATGACCCAACATGTTAAGTGCTACGCCCTAATGTACCTATGCCTCTTTGCAACAACAAACCTTACAGATAACGTTGAATTATGCAATCGATTACCAAACGAGACTGCAGTATGAAAACAATAAGAGCTAGTACACACGGTTAGTTTTTCTTGCTTAACAATCAGGAGTCTATACACGGCTTTTTCTAACGATACAGACGATATTTTAACCCGACTACAGCAAAGCAAGAAGAGGGTTATGATTTTAACAGTCTATGTATGTATGTAAGTTTGTTCATCTGTTTCCTAGTAGCTCCATATGAAGCGTCTTGACTTTCCACATGTCAGGCTATCGTGCCGACGTCACACATAAATCAACATGGCGAAAATAAAACGTAATTTTGTTAACTCGAAAAAAAATGAATAATATCTAATTTGAGTTCGGTATCAAAGACTGGAAGTACATTAAATATCACACCAATAAATTAACACCCTACCACCAACACCATACAGTCACATACGTAGTCATTATTCCACACTAAGATTCCCTGTGAGGACCATAACACCCAGACCCGGAACAAATATTTGTAGATCATGCAACCATTTTGTCCCGCAGCGAGAATCAAACCAGCAACCTCTCGCATCTCGGCCAGCTACTCGCCCGCCACGCTAAAGAGTTCGTCAAGTAATCGTCACTAATATTAACTGCTTCACTAATATTGACTTATTTTAAAAAATGAATCTTTAAAAAGTAATACGCGACTACACGGAAGCTGAAAACATGTATCAAATAATAAATTTTCATTTAAACAACCGACTTCCGCCATTTTATTCAACTAAATATTTGGATGAAAAAAAAATTATGAAAGAACCATAGTGGTGAAAGGATTATGATACTTTCTGAATGCAAATGCTTGGTTTGTTGCTGAAAATATCAAAATCGCCATATGTACAATATTTACAATATTTGAGGAGTTCCCTCAATTCGTCATGAACTCCATCATCAGAACAGGGTTTTGAAAAATGGGACCAATCTGGAAGTATATCTATTCAAATAAAAAAAGAATTTTCCAAATCGGATCATAAACGCCGGAGATATGAGGTAACAAACATAATGAAGTCGGTTAAATATTGTAGAGGAAGGCCAAAACCACAATTAGCAAAGAGCATAAATAGTAGCAGTTGGAGGCTTCTCAAAATAAAATTGTGGATTTGGCCTCCAACTACACCTATAAATTTAAGTATAGAATCGTGGCTTTGGCCTACCTCTACAACATTTTGATACTTGTTTTCGTCTTTTGCTTAATTGGGTTTAGTTTTTAATCTTATATTTTCTTATTTTTTCTTGCAGCTTTTTCTACCCATATAGACGAGAGCTTTCACTATGCACAGAGCAATATATTCTTAGCATGAATTCGAGATCTTTTACTTTATGAAAAACTATTTTTTCTAGCATAACATACCTTATGTATTTATAAAATACGAGACTGGTTCAATTTAGCAATGCCACTGTGTTGTCTCATTTCGGGTTTCCACAGTCTCGCTACCTATAATTGAGAAAATTTCAGAAACAAAAGCAATGCTGTCGCGTTGTTCAATTGTTCCCAAAACGTGGACTGCATCATTAGAACCGTGTGTAGTCTCTAAACTAAACACACGGTAAATAGCGTATTCGTGTGAAACCCGGTGCAAAATGGTGGTTATCGACCCATCTAATCGGATTCGTGGCGTGCACCGCATTGATATTGCACGGTTTCAAATAAGAAAATTACAGAATTCACTATTGTTTTCATAAGATTGAAGATAACAGTTTTGAATAAAATGATGGTACTTGTACCTATAGTGATGTTTAAAATTTGAATGCATTGTAAAGGATTGTTATCTTGTATTTGTATTTAATAAGATACTATTTAATAGTTAATGGTGTTGCCTTTATTAGCATATGCATCACATACGTATTTACATATTTCCAGATTTAGTAATAAAGACTTCCTATCGCTTTTCTAAAGTTTTATTTATAGGTTAAAACAACAAAACCGCCAATAAATAAGACTTAAGACGTTCTAACAAATGATTGTGTGTGTTATGTAACGGTGAATCAGAGATTCTTGAGAGTGAGGCTAAAATATATACTATTTGGTTTATCTTGCGACACCCAAGCTCTAGTCAGTCTTGAGAGAGCATGTACACTTTTTTAATGAACTAGAAGCTAGTCTATCTGAAATACCTTGCCTACCTTATTATTGTTTACCATGAGATATAAATTCAAACCACCTTACATTATTTTTATTGTTCGTAGTAGTTTATTTTTAACCGACTTTACAAAAATGGAGGAGGTTCTCAATTCGTTTTTTTTTTGGTATGTTTATTACCTCATGTCCTCAACCGATTTGGAAAATTCTTTTTTTATTTGAATAGATAATAATATACTTCCAGATTGGTCCCATTTTTTTCAGAATCCAGTTCTGATGATGGAATCCATGAGGAATTGAGGGAACTTCTCAAATATTGTAGGCATACATATAGCGATTTTGCTATTTTCAGCAACAAATTAAGCATTTGCATTCAAGTATCATAACCCTATCACCACTATGGTTTTTCATCATTTTTTTTTTCATCCAGATATTTGGTCGAATACAATGGCGGAAGTCGGTTTTTTGAATGAAAAGCTACTAGGATTTATAATAAAAATATCTCAGAAAATATATATAATTTTCAGATTGCAATGATACAGACATTTGCCAGTGATAAGAAATAATTTAAAACACGCTGACTTGAATTAAAAAAAAACAATCAGAAGAAGCAAAACTTGAGCACCATTAATAATCAAAAATTAACAATAATTTTATTAACCATTACTAAGTCTGTGTTAAGAAATAACCCAGCTACCTTATCTATCCTAGGGCACTCAATGGGCCGTTGAAATATTAACTGCAATGGCATTGACGATTTCACTCTTTAGGTGAACGTGATTTCATCAAATCCCGCTAATTGTGCCTCGTAAATCATTTTGTGAAAAGTTCTGTTTTGTGAATTTATTGTGACATGTTTCAAATCGGACGGTTTAATTTACGGCGATGTTGATGGCGAAATATTGTAATTCGATATCAAGCGAATATCAATTTTATGGTTATAAGATAATTTTGAGTATCTTTTTCCGGCGTCTCAAGTTTTATTTTCGTTTTGTTTCATTCTTAAGTTTTATGCTCCAATTGAACTTACTTACTTAGATTTTTTGTAATCTGCGTTAATGTTATTTATTATGGTAAAAAATTTCCATAGGTAGGAGTTAAAAAAGGAACCACGGAGTCGATGACAATGAAGTTGTTAATGAAATGAATGAGTTAACTTTGCCTCTGAACAAGTCTCAGAAAATAAATATAATTTCAAATTGCATTAATCCAGAAATTTTTCAATAGTAGGAATTAATTTAACACATGAATGCGCCGAAAGAAAACAATTGAAAGTGTTCTAAGAAATAAACTCAAATAGGCCGTAGAAGCAACAGAAAATTCACTTTGTCGGTCATTCTGGGTCATTAGATAGCTTCATAAGAATTGGCTCCTTAAGTCACGCCACATGGGACGCTTTACGACTCGGCTGTAAAAGAATTATGTCGTCTTAAATGAGACATAAATAGAGGGACGTGTAAACGAATGTCGCACATTTGTTTTATTGGAGTCATTAATTTGTACGCTTTCGCCACGTCCGAGGCGTTTGGACGGTGGGTGACGAGGCGAGGTATCATTGTCTTTGCCACGAGCTGAGGAGGCAAGGTGGACCCCCACTTCTGATTTGAAAGTTGTGGTTTTCAATTTGGGTAACGACCGTGCACTTTAGTCATAAAATGACGTGAGCATAGTGATCTACCTATACACTGCCGTTATACTAATGCATACAAAATATAAAATACCTGATTTTGGCGGCTTGTTTGACCGTCTTCATAACGTCATGATGACGTGTTTGTATAATATGTATATATTTTGTTAAGCTTTGTTATAATTAGTTTTAGAGATTGTGGGGTTTGGAGAGAGCTATGCTCGGGTTTTCACTACGTGATAGAATCTGAAATGAAGAGATCCGTTTACGAGAACCAAAATCACCTACATTATTTAGCTCTAAGAATTAGCAAGTTGAAGTGGCAATCATCATTATCAACAGCTTTTTTTTTGTCTCTTGACAAGGCCTTCCCCATAAAATACACTAAGGGGAAATTTCCATATTCACCACGCTTGCAGATGGATTGGTGATTGCATTATTCGTGTTTAGTACTCAGGCGGATGCTACTGCCCTGGAGTCGGCTTTTACGACACCCATGCGAGGACATTGAGGGGTCTCTTCTTAGGCCAGACACACTACGACCAAATAAATATAATATCTAGGAATTATATTCATATTTGTATCTAAAAAACAAATGTTTATTTGATTAAGAAAAAACCTATTTTTAAAATTTCTATATGCATTTCATTTTGAAAGTTTACCTTTGCCTTAATACACAACATTTTGGTAACAAAATAAATAAATCCCAGCAACTTCTACTAACTAACTACTAGCAACATTTCTAGTAGGTGATTTTGATTTCGTCTTCAACTTCAAGTTCTAAGCACCAAGTTTCGTAGAGTGAAGATTGCAAAACGACTCAAGTTCATCGACCAAGACGGAAAGTGGTTAAAGGACTACCCGCAAAATAGCATTGAACTTGTAACTGGATGCACTAAATGAAAAACGTGGGTATATATAAATTGTTTCAAGTAAAAGCTGCGATGGGAAAAAACGTGAAGCTGTAAACTTTCTAGCTAGACAATGCGTCAGCAGACTTAGAAAAGTCAAAGTCAAAAAGAACTTTATTCATTGAAATCACAAGGATCATTTTGAATCGTCTTATATAAAATTAAATTACTCCTGTTCCAACGCGACCAAGCCTAGAAGAATCAGGCAACAAACTCGGCTTGGCTTACATAAATGGTCCGTCTTACCACTAGGTGAGAAGCGCCTGTGTGGTGCCTCGGAGCAAGGAGTTGCTGATACATAGTAAATGAGAACTTAAAAACCTTAGGAAGGTAGTCAAAAGTAAATAAACATCAGCAAAAATATGCAAGACAGCACACGCTACGCTTGTTATACTTATAAATAATAATCTAATACAAACATGTAAATAGGTAAGTACAGATATTGCAAATTTCCATTTTAGCAGTCGAGGGGCAGAGCGACATCAGGCCACGCGGCTTTATCATTAATATAGTCATCAAGAGTGTAATACGCTTTTTTAATTAGATTCATCTTTATGTAGGATTTAAATCTTCGAATCGGAAGTTTAAATGCACCTTCTGGAAGTTTATTATAGAACCGTACAGAATTCCCCATAAAAGACCCACTTACTTTCTTTAATCGAAATTTTGGTATATTTAGTTTGTGTTTATTTCTCGTGTTAATACCATGCACGTCACTTTTTATCATAAAACTATCCAAGTGTTTATGTGTATGTAATAATATTTCATAGATATATTGCGATATTACTGTAAGAATATTGATTTCTTTGAAACGCTCTCTCAAGGAGTCACGCGACTTCATTTTATAAATGGCACGTATTGCCCGTTTTTGCAAGACAAAAATAGCTTGGATATCTGCTGCTTTACCCCACAGTATGATACCATATGACATAACACTATGGAAGTAGCTAAAATAAACAAGCCTAGCTGTAGCTTCATCAGTAAGCTGCCTTATTATACGAACTGCATATGCAGCGGAACTAAGTCTACCAGCAAGAGCCACAATTTGTGGTGCCCACTGCAAGCCCGCATCAATATTAAGCCCTAAGAAAATGGTAGACTTGACAAGATCAAGTGTCTCCCCATTTATTTTAATATTAGTTGGATAATGTTTTACATTTGGCAATGTGAATTTGATGCATTTAGTTTTTTTAGCATTAAGCAAAAGATTATTAACTGTGAACCACTCAAGAACACGCGATAGTGAATCATTTACATCATCGTAATTAGATTTAGATCTATCAACTTTGAAAATCAAAGAAGTATCGTCAGCAAACAGAACTATGTCACATATGTCTTTCACAAAAAAAGGGAGATCGTTAATGTAAACTAGGAATAAAAATGGGCGTAGTATTGAACCCTGTGGCACCCCCATGACAATAGTCGATCCTGAAGACCTTTCACCACCAACATCAACTTTTTGGACTCTATTGGATAAGTAAGAATTTACAAGATTAATTGCCTGATTTTGTATGCCATAATGTTTTAACTTGGAAATTAAAGTATCATGCCTCACGCAGTCAAAAGCTTTGGACAGGTCGCAGAAAACTCCGATCGCGTCCTGCGAGTTCTCCCATGCTTCAAATATGTGTTCTAAGAGCATGGTACCAGCATCGGCTGTCGAACGACCCTTAGTAAATCCAAATTGATGACTATGAAGAAGTCCGTGGAGGTTGAAGTGTGACAATAACTGAGTAAGAATAATTTTCTCAAAGATTTTACTTAACGCAGGCAATATAGAAATTGGCCTATAATTACCTGGATCTTTTTCATTACCAGACTTGAACAAAGGAATTAATTTACTATGTTTCATAAGATCAGGAAAGACTCCCTCGTCAACACATCCATTGAAAATATAGGCCATACACGGCGCAATATCAATAATTATAACACCTAACACCTTTGTAGATATTCCCCAAAGGTCTTCAGTATTTTTAATATTAAGTGACTTAAATGTCTTAACAATATCAATGGCATTAACGTATCTGAAACTAAACGCGACCTCACACTTATCAACACTTAATTCCAATAAAGTAGATGCTCCAGAGGCAGTTGATTTTAAAGATTGAGTCACAATATTAGGTATACTAGAGAAAAAACTATCAAAGGCATTTGCGACCTCAATATTATTTGATAATATTGTATTGTTTACGTTTAAATTAATTTGTTTACTACGAGGTTTAGCTTTACCTGTTTCATTATTTATTAATTTCCAAGTTGTCTCAATTTTATTTGTTGATTTTTCTATTTTATTTCTCAAATGCAATGATTTTGCTGCATGACAAACTTTTTTGAAGGTCTTGGAATAGTTATTTTAGAAAAAAAAAAATTACGACTATACACCACGTACTTTACTATTCTCCTGCTGACGTTTCGTGCTTGGAATAGTTCTTTATGTACAAGATAAACGTTGGATCGTGCAACATTGATTCTCTAGCCGCATAGAGTTCATATAATTTATTCCTACTTCTATAAATACCGGTTGTAGCCCAATCAGCTAACCCGACATTAGCTCTAGCTTTACATTTTTTTAACTTAAATATCTCACTATGTTCCTCACATATCAACTTAAACAAACTAATAAAAAGGTCATTCGGATCATCTACGCACGGTACAAGGGGCATTTTAAGTTCAATACTGCCCTGGAACTTCTTAATGCGACTTTCTGTGATAGGCCGATAAGTGAATTCCTTAGGTTCATCTACAAAATTACAAGTAAATATAGCACTGTGACCATAGTGATCTGAGGTGAAATGTTTAATTACTGATTTATCAATTGGAACACTACTGCAATAAATATTATCTAAACAGGTGGATGTTGTTAGTATCACCCTTGTAGGTTCTTCAAAGAGGTGATTTAAGTTAAAGCATTTAAATAAATTAAGCAGCCTCTCAGATAGAGGATTAACCGGAATATCTATATTGAAATCTCCGCAGACTATTAGCATTTTATTACAAACAAAAGTTTTAAGCAATGCTTCTTCCATAGTGGATTCAAATAATGCGAAGTCTGCGTCAGGGGGACGGTAAACGCTCACAATGATATGCCGCTCTAGCTCAACACAAGATAGCTCAATAGTCCTCTCAATAGTGAGATTTGCAACATCTTTACGTTCCTTGCATTTTAAAGTATTTCGAACAACAATTAAGGAACCCCCACGTATGGCGTTTTTGCGTTTGTATGAACTTACAATATTATAATTCTCATAATAAGGGACTAAATCAAATTGTAACATCCAGTGTTCAGTTACACACATAATATCAACATTAAAACGATTTAAAAATAATTCTAATTCTAAGATTTTGCTGGGAAGGCCTTGCACATTTTGATGTACTACATGTAATGTGCCCGGCTGTCTCATTGTCGAACTCGTCAGTTTAAATGACTGTCAGCTACTCCTACTTGTTTGCCCTCATTAGTACTACTACTAACTACGGGCTTGTCGGTGAACTGCGTTATAGTACTTATAACGGGATCAAAAATATTAAATGCTAACAATTTAGCAATTATTAATTTACTATGTCTACTCAAATACATAGTATCTTGTGTCAAAATAAAATTACTAATAAAATTATTAGTATCAAAATACAAAACGTCTCTATGACGACATGTCAAATTATACAGCATTAAATTAAGATTCCAAATTTTTTGATTATCTTTAGTACTCAAACATTTTGAGTAAGGGAAAGCACAAAGTAGAAATGCTTCAGCAATGTTGACGATAATGTATTTTTATGATTTTTTCCATTGCTTGTGACAGAAGGTCATACTAATATCACAAGCACCAACTATGACGACTACTGTGGCGCGGCGGGCGAGTAACCGGCTGAGATGCAGGAGGTTGCGGGTTCGATTCCCGCAGCGGGACAAAATTGTTTGTATGATCTGCAAATGTTTGTTCCGAGTCTGGGTGTTATGGTACCATGGTACTCGTAGTTCCTGATACCTAAACACAGGGAATTCTAGCGTGGAACAGGACTAATGTATCTGACTATGGGGTGTTATGTTATTATGATGTTTTGTATGTAAACAAAAAATATATATCTATGATAATGTATTGTATTAAATATATCAGTTATCTTAGTACCCATAACACAAGCTCTGCTTAGCTTGGGGCTAGATAATGTTGTGTGAAATGTCAAGCATTTATTTATTATTATTATTTATGATACGTTACTTCAGCAGTTCTTCATCAGCCGGTAGACATCCACTGCTCGACTCAGTTTCCTATAATTTATAATTTCATTGTATTTTATTGTATAGTATCCTTTAAAAGGTTATTCTAACTGATATTTATAAAACCAGTGTGATGAGAGAATTTAGTGCACCTTGGCTCCTATCATGCCAGTTATATTATACATAGTCCTGATCCCACACTAGAATTCCCTGTGTTGTGGGTATCAGGAACTACGAGTACCATGGTACCACAACACACAGACCCGAACAAAAATTATTGTAGATCATGCACAGTGAGAATCGAATCCGCACCTCTTGCGTCTCAGCCGGCTACTCGCCCACTGCGCCACGGAGGTCGTCGATACCTCCGTGGCTCGTGTGGCGAATGGTCGCCAAGTCAACTTACAAGTTAAACTTTTTAGGTTTCCTTGATAATTGATAAAGTTATAAAGATTTTCTGAAAGAAAGCGTTTCTAAGCGATAAAACTGCTTATTGTACTTTTAATAACCATTTTAAGTTTTGTTTACATAAGGTGCAGGACGAAATATTTTCTGTTCTATTCTAATCCTCTCTATTGTTATTGGTTTGACGACCTCTGTGGCGCGGAGGACGAAGGTTCGCCTGCGACGCAGGAGGTTGCGGGATCGATTCCCGCCTCGGAACAAATATTTGCGCGATCTGCAGATGTTTGTTCAGGGTGTTTTGGGTATTTTCTATGTATAATAAAAAATATCTGTCTATGTAATGTATTTTATTAAGTATGTCAGTTATCTAGTACCCATAACAAGCTCTGCTTAGCTAGGGGCTAGATAATGTTGTGTGAAATGTTCAGCATTTATTTATAATTTTTTATTTATCATGAAGGTTGTAAAAGTTCAGTAGTAACCTATTTCGTGAAAGTCCACGACCTTATCGGTATGTTTATTATTATTTACTTTACCCTGACCACTTTCACGTCCAAAAATAATTTACGTCTTCATTATCACATCGTAAAACGGTATCAAACGTGAATATAACAAATAGAAGGGTAGTTATACAAAGCCGTTTGCGTGCTAGGTTAGCTTTCAAATAGTAGCGTGTTTCACGAGGTAAATTCAATCGGACAGCTCGTGGGTTCCGGCTAGTGTGTGTGCTTACAATATTAAATATTTCAGAGTAATAATAAACACGGCGTGTTTGTTTTGATAATTGGAAATTTTCAGTGCTTGTTTGATACATTGATTGTAGGTACTGCTATATTATGATGAAGGGCGTAGTTCAACTGAATTCTTGGATTGTAGACTTAGATCCTTGGACGAATTATCACAATGGACAGAGCATTTTGGTTCAAAGCATGTCCGTTTTTTGTCAGTGTGCAGTTGTAGGTATGTATTAGTGTGAGTGACTAGAGAAGTGACTTCATTGACTAACCTATCGATGAATAATAGCGAAATTAATGAAAAAGGCGTTATAAGATATCAACTCTTTCATTTGTTACATGTATGTATTATCATCGGAACTTGATAATGCAAAATTTCAGCTGAATCGGTTGGGTGGATGGAACTAGTTCAAATTTCAGTTTCATGATTCAAAACCTAAACAAACAAACTAACATACAAACATAACATAAAACTCAACAGTCACATACGTAGTCATGATCCCACACTAGGATTCCCTTGTCGTGGGTATCAGGAACTACGAGTACCATGGTACCATAACACCCAGACCCGGAAAAAATATTTGCAGATCTTACAAGCATTTGTCCCGCAGTAAACACATACGCAAAGCATGTGTTGTGCGTACCATCAAAAACGGAAACTAAAATATTATCGATAAAGCTAAATTGGTTGGTGTAGTACATCACTAGCACAGATGCCTAAAACAATGCATTTTATTTTACAATAATTAATACTTTTACACTTAACTTTCATGATTATCACTCAGGAAATATGACTAAGTACTAATAAAATGTAAATACTACAGTTTTTCCGGTAAAAAAATGTGCTCTTTTAGCAAGTAAAATGATTAAATATATTGACCAAGACTTACGAATGAAATGACAATCCCGGGTCTTTTATTCCTTCTTTTGTTGTTCTTGATGAACAACACACAGCAGAACAGGACATATTTTCACTTTTTCAAATTTATTTTGATGAAACACTGTAATTTCATACGATTTTTTGCTGTTTTTAAAAACTTCGCCGCAATGTTTTGACCGACTAGCCAGTCATCAACTGACACGATTTACAAAGAAGTAAGGCGTTGCCAAACTTATATCTACTTTCTCTTTTACTCGTAGCTAGGTTCCTTGGGATGGACAAAGATATATGATCACTCATACGATACACAGATGTAAGAGCGGCAACGTCTTATGACTACGTCCATTGTGATAATTCGTCCAAGCTTAGATCAAATTCGTCATTTTCTGATCCGTCAGTTTTGACAGAATTTTGATAATGACTTGTATGAAAATGACGAGTTTGACATACGTCTATTAGCGCGAGAATTGGCCACCAGTGACTCAAATCTACTTTAACAAACAACTACAAAGACCTGTGGTGTACACCATGCAACATTTTGTATAGGATTCATATAGGATTACTGAAAACTGCCCCTAGCGGACACTTTAATAACCTCAATTTCCATACAAAAATCCGTGTAGTGTACACCACACGCCCGTTTAGTGGCTTGTAACGTTTCTAGACTAGGCCCTCTGGTGTGATCTCGCTAAAAGCACTGTGATTTTTTATAACAATACAAGCATTTGCAGATTTTGATGCAGTTTTCCCGCAGGGCTATTATATATCTCGCGATAGGTTTACAACAGGCGTAAATTGGCTGTCAACCGGTAACTGTATGAGAAAAGCGACGTTTGACAGCCCTGATTGCACAATTTACGCCTGTTGCAAACCTGTCGCGAAATAGAGAATATCCCTGTAGAGGACAGGTGGCTATTTATGAGCTGTCAGTCAGTAGTTGTCATCTCGGCAATTTTCCGATGCTTGTGGCTTTTGGAATTAAATTGTTATTTGTTGGAAAAACGTGTTTTGCATACCAGATCCCCTACATTTTTGGTCCTTGGAGGCGGATCGATCGAAATGCAGCGTACACCACCAACGCATATGACTAGATACCAAGCCAAGAAAATCGAGGAAGAAAAGCAAAGAAAATCGCAAGATGGCGCCGAGAAAACTGCTCACGTAAGAGAAGATTGTAACGTTGAACAACCAGATGTTTCTAAAGAAGCTGTAGAAGCGAATAAAAACAGGAGCGAACTGAATGAAAACATGCCTGCAAGCTTTACAGCGCCATTTGATAAAAAAACTCTGAGCAAAAACCCTTCAACATCATCTTCTACCGCAGCGCGAATAAAGCGGCTTATATTGGAAGCCGCAGAAGCTAAAGCGCGCATAAAAATGGAGCTTATCGACAAACGATTAGCCGCAGATCTAGCTGAGTTGGAACATACGGGAAGTTGCAGTTCTCTATCGCAAAAGGACCCAGCTAGTGAATGCAACGACCTTCTAGTTGAAAACTGGCTAGAAAGTAGTCTGAAGGAGGTAAAAACTGAGCGTGACACACACCACAACACAGTGGTACTTTGTCCGGAAGTAAAACAAACCTCAGCATTGAACCGAAAAGGGGCCGTTGACCCACAATCACCATTTATTGAAACTGCACTCGAAGCACGCTTACCACCATCAGTGATGGCTGATGATGGTACAAATGGTACCGTGCACGCACTAGCGAGTGCATTGAAGGATTTGGCTGCTGCCTCTGCTGCCGGTGTCAATGGATCTAACAACCGACTACTCAACCGACTGTGTACTCCGAAAGAATTACCTGTATACTCAGGCGATCCATTTGAATGGCTTCAATTCAAGCAAGCTTATGAAGAATCGTCGTTAGTTTGTAATTTCAGTGATAAGGAGAACCTATGGCGACTGAGGAAGAGCCTTCGTGGGCCAGCAAGGGATGCAGTGACTGCATTGCTCATTGGTGCTACTTCTTCAGACGCAGTAATGTCTACCCTAGAACTTCAATTTGGAAATCCTGACATTATTATTTCAAGAATCCTACAAGATATTAGTAAACTTCGTCCGATGGCACAAGAATACCACAAAGAAATTATTCCATTCTCAATTAAAGTGAAAAACTGTGTTACAGCTGTGTCTGCCATCGGCTGTGAAGATTATCTGAAAGGCATGAATATTGTGTCAGTAATTCTCTCCAAGTTACCAACATTACTGATCTCCAAATGGACTGACTATTGTTATCCTTTAATTAATGAGAGGACCAAGCCGAAACTTGTGATTTTATCTGATTTTCTCAATGAAGAAGCAGTGAAAATATCGAAAACAGCTGTTAATTTATCAAGTCTGCAAAGTTTTGGTAAACAAAGTGAGAACTATAGACATCGTGTATCTGTGTTGATAAACAATGAATCCAGTGACAGCGACGGTAATGACAGCGAAGAGTGCCGGTTTTGTCGCATGTCAATTCATCTGCTGCCTGACTGTAAAAAGTTTAGAAAATCTCTACGTAGAGACCGATGGACCTTTGTGAAGCGGAACGGTTTGTGCTACAAATGTCTAAAGTCAAAACATAAACAAGATAATTGCTCTGCGCCTTCGTGCGATGTAGATAAATGTGGACTTTCGCACCATCGGTTACTGCATTATTCTGTAAGCAAAAGGTATGTGCAGTGCAATAGTGTGGACATAACTGAAGTGACCGAACCTAAGTCGCCAGTGGAAACTGGAACGCATCTTGTGAACAGCTGTAAGGTTTTGCTAAAGACAGTCCCGGTTTACCTACACGGACCAAATGGTAAAGTTCGAAGTGTTGCGTTACTTGATGATGGCTCAACTGTGACTTTAATAAGTGATGCACTCACATCTAGATTAGGGTTGCGCGGTAATAAGCAATCAATGCGCGTGTGTGGTGCATGGGACAAATCTGAACTTGTATGCGATAGTGAGGTCGTTGACCTTGACTTGTCAAACTGTGAAGGAACATTATTTACAATTCGTGCGCGTAGTGTCAAAAATATGAATTTACCATTGCAAAATGTGGCCGCAGTTGATCTGTGTGATTATGAACTGGATTCTGAAATTAGAAATGCTATTTGTGATGGACAATATAAACCAGAAATTCTGATAGGACAGGACAATTATGACTTGCTCTTACCTTTGCAGATAATAAAGGGAAAACCTACTAAACCCTTCTTCACTCGTACTCCTCTTGGATGGTGCATGCATGGCTGCATACGCACGTCGCTGGCTGATGGAGAGATGCCGCAGTCCACCTTATTCTTAAATGAAGAACAGACCGAATCAGAACGTCTTTTGCAAGAAATCCAAGAAGAAATGCGGCATAATTTTGCCCTTGAATCTATTGCCATATCTAAGCCTAGGCAAAATAGAGACGACGTACAAGCATGCGAAATCTTAGAACGTACTGCCAAACTGATAGATGGAAGGTGGTACGTAGGGCTACCATGGAAAGATACCAACTGTAAGTTACCTGACTCCTATCCAAATGCATTGTCCAGACTTAACGGAGTAGAAAGAAAAATGCTGGCTGATCCAGCTTATGCTGAAAGATATAAAGAAAGAGTGGATCATCTATTAAGCAATGATTATGCTTCAGAATGCAATACATCACACAACCCTGCAAGAATCTGGTACCTTCCACATTTTGGAGTTGACAACCTTAACAAACAAAAGCTTAGGTTAGTATTTGATGCTGCTGCAAGAAGTAA
The DNA here is from genome assembly GCA_951392215.1 of Epirrita christyi. NCBI lineage: Eukaryota > Metazoa > Arthropoda > Insecta > Lepidoptera > Geometridae > Epirrita > Epirrita christyi. The sequence goes on along the minus strand of OX595843.1, from coordinate 11,898,478 downwards.
AGGCATGTGTTTGAATGACTACCTACTGAAAGGCCCTGATCTTCTCATCAACCTGTATGGCATAATGCTGAGATTTAGAGAACACAGAACAGCTGTAGCTGGTGATATCAGGGACATGTTCCTCAGAACCAAAATTTTGGAGGAAGATAGGGATGCCCTTCGTTTTTTGTGGAATAATTCAACTTATTCTATGAGCTCCCTAATATTTGGAAGTAACTGTAGCCCGTTTGTTGCTCAGTTTATAAAAAATAAATTTAGTTAAGGATGTCACCTTCATTCACCAGCAAGGAGGACTAGAGATCCGGAATTGGACTTCAAACAATCAATCCGTGCTTAATAGTTTACCAAGCGAGAGTCTGAAAACTACTATTGTAAGATTCAAAGATGGTCAACAATATGATGGAGAACGAACACTGGGCTTGATTTGGTTTTCAAAAGACGATATGCTGGGATTGGATGTTTCGTTTAAGAAATTACCTACATCAATAGTAGATGGACAACGCAAACCTACTAAAAGGGAAATGTTAAGAGTGCTTATGTCTATATTTGATGTGTATGGTCTCCTATCGCCTATCACTATCAAAGGAAAAATTATATTGCAAGAAACATGGAAATCTGGAATTAGTTGGGATAATGAATTAACAGATGAAATATTTAAAAAATGGTTGAATTGGCTTAGAATAATGAAAGAAATAAATAAAATGCGGCTACCTAGACACTACGAATCGGCCACAAGAAGTTCCTGCCTTTCTGAGATTGCTGTGCAAAATAAGATGCAGCAAAGTAAAGTAAACGTACCAATTGCTGAACCTCCGCCGCAAATATGTTTATCGAAAGAAACTACAGCCGCAAATAAACGTTATACGATGGGTGCGAGAAATCTTGCCTGAGATGCGCCTCAGACAGAAATGGTATGAAGAACACGGACCCCTACAAATGGGAGATCTTGTTCTGATAATAGGCCCTAACTCTCCTAGAAATATATGGCGTAAAGGTTTAGTTCAGCAGTATTTCCAGGAAAAGACAGCCGTACAAGAATGGTAGAAATTAAGACAGTCGAGTGTTGCGCAGGTCAGCAGCACGCGTGGCTCATATAACATCAGAGAATGAGTGCTGTGCCAGCACTGGGGGGGGAATGTAGAGGACAGGTGGCTATTTATGAGCTGTCAGTCAGTAGTTATCATCTCGGCAATTTTCCGATGCTTGTGGCTTTTGGAATTAAATTGTTATTTGTTGGAAAAACGTGTTTTGCATACCAGATCCCCTACAATCCCTGCTGATTGTGTAGAGATTTTAACAAGATTTTAGTGTCTAATTTCTTACACAAATAATATCACTCTATAGAAAACTGCTGCAACCATGTGGTATAAACAAGGATAGGAAGAAAACGAACGCATTCAATCTTGTTTCGAGAGTAATTGTTTCACCTAATTTGTAATGACTCCACATATTAAAATTGTTGCCTACATACGGAATTTCATGTTTTTCTATGTTCTCATTTTAAAAAATCACTTATCTAGATGATCTTACAAAAACGTTGTTCATGTTTTGAAAATAAAGAAAAAAAAATCCTTCCAAAATGAAAGTCAGCATTATTACCACGTTATACAGTGAATAATAATGCCGGGAATATGACGCGTGATATATCAGAACGCACCCTCTTCTATTCGAGGTTTGGCTCTTTTGCATGATAGAAGCGGAAATTACTTGAAGCATCATATCAAATCAAATATAATTTGTTGTTAACATAGGTAATTAATGTAAAAATTAAAAACAATGTCCACTATGTTACTAAGATTGGTGTACAATATCAATTAAGCTAGGTATGTATAAGAATTTCAATGTCAAACAAATTACACATACCTACGTCAGACTTTAAATTAATCAAATATTAAATAACATACAAATTATACGCTTAATACACAAATGTTAAAGAAGCTATAATACCTAAAATGTAATTTTTTGTCAAAAAGATTTTTTTTGAAAAAAAATTCAAAAAATCGCTTATGCATAACTAAATGTCATTGTGGAAAACCATGGGGGATTTGCTTTAAACACCACGCTTCGCAAGTGTATTGGTGGTCGTAGTTTGGTGTTAAGTGCTCAGGTAGACAAACACCCAGCAGTCACAAACATAGTTCTGATTCCACACTAGGATTCCGTGTATAAGTTTCAGAAACTACGATTACCATGGTAATATAACACTCAGAACAAATATTTTGCTTCCCCCATTGCCATTTGCTTCTGTAATAGGGGGGCTGAAGTATCTTAAGTTAAAGGTTATTTGGAGTAACGCTAGCTTGCCAACCGCTGCAAATATGGCCAAACCCTTTCCCACCCACAGAAGGTTCACTTGCATCAGCTAAGCCTGGCTTATTTTTCAACATCATTAGTCCTGTCACAATGTGAAAGGTTAACGCATTATTTGCAGTAACGTGATAATGTACGGAAGAGTGGAAAACAGCAATATTGTTGGTATACTTTTGTGAGGAAATCTATGTGTGAGGATATTCCTTACCCAAAGGGTGCCAATCGGGACCCTATTACTAAGCCTACCTACGCCGACCATCCATCTTAATATCTGTCTGTCCGTCTAGATTCTGTTACAGGTTGTGTTTCTGTTGTTCTGTTACAGCAGGGGAACTCGGCAGCCGTAAGAGGTAGGCAGCTGACATTTTCCTAGATGATGTGGTGATTGGATTTGCATAGCAAATAATTAAAATGCAAAAAACCTAATATCAAGAGAAGATGAACAAGAGATCTCCAACAAGGAATAAAACTGAAAGCGCGTTCTAATCTACTAGTCTTCAGTTAAGTAAACTTTGGAACCCTACACTATGCGTGGTTCGAGAGGAGATAATATTATTATGCATGTCCGGTTTATTTCCATTAGTAGGATCGTTTCATTTTGTTTTTCAATAGAAACGCACAAAACTATAAGCTCCATCATCATCATCATCATCATCATCAACTGGTGGTGCTGGACGTGGTCTCCTCCAACGAATGCAATGGGAGGCATTTGCCATAATCACCATGCTTGGCAGGCGGATTGGTGGTATCAGTATTGGTGTTAATTATCCGGCTTTTACGATATCCACGGGAGGAGACTATTCTTAAGCCAGGCGCATCAAGATAAGCTTAGCTACATACTATTTATTATTTATTTATTTATTTATTCCAAATAAATAAGTAAACCACTTTTGTCTTAAAACTGTACCTAGATAATAATTAAGTAGCTTGGTTCCTATCCAGCTACCTACTTGTTTGTCTTAGACGTAGCATTTTTTGTTGTTTACTGCTGGTATAAATATATGTACCTACATATATATTAAAAGTACAATGCTGTATGCCCTTTGTAAAGTAAAGCAACCTGTAGAAGTTTTGCGATTTTCTTGATTTTGATTTCTGAAGTACCTTAAACATTTTAGGGATCTTGTTACACTTATTTATGCAAAAAAATACCTTAAATCTTGAATCATGCATGGTTTCAACAATTTAAATTATGTAGGTATTTAAAAAAAATTATAAACCACGTTATAACTTCCTGAAGACGATAGTCAAATTCAATTAATTTTATTGTTGGGGTACTCATATATCATATACATAATATATATAATATGTCTATAGCATTATAATGTCTAAAGATAAACGTGATATTCTATCTATATATTCTTAGTTTTTATTTTGTTTAACACGATTAAAAAGGTAGGTAAAATTATAAATATTACATTAAGGCAATCAATTTTATAAAATTAGGGCGTCAAAACTAGATATTATCCATTTCGTTTTGACTGAAAACACAATTAATATTAATTCACAATCATCTGATGAACTTTGAAACATCAAAGGTCATCCACCCTATCGCGTGCCGTCTATTGATACCAATGAGCCCACCGAAATACGTGAAAATAGTCACTTTAGTACAAGACTTACTTTAAAAATGTCGCCTTAACATGCACTGTATTGTTCTACCAACAAGGTGGCAAAATTTATAGTGCACGATTCAAGTCAAAACTGAATTTTATCGTATATTTAATGCGCGGTACACACGAAGCTAGTAAATGATTCCAGTATCTACTACTAGTAGTTAGTAGATACTGGAAAACTAATTCAAATAGAAAATTCGGACTAGATAAGCATCGATTAATTGCTGAAAAAATTTCAAGCATTGTAAATTTTGCAAACTTTTGGTAAGATAGAATGTAGAGCATCATTATCATCATTAGCAGCTTTTAGACGTCTGCTGTTGAACGAGGCCTCCATAGAATGCAATGGATTTGCCATAATCATCAACACGCTTGGCGGATTGGTGATCGCAGTATTGGTGTTGAGTACTCAGGTGGATGCTACTACCCATTCCCTGATGTTGTTCCTTAGTTGGCTTTAACGACATCCATGGGAGGAGTTGGACGGATCTATTCTTAAGCCAGACACGCCATGAACAATGAAGTCAGTGGATGGACTCAGCTAAAGACAAGATCATTAGTCGTGGCATTCTAGCTGGGTAGACTGTCCCTGCACCCATGCCTCACTCTGTGCTTGAACTAATAACTGGCTCCGTGTAAACAGCCCTTTAGCTTCACTTTTCATGAAGGTAGATTGTTATCGTGCAACCAACTTGTAAATTATCGTCTGAATCATAGTTTTTCAAATGGACTGTCACCTGGCAGCGTGTCGGTGTTTATCTATTCGACATTGAAACGCCTATTTATAGAAATGAGTTTCAAATGCAGATGACATTGTCTGATAGAGTAAGTTTAGTAGTAAGTTTTAGATTAAGTTTTGACGCAACTGCCTAAATTTCCGCTACAAATTACCTTAAATTATATGGATGTAAGTTACTATTTCCATGCAAATTACCTAGTATATTTTTTTACTTACTTTTTATAAAACCTTTAGTTTAATCTAACAAAAAATACAAGTTTATTCATAACTAGAACTTAAAAAACGTAAGGTTAGAAAATTATATTATATATAAAATACTTACACACATTACAATCGTTGCTGCGGGACAAATGTTTGCATGATCTGCAAATATTTGTTCCGGTTCTGGTTGTTATGGTACCATGGTACTCGTAATTCCTGATACCCACGACACAGAGAATCCTAGTGTGTGATCAGGACTACCGTATGGTGACTATTGGGTTATATTCAAAGTGTAAACACAAAAAAAAAGTCAACACCATCATCATTATTGACCAATGTGAGTCCACTGCTGGACTGCTCCTCCATAGAATGCTTCTTGACTCTCCATTCATCGACATCCTGCGACCTTAAAAATGACGTTGATCCATTGAGATCCTTACAGCCTCATCCGTTTCGTGGTCGCCACTCGAGAGACTTTATCCTCAATGAGCGTCGTTCCCCACCTCGCCATACGAAAACTCAATAACGTTAGTTCAGTTGGGGAATTGCAAAATTGAATTATCTTCGTTCCCCAACTCGCCTACTTTATAATTTGTCGATTCCAGTACAGTCAAGACCGAATAAATTTATACAAAAATGTGAAATAAATAGGACTATTTTTACAGAGAAGCCGGTGCATTATAAACACGTATTTTGGATTTGTTTTAATTTGTTCTTAACATATATATAATTATTTCGGTTTACAGTTCTTCGAGCTATTATGTCAATATAAATAACAGTAAATTTATCTATTTGTTTTCATAAGTTATTTTCATAATAATGTTTCATGTTTAAAAGGCACTATTATATAAACGAATTATCATTATTCAGCCGGGGGTAAATGGGAAGGCTGTAATGGTATTGCAGGGGTGCGTCAAGTGACTGTCTCACTGCTATCCATTATAACTGCGTCCCTATTCTGGACCATTTTGTTCATGAAGATGTTATTTTGAAACATTCCTTGAAAACGTCAAAGATACATAATATAAAACAAAAGCAACATGACAAAACATAATACAACAACATAACAGCAACAAAATAAAAACAACAACATAACAGCAACAACTTAACAACAACATAACAACAACAACATACCTAAATTTCTGTGTAATTTAACTTTAATTTACACATGTTCCGTTCCCCATTGATAGTTTTTCACTTTGACATAGCGTAAGTTAAGTATAGGTAAGTGCAAGCGGTCACAATTCTCTGAAAGGTGATTCGATCAGGTGCTTCAAAAATATTTTTTCTGTGAAGATTTTTATGAAATTATGGATGTTAATCTAGTTATTTCTCAGAATAAGTAGTCAAAAGACGTTGCGTACACACTGCCAAGAGCTGCATTCATTAACTAATGTATAGACTCAAAATATTTGCACATAAATTTCGCTTAGGGAAGGGAAAAAGTTGGATGGAAGCCGTCGCGTCAGTCGCTCGGATAACGAATGGTTCAATGCGATCATTATTTTCATGTTCTTTTGATGTTTTGACTTTGAGTAAACTCATTGTTTATCATTTTAGCCTCACTTCCACCAACTAACATTATAACATATATAACTTTACCTAAGCTAAGGTTATGTATTATAAAATATATAATCTTCACCACTTCTATTCGTGGGAAGCTTTAACAGGCTCTCTAAATCTACTTACGCCCTTTCATCAGCTGTTTGATGTCCAAACGAGGCCTCCCCATAGAATAAAGGGGGTTACCATAATCACAACGCTTGGTAGGCGGGTTGGTGATCGCAGTATTGCCACAAAATAGTGTTACCATAAAATAACATAACACACATTTTAAACACGCACGCTGTAACGCAGTGCGCTGATTTTGCATACACTACGAATTGAATGAACCTAATTGCACATACTTATAATAAACACTAATCTACATCATAATCACAGTCTAAAGTAACAATAACTGTCATATACGCAGACTACATTACGCCACACGACGTGGCTTTTCATAAAGCCGCGTTTATGAGTAAGTGCTCAACTCATTTTATCCTTGTGAATTTACACGGATAGAAATTTCTTTTCACATCTCTTATTCACAGTTATTCTCATGAATTGCGTTAAATGGCTCAGTCAGAGGCACAAAGACAAGCTTAAACGTGGTTTAAACTTAGAAGTCATTTGGAGCGCACATTTTAAAACTACATTAATAACCTGGGTGGGATGAGACAATCTCCAACTTAAAAGTTAAGCAAAGATGAACAACGGTCTAGATGTGGCTCGTTATGCTAGCTAGAGATAGAATTTGTGTATTATAGTACTAAGGCGGCATGTTGATGTCTTCGTCCGCACATATTTCGCGCGTATTCAGAAACCTTCACCGGCGTATGGGACAACAAATCACCAAAGTTTAATCGCTACCGTTATAGTGGTTTGAGAATGCATATTGGACAAAAAAAAATTAGTTTTTTTTATAGCTGAAAATGATTTCTTCCATGCACACATTGTGTCTGGCTTATGAATAGATACTACCGTCTCCTCACGTGGATATTGTAAAAGCTGGCTTAGGAATTACACCAGGATGGGCAGCAGCATCCACCTGAGAACGCAACACCCATATAACGATCACTAATCCGCCTGCCAAACGTATGGTGATTATGGCAAATTCTTCAATTGTATTCTATGGGAGCTGCCTCGTCCAACAATTTACGTCTATAACGGCTGATGATGATGAGATAGAGTACTTAAGGAGTTGTACTAGATCAATTTATAAACAGTGGACGTTTACTTATTTTGGTTAAAATTTCGCAACGTTCTAAACGAAATGGAACTAAGTACAAAATAATTTTCAAGCAAGTAAATTCAATTTCTTCATTTCACAATGGTCTCTGTTCATAGCTTCACAATATTCTGGTTTATTTTCCTGGCTTCGAAAATCACGATGCAGCGAAAGTTTCGTGCGACTCTAGAATAGATGCGAACATGTTTAAGCAAAGCTTAAAAAAAAATATGTATAAATGGGTTAGTGGTAGAGCGCCTAACGTAGACCACAATACCCCATATTGTTTTAGCACAAACCGTCATAAAGGGGAAGTTTTTTTTTTTATACTTCTTGGCAAGCGAACTTGCATACGGCCCACCTATGGAAAGTAGTTACCGTAGCCTATGGACGCCTGCAACATCATAGGCATCACAAGCACGCTGGCGACTCTGAGAAATAAAGATGAAAATTCTTAAAATAAAATATAATAATTTTTTTATTTTTTTTTATTTTATTATATTGGATAGTGAAGCTTGTAAGAAAAAGTGCCTCAAACTCGAAAAGGGCTCTGACGATTTAGAAATAATTTACGAATTAGAACCCTCAGAGCGCAAGCGTGGTTCGCGCTTGCCCGTCTTATTTTATCCCAGTAACACGGTGTGAAGTTGCGAAAGGATTAGATATTTTAAAAGAACAATTTAATGTTGTGTGTCTAGGCACCGAAAGAAAAGTTTTCTACGTACTCTACGTCGGAGAAAGAGCAAGTCTAATATTTCAGGACGCCATGAGCCAGGCTGTGCGCGCAATCATGGGCCACGTCGCAAAGGTGTCAGCCCTGACATTTCTTGTTAGTTCGCCTACTGTACTTTGTATACTGTGGAACTATTCTCATTAATCTTTGATTATCGTGATTTAAACGATGAAATAGCTTTTCGTACGCTGTGTGGGATTCGGACTGATGATTTTATTTTAAAATAACACGGTACGGATTATAAGTATTTTAAAAGATATTACGATATTAATTCTAAATTATCACGACTATTTTGGTTTGTATTATGATTTAGTACTGTAGCATTAGTTTCTTGCGCTATAAAGTAAACTGCGAATCAGTCGCAAGTTTATGTGCATGAAATGGCCAATGGCAAATATTTTGTTCAGTTAATGTCTTTAATTTTGGCCAGAGCTTTGACTCTACCTGCCAAGGCAAAATATGTCACTGATATTCCCAACGAGTAACACCACTCCCAGGGTGTTACTCGTTGGGACAAAATTTCCCAACGAGTAACAGTGTTACTCGTTTGGGTGTTACTCGTTGGCAACCCTCCTATGTCACTTGCGACAGGTTCGTTATCAATTTGATGGAGCTAGAAACTCTTACTCGGGTCTCTTCATCAGCCGGTAGACATCCACTGATGGATGAGGCCTCCCCCATAACATGCATAGCGTACAACCCATACCTATCGTGCAATGGGGGGATTTGCTGTATAGGCAGCAGCAGCAAGCGGATGAGCGCTGACGAACATAGGGTTAAGTCAAAGTCAAAAAGAACTTTATTCATTGAAATCACAAGGATCATTTTGAATCGTCTTATATAAAATTAAATTACTCCTGTTCCAACGCGACCAAGCCAAGAAGAATTAAAGTTACGTGACGCATATTGGAAGAGGACTATGTCCAGCAGTGGGCTAATGTGGGCTGCTGATGATGATGATGATGAAGATGATGATGATGATGAAGATGATGATGACAATGATGATTATGATATTGATGATGATAATGATGATCAATTCGGTGGGTGGAGGTAAAAAAATGGTGGGGGATAAAGACCGTTTGACGTGGCATTCCATGGGGAGGCCTATGTCCAGTAGTGGACTTCAACAGGCTGATGATGATGGTAAATTTCAGGTATTCTCATAATATTATCACAAGCCACCGCCTCGTTGCTTCGCTTGCCATACACGTCAATTAAATTGACGTTAAAACGACGTTTATAGACACACTTTACACAAATAGGTGTCTAGCTTGCCTCAAGCTATTAATGTGGTATCATCAGGACATGAAATAACTTTATTGAATGGATAGGCATCACAATATTGTCATATATGCGTAATAATTATAATGAGTCTCATCATCATCATAATCAGCCTGTATAAGTCCACAGTTGGACATAAGCCTAGAAAGCCCTGACAAACGGTCCTTTTACTGATTTTACTAACTTCAAAGCAAAATCCTTTACAAGTCCTCTATCAAGTAAAACCAAAAACAATTAAAATATGTGCGTCGCATGTAATACCAACATTTCAATCCCACATAAAAACATCTTATAACATGTTAGTACCCTTAAGGTTCCCACGTACACCTCGTGCAACTTTTCAATTTAATTACGCTTAATTTTTCCAACTCTTTTCATATTCTAAAACACTGCGTACCTTGATTAGTTTTATCCAATTATATTTACAAATTTTGTGTAGATCTGGCTTGTAGTTTTTAAATTAATTAGAATTTAGATTTTTTCGATACGTCTGTTTTATCCACTGCTGGACGAAACCTCCTTTTTGTATACAAATGGGATTTGCCATACCACACTTGGAAGGCGGATTGACGCTCGCAGGTTGGTGATGAGTTTTCAGGTGGATTCTGCTACCCATCTCCTGGTGTAATCCCTTAGCAAGACTATTACTACACCCACGGGAGTAGGAGGGGTATATTCTTAGGCCAGACACAAATCAAATCATACCATTGAAATCACAAGGATCATTTTGAATCGCCTTATAAACTAAAATTACTCCAGCGACCAAACCCAAGAATCAGGGCAAAAAACACAAAAACACGGCTTGGCTTAATTTGATGACTCAATACGGCACTCATAAAATGTTGTAATTTTATTTGGATAAAAGTAATCAAAGCCAGCAGCGCTTTAGTTATTTTTAATGATCATTTTTTTTATGATTTAATAAAAAAAATACTTCACACACAGGTTTTGTCTAGTTTAGGGCCAGTATCGACCACTTGGATCAAATCAAATATAACATAACATAACGGCCAACAGTCACATATTATGTAGTCTTGATCCCACACTAGGTATCCCTGTGTCGTGGGTGTCAGGAACTACAAGTACCATGGTACCATAACACCCAGACCCGGATCAAATATTTGCAGATCATACAAACATTTGTCCCGCAGCGGGAATCGAACCCGCAACCTCTTGCATCTCAGCTGGCTCGTCCGTCGCGCCACAGAGGTCGTCAAATATTAAATATCCTACTAATATTATAAACGCGAAAGTTTGTGAGTATGGATGGATGTTTGTTACTCTTTCACGTAAAAACTACTGAATGGATTTGAGTGAAATTTGGAATGAAGATACATTACGCCCTGGATTAACACATAGGCTTCTTTTCATCATCATCATCATCATCAATTTTCATCATTATTCACGCGGGTGAAACCGCGGGGCGCAACTAGTATTCAAATATAATTATTATATTAAATGTAAATAATGATGATTAATGATTTAATATTTGATATTTAAAAATTATATAGAGTTGATGCGTAATTCAGCCAAAAAGTCCTACAAGGTGTACGTGGGAACCTTAAACATGGATGTGAGGTAAAATCCACCTTGAATGGACGAGTGGCAGCCAGTCAGACTCCGCGTATTGTCCGTCAGTCGAGTCGCAAGCGCGCGGTGGACGTCTAGTGAGGCGCCTTGCCGACGTCCAAATGTTATTTAAGGGCTCATTGTGCCATTGACTGACCATCGCGATTTGACTGTTGATAAGCGACGATTGTTTCGACTGATGAGCTTCACGTTGGGCGTTTTATTTAAATCGTCTCTTTTGATGTGTTGCACATGCTGATTAAACTTGCTTACGGCACTGAGACTGGTCGCTAACTATTGACCGTATAGACAAGCTCAAAGTCGCGCAGCGGGCTATGGAGAGATGGATGCTAGAAGTTTCACATGCTGATTAAACTTGCTTACGGCACTGAGACTGGTCGCTAACTATTTGTCGCATGGACAAGCTTAAAGTCATGCAGCGGGCTATAGAGAGATGGATGCTAGAAGTTTTACATGCTGATTAAACTTGCTTACGGCACTAAGACTGATCGCTAACTATAATTGGTCGCATAGACAAGCTCAAAGTCATGCAGCGGGCTATAGAGAGATAGATGCTAGACGTTTCACATGCTGATTAAACTTGCTTACGGCACTGAGATTGATCGCTAACTATTTGTCGCATGGACAAGCTCAAAGTCATGCAGCGGGCTATAGAGAGATGGATGCTAGAAGTTTCACATGCTGATTAAACTTGCTTACGGCACTAAGACAGATTGCTAACTATAATTGGTCGCATAGACAAGCTCAAAGTCATGCAGCGGGCTATGGAGAGATAGATGCTAGAAGTTTCACATGCTGATTAAACTTGCTTACGGCACTGAGACTGATTGTCGCTAACTATTAACCTTAAGACAAACTCAAAGTCACGCAGCGGGCTATGGCGAGAGGTGTGCTAGGGGTTTCACGTTACGGGGTTACGTGATAAAATCCGAAATGAGGAAAGCCGTAGAAGAACCAAGATCACCGACATAGCTCTCAGAATTAGCAATTTGAAGTGGCAGGTCATATTGCTCGCAGAACTGACAACGGTTGGGGAATGAAGGTTCTCGAGTGGCGACCACAAACCGGACGACGCGGTAAAGGAAGGCAATCTACTCGATGGACTAAATACATTATGTCGCAGGAAGTCGGTGGATGGAGGCGGCTCAAGAACGTTCGTTATGATTTTTCAAGGGGAAGGACTATGCCCAGCATTTCTACAGGCTGATGATGATGATGATGACTTCCTAATTAATGTTGAGGGAGGGGTAATTGGGATTATATTAGTTATAGTACAAGGGTTCAATGGTATTAATTATTTGACATTCAATTCACAATATAATCTCATCTCAGTCAACTTTTGATTAATCATCAAACTTTCTGTCACTCAGGAAGGCGTTCGTTAGAGCGAGAAAGATAACGTAAGCATGCGAAGATTAAGTAATAGTTACTACGTCTACGTACGCAGTGACAGATGTGACATTTGACTAAGATGAGATTATACTGTGAATTTAATGTGTTTTAATTAAGTACAAGAATTAGGCTTCAGGTTTTAGAAGCCTATTTTATGAAATAGGTAGATACATGAGCAGTTAGTATTTCGTAAACATAATGTAAAATCAAGCAATCGCAGCAATCATGAACTTCCGACAAACACGCTTACCTAAACACACTTATCTATAAAACAATAAAAACCAGTCAAGTGCGAGTCGGGCCTCACGTGGAGAGGGTTCCGTACAAGAAACTATTTGTAACGTCTATACTAATTTAACGTTTTTGTTTTTCAGTTATTACTCAGTCAACGGATTTCATACGCCTTTTATTTTCTCTTCACGAATATTTTACCATTTCTCGTGGGAATTCCTTTGAATTGAGTTGATAGTGAGGTAGAATTACTTTCGTGTCTGTTTGTTTGTCACAGTCGATTTTCTGCAAATAAACTGGGCCAGAAGTGTTGACAAAGTCTTTACTTTCATTTGGGTTTTCCTGTAAACTACGAAAGAGGCCCTGTATTCCCCATTGTTCAAAAATGTTGGTCCTTAATTTTTGACATAAGCCCTTCCCGCTTATCTCCGATTAATGATTTACGTCTGTTATTGGGTCACCTAACTCTTACATGCACCATGAAAATGTCAACACTTCTGGCCCAGTTTATTTGCAGAAAATCGACTGTGACAAACAAACAGACACGAAAGTAATTCTATAAAGGTTCCGTTGGTACTTTTTTTGGTGCTAACAGAACCCTAAAAACATGTGTTATGTTAATGACTTATAAAATAATGTTAATTAATATTCGATTAGACAGTAAAGGTTCATTATTATACGTTTAGTGTCATATTAAAAGAAAATCATCAAAACAAATTGATTTCACAGGGTCATTCATCAATCACTTTGATTTATTGATTAATGATTACGCGCAGTATTGACGGAAAGTAATTATTAAAAACCACGCGTTCAATATCGCATACATGTCCCGAACGACCAGATAAGAAAGACCCATCTTAGAGGTAAAAAAAAAACAAGAAAACCAGGGACACGACAAACGAACGAACTCATACTTCATCAGGCGGTCCACAACGTCGGAATCGTTTCCGATCTGATTCATTAGTTTTTAATTTAGATAGTAAAACATTGTTACAACTTACAACATAGGCGTCGATACAATACCCTACTCCGCTGTGCTTACCTCTACATTGGCTATTGTTTTGCGCTTTATTTAATATTACTTATATTTTTAACCGACTTCCCAAAAAGGAGGAGGTTCTCAATTCGGTTGTATTTTTTTTTTTTTAATGTTTGTTACCGCATATCTCCGGCGTTTATGAACCGATTTGGAAAAATCTTTTTTTATTTGAATAGATATACTTCCAGATTGGAAGAATCCAGTTCTGATGATGGGATCCACGAGGAATTGAGTGAACTCCTCAAATATTGTAGGGATACATATGGCGATTTTGATATTTTCAGCAAGACACCACGCATTTGCATTCAGAAAGTATCATAATACTTTCACCACTATGGTTCTTTCATAATTTTTTTTTCATCCAAAATTATTTAGTCGAATACAATGGCGGAAGTCGGTTTTTTAAATGAAAAGTTATATTATAATTTGTGTCAGTTAAGACTGGATGATGAGGCCTCCCCCATAGCATACATAGCGTAAAATACATAGCTTGCAATGGAGAGATTTGCCATAATCATCACGCTTGGCAGGTGGGTTGCTGATCGTCAGGTTGAAACCCTAGCGTAATCATAAAGTCACCTTTTAAGACATCCAAAGTAGGAGTTGAAGGAGACCTATTCTTAAGCCGAGACTACCACGGCTAGGATGAACGAACTAGAGGTTATTAAAATAAAATGTAAATCAAGAGCACAAAGGGTCAAAGATATTTGGTTGTTTAAGATGGTTGAGTCAAATTATCTTGTTATCTAGTTTACAATCGCTTGGCTCGTGTGCTGTTTGTGCCATTTTTTTATACTTTGACAGGCTATTTATTTTATTTAGGACACAATAATGAGGTGGCTCTTTCAATTAAAGTAAAGAAATTGTTTAATGTTACCAAAGCAGCTTATTAGCGAACAGCTGTCGAAATCCATCTTGGACTCCTTAGACGCGACAGAGCAGGTTATATCAGAAGGAGATCGTACCCAAAGATAAAAAAAATTAGATGTGGCTATATCGTGGACATTGCCGTATGTTTTACGTGTATACGACATTGTGACGCAGCGGAGTCAAAATAGCGGCTCTTCCCCCTCCGATGAGCACGATGCGTCACACACAGTCCTCACTAAACGTAACAAATTCTTTGATCCTTTAGCTAAAGAGTGGTGTAATTAAATTTTGGATGTAGAATCGTAAATGATAAATTATTGTAGCTGCAACACCAAATTAACACCCGATTTTATTATCATTAGTTTTCTGGATTGCCTAGTATGAAAGTAAATTTAATGACGTGTTCACGTCAAAAAATTTCATACATATTTATATTTATCATCAGCCATTAGAATGTCCTCGCTAGACGAAGCCTCCCCATTTTATATTTAAAACTAACACTTTATGTCTAGCAGTGGGCTTTCATAGACTCACGATGATGATGATAATGAAACAGATCCCGAATCTCTGACTCATGAGTCATGTATGACTATATGTATGTATGTTTTCTAGACCTCTAACTTCAACCAGTTACATTACGCTGTGGATGGTGGAAACGATTGAGGGGCCGAAGTCTCTAACAACCTGAGTCATCAACGCTAGCTTTGAGTCTAATAACTTGAGTTTTGTCTTGTTAAACTAAGTTAATTGAAATGAATCGAATAAGCTAAAATTAAAAACTTGCCAGACGAACAAACTTTTAACGAATTTAACTGACAAGCAATGATTCCAAGTTTAATTTGATTTTTGACAAGTGTTAGTGTTTATTAGAATCCAAATGTTGATGGGCATTTAAAAACTTAGTAGCAGTTAGTATATACCTGCCTTTTTTTTTACGAAAAAATGTATAAGAATTCAGTTTTTTAGCCAGGTAAAAAAAAATATGCAATAAAATTACGGCAATTTTCGAATTATGGACTAACTAGTTGCGCCCCGCGGTTTCACCCGCGTGAATAATGATGAAAATTGATGATGATGATGATGAAAAGTAGCCTATATGTTAATCCAGGGCGTAAAGTATCTCCATTCCAAATTTCACTCAAATCCATTCAGTAGTTTTTACGTGAATGAGTAACAAACATCCATACAAACTTTCGCGTTTATAATATTAGTAGGATAGGATAGGAAATCACCGATTGTATTCAGAATCTTTCAATCTCTGTTAATATTCAAGTGGGTTAGGTTATTTGTACAATCTAAGTAATCTAACAGCATAGCGCCCGTGTGCGGAAAATACAGAATTAAAGAAGTATGCAAGTTTACATGTAACATATGTATACTTCTACAAAGTGATCCTATTAGGGTCCCATTTTTTTCTGTTGAGGTAAGGAACCCTAAAATGAGCAAAATTAAACTACTAACCGAATATTTTGTATTCTTCCAGTGATCATTCAATTCAAAATGAAATGAGATATTTCCGTACTAAAAAGTGGCCGAGATTGCTATTTAGTCGCTAACAAGGAAAACTAAATCAGATTCGTTCGAATGATAAATTCAATCACGCCTGAAATAAAATCGATCTATTATTATCGAGGCGAATCGATTATTGGGAACAGCGCTGATTGGTCTTATTAAAAGACTAGTTTGCAGGAAAAATTTTCACTTAATTTTACATTAGATTGGTATCGATTTGAATAGTTATAAATGGGCATGACATAGATACGCAGATATGGGTTTAAAATTCAGTATAACCATTTCGAATTAATAACAATTATTTTTTTAATTAATTGATAACAAATTTGGCAATAATAATATCAACTTCGGAACCGAGTTTGATTTATCTTTTGATCGAGTGACTCCATTGGATTTACCTATGAAACAAGAATACCTAGAATGCCCCATAGAATGCAATAGAGAATTTGCCATAATCACCACGCTTTGCAAGCAGATTAATTGCAGTGCTGGTGTTGAGTACTCAGGTGGATGCTGCTGCCCAATCCCCGGGAGTAATCCTTTCGTCGACTTTTATGACATCCACGGGAAGAGACGTGGGGTTCTATTCTAAGGCCAGGTTCTAAGGCTGGTTAGTACCATGGCACCAACCGTAGTTCCTGATAACATCGACACAGGGAATCCTAGTGTGGGATCAGAGACCCAATTCTCTAATTTAAAAATCTTATAAAATAATCAATAATCTAAAATAATAATCTAATATAATTAAAAAGATTAAATTACAATACAATCTCGTGTCGTACTACGTACTAACAGTGACAGATGCGACTGACACTGGATTAATATTGTAGGTAATTTAATCGATTTTTAAATTAGAGAATTGAGCCTCAGGGCTATGTTATGTGACTAATGGATTTGATGTAAGGTAACTCCCTCTAAGACTTTTGAAAATGATAAAAACTATCTGTTTTTTTTATTTGTGTTCCTTTGAAGTCATTCTTACCTAGAAGCGATTTTATTTCACCCAAAACCTATATAGGATAGCCGTACTGCCGCGTATTCTAAATCTTGCGACAGGTTTGCACCAGGCGTAAATTGTGCGATCATGGTTGTCAAACGTCGTTTTTCTAATACAAATGTTACCAGTTGCCCTGGGCCCCAATTCTACTAAACAAATTGTGTTTGAATTGTTTACATGGAAGTAATAAGTACTACGTAGTACTTATTACTTCCATGATTGTTTATGAATTATCTCAAAATGGTCACTTTTGACACTTTTGCTATACTTACCAAAAGTGTCAAAAAAGTCAATTTTGTGACAGTGCTTCTTTTTGGTACACGATATAATGTTTAATATAACTAAATTAATTAACAATTCAAACACAATTTGTTTAGTAGAATTGGGGCCCTGATATAGAATAGCCCTGCGCCGGTGTCATCAGTTTTCAGGTGTTTTTTAAACCCTGTTATAAAACAGGTCATTCACCAATGATCTTCACCCTTTTATTCAACCAAATGAGTCTTCCAAAAAAAAACAAAAATAAATACATGTATCCAGGGTTTATGCCTCAAAACCTAAGGGAGGTATAAAAATGTGTCTTCAAGATATTGTCGTACGTGGGCTACATACAATATTACACTGCATTTCGGTAGAAAGCAGGTAACTGGTGCTGGTATATAGACATAATATAACACCCAACAGTCACATACATAGTCCTGATCCCACACTAAGATTCTCTGTATCGTGGGTATTAGGAACTATAGGTACTATGATACCATAACACCCAGACTTGGAACAAATATTTGTGGATCATAAATGCAAATATTTGTCCCGCTGGAAATCAAATCCGCACCTCTTGCATCTCTGGTGGTATCTTGCCCGCGGCGCCACAGAAGTCAGCAAACACAGGTACTGGCAACTGATTTTGTTGGATGTAGCATGGTTTCGTTCAGGTAAAAGCCGGTGCTGTTTACCTGTTTTTTACATAAATACAGCCTCTCGCGGGGTTGAATTTTATGCGCCCTTTTAACGGCATTTGTATGTTTTATTTAGGTTTCTCTTATCATTTTCCGTGACATATTTTCGTGGAGGCAGCTCGTGGAATGTTAAATATATTGTGGGCGATGTTTGGGTGCTCATGGATGTTAATAAATAATTATAAATAGAACAAGAAATAATATGTTAGTCATTTAAATTGTGTATTCTTCTGTCTTTATTTAATTCATTAAATTAATCATGACGTTGGTTTTTTCTTTGCCACATTAAATTCACTGCAAAATCTCGTCTCAGTCAACTGTCAAATTTTAGCTGAAACATAAATTATATTTTTATTCTTATTCTTATATTTGAATTCTATCGAAATGTACCGATTCTCAGTATTGTTTGATGTATTATGTGACATATTTGTTTTGACATATCTAAGTGCATGTATATGTGTAAAGAGGAAATAAATGACTATGACTATGACTATGACTATGTCACGTCTGTCATTGCGTTCGTAGACGTAGTAAACATACTTAATCTTTGTATGCCAACGTTATCTTTCTCACTCTAATGAACGCCTTCGTGAGCGACAGAAAGATTGATGCAAATCGAAAGTTGACTCAGAGGCCCAATTCACTAACTTTGAAACATTCCAGTCACAATATAATCTCGTGTCAGTCGCACTGTCTCGTATATTAACTATTACTTAATCTTCGCGTATACATCCTAAGATTAAGTAATAGTAACTATATAGGTGACAGCTGACAGTGCGACTGAGACGAGATTATACTGCGAATTGAATGTTTTTAAATTAAAGAATTGGGCCTCATATTGTGAATTAAATTGTCAAATAGTTATGAGACTTAGGCCCCAGGTTGTAGCATTATTCAATTAGTCACGACTTACGGAGATTATTAAATTAAAATCATCATTAGGCTGGTAGAAGTCCAGCAAGGCTACTCTTAACGCTCTACTCGATCCTAATTCAGGATTTAGTGTCATTTGTCGTCAGAGAGTACCAGATTCCTTGGTCATTTGGTACTCTTGAATTAAATACTAGCGCACAATTTGAAGTGGGTCCCATTGGCACCCTCCAGGTAAGGAACCCTAAAACTAAGTTTCCCTAGCTGGATCAACTCATGAAAGATGGATCACTTTATTTGATTATATCAGTGAAAATCTTCGCCAAATACGATTCCACATCAGCACCAGTAGGGTTAGAAAACGCACTATGCCTTTAGCGTAAGGGAAGTGGGAGGTAGCAAACGTGAAATATGTGAAGGGGCGTTGACCTCTCCATATCTATGGGACAAATCCCATGCAATTTGTTGTGATTTATGTTTTATTTTATTTATTTTGTATGTAAATGTGATGGATTCTGTAGAATTTATGTAGCATGTATTTTGTATTATCGTGACGTCATCTCGTTGGATCAGTTTCAGATCTACATTTTATTATTGATTTGTATGGTTTTTTGTGATTTCTTCTTTCTTCTACAAAGTAGTAGTAAGTATTAATATTTTCTACTGTTTTTTTTTATGACTTTTTGTCCTGTCTTTATCAGCTAGTAGACGCCCACTGTTGGACGAGGCCTCACCATAGAATAGGACGTGGGCGTGGGCCACAATCAACACGCTTGGCAGGCGGATTGGTTTAGTACTCAGATGGATGCTGCTGCTCATCCCCTGGCGTAATCTCTTAGTCACCTTTAACGACATCCACGAGAGGAATTGGAGGAGTTCTATTCGTAAGCTTAGATCACCTCAGATTTTGAATTACTCACATACTTATTTTTTTAACGAGACATGAAATATGACATAGGTTGCCTCTTTCTATAAGACGTTTACCATAGTAAACTCTTCCCAGAACCACACAATCAAATTTCCTCGCGTGTTCCAACCTAGACAACATCCATCTTTCTTTACGTACAGAATGACGTCAAAATTACAAATTCAAATATTATTTCAAGCAAAAACTTTCACAAATCCACTTTGCATGAGCGTTCTTTATGTCACGCTATAACACCCTGCGAGGGTGGTATGGTGTAGCCATAGTTTTCAACATAAACATGAGGCTCTATGTAAGTTACTATGCTGGGAAGTTATCTTGTCGGAATGAGAAAATTCATATTTTATCATTGAAAATTATGTTTCAATCGATGCTAAAACAAAATTGATTGGGTCACCTAATTATATATAATGTACGAAATTTTTACTTTTTGATTCAATAGATTCGGAGAAAATCGTCTGTGGCAGACAGACAGACACCTGAGTGAACCTATAATGGTTCCCTTTTTACCTTTTATACGGAACCCTAAAAACCTACATAAATATAATAGAATAACACAAATACATACAATATACCCAGTAGAAGTGAAAGGAAATAATAACGCATTCTTTTATGAGATGCTGTGAGATATAATTTGTAGACCTCATTTTTATATATCACTATATCTCATATTATTTTCTTATCTAACGCAGAGTGACCCAGGAGGTACTAGTGACACGAAGTACCCTCGAGAGCAGTGAATCCGGGTCACTTAAAGAATCCTAAAAATCTCGGAAACTAAAAATGCTAGGTTAATGCAATAAATTGTATTTAATAGACAATGTAATACTCCTTAAATGAAGGTATTAAAACTTCTTAGTTATTGTAAAGTTATATCATAAAAAAATCAAATTTTAAAAAGGGCCACTTTCGAAGATGGAACTACGAAATTACAGCATTTGGTTTTGCTTTTGTTTGTAATCTGTCATTTATGTGGGTACATAAACCATGTTGATAGTGCTCTATATTCATTATTCAAGCTGAAATTATGTCGCTTACGCCTGAAGAATGCACCAGAATACTTACAATGCTGGAAACCGGCCGGAGTCAGCGCGATACAGCCAGGACTGTCGGTGTGTCGCTGTCAACAGTACAAAGAGTTCTCCGACGTTACGAAGAAACTGGTTCTAACCTACGCAGACCAGGAACGGGCAGAACCAGGTGTACCACAGCACGAGAAGACCGATACTTGGTGAACACCATGCTTCGAAATCGCTTTCTCACAGGAACTGAACTCACAAATCAGTTTCGACGCCTCGGAGGAAGTAACCCAAGTGCATGGACAGTAAGACGTCGGCTTGCTGAATCTAACTTAAAACCCCTTAGACCTGCAAACGGCCCTAAACTGGAGCGTGGGCATCGTATTTCAAGACTAAGATATGCCCAGAGCCACGTAAATTGGAGTATTGAAGATTGGTAAAAAGTTATGTTCTCCGACGAATCAAAATTTATGCTCTACAAGCACGATGGAAGACACAGAGTGTATCGAAGACCAGGGGAAAGATTCAAGCAAGCATGCATCGAAGAAAAAGTAGCCTACGGTGGTGGGTCTGTACTTGTGTGGGCCGGAATTTCTTCTGAAAGTCGCACAGAGCTGGTGATCATAGAAAACGGCTCTTTAACTAGCGTAAGATATGTGGAAGAAATCCTCAATGATCACGTTGGTCCATTTATGGTCAATTTAGGTGAGGATGCTATATTTATGCATGACAATGCCCGACCTCATACAGGTAGGATTGTGAATGACTACCTTCAAGAGATGAACATTACTCGTATGGAGTGGCCAGCGCGCAGCCCGGATATCAACCCGATCGAGCATGCTTGGGACGAGCTAGGCAGATGCGTAAAACAACGAAACCCTCCCCCAATCACGCTTCGTGAGCTCAAAATTGCTCTCACAGAGGAATGGGAGAATATTCCCCAAAATCGTATAAGGAACTTGGTGTACAGCATGCCAAACCGCGTAAACGCAGTAATGGAAGCACGAGGAGGCAATACGAAGTATTAAAATTCAAGAAAATCGTAATAAAGTTCAAAAATTTCATGTTTCCTATTTTTGTTTTAAGGAGAGATCAGCAGTTTTTTTCTTAATGTAATTTTGTGTTAATAAAATGTATGGTGACTCATATTTTTTTTTACCTTCATTTAAGGAGTATTACATTGTCTATTAAATACAATTTATTGCATTAATCTATCATTTTTAGTTTCCGAGATTTTTAACATTCTTTAAGTGACCCGGATTCATTGCTCTCGAGTGTACTTGTAGTATTTCCTCAAACTCACAAAAAGATATAATACTTAATTATGATCCTATGAAACGTACAGTAATTTGAAAAGTGTGAAAATTGCATATCGTTATATCTTAATAACGCATTTGCAATATGAAAACGCAAACCTTAAACAATAGTTAGGTACTAAAGAATTCTTCTATTTTAAACAGGGTCGCTTTATTTTCAATCTGTGAAGTGAAAGGTGAAAAGAGCCTTTGATAGTTCCCTGTGCCAGGGAAGTTGTAGGCTTCCATTAAAGCACGAGGGCTTCGTGTAGGTGATTGTTCGAATGTTTTGTTGCAGTTAGTACTGTGGTAACATGTACTTTTTATATTTGAAGTAAGAAATCAATGGAGCCCTTTAAGAAGCTAGTCTAGCTAGCTACACATAATCATATATTATTCTTCACCATCACACCTGAACCAATATAGCGTTTTGTATAGGATATTGATATGAATAGCTAATAACCAAGTAGAAATGCCTAGTGTCGCACTCAAAGCCGCGCGCTAAATACCTACTCATTCGCGCATGCTAAGTCTACTAATCAGTGCGGGCCGGCGCGGCGCGCATGGAGTCACACCGCGAGACCAGCAGGGCTATTCTAAAACGTCGGAAATGTTTCCGATCGGATTCGTTAGTTTTCCATTTCGATGTGGTAAGTAACGAAAACAATTTTCTCTGGTAAAACACAGTAAAAAACAATAAATATTGTATATGTAACTGTGTTTGACTAGAAAAAATTGTTTTAGTTACCACATCGAAATAAAAAACTAACAGATTCTATCGGAAACGTTTCCGAAGTCTTAGAATAGCCCTGCAAGACAGGCGAATGACAAGTCACCTGCTGTAGCGTAGCGAGTCCGGCGAGTTGTCGTTCAATTCTGCGACCAAGTAGGTATATCTGATTGAGTATACTTGGACACACATAAAATTATAACTAAAAAACATTGAAATTGCTAATTACGTGCTTAATTATTGTCCAAAAACAGTCACGGTAGAAGAATATCATTATAATACCTTCCCTACGTACGACAGACGACAACCCTGTCGGTTGCTGCGGGCAAACGCGGGGCGTCGCGGCGGGGAGCGTGCCGTAGAAGTAGGTATTTATCTAGTTGGCATCGGAACACGTACAAAGAGAAGTACGTAAGTAGCACTTCTAAAGAGTTTATCTATTCTATGACTTGACCCTTAAAGAAGAAGCATATTTTCATCATTTATTTTTCTTTCAACATCTACACCTTATTTCTTCCAAATGACTGAAATTTACCCTGCAAGTGACTGTAATGAGCCTTCACAACCATGCAACGAAAAACGAGCACGTGAGAAGCTATCGAACGTTTTGCTTTCGTGCGGAGTGCACACTGTACTGAGGCGTTGGGGTGTCAACTTTAATTGGCGCTGTATTTCAAGCCAACCCAACGGTTCGTGCTCGTGTGCATCCGGATTTAGGTTTGGACACAGTGCAACCGGGTAGCGGGAAGCATTCAAGAGAGCCAGCAGCCCGCGAGTTAAGTTGATAAAGCGATTAAAGAAAGTGCTGTCCTTGATGTGTTAATAGTATTTAATTAATAAACGAACACGTAAGAACCAATCGAATGTTTTGAGTTGCCGTTGGCGTTAAGGTGCTACATCAGGTCAATTTAACATTTTATGTTTGATTCAAACTATTCAAAGTCCAACGTAATAATCAACGGCTGCATCTAAAGGTCCGGAAAAAACATGTTAAATGATTATTCACCTCATTGCAAATTATGTTTTATTTTAAATTGTTGCAATACAACATTTCTGCATAAAATAAAATCGCTGTTTCATTCAAATGACTGCACCAATTTTTATTATTTTTGGACTATAACTAGCTTGAGTAACTGTTTACCAATAATTTAGATTTTACTATTCAAATTTGATAAAATATCCTAGGAAAAGAATACATTATTATTATAAATCACACTACCGGCCTGACGGCTTAGGCGTAACTTGAACTCAGTTGCGCTATTGGCTGGCACTGGCTCAAGGTCAACGATAATAGTACCTAACCGCCTTAACAGTCTGTGACTAGGACACACTCAATGCGGAAAGTACGAGGTAGCCATTATGGTACAAGCGAGTTGGGGTGATGCCAAAGGTTCGAAAGCAATAAGATGTGGGACCATACTTGACATCAAAAGTTATGAAATTTCTGGGTTACAAACGCAAAAAATTAAGCTCGCTGGAAGTTGAGCCACACCTTGTACAGAATTTTAACGTACGGTATCGACGCTTCTATTGTCTTTTTTATTCAAAAAGTGTCTCTAATTGGATGGGCAGAAGAGAAAAGAAAGAGGTTTCTATTGTACCTTCTATTAATTATACACTTTTCGATGAGTTAGTACATTGCACACCTCATCATCATCATCGGCAAGTTTACGTCCACTGCTGGACTAAACCTCCCCCATTGAATACAATGGAGGGATATGCTATAATCACCACGCTTGGCAGATTGGTGATCGCAGTTGGTGATAAGTAACTCACAGATGGATGCTGCTGCCCATACCCTGGTGTAAATCTTTTACTACATCCACGGGAGGAGTAGGAGAGGTCTTTTCTTGGGCCGAACACACCACGGCACATTAGACTAGTACTTATTAAAATAGATACGGAATAGAGTACCTAGTCTCATACAAATGTTACAAGCAACTACACGGACATGTGGTGTACACTACATGGATCTTTTCACACCACCTGCTCGACAATGTCCAATTACAAATCATGCAACCTCAACGTAAAGTACAGCATTGTCTCTCTAGGGATATAAAGTTGTATGAAACTCCCTAGGGATTAAAGTGATTTGAATTTAGAACGTCAAATTCGTGTTGGAAACTCATGGAAAACTCTGAGTAAAAAAATGCCCATATGGCATTGTAAAGAGGTTTGTTCGAAAATCGAACTGGCCACTATAGCAAAACTCGAAAAAATAAATAAATAGGCGCAATTTTAAAGAATGTGAAACAAAAGAGATGTTTGGTGCTGCGATTTTCAGTGAATTTTATTGCAATATTTTTGTAATATAATATTATGTCAGTTACAATATTAGTGTTAACAAAAAATGTCCTGCGATAATGATTCTACCCCAGAGTTTATCAAAACAGACGATACTTATTTAATGGAGCCCTGGCCTTTTATTGCCTCGCAGTAGGTGTGAAAAGTAGAGTATGCTCCTCTGGAATAAAGCCTGTCTTCGTCTTGGGCAGCTTGAACCCCTCGCTTCACTCAGGACTCTATATAACTCCCTCGCTACACTCGGGAGTTAACTTTAGAGTCCCTCGTTACGCTCAGGGTTCAATATGCCGCCCGCGACATAAGACACTGCTTTATTCCCTTAGTGCATAATCTACTATTGTATGGAAACACTAAAAAGTGCCCCTAGCGGTAACCATGCGAACCTCAATTTACATACAAAAATCCTTCTAGTGTACACCACACGCCCGTCTAGTTGCTTGTTATAATTTTAGACTAGGCTTTTAGGAATAAAATATGGCATTATAAGAATCCACATTTAAACCGAACGTTTAATACTAAGTCTTCTTTCAGGCTGGTTTTTTTTTATACTAAGCAAGCAAATTAGCGTACGGCCCACCTGATGGAAAGTAGTTACCGTAGCCTACGGATGCCTGCAACGAGGCGGCACACGCGCGCTGCCGACCCTGAGACATAATCATGAAAAGTCTCATGTGCCTGTTATTTCACCGGTACCCGTACCCTTCAAACCGAATCACAGCAATGCGAGCACTACTGCTTGGTGGCAGAAATAGGTACAGTGGTAGTACTTCCCTGGACGAAATCTTTCACAAGAAGTTCTACTACTAACAAAAAGGTAGCTAAGTATAGATGTTTATGCTAAGTACTGGTCATGGTTTATTTATTTATAGCCTCGTTCAAATTGTTTATTTACTAAACGGCTCGCTTTGATTAAACAAACAGGTCAGTCAATGTCGTAACGATCCTTAATTTTCGTCGAAACGCCCGAAATCGTGGATCCGATAACTCCACTTTATATTAGCTCAACAATATTCGACTTTTTGATAAATAATCTAGAGTGTATTTTGGAGTTTACTGCTTTTGGAATAGAGTTGAAAGTTCGTTGTATTGGGTGAAGGATGAAATACAAAGAAAGCGGTAAGCATGTTTGGCTTAAGCTTAGCTGTGAAAAGGTTACTGAGCTGATGGTAGGAATATTGATTCGTTTATCAATATTGGCGTATTACTGCGTAACGTGTACGAAACTCTAGTGGACCAACAGATCAATTTGTTTAACCAGGATGTACAAAGTATTGTTACTGTTTGTTTTTGTTTTGTTTTTAAAAGGTCTTTAAGATGAGCTTACTGATAGGATGCTTACGCCATTTTGCACGCGAACGAAATGAAATTTTGTGAGCAGATAATTTAAAACCTGGAGTGACACATAGCATGCTTTTTGTTATCACTGCTGGGTATATAGTTATCCTTTCCTTATTTCGAGTTTCCTTGATCCAGCGTCACGCTTCATGAGGAAACCAAATATTCATCCCAGCCCCCTTTTACGTTATGACCAAACGTAACATAACGCGAGCTCGTTACGATATTTGTGTGGAATTATCACTGAATCGTATGGGTGATGTCACACGTTACTGACAAGGAATCTCTTAGGTCATAGCGAATAACCACCCAGTTTTGCATTCAAGTTTTCTGTACCTTTTTAATCTTTAATTACGAGAACAGTACACACTTTCGACTTTCAAAAGGTATAATATAGAATTATACCTTTTGAAAGTCGAAAGTGTGTTCAACCTAGACCCATGATGCAAGTTAATTTAATAAAAGAAACCTAGTCCTATGTCTAGACTTTCCAAAAATTTTACGAGCCCATTTTGTGCTTATTTGTACGGGTCGTAAAAAACTGCCAAAAGTTCCATAAATCTCAACAACTGTTGCCAATTTCAATATCGTTGGTGCAACGGGTTGTAAAGCTTTCGTTTTGAAATCTGCATAAGTAATTCTTAAGTATTTACTTGGGTCTTTGGATTCTAGGCTCTAAACACTGACTACATACAAACGACGGTTCTGCCATTCTGTTGATCATAATATTTTTTTATACTGCTTGGCAAGCAAACAAGCATAAAGCTCACCTGATAGAAAGCAGTTACCGTAGCCTATGGACACCTGCAACAGCAGAGGCATCACACGCGCTGCCGACCCTGAGACATAAAGATGAAAAATCTCATGTGCAGTAATTTCACCGGCACCCGTAACCTTCAAACCGAAACAGCAATGCGAGCACTATGCTTGGCGGATAAATAGGTACGGTGGTAGTACTTCCCCGGACGAACTCATTCACAAGTAGTTCTACTACTAACACCATAATCATCATCAGCCGTAAAACGTCCACTGTTAAACGAGGCCTGTTTGTTGCTAAGCGTGGTGGGATTTGACATAACCACCACGCTTTTCACGCGAATTGGTGATCGCAGTATTGGTCAGGATGCTCCTGCCCATCCTTTGATGTAATCTCTTAGTCGGCTTTTACATCATCCACGGGAGGAGACGGAGGGGTCCATTCTCAGGCCGGACACACCATGGCTACGTTCTGTTGATAGCCGACCTAAATAAAATGAAAATAATTAGGTTACGTAATGCGACAACAAGACGTCCACACCAGTGCGTCAGAAACAACGGGGTGTTGGCGACTGTAGTTCGATTCACCCATTTACAATTTCCTTGGATTAGATGACGTCAATGGCATATGAATGGGCGCCTTTAAGTTTATTGTTTTTACTCAACTATGGCAAAGTAAAAGAAGGGTTTTGATTTTAGAGGTGTATGTATGTATGTTAGTTTATTCATCGGTCCCCTTTTGCTCTGGAAGTACTTGTCGGATTTTGATAAATGAGGTAGGTATCATAATTATGAGACGTGCCGCGTGTCATAAACTGTATGATGTCACACTTAATTAAATATGGCGAAAATAAAATGCAATATTCCAACCTAGTTTTTTTGTAATAAATATTAGGTATATAACGATAATTTAAAATAAAAGTTTGGTATCAAGTGCTTGATGAAAATTACGTTCTACATTCTAAAAGTCATCATCACCATCAGCCTTTAGAAGTCCACTGCTGGACATAGGCCTGCCCCTTAGAATACCATGGCTAGCGGTCTTGAGCCGCCTCCATCCACCGACTTCCTGCGACGTTTATAATGTCTTTATAAACCTTTCTTCTCTACCGCGTCGTCTGGTTTTTAGTCGCCACTCGAACACATACACTACTTACACATACTTTTACATTCTAAAAGTATATTATCACACTAATAATTAACAACTCCACCTAAACAATTGTAGTAAATATGCTTGTTAAGAGTGTCCCTGTCCAGACTATCTTCAAAACATTTATTTAATTACAACAGCTTGATTTTAGTTTAAAACTGTTACTGGAAACGTTCTCTGTGAGTTTTGAGAATTCAATAAATATATTTTAAATCCAGAGGTGGGAAAATTCAGTCAATTCGTGCGCATTTCATGCTAAAAAGGCAATTCTTTTGACTGCTATGAATTAATATGACCACGCTTCGCCCGCGGATGTATATTGTGGCGTTCAGATACTGTGAAAAGTAGAAATTTACGGCACTGCTTGCTCTGCAGATTTATTGTCTATATCTCTAAGCTTTGAGCCATAAAGTGATTTTAAATGGTGCATATATAATCCCTCTCTGCGCTAATAAACCATTTGTTTGAGGTGAACGTGACTTTGCGCTCACAGGAAAAGTCACTGGTCTATTTTCAGGATGGACGGGATTTTGGGGTTCCGTACCTAAATTGGAAAATAGGATCACTTTGTTGTTGCCAAGAATCTCTTTCTCAGGAACGGCTAAAGGCATCAACATTAATACCAAATACACAACACAGTGTCATGCCGTAAAAAAAACAAAATAAAGAAGACATTGAATGTCAAAATTTTTGCAGGCAGCACCACGCCAATTTTTTTTACAATTTATGCATTATTTATTTCGCACAATATGCACAATTTGGCACTTAATATTAATTTTCGACTTTTTCAAAAGCCAAAAAAAACACCTGCCTTTAAAAATGTTCCCACTGCCGGAACTCAAACCTACTGACGGCTATCGAAAGTGAATGTTAATTACTCAAATACGATAAAAAATACGTCCAATCTGGTTTACGGTCGAGTAATAACAGTTCTTACTTTAACTGGGATAATTAGGTTTTCGAAGCAGCCATCGAGCGACATAAAAATGAATTATAACTCATTATGGTCACAGAATTACCTACTTATAGGTTTGCAACGTCCAAGTTATCAGCGAGGAAGTTGTTATTATATAGAGACCGGTGATTTGCATGGAAGTAATGAGTTTAGAACGTAAATTATGGGTAAGGTTTGGTGACTTTCATTATAGACATAATTTTCATTGAAAATTGGATATGCTTTCAAACTTACATTGGTTTCCAATATCTTGATAGAAATTCAAAATAGTTCCTCACATACATAGTTACTTACATAGTTCCTTACGTAGTTTAAAAGTCACGATCAACGACGTGCCAACAAAATACCAACCCGAAAGTACTAAGAATCTTCATTTCCTTTTCAATAAAAATTGTTTTAATAAATAAAAAAGTTAAATAAAGGAAAACAAAAAAATCCACGTAAAGTGTAACAAGCCCGCGATTTCATCCTCTTTTCAAGTTTCTGCCGCTTTATCCTACAAACTTCACTATCCCATAATAAGAGTAAAAAGTTGAAATTCCTAATTTTTTTTCCTAAATTTTTCTTTAAATCACACATCACCTCTTAACATTCCAAATTTCAGAATTTCAAGGCCACTGAAAGTACCCAAATTTTGTTTAAAATTGAAGTAGAAGCTTGTTTTTTCACGGCACCATAATATGCTCACTTAATATCTTTATATTTGGTATAAATTTATAGTTGATACCTTTTGCTGTTCCGGAGAAAAAGCGTCTCGACAGACAGACAGACGGACAACAAAGTGATCCTCTAAGGTTCCCGTTTTTTCTGTTGTAGCACGAAACTCTAAAAAAACAACAAATTAAAAACATCAATTAATTCCATAGTTGAATTAAAGATTATTTTGTTCAAGTAGTTTTTCCACGAAAATACAAAACACACATTTCAAACCAATAGTTATGTGAGGCTTATAACCAAACTTATACCGTATTTTACCACAGTCCCGAGCTAACAAATTCAAAAGTAATAACAGAGAACGAAACGGCATTGATACGACAATTTGTTGAATGACGTGACGACAACAACAATAAAATGTTACGAAATACCGTAATTTTGTAGAAACAATGGACAGGCGTTGTAAATAACAGCTTAGAGTTGCGCAATGTAAGTCGATTTAGTAGATGCTAGAATTTTTAAAGTGTTATTACCTTCTATTTTGAAGAGGTTGAATAAATTGATTATTTTGTTACTATTATTACTTTATCATGATCATCATCAATCAATGATCTTTCTAGTGATGGGATAGGACTCGGTCCTTAATCATCAGCGTCATCAGTCTCTTGAAATGCACTGTTGGACAAAGGCCTCGGTCTAGAATGCCACGCCACGACGAAAGGTTGGGCCGCCTCCATCTACCGCCTGTGACGTTTATAAATATTAAGCCACGGAAGAATGAATGTCATTAAGCCTATCAAAAGCTTCTGCGTCTCTTTCCTCTACTGCGTCCTCCGGTTTGTGGTCGCCACTCGAGTACCTATCTACCTTTATTCACAAACGGTTATCAGTTCTGCGAGCAATATGACCTGCCCACTTCAACTTGCTAATTCTGAGAGCTACGTTGGTGATCTTGGTTATTCTACGGATTATCCTCATTTTGGATTCAATCACGCAGGGAAACTCCTTGCATAGCTCTCTCAACAGCCCGCTGTGCTACTTTGAATTTGTATGTGAGGCTAATAAGTGACCATGTCTCAGTGCCATGTCTCACTAGCAACACGCACTGATTATAGACTTTCGTCTTGTGGCTCTGCGGTATCTTCGATAGGTACCTTTTAGAATTTGCAATAATATAATCAACAAAAAGCAATAATTTCGCGTCAGTTCCCAGCCGACGGGCAAAGTCAGGGGAGTCACATGGCTATTCTTTAGCATGACAGATGCCACTCTCGATTAATTAGTCTCATTTATAAGTGGAAGGGGAACATTAGGATCACAGTGAAGAATTGTTAGTAGGATAACTGAGTAGTTGAACTACTAAGGCTTTGAACTTTGATGGTACTATTATATCCGTTAAATTCAACAGTCAGTTGTTGTTGTACTATCAAAAGCTTATTTATTTATGTGGTGTTACTAGAAAATGAGACCCACGGGAGGGTATTGAGAGGTCTATATATTCTCAGGTGCAATTCTCCATATTGGAAAACAAACCAATAGTAAACTAGTTGACGCTTTGATCAACATTTGATCATTGATCTTTTGACCATTAAAACTTGCAAACTTCGTAAAGAAAAGGCGTTACCTATGAACCATGAAACTTCAATGCTAAGACTGTTTTGATATAAAGTGCCACAAACCGTTAAATTCTAACTTTGCATATCAAAGACGGTGGTTTTACGTTTCATTGTTCTGCTGTTACTAGACTGTAACATCATAAAGCCAAGACCACACGAGATGCAGAATAACAGCTTTCATTAGGGGAATGCAATGACACGATTATAGACTGAGCTGCTGCGGAAACCAATAAACTAAAACGAATATAATCGTTGCTTCTCTCTTAATACTAGCAAAATTGGTAGGTCTAAGTCATTGGAAATTAAGTAAAAACGTTAAGTGGCGCGATATTCAAATTATACTGTGGTTTTTGCTAATTACCGCTCATCAAAACTTCTCGAGATAACGAACACTGATTTTGATACAACACGCACGTTTTAATTGACAGAATCTCATAAATATTATTAGTTTAGCTACGAATACACCAGGAGATGGGCAGCAGCATCCACCTTAGTACTCAACACAAATACTGCGATCAGCAATCCGCCTCCTGAGCAAGGTGGTAATGGCAATGCTCCCTATTAACTTTAATGGGGGACGCCTCGTCCAACAGAAGAGGCCTAAAGCTGATATAAAGAGTAAAACCGTCTAGTATCGTTGGCAGACTTGCTAGCCGTCCGTATGGCCAAGGTCTTAGTCCTACTATCCTTCTTTGTCTTCTAATAATGCAAACAAGGTTATTTATTTGGCGGAACTAGAGTCTAATGCGAGTGTGACGAGGAATTCATTGTTGTGTCGGTGAAAGGGAAATTTTGTTGGTTCTGCTTTTGTATGTATTCTATTACAAAATTGATTTGAATAGGAATGTAGTGTGTTATTTGCCCTCACTTTGTTTGTTTATTTTTAAAGCGTACAAATCGAATTGAAAGTGTGAAACTCAATTTGTGAACTCCAAAGTTCAAAACATCGAATAGGTAGGTGGCACAAATTAAACTTGGGAAATGTGGCTGTTATGTTTGTCAAATAGCTAGTTAGGCGCACAATATGGTTTTAGATTAGGTACATAAAAATAGATAAGTACTTTATTGAACGAGCGAAGCGAGTTCTCTGAGTCAAGTTGGAAGAATCGGCGTTTGTATGTATGTGTGTATGTATGTATGTTTGTCCGATGAAAACTTCCAAACCGTTAATCCGATCTTCATGAAATTTGGTATGGGGGTAGATAGTATTAGTACAATTTGTAGGTAAGGTTATGAGCTATATCGGTCAGGGGGTTGCTGAGATATTGGGGTCCAAGAGGGGGTAAAAAAAATAAAAGTGACACAGTCAGATCAAGTGGGGTGTCTAATGAAAGCGCTTTAGTTGGACATTTCAAAACTGTTTTTAATAAGTATTTAAACTTAGTAGTTTCCGAGATATTAGGGAAAATAAAAAACGCAAAAATCAAAAATTCTAGGGTACTTCCAGCAGTCCCACAATGCTGAAATTTGGTATGCTTGTGGCTTTTGTGTCACAACTACAGGGAAAAGTCTGAAATTGAAGAAATTAGAAACCTGAACCATAAAAAACCATTTCCAATATAACATCCATTGTTGACCTCCCATTTCTAAGAATATGAATGACGTTGGAGTTCTATGTTTTCGTCAAAAGGACGTCATCAATTAATTCGTCAAGTACTTTAAATACTAACAGGTATGTAGTTTTTACGCCCTGTTGCTTAGTCCTATTCAAAGGCTATTTCGATGTGTATAATAATTACCTATAGAGGTTAATTTTTTTTCTGAGTAAATGTTTTTAGAAATCGGTTAGAAGGGTGAAGAAAGTAAAATATGCAAAAAAATATCTCGAAGATACTTCAAGTTCTCTGGTAATGCTGAAATTTATTATTTAAGTATATTTTGTTCCACGGGGAGAAGTCGAAAATTGAGGATTTTTTCTTTGTAATATGCATTTTTAGAGTAGAGAACTTAAATCTTTAAAAATTAGGTAGCAAAACTACAGCTAGATGGCACTGCTTAATTAAAAAAAACTTTTATTTTGCTTCACATTTCTTTCATGTTAGAGAAATTGACTCGATAGTTTTAGATTTCTGATGGATCATCCATACAAACATACTTACATAGCCGTTAAATACAAAACCCTTTCTTCCCCTCTTAAATTAGTCGGGCTGATAAAGGTGTCATCGCGAGGTCTCAGTTCGGGGCGAACCACTAGTTGTACTACAGAATACTTTTAAATTCATCATTAGCAGCCACTAGATGTCCACTGCTGGACGAGGCCTCGCCCATAACTGTCATAATCACCACGCATTGAAGGCGGATTGGTAATCGAAGAATTATTAATTAGGTGGATGCTGCTGCCCATCCCCTGGTGTAATCCCTAGTAGTCGGCTTTAACCACATCCACAGGAGGAGATGGAGGGGTCTATTCTTAGGCCACGGCTTTATTTATATACTAAAATTAGTTAAATTTAACAGTACAATGAGCGGCCTTATCAAACAAAGTGATTTCTTCCAGGCAATCTTTCACAGCCTTTATAAGTAGATAGATTATAACCGGTTTAACTTACGTAGATTATTTTCGAGTATACGACCCGAGGTTTCAAGCAATTTAGATGCTCTTAAATCGACATATCCAAGTAGCTCGGAGGACGAGGATGAGTCATCCGCGTCGCAACTCCGGCGCCGCCGGCGCTCACCAGCCGGGCCGTACGAGCTGAGAGACGCAGTGCCCTCTGAGCCGCGCAGCGAGAATAACACTCGTACATGATTAAGAGCATCTAAATTGCTTGAAACCTCGGGTCGTATACTCGAAAACAATCTACGTAAGTTAAACTGGTTATAATCTATCTAATTATGAATACCACTTACGAAAGTTTTTAGCCTTTATAAGCTTCTATATTTGACTTGGGCCATCACCAACGACGAAGAAAACAAACTAGCAATATGTCAGAGGAAGATGGAAAGAAGCATGTTAGGTATAAGGCAATCTGACAGAGTAACAAACGCTTCTATAAGGGAGAAAACTAAACTACACGACATCATTTGTAGAATAAGGACGCTAAAGTGGAACTGGGCAGGACATGTTAGCAGGATGGAAAACACAAGGTGGACGAAAAAGGTGATAGAGTGGATACCGAGAGAAAATAACAGGAGTAGAGGACGACCACGGAAACGTTGGGAAGATGTATTTAGGAATGAAAGCGGACTAGACTGGATGAGACAGGCCAGAGACAGGAAAACATGGAAAGAAATGGGGGAGGCCTACGCCCAACGGGCGACTACTACCTGACTGCGAATTAAGATTAAGATAAAATGACATGGAAAATACATAAATAATAGTAATAATAATTAATAACAATAGCATCTAATGACATTAAGGAAATTGTAGTAGAATAAATGGCTTTTTTATTTTTATTTATATTTGATTTTGAGACCCATTAAACCTATATGTCTAGCGAATGAATCGCCTTTGGAAACTTAAATCGGCTTTGGGCTTTTCAAAATTTAAGCAATTTTAAAGTTATTTGTGTTATCCACCTTCAAATAGGTATTTGAAAAAGATAAAGGTCTTTCAATAAAAAAACTTTAAATCTTCAGATTGACTTTGCAACTTCAAAAACAAACATCACAAACTGGATTTCGCAATGAAATTCTTCAACAAATATTTGACAGCGTCCTAAACAAATATCTCGACTTAATCTTGAACGTACACACGAAGAAATAAACTCATCAAAAGGGAACCTAATATAAAGAGTTATTGCTGCTATATTTTTAAATAATATAACAATATGCCGCATATATGAAAAATTCCTCTACTGGAAAAGGCGTATAAATTTTTCCTTTCCATACCCTTAACACGAGTTCTTTAGGCTTTAAAACTGACTGACAACATCATTTTCAAATAATTAATCAGTCAAATCAGTAAAATAACTTGCAATGCCATATTATCTACCAGACAGATCATCAGCTAACATTTGACGTTTGCAAAGACTCATATTCAATTCGATAGGATAGAAACTCGTGCTAAGATACAGAGAGGGGTGTATTCCGGTCATAATTCCGTTTTCATTGAGACAAATATTCATATAACGGGGGATACGAGAGTGCGTGCCTTGAGTGTATAGGGCAGCTAAGTTTGTGTAAATTTCAAATTCAATTATGGAAATTTGAGTGAGTTATGGAGTCGGAATGAACTGGTGAAGTGGAATTTCTTTTGAATACAATTGGAGAACGTATTTCCAAGAGCAGCATGGGTATAAAGACTATGTAGAGATGATGTAGATTGGTCAACATAAATTCGAATAGAATAGAGTAAACTAAACTAATACTAAAAGTGACAACGATAGATGATAAACACTTGTCAACATAGAGCGGACGAAAGGTAGGCTTTTGCCCTACAATGGAATGGGATTTGTGATGATACAGGCTCATCATCATCATCATCATTATCAACCAATAGATACCACTCTTGGGCATTCGCTTCCCTTAAAGAAACCCTCGCTTGACTAATGACTTGACCTTTATATTATCATCTTTTCATCGATTTTTAATTGTAATAATATTAACTACTAACCGTGAAGAACCGTGAAAAAAAAACAAAAAAAAATTATAAAAATGAAATGACATGCACACGAGACTTTTCATCTTTATATCTCAGAGAGTCAACAGCGCGCATGTGAAGCCTCTGTGTTGCACGCAGCTTTATAACTACTTTCCATCAGTTGGGCCTTAAGCTTGTTTGCTTGCCAAGTAGAATAAAAAAAACCATTGTAGTGAAACTTGTCAAGGTTAAGATAAGTTGATAGTTATAAATCAATATTAATAATGTACTTTCAAAGAACAATATAAACTTTGAAAGGATCGATTCTGACATTATAAGATTGTATCACATCGTAATACACATAAGAGAAAATACGGGCATTAACAACAAAGTTGCAACAATGCCCCTGACTGAGGTTTGAATTGTTTATTTTCCCAATAGTGTATTTTACTACATTATTAAACCCCAGTACGCTACCGTGGATATTATAGTTGGAAGCAAAAACACAAGAGTCGTAAGCACCAAATCAAAATAAGATTTAAAAAAAAAACGTATTAATTGAATAAAATTATGTTTCAAGAGAACTTTAATGATTTACAAAATGTACTTGTGTTCAAAAAATTATACATCAAATTACTAACATTTCGAGATACCAAGCATAATATTGAATATACAGAGCTTCTTTGGAAAATAATTCGATCGAGGAAATTTCAAGTACCTAGTCGTATTTTGCTTTCGAGAGGTTTTAGAATTAAAGCTTGAAAATAATATCCTTAGCTGTTCTACATAGTTAAGTACCCTGGATCAAAAAAACGTGTTTTTTTTTAAATTCTGTGTCTTTGGAAACATATGCAAATTTCGGCAGGTCTAGAGACTATGGCAAATTTTGACAAAACAAAGTGTCACTAAATTGTCAGTACACTTTGCATGAGCATATGGAATTAATAATTGTACAAGTTGCATGAGTATCAGTATCGTTTGACAGCAATTCCTTCGTAAATAATCCATGACGTACAAAAGTCTGCGTCTATTCTACAAACGTAACCTTTGTTACTGTTAAATTCAATTTTATTAAGCTCTACTTATACCAAGTCATAAAAATAATTTCACAAATCGCCTAGCTATATTTCGTAACCCGTAATTGCTCACGCGACACTGATCTTGTCCTAATGAAATTCTGTTTAATATTAAGACTGGGAAACGATACTTTAATGCCAAGTTCATTTTGCGTTGCCTTTACTCGATTCGCGAGGATGGCTCGACGCCCTCAGACTCAATTCGGGTTGGCAACTGAAACAGAAAAGGTCGGATTTTTTTGCAAACTTCTCTAAATGCCAAGCATTTAGCCGGAAGGCTAGTTTTATCAACTACCGTGTAATCTTCCCATCGTCACACGATAAATCGCGTGTATGTAGTTTTGTCAAAATCATTTCTGGAAAGTATCAGACTAAATAGTTATCACTAATAAACAAACAGTCTCTAGTAAGTTAGTTTTATATCTGTTTAATGAACAATAAATATTTTATTAAATTTAATTCCATTTCCTGACTCATGACCTTCGAGCAAGGAGTTGCGATCGATGTTCATGAGAAAGGACCCTGAAAACGGTTAACGAATAATCAGCAGTAGAATAGTACATAGTGGACATTGTGGTTTCTAAAACCTAACAAGTATTGCCAAAGTATTTCTAGAAAGCAGAAGACGCAATTACTTTACTAACATACAGTCAAATTTATTTCTCTAACTACCTAACTGTATAACAACCTTAACTGCACTTTCAAATGACGCATGTCAACGCCATCTAGCAATGCCCATTCTCATTTTGTTAAACATTTTCTGACATCTATCCAGTACAGATAGAGGTCCAACTGGGTTACCATGAGCTTTTAGCCATTCAGTTCAAAAACTATTCAGTACAAAATATCGGTTCCGCGATGTCCACTGCTATATTTCAAGGTACAGTCACAGAAGGTCGATAGACTGTGATTAAAGTTATTCAATGATGGGGAATGTCAACGACGAACCGATATTTTGTACTGAATAGTTTTTGAACTGAATTGCTACAAAAGTTTATGGTAACCCCCCAGAAAGCCGGACAACTCTAGCTAAAGACGGACTCCTATTATCCTTACTGTCATGGAAACGTGACATGTATGAATTAAGGAGCTGCCGTGAATAAAGGAACTGTGACGTAGAGAAACTTGAAGTGGCTGATTACCGAGATCATACAGCTTCTCTATGAATACCCTATACTTATAGATATTTGCCTAGTTGTAGTACCCAGATATAAATTAGCTTTAGTTTCGATCCAGATAATTAACCATAGGTACCTTTATTCAAAATTTCTTCGAAATCAGTCGGCTGTTACGGCGTGGATAAAACAAACTAATATCCAGACATCCAAACATTCACTTTAAACTACAAAGGATTGAGATACTAAACGGCTAGCTTCACGGCAGCCAATATCTATCGTGTATGCTTTAATTTAAAGGAATGCCACTTCTTGTTCCATCTTATACACAAATGCGAATACACACGCCCCGTATATTGCGGGTAGGTGTATCCTCATTTTGGAATCATTACACGAAATAGTATCACCATATAAACTCTCCAGGGAGAAGGGAGTGACTTTGTGGCTTTGTTTATACACATCCTAAGGATGTATTTACGTATAAAACAGGTTGCCACTGACTGTACCTACCGGCAACGTGGCTTACCTATACGTTGCTCGTACTGCACAGAGTTAGCTCTATTAAGATTCGTTTGAGTTATTTCTATTAAGATTCAGTAATATAACTAACTCAAACTTAATTTTCATAAA
This sequence comes from Epirrita christyi, assembly GCA_951392215.1. Lineage (NCBI taxonomy): Eukaryota > Metazoa > Arthropoda > Insecta > Lepidoptera > Geometridae > Epirrita > Epirrita christyi. Next base: position 11,859,286 of record OX595843.1, on the reverse strand, counting down.
ACTATTTAAGTATGTATGTCTTCTGGATCCAATTACTTACTTGCTAATTTTAGACCGATGTTGATGTTTAAGAACTTGGACAAATTCAAATTCAAATTCAAAATTATTTATTCCGTGTTGATACCTATTATTGTACACTAGGAAAAGTCAAATTCTACACAATTTTATAAAAACATAATATTCTAATTATAACGAATGATTGTTAAAATGATTGAACAAAAAATTCAAACACAAGTACCTATACCAGTACTATTACATACTAAAGTCATCAGCTAGAGCTTCGTCAATGTTATAATAAGATTTTAATAGTAAATTTTTTCTAATATTAACACTAAAATCCTTAATATTTAAATTTCTAATGTCCAAAGGTAATTTATTAAAAAGATTTATGCTTATGCATAAAAAACTATTAGCTACTTTAGCTAGTCTGTGCTTCGGAACAACAACTGACATACACTTCAAGCAGAGAAGAGACATACAAAGAAAAACCCAGTGACACGACACATGAAACCAACAGAGGCCCATTTATTCTTTACTAGTTGCGCCCCGCGGTTTCACCCGCGTGTATAATGATGAAAATTGATGATGATGATGATGATGATGATGATAATGAAAAGTAGCCTGTGTTAATCCAGGGCGTAAAGTATCTCCATTCCAAATTTCACTCAAATCCATTCAGTAGTTTTTACGTGAAAGAGTAAGAAACATCCATCCATACTCACAAACTTTCGCGTTTGATGATGATGATGATGATTAAAAGTAGCCTATGTGTTAATCCAGGGCGTAAAGTATCTCCATTCTAAATTTCACTCAAATCCATTCAGTAGTTTTTACTTGAAAGAGTAACAAACATCCATCCATACTCACAAACTTTCACGTTTGATGATGATGATGATGATGATGAAAAGTAGCCTATGTGTTAATCCAGGGCGTAAAGTATCTCCGTTCCAAATTTCACTCAAATCCATTCAGTAGTTTTTACGTGAAAGAGTAACAAACATCCATCCATACGCACAAACTTTCGCGTTTGATAATGATGATGATGATGAAAAGTAGCCTATGTGTTAATCCAGGGCGTAAAGTATCTCTATTCCAAATTTCACTCAAATCCATTGACTAGTTTTTACGTGAAAGAGTAACAAACATCCATTCATACTCACAAACTTTCGCGTTTGATGATGATGATTATGATGATGAAAAGTAGCCTATGTGTTAATCCAGGGCGTAAAGTATCTCCATTCCAAATTTTACTCAAATCCATTCAGTAGTTTTTACGTGAAAGAGTAAGAAACATCCATCCATACTCACAAACTTTCGCGTTTATAATATTAGTAGGAGTAGGATAGGATATAGTAGGATAGGATAGTAGGATAGGATTACTCTTTTCTTTTTTTATTGACTTCTATTTAGAACCAGTTGCGCCCCGCGGTTTCGACCGCGTGAATATTGATGAAAATTGATCATGATGAAAAGTAGCCTATGTGTTAATCCAGGGCGTAAAGTATCTCCATTCCAAATTTCACTAAAATCCATTCAGTAGTTTTTACGTGAAAGAGTAACAAACATCCATACTCACAAACTTTCGCGTTTATAATATTAGTAGGAAGGAAGTAGGATTGAGCGGTTTAGAACTAAAAAGGAATATTGTGTGACATTAGCTCGTATGAGCGAGAATAAGCCTCAGAAATAACGTTATCTTTGGAAATTAAATTAAAATTCAACGATCTCCGTGGCTTGGAGTGGAGAGTAGCCGCTGAGATGCGAGAGGTGTGGGTTCGATTCCCGTTGCGGGACTAATGATTGCATGGTTTACAAATTTTTGTTCGGGTTTGGATGTTGAGTGACCATGGTACGATAAAAAAAAACCCTCGTATATTTCATACTTAAGTACTTTCATGAGTTAGGTACGTATATTGCCATTTTGCTGAATTGCTAGTAGGCTGGCAATCTGGTTTCTACATAAATACGGCCATATATATTTTGGTTAATTAAGTTTTTGTGCGGTAGGATTAGTGTGGGGGAGGCCTAATCGTGATGGAGTGCGTAATGCGGAAGGCTGCGTTAGTATAAAAAAAAGTGGACGGATTTCATAATGATCTTAGGGAACTTATTAAAGTAGCATAATTTAGAAAAATACATTTTCATTAAGCATGGCTAGCAAGACCGTTTGCTGTGGTAGGGGCGGGGGGGCTTTGGGTATTTTACGTGCTTATTACGATGATGGTGAAGCAACTAGTCAGCCTATTGTCAGCAAATCCTATGTCGCTATTTTCTTCTTGTCACCGGTGACTGCCAGCCTGAGGTCCAAGTTCACGAACAAAATAAACGGGTGTTAACCATTGGTCAAGGTGACGACAATTCTTTCAAATAACCTGTCATAAAGAATTGGTTAGGGTAAGCAGTTTTTTAACCGCCTGTTTATCTATTTTACACTACACTGTACAATGATTATTAGATGCTCAATCGGAAGAATGGGAAAAAATATTCCCGCTCCTCGTACCAATCGGAGTTCCGATCGGAGGACTGGGAAAGACCCTTTATTTGTTGGGTGAAATCACTCCGCGGTATAAGATATGTCGTGGCTTACATTTTTGCAAGTTTTTGCTAAGTTGGTGCTAAGTACTCAGATGGATGATACGACACCCAAGGAAGGAGACGGAGGGATCTATTCTTAGGCCGGACACACTACGGTCATAGATACTTGATAGTTGGATAGCCATTAGATAATTGGCTCTAAATGTAAAAAGTCTAATTTTTATGGACATGAGACTTAGTACCATTTTACAGAAAATCTTTTGGTTCCAAATAATATATGAGCTAGGCGTGGTAGTTGTAGTATCGCTATACAACATCAATCTCAAACAGCTTAAGTAAACAAAAACGACTAATTTAAGGGTTGTTTCTGAAATATTTGTAAATAATATCAACTTCCCGTGAACCATTAGTCGTATCGCAATTACCCAGTTTTGTGTAACAGATTGAACATCAAAGTAGACTTAATTAAGCTTTGGAAGGGCCATATACAGACAAAGTAAAAATAACAGCCTTTATAAGCAGTAGAGGCACAAGAAATAAATTGTTATCAACTTATTTAAAATCGGGAAATTTCACGGCTTTTCATGTTGCCTATCAAATTCTACTGGATGTTCAAGTATAGTTTCAAGTGGTAAGAAAAATTATGTATATTAATAGCTTGCAAATTTATTTTTAATTTTGGGTAATGCCCAAATACAAAAAGTTTTTATCATATAGCCTGCAAAACGAAACTGGCCACTTACTTTTTTTGAAAATTAAATTACCATGGTAGGTACATTACGAAAAACCCTTATGGTCGAGTTACCTTATACGCGAGATGCCAATGAGGGCATTATACCTAAACATGAGAATCCTGGAAAAGTAATTGACATAATTTTTGTTGTGTCTTTACTGGTTGTAAATGGTATTTACATGCTGTGGTAACACTGAAATATTTACTTAGTCCCTCTAACGTTTTAATTGGGTCTACGAAATTTCTTAAGGTCGCTTTGAACCTCGTAATATTGCTGACGATATCTTGGTTGTAAATAAATATAAAGGCATCATTTCTTGAGCTTCGTAGCTCACGCAAAGAAGTTATGACGACCTCAGTGGCGTGGTGGACGAGTGGCTGAGATGCAACAGGAGCAGGTTCAATTACTGCTGCGGGACAAATGTTTGTCTGCGTACATTTGTTCCGGGTCTGGGTATGGGGTACTTTGGAACTTATCGCTTTTTTCACTGTTTCCAGGCCGTGGGTATCAGGATACCCACGACCTGGAAACAGTGAAAAAAAGAAGGAAGAAAAAAACAAAACCAACAAAAAACAAATAAAAAAAAAGTATATTCATAGTGCATGTAGACTACGGTTTTTATTTTAAATAGTGGTAAATAATAGTCGTTAACATTAAAATTTTAAACTGAGTTCCCTTTCCTTGTCCCAATGGTCTGAAATATTGGATCGCATTGAATACACCTAGCGGTGTTGTGTCCGGCTAAAGAATATACCGCTCCTCTTCCTCCTGTGGATGTAGTAAAGTAACAGCCTAAGGCATTATACCAGGGGATGGGCAGAAGCATCCACTTGAGAACTCAACACCATTACTGCGATCATCAATCCACCGGCAAGGCAAAGTTGTGATTATGGCAAATCCCCCCCTTTGCATTATATTGTAGGAGACCTCGTCCAGATGCCTCCCACATCCAGCGGCTGATGATGAGATTCGCCTACACAATAAACATCAAAATTATGTATCAAGTTTCCATCAGCGGATATTTCGATGGACGTCATCATCATCATCATACCAGCTAGGTGGATTTTATATGAGCTGACAATTGACTGGTTGATTAAGAATTGTCTCAGAACCAGTTTATGCATTGTACGTACTTTACAATTCTCCTACTGATGTTTCGTTGACGATTTACAGGACCTTCCTCATGAGCACCAACCGCGAACACGCTGGATGGTCGTGAAGGAGTCTTTGTATTGTTTGATAGTTCATGCAAATAAGAAGAAGACTATTTACTACAAACCACGCACACATTGAAGGCTCTTCACTCGATGGACTAAAGATATCATAACGTCGCAGGAAGTCGGTGGATGGCATCAAGAGACCAACAAAACAGTTCGTCATTGGATTTTAGGGAGAGGCCTATGTCCAGCAGTTGACTTCTACCTGCTGATGATGATGATGATTATGATGAGGGTAATGACTTACTTAATCTGTTCAAACCTATAGCGTAGAAGCTGAGCTCAATTGAATCTTTTAATTTACAGACAAACTCAGTCTCGACTTGGTGGAATCAAATCTTATGGAAAAATCGAAATTGAACTTGACTATATAAATTGATATTATTTTATCTTTTTGTGTAAGTGAGACTCAGAATATTGATATTAAAATATCAAAATGACTAAACTAAGTTGATTTAGTCGATATAATTAATACTCAGATAGGTAATTAATTTGATCTGATACGCATCAATGAAGGCTAATTATGAATTAATGTTGATTTAACTGACTGTTTTCATTTTGCCAATTAATATTACTTGGTTATTGATCCCTACGTTAGCCGTGATGGCGCAGTGTGAGCCACCCCCAACTTCTAGTCCAAAGGTCGTGGGTTTGAGTCCGGGTAATGCATGTGCACCAATGGAGTTGTCCACACTTATATTGTACCTGCACAAAAACTGGGAAGAAACTCAAATGTAATAGAAATAGAAAAAGGCATTTTAATATTATGTTGATATTATTACGGCTATTTATCGCATGTAGCTATAGTCTTTACTTATTTTCTGACCTTTCAGAAATTAACTTGATTTTGTTAAAGTGATGCATGGAAGAAGTTCTTTTAAACCACAAACTTACCACAGGCAGGCTGACCAAGAAAAAAACAGTGATACTAGAGTTAATATAAAGACGGTCTTCCCCTCTTCTATCATAAGTTAAATAATGATAAAGCTATATCCTCGTGCTAGATAACTTCAATACAGATACTTGGCAGCAGAATAAGTATGGCTGTATGACTTCCCTCGATAAATTCATTCACAAGGAGTGTACTACCAGAAAAACGCACTATGCATCTCTTAGGTCTAGTTACTTAGAAGTCGCATTGCACTGCGCCCACCGTACAAAGAAAATAACTCAATAAAAATTATCATTTTATGCATAGTCATAGACAATTTTTTTTAAACAACGTACTTTTGTATAAATACAATCTTATGAACAACGCTTCAAACATAACATAACATAATTCTACAAAACAATAGACAAGTCTGAAATAGCAAACCAAATAAACAACTGAAGAAAACATCACACAACTGACTAAGAATATTGAAGTGCCTCAGACATCTATTCAACTAGCAAAATCTTTCAGTAAAGTTGCCACTCTTATAACTAAACGATGGCATATAGAGTATGTATCTAACTGCCCGAAGCATTCGGAATTTTATTAAAACTTCTCCCCTTTGAGATAACTTGTGTTTGATAGAAGCTAGGGAGACTGAGACAGATGGGGACAGGGGACAGGAGCTTCCCCCCTTTTCATCACTCCCTTCTCCCAAGCCCAACAATTAATGCCACCATTTACAAAATTTTATTTCATTTGCGAATGCCAACTCCCGCTATTTGATTATTAATAAAATGAGTTTTATTTTGTTGGCCATTTGCATAATTGTTTCATTTTCACTTTCGCTGGCTGAATTCGATAATGTCCAAGAATGGAGAATCTCTTAAAAAGAAATTAAAGTCGAATTTGCCGGTGGCGAGGATTTTTAGTGTTTTCTGACGCGATTTCATTTGTGACGCTCGGGAGGGAAATTGTGTTTTCACGCATATCAATTTGCGTAAACAACAAATTTATTTTTGTTTTTCTTTTACGAGTAGATTGCAGTCCTATACTTATCTCTACTGTAGATTCAACTATATACCCGTTTAGGAATGTAACAGAATCGTAGAAGCCCTTAACAGGTATGCTTACGTAATAACCGTTAATAACAAGACCGCTTAGTTATATCACTATTGTAAGCACCTACATTATCTTATTTTAGGTATAGGTACTGATACTTGGAGCAAATGAAACCTTAAATCCTTAGGTAAATACTTATGTAGGACAGGTATTATCATAAACGTGTTGGTTGGTAATGTTGCGAATAGAATTTGCTCTACATAATGGAGCTTCCATAAAATAATTAAGTTTTCTGTTGATAAATATTAGTACAATCTAAACAACTTTTAATATACCTCCTTTCTGCTGATGATGATAAAAGGATCCTTTGATCTCCATCATCAGATCGCTAGCTGACACTATAACATTATTCTGTCTTCAGAACTTGACTGGTTTCAAAAATGACACCTTTTTCGGGTACCAAAAAGTACACCAAAATGGTCTCACAAGTTTTAAATCATAGAAACAGACATATAAGGCAATATAATTCGTCATAATTGTTATATAAACGGTTATGACGAAGTTCAAAGAAGTCAAAAGGTTTTGGTGAAATGATTCAGCTAACGCAGCTATACAAATGATAGAGCTATGTGTGAAAGTACAAGCGACGAATTAGAAACTGAATAATATCTACTTCACTTTTTTTTCCACAATTCCGCGTGTAAATACGGTTTTTGGAAATGTACGTATGTGTGAGCTTGTGCTGAACTGTAAAAGAACCGCGGCAAATACAAACGTCTGCGTTTCGGCTCCCTATTAAAAGAAAAAAGGCAACCGAAGAAAAAATCGCAGTAAAATAAATGCAATCACTCAAAATCCAAAAAAAACAGACGTCTGTGTTTTCAGCATTGAAAGTATTAAATGTGACCGGAATTCTGGCTATTATTTCGGCCAGCGAATAAGTGTTGCCCAACAACGTGGCAAATGCCGCCAGCATTCTGGGCACGCTGCCATCTGGTGACGTCATGGATCGACTGGGTTATGTATGATAGATTTGTTCCTCGTAGATATCCAGTTAACCAATATAAGTTTTTATTGTTAAGTTAGATAGCTAATGGACATAATTTAATTTTAGTTTAGAGTTTTTTTTTTTTTTTTAAATTAAATTGTCAAGTCAACTAAACTACGTGAAAAACAATTTCCTTAAAAACATGTTTTTAACACTTTAAATAGGCTTTCAACATAAATGTATCACTACATTTGCGCCACAATAAATATACTACAAATTTACACTGACAAATCAGAACCAGCTTGTAAAAAACTTATTTCTAACAATATCCTCGGTATTACAAAATATCTTATCGCAGCGGGAAACAATATAGAAAGTGGACATACTAAAATAGAAATGTTAACCCTAGTTTACAACAACAAGCAAGTTGATCTTAACAATATGTAAACAAGAATCAGTAACTCAACTACATAAAAAGTTAGTACAGTGGGGTCAGCACGAATAATTTACGTTACCAAGACGCTAACGAGACGATCGCAAATGTCAAATACCAGCCAATGACATCAGAGTAACTTGAAATCTTAGTAAGCTGATTGGCTCATATTTGACGTTTACTATCGTCTCGCTAGCGTCTCGATAACGTTAGATGTTCCTGCTTGGGCCTCAGGTAGTACAGTCATACGGATTGTTCTGGTAGAACAACGTCTTAGGTATAAACCATTAATCAAGAGCCAGTAGAAGGGTAAGTACTTAAGTAGGTATTGAGGGAGAATAAAAAATGTCCACTGTGCAGTAGTGAGTGTTACATATATTTCATTAACGAAGTGATTTTTAGCACAACAATTTTTGGAAAATGTCTTAAAATAAAAATAAATACTTTTTGGGTCTCATTAAGAAATATGGTCCAAACCTGAGTTTTGACCAGACCTACCACCCGTCCAGGCTTAAGTATCGATCTTTGTTAAATACGACTTTAGTGTAAAAACAGATGGTTTGTTTTAAGAAATGAACTCTCAAGCTAGATAGTCCAAAGTAAAAAAAAAAGAAAAAAAAAAGACAAAACCTTGGACTATTTCTGGTTTTTCTTAAACCAGGCAGCCCGTAGTTTAGCAACGGTCCTCAAGTTGACAGCTGATTGCTTGGTGGAGGTCAGAATTTAGACATCTCGATTGTGATGTTATAGTTTCACACCAAGATCCGTCAGTTTAAAACTTTTGAAATGTCTGTAGTAGAATGAGAATCGATTTCTTAAAACAAACCATCTGCTTTCATTTTGAAGTCGTATATCCTAAATGTCCATATTTAAGCCTAGACTGGTAGGCCTGGTCTAAACTCAGGTTTAAACCATTTTTCGTAATAAGACCGAATATGTCCTACACGAAGTACGTACTTCACACAGTGTTAAATACTAACCCTGAGAGGGTAACATACCGGGCGTAAAAAGACTACTCCCGAAAACTGAAACAGTGCATTCAGACCATGGTTCTGAAAATATTAAAACTAAAAAAAACACGAAAAAAAATGCTCACTTTTAGTTCGCTTTTTTTCGTGTTTTCTTTATAAATATCTATAAAATATCGTTAAAGGAACAGAAAAACCTATTTTCCATCATTAACAACACGTTAATAAATAAAAACGTAAAAAAAAGCAATGAAAACCACGTGAGAAATATTGGCCGTACGGGGTCGATCAGCTGACCGGGAGCGTTGAACTCGCGCGGCCGGAATAAATGCGTACATTGCTGGCTGACAAATACGATACGAAACGGAAAAAAAGGTTTTCTCCGGTATGAATCACCTCTCAGGCGAAAGCTATTTTATATAGCTGTGATATAGGTAGCTTTACCGGTACCTTCAGTATTCGGGAGCTGTCTTTTTACACACCGTATATTATAATTTATAATCAATTTTTAAACCTTTGATAGCTAAAATAGATTTTGGCTTGTTTTGGCGTATGTCATTTTACATCAGAGAACAAAACAAAAGCTATTTTAACTTAAAATAGGTTTAAAAAATATTATAAAAGGGGTAAAGCAATAGAGTCGCTATGTATGTGTGTGTGTGCAAACATCTCACGCACAATATATAAAACCATGTTACTGGTCCGCCAGTACACGAAGCGATGATAATTTCAGAATAAGACCGGTTCTTAGGGCACCTACAACAGCTGCAGTCCCCGTGAGAATTAAAAGGGACAAGACATTTTGCAACGAGACCACCTGAGTACATTGAATAATGCAAGATTATGAGAGTTAGAATACCAACAAGGTTTGTGGAAAGTGGATCATAAACAGGCTAGCAGGTACCTGGTGTATTTAGTTGTCTTGCTCGGAGGTTTTTGGAATAAAGTTATAAATAATCTTCTTGTCTTACTTTTAGATTTCTTGTTGCCAAGCACGCATGCATATTAATTGAGAGATCTTCTTACCTCTGGCTGAAGACCTACTTTAACAACTATGTCATATGAAAATCAATGAAGTTAAATTGAACAGGATAGCAATCAATTTATGAAATGAAAAATAAATACTTTTAATTACAAAGGTACATAATATCTATATTTACAGAAATAATAATAAAATTAACAAACAAGTATATGTATAAAATTTAAAAATACTAATGAAACAGTTTATCTTTCTAAAGACCGTTGCAAATCTAAAAATAGCTCAACTGTTCCAAATCACTACCAGACGGAAACGTCCTCAAGACGCTGGCATTGCCACGGTGAATGGCAATACTAATGCGTTTAGCCAGATAAGAGCCAGAGGGCCTAGTCTAAAAATATAACAAGCAACTACCAATGGGGATTATTTTGGCACCCTTAGTGCTATCCAAATCTTATGAAACTTAAATAGGGGAAATTTCTTGACCTAAATATTCCTCCTTTCAAGTTTCAAAAGATTTGGACAGCGCTAAGGTTGCCAAAATGATCCCCATTGTTGCGTTCCCCATTACCATTTGCTACTGTAATTAGGGGCCGGACGAGTGATATACACCACACGGATTTTTGTATCCACGCGCACACGTGGAGTTGCTTGTTACATTTCTAGACTAGGCTCTCAGCTTGGGTCACGCTTCACCATTCGCATTATTACTGGTTTAACTTACGTTGGTTTTATTCGAATAAACCACTAATATTATAATAAAACTAGTTGCGCCCCGCGGTTTCAACCGCGTGAATAATGATGAAAATTGATGATGATGATGATGATGATGAAAAGTAGCCTATGTGTTAATCCAGGGCGTAAAGTATCTCCATTCCAAATTTCACTCAAATCCATTTAGTAGTTTTTACGTGAAAGAGTAACAAACATCCATCCATTCTCACAAACTTTCGCGTTTATAATATTAGTAGGAGTAGGATAATCGTCATCATCATCAGCAGCCTTTAGGTTTCTACTGCTAGACGAGGCCTCCCCCATAAAATACAATGAGGTTATTGCCATAATCATCCACTTGGCGGTCAGATTGGTGATCGCAGTATGTGTTGAGTACTCAGGTTGATGCGGCTGCCCGTCTTTTAGCCGGCTCTTACGACATCTACGTTAGGAGATGGAAGGGGTCTAGTCTTAGGCCGGACAAACCATGCCCATATATAATAAATAATAATAATAATTAAAAATATTATTATAAAGACCACTTACGAAAGTTTTTATCAAAATAAGTAATATTTTGTTGAATTTATTTGAACGACTCAAATATAAACAAAACTGAATTATTTGTATGTAGCTGTGTTGTGTTAGATATAATAGGAGTGTGAATTATATAGTTACGTAAAAACTAATTCAATCAGTGATTGCAGTTTGACCACAAGACTACAAGCATCTTATTAACAAAGCTCATGATAAGATTCTCTCGAGATATAAACATTCCATACTATCGGCAAGTCACCCCCACTTCATTATAGATCGGACAGGAGTGTGGAATTGAATCGCATTCACATTTAATAGCCAGCAAACAGCTCCAATTCTCTATTATCTGTATGGGACCTTTCGATATAATTAATTTGTGTAGAGTTGTTGATACCACTCCGAATTTATGTCTCATAACTTTTCAACTAATGTAACCTAATTATGCTAAAAATACAGAAGACGATTCATTTGAAAAAAAACTACTATTGTTATTCCACAGCATTAAATTCAGACCAACCGGTAAAATTGGCGTACATACATTAAAGTTGCCGACGAATATACCCTACTCTAGTGTTGAAGTCGTAAAAACAGGAATGATGACGTTAATTTGTTGGTCGAGGATAATAGTAAAAGTAATTGATCGAACCAGTTTGTAAAGCAAGTAAAAAAAAGTAAAGTAAAGTAAGTAAGTAAGTTTGAAAGTTTGTGAGTTCTGCAAGTAAATCATTTGCGTCTGCTCCGAAAGCAATCCAGAGGAGGAAAATCAGGATATCATGCTCGTAATCCAGAACTATAATCAAAGTGCATCAAAATTCAAGCGTAGAATTTCTAAATTTTTCATTGAATACCGCCTTGACAACAAAACTACGAAAAAACTTCAATCTCAATCCAGTTTAAGTTGAGTTCTGGAATGGTCTCAGAGTCTGAGTATAAGTAGAGCTAGAGATCAATCTGACGAATAATTTCGTACTATCATCTCTTTAGAAATCATCATTAAGCCTCCAAGAAGGAATGCTGTAGGTTGTTCACCCGCACCAGTTTCCATCTGATACCTGATAGCTGAATCTATGCCTATATTAAATATAGCCTCCTACTTATTCTACTTTATACTTGCAATATGAATAATGAGATCACTAGTGATTGGTGAAAATTCGTAATCAGAAACGCCTACGGAACAGGTTTCTTTTTGGTGACTAATTGGGACGGATTAGTGACGAATATTTTGTGACATTATTTAAATTAGAAATTATTACATATTCTCAGAAATTTGAGGTTTCGAAAGTGGGTTTTATATTTATGATTCATACCATATTTCGGATCCCGATATATTGCAGGCTGGTATAGACAGTACAGTGGCAGCCTTATTTATACGTAAATCCGCTAATACAGGAGTAGTCAAAGTGACATCTTAATCTCTATTTACTAGAATGATATCTCGTTGTTGTATTTGATCAGTAGGTCAATTTGTTCTAAGGATCAGGAGGATTTGGTCATTCTATATGTGTTTACAATTGATCGAAACAGGATGCATCTATAGTTTTATATTTTCCAGACAGCTTGCTTTTTTATTCTTTATACTGACTATTCATTGAAGAGGAGTGGATCACTAGGGCATAATATGCAATAGATTTGGTTCTCGTCTGTACTCGTTTACGTCACTATTCTTAACTCGTTCTCCGAACGGCGTAGATGGTGTACCTACCTAAGTTGGCATCTAAGGATTTAAGTATTAGGTAGAAGTTAGTGTCCAAAAACAGTATACTCAAGTGGAAAAACAAAGAGGTATGTGACCTATAATTAGTCCCAATTAGCTACTTCCGTTGCATCGTAAGGTCATTTCGTCGTTCTTAAAATGTTGCTAAATTCTTCTTGCAGCCACACATAAATAAATAAATAAATAATGCTCGACATTTCACACAACATTATCTAGCCCCAAGCTAAGCAGAGCTTGTGTTATGGGTACTAGATAACTGATATACTTAATACAATACATTACATAGATAGATATTTTTTATTATACATAGAAAAATACCCAGAACACCCTGAACAAATAAACTTGTATAATTATTATCCAAATGCTTACCAGTCAGTATAAAAGGAATTGCGAAAAGAGAATTGGGAAAAAAACTAAATACACCCTGTTTCGGTAAATTTTAAGCCCAAAAAATTACAAAATATACCTACTGGTCAAATGTCATGTTTAATAACACAACGAGATGCGATTATTGTAAATACAGCCAACAAAATATTTTTGCCTACTTCTACTAACCAGGTTCACATTGAATTTCTACCGGCGCTGAACAAGGATTTCCTACAACCATGGCAACAGCCGTAATTATAACGATGACCACGATTTTCAACTTCATGTCAAAGAAGTAACACACAACAGTCATATACATACCTAGTCCTGATCCCACCGACAATCTACTTTCTACATGATATTTCCTCTTGTCTTAATGTATGTACGAGTACTAACAATGAAGTAAACTAAGTATACATGACTATACAGTTAACCCGCTCTAGACCATTCAAAGAACTATTAATATACACATAACGGTGTTTAAAGTATTTTACTGACAAAGCAATTCACACAAACTTACCACTATATTGTACCACTTTTATAACGGCCGTCAATTGACGTTACCACTATCTTAGAAATCCCTGGCCTAAATGTAAGCTACCAAATAAGCTGCCAGGTTATTTCAAAGTTCCCCTATTTCATTACTAAAAGTTCCTTCATCAATCAAAGCTATAAATCCTTAATTGAAACATACCTCGATTCCTGTTCCTTTTTCATACTTCTTTCTCAGCTGAAGTGTGAGAGTGCTCTTAATTATCGAAGTCCTGAGAAACTAGAAAGGGGAGGATACGGTATGCTAACCGTGTAATCATTATGAGACAAAAATGTTTTCCTATTTCATTTAGATAATATACAACAAAAATACAACTAATACAATTATATAACACAAAATTAAAAAAAAAACATATATATGTAACAAATGGATTCCTATAAGCCTTTCTAAATAGAGGCCTTTTTCCAGCAGTGAACGTAAACTGTCTGAAATTATGTTGATGACGAATTGTTTCAGGGTTTTGCTTTCTACATGTGTGGCACACACTGCAGCAGCGACGTCTAGAAAATTCTACACACAAGCGAAAGCGTAATACGCTAACCTGCATTAAAAAGGGACGGCTTGAGATGGAAAGGGATGACGTATAGCGTTGGTCATTCGCAACATACTTTAACTGCTAGCGTCTTTGCGTTATTCTTAGCATAGACTACATTTTTAGATGTTCAGTTATAATTTGGGTAGATTGATCTGATAAATAAAATATTTTAGTGATAATTTTATCGCCACTATTTGGTATTTATTGCATTTTGTTTCCATGCGTTTAATGCACAGACTAGTTATAGGTCCAATGGACCTATTTCATAGAGCCGTTAATACTCTTGTTCTATGCCAGGTTCAGAAACGAATCAATCGTTTACAGTCCCTCGTAACTAATATTTCGCGCGAACTCAAAAATAACAAACAATGGGCTGAAATTCAATAACTGAACCTCTCGACCGTGACTTGTAAGGTCTTGCACTTACGAGTTTAAGCGAAAGGTTAGTGTAGATACTCTCGGAATAAAAACATACCTCATTGTCAGCATATTGAAGTCTACTGCTGGACATAAACCTTTCTTAAAGAATGCCTTGACGAATGGTCCCGGGCCACCCCCATCCACTGACTTCCTGGGACTTCCTTTATAATGTCCGTAGTCCATCGTGAGAGGGGCCTTATACTGTGTAGTCCAGTTTGCACCGGCTATTAAGTTGATTAGCAAAAGTGTTGCTAAAAAAAATTAAAAGCTTGGTAAGTGAAATGCGCAAAGCGTGAGTGAAGGAATTAAACGCCACAGGTAAAGTTATGAATAAGTAAGACTACTGACTGCTGATGACCAATGACTTTTGACTTATATCCCAGTATGTACCACATAAGCATAGAAGCGCGCGGTTTGGTGTTAATTAATAATAATTAATTCATAAATATTGAATTAATTATTCATAAATGTGCTGAGTTGTGTCTGACCTAGAAATAGACCCCTCCTTCTCCTCTCACGGATATCGTAAAGGCCGATTAAGAGATTACACCAGGATATGGGCAGCAGCTTCTACCTGAGTTCTCTATACCATTACTGCGATCACCAATCCACATGCAAAGCGTGGTGATCATAGCAAATCGCCTTATTGTATGAGGGAAGCTTCATGAGTGGACTTCTTCCAGCTGGTGAAGACGAATAAATAGAAAAAGCTCAACGTGGACGAAGGTTCGACTTGCCACATAGTCTCTATCATAAATTGAAGCGAAATTTGTTCAGCCTATGTCCTTATTATTCAATCTTTATCATTTATTAAATAAGTAGGGTGGAACGAAGGATTCAAAAGATTGTATCTGTGTGAATCACATTGAAATTGCTGAATCTTTTGATTGTAATGTTTAAAACGCATCCATATTGCACCAACATTCAAAAAAATATATAAATGCGCAGTTTTATGATGTCAAACAATGGCAGTTTTAAGGAATTAACCCATGGATTCATTAACATAGTCACTGAGCGTATCTAATTATCCGCCTTTTAATTAAAACTTGAACCTCACGCTTTATTTGTTTTCGTTCATATAGCTGAGCTGCACTTTATGCTTCCGTTCGTACTAGTAAGTGTTTACTTACTTAACTTTCTACCTCTTATAATGGTTGGTCTATATGGCTATGCGTCGACAGGTTTTTATTTTTTAATGGCCGAATAAACAAAGAATTTTATATAGCCTTAACAAAAAACTTTTGTTAGTTATCTTGATTTACCTATCATTAAAAATTCCAGACGTTTTATGACTGCTTTATTATTTTAGTGTTTACTATTGGAGTAAACATTCATTGGGTTTTCCCCTTCTAACAAAAAGTTCTTAAATAAACCACATTTTGAAATTATTTAGTTGGGTAAACTTTCATTTAATTATCATCAACAACATTAGCCTAGTAGAAGTCCACTCTTGGACATTATGCCATGGAATGCCACAATGACTGGTCTTGAGCCGCCTCCATCCACCGACTACCTTCAACCTTTAAAATGTCGTCAGTCCTTCTAGAAGGGTGGGGTGGGAAGAGGGGGGGCTTTCTACAATGCGTCGTCCGGTTGCCACTCGAGGACCTATTCCTCATCAGTTGTCAGTTCTGGAATCATGCAACCTGCCCATTGCCACTTTAATTTGCAAATCTGAGAGCTTTGTCAGTGATCTTACTTTTCGAAAAGATCTCTTCGTTTCGGATTCTATACCGTAGTAAAACTCCGGGCATAGCTCTCTCCATAGCCCACGGCATGACTTTGTGCTCATCCTTTTATTTAATTTATAATAATTCGAGCAACTACACTTATAATTACGTAAATAAAACGTTACAACTCCACTTCAAACTTGGCACACTTCACATGGGACCAGTCAGACGAAGTAATATAACTGTCTAAATAACACCCAGAGAATATATTTTACTAGATAATTCAAGGGTTTACTTAGTAAGACCTTGGAATAGTTTGTTTACGAGAGCCAGTATAATACTCGTAACTACAAAATAGGGAGGGGATTGAACTATCGATGAAGATATTGATACCTATAGATGGAAATAAATTGATTGAAACAATAAAACCTACAAGTCGCGGGAACACGGTGGATGTTTTTTAGATTTGAGGATGATAGTGAAATAGAAATCAGAACGATTTTGCATTCAATTTGGTGAGTTCAAGTTACTCGCTCGTTCAAGTAACTCGCCTGCCCTTAGTGACATTGCGCTCGGGGTGCGGAGAGCTTTATATCTCACTAACCCGCACCACATTAAAATGATTGTACTTATTATATTACTGATTGAATCAGGTAAAAATATTTTATGTAGAAAAAGAATAATACAGCAAATACAAGTAACACATCCATATTTTATATTTAAGCACTTTACATCTTTTAAGAGATTTTGTTTAAATACCGCTTCCCTTTAGCGTTGATAAACAATGCCAGCTGAGATCTGGATCTGGAGCTCATACTTGTTTCTTTTACTGTTTTTTTTGTTGGTGTGCATTAAGGGTTAAGGGTTTATCTATCTATCTATTCACCTGAACCTGGAGAGCGTAGGACATGAAGTTAGAGGCCATTATTTGGTCTACAGCCACCTGGAGAAACAGTCAAACAATGAATGTTAAAGTTGACAGTTGTGCATAGAAACTTGTAATAATATTATGTCCCTGGAAATATTAATTGATTGGGTATTATTCGTCTTTAATGAAACCAAACCACGATTATTTCAATTATTGTATAAAATAATACATGTTTATAAAATTTAAAAACAGATAATCAAGCAGTAACATTTTGACGATGTCTTTTTTCAAAAGAACGACGATCGGTTTTTCTAACTAATCATAATTTCAAAAACGATTTAGTTTTTGACCACTCTTTTAAATTTCCCACAGCTTACTACCTCAAGGCATTGAAATCCATTCGGCACTCCAACGAAAGGATGATGTGCATCGATAACTTTTTAAGACATCCCGATATAAGCTCTTAAATTCAGCAAAATATCAGTATACTTATCACAGTTTTAATGTTACAGGTGATTAAATTAATTCGACAAATTTCTATAATAAAAGGTTTGAGTATTGATTCAATTCTAACGCTCTTTATCGATACCTACAAGATGTATCGAAAACATTCCAGCTCATCCCTAAAAGCTCCTAAATTCAGCCACATATCGGCAGATACCACTGTTTGTATGTTATAGGTGGGCGTATCTGATCTAATTAATTCGACATTGATTGATACTAATGTTGGTAACGTCAGAGTACTGTGAGTAATTGATTGTCACAACATGATGTATTTGGATATAAGTATCGACGTAATACCCACTGATGTTCGAGTTTTGGTAGCTCTTGATGTAATCAGTTGCAAGTGATGTGTAACCAGAATGTTTTAAACCCGAATAGGTGCACATGGTAATGATGTTTGTTATTATCTGCTAAGGCCACGAGGATAAATCTAATAAAATATGTACATCGTAGCGAAAGGTTAGTGTTATCGAGGGTGTCCTTAGACGGTTGCTGAAATTCAGTGGATGGAGACATTCT
Source organism: Epirrita christyi (assembly GCA_951392215.1). Taxonomy (NCBI): domain Eukaryota; kingdom Metazoa; phylum Arthropoda; class Insecta; order Lepidoptera; family Geometridae; genus Epirrita; species Epirrita christyi. The sequence continues at coordinate 11,841,102 of OX595843.1, read as the reverse complement.
TTAGGGGAGGCCTATGACAAAGAGTGTATATCTCCAGCTGATGATGATGGTACATGTTTCGATTTACAAAATAGGTTCAAAACTCTAAGGAAAAACGATACATACTTGATACTCTGGTCAAATGTATATTGAAGGTGTTAAGCCAATATTGTTTCTCAATAAGCAACTTATCCATTTGCCGTCCAATTAACTTGTAAAGTTAGATCTTAAATTGCCGTTTATTTGATTTTACTAAGCGTGGGTTGGCACCATAAACTGCAATAGTTATTAGGCCAGATTACTTGGAACTAAATTATTAGAATGATAACGATACAGCTAGGTCATTTATCAAAAAACAACGTTCTACAATTTCATGTTGTTTCAAACACCAATAATTTTTTCGTAAGTATACCAAAAGTACTGGTTTGTTTTAAAAAGATAATGTTAAAATTAATCTGACGGCCATTTTATCCATTTTAAAAACTCGTTTCAAACAGCAAATTGCGCAGTTGATTGCTACACACTCACTTATGTAGTCTTTAAAACTAAATCATAAATTTTATGTTTTGGATCTATTTTTTTCATATCATTTTGATTTAATTTTGAATTAGAGCAAATGTGCCAAGCGCGCAGTGCGGTTGATAGCAAGAATTCTAGAAAGTTTGATTCACTATATTGTTTTTGCACTCGTTTTCCTTTTCCGGAAAACGATCGGATGTGACGTCAGTACCACGCGGCAGCATCGGAACAGACTCGGACACCGAAGCGGCCTCGGCGGAAACCACCGATGACCGACCATGCGACGTGAAACTCGAACGGAGCAAAGGAAGCGGGTCACTTTTTTACTGCTCGTCATCAAGACAACAGGGCTAATATTCTTGTGTCTATCTTTGTGTAAATTATATAAAAGTAATGTATAATATAATAACTAGAATATATATTCTCTGTACATAGCTATTTCTAAATATGTAGATCATTATAATGAATAGAGGTTATAAAATCGTATGATATACTGACCATCGTGTTTCTTTTACTATGAGTCACTTTTTTAAGTCAATGCTGTGTTTGTCTGTAATTGGTAACTATAAGAACAAAACTTTAGCAATAAGAACAAATATGTATCGATAATTAAACTGTTGGTATCCCATTAATAAATAAACACATCCTCTCTTGCAATACAAATTAATTGTCATGACCACAAACTATGAAATAAATGAAATACAAAATATCCACAAACTATGTACATGTAACTTACATAATAATGTAACTTAATAAGCCACAAAGCAACATGGTATATAGAGACGTAGGATAATAGATGTTACTTAGCACGTACATAGTTCCTGCCACTATTTACGACGCGTGTTTTGACATTTTACTCTGTGTGCTCAAGATAGGGACAAAGCTAATGAGCACGGGCTAAGTTCTAATTTATCTTGACGTCGAGTGGACTAGCTGTATATAACCTTCGGTACTTGACACTAAATTTTAAGGGACACTTATTGCGTTTACTAAAACACTATGGTAATTAAACGAACTCTATTTCACAACCGAATGAGGTCTAATGGAACAGATAAAGAAGTTTGGAATAAAAAAAAGATAAAAGTTAAAGAGTGTACTAATAACGGCCAATAAATTACATTGTTGGAGTAGATGAAGAACTTAATCGACTTTAGATTTAAATGACAATTATATTCTCTATGGAGGAGACAGAGAGATGATCACCAATTAGTGATCGCAGTATTAGTGTTGAGTATCAGGAGGATGCTGTTGCTGGATAATGCATTTCATCTCCTGGTTTAATTCCTTTGTCGGCTCTTACAATATCCACGGGAGGAGACGGAGAGTAAAGAAAAAAAATTTAGTAAAGAAATGGCAGTAATGTTTATTTTCTAAATAAACATAACAATAAATAGAACTGTTGACTAGCCTACTCAATACTTTTGCTATTGCATTTTTTTAAGTTTTGTGTCCCACGGCTCGTGTTATCGCTTACAATAAATTTGATGTAATTTGCAACGTTAAAGCGGTTTCGCACTACGTCCGATCCGAATCCGATCCGAACACGTGAATATACGGTCCGGAGTAAGTCGTAGAACTATTTCTATGGTAATTTACGCATTAGATCCGGCTTCCGTCATCCAATTTCGACGATTGATTTGACGAATGTCAACGACGAACCGATATTTTGTAATGAATAGTTTTTGAACTGAATCGCTATAATATGAGCTCATGGTAAGGCCTCAATATGATTTACCGTACGTACCGAAGACAACGGTCAGAACTAACCATCAGTAAAACTAGATGGCCTCACTACTATTTACTACTTCGTATCACTGGTTCTGTCTTGGTGCGCCTGCGTTAGTTGTGACAAGCTTGAGGTGTGAAAAGATCCTAGTAACTAATGGTGGAAAAACCAGTGTGGTGAAAAGGATTCACTGAATCCACTGAGTCTCTGTAAGAATACTCTTTTTATGCACAACTTGATGATTTCATAGCTTGACTTGAATAATACATTGGCCTGATGAGTAACTAAACAATGTAGTTTGTATCAACACAATGTGCAACATAAGTTTCTGTAAAAAAAAAATTTTTCTAAACAAGCTTTTATTAAATTAGTTATCGGAGCCGTGAGCTGATTAAAATGAGACCAAACACTGCCAGGCTCTTGTTATCATCGAGGAGTTCCATTGCCCACCTTCCGTTTCTACCATCAGATCGGCTCGCTGTCACCATAATATTGTGATGTCATTGGAACTTGAGTGGAACTTTTAGAAGTTTTTTTCTAAATTAACTTGGTTGGAAGGACTAGTAATTGCTGTTATGTACCTATTAAGTAAAATAAATACATTTTTATTTTTATTTTCTTATTTTAACTGGTTCAAAATTCAGTTTCAAGATTTGACCCAAGAAACAAACAGAGCAAGCTAAATAAAACCAAAAAAGGAAAACGCATTTTTAGTAAACTTAACTAATTTACTAATGACCATTATTATCTAAAATCCAAACAGTGACCACTTCACAAAGAATAGCACAAGATATGAAAACTAAACAAAATCTGTAAATATTGGATTGACAGTTTGACACCCGACTTTGTGTGTACCTTGGAGCAAGGAACAAAATGGAGCGGCAGTAACATTTATTTTGTATGAAAATTGCCCACCATCAGCTTGCCATTCAACCATTCATTTAATACTCTGTGACCTTTAATTCCCTTCATTCGAAGTTTTGTTAACTTTTTGTGTTTTCGTAAATTTTCACTATTTTATTAGCAAATACCTATATTTTTTTACTACACAAGTTGGATTTCACAATGCCTGAGTGTAATATTGTGCATTGTGGTACGAGGCAAAGCCAGTATCGGCCTGGGCTGACTTTACACAAGTGCTTCAACAGTTTTCATTGAAATTGTAGTTTTGCTTCATTATTTTGTTCTAAATGTATGTTTCGTTAGTGAGCTTTAGAGTAGACATAAGGACATTAGTGCCATTATTGTGTAAAATATCATTATTTCATAGTAATTCATTTATTGCCTACAAGATTGTTTACAACTAGGGATTGGTCGGGCAAATAGCCGACCCAGTCCGACCCAAAAATCGAGCACGCCTTATTTATCCGAACAACCGCCCTGTGGTGTGTACATAAGATACGGGTGCATGGGAGTTTGTAAAACTAATAACGTTTAAGGTGTATCGTTTCATTTTTACCTTTGAATGGTCAATAGGCCTATTGACCATTGACAAACGGTATCGAATGTTTGACGATGATGATTAGTTGTTTGAATATTGATAGTGCGGAAATCTACTCTTGTTTGCTTTGGGAAATACGCTTTGAGACTCTTTGCATTTTTTTTGATTTGAAATGTTTGGAACAAAAAACATATGAAAAAAGTTTACAAAAGAAAATGTCTCAGAAATGTTTTGTCGGTGAACAGTTTAGTTCGGCAAACTAATATGCTCTCGCTAAGTACCAACCCGTAGTTACTTGATACTCTACTTATAAGGCTATAATGACTCAAAATTGTATTTCCATTTAATTTGTTTCAGGTGTTGTAAATTAGGCAGTAAGTAGGTATACTTATAGGTTTAACTTTTGAAGTCTACAAAATGACAAATGCCACTTTAATAACGGGAGGGTAATTTTATGCCTTGGTTGAAATCTTGTAAGAGGACCCTGGATTGGGTTTTTTGAATTTGTATAATGTGTATTATGGTTAATGCCACAACCATTAGTGTGAGAATTTCAACTGGCTACCTCAACGGCTGCTGAGATATACCCCTATGACAGAATACAGACAGACAGATGGATGTTATAGGTTTAACATCAGGGTCTGATACGCCTTCATTGGATATGGAACCCTTAAAAGGTTTCAAGGTTTTTAACATCATAACCATAAAATCATTATACTTATGCCACTTATTCATAATTTGACAAAAAATGTGGTAGAACGAAATGGCAAGCACGCAAGCCTGCAACTTTTGGGGACATGTACACAACATCACCCTAGGCGTTTATTTACCGTACCAACTTTAGACAAAGCTCGCGTGACTTAAATATACCCTGATGGTACGTCGCGTGTTTTCTGAATTACACCTCATATTCATACATCCATTTCTCTTTAAAGTTCTAGAAAGCTTTGTTCACTATCAATTGAGTACATTTCTTGCTATAGAAACTCTCTTATCAATCCTCATCAATACGGGTTCTGCCGTGGTCACAGTACCACAACGGCCTTGACTAAGATCTCTGGTGACATTCGTCAGGGTATGAAGAATCGACATGTGACTATGCAATCATTGTTAGACTTCAGCAACGCTTTCAACAATGTAGACTTTGACATTCTTGTGGCTGTTCTTCGCTCTCTTAACATATCTCCAACGGCTTTTGATTGGTTTCAAAGTTACCTGTTTAGACGCCGGTAGGGTATCTTTATTGATAAAATTTACTCGTCGTGGTGTGATTTGGCGGCCGGTGTACCTTAGGGTGGCATTTTTTCTCCTCTTCTTTTTGTTACCTTTTAACTTTAACACGCTGTCTTCATCCTACCACCTCTTTGCAGATGATCTCCAAATTTATGCGCAGACTCCAGTAACAGTTGACAACTTAACTGGAGCTTTTCATATCATCAACAGCGACCTAACGTGGATTCTCACGTGAATCACGTAATGCCTTTGGTCTCAAGGTAAATCCCAAAAAAACGCAGTTTATCGTTATGGGCAGCACCAGGATGATTTACAAGATTGACTGGTCTATTCTCCCTCCAAATATAAAAATATATAGATAAAAAGTAACTCAGTATCATTCCAGGTTATAATCTATTCCTGTAACAAGTTTCATCGAAATCCGTTCAGCTGTCACGATGTGAGTAGGTAAACAAACAGCCAAACATTTACACAATAAATCTTTATAATTTACATTTACACTATGAGAATAACTTTCCTACTATAATTATCACGACTTAGCTCGATTTATCTCTCGTGTTCTGGCTCTCCTCCACACACAATTATTACACTCACATAATTATTATCTACTTATTGCGTGTCGTCGTTTTATTTGCCACAAGTTCCGTCAGGGATAAAGCTTAACACGGGAGCTTATTATATTTAAACACGACCACAAGTGACACCGGTGGCTTTCGTTGCGCAAACTGGAGCTGCCTAAGGCAGGATCATTAGTCCACCAATTACGTTCTTCAAAATGTCAGATGATTACAGAGAGTCGAAGCTGGAGGCATCATATGCCATTCTTTGTTACTTTCTGAAATATGAAATTTAACGGGGTTTGAAAATTATGGGAAACAAGGTCATTGAAAGACAGATGGTGAATTCAATTGCAACTATGAAAATGTTTGTCCCAGACGTACAATTTTGCAATGCTTAGCAGAAACTACTTGTTATTATCATCATAATGTAGTAACAGACGTCCATTACTGGATGAGACCCCTCCCCATGCATAAACATTGCGCTGGTATTGTAGTATGGTGTTACTGCTGTGTTATGGCGTGGATGCTGCTGCCTATCTCCTGTAATACCTAAGTTGAACGACACCCAAAAGAGGAGACGGAGGCGTCTATTTTTAGGCCGGACCCATCACGGCAATCTGATATTATAGGTACCACCTACTAATATTTTTGACACCTGTCAAAAAAATGCGTGGTTCTTCAGTGCCATTCAGTTTCCATTTTTTACCCTAATTCAATACCCAATAATACCAAAAAAGCTTTGCAAAGTAATAGACATTTTACGTGTGTGTGGGTGGACATGGATCAAATATTGACTTTTCTTTACATAAATGTCTAAAAAATCAAGGTTTTTGACTTAAAATCATTAGCGGTACATCAATATTGGGTAAGATTCAGTAAATCCCACGACTCTTAAGAAATTCCCAAACAATACATCAAACGTTTCAACATATCAAATGTAATTAAAATAACATCCAATTAATGTATCTCGAACTGACAGGAGCAAAAGAACAAATTAAGAAGCCGGCTAAGTTTGTGAACATCATTGACCTAAATACATCGAATGTTGCTCAAACGATTAATGACTCGATAATTAATTCTATCGAGATAAAATCGAATAAGAGTATAGTAGCATCGTTACATACCATTGAAAGTGAGCTGGCTTTGCAATTATTGTTTGACGGTGATACAAAGCAACCGATAATTTTGTCTTCATCAAATTGCAATAAGTATCTACCGAGTGATCATTGAAAATAAGCAGCCTTGTGATCTATTGCATAAGAAAGTAAAAGTTTGATGTTCTATTGTTATGAATAATATCAATGAACACGTTGGTTCTCAATACCAGATAACAGAAGAACCAGTAGGTGTGTAGATTTATTGTTGGACGATGTTGATATAAACTTTATCGCAAATTCAATAAGAAATGTATGTTTTCTTAGCCGCTGTGTAAATTTAATAATCTATTGATGTTCTTTGTCACTAGTTATTTTTTATAGTCACTCTTGTTAGGATTCCGTACCTAAAAAGGAATGATCAGAACCATTAACGGATCACTCTTGTATCTGTCTTTTTGTCACAGCCTAAGTTCTCTGAATCTACTGGACGAAAGTTTTTCTGTGAACTCGTCATCAGTTTGTAGAAGTCTACTGCGGGAAATACGCCTACTTTATAGAATGCCACGACAAACGGTATTGACCTGCCTCTATCCACGGACTTCCTGTGACTTTGATAATAACTTTAGTCTATCGTCCTTCATCTACTTTGTCATCTGGTTTGTGGTCACCACCTAAAAACCTTAACTCCTCAATTGTTGTCAATTCTGCGAACTTTATTACCTGGCCCATTATCACTTCAACTTGCTAAATCTGAGAGCTCTGTTGGTGATCTTTGTTCTAATACGAATTTTCTCATTTTTGATTGTATCACGTAAAGAAACCCCGAACATAGTTCTCTCTATAGCCCACTGCATGATTTCAACTATTTTCGTCCAGTATGTTTGGAGAAAATTGGTTGTGACAGACAAGAGTGACGCTGTGACGGGAGTCAGCAATATAGTGATTCTATAATGGTTCCGTTGGTACCTTTTGACGTACGGAATCCTAAAATTTATCCCTATAGGAATATCTTAATCATTACTTGTCCCGTTATTTGATTGGTAAAAATTAGCATAACTTTCCTTGCTTGCAATATGTCTTATCCCAGGCATTAAGGCTCATTTTCAGGTACAAAATCTAGAAATCAGTTTCCTAGACGTTTAATAGGATATTTGATACTTTCCTGGGCGCCAAACATGTACCGATGTGGGAGTAGCATGGTCTATATCCCTATTTTGATGTCCGCTTTATAGGTTTCCCGTGTAACCTTTGATTTTAGGTCTCCTTTTAAGGGCGGATAGGAAATTACCGAGTAAGGAATGTAACCGCTTTGCAAGAAACCTGAATATTACTAAAATAGAAAGTGGAAACATCTAATAAGCTGCTGATATTGTGAAGGTAGTAAAGGACGGTTTAAAACTGATCATAAAGATTGCATGACACTCACTTCTTTTACAGGCACATGAGACTTTTCATCTGTATGTCTCAGGGTGATGGGTGTAGTGCAGTGCCAAGTAGGGCGCGTTCTATGTGGACATGGCCTGTAAGTAATGCATTGCTATGGGCAGAGGTTAGCAGGCGGGCAATAAGATTGTTCCGGCACATACCTACTCAAATAAAAAACCAAGTTGTTGCATCTGTGTTGATGGTGAAGGTAAGTTATATATTAACAGTTGAAACTGTAAGAACGGTAACAGTATTAGACGAAGAATAAAGTTACAACAATGACTCAGTTCTTTTTGGAACCACCCGTAAATTGTTTTCTCACAATTTCACAGAACCTTGCTCAAACATGTGTCAGTCGCTAGTCTCACGGACATGCGGCTGTGATACAAAACTTAATGTTTGTGAGGACATAAAGGCTACCATATAGTTCCGGATTGCGTGACGTTACGGTTTCAAGTTGTAAACTTGTGTCTGTTTTCGAAACATAGCTTAGCTAGATTCTGTTTCTTCAACATCATCATCACCATAAACAAAGGAATATAACACTCAACAGTCATTATACATAGCCCTGATCGCAGACTATGATTCCCTGTGTCGTGGGTATCAAGGAACAACGAGTACCATGGTACCACAACACAGGAGGAGGAAAAAGGCATCCTTCATAGAATGCCACGGCAATTGGTTTTGTGCCACGTCTATCCACAGACCTCCTGCAACCACGTTATCGGTCCATCGAAAGAGACTTCCTACATTGCATTGGCTGGCTGGTTCGTGGTGGTCCGGAACCAGATTTTGTGCTCTTTTTCATAAATATTTTAAAATAAAGATAAGTATTAGTGTTTATCTCCGATAAAGCCACTGCATTATTATCATTACGCATAGTAAGTATATAGAAGGCCTAGGCAGAGCAACGGGCCCTTTTTCACTGTTTCTTTCACAATTGTGGGAATATAGGCGTGACCAGTGGTGAGCTCATCAGTAACACATTATTCCAGCAATAACACATTTCTTAATAAGCCAGCAGCCAGGACAAATCTTTTATAAGTTGTAGATTTTAATCTTCACTTTGTACCTTTCTTAGGCTTATAATTTGTATCCCATCACAGTTCTGTATCAGGGATCAATAAAGAATTAATTTGGTTTGCAGATAGAACATAGTAATGGGTAGCGTTTTATTTAACTGCAACTTCTTAAGCTGGTGAGGAAGAGTGTGTATCGTCGCCTCAAAACGCTATCACCTCAAAACTTGCACTTCTGTTGTAAGCAATAAAGAGGTGGACAGCCCGCAGCTATTGTTGATGTGGTATGAAACTGGTTCAACTTAAGATAAAACCATGAGAATGTCCCTGATTGTCGTTATTGAGGTCTTGTATGAATAGTCGGAAACTGACCCCAAAATTGTTTCATTTTGGGTTATGACTTTCTTACGGTTAAAATGGTGTTACTGAGAGGTTTCCACTTCTTAACTTAGCCTATTGCTTTATATTCTATAGCTGGGATACATTTATAGCACAGATTGAACAAATTAAGATAAATCCAGGCTATGAATCGATTTTACGTTTTCGTATGACAAGCAAATCCTAAAAGGAACCCATAATGTTCCACCATAATCTATTGACCTGCTAGTCTCCTATCTAGTCCTATTTGTCATACACTCGAAAACTCTGTTAATGATTTTCGTTTAAATTGTAAAACTAAATTAATTAAATTTTTAATCAAAACACATTTAGTTCTTATAAAGCACCGACTTTACCCCTTAAACTACACAACGAACCAGCAATGTCGCGCTGGTAAAGTTCCACTTGCTTACAATTCATAGATTTAAGCTAAAACTTTGTATGAGCAGAGAGCGATAAGCAGATAGTTACAAACAAGGTAGAGTATTAATGCACAACTATTGCAATGGCTATGCCTATTCCATCAGCAACGTTTAGACGTCCACTATTGGACGAGGCTTCTCCCATAAAATACAATCGGGAGAATTGCTAGTATCACCACGCTTGGCAGGTGGATTAGTGATCAAGCCGAGTAAGAGATTACACATTGATTAAGTTTACCTACTCAATATGTAATCCCTTTCCACGGAAGGAGATGGAGGTATCTATTCTTAGGCTAGACGCAACACTAGAAGTAGTAGTAGTAGTAGTTTTGTTAGTAGTAGAACTTCTTGTGAAAGAGTTCATCCGGGGAAGTACTACCACCGTACCTATTTCTGCCGCCAAGCAGTAGTGCTCGCATTGCTGTGTTTCGGTTTGAAGGGTACGGGTGCCGGTGAAATTACAGGCACATGAGACTTTTCATCTTTATGTCTCAGGGTCGGCAGCGCGTGTGTGATGCCTCTGGTGTTACAGGCGTTCATAGGCTACGGAACTGCTTTCCATCTGGTGGGCCGTAAGCTCGTCTGCTTGCCAAGTAGCATAAAAAAAACACCATAATTTTACTTTATAGGCTGGTTCAACTCAAGTTAGTGCGTTTTGAAAGATCTAACCATCAAAGATAGTTATTACTACATCAGATCATTTTTACAATTGGAATTACTTCTTCTGGGTTTAAATTATCAACTTTTATATAAGAAGGCTACCTAATGGCTCTTCACATGTGACTCATTATTTATCCGCAATGAGTTAAAACCAGTGGCATTCTCATTTCTACTCCAACGAAGAGCAGAAACTGGTTTCTTATGGATATTCCTTTGGATATCCATAAGAAACCAGTTTCTGCTCTTCTTATAGGTATAGGAGCTACATAATCTCTTTAGGCCACATTATAAATTCCCGCTGTTCGCTCAACTCATTAACGGGTTAAACCTTAGACAGCTTGACAAATTCATAGCACCTTGTCCAAACTTAACCGAGCTCGGCTTAAGCAATCAATGAAAAGTTCTGTAACGGGCAATAAAGTTATGAGCGATTTGCATAACGCTTGCTTTCATAGGACGTCTTGTTACTTAGGTTGATTTTGTTGCCCAACTTTGTTAAAATAGCATTGGGATCGCGTGTTGTCCTATAGCTCTTAAAGGCCTCCCTTTCACAAGTGCTGTCAGCATGTTTAGTAACGAGAAGAAAATGCATGGTTTATTATGGGTTTATTACACGCACGTTTGATGGTTGGGGTAACTGTCGATATGTTTGTTCTTACAGGCAGCAAGTTTGGAAACTCCTTGATATTCTGGCTAGTCAAAATTAGGTTCAAGTCCCAGTAAAGACAATAACGTGAATTAATTGGTTTTTGATTTCTGTTCATATAGTTTTTGGTCCTTCGAGCCATATATAAGAACCTAACTGTCCCTTACGCGAGCAGGTGGTTCAGATCAAGTAATAAATATAGCTTTAGCTTATTTAGAGGTGCCAGAAGATTACAACTTAACTATTTACAAATTACTTTAGGTATAATCTAACAGTCACGGTCAACCTTTCGATTACCTTTGAAGCAGCATTCAATACGACATCTATTTATGCAAATTCATAGTAACAAAATGTCAACGGAACGTAATCCTATACGAAACATCTTAGTACAGAAGCTAATAACCATGACCTTACTTCATGCCGAAAGGAAAAAAAAATCAGATAGAGATCACATTTCTAGAATATGGCGTCGTTATTTGAACATAAAATTGTTAAGGAACTACATTTTTAACTTACATTTGATATTGCGGTTGTTGACGACCTCTGTTGCGCGGCGGGTGAGTAGTCGGCTGAGATGCAAGAGGTTGTGGGTTTGATTCCCGCTGCGGGACAAATGTTTGCATGATCTGCAAATATTTGGTCCGAGTCTGGGTGCTGTGGAACCATGGTGTACTCGTAGTTTCTGATACCCGCGACACACTACTTGGAATCCTAGTGTGTCCAAGACTATGTAAGTGACTGTTGGGTGTTGTTGTTGTTTGTTGTTGTTTGACGATCTACCCAAGTCCAGGTTTTACCACACACCTCTCACAAATCGTTGTTCTATCAAGCTAGATGTCATTTAATTTTCACTCATTTCAAACACGCATGTGTACATTTTGACGACCAGTTATAAAAGATGTGGATACGCACAGTTCCATCGATACTTGTTAATTTTAGGTGTTCCATGCATCGACAACGTCCTCCAAAAATTATGCATCATACATACATAACATAACACCCAATAGCCACACACGTAGTCTTGATACCACACCAGGATTCCCTGTGTAGTGGGTATCAGGAACTACGAGTACCATGGTACCATAACACCCAGATATGGAACAAATATTTGCAGATCATACAAACATTTGTCCCGCAGCGGGAATCAAAACCCGCAACCTCTTGTTTCTCAACCGAATACTCGCCCGCCACGACACAAAGGTCGTCATCAGCACTATGACGTAAAAAAATTATCACTGGCTCTGTACCTAAAAAACTTCTACTGTCTTGCATGAATGCATGTCTGTGTCGCAACATTGCTCTATTAAAAATGTGTCGTTCAAGTTGCGCAAGACACCTTTGAAACGAATGTATCGAACTGTCATAGTTTGATTGCAATAGATAAAATTTAATCTATCGATGTCTGCAGGTGTCTATAAGCTTTGAATGACAAGGATATCAATTGTATTATTGTTTTGTAATTTGAGTTTGATTCAATGAAATACGATATACGGACAATTCCTCAGAGAATGTATCTACATTTAAATACATTATTTATAAATTTAAAAGAACAACAACTCTCTGAAGGTTATATGAGTGAAATCTACTTCAATCATGCTAAAAGATGTCGCATCGTTTTGGGTAACTGTGAAAACGATTTTAAACTTTCACAACATGTTAATGCTAAATCTATGAATATTTGTACTAACTTGTTGCTCCCATATTACTTAGCGTTTACATTGCCCCAAGTTCTTAACATAGCTTATAAATATAAAAGCAAATTTACTCCCATCGAAATTCTACAGTTCTATCACCAAGCGTCTAATTCCCACATCATTCCCGCATAATTTGGTGGGAATTTTAAGAGTATCATCATTGTCTGTGCTCTTTAGAAAATGTATTTGAGTAATATTCGATTTAGATACTCTGATGATGGCAATAGAAACGGATAGCTCTGCTTTTGCCTTAGCTGTGTGTGAACTACACTAGCTTCTTATTTTCTAAGCTGTGCCTCTAATCAGCTTCAGAATCTTTTAGAAGTTAGATTGAGTTACAACTTCATCGGAGTCCCGTAGTATCGGAGATGTTTGTTCTGTCGAAAGGAACTTTTAGACTCGGTTGATACAATAATTTAACCTCTTTGGTAATCAAAATTCAGATTACGATAATGCTGCCGGTAAAATAGAGAATCAGGAAGTGAAAACAATGTCTAGGCATATTAAATAACTATCACTCTATTGTGATAACAATTGTTTTTTATGGTTTTTTTTGCGTTTTACTCCACCCTGCCCCATGGCCTGTATCTCTCTATTTTAAATGATATTTATGCAATCAGAAAGTAAAAACTTGAATGATTTCACAAGTACAATGCCCTTGGTAATAAGTATGGTACAGAAAAGCCTATATTCCTTCTCATTACAACTAATCACAATGGATAATGTCCTATTAATAAATTAAATGACATGTTAAGTAAGGCCGGTTACTTTTAAGTTCTATCCGATTGAATACGCCCACATGCCGGTACATCAGATACGTTTGAAAACTAAAATGTCTTCCGACTAAGGCCTGGATTTATGGCATTGTGGCTCATGGCTCGAATACGAACTTGTCTGACAGTTATCACGTAGAAATGCAAGTCGAATGTTACTATTGTTGGTTTAGCTTATTGGATTTATGTGGTGTAAGCTTTAAATACTTGTAATAGAGTCTATGCAGTATCTTGTATTGTGAGATTTAGACGCGCATTCGTGTCGATTGTAACTGTTGGGAAATGTTCCATGTATTGAATTGAATTTACTATTCAAACTGTAACTCAAATAGGGTTTTAACTTTTAAAGCAATAGAGTTTAATCTAGAAATATGATTTTAGTTTATAAAATAAGATCAATTATTTTGTATGCTTTATAACAGAATGGTTGAATAAGCTGAAACGATAGTGGCCTTGATTTTGCGGTCAGTAAGATATGTGATCTTGGGTAAGAGAGCCAATGATGATCTATTAAAATCAATCATTATCATCAGACTAATATTTTTAGGTGTTATGCTATTTTATCTAAAATTTTCGAAGTGATTCGTTTTCAGCTGATTCTCCCATTGACGGCCCATCAGACGTCATTGCTGTCATCATAGCTATACCTTTATATATGAGTCTACATACGTAAGTCAATGACCATCTATGTTACTGACAATATCTGAAATTGGTGTTTCATAACATTTATGATCAATTCCACAATTTATCGGTTCGTTTTATTAAATCTATGACGTAATTTAGGGCCTATGTACATGGCGACTTTCGTACGCACTATGAACGCGCATTTTGTGAGCGTATTTACCTATCAAGTTACAAATTCTTTGAAACCAATGGAAAATATACCAACGCCCGTCTATATAGTGTTCAACGCACGTCTGTATCGCTGTTTAAAAAGTTTTGTGCATAGGCTCTTTAAATTTACAAGAAGCATTTCACTTTTACTTTTTCGGCGTCTCATAGGTTTTCATAATAAGATAAATTATCAAAAATTGTTGAGTGCTTTTGAAGTTCTTTGTAATGAAAGTATTTCACTTATAAGTGTATGGCTTTTCTGTATGCGTCAGAACTTGTAGTTAGGTAATATTAGGTTCACAATTACTAAGATGTTAGATCACAGCATTGGCACGCATGGTTTTATACGTAATTACATGTACAATCCTGGGCTTTCAGGATCTGCCTAAGGGCTATTGTTTGATAAGTTAATTAAAGAAATTCAATCATTAGTATTTGTTTTTACGGTTTCATGCCTCAACACGAAAAAACAGGACCTTTTATAGGATCACTTTGTTGTCCGTCTGTCTGTCAAGATAGAAGAGTCTTTTTCTTAGGAATGACTAAAAAAATAAACTTTAAATTTACACCAAATATAAAATTAAGCATGTAAGCTTAAAGTTACCGTTAAAAAAATCAAGCTTTGTGTTAGAAGTGTTGGATGTTTATGACTAATATTTTTATCGAAATCACGAAAATGAAAAACAGCACAACTTAAATACTGGTTACTTCCAGCGACACAACTCTGATATTTAGGTTGCAAATATTGGAAAAAGTCTTAAATTGAGAAATTTTAACTTTTTTACCGCAAAAAAGGAATAATGAAATATTTACGAAAAAGTGGATGTAACTAAAAAAAACCTGTGGTGATTAAGAAATACTTTATAGATCGGAATCCTTAAAGCGCAAGTCTCGCTCGCACTTGTCCGTTTTATTCTTTGAGATCTCAGACGAATGCTATCATATCCCAGTGTATGTTTCTTTTCTCCCAATTTAAGACTTTGATAGTGACATAAGCCTAAACGCCATAGTCAATGGTCATCCATTACACCACACATTTCGAATCTGACTTCAATATATTACGGACAGCCAACAAAAGGCCCAATCCATAAATTGTGAGACGACATGTTTGCCAGACGCAGGACATACTTAGTTTGTGCTAGGATTACGGTGAAACTTGATACGATATGAAAGAAAAAGCATAAATCAATGTCAGGGAGACGCTTGTTTTGCATTCCTGCAGCCACACATAAAGAATTTTGGCCAGATTAGAATCGTAGTGAAAAGAACAATGGGGAAATCAATAGCGTTCATTTGCATAGAGCTGATAACTTCGTCAGCCCAAAATCACGGAATAGAAAGAGTCTAAAACATACAAACAATATTTAGTCCTGTTTCAATATTATGGACAATTATAATATATGGACAGCATTTTAAATAAAAGAAGATATGAATAAATAAAGGCGGTATAATAGGTAGAGGGAGGCCTATGTTCAGCAGTGAACTTCTACCGGCTAATGATGATGATGATGATGATGAATAAATAAATTATATTAGCGTTGTATTAGCTTGTCAGCGTTGAAATATAATAATAAAATAATTATTAGTCATGAAAAAGATTCATCAAGATGAGATTAGTTCGATTTTATAAAAAAAAAAAGATTTTCAAGGAACTAGAAAAAGTAATTGGAAAGTAGCCATTCCATGAGGCATTCCTAGAACATACAATTATAAAATATTTAAACAAAATGACTCACTTTTAATATCTTCATTTAAGCCTGTCAACTTTGAGCCTGAGGCAACGAGCGTATTAAATCTGATGTTTTCCAACTTAAAACGAATTCTAAGAAATTAAACCACATAATGACTAATATTCAGATGTGATACAGAGATAACTCGGAATTAGTAGCACTAAAGAACAATTATTTTAATAAGGTACCCACTGTAAGCAAATTACATCCTTTGAGAATTTGAAGTGTAAAAAGTTGGATTACTCTGCTCTATCAAAAAAAAAGTGGTTCGATGATTAAGTAATTTAAAACAGAATCAAGATGACAAATAACTTTTCAACACTAAAATACCGATTTATGTATACATAAAAGATGTTTTTATTGTTAAAAAATAATTAGTCGAGCACTATGTGAAATCCCTTGGTATAATCTCCTTTAGCCGGCTTTTACGACATTCACAGGAGGTGATGGAGGGGTCTATTCTTAGATCGGGCACACCACCGGTATTAACAGGGTGGTGTTGAAATACCAGGGGATGGGCAGCACCATCCACCTGAGCACTACACACTGAAACTGCGATCACCAATCCGCCTGCCAAGCGTGGTGATTGTGGTAATTTCTCCGTTTTATTCAATGGAGGAGTCCAGCAGGGGGACGTTTAAAGGCTGTTGATGATGTAAAATCATCCAAAAAATTACAACAGTACCGAAAAATTCAAAGTCACTTTTTAAGGTTTAGGTTATATCCATCCGTAGATTATCAAGGGGGCAAAACAGCCCAAAGAGATTTTTATACTTTTCTTAGCGGAATCTTATCATTGCTTAAATAAAGAATCAGCCATGAATTTATGTATACTTATAAATATTTTAAAAGTACCTACGTTATTCTAAGTTGTGGTAAATTGAAATTGAAATTTAAATCATTTATAAAATATTATATTGTGGTTTAAATCTAATCCAACAATCATACTATATTCCAACAACTTTCAACTTCGACAATCACGCCATGTTATTTAATTGTTTTCGTTATCTTTAACACAGTCGGTGGGCAACATAAAGATGAATAATTATAAGGTCTAAACACCCGGTATGTTATTATTTCATCAAATTATGACTCAAATGTGTTACTCAATATTGTTTCCACTGACTGAGATCAGGACCATCCATTTACGAGAATATTCGGAGTTTCAATATTTTCAAAACCAATAAAAAACCTAGTGATTGTGTAATTGGGCAATTTAAAATGTTTGGCTGTTGCATCATTTAAATGATCATAGTTTGATTGTTCATTATTTTATCGAAATTCAAGACCCTAGAGACGACGTAGTACCAGATCAGTTTTATAAGGTCAAGAGTCAACCCCTGAATGTCAAACTCATAGACAATGAAAGAATTCTTAGAATATGCTCTAGCTTGTAGAAAGTGGTTTATAGTCTGAATTGAGCCTTAGTGAACCAGTACTAAGGCCACTATTGCTCAACAAAGAATAACTATGAACTATAATAATACTAATATTATCTGTGACAGTTCTGATTTGCCCAGAGATGAAGTTTAATAGTATTATTAAAATTCAAATTGGATGTGTGATTGATCGTTTTGGTATTCATATATTTAAAGTAGGTTAATTCGTTCGATGAGAAGTCTAGGTTTGGTGACGAGTCGTCAAATAGATAAACTAATAGATAATATTTGGTGCATAGTGGGAACTTATTTACTAAGGTCGATATACGATACGTGCACTTATGAGAATCTTGTTGTGGAACATTTGAAACATGCATCTATTAAGTTCGTAGATCTACTAGGTATATACTAGTTCTAAGAACTATTAATTTGTATAGATGATCGGTTCTAACAACCAACAGTCACATACGTTCATATTTCTACATCTGGTTTCCCTCTGTCATAGGGAATAAATAAAGTAACATATAAATCAATGCATGAATCAATAATGAATCATTTGTATGATTTTTTGAGATAGGACGTTATGCACATGTATGAATGGCTTGTAACAGCAAAATAAAACATAAAACAGCAGAGTAATCAAAGTTGTGTGACGTCACACAACTTTACGGGCAGGTTACATTAATTCATCTTATCAAAATCAATATGACGTCAGTATCTTAAAAATAGTTCTTCTATTTCTCACCTTAATATTATGTTTCTGCAGGTATCCTACCGGTAACCACTCCAATTCTTGTTCTCAGGATCTATCTCCGGGGCCTCTGTGACTTGACTGTATCTGTATCAAATACAGTTACTGAAGGGGTTGCGATGCAAGTTATAAGCAGAAACATTTAACGCAGTCTTAAGCTAAAATCAAGAACTGTATAGTAGAGGTTATAAAGCGACAAATGCAAGCGGCATACCTACAAATAACTGCTCCAGTTCTGCAAGCTATGTCGCTGAAGCCTCTTTGTGACTCGACTCTATTTGTATCACATACAGCTACCGAAGGGGGCTAGCTGCAAGCTATAAGCAGAAGCAAGTTATGCTGTAGCATAACTTGTGTTTATGTAAGCCAAGCCGTGTGTGTTGCCTGATTCTTCTAGGCTTGGTCGCGTTGGTACATGAGTAATTTTAGTTTATAAGACGATTCAAAATGATCCTTGTGATTTCAATGAATAAAATTCTTATTGACTTTGACTTTGACTTAGACATAAAGCAATGTCATGACCATGTTTAGAAATTTGTTGTGAAAGCACCGTAGAGGCCGTCAAGGAACAAATGCAAGTGGCTTGTAAAGTAACCGCTATAATTCACACACAGCTACCGAGGGGGGCTAGCTGCAAATTGGTCATCTTCTGGTGTAATCCCTTAGTAAGGCTTTTACTTCATCTACGGGAGGAGGAGTCTTTTCTTAGGCCGGATACAACATGGCACTACATTCTACTTTGATCGAATTGCAGAAAAAACGTACCTACTCATTGCCGATAGGGTCGTCCCAGACCATCCCTCGAAAATATTATAGCTCTAGTCCAGTGGGCTCAGCGAACAGTCCAGTCAAGAAAAATTAAACTCTCTGTCGTTTAAACCTGAACCACAGTCCACAAGTACCGCTTACACTGGATCAAAATTGTATATCGACCTTGCTTTCTAATAGTACACAGATAAACCGAACTATATAATTTTAATGAGCCAATAATAGCCCAAGGTTTGCATTCGATCATCATGATAAATAGGTATGCGAGTTCCATTTCTAATTACCGACCTACCTACAGTCCGACTACTGGTAGATAAGATCTTGTTTCGCTTTTGTCGTTTATCTCTTGGTCTATTTGTTTTTATCGAGATCATTGCGTAAGAGATACCTTTGTTTGTGAAATGCAGGTCCAATTAAAGAGTTTGGTAATGTGGCAAGTTTGTCTTTGTTTTAACTACGTTAAGGACACTGATCACGCCAAAAACTTTTGGAAAATTGAAGGTAGTACGTACTTCTGACGCAACTGTAATATAACTACAAAATAGTACTTTGAAACAGTGAAACATCGTGAGGAAACAAGCGGCATGTCATTAGAACATAAATTTAAAGACTGTTTTGCTCTCGACTTTGAAACCGTGTCATGCAATAAGTCACCAGAATCAAGTTGATTGTCATGCGTTAGCTTGTATTGGTCGATTTCAGGATACACTGAACAGGAAGTTCTACCAGTACGAAAATTTAGAAATGTATTATATCAAAATACCCCTATAAACCAGAGGGGAGGGTATTCCACACGTCTATTGCAAACAACTTTAGTTCTACGATTAGAAATAGGATCTAAGCCCCAATTCTACTAAACAAATTGTGAATTATCTCAAAATTATGACTTTTAACACTTTTGGTATTCTACTAACTTCAATGGTATTTCAATTGAATTATAATAACGACCATTCAGAAACCATTTTTGCTGATTTTTTAAATATTTTTTATGGTACAATCTAAAATGATTGTAATTTCTACACCGATCACTTTTCTACCTACAATTCTAAATCGAGACAATTATATTTCAATAGAGATACAATCACTTTAGCAGACTACCATTTCTAATAACAATTGCAATTGAATTGTAATTGCATGGTCCAAGAATTGTTTTTCTTTAAAAATAGTAGAATCGTCCCCCTGGATTGTAGAATAGGCTATATTTTAGTATTATCCCGCTGCCGTGCAATGAAAGCCGCGGGTGGATGCTAGTTTGTAATAAGCTGACGAAATAACCTTCTCCAACGTTAGCAAATCACATTATCTTGAAACTGAGCAAGTAAATCATATAATTGACATCTATGGCGTAGGCTGTTTATTGGATTGCGTAGGCAAATGTTAATTACAGACACATATTTGTACCCGCGTACCAGGCTTTTAGGCTACAGGCTCTGGGTGGATAGGCTACCGGCCTTAGTATTTTCAAAATTGTTTTAGGGCGTCTGGTCGACGATGATCGAAAGCCATCCAGTGTGGCGATGCAACGAGCATTTTAGGGACCCTTCTGGCTGATGGTAGTGATTTGGATGAGTTGTGCTATCTTCAAATCGTCTTAAGATAGCTTAACTGATTCATTTGTATGTTTTAAATTTTGTACATATACGTGTTTTAGTTGTATTATCCTTTTTATACACAAAGTATTGAACGAAGTTATTGGATGGAGGTAGCCCGGGATCGTTTATCGTGACATTCTGTGAGGCCTATGTCTTTACAGTGGACTTCTTTAGACTTATGATGATAAAAAAAAGTATTTAATCTAATCAGATCTTGACTAAGATCCGGTATGCCTATTGTACCTTTATGTTTGATACGTGCCCACTTCTTGCATAATGCTCGTAATTAGCATTCCATACGTAACAGTTTCCCATCCTATCACCGCTTTATATAATACTAACCGTAGATCCAGCTAGCAGGAATCAGAAGCCCATTTCTTTTAATAAAAAAAAATCATTGCATTCTTTGGGGAAGGCCTCGTCCAGTAGTGGATGTAAACAGGCCAATGGTGATGATGGTTATTTTTCCCACCTTTCTCCATCTATGTAAAGCTGTATAAAATGATACCATTATCGTCATACTTCACGTAATAATTCACACAAATCCGCCATGATTCTTCCTTATATATAAATAAATCAATACCGGTAACTTCTCTCCCTGTAATAAAATCATTGAAAAATGTGCATTTTAACGCGCGCTTCATTATAATTCCCGTCATGCAAGCCTCGCATAAATCGAACCGCAAATGCCAATATCCAGTTTGAAAATTTCATACATTTTAACGTGAGGAAGCCGAGAAGAACTACTCACACGGTGAGCTAAGGCATAATTCAGACACATCATTTTCAATCCACAAGATAGTTCTTTGTATGAAATCACTTTATTATTTTTTTGGCTATCGCAGTAAATTGTCGACCTCGCTATATCAACATCACAATCACATCGTAAACTCATTACAACCAAATTGCAACCATATTGCTACCACTACCACATTAAAATATGCTGGTGAGCCGTAATTAAGAATACTTTTTAGTTTTGCTTTGTAGGTACATACCGCAGACTTTAACAAAATTAACATTTTGTTCCATACAAATGTTGCCTGGGTGAGATTGCTCTCAGCGATAAGGCCGTCCTTTGTATTGCCTTTATATAGTAAAATTACTTGTTTATTGATTCTGTGTGGTGTGGTGATTAATAAAGTGTTAAGCTATCTATCTATCTTTGTTGGTGTAGCAATTTTTTATGGTTGTGGTTAGAAGTTGGTATGTCTGAAAGTGTCCTTACGGGAAGCTACGGAAATGTAAATGTTGTGTTTTGAGATTGAAGGTAAAATATGATTTCAAGTTTCAAACCTAAGCAAAACTTTATGATTCCCAATATTTTACAAGCCTTTAGAAGTTTATAAACGTTGAAAAATAGGAACTTACTTGAAATGGTTCTTCAATCTGTTGCCATGCTTAGAAATGAGGTTTTAGTTATTCGACTACGCTTTTGTTGCTTGTTCTGACTCCCGTTTCCGCTACATATAGGTACGAAACACAAGATCCTTTTCCAACTAAGTAGAACCACTTCACAAAGTATCATTAGTAAGTTGTCACATTGTCTCTCGCCTCAGAGTGCAACGGTACAACTACGGTTGAAATTTGAATATTTCAGTAAACATGCCATATTTAAATAAATCGGGTTGTGCTATGAGTATGATTCGATCGTAACTTGAATATTTCAGTAAACATGCATCTTTTAAAGGTAAAAACTAGTTGTAATATTATTATGAGGTGTAATGTGTTTTTTTTTATTGTATATAATGGTATTCATGTGTATAGGTATAGTAGTTAAGTAATTTTTAAGTAGATAAGACATTTATTACTCATATAAATATCAAATTTAAATAAAAAAAAATATGTATGTACTTTTTTTAATTGATAATGACTCATTTAATCTACTTTGTAAGAGCTTTAGTTCAGCACTATTCAAACTGTTACTTATTTACAACTTAAAACAAAGTACATAGATGCTCTAAGATCTATACGGCATTTTTGCAACAATTTTTACTCTACTACTAAAATGCCAAAGTTGCAAAGTATTTAGTTCTCAATCTAATACAAAATGAGACGACACCTTATAATAAAACAGCGTACAATAATATTTACAGTTAGACCCCCTAAAGGGTGCACTGCACACGCTAGCTCTCAAACGTGTGCCGACGTTGCAATCTACTGCAATTAAAACTTCCCTC
This sequence comes from Epirrita christyi, assembly GCA_951392215.1. Classification (NCBI taxonomy): domain Eukaryota; kingdom Metazoa; phylum Arthropoda; class Insecta; order Lepidoptera; family Geometridae; genus Epirrita; species Epirrita christyi. The sequence continues at coordinate 11,818,299 of OX595843.1, read as the reverse complement.
GAGTTTGTTTACGAGTGCACCTTTCGGCCAAAATTTGCCATGTTGTCCTAGTTTCTGTCGATGCACATCTAACGGACTAGCCGAAATGGAAACCACTCTCTTGATAGAGAATGCGGTTGCTCTCAACATAATCAACAGTGACGATGCATTACTTCGGGATAATACCTGTTCTGTTATAGGTCTCTGCAAATAATAGTAAATTACCCTTTCTTCCAACTACCAGGTAATTTCACAATAATTTGTTCACGTGAAACACGAGCACAAAGCAGCGTATATATGACATGTTTGTGCAGTAATCTTTATAAGCAGTGCAAAAATCTTGTGTGCAAATCCATTACTATATACTATTAGAATCGTCTTGTTTTTTTGTCAGCGTGATCTAGGATTCGGGCATGTTTTGCAGCGCCATCTAGTTCTAGTTATGGCCTTTGGTCATGGTCTAGCTTTTGCGACAGCGGATCTTAGGAGTATTCCGCTCGATAAGCAGAATTTGGTGTTTATCAACAACACAATGGACCTGGAAGTTTGAGCTCGGGGAGTCTTGCTTCAATATTGTTCGAAAGTTCCGGAAATAACGTGTCACAACGGTACCATTTTATCGGGTTCACATACTGTTAAAAGAATGTATATTCTCATATCGCACACGTAGTTTTTTGATATAATATCGTTTAAATTCGAAACCATAAGTATTTACTTCAGTATAATAAACTGTAATTTTTGGACCACATATAATATATATATTTTATTGCCATATATATGTCTTGTCATCATCACCAAGTCTGTATACATTCATTGCTGGACGCCATAATCACCACGCTTGGCAGGCGGATTAGTGATTGCACTTTGGTGTTAAGGACTCAGATGGACGCTGCGACCCATCCCCTGGTGTGATCCCTTAGTAAGTTTTTTACTAAATACCACGAAGGGAGACGGAGGGGTACCTATATATACCTATTGGTATGTACAGTACACACATGAACGAACACAATTTTAGTTGCATGCGTGTAATTATTCAGTACAAGGTATTGACTGGTTAGAATTTCATTGGTATTATCAATAAACAAAATCATCTTGTGAAAACTAAAACTTGCGTGCCTACTGTCTTGGTTCATACATTTGTTAGCATAATAAACTATTTGTTATATTTATGTCTTAAACATAATCAATAACAAATCTTTTACATCTAAGCGTTCAGCTTTACTCCGAAACTAACTAATAGATCAACATTAAATTAAAGGTTCATTCATAACCCATCTACACAAATACGCTCCTAATAGTTAAACAAGTTAGCGAAATTATTCAGTCAACTAATAGGGTCTTACCAAAGACTCCTTTTAGCGAACCCGAACTTACTCCTAACAATGCAGTTATAATAAACTACTTAGAATATCACTCTATTTGGCAAAGTTCTTGAGCTCTTGTGGGACCTAAAGAGTGCGCCGATATTGCTTCTAAAGTTATGAAATATTATCTCATACATTGTCTACACTTGCGCCAAGCGAGTTGTTCAGACTTTGGAAATTTATATTCGGTACTGTATTTTGAATTTAAACGGTAATGGACGTGTCTAAAAAGCTTTTACATTCACAGAACAACGTTCATTATTAAGGTAAGACTTTGAAATTAAGAAAATGATATACCTACTTCTGCGTAGCCAGTTGAGATGGGAGAGGTTGCGGGTTAAGACACAGTAACTAAAATATAAGCTTAAGGGATCGCTTAGTACTAAGGATCTAAGCTAAAGGATCTATCAGTAACTACTTTATTTGATTGCATTATTGAGAAAACATACTTTTTTACTAAAAGAGAAATAATGTTTTGAATTGTATGGTATAAAGTTATTAAGGTAAGTTTTGGTAACTTTACCTAGACCGAATTACCTGTTTGGTAGTGGTCTTTAGTGAATAATAAATGAAAACAATGGTGTTAAAGAAGCAGGTGTGCTTTTAATAATTGAACGTTTTCCAATAACACGAAAGCCTGCCTCACCAATCAAATTTAAATGAAATGGTTTATTTTAGGGATGTAGTTACTTCACAGTAGGTATGTTTTTAATGTACATATTTTTTAAACCAGTGTTTCATAAGTTGCGGCCACCAGCCACAATAAAGCGGTGATAAACCGACTAGGTATTATGCAATAAAAACTCCTCCCGTGGATGTCGTAAAATCAACTAAGGGATTACGCCAGGGGATGGACAGCAGCATCCATCTGAGTATTCAATATCAATACTACGATCACCAACTCGCCGGCCAAGCGTGGTGATTATAAAAACCTCCCCTTTTCTGTAAGGAGGCTTCGTTCAGTAGTAAACATCTGACGGCTGATGATGATGATGATTATGTAATATTATGGCCGTCACGTGATGCCCTCCGCTTGTTATGAAAGAGTGGAGTAGAATATTACCATAGCGAACAGTTTGTTGAAACTAAAGAAAACTCAAAACTCATATAATATTCGAATAGGTAAATATATCAACCATTCAATTTTCCATAAAACCAGCTGTAAATCAATATCTCAGTCGACCCGTCCAAATCCCAAGCTACATCAGTTTAAAATGAGATTACTTCATTAGGTTCAACATCATTGTGGGTTGAACATCATAGCCATTATGATTCAAGATCGGCTATAAAAGCCTTGACTTGAAGTCTTCTATAGTCCAACAAAGTATCACGTCATAAAATATATTTTCCGATAGTGAAATTGCTGCATCGGTACGGGTCGCAAATCTTCCCCGTAAAATTTTGCTGGGCAACCCAACTATCAGCTTGGTTCTCATTAATTCCTCGCTTCGAAGAGTTTTCGATTTATTTTCATGAGGAGGTAAAATTTAAGACGTCAATATTTTTCTTAAGAGGAGGTCACCGGTAGCTGGCAAAAGGGCGCTTACGCCATTTTGCAGTTTTGTTCAGTTTGAGTTTGGTTCTTATTTGGCTATTATTTCTTCAAACTACATGAAACTTTGTAGACATGATCCGTACACTATTATCTAACCCGTGGTGCGTTGGTTTCTTATAAAATTATATGAAAAACTATAAATAAAAAACTTATTTCAAAAAAACTGATGCACCGCGGTTCTTGATAATAGTGTACTGATCATGTGTACAAAATTTCATGGAGTTTGATGAAATAGCCAAAATAGAAAGTAAACTTTTCATACCAAAATCGCTATAATGTTTGCTTATAATATTTAAGGAGTCCCTCCATTCCTCATGGATTCCATCATCAGAAATGGTATTTTGATTTTGAATCCTTTCAAATAAAAAAGAATTTTCCAAAACGGTTTAGTAACTACGGAAATAATGAGGTAACCAACATAAAAAAAATACAATCAAATGGAGAACCTCCTTTTGTTGAAATCGGTTAAAAAGATCGACATCCAGTGGTAGGAGAAGTAAAGTTTGGACGCGGGTCGACGGCGTAAATGCATTTTGTGAATTATGCCAGCTGGATGTGGCGAGTGGTCAAATTGTTGGCGCTAACTGGACGGATTCCTCTCCCTTCTTCAAATAAACGGAATTCTGTGGACCAGTAACAAATACTTAACCTGCTATGCTACTTCGCAATTTTGAAGCATTTTGAAACGTTACTTACTTTCATGTGACGCTATAAAAGATTGGGTCAATAATAGAGCGTTTTGATGTCACACGAGCAAAGGTGAAAAACATGCTTTTCATCCCACCATCTCGGAAAGAGTATTTTTGCTATTCCATATCTGAGTGCAAAAGCCGTTTTTATCCGCTAGAGGATTAAGTAAAATTGAATTTAGAACATCGTGTGCACTATGTTTCTGAATTCAAAACATCATTAAACCTATTTACTTTTGCCTCCATGGTGCCGAATTTATCATACTACCTTTTTTAATTTGTTAAAAACTTAGACTCGGAACCTTCTTGGTGTATTACTATTTTATTAATTTGCTTTACGCGCGCCATGTTCTTTCACGTCATATTGTTAAAACCTTAGGTTAAAAACAAGAAACTTGAAAAAAAGTGAAAACCCTATAATGAGTGATTCTAGCGACGAGGAAGTTTATTTGACGCCAACAGAATTGACTGAAACTGTTGAAAATGCTTATGATTGTATGTGTTTTGTCAGTTCCTCGCTAAGGTGGGATGAAAAGTTACGTGTTGCTCTCGAGTGCAAAGATTTTTCACCTCGTGCTCTTTTGATTCCCTCGCTGATGCTCAGGATTCTAATTTTTTAGTTTTTAGTAAATTTTAGAGTCCTTTGCTTGCTCGGTCATCAAAACTGAGCACGCGGTTAAAAAGCAACTTTGCACTCTTGTATAACATATAACTATTTTATTTCGTAATTTATAGAAAATTAGGACATCATTTTGTAAAACAAAAAAAAAACATAAATAATAATTTTAAAATTAATAATTTTCTAGGAGAACATCATCACGATCCGTATTTTTAATAAAGTCAAATACCCTATTAAGTTTGCAGTATAGTTACCTATGTAGTTTAGGGTTTTTCATAATCACCATAATGCTATAAATGCTGGTGTTTCTTACTTCTGGGTAGTTATAACGATTAACAAGTGTTTTACAAAGCATTAACGATTTTAAACACAGAAAAATTGCTAAGTTTCGAGAAGTAAAATTACAAAAATTACTTCGTTTGATAATTATATCAGAAACAGAAAATGAAATCAACTTGCTGAATCATTTCGATTCTTAAAACTATGTCATAAAGGTTATGTTTAAAGTAGACCATGAACAGGTGGTTGAACAAAAACCTGTTAATTACGAAGTAATACTCGTTCAATAATTGGTTGTAGGGCGCGCGACACAATAAGCAAAAAGTGTAATAAAACATTGTTGTTCTGCATGACACGGTACTTGTTGATTAAAAGACTAAAATTAGACACACAGAAGAGACACTTGTTAAATGCACACGAAACAAAAACCTCGGGGTACAACTTCTTCGTGTACGGTTCCTGTTACCCACGATACAGGAAATCCTAGTGTGGGATGAGGTCTACGTATGTGACTGTTGGATGTTGTGTTATGTTATGTGTTATGTTATGTGTCACCGGTTTTTCGTGGTTGCATTAGGTTAACCAGTTTGACGTATGTAACCCTAAAGGCCTAGTGACCAGTGGTGGAAGGATTCAATGCGCCTAGCATAGGCCCATTTCATGACATATCTTCGAATATTTGGTTCTAGGACATAACAGTTTTATGAAATGATTTCCTTTACCGTTTTAGGGCAAGTAATCTTTTCTTCATCAGCCGGTAGGCATCCACTACTGGATGAGGCCTCACCCTTAGCATGCATAGCGTGCAATAGTCATTTAATTTGTTTATTTTTTAGGCATTTCATCATCAGCGTGTAGAAGTCCACTGCTGGACATAGGGCTCCCCCTTAGAATGCCACGACAAATGGTCTTGAGTCGCCTCCATCCACCGACTTCCTGTTTATAATGTCTTTAGTGCATCGACCTGACCTGACCTTTGGTCAGTTTTCATAATTATGTATTTTGTCATTTAAGTCGTCTTAGTCGAAATATATTATCCTTATACCATGAAAAATTTTCAAAGGATAGTCATTTAATTTGTTTATTTTTAAGGCATTTAGAATGTTTTTTACATTTTATCCCATCTGTATATCTCTCAGTTTATAACTCTTGATGGTTCAAAGCATCGTTCGTCAGCTGCCATCAAAGACAGCAAAATATATCGGGACAGTGCTCTTGCAGACAATTATTGCCATAGACCAATTCGTCTAGAGCCCTAAGTTTCAAGAAGTTGTATGGGGGGTTCCTTAGAGTTTCGAGGGATTTAGTTACAGTGGTCAAGTGCTTAGTAATTATAGCTTACAATGCAAACAGCGAGCCGTGACGTGATGGTGGTAAATTACGTACGAGTATGCGAAGGAGGAAGTATGTGATTTCACTGTGCTGTGTTGCTTTTTCAAACGTTGGAAAGCCTACCTTACCTTGGTATCTAACCTTATGTTGATAGGAATTTTGCGGTAAGTTAAATTCTTTTAAAACTTCAAAGGCTTATCATCACATTCAAACTTTTATCATACTGAAAAAGCTAAAGAAATCACACTAATATTATATATGCGAAAGTTTATTGTTTTTTTGACACAACATTTTCTAGCCCCAAGCTAAGCAGAGCTTGTGTTATGGGTACTAGATAACTGATATACTTAATACAATACATTACATAGATAGATATTTTTTATTATACATAGAAAAATACCCAGAACACAAATATCTGCAGATCGTACAAATATTTGTTCCGAGGCGGGAATCGAACCCGCAACCTCCTGCGTCGCAGGCGAACCTTCGCCCGCCGTGCCACAGAGGTCGTCAAGTTTGTAAGTATGTTTGTTACTTCTTCAAGTTCAAACGGCTGAACGTACCTAATTGAGTGAAATTTGGAATGGAGAAACCTTATACCCAGGATTAAAACCTAGGTAGCTTTTCATCACCATCATCAATTTTCATCATTTTTCATGCGGCTGAATCCGTATACTGTTAGTAGTAGAACTTCTTGTGAAAGGGTTCATCCGGGGAAGTTCTATCACCGTACCTATTTCAGCTGCCAATCAGTAGTGCTCGCATTGCTGTGTTTCCGTTTGAAGGGTATGGGTGCCGGTGAAATTACAGGCACATGAGACTTTTCATCTTTATGTCTCTGGGTCGACAGCGCGCGTTTGGTGCCTCTGGTGTTGCAGGCGTCCATAAACTGTGGCTACAAATTTCCAGGTCATCAGGCGGGCCGTATGTTTGTTTGCTTAACAAGTAGTATAAAAAAAACTTTTCAAATTTTATTTAAATACGTGTTTATGGTAGAGTGTGTCTGATCTAAAGTTTTAGAAAGTCTTGCGAAGAAAGGCTTGTGTCAAGTAAAGACGGTGGAGCCCTATGCCCTATGGTAGGTATGGCATAGATTGGTTCTGAATATTATTAATAAATTAAAGTAGTTTTTCTTACATATATTTAAAAACTATTATCCAGGTGCTAAGAAACTAGCAATATTCCAGTTATATATACCTAATGCCATATCGTATACTCAATTTGTTGTTTTGTTACACTTTTCAAAAGGCTGGTCGTTACTTCAGGGAGCTGTGGCTTGCTTTACAATCCTTAGCCATTTGTCTCGCACCGCAGCTTTCCTGGTGCATTCATGCATTTGCGGTTACATACCTTAATACTTAGCTTACCCGGTTTGATAAATATTTATTTTTATGATTACCTCTTTTTATATTTAGTCTCGTTATCATAGTCATCTTTGTCGGCTATTTTGCCGCTCTTGCGAACTATTAGTCAAATACCTTAGATCAATTACTTCATTGCTTCGTCACTTTTTACCTCATCAGTGTCATTACATTGAAGGCAGCTGCATTCCAGATTAACAAGTTTTTAACAGGCTGGGTCACTTTGAATTGGCTATCAATGTAAAATGAACTTAATTGGTCATATATTAGATTGAATATGGCTTGGATGTTCTTAAATATCGGAGTACCATGGCGCTGTTTATCTAGTTCTATCAAATGGTAGTGCATAGTGACGTCAAAATGTAACTTCTGTGTGATAGTACTATTATTTATTCTTTATTCTTGGACCAGGTGTAGATAAAAATAGAACAATAATTGCAGCGAGTGAGCTTTAATTTCCTTTGGTTGGTAATGGGCAAAATTAATCTACAGCCCATCGCGTCGTTTTAATAATTAACCTAATAATTGTCGGTTCTATTTGGAAATTAAGTTAGTAAGTTAAGTAAGGGGGTCTGCTAATAATATAGTTAAACTCCGTTAAAAATGTGTCATTCTAAAAAATCTATGCCTTCGTATATTTCTAGTCTTAACTATATTCGCGTCTTTTTTTCTACATTTAAAAGCAACAAGAGCTACGGCTTTGAAAAGCTATAAAATCTTCATACAGATAAAATGGTGATGGTGATATAAGTAGACATAATAACTCCTGTCTACAATATCAAATCAAAAGTATATAGAAGGTGTATAAGGCTAAAATTTTATATTTTGTTTACGACCTAACCAAGTCTAATGTGTAAACTGAAAATTAGGGTTTGCGTTTGGAATAAGCTAAGAAATCAACTATTCCACGAAAAACATCAACCTTGAATGTTTATAGATGCCCTTTGATTAATAACATTGGTCTATTTAGTTCTTGGTTTTCTTAACAAATTAACTAATCGTTTAAGTACCTAATTTACAAAATGAAGTCAATGACATGAGTTGCCAAATATGACTTTCATATGATTGTTTAGAAAAATCTAGATCCGTATCAAAATTTCCATTGTGTCACATTCCATTTTTACTGATAATCAGGTTTAAAATCTAAGACCGCTGCCGCTTAATACGAAAATCTATCCTCAGTGATGTTTTATTCAGACTCTAGGCTCGTTAGTGTAGTGTATTGTGACGCTAAACAACGGCTTCCGCTCAATGCATGCTTGATTTTAGGGTTCCTTCGTGAAATGGTATAAAATCCTTATAATTTAGCCGTGTCCGTATGTCATAGCCATTTTACTCGGAGACTGTTGGCACTCTGTTTGAGATAAAATTTTGAAGTTAGCTTAAGTCTATGATCTCAAAAATAATAGTGTAGTGCAATTACAAAAAAAAATTAGTAGTTATGCTTGTGAATGGGATGAAAAAAGTACAAACGTGTGGGGTATTTTTTTTCTATACTACTTGACAAGCAGACAAGCATACGGCGCACCTGATAGAAAGTAGTTACCGTAGCTTGTGGACGCCTGCAACACCAGAGGCATCACACGCGGGCTGCCGACCCTGAGACATAAAAATGAACAGTCTCATGTGCCTGTAATTTCACCGGGGCACCCGTACCCTTCTAACCGAAACACAGCAATGCGAGCACTACTGCTTGGTGGCAGAAATAGATACGATGGTAGAGTACTTCCCTGAACGAACTCTTTCACAAGAAGTTCTACTGACCGCAAACAAAACCGTTGCCTTGTGTGTTGGAGTGATGTAGGGGCTGTTACTGTTCTGGGTCCGTATTCTCAGATTAATCACGTCTACGAGATGACGTTACGTCTCGCATGACTCCCATACAAACTTATCGTTTTCATGCGAGATTGCACGTGATTTTTCTATAAATAAACTTCCTGCTTAATATCCCAAAAACCCATCCGACAGAATAAGCTAATTATATGAAAGAAAAAAACAAAGAAAAAAAACGTTTATTTGGCACAAAAATTACACACAATGCCGATACCAGACAACAAACAAACGTAAGTTACATAAAATTAAAACAAACTAGAAAGTAATAAAGAACTTTAAATAAATCGGTTCATGTGTCTCTGTGCCAAAATGGCGTTCAGCTCAGCATAAAATTATTGGATATGTTAACACCCAACGCTGATTTTCAGGTGAAACCAAATCCTATATACCTGAATGTATAATGAATAACACATTTCAGTTATATAACCTACTTAAAAAAACGATTGTAACCTACCCATTTAACTTACCTATATTTAAAATTAATCTATAAATAAAAAACAAAGTTCAGGTCACCGACCGCAGATGCCCAAAAGTCTGGCGACGTTACCTCTTTGGATGGCAATACTGATCTTCTGACTGAGGTAAGTGCCAGCCCTTTGATCATTGATCTCACTCATCTATCAGGCTCTTGGATAACTCCTTGAAAAGGAGCTACGCATCAGGGCACTATGGACCTAAAGTTCTACCACACAAGGCAGAAATATCCATTGCCTATGAATGCATATTTCCGCCTTTTGAGGTTTTCTGTAGCCGCTGACGCCATGCCTATCGTCCTGGAGGTGGGAAAAAAATATTATATTTATAAATATATTTATATATATAAATATATATATACATATATTTTTATATTATATAATATACAAATGACGTGTTCCAGTGTGAAATGCTTGAGTCACCGGTGCTAAATTTAAGACAACAGTCACATTCTTCTTTTATCTGTGGCTTCCGTGGCTTTATCAAGTCTAACACTACACACTACACTTCGGTGAGATGATTGATGGGTTTACCGGCAGACCATCTGCTATCACTCAATAAAATGCACATGTCTGATTGTCTGCTAACTACTTTTAAATAACCCTTCCCCTACTGCAATTATAAGTAGTTTTGACACCTTATCACTTCCTCCCTTCATTACTCACACGAATTATTTCCTGTATCTATAGGTTACTATAATTTAGAAAACTAAAAACTATATTAAAACTATTTACTCATCATACAGTGACATATTATACAATAATATATAGATGAGTAGTGGCACGTTAGTGGTCCTAGCATCCTACTGGGTGGCAATTTTGCCTTCGCCTATTGTGTATAATTAGATACACTCTATGACGCCTAAATACAGCCTAGGTTTTGCACATTTGTATCTCTTCACCCTCCTAAAAGGCTTTTAATTTCTGTTATTTTCTTCTGTTGACAATAAAGCGTTGCGTTGCACTGTTGCAGAGAGCATTCACGTAAAAACCAGGTTGCTGCCTCAGAATGCAAGTACCTATAATATTTTAATCAATGATTGTCACCTTCGTTTATACCAGGTGGCCGGTTAAATTTGGTCTTGCATCATTCATAAAATTTCTTCCGAAATTTGATAAAATTTGCGTGAGCAAATTCCTATTTCATCGGAAAGAGGTAACTCTTCTCTTTCGATTGCTACAACTATAACTTATAATTATGTATTTCATCCAAAAATCTAGTCATTTGTCACATTAAAAAACAAAACAAAAATTATATAGGCTTGCGTATGTCAAAGTAGAACGCGAATAAGTTCTATTTAGAGCCCGATAAAGACAAAATTTAAATTTAAAAAAGTCACGGTACAGGATGGAGTGGAAATAAGATTTAAGTTGAAAATGTGCTTTATTTACGATGTTTTTTTTAATTTACATTTTTGACGAGCGGTAAATACTGGAATGACTCCCTGCTTGATACGTGAATGCGCCATATAATCTACCAGTTCCTGTGACGAATGTTATAGCAAATATTTAATTCCACAGTTGGGTAATTCAAGAAAATGTCCGACTAATTATAGGTTGTTCATAATTTGCTTATTCCGGTAGGTACCGACATCCGACATCTGTTGGTCAATAACTGATATTATTGCGAGTACAATGTTGTTATTGTATGTTAGGTAACATCAAATCTGGGACAAATCTTTCTGTCGTCTTTTTTAAGTAACTGAGTTTTAGTAACTATTTTATAGGTAGATAGAAAATACTTTATTGCATACCATAATATACAAAAAATTAAACAATTTCACAAACAAAAACTAAAACAAACTATTTTGTACAATGGGTGGTCTTATTGCTTTGTAGCGATTTCTACCAGATAACCTTTGGATGGAATGGAATGTTTAATTTGTAAAATTGTATGTACAATTTTCATGATATATTGATGGTGTATATACTTAAATATTGATACACTGATGTGGATACGCTGATCTACATACATACTTATAATGAAAACAAGTACCTACCAACGGCAATATACAATACATTCAACTTTTATATAACATACTATACATACAAATGTTTACATATTTTAATTATGATGTTATAAATCTAGCAATAGACAGCGACAATAGGACAAAATATAGTGTTCCTTGACCATGAACTTGAAAATCAGAATATATAGCATGCGTGATAGCAGCAGGCAGTAAACAAACGTATGTATGGCAGATAATGTTATCTTTAATAGAAAATTAAATAGATCTAAAGATTCAAGAACGATAACAAACCAAATTGGCTAATTCATAGATAGAGTTTTTAAGGCAAAATAGATAAGTCCGTATGACGCACTACAGCCTCCCAATCGATGGAAATATTGTTTTATAACGATCACAGGTAGTCAATGTACATAACTATTTGACGTGGCATTCTATGGCTTATGACCATCAGTAGATGGCAACCGGCTGATGATGACGATAAAAAATGAGTTGGCTTTCAATAATTTACACATAGAGATATCAAACCAATTAACAATACTTATGCTCAGGTACTTTGTAAAGAAAATTAAAAGCTAAACACCATAAAGCTACATTCAACGTCCATCAGATTGAATCAAAATTTCAAACATCACAATAAAAAATCAGCTACCATTACTCAACTTAATAGAATTCCTATTATTTTCAATAACAATAAAACTGCCAATCGGTCACGTTATGTAATTTTTTTGATTACAAGACCTACATACGAAAGCTACTTATAATTATATCTCAATAGTACTAATAACATCGGCCTTGTCAAAGTATGAAACGGTAGCCGGTATAACAATAAGCTAATCATACGGTTGCAAGATGTTGTAAATAGAAACTACACACGGGGTAAAAATTGGCATAGCAAATCGTGCGAACAAATGAAAAACAATTCCCAGTAAAGTTGTAGAAGCATCTTTACTGGTTCTTCAGCTCTATGATGAAAGAAGAAAGTACTTATTTAAACTAGATAATATGAAAACATGGGCAGGCCAGTGGGCAGAGCATATAACTCACAGAACCAACAACTAAAACCAACTAGAGGGTCTATTATTGTAAAAAAAAAAACTGCTGGGGAATAAAGGCCACCACTTGATGGATTGATGAAAATTATGAAGGTGGCAGGAAGTCAGTGGATGGAGGTGACCTACGATGAGGCAGGCCTATATTCAGCAGAAGCTAATAATGATAAATATAAAAAGGAACGACTGGCCTTGGAAATACGTTCAAAATTGCTTTTCTCCTTCTCTCGTAGCGTTGGTTGTTTCTTGGACACCTCGCTCTTAAAAGAGCCTTTTATTGTGACCAAAAGTATAAAGGAACACTGTGGTGAGGGGATTAGGGACCCTAATTTTATGCATTAGCCATAGAAAAGAAGCCATTTGTTTGATATAATTATATTTGTCCACTTAGTTTGAACTCGTTGCAATTCTGCAACTGTTTCTAGAACTGAAACCTTATTAATGCTGAGTGACAATACATTCATCAAATGCTGTTCAAAACTTGTTCCAACAAACCATCTGTCATTCAGAGGACGTTAGCCAAGGGTTATTGCAAAAACGTTTTTCAAACGAGATTTACAGAACTAAGTTGAATATTTGACTGCATTCTGAGTTCAGAATCAACCTCAAGGTGAGTTACTGCAAGATTCCAGGGGTTATTGTACATTGATAACTTGTTTCGGTTGAGTAAATTGTTGTGGAGTGACATTCATTAAGTGATTATAGAATGGTTGAGGGGTTTCTTTGATCAGAAGTTGCACAAGGGTGGTCGTTTACCTTTTACGCTTAAAGTCTGGCACATCTGGCAGGTAGAGAGAGATCCGATAGGCTTTGTACTTGTACCTACATTGCCAAAGCAAATGAATGATTTGTATAGTGTTGTTTTGGTTCATTGAGATTAATTGTAACTAAACAAATGATATTTATGAGATACTATAAATTAAAGCATGTTTGTGAGTTAGATCTCCTGATTCCCGCAAAATCAGTGTTCGCTATCTCAAAAATTGTGTTGTCATCAAATGAAATTGAATTTTGCACCACTTTGCTAAAGTTCCGCGGCTCCATCTCAACCAATCCCCGGTTACCCCGATGTCATTGGCCAATAACATACATTTGCGATCGTTGCGCTAGCGTCTCTGTAAAGTTTATTCGTGGTGACTCCAATATGATTTTGACTCTGAAAAAATAATTATTTTGACTATTTTCAGAATTTTTTGTCGCATCGGATCAAATCAAATTTTCTTAGAAATTTTGAATTCTATTTTTTTAAATCTTATTCATATTGAAGTTTTTACTCTTAAATCATGTAACTTTATTCTGCGTCTGCGAAGTTCGTATGTATCTACAATGGTAGATAGATCAGACGTTACATCGTGGTATTTCAATATTATCACGGACCTTGTCATGTAAACAATGGGTCAAAAGCTAAAAGATGAAGTGCAATCGTTAGTCAGAATAACCGCAAACAGTTTCTACACTCTTATTACTGGTTTGTAAAGCTCATTTTGGATTAAAAGGGTTAAGCTTTAGTAAGTGTTTGGATATGCGCGACCGCTGCGAAAGACGAAGTCGTGCCACATAACAAGAGTTCAAAACAGGTTGCTTTACGATTGCTAAGACCGCACTCTCGATCTTTAGCATTTAGAAGCGTGAATCCATAACAGGAGATGCTGGATATGTGACAAGCGACACTACTATTCCAAGCGGTTTGTCTGTTTATCTGTCTATTTCACTCTGTATGTAGGTACCTATTATCTTACCAAGCCATTAATGTCTAGTGTTGCTAGTCTGTCTCTTATTTTGGTCGCGCGCACTTAACACTTTACCTTTACTGTAGCGTAAGTCTAAAATGTGAACGATTTAAAGGACAATCGTGTCAAGGATAACGGAGACTATTTGACAAATGCTTAGCCTTGACCAGCGGCAACCTTTTGTTTTGTTGATTAAGATAATAGTGCTGTTTATTTAGCTGTAAGGTTAAAAACATTCTCTAGTCTTTAAGCTTTATTTTATCTGTGGGTTTATCTCTAAGCTTTTATACTTTTGTTAAATTCGGCCTGTTCTCATAGGGTCAATACTCTTTGTTTCTTTTCTAAGCTTAAAAGAAGGGCAAAATTACATACTAAAAATAAAATTGCAGCACCGCTTTTTATCTTTGCCACTTTTATTGAACAACTAAGTGGCATTTGCCCAAGACTCCGCCTGTGTGAAATGTTTGAGCCCACAGCTATCACCATTCCAAGTACGGTCTCGCAGATCATTGCTTAACCTCTCTTTGATTTAACACTCTATTCTTCCTTCCGACTTCCTTCAAAAATATCGTTTTAGCTCTCTGACCAAGTACATAGATACAATATTATACATAGTCAAACCTGCCTTGATAAAAACCATACTACACGTTCGTAAAAACAAATTTTTAATCCGTCTAGAAGAACTCGAGTTATAAGTGTACATACAGACAAATAAAGATATTATGGGTCTGGATGTTGTGGTACCATGATACTCGTAGTTTCTGATACCTATAACACAAGGAATCCTATAGTGTGGGATCAGGACTGAACTCACAATCGTTGGCGAATAAAGGTACTCGAGTGGCAACCACGAACCAGACGATGCAGGAAAGGAAGGTTCCCTTATCGATGGACCAAATACTTATTAAAGGTTGCAGGAACTCGATGGAGGCGGCCGGGGACCATTTGTCGAGCATTTTATGTGGGAGACCTATGTCTTCTATAGGCTGATGATGATGAATATACAAAAATATAGACGTTGAAAAGAACCTAGACACCTATACTCAATTCAAGGTGTAAAACTTGTTTGAAACTTTGACTACACTGCGATTATATAAGGGTAAAAAGTAATATAAGACTTTGAAAGTATGGCTGTTCCACTATCTATTCCAACTACACATTAAGTAAACGCCTCCCGGAGGTATAATGGACCGTTGTTTAATCCGCGGGTGAAATACAGCACATCATGTTTATTAATGTGGCGTACTTTTATTGCTTTCATTGTTGGCAATTTATTAGTGCTGGCAAACTGCTAGGGTATTATTTGCAAGTATATTGTCTGCCTACAATTCATACGTTTAGCTGCCGTCATGATGTTTGGAATAATTTGTATCTTTGATGTTTATGCAAATGTTTTTTGATGTTTTGACTTGTGTTTTTGACGATCTCTCTGGCGCGGTGGACGAGTAGCTGGCTGAGAAGGAAGAGGTGCGAGTTCGATTCCCACTGCGGGATAAATGTTTGCATGATCTGCAAATATTTGTTTTGGTTCTGGGTGTTAGGATACCATGTTACTTTCATGCCCGCAAATTAAATAAATGTAGGTGCTTTAATCACCTAGTAGGTATTGAAGTAAAATATAAAACGCGCACGATAGAATTTCCTCATTATCTTGAACGGAACTGCAAAAACATAGACTTGGTATACCTTACCATTATCCACATTTTCTACCGACGGACTGCGGGAGAATTTCCATCGGGTTTGTTACGTACATGGCATTTTGTTGTAACAGGGCCACCATCGCCAATTCAAGACGATCTACCCCGTCCTGCTACTCTTAAACAAAATGGGGTGAATGAAGTAGGGTTAAAGGAAAAGAGGAAGGTCCAGGAAAATTGGTCAAGTATACGTGAGAGCATGCTTCATTTGTTCGTGGACTGTGGCTTGAGGCGCTAGCACCCGGTCCATTGTTTGTGAGAATAGCCAATTATGTCTTTACAACACACTTTTTTATATTTTACGGTATAATATTTTTAATGATACACTGCTAGCTACGCTATCATGCACCATTTTGCAGAAGATTTAAAAGATACGCCATTGTTTGCGAAGCTTTACCGAATCCTCGTCACATTATGTACGTAAATAGTGCAATATCTTAATGAAAATAAAGCTTATCCTGCCTGGTCTATCTAACCAATTCTAACTCTAATAGGTATAATCAAAAAGTTCATGGTAGATCAAACTTGACACAAAATAACACCAAAAAATACGTATTATCATTGAACAGCATCAATAATTGAATTAGTTCTTGTAAATTAATAAAGATACAATTTTTGTTATGTTCTGATAGAGCTAGAAAGCCAAGTGATTCAGTAATATACATAATATCTTTGGAAAACAATTTGCCACAAAACATCCTCGCATACAAGATACAATATAGCTGCACTAATAATTACTTGACGCCTCAAGACTTTAGCGGTTTTTAATACAACCACAACTCTTGGTAATTTAAAAGAATTGTCGTCTCACCCACGCTATTATTACAAAACATAATGTCACAAGTTCCAAAGCACATGGTCCATAATCATTTATGATCTTCACCTGCCATAATTTGATGCACATGACATGATTGAAGATGCATTACACGATCGTGCCAATGAGGGGAAGAAATTGACAGGTTCGTTCGTACACAAGAATGCGTATAAATATTGATAGTCCTAAAACTCTTTGGAGCTGTTTTTGACTGATTAGGTGTTCAGACATATTTTTTCGAAGCGAAGATTAAAAAAATGAATCTTTAGTGTACGCCCGTTACTTTATTCAACAAAAACTCATCTATATAGCTATAATTTCCAGAGGACATTCGACGACTTGAAATTTTTTTCAAAAACAATAAACTTCTTGTATAATTATTATAATACTAGTTGTAGATTGTATGGTCTCTTAATACAAATAACGAGCAAAGTTGAATGAAACCTCATAAAACAGCCTTTTTTCACAACACTCGGATCCGGTACGCGGTGTATAATCTACTAAAAGATAGTTAACAATCACATTGCAGCAAATTGTCCCCTTGAGCTGTCTGCTGGGCATGCATAAAGCTATGGTCATACAAAAAGCGACTATACCACGCTGTAATCACATCTCATACAGCTCATGGCAAATTTAATCATTAGAATCAACAACGCGGAATTGTGATGCATATCTCATAAATAACCAATGGGGTTTTCTTATTTTTCTTTCATCTCTTCTCCGCTGAGTTTTTTTCGGCTGTATAACTGATCCATTGCTAAAAAATAGCCTGTAATATTAATCTTTATCGACCTATTTTAGCTCGTAAAGCGCTATCTAATCTAGTTCGTCTTACTTTGATATTACTGTAATATTATCTACGCTTGTCGTCGCCTCTCCATTCTAACCATTTATTATATTAACGACCTCTATGGTGTGGCAGGCGAGAAACCAGCTGAGATGCGAGAGGTTGTGAGTTTGATTCTCGCTGTAGGACAAATGTTTGTATGATCTGCAAATATTTGTTCCGGGTGTGGGTGTTATGGAGACATGGTACTCGTAGTTCCTTATACCCACGACACAAGGAATCTTAGTGTGGGATAATGATGACGTACGTGACTGTTGGGTGTTATGTTCACTCATGTGGAAACCGGGCCAGATTTGCTTATACTCTGCTCAAAATGAGATACCTATCTATCGAAAGTTTTTTTGTGCTTGTTCGTAGCGTTTTTGTATCGCTAACTGTATGATCAAGCCTCATATTTCTTGGGCCGTTGGGCTTTTGAGTAATGCACCAATTGGAGTACAGTAAACCGAAATTATGTGAAGCTTTATTAGTGCTCTCAGTGATATGGCTGATAATATCACGTTTTGAACTATGAAGGCTCTTATAATAATCAGATTCGATTGATACCTCTAGTAACAATCTAACTACTAATCAATGGGGTTATAACGAGTCATAATGTTTGGGAATGTAAGGATTCCAGGGGCTATGTAATACTTGCCTGGGGTGTAGTAACAGATGAAATCATGTAGGGTTCAAGTACCGATAGAAGTGACGATCATTGTTAAGTAGTCTAGTAAGAGATACTAGATAGAGCTATTCTTCAAAGTAAGCTTGAGACATATCTAGACAATCTTGAAGTTGGTAATTTAGAAAATGTTTTGAAAACTGTGTTAGTATGATTTTTTTTAATTTTAATTTAAAATAGTTTGTACCATGGTGTGTCCGGCCTAAGAATAGCCTGGCCTCCATCTCCTCCTGTGGATTTTATAAAAGCTGACTTAGAAATTACACCAGGGGATGGGCATCAGCATAATCATATGTGTACTCATCACCGATACTACGATTACTTACAAAAGCCAAGCATTGGGATTAGAACAATTCCCCTCATTGAATTTTATGGGAGAGGCCTCGCCTAGCAGTGTACGATGAAAGGCCGCTTATGATGATGATATAAGTAACAAGTATTTTGTTTTTTATGAGTTTTTCAGTTTTTTTTTTCCTTTTAGTATTCTCTTCTTAGTAGTTCTTTTAGTATTCTTATTAGTAGTTTATTTAGTTTTCTAAATTGTTCCATTTTTAAAATAGCACGCCAACCATACTCACTACCTTTGAGGTTTGCTTGTAGAAAATCCTCTTAGTATTAATCCCCAATATTTGTTTTGTGCAACAAAGTTTTGTGCAAAAAATAAATAATAATATATTATACGTTGTTAGTAATAGAGTATGCTTTCGTTCTCAAACAAAAATATAGATAAACGGTTTCAATATTCCTTTGTTAAAAATTCGACCACAAACAAATGACGCGAAGGCTTCGAAGGATATAGTAAATTACTTTCCGTCATGTGAGCAAAACGTTGACAAATGACATGCTTTTGGTCCTATATTTTATTTTTAGGATTGAATGTCCTCGACAGGCGCGTAATCAAGAGTTAAGAGGGATTTGAGAATCAAAGAAAATATAAATATATTCTTTTAAAAATACCTAAAAGGAAACCAAATATCAAATACCTTTCATATTCATTTATTCATTGCTTTTATGTAGTAAGTAATTCATATTAGTAAGTATTGGTCTTATATACTAGGTAGTTAGTACTTACACATAAACCCCGTTAGGGCGCTGCAATTTTATTATGTTTGATTAAAATATTCAATAAAAAAAATAAAAAATTAAATTATAATTTTCATTTGGTTGAAATTGTATGAGTTAAAGTTATGCAGTATAATTTGTTTTCTAATACAATTACTTGTAGTTCAACACTGTCTACTTTCTAAATGCAATATTGACCACTATCCTATCCTGCTAATAATATATATTTAAAAATTTGTGAGGATGGATTGATGTTTGTTACTCTTTCACGAAAAAACTACTAAACGGATTTTAATGAAACTACAGTATTAAAGGTAACATAATATAAAAGGCCATAATTGATAATAGAGGTTGCACGCGGGCAAACCCAATAGAGGTTGCAAATGATAGTACTCTATATGTTCAAAAATCGTCCTTTCCCAGCTTTGGGGAAGTAAAATTGCTGATAAAAACATTGAACTTGTCATTAAAATGCAAATACTTATAGTCACTTTAGTAAAGTTATAAATATAGATTTTTTTTTCACTTTTACCCTCTGTTTAAATTTATTTTTAAGTAAGTACTAAATGTTTTCTTATGTTTGACAAAGTTTTTGCTACTAAATAGTTAACCTAAATAATATTTAGGTACCGAGTATAACTACATATACGCTTGAAAACTTTAAAAATGCGCGCTACTCAAAGTGCTCATACTATGTACCTAACGGTTCATTACCTTACCTTTTATATTCATGGTATATAAATAGCAAAACCTAGATTTATAAAGTGCCCAATACATATATAAAAAAAAAATTGTCCAAAAACTTTTATAGGCGCCATAACCTGCCAAGATACTTTGTAATTGTAAGCTGTATTTTTACTGTGTTTAGTCTTAATAATTTGTATATTTTATAAGTAATAAAGAACTTTAAAAAAAAAGTCACTTCAATATCTGTGCGTCTGATTTTGAGTGATAGGTAATAATCGTTCTTAGTTTTACTAGATTATAGTGACATTAAGATAAGGTATTACCTATACGTATTTAAGTACCTTATAATTGAACCTACTATTCCATGATTACCTTATTTCTCAAAGTATTTTAACAGTAACGAAACTATTCCTACATTATTCATCACAAAGCCGTAACGAATGTGTACCAAGCGTATAATAACCGTAATAGCTTTAATAAAGACATAATTTTTGTTACCTACGCATAGTTTTTATGGGCAAATTAAACCGCCCAACATAAAAAGACCCTCACACGCTTAGTATTCATTACAAAAAGCTTAATTCCAAAGTTTCTGTATAAAATAGTCGGCTAAGAACATTTGCTGTGTAGCTTAGGGCTATAGATCTCATGATTGTGGATCATCATCAGACGAAAATACCTTTATCTGAATCATTATAGTGATCAGATACCTAAATTTGAATCACCATATTGTGAGAATTGTAAATTAAAGATTATTATTTTGCTATTAACCCATTTGAAGGACGCTACAACCCAGTTTTCAATCTATCTATAATACTTATAGAGTTAAAACTAAGTTATAGAGTTCTATAGAGGATATACGATAGAGAAGGTAGTACTTTTCATGTAGTGTGGTTGAAAGTTTAAACTTTTAACGGAAACCTGTATCATTTTGCTTTTAAAAAACGTTATTACACAGTGTTTCTCTAGGTACAGTTGAATAATAACTTTCATTTAAAAAACCGACTTCCACCATTGTATTCGACTAAATATCTGAATGAAAAAAAAAAAAACGATGAAAGAACCATAGTGGTGAAAGGGTTATGATACGTTCTGAATACAAATGCTTGGTTTGTTGCTGAAAATATCAAAATCGCCTTATGTATGCCTACAATATTTGAGGAGTTCCCTAAATTCCTCATGGATTCCGTCATCAGAACCGGATTTTGAAAAAATGGGACCAATCTGGAAATAAATCTATTCAAATAAAAAAAGAATTTTCCAAATCAGTTCATGAACGCCGGAGATATGAGGTAACAATCTTAAAAAAAAAATACAACCGAATTGAGAACCTCCTCCTTTTTGTGAAGTCCGTTAAAAATACGAGAAATTTTATTTGAAAACGGTTATGATATTTTAGAAAAATTACTACTATACACCACGTACTTTACTATTCTCCTGCTGACGTTTAGTTGACCATTTTGAGGTCCTTCCTCATGAGCACCAACCGCGACCACGCTCAAACGTCGTGCGACGAGAACACTAAATAAAATACTCAATAAAAAATAGTAAAGTACGTGGTGTATTGTCGTAATTTTTCTAAAATGATACCAAGCCACGATAACTTCAATTCGGTTATAATATTTTTATAATAATGTGCATTTATTATAAGAAGCATGTTCTAATCGATTTATAACTACGCTTATTGATATTCTTACTCATGCTTAAGTGGGTACTGTTTTTTGTGAATATAAAACTGTTTTAACCATCTTGATGATCGGATATAATGTCCAATGATCAAGCAATATGGTCCATTATTGAGTGGCTTTTGAATAAAACGATAAAGGTAGTAAGAATTTTGTAAAATTTTCCCAGAACGATTACTCTGAATTACACAAGATAGCTTATGAATAGAACAGTTACGTCAATTCATACAAAGATGTAATTCATCCCACGTTTGTCAGACGGATGATGATGATGATGATGATGAAAAAACGTAACATAACACCCAATAGTCACATACATAGCAAACAGCAAACAGTTTGCCCCGATGGCTAAAGTCAAGATGGCTAAAGCTACAGTCACTTTTATTTTAATTCATAATTTATAATATCAGGGTTTTTTAAATTTAACAAAGCTTTAGGGAATCAGTAATAATAACAGGTTAAATAAATTTTGTGTACGGTATATATTAATATTGTGATGCGGTTATTATTAATATTAACCGTTAAGTATGAATAATTACTGCATTTATTGCATTGAAAGTAACGATATTTAATACCAATACAGTAGAAACAATAATTTTTTTTTACAATTATAGACCCTCGTTTGACCACGATCTCATTGTTGTTGTTTATAATTACGATAAGCATTTGTTTTTGCTCGAATCTTGTAAAATAATAAATCGTATCCGTGGACTAATCTAGCTGTTCTCATTATAAGCTGCACCTTAGCTTGCTTTAGTATTCAAAGATGCTTCACTCTTAATATTTTTAAAAACCCTCATTACTGTCCCGAGTTTCTTTAAAAGCTTAATAAATAATTAATTGGGTGATATTCCGAACTCTTTGCCGAAAGCTCGGGAGAAAATTTTATTCGCGAAGCCAAATAAATATTCAAAACGCAATTTGGAATGTTTAGAGATAGAAATTTGGTGGATGATGTTTAATTTATATATTATTTTTGCAAAAATGTTTAGGTCTTATTTTGCATTTTTATGTATTTTTACTGAGCTTTATAAAGGTTAGGCACGGATAAGTAAGAACATTGCTGTTTGTTATAACTTGCAGTTTCAGGCTATACAAAGTATCTAGCAAATAAACTAAAAAAAAAGAGAAATTGTATAGTTATAAATGTATAGGTCACAGGAAGTCGGCGGATGGAGGCGGCTTAAGACATCAAATCATCATCATCATGCCATCATGTCGTGGCATTCTAAGGGGGAGGCATATGTCCAGCAGTGGACTTCTACGGACTTATGATGATGATGATGATGATGATGATGATGAAATGTGATTAAATATTGTAAAGCATATACAATACTATCACTTTACAAATTAAATAGATTAATTATTAATAAATTAATTATTAATAAATTAAATCGATGAATTATTAATAAATAAGTTATTCGGAAGTTCATTTGAAAGAAACTATTGGTGATTGCTCAGTCGGTTAAGTCATGAATTAATTAAAATATTAATTTAATTATTTATATTTAATTAAAATTAATTAATTTTAAAAATTGTTCACTATCATTACTTAACCGACTGAGCTGTACCTATTGTGTATCTCAAATGACTATGGAGAACTTCCGTATCTTAGTTCAATCCCCTCACGATTTGCCCGTGACCTCTATCAAAACAAGGTAGGTACTACCACCGGTCAGTTGTCTATCACTGTACGGTACAACGCCCACATCTGACGCCGTAAAGGCAAGGTCACACCGGGTGAGATGACTGATGTTGACGCACATCGCCTTTGACTCCGAGTCGCTCAACGTCGAATCGCGGTTCGTTATGATCTATAGTTCAAAACTAGAACTATTCTTTCTATGAATATATTAAAATCTTTGAACAGAACTAAAAAAAATAACATAGCAAAAATATTTGAGATTAAACAGTTTAGGTATACACAAACCGTAGACGTAGGCATTACATTTTTTTATTTATTTAATCGCATTGATACGGCGTTTATTATAATATTGTTGTTAAAATCCTTCAAAGGGTTGATTAGGTACTTACATTCGTCATAGTAAATAGGTACGCATCATCATCATCATCAGCATGTAGAAGGCCACTGTTGGACATAAGCCCTGGAATACCACGATGAACGGTTTTGCAACGCCTCTATCCATCGACTTCCTGCGATGCTTATAATGTCTATAGTCCATCGAAAGAAGGGTTTTCCTCGATCGTCCAAGTTTTGGTCGCTACTTGAGAACATTTAATTTTATTCCCCAACGGTTGTCAGATCTGCGAGCTATATGACCTGCTCAATGCTACTACATGCTAATTTTGAGAGCTATAACCAGATCCGAAGAAGTTCTTCTACAGATTACCACATTTCGGATTATATCATGTTATGAGGTACCTAAGCATACACATTCTCTAAATAAAACAAAAACCATATAAAAATTGCAAAGCATTTAATAAAATTTGTATGAAAATGAATGAACGCAAAATAAAATCCACAACCCGACTCGCGAAAAAACACTCAGCAACGTGAAAGAGCCAAGGGAGGCAGTCCTTTTTGTGCCTAAAATGTCGTTTAAATATTTCAAACTGACAACAAAACTTGGCAACAAATCGTCCCCGTGAGAGCCCACGTCACTGTCACCGGGTTCTTGTCAGGCGTCGCCAACATTTTACAAAAAATATAAGTCGGTTTATCGAAAACCGGACTATAAATCGTGCACCGTGGCCGCCGGCCATAATGATTCATTAAGTGCCTCCCCGGGATTACCTTTTTGTAATTGACCGATGATGCGAGAGGCATATCACTGCTTCTCTCTTAGTTTGGGCGCAAATTGTAAGAAAAGGTGGGAAGCGTTAAGAAGTCGCTTGGACTTGAAATATTAGTTAATTATTTTATTAATTATTCGATGCCTTTTGCAAAGGCCCTTCGAAGGAATGTGGTATCAAAACCCATTCTAAAAAAGCAAAATGTCAATGATGACGGCTTCATTCTCGTGGAGAAGAAACGTCGACCAAGATTATGCCGTAATCAACGCGGCAGTGGCAAGTTACCGACAGAGTCGACGACGCTGGCATGCAATTGAGGCGACTATCAAGATCTACCTCTCCCCAATAAGTGAGAATAGATCAGGAGATGATGTCCTGCGATTTGTGAGAGTGAAATGCCAGGGCCGGATTCATGGGACGATTCGACCAGATTAGAAACTAATAGAGCCACTGACTTCAAGTCCTACGCACTCCAGGCTCAGGCAAAGTACAAGAATAAGCTCCTTAAACCAGATTTCTGGCCAGCTGGCATTGTATACAGACGCTATAGAAAAGCGGTATCGAATCCAAATCCCCCAAAAGATGTAAAGTGTTAGTTTTGAGAGTAAAATATATATTATTATGTTAGTCTATAACGTATTATATTATTCTATGGGCTTATTGTTTAGGTATAATTTTATTATACATTGCCCATGTAGCCTGAATTTATTTTTTATTTTTTATTAAGTATAACCCTGAATGTTTTTAGTTCACCTACGATTAAAAATTTGGCCTCAGTCGTAGAAAAAACTATACTTAGCCTAAAAAAATAAAAGGGCAGTTCAACGTATTTTTAGCAAAATTTACGCAGTTTAAAGCAGTGAACCAGTATATTGTTATTGTATGTTATTCTTTATTATATTTCTAAGGGCAAACAATAATAGTCGCACGAAAAAACGAATTCGATACCATTTTCCTACTAAAAATATCAAGGTAAAAAATAATTATTGGTAAACAAAGTCGAGTTAATAAGTATTTTTAAATTTTTGTTAAAATTGTTTGTCGTGATTTTAGCTCACTATTCGTTTTACGAGCGCTATTCTGTTACTTTCTAACTTACCTGAACTTTAATGAGTTAGATAGTGACAGAATCTGGCTGTTGTCAGCACACTACATTCTTCCGTAGATTTCCAACTAAATTCATGTTTAACAATTAAACCTATTGAAACCCATCGTATCAGCTTCTTAGCATTGTTTATTTGCTCTCTCGCGTCAAATCGCGTTTCGTTCGTAACTTATATCGAAATATCGCTTCGTACATTGACCATGACAGCCCGTGACTTTTTTAACGCAGTGTGATAGAAATAGCAAAAATGTTGGACGACTCTGACTAGTGACAGCTAGTATCATGTTTTTTTAAAATACTTAATTATCAATAAACTTACCTATCTATATACCTTTTGTTACTTAGTTCTCCCGAACTGAGTAGGTACTCGCGATCTTTCGATATTCGCCCCTATCTCAACGAATTCTTTACCGACTAAGCTTATCAAAGTTGCCAATTATTAGTTATTTGTATTGGTATTGATGAGTACATAATTGTTTAATTTGTGTGTATATTTATATTTTTATTTATAAAAATGTTTATGCAGTTGTCTACTTATATGTTGAGTGATATGTAACTTTAATGATTTAAACAAAGTGATAACACCACTATACCATTCTTCCATATAGTCATCTCCATCCTAAGGTTGTCTGTAAGAAATAAGCTTTAAGTGATAAGACCGCCCATTGTATTTATTTTGTTTTTTTTTCATTAAGTTTTTGTATATCTGTGTGTTAGAACTGTTGTTTTGCACAATTAAGAGTTAATCTATCTATTTATTTATAACATCACCAACCTACCTGACAAACATGGCGATTGGATCAAAGTTTCGCAAGTTATCGTCGTACAAACACCCATCGAACATAATACCATAGTATGAGTCCAATCACATACACAGATACCCACCCACATACATACGAATGCTACCCTCTAGCTAGTTAATACAGAGAACTTCGCTTCGCTCGTTCAAATAGACTTTTAATAAAACCCTCAAAACGTGATGAGAATGAGGATTATCTCAGTTTTTTTTATTCTACGTTTTAACGATCTGTTTCAGTAACAATAAACCAATCTCAGAAAAATAAACTCTCATCATACATTTTCAAAAGATATCAGATAGATATTACATCATCATAAATTGATTATGAATAGGCTCTCCGCCACCAAACACTTAGTAAAAAGTACAATTTAAAAAAAAAAAGCTAGCTGTAATATATTATAGCTCTTAAAAAACACATCTTAGACCTCTAGGTAATTTAATCAGTTTCTATCACTTATAGAAACTAATAAAATACTGTAATTTGATTGATAATAATAACTGCTGTTTTTCAATTTGAGTACCCACATCATTCGGCTGAAGATCTCTAAAAGCGCAAATATGTAATATGTGAGCTTACATATTATTATTAATTTTGCCTTCGGGGGGTCAAGACTCTGGCTCTATAGGGTACAGGGGCCCTACGCGTTTTCAAAATTTTTTCATGACGTCTGTTTGAAGCGATGACCAGTGGGGTCAGCACGAATAATTTACGTTACCAAGACCTAGCGTCTTGGTACGAGACGATCGCAAATGTCAAATATTGGCCAATGACGTCATTGGTTCATATTTGACGTTTACTATCGTAACGCTAGCATCTCGATAACGTTAGATGTTCGTGCTTGGGCCTCAGAAAGCTGACTCTAATGGCTCAGCGCCATTCAGCGTGGCAATACGTGCGTATTGCCATTCAGCGTGACAATGCAGCCCAGCGTCTTGGGGACACTTCCGTCTGGTAGTGAATTGGATCAATCGGGCTATCTTTAGATCGGTTCTGTACTTTTTAAGTTTTGTATGTACTTTTATTAGTTGTGTTATTTTTTTTGTTGTATTTTCTTAAATTAATATATTTAACTTCATACAATGGAAACAGATTAATAATACATTTTATAAGATCAATAATAAAAATAATAATGGCTTTTCAACGCATCTGCACGAGCTGCCAATTTTAATGAATATCACCAGTACATCCATTACTATAACATCCTCTTTAAACTTGTAATCCACCAAGCATGTATCATCGTTCATTTGCCCGGAGCTACCATTTAGGCTGAAGACTGACGGCGCGGTTTTTCACCCAAAAAGATTCAGTGGCGGTCCAAAAACAGCAACGTTTTTTTAGTTTTTATTTGAGCTAATGACGGGACTGTCTTGTGGCTCACCTGATGTCAAGCGGTTACCTCAGCCCATAATAAATACAATACCTTTTATGCCAAGTCCACCTAGGATGCGCCCTATTTAGCGAAAACCGAACAAATCTATTTTTTTTTAATTAATTTTGGCTTTAATTTGTTTATTTTATCTATTTTTCAATCACAATAGGTAGTTTTATTGACATTGAGTTCATGACAATATTGCAACTGTCAAAAAGGAGTTGTCCCTAGAATAGTAAGGTTATTGAATAACTTTGTATGTAGTTTTACGGCTAGTGAATATTAAAAAAAATTGTACTAAGTAAATAAATCTTATAAATCCCTAGTGCGTTACCACCGCGTTGTGAGTCTATACCCTTATTAACAAAACAAAGACTCTGTTCAATGTCTCAAGTTTTATGCGCGCGCACCGTAGCAATAATTTTCATTTAACACAAGCAGAGAACTAAATAAAGCCACCAACGGATTCTAGTAATTCATAAATAAATCAAGAATTGTAAAGTTAATTGCAAACGACATCCGCACAAAAGTTTTTTATGCACTTAATTACACAAGGGCCTTCCTCAAAGAAGAAATCAGATCGCCGACCACTTTACCTTACTCGAGATCAATTAAGATGATTATCATGGATAAAATGTAAATATGAGCACTCGTAAAATGTTTTGAATCTGTATATTTTTATGTTTTTACTACACCAAACATTCAGAGCAATTATACCGTAATGCAGTGAAGATCGTAAAATGCATATGAAAGTCATGCACACGGCCCTCAAACTAATTTTTGTAGAAAGCGGGTAGTCCGCCTATCTGCGACGCAATCGCGTCAGTCATCGTATTTATCAATCGATAAATAGATAGATTGATAATCTCTTTCATCATCATCATCAGCAGCAGTTTACGTCCATGCTAGACGAGGTCTCTCCTATAAAATATTGCCATAATCACAACCCTTGGCAGGCGGATTGCGTGTTCGCAGTTTGGAGTCTAGTACTCAGATGGATACTGCTTTTACGATATCCACGAGAGGAAAAGGAGGGGTACGAGTACCATGGTACCACAACACCCAGACCCGGAACAAATATTTGCAGATCTTGCAAAGATTTTTCCCGCAGCGGGAAACGAACCCGCAACCTCTAGCATATCAGCCGGCTACTCGCCCACCATGCCACCGAGGTTTTCATTTATAGACTTACCTGCAATGAGATTATATAACACATCCTTGACATCGTCAAGGTAAAATAAGATTTTACGATACTTTAACGATTTTGTAATTTCCAGTACAATCCTTTCTAAAATTTCAGCGGTCTATACGATGATAATTATGAATTCCAAACAACATCTAATAAAATAATTTCAAAGCTTTTACCGTGGCTGGGCGATTATACATTCGTTTCGCTCGTGCGCTCAGTACGATACTGTGTAGACTCTTAGTAGGCTTTACCATAGCTATTCTGGCCGTTGTAGTTCGTTGGTCACTCTCGACTCTAGCATACAAAGTCCAATTCTCGTAGTTATGTGATATTCAATTCCCAATATAATCTCATTTCAGTTATCTTTCCATCAATATCCTTTTTGTCGTTTAGGAAGGTGTTCGTTCGAATGAGAATGACGTATAAATTTTAAATTGAAAATATGGCTTGTTACCACTGTTTTCTGTCATTATTGCTGACGTTTCGAGACTGAGTTCAGGGAGGTTATTACGAGTTTCGATAGTTTTCGAAAGTTTCGTTTCCTTCCATACATTTACTGACAGCGTACTTAGTTTTCTTCTCGTTTTCGCTAGGGGTACTGCAAGTAAATGTATGGAAGAAATAAAACTTCATATAGTTTCGAAAACTATCAAAACTTCAACCCCCTGAAGCCTCATCATCATGGGCACTGCCCACGACCGCCACACGCACGCTGTATTCGCCGGTCTACCGTCAAACGTGGTCGTGGGTGGTGCTCATGATGAAGAGGCTTCTGAACCCAGTCTCAAAACGTAAGCAATAATTACAAAAAACAGTAGTAATTAGCCGTATTTTCAATTTAAAATGATTCCCGAGCTCTAAAGTTTCAATTCTATAATATAATGCGAAGTTTAAGTTATAGTTACAGTGGACTGAGGTGAGATTATACTAAGAATTGAATATCTATTAATTACGAGAATTGGACTTCAAAATGTATGAGCTGCTGCTTTATTGCAGTTGTAGTGCGATAGGTAACGTGATGTGACGTGCAGTGCAGTGCCTAATGCGACTGCTCTAATACCGTCAGACGCTAAACCGTAAGCGCGGTTTCACACTACTTCCGATTCGAGTCCGATCCGTATCCGTGTAAACCGCTCTAAGTCTTAGAGACCAGAGGCCTTACCTTACCATGAGCTCTTATAGCGATTCAGTTCAAAAACTATTCAGTACAAAATATCAGTGCGTCGTTGCCATCCGTCATCATTGAATAAATTTAATCGCAAATTTAATAGACCTTCTGCTACTGTGATTTTATATACAGCTGCGGACATCACGGAACCGATATTTTGTACTAAATAGTTTTGAACTGATTCGTTAAATGAGCTCATGGTAACCCCCATGAAATTTGGTGCGTATAGCTTTTGTGATTTAGGGGTGCTCCAAGAAAGAAACTCCTAAAATTCACCCCTTTAGGAGGTGCTCTAAGTACAATTACCAATACGCAACAGCATCATTGAGTAGCACCATGAATAACTATTAAATAGAGGCACTGACCAATGTAGAATGCAGGCATTCTGTCAACGTTTAATTTTTAAGTATAATACCTATTCCTTAACAAAGCTACAAAATAAAGCTACGTTATCGGCTACAAGCAATCTGTGGTCCAACAATACGAGTATTTTTATGAAATAAGTCAAATTTATATCCATCATAAATATTGTGATACCAGTAATTTCATCATAAAAGTATACGTACGAAACAGCAAATTGATCGGCTTTTACAAGCCTGTAAACAGAGAATACCCGCTTTATGGATGGTTAAATTTAATCATCTATTCATAATAGAACCTCTCCTTAAATCCCCCGTTTCGATAATTTTATAGATATTAAAATAGAAATCATTAAATTTTATTACGAAATTTCAAAATGCTGGAATTTTTTGTTCAATACGTGTCTGACGCTAGTTTCCATGGGATTAAAAGGTATACCTATTGACAAGGATGGTCTTACTGTTGTCGTTTAGTTACTAATAGCCAATTTTATATTGGAAACTGCATCTCAAAACCGTTTACTAGAGTCCTTAGCATCATAGAAACAAGGTTGAAGTTGCAACGATGTGCGAACAGTAGCGATACAATATAAATTTGTCGGTGAGTATTATAAAATTATACGACCCGGTGTTTGAAAACATACTTTGAAATGGTTACGTCATTGTATGGTGGGTCATACTCGTATAAATTTAATACCCTTATTAGTTTTTCTACCGATAGGTTATAGTAGTGTAAGCTACAGAAAAGAGTATTGGTCATTTTTGACTACGCTAGCACAGCTGACTGACGTTACCAAGACGCTAGCGAGATGATCACAAACTTTAATATTAGCCAATGACATCGGGGTAGCTTGAACTCTTCAATAATATTTGACATTTAGTACCGTCTCGCTAGCAACTCCAATCGTTACTAACGTTAGTCAGCCTTCTTTCTTTATCAGCCTGTTTACGTCCACTGCTGGACGAGGCTTCCCACATAAAATACAATGAATTTTTGGGCAAGGTCAGGAGAATTAAAACACGTAGTAAATGCACTTAATTTAATTACACTTATTCCACAGCTGTTCCCTCATTCCAATCTCAACGTGAATTGCCCGACCGCCATATTCGAACGTTCCCCGATACTCGCCGTCGGTCCCCCGAACCTACCCGATTGGCCACGGCGAGTCTAGCACTTCCCGTTAGTCAACAACCATTATTCGACAATTAGTGAAAAATATATCGTAACTAGTCAAATACAATTCTACAAATAATAATCAACTCATTATTATTATACTTATAAATTAACAAATAAATAAATAAATTAGGAATCAATAACAATTAAACATAAAATATAATGAAACCCTAACAGAAGGGAATTGCTATAATCACCACATCACTTGGATTGGTGATCGCAGTGTTCGTGTTGAGTTTTCGTGTGGGTGCTGCTCCCCATCCCCTGGTGTTCTTTAGTCGGCCTTTATGGCATCCGCTAGGGACCACGCGAATCCCGTCGTTAGGTTTCTGTTTTTGCGTAGATGGGTTTATTATCTGTACATTTAGAGCTTGTCCAGATGAGGCGATTTACGCGCGATTAATGCGCGTTTTGCTCCGCGAGCGGCAAAACGCCCGACTGCATGTGGACGGAATGTCTAGTATTTCACAATCGCGTGTAAAACGCCTCATCTGGGCAAGCTCTAATGGTCGATTTGGAGTCAAATTAAATCAAATCAAAGTGACAGAAGCCCTGGTATAACTTCTAAAGACAACAATAAGGTTTACTGCTACAACTGTTTACTGTTAGTAAACTGTGAATTTTTGCATTGTAGCTGGTTTGAAGGCAACATTTAGGCTAATCTATGGCAATAAAAATACTTCACTGCTAAGTATGGGTTTGGTATTTGAACCGTCAGCCATAACATTTTTGTACAGTACCCGGTCATTCTTAAGACACGTTTGAAAGAAAATATTTATAAATACAGTACCAAATATTAAAAACATTGTTTTACTATGGGACCTTTCGTCACACGATCATTTTTTGTGCTACTTTTAAATTCTTTACTTATTGAGGGTAATTTAGTCTTTTAGTCACCTAGTTAAATAATTATATTTTTAGGGCAAACTCGTCCAAGCAACATTTTATGTACTCACCAGTGATTGTTCTTGTGCTAATTCAAATATTAATTTATTTTATCTGTCTAGATTCTCGATGTACATCAATGTTTACTAAGTACACTAATAATCGAAGTAATTAACTAAGATTCAACTTAGGCTAGATGGATTTTAGTTTGCGAAATTTAACGGTAACTTCATAAACAAATAGGCTGCTTCGAAAATTCTCAAACTCCGAAAGACAGCCGAAATTTATAAAATGGATATAATATTCAAATAGTAAATCGCGTTGATCAAATTCTGGAATTTTGTTTTCTAGAAATCTCACACCATCAGCCGTTCGACGTCCCACTGCTGGATGAGGTCTCCCCCATAAAATTCCATGGGAGATTCACCATGATCATTACGCTTCGCCAGGTGGATGCTGCTGCCCATCCCCTGATGTAATCCACCACGCGATGTTGGTGGTGTGTGGTGTGTGGTGTGTGGTGTGTGGTGTCGGTTTTCACGACATCCACGGGAGTAAGCGGAGGGGTCTATTCTTAGACTGGACACACCAAACCCGGACACACCACGGAATATTACACAGATGAAAAGGACATGTTCCAAAATGGCCTATATCAATGTACATTAGACAGAGAATGGCGAAAAAATCAGTGATTATCGTAAAAATACTCTTACTCTAATTTGAAGCATAATTTACGGCACAGAAATGTTTAAAATTAGTTTTTTTTACAATGGTAACATATTTTCCTGAGCAGCCATGACAGGGAATGACACGTTTATTGCTCTGTGGTTGCTTGCTTTATTCGTTCGTTGGGAGTAGTGTGTCTACATAGAATGCGTTGCCTACGCTAGCTTTATTAGTATTATCATCGCATCAGTTATACAAGTTCTTCAGTTCAACATTTCAATTCTACGAGAAAATATTTTCCTTGCTCCAAGACTTTGGAGCCAAGTCGCGAACGAAATGCAGTTCTGGTCAAAGTTGTCAACGCTGTCGAAACATTTTACCACAGAGTAAATTGTATCCGCCCCGCCCCATATTGTTTTGTCTTGTGTTGCTCTCCGTGAGAAAGATATTTTAGAAATCTGCATTAAATGAAGCGAAAAATTACAGTGGGAAAAGGTTTTACATTATATTTAGCCACATTTACACAAGTGTACACTGACAAAGGGCTAGGCTCCATACAACTTGGAACATTACCTTTATTTTTTTATAGGAATAAGGTTTTTATATTGGAAAACACCCGCTTAACTATTTACGAAACAAAATCTAATTTTATTCGTTCTGTTTACTTGTTTCTTGGTAAATCAGATCAGAACACAATCCTTTTATGTCCGTAAAAAAATATTTACATTCGGCCAGGAAAGTAGGTAAAATCATCCTGGCTCCATTCGGGAAAAAACTACTAATAAACGTGAAACGACCATGGAATTTTTAAACAATTTTTTACTTAAAGTTTAATCTATGGTTTAATACAACCCAATATTTACAAACCATTGGGACTTGAACCTTCGTACGCGTTCGTTTTGTATTTTGTTTTGACAGGCACTTTGAATTCGATTGAAAGAGAACGACTGAATCAAACTCATAAAAAGGCAAAGTATTTAATTCATGGAATTGTTACAAACTAGGTAAATTTATTCCTGTTCTAACCTAGAAAAATCAGCTAGGGCTTATAGCCACATACCCTATTACAGAAAATATTCCAGTACATACACACAGGAAGTCAGTGGATAGAGGCGGCTCAAGTTCATACGTCGTGGCAATAAATAACGTGGAATGTAACCATTCTAGGGCCTATATCCAGCAGTAGACTTCTATTGACTGATGATGATGATATCTTTATTACGGAGGGTTCCCAACGAGTAACACCCAAACGAGTAACAATGTTACTTGTTGCGATTTTTTTTCCTATCGAGTAACAGTGTAACTCGATGGGATACAAATTAAAAGAAGTGTTCCCAACGAGTTACACCCAGTGTAACACTGTTACTCGATAGGACAAAAACATCCCAACGAGTAACAGTGTTACTCGTTTGAGTGTTACTCGTTGGGAACCCTCCTTTATTACTCTTTAAGTTTGACTATTCTCTATGGTCCTATGATTCAATAAGAAGTTGACCAAACTGGGACGTTTTATAGTGAGCTCTGGACCTGTGTACCACTAGATACCACTTAATCTCGAGGCTTAATCCCTTATTTCTCGGACAATTAAACTCGAGATTTATAGCAAATCGAAAAAGTATCAGAGTCTCAGAGAATCAATATAGAGCATGTCTGTGGAGGTATGAACCGTATGAACATAATAAAGTTGAGTTCTCAGGTTTGATGCTGCCCTGCGGATGTTATCCCTTAGTCGGCTTTTACGACATTTACGGAAGAAGATGGTCTAAGCCGAATACGCCACGGAGACAGATCTATGTTATTATTATGATTCAGAAGAGAGACAGGATACATTTTTGTCTGTAATAGAAGATAGCAAAACATACCTACGGCCATCTGTGCTTAGGTTTCAATAATTATTAGCGGAATTTGACAATTACAACAATAAAGCCACGCTAAGAATTTACTTTTGAAGTGACCGCCTACTAATTTCTATAAAATTTTGACAGTCATTAGAATATGTAAAAAATATTGATAACGTGACTATTCTGTAATGTATGGATAAAAAATGTAATTGCCTGATTATTTGACGCTGAAGACACAAAGTAATTTACAGATGCATGTAGGTACGTACGTTTTATGCTTACGATTGACCTATAGAGAAATAATAAAGTTCACGGTAGCGTTGTGTATGTCTTTGCTACTCTTTTCTCGAAGCTGTAGGATAGTAATATGCAGTAACTATTGATTTACCATTTTAGTTTTACTAAAGCTTCAGTTCAGCTATGGCGGATAAACTTAACTGAATTCCCCCGTTACCGTCTGGATAGATATTGTATTTTATGTTATTGTGAATTTTGTAATTTGTGGGTTAGTGAGTACCGTAGGGTGTCTGGGTTAGAAAAGACCAATTCGTCTCTTCCCGTTGATGTGGTAAAAGCCGACTAAGGGGTTACATCAGGGGAGGGGAACTACAGTACTGCAATCACCAATTCGTCTGCCAAGCATGGTGGTTATAGCAAATCCTCCAATTGCATTCTATGGGGGAGGCCTCATCCAGCATTAGACGTGTAACGGCTGAGCGAGGTTAGTGAGTTGTATTTATTACAGCAAAGTATTTTAGGCCAATTTAACTCAATGGTGCTTCCATCATCACAACCTGGTAGAAGTCCACTGCTGGACGAAGTCTCCCCCATTAAATATACAATGGGGGGAATTGCAATAATCACCACGCTTGGCAGGCGGATTGTCGATCGCAGTATTCATGTTGAGTATACTCAAGTGGATGCTGCTGCCCATCCCCTGGTGTAACCTCTTAGTCTGCTTTTACGACAGTTGCGGGAAGAGATGGAGGTGTTGACGGACACATGCCACGGTTAACTATAATAACACATAACATAACAATATAACATAATACCCAAAAGGTACTAACATAGTCCCGATATACCACACTAGGATTCCCTGTGTTGTGTGTATCAGCACGTCTAGTCATTGTTTTGGAAAACTATATGAAGTTTCGTTTCCTTCCATACATTTACTGACAGCGTCCTTAGTTTTCTTCTCGTTTTCGGTAGGGGCGCTGCAAGTAAATGTATGGAAAAAAACAAAACTTCATATAGTTTCATAAACTATCAAAACCCATACTAAGCCCCCATGAACTCAGATTACCATGGTACCACAACACCCAGACTTAGAGAGAAATATGTGCAGTGCCAAACATTTATCCCGCAGCGAGGATCGAACCCACATCTCTTGCGTCTTAGCCAGCTCGCTTGTGGACTACGGAGGTCGTCATAACAATGGCCGTTAATGCTTATTTAGGTATGGTTAGCTGATATAAATTATTTTTTGAGCAGCCTTATGTCAGTATCACGATTAGGCCCTACATAGACGAAAAACGTTCCACCCGTTCCCATGAGACGATTAAATGGATACCTAAGCCATCGGCATTGTAAGTTCTGAGTTGACTGACAGCATCAATTAGAAGTTGACGTTGCGGTGTCGTGTTACAAAGACGGGGGAGCTTACCAGTAATGGCTATCAATATTAAACGTGCTTTTTAATAACGTTGAACTAAGCGGCATAATTTGATTATTTCTAACTGTTATTTTAATCCAAAAAGGCTAGGTCACGAGAATCCTTAACCGCTGTGAGCATGGATAAATAATGTGATGATAGTAAATGTGGCATTTTGTGCTCTTTTTACCTATTTTAAAGAAAGAAAGAAAGAAAACATTTATTCGTACAAACTGTACACAACAACATAATAACATACTATTACATACGCTACACGAATACAAAAAAAAACAAATAAAAAATAAGCATAAACAAGTGTATGTGAGGAGGAACGCTGCCATGTACATGTTTGTACGAAAAGCCCTGAGCACAAATTCCATCAAATTTTCTTGTGTTTTGTGTGTTGAATGTTGTGATTTTCTTACAATTTTAGACAGTCGTGTGTATAAGCTAGAGTAAGGTACCTATTTATAGTCTATTAAATGTAGCTTAATTAGAATAACGAAGACATTTACCAAAAGCCTCGAATAGTGCTGGACAATTCGGATCAAATCGAGATTTATGTGCTTACCTATTTATTGACTGGGAGTGTTTTGCACGAATAATATTTTAACAAAATATGTAGGTAACTACAACCTTTTATTGTTTTCGAGTTTTTATAGATTAAAAGCAAACCCATCTAAACAACCTCCAACCAAAATTATTATGTTCAATAACGATACATAATAACAATAACGATATATTAACAAAAACTCAACAAACAAAAAACTATCGATTTACGTTTATTGACTTAACACATCCTTAAAATGTTTAGGCAAGTTGACGTTACCTTGTTATGATAGAATGGAAAAATATGTGTTTTGTTTTGTGATTATCCACGCTATTACAAAGATATGAAACAACGTCAGCTGTCATTCTAATCAAGCTACAACGGGAAATTTTCACGTACCGATATGTTGGTGGAAGTACCAACAGGTTTCGACCCTAATCGAGGATCTTCATCAGGGTGGGTATTCCACCAACATATCGGTACGTGAAAATTTCCCGTTTTTACAAAATGAATGATATAATTCACGAAAGTTACTTTAGTAAAATTACATTAAATGTATGTAATCTAACAAATTTTGTAAAATTCATCTTTTTTCAAAACATGAAAACTTTCAAGAATAGAAAGAAATTGTTAGGTATCGCAATACGCGTCAGCAACATTGCCCCATATTTCCTTCCAACAACTCAACGAAACATAAATAAAGTTGTTATGTTATTTCCAATCCAGTTTAACGGACAGATAACGGATTGTTGGCAATAAAACTTGCTGATTTAATACCAGTGGCTGATTGACTACAAGTAGGTCGTAAATTGAATAGATCACTTTGTACATGCTTCCGAACGAGTAGACAACACATTGGAAAGAGGCGGCCACGATAAAATTTTGGATACGTAACTAATTAAATTAAGTGTTTGTTAGGCTTAAATAGACGTTTTTTTTAACGCTAATGAGAAGTGTTCTGTCAGTTAAAAAAAATAGTTCTAAATCCATGCATAGATGGCGCAGTCCAGATAATGGTTGTCTAAATTTTGTCGGTCAGCCACCAACTGTCAGTGTCACTGACTTCACTCGCTCATGCTGTTCGTTGGTGAAGTAAAGTAAGTATCTTCGTAAAGTTATTGTTGAAATTCTGATATATTTGTTAGTTTTACGTTATATATATACGTTTTATTGCTATATTTTTTGTTGTTATTGCTGAAGCCAGACCAAGTAGACCAGTCTATTAGTATACTTGAAAAACGAGCTTCGGAATCGCAACGCGAAACTTGGAGGAAAAAAAGATAAAACAAAGAGAATTTGTTCTCTGTGGTGCTTTTGCAAAATCTTCAGAAGACACAACCATGTTGAGTCACCGCCATCTACCGCAATTTTAAGTACTAATTTTTGTTTTTAATTGCCTCCCTGAAAACTTCCCATTGTGAGCATCTATTTAGTTTTACCACTGTTCACACAAACCATTAGCATATTGCTACGCAATTCAAGTAAAAAGGATACATAAACACATTAATCTCTCTTTAATTTTCACGCAATCACAAATTCTAATTAACAAAGTTCTATTCAGAAACAAAAGTCGCCATAATAATGTCAAAAATAAATCAATTCGTGCGTCGCGTGCTTTTTGTTGTCACGCAATGAAAGTTACATTTTATTTCCTGCATGAAATATGTTTTGGGGCACCTATTAAAAATGGTAAAGAACTCATTGACATCGAAGTATTTTTCGATTAATAGTCTTATTTATTGATCTTTTTATCAAAAGGCGGTATACACCAAGAGGTCTAAAAAGCTCACATTGAGCAATTAATTTTCCGAATTCCCAGCAGATCCTTAGCAATTCCTCTTTTTTCGTTGTGTGATTCATATTAGGATCATATTATTATGATTCATCGAAAGTACCTCTTTTACTTCAGGTGGCAAGTCCAAGAAGCAAGAAACCGAAAGCATATTGCCATGCAATCTCTGATTTACGTGGAATGGATGGCTTGGGTTGGGAGGGTTGGCCATAATCTCCTCTCATAATGACGTCACGTCGACTAGCTTCTGTAACAAGGGATGGACACCAGCATCTACCTGAGTACTAAGCATAAATTATGCGATCATTGAAATGCTTACAAGCATGGTGATTATATCAAATGCTCCAATGAGATGGGACGCCTCATCCAGCATTGAAAGTGTTCGTCCGGTAAAGTACTACCACCATACCTATTTCTGCCACCAAGGTAGTGCTCGTATAACTGTGTTTCGGTTTGCATGTATTACAGGCACATGATACTTTTCATCTTTATGTCTTACAAACTGCGCCCCACGGTTTCACCCGCGTGAACAATGATGAAAATTGATGATGAAAAGTAGCATAGTGTGTTAATCCAGGGTATAAGATATAAGAATTAGTAACAAACATACTCACAAACTTTCGCATTTATAATACATTAAGTAGTGTGAAGATAACAGGCGCAATACAATGCACTACGTAGGCCACGTAGGTTGCATCCTAGGCGGGCTACTAAGAAGTATTACTTTCGTAATGGGCAAAATGATTCCAGTTCCGTCATTTACTAAAATTAAAAAAGCAGTGGAGTTCTAGCGACTGATAATGATGATATAACATAGAAACAACGAGAAAATAAATTATAAAGAAGACAAAATATTATCCAGTTCGTGTGTAGGTTTAAGTGCTATTAGCCTCGTGCAGCAATGTTATTGTTTGATTCATTTTAATATTTCTTTATTATTACCTGACTCGACTGACTGTTATGTTAATAGTTTTATTGTTTTCTTATCTTAATGTTTCAAAGCTTTCCAGTATTGCAGTTAAGCAGTTATATAATGAAAGCTCAGACTTCCCACTGATTTGAAATTGTCAGTTTTTACCAAGCCTATATACGCCTATATAATCGTATAAATATGTTTACATATTTATTGCATTCTTTTGAGCAAATATTTGTATTTTTATTTATTTATTGCACATAAAATATTGTTAGTAATAGGTCATATTTCTATTGTTAGTTAGGCTAGTACATAAACCCTGTTAAGGTGCTGCAATTTCAAGTCGAGATAATTATTAATATAATAAATTATAGTAGCTACATTTTTAACTATAGTAACTTATGGTTACTTATGAATTAAAGTAGGTACGTGTATAGCAAATTAAAATCTTATCATAATCAAAAAGGAGTAGGCCAGACTAAAATTATACAATCTAATACAGTAAAATTTCAGAATTTTAACTTTCAAAGAAAGTTGGCAAGTCAAATCAACAAAGCACTCCAAATTAGGAAATTATTTTACATTTAAATCTATATATCTAAATCTATCAACACTTATTTTATTCATACTACAATTTGAAATCAAATTGATAACATCCCAAAATGATTAACTAAACATGGATCATGGGAAAATAATAATAAATGCTTGACATTTCACACAGCATTATCTAGCCCCAAGCTAAGCAGAATGGTAAAAGTGTGTATTTTGGACAATGTCCAGTTTTACCCCGATCAGTAGGACTATGTTTACGTGATAGAATCCAAAATGAGGAAATCCGAAAAAAACAAGCATTACCGACATAGCTCTTAGAGTAAGCTTGTTGAAGTGGCAATGGGCAGGCTATATAGCTTGCAGAACTGACAACCGATGGGGATAAAGGTTCTCGAGTGACGACCATAGACCGGATAAAGAAGTAGAAGAAGATCCTCCTCTTGATGGACTAAAGACATTATTTATAGAGGTTGCAGAAAGTATGCGTGATGGAGGCGGCTCAAGAGCGTTCGTCGTGGCATTCTGTCCAGCAGTGGACTTGGCAGATGATTATGGTGATGAGTATGACTACTCGATGGACCACCAGCATTGTAAAGTCGGTGGATGGAGGCAGCTGAAGACCGTCTTTCCATTCTTTGGATAAGGCCTATGTTCAGCAGTGGACGTCTTAACGGCTGATGCTGTACTAATTTTCTAAATAATTAGTGTTTTCTTAATCAAAAATGTAAGATGTCTCCTGACCCCCTTATTTAGGTCAGTTTTTAACAAATAACGGTAACAAATCCGTACAATATGTAGCTGTCCATTTCTGAACAGAAAAAATGCTCGTTTGCCTTAATCTTACCTTAAGTGGGGGCAAACTCTAGAACAGATTAAAAGTTGTGATGAATCGGTATTTGCGTTTACCGCTTCAATTTCTAGATATACGAGGCATTTACTTTATGTGTGAAAATGTAAATACGCTCACAACTTCACCGCTGATACAGAATAAATAAACTTACAAGCAGTACAGACACTTGGTACACGAACCTACCTCTATTTTATTTTATTTTCTTATGAGTACAAACACTGGAATTTTTAGAATGCTATTAGATTTTAATCTAAATATTCTACTACTGACCATTAAAATGTTTCCGCATAGGAATAGCATCTAAGGTTGCTTGCTATATCACCACTCTCTTAAAGGTTTGCTGGAAGAAAACTAGTCTTAGGTTAAAGCTTGCCTATACCATTTCATTCTGTTTTTTGTTGATGTGCATCAACATTGAATAAATTGTTTATGATGAGTTGTCTTTATCTAGTTCAGTCCTGCTATACGATTACGAATATGGAATACGAAGCATATATCGCTATTTACCCGGAACAGACAAAACCCAGGGATATTAACTCAACAGTCACATTTAAATAGACCTGGCAACACACTGGGACTCTGTCGCGGGATACTACGAGTGCCATATGCTATCACAACTCTACAAATAATGGACAGTTTTTTTAAAACAATGTATTATTTTAACCCTTACCTGTCAGCCGGCTACTCGTCCGCCTGGAACAATGTAGTTTTTAAAACTAATGTTTCACGGTATCTCTTGTTCAAAAAGTAGTGGCAAACATCGTGAAAAATAATGATCTGGATCGAGCATCATGCCCTAGGTGGTGTATTACGGTTTTTACTATAACAAGGTCAGGCTTATGCAATGCACCTTAATATGTTTACTGTTTGTCAAGCTATACTTATTCAGTGCCACTGCTAAGGAAATCGCGTTCGCCAAGTGTTTACACAGACATGACGGCTTTTCTTAGTGGATTATTTAAAGGATTTGCTTAATGCTCTATGCTTGCTAAGATTAACGAGTGTTTGCTTACGTGATTACAGCAGTCTTTTTGCGAACAATTGGCTAAGGGCCTCTTTCACCATCGACACTGTATGTTGAAAGGGCGACCACGTACCTACCAGAAAATGCACTTTAAGGCGAGGACTGATCTCAAAAATAGTATTTTGAACGCCCAGTGCGACGTGACGAGATTAAATAATGAGATGCAAAAAATAGTGTAGCTAGATCAATATAATAACAATAGTTGTAACCAAACAGAATTTTGGTACGATGTCTGGTTTTGGAAAATCGGGTTTTGCAAATAAAAATCGTACAAAATTACCCCCTAAAAAAGCTTTGGCGTCCAAAATATGCTCTTAATTTTTAACGGCAACAACACAATTTTCCTCACGAATTAAATAGCTAGACTTGTATTTCAAAGTTCTAACCGCATGTTTTTTATCTATGATTTGTATATTTCGATTAATTCTAAAATACCCTCAAAATGAATACAGTCTGAAGTGCAAACCAGTGTGTTGTCCTCAAACGATTTTCCATTTGCGATTTTCAACTTTAAGCAAAGACGATTGGATATTTTTTTTTAGATTTTTTATGTGTGGATTTTAGTAGGATCATACCCTGCCTTAAGATTCGTTAGACCCTTAATTTTGTTGCAGTCAAAATGGGTGGATGAAGGCGGGCCTATATCTTTAATTCTATGCGAAAGACCTACGTGCACGAGTATAAAACAGTCTGCTAATAGTAACCATGCCGTAATAGTGCCGTTGTATGGTCTGGTGGAAGGAAGCCTTAAGATGATTAATTAATTCAATGATGGTGGACGCAAATTAAATGCATAATGTCAGGTAAAAGGTCAAAGTTTGTACATCGATACAAAGCCCTAATGATAGGAAGTGAGTAGGCAAAAACAAAGTCTAAAGGAGAGCTAATGGTTTTGTTATTTAATACAGGCAGCTACATATAGAAGCGTACAGATACTGGCATCATCATCATCATCAACCTGTAGGAGTCCACTGTACCTTTGTCCTCTTCCTCAGAATGCCACGAAGAACGGTTATGAGCTACATCACTCAACCGACTGCCTGCGACCTTTACAATTTCTTTAGTCCATCGAAATCTTTGCCTCTACTGCGTCGTCCGGTTTGTAGTTGCCACTCGAGAACCTTTATTCCCCAACAATTGACAGTTCTGCGAGCTATATGACCTACCCATTGCCACTTCAACTTGATAATTCTGAGAGCTATGCAGGTGATCTTGGTTCTTCTACGAATTTATAAAATTTAGTTAGATTAAATTTAAATTTAGATTAGTTAT
Organism: Epirrita christyi; assembly: GCA_951392215.1. Classification (NCBI taxonomy): domain Eukaryota; kingdom Metazoa; phylum Arthropoda; class Insecta; order Lepidoptera; family Geometridae; genus Epirrita; species Epirrita christyi. The sequence continues at coordinate 11,774,696 of OX595843.1, read as the reverse complement.
TTAGTTTAATGCGTCATAGGATGTGATCGACAAGATAAAACATTAGTATTTGAAGTGGTTAAATACTTTGGTCTGATCTGAACACATTACTTTCGGGAAATCAGTGACAGTTTGTGGTTTAGGTAACATTTTGCAATATTTATCAGCAATCACTTGTAAAGCAAGCTTAGATAATGTATACTCGTCTATTTGACATGCAGCCATGCTTTAGTGGACTGCGGGTTTAAGCAAATATATGTTGCATATTAGACTATAGAAACTGAGCCTAATCAAGGCTCAGCAGAACATTATCCAATTGCATTGTGCGATAGTTAAATTGACAGAAACAAACGGACTATTTGCTTACAATACCACATTCTTATTAAAGGTAGACTTCCGAGCAACGCGGTAGTGTGCATCAGTGTCGTGCAATAGCGTCGCTTCGATAGTGCGAGTTTATTTCTATTGGTATGAAGCCCCGTGGATTTTAACCACAATTATGAAAGGACACGCTGAAGTCTTACATTCCAAGACGTTACGTTACGTTACTAAGAATACGTCGGATGTGTCTTCGGTATCGTGAATTGTTCACGGCTAGAAACTGACATACTGGTACATACTGAACTTTCTAATCGTTCAAAATAACTCCTCCATGATTAAGCATAATTAGTTCGCTTGTTCTTAATACGAGCCAGTGATCCACAACCAGTGAGGTATTTTGCACTATTCTATTCAAAAGAAAACTGATTGAGCATAAACCAATACATTTCTGAATTTAATGGGAATCAACTACGCATGGGCTATAGTATCGCGCAATAGAGCCATGCGTCAATGACGCCCACTATCACGATGCTCCGAAGTCTACCATAAAGGACACCGGCAACATTTAAGTACAAAGACACAATAACATGTAATTGCAAATGATGCGGTGTCTCACATACTGTACCTAGTTCGCTTCACTACCATTTAAGTCGTCCCACGCTATTATACTTTGGATGCGATCATGTACAAAGCCGGTACGACTTGCCAGCTTTATATTCTACGTACACGTAACTCGAGTTTTTTATATACTAATTTTATTGCAATTTTATTACAATTTTATTACGTAACGTAAACACGTTTAAATAATCGATATAAGTACCTACTAACGTTTTTGGCGGATGGAACAGTGAAGAAATGCTTGTAACTAACAAAACAAATAAACGAGCATTGGTAGTAATGCATTTAAATAACAAAATAAGAGCCAGTAAGCTAGTGGTACGGTGTGTGTGTGTGTGTGTGTGTATGTGTGTAAGTGCAGTATAGGAAGGCCACTTCTCGATGAACTGACGCCATTTTAAAAGCCGAACGAAGTTGGTGGATGGTGGCGGCTCAAAACGTTTCGTCATGGAATTATATAGCTTATGTCCAGCATGGACATTTATAATAGCATAAAATACAGGTCAGGAATAAATTCAAATTAATTTAAAATTTGGGCATATGTATCTGTGTTTAAAATTTAGTAATTCATTTGTTTTCGCGCCATTTCATTTTTCTTTGACATCGTTCGTTCACAATTATGGAATACTTAAAATATTGTGTTATTTACGAATACGAGTTCCACTTTAGCACCAGCGCTGCAGAAACAGCTCAACGGATTAATTATGTGTATGAGGAAGTTACTGTAAAAGGAAACATGGTACGTTTTTGGTTCCAACGATTTCGTTCTGAAAATGTTGACCTACAGAACAAAACCCAGTGGATGACCGGATACTAACCCTAGTTGACAATTAAGAATTAAAAGTGATAGTGGAAGCGGATCCATCTTAGATCACGTCAGAATTAGCGAAAGGCTTCGGTATGTGTGATTAAACAATTTTAGGTCACTTGAAATAAATTGGAAATGTAAAAAAGCTTGAAAAATGGGTACTGCATGAATTTAGTGAAGCACAACACAACAAACAACACAAACAGCGCGTGTTAGTCAACAGCGTGTTTGTGTTGACAAACACGCGTCAAGTGCTGCGTTACATTTACTCCATCTACCCTCACAAAAATAATCCAATTTTTTTTTTTTTGGAAAAATGGATCCTGTAATATAATCGAAAACGTTCATCACAATGGGGTTGACCCCAGGAGAACCGGCCAAATCATGCCCAAAGCTAAAGAAAGTTGACTCAGAAAAAAGTACTGGTAAGTTTCTGTTAGATTAGTGCTGGTGTCATCCACTACAGCTTCCTAAGATCTGGCCAGACGATTACGGCAGATATGCATTGTCAACACTTGCAAACCAACACGGAGAAGCTAGCCGTTAAATAACCAAGATTGGTCAATAGATCTGGCCCACTGCTGCTTCAGGACAACGCTAGACCACACACAGCACAAAAGACTGTCGCTATATTAGAAAAGCTGCAATTCGAATGTCTACGACACCCATCATAGTCCCCGGAACCTTGTTCCAACAGATTACAACTGTTTTCGGAATTTGGACAATTTGTTGCATGGAAAAAAAACAATTCCGATGAGGCAGTCAAAACCGCCTTCAAAGAACCTTGATTCTCGCTCCCCAACTGCACTCTTTCAGTGCGAGCGAGAGTTGATATAATGTCAATGCCAATAAACAGACCAAGGATTGCCCGCATAACCACTCTATTGGGTATGTGCTAGATGACTGCACTACACAGTAAACACAAATATTTTTTTATTTGACAACTCCAAACGCGGGACTTTTTCTGCTCTTTCGAAGGGAGACGTTGTCCTTTTCTATTTTATTTCAATTTCTAATGTTTTTTTGAGTTATATCGTGTAATTTTGGTGGCATTTTAACCGGTGTAGCTTATAAAGAGCACATAGTAGTGAATTTAAATAAAATAAGTGTATTGCGTGTCTTTTCGAAGGGGTGGAAATTGTCCAGGAACATTCTAGTAAACTGCCATCAATTTACTAGAACATGACTTGACAGAAGACTTTGACGACTGGACATTATTTGATTATATCAATAACTTGACATTGGCAAAATTGAGAAATTCCTCAGATGCCATTACATTAAAAAAAAAAAAAAAAAAAAAACTCCAAACGCAACATTTGATGTTTTGCAGACGTCAGACCCTGTTTTGTTTTCGTTACAAGCAAGCAGTCAAAAAGTGTGGAAGCTACTTATTAGTTCGTGTGGTACCGTAATCTTGATACATATTTTGTTTTGTTTATAGCTTTCGAGGCGCGCATTTATAGACCCAGTTTACTGTAGGTAGGCGTTTTATTTTTCTGAACTTGAATTTTATGAGAAACTTATATTTATTATAAGACGTCCCTGTATCTTACTCTCCTGTTTATTGTTTGACCATAATCTGAAGATAAGACGACATGAGTTTCGTTTCAGTTGCTTCGTCGAATGGCCGCGTAATGAATTTGAAGATTATTTTTTTCTTATGACTTTAATTTTGATGTGATGTATTTTTTCTGCCATCGTCCCCCACAATGGGGCCAGATAGGTGGGGGAACCTGGGAATATACCTTTTTGCATGAAGCTTTTACATATTTTGGTAAAAAGTTGGGAGTCATAGAGGCCAATTAATTAGTTTAGGTATGGCTTATTTACACTGTGTCACAAATTTTAACACCAGTTCGGCTTTTTTTTTAATTATTTTAAATTGTTGCTCTAGTATAGTATAATTTAAAAACTTTGAGTTAATTGCGTTTTTAAATTTAAGTTAAGTAACTAAGTTTCAATTAACTAAGCCTTACCACGGTTAAATTAACCAACTAAATTTTGAGTTAACTAACTAAGTTCCAATTAACTTGAAAACATAAAACAGTTTTGTAATTGTCTATCAATATTTGATTCGGTGTTTGTAGAATGTTAGTACTGCATTTTGTTCCCAGTTTTCTATCCCATTTCAAAATATCAATTTTATGACCTCTTTCTCAGAGCGAGGCTATTGATATCAAGGTGGGGCTTTCTATGATCCACATGCTACTCATATTCAATAGTTGGTAGCTCCAGTTAGTATCCATTGTAATAACCTGCAGATTTCCCATGAATCGTGCCACCGGTTAAGGCCGGCCCACACACATTGGGTTAAATACCATATTTATAGCTCACTTGTGCTGACCTTTAATGTAGCTTTGTAAAGAGATGTGGTTTAACTGAGAAAGTGATCAAAATGAGTCAAGCAATTAAATTTAATTTTTTTCTATGGCCGTTGAAATTAGGAACTTAAGAGTCGGTAAAATTCGACACGTGGTGAAATTACAGGAGATACATGAGATAATAATTATATTTGGCCTCTAAATTATGAGTAAGGCCCAATATTCCATATTTTTATCAACATTTTTGGCTCAGTAGTTTCGGAGATAGGGTTCGGAGGATGGTCCATTTTCGCATAAGTTCTTTAATATCTTCTAATCTGAGCATTTTAAAATTAATTATAAAAAAACAAACTATTTCTCACAACAAGTTCTTTAATTTGATGTGTTTCATGACACATTTGACACGAGTTATTTTTTTATTTTCTAGGATCCGAAAATTCCAGAAAACAGTTGTTGTTTTTTCTCTTCTGCCAGCCTTTTCTATCCTGCGCGTTTCTCATTCAGGTATTTCCTGCGATCATACATGCTCAGTAGGTATTCGTAGGTGCAAATACCTATTTACCTACCTTAATCATTTGTGACTGCGAATGAAATAGAAAAACAATACAGAAACCGACTCCTAAGTAAGTTTCATTTATAGTACCAACCCAAAACAAAAGATGAAAAACCAATTATTGGTTTTTCATCTTTTGTTTTGGGTAAAAGAGGAAAGGGTCGTATCTCAGAAGTAGAAGTCTATACTTTTAATTTTTCTGAGATACGACCCTTCCTCTTTTCAATGGCTTCTAAATATGGAACTGATCTATGTTTTTAGTAGGTATATTGGTATGTACGATATTGTTTGCCCTGACCAATTCGTGTAGGAAGCGAAAGATTTGTATTATGAAGATTATTCCACGGTTATTAGAAGAGAGTATTTGGATTTCAAGAAGCAGTTTTCACCCATATCACTAGATGGCGTGGTGGTTCATTCCTTAGAATATACCCCTTTATCTCCTAAAAAAAGCAGCAAATAAACCACAAGGGATGAGTAGCAGCATCTATTTGACTAATCAACAACTAATGAAATAAAAAGTACTTAATTATAAAATCCTATCTCATTTTTGAAGACCTATCCAAAACAGTGTAATTTACTACTTTTTTGGATAACATGTATAGACCCACATTTTTTGTAATTTAACCACACAATTGTGTATCGGTTTATAGAATACAGTATATATACAATACACCTTAAATTAAATAAATTTAATTAATTAAATTTGGCACGTACCAAATTTAATATTATAATACCACCAATACTCTCCGAGTAAAAAAGCTGTGACATACAGATAGACAGACAAACGGAAAGACGGACAGGAAGAAATAATAGAAGTGTTTTTTTTCCCATCTAGCTATGGAACTCTTAAAAATAGTGATGAGGTTTCAACCCAATCAATCATCTTTATCGACAAAAATAATTGGCAGAAATTGAACCCCAACAGAAAGTATATCTAACCACCATATAATTTGGTAAGGTCACCGGACTGTGTTCATTTATACATTACAAACAGATTAAATATCTCTTCTTATAAAGCGATTTGGTCGGAAACTTAAAGGCGAACAAGCTATTAAACTGATGATACAGACTAAACAAAATAGCTAGGTCATTTAACTACAATTCAACTAAAAAAAGAAACTACTTTACCACTGTTTATCTGGATGAGAATTTTGATTGGTTCTGCTACTATACCTCGTATAGTATGTTCTTACCTGGTCACCTTGTGGTAGAGTGGTAGATCAGCAACTAGCTCAGTTTAGTGACCAATAGTGAAGCAACCAGTGTGTAGAAAAGATTCGGCGTTCATAAAAAAAGTTGAGTAAAAAACTAAATTTTATGGTTTTTATTCAGATTAGAAGCATACAATATCAAGGAACTTAATCTATCACAAGTGACTGATAAACAAAAACAAGCGATGGCAGTCTCCTACGTTTGTGTGAAAATGGTGGTTAAATGGTAAATGGTAATGGTGGTAAAGTAGCAAGTGGAGATTTTTAGTCAAAGAATTCATCCGGGGAAGTACCTTGTACCACCAAACCTTGTACCTTGTTGTTCTATTAAAGTCGCAAAGCAGTAATGCTCACATTGTTGTGTTCCGGTTTGAACACGATTTGAAGGTTTTTTGATTATATAACAGACTTTCATAGTTATGTCTCAGGGTGGCGGGCGCAGTGCAATGCCACGTAGGTCGCATCCTAGGTGGACTTAACCTGTGAGATAATGAATTGTTATTGGTAGAAGTTACCGCTTATAATCTGCTCGATCCATAAATTATTTAAATAAAAAAAATTATTGAGTAATCATGATGTCGCGTCGAGCGCTGCCGTTTGAGTAATAATAAGTGACCTAATCATTAACTTTTAGCTGTGACAGTGCCCTGTGGTCATATCAATGTTATTTTAAGTTGAAATTTGGCTATTAAAAGTACATATTTTCACGCACCCGATATTGAAGCTGAGTGTCTTAAAAAGCTTTTTTACGACTTTTAAATGACTGGTACCTAACTGTTTTGGTTTTAGTCATAAAACTTTCAGAAAACAACAGCTGTCTCACGGGATATACCAAACTATTACTACTACTTACGTGAAAGTAGAATGACTCCTTATAGTGTGATTTTTTGTTTAATTATCCTCAAATATAAAGTGGCGTGCAATAATATAGGGGCAGTTGTAAAAACCACAATACCTCGCAAACGGATTTTTGTTTATTTATTTTTTAGTTAACAAATGACAAGCAAACTTTACAAAAGTAATTGTATTTAATGCCATATGAAATATATTTTTAAATTATTTTTATTTCAATTCGATATCTTGCATAGTTTGGGAAGTGTTGTGTGAAGTGTGTGTTTTTTTAGTAACCCTTTGCACGCCAGTTAATATAAGGATTTACCAAATGGTAAGAAGCTTTCTGAAGAGCCATTTTCATCAGGTTGACCAAGAAAATACCATTGAACTATTTTAGTAGTAATAGAGCTTTTTTCTCCGTGGTGTGTCCGGCCTAAGAAAAGACCCCCCCTTCTCCTCCCGTGGATGTATTAAAAGCCTTACTAAGGGATTACTAGGGGATACGCAGCAGCATCCGCCTGAGTACTTAACACCAAACAATCCACCAAGCGTGCCAGCGTGGTGAAAAAATTCAAGATGGCGACAAGCGACAAGCGAGCAATGATCCCAAAAACTTCCAAAAAGCTATACGAACTTATTGGAAAGCCCTGAAAAACAGTTCGAAATTTGAATTTGTTCAAAGTTTAGTGACCATTGTTCCTTATCGGCTGGCCAGTCTTTGAACATTGACCCCGGAGACGTTACTCCCATCAAAACGATCGACCTTGACATGTTCAATGTTCGGCGCATTCCAAAACAAAGGAATTCCATAATCAAATTTATAGTAGCGGCGCCGCAGTTTTAAGACACACCCTTATGGAGCAACTAAATTTTTGTAACGAAATTGCTAGGTGAATTATCGGTGATCCAGTTGGATCACCGATAATTCTTGATATAACTTTTTTTGTTTGTGGAATAGTTACTCCACAAACAAAAAAGTTACCAGCTAGAAGAATCATCAATTCATAATTCAACATGAAATCAATTTTATTTGTCTAATGTTCAATTCATAATTATCAGAGAGATAGAAGTTCTCAGAGAGAGAGAAAAAAGCAGTGTACTTTACAATATGATAATAATGATACAGATGAGATAGAATAATTAATTTATCTATTCTACGATATTTATTTTGACGGAAGATATCTTCAGATATATTTAAGATCCTACTAGGATAGATAGTTAGTTTCGTATTTAAAAAAAATATATAATCTAAATTGCACTTTGAGAGTGCCAGTGCCTCTACTAGGTATCGATATCGTAACTTCGTAAGCGGGCTTATGAAATAGTATCGTATTACGTAGATTTTGATATAAAGAAAAGAATCACTTCACGATGATACGGCAAAATTGCAGCAGCCTGCACCTCTCCAAATGGGCATTCAACGTGAAATCAACTTTATTTCTTTAAAGTTTAGATGCAAATTAAAAAATAAAAACTGAAAAACTGGTTGCTGTCGTTCAGTAGAAGTCTATTGCTAGACATTACTGTGATAGAATACAACGACAATTTGTCTTGAGCCGCCTCCATCCACCTACTTCCTACCATCTTTAAAATGTCATCGGTCTATTGAAGTGGTTCTTCCTACTGCGTCTTCCGGTTCATTGATAATTTAGATTGCTGAAATAAAATATTACCTGCAATACAGTTGATAATAAAAATTGGTTGGTTAGAAAGATGAGGAATGATTTGCATCTTAGACAAGCCTTTAGTTTTTTAAATGTGTTAACAATGTGTTACGTACCTATACATAATGTATTTTTTATGAAAAAAAAAATCGTTTTAATTATCCTTAGCACAAATTGCGCATGAATTTTACTAAGGGTACTTACATAATTTTATCCCCCCCCCCCCCCCAGTGTTTTTTATGGGGAGGTCTCGTCCAGCTTTGGACGTCTAAATGCTGACGATTAAAAGAAGGTCACCGGTAGCTAGAAAAAGTGCGCTTACGCCCTTTTGCACGCGAACGAAGATTGCTTCTAATTTGAGTATTGTTTAAAAAAAGTCTAAGGCCCGTATAGACCGAACTCAAACTCTGAGAACGATCTTGTTAACACCAAAAATGTCATTTGTCATTTTTTTTTCATTTTCACATGGTATTTTAAAATTGGAACACACTCAAGGTCGTTCTCAAAGTCAAGTTCGATTTATAAATATGGACCTGAGTGAAAATTCTGTATAACAGTCTTATTTTTTCTTCGATGCATTTAATTACTCTCTCTGATGTCACTAATATATTTTGTATCGGTATTTTGAAATTAGAACACACTCAAAATCGTTCTCAAAGTCAAGTTCGATGAGAATTCTGTATAACAGTCTTATTTTTTCTTCTGAGGTTGCTATGGCGATGCATTTAATTGCTCTCTGATATCACTAATGTATTTTGTATGGGTATTTTGAAATTGGAACACACTCAAAATCATTCTAAACGTCAAGTTCGATTTATTAATATGGGGCTGAGTGGGTATTCTGTATGACAGTCTTATTTTTTCTTCTGTGGTTGCCATGGCGATGCATTTAATTGCTCTCTGATATCACTAATGTACCTGTCAAGTAAACAAAGGGGGATAGATAAGACGAAACGAAGCACGATCAGGTTTGAATGTAAATGTTTATACGCATACTCTCTCCGAGGGCCGGTGATATGGATCGGATGCCACTCATTTGTCAATTGTGTATCAGAATACGGCTTTTTTGTCATGACGTCATCATCATCATCAGCCGCAAGAAGAACTCTGCAGCAGGGCAGGGCTATTCTAAAACGTCGGAAACGTTTCCGATCGGATTCGTTAGCTTTTCATTTCGATAATTGAAAAATACTTACTTACTATTATACTTAATTATAATTATAATTAAAATAATTAAATTATAATTAAGTAACTAGAACAATTTTCTGTAGTGAAACACAGTAATATACAATAATTATTGTTTTTACTGTGTTACTAGAGAAACACAGTAATATTTATAATATTATTTTTTTTACTGTGTTTTACTAGAGAAAATTGTTTTAGTTACTAACCACATCGAATAATATACTTTTCAACAAAAAACTTATTCTAATTTATGACACACGGAAAACGTTTAAGCAAATTGTAACAAAAAAAATAGCATAATTCTTCACTCTTCGCGCCTATAAACTATGCATTGAATGCATATCAGATAGTGCAGTGTGTAATATTATTAATAGCTCGAACGCAGATAGGGCTTTCGCTTAACGATTGGAGCCATGGATGAGCCAGCTTTTGGACAACATTTATATCAGGAATATAAAACATAACATGGAACTCAAAGCGCTTATCGTGTCTGCAAGCTGTTGAAAAACTACGAGCAATACATTACATGAAAGAATAGCTCATTTAAATAGCTAATGAGAAGCACTGTGAAAAATCACAATGAGGATTCCCGTTACGTCCGGTACCACTACGTCGCGAATTGATTTGACGACCTCTGTGACACGGCGGGCGAGTAGTCGGCTGAGATGCTAGTGGTTGCGGATTCGATTCCTGCTGCGGGACAAATGTTTGTATGATCTGCAAATATTTGTTCCGGGTCTGAGTGTTATGGTACCATGGTACTCGTAGTTCCTCATGCCCACGACACAGGGAATCCTAGTGTGGGATCATAACTACCTTTGTGGCGCGGCGGGCAAAGGTTCGTCTGCGACGCAGGAGGTTGCGGGTTCGATTCCTGCCTCGGAATAAATATTTGTAAAGTCTGCAGATATTTGTTCAGGGTGTTCTGGATATTTTCTATGCATAATAAAAAAATATCTATCTATGTAATGTATTGTATTAAGTACACCAGTTATATAGTACCCATAACACAAGCTCTGCTTAGCTTGGGGTTAGATAATGTTGTGTGAAATGTCCAGCATTTATTATTATTATTATTATGACTACGTTTGTGACTGTTGGGTGTTATGTTATGATTTTATAGCCACAATTTTGTTTTTCATAAAACCACCCTCTCAAACTTATTCAATTTAACTGAGTCCAAGAGTTGTATCGTCCACAATCAGGCCAATGCATTTTACCAGGAGCTTGTAACGAGGTGGTAGTGGCTCACAATGCTATCTACCAAGTCCAGAACCAGTTATGATCCACTATCAGATCTTATGCCCGAGGCTTGCCCGAGGTGGCATTAAAACGTAGCTGACCGGGCCCTGCTTTGTTTATTAAATTATGTCCCAGACGCTATAAATATCGTTTGATTTTGTCTACAGACTCATGGCAAACGCAAATGCTCGAAAAATATGCTCTTGAAGATTGTTGACCTTGGTCGCCGTTAGGCAGTATGTAGGTTGTCTCTTATAGAATCATATAAAGCTTTGGAGCAAATTTTTGCGAAAGTGATTCCAAATGAGTCTTTGATATTGAGTTGCTGCAAAAACAGTCGTGTGTCGCTTAAGGCGTATGAAGCAAAATGCTAATAGTAGATTTTAATTTTACTGAAGAAGTACAAACTTCGTAATAACAATATGCATGAATTTATGCATTAGCTAAGCAAAATTTTGAGGGCAGCGATACTGACTGTTCAAAAACAGCAAAATAATAATGTTATAATATTATCTACTGAAAAATTAATACAAAAGTTTTTTTTATTAGTTTCCAAATGATGCTAATTATTAGTTAAAAAAATAATAAACGATTGAAGACTGAATCGTGGGATTTTAGCAATCTATGTATGTAAGTTTTGTAATCTGTTCTCTCGTAGCTCCGAAACTACTTGACGAATTTTGACAAATTGTATCAATATGAAGCATATTGACGTGTCATAAATAATTATGATATATGTGACGTCACACTAAAATCAGTATGGTAGAAATTAAACGCAAATTTTCAACCTCGAAAAAATCGAATGAATACAAATAGGTATAATGAGTTTGATATCAAATTAAAGGGATTGCGAGTAAATTTCTAAAAAAATATCAATTAATGTGATATTTTTTTACTTAAAAGTTTTAAATAAATTAAAAGTTTCAAAACTAAAACCCAACTTAGCAAAAGCTGAAAACAAGTGTCAACATGTTGTAGAGGAAGGCCAAACGCACGTATCCATAGTAAAGGTTCAACTTTATACCTGAACTTACTACCTTTATGCACACAGTTGTAACAATTAAGAATTCTTTGTCTTTACTTTAACTTAATTTATTGTTATGGTGGGGCTTTTCTGAACATGAACCGTGGATTTGGCCTCTAACAACTATGCCTATATCAATAAAGTTGAAGGTCTATACTATATAATCCGTAGATTTGGCCTTACGCTACATGTATGAATATTTTTTATTCGTTTTCTATGTATATCCCTATAAGTAGCCTTATGATAAATGATTCATGAAAAATATACAAGTTGGTCGACACGTGTATTTCTTGCGGTCGCTTGCCATGAGTGTATGTCCACCACAAGACGCGTTCATTTAGTGAAATACCGATCTTTAGAGCGATACTGCATGAATAATGTGGTGTCCTTAAGAATAACGTCTCAAAAACATAAATAAGCTTGAGTAAAGAACGGTTATCTAGATTGTGAAGTTGGTCTAGGGTTACAATATATAATGTAAGAAAACAATAAATACATAAATTAAACATTAAACAAAGAGCACATGAAACACAACGGTCTAGTGAATAAACTGGTACCAAATACCTACTATTTAGTTTGTGTTTCGTGCCAGTACAGATCTAGGTTCCCTGATAAATCATGGGACCTCAGAAAGTAACCTTAGATGACTCCTTCAAGAATATGATCTAAATTTGGTCACAAGCTAGAAAACATTCATTTAAAATAATTTTATTTAGGTACTTCAGTGTGTAACTGAACAAAATTGAAATCATCCGAAGCATTAAATTTTATTAAAATATCAGTAAAATCAGGAACCGTACGACGCAGTGTTGGAAGGACTATCTATAGATATATCAACGACATTTCAAAGATAGTAGGAATTCGGTGGATGGATGTAGCTTACAAGTAGCCATTTTGTAAGAAGGTAGTGGACGTATACAGGCTGTTGATTATGCCGATGATGATGACATTAAAACCTCTGATACAACAAGTTTATACCCTTGAGTCATAACATTTATATTTTATTTCAATTTCAAGAGCTTTATCTTTATCTTTTCGATCTCACTAAACGATCAATTCAAAGCGCAGCGTAAAAAGCAATTGAATCTGAAACAAACGACATCCGCGGTCGAAAAGGAGAAATAAACTGTGCAAAAAGGTAAGAAGATGTAATGACTTAGATAACTTCGAACCAATTACAGAGCGCGGTAGAGTGCTGAATCAGCAGATAAAAATGGACGCCGCCGTCTTGGCAAATATGCGATGGTGGCGTTTAGGCGCTATTCACACTTTTTGCAACTGAATCAGTATAACTGTACAGTTCAAATTGTTAAACTCTGACACGTGGCTTATAATCATCAGGCTGTAGAAGTCCACTGCTGGATATAGGCCTCCACCTTAGAATGCCATGACAAACGGTCTTGAGCCGCCTCCATCCACCGACTTCCTGTGACGTTTATAATGTCTTGACAAGTGGCTACAATTCTTCAAAAATAAGAGAACGATTATTAAAATTGTACGAACTTCATAAAGTGATTTATTTTAACAATTACTTTCCAGAATTTGGATTGGGAAATGCAGCGTTGATCGCTCTAAATCTAAAACACTGTATTTGCCAGTTCGGCTGGATGGATCAGCTGAAGTTTCAAATCCAATATGTAGCACTATACAGTTAACAAAATAATAGTTATAAAACACAAACGTCAGTTCAGTCATGAAACAATTTTAAACAGGGTTTGTCGCGTATTTTATGTATTTTTGTTATTCCTGACGTTATTTTATATCTTATTGATGCCACGGAATTTAAAAATCATTTAAATTAAATAAAAAAATTACTTTAACTCAGTATATTGCAATCGTCGTCTGCAATGTATGGTTTCAGCGAAGTGTACAAAGCTAAAAATGTACAGTGGCGTAACACACAGTTCAACCTGCACAGTCATATCGCACGTTCAGTTTTAACTGAAGGTGAACAGTCCACATAAAATGGCCTGCCCTGGCAAATAACCGATGGCGTTAAGTCGGAAAGTCACGGAGTTGGAGTTTTTTCATAATATTCACTTTCTCAAGACTGGAAGTTGATAAGAAAATTCCAGCAGCAGTTTTGAAATCGAATAAAACTTAATAAGTACGGCCTCGTTGAATATAACCTACAAGTTTTAAGGTTTTAAGTTTAAACACTGTTAACAACAAAAAGTAACCAAGATTGACACACATGATACCGACCGCAATGAAAACTGCCCTGTTTATCTATTCCATGGCTATTTTACGTTTATTGGTAAGATCGTTAGTCTATGGTTTCGTAAATTACTCTCGTCTCTCAGACGCCTGTCTCATGTCTGTAATTACCCCAGCTCTTTGACTTAACCATGCCTAGCTGTCACTCCACATCGGTTTTCAATGTGAAATAAGCTTTATTTCGCTGGTTTTAGGTTCAATGTAGCTTGGATGTGATAAATTTCTGTTATGAAAATTATAGGTGAATGTGAATAGTTCTTTTATATATTTGTTGCAAAAGTTCTATCATAGAACTACAAGGACCACGAAATCAAAATGAAAACCATGACGTCACAATTTCATAGAACAAATGGGAGTTGAATTGCAACGTAATTAATTGATAATCCATATGTTTGTTCCGAGAATTTAATTGGGTTATTACGGTGGAACTACTGATAATGTAATTAAGTTCAATTGTGACTGAAATAGAACTGTAGTAATTACAAAATTGTTACGTATAATATTTATGTTCTTTTTTGTAGTGATTTCTATAAATGCTCACTGATTTCGAAAGCACGTTCCATACAAACAAAGTTGGCTTCTATTTTGGATTACCTATCAATCGAACAAACTTAATTAAAAGTTGTAGACACGATCTAATACTAATATTTAAAGACTTGTTGTTAAATAAATATAGAATCTTTGCATTAGAATTAACTGATATAATATAACAAATCTAACTTAAACAGTTACTGTTTAAGATAGGTTTGTCATATTATATCATGTATGTGTAATATTATGTGTATATACACATAATGAACCACATAAACATAACATACACATAAAACATTACACCCAACAGTTACATACGTAGTCTTGATCCCACACTAGGATTCCCTGTGTCGTGAGTATCAGGAACTACGAGTACAATGGTACCAAAACACCCAGACCCGGAACAAATATTTGCATATCATAGAAACATTTGTCCCGCAGCGGGAATCGAACCCGCAACCTCTTGCACCCCAGCCGGCTACTCGCCCGCCGCGCCGAGTAGTAAGCACCGAGGTCGTCAATACTAACGTTACTTAGTGCCTTATGGAACTGAGACGTGATCACTAACTATGGGCTATATAGATAGGCTCAATGTTGCGCAGCGGCCTATGAAGAGAGCTATGTTAGGAGTTTCACTACGTGATACAATCCGAAATGAGGAAATCCGTAGAAAAACCAAGATTACAGACATAGCTCTCAGAATTAGAAGATTGAAGTGGCAATGGGCTGGACTAGGCCCATTGAATACAATGCAGGGATTTGTCAAAATCACCACGCTTGACAGGCGGATTGGTGATCGCAGTATGGTGTTAATTTCTCAGGTGAATTTTGCTGCCCATCCCCTGGTGGAGTCCTTTAGTAACATCCATCGGATGGGTCTATTCATAGGCCAGACACACCACGGCACACAGACTTGTATATATACGAAAGTAAATTACTTACATAGAATGTTGCCGTGGTGTGTTTGGCCTACAAAGAGCCCCTCCTCCTCCCATGGATGTCGTAAAAGCCGACTAAGAGATTACACCAGGGTATGGGCAGTAGCATCCATCTAAGTACTTAACACCAATACTGTGATCACTAATCCGCCTGCCAAGCGTGTTGATTATGGCAAATCCCGTCACTGTACTCAATGTAAAAGAAGCTGATAAAAAAAAAGTAGAATCCGATAATCTTCATCTAGACGAGATACAATCGTGAATCAAGTCAGTAAGTCACATTGGTTAAAATTAGTGCAGGATCGGAAAGAGTGGCGTGCTGGATATGAAGGTCTATACCCAGGAGGTAGGTGGGTGCACGCTGATAGATAGATATAATCCACATTAGCATATATGAAAATTTTTGCGGTCCAATTAGTTGGGTATTGCTGTACTAAAGTGCATAAAAAGCTTATTAATTGACATACGTGGGCATACAATCGTATAATTACCATCAGTTGAAACGTGTGGGCGCGGACCAAACGTTCTCGTGAATTGAAATTACTTCTTTATGCTTCCATAGAGTATAATATTTATAAACAGCTGAATGAATCCGAATTACTGATCAAAACCTTTACAACACTTTGCTGCGAAACAAATGTTAGTATGATCTGTAAATATTTGTTCCGGCTCTGGGTGTTATAGTACCATGGTAATCTTAGTTTCTTATACCCGACGACACAGGGAATCGTGTGGGATCAGGACAACGTATAGGTAATATGTTCAATATAATTACAACATCAGATGAGTATTAATGACATGGCTAGGTTCTTTTTAACCGACTTCCCAAAAAAGGAGGAGGTTCTCAATTCGGTTGTATATTTTTTTTTTATTGTTTGTTACTGCATATCTCCGGCGTTAATGAACCGATTTGGAAAATTATTTTTTTATTTGAATAGATCCTCCAGATTGGTCCCATTTTTTTCAGAATCCGGTTCTGATGATGGAATCCATGAGGAATTGAGGGAACTCCTCAAATATATTGTAGGCATACATATGGCGATTTTGATATTTTCAGCAACAAACCAAGCATTTGGATTCAAAAAGTATCATAATCCTTTCACCACTATGGTTCTTTCATCATTTTTTTTTTCATTCAAATATTTAGTCGAATACTATGGCGGAAGTCGGTTTTTTAAATGAAAAGTTATTTGTGACAAAACATGATATTTTCTTTCATTTAGTTACTAATTCACACTGCAGTCTCTGTTTCGTGTAAGTACCTATTGGATGGACTATAAAAACTAACTAGGTGAAAGTCCATAACTTCACTGTTCACTTCTTTGACTGAGTATGTTATTTGTATTTTGTATGTTTACATTTTGACTATAATTTCTACAGGTACACCGTTTTTGTCTCTGTCTATAGATTTGAATCGTATAGTCGTACAATCGCATGAAATATAAAGGACCCAGATAACCTGGGGTGGGGTTGCATTAATTAAATAATTATGACATATTGTCCGAACATTTCAATGTAAGGGTGAGGCCGATAAGCAACGACACGTATGAAATGAACCCGTTTATTATTAATTCCGAACACCCGGACACCCGTTCTATTCATAACTTTCAATATCATCCATGAATTTCAAAATTTAAACATTGATATAATCTTTACGATTATTACTACAAGCCTTATCTATACTACTATAGTTTTAAATTTTATATAAATTAACTAAATACGCATAGCTATCAAATTACAAGTCATTGAAGCTTTTAATTTGAAATATCGTGTTATCTTAATGGAAACGGTAGCGGATCTTATTTTTTCTAATATATCAGGACCGGTATACATTGGCCGAGAAATTGCCGCCTCTGATGACTTTCTTCAAGATAATACTGTGGTCACACGGGATATCATAGAGATCTTGTAGTCTAGTAGGTTGTAGAGCCATAACGAAATTCTTGAATAATGTGTAGATTAGATGTAAAGTTACGATAGGAATAGTATGACATGCGACAGTTTTTAGGATAATGTATGATATGGTTTTGATTTAAATTATTAGAGTGTTCTGGTTTTGTCAGGTTTGAATGTATTAATAGCTGGTTGTTTGGTATCAATTGGTTATATTGATCCAAAACTATATCAATCATATAGCAGGTCATGAAATAAAGTTAGTTAAGATTTTAGAGTTTGGGCAACTATAGACAAAGTCAAAGCTATGTTAAAAATATTTTGTTCTCGTCGCACGACCTTTGAGCGTGGTCGCGGTCGGTGCTTATGAGGAAGGACCTCAAAATGGTCAACGAAACGTCAGCAGGAGAATAGTAAAGTACGTGGTGTATAGTTGTAATTTTTCTAAAATGATACCGAGCCACGATAACTTCAATTCTATTAATATTTAATTCGTTTATAATACAAGCATTATTTAGATAATATAGGTATGTGGTACTGGTATGTGTGTCAATCCAGGTCGTTATTTTATATAGCTTTAAAATATATTAGATAATTTAAAATTATCATGAATGTTTATAATGACTATATTGTAGCTTTTGCTAAAATTTTAACATTGGTATCAGTCCTTTATAAATTTTGTATTAAATCGCATGATTAAAAAAACAAAAGCACTAAAACAATATGAAAAACAAAAGAACTAAAAGGTTAAATCAAGGTAAGGCAATTTGTAAAATTACTTTTTAATTACTGAGTGGTCCTTTATTATTTTAATGGTAAATTCTGGTAACAATATTTGTTATTTTACCATTTTGTGCTCGTTTATCATCGGACCGTCAAATTGATCAGTTGGAAATTAATATGCACGCATTTTTGTGGTCTGTGGCAGCGGCTTACATTTTTAATGGCAAAGTACTGCACGTATTTGTGGTGAGCTTATAATTTGTAATGTGGTTATTGAAACTATTATTTATCACTGTAAATATTTTTTTTATACTACAACGTAATCAAACAAGCATACGGCCCACCTGATGGAAAGCGGTTACCGTAGCCTATGGACGCCTGCAACACCAGAGCATCACACGCGCGTTGCCGAATCTTTTAGAACTTTAAAACGCTCTTTTTGAAGAGCCCCATACTGTAGTCACTAGAGAAAACATAACATGAATCAGCTGATAACTTTTATAAAAATTACTTAAGTACCTAGATAGGGAGCCATTTATCCCCCCTACGGCATAGCTCTTAGTATTAGCAAATTAAATTGCCAATCATCATAATAATCAGCCTGGTAGAAGTCCACTCTCCCACGACAAACTGTCTTGAGCCGCCTCCATCCACTGACTTCCAGCGATCTTTTATGATGTCTTTAGTCCATCGAAAGGGGGGCCTTCCTTCGTCGTCTGGTTTATGGTTGCCTCTCGAGAACCTTTATTCCAATGGCAATGGGCAATTAAGTCATAATAATATAGCTTGCAGAACCAACAATCGTTAGGAAATATCTCGAGTGGCATCCACGAACCGGCCGACGCAGTTAAAGAACGACCCACCACTCGATGGACCATCGAATCAAAATTATTAAGTTTATTGGAAGTCGGTGGACGGAGGTGATTCAAGATCGTGGCATTTTATGTATGATGAGCGTCAACTGGCTGAAATTATTTATTAATAATTCTTTATTGCACAACTAAAATTGTAGGTACAAATGGAGGACTTATTGCTAAGCAGCATTTTCTGCAAGTCATCCAAGAGGATGAAAACAGTGGTTGGCGTGCTCTAAATTTAATACAAAAGATAAATATTATAAATAAAAATAAACTAATTTGAATAAGAATAACTAAGTTAAAGAAAGAACGAAAGAAAGAAAACCAGTTTATTCATGATCTTACAAAAAACACACAAACACTAAAGTATCAAACATATTAAACAAAAATGACAAAAAAGTTAAACACATCACCTGAAAATACTATAGAATAGAATAAGAACAATAAAGATAAATATAAGCACACAAAATATAATATAATATTATTGTATAATAATGTTGA
Source organism: Epirrita christyi (assembly GCA_951392215.1). Classification (NCBI taxonomy): domain Eukaryota; kingdom Metazoa; phylum Arthropoda; class Insecta; order Lepidoptera; family Geometridae; genus Epirrita; species Epirrita christyi. Next base: position 11,755,273 of record OX595843.1, on the reverse strand, counting down.
TAATGATGACTTACTAGATGAGTCTTCACACATTTATATTAAAAGCTTAAAAACAACTACCTGTGACTTAAATAATCATACATTTTAACAGTAAACGAAACCTCATTTTCAAAAATTTTAAGTCACTTTATCACCTTATTCGACTGCAGTTTTTATCATGTCAGTGAATAAATTATTTTGAGCTAAAATATATGGCATCAGACGCGATATATATCAAAGGTTTGGTTTGATTTACAGCGTGGATACGCGAGCTATGCCGCCTTTTGCCGATATCGTATCCGAAAGCTTGAAAATAAATATTCAAAAGTAAAAAAAAACTGGGCCTTTGTTCTTTGTCGCCCTCACGTATGCCAAAACAGTCTGGAGTCTGATTTAGGACTTGCATTATATATGCAAACGGAAAATATTTTTAAGACAAAAATGAAGACTGTCCTTTTTGGAGTGTTGATGGCTCAATTTCCGCGTAGGAAGGATGTCTGTATGCTGGCTGTGGAATCGTTATAATAGATCATCAGCATCGTTATCAGCCGTTAGATGCCCACTGCTGGACGAGGCCTCCCCTCGTAAAATGAAATGGGGGGAATTGCTATAATCACCGACTTGGCAGTCAGATTGATGATCGCAGTATTCGTGTTGAGTACTCAGGTGATGCTGCCCATCTCCAGTGTGATTCATTAGTTGGCTTTTACGATATCCACGGGAGGACATGCAGAGGTATGTTCTTAGACCGGACTCAGTTCGGCTGCTGTATATAAGCTTTCTTCATATTATTATAATGCCACGACGATCTGGCTTGAGCCGCCTCCATCCAATGACTTTTTGCAACCGTTACAAAGTCATCGGGCCATTTAATGAGAGGACGTATTATACTGTTTCTGTCGGTTCACATCACAGTGCAACCAATCAAACTAACCGTTGACCTATGTAGTCAGGTATAGTATGTATTTATGTGTAAAAACTGCGAATTTGTGAGAACACATTAAAAACTGTTTTCAACCGACTTCAAAATAAGGTGGGGGTTCTCAATTCGGTTGTATTTTTTTTTAGCTACTTGGCAAGCAGACAAGCATACGGCCCACCTGATGAAAAGCAGTTACCGTAGCCTATGGACGCCTGCAACACCAGAGGCATCACACGCGCGCTTCCGACCCTGAGACATAAAAATTAAAAGTCTCATGTGCCTGTAATTTCACCGGCACCCGTACGCCCGTGCCCTTCAAACCGAAACACAGCAATGCTATCACTACTGCTTGGCGGCAGAAATAGGTACGGTGGTAGTACTTCCCCGGACGAACTCTTTCACAAGAAGTTCTACTGCTAACAAAATATCTCATAATATCTCCGTCATTTATAAACCAATTTGGAATATTCTTTTATTATTTTAAAGGATTATACTTCCAAATTTGTCCCATTTTTTAACAAGTTTAATTGAATAATGGTTTTAAAGTATAATACGGTCATAACTCAAATTTGTATCTTTCAAAGACACATCCATCAATATTTTTAACACATTACTTAACGGCTTTTTAAATCATTATTAATCAGAGGCCAGGCAATATTTAACGCTATACAATTTATGGTCACTGATATCACACGACAAATTGCGGACACACTTGCCTTTTGACAGAGGCTCGCATTGTTCCAGCTTATCGACTACTTAGCGATAGACTAGCGAATTTAGTACTTGCAAATCCTAACTACCTAATATAAACCTACTACTTCTTTCTAGAAATTCTAGTCAAACATAAACTAAGACTTAGTAATGTGTTCATCAAGCACGACCAAGCCAATGAAGAATCGGACAATTATTTTGTATGTTATGTCTTGTTCTTTAATGGTTCTGTAGCGTTGTTTTGAGCTACGTCTTTATTGCCTAACAAACCGATAAAAGGTTTCAAAATGATTTTAAGGTACACTGCGCTTTATACTATCAGTATTTTAGCTTTTGAAAAGAAGCCAAAGCATATGGCGCAGTTTACTGCGAAATCATCAAAAGTGATTATTAGTTTGTTAAACAATGTGGGGCAGATTAAAAATAATAAAAACAATAGTCACCCTTTTGCCGGCCAATAACAAAAACGTTTATCTTCTTCTTCTTCATCAGCCGGTACTCATCCAATGCTGATTGAGGCTTCCCCCATAGCATGCATATCGTGCAATGAGGGGATTTTCCATAATCACTACGCTTGGCAGTCGGTTTGGTGACCCCAGTTTGGTGTTAAGTACTCAGATGGCTGCTGCCCATCTCCTGACGCAATCCCTTAGTCGCCTTTTTGACATCCAGATGAGGAGTTGGAGGAGTCCTATTCTTAGACCGAAACTACCACGGCTTATAAACGTTTAGACTTAAAGGCAAAACCTTTTATCAATAACTTTGTAATTTTTTATTATCATCCTTCATAATTACCTCGTACCTGTTTAAGAAATTGGGATCTAGTGTCAAAACTATATCTCCTCCCATTATTTTCTGTAGACATAAGATTAATGTTACTTAAATAGTTATCTAAAATATCATAAACCATACATTTTGCTCGATTACTCGTTCTACTAGCGTAACAAACGATTTTCAATCTAAGGATCATTAATTTCATACTAGTACTGACATGTTTACATAAGACCTAATTGTAGTGCTTCTTAATTTTATGCTCTACACTGTGGGAATAAGAGTTGTTGTGGTTTATAGTGGGTTAGTACGAAGAACAAATGATCGTGCCCTGTTCACTTTTCATGCGTTTATTACGTCTTGGCACGGTTCGAGCACTATTGATTCAGTTTTATCATGTTACTAAGTAGTATTAGGCTTTGGTCATAAGGAAAGATAGTAGGTTATTCATTATAACTATTACATAGCACCCAAAAGTCACATACGTAGATGATCCCATACTAAGATTCCCTGTGTCGTGGGTATCAGGATCTACGAGTACCATGGCACCATAATACCCAGACTAGGAACGAATATTTGCAGTTAATACAAACATTTGTCCCGCAGCGGGAATCAAACCCGCAACCTCTAGCATTTCAGCTGGCTACTCGCCCGCTGCGCCACAGAGGTCGTTAACTTCTACAGGTCGAAATCAGCCTGTAGAACTCCACTGCTAATTATAGGCCTTCTCCCTAGAATGCCACGACGAATGGTTTTGAGCTGCCTCCAGCTACTGACTTCCTGCGTGATATTAATATTAACAAGTAATTGACATAGAAGTGTGGTGTATTGTAACACAGATGATTTTTGTATATGAAAACACGAAAAGCAACTCTAGGGGACACTTTGAGAGCCAAAATAAAATAAATTTACAAATTAAAAAAAAAAAAAAAAACCATTTGTGAGCAAAAATGTATGATGTGATATTAAATTAAATTTGGATTTGAAAAGTGTTAGTCACGGAAAGCCGAGGTGTGTTCGGCCTAAGAATAGACCCCCCTTTCTTCTCCTATGGATGTAACAAAAGCCTTACTAAGTGGTTACACCAGGGAATGGGCAGCGGCATCTGAAAACATATCACCAAACTGCGATCACCAGTCAAGCGTGGTGATTATGGAAAATCCTCCATTGTATTTAATGGGTTATGGCTCGTCGTCGTAGCAGTGGACGTTAACAAACAGGCTGGTGGTGATGATGATGATGGTTGGGTTGATATTGAATGAAATATAATTGAATTAAATTCCGTAATTGCAAAAAAATTCATAAAATTTTGGAATTTTATATACAATACTGCGCAACAAAATGAATGAATTTGATGAATTTTTTGGATATTTGATGCGTTGAAAATTTAATTTTTCATCAATATTTTTCCCCAAAGTTCGAAATAAATTGTTTGTAGGTACATGATTACACAAATATTTTCCAACTAAAATACTTTTAGAACACTGTTATAGAATACAGAGCGGTTTTTGTGTCGGTATCAGTGCGTGTTGCCAGTGATGACTTGCGGCACTGAGACGTGGTCGCTAACTAATAACTATTTATTAACTATTTATTATTGCTCGTGTTTGAGACGTATTTTAAAATAAAAACTTAATTCATCGAGAACCTAGTGTCTAGACAAACCTAACTTAGGTTTTAAGACATTACTAACCAAATTTTTTGTAATCACTTTGTTTGATAAATAAATAAATAAATAAATAAATAAATATTGGCCGTATAGATAGGGTCAAAGTCGTGCAACTGGCTATGGAGAGAACTATACCTAGGGGTTTTCACTAAGTGATATAATTTGAAATGAGGAAATCTGTAGAAGAACCAAGATACACCGACAAAGCTCTCAGAATTAGCAAGTTGAAGTGACAATTGAAAGGTCATGTAACTCGCCAAACTGACAACAGTTGGGGAATACCTAGAGGTTCTCGAGTGGTAACCATAAACTTGACGACGCAGTAGATAAAGGCCCCCCCTCTCGATGGACTTAAGACATAAAGGTAGCAGGAAGTCGGTGTATGAAGGCGGCTCAAGACTGTTCGTCATGGCATTCTGGAGAGGAAGCATTTGGCCAGCTGTGGACTTCTATAGGCTGATGATGATGATGATGACAGGAATAAGTACCTACTTGATAAATATCAAGGAAAAGATGACTCATGCCATCATGAGGTACCTATCTAAAATGAAAATGTCGTACGAAGAGTTACGACCATAAGCCGCAAGAACTCATCTCTAAATTATATGAGTCATTTAAAAGAAATAAAATTGAAATATGCAATTTTTTATAGAGGATGAGAGAAGCCTGAGGGGTACCATGCCTTTCACCACACTGATAATTTGTACCAATGGTCAAAATTAAAGACTATTCAGATCTAAATATACCTCTGGCAGGGTCAAGAAATAACAATGACTGACAGAGAAGAAGAAGAAGTAAGTTAGTCCTATCTCTATTTTGTTTTATTATGTTTTTGTGTAATCGCTTTCTAAAACAAAATCACTTTAAGCTTAACTAACAATAAGTTTCCACATCAATATTACACCGTGTGTTCTCACCCTAACATCCTTAGTTTGATTTATTGCATTTCGTCCGGTACATACATGCAACTTTGAGCGATAAAAGATGAATCATACTCAGATTAATATTGCTCTCCGAGGCCTGTGTCACTTTAAATCGAATCTCAGCATAAAATAAGTTTTTAATTAAAAATAGACTATTGATGATGATAAAATGAAACATATTATGTGTGCACAGATTGCACAAACACTGCCATTAGTCTATAGTCAAATAGTCATATAGTCATTTGCTCATACAAAAGGTACACGTCAAAAATATTAATAAACCACAAACGGTGTAGAAAGTAGGTACACACCGTACCTAGTTACAATAGTACAAAATACAAATGCAAAATACAACAAAAAAACATAAACAAACATAACAGAAATTACCTCGGTAGGTAAATAATTTCAGACCAGTGAACTCATCGAAGATGTAGAAGGTCTGCTCAATGAGCCAGTGCTTCAACCTGTAGGCCTAGTGTGAGCATCGCGTTTACGTGGCAACCGCGTAAACGCGCGTTGGTTGAGTAACCGGCAAAATTAAAGCATACGTAAAAACTGCTCGGACTCCGCAGTTTTTACGCATACTTTAATTTTGCCGGTTACTCAACCAACGCGCGTTTACGCAGTTGCCACGTAAACGCGATGCTCACACTAGGCCTACTGGACTTGAATATGCTGATATTGGGCTACTTCTTAAAAGTCTACTATATTCTATCTGTCTATTGTATATATTTGTATTGTATTGTTCTATATTCTGTCTATTGTTCTGAGACTATCATAGACGAGTTTCCAATGTCTACCTTCATCATTATCGCTCACATTCCACAGATATATATACATTTAAAGAATAGTGACGTCGGGTCCGAGTGAAAGATCTCAACAGTACCAACTTCTTCTAAGAGCTCTCTTATCTGTGAACATTATGTTGGCAAATGGTTTCCCAGGGCCGCGTAGACTAAATGTAATGGACTAGAATGGATTTTGAAATTTATCATTTTGTATGTTTGTTTTGCAAGTAGGTCGTTTATTTTTGTTTTATATGTTATTGTCTATTGTACCATCACGGGGATTCAAAATCTCTGTGATCTTATCATAAGGCCAATACAATAAAATCATGTGCGCTAATGGTCAAGCCACATTTAGCTATATTGATTTTACGAAATCATGATTTAACAGCCGATATAAATTCACTTCTAGACACCATTTCTACTTTTACTTCTTCTTGGCCTCCCCTTTAGAATACCACAATGAATAGCGATCTTGAGCTGCCTCTATCCAATGAGAAACGAACCACAAAAAGTTTATTATTTTTCACATTTTTTGTCAACTGAACGACGCCGACGCAGTGTATATTGGAAGTCTATTTCGATGGATGGAAAGTCGGTGGATAGAGGCGGCTCGAGATGCTTTTGTCTATTTTAACTGAATCATCATCATCATCGGCAGCCTTGAGACGTCCACTGCTGGACGAGGCCTTCCCCATAAAATATAATGAGAGGATTTGCCTTAATAACTTTAAATTTTTCAACTTTTTTTTTACTGAATAAAACGCTATTATATTCCAATTTTCACTAAATGGAAAACATGTTTGCCTATTAAGTATACATCAATAAAAAAGTATCAATAATCTTTCCATGTTTCCTAAAGACACAGTTTTGTAGTAATAGAAGGCAATAAAATATTTCAATTGTGTTGGATGGATTACAAGTATATGCCTAACCATTCGACAGACCATCTGCCAGCTTATAACTTACATTTAAAAAATATACCAAATTCATCCTTTGACGTTGATTCGCATACATCTGGTTAGGGGGAAGTTCGAAGCAAAGCGGGGTCTTCCACACATGCATTTTGGTATGAGCAATAAAATGCAGCGATCAACTCACATCACAGCTTTTCACCCATACAAAACTGACGTCAGCACGTGTGGTAGCTTAGTTAAACATAATTGCAAGGGCGTTGTAATTCAAGAGTTAGGCATATTAGCATAACCGCAGAATAAATAATAATGTACGCAACAACAAGTAGAGGTTGTAGGCTAAATTTGTGCCCCACTATTTCGTTACGTCAACATAAAATGTTTCCTATTCGCCGTACACAAGGATCATATTCAAACGTCAATTTTATGTTAAGTTCCAAGTAAATGCGATGGAGGGGCGCGCAATTTTATCTTGGAATATCCTATACACCGGTCCCTGACAGTAGTAACAAATTAGGGTAACTGTATCCGCCGTACCCGTGCGGCTATTGTACTCACCCTTGTACCGCACGAGTGCTAATTGTGTTTTTGTTTGCTGTTTTACGGCCGAAAATCAGTTTTGAATCTCGATTGTGCAATCGAAATTGTGCGCGGAACGTTTTTTAATGTTTTTTCATTTGATAAATCCGGCATTTTGTGTTTCTTGCAAAAGTGTTGATATATATATAATATAAATAGGCTTTAGGTCATTTTAAATTGTACTTGCTTTTGGGTTGTATACGTAGTTATCTTAAATTAAAATCGTTATTTATGAAAGTTTTATTAAGTACGTATACTATGAATCATTAAAGATAATAAAGCATTTAAATACGGTGTAAAAATTAGATAAAACCAAAACAGGTCAGGCAACATGGCTTAATTTCGTGGGATAATACCGACGAAAAGTTTGTAAATACCGAGCTTAAATTATATCCAACCCCCGAAAATTGAGAGCTTCTCAATATTGCCAATTCGGCCTAAACCGTCCCTGTCATGTAGCCCATATGCCACCGTTAACAATGGAATTAGTCGTCATTCAAAGTACCGAAGCAAATTCACAACATATCTGGATAACTGTAGCAAGTGCACTCGTCGGCCGGGGTGACACTTTGAGCCCCTGCGATACTGACATTATGTGACACCATCGAGGCAGGGGCGTGCGGCTGCACAATGGCCATTTATTGGTGCCTTTACCCTGTTCATAAACTCAATTTATGGAATGCTTATGAATGACATTTTTCAAATGAAGTATTTCAGCTGCAAATTTACATAAAGAGTGATTTCGTAAATTTTTGTAACAACACACAAGATTTTTTTTTTCTTTTGTAGCAGAGTTTGTTTCTTTTGAACATTCACCCAGCTAAAATCATCATCATTACCAGTTTACGTCCACTGTTGGACGAGGCCTCCCCCATTGAATACAATGGGGGAATTTGCCATAATAATCACGCTTGGCAGGCGGATTGGTGATCGCAGTTGGTTGTGTGGCTTAGTCTATATCTACGGAAGGAGAAAGAGGGGTCTATTCTTAGGCAGGGCACACCACGGCACACATGGCAGTCAACAAATAATTCAACATAATTTTATAAATAACCTCTGTTAATTTTGCGAATATAAAAAAAATACATACAAACGTTTGTTTATTGTACTAACTAAAGTAACTTATTTGAATTTATTTTGCTTGTATTTCAACACCTTCGCGTTAAGAAGTTATTTCGATTTTAGAGGTAGTGCTTAAAATTAGATCTGACATTATATCCAACTAGTTGCGCCCCGCGGTTTCACCCGCGTGAATAATGATGAAAATTGATGATGATGATGATGATGAAAAGTAGCCTATGTGTTAATCGAGGACGTAAAGTATCTCCATTCCAATTTTCACTCAAATCCATTCAGTAGTTTTTACGAGAAAGAGTAACAAACATCCATACTCACAAACTTTCGCGTTTATAATATTAGTAGGATAGTAAGAGATGGCAATATTTTAAGCACTATGTTACTTAGCTTTTTATAAGTAAGTCCGTTTGTTTCTAGCTTTAAAATCTAATCCAATCATAGTCGACATAATATTTCAAAGACAACTGTAATAAACTAACTTGATATTCTTTAGGGAAATAAATTCACCCGAGTTGGCTTCAAAATATTCAATGAAGAGATTTTATCAAGAAAAAAAACTCTTCATTTGCATCTCAAAAGCTATGCGAGTTAATGGTAGCCGTTTCGAATGCGCGGCACGTCATTTCCCACTCGTCTGCACCAAACCCTTATGCGACTTAAAGTTAGGCAAATTTTCCATAGATTTGATATTTTACATTTTTTAATGGTTCTCGTCTACAACATGAGTATTCATAGTTGCTGTGGGTTAGATCCTTTATGCTTATAATTTAGTTACTGATAGATACTGTGACCTAGACATGATCCACAACATGTTTGCAATCCAAAAAGGGGGTAATTGTACTAATGAAAATACTTAAGTACTTCTATTGCAGGGACACAATTTGTCTTTGTAAAGTATGAAAGAAGTACCCAAATTTCGATTACTGTGAAGACGGCTTTAGACTCTACGTCATAGATTCCCATCATTAGTAGGTATGCACGTCGTAATTTGTCATCTAAAGCACAGAATAAATATTAGTACAAGTATCTAAAGGTGCAACTTCACTTGGTGAATATTCGCAAATGTTTGCGTTATTTCAAAGCAAAATCAACCATGACTCCATAAAAACACAATGTTGTTTGCCTTAGCAGAATAATGCAAACATTTAAGCAAATACGTGAAATGAAGTGCCACCATCAGTGCGTAGGTACCAACAGTAAGTGTGGTGTGTCGCAGTTATGAACACGGTCATTTCTAATTCGGAAGTCTAAGTGAGTACTGCCACATCAGTTGTAGAGGGTTAAGACATGATCATTCAAAAAGGTCGTGACTCTCTGTCTTGAGGAAACGATACAGAGATTAGTGGAAGGTAGTGCTTCTGCGGGTATCAACGTTTTTCTTTTGTTTTCTTAGTTCCAAATCAAGTACGTGGATGAAGGCGGCCCAAGAGCATTTGTGGTGGCATTTTATGAGGTAGACCTATGTCCAACACTGGGCTTCTACAGAGTGATGATAATGATAATAATTACCGCTTAATTCAATTACTGAAATTATCATAATTAATGGTGGTAATCGCCTGGTTGAAGATAGGTCCATAGCAAACGTAGTACCTAAGAAACAAACGGTAACGATAGAAGTGAGACTCCCACGAGGAACTGCTATAGCTGCTTGGCGAGTCACGCAGGTGAGCGGTGACTGAGGGCATGTGAGACAAGTGGTGGGCGACCGATAACAAATTACCGACAGTTTGCTATTCACGATATTCGACTACGAATCGTCATCATCATAATCTTACTCGAAGTCACATTAATAGCTAGCAAACGCCGCAGCTCTGCCCTGAAGTACTGGGATAAAAAAAACAAAATTAATTCAGCCATAATGGCTGGTTTGAGTAACAAACAAACACCCAAAATTTTGTATTTATTTTTATTTATATTGTTAACTGACGGTTATTTTATTGCGTTGGTCGGAAGCTCAACAATGAGGACCAGGAGACCTGAATCACCCTGCAGAGTGTGTCCGTTTTCTTCCGATGAATTAATTCCACGATTATTTATTTCCGGATTCTGTCCAAGATTTTGACCGTATTCATGCTACAAAAAATTAAATAGTATTATTCTCCGTATTATTCCCAAAGTGTTGTCCGGATTAATCCCACAGCCTATAACAAAACAATTAGGGTTATTAAGTCGACAAGAGAATGTTCAATTAGTTTCGTTTCTATACGCCAGTACTAATTTACAGGTAATTTATGGTTCACCAACGCAGGCGCTTTATTTGTTACTGATTAGCATTGGAATTGTCTAATTAATCCAATTCCAATCTTGGGTAGTTATCTATTGAATTATACGGTAGGGGATTACCCTCTTTATGGTGACCGATAGGGCTCAAAGATATTTAGTCGGTAGCAGCCTTCAATTTCCTTGGTCTTTTCGGTTGCAAGTGGTTTTAAATAAATGGTAAAGATTATCAAAACAAAGAAACGCCTACAAAAAAATGGGGTTAGAAGACTTTGTTTTTACATTATTACTTTACGTCATTCATTTAAAAAAATGGAACCGGATAAGCCAACATTAAGAGGCCTTTTTAATTACAAGTAAGATAAAACAAATATTATTGTTGTGGTGAAGACAAATGGTTAATTAAACTATTATGGAAATGGATGAAAATTTGTGCTATTGAAGGGGAACATGCTACTTGAATGTTTATTGAGATAGGTAATAGAATAAGATGCGGCACCTGCCAATTTTTCTCAAGGAGGAGGAGGTTCTCAATTCGTTTTTTTTTTTTTTTAATGTTTGTTACCGCATATCTCCGGCTTTTATGAACCGATTTGGAAAATTCTTTTTATATTTGAATAGATATACTTCCAGATTGGTCCTATTTTTTTCAGAATCCAGTTCTGATGATGGAATCCATGAGGAATTGAGGGAACTCCTCAAATATTGTAGGCATACATATGGTGATTTTACTATTTTCAGCACAAATCAATCATTTGCATTCAAAAAGTATAATAATCCTTTCACCACTACGGTTCTTTCATCATTTTTTTTTTCATTCAAATATTTTGTCGAATAAAATGGCGGAATTATTTGAAGCCGAACTTCTTGTGCATTTGCCAGTTTCAAGTATCTTTAGATTAATTTACAATTTGCTACGTTACACATTTTCCAAGTCGTCAAAGTCTCAGTCAAGTCATGTTATAATTTCAACCACTTTGAAAAGTCACGTAATGCACTTATATATTTAATTTCACAACACTTCTTGTGCTTTGTATAAGCTATACCGTATGTCTACAAAATAACACGACATAACTCATAACTTTTCATTTAAAAAACCGACTTCCGCCATAGTATACGACTAAATATTTGGATGAAAAAAAATGATGAAAGAACCATAGTGGTGAAAGGATTATGCTACTTTTTGAATGCAAATGCTTGGTTCGTTGCTGAAAATATCAAAATCGCCATATGTATGCCTACAATATTTGAGGAGTTCCCTCAATTCCTCATGGATTCCATCATCAAAACTGGATTTTGAAAAAAAATCGACCAATCTGGAAGTATATCTATTCAAATAAAAAAAGAATTTTCCAAATCGGTTCATAAACGCCGGAGATATGCGGTAACAATCATAAAAAAAAAACCGAATTGAGAACCTCCTCCTTTTTTGGGAAGTCGGTTAAAAAACATTAAAAAAAATACTAGAAATAAAATAAAACTAAAAGCATCGAAAACTAAGCATGACATCTCTTTTCGAAAAACGCGGAAAGAGTCACAAAACATACAAATAAGATACATAGATAAACACATGCTATTTTCCGGGTAGGCAGAGCCTTAAAGAGCCTCTTTTTTACCGTAAGATGCACAGTCACAGGAATATAGACATGACAAGTGGTGAGCTCATCGCCGCCATTGCTATTCACGACCAACTCCTCTGACGCTTTTTTCCAGTCACATTCATAAATAAGCCAGTAGCCAGGGAAAATCATATACCAACGAAAATTGCCCAAGAAGTCCGGGCAAGACCTTTTAAATATTATGAAGTTATTGCTTGTGGGTGGAGCCTAGTTGTATCAAACAAATGAGTTCGACAAAACAGGTACTAGTTCAGTAGTTTCGCATAAATCTTCCACATTTACAAGAGTTTTCTTTCAAATTCTTTTTTATAGCACAATAAACATAGAAGTGTCATCTTTTTTGTCATACAAATCATCATAAGAACTTCAAGCAACAAGTTTTGTTATCCATAAATTTGGTCTAATCTCACTAAAAATCTTCCCACTACTGTGTTTATGTTGAAGTATATCCGGTTAGGCCTGTTGGAATATTTCAAGAATAGCTTTTGTACAAGGATTTTTATAAAGTTGTAAGATTCATCTTAATTATCATAGTGTAGACGTCCACTGCTAGACATAGGCCTCCCATTTAGAATGCCACATAGACATGAGTGCTTTTTTAGTTTTAAAAATGTGTTAGCACGCCTAAATTGTTACCACCTTCTTGGTTGGCAGTTAGACAATGACATTGGCATTATGCCCTCCATTTGTACATTTACTTTTTGTTTATGTGTGTAATTAAAGAACATATAAACAAACATTCTTGAGCCACCTCCATCCACTTTGTGCGACCTTTAAAAGTATTTGATTCATTAAGTGCCAGGCCATCATGCACTTCGTCGTCGTCCAATTTGTGGTCTTCACTGTAGATTTTTTTTCCCCAAACGGTTAATTAAGTAGTGCGATCTATGTGGCCTTCCCATTGTCACTTCAACTTGCTAATTCTGAGAGCTTTGTAAATATAATGATCTTGGTTATTCTTCAGATCTCCTAGTTCTAGATTTGATTACGTTGTGAAACTCCAACCATAGCTCTCTCTATAGTCCAATGCGTGACTTTTAGCTTTTATGTATGAGGCAAATAGTCCGATGAACGAGGCAATTCTTTGTATGTACACCCTAACAATAATTCCTCTGTCGCTGAAACTTTGCTGTGTGATAAAGTAAGGTTTATAGATTACGGTTGACAGGTTATCTAGGATTTTTTTAATTTTTAAATTAGGTATTCCTACCTTAACATGGAAATCACTTATAACATTCGGTGGAAAATTGCTCAGTCTGAAATTTCTTCGGTGTATGTTAGTATACATTAATAAGTATAGATATGTAACGGTATCCAGGAATATTTCGATTTCGGTGAGGCAGAAATTAAAGAATATCTGTTTTTTTATCACAACTTTTTCAGGAAAATTGCTCAGTCAGTTTTTATTTTTTTGTACGCGTAAGGTTGTTTAAACGAATCGCCTTGCAGAGTTATCTAAAAGATTTGCCGTTTCGTTCATAGCTTTATGGTTTTTTGGAAATAACTTTTGGCGGAAAATTGCTCCGTCCTTTTTTATTCATTTATTAGTTAAAGTACACTTAAATACAACAGCATTTTCAAGTATCCAATAAAATTTCGGCGTAGCATACGCATTTTAGACTATCAACATTACGCGCACAGCCGCCGGGAGCTACTTTTACTACATTTTGAGACAATAGTTTTGATCAATGAGAATCAATATATATATAAGGCAAATATCACTCACCTACTTGCTGACTCATCACGATATCTCAAGAACGAAATAATAATAAATAATGTTTCTTTCGGCTTCTAAGTGCTTGTAAGTTTAATATTTGTATGAAAAAAGTTAGAGCCAAATTGAACCTAACGCCTACGCGTTACAGCATATGACATCACATAGAAGTTGAAAGCCGAAGCAAAATCGTAAAGTTTCTCAGACGAAAAAAAATGAGAGACAGAGTCGTCGTGAACAAACAGCTACAGAGGGTCCACTCAGAACATAGCGCCATTTCTGGTAAGCACACATTGACTTTACGTTTACATGTATTCTCACGCAATCTCGAGCAGAGCTCAGTCGCGACTATAATAGCGAGTGCAGGCATTTGTCACTTGTTAACAAAATGAGTAGCGGTATTATTACGCTTGCAGTGTATTTGGTTGTTTAAATACAACCAAATGCAAACGTTCGTCACCTTTCCAAACGAGATTGTTTGTAACTTGTTCCAACTCCTAATAATCTACTCCTTTTCAAAATTCTGAATGAATACAGTATCAGCCTTAGTGAGGCAGGCAAGTTTAGGTAATTATTTTCAAGGACGGTGGGAGCGGACCTTCTGTCTATTTCTATATTTTGTGGTCTTACCTAAACTGTCAAATTTTGTAACGTGGATCATTTCTTCTTCGATGCGTTGGCTGTTTTTATGACGACTTCTAGGTGGCCAGTATGTTTCAATTGATTTCTAACGAGATTTAAAAAAAGTACGACTTTAGATACAAAATAAGCTTGCCAAGTGCGAGTCGTAAGTACTCGAGTAGGTGTGCTGACTGACGGTTTTGAATGTGGTAGTTTTCCATGATTTTGATATATTTTCAGTAAGTAATTTATTTTAATTTTTTATTCAAAAACGAGTTGAGTGTCCCTGGGAGAATTTTCAATAGCGTGATAGTTTTGATTGTTTTAACAGTCACTCGCGATAACTTTCGTTTAATTCTTCATCGTGTTCTCAATATTCTTATTTTTTCCACATGTTTTTTACGTTATTTTGGAGATAAGTTTAAGGACAGCTACTTTTAGGCGTTTTTTTTCGGTGTAAAAGTGATAAAAAAGTTGCTCATAGTATCATCCAAAAAAAACAGAACCTCGATAACCAAAAACGGAATGCGGATCCCTAAGCAAAAAAGCTGTGTCAAAAAAGGAAAAGCGGTATATCTGGCAGCCATGGAAGTAATAAGTACTACGTACAACTAGTACTTATTACTTCCATGCTGGCAGCCCTTGCGCGGAGCGCATGCGTGGTGCGGTGCCCCGCTGTATTATCAGAGGCCCAAACACGAACATCTAAAGTTACGAAGACACGATAGTAAACTTCAAATATCTACTCACAAATATTGAAAATTTCAAGTCACTCCTGTGTCACTGGCCAATATTTGACGTTTGAGATCGTCTCGATTGCGTCTCGGTAACATTAATTGTTCGTGCTGAGCCCACAGAACCCCGCGCGGTACGAAAATTGACTAAGTATGAAATGTTGATATTTAAAAGTTTATGTGTTTATGTGTTTTGGCGAAATTTTATTGGATAACTTAAAATTCTATTATAATAAAGTATACTGTAACTAACAAATGAATAAAATGGACGGAGCAATTTTCCGCCGTAAGTTATTTCCAAAAATCCATAAAACTATGAACAAAAAGGCAAATCTTTTGGATAACTCTGCAAGGCGATTAGTTTAAACAACCTTACAGGTACAAAAAAATTAAAACTGACGGAGCAATTTTCCTGAAAAAGTTGTGATAAAAATACAGATATTCTTAAATTTCTGTCTCACTGAAATCGAAATATTCCTGGATACCGTTACATATGTATACTTATTAATGTATACTAACATATACCGAAGGAATTTTGGACAGAGCAATTTTCCACCAAAAGTTATTAGTGATTTTCATGTTTAGGTAGAAATACAACATTTAAAAATAAAAAAAATCATGGATAACTTGTCAACCGTAATTTATGAACTTTACTTTATCACACTGCAAAGTTTCAGCGACAGAGGAATTATTGTCAGGGTCAAACCCCCTCACTGACTGGACTAAAATTGTTAGTCGCAGCTCAGTGCCGTAAATCATCATAGCACACACTCATTAGAATTTAACCTTTGAGACACTGCGGTATCTGTGATGAGAAGATATGGTGTAGTTTCCGGAATGCTACCCATCTGAGTAAAATTCAAGTTTTATGAATTGCCACAAGCCAATATCGTTGGCCCGAGTTGGATGAAAAGTGACGTTTACGGTGTTGCCTATTATCACGACATTGCTTCTTATGGGGTTGATGCACTTAGACAAGATCTATACATTCGTCCTACGTTCTGTTTGGCAAAACCTTTATGCAAATCTCCTCGAACAAAGCAACCGTGAAGGTATAATTACGTAACATTGCGTATCGACAACCGATCGAAAGCGATTGGGATGCGATATCCGAAGCAGCGCGACCAATTTTATTCACGAAACATTTAGCTTCAGATAAAATCTCAGAGTGCTCCATAACGGCCTTAGTTGATTTGAAAACAGTAAAATGCAAAGAATGAGTGCGATTGTTAGTGTGAATCGGATAAGTAGAATAGATACTGTTTACTTATAGAATATAGTTCGGTTTATTGTGATATTATGCAGCAAGTGTTGCTTTCTTGAGCGTAACGACTCACCGATTTCAATTTATTGAACGAACAGTGTTATAACGTAAGTTTCAATCGTGCTCTGTTTCTCTTTAGTAATCGTATTTAAATTCAAATTCGATGAAATAGAAACGGCTTTTACCATAAATATTAGCGCACTTTAGTTCCTACTTTATGCGCAGATTCAAGGAATTTAGTATAATGAATTACAGTCATTATAAATTTGTTCCCAAAAGTAACATTAAATCGGCATTTTGAACGAGAATTCGGAAGTTCAACATACGTAATTGCAGGCCATGTATCTTCGTTGATCGCTATCACGGCAATTCCGATAACGGTTTTTGCGAATCGATATCAGCAGAGAGATTTATCTTAGAATGTTAAAAATCTTTAATCACTCCGTCAAAAATATGTAGCTGGAAAGTAATACATACAATCTGGTGCGGCAATGATTGCGGCGTCCGCGCGTCCATACAGCACATCCCGGAAATAAAAATGACAATCACCACTTAACAAACAAAAACTCTGACTTATTACTAAGGATGTAGAAAAATCGGAAGAAACAAGACTAAATACAATATTAGAAAAATTCGCAGCCTACTGGATTAGCAAGCTAAAGGATCAATGAGCTGATAATATATTATTATGCTGAAAAACAAAACAACCAAATTAATGCGGCTAGGTCAAGCGATGACTCACGAAAGGCGGCGGATAGAAAGTGGATGAGAAGAACCAAACACCCGGCCCAGCCTATATCCAGCTGCAGACTAATGTGGGATGATGATGATGATGATGATGATAATTATGCCTAGTCAAATTTAATAGAAAGTCTCAGAAAAGCATAAGTACGAGTCCTGTAAAGTTAGCTATCTTCTTTTACGACATCCTTTAGCGTCACTTATTTTTGCCTTTTGGTTTGCACTCCGCACCGTGTGTCACTAGGTAACGATTATTAAAAATTCTTGATAAAATCAAGTTAATGAAGAACGGTATCCGATATCTCGATCGGAGTAACTCTGAAATTGATTTCATTCCGACGCATCGATCGAATGCCCTGATATAAATTTGCGGAAGTATTTCTCTTTGAACGGTTATCCTTCGTTGCGTCATAGCTGTACCACAGATTAATTGCTTGTTTATATTTAAGCTTTGCTTGGAGATTTTATCAATTATGTTTGTAAGAAATTGTTAATAATGGTTGGATGAGGAAGATTGGTCAAGATAATATTCAATATTTAATATTGAAACTCTACATATTCCGAATATTGTGTCGCAGAAATAGGTATTGTTTATTTTTTAACATAAATGGACTGACATTTGTTTACAAAGCTCTTGCCTGAAGAGAACCGACGATGAGGCCTGTATAGGCATAGAAGATGCTTATGCCAGGACCATCAGCCTTTGAAAGTCCACTGCTGGATATTGGCCTCCCCTTAGAATGCCACGACGAACGGTCTTGAGCCGCCTTCAACTACCGACTTTTTGCGACCTATATAATGTCTATAGTCCTTCCTCCACTGCGTCGCCCAGTTTGTGGTCGCCACTCGAGAATCTTTAATCATCATCAGTTTTCAGTTCTCTGAGCATTATCACCTGCCCATTGCCATTAATTCAGAGAGCTATGTCGGAGATCTTGGTCCTTCTATGGATTTCTTCATTTCGGATTCTAACACGTAGAGAAATTCCTAGCATAAGTCTTTCCATAGCTCGCTGCGTGACTTCGAGGTTGTATATACGGCAAATAATTAGCGACCACGTCTCAGTGCCGTGAGTTATCACTTATGATGAAAATTTACTCTTCTTTTAATGTTTTGTCAATGAAAACAGAATGCTACGTTCTCAAGGAGACCTTGAGAAGACAAGGTTTAGAGCAAACTACGTTGTTCGCATGTTTTGATTTAAAAGAGTTATATTTATTCTCCTGTTGTAATCCCTTAGTCGGGTTTTACGACATCCACGGAAGGAGATAGAGGTGTTTATTCTTAATCCAGACACACTAAGGTTAATTTCACCAGGAGATGGGGTGCAACATCAAACTAAGTACTAAGCATGATTACTGCCAAGCGTGATTCTTATGAGGTTGGCATTGCCCAACAGTGGACGTCTATAACGGTTGATGAAGAAGACGAAATTAACTCGGTCGTTGATTCCTATAGTTGACTAATGCATAAGCGAAACATTTTAAATGACAAACACAGTCGAACACGAAACTATGTTACAACCGGTCTCTATCGATTTTCCAATCACACATTCAATTTATCCGTCCCCCGACAGTTGGTGTGTCAATAATAATTCTGTAACAGTATATTGTTGAATAAAATGATTAACCTACGCGCGGGCCGATTTTGTTACCCATTGGCTTACACAGGATGGTCTACACGCGAATGCTTCATTTATCAAAATAATCTTTGTTGTGTTAAATACAATTAATGTTTGTGTAGAGAAAGGACAACGTGTTAACGAATTATTAAAGTTTCGTGCAAACATTAACCTTACGAAGTTCAAGATCACCGTTAAGTTTGGTACCAATGTATACATCGTAGCAGGTAATTTAGTATTCATTAATTAAAATAAAATCGCTGCGTGACTGACTGACTCACTCATTACTCTACTATCAACGCCAACTACAACTGTAAGTGACACCTGTTTGGAAGGTACATTCCTTTTGTAGTCTAGGGGTGCACTAAGAAAAGACGGTCCGCAATTGTCCTCCTAAGGGTACACGTGTAAAGGTGCAGCGAGGTTTTGAAGTTTTTATGAAAAAACTCCACGTGGACGATGTCGCCGGCACTTTCTACTAGTTATTTTATAATACTTAGGTACTTAGTTATAAGAGTAAAGGAAGCAAAAGAGATATGTGAAGAAATGGTAACCCGTGGTCGCTGTCTATCCCTCCTATGGTTTGTCTGATCGCGTCTGTGAGTGGGACTGGGGTTTGGGGGGGGTGTTAATACCGAAAAAGATTACCAAATAGTTACTATAACGCCAGTTACCGTATAGTACCGGGGTGACCGATTTTTGCTGGGAATACTCGGAAAAACTAGTTTTCCCAGAGATGAGGCTTAGAAAGATCGATTTTTTGCCCCCAACAACCCCCATATAGCAAATTTCATCGAAATCGTTAGACCCGTTTTCGAGATCTCAATATATATAAATATATATTGCTCGTTTAATAGTATTAGATTAGATAGATATATGGATAATTCGTTAGTGGGTTTTTTAGGTGTGATTTTTGCTGAACCCCAAAAAACACTATGTCTTCGAATTAATTTCGCATAATCCCTTAGATGACAAGGAAAAACTTTTGTTTCAGACATAATGAATCTGCGACATTTTCCTCGAAACAATATCCAAAATTGCCAATTTACCAACCTTTCGGCGACATTTGATTCGAAAGCGAATACAATAGAGCAGCCTGTATTGTTTAATATAAATGTCAACATTGAACTTGTGCGTATTTCGGGATATGACATAAATTTCACGTCAACCCTCGTTGGTGAATCGGAATAAAGACCATATGTATGCCAGCTCGTGTTACGTAGGCCAACGGTGCTAATTCCCTACCGTCGGCGCTGGGGCAAGTTGAAGTCGAAAGCGTATCAGCCCCGGTATAGCCTATCAAACTGCTAACAGCTTTCGAATACGATTTTACGGTGCATTGCGCTTTATGTTTCGAATATTTCTGCTCTATGAAAAGAAGCTAGCACATGCGGCGCAATGCACTGCGAAATTGTAGTCAAAAATTACCAGTTTTATAGGTAAAATACCCCCCTGCTTCTCGCGATTGTCTTGCTTGCAAATGCTTTATGCTACCTACCTATTACCAACATGATATCAACTTTAATATACCTACTTAATGTGCACTTCCTTCGGAATATTTAATTACTTTTGTACTTTATTTATTTTTAAACACAATTACCTATCTATTGTAAGTAATTTATCGATAACCGTGTCATCATTATTATTATGCTTCTATCTCAAAAGCAGCGCAGCCTTACCCCAAACTCTGGTGCAGCTTATGCTACTGTTTCTGCTTCTTTTTCCCACCCTTAGCTTACTAAACGGATCTAATTGGTGACCTTATCATAAAGTAACAAATTATATGCATAATAATCATAATTTAATTCCTATTTGTATAATTATTTTGTGATAGTTGTGAAGTAGACATCCGTTATATAACTAGCACGGTTCCAGCGGAAGATCAACGTTGTGTTGCCACAACACAACAAATGCTGCGCTGGACGCCCATAATTTGTGTGTGTGACTATTTATAATATTAGTTCTTTAAATTCGTTCTCCTATATTATGTACCTAGTTTTAATAAATAATTTTTTTAATCTCTGTTTGTATGTGTGTCTCTTGTATTATTGATAATAATATAATGCATTCATTGACATAAATAAATAAATGCTGGAAATGCTTTTTCTTTCTTTCTTTTAGCTGACTACAGTAAAGTAAAAGGAGGGTTATAATTTTAGCAGTGTATGCATACAAAAAAAAATACTTTTTTATTAAGTCAGTATGTTATAATAGTTTATATGGGGAGGCATAGTCCAGCAGTGGACGTATTCCATCAAACGAAAAAAAAATTGCTAAATATCAAAGTGTTTAAACACCTATCCCAACCCTCCTCACTCTTCCCCACTTCCTCACTTGATGGAAAGTGACAATGTTGTCGAAAATGTAGCCCTTTTGTCTAGAAGATACTTAGAGCATGAATATACTTATTTACAAAAACTCCAACCCGCTTACGCCTTTACACGAAACCGCACCCCACATTGAAACATTGTCAGATATTGAAGGCACCCTACAATTGTCATTGTCCATGACATCTATGACAGTTCATGGTGGTGTAATTAAGGAGTATTGTTCATTTATGTTGCTCACATATTGTATGATTCCTTTGATTACAGGGTCACTTCACTTGTCTGGTTATTATCTTGTATTATAGCCTAAAATAATAAGCATATAAACCGGAGACACTTTACTTTTAATTGCGCAACTATGAGGTTTCGCCGTGGTAGTCTTGGCCTAAGAAAAAAACTCTTAACTTCTCCAGTGGATGTCTTAAAAGGCGACTAAGGAATTACGCCAGGGGATGGGCAGCAGCATCCACCTGAGTATATTTAACACCAAACTGCGATCACCAATCCGCCTGCCAAGCATGGTGATTACGGCAAATAAATCCCCAATGAACACTACTACGGTGGAGGATTCATCCAGCAGTGGATGACTATAAACACTACAAAACTTATCAACTTAATAACATTTTTATACACAGACCTAGATTTTCTTCTGCTGAAGTTTTGTCTCGTTACTATCATCAAGGAGTTCCGTGGTCCACCTTCCGTCGCCATCATAAGATCAGCTCGCTGTCACCTTATTTATCATCGGAAATTGAAAAGTACCTATGCTGAATTGGTTGAGTGGAACTTGTTTCAAATTCAATTGCAAGATTGGACCAACGCGTAGCGCTTTCGATTTTTATTTTTTATAACAACATACTAATAGTAAGTGAAATTAAATAAAAGCTTTGAATGATATGGAGCGTCTTTAATTAAATGCTAGGTATGATCCTAAAAATTAAATAAAATTATCCTAATTGCAATTAAATATAATGTAGCACACTCAAAATCCTTTATAATTAATAGCTCCGAACCAATGAGCAACTAATAATTTTTTTCTGATATCACTACTTCAGCTTTACTCCAATTTGGTACACACATATTTTACGCCCATGTAAAATATAATATCAATTTTGATTTGGACATGAATTTCAGTGAGTATTTTCGTTAACTAGATAGTGTTTTGTTTTGTATAGCAAATAAAGAATAAAACAGAACAATGATAAAGTTCAAGCCCATCTGATTTTAAACAAACAACGTTGACAGCAGCAAACGAACTCTAAAATCGCTACACAATTATTTTAACCAGCGTGCATTTGTCACACAAACGAGTTTGCGAATCGGCAGCTCATTTCGTATTATTAGCGAATTAAAGAACCGACGGATTGGAAACGCTTGATTGTTTTTCCAAATGAGGGTTCTGCTGACAAAGGTCTAAATATTCAAAAATAATTTGAAATGTTTTGAGGTGTCGCTCAATCCATGATGAATTATGAAGTAGATAAAATTATTATTGTTAGAAGTTAAAGTAGTCCAACTAAGGTCCCCTCCGAGGGTTCCCGCCTTGGCGTGGCGGGGGGGCTCAGTAACCGTGACTTGGTGGACTACGGTGAAGCGAAGAGAAACCAGAGGTGGACCGCTCCTATGGGCTTTGCGTTCAAGCCCAGTATGGAGCGGTACAAGTAGGTGGCGGTGGCGTATGGGCGCCATCGCAACTGAGGTGGGCCGCGGTGCCGTATGGGCGGCATCGCGGCTGAAGGATGGAGGCCGCGGCGGGAGAGGACTGCCGGTGTTGCGTTGCCGCTTTCCCTGCCTTCCGCGGCCTTGACGGGGTCGCCACCGTTTGATGGCGGACGCGGTGGGGCCGCAGTGGAAGAGGAGTGACGGTGTGTCGTTGCCGCTCTGCCTATCCTCTGCGGCCGAAGTGGCAGGCGATGGGGCCACTCATCAGACCCGTCGCAGGGGGACCTCGAGCGTTCAGTCACGAGGATGGCTGGGCGCTCATTTTGCTGGTTGGGTCCCCGAGGATGTGGTTACGGCACGCCATGGTTGTTCTGGGTGTCGTAACGGGGCGGAGCCCCTGAGGAGGGTCCGGAGACGGACGGCCGCGGCGGGTTCGCGGAGGTGTGCGAAAGCGTTCCCGTGTTCCCGCCACAAGCGGCGGAGAAGGAACACCGTGAGGTTTTAGTCGGTAGGGCGGTTCTTAGGCGAGTCCGACATACCCTGCCCGCTTCCCTCGGGTGGGTGGGGAGGCGTAAATGCATTTCCTCACGAAAAAAAAAAAAAAAAGTCGATCTAATGTACCCGTAACTTCTGTATCGTAAAATAAAACAACGTTTGACTGTTACTAATAAACATGGCGTTACCTTAGCTTAGAATATTTACATTTTGTCTTTTGCAGTAAAACACACTTTTAAGTTCAATCGAAAGAGACTAAGGTGTAACTATTCCAAGGTTCTGCATCAGCTGGTAAATATCACTGCTGGATGAGGCCTCTCACATAGAGTAAAAGGAATCACCACACTTGGCAGGTGGATTGGTGATCGCAGTATTGGTGTAGAGTACTCAGGTAGACGCTGCTGCCCATACCCTGGTGTAATACCTTAGCCACCTTTTATGACATCCTCATGAGAAGGGGGGGTCTATTCTAGGCCGGACACACCACGTCATGAAAACATCCAAGCAAACCCTGCTTTGTTAAAACTGTAATCGAATGCATTATCATCGGTTGTTCCAATGTCTTCTCAAATTTTTTATAAATCTTTACTTTTTGATTAAAATAAATTAAACTGTATATACCACAGAGCCACCTCCATCCACTGTCTTCTGGCAACCGTTTGCTTCATGCATCGTTGGGTTTGGGACCAACCACCCCGCATGCGTCTTCCGGTTCGTGCTACGCGTTGTAGGCAAGTCTCAAGCAGTGAAAATATCGATCATATTGTAATTTCTGTTCTGTATGTGTATCGTGTTTGTTTTTGTTAGGTATCCATGGGTTATTTAAAAACCCACACTTTTATTCCATACATATTTACTATTTTAATCGTTCCCTAATTGGCTGTTTTTTCTGTTTTTTTTCCCTAATTCAAAGGGAAAATTATGTTAGTCTATTTAACTCTAAATCCAAACTTTACCAGGATATGCAAATTACTTTTATCGACAAACTTGTGTTTTATTACTGAACCAATTTACATAAATAAATAATACAAGATCAAATTGAGTTGAACTACGTACCTACGCCGTGCATTAATCCCGTGACTTCAATTACGTAGAAAGCAGGTTGTCTGACTGTATCGGTGCTTACTGGCTCAAAGACTTGCACTTCTTTGGATACAATCTCGAGCAAAACCTAGACAAACAGAAGGATTTTGATATGAGCTGGTATGTATTTAAGTTTGTACACATTGATGTAAATAATAAATTTTGAGTCTATGTTTGTACGTCTGTTTGTTCGTCGTTCCCTCGTAGCCCCGAATAGATGGATTTTGACTAATAAGGTAGGTATATTGAGAGGTTATCGGTAAGGCGCTTACGCCCTTTTGTACGCAAACAAAGTTTTAATCTTTTTTGGCTATTATTTCATCAAACTCTATGAAATTTTGTACATGTGGTGAGTAAGTTTGTTTTAAATTTATGATTAGTAAGTAACAATTAAACAACAACGAAACTAAGTAACAATGAAACTATAACGCACAATATATATAATAGTCAAGATATTAGTGTACTGATCATTATTGTGTATTAAATTTCATAGAGTTTGAAGAAATTATAGCCAAATTAGCAAACTTCGACCGGGTGCAAAAGGGCGTAAGCGCCTTTTTGCTAGCTACCGCTTACTTTTTCTTCGGCGTTTTGACGTTCCGCGTGTTATAGACTATATGACATATACTCTAAATGCAAAAAGGCAGAAATAAAACACACATTTTGTAAAGGCGTGCAACTTAATTAAAATTTGTAATCGGTGGTTATTTTAAATCAAAATTGATTTGTGCTTTCGCGTTTCGATTATATACACTTGGAAAAAAATATATAGATAGAGGCTTTTTAAGTGTACATAACAAGTCTTGTGGTAAGTTTTTTACTTTAAAAAAACTTTTTTTCATTCCGGTAAACCCCAGTAGATAATCTGCGATAGCCTGCTTTCAAAGAAAATGTGTGCTCTGAGAGAATTGTCAGCTGTCGATCGATGAGCTTGCAACCGTTTTACTGTAAGTGGAAGTAGGTATTAATTTGCAAAACAAATGAGATAGTTTTATAAATGCCCAAAGGCATGCGAAACTAGAGAGATGCAGAGAGTATAAGATTTATATCTCATTGTAAGTGAACTATTTAGTTTTTATAAGAAATAAAGTTCTTTAAACCTAAAAGAGTTTAGACAAATATGTATATTAAAATATGTATATATGTGTGTGTGTGTGTGTGTGTGTGTGTGTGTGTGTGTATTATGTACTTATGTGTAAATGTATTTTTTCCGGTTCTAGGTGTGATGGTACCATGATACTCGTAGTTCCTGATACTCATGACACAGGGAATCTTAGTGGATCATGATTACGTATTGGTTTTTGGATATTGGATTGTTGGGTGCGTTGAAATAGAGCTGACTAAAATGCGGTTTTGCTATATTTCTACTTCTTTGTGCTGCCGGTTATTTCTTGGTCGCCCTGTTAGGTCAGAAACTAACTTGACCAATGTTAAAGGAAACAGTGTGGTGAAAGGATTCGGTAAGCCTAACAGAGGCTCCTTCATGCACATATCAAGTCATTTAATTTTCGTTTCTGGAAATCTTTTTGTGGAATTTGAATTTTGATTTGTGGATCAGGATTTGAACCCACTATCCTTAAGATCGAAAGTCAATTTAGTGATCTGGTTGTTCTTACTATGAAAACATTATCTAGACTTGAAGAGCAGCAAAGTTCTTAAACTTTACTACTAATCCCATTAATCCTAATGTAAATGTTTGTGAGGATGGATGGATGGATGGATATTTGTGACTTTTTCACGGAAAAACTACTGAACGGATTGTGATGAAACTTTACAGTATTATAGCTTTATTATAAGAATAACAAGGCTGTTATTCAACTAATTTATTAAATATTGGGTTTTTTATTATAATATTATATTAATAGAGGTTTCAAAAGGGCGGAGCCGCGAGTAAATGCTAGTCATTAATATTGATCACGATGAAAATGAATTAATCAAATCACTATCAACTGATTGACAATCGACACTATTCTATAAAGTTGGTCAAAATTGACTACCGTTATTGTGACTTCCGTTTCAAAATGATTTATATTTTATCGTCGACATATTTATTTCCACATAAAAGTGATCGATATAATCTAAAAGTGAATTAAAATCACACCATAAACCAAGTTTAACATCAACAGTAGGTATCTAGTGACCACTTAAATGGGAGAGACCAATTTTGTTTTTATGGCAGTTCTTTGTTATGTAAATTGCAACCCATCAAAGTTTATTTTTAATTAAAATGAATGGTTTGGGAATTGAGAGAAATATTTTTATTTGATCGCTGAATAAGCAAGTATTGAAATTAAAACACTGTTATGCGTCTGATAATGAAAAGAAACAAAATTAATATGTAAGTCAACTCAATATAAAATCTTTCCCGACTCACTGACCGACTCTCAAATCACAGCCTAAGCCTAGAAGTATTAATAAATGGAACTTAACTCTGTGAACAATCTTGAGTGTTTTGCAATTTCAAAACTCCCATACAAAAATATTATTTTCCAGAGTTGAGTGAGGCCACCGCCACACGCTCAAGGTCGCGCGTTATTTACCTACATCCAAGCCGTTTCCCAAAGAGAACAAGTGACAGTTGGTTGTCGGGCGCACGCCTGAGCGCATCGTCGAAATCACACCTATATAATGCCTTTTATAGGTGTGATTTCATGTGCATTTAGCATAGATTGCAATGATCTAGGTTGGAGATACCTAAATAATTACTTGAATTTTCTAACTACTTACGTGCTTAATTTGACTTTACTTCGGAATCGCTCTAAATTACTTATATAAGGACCTAAATACTTACCTACTTTATTTCTCCATAATAACAATATTGATAATAACAAACGGTAAGTACTTAAGTAATTCGTAGGTACAAGTTGACAACCCTTACGAGTTGCATCAGTCCGCGCCAGACAGCGACAGAGTTACGCGTTAGGAGAGAGCCGCAATGTTTAGGTGAATATTGCGTTAGGTACAAAGCGCTTATGCAAGCTGAATGCACCGCACTTTGTTGCGTCCTAGCAAGAGTCGCTATAAAAATCGCGAAGTGAGTCTTCTGTACTTGTACTAATATTTATTCTGAGGTTGACTTCGATCTAATCCCTGTTCGGCTCCACACCGTGGAGGCTGACTCCGACGGTTAGTCCGTAATTTTTGGGATGTTATTAAATCTTAATAATATTAATTGATTTTTATCATTTAAGTATTTATTGTGAGTGTTTGTTTATCAATCGTTCCATAACGGATGAACAGATTTTGATGAAATTTAGTATAGTTAGATTAAGTATGATACACAAACTATACTAAGGTACTATCCGACAGGTCTATCCTCATATCTTGCGACAGTTTTGCAACAGGCGTAAACTGTGCAATCATTGCTGTTAAACGATTACTTTTGTATTAGAAAGGTGAATTTTAACAGCAATGATCGCGCAATTTACGCCTGTTGCAAACCTATCGCGAGATAGAGAATACGGCAGCTGGTATCATGCAAGCAAAGCCGCAAGCGGTTGCTAAGTAAATTATATATTCCGTAAAACAGCTTTATACTCAGTTTTAATTATGAACGAGTTTGTCTGATCGTTTATTGAAGCTAAAACAATCGAGCACAAAAGTGTTCTAGGGCTAGACTAACATTTTCTAGAAATTTCGAAGAGTTGGTCAGATCTAGAAAGACAATGGGAACAGTTAGCACTCGTTTGAATGTTATTGTAGAACCAATGTAGAAGTAGGTAAGTTAGGCAAAACAAAGTAAAGAGATAATATTGTAACAAAAACCAATTATCATTATCATCATCAGCCTAATAAGTCCACTACTGGATATAGGCATTCCCCATTAAATGCCATGGCCACCGAATAAAAGCCAATAACTAAGGTTAAACGTCATAAAACAACCTTATTGGTTGAAAATTTAAGAGATTTTATTAAATTTACGGTAGGAGATTCGCATAATTAGGATAACAAGATCAAATGAAAAAAATACGATGTTCTTTATTAATCTTGGTCCTTCTG
Organism: Epirrita christyi; assembly: GCA_951392215.1. Taxonomy (NCBI): domain Eukaryota; kingdom Metazoa; phylum Arthropoda; class Insecta; order Lepidoptera; family Geometridae; genus Epirrita; species Epirrita christyi. The sequence continues at coordinate 11,726,843 of OX595843.1, read as the reverse complement.
TGAGTAGTAATGATAGATCCAGTGGCTATGATCCGGTAACTTTGATAATATACTACTAATAACACAACACCCAGCAGTGGAACATACGTAGTCCTATTCCCAAACTAGGATTCCTTGTGTCATGGGTATCAGTAACTACGAGTGCCATGGTAGCATAACATCCAGAACCGGAACAAACTATTTGCAGAGCAATGAATAGATTTAAATTATAGTTAAATTGTTAGACACTTTTTAAATTACTAACTGATCCGGTGACGATCTTGCTAATGAAGTATAGTCTGAGAAAATTTAAGGAGACAATATTATATTATAATTCATATATCTTTCGAAACTTAAGAGTAAGAAGTTATTTTGACAAAATATTTTTATATCATAAGCGGACGTTTCTCTTAAATCAAAACAAAAATTATAATAATTGAACGAGCGAAGCGAGTTCTCTGAGTCAACTTGGGTGTATTGGAATGTATGTTAGTCTGAGTATAACTTTTGAACCGTTTATTCGATCTTCATGAAATTCGGTAAGTCGGCCGATAATCTTATTAAAATTTGTAAGTAAGAACAACTTACCTCTAGAAGCCCACTGCTGGACGTAGGTGTCCTCCCTCCATAGAATACCAACGGTCTTAAGTGGGTCGATGCTATTTAGGATCTTGTAGGCTCTTGGTGGTCCAGTAAAATTAGTATCTAGGTAAATTTTTTTCTGAATGCGGTTTAGTAGAAAGATTAAGAAAGAAGGTTTCCTACATCGTGTGCTCACGCATAATGGACCATACATAGAGTTCGAATGCGGAAAAGGGAGTTCTTTAACATTAACCTACATCGTGTGTATTCGCGAGGTCTCACTTCGGGGCGAACCACTAGTTAATTTTAAGTATAGGTTTTATAGAATATATAGTTAAAACAGTATAGTACACACACATCTGGCATAATCTCAGTAAGCCTTTACCGCGACCAAATAAAGTAATATCAAAGAAAATCGCTGCTTTGAATCCTCGATTCGTATAACGCGTAATTTTATTACATTTCTTCGCGAGTGTACCTCAATGTTTATTGGCTCAGATATTAATTTCGAGAAGAGAAGGAACTTTGCGTAACGTTTTCATATAAAAGCTATGTATGGAGAAATTTCTTTGCAATATTAAAATATGATCGGAATATAAGGATTCCTTCTTACTAAAATTGAAAATTAATTAATTTCTTGCTACTACTTACATTTCCCCTAATTATAATCGTGATAAAAACACGACGACTTCTATAGCGTATTGGGCGAGTACAGGTTGAGCCGCACGCAGTGCGGGGGTTCATTTCTCGCTGCGGGACAAATGTTTGCATATTAAATATTTGTTCCAGGTCTGGGTGTTGTAGTACCATGGTACTCGTAGTTCTTGATACCCACGACACAGGGTGTCCTAGTGTGGGATCAGTCAGGACTATGTATATGATTGTCGAGTGTAATATTATGTTATGTAGGTATGTTATATATAAAAAAACACTCGTTTTATTGTTTTATTTCGTAAACTGACTTCTCCCTTTTCCGAACACATGTTCGTGTCCCAAGTAGGTTAGAAATCCCCTTAATCTATCCTAAATCTACAGATATATAAAAATAAAACGATGGACGATGATGTCAAGATGTTTATCGTGCTTTCACGCTAAATTAAAACTGGGATTAAAACAAAGGCTAATACTATTTATCCTGATAAATCCAGGTGTTTCTTAGCGTTAGTGCTAGATATAAATTATTCATCATCATCATAATCATCAGCCGGTAGACGTGCACTGCTAAACGAGGCCTCCCCCATAAAATACAATAGGGGTATGTGGGGGACACATCGAAATTAAAAACTAACGAATCCGATCGGAAACGTTTCCGACGTTTTAGAAACGACCTGCTGGTGTAAATTGTAATCCTTTAGTCGGCTTTTACGGCGTTCACGGGAAGAGACAGGGAAGTCTATTCGGACAAGCCACGGCACACCGATTAAAACATAGGCTACTTTTAATCCTGAAATTTAGGAATTTAAGTTCCATTTGTTACCCAGGGCGAGTGCTAGTATAAAATAAATTATTTTTAATTTTTTAATTTGTGGAAAATACTACAAATACACTCAAAACAACATAAACAAACCAATTTGTGAATTTCAGAAAGAAAGATGTTGAAAAGGGATTTCCCCATTTTGTCTTCTATTGAACCCTATACAAAGTAAGTGTCTATATAGGTCCACAGACATGAAAACTATAAGCTCCAGTATGCACGTCCTATTCAAGTTCTATTCCTACATAACCGGTGTTCATCCGCACTCATGTCGGATGCACTGGGGTCATTAATCTCTCGTTGATGTGCTAATCTATGCTAGTGGTTGGTAATTGACTAATAGGTTTGCTATATAGTATGCTTGTTCCTGTTGAATGTAGGTAAATGGTATCACGATTGAGATAAGCTGGAATCTTATTCTTCCTAAGAATTAATATTAATTAATACATAGTAGTAGTAATGTTTATTTTGACATCTTCATTTCTTCCTCCGTTAGGGAATAAAGGTTCTCGAGTGGCGACCACAAACTGGACGACGCGGTCGAGGAAGGCCCTCCACTCGATGGACTAAATACATTATACACGTCGCAGGATGTTTCGTCGTGGCATTCTAAGGACGAGGCATATGTCCAGCAGTTGACTTCTACAGGCTGATGATGATGATAATGATGATAATTTCTTCTTCTTCATCAGCTGGTAGATGTCCACTGCCTTACGAGGCCTCTACCCATAGAAGACAATGGGAAGAACTGCCATAATCATCACGCTACGTCAGGATTGGTGATCACCAGTGTTTGTGTTGAGTACTAAGGTTAGATGCTGCTGCTGCTGCCCATCACCTGGTGTAACCCCTTAGTCAGCTATTACGTCATCCACGGGAGAAGGTGGAGGGGTCTATTTTAGGCAGAACACACCACGGCTAATACATACATAATTATCTGTAAGTAATAAACAATACCTCTGACGCAGGAGGTTGCTGGTTCGATTTCCGCCTCGGAACAAAATATTTGTACGATCTGCAGATATTTGTTCAGGGTGTTCTGGGTATTTTTCTATGTACCTATAATAAAAAATATCTATGTATGGAATGTTATTGTATTAAATATAACAGTTATCTAGTATCCATAACACAAGCTCTGCTTAATACTGTTGTGTGAACTGTCCAGCATTATTTATTTATTTATTTAATAGTGAAAAAAGTCCGCCGTGTAAAAGGAGCCAACCTGGCTCTGTTTCTTCTGCTCCACAGAAGTCTTGAAAACATTTTTAAAGTAATATTATCTACAATTCAATGTTCCAACAATTTGCAAGTTTCAATAAAGTAGCATACTATCGCCCCCTAATAAATGATGTGTGATCACATCACATCCCTACAACACGGCTGATTTCCCACGACGAAATCCCGCACTACAATGAAATATGCATGCGTGACATACACCGTGAAATAATGTTAGCTAGTGTTGGGCCACATGGCTTTGCTTCCCATGTCAACATGCATGCTTCCTCAATGATTAATGTTATCGAATAACACATAGAGCAGTAGTATAGCTTTTTGTGTAAGAGTTCGTCCGGTGAAGTAGGTACTGCCAGCATACCTATTTCTACCGCCAAGCGGTAATGCGAGCCATGCTGTGTTATGGTTGGTGCCGCTGATATTATAGGCACATGATACTTTACAACTTTATGTCTCAGCACATGTTTATGACGGATGGCAAGTAGGACGGGTCCTATTTGGACGCGACCTAATAGGTAATGCATTTGTTTTTTTTTAATAAATTTTTAAATACTGGACATTTCACACAACATTATCTAGCCCCAAGCTAAGCAGAGCTTGTGTTATGGGTACTAGAAAACTGATATACTTAATGCAATACATTATATAGAGGTAAATAAATAATAAATAAATAATGTGGGAATATGGACGTGTCTAGTAACGAGCTTATCGCCGCCATTCTGCCGCGCTTCCGAAAAACGCATTAACTAGGTTTTGACACTTTTTGAGAAAAACACGTTTGAAAATTTTATTTTTATTTGGCTTGTATCTCTGGAACATATATAAATATATAGTATAGTGTATAATTTGAAAAATGTACTTATCGCTAGCAGCCTCTTATACTTTTTGCCCATGATCACTTGTCATGAACGCATCAACTACCCTACTTGATGCATTTATGCTGTGTAAATCAATATAATGTTTTTAGTAAGCTTTTACCCCAATCCTTCAATAACACATAATGTTTAGTGCATCAACTACTTCACATAATGGGCTTATGTTACGGAAAATGGCTAAATTTGAGAAGATAATACAAATAATGCCGATTTGTTGCAACATTATTCAAGAAAAATTGGGTAGAATAAAATCAAAGTATTTATTCAAATAGAATACAATGTTTATCTTATCTTTAAAAGTATTCATACCTCTGTGGTGCAGCGGGGGAAGGTTCGCCTGCGACGCAGGAGGTTGCGGGTTCAATTCCCGCCTCTGAACAAATATTTGTACGATCTGCACATAATTGTTAGATCTGGGTATTTTTCTATATATAATGAAAATATCTATCTATGTGTAATGTATTGTATTAAGTTTATCAGTTATCTAGTACCCATAACACAAGCTCTGCTTAGCTTGGGGCTAGTTTTTTTTATTAGTATTTATTTAGCTTGGTGGTAGCGTCGTGACTGGCAGACGAAACACAAAATTCCCGTCTAATACCCTTCCCCACCCCCACCGTGGCCGGGTTCTGGACCGCCTTGCCTATTATAAACGCACTACTTTGTATACTTAATGCGATCTAATTTGTATGACAATATAAAACATTTTACGTTTTCCATATAATAAGTGCATTATCTTAAGTTGATGCTACTAATCTACAAGCACGCCACCAATAGTGACCATAGAGATTGCTAGAAATCAGCGCACTAACTCAAAAATACTGCATTAATGACAAGCAAACCATTGAATACTAGAAAAAAAGTTTGAACTAACTATAGATAGTGCGTACTTAATAAGTAATTTGCAATCGAAGTCTTAGTTAATGCGTTTATAAAAACAGAAAAACTGGGTTAACGAAGAAATCATGAAATGTCACTTCGAGAAAGTTGTAGATATCGTTTTCCTGATTTCAGAACATGTACTAACTCAATTTCGCCAAAAACCTTAGTTAATGCGTTTATCGGAAGCGCGGCAGCATTGCTTTCTCATGATTAACGCAGCAAACATTTTCTTTCAGTAGTAACACAGTCCTTTATAAACCAGAAGCTAGTCCCCTTATTCTCTATGACCAAACGTAACATAACGCGGGCTCGTTACGATATCTGCGTGGAATCATCGCTGAATCGTATGGGTGACGGTCACACGTTATTGACAAGGAATCTCTTAGGTCATAGCGAATAAGCACCCAAGCCAAATCATAAACCAATGAAAACTATACTCAACTAGTCTATAATAACACGGGTTGTCTTTTGTTTTAGCCCTAAAACCAACTTCAACTTCAGCTTTTTCAAAATGAATATCAATGCAAACTTTTAAAATATGCCTTTCAGATATCAAAAGATCGATTTTGTCATTAGCTACGACGAGGAGGCAGCTACAATGTCGATAAAGTTTTGATATAATCTTTTGATATCGCCTAAGGCGCTTTGACACAGGCGTAGCTTATTAGAGGAGCGGCTAGGTAACTATCATTCTTTATACCAATGTCGCTTTAACATAATATTTCACATCCCAGGAAAGTTGCATCCATTAAAGTTTTTATAGTCCTACCCCGTTGTTCATAATCATTTTTTAAACCCATTTTAGTTAAAATATGTTTGTCTTCTTTTGACGTACTTATGACATTTTACATCAGAGAGAACAGAAAAAAAGGTATTTTAACTAAAATAGGTTTAAAAATTAAGAAGCAAACTTCGTTCGCGTGCAAGATGGTTTAAGTGCCCTTTTGCTAGCTATCGGTTAACTCCTCTTAACGGAACGTGGAGGGTGTGGGTGGCATTCACTCACCTTGAGAAAGACTCCACATTTGAGTCGAACTTGTCGGTGCTATCACTGCTAGACCGGTACGTAAAAAAAATATAATTGACAAAAAAAAAATGATAATAATTAAACGTAAATTTTTGATATTGATATTAGATCTGGCGTGTGTGGGGTTGTAGTGTGTCCCGCTTCAAAATAAAACAACTCTTTTCGTGGATTTATTCAAAGCTTTTCTAAGGGATTACACCAGGGGATGGGCAGCAGCATCTATCTGAGATCCAAACGGAGATCACCAATCCGCCTGTCAAGACGGTGATTCAAGCAAATCTCCTCATTGTGTTCGATGGGAGATGCCTCATCCAGTAGTGGACGTAAACAGGCTGGTGATGATGATGATGACTAAATCTGGATACAAAAAGGGCTAGGACCTTCATTCTCTGAGATTATGGTGGCTTACACAGAGTGAGTGAGCCATCCTTCTATGAGCTTTGTCAACAGTGAAGCGTTTTCGATAAATTCCTATCTGAATCCAATATCGCCCTTTATAAGTTGAGTTTTCTAGGGAAGATCATTCCGATTGAAATGCTCTTACGGTAATACTGAGATAAGAATATTAACCTCTTATTGGTCTAGGTCCTCAGGCTCAGAAGCTAAGCCGGCTTAGTGAATTAGAGGATTGTTTGGATGAGATTGAAAGGTGAATTTATAAGGTGACCTGATTAAAATAAAAGGCTTTGGGGTTATGTGCATGGTGAATTTAAACAGAACACGCCTATCAGCACCATCTAATAGCATCTTTTCGACGTCCAGTAATTAACCAGGCCAATTAAATACAATGGAGGAATTGCTATAATCACCACGCTTGGCAGGCGGATTGGAGATCGCAATACCAGTGTTGAGTACTCAGATGGACGCTGGATCCCCTGGAGTAATACCTTAGTCAACTTTTGCTACATACACGGGAGGAGAGGTCCATTCTTAGACCGAACACTACGGCAACACTTATGTATCGCGTTACAATGTCGTTGAAACGGAAGGAAAACACACCAACGCACGTTTGTATCGCTGTTAAAAAACTTGGTGTGCATAGGCCCTTAGCAAACCTGGGGCCTATTAGAATACTTTACATTTATTTTAACTAATGAAGTTTTTGAGTGGATGCAGTCATCATCATCAGCCTGTAGAAGACCACCGCTGGGCATAGGCCTCCCTCTTAGAACGCCACGACGAATGGTCTTGAGCCGCCTCCATCCACCGACTGTCTGTAACGTTTATAATGTCTTTAGTCCATCGCGTGGAGGGCCTTCCTCTACCGCGTCATCAGCGTGCAGTGGATGCAGTAGGAATATTTTTAATTAATAATTTACTGAATCAAAAAAGTATAGTCTCTTGTTACTTCGACTGAAAGAATTTTGAAAACACGAAGTTTTCCATTTCCATACACAAAAGTTTTCCTACTTATTTCGAGTAATATAAATAAAAGACCATAAAACACAGTATTCTATGGAAAAATATAATAAAGACTAACTGGGCGACATGGCTACATTGAAAGAAAGTTCATGTTATCAGTTACCATTTTCAAGCAAAAATTAATTTCTAGCCAAATTTCTTGCTTTCAAATCAAGAAGTCATCGTTTATTTGCACTAGCTCGGTAAAGTGGTTCCGTACACGCAAACATATTTGCATTTCATTACCCTACCTCACCTAGGTTAGTACTTACTTTTGTTTATTCTGTGTACAAGTTAGTACAAACTATTACTTAAGCTGTGCCCCAGTTAGGTGCATGTTGTTACAGATATGCAATAACGTTTACTTGGTATATTATTTAACTAGAGCACACATACATGGTGAGTTGGTGGTTAAAAAGGTTTACACCTTCCAAGGACAGGATAAATTGTTTGAGTCATTACCAGCAGTTATGCGATACAGATTTTTAACGATAACTGGTTGTCCTTAAAACATAACATTACACCCAACAGACACACACATAGTCCTAATCATCTGATCGTCGTGTGTATCAGGTACTACGAGGCAGAACATGAAAACTTTGGTCCTGAAGCGGGAATCGAATCCGCACCTCTTGCATCTCAGCCAGCTTACCCGCCACGCCGCGCCAAGGAAAATGACCCGTTAGGTTATGGGAACAATAATAATACTAATATTTGATTTATTAATTTCAAGCAAACTGGTATAAGAATTACAAATTAAAATCAAAAATCAAATGTATTTCAGACAGAGTTTACACTAAGTATGGGTGTCTAAGTATATGTACACAACGGTCTTTGCCATCCTGAACCTGACCTGAAGATAGCTCAACTGATCCAAATCATTCCCAGACGGAAGCGTCCCCAAGATGTTGGCTGCATTGACACGTTGAATGGTAAACACTAACGCGATGAGCCAGATAAGACTCAACTCTTGGGTCACGCGACGCTTCGACCAGACGTCCTGAAATAATTAGAAATCAGAAATCAGAAAATTTATTAGTAAAAACACATTTACAATAGACACAATAAAGTGTGGAAAAGATAGTTACTAAGGTCAGTGCAACAATCTTCGTCATCCATACAAATTTACAATTAGTTTAGTATGCATTAGTTTAGTTCATATTTTTAACCCTAACCGCTTGGTGGCTGGCAGGTGATGGAACGCGCGATTTCAGTAAATATATTATTTTTGATCATGAATATTTTAAATCCTAGAAAATATCATAGGCAGATAATAACAACACATAATAATGCTGAAAGAAAGAAAGAAAATAGGAAGACATTTATTTATACAAACTGTACAAAACAACATAATAAATATACACTTTAAGCATATACAACAAAAAAACAGAAAAACAAGTGAATATGGATATGGAGTGGTATATTTGGTTCTTGACGACCTTTGTGGCGCGGCGGGCGTGTAGCCGGCTTAGATGCGAGAGGTTGCGAGTTCGATTCCCACTGCGGGACAAAAATTTGCATGATCTGCAAATATTTGTTTCGGGTCTGGGTGTTATGGTACCATGGTACTCGTAACTTCCTGATACCCATGACATAGGGTATCCTAGTGGGTGTTATGCTATGTTATATCAAAGTACCTAACTGTTAAAATAGTAGATTGTATCATAAGGGAGCAAAATAATATTTTTACGGCGAGGGCGCTTTTTTGAATCCAGAGCGAAGTGAGGGATTCTAGAGTAGAATCCCGAACGTAGCGAGGGATTCAAAGTACGTCGCCCGAGCCAAAAATAGATTTTGCGCCCGAGTGTTATACTCTACTTTTCATCACCCACTATGAGAAAATAAAAGGCACCTCATATTTTATTGAACGAGCGAAGCGAGTTCTCTGTGTCATGTTGGATGAATCGGCGTTTGTATGTATGTATGTATGTATGTATGTTTGTCCGATGAAAACGTCCTAACCGTTAATTCGATCTTCATGAAATTTAGTATAGAGGTAGATAGTATTGGTACAATTTGTAGGTAAGGTTATGAACTATATCGGTTGTGGTAAAAAAAAAAAAGTGAGACAGTCAGATCAAGTGGGATGTCTAATGAAAGCGCTTTAGTTGGACATTTCAAAACTGTTTTTAATAAGTATTTAGGCAATATAGTTTTTGAGATATTAGGGTAAAACAAAAACGTAAAAATCTAAAATTCTAGGGTACTTCCAGCAATCCCACAATGCTGAAATTTGGTATGCTGGTAGCTTTTGTGACACAAATACAGGAAAAAGTCTGAAATTGAAGAATTTAGAATCTTGTACTTCATAAAACAATATAAAATCCATTGTTGACCTCCCATTTCTAGGAATTTGAATGATGTCGGAGTTCTATGTTTCGTCAAAAGGATGTTATCAATTGATTCGTCAGGTACTTGATATACTTACAGGTATGTAGTATTACGCTCGTTGCTTAGTTCTATTTAAAGGTTATTTCGATGATGTGTAGGAAATTACCTCGAGGTAATTTAAAAAAAAAATAATAATGGAAAATATGTTATGACTTAGTAGGTACTTAAATAGTCGGGCTGATTATGGTGTCATCGCGAGGTCTCAGTTCGGGACGAACCACTAGTTTCAAAACGAAACGATGAATTTCTAACAATCCGTGAAATTTTATGAAAACGCGTTTTTCATTTGTTTTTTTATTCAGCCGGCGCGGGGCACGACTATGGGCGGTCGTATACCAGCCAGTATTTATTCAAACAATATTTTTGTTCAAACACTAAGATGTTCCAAATTCAAAAAGTGCGCCGCAAAGTTCATTGCGGCGCACTTATTTGGGTTCGATATGTTCCGAATTCAAAAACTTATAGAAGTTTCATACAGAAAAGACCACCTTTGGATACACTTAAAGGCGAACGAAATCGTCCTTTTTGAGTAGATGGGATGAAAATATACTTACTCGTATATAGCACAGCTAGTTACTGATCGAATCTAACTCATATATACCCTGAATCTAAACAAGCACTATCTAGACCATTTGTGTGGTCTCTTTCTACTATTACGGATACTTTTCTGTCCGCATATATTATCCTTCATTATGTACGTGAATGTTTTATGCTACAGGATGTCGTGATGAAGGCACTGTTGGAAATAATAGGGCTTGTGTAAGGTGATGGCTGGGTGTACATGAAAGTTGGATTAAAATATCCGAATTGGCCAGTAAGAGGTTTTAATTAGAGGGATGATCCCATAGATAGAATATTCTTATCCTCCAATGTATTTGAAAAAAATATCAAAGTAATCTAGTTGAATTCTTCATAAGGATGTGACCCTAAGAAAGCTTCTGGCTCTGGTTTGGCCAAGGCCTCGATTCTCGTACCTATTGAGTATTAAATTCACAATCTAATATCACCTAGTTCAACAGTCACATATGTCACTGCGTGTATGGTAGACTTTGTGACTATTACTTAGTCTTCGCATGCATACGATATCTTTCTCGCTCTAATAACGAACGCTTTCCTGAGCTACTGAAAGGTTGATGATCAATTGAAAGTTGACTGACATAAGATTATATTGTAAATTGAATGCCAAATAATTACGAAAGTCTATCAAAGAATCACGAAAATGTATAACATTTTTTGTTACAAGCCCAATATACACATTTTCAGATCTAAGAATGGCAGAATTTTGGTGCTTATTTAGATGCAAAAACAGTAAACTAAACTAGTTCTGCCTGTATGACGTTCTGACTGCACAGTCTAATATACAAAAGTGCATGACATCGACTTGATTCCCGCAAGGCTGATTGATTTTGAATTGTCGACGTTGACGTTTATTGTGTTCGCAATCTAACTCTCGCTAGTGTTTACTACCAGTACCTAGTCTAAAGTTACATCGGTCATCATCATCATCAATAGAAGAGCTCCAGCAGTAGTGAATATTTTCTTGAACGATTTTAGGCTTCGCTTTAAACTTGGCCTTACTCAGTTTTTTTACACTGCAACTTCTTAATGTCGTTGCGCGCGCGAATTCCTCGTTTTCTAAACAATTCCACGTTGAATTCAAATTAAGGCCCATTTCCTGTTCACTGGAGGTTTTATTTTCTATGCAAATGCATTTGAGCTTTTTATTTAGTTCTTCAGATCGGTTTGCAACATTTCCTAGATGGCATTCTTTAAGGAAAATAATAGAATCCAACGTCTTTTTATGAAGACGTATTCAAACTATTAGCCTCATACACAACCTCAAAGTCACACACAGGGCTATGGCGAGAGCTATACTTGGAGTTTTACTTCGTGAAAGATCTTTAGGAGGACCAAGCTCATTGCCAAAGCTCTTATAATTGAAGTAAGTAAGTTGAAGTGGCAATGACCTATCCATATATTATAAGTCAGTATGGCTTGTATGGCTTTTAAATATGGCTTGGAAGTCAATAGTTAACCCATTGACTGATTTCCCAACTTCTAGTTTTCTTGCATAGATTATTATTCACATCAAAACTCACACAATAGATTCAGATTTCCTCTGCTCGTTATTTTACATGACTGCCGAGACAGCAGCTTTTGCATATTTGTATTGTCTAGGAAATGCGTTTAGTTGCACATTTGTTTTTATAGCACTGTTGAGGTGTCGGTTCTAGTAAATAGTGAGAGGGTAATATTTGTTAATGTGGTTGTAAACTAGTCGGAAATAGTAGGAAGTCATACTAACGGCATTATCGAACTAGGTAGTTCTCTATTTTTAGACTTGAATCTTGATTGAATCTACATATATAAAAGAGAATTCATGCTGGTAGTACCTACGCAATCAAGTTTTTCAATGTAATCATCGATTGTCTAAATTATAACATGCTTAATATTAGTAATATAACAATATATAATACTTATGATAATTGATAACATAACAATCACTAATATTGAATCCAATAATGATAAAAAATCCTAAAATTATTCATCACAATTTACAACAAAATCTATATTGTAGGTGAAATGCCTAACCCTACCTTAAACCAGCAGATGGTGAAGTAAGTATCAGTAGCTAAGTAGGTACTTAGCTACTAATAATTTTACGATCTCAAATTATAATATAACTCATTAAAACATTAGAATAATTAAAAACAAAACAAAAAGAGCTTTGTCAACACAGAGTTTATTAAACGGCCCAGTCTATTTACATATCCCCAGCTTAATGATCAAAATAAGTAAGAGATCTATAAAATATGATGCAAAAACACAACTAGCACCATACATCAATCCAGTGTTTTTGCTTACCACAGGCGATGCTATCAGGCAACAAAGTGTTACTTACAAAACACCTACTAAACTTATACCCTAGTATCACTAACATACGGTTTAATTTCCTGGGGAAATACTGTATGATGCCTCGCTGACGCGTCGCGCCGATCTAAACAGATAACGTAAGATATTTTGACGTGTGAAACAAAAAAAAATTAACACATTGAACACATGTAGGTAAGATAGGCGATAAGATCGCCGGCTATAATGAAGCCAATTAAATGTTGGTTGAGAAAATGAGAATGGACAGTATTTATAAATAGCGTGATGAGACACTTGATTCATTAGCTATGTAACCGATACTGATGGGAGTTTTGTCGCGGAAATTAAGGTCGAAGTCATGCATGAGGACATTGTATTACTAATATTTAGGGCTGACGCCTTGTTAGGATCAGTTATTAGAGAAAATGAAAATAAAAACCAATAACAATAGTGCATTAGTAGAAATAAGTGGAATTAAACGATATATTCCACTTCTCCACTATGTACCAGAGCAAAAAAAACCCATAAAAACTGCGTAATCTTCGATTGCAATGCTTTTTAGTGGAGAGTGAGTCATACGTCTTCAAGATACAATGTTTTGTTTGCAAAAACACCCTGAGTTACAAGTAGCTCAGCCTTGAATTACCTGTCACCAGCTTGAGAAAACGAGGTTGTGTTGGTAATTAACCCCATTACAATAATGAACAGAACACACCCTAGTAAACATACGAAGGTGTCACATAAACACAGGGTGGTTATAGCAAACAATATTAATTTGCAACTTGTTGATGATCGGAGCTTAGTCCGCTCCCTTGCACATTAATCACGTGACCTCATCTCGTAGTTACCGTAGAATAGATAAGGTGGGCATAGAAGTGGTTTTTCATTTCATTGTGATCTTATCATCTTATTAAAGCAATACTTTTTCGTTTATTGTTTTTGGTTCAGATTGGATTATAGACATATCCCGTACAATCAACATACCCCAAATGCTAAGATAACTAATACACCGTTTTATAGTAAGCTTTTCAGTTAAATTTTACCCTTCAACCTACGAAACCAGAATCGTACAAAAGTTATTTTTTCTTTCTACGTAACCAGTTTCGTAAGAAGACATTCTATTATTCGTATGAAACCAATGAAAACTATACTACTCAACCAATATCGTAAAAAGATTACTTTATATTTTCAAGAACAGGATTTATATTTGGCGCTTCGTTATTTCTAATTATGACCAATACTTCAAAAACATAAAAAAAGCCAATATGAAGTGGCATTTATGTTTTTTGCTAAAAATGCCACTAGTATAGTTAAAATAATTTCGAACAAATTTTCGGAAGTGACTGTTCTCTACTGTTCTACTTTATCTCTGGCACCGACATTCACCCTAAGGTGAGACGCGTCAGCTTATTAGGGGAGCCTAGAACTTTGGGGTCTACTTTATGGGGACGAGGGAATATGTTTACTTGGTCCAGCTCCCGTAATAACATACCTGCACGATCTCAGACTAACGTGGAATAGAGAAAATTCGGAGGTGCAGATTAATCTATGGAAAAATTAAAACTAGGTGTTCCATCTGTCTGGCCTGAAAACCACTATCTGGGTCTATTGGCCTTCTAGAATTTCGTGGTCCAAGGTCACATCCCAACAGATGAGGTTGTGGTAAAAATTAAGGATTATGATAATTGTTATAATAAAAATAATTATTTCACCAAAATGAAACACCAAAATCGGGACCCTTTGCATTTTAAAAATTCTTTTAACTTAATCGAAGCCACTAGTTACCCAAGAGCTGGCTCTTATCTCTCGCCATTTAACATAGCAATGCAGCCAGGCAGCTTCTCTCCGGCTTGCTTCTGGAAAGGACTCTTCCGTCTGTTGGTTGGAGTTGGGGAATTGTTAGTTATTATCTATCATTATTCAATAGTTAATAGGTTGTTAGATTTTTTCCCAACCCCCATCAAAATAACCTAAATACCTACCTAGTGATTAACTCACACTTCCCCCTCCCGCGTAAATAAAATTCATAATTTGATAAAAAAATAATCACTCTGATCAAATCGACTAAAATTCTATTCCATTTACTATTTCCATTGGCCATCTTCATAGGGAAAAAGGAACTGAATCAAGAAAACAAAACTGAAGACGGCTGTACCTCACGACACAGTGTGTGACGACCTCAGTGGCGCGGCGGGTGAGTAGCCGGCTGAGATGTAAGAGGTTGCGGGTTCGATTCAGCCTCAATACATTAACGAGCAACTACGGTAAAATGTCACTGAAAATCAAGTTACCTAAAATCAGTCCTGCGGATCTACGCATACCTTTAGAATTTGCATCCTGCCAATTGCCTTTTCCAGAATTAGAACCAGTTGGAATCCCGTACAGGTATTACTGTCTCTTTCATTATTATGGGGTTGGATAAGGATGGTTTTGAATTTTTGACATATGTTTGATTCAAAGAGAGGGATTACCGTGAAACTACCGCCGAAGGCTCATGGGAAATATAAGTTGGCCCCATAAGTAGGGGTGAATTCTCAATCAGTATAAAAATTCAAAGGGCTGTCTGCCTGTTGTCTTGCTGCAGGCATTTCAATTTGTTTAATAGGTAGGATGCACTTTCAGTTTCAAGATGTTGGATATTTAGAATTAATCTATATGTTTGCGAGTCAAAAATAAGAAATATAAAATAATGAAAAAAAAACATTTTGGTGGCAGGGATCTCGATTTTTCTCAGCAATTACAAAAATATGAACATAATAATAAATAATAA
The DNA here is from genome assembly GCA_951392215.1 of Epirrita christyi. NCBI lineage: Eukaryota > Metazoa > Arthropoda > Insecta > Lepidoptera > Geometridae > Epirrita > Epirrita christyi. The sequence goes on along the minus strand of OX595843.1, from coordinate 11,711,358 downwards.
TAATAATAAATGCTGGACATTTCACACAGAATTATCTAGCCGCAAGCTAAGCAGAGCTCGTGTTATGGGTACTAGATACAATACATTACATAGTTAGATATTTTTTATTAAACATAGAAAATACCCAGAACACCCTGAACAAATATTTGTTCTGAGACACCCTGAACAAATATTTGTTCTGAGGCGGGAATCGAACCCGCAACCTCCTGCGTCGCATGCGAACCTTCACCCGCCGTGCCATAGAGGTCGTTAAATAATAATGAATCTTATGTGATATTTGGTAACCTGATTCTTCATGTTATTAATATATACCATAATCATATCATTGGCTTCATTTTGCTAGTTGTATCACATGATTGGTTAACTTTTATAACAGAGAAAAAATATCAAAATAACCTCTTTTTAAACATATTTATAAATTACTAGTGGCCCACGCGCGACTTCGTTCGCGTGGTCCCGGTGTTTTCGGTGGTCCCGGTACATTTAGACCTTCCCGTGACAATTATCAACACAACAAAACCAAAATCAAATAAATCTGCCCAGCCGTTCTCGATTTTTAGCCAGACAAATAAACAGCAATTATTTTTTTTATATATAGAGGAAGAGGAAGAGATTAGAGGATAGAGGATTGGCAAACTGGGAGGATTTAAACCTCTTAGATTAGCCTAAGCATACACTAAAATACGCCAGTTGGATTTTTATAAGTTAGTTGTAGTTTTTTCTTCTTCCTCAACACAGACAAGTCAAAGTCAAAGTCAAAGTCAAAAAGAACTTTATTCATTGAAATCACAAGGATCATTTTGAATCGTCTTATATAAAATTAAATTACTCCTGTTCCAACGCGACCAAGCCTAGAAGAATCAGGCAACAAACTCGGCTTGGCTTACATAAATGGTCCGTCTTACCACTAGGTGAGAAGCGCCTGTGTGGTGACTCAACTTCTTATGAAAGAGTTCGGCCGGGGAAGTACTACCACCGTACGTTTTTCTGCCGCCAAACAGTGGTATAGTGCTCGCATTGCTGTGTTTCGGTTTGAAGGGTACGGATGCCGGTGAATTACAGGCACATGAGACTTTCATCTTTTTCTCAGGGTGAGTAGCGCGCGTGTGATGCCTCTGGTGTTGCAGGCGTTTATAGGCTACGGTAACTATTTTCCATCAGGTGGGCCATTGCTTTTTTGCTTCCCAAGTAACTTTTACTTTAAGGGCCATTGCAGTTGTAGCTGTACCTGTATCTTTCGTTTTAAGGAGCTGTCTTTTTACATGCGTTAAAAAACATAAACCCAAATGGAAACATTTAAAAGCGTTATTTTACTATTTAGATACAGATTGATGCTCCTAAAAGACAGCTTTATAAACTGAAAATAGCACAAAAAGCCGACAACATAATAAATATAATAGGTACTAAATGAGCGTCTAATTTCAAAGTAACGCGGATCATTCGTTCCCACCAGACTATGAATATCACATCGTGTTAATAATACTTACATCACCGATGGTAGATAATTTTGCACTAGACGAGACTAATAAATTGCGACTGCTCTGTAGTGGCACTAATAGACTAGCTAAAGCACACAGAACATCTAACAACAAACTCACACACGAATATATTCCATGATAATCTTATTATTTGTATCCAATAATAATAATAATATTAATTCAATTTATTTATTCATATAGTTTTTCAATCAATTGTGTTAGTCGGTTTATCTTAACTAGGGGTAAGTATTTAAATTAATTAATGATTTTATCCTTTGGATCAATTTATAAATTATAGGACAGTCAAATTTTTCAGCTATCGCGCTTAAGATGCTGTTGCCACTTCCGGGTTCTACTGAGTAGTGAGGCTGACTTCTTCCTCCAGATAGCATCAAAGGTGTGGGTGCGTGCCTGGGCGAACATGACCGTAATACGTCATCATTCTTTAAGTTTTTCTTGAGGTCATTTTCTGCCAATTCGTTTGTTTGTCGTTTCACTGGTTAATTCTTGGTCAGCCTGCGTTAGATCAGATAAAAGTATGAGGTATGGTGGCCCTAAAAATATCCCTGTGATTGAAGAAAGAAACAGAGTGTTGATAGGATTCGTACGCCTCGCAAAAGCTACACAGTGCTACAAGCAAATACCCTAGTATATTGTCACCTTTTAAAATCTCTTGCAATAATGTCTCGACTTTTGATCGGTTAGCGCTTCTGTTATTTGTCTTTGATCTTTAAGATTTGATTTATATGAACGTGGTCGCTTATTTTTGGTCGCTAACTATTGGCTCACACAAACTTATAGTTGCACAGCGGGCTATGGAGAGAGATATGCTAGGAGTTTCACTACGTGATATAATCCGCTATGAGGAAGTTCGTAGAAAAACCAAGATCATACACCTACATACACATATATATGTTATGTCTCCTATATATACATATATATATATATATATATATATATATATATATATATATATATATATATATGTATATATAGGAGACATAACATATATATGTGTAGGAGACATAGCTCCTAGAATTACTAGACTATTTACAAGTTGAAGTTGCAATGGGCAGGTCATATACGCAGAACTGATAACCGTTGGGATATTAAGGGTCCACAAACCGGACGACTCAGTGTGGAAAGGCCCTCCTCTTGATGGACTAAAGATAAAGGTCGCAGGAAGTCAGTGGATGGAGGTGGCTCAGGGCCGTTCGTCATCGCATTCTATGGGGGAGGCCTATGTCTAGGACTTCTACAGGCTGGTGATGATGATGATGATGACCCATTACTTAAGAGTCGGCTACATTACGGGGCTCTACCAGCCGATACTACCGCACTCAGTAATTTCGACTTTTAGTCCCCTTACTTTTGACCACGGAACTTACCCTTCAATATTCTAATTTATCTATTTCAAATTCCAAAATTGCCAAAACAAATCCTTTTGGGACCAAACCTCCTGAGCACCCAATTATAACTAATTGTATAACTCATTAGATGGCTTTTCTATACGTAACTCGTTTATGAAAAACTGTATGAATGCCTTGTTAGCGTTTTCCAGTCGGTCTCGAGAGCCGGAGAGAGGGAAACATAGGGTGTGTGAATAGCACAGGCGGAGCGACAAGATGACTATAATAGCGTCACGTTACCAACAATAATAAACTTTATTTACAGAAAGAATACTCTCATCTTCATCTTCTTCAGTAGCCTTTACACGCCCACTGCTGAATGAGGTCTTCCTATATATAGAACGCAATGAGGGGCCATAATCACCACTCTTGGTATGTGGATTGGTGATGCAGTTTCATAGTTAAATTTATTTCCACCATAGGATCACAAGGAGCACTTAGTTACCTACGTCAAACAAAAAAGAAGAAAAGAAAAAAAAAGAAAAAGACAAATCTTCAAACAAATAGTTACTCGAAATAACATATGAAATTAGTACAGTACGTACATTTTCTCTTTTTTTTTAAAGAACAATCAATCTGCCAATCTAGCGTCCTATTCGTCCTGGTCTATTGATATGGTCAAGAATATATATGTCATAGTTTAGTTAATTCTACTAAGTATACAAATTTACCCAATAAATTGAATAATTTGCGGCTGTAAATTACCTTGTAAAATTACTCAGTGTAGTATTACTATTACTACTACTATTATTACTATTATTTTTAATTACTATTTAAATAATTACTCAGTGTAGTATTGAACTAGCGTGGTATACTAGGTAGGTACATACATAATAAATGTGTTTAAGGTCTAGTTACTACATACTTATGCTGGTGCACCACATAGAAAGAACATAAAATATGGCATATTCTAGGTATGTTTATTTTTGGAAGCAGTCTATATTTATTATTATATTAACAGAAATCAAAATACTACTAATATACGAGTAGAAACAAGTATAATACAACATTTAATTTTAACGAATACAAAACAGTTGAGCTATCTGAACACTGCTGTTGCCAAGGATCTAAAGATAGTTCAAATTGTTCCAAATCATTATTAGTATATATATATATATATATATATATATATATTATAGTTACTGTTACAGGAATATTTAAAAAAATACAGATTTTAATCAGTTTAGAATAAATGATTATTATAAGCATTTAATATGTAGCATTATCATCAATTTATCGTGATTATGGCAATAATCGTTTAATTAACTTCAATAAATAAACCAATTCATAATTATCAGGCTTATCATGGTGATGAAATAAACATGAGATCAATTTAAATTTAATTTAAAAATAATGCCTTTTCCGTCACATCATTTTGGTAATATTTATCGCTTACCTATTTGGTTTTGCCGATGGTCTGTGTTATCTACAATCTCTAGAAAGTTTTTAATTTTATTTAGTAGTCAAAATCAAAATGCATCGATAGTGCGTGCTAGATTTACGCCATCTACATTTGTTACTAGTTCAAAATTACTTTTATAAAACCTGCGTCACATTAAAATTATTTATTTACTATAAGATAATAAACTTCCTAACTAGAGTTTTAATTGGTTAAAATTAGTACTTAGTATTTTTTTTCTCCCTTCTTTTAAATTACTGGTACCATCTGACAATACCAAAAATAGTACCTACTAACGATGGTATGGTAAGTAGTGTCGCCAGTACCTAATATTAAATAACATACGATAGTAGCGTAACTACTTCTCTAGTACCATCAATAGTACATGTATAATGGTAACCCTGGAGTACATACAACCATAATAATTTCTTATTGAATGATACTAGCAACTGTACTAGGTACTAGTGATACAGAGGGCTTTTCTCCACGTCCTCTACCTTATGAAAGGTCATAATTTTCGATCGTTGAATCCAAAGGGGAGCTTACACAGCAGTAGGGAGTGACTTTTACAATTGGTCTCATGCAATAAGACATATTTTTCTTAATGCCAAATAGGTGTGGGGAGGTTTACGACGTGGCTATTACTGTAGCTATTTGTAGGTCTTTTGTTGTCAACAGAGAGTTGTATATTATAATAAACTAGCTTTTTGTCGTGGGTTTGCTCGCATTTAGCTAGAACAATCATTTTGTTGCTATGAACATCCATTTCATAAATACAATCTAGAGTGGGATAAACCAGCCCCCTTATTCGCTATGACCAACCGTAACGTAACGCGGGCTCGTTACCATATCTGCGTGGAGTCATCGCTGAATTGTATGGGTGACGTCACACGTTTATTTATTTAATTATTTATTTATTTAAAGGAAAACCAACAGCACAAAAACCAGAATAGAAAACATAAATTGTAGCAGAAGGCGAATAACAGGTTTTCACGGATAGAAAAGGAATAGATACAAAAAAATTTGAGCAACAAAAAAAAAATAGTAAACTAAAAATAGAGTAGAAGTTAAGATAGTTGATAAACAGCAGAGAAATATTACCATAAAGTAGCACAATACTATAGGAAAAAAAATAGATTATATACTTATACAAATATAAGATACAACGTTTGATGAATAATAATAATAATAACCTACTAATAAGAGCCTCACAACGAGGAGAAGAAGTTATTGACAAGGAATCTCTAAGGTCATAGCGAATAACCACCTTGTTGGTAATTATGAATACTTAAAAGAGGAGCAGCAAAATTAAACCAAATATGTACTTATAAATATAATAAAACATAACTGATAATAACAAAAACATTCATCGCTTAAAAACAAATATACCTAATAATTATATAAGTAAATCTAATTGTGCTTAGTTAAGCGAATGTTGCACGGAATAAATAGGATTTAAACCAAACCTCCGCACAACAACGTCATCCCAAAAATTCGGTTTGAATCGACGGTACGTTGCCAATTTAATTTTCAGGCTGTAACCCACGGTTTCCATAGAAGCATAATCAGCGGGTCAAATTCCGCAAATGAGTAGCATATAAACTTTGTTTATTCTCTTTGACTCTATTGAATGGATACCTGCTTTCTCAATGTTTATCTTCATCCGATCATAAAAATACTTACCTTTTGTTTTTAACCGACTTCAAAAAAGGAGGAGGTTCTCAATTCGACCCATATGTTTTTTTTTGTGATAAAATATTCGAATAACACACAGGGTTTATTATGAGAGGTTTAACTAAAACAAACGAACGCCGCAGGTGTCATGGCGACATGGTGTCAAATCGGTCACACTCGTCGCATCAGAGCTTGAATAAACTTTTTTAGTGGGGTTCCGTATGCGATTCAATACAAGTGACTATGTTCTGAATATTTTATATAGGTTTTGATTTTTTTAATCACATCTTTAGGGGTGATATCGCCAACAAATAACAGGCGGTTAAAAATTGTTTAGCCTAACCGACAACTTTTCGACAGGTGTTTTCAAAGATTATCTGCCACCTTGGCCAATGGTTAGATTTAACAAGACATTTGCTAACTAACACAGTATGGTGAAATTGGCTCTTAATCTATTAAGTAGCTTGGATGGTGAACCATGTTATCTATGAATATTCAAGAAGTAATTTGTTTAAATCTAACTGAAAACAAACATACAATGTCAGTCCACTTTCCACAAAAAGTTCAAAGCAACGATAACAAAGCATTTATATAACCACCAGTCTTTAAGAAAATTATGGCTACCTAATTTCAAGATACCCTAGGGTTATTTTCACAAATCTGGGGGAGTTGGTTATTTACGGAAAGTTCAGAAGATTCCATCACTTGTGCAGGCAAAATACTTGTGTAAAATCTATTAAATAAAGGAGTCAGTGCAGATAATACAGTTTAGGTACTGGATAGACATTGTCAAGAAGTAGCCAGACTTGCGAGCGAATCTGGAAACACCATAATTATTTTCAATTGCTTGAGCATCGGTTGTTCCTTTGGAATAACTTAATCATTATTTAATCAACATTATGGCTTGAATTTTATACTGAACCCAATATTCATTTTGTATAACTCTCACACTGCTTTTTTGTTTTCCACTTCCACCACCTGCCGGGTGGCCATTACAGCCGCAACAGACGACCGTCACTTCAAATAAATATAATTTTATTTTGATTACTCTCTCTAATGTTGGTATAACGGTTACCGAATTCATACCATTAGTGCGTTGTGTCACTCCAAATTGGCTTGTAATGTATAATAAGCTCTATTACGCTGAGTTTCGAATCAATTTACCTCATACATTCACAGACTTTCAGTAAAATTTTCACCGTTTAAAGTAATGGTGTTAAGACTTGCACTCACATCAAACACTGGGTGTGATGTCTTATCTCCTTTGCTTAACCCTACTCCAGCCGGGCAAATTTCCTTAAGACACGGAGCCGGACTTTATCTGTGAAGTTTGACCGCTCTTATACCTTTCTGTATGACCTGTCAAATGCCACAGATTCGATCAGTGAGACTTCTTTACGGAAACATTATATCATCACCACAGACCATTAATATGCAGATGGACACTTCAGTTTCTAATGCATTTTAATTGTTCAATTGATTTTACAGTTAGTTATATACTTTAACAAAGTTTATTGATATTGTTTTAAAATTCTGACACCCGTTATTGGAATGTTGGAAATGCATGTTAATTGAATTAAATTAGCATTTAATTTAATTTGTTAGATTATGGCCTACATTGGAGCCAACGATCTTATAATTCACAATAGATCCAGGGTCACGTACAAAATGAAAGCTAAAAACTGTCCGCATGGATACATACTTATACAGCTACATTTGTTTACTAACGAACAAAGATGAAAGTTTTAAAACAGTTCTAAGTTCAACCTAATTACAACCATGACACCTAGCAAAAAAGTAGCAAATCTTCAAAATATTATCTTACACTTACGATCATTCGTCACAAAAAACGAGCAAAGCAATTATATTACTCCTGTCACTTGTCAAATCAAAAGACATAGGTCAAACAACTAGTGTGAAATCAACCTTAAAGAGCTACAAATAAAGTTCTTTTTCCCGTTATTACCTTGCGAGCTACATCCATCCGTTTCCATGGTTTCGCTTCTGTTTGCTTCTTCAAATTTAACTACAGAAGGTATGGAGTCGCGTTGATCACTTAAATAATTTATAATATGCACGTTAAAGTTAAGTTAAAATTATTTATGTGTTGGGCATGTATGTTTGATATTGATAGTATATATACTTGTTATTTTATTAACGTTCTGTTGTGTGTATATTTATGTGTATGTTTATGTTTTTGGCCAAGATGTCTATCGCTGGATGTCACAAATAAAAATATCACTAAATTCCACACCTTTATATTCATGTTTACAATCTTTATAATACAAGTACAGTTTAGTGCAATAATTTGATCAAAACCCAAAATGTTTAAAATAGCTCAACATTAAAAATTTTCCATTCTGCGTACCTACAGGCTGATAATGAAGCCCTAGTTATAAAAAGCTCAAATATAAAAAATATATGTTCTGTTACGTTTGTCTCGTTTCATAATAAAAAAAGATATCGACCATCAAAGTTTTCCAACAAAAACCGTAAAGTGCTTGAGGGCGGGCGTACAGGCGCCTGCCGTAGGTTGGGCATTTATTTGATATTTGGGAAATATACCTATAATATGATAAAAGAATTTGAAAAAGTACTGTTTTTTTACGATAATATGTTCTATAAGTGATTCTGGTTCATAAATTTTAACAAAGCGAGAGGACTCATTATCAGTGGGTATAGATGTAAAGGGGTTGTTAACCAAAGATTTGGTTAAATAACAGTAGCGTAAATGGATTGCTCGGAAAGCTAAAATAAAAAAAAGGAAAGCCAAGTATCTGATGAGAGTTCAACAAACAGACACAAAAGTAGTATTAAAATTTTTTAAAGTTCTGGTAAAAACAAATTATTACAATACAAATCTACTCCATGCATCTACTGTTCTGTTACAGACAATTTTGCGTCAACGTTGGCCAAACATTTGTAGCGGTGGTTTAAAATCGGTAATTTTGATCAAAATTTCATACTTTTTGTTAGTTTAAAGCTTAAAATACAACTTATTCTACATGTACTTAACGAAAGTAAGACACTCCGGCCGTTAAATTGTTTTTTCGGGGATTATTTTTGCAACTTTTAAATATACATTGCGGCATTGTGACACGTGTTTACATTGGCTTTGTTTGAAGCGAACTAAATCAAATACAAACTCACTTTTCAAGTGAGCTTAAATTCACCGAGACGTTTTTATTGCGCCGACCCGATATCTATGTGAGTATTAGAGATCGTTGATTGGAGCATTCAAAAAGTATAAGTTTTAACCAAAATAATAGTGACAACAGTAGACATAGTTAACTAAAATAGTTGATAAAACATTATGTTATTACTAAGTAGTCGTTTGCACGGTTAAGTTTGATCTATCTATATATATGTATTAAAAATTATGTATTATACAAATCGATTATGTGTATGTATATTCTCTATGGACACCAAAACGGCTAGACGGATTGTGATGAAATTTTCAGGCAATCGCCAGATTAGCCACACAATTTTTTTTGTTTTTTATTTCTTCTCATGGGTAGCGAAGCCGCGCGGGCGGTTCACTAGTTATTTATAAAAAAAAACAAAGTTATTTTTTTTTATAAATATATTATCTCGTAGGCAAACAGTAGGTATAGTAATAAACACGAATGAAGTAATTCAAACATAAAAGTCATTACTTATAACATAAAAGTGCATAATAATAACACTCGGCTGTAGAAATAGGCACTAAACTTAATTCATCAAAAACTCCATAAACGCGAAATGTTACGTTATAAAATGATCATAAAAACTTCACATTTAATTAAACAAATGACAGCTCATAATTTTAACCCTGCGGATGACGAGGTTCTATTCGCAAGGGCCGCGCACGCTCGATCTTTTTCACCCTAGACCTGACACTAATAAAATACGGCTGGCTCACTTAATGCAAATTAATAATACATACATACATAGATGGTCTGATGTCAATCCAATATGATAGTTACAAGTTAACAACAAACTGATCTGATGACGGTAGACAGTGAAACTCTTCGATCGTAATTATTACAAAACCAGGGAATTATTGGTCTATTTTAATTTGTTTTTACGTTTGAGCTCATGAATAATTCTATTTTAGCATCATTATCAAGGACTACATCATAAATAAAATACAATTTAAAATCATTGAAAATTTATGTTCTCCAACAAAAACGTATTTTCATTTTTGCATCCAAGATGGTACTTTCTTTATTAGCTATTCATATATGGTAGCGTGCGTCTAATGTAAAACTGAACACTCCACTATTTTATTATGTCAAAATAAAGTATTCCATAATCCATAAACTTTAAGGACCGTTTTTAAACGAAAAGCTTGGCCAAGTAAAAAGTGTTAGTAACGCACCCTTGTACGCAGATTGATCTAGCTGTTACGTTGTGCTTTGCACCCTAGACTGCTAACCTGTAATTATGGCTGCCGTTCTTTCACCGACATTTTATCTAGACAATTTATCTTGTATATCTGCCTCTGTACTGTTTGTATGCTAATGGATGTAGTCGTTTTGGACTTTTATGAATTGGGATTTTAAATACAGATTGCAATAGAGTTATTTTAGCTCTTATAGCTAAAATTAATTAATTCTTTATATTTTGAGACTTTGTAGTTTTATCACATTGAAAAATTATAGGTGTAGTACTTTTTTATATGAGTTACTTTATCCTATTCGAGAATATATAACTATGAGTAATCACTCAAGGGTTATCATATATTACCATAAGTATATTACTAGCTGTCACGCTTGCGACACAAAATAAATATTTTGTGCTTGCGACGTCGTCTGTGAGTAATTTTCAAATGTCTTATACAGTTAAAACTTTTCACACTACAATTATTTCCATTTAAGTTTTTTTTAATTCGAGCTTAGAGGTCTATCTATTAAACAAACACCCGACTTTTCAATATTGCATTTCATTTCATTGCATTTTATTTCATTTATTTCCACCATAGGATCACTTAGTTACGTCAAACAAAGAGAATACAAATCTTCAAACAAATAGTTAGGTACTACATGAGAAAATAATAAATGAACAATTAATTTCGTTCAAATCGATCATTGGCTTCCAAATCGAATTTCATTGTAAAATATAATTTATCGCGTTTATGTAAGATTTAACTTCGAATATAGTTTTTCATCACATACCAGCAGTGGACTTCTACAGGCTGGTGATGATGGCTGGTGAGTTAAAATGCCATGAAAATTACACGAAACAACACTTGAAATTGAAATTAAATAAAAATAAACAACGTCTCATTTTGAAAAAGGCGGGAACAGTCTCGTCTATTTTCAGAAGACACACAGGTTACAACGTAGACACAGATAACACATGTCATAATATATCATGCACCATGGCTAGTCAATTTTGAAGTCAGTACACGTGAATTTATGATGAAAACTACAACTCCAACTCGTTGGGTCTGATTATTGTAACGTTACACCAAACTTTCACCTTTAACGTGCGAATGTCAGGCGTCATAACAAGCCAAAGGCGACTCACGACACAATACTCTCACTTATGACCATTATCTAAGAAAAATGTAAGGGTATCGAGCACGCTGATGCACATATGAACCGTAAGCAAAAATGCAAAAAGGCAAGTATATAACACTAGCAATATAAGCTTTTCGTCTTTGGGTAATTTCATCATAAGAAAAATGCAAGTTAAATTAGCCATCATCCAAACAAACAAACATATTATGGACTTACTGATAAAGGCTGTTGGCGAAGAACTCAAAAAGAAAAATCGTAGTCCTTCAGACTCAAGCAGTAAACACTGAAGTAAGTCTACCAGTGCCTACTACACGACACATCTAGTTTTAAATCTAAGGTGCTGGACATGCCAATTTTAGATATATATAAATGTCAATAGCACGATTTTATATGATTTTCCAAAATTACTCGTAGATGAATACACGGGACAGTGAGTGTCATATAAAGGGATGTACCTACGCATGCTCTATAGTGAATTATGTCTCTATGACTATTATCTTATTTCGTGAGATTACTACCACACTAGCGGTCTATAATTTGACAAATAGAGAATGAGATGCATTAGTGCGCATTTCCTCCGTAATGGGGTACTTCGAACCCTGGGTGTATAATTTAGCGGTACGGTCGCGAAGATGGGTCGCGGCAGAACGGTTAATGTTTAATAAAAAGTTTTGATGGGTTTTTATTTGAGTTCCATATTTGAATTGACGTACAATTTGGATGTAATGGTCTCTAGTACTTTACTGTCTTCATACGTTTGTTTATGGCCACTGCATGTTTCATGACTTTTGAAAGTCGTATGTAGAACTATTTTGAAAGTTTACGAGTTGAAAGATAGGTTTAGAACTAAAATGGTTAAGCACCACCATTTTACTGCAAATATTTGAAACAAGAGACCGCGAATAGTAGGTACTTTTGTTATCTTGATTATAAGATTATGCAGTTCCAAATGAGAAAATAAACTCTTTTAGGGTTAAGCTCGCCTTTGCACATGTCCTGTATGTAAGATTATTTGTCTGTACCTCTTGATATCTGCAACACCAGGGGTATTGTTGAAGTGTTGCCTGCTAAAGGAATCCGACGGACTTTTTAAATACTTTTTAATTTTTTTTTGAAGCGGTCCTTTTATAGCGTTATGTTTTGTAATTTTACCTTAGCTCACATGACTTCAAACCGCTCTAATATTGATCAAATCTCTAATGACGTCACATGAAAGTAAACAACGTTTTTTAAATATTTGGCGAGTGGTTGTTTATAGACTTTTTTACTGAGAAGTGACGTTGTTAAAGTCACGTGATCCACAGTGTTTACGTGGTAATAACAATAATTTAAATAAATATTTAAATTTTTATAAAAAAATATTGAAAATTGTGATGTTTTTTATTTATTATAACACTATAGACAACTTCAGATGGTTTTCTAAGAACAGTTAAATAAAATAGAATGGAATAGAACAGAATATAAGTTAATTGGCAATATAATTAAAAAACACAACAATATCATGTACAATTAGGCAAATAAAAATTTAATTGCAAAAAGGCCTTCATATATTGTGCAGGGAGTAACTACGCCGCGCTGATAAAAGAAGCTTCATTTAAATAGGTAAGATTTTTGTTAAAAAATTATTTTTCATAATAAGCTTTTATTATATTAGTGATTAGAACCGTGAGCTAATCAAAATGAGCCCAAACACTGCCAGACTACTATTAACCATCGAGGAGTTCCTTTGTCCACCATTAGATCTGCTTGCCATCACCATAATATTGTGTTGTCATCTGAACTTAACAGGTATGAAAAATATCGGCTCAATCGGTTGGGAGGAACTGTTTCAAAATTCAGTTTTAAGATTTTTCCAACACTAAAATACATAGGTTAACAGGTCGAGTTAAACAAAAGCTTGTAAAAAATCGTTTTAAATTTTAAATACCTATATTCACCCCAAAACTTGCATCTATGGTACGAGTTCGGATACAAATCGAACAAGGCCTATTAAATAACGCTATAAATTTAGATGAATAGCATTACTCAGTACATTTTACAATCAATCATTAACATTTTACGAGGAGGATGTTGCGAACTCGTGTTACAATAATCCATATCTAATAAAGTCACATCAAAGTCGTCTATAAACCATACTCTGTTTACGATTACACTATAAACCGATCTTATAGTTTTAAGTTCTACCATCTCGCCTCACAAATTGCGTTTTATTAGGTCATGAACAGTTTATGGCGAGTGATATATGAACTACAAAGTTGTAGAAAGAGTTGGCGATCATGTTTTTCGCGGAACGGTATACCTACTTTGTTGCTTTTCAATTTTGGTTCGCGCTGTGATTCAACTAAAAACGTTTTCAAGAAATTGTTTATGTAGAGTTTGTATTTTAGGTTTCAATAAGCACAACGTGGCTTATTGTTTGCTGAATAATGTGAATATTATAAAAATGTGTAATTTCAAAAGACGATTCCAAATTAATTCAGTTCGACAAGAAATAAGCTAAACATAAAAATCTTGGTGATCCAAAATTATTGCGCGAGCTTAAAAAGTAGGCATTAACTAGTTTTGAGAAACTTGCGAAAAATAAATCGAATCGAGCGCGCACTGTCAATTAAAAGTTAAATTCCAGATCAGGGTTGGTACAGATTAAAAAACTTTTAAGTGAAGCAATACAAAATTTGTTTTAAATTATGAAAATATTTGATGTAAGTTTTTTACTTTTTCTGTTGAACATTTTGACGTCACTAATTTCAACTCAACAATTTCATAAAATGTTTGTAGACCGTTACGAAAATAACCAGTACTTATTCCAGTAGATCATTAAAATCCAACTTATTTGTGAAAACAAAAATACTCTTATCAAATTTATGTTTTTTTTACTTCGGTTAAACTCCCTTTGAAGTTTCTTGTTTTAGCAACCCTACTCCTCGAAATAATAGCACGTCCACTCGAGATGCAGATTCCTTGATCCCGATACAGATACCGTTAAAGGATTACCTTGAGTGACGGCGAGTAACACCCAATTAAACGTGTGATAAGTTAAACGTAAACTTGACGTATAAATCACGCCCGATCGCGTGCAGGGCAGCCAGGGAAAAGAGTTTGAATTTATAATTGCAATTTTTGGCAGACCGTCAATTGGTTGATGATATTTGCAGAGCAGCCAACATGAAAATGAAGTTTTTGAATCTAGAACACCGGAGTGTAGTGTAAGTTGGCAAACTTACAAGTGTTGGCGATTTTGTAGGGTGGACTAAAAAATAGAGTAAGAATTAAGAATTGCAGTCAGTATGTTGGCAGACCTTCAATTGGTTGATGATATTACAGGGCAGCCAATGTGGAAAAGTAAGTAAGCTGCTTGTGCCAATCAAAGTTAATGCATTTGTAGAATGACACATTAACTGATTTGCACTAGCAGCTATTTGCATAGCTCATCATACAAACAAACCGCTAATGGATGTTTTAACTTTTAAGGAACAATTCTGAGCAGTATTCCACAAAGGGGAATGAGAAAAGTTTGTTAACTTTAGAAAATAATAATATTATGTGAATCAAGTTCGATTGACAACCCTACTCGCGAGTGACGTTAAACTCAATGCGTTTGAACTTTGGTGTTTATGCACTGTTAAATTATAAATTAGCACATGAGGCACTTCAAAGACTGTTTTGAAATGGGTCCAGTATCCACAGTGAGAGAGATGTGTATCATCATGGGAACTTGCACAGTGAGTATCTAGAAGTGAATAAAGGTGATAATCACTACGACCTTTTTCCCCACAAATTAAAAACAACTGTCCATCCTAAAGCCCTGCTGCCTTAAATGCCTGTTCTACAGCTGTGTTCTGAGAAACTCGTCATCATCATTTTAGCCTGGGATCTGCTGCATATGCCTTCTTTCGCTTATACCAGCCTCCTCTGTCTTGGGCGTCTTTCATCCAGAAATACACCACGACAATCTTGTCGATCCACCACCGTGCTGTCAGACGACGCGACTCCTATCTAGAATCATCCTGAAGAGTTGGCAATTCCATTAGTTTTTAATGATTTCTAACCATCCAACCAACTTTCCTTACCGCTCTGATGGACTGGTTTATCATACTTTCGTGGATGACATGCTTTACTCTAGTGTTTCGATGCGAAAATGCGTTTGATTACGAAACTGCTATGTAATGTTACGGTTTAGAATTGGGACATGCAAATTGCTCATAAATTTATAAACATACGTTGGTAATATCGAACACAAATCGTGATCAAATTTTGAAACGGCTTCTGAATGTGATGCTACTATAATAATGTACCTTTAATATAATAGTCCTTGTCATCGCTCATACCTAGTGTATAACGGCGTGATGATCCACAAACAAACATAAAATTTCTTACAACCAAGTAGAACCACAGTTGTAGGATAGCGGACAACTTGCCGCAGTGGTAGGCAGAGAGACGTCTTAGTGCAGTTACAACGTAGAAAAAGAATGAAAGAAGAAAAGAATGAAAATTTTATTTGACACGAAAACAAAACAACAACAAGCAAACAGAACAGGGTGGTTATTCGCTATGACCCAAGAGATTCCTTGTCAATATTGTGTGACGTCACCCATGCTATACAGCGATGATTCCACGCAGATATCGTAACGAGCCCGCGTTATGTCACGTTTGGTCATAGCGAATAAGGAGGCAGAAGTAGAATAGATAGGACATCCAATTAAATATTAATATTTAATACAAATACTAACAAAATGAAAAAGTGAAATGTCCCACGCACTCCAACGTCCAAAAAATGGCATTACTTATTATGTAGATGCAAACGTAGTGTAGATTGCCCTCCAGCTAGATGGAGCGGCAGCTTGAGCAGGGTGATTGGCAGTAACTGGATGGGGAGAACCAGACTCAATGGCATTCCGTGGAAGATATCTATGTCCAGCAGTTACGTTGCATACAATTACGTTAATGATAATGATGACGAGTTAGACGGCCTATATAGGCTACTCGACATCACTATGTTATTGTGTCGATGAAGGATCCTTTATCCAATATGCAGTAACTGTAGCAAGCAGGACATATAAACAGATCATTTTTATTAAAAAATAATCGAGGAAACACACAAAACATCCTCAAAACGTAATAAGTCTGAAAGATCACAATCGCAACCCAATTCAGCAAACACCATTACACCTTTCACGATCTAAATTTAATTCCCAATAAACCTATTTCGTTCACAATGGAAAGGTTTGCATGTAGGTGTGGTAGGTACGACTCTCGCGAAAATTGGTCGGTTATCGCTTTATTTATCGTAACAAACGAATAAATTTTATCTTACCTGAACTGTGCCAAATCATCATCATGATCATCATCAGCCTATAGTCACCACAGGATTGGTGATCCCAGTATTGGTGTTGAGTATTCAGGTGGATGCTGCTGCCAATCTCCTGATGTTTTAATATGATAGAATTTAAATTTGCTTGGGATAATTTTTAGAAAAATTACAAATATCACCACGTACTATTCTCCTGCTGACGTTTTTCTGTTGACGCTGCTGTTGATATTTTAATATGATTTCATAGTTTGGGAGGAAAACTGTAGTTTTTCTAAAACGCCAGTTTATTTAGGTAAGATGCCACCTACCTACGTCTACCCTTCTGCCAGGGTTTACCATCAAGAACATACTCTGATAATAACTAAACATCACTTATTTCCATTGTAACACAGCTACTAATTATCACTTCATCCGAAAACATCACATCAAATCCCTCAAAAACCTGTTATGTTGCGGTTAGACTTAAAAAATGTCACCTACAATTGGTTGAATCGGTCACTTCAATTTAAAATCTACCATTGAAGTGACCAAATCTAACCGCAGAATCTATGGGCGTCAGAAGGCAACGAGAAACGCCTTTCTAAATAGGGGAATTTATACGATTTGTAATATAATACTGACGGTTTAAATAACTCAGTAGGTAAGTAAAAAACAAAAGCGTCAAAATAAACACTCACACACACTTGGGTATTAGTTATTCTTTCAGCAAAACTAAAACTTAAAGTTTAAAAAAAACTTGAAGTTGTTTTTTACGGTAGGCATAAAAATTCTTAGATATTGCAAGCGATGACCAATTTTTGTATATGTATCTTCTATTTTGCCTTTTAATTGCTTTTGTGAAAACGAAACCTCTTTTCTTATACTTATTTCTATCTTTTAAAATATTTGCACCAGAGCGGATATCCTTCAATACGGTAATTGCGCTCTGCTGATGACACTATCATATTTCTATGAAAACTATAATATTGCAAAACATTCAAATATGTACTTAAATCATTAAAGATAAAAAGCATAGCTAAACGTGAAAACAAAAACAAAATCTTAAATTGATAAATACATACAAGTTCATTCTTTCAACGAAAGATTCAACGTCACTGAAAATCACAGCCTATCTTCCAAATTGCTGCAAATTGTACCTAATGTTTCAAACATGAAAGTGTTATGACAGTGACTGTGTGGTCACACACCCTACTGTGCTAGTGTGACATACAAAAGGGTAGGTCTGTGATGTTTATCAGTTCTTATTTATTGGTAGTTAGAAACAATCATTGTAATTTTGGTCGCATTTCTTGCATAAAAATGTACAACTTCCTTTGATGCAAACCTTCCTTGTAACATTTAAAACCATAGCCCTACGAGTATACTAAGTAACCTCTAGAAGAACAAGGTTCTAGAACTTACGAGAAAAACAAAAGCCGCAGATTAACACCTTCAGTTGTAAGTATATGTAGATCCTTAAAAAGGTTCTATACTATATAAATTTATTTATTTATTTATTTAAAATAATTGTTTGTGAATACCATTAGGTATTTTATTAAGGTACTAATACAAAATACCTATTCAAACATAGATAACCGATTTATATTTATGGCAAAAGACGCAAACATACCGTTACGCTCTGTATTTAGCTTAATCGGATTACCACAACTGCAATTTGACGGACTCTGATATTAAGTTGCGCAAGACATCTCTGTCCACTGTGCCGATGAATAGAGTAAGTTAGAACGGTGAATGAGAGTTTTGGTTTTGTAATAAATAAGGACAGAGATTGTCATAAAATTGAATGTCCTAACTGAAAATACGTGCACTCTTAATTATGCTACAGTGGGTGCTCCATCTGAGAGACGCACTAAATTAATTCACCACACTGTTTCTTTTACTATAAAATATCGACTTAAAGTTGCCTGAGACCGCCCATTTTATAAATTGTGTTTAAATAAACAAAATAAATAATAAATAAATAAATGCTGGACATTTCACACAACATTATCTAGCCCCAAGCTAAGCAGAGCTTGTGTTATGGGTACTAGATAACTGATATCCTTAATACAATACATTATTTTATTGTCATTTTTTTATTTTACATAGAAAAATACCCAGAACACCCTGAACAAATATCTGCAGATCGTGCAAATATTTGTTCCGAGGCGGGAATCGAACCCGCAACGCGATTGCGTTTATTTTTTAACTAAGTATAAAATATTTCTTTTCTACTTTTGAAAAGAGAACTAACTTTAGTTTTTCATGGAATGGTTTCTTTAATTCAATGTATTCTCTTCTACCTTGATCACAAAACACCACATCTTAAAAATACACAGTACTGCTTGGGATTTATAGCTAAATAACATACAAAATAAGCTGCTTACAGATGAGTATATGTAACGGTTCGATCATTTTGAAAATTTTAGTGTATTAAGCTTATTTTATTTCATATTTATGATTACTTATAGATTATTGACGCCTAGTTAACTTTTGTATAGTTTAAGTGGTTAATACCCATTCAAGTTTTATGGTGTAGCTGACAAAGTTGATGGGAAACAGAAAATTTTGTAAATCAAAATTAGTAAGACGTTTCTTAAGCAGATTTGTTTTTAAGCTAAATAACTAGTAGAGCAAAATAATAAGCTTAGCTCAAGGCCTCGATCCTTGGAATTAATGAACATTCAATTCACAATACAATCTCATCTCAGTCAACTGTTACGTCTGTCACTACGTGCGTGGACTTAGTAACTATTACTTAATCTTGCATGCCAACGTTATCTTTCTCGCTCTTTACTTAATCTTGCATGCCAACGTTATCTTTCTCGCTCTAACAAACGCCTTCCTGTGCGACAGAAAGTTTCATGATAAATCAGAAGGTGACTAAGATGAGATTATTATAGTGAATTGAATGTAAAATAATTGCTAGAATTCACTTCCTGAATAATGTATTAACATGAAAGCTAAAATGAAACAAATGATTAAAAAATAAAATTTATGATATGTATATCATTTAAAATATTATTTATAAGTTCATATTACACTTTATACTTCATAAGTTTGTGATTGTATGTCATTTTAAATAATCGACAAATTTTCACTTACAATTGAACTTAAATTGAAAATTTATGTAAAACCTCAAACTAAATTGCGGTCCCGGACCTACATTGTTACATTGAGATTTAAACTCAAACTTCCTAATCAGTTATTCAATCTGTCTTATTCTTAATTGCGAATCTTGAAAACAATAAATCTTCAAGACGTTGTGTAATTTAGTACGCAATTTTCCAGATTGTTAGTGCTAACACGATATCTTCTGAAATTGCGCAAATTATGTGTATTTTTAGCTAAGGTTTGTTAATTTTACGGATCAGAGAAATAAACGGAAGTTCCGTAATGTCTGTGGTATTTATTTGTTGAAAATTTTCGGACAACTATTTTTCTTTTTCGTTGAAAAACATGGATCGTCTCGTGCATGACTGGTCATCTTGGACATAATAACATAAACAGTCATCTTACTCATGGTGTTAAATAAAACTTAATATTATATGTATTATTTAATGTAGCATTCAAATAAAAAAATAAATTCATCTCAAAGATAGGTACTTCACTACTGAAAAGAGCATCACGAGCATCAATCTTGCAAAATTTTGTTAGTAGTAGAACTTCTTGTTAAAGAGTTCGTCCGGGGAAGTACTACCACCGTACCTAT
Organism: Epirrita christyi; assembly: GCA_951392215.1. NCBI lineage: Eukaryota > Metazoa > Arthropoda > Insecta > Lepidoptera > Geometridae > Epirrita > Epirrita christyi. Next base: position 11,690,892 of record OX595843.1, on the reverse strand, counting down.
TTCCGCCGCCAAGCAGTAGTGTTCGCATTGCTGTGTTTCGGTTTGAAGGGTACGGGTGCCGGTGAAATTACAGGCACATGAGACTTTTCATCTCCATAGCGTCCATAGGCTACGGTAACTGCTTTCCACCTGGTGGGCTGTATTCATGTTTGTTTGCCAAGTAGTAAGTATATAAAAAAAAAACTTATTACGTTCCATTAGACCGGTCATCTTAGTATTATAAGGACATGAAAAGACATACTGCAGCTGGTATTAAATAAAACTTAGTCTAGACTTCAAATAAAATTTTTACATTCATCTCAAAGGTGTAACTTCTTAATTAGTGAAAAGAGTATCAAGAACATTAATCATGCTAAATTTCGCATAATTATGGAATACGCATTACGTCTTAATTAGCATCTCGCCTTCGGATTCTTAATTCCGTGGTAAGTATACCGAAAGTATGAAATTCATATACCAGTTCAAGTTTTCCATTTACGAATGACCTTTAATTCTTATGATGAGACAATCATAACGGTTAGTATGTATGTGATAATTATCTAACATACAATACGTTATATAATATAATATTTTTTAATAACATGAAATATTTGTCTCTATTAGCAGACAGGAACTGAACAACATTGCAGTAGGACGATCCCGTACTCAATAGACCGACGAAATTTTAAAGGATGCTAGAAGTCGGCGCATGGAGGCAGTTCAAGACCGTTTGTCGTGGAAATCTAGCGGGTAAGATAAGCTTAACCTTCCGTTTGATAATGCTGATGATGAATCTATAATTTTCAGACATATCAGAGAACACGTTACCATGTGCTTTAGATTTACGTACCTGCGTAATATTCTTATAAAAAGTTAATTATGCATACAAACAAAAAGAAGAAGTAGAGGTATCGAAATACGTTCAATAAACAGAATGATATGAAACGTATACGACATTTCAACGCTTTCGTTAATATGTAATGCGTCCTACAAAAACTACCAAAACCACTATGAAATTGAATACCTTTAACTGCTACTCATTTGAGCTAAACTATTAATTTACATATTTTAGGAGGTGTTTCACTACGCGATCATGCAAGCTAGTATAGACAAAAGTGAGATTTCTATCTAGGCCTTGGCTAGGTGATGCTTTGGTGTGTCCAACCTAAGAAAAGACCCCTACGTCTCCTCCCATAGACGTAGTACAAGCCGACTAAGAGATTACACCAGCAAATCAGCTGGGCAGCCAGCAGTATCCACCTGAGTATCTAACACCAATTCTGCGATCACCAATCCGCCTGTCAAGCGTGGTGGTCCATCAGTGGACATCAATCGGCTGATGATGATGATGATGAGGCTAGGCTGAATCTATCTTATCTTCTATCTGTTCTTGCCCTTTTTCCAGTTCAAAGTAATATGTCTAATAAGCAGTCTTTGTGTGTTTTATGTGAGTTGTTAGCAGCTATGAGAATGGCACTTGTCGTATTACGGGTAGTATTTCTGCGTGCTGGCAAGTGATATGCAACCTTATAAGTTTTCCTTTGATTGTCATGAAGTTTCCTTTGATTATCTCGAACATAACAAAAGCTGGTAGCTTTGCAGTCAAAAAATATTTCTTCTCCAAAGTGCACGGCCATTATTATCGGAAAGAGTTCGTCCGGGGAAGTACTACCACCGTACCTATTTCTGCCGCCAAGCAGTAGTGTTCGCATTGCTGTGTTTCGGTTTGAAGGGTACGGGTGCCGGTGAAATTACAGGCACATGAGACTTTTCATCTTTATGTCTCAGGGTCGGCAGCGCGCGTGTGATGTCTCTGGTGTTACAGGCGTTCATAGGCTACGGTAACTGCTTTCCATCTGGTGGGCCGTAAGCTTGTCTGCTTGCCTAGTAGCATAAAAAAAAAAAAAAAAAACAGATATCAGTATACGTTTATAAAGATACATACGTACCTACATAAACATACGCCTTTTTCCTCGAAAGGGTAGGCAGAGCCTCAAAGGGCCTCTTCTCACTATGTGACAAGTGGTGAGCTCATCGCCGCCCTGCTTTCCACGACCAACTCAGCTAACGCTTTTTTCCAGTAATTGAAAAATTGAAATTGAAAAAAAACTTTATTGAGGACACAATGTAAGATATACACTTAATATAAACCTACAGTTTAAGTCCTACAATCGGCGGTCTTATCGCAGAGTGCGATTTCTTCCAGACAACCACATATCTTTTTATTAATTTACTAAACATAATGAAGTTACAAGCAAAAACAATGCTACCGACAACGGAGTTGCATGGTTTGGATGCGCACCATCCCCCGAACTAGTGTAAAACTGTATCTCAGGGGTCAGATTCCATCCTCAACACACATTTTCAATAATAACACACTCCTAACAAAGCCAGCAGCCAAGACAAATCTTATACAAACGAAAATTGCCCAACAACTCCGGGTATTATAAAGATAATATCTTTATATATCTAAAATGTTAGATATACATTAAGATACTAATGTTTGATGTTATGAAAATATAAAAAAAATATGTTTGTCATGGTTACAATAACTATGGTATTTATATTAATGTTACTAAAGGTCAAAAAACAAACAATAAAAACCTTAAAAGTTAAATAGAAGGCAATTTAGATTTTCGACTGTTTTTCTTACGTAATATTATGTCATTGGTAAGGCAAGATCCGCTGCTACTGCGCGCTTTAAAATACGCTTGGTCCGAGCCATTCGTCTTCAAGAAACAGAGGCTTTATCCAAACCGTAACGAGTCACCCGAATCACACGCCCTTCCACTCATATTACATTCATCTGACAGCTGAACACTCGACATGATTTCACAGTCTACTGAACAACTTTCTCAAAAAAACAAGCTTAAAAATTAGTACAATAACTTATTGACAGCTAATGGGAAGAAGTTTTATCTTGAATTCGAAATTCGAATAAAACCGATTCTTTATTGGATACCTTTAGTAAGGGAAAAATTCTGCCTGCGAACTTACGAATTACAAGGTAAAGTCTAATCTGGCCCAGGATGAATTTGTTTGCTGATAAAAAGAACCATTTAGATCCAAGTATGCGGGCTACCCACTCGTGATGCTATTGTCCCAGCACTATGTATGGTAAGTACAGCTAGGTCACACCATACCTATGCACCATACAAACGATAGTGTCGTATATCGTGTACGTAAAGTTACGGTGCATATAAAAAAAAATTAGCAAAATGCTGTTATTTTTCAGAAAGCCGTGTAGGTATTCATTTATGCGGCATTTGTTCCGCAACATAAGTAGCTTGCAACATTAACTTATGTTTCCAGACATCGCACAACTTTGCCATACAAGTTGTGCAAATAGCTGAGACATGTTTTTGGAAGTAAAAAGTTTCAACCATTAATTTTAAGTTGATTCTATTCAAAAGTTTCAGAAAAAGAATAATCTGGGGTCTTTTAAAGACTGAGCTAGCTTTTCTCCATAAGTTTCAGGTTCCTGTAAGCCAAGGTTGACACGAGGTATTATTGTTTGGGAAGTTTCGCTGGCAATAGGGGTACTCAAAGAGATGTCGGCTTGGCATGTCTTTGTAAAAACCGTTTACGTATAGAAAAACCATTGAAGTTTACCTGTTGTTTGCCACTATTTTTGTTATATTTATGATTTGTTTTCCAACGTATAATAATAATAGGTACCTACTTACATATATCATAATATCTGTCTAATACTAATAAATGAGAAATATTTGTATATCATATATATATATTGAGATCTCAAAAACAGCTCCAACGATTTCAAAGTGCTATATGGGGTTTTTGGGGGCAAGAAATCGATCTAGCTAAGTTTAATCTCTGGGGAAACACATGTTTTTTTGCGCGAAGCTCGGTCATCCAGGTAAGGTAAGGTAAGGTGCCTTCCTACTATTTATAAAAGGTACCTAGTTATAAAAATAATTCAAAGTTAAATAATACTTAAAATAATGTCATCTATTATTGGATAGTCAACATTCCTTTCCTTTATATAATGACAAATGGAGATGAACTTAACCTACATTAAACTACACCATGGTTAAACCACGTTTATTAATAACGAGGCCTTTATAGTTATGGTTGTGGTTAGGATTGAAATGAGCCTTTTTGGTGGATGACAAAAATTATTCAGTGCCTCTGCACTGCACACCAAACCCAGTAAAATGCGTAGCAGTGTTTATACAAGAATTTAAATTATTAATTAGTTTGTTTTCAATATCAAGTATTTGTATGATAATTTCTAATTGGTTTCTATTTTACCCTTCTTTGAGAAGGAACAAAAGTTCTAAGGCATTGTTACATCCAATCATCATTTAACCCTATTGATGCAACTACTTAACACTTTCGTTAATTGGGAGGGGGTAGGTCTGAGCCCCAACTGTAAACCCAAGTTACGTAAAGGCTCAAGTGACCTATTTTTAGTAAATGTAAAAAGCTTTCTTAATATTATGTACAATATTTACGATGGTACCATAATTTTTTTTTTCATCTTCTTATTCTTGTAAACTAAAGGGTCATGCTCGTCCTGAAAAGATTTTGTAGAGATGCTGATATAAGCTTCTCCTACGCTGTTCTGTCGGTAGCGGTGCTAAGAAAGCCAGTGACAGCCTTAACTTGATCAGACCAGCAACTAGGTAATCGTCAACGTGGTCTTTTTACGTCCATTTTTCCCACTACAATCAGTTCTTTAACGTTATCTGCCCCCTTATTCGCCATGACCAAACGTAACATCTACACGTTACGTCACATGCTGGTGTAACGCGGGCTCGTTACGATATCTGCGTGGAATCATCGCTGAATCGTATGGGTGACGTCACACGTTATTGACAAGGAATCTCTTAGGTCATAGTGAATAACCACCCTGGGTGGTTGTTCGCTATGAACTAAGAGTTTCAGATATCGTAACGAGCCCGCGTTATGTCACGTTTGGTCATAGCGAATAAGGGGGCTGGACTGTCTTCAGGCAATGTGTCCAAAATAACTGAGAACTCGCTGATGGTGGACCGTCAAGTCTTGAAAGCCTGTTGCAATTATTACAAACATAAAATCGAACCCAGAAAGGATGATTTGATTTGGATCAAATCGTTTAATTAAGGTACCGTCTCACGACAAACAAGATTTGAATCCGCACGAGAGATACATTGCTCACGATCCGCTTTATCGAATGCAATGCATCAATACTCATTTCAGTGTTTATGTTCAACGGGATACAGTTGCAGTTACAGGGTATAATGTTAAGGTGGTGTTTCACTGGAACGAACAAGTGCATGATAACCAAGCCATGCTTTAAGATAAGCCAAAAAAAAAACACTCAAGTGTTTTTTTATACAGCAACTTGAAAATATTTTCTACTATCAGAAGTTGCTAAAAGTGAGTTATGATTTAAGAATCAAATTAATATTGTCGTTTTGGACATCATGGTAGTCAGTGCGTGCATTATTGTAGGGTAATTCACTATAGTGTCTAAGACTTGGTCTGTTATTAAAAAATAGTTAGATAAAGTAGAACCAATTGAAGGTCATAGTTTTGGATATAATGGCATTAGTCAGTGCGTTTATGATTGAAGGTTGATTCATTAGCGCCTAAGACTTATCTATTGGAAAAATGAGTTAGCTAAGGCAAGTATGATTTAAGAACCAATTTAATGTCGTCGTTATGGATTTCATGGTGCGTGCATGATTGTTGGTTAATTGATTAACGTATCTAAGACATGTCTTAGACGTGTCTTTAAGTTTTACAGAGTGCCAGTACTGAGCCTAAATAATGCACAGCAAAGTTATAGAGCTAATCAATGCGTTTCTTTCACTAAGTGAACTTATTAATTTACTGTTCACAATTTATGATAAATTTAATGACAACTGCTTACATTGTAGCAAAAATAAACGTTCAGAAAAATATTCATGTTCGCACACAAATTGAATTTCCCGATTTCGTATGTGTACGTACACCACTTACCGGTATCAAAGTTCTCATAGAAAGATTCGTGACTGCGGGATCTACGGTAGCCGAGGCGGATATCAAATCCAATTTACTTCATTTGCTCGCCATAGTAGTTCACATCTGACTCTTGGAGCGGATTATGTTGAAATAAAGTTTTGTTTGAACAATGATAGCGTATAAACGGGGCACAAATGGCCCTCAAAAAAAATCCTCTGTCAGATAATGTGTTAACGCAAGAATTTTATAAAATCTACGGCTAGATAATCAATTATAATTATATTTTATTATAAATTAGCATGTTGATGCTAAGTAATAAAACCAAGCTTGTATTATATTTTTGTACCAATGTTAATAAACTTTTACTTTAGTTACTTTACCTGGAACGCACTATTAGTGGCGCGCCTTGACACATTAAGATGGAAAGTCTCATGTGCCAGTAATTTCACCGTAAAGTTCACTAGTCTTCCTATTTAATATAATAAATTATAATGCAGATATATAGTGATTTTGTATACGCTAATAGTATTACCTAAATTTAAAGTACTTGGAGCTAAGGAAATTCAAGACAAGCCTCCGCTTAGTGAAGCAGATGAAAAGTAAACACAAGTCTGATTTACGAAGATTGAAACAGAATTCTTGGAGAAAAGTTTTATTGGAACTGAAAGCATCACGCCACTTATCCTCCGCGAACCACAGTTGGGTTGCCAGCTATCCGGTTTGGTGGACACATTATGCGACTTTTTGACCGACAACTAGCGGAAAATAAAGGTATCGCATCATCATCTTTTGCTGATGATGATGAATCGATAGTCATCTGTAGTTTGAGGTTCACTTAACATAGTCTTCTAATGTCATGAAGAAAGGTTATGAGCCACCTCTATCTACAGACTTCTAGCTACTGTTGTATTGTCATCATCCATCTAGTAGGAGGGCTTTGTCTTACTCTGCTCAGTTATACAGTTCACTGTCGCCATCGGTCCTCATTGTTTCTAAGTGGGAGGCATAGTCATCATACACCAAAAGACGTCTATTAGTAAGTGCCTTACGGCCAACGATAACGATCTTTTGGATCTTTTCATGGAAAAATCTGCGTGTAAAAAATAACTAAAATTATATTTTGTCGGTTGATTAGTTACCAAGACAATCTTGGCCCAAAGATGTGATGATTTGATTGAATAAATCTAGTCTCGTAAATTCTCTCGTTATTTCTAGCAGCCCTACCATAGATAATATAATAGTTAGGTACTCTCAAAACTTAGTTTTTGTTCAAGAAAATCTATTCAAAGTATGATTGGGTTTCTTTGCATGTTTTGTGATCCTTACCTATCACATTTTCAGTTTGTTATCTCACTTACTTAAAATTGGAACAGATAATAACATACATACATACATAAATAACAGTCACATACATAGTCCTTGATCCCACACTGGGAATCTTTGTGTCGTGGGTATCAGGAACTAAGAGCACCATGGTACCACAACACCCAGACCTGGAATAAATATTTCCGACGAGGAAACGACAATTTATAACTTTGTGCAACAGGCATAGTTCAGGTTACGTTTTATGCCATAAAATAACAAGTTTTCCGAGTGTCATTTGCCATCAGGGACAGTCAAGACGTAAACGAGAAAGGTAATAATGTAAAAGTTTATGTAAAAGTTTTTTAGCGCTAAGTAAAACTCGTTTGCTCTTTTTTTACTGGCGGTGAAAATAATTTGAAATTCTTTATTATTAGCGGTCGTAAAAAAATACGAAAGTACTATAACTTTCCGTGAGAGCTAATTTTGTACAATAAATTAAGGTCTTGAAAAGCTCTTAGAATTTTGATGGGTAGGGTTTGAAGGGTCTAGAAATCAATCAACATTCCTCACTTTTGCGCTAGAAATTAAACCAATATTGTTGTTATGTGAAGGTTGTAGATTAGGTAAATTGATCCAGGGCCGATAGAAATGTGACAGCGGAGCCGCTACTAAGCAAAAAAAGCGTCGACTTTACGGTTTCACTAACTGTCATGCATACATTCAAACATCACTCTGTCTATAGCGACTTTGCCTTACTCAAAATTTGCGCATGGTCCTTTTCCTATTGGCCCTGTTTATTTTATTAACATAAACATAAAACCCAACATTCACATACATAGTCCTTATTCCACAGGATCCCCTTGTAGGATTCCCTGTATCGTGGTTATCAAGAACTACGAGTACCACAAATAACCGGGAACAAATTATTTGTAGATCTTGTAAATATTTGTTTCGCAGCAGGAATCGAAACCGCACCTCTTGCGTCTCAGTCGGCTATCTCGCCCGCCACGCCACGAAGGTCGTCATATATTTTTCTTACATATAATCTTCTTAGTGTCATTTTGCTTTTCCAGATTTTTAAAGCACAAAAGTAAAGCGAAAACAAAGAATTCACACAAACAAGAGAAATAATTATTATTCACCTTATTAAAAACTTCATTCTAACGACAAGCTTTTACAGTCTCGAGTGGGAAATAAGCTCAATGAGTGAGCTTTGCTTGAGTTTTTTGAAACAAAGTGCCTTCTAACAACATTTTAAGTTAGGAGCTGAGACGTACTTTATGAACTTTAAGCTTAGTCTTTGTCGCTATTCGTAGGATGCTGCAAAACTAAAAGCAAATTGTTGAAAGTTTTTGAGTTTAAATAGTGGAACAAGGAAATGTTTAAAGCTGATTTTTTCATGAAAAGTTTAGCCCTTGAATTTTTTCAGCCCACATGCCTACTCAATAAATAAAACCATGTTTCATCGTCCTTGACTTCTTATCACAGATACCTTAAATTTGCCAGTGATGACATTTGGAACTAAGACGTGGTCGCTTACTATTGGTTTCATCACAGGCTCAAATTTGCGCAGCATGCTATGGAAGTAGCCATGTTTGGAACGTGATATAATCCGAAATAAGGAGTTGTTACTGCTCTCCGCTGGCTATGACAGGAGATCCATATAAGAACCAAGATCACTGACAGCTCTCAGAATTAACAAGGTGAGGAGACTATATACCTAGCTCGCAGAACTGACAACGTTGAAAATAAAGGTTCTCGTTTGGATGAACCTGACGACGCAATAATAAGAAGGCCCTCCTATCGATGGACCGAAGACAGTCAGGGAGCTGAAGGCCGTTTCGTGGCGTTCTGTGCTGATGAAAATAATGATGATGATGGTATCCTTGACTTAATCTGACCATTTAGATTTTATTTAGAGTTAGTTCTTCTAGGGCCTAGTTGATGATCTTACTGGAATAAACCAAAAGCAACGCGAATGTGCCAAGTATGCATAGTTTGGACTTGCTTCTGTCTATTATCCAGACAGGTTCTCACAGGGTGAACTCTGCTCGGCATTCGTGAGTATACTTGTATAAATAATACCTTACTGTACAAAACTGAAAACTGTTTTCAAAGCATCTAAAGTAACCACAAAAAACTCTCTAAATTACGTCAACTTATCACATTAAATCGAACGTTCATCTTGACGACAAAAATTAGTTAACAAATTTGGACACCACATTTATTTTAAAAGTTAAAAGCCGTTAAAAGATAGGTAAGTATGTAGAATTAATAGCTTGAGTAATAAAGTGAAATTTTATTACTCAAGCTATTAATTCTACATACTTACCTAAATATAACCCACTGTTTATTTTTTAAATTTCAACGTTGACATTCTTCACGAGTGTCCACCATACTATGGGAATTGTTTCAGAATGGCGCAATATGCAGACGAAAACTCATACACGGGCAACATTCAGATAAATTAATCGCCCGGTGACAGTCGCCAAACACACGAGCAACGCGAAGTACAATGCAAGTTGTAATAGGGAGCGATGTGATAAATGTGCGTCAGTTATTTTGGAAATTAATTTCAGGTTGTACACTATAATTCACTACTAACATTGCACTGCGATTATAGTGTCTATGAAGATTTAATGATGTAATGGTAATTCATGACTTGGCTGTAATATTGACTTTAAGACGTTTACTATATTGGCGCCAACGCCAGCCAATGATAGTGCGCGACTGAGTTTGACTGACGCCAGAGCCGCCAGGCCTGTAGTGTAATTTATATTTTTCCTTGAAATAATTATAAAAAATTTGAGAAGATAAAAACAAACTATAGGTATTACAGTTAGGTTAGTTTAAGTTCAAAAATAATAAAAATAGCTATTTTTTCATATTTTTTTATTTAGAAATGTGTTAATTTTATAATTTTAATAAAACACGGAAAATATTGGCAACGAAGTGAATAATTGTAATATATAGTTTAGGCAAACCAGTGTAGCTGTTAATTATTTATAGGAAGGGATTTGAAATCTTACTTACAAATGTCGATTGACCTCAGGTGGGCATGACATCAAAATCTCCGGTTGTTGCTCAATTATCCATGGAATCCGTGTCTAGTTGCTCGTGTATCACAGCACTTTACTAGCGGAGGAATGTAAAATATTATACGCTGACCTGGAAACGTATTTGTAAATGAATTTTCATACCTTAATGTGCAAGTTAGGTATGTCCTCGTAGGTATGCATGTGCAAAAATTACTTGACTGGTTGTCTCGTACTCTACAAAATTAAATTTAAAGTAATCCTGCATATGAGAGCAAAATGAGGAATTTTTAAACCGTTGGATTACTAATCCACTAAGGACCTACATAGTTTTCTCTGCCTTCATGTCTCGCTCGTCTCTGACCTAAGGCAGAGTGAGTGACCAGGAAAAAAACGACGACACGTACTATTAGTTGTCTACTTTGTAATGACTTCTATCCCAAACGTTCTTACACATACATGTTGGATGTATGTTGTTACATCATGATTGAGTAACAACATACATCCAACATTTTGCATTTATAATATAAGAAGGATTACTGTACAATGCACATCTGCCTGTGCAACGGAGCTATGCATCGGTTTAGTTATATTATTTCTTCCTTATCTACCTCAAATTAAAAAAACGCTCTGTCTAACCTATACGATAGCTAAACCTCGTTTATAAATAACGAGGCAATTGTCTAACGATTCTGTTGGTTTTGTGCGGAATATGTACAATCCAGAATCTAATAAATATTAATTTGCTTGGTCGGGTTTTACAATGTGTTCAACCCATGACACATTGGACAAGCACTTCTGACAATAATTCAAGCCCAAGCACCGAAGTGTGTACCGAAATATGTACTGTAAATACTTTGTCACGAAGTATTTAGGTACAATACGATCATTATATCATACAGTGGTCCTTTAGCAAGGTTTTAAGTATTTACCAGAGAAGCTAGACGGGTCGCTAGTAAAAATTAAATGCCAAAATGAGTCATCGCAATGATAAGGGTATTTATTTTCAAATGATGCATAATTATGTGAAAGCTTGTGGTGAACTACACGCTCCGTTGATCGCATTCGTTTATAATGAAGTAATCACGCTAATAACATGATGTTGGTTGAAGCTTTTTTGCGAAATTACTTCCGTGCATTTTTTACTAATTCTCGTCTAGTTTTCAGTTCATTGTTCAACGATTTTTTTGATTGCAAATAGTGTTACTCGTTTGGTTGTTACCCGTTGGAACCCTCCATAATTATTGTACCGGAGTTACAATCTCGTAAGTATTTGGGTAATAGTATTTAAATAATGTTTTTCATCCAAGTTTTTATTAAGAGAAGGTCACCGGTATCTTGTAAAAGGGCGCTTACGCTCTCTTGTACGCGAATGATTTTGGCTATTATTTCCTAAAATTCCATGAAATTTTGTACAAATAATCAGTATACTAATATTTAGAACCATGGCGTAACCGATATCCTTCTCTTCAGCATAATTGATGAACTAAAGACATGATAAAGGTCACAGGAAGTCGATGGATAGAGGCGGCTCATGACCACTCGCTGTGGCATTATATAGAGGAGGCCTATTTTTACGTCGAGACATCACTGCCAATGTTATTTATCTTCAAAACTGATGAAGGCAGGTGAAAACTCAAGCACAGTCTTTTATGGCATATTAGTACCTATACCAACAAATTGGACGCAATCAAAGTATCATATCAAGTGAAAGAAGTTCAAAGAGACATCAAGAGTATTATAAAATAATCCGACAGATTCATTTTTAAATTTGTTGTCGCACAAGTCACGTTTCAAGGATTTTGGGAACTGCTTTAAAAACGCTATTAGGTCGATCGTTAAACTTTGAATGAGTGACATCTTTGACAAAACAACCTTCTGTTTTACCACTGTCATCTTACTCATAGGAAACATCAACTCTATACCCTTGGAATAAGGAACAGAAATCGTTACCTTTGGTATTATAAATGCATGGAAAACATGGTTGGAGTAAGTTGTCGACTACGCTGTCACAGAAGACTTTTTGGATCGTCACTCCCATTTGATGTGTTTTGAGAATTGGAGTGGATTAATTTTAGTTTCATAGGAATTCAGATGCGTTTGAAGCCATGAGTTCAGAAATGGTTAAGTCCAATTTATAGGAGTTTTATAGGAGATGATGTGAAAAAGTCATCAAGTTTACTTAATAGGTTTTAAGGGCACGTAGAGGTGATACTGTACGAGTTATTTTTAGTGTCTATTTTGATCTTTATAACATTTAACGATCTGTTTCAGTAACTATCAATAAATAACAAGCATTGTAGGGTAGCTCAACTAAAATTGGAAAATTGGAAACCTTATGGAGTACTACGGTGGCAGTCCGTCCGTTGTTATTAGCGATTTTTCTTTAAATTAAAATAGAATACGAAAGATGAGTAAGATTTTTAATTATCACTTTATTAAACTGGTCCTAATAAGTGATCTTCTCTTCTCATTGTCAAGCATATATATACAATTTTAAATAATTTTTCTATTAAAAAATGGTTTATTAACAGAGGGTCTATTCTTAGGACAAATACAAATACAAATACAAATATTTATTTCAGTAAACTTAATCATATACATCTCATGGGTTTGGGACCCTCTTTTAAGTATGAAAATACCTGTATTAGAGGGTCTCGATCTTCCGTAGGAACTTGCTTCTTTGATTAAATATATTAATTTTAGTACAGAGGTAAAAAAGTTTAACAAATTTAATTTAAAAGTTAAGAAATGAAGTTAAATAAAATAAAACAAAATAAAATAAAATAAGATAAACTGAAATTGATCTAAGTTAAGTTGTGTATGTGTGTGTGAGGATGTGTATGTGTGTGTGAGGATGTGTGTGTGTGTGTGTGTGAGGATGTGTGTGTGAGTGAGGATTTGTGTGTGTGTGCGTGCATGTGTGTGTGCATGTATGTGTATGTGTGTCTCACGAAACAATTTCCAGAAGTTTTTCTGCTTGCTCGTAGGTTAGTGTCAATAGCCATTCATTAAGATATTTTTTACATTTATACATGGGGTAAATATTCAAAATTTTATTTATGGAGTTGTAGAGGTAGGTTGATTGCGTGGCATACTGTCGCGATGCACATTGAGACCGAGCACCAATTGAAATAGCTACTTTATAATTTCTTCGCTTATTGAGCTTTTTGGGGTTGTACTCAAGAGATCTATGGACAGACATACCAAATCATAATAATGTTAATTATTAAGTTATTATAATAATTATTTATTAATTATTATTATTATTATCTTAAATGCCATTGATATTATCGATAAGAGTCATCATAGATTTTATGTTAAAAAATCTACCTAAATTTAATTTCGTAATAACATGTTAAACGTAAAAAGTTTATTTCGTTTAGAAACAGCTCCAGTTAAAAAAGTGCTATATTTATCTCATATTCACCATTAAAAAGGTAATTCGAAACCGCATTGAATTGTCCTAAAAAGATCACTCCATTAAAATAACTTTGTTTCCAAACATTATATCTATGTTAGAAATTAAGCTATAAAGTCCGAGTAGACGTGAAGCTGGGCGCCGCGGGTAGCCAAGGGCATAACACATTTTACAACTATTAGAGAAGGCATGTGTGCACCGAGCTACCGACACATACAGTAGTGCATCTTCATATTAACTTCAACTTGATTCACACACATAGGGAAGTGTTACTTCTCCTTCTTGTCTCGCATGTAGCGTGAAATTCAAATTTTATTTTGTTTTTTGCTCGTCACAGCTCATCAACACTTCTTGAGATAGCAAAAACCGGTTTTGCGAAAACTAGGAGACCCAACAAACATGTTTTAATTGATATTGTCTCATTAATAATATCATTAGTTAAGGTACGAATATCCTTAAACCAAAAAAACACTGTAAAATCATTGAACAAATTTCGTAGCGAAACTAATTATCTTTATGAGATACTAAACTAAAACATGTGTCTATGGTCTCCTAATTTTCGTAAAATCTGTTTTTGATATCACAAGAAGTGTTGATGAACTGCGATGAGCAAAAAGCACAATAAAATTTTAATTTCATGCAACAAGCGAAACTAAAAAAAAAATAATTAATATTATTTTATTTTTAATAATTTTGATAGATATAAAAATCATGAATAATAAATATTATATCAAATTCTCGTTAAGTACCGAATAATAAGACTGCAATTTTTTGGGGCAAAATTTAAATACATTCTGTAAATTTTGGAAAACAAATGATTACGAAAAAAGCTCTATAACTGCCATCATGCGTTTCAAGTACCAATTGTATGTTAAAAAGTAACAAAGCTTAGGAAATCGCCTGGAGAACTTGAAGGGAGTTGAAGTGCTTGTTTCAGTATTTTTACTATGCTTTGTTTATGACTAACATAGACTATTAAACAGTTACTACCCAGATCCAACGGGAACACACCACGATACCAATAACTGTTTCAAAACCAAAGTTATTGCATGTAATATTTGTTTAAAGCCTTTTTTTCTGTACTTAAAATTAAAATAAGTTGCCGGCAGTAGATGGAGTTTTACGTGTAATAGTGTTTGATAGCCGAATGTAAGGTTTTATGTTTATTGCGTGGTGTAAACGGTATAAGTGTTTACTGCACTAAAAATAATGAAAATCAAGCTTCTTACATACATTTTATTATAATTGTATTTTTTAAACACCTTTATCTTGTATCCAGCCTCAATAAAAATAATATGGGTTCAATAATAATAACAAAAGAAAGGGGTAAGTGACCGGTTAAGGTATGGTGGTTCTGGGGTATGTAAAACTGTACCCCAGAGCCTATGTAATCTTTTCGACATTGAGCTTAATAGCTTCACATAACTTGAAATTAATTAGTGCAGACCCTCTACTGGATTTCAAAGGACCACAGATTTTGGATTCAAATTTTATGATGGAATTGCTATAAGCTACCAGGTTACCGCAGCAGCTGCTGAACATAAATACCTGCCCCCGTAATATCTATCATACCTGGTAATCGCTTTCGAATGCAATTTTAAGGTACATTGCGCTTTATGTTTCGAATATTTCTGCTCTTGGAAAAAAGCTAATACACTCAGTGCAATATAATGAGTTTTATTGCGCTGGCTTACATTTAACAACAGGATTAACCAATTCGAATTCCAAATATTTTTTTTTCTAACTTTAAAAGCTGACTGTTTAAAAGAAATCAACGAAGAGTTTACCCCTAAAATATTGAATTTATTTGACTTGTGACGAATTTACCCCATATATTTTCGATGACAAAATTACCGTATGACGTAGCACCTCTAACCTCAGCTATCATGACCATTCATGACTGTATCAATAACGAACTACAGACAACGCAGTGTAGGAATTGACAATTACAGAGTACAACGGCGGCAGCCGTTGACAGCGTGCTGCTACAACTGCAAGCGTCGCTATAGGTCGACGGCTGCCGCCGTTGGGTTCAGTTGCCTCTGCCGTCGGTATCATACCGCTCGTGTATTGACATCGTGCTGCTTGTGTATATGAAGCCTTAGAGTGAAACTTCTTTACGTTGGAGGTAGATATTATTATCTCTTCTGTGACAAAACAATAGAATGCAGAATCCTACACTGTTAAATAAATCGGTATATTACGACTCCTCACTTAAGGAATTAGTCGAGGTTTAAAGCAGTAAATATATATAACAGCACTTGGAACGTATAACGACTTTATCTCCTCAATACCTACAGGTGATCAAGGCATTGCGATTCAGAAGGGTGTAGTAATACTAGAGAGTTATGTTTGTTAGTATAACAGGAAATAAGCACCAATTCCAAAACCATCATCATTATGACATCATCTCTATAGATGTTCAAATAGCAAGGAACAGTTTGTCTTTACAAGATAGTTACCTAATCTAAATTTATCCTGCGACCTCTGTGGCGCGACGGACGAAGTTGGCAGAAATGCAAGAAATGCGGGTTCGATTCTCGCTACGGTTTGCATGGTCTGCGAACACTTCTTGTTCAGAGTTTGGGCCATAAGTTATATCACCATGGTGTTACCGTATTTGTTGCCCTGTTTATTCTGGTTTGGTTGCATTAGAACAGGGGTAATTTAAGTTTATAAAACGGTTCAAAACGATCATTGTGATTTCTATGAATAAAATACTTTTCGACTGTGATTTGTACTCATAAATTAAATCAAATCAAATTAAAAGATTTTTATTCACTGAAATCACAAGGATCATTTTGAATCGTCTTATAAACTAAAATTACTCCTGTTCCATAGTTCTTGATACCCACAACACAGCTAATCCTAGTGTGCGGGGCTTCCCTATTCCCTAACTGAAAGTTACTCGGTGACTAACGTTTGACAAGTAAAATTACCATCATTGACAATTCATAATGATAATTTTGAGCAATTGATGGTAATTTTACGTGACTTTCAGTTAAAGAATAGGGGGGCTAGACTTTGTATATGACTGCTGTGTATTATTATGTTAATGTTTTGTAGCTTCTCGCTGTTAAATAGTTGTATTACTACACATTTCTGGTTCCCGTTGTGTAACGATACTAAATTTATGACGTTAAGGAATCGCCGGACGACTAAAAATTATAAAGATTCCACAATTTATTGCCTCGCAGTCGTTCGTAATCCTCTTACCGTCGACCAGCTTATTAAGTAAAGGCCAAATACTGATATATATTTCTCGTAGGTACCCATCGCGTGTTGGAGAGACTGTAATACTTAACATGAATGTGTTTAAGATTATAGCGTATTTCAGAGCAAGGTCGTTATAATCATCATCATCATCATCATCATCATCATCATTATCATCATCAGCCTATAGAAGTCCACTGCTGGACAAAGGCCTTCCTAGAATACCACGACGAACGATCTTGAGCCATTCTATTCACCATAACATACAGGGCGTCCCACGGCTATGCCACATGGAGGGAAAGTACCTTGAATATTGTAGATGGAACATTTTACTGAAAGAAGACATCAGGGTCAGATTCCGAAGGCGGTACTCCTGGATCGACACGCATAGTAAGTTCCTCTTTCTGACCTTAGCATCCAACCGCTTGGGCCTTGCTCCGCGGCCAGGGTTTCCCGTTTTTTTACGAATTTAATGTATTTTTGAGGTATAGAATCAGTGACATAATAATAAAATATTTTATTTCGTTTATTATTACAATCTATAGTAACCTAATACTTAATTATTTTTTTACTACGAGCTGCAATCAATAATTTCAATCAGTCATTAACCTAGTATGCAAGACGATTCAAAATTACCATTGTATTTACAATTAATCAAATTATCTTGGTTTTGACTTTGGAAAAAGCAGCAGGATATAAACTGAGTCGCAGAGTTTTTTTTATTCTTGGTATTTCATCCAACACGATTACAAGATGATGAAAAAGCTCATGGAATCAAGAGCCAGTGATTGGGTTAGCGTTGATTACCATTCAGTCAGTCGTTACTCTTATCGCCTTGATAGTTTCAACGAAGGATTAATGTCTTAATCGTCGAATCCCAATTGCTTTCAACATAATGACTCGAGGCGATAATTCTTTAAAGTACCAACTTAATGACCAGCGATGGTCATCAACCTAACAGTTAAAGCTATTTATCAAAGACAAATCTGACAAATTATAAATATATGTTAGGAAGTAACCTTTTAATATCGAGACGAAGAATCTGACTGTTCATCGTTAGATCATATCATTCGATGATCGTATAAACAAATGATGGAAACGATCGGTCAACGACCCTAGTTGTCAGATAAAGCGCTAAGTTACAGTTGCCAGCAAAAGTGGCTTTACAACTCAAGTGACCAAATACAGGTACACACAAAAAAACACTATAAGCACCATTACGGTTAAGGGACTCATTTGTTTACTGTACGCTATTTATTGTAAAAATAGCTCGTTAATAGTACCTTTACACTAAAAACGTTTGGTAAGCCTTCCACTTGATGGACTAAAGACATAAATATCGCAAGAAGTCGATGGATGGAGGCAGCTCAAAACAGTTATCGTGGCATTCCAGAGGGGAGGCCTTTGTCCAGCAGTTGACTTGTACAGGCTGACGATGATGATGATGTACGCACAGGATGCTTCGAGTGCTTATAGGTAGGTAAGTACTACTCAGATTGTTAATGCGCTAATGGTAATTTTGAGTATAAAGCTTTTGGATACAGGTTGTAAAGCTACTTCTGGCGACAGTGCTATCTAAAATCCGACAATATAAATCTATCCAATGAATAATAACTCATTGTCTTACTTTTTGTTGAACTAATCACTCGATTGTTTCACTATTATAATCAATTATTCGATTAAGTTTCATTAAAATGACGGCATCGATCTCATCGAATGTTCAACGTCATTCGTTAGCTTTGATGTATGTAAATTAATATCGGTTCTTTGTTTCGTTTAATGTTACTTAATATTATTACTTTAATACATGATTGCCGACTTGATATTAGATAGACATTCAGTTCAATCGCCTACCGAATTTTTATTATCAAACAATCCAATTCGAATGTAACAAATCATTAAAAAAAATGCCGACCAGCTTTGATCAATTACAAATTGAAAACAAGTTTTGTGTGGCTTTTGTTTTTGAGGAAACATCGTGCCTAATTTGGCTTAGTTTAAAGTCTTTGGACCACCGCGTTGTTAATACGTTTACAACCTTTCCGCTCATTAGCCGACAATCCTAAGACGATTAAGTTGTAACGTGTTTTAAAAAACCTACTTGTGTGTACCAATTAAAATTTATTCCCTCTAAAGAGTCTCACGCCTCGCAGGTAGATACAGATCTTTACGATAGAAAGAGAGTTATTGTACGGCAATACTTTGTTTGCTCTAAGAACTCCCATGATGTTTTAATAAAGTTTTCTATCCAAAAATGATTAATGCTTCTTAACAAATTATGCCTGAAAGCTTGAAGCGTCACTTCCTGTCATCAATCTTTACGATTTTGAAACCGGCAACGGAAAATCAGCAACGTTTTAAAAGTGTTCTGAAAAGATTGTCCACCATGCAATTTCTTTTTAGGTATTCTATTTCGTGAAATATTTTGCAACGTTTTGTGTTCGAACCGTAAAGTCCTGTTCGGATATTTCTTGATCCTGTTGCAATGGGATAGGGTTGAATTTTTCTTGTCTGTTTTTGTTGTAACTTTTGTTAGGATTGTAAGCTCCAAAAAAGTGTCAAATTGATCATGCAGTACGGTCACGTTCCGCTTTGCCGGTCAGGGATCGGATGTCTGTTCTGTGTAACTAAACCAATCAACGGACCATTGTCTCAGATGATACAGCGTGTATGCTTACATACGTTCTCGTAGCCGTTCAACCTTTCTGGCTGCTATTTTCATTCTAAATAATCATTTTCTTTCATGAATGTTTCTGAACACTCTTTCTTAATATACAGGCTGCTAAAAGCACCAATAACTAAGTAAGTGCTGTCGTCATTTTGATGAAAAGTGTTTGGTAAGCTTTTGCATATAGCACCGTAGATGTCTTACCAAGTTGATAACATTTTTAAAACTGATAAATAGTAATCAATACGGATTTTGCCTAGAAGCTTGTATGCTTCAAAGCAATTTTTTCATCAACAGTCTATAATTATTAGTCCACTATATAGTTATCATGACATGATGTACTTACATCATAATGTGACATAATCCTTATTAATAATAGCGACCAATTCGTGATGTATATTTAGATCTTATCACAATATTAATGAGATTAGTTATACAACTATACAGCCAAAAGTTAACTAGTACTTTAAATATTGCCATCGCTTATAAGTAAAATAAATTAATAAATTCTGGACATTTCACACAACATTATCTAGCCCCAAGCTAAGCAGAGCTTGTGTTATGGGTACTAGATAACTGATATACTTAATACAATACATTACATTGATAGATATTTTTTTTATGCATAGAAAACTATCCAGAAAACCCTGAACAATTATCTACAGATCGTAAAAATATTTGTTCCGAGGCGGGAATCGATCTCGCAACCTTCTGCGTTGCAGGCAAACCTTCGCCCGCCGCGCCACAGAGGTATAATGTCTAACAGTGACAGGACTATTTTTAAGCAATGCTTAGGTAAATTGAAATGATGTTTATAAGTAAGAGGGTAAATGTATGGTAAATGCACCATTTTTAAATGAAAGTCTGGTACTTAACCGTAGACAGTTTATCACAATAAAGCCAGATTTTACTTTCATGTTCTCAGAAAGAGCTCAAGTCCATCCAATCATTTTTATGAGTTCTCCAGCATAAAATGTCAGTGTTTTAGAGTTTGAGACGCTTATCGTGAGCTGACAAAAGGAGACGTAAAATTCAAACGTGATACACAAACCGGTACGGTAAAGCATCATCTTCAGTTTACTGTTTCTGAAATGAGAGCTTAGGAATAATGAATCTCTTCCAAGCTTTGCGGTAAAGTTGTAGAAAATAAAAAATGCGCAATTAGAGTTACGTACTTTTGTACGTCACTAAACGTCTCTCTCAGCACGCATAATTATTAATTTAATTCGATCTATTGTGTTTGGAAGTAGAACTAATTAGCTGTATATAAGACCTTTATTTGCTATTACACTAAATTCATTACTACGTAGTTTATAACAAAACATAGTTTTTAGGGTCTGAGTTATTATGTTAACATCACAAGATTCCTACTCCTTCCTCCTTCACTTACCGAATTTGGACATAGTGTTGTGAAACTCATATCATAAACTTTTATGTTGTTACATCTGATACACAATCTTGCACCTAGTAACCCAAGTACGTGACTTGTTACCGTCATAGACCTACACATTTTACTTGTTTACAAAGGACTGTCTTACATTAATTACCTACACTGACGTCTAGTAAATTTATTTAAGATAATTTCAAGTAATAAGGTATTTTTGACGTTTTGAGGGTTTAAGTTGCTCATCTGAGGTGCTCATAACGCGTTGTTGTAAAATGCTAACGGTATTATGAGTGAAAGAAGTAGTGGTTAATCTACTTCTGATGGCAGTTGTTCATGCTTGAAAACAACACAGCCTGCATAAGTTTACAGTTCATTATCTATTTATCGAACAATTATCGGATGGTAGTCGAAAATCATAGTGAAAGGGAACCTATAGTCGATAATGTAATTGTAACACTTGTAATTTATTTGTAAAATGACACGTTATAAAGCGTCTACACCACAACAAGACATAAGGACTCTGCGAACAAGCTACAAAGTTCATAAATTGATGCTTATTCTAAAGATATAATGAATATAGACGACATTGACATATTTTAACGCTCCAGTATCAATACATTTACGGCAGTCGCAAAACATAGTGGAAAATATGACGTCATTAAAGCATCCAACGTCGGTAATGTCGGTTTTATAGCAGAGGGAGCAACGCTAAGGGACCTTGTATTTGTAGATGCCGTAAAGATTTTCATCTATATTGTAGCTTGCGGCGTTGTGTGTTTTTATTTTGTTGGCCCTTGATGTAATACCACGATGTGTAAGCTTGGTTTGACCTTTATACTTATCTTTTACTAGGCTTGTGGTCTATTTTTGGATAATTTTGTTTACGAGTTTTATCGCGAAAGCAAAATCTATCCGTCGTATTTTTTAATTTAATTCAAATCCAATTAATGTTTTTCATAGAGAGAAATCAAATTTATTTGATATTAACATAAAACTCGATAGCTAGTTTTATTGGTACTGTGGTTTAGTTAAAGTTGCATCTAAAGAAAATTCGATGAGAAATTTAGTTCCACAAAAACCGTTGTATGTTTACTTACCATATTAAAACCTCCAATATAAAATCGCTTTGAAAACATTGCAAGACTTGGAAAATTTTCCTGGAAATGCAAAGCCGTTGGAAAAATATCAATAAACATATACGGACAAATAGTGCGATTTCCGCGGGGTTTACCTACCTTAAGTGCCGGACCATCTAACCGCGACCTGTGCAGTGCAGGATATAGAGCTTTTTACAACAATCAACTTTTATATTTTATATTTATATATTAAAGTGATTTACGACCACAAGATGAGACGGATGGGTCCATTCTTAGGTCAGGCATACTACGGCACTACACAATTGTACCTGGCCTACATGATACACAGTATTTGTCAAAAATAACTAAGTCAAGCTTAACAGCAGCTAAGCCATCCGTTGTCGGTGTACTAGTCTTAAATATTTTATACTTTATACACTCTCTCTGTTTTTTTGATTTCTTTTTTTCTTTTTGCCCAGAAATTTTATGATAATAGTTTTTTTGTAAGATGGTGAATTTTCCAGCTATGGCCCCCTAATTTGCTACACATCATTTAAACACACAATAAATCTAATGATAATAAAAATGAATACCTAATAAATTAACTCCTTTTTCCATTATGAAAGCATTTTGATTAGTTTAACAGCAGCAGTAAATTTGTCTGTCTGTATATCCAATACAGAAGGTGTCAAAGTCGTTTCACACATCAACGTCAATTTGTCGGTTCATCAATCGAAGTGTGAAGTGTGTTGTGACATAGTAAGTTAGTTGTGAAACTGTTACATTGGACATGCAATTAAAAATTGATTTGCTCGTATGGATATGTTATGAAAATATACGAAAGTGCCTGTAGGTATTAGTATAAATTCATATCACACATAGAAGGTAAACATATTAGTTTTAAATTATAATGTAAAATTGTGTCCCAAAAATATAAATACGTAAGTAATGTTTTGTTAATTTGGTTGAACGCTTTGTAACTAAGGTTTGTCTTAACTTATTAAGAGGTTAATTTGCAATTATACTCTTGACATTGGAGTGCTTCCGTATTCATCCCATGAATGAATCCCACGAATATTTAGTTCCGGTTTCAGGAGACAGTCTCAATATATTTTGGAAGAAAGTGCATTGATAGAGATTTATAAAAATCTGAAGATGTAAAAACCAGCAAAGCACTTGCATCGTGGCTACATTGGCTAATATCGGAAACGGCGAGGCGCCTCTGGTCTAAATTTGTACCATTCCGAAATACGCTTACTCCGACACATTATCCCGTTTTATTACCTATAAAAGTCAGGCCAAACGTACTACATTTGTGCCACAGCCCTTATTTTCAGAAAATAAGGGTGCATTCACGAAAAAAGCAGGTTTACCGCATATTTGATGACGGAACATACCGGCTCAAAGTCAAATGTAGTACTAATTAAATGAATAAGTTTAAGTCAATTTTTTATTCTTCTTTCTACGTGAATGTGGCCTGATAGCGTTTTTTTATTTGTCCTTCTATCCTTATGTTTTATACTAGTAATAACCATGCATAGATTTTTTTGGCGATCATTTTACTTTCCTAATAAAAGTGGTGTTTATGTTGATATTTTATTGCATGTTCGTGACGTTTTGCTAATGTGGCTTTTTTATTATATTTCGTAAAAGATAAAGGTATGGCTCGTAAAGTATTTTATACGTTACAGTTGCAATTTTAAAGTTATTGTATTAGAAATGTTTGCTCAATAAAATGTTGTTATTGCAAAAGTTCTTAAATATTCAACAATAACTTTTGAGATGAAAATATGTATTTCAGTTTTGAGACGATTTTTTGCGAAGATTATTAATGCTTAGCATAAAAACCCTTACAAATGAGGGATGTTACATCCTTGGCGGAGTTATGGGTCAACTTGAACATTTATTTTCCAGCCTTCTTTCTGTTCCAGCTGCGCAGATTAACTACTCAGGTTTTCCTTTTCAAAATTATTTGTAAACAAAGATTTTTGGGAGCAGTTATTTATTTTCCTCTTAGATTTAAAATCTCTGTCGTTAATTTCATATCCCTTGAGGCTGGCTTTCCTTAATTCGTTTAGGGGAGTTAAGCTTTTGCGTGTTAATGAAAAATGTTTTTTAATAATGATAAAACAACTAACTTTTAAATGGATATTTGTTATTTCCTCCACGTTTTGTTATTAAATCATTGCTAAGCAAAATGTCAGATACAGAAGAGTCGAAAATAACCTTTTTAATCTGAGAAGCGGTCACTTACTTAATTTCGCAATTTGATGAAACATTCGGAAACAAAGGGTGGCCAAGTTTTCATTTTATTTTAGTAAAATACAGATGGAGTCTGATTATAATTGTAAACAGATGCGCTCTGCCAATACTAGGTACCTACAAGAAAAGAGTAAGTAGTTACTGATATATCCTGTGAACTTTGATGTAACTAATATAAAATTGCATAGTAAAATTGAAGTAGGTACCGATACTTACTTTGCTCAATTTAGGCTTCTATAACAAATTAAAAAAACCTGTATCGTGACTAGTCCTGACTAGTCGTGAGTATCAAAAATTCAACACCCAACTCGGAGCATTTTCAAATCATGCGAACGGTCATTTTGTTGCGGGAATCGAACCAGCACCTCTTATGACTCAGCTGGCTACTAGCTCAGTGCTACGGAGGTCCAATAATTTAATATTACCAATTAATATCGTTACTTAGATAACTTGTTAATTTGATTTGTTGTTGTGCGTCTGGCCTAAAAATAGATTATCTCCTCCCTTGAATGTGGTAAAAGTTAACCAAGGGATTATAGCAGAAGAGGGGCAGCAGCATCCACCTGAGTACTAAACACGAACACTGCGAACTAGGAAGATTGTCCTTTTCACAGAGGTTAGAGAATATAAAGTTAAAGTATTTACATATTTTAACTGTGTTAATATTGCCGGGGTGTACTCAGCCTAAAAGAAGACCCTTCCATTTCCTCACGTGGATGTTGTAATAGTCGACTAAGTACTCACCATGAATACTGCGATCATTAATCCACCTGCCAAGTGTAGTGACTATGGCAATTCCTCCCATTGTATTTTATGGGAGAGGCCTCGTCCAGCAGTAGACGCCTAAAGGTTGCTGATATCATCAGCCTTAATAATGAATTTGTTAAATTGAGGTTAAAGATTTTATTTATTCATAAGAACACTACAGTTTGCTTAAGGATATAACTTTTCATTTAAAAAACCCACTTCCGCCATTGTTATACGACTAAAAAATTTTGGATGATTTTTTTTTTATGAAAGAACCATAGTGGTGAAAGGATTATGATACTTTCTGAATGCAAATGCTTGGTGTCTTGCTGAAAATATCAAAATCGCCATATGTATGCCTACAATATTTGAGGAGTTCCCTCAATTCCTCATGGATCCCATCATCAGAACTGGATTCTGAAAAAAATGGGACCAATCTAGAAGTATATCTAATCAAATAAAAAAAGAATTTTCCAAATCGGTTCATAAATGCCGGAGATATGCGGTAACAAACATTAAAAAAAAAAAAAAAAAAAAAAAAAAAAATACAACCGAATTGAGAACCTCCTCCTTTTTGGGAAGTCGGTTAAAAAATAGGTAAGTAGGTTAGTAGTAATTACAAACACTAAATCACTTAGAACTACGAAGCAGTCCAAAGTTAGAACTGGTTGGGTAAGTAGGTACTAATATTAGCTATTTGTGTAGTTGTAGTACATTCAATTCTCAATTCCACCCTCACTTTTGTTTACAATGATAGTTTGTAAAATAACTAAGGTATACTTTCAACTACTGAAATAAATTGAAATGCTCAATTACTAACTATTATTCAAATGCTCAATAACTTGCACACGGCTGACGGAAGTTAAGATTTTAATCATAATAAAAGCTCAACCGTTAGCGGATAATATCCTATCCAGAAGCTTATATTCACTTCAGAATGCAATTATTGTGTACGTACTACATTGTAATATGAAATCCTGTACTCACTCGAGAGCCACGCAGTTTGATAATGTACCTACATTGCACTCCATAGATTAATTTAGATTGATTTATTGAACGAGCGAAGCGAATTTTTGAAAGTCCATGTTGAGCCAGCGCCATCTATCGAGCCAGTTAAAACTACTTTTTTCTTAAATCGAAAATGAAAAGCTCTCATTGTAAATTTTAGGTAGGTATCTGTTACCGATTCCGTTTCATTTGACAGTTATAATGTTGTCCAACATTAAACTATATATAAAATAGTTTAATGTTGGACAAATACAATCATAAAGTTGAGCCTAAAATGAATCGCAAGATCTCCAAAATCTTATCGACATTGACATTGGCAAAATTGTGGAAACGAAAACCACAGAAGTCATAATTAAAAACAGAAGAGGAATCGCAAAATCTATCTTATTATCTATAATTAAAACAAAAAAGAGGTGGCTCATCCTAAAACAAATATAAAGCCTACAAACTTTAAAGCCATGAATGTTCCTTTTAATTTCTGGGCTCACTACGAAAGGATTTTACGAAATTCAACTCATAAAGATGTATAATGTGAATGAGCCGAATTTAATGTTACAACGATGCGTTAGAGCATATTTTACATTGAAATTAGATTTGGAAGCCAATACAATTTTGAAAAGTTGGGTTATTGTCAAACGTAAAAACACTGTTCATTTTTACAAGCTTTTATTTGGGACAGCTAGTGACAGATAAACAGTGTTTCAACACAGTTTGGGCTAAGTCATCACGTGGTTCTTTTGTATATATTTGATTCACTTACCTATTAGACTATAACTTATAGAAAGCTACATGTTCAAATGTGCATCCTCGTTGCAATGACATCACGTGTTGTGATTGTGAACTCATAACAAAACAACAACAAAACGGTACATAAGCTGTTTCTAAAAAAGCGAGAAAACAAACAAATTCAAACGTTAAACAGAGCGTTTTATGATCCCTATCAAATATCTTCTTTATGTTATAAAGCACATCATTGTAACGTGAAATCATAGAGAACCCTCAATTTCAATCAAAACATTGCAAAAAACCTTGCTCTGACAGGTAGTGCTCATACGGTTTCTTTGCGTGCAGGAAATTCGTCAATGCGTTTAGGGAATAGGCTTTTTGCGTTCCCACGGTCTTGTAAATTTATCAGAATAAAAACCTGGAATAAAAATACCGGTCAAGTACGAGTCGGACTCGGACTTTATTTCTCTGAAATAGCTGTAATCCTGCAGATTTTTTCACATGATTATAAGTTTTATGTTAGTAAACGTGAAAAGTGGTAATATTTAAATTTACACAAAATCAAGATTAAAGTTTAGAAAATGTCCACATACTTTTATTCAACCTGACGTGTTCTTTCTATTGATCTAATCACTGTGAAGAATAAAGCTAAGTATGGTAAATTCTTGGCTTTTAAAACACTACTTTTCAAGTGTTTTCACAGACTAGCCGCATAACACCAATAATGCGATCAACTAAGCCTGCTTAATGTCCATGAGTTTTTTCGACTTCCTTAGCTCATGAATGAACTGCTATGTGACACATGCTTGATATAACATGCTCCCAAGGAATCCACTAAAAAGTGTGAACACCGTTAATATAATTTTGAACTCACGGTAAACAGATGGTACAGCCACCTAACACAAAAGTAATTGTAACGTAACAGAACTTCGAAGGTTAACTCTGAGAGTATCTGCGATAACACGCAAGTCATTATAAAATTTAAAATTGGCTTATGACAATACAATTTTGTTTAACAAAACTAGACGGGTCTATTGGATTGCTCGCATCTGAGCCATAATAATAATTTTGTTTAAAACCAGTCAAATAAAGCTTAATATGCATTGACAGCCGATTCGAAGTGATGCAGGTCTGCAGCAACTTAACGGGACAGATTTGTTTCAGGTGAATTGTTCAGCCTCAAGTTACTGAATCCGGTAGCGTGATGAAATATGATACAGATTCACCAAAGTATGGAAATCAGAGGTGAATGAGTAAATTACGAAGACGTTGTCATAATTATCACAGGTATATAAATATTATTCTTCTGCAACGATACAATCTAAGAACTAACAATAAGTGCTTCAGTCAAAAGTATTTGTGAATAAACTATGAACTGGTTTCAATTATGTTTTAAGAAAAACTATCTAACAATCACCATCACTTAAAAATTATGGTATTTATAAGGAGGTATTGGATCAGAAGCATCAGCAACCATTGTAACCTTATATTATCCGAATATATGCAAACACGTGTTACACGATGTAGTAAAAACCTTACTGAGGGATTACATCAGGGGATTTGCAGCAGCATCTGCCTGAGCACTCATCACCTAACTGTGATCACCAATCCGTCTGCCAAGCTTGGTGATTATGGCAAATCCCCCTATCGTATTCAATGGGGGTGGCCTCGTCCAGCAGTGGACGTAAACAGGCTGCTGCTGATGATTATGATGATATAAACACAAATTAAAAACATTAATTCGAAGACTGTGGCAGAAAACTCCTTTTTGGATCGAGAAATTTAAAAGAATTTTAATTGCAAAAATCTTCACCCGAAATTTTATACTGCGTGACTCGCATAAGGTTTCGCGTCTACACATTTTTTGGTGACAACCTCTTTAGTAATTGGAAAATGGCCGTTGAATTAAGGAAAGATTCATTAAAAGTCAAAATTATGTGATCCTGTGTGGCCTGAGTAGCATTTGATGTAGTTAATTTGCGAAGCGAGGGTGAAAAATTGCCTGTTCCCGACCTAAACAAGGTTTAATTTGTTCGCATTAATAATGATGATGAGAACTTATTGCCCTCCGAGATTACTAAATTTGGTCCTTTGCATACAAATTTCTACATTTACCGACGAGAAATGATCTTATATAGATTATTTATATAAAAGTCAACTGAGTATTTTTATAAGCCTGCTTTATTTTTCACCTGCAAAATTTTACTGAGCCGTGTTAGTCTCAGGCTGAGAATAGGACTCCTCCAACTCATTCCACTACCGATATATGTAAGTAAGCGCTTATATCCGGTTCAAAGGACCATGATATGTATAAATATTTTGTTTATCTATTTCTGCCGTAAGCAGTTATGCTTCTTATGGATGTCGTAAAAGGCGACTAAGGGATTACGCAAGGGGATGGGCAGCAGCATCTACCGGTGTACTTTACACTTAACTGTGATCACCAATCCGCCTGTCAAACGTGGTGATTATGGCAAATCCCCCACATTGCTTGCTTTGCATGCTATGAGGGAGGCCTCATCCAGCATTGGATGTCTACCGGCTGATGAAGAAGATGAAGAAGAAATTGTAAGTACTCAAAGCTATAGTTAGTTGGTAGCTCTTAGCGCGAAAATTTGTCATTTACAACGGAGTTGCCATCAAATAACATCAATAGAAACGTACTGCGGGGTTCTAAGTTTGCGATCAAATCAGTATGTATAAAGTTTTTATATTCAAAATGGTATTTTTAATAGATTTTACTTTGTGTATTTTTCACAGTTCAGTGACCAAAGCTGACAAAATTTGCCTCAAATACCCAGCAACAAACACAAGGCCATTATTTACTGTCCTGTGCTATTCTGTTGGCCTTTATCAACAAATAAACTAAGCACACCACTGAACCATTCCTCTGAAATTGATAGACATGGAGTTATCATTTGACAGTGTGCGTGCTGTAGTATTTTGTCACGCGAGTCTGTTTGCCGAGCCCAGGCATAGAGTAGTCCGTTCCTAGATAGGTCATGGCTGAAATATTAACCCAATTATCCCACAATTTTAATGTTTATCGTGCCCAAGGTTGAATAGACTACCTAAAAATACGCTAAGGATTTCATTATTATTTTGGCCTCATCATTTGAATTGAAAACATTATAGTTACTTGAAAGATTCTAAAGGTACGAAAACCTAGAAGTTCTTTTAGAAGATATTTGATTGTTTCATTTTGATACCAGGATCTAATATTTTTTTTATTCAGAAATTCAAATTAACTTTGCTCTAGGTGTTTCATTTCTATATTTTTTTTATTTGTTTCATTTCTAGGTACACCAAAATAGATCTACAAATAGATATACACATCTGGCTTCCGTACGTAGCAACAATTTTATTCTTTATGATAAAAAAAACCGTACAATTTTACGTCCTATTCGTCAACTTGTTGTAGGTATGCTATAAACCTGTCTGTGACTGTCATGGGGGCAAAGACCCTACTATGTTTTTTTCTCGCACCCCTTTTTAGAACAGAACTTAAAAGATTCTTATCACATTCCTGTAAAAGCATTTTGAAACTGGTATTTATGAGCTTTTTATCACTAAAGAACCATTTTTTGTCTTTAAGTTGAATATGTCATAATATGTGTGATATACCACTCATAATGTTGGTTTACACAAATAATTCAATAAAAATAAAGTGGGAGGCAGTAGCATCGATCGCCCAGTATATTTTATCAAATAAGATATAGTATGTAAATAGATATGTTAGATGTGTAATTTAAAAGGACTACTTTAGCCGCTCTTGCAAAAGAGTGATGAGAGTTTCCTATATGTGTTCTTATTTTTTGTGTTATTTAATTTTTTTTTCTATGTGTGTTTTGTTATATATTAACTGCTTATAAATAATCATGATGTGTACGCATGTTTTGGAATACCACCTAGTTCAAAAAATTTATTATGTACTTAAAACATTTTCTTTTTCGGTTGTGTTCTGTTTTATGTACATTGTGTACATTGTGTTCGGTTTTAAATAAATACATAAATAAATATGTGAAAATATTTAAGTGTTAATTTTGATAAATTTATATTTTTTTTTCTTTATATATCATACATATCAAATATATTAAATATCCTAAGAGTGCATAAGTAGAATTATCGTTTTTTTTATTTTCTCAGGGCGTACCTATATTCATAACATAAGTATAATATGTATTCGACATGTAAAAGTTGTATTTTATCCATCTATCATTATTATTAATATTTTACTGTTAATCCAAAGGTTACCTGGAAGAAATCTCTTTCAGAGACAAGGCCTCCTATTTTACTGCTAATTTTAATAAATTATATTATGTATTCCTGGTGAGCAATAAAGTGTTGGTCTTTCTCGTGACTTATCTAATAATTAATTATGTTTATTTTTAATGTATTATATTTAAAAAACAACTTAAGGTTCCTTAAGCTTAAGGAAAAGAGGTAAAGCTCCATAACTCCTCGAGGTTGGGAACCAATTCCCATATTTTACGTAATTAAGAATTAGGACTGTCACCACGATCCGACACGCACATTGGCGTGATCGCGACCCAACAATTAGGTTGGGTTTCTTATGAGAATTGGCTTTAAACGGGCAAAACGTAGAACTAGTTTAAATAACCTTGAATAAAACAATTATAAAGCGTTGACATCAAAAAGTAGATTATATTATTATTTTTCAAACCAGAAACGCTTTAAAGATTTCGTTGTTAATTTTCAAATGCTATAAAGTCGTGTTACATACTCTCATGGGCGTGATTTAGAGCCATGAGATCTTTTTCCTTCTTCTGTATTCGCTTAAAAAACCCTTATACATCACTTGCATTTGCTCGTGGCTCCGCCCGCGTGGAACCTCTATTATAAAGTATAAGCTATAATTATGTTATTTTGATGTACCTATAAGCTACTGCAAAATTTCATCAAAATCATTACATTGGCGTGGTCCAGTCTAATTATAGGCAAGCCGTGTCAGGCTAGAAACAGAGATGAAACTTATATTATGCAGACCATCATTGTATCCTAAATTATCGATGAATTGAACCCACAACCACCACGTATCACAAATAACCCACTTCGTGACAGTGGCATTCATTATTGTCAGAGGAAATAAAAATATATTTGCGTTTACCCCATTCTCCTAATAAAACCCTCTATTACAGGTCCCGTTTATTTCCCCAATATGCACATTAATATCGATTGCACCTTAACAAGACTTTGAGCCATTTAGATGCCGATAACATGGAAACAAGGATACACAAATATTCGGGCATAAACGTTACGCGACAGGGTTTACCTACATTATTTTTTCACCCACGCGCTCACAGGGAGATTCCAAGTCGTTTCCTTTTAACGCATTCTAAATAGACCTCTGAAAGTCCTGTTCATATCAAAACGGACCAGGTACGGGACGACACGGAGCAGAACTGTGATTACGATCCTGAACTGTCTCATAGTGGGCATGACGTCACTTCAGATGAACCGGGCTGAATCGAAGACTAACCCAAAAAGATTAAGATCCTTTAAACACAGCTAAGCGAGAAAGAGATTGGTTCAAAATGCTCTCTTGATGATACTCTCTATTAACTCTTTTGACTTTCCTGGTTTAAAACCTGGCTTTTTTGGACATTAATCATTCGAAAACTCACTCTCTATGCTTCTTAAAATTAGATTTACTTTTATCGTCTTCTGCAGTTATTCTCGGTTCCGTAACCGAAGCATTGTATATAAACAGACTTCTATAGGCGCAAATAAAAACACGAATAACCCTTTAGAGCGTTCCTGTTGTTTCTATTATCATTGCTTTTTCGAGGGGATACGAGTTTTTGCGTTCGAAAAAATAAGCAAGAGCCGGATATAGAAGCCTGTTCTCCGTCTGTTTTATTAAACTGCGATATTGATCTTTTGCCGTTTTGAAATTGATTATAATTGAATAAATCGATTGGAATCAATGCAAAACTGATTGTTTAATGTTTGAGTTGGAACGATTTATTGATGTCTTAAGTAACTTACGCCTCTTCTTCCGCGGTGATTACTTGCGCTTATCGATGTGTCGACATAGCGTCGGTTCGTTATCGAATGAAAAATGGGATGTGGTTTGAAAAATTGTGTAGCCAATGAGTTTAAATTTCAGAATGATTATCCATTATATTTTAAATAAGCCCAACTAAACCCAAATTAGACACAGAAAACTTTTTAGTAAGAAGAACGATGAATAAAAGTGTCGCTATTCGGCAAACCAATTTTGCTGGTAGAATATTTTAAAACTTGTCTCCAGCCATCAATTGTCTTGAAAGAAAGTCCTTAAAATCAGCAAATCAAAATTCTCAAAATATATTTTGCTCCATCGCAAGTATGAATAAAACAAAAAGTCACTTGAATGTTTTTGCTAGCAAAAACTCGTGGACCTAAAAGGTGTGTATTTTTTGAAAGAACAATGACGGAGAAAAAGTTCAAGTAGGAACAAGGCTTATTTACAACGAATTCAATCAATTACGACGACCATCAGTGGTCACCTACCGAAATATATGGGCACTTGACGTGAAGAGATGAGTTTGGACTTGGCAAAAAATTCAACCGTTCGTCGTTTGCGGCCAATAAAAACTCCTTCGTCGAGTCCGATGGTGGACGCAGCAAAAACTGTGGAAGTCCGAGTGGGAATGCCATGAAAAAAATCAGTCTGATTGGATACGGCATTTTGCAATGACTATGGTATTTAAGGTTTTTGTTAGTTTGTTATTGGCATCTCTAGTTTTTTTCTTCAATCATTGATAGCAGTGATTTGCAATTCATCAGGTATAATCGTGAGCAGTTTTTTAACTATGTAACGTACACTTACTACCAACATATCTAATTCTGCTGGATTGTCAATTTGGACGTTAGTTTTCCCATTACTAATCAATCTATTTTGCGATAAATTAAAATTATTTCACAAAGTAAATTAATTCGCAAAGGTAAGTTAGCTGCGCTCCCATAACCGTTTACCTAATGTTGCGTAAATTCACTGCTGTAATTTAAACTGACCACTGTTATTTGCATGTCGCAAAACCATAGCACGTGAGATACAGCTTAGGTTTTATGGCATTGCCATAATTTGATGTAGAACGAAATACCAAAGTAGAAATCTTGTAAGAAAATGTTTTATCAATTTTATAACTTTTTTAATCGACAATGCCACATGCTCTTGTGTATTGGCAAACTGTGAATAATTAATTGTAATTTCAGTTATCCATTACCGAGTGAACATCCTAAGCTCTACCTTAGTATTATCGTTTTATTGTTTCTCGATTTGATTAGGTATTGGGTTTTTCGGAACCCAATATCGATAACAATACCTGGGCCCTCCATAAACCAGGGTAGTAATAGTGTTTCTAAAGGAATAATCCTACCTGGTTAAGTGTTAAAATGGTTATCAGCTTTTCTAGAATGAATTTCCAATTACTTCTTGCTAATACTGAAACTCATAGAAAATTTCGTACATCCCGCCAATTGCTAATGAAATCGTGTCGATGTAGAAAACATGCGGCGGCGATCGCATCAAAAAGCGCTTACAACGTTGACGTTTTTTACCACTAATCGTAACATATACGGTTGGGGACTTGAGCTGAGCTGAGCACCCAGGGTTTACTGTGTGTGAATTGAATGAAATCGGAACTTTTAACGATGTAGCTCGCTGGCTGTAAATAGGCGACTGGTGGTTTTCAATTCGATAAATAAATTTTAAAAAATAGCTCGATTCTTGATCAATAAAATGTGTTCTCACTCACTAACAAGAATCTAACTGGAATAGGCAACGGCTCATCGCCATATCAGCCTAGAATCAAAACCCTACAGATGGTGCAATTTTTGAATGTCATCGAGTGACTAAACGTCAGTTTCCATGGTTTTGTATATTTGAACTCATTGATCACTAAAATTTATATAGGTACCTATGATATCAAGACCTACAAGTGCCTTCTCCAATACATCTCCTGAAAAACGGTGATTTGCGTCCTTTTTGATGATATCTAGTCACAGTGTCATTAAAAAATCGCACCCCTTCTTTTGCTTATTCTATCCCAACAACCGCTGGGGCAACGCATGAACCGGACGACCGACGTGCAACCTGTAAGTTGACCCCCAATTGGAGGACCAATGATATGGTAACGCTGATAGGATATCGGTGGATGGAGGTGACTCCTCCTCACCACCGCATCATTTTATGGGGAAGGCATTTATGTCCAGCAGTTGACATCAATTGTCTGATTATGATTATCTCCATCCCGTGAGTCTTAAGAGAGATTGAGAGCATATCTTAAACAACTATAATACAACTACATTGCACCTGACGCTATTAATATATCTTCATCACCAGCCTTTAGACGTTCACTGCTGGACGAGGCCTCCCCCATAAATACAATGGGGGTGCCATAATCACCTTGCTTGGCAGGCGACAGTTTTCATGTTGAGTTCTTAGATGGATGCTGCTGCCCATCCCTGGTGGTAATCCCTTAGTTGGTTTTTACGAAATCCACGAAAAGAGATGGAGGGGTCTATTCTTAGGCTGGAAACACCACGGCACAAAATCTTATACTTACAAATATTGAATTAATTGATAAAAATAAAAGTGTGTCTATAAGACAGAACATATTGAGTTTTTTTCTTTTGAAATGAAGTCCAAGTTCTAACCTATGTGAAGTTGGCAACCGGGTATACAATATTTGATTTCTATGATATCTATTCGATTGTACCATGTTTGTACCGGATTGTACCGCACTTTAAATCGTTTGTACCTTAAGGGTGTAAGAAGGGTAGGGGTGGAAAAATTTGGTCAGCAACTGGGTTTACAATATTTGATTTCTATGATATCTATTCGATTGTACCGCGTTTGTACCGGATTGTACCGATCTTTAAATCGTTTGAACCTTAAGGGTGTAAGAGGGGTAGGGGTGGAAAAATTTAGTTTTCAACTCGTACAAAATTGGATTTTTATCACTTCTATTCGATTGTACCACGTTTGTACCGGATTGTACCGCTTTTTAAATCGTTTGTACCTTAAGGGTATATGTGATATAAGCGTGCAAAGATTTTGTGAGTATCTAGATAGGTGAACAATATTTGATTTCTATGACATCTATTCGATTGTACCGCGTTTGTACCGGATTGTACCGCTCTTTAAATCGTTTGTACCTTAAGGGTTTAAGAGGGGTAAGGGTGGAAAAATTTAGTTTTCCATTCATAAAAAATTGGATTTTTATGACTTCTATTCGATTGTATCGCGCTTATACCGGATTGTACCACTCTTTAAATCGTTTGTACCTTAAGGGTGTATGAGATATAAGCGTGCAAAGATTTTGTGAGTATCTAGATAGGTGAACAATATTTGATTTCTATGACATCTATTCGATTGTACCGCGTTTGTACCGGATTGTACCGCTCTTTAAATCGTTTGTACCTTAAGGGGGTAAGAGGGGTAGGGGTGGAAAAATTTGGTCAGCAACTGGGTTTACAATATTTGATTTCTATGACATCTATTCGATTGTGCCGTGTTTGTACCGGATTGTACCGATCTTTAAATCGTTTGAATCTAAAGGGTGTATGAGATATAAGCGTGCAAAGGTTTTGTGGATATCTAGATAGGTGAACAATATTTGATTTCTAGGACATCTATTCGATTGTACCGCGTTTGTACCAAATACAACCGCTCTTTAAATCGTTTGTACCTTAAGGGTGTCAGATGTGAAGGGGTGGAAAAATTCAGTCAGCAACTGGGTTTACAATATTTGATTTCTATGATATCTATTCGATTGTACCGCGTTTGTACCAGATTGTACCTCTCTTTAAATCGTTTGAACCTTAAGGGTGTAAGAGGGGTAGGGGTGGAAAAATTTAGTTTTCAACTCATACAAAATCGGATTTTTATGACTTCTATTCGATTGTACTGCGTTTGTACCGGATTGTACCGCTCTTTAAATCGTTTGTACCTTTAGGGTGTATGAGATATAAGCGTGCAAAGATTTTGTGAGTATCTAGATAGGTGAACAATATTTGATTTCTATGACATCTATTCCATTGTACCGCGTTTGTACCGGATTGAACCGCTCTTTAAATCGTTTGTACCTTAAGGGTGTAAGAGGGGTAGGGGTGGAAAAATTTAGTTTTCAACACATACAAAATTGGATTTTTATGACTTCTATTCGATTGTACCGCGTTTGTACCGGAATATACCGCTCTTTAAATCGTTTGTACCTAAAGGGTGTATGAGATATAAGCGTGCAAAGATTTTGTGAGTATCTAGATAGGTGAACAATATTTGATTTCTATGATATCGATTCGATTGTACCGCGTTTGTACCGGATAGTACCGCACTTTAAATCGTTTGTACCTTAAGGGTGTCAGATGTGTAGGGGTGGAAAAATTTGGTCAGCAACTGGGTTTACAATATTTGATTTCTATGATATCTATTCAATTGTACCGCGTTTGTACCGGATTGTACCGATCTTTAAATGGTTTGAACCTTTAGGGTGTAAGAGGGGTAGGGGTGGAAAAATTTAGTTTTCAACTCAAACAAAATTGGATTTTTATGACTTCTATTCAATTGTACCGCGTTTGTACCGGATTGTACTGCTTTTTAAATCGTTTGTACCTTAATGGTGTATGAGATATAAGCGTGCAAAGATTTTGTGAGTATCTAGATAGGTGAACAATATTTGATTTCTATGACATCTATTCGATTGTACCGCGTTTGAACTGGATTGTACCGCTCTTTAAATCGTTTGCACCTTAAGGGTGTAAGAGGGGTAGGGGTGGAAAAATTTAGTTTTCAACTCATACAAAATTGGATTTTTATGACTTCTATTCGATTGTACCGCGTTTGAACCGGATTGTACTTCTTTTTAAATCGTTTGTACCTTAAGGGTGTATGAGATATAAACGTGCAAAGATTTTGTGAGTATCTAGATAGGTGAACAATATTTGATTTCTATGACATCTATTCGATTGTACCGCGTTTGTACCGGATTGAACCGCTCTTTAAATCGTTTGTACCTTAAGGGTGTCAGATGTGAAGGGATGGAAAAATTTGGTCAGCAACTGGGTTTACAATATTTGATTTCTATGATATCTATTCGATTGTACCGCGTTTGTACCGGATTGTACCTCTCTTTAAATCGTTTGAACCTTAAGGATGTAAGAGGGGTAGGGGTGGAAAAATGTAGTTTTCAACTCATACAAAATCGGATTTTTTTGACTTCTATTCGATTGTACCGCGTTTGTACCGGATTGTACCGCTCTTTAAATCGTTTGTTCCTTAAGGGTGTAAGAGGGGTAGGGGTGGAAAAATTTAGTTTTCAACTCATACAAAATTGGATTTTTATGACTTCTATTCGATTGTACCGCGTTTGTACCGGATTGTACCGCTCTTTAAATCGTTTGTACCTTAAGGGTGTATTAGATAAAAGCGTGCAAAGATTTTGTGAGTATCTAGATAGGTGAACAATATTTGATTTCTATGACATCTATTCGATTGTACCGCGTTTGTACCGGATTGTACCGCTCTTTAAATCGTTTGTACCTTAAGTGTGTATGAGATATAATAATAATAATAATATAATATATTTATTTATTCGAACAACTAAGATTCATAAATGTTAAAATTAAATTAAATTAAATGTCAAAAATTACAATACTTTAAATTACATTTCCTAAAATTATGTACCTACTGAAAGCAGATACATTACACTAGTCAGTTCTAACTAATTAATGCAGTATATCTGCCTAGAGTTGGGGTTGATAAGGGCCGATACCCAGTGCCTTTGCAGACGACTGTCGTACCTGCCAGCCAGCGCCCCAAGTACACTATTGGAACTGCCCAGCATTCTGCATTTGACTGATGCTATTTTCTTGCGCATCATGGCGTAAAAGTCATTGACATGCGCATCAGCAAACATGCCTGACGCACTGCAGAATCTGGGCAGTGCCAACAATACTCTAAACATATCATTGTAGAGGACTCGTAGGGCGCTGTAGGCCGCTTTGGTATAGCTATCCCACAGACCGCGAGTGTAAAATGATTGACAGAATGATTTAAACATGGTAACTTTAACTTCACCTGTGCAATGCGCAAATCTTACATAATACAATATACACTTATATACACAATAATACAACTTCCACTTGCTTTTCCAAGAAGCATACATAATCCTGTGACTTTATTTCTTGCTGCTCCAAATTTCCAACGCGTGCAGACAATTACTTTTTTTCCCCAGTTATTTTAGACACAGTACTTATAATTTCTGCATTTGAAACCAATAGGTCTTCATTTTGTTCCTTCAGTGCGGATATATCTATCTTAATCTGAGTAAACTGCTCAGCTTGACTGGTCATGAGATCTCTGAACATGTCTTGTATGTTATTTTGCATATCAGACATTGCCCGGATCATGCTATCACAACTATTGCAATCGGGTTGCTTCCTGTTTCTCAGGGAGACATGAAGATCCGAGTCTGACACGTCCGGCGTACGAAACAAATCCAGTTGCGAGGTGGCTTCGCTTAGTGGCCTAGGAGATGTTTGCGTTTTGTTAAAGCTCATTGCCAAGGCCGATAGCTACTCACAACTGCATACAGGGTATGCAGGCATCTAGGTTACTTACAGCAATCCCACAATGCTGAAATTTTGGTATACTTGTAGCTTTTCTGACACAAATACAGAGAAAAGTCTGAAATTGAATAATTTAGAAACTTGTACCATTAAAACAATTATTTTGTAAAAATGCTCCTTAAAAAACAATATTGCGAGCTGATGGTCCTGGGAACAGCTGTAACAACATCCACCAAACATAGCTTAAAACTATCTCGCAAGCACCATCTTTCATACAAAAAAAAACCACATTGAAATAAGAGTTTCTATTTGGGAACTATCCGTACAGGCAGACATCCGTATTTTCACTAGTACGGTTTCAGCGAAAGATCAGCGTTGAGTTGCCACAACACAACAAATGCTGAGCTGGACGCCAATTTGTGACAGTGTTGCATGACTGGTACTAAGAGGCACATTATTATAAAATAACACAAGTCATTCTTGTCTTCTGTAAAGTTTTAATTTTCTTTGTAAATTTTTGTTGATTGTGTGTGTGTTCTATTGTATTTTCCCGTGTCTTTTTTAATGATCTGCATCATTGACACAAATAAATGCTTTTTCTTTCTTTCTTTCTTTCTAAAAATAATAGGCCTCGACATGGTCCCCGACTTAAGGTTCCGGCACACCCCAGACACTGCATACAGTCGCAGCGTTTTCACTGCCGAATGCTGCCGAGTTCACTGACGCTTCACAGATGAAGTTTTCGCACACGCGCAACTGTGTGCATAAAATCTAGGGTTGCAGTCTTATTATTATTAATTTCTTATTTATAGACCGGTAAAATCCGGTACAAACGCGGTACAATCGAATAGAAGTTGTAGGGTTTCATTGATTTTACTGAATATTGTAAATAATTACAGTACCTAAATGGACCAAAAACCCTAAATGGATTGGTCGTTGGTTGTACACTGGCAACGTGGCATATAAATAGAGCGACACTCTCAAGTGGGGGGATTCTAATCCCTTCGTCGACCAAGACACGTTCTTGGTGACCCGGATGACGAAATCACCGCCGCGGCTGCGGGGGCGTCGTCATCCAATCACGACAGAGTAAACACCACACAGATACAGCGACCCCGCCGGCGGGGTCGAAGACTTACCGTGTGGTACCTTCAGTACCACACGCCTAAACCGGTACAAGCATGTTCCGGGGTGTTTGCTCCTATCCTCCAGTCTTTTCAGTACCTTCTGTACCACAGGCCTAAACCGTTACAAGCATATTCCAAGGTGTTTTCCTATTCCTCCCAATCTGGCAACGGCCCAAGCCGTGGTCCGTACCTAAAGTGGTACCCTTGCGCTAGTTGCCCCAACCTAACTCACCAAAAGTCCGGTAACGCAGCATCGGCCGTCTGAGGCCAACTGCATTTTGTCCTTCAGAAAAAAAAAAAAAAAGTGGGGGATTCAGTTGTTAGCCATCGAAGCGCAGGGACGTGTTGCTGTCGAGATACGAGAGGCAATATTGTAAAGAGAGATAGTGATAGTGATTCAAGTGAATAAACGATATTACAACTAGAGGAATATGTTTCCTTACAAAGTCATAAAAATATGATTTTGTATGAGTTGAAAACTAAATTTTTCCACCCCTTTTTCTCTTATACCCTTAAGATACAAACGATTTAAAGAGCAGTTCAATGCGGTACACACGCGGTTCAATGCGGTACAAACACGGTACAATCGAATAGAAGTCATAAAAATCCAATTTTGTGTGAGTTGAAAACTATATTTTTCCACCCCTACCCCTCTTACATCCTTAAGGTTCAAACGATTTAAAGAGAGGTACAATCCGGTACAAACGCGGTACAATCGAATAGATATCATAGAAATCAAATATTGTAAACCAAGTTGCTGACCAAATTTTTCCACCCCTACCCCTCTTACACCCTTAAGGTACAAACGATTTAAAGAGCGGTACAATCCGGTACAAACGCGGTACAATCGAACAGATGTCATAGAAATCAAATATTGTACACCTATTAAGATACTCACAAACTATTTGCACGCTTATATCTCATACACCCTTAAGGTACAAACGATTTATAGAGCTGTACAATCAGGTACAAACCTGGTACAATAGAATAGAAGTCATAAAAATCCAATTTTGTATGAGTTGAAAACTAAATTTTTCCACCCCTACCCCTCTTACACCCTTAAGGTTCAAACGATTTAAAGATCGGTTCAATCCGGTACAAACGCGGTTCAATCGAATAGATATCATAGAAATCAAAGATTGTAAACCCAGTTGCTGACCAAATTTTTCCACCCCTACACATCTGACACCCTTAAGGTACAAACGATTTAAAGTGCGGTACTATCCGGTACAAACGCAGTACAATCGAATAGATATCATAGAAATCAAATATGGTTCACCTATCTATAAACTCACATAATCTTTGCACGCTTATATCTCATACACCCTTAAGGTACAGACGATTTAAAGAGCGGTATATTCCGGTACAAACGAGGTATAATCGAATAGAAGTCATAAAAATCCAATTTTGTATGAGTTGAAAACTAAATTTTTCCACCCCTACCCCTCTTACATCCTTAAGGGTCAAACGATTTAAAGAGAGGTACAATCCGGTACAAACGCGATACAATCGAATAGATATCATAGAAATCAAATATTGTAAACCAAGTTGCTGACCAAATTTTTCCACCCCTACCCCTCTTACACCCTTAAGGTACAAACGATTTAAAGAGCGGTACAATCCGGTACAAACGCGGTACAATCGAATAGATGTCATAGAAATCAAATATTGTTCACCTATCTAGATACTCACAAAATCTTTGCACGCTTATATCTCATACACCCTTAAGGTACAAACGATTTAAAGAGCGGTACAATCCGGTACAAACGTGGTACAATAGAATAGAAGTCATAAAAATCCAATTTTGTATGAGTTGAAAACTAAATTTTTCCACCCCTACCCCTCTTACACCCTTTAGGTACAAACGATTTAAAGAGCGGTACAATCCGGTACAAACGCGGTACAATCGAACAGAGGCCCAATTCTCTAATTTAAAAACATTCAATTCGCAGTATAATCTCGTCTCAGTCGCACTGTCACGTATAGTGACTATTACTTAATCTTCGCGTTTCTTGCGAAGAATATGAAATAGTTGCTATATGAAACAGTGCGACTGACACGAGACTGGAATGTTTTTAAATTAGAGAATTGGGCCTCAGATGTCATAGAAATCAAATATTGTACACCTATCTAGATACTCACAAAATCTTTGCACGCTTATATCTCATACACCCTTAAGGTACAAACGATTTAAAGAGCGGTACAATCAGGTACAAACCTGGTACAATCGAATAGAAGTCATAAAAATCCAATTTTGTATGAGTTGAAAACTAAATTTTTCCACCCCTACCCCTCTTACACCCTTAAGGTTCAAACGATTTAAAGATCGTTACAATCCGGTACAAACGCGGTACAATCGAATAGATATCATAGAAATCAAATATTGTAAACCCAGTTGCTGACCAAATTTTTCCACCCCTACACATCTGACACCCTTAAGGTACAAACGATTTAAAGTGCGGTACTATCCGGTACAAACGCGGTACAATCGAATAGATATCATAGAAATCAAATATGGTTCACCTATCTATAAACTCACATAATCTTTGCACGCTTATATCTCATACACCCTTAAGGTACAAACGATTTAAAGAGCGGTATATTCCGGTACAAACGAGGTACAAGCGAATAGAAGCCATAAAAATCCAATTTTGTATGAGTTGAAAACTAAATTTTTCCACCCCTACCCCTCTTACATCCTTAAGGTTCAAACGATTTAAAGAGAGGTACAATCCGGTACAAACGCGGTACAATCGAATAGATATCATATAAATCAAATATTGTTCACCTATCTAGATACTCACAAAATCTTTGCACGCTTATATCTCATACACCCTAAAGGTACAAACGATTTAAAGAGCGGTACAATCCGGTACAAACGCGGTACAATCGAATAGATATCATAGAAATCAAATATTGTAAACCCAGTTGCTGGCCAAATTTTTCCACCCCTACCCCTCTTACACCCTTAAGGTACAAACGATTTAAAGAGCGGTACAATCCGGTACAAACGCGGTACAATCGAATAGATGTCCTAGAAATCAAATATTGTTCACCTATCTA
Source organism: Epirrita christyi (assembly GCA_951392215.1). Classification (NCBI taxonomy): domain Eukaryota; kingdom Metazoa; phylum Arthropoda; class Insecta; order Lepidoptera; family Geometridae; genus Epirrita; species Epirrita christyi. The sequence goes on along the minus strand of OX595843.1, from coordinate 11,647,350 downwards.
GATACTCACAAAATCTTTGCACGCTTATATCTCATATACCCTTAAGGTACAAACGATTTAATAAGCGGTACAATCCGGTACAAACGCGGTACAATCGAATAGAAGTGATAAAAATCAAATTTTGTACGAGTTGAAAACTAAATTTTTCCACCCCTACCCCTCTTACACCCTTAAGGTTCAAACGATTTAAAGATCGGTACAATCCGGTACAAACGCGGTACAATCGAATAGATATCATAGAAATCAAATATTGTAAACCCAGTTGCTGACCAAATTTTTCCACCCCTACCCTTCTTACACCCTTAAGGTACAAACGATTTAAAGAGCGGAACAATCCGGTACAAACGCGGTACAATCGAATAGATATCATAGAAATCAAATATTGTATACCCGGTTGCCAACTTCACATAGGTCAAGTTCTATTTTAGTAAACCAAAACGTTTTATTAACAAAATGGTTTTTCATAGAAGATTGTATGTTTGAGAGGCATAATAAAATGTAATTATAGGTATAGTTGACTTCGCGGATGGCGAGTTTCCTGATATTGATCGGTGTTTGATACGGAAAGTAAATATGGTTTTGATAAAATAGCACTGCTTTTATATAGTGAGGAATATGTTCAAATAAAATGATGTGAATGTGAATAATTTAAGGTAGAAAAACTTTTCCTTAGTCAATGTCGATAGTGTTATATTCATAGATATCACAAGAACTATTTTGGATTGCCTTAAATAGGTACACAAAGTGAATTTATACTTGGAAGAAACGGGGTATCAAACATGGCTTGGCTTTTTTATTGATGATTCATTTTACTGCTAGGAAGCTTGTGTGGTGCTTATTAGTCAGTAAGTAGCTACTAAAGGTACAAATATATCTATAAAAAGCAATACACTTACACTGTCATACCTAGAAATGGTCATGCAGATAGTTCAGGCTTATAGCGGTCAGAGTACTCAATATTTATTCTCAATATGAGTAGGTATTTGTGTTTTATTAATACTCTTTTGTTCTTGAAACCAATAAACAAATCATACGTTTTTGTTTCACAAAGTTATATCGCGTTTCAAGACAAAAATAAATACTTGAGAAACTTTCATGAAAGATGATATCGGACGCCAAAATAAATACTCGTATATTTACCAAAACCCAAATAAATTCATGAAAATTTTTAAGCCTGATCACCGTGTCTTGATATCATAAAACACGCATCCGAATATCGTATTCGCTGACAGAATATTAATTTCAAGTTATCACCACAAAGAACCCCTGCAGCGAATGCGAGAACAAAATATCTAAAAAGTGTATGATTTTGGACAATAAATTAAAAGGTGTGTTGGTTTGCCGCCTTTTCTCTGTATAGGAATGCAACTTTGCCCGTCATGAGTATGGTTTTTCAGTTTATTTTTAAGTTTGGTCATGGATCATTAAGATTATATTTTAGTTAGATTACATTAATTAGGTTCTTTTCTTAAATGAATAATTTGTTAAATGTCATGCATTCTAAAAATAATAAAAAACTCAGATGCGTTAATATTGAGGATTGCAAAAAAAAAACGCTGACCCTGAAGTGACCCGAAACTACAAGCCTTAACCGTGGTGTGCCCAGTCTGTGCCGTGGTGTATCCGGGAAAAAATAGACACCTCCTCCTAAGGGGTCACTGATTTCCAGATTACACCAGGGGATAGAAAGCAGGATCCACCTGAGAAATCAACACGAATACTGCGATCACCAATCCGCATGCCAAGCGTGGTGGTTATGGCATTTCCCTCTATTTAAGCTCTGTTGATGATGATGATGATGATGGTGTTGACACGAAAACAAAACAAAACAAGCAAACAGAACGGAAGTGGACATTTAATATAATTACTAACTAAATGAAAAAATGAAATATCCCACGCAATCACTTTGTCCACAACCGTCTAAAAAAAAAGAAAAAAATATATCTACTAATAATCCGTAAACCATTATCTTCAACACCAAACTGAGCGCAAAACATCTATCTAAAGCTCTATCGGGCGTGCATCCGAGAGGCTACCACAAAACTCATATCGGCACCGACAACACTAAAACAATAGTCACTCTAGTTCCGATCGTATATCAATGGCACAGTTTAGTCAGTAAGCTAAGTGCCATCTTCATCATTTCAGCAGGTTGACGTCCGCTGCTAGACATAGGCCACCCATAGACCATAGAATGTCTTGATGAACGGGCTTAAGCCCCCTCCATCCATTCTCTTCCCGCGACCTTTACAATGTTGTCAGTCCATCGAGTGGTTTGCCATCCTAAAATGCATCGTCTGGTTTGTGGTCACCATTAAATTACCTGTATATAAAGCACCTAGCTATAAAAGAACTACCTCCATCCTCCATGTCACCAACTAGTGACCAGTGAGTAGTGAGTGTGAAAAATTCTTAACAAAATGCGCACTGCACTCCAGTCAGGAAATGATGTATGAAGTCTTTAGGACGCAATGCGACTGTGGTGGTGCCCAGTTTAAAACTATGACTTACGTTCTTGCATACCCATCCTGCCCTAAACACTGCACGATGGAAGGATTAATAACTGCGACAATGTCGTGGAATCGTGGGACTTATGTGGGTCAAAATGGCTTTGAGACATTGACACGACAGTAGAAGAATTAGGGCCAGTTTCCACCGGAACGGAGAGGAGAGGACACAAGAGGAGATGTGCTGCAAAGCTGGCAGGTTATTGGAAGGCAGGCTTGACAGGTAAAAACGTAAAGGAAATAACGAAATCGGATTAGTTTATTCAAACACATCCTCTCCGCCCCGGTGGAAACCGGTCCTAAATCTCTCATTTGGGTTGACTTTCAATTATGCTTTGTTCATTGTAACCAACTTCGCTTTCTGTTTGTACGAAAACAATCCTCACTGTGGCACAGCTATCCCGGTGTGTGGCAAATAGCCCGTACTGGTAAATCGTGTGTCGAAACAATATCAATGTGGCTGCAGCGTCATTGTCGCTCGATTGATCGCACGCGCCTGTTGACCTTGCGATGTGAGGGTAGATACCAGAGAACCGAAGAAAAGATCTGCGTTCTTTTTTTTGGATAGAGTTTTTATAGTCACGACTTATATAAAGAGTCGTGTAACTTCACTTCGCGCTTTTACTAACTTCACACTATGTGAAGTTTATTTTTTATTTTGAACGGTTTGTTATTTATTAAATTTAATAAATATTTGGAATTGCATAAATCAAGAATCAATTCTTTTAAATGTATTTTATTAGTATTCCCTTTGTTTAAGTTTCCATGATGAAACTTTATAAAATCGTCTAATAATCAGTCCACTGAACTTTCATAAACAGCTAACAAATAGCGAGTGGACAATCGTGAATTTTAAAAAGCTCGATACAATCTTAGCCACCTGTTTTTTGGACAAAAAGTTACAGATCATTACTTTATTTCACGTAAACATAGATAACTTAAACGTTACCTAAGTTTACGTGAGTTTTTATGTACATCTGCAAACTTTTTTTTTGTTTATAGTGTAATTGTCCGAACTAACACGCGTCCGCGTAACATGTGACTCACTAGATGTTAAGCGGTAACCCCAGCCCAATACAAATGCAATACCTCTTAGGTCACGTCCACCTAGGACGTGCTCCAATTGGCACTGGCACTGCGCCCGTCATCCCGAGACACTAAATCTTAATATGTGCCTGTAATTTCACTGGCACCCATACATACCCATCAAACTGGAACACAGCAATACGTGTACCACTGCTTGGTGGCAGAAATAGGTATGATGGTAATACTTTTCCGGACGAACTCTTTCACAAGGAGCTCCACTACTATAAAGTAATGTATTGGGTCTGCTACGTAATAATGGTAAGCGGTCATGACTTTTTTTCCGTGGTAGTCCTTGTGTGAGACGCTACGTGCGTTGATATACCCCTGATAACAGTAGCAAATGGGAAATGGGATCATTTTAGCATTTGCGCTGTCCAAATCTTTTGAAAATTTAAAGGAGGAATATTTAAGTTTCCCCTTTACATTTTTCATAAGATTTAGATAGCGCTTAGGCTTGCCAAAATGATTCCCATTGTTGCGTTCCCCATTGCCATTTGCTTTTGTAATTGGTGGGCGAGCCAGGATATCAGTTATGGCCGGTGCAGCGGCTGATTCGGCTGAGGATCTCAAAAGGCGCAAATATGCAAGTCTTGACAGACCTTCATATTTGAGCCTTTCAGGGTCAAAACTCTGGGTCCGAGAGTTACCAGGGCCGTTTACGGTTTCAAAATTCTTTCAGAGCTGGCTCATATTATCTGTCTCAACGCATTAGTAATGCTATTCAGCGTGGCAATACAGCCAACGTCTTGAAGAGGTTTCCATCTGATAGTGATTTGAATCAGTTGAGCTATATTTAGATCGTCTGCAACGGTCAACAGCTCAACTGTTTCATTTGTATTTTTAAGTTATTTATAATATTTGTATTAGTTTTATTATTCTTTCTATAAATAAAGATATTTATATATTTGGATATAATTTAAAGATCATACCTTAGTCTTGATGCAAAAAATCCAGTTTCTTCACTTGAGCGGGTAAAATTGCTACCTCTGATTACGTATCTCACAACTCACGTGTGATACCCCTGAGCCATAAACTGCTACGTGTCCTGAGACGATTTCTTATCTCAAAACTAGTTCATTACATTAATCCTGGAACTAATTAATATTCTCCACAGACCTTTACACACAGCAAATATATTTGTATAAAAAATTGTTCCACAGAAGATGTTCAGATAACCGGATGAATCTAAATTATGGGATTCATTTCGTTAATGTTACGCGGTATCCTCGAGATTAAAATTTGTTTGGGAAGCCAGATTCACCCTCAACTAATTTTCGAGATAAGAAATCAAGATATTTTTTTACGTGATAACGTCTCAAGAAACAGTTAACGTTGTGTGAAAACATTTGAGTTGGTAATGAATTTCAAATTTGACGACAAATTAGAAACTTTTTTTCAGAAAGATGAGTTATTTTTGTTTACTAGTGTCAAACCGCGGCGTTGTTCGCACTATCCTAGGGTAAAAAGTAGCCTATTAGAGATCAACCCAGGTATCATCTATCTTTGCCCAAATTTCATCGAAATCAGTTTCGTCGTCACGGCGCAAGGTGACACAAACATACATCCAAAGTTTAAAATTTGTAGTATTAGTAAGGTATGATAGTGGATGTAGTTATTGCGTATCACATATTATTTTTTGCGGCCCTAACTTCTATTTCGATCAAACTTGGATCGGCAGCGTTTGGGAAACTACGACGTATCTTCTCGTCACAGACGAACGTTTGAAGTCACAGTCTTTAAGACGAAAGTTTATAATCTGTGCGTGTTGCACAGATTATTAAGCCAGTGATGATTTATGACATTGAGACGTAGTCGCTATCTATTAGCTTTATAAAATTACTCAAAGTCGCGCAACGGGCTATGGAGACAACTATGCTAGGAGTCAGTACGTGATATAATCCAAAATGAGAAAATCCGTGCTAGAAACAAGATCACTGACAGCTCTCAGAATTTGCAAGTGGCAATGGATAATTTTGCATGTTGAGGTTATATGGCTCGCAGAACACTGACAACCGTTAGAGGATAAAGGTTCTTGAGTGGTGACCGCAAACCGGACGACGCAGTGGATGGCCTTAAGATACTATAAAGTTTGCAGGAAGTCGGTGAATAGAGGCAGCTCAAGACTGGTCATCGAGACATTCTAGGGGAAAGCCTATGTCCAGCAGTGTACTTCCAGAGGCTGATGATGGTACAGGTACAGGTGCAATGTGCAAGTACAAGACGTATTCACGATAAATTGATAAGAATATACCGTGTCGTGGCCCAAGACAGCTGTTTTTTTTTTACCTTGACCCAACTGACTTCCTTGGTAGACCGCGCAAACTTTTTGGAGCCTTATCATGATAAGCAATGTAATACAAAAAGGTAGCAATACCAGTTGCGTGTGAAAACCATATTAAAGACAGCCATGAAATTCAATATCCAGTTTTAATTAATACAGATAGAATCAAACCTATTAATCCCTAATTTTATGTTTCATTTATATGTAAAAAAAATATGCTCAATGTATTTGCACTTTTCATTTAATTTAACATTTTATGTGACTTCGGCAAGTTTTTGGTCCATTTTAGGGGCACGTTAATTTGTTTATGTGCTTGTTAAGCAAACTAATAAAGTTGTTTTTAGTTATCTTAATGTTACTTTTTCATCCAACTAGCTTATAAATAATTATACATTGAAAAATTGGTACACGAATTATAAAAAAACGGGGTGTGGCTGTGTCATGGATACGCCCGTATGTTTAACGTGAATACTAAACTATGTGAAACGAAACGACCTCAAAATAGCGGCTCTTCCTTTTCCGCCGCGCGCGGATGCTTCACAGTCTTCACTCAACGTAACAAATTATTTAATCCTTTAGCTATCAAGTTATGTAATTAAATTTTGGATGTAGATGATAAATATGTAGCTGCAACAACAAACTGTATCCCCCAATTTTGTTATCATCAGTATTCTGGATTGTCTCCCACTATGGGTGCAAATTTAATTTAAATTAATTTTTTTTTTAACGTATTCACGTCAAAATATACAACATTCTAATCGATATCCATTAGGAATATATTTGGTAACCTCAGATGGCCACTCGGATAAGTTCAGGGGTTGTAATTAAAAACTATGACAATGCAAAATGCTTTCAACACATTTGTATTCCCAATGTTTTGATTCAGAAAAATAAGTTCTACATTTTTCTGTATCAAAATTTAAAACAAATACTGCGATCACCATTCCGCCTGCCAGCGTGGTGATTATGGCAATCCCCCCAATTTTATTTATGGGGTAGGCCTCCACCAGCAGTGGCCGTCTAAAGGCTGGTGATGATGATGCTGATTGTTTTGTTTATACACTTTTGTTTTTTACTTTTCCAAATCTCTCATCTTTATTATTACATTCGCACACCATTTGTTTTCCTAATTCCAATTTAAATGAAAAAGGGATGGCAATGTATTCAGCATTATCGGAATGGACCGTTTTCGTGAAGTTATTACACATAACGTGTGTAATCGGTGTTGATATCCTTTTGTTTACCTTAGTGAGAAGGAACTTGGTTTCTACTTTATTATTTATGAAATACATAGAGTATAAACAAGGAAAATATATTTTTGACAAATACTTTAAGTGTCTTGGCCTAAGAACAGGACTCCTCCAACTCCTCCCCTGGATGTCGTAAAAGGCGACTAAGAGGTTACGCCAGGGGATTGACAGCAGCATCTGTCTGAATGCTTAACACCAACGCGATCACCAATCTGCCTGCCAAGCGTAGTGATTATGGCATTGAATACAATGGGGAGGCATCGTCCAGTAGTGGACGTAAACAGGCTGGTGATGATGATAACTATAAAACTCCCCTTTTAAAGAAGGCCCTGAACTCTATAAACTAAATACATTATAAATGTCGTAGGAAGTCGGTGTATGGAGACGGCTCTAGACCGTTCTTCATGGCATTCTACGGGGGATCCTAGGTCCAGCAGTGGACTTTACTGGCTGATGGTGATAATGATGATGATGACCTATAGAACCGTCATTCGTTTTGCAATTATACGGAAATTTTTGACGTATGGTTATATCGGTGTAGGCACCGACAAGTTTCGACTCATATTAACATAACATAACACCCAACAGTCACATACATAGTCCTGATCCCACACCAAGATTCCCTGGGTCGTGGGTATCAGGAACTACGAGTAACCACAACACCCAGACCCGGAACAATTATTTACAGATCATGCAAATATTTGTCCCGCAGTGAGAATCGAACCCTCACCTCTTGCGTCTCAGCCGACGACTCGCCCGCCAAGCCACCAAGATTGACAAATATTTCGAGTCTTCATCGCAATGAACTCCCTCCACGATCCCCGTTAATACTATTAGGATAATATCTACAAAAACCAACATCTAGATATCGATTGTAATGTATTACATTTTTACCACGCCGGTACACACATGAAAGGAACCGCCACCCTCCAAAGGCTTGGACAAAACCTTTAGGCCCATTTCATTATGCGGTGGGATCTAATTTGTTATTAAATGGGACATTATGCCCTATTTAGTAAACGGTAGAGGGTGGTATTCGGAATCCATTGAATTTAACACAGAAATGGAATTTAAACTGTCATCGGTGAAATTATAATATTAAAATTGGGGTTTTAATGCTTCCGTTACAAGGTTACCGTTGGGCTTTTTATTGAATTTTTCGATTGCTGACCTTATTATTTTAGCCTAGTATTAAAATTCTAACTATTATAAAGGTACAAAATAGAATAGAATAGAACATATATTTATTTGTATACAGGAGTAACACAGAAACACATAACAAACTTAGACTAAAAGGAAACAGACCCGAAGGTACGAAGTGTAATTCCAGTAACAAAATGGCTCTGCCTCAGCATGAGTTGGTTGACTAGCAAGCTAGCAACCAACACTGGTCTTCCGTCAGAGCCACTTGCAAAAACATCTTTTCTGGTGATATACATTGTGATAATCACCAAGATCACTGACATAGCTCTCAGAATCAGCAAATTGAAGTGGCAGTAGGCAGGTCATATAGCACGCAGAACTGACAACCATTGGGAATAAAGGTTCTCGAGTGGCGACCACAAACCAGACGACGCAGTAGCGGAAAGATCCCTTCTTAAGGGACTTGTTGACTTGGTTGCAGCAAGTTGGGGATTGTGGCTAAGACCGTAATGGCATTCTAGGGGGGAGGCTGATACCTAGCAGTGGACTTATACAGGCTAAAGTTGATGACAAAGCTGTAAAGTCCTCCTGTCTGGTGATGGAAATTATATAGTTTTTCGTCGGGTAAATGCATTACTGTTATGCAGATGCATACCCAGCTTCAACATACCTGACCAAGCTTATACTTACTTATGCTTAAGTAGATATTACAAGGGTCGCAACATAAAACGTTATCGCAGCCACATAGTAGCAAGATTAAGGCTGCAACGGAGGGGAATGCATCGTCATGCTCCTGAATATGTGGTGTATGTCATAAGAGGTAGGTCTACTTTTGATAAACAAAAGCGAACTAATGCGAGTTATGAAAATACCTATGAAGTAACTTCTCTGTTCTGTCTGTTGTTAGTTAGTTACTACAATGTGGGACGAATTGTTTTAAATGTGGGTCACACTGTCACATCAAGAATGTTGGTCTAAAATTTATTTATTTATTAATCAAGGAACTAAGAGTACCATGACAGCACCCAGGCCCGGAACAATTATTTTCAGATCATGTAAACATTTGTCTCGCAGCGAGAATTGAATCCGCACCTTTTGCGTCTCAGCCGATTGCTCGCCTGCCGCGCCAGCACAGAGGTCATCCACTGAAGGTTCTAGCTGTAAAAATGTCTGAGTTCCATTCAACAAAAGTCTTGTGAGCTGATGATCCTGGAAACGGCTGCATTAATTACCACCAAACGTAGCTTCACACCATCTCGCATATATCAGAAACCAAAGCACCTGTTCCGGAACTATGAGGCCACATACAAACAGACATACCTATAGGTATAAGGAAGCAAACAAACACTATACTACACTTTTAGTCGAGGGTTAAAAGATCTTCTAAAACTTTGACCACTATATAACGATACTATACCCAAGCCTAAGGGAATGCACAGAATAAAAATGAATAGTCTCCTTGTTGGCTTATCAGAATAGCTTATTTTTTCCAAATGTTCTCTGGGGGGTCCAACGTCGGTTTTTTATAAATAAACTAGATGACCCGGTGAACTTCGTACCACCTGAAATAGATTTGATTGTAACTCTTCCTGGGTCACCAAGATACAGGCTTCGCCTAGTTTGGGACCCGATGGAATGTCAGTAGCATAAATAAACATTACTTATTATAAAGTGTAGCTTTAGTTCCTTTTCATTGGATGTCATATTTTATAACTGTGTTTACCTATCCATGTGATTTGTAATTGTGTTTGCTAAAAATAAATTTATTTTTATCGTATATTTATATTATCTTTATCTTATCTTATCTTCTTAATATCATTCCTGTTAATAAAACTATTTTAAGGGGTGGAACGTTTGCAAAGTGACGCGAAATTCAAATTATTATTGTGTTTTTTTGATGATCAGAGGGGAATCAATAGACCTAACACACATATTTTAAATTGACAGTACCTCTTAAATAGTTCGTCATAGCTAAGCTACGAATGTCACTGGACTAATCAACACTATACAAATTATTCATTGACATTCGTAGTGTGTGTAAGGTCTCCTGATTCCCGCAAAATAAGTGTACTCGTTGCTCACGTTCCACCGTTTGAATAGATTTCACACTATGAGTGAAAAAATATAATATATATTTAAGACAATATTCCGCATGGAATGAATGAACAGTTATGCAAAGCGCAGGTCAAACGCAGCAATTCTCATACATTCCAATTTAGATTTTTCTTCTGTTCCCTTGGGGTTTTCCTAGTTTTATTTTTTCTATCATATACCACTCCACACTTGAAGCGAACATATTAAAAATAAAAACATTGGTCGAGCGATTTTCAAGATTTTGCTTAATATTATAATTGATTTATATAAGTATAATATTATTATTGCAAAATTTTCAAGACAGATTCCACTTGTCCTGTTCCATAACGAATCCTAAGGGGAATTGCAGATCACACACAATAATGTGACGCCGTGTAACGAATAGAAATAATATGCCTGCATGATACATAACTTTGAAGTCCTACACACGGTTGTCGAAAGCCGTGTTTTATCAGGTAAGGATTTCAAGGGTCAAATAATGCTTACATGAAGATTTCCTTACGCACTAAACACATTATTTTCTTAACGTGTATTCCTTTTGTGAAGCACGTTCGTACTGTCGGCTGCAGTTCCACATGACCACTAAAAAAACTCATGAAACAGCTGGTTACGATTTTTTTATCTCATAGAGTGACTTCATTTCAGCAAGATTGAGCATATAATTATCATCAATTTACAAGAGATCAACTAGAGGAGGCACTTGAATTCATATCATAGACATGAGAACTTTTAGTCGTGAATGCGTTTCAAAAGTAGTAGTTTGAAATCGGTATTTAACGGGCATTTTTCTAAGATTTTCTCTTTCAACGATAACCTAAAATCACACCCCAGGGTGATTATGTGAGCTAGAGTTATGAGAGGCTGCATACGTCATTACTTCTTAAAGCTTAAAGTGTGGGCATTTTCTGGTATTAGTATTTTGCGGCTTAATATCTTTGCGGCCTATTTGTGATCACCACTTGTTACGTAGCATCACTAGAAAGTGTAGTTCATCGCTACACCCTACAGAACTGTAGAACTGTAGAATTTTCAAAGGGTTGATTTCTTTTAGTTCATCTGGGTCATCGAGCACATACACAATCGCATATTAATTACTTACCGATTAAATTTTGATTCCGTATGTTTTATAGTTTGATTTTTTGCTGTTTTCCCAACACTAGCGCATAGAACTGTACGACATTATGAAAGTGTTTGGGTGCTTCCACTTTGCTTTGCGACATACGGAGACGTACCACATAGGTCAGTTTTTGGTGCTGTACTGTTTCAGTGCGAGCGAGAGTTGCTAAACATCAATGCCTTAATGCATGACTTGTGAAATAGTTTTGCCTGTATTACCGCTCTATTGGGTATGTGTTTGATGATCTGGGCAAGTGATCCTGCGGCCGTGCAGCCGATAGTACATTCGTTCGCGTGTGGGCGAGTTTAAACATAATAACTACTTTTACAAATGCCTTATAACATTGCCTACCGCATGCAGTGAGTAGTCACATTTGAAGTATCAAAGTTTGTTTCGTCCATTGTTTTCTTAGAGCCATATTTATTTTCGTAGTCAGGCATTGCTTTATTGTTTTATTATTCGGTTCAATGCTGTTGTGTTATTTTAAGGGTTCCGTACCTCAAAAGGTACCAACGGAACCATCACTCAGGATTATGGTCTGTCTGTCACATTTTCTCTGAATTTGCAGAGCTGGAAATTTGGTATAGAGTAAGGTAACCTAGTCACGGACGTTTATAGTAATTAAACGAATTCTGATTTCAAGAACTTTAGAAAGGCAAACTAGAAAATTTAAAAAATAAACTTGTGTCAAATGTCTCATAATATGATATCAAATGAAAGAACTTAATATGAGAATTAGCAATGTGTTTTTTTTATAATTTTTAAATACTTAGTTTATGAAATATTCAAGAAAATATACGAAAATTTACCTTTATCTCCAAAACTTTTAAGACAAAACTTAAAAAAATATTGGGAATATTGGGCCTAACTCATAGTTTATAGGAAAACTTAATTGTAAATCCTGAGTCCTTTTACCACGGGAAAAAGAAAATACTCGTAATGAGAAAATGCGTATATAAAATTGCTGATTGACTAAAAGTTGATTGGTCTAGTGGTTATTAACTTGTACGGAAACCTCTCCACGCGAGTCCAACCCGCACTTGACTGGTTTTTTTAGGTTGCTTTGGCTGGGTCCAGTAACGCAAGTAATTAGAGAGCTTATTTTTCATAATATAGTTTTATGCTACAAAAACTTTGTTCGCATAAAAATGTATGAATAATTGAAGCTCATAATTTCAGATCAAAATTTTCATAGCTCCATTATTTTTTTACGAGGATTGTTTTTTTAATAATGTTGAGTGTTGAAATATGACGCCAAATGACGGGGTGATATTTATTTATTAAGGATGCTGCAAAAACAACAAAAGAATAGCGCATCTTGATTGCAAAGCAAAAGGTTTTTGTCGCGGCATGTGTTGATAGAAATATGATAGCTTCATTTCATATCACTCCTTCATTAAGTTTCATCTCATTATAATTCGCCATGGGGCGCCCCGGTTCATCTATAAAGCTCTAGCCACAAAGACGTTCAACTAAAAAAATTTCTATGTACTTTTTAGTCCAAATTGAGAGACTACCAGGCAACTGACGACACTACTAACTGTCACCGTATAATCCTAGGGGTAAAGCACCGCGCAAGGTAATGCCCTGCTAGGTTACCATGAGCTCTTTTAGCCACTCAGTTAAAAAACTATTCAGTACAAAATATCGGTACCGTGATTTCCACAGCTAAATATTTTAATAATAATATTTAAAGGTAACAGTCGCAGAAAGTTTGAATAACTCAATTTGCAGACTTCTGCAAATTAAAGTTATTCAATACGAAAGTGCGTGCGTTTGAGTATTGAGAGCTGATTCTAAGTTTTGACAAGCAATTGACACGGACGTATGGTGTAGTGTAACACGGATTTTTGTATAGAAAATGAGGTTCGCAGAGTGTACGGTAAGTCAAAGTCAAAGTCAAAAAGAACTTTATTCATTGAAATCACAAGGATCATTTTGAATCGTCTTATATAAAATTAAATTACTCCTGTTCCAACGCGACCAAGCCTAGAAGAATCAGGCAACAAACTCGGCTTGGCTTACATAAATGGTCCGTCTTACCACTAGGTGAGAAGCGCCTGTGTGGTGCCTCGGAGCAAGGAGTTGCTGATACATAGTAAATGAGAACTTAAAAACCTTAGGAAGGTAGTCAAAAGTAAATAAACATCAGCAAAAATATGCAAGACAGCACACGCTACGCTTGTTATACTTATAAATAATAATCTAATACAAACATGTAAATAGGTAAGTACAGATATTGCAAATTTCCATTTTAGCAGCCGAGGGGCAGAGCGACATCAGGCCACGCGGCTTTATCATTAATATAGTCATCAAGAGTGTAATACGCTTTCTTAATTAGATTCATCTTTATGTAGGATTTAAATCTTCGAATAGGAAGTTTAAATGCACCTTCTGGAAGTTTATTATAGAACCGTACAGAATTCCCCATAAAAGACCCACTTACTTTCTTTAATCGAAATTTTGGTATATTTAGTTTGTGTTTATTTCTCGTGTTAATACCATGCACGTCACTTTTTATCATAAAACTATCCAAGTGTTTATGTGTATGTAATAATATTTCATAGATATATTGCGATATTACTGTAAGAATATTGATTTCTTTGAAACGCTCTCTCAAGGAGTCACGCGACTTCATTTTATAAATGGCACGTATTGCCCGTTTTTGCAAGACGAAAATAGCTTGGATATCTGCTGCTTTACCCCACAGTATGATACCATATGACATAACACTATGGAAGTAGCTAAAATAAACAAGCCTAGCTGTAGCTTCATCAGTAAGCTGCCTTATTATACGAACTGCATATGCAGCGGAACTAAGTCTACCAGCAAGAGCCACAATTTGTGGTGCCCACTGCAACTTTGCATCAATATTAAGCCCTAAGAAAATGGTAGACTTGACAAGATCAAGTGTCTCCCCATTTATTTTAATATTAGTTGGATAATGTAGGGTAGGGGCGCTGAACAGTGTCGCTATACAAAATCCTTGTTACACTACACCGTACGTCCGTGTCAATTGTGTGCAAAATACTTAGAATCAGCTCTCTGTTATACCGTCCCGTATCGTCTCCGTGTTTGTAGACGACCTGTAGCGCGGTGGGCGAGTAGCTGGCTGAGACAAAAGTGCGGATTCGATGTTTGTATGATCTGCAAATGTTTGTTCCTGGTCTGGGTGTTGTAGTACCATGATACTTACTCGTAGTTCCTGATACCCACGACACAGGGAATCCTAGTGTGGGATCAGGACTACGTATGTTACTGTTGACTGTTATGTTACCGTCTGATCTCCTTGGAGGAAACTGTAGACTTGCTGTTGTACAGTGGTATACAATAAAACCTTTAGCACAACACAACAAATCAAACCGCACTTGAATCGCGCCACAACCGCAAATGTTTGGCCACGGCCTAAGATTTGGACAATAGGGATGCTAAATTGTTTTAATAGACCCACGGAATTTTGAGAGTCATTACACATTGTGCCTATTGAACCCCTAACACCTGGTTTATAGATGGTTATCACGAGTGTTTTAATTAAACCACGTATCGATATTATTGATCCGATAACAGAGAGATTTGAGTCTGTGTTTAGATATGAGTGTCTTTTGTTTGGGTATGTTTGATACGGGATGTTTTTATGTGTCCAAGGAATAGGAGAATGAATTTGGCGTGGCGAGAGAGTGTCTGGCAGAGACGTAAGAGGTGTGGGTTCGATTCCCGCTGCGAGACAAATGTTTGCAAATGATATGCAAATATTTGTTCCGGGTCTGGGTGGTGTGGTACTATGGTACAAGTAGTTCCTTGAACTATCACGGTCATAATTTCGATACCCTTAAAATTTTACATCTCTGTTTAACCTGCCTACATGATAGAAGCAGGAGTAAATTTCAAACGACATCTTCTAATAAAAGTCCACTGTTGGGCATAGGTTTTCCCAATGAGTAGGTTGCCATAATCACCACGCTTGGAGGCGGTGTACTCAGATGGATGCTGCTGCACATCTTTTGAAAGAAAAGAAATAAAGAAAGATTAAAAAAAAAAAAAAAGAGAGTTTTTTTTGGTGCCCATCTCTTTGTTGGCTTTTACGATATCCATAAGATTTACAAAATACGCCTAACTCGAAACATATTCACCGCAACACATCCAATCCCCGACTACTACAAAGTCTCTATCTATCAAAGAAAGCGGATTACCTGACTTGAGGCAATTTCTCTGTCCACTGGTTACGGGCAAAGGGAACTAAGCTTTCTGAGTCTTTGTACTGGGGCTTGTAATACTGGACGAAATAAATGTATCTGATATATTATCTACTGAACATAAAATGGTTCGTTTATAGATGTAAGGCTTCAGAGTTCAGAGAAGTGAGCTTCCTGGTCTTCAAAAGTGATATCATTGTACTATAAGAAAATATTAAAATAAATTTAAACTTTTTACTAAATTTACGACTAAATAACTACTATTTTTTTTAGGGGAGGTTTATGTCCAGCAGTGGGCAGATGATGATGACGATGATAAAACAATATATGGGCATGTCCAAAAATTATATCTGTCCTACATTATTTGAACTTGCCTTGTCCCACCCTATTAAGGAGATCCCTATAATAATAATAATCATAATAATAAAGTAATAGGGGGTATGTCATAATCCCCAAGCTTAGCAGGTGGATAGTAATGAGTACTCAGGTGGACACTAGCCACTTGCTGCCTTAACCCCTGGTGTAACTGTAAACCCTACATTTGCCTTTAACGACATCCACGAGAGACGGAGGAGTATATTCTAGGGCTTTGGCCTACGCCACAACGCATAGTACCTCCTTGATTAATACAGTCATGAGATTGCATGTAGGTACATATTTGTTTGTTTCAATCTATTACCGAGACGATTTCACTTCCGTGTTAATCATATTTGTCTGATCTTCTATTTGAACAGTGTTTACACAGTATCTGTGACGAAACGGTGCACCGTCACACACATCATTTAAATCGCAAATCAGTCGCTCGGTGTTGTCGTTTGATTTCGATGTTTGTTGTTATGCTTAAACAGGGCATCACTCAAGCTAGTCACTGACCTAAATCAGGTTGCCCAAGAAATAACCAGTGACGCAGTGAAGGGAAAACTAAACAGATTGATGATGATTCATTAGAAAGCCACCATCGTCTGAATGAGTGAGTTGTACAATATTAGAACTGCAATAAAAAAAAAATAGAAAAAATATTCCGACTTCTTTCAAAAAGTGCTGAATCAATTTCGATATTATTGATATGAGACCACCTCTGGAGTAAACTATCTAAATTACCTACGAAACAAAAAATAATCATCCAAATCAATTCATAATTGGCGAGTATTCGCGTGACAAACATACAAAAAAAAAACTGTGGAATTGAGCAGCTCTTTTTTTTAAGTCGGTTAAAAAGAGCGAAACAGGGCTTTTTCCCAGTTTCTACAATGAGATTCACATTATAGTACTGTCAAAACCCTGTGCCCCAATTCTTTGAAAGACTTCATGCCTAGTATGAGTAGTATGAATCAAATGAAATCACTGATTCTACTTCATCATCATCATCATCATCAGCCGTTAGACGTCCACTGTTGGACAAGGCCTCCCCCATATAATACTATGGGGTTATTTTCCATAGTCACTATGCTTGGCAGGCGTATTGGTGATCGTAGTTAAGTACCCAGATGGATGCTGCTACCTATCCCTTGGAGTAATACCTTAGTCAGTTTTTACGATATCCATGGGAGGAGACGGAGGGACACACCACAGCGCGGATACTACTTATAAGAATTATAATGCATTTTTCTTCACAAAAAGAAAGCCAATAACCTCAGTGTTTCCCGTGAACTTTAGCAACAAATTACAGAGAAGTAAAACCACCAACGTGATTAAGGACAGCGGTTAAAGTGATAGAACTTTACCCGCTAATAATGCTTAATTTGATGAGTTTACTGTGAAAGTTGCGGAACAGAAATATCTACTCATAAAATTGCTAGCTACTGCTTTATTGAATTTGCCTTGTTCGTAAGTATGATGAGTACCTATAATTGATGGTTAAACAAACTTACCTTGTGACGTTTGACCATAATTATACAAATCTTGTATCCGAAGTTTATATTAACAATGTTAATATTCAATTTGTAGTCCACTCTCTTCAATATACTTAAAATAGAAAAGCTAAAACATCCATCACGCTTGTTTCGCTTGCGGCTATAGGTATGATAAGTATAATACTCATCATCAGTCTTTATAGGATTACCTACCGTTCAGACTCATTTTGCCTTTACATCACTTTGATGCCTACAATCATTATCATCATCAGTAGCCTTCATACGTCCACATTTGATGCTGCGCTGCTGGATGAGGCATCCTCCATATAAGAATACAATCGGTGGATTTACCATAACCAATATTGTTTCTCAGGTTTCTACCTTAATCGAGGTTCTTCTTCAGGGTGAGTGTGATCCTCGCTACACTCTCTCCGCGTCACTCCTCGCACAGTGTGTCTGAGCTCACTCTTTTTGGCTCGTCTGGCATGGCATGGGGGCAAGAACGCGTGATGACGCGGACAAGCACTCCGCTTGTCCGCGTCATCACGCGTTCTTCAGATATGTCAGTTCGGTTGGGTTGCGGTGCTCCTTCATCTTCGCGGCCGCTCCCGTCACTCTGTCCCGTTGTCATTGGTAACCAACATTATTATATCGTTACGTGAAATTTTTACATTTAATAAAGTGAATGATATTATTTACGAAAGTTGTTTGGTAAAATATTGTTTCTGTTTAACTGTTTGGTAACGACCAAATAAAATAAATAAACGACGGGTAGCAAATAATATGGTACTCTCAATTTTGATTAAATTGATTTAATCAACTTTTCTCTTATTAGCTTATCCCTGCCCACTGGCACTCCTATTAACTATCTATCTTTATTAATATATCATAACAATATATTATGACCCAACAGTCACATACGGAGTCTTGATCCCATGTGTGTCATGTGTCATTGAGTCATGACACTAGGATTTCCTTAGTCGTGGGTACCAGGAACTACGAGTATAATGCTACCATAACACCCAGACCCGTAACAAATATTTGCAGATCATACAAACATTTGTACCGCTGCGGGAATCGAACCTGCAACCTCTTGCTTCTCAGCCGGCTACTCACCCACCACGCCAGAGAGGGCGTCAGGTATTGCTCCACGTCTGACTATAAATCAGCAGGAAGTACAAAAATACAGTAGCTAACAAAGGAACGTTATCTCCTCGACTTCAACACTATCTATTTCGATCGTGATAGATAAGTGACATTCTTTATTTCACTTGTCAACTACAAATCTCCAAGACCCACCCCCATGTCTGCCATGTGTCGAGCAGTCACATGTTACGCAGTCGCACATACTATTACGTTTTCTTGTTCTAGGATTGTTAAGGTATGAGCTGAAGGGATAATGATAGTCAGACAGATAGATAGTCTTTTATCATCATTATCATCAGCCAGAGGCCTTACTATGAGCTCTTATAGCGATTCAGTTCAAAAACTATTCAGTACGTACAAAATATCGGTTCATCGTTGACATCGGTCATTATTGAATAACTTTAATCGCAGAAGTCTATAGACCTTCCGCTACTGTACCTTTAAATATATCTGCGGACATCACGGAAACATTTATTTTGTACTGAATAGTTTTTGAGCTGAATCGCTTAAGGAGCTCATGGCAAGGCCTCTGCTTACGTTCACTGCTGGACGAGGACCCATTACCTCATCATCACCATCATTACCATTGGGCTGAAACCATTGTATTCAATGGGCGAGTGAACTTTGTGAATTCGTGAACAATGAATTTATCATAATCGCCACGTTTGGCAGGCGGATTCGTAGTGTAGCAAACACCAAATCAATAAAAAGTGTTTATTTTTATTTAATTAACATTATTTTTGATAAGTAAAGTTAAGTACACTTAAGAAACAAATGTCTGCCTTTATACATATTAAAATATAAATAAATTACTTTAAAATAATTGGTAATAGATACGCTTATACCAACAAAATACATACAAACTATCACTAGAAACGGGATATTTACCATGGTTTTTAAGCTTTATTGATTCCCGATATTTCTATGTTATTATTTTTTTAGTGATAGTTATGTTAATAACCATGATAGTTTCAAAAGTTAAAATACATACAAGTTTATAAATTATGATATTATTATAACTCCACAAATAAAAGCAAGCAAAATAAATTCTTGTAGACAAGTATTCAAATGTACACGTGTATACGTGAATCGAGGCGAAGAATTTCCGATTTCAGACGCCATAATTGAGTAATCGAGTAGTTACTCATAGTAGTAATCGTAGTAGGTAATTATGGCAAATCCCCGATAACATTCTATGGAAATGGATGCCTCGTCCAACATTGGATATTAATGGCTACTGATGATGATGATGCCAGGAAAGGAGGTGATAATCTTGAAAAACTGATGGTCATTAGTAAGGTGGAAGGAAAAAGGTCGCGAGGACGGAGCCCTATACGTTGGAGTGATCAGGTTTGCTCAGCACTAGATTCTTCTGTGCTATCCGCTCCGCAGAAGACTCCGTTGGAGGAACATCGTGCATTCAAAGGTTACAATCCTCAGCAATGAGGATATCGACGCAAGGAGGAGGAGGATGATGATGGTGATGATTGATATAAAAATAAGACGCTTACTCTTCTCACTTGCACTATAGTTCGGTATGATGCTGTCCTATAAATAGGTCTACTCGATGAGACAATACGATCCAATCCAGCAAGACCAATGTGCAAATTCAAATGGTCTCTTCTCCTCTTCTTAGCCTAATCTTAGCCTCTTGGCTCTGTGCATTGTTAGATGTATTATCGTCATCATCACCATTAATCTGTAGAAGTCCACAGTTAGACATACTTCCTCCATACAATGCAACGATGAATAGTGCGGGTCACCTCCATCCACCGACATCATTGTGACCTTTAAAATATCTTTGATCTGTCTCGATAGCACTCTACACTACGGCGTCTGGCTTATGGTTCCCAGGCTCTTCATTAGCCGTTAATGTCCACCGTTTGACGAGGTCTCCTCCATAGAATGCAATGGGGGGTTTGCCATCACAGAACTCACTCAACGATTTTGTTATCATCAGATTTTTGAATTGCTTCCAGTAGGAAGCCATAGTAATGGATGCAAATTTAATAACGTATTCACGTCAAAATGGTTACCGTTAGTCCTAAAAAAGTTATGGTAATTACACATCATGCATACGTTTAAACTTTGAGCCTCACAAGAATATCAATGAATTTTCATTAGGGTGTTAGTGTCAACAAAAATAGGATGTCAAACCCCCGTCAAGTAATGTCACAGACAGTTCCTTCTGTCAACCCTAAAAATGTCCTCTGATCTTTTAATTTTTTTAAATATTTACAAAAGAATTTCACATGGGAATAACTACCGTGACACTTCACTTCTCTCCCCCTGAACTAGCGAACTCAAGTTTGAGTCCGCTAGTTTGTGGTATTACTGACTCTTTCTTGTTCTGCGTTCTCTTTTGCTGCGTTTGGTCAGTGAACCTTCACTGACCAAACGCAGAAAGAGTCCTTTTCATCTTACCTCAAACCTTTGAGGTAAGATGAAAAGGGCCTTGTTACTGTGACCGATAGTAAAAAAAACAGTGTGACGAATGGATTCAGTGCCCTTCCTCACAGAGACTCCTTTCATGCACATGTCAGAGGAGGTCAGGTTCAAAAGGTAACATTTACACCTTTATTTTTTTTTCATAAATCAAGAAAAACTTTTTACGTGTTCAAAATATTGAAATGATTTGTTTTCAGGAATTGTTGAGCTTCATTTCAGCTATTTAATGTGTACATTCAAATTTTAATAGGTTTTCAAATAGTAAATAAATCTGCAATTTAATCAACTATTTTGAATTGAAAATGTCACCTTTTGAACCCACACCTTAAAAATGTCACTATTTGATACAACATAGTTGAAAGTCACCTTTACTAAAAATTATACACACACTAAAAATTATACCTTTTGATACTAATTAAAATGAAATCCAAAACTAAAATGAAAAGTATTTTATTTTACTCAGAGGCTCAATTCTCTAATTTTAAAACATTCCAGTCACAATATAATCTCGTGTCAGTCGCACTGTATCGTATAGTAACTACTACTTAATCTTCGAGTATGCATGCGTAGATTAAGTAATAGTTACTATATAGGTGACAGCTGACAGTGCGACTGAGACGAGATTATACTGCGAATTGAATGTTTTTAAATTAGAGAATTGGGCCTCTGGTATAAAATAAGTATACATGTATAGCAGTTTCCGATTACAATATCGCGGTCATTACCTAATGTTGTAGCACTTGAACTTCGACGAAGGTTTAGTGTGCTGACAAGGAACAGATACATCTAAACTGATGGGTCATTGTCATTGTTTCTGAAACAACAATAATAAAATGGAATAAAATTATGTTAATAAGAAACATTATGGAATTGAAACACACTGTTATTGAATTAATCGGAAATCAATTTCAATTCAAGTACAGACTGAGCTTAGCGCATCTCTTTAACTATTAAGTACCGTTCCTAGTAAATCAAGTTCTAATTTATGGTAATCTCCCTGTTATCAATAATTCAGATATCAAGCCTTGTCATACGCTTGTTCAAAGTCGTTACACTATATTGCGGGGACAGTCATAAACGATGGTATGAAATATTATAACTAAAATAGGTAGTTCAGAAGCGAAACTCGATACCTAGAAATGACTGTTAACGTGGTTCTCAAACTAATACCGATATTTTTTGAGCCAAAGACATAGAAATGAGGCGACGATTTCTCTCTCTTCTATTACAATTGGAAGCTTGTATAAATTCCATTTGGAAACAAAATAATAAACCATTCTCTATACGTGCTCTACCACACTTCGTTGTATGATGCGTTGATGTTGGCTGTACAGAAAGTGTGGGAGTTTCATTTCTGTACACTAGTATAATTATGTATTGCAAGACGTAGGTGTATACTTATACCATCCGGTTTCGCAATAATGATCCTTAATACGACCATGTCAATGAACTAGACTACATGTTAACTTAAGTGGAGCTTATACTACTTTTGGGTTTTCTTATTTAAAATGAATATAGAAAGATCAAAACACATTCAGAGATTTCAGGGGTTAAAACTTGTGTGTTAGGTCTCCTGATTCCCGCAAAATTAGTGTCCGGTATCTCAATTAGTGTTAATGACCTGTAATGAGGTAAAAACACAATAAAATTTGAATTTCGCTCCATTCAGGTAACGTTCTCAAACTAGACGATCTACAAACCTCAAATAACTACCAGAGCCTCTCAGGATCTTCAAATAACAATGAACATAAGTCCGATGGGCGTACAAAAATGATTGAAACTACAATACAGATTGTTAATTAACATTTTCACTGTTCATAAAACGGTATCAATAACGCTTATGTGCATAAAATACGAATAAAAGGCGGAACGAACTTGTGTTTTGATTGATTCAGGTGCACTTACATGACTATGTGGGTGGAATAACTTGTAACTTGTGCTCCTGGGATCGGTGAAGCGTCTATCGTAGGTTGAAAATATGTGGACATGGCTGGACGTGTATAGTCGTTTTTTCAATGTTTATGAGCACGAATAATACTGCTGTGTTTTTTATTCTTACATATAATTTATGACAAAGCTTCTAGATATTGTTAAGTGAAATTTACTTTACATCTCCCTTATTATATTTAGCTGTGTCTTTATAAGTAAGTATAAGTGCTATGGTGTGTCCGGCCTAAAAATAGACCCCTCCGTCTCCTCCTGTAGATGTCTTAAAAGCCGACTAAGGGATTACACCATGGGATGGGCAGCTTCATCCACCTGAGTACTCAATACTAATACTGGGACCACCAATCTGCCTGCCAAGCGTGGTGATTATAGCAAATCCCCCATTGCATACTATGAGGGAGGCCTCGTCCATCAGTGGATGTTTAACGACTGATAAAGAAGGAGATTATAAGATAATTTACTAAACTATGTCTTTTTGTAAACTATGTCTTGAAATATTGTGCTTTTCTGAATATTTTTACCTTCTGACTCAGATAGAAACAATTCAAAGTCAAAAAATATTAATTGCTTGAAATACGTTATGTTGTTAGAAAATGTAATTAAATATAATGATTAGTATTAACGTATTCGACCTGCTTAAGGCATGTAATATTTGATTAATGGTCATTTTTACATTTACAGAGCTTCATTTGACCGCAATCTCACCTTTTGGCTAGGGATAATGCGGCTGAAGATGGAGCACGAAGGTCTGGAAGGCAACTTTTCACTCTTGCCTTGACGATGCGGCTGAAGATGGAGCTCGAAGGTCTGGAAGGCACCTATTCACTATTACCTTGACGATGCGGCTGAAGAAGAAGATTTTTGTCTTGAAGAGACCCAGATTATAGTTTTCAGGAAAGAAAGACGATGGTAGTTTGTTCCACTCCTTAGCAGTTTGCATTTTAAAGGTAGAACCGAAACGTTTAGTGCAAATAGAAGGCATACAAATCAGGTAAGGATGGTACTGAGCCGTGCGTCTGCTTGTCTTAAATTATTAACAGGAGATGGTGGGATCAGATCGTGAGGTTGCTGGTTCTTTGCTGGTTGTTAGGTAGTAGAACTTCTTGTGAAAGAGTTCGTCCAGGAAAGTACTACCACCAATTTAGTTACAATTTCTGCCGCCAAGCAGTAAGTGCTCGCATTGTTTTGTTTCAGTTTGAAGGGTACGGATGCCGGTGAAATTACAGGCACATGAGTCTTATCATCTTTATGTCTCAGGGCCAGCAGCGCGCGTTTAATGCCTCTGGTGTTGCAGGCGTTCATAGGCTACGGTAACTACTTTCCATCAGGTGGGGGCCGTACGCTTGTTTGCTTGCCTAGTAGTATAAAAAAACCTGAAATGCTTAAGCTTTATAGAAGACCGAAAGGCATGCAACTTTACGGCAGTATTCATGACTCTGCATTTTAGTCATATTTGATTATAAGTAAAGCTCTATCACTTCTTACAGAGACTGTTTATATTTTTTTTTTCGTGGACATGCTTGAAAGTCATTCTATAGGTGACGCTAACTTTATTATCGATCTAAAATCCAGTAACAAAAAAGATACAAACTATTTCAAAACAGCCCTATCAATATCAACATCAGCATCATCAACCATACAGTTCACCATCCCCGATTCAGTATTATGCCAAGTCATCTCTCGAGCCTCCAAGACAGGTTTACATTATTCAAATGCAAACGTTTTGACTGTACCATTTGGAAACATCAAATTTTTATCCTTTATGTTCAAACCAATAGCGTTTAAAATTGCACGTTTTATTTTGTAGTAACAGAAAATGAGATTTGTGATTATCATGACTAGACAAAGCTTAGGTATGATGAAACAGAGAGCATTAGCAAAGGTAATGTCCACTGTTTTTTGATGTGTGTTGAATCTGTCAAAAACTATAAAAGAATGAAATAAAGCCTGCTTAGCGCTGAGGTTAGCAAGTTGAATTGGTAACAGTTAGGTTATATAGTTCGCGAAACTGTAAACTATCCGAGTGGTAAACACAAACCCAACGACGACGCTGTGTGGGAAAGCCCTCCTCTCGATGGACCAAGGGTATTATAAATGTCGCAGGAAGTCGGTGGATGGAGGCAGCAAAGGACTATTTGGCATGGCATTCTTTAGGGGGGGGGGGGGGGTACTAGCTGATGATGATGATGAGCACTGGTAGTACCATGACATCACACGAATATCTAGTCTTTGAGAAATAGCCATAAATATCTGTATCAAAGCGTCGCGTCGATATATTGCTTCACCAACTGAAAAGAAGCTATCTCAGCCTTACCAATTTTAACTTTTAAATCTTTCTATTAACTTAACATTTATGTTCGATTCGAATCAATTTTAGTTTTTATGCATTTCCAAACCCTATTTCCATTACTTTCTTACATTAATTGCTCTCTTTGCCTCCATGCGAAGGTAATCTAGCCCGGAGATCTTAAGACTCAAGACGTAAAAAAGATTAAGTTGGCTCAAAGAACATTCAAAAGCTCTCTGATAGTTAAATCTGGACTGGTTTCAAGAAACTTCAATCAAGCTTTAGAGTCTAGACTTAATTGCATGATTGGATATGGACTGAATTCTGAATAAGTAGGTTAATTAATAGGTATTTCACTAGATTAGAATAGTATAATTGGCATGAAATTTAACATCAAATCTCCATTAGAGTTTTCGTTAAAATCTTTGTTATTTTTTTTAAATAGTTCCAATGGTAGAATAAAAACTAGAAACTTATGTCAAATCTAAACATAAGCTTAGTCTGCAACCATTTAAAAATAAAACTATGTCCCTTTCATATTTCCACGTTATTCTGAATTAAATGATAAATAAAAGAGTATCAAAGTGGCGATGGTTTAGCCACAAAATTGTAAACAAAAGGTATATTATAAAAATATGATATTCGTATTTGAAACACGCGACCGATAAACCGATGACAGGAGCCCGACCGCAGAATACTAATCGAGAGATTTGCCAGTAACCGCAAACGATGAAGCTGCAATAGCCCATTTTAAAATAATGAAGTCAATAGTTTTGTAGCTTAGAGATAGTTTGAAAGCTTTTGGATAATTCAATGAATTGGTAAATAGGTTCTTTCAAATGCTAAAGACGATGCACGTAGAGCAAGCAATCGTTCAAAAGTTTATTAAAATATTGGTGATCAATTTAAGTGAAAAAACATTATTGATTGCAAATGAGACGTTTTTGAGTAAAACCTAACCAATTTTACTGTTTTTTTATATTGACACTTGACTAGATACAATAGAAAAGATAAAAACAACAATAACATACTTCAAAGAATGAATTAGACATTCTCAATGTTTTCGGGAAACGTATACTACCGCTTGAATAACATTATATCTATAAAGATATTGAGAACAAAGGAAAAAAAGCGTAGCCATTATAGTCCATTCTCAGATTAAAATTGTAGAAAATATTAGAATCACATTGAAGCTATTACACAAAAACGGGAGACGATCAGATAAGTGTCTCACAATAGAACCACGACATAAAGACATCATATCATTCTCCAACAATAAATTTAGGTAAGGCGGTTTAATATTACACAAAAGATTGAGGTTTTTCGAGAATCCCAAGTTTTTTCAAGAGCATTTCGAAGTTTCACGTCCCCTTTGTACAATATGGGAACAAGAGGAGTGATCAAAACAGGGAACTGGGAAGTTTTGCGATATATAATTTATAGCTTTGTTTGCGAAACGTAAGAATGGAATAAAATACGTTTTGTATAGTGAAAAATTCACTTTATTGGGCATAAGAACAGTTGCTTGTTTTTGAGCAAGTGGAGTTATTTTCTCGTACTTTTCGTAAGCATCGACAAACATAAGGCAGTGTCTTTGAAGACTTTGACGTTGAAGAAATTTTTTGGGCAGTGCCTTATTAAATAGTGATTCATTTAAATCAAAATTTAGCGTAACTATGGCAATTTAGGTGATTCTGACCTCTAAAACTAGTCTAGACTAATGATTTTAGTTAATTTCAGTAACCCAAGTCCCAACAAACTATCATGTTTCATCAACGGTACGCATATTAATTCACTTCTCAGAACATTATATCTACGAAAAAGTTATTCCCAACGTGTCCCCGGTCAAGTTACGCGTTTAATTTGTCTAGATCGCGTGCTAAGGGACAGCATTAATAAATAATGTTTTTTATCTTGACACCGTTGAGCTCTAGGCAGAAATTCTTTCACGTTGCGTTCGCTGAACTAACCCTTTTTTGGTTTTGTTTGATGTGTTTATAGTATTAACTTAAAATATGAAAGTGCATGCAATAGATAAAAAGAGATATACTTGCTAGCTCATAACTTTAACAACTTTCAAATAAGGGTTTTCTGCAGGATAAACTGTAGCTATGATTTATAAAATAAACTATAACTATAACTATTAAAGTTGAATAGCTACAATACAACACAATAGAGACTAATAACCTTTGGTTATAAAAATTATAAACTACAATGTTATGTTTGTATTTTTAAAGTCAGAATGGACATACGAAATGTGTATTTCATGAAGTGAACAATAATACCAGCTGCATTGAATCAGATAGAAAGAGATGGTATCTTGATAACGTACCCACATTTTGGCAAATGCATCGCAGCGGGATGCCGTCACAATATTTTAGTATCTACGACTGTATCGGTCTATGTGGTCCAAGGTATTTTCTTTATCAGCTTCGATTTAATAACGTCCTTCTGTCTGGGGTTTATTCTGGTGATATTGTGGCTCCAGTACTTTATTGGTTTGAAAAATGTCGCTTTGCGCTAAAGCGGAGTGTATTAGGGTTGAGCTACACTTTTTAGTACATGTTTCAGCACTGCACTGCCGTCGTCCCATAAATAGGAATGTATAAGATTTTTTGTTTGTCTGATATCCGAATTCGATCCGTTCGTAGTATTAATAACATTCCATACAAAACATGCTTTTAGTATAGGCGCAGTGCTAAAGAATGCAATGGTTTGTAGTTTGACCCTGAGCCATTACTGCCCTTAAAAATATAAGGCTGTTTTCTGATAACTTTATATTTAAAAGTAGTGCTTTCATAAAGTGTCATGAATTCTTGATACTACTACTTATTGAATGATGGAAAAGATTAAATAATCCTGTCAAACTATCCAATATTCAGATTAATATCAAGAATGTTCATCAGCTGACTCGTCAAATTCGGCTTGTCAGTCGTTATTAGTATACCTAGACGTCTATGATAGTAAATTATATCTAAAAAGTACATGATAACAGGCTACAGGCACAATTTTGAATGCCTATGCTCAGACAAAACAAACCTAGACAATGATGCAACGAATGTACCGGTTAAGTTTTCAAGCAACGTACACTCAAAGTAGCCACAATCGCTCTCCAATTCCCACTTACCACACTCGAGCTCCAGCAAAAACTGAATACACGACTCGAGCGTACTTGAGTGACGAGAAAAAAACAGCCAGGTGCCTACCGAAAGCGCTCATTGTTCCTGTGAACGAGACAGATTAATAAATCTTTAGAGAGAGGAGTATATCTGAGGCCGATCTCGCGGGATGTGAGCTCACAGGACGTGTTATTGCAAGCCCATTCACATGCCACAGTTGAGGCAAAACAGCCCCTTTGTCATGACAAAGGTGTCGCGCAAAGAAAAAGGGGCCCTATCGACGATCTACCTTATCAGATTCGGTTCCCTTCCGAGAGGTCTCAATAGGATAGTCTGGGTTTTGAACGCGGATCTAATTCCCCAAGCCACAATAACGTACGCGGATTCCAATTTAGCCGGGACATGTCATAATGTGCGAGAAATAAAACTCTTGGCTGCGAAGCAATAAAATTTCTAATAATTGCGTCAGAATTGCGTTGGAAACTACAATCTTGCTATTGATACTTTTAATCAATTTTATCTATAAACGATTTGAAAATACAAAATCAATTAACTAATACAAAATCTACGACTTTGCTTGAATGGTATTTTATTTGACGTAAACTGTCAATTTATTAATTCAACCGCCATCTCTCATCATAAAAACATTTTGATTGATGCCTACACGATTGATGAAGCTAATTGCTTAGATTTTCAATTTAACTCAACAAAATGGAGGTAATCAAAATATTGAACACCGATGAAAAAATGGCTGTCATTCAAAACGTACCTAAAGATGTGTGTACACGAGCGCAAAAAGCAATGACACAAGCAGAAACGAGCATGCCTCATTACATTACGATTTCCCATTGATCATCCACGCATCTAAAATCGCTGAATTAGCCGAAAATGAAATCACTGACGTCTCGTGATTGATGTTTATCCTGTAACCCCACGTTCTCTACACTTATTAAGCTCAGTTATTTTTTGCTTTCTAAAAATCAACGATAAACACAATACTAACAATTGGTCCGATCAAACGGAGTATTAAGTTCGCTTGTCATTTTAACTATCGGTCTCTGTGGCGTGTCACAAATCACATCGAATCACCCAACTTATTTTTAATCTTATTTCAAAGTGCTTGGGGTGTAATTTAGCTTCTCACTGTATGTAGGAAGCGTTTCTAGAAAGAAGTTATTGTCAGTCTCATTTTATGAGTTATGATTTATGACCGATGACTCCCAACGGGTTTTAGTCTCGTGATAATCTTATTCAAACGTGCCTCTTGTGGGGTTCACAATGCTACCTAAATTAGCTACAGCCATATCATAGGCTATTTTGATGTTTGAGAGTTTAAGAGGTCTTTCGGACCGTGTGTGGTACACAAACAAGGTATGTTTGTCGTTCCGTTTACAATGGACCGACATTTTGAATCATGATTATCGTTTCCATACAATAAACAATGACATCAACGCGAGTTTCTACGATTAATGGTTTAATAATGAAGTAAAGTATTTGTGTAAGCATAGGTTTGTGTTCTTAGTTTTTGAGGTATATTATTTGAAGTTAGTTCTGTGTTTACTCGTCTCTCTGATATAGTATAACTACCTCATTTTTAAACACATACATCAATAGACTCGCGTCTTTTCCGCCTTTTTCTTCTTGGTCTTATTTCGTTTTGGTTCGCACAATCATAGTAATAATAATATAGACGTTTTTATTATTGAGCTCATTGCAGCCATTGATTTCCTATCCACTAGTTAATAATAACACTAACTAATTATTACTAACCCGGCTAGTGCTTTATTTCAATACTTAATAACTTGGAGCGAATTTATGTATGAGTTGTGTGGTTAGGTTTATAGCACATAAATTCACTCAAATTTTGTTCCTTTGTATTTCGTTAATATTTTCATGAATATCAGAGTAAGTCAATGTTTGGTATCAAATTTTATCCATGTTTTCTCCAGAAATAAAAATATTATGCCACAAAGTAAAGCAGTGAAACAAAAATACCTGTCAAAACTCAACAAAAAGACAATATCCGCGCAGAGATTTCAATAGAATACTCACAATATGACAATTCTAATAAAACGCATGAGAAATGATTCAAGCCTCTGTATTTTTGTGACAATCTTTTTTTCCTGGCGATGGGATCGATCCGTCATACGAGACACGACATTACGTCCCCTGAGGTTTCGTATAAATAAAATAGTAAAAAAAAACCTATTATTCAACCCTACCATTGTATTATATAATAGGTAGACCTTCGAAGCAAGTACAGATTAGTCGAGGAAAGGGATAAAATCTTAACGATGTGGTACGCAACCGGTAGGTTGACTCATAATACAATACGGTTGCAGTAGCGCAGTGCTAGCGTCAATAGATAGACGAATGTAGTTGTTTGCAGGATTGCATAGTGTTTATACATGGTAAATAAATAAATAAATGCTGGACATTTCATACAACCTTATCTAGCCGTAAACTAAGCAGAGCTTGTGTTATGAAATAAAAAAGAAATAAGTAAGAAATGATAATGTACAGCTCATATATCCTCCAATATTATTACTCTAACTAAATATTTTCTATGTTCATGCAAGTTGGTGCGGTTGACGTTACCGCCGTGCATATTGGTGCGGCCGGCCCCGGCCCTAGGGACTATCTCAGGTATACTTATTATGCTAATATTCAGGTTATTACTCAAAAAATGTTTATTTATTCAGCTTGAGATATATAATGTCAAAAAAACACACTTGTAGGTTTTTATTGTAATCCAAAACGGTATAAAACACTTTTTTCCACAGACACAAACGAAGGAAAAAACCAAAAACAATAAATCAAAGATTATCTAGCCCCAAGCTAAGCAGAGCTTTGTGTTATGGCAACTAGAAAACTGATATACTTAATACAATACATTGCATAGACAGATATTTTTTATTATACATAGAAAATACCCAGACCACCCGGAACAATTATTTGCAGATAGTACAAATATTTGTTCCAAGGCGGGAATCGAACCCGCATATATACAATAGTGTGTGTGGAGAGTAGAGTAATGCGTGAGCTTGAAGATGTCACACTGTATCGAAAGTTACACTCTGGTTCAGCTTTCGGTTAAGATTTTTATTGATAAGGATATAGTCATCTATTATGTTGCTTACGTGCTCTTAAGGATTACGGCTGAGCCTCTAACGTTGGAATGGTTTTCGGATTGGTCGGACTATTTGACTATTGGAATGGATTATTTTCATGATCTTCCTACGCGTTAGTGTTATAGGGTCTTGGTAACTCGTTTTAAATATTTCACACGTTCTATGACTATTCATAAATATTTAATATACTTTACACAATACTTCATCTGTAAACGACTTCCGTGGTGAGGTAGGGGAATGGCTAGCTGGTGAAAGTTCGATTCCTGCTGTGGTGCAAGGTTTTGTCATGGCCTGCGAACATTTTTTGGGGAGTGGGTGTTACAAACTCTCTATGACTAATTAGGTATTAATAAATTCAACAATGAGTTACTAATTGGATGATTTCGAATTGAATTTTCAATGCTATAAAAAGTGAATAAATATGGTTAAATAAATCACTGTCAGATATACAAAACTCCCAAACTTGACCCTGAAATTCCGAACAGAACAGAATTTGAACCCGTGAACTGCCTTAACGAACGATGTTCCACCATTCGTTTTCTTCAAGAGCAATGGTTGTGTAGTGGCTAGTGACCCTAATTTCCGATTTGGTTATGGGTTCAAATCTACAACTGCAACTACAATACTACTGGATCTACTAGAGCAACTAAATGGGGAAAGTTGAAAACCAGGGACATTGGCGCGAAATGGGAGAGATCTATCGCCAACAGTGGACTGCAATTATTGCTATAGGCCGTTGGTAATGGGTTCAAATCCCTGATATTTACCAATGGATTTTTCAGATTGGCAAACAGTGAGTAAAACAAAAAAAAAATTAGTGTGGTCATAATATGTTTGAAAGGCTTTCGTTTTTGAAAAGGATAATTTTTACCACACTACCTTTGGGTCACAAGGCTTGTTACATATCTAAACCCGGTCACTAAGCTAATGCAAAGTAACCAAGTCAAAACAAACACATAGTTATCTATAAATTTCTTCATCGTTAATATTTTGCCATTGAAAATCTAGAATTTTACTATTTACATCGACAATTTAATAATACTTTTCTAAACGATTTTAAATTACTTCATAAACAGTAACAAATTTTAAACCATTATATAACTTAAATGTCCAAGCGGATGCCTTAACGCACCGTAAATGTATTGATAGTTTTTGTAATGTTTACTTGAGACGCTATGGTTAATTAGCATAATGCCTACCCTTTGGACAAGCTGAGCGGTGGGCGTAAGTGACAAACAATGAAGGGAAAAGAGAAACGGTGGCTGTTGTAGTTTCAAGAAATGCAACGCAATTACAATCGAAGAGAAGCTAATAGCCGCAGTATGCCATGAATCCAAGTAGTTCACAAATTATCATATAATTACCCTAAAATCTACTTAATTCTGTAATATATAAACAGTTGCAGCGTTTTCTAGGAAAATGATTTTTATTATTACTTGTTATGTTATAAAGGGTAGATATAGTAATATCCAACGTCTTCCGAGTTGCTACCGTTTGGTGTAGTTCGCTAAACGCTCCACTTATGTGTAGTTGAGGCCTCAGTCGGGTCCCTATTGAATCCAGTGGTGCGCATCGGCTGTCTTTGAAAGCGGTGAAACATCCTGTTTTAATTAATTAATGTTTAAAACGAATGTTATGAAGATCGAAGCAAGGTATCTTCAATTAACTAGCTCAATAAGCGCACTTTTAAAAGCTTTGATATATTTTCTTTGAGAGCAAACGCAATTTCTGTTGTATATAATCAGAAAACCGGAACATTTATACTGGACACATTAAAACTGCAAATGAAGAAAAGTCTGTAATTATTGACCACCTCTTATTTATTGAATATCTACCTATGTATATTGTAAATGTTTTCCCAAAAACCACTCTGGGTTACTTTAAAACGTTAAGAAACGAGGTATTATTGTCCGTTTTTAGAATTCTCGTCTATATCCGCGTCTAGAAAGAGGGATATAGACAAGAATTCTCTTTTTTTTTGTAACTAAACCAATTTTGATAGACTCACATTGTGTTAGCTTATGCACCTACTCAATAAATATTAATTATTAAGATAGGTCACGCAGGCATTCCGCAAAAGAGATGAAAAATACTTTTGTATTAAGGTTGTATATGGAAAGTTAAAAACATGCAAGTATTAACTAGAATCTTTGCACTAAAAATGATGATAACAAATAATTCAACACGTGTTTCACAGATTTCCAAAAATCAACCCCTTGAGGGTGAAAATGACGGTAGCATTGTTTTCTCTGTAGGTACTCAAACTCTTGACTAAGGTTATCAATGGTTCCATTTATCAGCTCTAATAAATGGTCAAGTGGTGCGGGCATTCTAGACTCTCAAAGTTCTGGACAATTAAAAACAGAAAAAAAAATGTCGTACTGTTTGAATACTAAATTTCTGCGCGTTGTCACGAGTGGGGGACGTTGGCACTTTTTTCTCCCAACGTCCCCCATTGGGGCCAGACAGGGGGGGGACGCTGGGAGTGTACGTCAATGACGGCCTCCGTGGCGAAGCGGGCTGAGCAATGAGGTGCTGGTTTGATTCTCAGTACCTCGTAAGTTCCTTAACACCCACGACACAAGAAATCCTAACCTGGAATCAGGATTATGTATGTGACTGATGGGTGTTATATTCCGTAATGCTTTGCGGGGTTAACATAACTGAAGGGCACTGTAGACTTTTTTCAAAATATTTTGAAAAAAACTGTCTACGTACAAGTAAATAACCCTTTTTCTGAAAAAATAAACTGTGCAGACAGACACTTAATCTAATTTAATTACCAATACTTTGTTGACACTTAATTGAAATAAATCCTATCCTATCCTACTAATATTATAAACGCGAAAGTTTGTGAGTATGGATGTTTGTTACTCTTTCACGTAAAAACTACTGAATGGATTTGAGTGAAATTTGGAATGGAGATACTTTACGCCCTGGATTAACACATAGGCTACTTTTCATCATCATCATCATCATCAATTTTCATCATTATTCACGCGGGTGAAACCGCGGGGCGCAACTTGTTCATTATAAAATACCTTTGCTTACTACACTGACCTGCAAAAATAAGTATCACACTTTTAAAACTGCAATAATTTTTTAAGTACACAAGATATACTTTCTAAACAAAAAGGACTTGAAAAAGAGTTTAATTTTGTACATAAAAACTTCAACTGCAGACCACCACCTACCACCCTCAGGGCACTAAAACAGGCCCTGATAGAAGAATGGGAGAATATTCCCCAGCATCGGCTCCGAAACCTCGTGTTCAGTATGCCAAATCGACTAGAAGAGCCCGAGGAGGCAATACCAGTTATTAAAAAATAAATAACATGTAAAACATACTTGTAAATGTTAATTGAGTTTTATAACACTAAGCTAAAAATTACTATTTTTATTGTTTAATAATGTTACTAATGTATAATTTACTATAGTTTCAAAGAAAGCTGATAAAAATTGATATAAAAGGTTTTTTAATTAAATCTCTAACTTTTAGAGATTAGAAAAAAAAAAAAAAATTGTGGTACTTATTTTTCAGGCCAGTGTATATCAAGTGTAAAATAAATGTAAAAAATAATATACAAACCTTAATTTCACAACCGCCTTTGCCTGTGCTAGCCATGCTCCTGGCTAAGAATAGAGTCTTCTGTCTCTCCTCGTGAATTTCGTACAACTCGACAAAAGGGGATGGACAGCGGAAACCACCTGAGTACTTAACAACAATACTGCGATCACCATTTCGCCTTCCAAGCGTGGTATGGCTAACCCCCTCATTGCATTTTATTTTACCTCTTCCAGCTGTAGACATTCAACGGCTGATGATGATGATGATAACTCCCAGCCACTGGGTAGGTTTTTACTTTTTAGTTTACATTGTGTTTAATACTTTTTCATAGCGATCTATAATAACCACAGAGTTATAGAACGATGACGGGGCAATGGGCAGGCCATATAGCTCGCAGAACTTACAATCGTTAGGCTACAAAGGTACTCTAGTAGCAAACACGAACCGGATAACGCAGTCATAGCAGGAAGGTCCCCCTATCGATGGACCTACGACATTTTGAAGGTCGCAGGAAGTCGGTGAGTCAAGGACAAGGAAGCTCAAAACCATTCGTGACATTCTATGATAGCCAGCGCGGGCTTCTACAGGCTGGGGATTATGATGATGATGATGAAAATAAACAAAGCTATTTTGGTATTAATTTAGCTCAATTAACTAACATTTTGTACCATCCATCTATAGAATGCATAGTGACCTACATGCGGACGATCGAGACATCGTGCATCGCGAGAGGGTCTGCTAGTGATAAATAAAACAGACGATGATGATAATCATCATCAGACTGTATAAGTCCACTGCTGGACAATGGCTTCCCCCTAGAATTCCATAACGAACGGTCTTGACCCGCCTCCACGGACATCTTGAGATGTTTATAATGTCTTTAATCCATCGAGTGGAGGGCCTTCCGCGTCGTCTGGCTAATACAAAAATTCAAAAATGCAAAGTGTTGTTAAAGGTTAACATGGAATTGGTTATATCAATTCCAAAAATTTTAGGCAGCATCAGCCACTCATCAATTTGATACTGCTCACCAATCATCAAAGCCAGCATTGCAAATGTGAATTTGTTGATACAATATTGGTCTTGGTGAGTTGGACCATGGCAATATACTGATTGGTGGTGCATCCCTATTAGATTAACCAAATGGTCCAATAAGCCATCTGATTCGCAAGCAGTATAGCATCGCGAAACCAACAAACCAAACGACAATGTGTATTGAAACGTGCTTGATTGCTTGAGTAGTCAGTAGCAAGCTTGGTTTCCAATAAAAGAGTCGAAGGTTCATATCATGTATCATATGTTAGCAGTGCACTGGCTCTTGTATCCGTTCACTCTACGGCCTCTATCGTCCACCTAGCTGTTGGCCTCCATTATGACTATGATCCAATGAACTGACTCGCAAACGGTAGCCATGTTTATTGTACACAGTAGCCAACAAAACGCTAACAGTTTGCTCAGCCAAATTGAGCGTGTGCGGGACGTAATAGTGAATTAGTACAGCTCGGATCCGCTTATCGGTACCGTATTTACAAGTCAAATGATATCCGGATTCGTTTTGGATTTTAGTCGAATTGGATTTTTATTTTTGCCAATCTATAAATAAATTTTAAACTGTTCTCTAATCAGTTTGATATTAGGCCAATTTGAGTACCTTTAGGTACTTACTGAGTTATGGGTTTTTCTTTTATTTTTTTTAAAGCGGTGACACGAGCCCTTCAGCAATATACAGTTGAATAGCCATTGTCATTGGTGGAACATTAGCAAATGGCGCGATTTTTTTTTATAAAACATATGTTTCAGGTCTACAGATTCCCGCAAAATCGGGTTTCTTTAACTCAAGTAGTGAATTTGAGCTGTGTGTGATCAACAAAAAACATAAATTTGAACTAAGTGCCACTTTTCTAACGTTCCACCGTCTGTGAGTTGAACATCTACAACTACGAGAATCAAGGTACAGTTACACATGCTCATTACTAGCACAAAAGCATGCCACTATCGAGCAATTGCTACTTAGTAGCATGTGTGTCGAAACATTGCTAATAATGAGCATGCTAATTTCATTTCATTTTGCAGCTTATTATGAGCACGCTTGTTTTAAGCATGCTAATTAAGCATGACAATTTATGAGCATGTGTAACTGTAGCTTTATTCCAGTATATAATATGCTTGGCCCCCAAATGACAATTCGGCACGAAGCAGAAAGTTTTTCATTAGTTTTATTTGTAACTAGGTGAATTACAATTTCCTAACAAGAACGTATTAATTTTAAATAAGCTTTCCTCGGTTACAAAAGTTAGTTTATCCTCATTTCAGAGCCACCTTTCATAAGAAATCGTGAAACCAAAAAAAGACAATTAATTTTCCAAAACTCCACAAAATGAAAAATTGGTTCTACACTTTCCTTCTTGACAAATACCTACACCGTATAAACATTAACAAATCTCGGGTTTCCAACACTGAGATGGGTACAAAGATATTGACTTTTTATTTATTGACATTTTCTAATGTACTTCAGAGGCTATTCATCATCCTGGACCCCGATAGTCACAGCGTCTGGAGAAAGTAACTGGTTCATTTTGCTGAACCAAAAATTAAAATAATACAGGAAGTTACTCATTCCCGCAAAAACAGTGTTCATTTCAAATCGTTATTAACAGTTTCTCTTATACATTATTTTAGTGTAAGTACCACATTCTCCGTAGGCTACCTGTTATCGAGGTAAGCCAAGCCGTGTTCGTTGTCTGATTTTTCTAGACTTGTCGCGTTGGAACAGGAGTAATTTTAGTATAAGACGATCCAGAATGATCCTTGTGATTTCAATGAATAAAATTCTTTTGATTTAATTTTTTATGTTCCGAACCTCAATACGAAAAAAACGGGACCCATAAATTTGTACTTCTTCCATTCCTATCTATCAGTCGTCATAACCACAGGATCTATAAGTAACTACTTCATCTCATTATCACTCCGTTTTTTACCCGTGTTATCTTTCATGCAATCCGTCCATCTTTTCTTTAATTATGCTATACCGATATTTTTCAAGACCTCACTAGCCGTCTTTTATACCTGTGTCTGATATGAACGCGACTGATAAACACTCCTCATTGTTTGCTGTACGCATAATGGATTATTGATAAAACATGTGGGTGTTCTTAATCTCTCGGCCGGAATAGATCTGCTAGTACGTCGATGATCGAAAATGTACTGTGTTTCTAAACAAAATTTAGTATTATCTACTTTAGATGTATCGACTTTTTTGATCTTTCAGAAGCCTTTTTTTTATCTGTTTTATTCGCAAACCTTTGTATTCACGTCTATTTGTATTATCATAGATTTTACCTGAGTTTCAAATAGGCAGTGTAGGTATTAGGCTTCTCGATAGACTGACATTTAAAAGGTCACAGGAAGTCAGTGGATAGAGGTGGCTCAAGATTGTTCGTCGCTGGCATGATATGCGGGAGGATTATGTCCAGCGGTGAACTTCTAAAGGCTGATGATGATGATCTAGGTAAGTACCTACTGTACCTAGGAACTTCCCCTCCATCCCAGATGTACCATTGAGTTGTACAATTGATGTTACAATTGGTACCAATTTCGCTGAGCCTCCAAGATAATTTCTGAAGACTCGTGTTTAGTACT
This sequence comes from Epirrita christyi, assembly GCA_951392215.1. Taxonomy (NCBI): domain Eukaryota; kingdom Metazoa; phylum Arthropoda; class Insecta; order Lepidoptera; family Geometridae; genus Epirrita; species Epirrita christyi. The sequence goes on along the minus strand of OX595843.1, from coordinate 11,608,541 downwards.
AACGTCTTATTAAGTTGGTGATGTTTTGTTCTAGTTAAATGAAGTCTTGCAAAATGTTTCCTGCTTTTAAAGAGTATAAAGTATTTAAGAGCATTTTTAAAATATTAAAATTATCGTCTATTATAATAAGCATTCACATCTGATTCCATTCACACGAAAGGTTGAGAAACATAGTCCAAAGTAATGCCTAATGAATGATCACGGGCTGATATTAAGTGGACACAATTTATCGTCGTAATGTAGAAATTTCTGATAGAGCAGCAGCTCCTAAATGGTGTAACCGTAATCTTGGATAGTTAGAACGTATGAACACATTAGTCAACGTTACGATAAAACTTTTCTACACATTAAACCGAGAAGCGAATCCTTTTTGTTTGTAGTGTGGTTACATTTATTTAGAACGCAGGGTCTCGAGAACTTCAGTTTGCACTCTGCGGCTTTCGTTTCTTTTTCGACTCTTACTTAAATGTCTTCATCATTAATTAGCCTATATAAATCCACTGCAGGACTTAGGGCTCCAAATGTACTAAATATAATAAATAACTAAGTACTCATGTAGATGCTGCTGGTGTAATTCCTTGGTATACAAAGCTTTTTACGACATCCACGGGAGAAGAGGAAAGTTTATATTCTAGGCCAGCCAGACCACGGCACACCTATGTTAAATGTGTTTTGTTCTTTGGGGAAAAATGAAATAAATAATATTTATTCTTTCTTTTATTTAAGTACGGAACCCAAAAAAGCCCCAAAAATATTGAAGGTATTATAATGAAGTTGTAGAGATTTTTTCGAATGCGGCTCAGGGTCCTAGTACATGTCTAATACTGGTTCTTACGATGCTCACAGTAGTCGAACGGCGGCAACCTGCTTTGTATATGAATTCGGCCATAAAGAGGTCAAAGTTCGTGATTCGTCTTTTAAAATATTCAGATGAGATAAAATGGAATATCTATCGAAATTGATTATCGCTATTATTCAGAGAGGTCACATTGCAATTTATTGGTTTTGATAAAAGCGCGTTATCTCGTGCATGCCTAATCTGTCTGCTAAATTATGTATCGTATCTTTCTCAAATATCCATAATATACCTGGAAAATGCCTACCTATTGATTAATGCCACTGTTTTGACAGTCAAGTTATATTTTTTTCGATTTTAATCAATAAATAATCGTTCGTCGTGGCATTCTATGGGGGAGGCCATACCCAACAGTGGAATAGCAGTGTTATATAGGCTGATAATAATGATGATGATGGCTTAATAAATTGGCTAACATTGGGAAATGCGAAGTTTCGTGCGGATGATTGGAAGTTAGATAATACCCAAATATTGTAAAAGGTTTTTTTTTTAGATAATCTGGACAGGTGGAACCCACCTGATTTAAAGTGATCACCGTCGCCTAAAGACATCAGAAACAACGACGGCAAAGTCTGTGCGTAGCTTACCTTGAACTTTTCTTCAAGAGTCCCTTATTATGTCTCAACTAAACGGGAAAACCAAAAATGGTAGCTCTTTCCACAACTTAAAAGTCCAAGGAAAAATGATCTCCAGAAACGTGTCGTTTAAACCAAATATCCCTGGTTCCTATGATGTGTGGATGAGCTTTGTCACCAAACCGGGAAAAAGCGATACTAAAATATCTCGATGACGGGATGAGGTCAAAAAGCTCGTTGGAGCGTCCCCCATTGTAGTGACCGTAGAATAAGCAAAGAGATCCGATGTCTCGGTGGTGGCTATATTATAAGCGGTTCTAGAGGCTTGGTGAGCTTCTGATCGCTTATGGTTCTAATGGCTCTTCTTTGTTCTCTACAGAGAAGAGCCATTAGAATCAAAACGAGTTTATGTAACACGCAATATAATTGAATATAGCTTGATAAAATATCTATATTAAATCCTATACTAATTAAAATTCAACTCTGTTATTAATATCCTCAATATTGTTGGCAGCCTGAGGCTAAATCAAAATCAATTCCCATCTAAAATTTCAAACTAACAAAAAGGGGTAATCGATAAGCAATATTGTGGAGTCAGTTAAAGTTTCAAGTGAAGTCGGTTGAACCGATCGTGAATTTCCCTCAAGTAATTATCAAAACAATAAACCTAAAATTGGCGCTGAGCGTCCTGAAACTGCGGTCACTGATCTCGACTTTCCACCAATTAGACTTTGCGAGATTTGCGACCCACTTTGCAGAATGGAAATTCATTAAGAGCCATTCAACTTATCACAATATGACTATTAAGGCACCAATTTATTTTTTAATTAAGCTAGAATCGACGCGTTAGACCGACGAGGAAATTAAACCTGGACGTTCGTAAGCAACAATCTTCAATACTGGCTTCCTGGAACTCTTTGATGTTCGCATTTTATTGGTAGAATTGCGGACTATTTATGTCTCATTTTATAGGAATTTATGAGCGAGTTGAGACGTAGCAAAGCTTCGTAAATAACGAACGTCAAAGCTTGAAAATAATTTACGCGAGACTACACGTGAAAGGAAATCAACATCAAATACTGAAACTAAGTGATGAACTTGTTGCTTAAATGAGATTGTAATGGGTTGTGATTTAAATGAACAAAATCTTTTATCTATTTACCATTGTACAATATTAGTTCCTGTCTTGATTAGGTTACATTACCAGTATGTAAAGCTAAGAAGAAAATTCAATTTAAAATCACAAAATAAGCACTCTTTGAAACAATCCAAACTCGAACAGCTCAATCATCAGGATAGCATAAACGAATAAAGTTTCCAATTTCATACAGAGGTGGAGTAACAATTTCTAAAATTGGTCTCTCCAGATGTTCATGAGCAAATAACTTACGCCGACTGAAATGAACCCTAAATCTTCAACGGGTGGATGGGTTCCGCGCCAAGAATTGAATTTGCCTGGCATTCTCTCACACGTTCCGAGTGTGTTCCGACGCGAATTTACTCTTGCAAGACTCTGTTTCTTCGGAATTCTCGTTCTGTTACACAGCAAACTTGTTTAACAATTGTAATATCTTCAAATTAAATTATACAGCGGTGACATGCAGGAACTCAGTAATTTTTGTGTACTTACAGGAATCAAATTGTCAGTTCAAGGTTTGAAGACCTCTGTGGTGCGGCGGGTGAGTAGCCGGCTGAGATGTAAGAGGTTGCGGGTTCAATTCCCACTGCAAGACAAATGTTTGTATGATCTGCAAATATTTGTTTCAAGTCTGGGTGTTATGGTAACATGGTACTAGTAGTTCCTGATACCCACGATACAGGGAATCCTAGTGTGGGGTCAAGACTATGTAGGTATGTGACTTTTGGTTGCTATGTTATGTTATGTTAAGCTATTGGTAGAGGAAGTTCTAAATTGAATAGGTATACTATAACAGAAAAACGATTTAAAACCCAATTCCTAAAGAATCATAGAAACTAAACCCCCTATTTAGTTTCTATACTGCTCTAGAAATTGTACAAATTCTTTTTTTTTTCGGAAAGTCTTAAACGTTTTTCAGCTTCAAAATTTGACTCATAAAATTTAGAATCTGAAAAGCAAGTTAAAAATGTTTCTCATGCTAGCCAACCTGAAACAACTTTATATGTATCTCTTGAATTAAGCACACTTGACCATTCACGAGAGGATGTTAATTAAGCCTCTGAAAGCATTGGTAAGCTTCCAGTCTTTTGAATGAGCTCTTGGAACGATGTATTCAAAACTGATGAACACATTTTAAAAAGTAGCGTTTGAGTCTGGTTCAATGATCAACTTTAAAGCAAAACATAATTGTCACTAGAAACGGGATATTTACCATGATTTTTGAGTTTTGTTGAATCCCGATATTTCGGCACAATTTCATGCGCCATGATCACGAGTAAACTCACTCACTCATACTACTTACTCACTAACTTATTGTTTACTCGTGATCATGGCGCATGAAATTGTGCCGAAATATCGGGATTCAACAAAACTCAAAAATCATGGTAAATATCCCGTTTCTAGTGACAATTATGTTAATAACCATGATAGTTTCAAAAGTTATAACTTTAAAGCAAGTTTTAGTTGATTCGTGTTGCTTGCTGTGAAATGCCGTGTTGGGTATGTCCTAGGACTCCAAGATGGACATCACTTTAGAGGTGTTGCAGTTGTAATTGTAATAGGTATGGTACAGATTAATCATCAGTCAGGCCACCATCCAGCATAACTACATACCTACCAAAATAAGAAAAAACTTCAGTAATGATACTGACAACATTCATTCTGGGTATTTGGAACAGGTTTTGTAGGTAATATAGCTCATTTAAAATTATGTTGTTCAATTTAAAATGTATAGGATTATAAAATATATGCGGTCACATGACGGTAACTGGATCCTACCTAGACTTGCACGTCGCTCCACAAATCTTATAAAGCTTTATTTACTGCCATGCGGCGTTCGATCACGTTCATAAATTGAAAAAAATGTAAACGAGACCCCGATATTCAATGTGTCGCGAGAAAAAACATGGAGCTGTCATTTTTAACGCGCGATAGATGGCGTGCGGGAGCGCTAACACAGATAAATCGGTCGGAAGGCGCCGGTACATTGCCTTCCTTAACGACCTTTGCTACGGAATCAGTTTAGGGTTAAAGGTGATTTTCTTTAGATGTGTGTGTTGGTAATGTTACTTCAAAGGGTGCTTCAAAGGCGATGATATGATTATACGGAAAATATGTGAAAAATATTTCACAATTTATGGTGCTGAAGATTTTGAAACATAGTTTTGCTTGTTTTGAAATGCAAACTTTTATTCTATCTGAAGAGTTTTTAGTGTATCTACTAACTATAATCATAAAAATTACCATCACTTACAACTCTGTACGATTGTCATCTTCATTTATTTAATTTTTATTTATTCATTTTCACTGACCGAGGTAGAGAAATGATTGAAATTAGAAAATATGAACTCAGCAAATCAATAACGGAACAAAAGATATCTATCTTGTCCGCTAATAGTTTTTACTTATGATTTACAATAAAGCTATTAATATTAGCCCACAGCTATACAATAAATAAGTCGCAGACAAAACTATAAAGTTGTCAAGTGTGCAACAATGGAGCATACGAGGGCGTCAGTACATGGTGTTACCGACCGTTACCTAGATTAATGTGCGTGCCACATCGAATGTGAAGAAAGATCTTTGTGGGAACCGCGGTTCAGACTGATATAAGGGCGATACCTACAGATGGGATGAAGAAACGCGAGCAAGTGAACAAACTTGTTGTTGACACAGACTAGGGAGAGCTATGCTAAGCCTCTTTCACACTTGCATCATGATTGCGTATCACCGATCACTATTGTTCTTATGTATAAGATAAGATAAGATGAAGCATCCTACTCCTACTAATATTATAAACGCGAAAGTTTGTGAGTATGGATGGATGTTTGTTACTCTTTCACGTAAAAACTACTGAATGGATTTGAGTGAAATTTGGAATGGAGATACTTTACGCCCTGGATTAACACATAGGCTACTTTTCATCATCATTATCAATTTTCATCATTATTCACGCGGGTGAAACCGTGGGGCGCAACTAGTAATATAATAATAATAAGATATAACGGATAAGATGTCATGATGGCGACCGACTAGGTATAATACAATTTGGCAGATGGCGCGAAATGATTGCGATTATGTGTAACACCTAATCATAATCAATCTATCATTTCGCGTCCAAACCAGTGATACTCGGTGATAACACGTGAAGGAGATTCGATCACCTAAATGATACATAACATGCACTACGTATGTTAAAAGGGTCTATAACAAGGTATAAGTTGACAAAAATTTTAATTTTAAGGTAGGTAAATGTTTTTGTAAATGATTGTACACTGTTTTGCGTGCTTTAGAAACTAAAGTAGTGGCTTAAGGATAAATTAAAGTGATAAAGATTGGAAGTTTGAAATCAGCAAGCTAGGTTACAAACTTGTTGTTGATACAGGTGGAACGAAGAATAGCAGCCAAGCGCACAAGTTTGTTTGCCACTCTGATGTACATGAGATAATGAAGATTGCACTGATAAGGCTAATAGGCGAATGATAATTGGCAAGAAAAAATCATGACACAATAAAATATATATATATGTATAATCATGCTACCAGTCTCATAATAATGAGCTACCTGTACCTATAGAGAAATATAGATAATTATAGAATCAATTTGCAAAATGTCATGGTCAAATCAAAACCCAAGAGTGGTTAACTTGTGTTAGTTTCACAACAATTCTACCAAATGTAGATTTTTTGGCTTCAATTTTAATTGAATTAATTACTTTGATGTTTGCTCTTTTATTTTTCTGTGTGTCTTACCAGCATCTTCATTCCGTCAAGATATCTTTTGTCTGTGACACTCCCTCACAATTTGATTTATAGATTCATGCGTTGAGTTGTCTCTAGCGCTTATTAATGAATTTATTTTAACGCTAATGAACAAGTTGCGTTTGGGACAAGTGAAACTAATTTATCTGGAAATGTTATTTCAAGCTTGATACATATGTTCCAGTTCTGTCTTCAATATGGCTTACAGTGTGATAAACGGAATAGTTTTTCCTAAAAATGTATTTTGCCTACGATCAAAACTACACTGACGAGCATTATAAAAGAGCCACTAACTTAACATAATTTTTTTTACGAAACCACGCATGATAGGTTCTTATTAAGAATCAACATTCAAGTGTTTTCAATAAAGCACAAAAAACGCCTTAATGGAAATAACCATGGTCTATATAACTTTAGTCTAAACACAGTCTCAAACACAAGGTAAGCACACCACTTTTTTTTTAATAAATTTTCTCATATTATATTATCGTCCAAATGGTCGATCACAAAGACTTTCGCTAATAGTAAACAGTGCTTGTCAAAGACGTAAATGATTTCATTTGAGGAGAAAACCTAATCCACATTGTTTTGGGATTAGCCGTAGCGGATACGAGACTCTATTGTAACAAAATAGACACTGGCCAGGCTATGAAGAGCTTGGACCGCAGTGTATAAAACAAATGTTCCAACGGCCCAAATGATTCTTCACTAATCGGACTTTTTTCTCACAAGATTGCTCTGGAAAGACGCCACACACCGTCGTTGTCGGCTATTGCCACTTGCATCTATAGAGACAAATTTAACCCACATTTAAATGACTGAATATTAACTTTGCATGCCCAGAGTGACTGGTAGATAGTGGTGATAGCATGAACTCTTTCATGCCGTTATTTGCAAAATAATGATATTCCTAAAACTAACTCAAGAGTTAATTACGGCAGACGCACATTTCAGCGATAAAAATCGAACTAATTCAAGCATTGGTCAATTAATTCAAACGAATTGAATTTTCAGTGTGCGAGAATAAGTTTGTATAGCATTCTGGGAAACAACACACACAAACACTCACTCTTTTTACACTTGCAAAAGATAGACGTAATGCTTTGTCAGAGCTAAGCTAGGCTCAGACGTAGGTCTTTATCAAGTTCTTTCATTATTGAGATGATCACGTCTTATTTGGCATTCGATTTAGTATGCTGAAATGAAAGCGCTAAATTTCGGTTTCTGATTTTGGCTTTTCAGGTCAGTTTGTGGAGTAATTCATAACGTAATATACCTAATTATATGCGTTTAACATAAAGTAATATAGTTGATTAATTAGAGCAGTATACTTTAGTATTTTAGTCTCATGCTTACTAAAGAGACCATTACATAAAGTCGACAAAACAACAATGCCTTTTGTGTCTTACACTTACAACACAAATTATCGCCAACAACAGTCCGTATCTTAACTCCATCTTGTCACGATCCTAACAAGGAAACCATTACAAAACTTCAAAAACCGATGCTTGACGTGACCACAGATAGGCTTTCACGTAGAAAGCAGCCACTTAACAGTATTACTGTGTTGTATTCCGATTAAAAGGTAAAATTAAATGCACAAGAGACTCTGAACTTTGTCTCATTGTGACGGGCGCAATGCAATCGTAAACTTATGACATGTTCTACACAATAGCAATTGCAACTGGCAAAAGCTAGGTTTGTCGTCTGCCAGTTACTTCATCATCAACATAATCACTAGCCAGAATTTATGTCCAATTCTGGACATAGGCCTGCCCCATCATGACGTTCTTAAGCCGCCTCTATAGGGTAGAACGTCTTTCTGCAACATTTAAAATATCGTTGGTTCATTGAGAAGGTGGCCTTCTTATACTACGTCGTTAGGTTCATTGTCGACTCTATTAGTTTTATCTCCCAACGGTCGTTATAAAATCCTCACTTAATCATTACTTAATTTTTTTTAAACCAGTTTACCGGTGCTTGCCTTCTCAAACTCATACAGCTTCGTGTTGGAGCCTGCTTTATACGTGAATGCGGCTGTCCAACAACCAATGCTTGTTGTGTTTACAGATATTTGAGATATCAGATTCATGTAATCACGACATTTAAATAGCGTCAAATGCTTTTGTTGCTTGAAATGTTTGTTATAGAAAGTAAAAGGTTTATAGCACTAGAGATGGCCATAGTTTTTTGCTATCTTTTCTAACTCGGTTTCATGCATTTTAAGGTTTGGGTATATTGAGCAGTCAAACTGATGAACTCTAGCTAGCATAGTGAAGAAAAAAACAAGCAAATACTAACCGTGACGTGATTGTAATAGAGTGGAGACGCGACAAACATCAAATTATTCCTTACCCCGAAAAAATAACAATCATCACGGCCGTCATAATGAGTTATTCAGTTACCGCTTTGGACATGAAGGTTTTAGGCAAAACGCGTCAAGAGTTTTTCAGGTTAAATATAGCGTAAAAAAGACACCACTCGCTCTCGGACACAATATATCAGTGGATCTTGAAGAGTACAAAGAAACCAATTTAGAAGTTTTGCTAAACGAAACCGAGAGTTAATGAAATTGTTATTGCAGTTTAGAATTGCAATAAACGATTTGACCAAGCTCGTGCGTAGTGAAAGTGGAATACTGTTAGCACTTTGCTTTGCATTCTTTGTGCTGGTGATTTTAATTTTAACTGGAATTTTTTCTGGAAAGACGCCACACACCGTCGTTGTCGGCTATTGCCACTTGCATCTATAGAGACAAATTTAACCCACATTTAAATGACTGAATATTAACTTTGCATGCCCAGAGTGACTGGTAGATAGTGGTGATAGCATGAACTCTTTCATGCCGTTATTTGCAAAATAATGATATTCCTAAAACTAACTCAAGAGTTAATTACGGCAGACGCACATTTCAGCGATAAAAATCGAACTAATTCAAGCATTGGTCAATTAATTCAAACGAATTGAATTTTCAGTGTGCGAGAATAAGTTTGTATAGCATTCTGGGAAACAACACACACAAACACTCACTCTTTTTACACTTGCAAAAGATAGACGTAATGCTTTGTCAGAGCTAAGCTAGGCTCAGACGTAGGTCTTTATCAAGTTCTTTCATTATTGAGATGATCACGTCTTATTTGGCATTCGATTTAGTATGCTGAAATGAAAGCGCTAAATTTCGGTTTCTGATTTTGGCTTTTCAGGTCAGTTTGTGGAGTAATTCATAACGTAATATACCTAATTATATGCGTTTAACATAAAGTAATATAGTTGATTAATTAGAGCAGTATACTTTAGTATTTTAGTCTCATGCTTACTAAAGAGACCATTACATAAAGTCGACAAAACAACAATGCCTTTTGTGTCTTACACTTACAACACAAATTATCGCCAACAACAGTCCGTATCTTAACTCCATCTTGTCACGATCCTAACAAGGAAACCATTACAAAACTTCAAAAACCGATGCTTGACGTGACCACAGATAGGCTTTCACGTAGAAAGCAGCCACTTAACAGTATTACTGTGTTGTATTCCGATTAAAAGGTAAAATTAAATGCACAAGAGACTCTGAACTTTGTCTCATTGTGACGGGCGCAATGCAATCGTAAACTTATGACATGTTCTACACAATAGCAATTGCAACTGGCAAAAGCTAGGTTTGTCGTCTGCCAGTTACTTCATCATCAACATAATCACTAGCCAGAATTTATGTCCAATTCTGGACATAGGCCTGCCCCATCATGACGTTCTTAAGCCGCCTCTATAGGGTAGAACGTCTTTCTGCAACATTTAAAATATCGTTGGTTCATTGAGAAGGTGGCCTTCTTATACTACGTCGTTAGGTTCATTGTCGACTCTATTAGTTTTATCTCCCAACGGTCGTTATAAAATCCTCACTTAATCATTACTTAATTTTTTTTAAACCAGTTTACCGGTGCTTGCCTTCTCAAACTCATACAGCTTCGTGTTGGAGCCTGCTTTATACGTGAATGCGGCTGTCCAACAACCAATGCTTGTTGTGTTTACAGATATTTGAGATATCAGATTCATGTAATCACGACATTTAAATAGCGTCAAATGCTTTTGTTGCTTGAAATGTTTGTTATAGAAAGTAAAAGGTTTATAGCACTAGAGATGGCCATAGTTTTTTGCTATCTTTTCTAACTCGGTTTCATGCATTTTAAGGTTTGGGTATATTGAGCAGTCAAACTGATGAACTCTAGCTAGCATAGTGAAGAAAAAAACAAGCAAATACTAACCGTGACGTGATTGTAATAGAGTGGAGACGCGACAAACATCAAATTATTCCTTACCCCGAAAAAATAACAATCATCACGGCCGTCATAATGAGTTATTCAGTTACCGCTTTGGACATGAAGGTTTTAGGCAAAACGCGTCAAGAGTTTTTCAGGTTAAATATAGCGTAAAAAAGACACCACTCGCTCTCGGACACAATATATCAGTGGATCTTGAAGAGTACAAAGAAACCAATTTAGAAGTTTTGCTAAACGAAACCGAGAGTTAATGAAATTGTTATTGCAGTTTAGAATTGCAATAAACGATTTGACCAAGCTCGTGCGTAGTGAAAGTGGAATACTGTTAGCACTTTGCTTTGCATTCTTTGTGCTGGTGATTTTAATTTTAACAGTTGAATGAATGCTTGTGCTAGATTTAGTTGCATAATTTTGATACCTACATCTTTTTGGTATGTGTTATTTTTCAATTATATTTTTTGCGTTGCTTACAAATCAAATGTATGAAAGGGTTTATATCCTGTAGTAGAAGTATTCCAGCCGATCATTAGGAGTATATTTTATTTGTAATCAAGGAGAGGTACTGTACCAGGAAATTATAGTTATTATAATAAATATGGGAATAATAGACCTTACAATAATAGCCTTTGTTATTGATGTGCAGTGTTGTTCCACTAAAAATAGCTAAAGGGTGGAAATAAGTCATAGAAAATTTTCACCATTTTAGTTGAAACACAAATCAATGGTAAGAAAATGGGCTAAAAAGCTAGCATAATAAATATACTGTCGCAACACAGCGACAAACAGTCACATCTTACTACGTAACATATATTCTAAAAGCGCACGTTACTTTATCACAGCTGATATTTTGTACTTTTTTATCGCACGTGATTTAGTAGACACGTTCGCAAAGACCCTATTGGTAGCAGCCATGGCATCTAGAGGTCTTCTTACGCCTCCATGATTTATACTGTGAACTGGAAAGAGGTTCCGCCATCCAGTTTAATATCTTTGATTTATGATAGAAACTACGCGTTTAAGTGCCAGTTCCCCCGATGATATGTTGCTCGACTGTTACGATTCACTCCTTTTTTTGTTTCGAGAATAATGACATAGTGTAGTCGTTTTAATAACCATCCGTGAGTTTACCGTCGAAGCCTGAGGCGCAAAATTTACAACCGTTCATTTGGAAATGCATTTTTATGAAGACTTTCGAAATAAAGTTCTAATGTTAATGTTGATGTAACGGATGTTTTGACTTGTCCAATATTAATTAACTCAATCTTAATTTGTCATCCGGATATCACACATACGTTTAACTTTTTTATAGTCTAGCTGTGCCGGTTTTAAAGCTTTATAATATCAAACAAAGAAGTTGTTTTTATTTTTTGTAATGAGTATTTATTGCAATAAGCTTTACAGGTTGTTAATTTGCTAATTAACTCACATAACCAACATAAAACTTAGGACAGGTGTTAGCTGTTTTCAAATAAACATCATCTTTCTAAACTTGGTCCTATACTTGATACTTTATTTGCACTCTCCGATGACATAATGGATTCCAGTAGCAGCCTGTCTGTTAGTCATTGATGATATAGAGTTCTCATAAGCTTAGTACTTAGTATGCAACTTTTCCTAATGTATTGGGTCTGTTAGTTTATTTACGCATCTTATTCCATACTTTGTTAGTCCATTCTGTGCGTATTAGAGATCTTAGATATCCAATTAGTGTTAGCATTGGTCTGTTAGTTGATTTTAACCCATATTATTCTACGATTCTGTGCGTTCATGAGATCTTAGATATCCAATGCTCAATAATGTCTATTAATTCATTTTATTCCCATTTACTCCATGTTTGGTTATTCCATTCTGTATGTATAAGAGAAAGAAAAAAAGAAAAAGCATTTATTTGTGCCAAACAAAAAAAATACAAATGTAGATGATAAGAATTACACGGAAAAATACAAAAGACACACCCACGAACAACAAAGATTAACAAAGAAAATTAAAACTACACAGAATACAAGCATTACTTATGTTATATTATAAAATTAGTGTGCCTCTCAGTACCAGATCTCCGTAAGAGATCTTAGATATCCATGAAAGCAACATTAAAATCTTTCCAATATACATATAACACACATGAAAAGTATCACTCGTATACCTGTGTTCTAACGACAGCACAATAACTCATCTTGCGGCGTAGAAAGTCACAAGCTATTTTCAAGACAAATAGTTTTGATGTCAGGAGGGGCTTCGATTGAAGAGTTTGCCATGTGCGCGTATGTTTGTAATCTCCTTCAAAGACAAACATAAGAAAAACATACTTTAATGCTTCATTCACTGTATACCCTTTCAAAATAGCTAACCAACTTTGAACCTTAACGGTGTGCATTAAGTTCTAAATTCTTGTCTTAGAAAATCAAAATCGTTTTACCAAAGGGCGATTGGAGTACGTGACAGTTAGAATTGAAAATGTTACGTTGTGTATTTCAAAGTTAAATATGTGGAAGTTGTTTCAAGTTGCTAATGTTGCTTTTACGTTAAAAATGCCATGTAAATTTATTTTCTCTGACCAGAGAACTATGAAATTATCTTTTGTAGGCGTTTTCTGTTGATATTTTACTCATCAGTCGTCTGTGGCTTTATAATAATCTCGCTGCTAAAACTTCTTACGGGTTGTTTTTCTTTCTTGCCTATTTATGTCAACTAGAAGTTTAATTATCTTAAAACCAACCATATTCTTAATAACGACACTATCTCTAATAAGTTTTATGAATCTATCATGTCATACGGACATTGGCAGAATTGTGGCAATCAGCCTTAGATGCCCTGAGCTAAAAAGTGAAGTGAAGAGAGCCCACATTATTATTTTGGCCATTGCTAACATTTAAGCATTATATGACTTTGGCAAAACGTGTCTCTGGACATCGTGATAAGCTCTTCTCTTCCAATTTCTGCCGCTGCGCCGTGTGCCGCCTTTCGAGGTAATCGCTCCACGTAGTTGGGGGGCGCTCCACACCACATTTGCCTAGACGCAGTCTTCACTTAAGAAACCGAACTTCAGAGTTAACGGTTCTTTGCCATATTATATGACCAGTCCACTGCAACTTCAGCTAGCTAAGATCCTCTGGGCTATGTTGATAACTTTGCTTCTCTGACAGTTAACATCGTTGTGGATTTTATCCATAAGAAAAACTCAAAAAATGGGCATTTCCATAGCTTGCCAAGCAATTTAGAACTAGTGGGATTAACAGTGTAACCGGCGTCAATAGTCAAGTACTTTTTTAGTATATTTTTAAATTGAATTGTATCTGTTACGCGATTCTTACGTTACAGACTATCTCGTGAAGGTATAAAAGTGATTGTGCACATTTCTACTCGGCCGTACATGGGTTTATCTAGTTGCTCGAAGGCACTTGAAATAATAACGCTCAATAAAGATTTCTTTTAATTCCATATTTATTTAACAAAGCTTTAAAATTTGTCAATCTAATGACAAAAGCCAATTCTAAAGGGTTGTTTATACAAGATTTAAGTTCTTGCGAATTCTTCTAACAGATTGAATTTTTAAAAATGTAACAAATGTTTATTCAGGAGTAGCGAGGTACAGCTAAAGAAACAGGACGCATGGTCCAACTAGTGTAAATTCTACCATTTTGCATTGCTCTTTATGTCTATTAGAATTAAGTTGAAATTGACGTGGTCTTTTTAAACTTTTACAGCAAAAGTAACGTTATGGAGTTATGTAATCCTCTTTGTCATTTTGTGATGCTTGTCATAGCCATCAATTGTTTACAGCTCTTTCCCGAATAAAGCGTTACCTAAATGACAATCTTTTGTGTTAGTTTTTGTAAAAGATAAACATCATAAATTATTTGTCAATCATAGTTTTGTTCATGCTTACGACCACACGAAGCTATTGTAGAAAGACACTGGTATTATTGAAAAAGACATGTTGCGTCCATGGTTTTGAATAACGAATAATATAGGAGGATAACTTGTGCCGTGTTGTGTTCGGCTTCAGAATAGACCCTTCCTTCTCCTCCCGTGGATCACACCAGGGGATGGCTAGCAGCATCCACCTGAGTACTTATCACAATCACCCCATTTTATTAAATGGGGAGGCCTTGCCCAGCATTGGACGTAAACTGGCTGGTAAAGATGATGAAGAATAACTTTTAAGGACTGTTAGGTGTTCTAATGTATGTAACTCAAAATCTTAAATAATTGAATATATTTTTATTTTAATAACAACAGTCACATACGTAGTCATGATCCCACACTAGGATTCCCTGTGTCGTGGGTATCAGGAACCACAAGACCATTTTACTATAACACCCAGAGTCGGAACAAATATTATTTGCAGATCATACAAAAAACTACATTACATTACCGTGGCGGGAATCGAACCCGCAACCACCCGCATCTCAGATGGCTACACGCCCGCCACAGAGGTTTTCAAATAAAATATAAATATAGCAGAACTGAGCACAATTTCAAATTATTAAAATCTTGTCGATGTATTGTAAACTCCTTAACCCAACTTGATTTTTTCAAGTATTTTAATCTATTTTTTATTTAATTGAGTTAGTATGAATATAGTTTCTTGTGCAAATTAATCTTTGCTATACGCAAAGGTATTGGGGCGAGATTGATAGTGCTCTTAACTCATATTCTCGATATAGTAACAGATGCTGGGTTAGCTAACTGTATTTCTGAAGGTGATTGATACACATTCATTTTCATAATACTTTATTAGGTAATGATTATACAAAAAAAACAACTAACGACATAAACGTCGCAAAAAGTCGGATGGAGGTAGCTCAAGGCCGTGATGATGATTTTCAACTGGTGGTCACACGTAATAGTAAACTTGTGACAAACCTCTGAAATTGTATAAATTGTTGGTTTAAATTTATACAATTTCAGAGGTTTGTAGTAGTCTCTTATTTCAAGACTCAAAATCTCTCCTCAAAATAAAATATATCCTTCCAAACCCTTTTAAGAAACATATTGTGGACAATCAAAGGATAATACACCTTTTAACTCGCAAACAGGACCAATATAAAATTGAACACACTCCATACGTAATCAATAAAGCCTTTAGGACAATTCCAGGGAAAGAAATGAACTCGCTTTAGCCGTAGAAAGGATTTTTATAAAAATATGTGTAATTCAATTTGTGAACAGAAAATTGACATGAGAAAAATAAAAACCAGACTCATATTTTTCAATTCATTTTTTTTCTATTCATTTCGTTCACATTTCAGATCTGTATTTCTCTATAAATTTATTGAATGTATGTTTCTCGGTATTCCGAGAATACGTAAGTATTTTTTTTAAATAAACAGCCTAGTCGTTCGTAATAAGTTTATCAAAGCCATAATCGAAATTTCTCATGTAATAACGACAAAATCGCTTGCCTAGTAAAAATACATTTACATATGTGGATTCCGCTCCGGGCTAGACGGTAGGAATGAATGATAGCCATAATCCTCTTGTGGCCAGCCTTAAGCGAAGGGTTCAGGCTCCTGCGAGCACCACTGTAGCAGTAAAGTCAGTATTTCAACTACGTAGCAACTTTTTGACTCCGCACGCAGTTAAACACTCTCCATGCCAGGAGAGTGAGTGGTCAGTAGGCATTGTGCTAAAAATGTGTTGACAATTTATTGTATTTGTAAATTTTTCGTTCACATTTCTGGCTTAGCACTATTCAAATGTTAGTTGGATTTTCTACAAAGCAAATAAAAGGCTGATTGATGGAATATATTTTATTGTTCAAATTGCAAACTAGTTAAAAATTACAAACTACAATAAAATAAAGATAAATGTACAATGGGCCGCCTTATCTCAAACCTTGGGCCACAAAGACAACATCCCATTATAACCTGTCAATTTGGCATATTATTATGGTAAATGTCTCGTAAAAAAAGTATTAGTCGGTGAAAATAGGCATAAGTCAAATTTAGACAAACTTACCAGTACTTACTGTTTTCAGCTCTACTATGCTTAATACTCTTGTATTTATTGGTACTAACTTGCGTAGTAGACCAAATCCGCTAACTGAATGATTTGCAAAAAATTAAGCAAAAATACAAAATCTACCAAAGGATGTTTTAAGAAGAAAATATCTGGACATGAATTTACAGAATATTTACCTACCTGAACATCAATAGTGGGATTGCCAGGAATTTGTACTCGAATTTGTTTCTTATATCTCGAGACAAGTTGACAAATACTTTTAGTTGGGTTTTAAAATAACGTACTGAAACATTATATTAAAATTAAAAAGTATATAAATGGGTAAATTTGTCTATTCATAACTTTTTTTGAAATATTGTATCTAATTCTTGCTTTGGATCTGATTCATCATTCATTTAGAGAATACAATCCTGAACATGTTTTTCAATCCCGGGATTACGGGATTTTTGATGCGTAACCCCGGGATCCCGGGAGTATCCCGGGATTAGACTATGTGGTATTATGGACAAAATAATAATTTATTTCGACTGTAGTAGTAAATGTGCGCGTTGTTGCGAGTCGCCAAATTAGTTTTGGTTATTTAACAATTATTTGTTATACTTAATTGATGGTTTTTTTATGATGAAAATAATGTAACATTATTTCCATTACTTTCATCACAAAAAGGAAGTAAGTAGAAGTATAAAATACTCTTTGTCTTTGTTTGGTTTTAGTGGGTTTTTAACCAATAAACTGACAAAATGTTTAGGTCGAATTTAAAATTTCAATTTTATTGCAAATGACAACTTTAATGATTCTTACATATAGAGTTAGCAAATATCAACCCTATTCCAACAACATAAGTTTTTAGATAGTTTCCAAAAAAAAATATTAGAGAGATCGTAAGTTTAACCATGCGCGCCGGTATTTCGCTAGTTCGTGAAATTTCCGCAACTCAGACGGCCTGTCTGACAGGCTAAATAAAAAAAAACGGTGTATGTAACGGTTGTTTTTTGTCGTTATGTACTAAATGCTATATAATCTAGGCACGGTCATTGTCAAGGTGCAACGGTCTACGGAATGCAAACTAGACCTGTTTGTGGCAATCCCGAAAATCCCGAGATTAGCCAAGTACAGTCCCGGGATTTTCGGGACCATAAAGCGGCCGGGATCCCGGGATTGTATTCTCTACATTCATTAGATAAGATTTTAAAACATTTGTGTCAAAGTTTCCGTAAAAGTAAGCTTCATTAAAAGCCCCCACATTTTTATTATCCCAAATTCCAAAATGAAAATGTTCAATGACAAAAATAAGAAGCTTCAAGCAAAACACTTAAACCACAAAGACAGCACCGAAGCACAACAAACGAACAACTCCGCCAACATTCCTGCTAACCGAAATCGTGGCTCACATACCAACAATTTGTTAGAACCGGCATTGATTAATAAACCTCCTTTCGTTATTCAATAAACCAAAGACTTGAATGGCATAGATACCCTATTAACACAATTGATGCATTTAATCTCTAGCTATGGCGGTAACAGTTTTTTGTTTCTCTGCCGTCAGTAGGTACAGCTACTATTTAACTTTAGCTTATGAGTAACTAGGCGATGGCAGACACCCGTAGTTTTGCTCGCGTGGCCCCAGGACAAAATATGTAATAAATAAAATAGAGAAAAGTGACCTATGTCAAATCAACATATAACTCTTCATCAGATCAGACATTGCGGCGTGTTTTAGTAAAAAAATACCATCTAATGTCTAAACGTAGGTACAAGCTTTCTCATTTATGATTTTAAACCTGACTATAGGATAAACAAAACGCGTTCTCCTTATTACATAAACAAATTGTTACATTAATATTATAATCATTATTTAGCCTGCCAGAGCTAACGATATAAATATTAAAGGACACTAAAACCCAAAACTTTACATTCCATTCATATCACGCATAATCTCCGACGACGCAAGATTCTCAAATTGTTATCACCCAGTCATAAAATAACTTTGATTTAAACACTATCCTTCTATTGCCTTTAGTCCTACACATTCGAGTTAATTTTACCTCCCGAGAAATAAATAAGGGATCTCGCTATTTTTATCATTTTGAAAGATTGCTATCTAATTCAGTAGTTTCGGCGTACAAAGTTCTTGGGAAGATAAAACTAAGCTTTTTAGAGTTTTAAGAGCAATCCCGAGCTATATCAGTTCAAGTCCGGAATGTAAGTGAAGATCGGTTGTTTGTTGGGAAACTAAACTGGCGAGCTGGTATTTTTCTGGTCACTTAGAAAAACCACAATAACCCATATTTTTTTTATAAATGTCAAGTGATTTTTTACAAAAGTTATTGTATTTAGTGCCGTATGAAATATGAAATAATTGTATTTATATATTAGTATTAGGTCTAAGTCTAACCACCTCAGATTTGCTGATGACCTGATAATACTCTCTGAAAACCCGAACAATCTACTGATAATGCTGGAACAACTAGTAGTGGAAAGTGCTAAAGTGGGACTGCAAATGAATGCACTAAAAACTAAAGTTATGACTAATAAAGTGTCGTGAGTCATCACTGGCAATACGGACTGATTATAGACTCTTGAGCCTCTGAGGTATCTGTGATGAGAAGATATAAGTTTTGCGACGTAGTTTCTCGAGTTGGATACGTTTAAGTTGGACCTTCCTAGTTGAACCGTTTCATGTGAATAACTTGTCGGACCATTTTCGTTGGTACAAGATATTTGTCCTGGCTACTGGCCTATGTAGGAGTGTGCTATTACTGGAAAAAAGCATTAGCCGTGTTGGTCGTGGGAAACCAATGGCGGTGATGAGCCATCACGGCCATAAAGCAATTCCACAGTGAAAAGAGGCCCTTTGTGGCTCTGCTTACCCTTTCGGGAAAAGGTGTATGGCTTTGTAGGTACGTGATATTAATTTATCTGGATCTATCAAAATAACTCTTAAGTAATTTGGTTACAATTTCTATCCTTAAAATAATTTAAGTAATGCTGACTTGATTGGTCACTCCGTCATTCGATTACCTTCTATTTAAACTAAATTAAATATTAGATTAGAATCGGAAACTATTTTCGTAAGTGTTATTTCGGTCTGACCACTCATCGTTCTACGTCACAGACTATTGATTCTATAAAATATTCAGAAGATGATTTAGTGAGTGTTGGAGCAAGCACATTACTGCAATGAGCCTATGATATTTTCGATAATTTTATAGAGGGCAACCCACACAGTCAATCCGTAAATTCATATAAGGAAACATTACATGGAAATGGCTTTTTTACAGATCGGTAAGCTTTGTGTAAATAAAGCACCTAAGAAATATTTTCAGGAACTGTTATGTTATTCAACAAAAAGCCTTAAATATATTAGGGGTTTCAATCAAAGTATATGAGAATCAGCTCAAAACTGGATAAACAAAGCCAGGTTTGTAAATGATCTAAATACGGATATAGATAATGTTTTAGTTAAGATTCCGGATATTTTTATATATTACAGACATTTCACGTGAAGTTACGGAACTCCATTTCCCCAGTAAAAGCCAAAAAAGATTCAAACGTTCAATTCAAACAATGCCGATTGGTTAGAGTATCGAGCCCTAAATCACGTCTCTCCCGATGACATCAATAAATTCCCATTCTAATTATTTTAGAACGATATGCTAACAAATAAAATAACAACGCTCACAGCGCTCTGGAATTGAGCCATTCCTACTTTATTAAACCCCAAATTAATTTATCGAAGAATTCGGAGACAGGAACGCTATTAACATCTTTTTTCTTCGTGAAAATGTATTCAAGACTCGAATTATAACAAAGCAATAATTCAGAAAAGAAAGGAAAATTCACTGTTGAAGGAAGAATTAATTTTTCCCTATTATATTATTTTAATGGCAAAAAATAAATACGAAAGGCGGAAATGTTATAAGTTGAATTTTACCCGCGAGCTTTTTGAAACGTTTAATTTGTACACCATTGTATCCGAGAGAGACGACCGACAAAATTAATAACCGTTTGCTTATTTTTTAATTAAAATTAGATTTTATGGTACGACCCCGCCGTAATCCTTAATATTTCATGAAAGATGGAAATTTCTAGTGGCACCATATTGTGAGAAAGGCATCCATTTCGGCAATATTTTGCATTACTAAGTGGATTTATTTCATAGTTAATTCGACCTACTTTCTTTGTGTTTTATGACCGTTTTTGTTACATAAAATATTTAGTATTACCCGAAACGAATTCTACTTTATTGTTTCCAAAGCACCACGGGATAATAACTAAGTGAAACCTCCGATAAAATAAAAATTCTATCGTGATCTTATTTAAATCGAATCTGATCAGAACGGATACCTCAATCGTATTGAATTTTTTCTTCCCCATCTAGCAATTTGTAAACATTGGAGTGATCTTCGAAACAGACACGGTTCAAATTCAAAACACGCCAACGTATCGGGAACCCAATCACTTAGTGGGTCATATTGGTTCTTTCGTATCGACTAAATTAACATATTTTCTTTTATCGTCGAATATGGGGGTCCGGCCGGTCTTATCAAGGATACTTCAACCAAAAATATACACGAGCAAGTATATCACGGTTCTCGATTCAACAAATGCGTCTACGCCCACGGGAGAGGAGATTACCGCATGTTTGGGAATAAATCTTACGAGACAGTTACGTACATTTTGTGGCTACAAATAAATGTCGTCGGTGCTCCCCTAGTCTGGTTTTGGCCAACCACACCCAAAGTCGCGGAGGTTTGACGTCTTGATTGCACAAAACCATTTGTAAGACATTCCATTTCGGTTGATTAACAAACTTCGATGGAACTAGGAGAAAAAATATTTTTATTTAAGAATTGTACTGTTATTCAAGTATATTATAATGTATATAAAATTTGTTTTAAATACATATGTAACATTCAAGCTATCTAAAGAGCGTTGCAAAATATCTAAAGATAGCTCAACTAATCCAAAGCACAACCAAGGATTAACAGGATTACTACGCAGGAATAAGTAAAAAGACTAAATAGACTAGGAGCTACTTATGACATTGGCATCAGTATAGATTGTTCGTTGCCCGGAATACCAGGCGTTCATATGTTTCAGATGGTGGGCCCTAGTTTAATAAATACTGCGCACAGGCTCTCGAAACTTTTAAAAACACAACTCGTGTGTGTACTAGGAAGTGTGTTGCCCAGAATACCAGGCGTTCATATGTTTCAGGTGGTGAGCCGTAGTTGAACAGTTACTGCGGAATTAAAAACAACGTTTTTGTGGTGGTATTTCGGTATACCACGCGTTTATATGTTTCTGATGGTGAGGTCTAGTTCAAAAAATACTGCTGATTAAATGTTTATAATTATGTTTCAGATGGTGAGCTCAATACAATAAATATTGCGCAGGCTCTAGAATCGTTGACACAATATAATATTAAACACGTGTATATAGGAAGTTTGCTGCCCGGAATACCAAACCTACATAAGTTTCAGATGGTTGGCCCAAAGGATCTTGCCGTTTCAAAAAGGCAGCTCGTACCACACCAAAAATAATTGCGTCAAAACAATACCTCGTGTATTATGAGGATAATAAACCGTTTTTGCTTTACCAACAAGTCTTTTTAAGATTCATGACCGTAATTCATAGTTTTTGGGACATAAAGTTAAGAGGTTAGTTTTAAAATAAATACATTCTTTAGTATCTTTTGGGCTTTGGCATGATTAAAAGGATGTTCTGATAAAAAATAACTTACTTCATAAATAGTCTGCATAATCTTAGCACTTAGGTAGTTACAATATCCAACATTTTGGTAACATGATAGATAGGTACCTACTCGTGATACCCATGACACAGGAGATCCTAGTGCGGGATCAATAACCGTTAAGTACGTTCTAATAACTCGATGAAAGTCAGGAAAGTAGCAAGTATAGGTACAATAACACATTTCTAATGTACAATAAAACACTAGATTGGTACGTAGCATCATTTTCATTATCATTATAATTTCATCCATTTGACGTCCCCTGCTGGACATAGGCCTTTCCCATAGAATTTCACAATGAACGGGGTTGTGCCGCCCCTATCCACTGACTTCACGCGAACATTAACAGTGTCGTTGATTCGTCGAGTGGGGTATATATAGGAAAAGAAACGATACCTATTATAAAAAAAGGCATGATGTTCAAAAGCCAATAAATAATAATAAAAGAAAAAAAAGGTGGTTCCAAATATTTATACATGCAAAACACACACTATGGTGCTAGGTTCAGGTACACTTTCAGAATTCAAGGGCGTTGTTTCTTGTATTTAATATGAAACCTTCATGGCCCAGTATTTTATCAGGGGTTAACTGTAACAAATTAATGTTTATACAATCAATATCTAACAATAAACTAAAGTCCTTATTTTATTTTAATGCAGATAGTACAAACAATACTTACGGGGGGGTGTGGGCTCAATCCATGATCAGATAATCCACATTGATCACAGCGTATGTCATGCCTCAAGGGCATGACATGTATCCGTAAGTTTCGCAGCACTAATGCTAAGTATGATGACCTGGGTTCATCAAAGCAATCATCCATCGCAAGTTGAGATGCATTATTTGTAGTTTCTAGTTAGTTTGTGTAAATCGAGTATACGTATTTTAAAAAAGCCGCTGTCTTTCACAGAGCTATCCTGTCATGAATGATAATGTCATTTGTGAGTCTTACGTAGTCATTATTCTGAGGTCTTACGTATAGTAATTGCATCCTCTTTGTTTGTGAGCATAGACTATACCTACCTGCAATAATTTCTCTTTGTGAGGTTCATTGCCAAGCAATGGCACCGTCACCGCACGAAAGTAAACAATACAAAATCCTATTTAACTTCATTTCAAGATCACGGGTACATGTAAATCAATCGAAAATGTTTACGTAATTTAAAAAATATGGGTAATTTTATGAAATACATTTGATTTTGACGCAATTGGTACTAGCTCTCGGCGAGATCCTTTATCAAAACCCAAAAATAGCAAAAACATAATTCGGTAAACTTAGTTTCAATTAAACGCTTGAAATTAGACAAAAGTGTTCATAAGGACACTTTTGTCTGACTGGCTGAGCAATGACGTCGCAGACTTAGGAAATGGAAGAAATATTTGAAACACGTCCGTATGCGTACAAAGTACCAGGAGTTCACAAGAGTGTAAGAGGTAGATCATTAGAAACTTTGCTGACAGGTATGAGAAAAATACGTGCCCAAGGGCTCTAAGAGATAATTTTATCCAGTTTGTCACACAATGTACCAGGCCTTCATAATAGCATGGGGTTTTACAAAACGAAGTAGCCGAACAGTCGTTATTCTATTCGTCTCCCTATTTGTCGTGTAACACCATTTATGGGGACTGAAAAACCGCTTTATCGAACAACTAGGGCTCGACCCATTCACAGCTTTTGATTTATGTGTCTGTCGCCCGCTGAAGATTACTTATCTTTACCCAGGAATAAAAGCTTATTTATCAAGGATATGAGTGTGGCAGACGAAAACAAATCAGTGGTGATAAAACGAATAAAATATTGTTTGTGTATGACTGGAGGCGGTAAAGCTTTTTGTCTGGAGGGTGTAATAAATATGTTTGATTGTTTTACTTTATTATGTTGGTTTACAACGAATGATGATGGCAGTCAAAAAACATTAATACCACCTATGCGCTTCTCTGATTGCTACATAAAAAGCCCAGTAGCCTTGGTCTCCAAGGTATTTGAAAGATTTTGTCATACAATATGCCCTCGCTGACCAGACATGTTGTCGATAATGGAAGAGGCCTTTGCTAGACGTTGTAATATTTCATCAGCCGTTAGACGTCCACTGTTGGACAAGGACCACAATATATATAGAGGAGGATAGTATGCAATGCGGGGATTTGCCATAATCACCACGCTTGGCAGGCGGATTGGTGATTGCAGTTTTGTTGTTGAGTACTCAGGTGGATGCTACTGGCCATCCCCTGTTGTAATCTCTTAGTTGGCTTTTACGACATCTAAGAAAAGAAACGAAGGGGTCAATTCTTAGGCCGGACACACCACGACCAAACATACATATTATATACGAATATGCACTAGATATTTTGAAGTGCTTTGAAGGTGACAAAATAATAATTCTACTTATCGGTGTAAAGCGCCCTGTAAACGATCAAATTGTTTGACAAATTTTACGTGTTTGTCAAATTATTTGATAGTTTGCAGCTTTGTTTGAAGCGTTTGTCAAACAATCTACGTGTTTGTCGCGTTTGATGAAAATCTGGATTGATGGTCGTGTTTGACCATCAATCCAGATTGATGTCGTCTTCTTTTTTTCTTTTCATACCCAAAGCTACACATACGTATGATATACGTATGTAGAGTCAATGCCAAAAATGCGTCATCTGTATTACTCATTGTATCTTCAGCGCTCAGCACGTCACGTCACGATAAGGAGAAAACCGAATCTGCAAGTTAGTTTGACAAATTTGTGATCTGTTGTTTGACCGTTTGCGTTGATGTGTGATGAAAACGTAAAATTTGACAAACAAATTTGTCAAACAAAGATCGTTTACAGGGCGCTTAATAATCGTTGTCAATTACGTATTTTCCATACAAAATTCTTAGTATTCTAACAAATTAGATACGTTATTCCATTTAAAATAGTCAAATGGAAATAAAACCTCCCCAGTTGGCACATCTCAATCACCGTCCTCACCCGCCCGAAATTATCAATAGTTGCTATAATAATTTGGTTGTGGCCAATACAATTACAGATCCGTTTTACTAGTTTTGTATCACTCCAAATCGACTTTCATCCAATATAAAATGAGCTTTATAGCACCAACTTTAGAACCAATAACTTGAATGCGAGGTATTTGAAATAAAAAAAAACGGGTGTTACTTGGAGTTGACCGTCTAACTAACTAATGTTATCAAATAACTAGCTAACCCACTCGCGACTTCTTTCAAGCATAATGCCAAAATAATTTGATATTCGGAGAATTTTATGCCTATGAAAACCTTATTCGGATCATGTAATGAAATGCGAAAACCAACTTTTATGACATAAAAAAATGCTGGACATTCCACACAACATTATTTAGCCCCAAGCTAAGCAGAGCTTGTGTTTTGGGTACTAGATAACTGATATACTTAATACATTATATAGATAGATATTTTTGATTAAACATAGAATAATACCCAGAACACCCAGAACAAATATCTGCAGATCGTACAAAATATTTGTTCCGAGGCGGGAATCAAACCCGCAACCTCCTGCGTCGCAGGCGAAGCTTCGCCCGCCACGCCACAGAGTTAAAAGTATGAACAATGATAAAAAAAAGATGTAAATAAAAGTAAAAACAATAATCATTTTAAATTTACTGACAGTGACTTTGTACGCGTCACAGAATAATTCAAAGTGATTGTTTTGAACTGGGTCTGCTGCCCGATGTTTTGGTGTTTTACAAACATGTTATACTTACATGTTTTGTTAGTATAAACACAACAAATCCGTATCCAGTGCGCCATGTGTTGTACAAGCAATAACATGTTTTGTTAGAAAATATGAGACCCAGCTTAATAATATATAGCCTTAGAGAAACTTCTACGTGAGTAATATTATTTAATCTGTGGCTTTACACCCCGAAATCTCATTGCCGATGATTGCATCAATTGTGTGGCATGCGGGTGGCTTGTTGATCCCGATATAAATTGTTATAAAATTATGGAAATGCCGTCAGGGACGTGATAATTGCCATGCCACGCCACGACAGCCGCCATGGGTTGGTCTCGTCAAATAAATGTCATATTTATTGGAATCGGGAGTTGGTTTCTTCAAAACAAAGTAGACTTACTTCAAGCCTCGCTCAGTATTTATCTAATACCTAAACGCGTATGATCTTATTACATTGTAGAGCCTATTTTATGACCTCTACAATATTTTCATTCTATTTTTATACAAATATTGAGCCAAAACAACGCTTTTCCTATGAAAGATATTCCAATATAGTTACTCCTTGAATTTTCGCTGACTGTACTACTTTAATAACAAGTTCGTCACAGGATCTCTTAGTAATTCGTAAACTGCCTAAAAATTTAAGAGATCTATTAGTAACTCCAAAGTCTACAGGACCATAACCAAGGGATCTATCAGTAACTACTCTAAATACTATCGCATGTCTAAACTTTTGGTCTCCCATAGTCGAAATAAAAAAATACACCGTTGAACTTAAATCGAGGTCATATTTGTCAATATTGTCACGGGTATTTATTGCGTTTTAGTAGAGGTCACCGGTTAGTTAGTAAAAGGGCGCTTCACCGTTTTTGTTGATTTGTCTCCAGTTACGTAAGTATGAGTTCTGGAAACGATTCCATATCCAGAATCATGTAATAAAGTCAGGTCTTATCTTGCTGTGTCTTCTTGTACTTATGGTATCTTTAAATGTTCTGACACGGTATCCAAATTCTAACAAAATTAATTCTGAGCTTCAAAATATTGTTCGTCCAGGCCCGGTCACCATGTGATAAGGGGTTGAAAGATGCACTAAACAATACAAGTTTACATTTGTTTAGTGCATTCTGCTACAAAACCATAAAAATTATACATTATGTTCCGGTTATTTCAGAGCTTTTTTAAACAATAAGATGACCTGGAGAGGTGACAGGGCTGAATTATCTCGATCCTCGAGGTTGATTTTGGTTTGAAAAAACTACAAAAGCTATAACTTCCGAACCTTTTTTTGGATGTACTCTTCACGAACAACATAAATTTACTTCCATAGTTTCAAATGTACCTTGCCAGATATTAAGCATTTGGAACTTTTGAAAGATCATAATATCTGCCATAAGCATGCTATTCTTTAAGAGTACAACGGTTCCACTGGTATTTAAGGGTACATTTGAATATACATACTTTCTCTAATACTTATAAACTAGTGGTTCTCCCCGAACTGAGACCTCGCGATGACACCTTTATCAACCTGACTACTTAGGTGGGGAAGGAAGGGTCATTATGTATTCAATGTATGTAAGCATGTTTGTATGAATGATCCATCAGAAATCTAAAACTACCGAGTCAGTTTCTCTACCGTGAGAGAGATTTTTTATTTGACCGATTTCTAAAAATATTTACTTACTGAGATATACAATTTTTACCTCTAATTTCCTACACATCATCGAAATAACCTTTGAATAAGGACTAAGCAACGGGGCGTTCATACTACATACCTGTTAGAATATCAAGTACCTGACGAATTAATTGGTAACGTCCTTTTGACGAAATCATAGAACTCCAATTTCATTCAAATTCCTAGAAATGCGAGGTCAACAACGGATTTTATATTGGTTATTGTTTTATAAGGTACATGTCTCTAAATTCTTCAATTTCAGACTTTTCCCTGTAGTTGTGACACAAAAGCCACAAGCATACCAAATTTCAGCATTGTGGGATTGCTAGAAGTACCTTAGAATTTTTGATTTTTTCGTTTTTTATTTTCCCTAATATCTCGGAAAATACTAAGTCTAAATACTTTTTAGAAACAGTTTTGGAATGTCCAACCAAAGCGCTTTCATTACACATCCCACTTGATTGGACTGTCTCACTTTTATTTTTTTTACCCCCTCTTGGACCCCAATATCTCAGCAACCCCTTAACCGATATAGCTCATAACCTAACCTACAAATTGTACCAAAGTCAAAGTCAAAGTCAAAAAGAACTTTATTCATTGAAATCACAAGGATCATTTTGAATCGTCTTATATAAAATTAAATTACTCCTGTTCCAACGCGACCAAGCCTAGAAGAATCAGGCAACAAACTCGGCTTGGCTTACATAAATGGTCCGTCTTACCACTAGGTGAGAAGCGCCTGTGTGGTGCCTCGGAGCAAGGAGTTGCTGATACATAGTAAATGAGAACTTAAAAACCTTAGGAAGGTAGTCAAAAGTAAATAAACATCAGCAAAAATATGCAAGACAGCACACGCTACGCTTGTTATACTTATAAATAATAATCTAATACAAACATGTAAATAGGTAAGTACAGATATTGCAAATTTCCATTTTAGCAGTCGAGGGGCAGAGCGACATCAGGCCACGCGGCTTTATCATTAATATAGTCATCAAGAGTGTAATACGCTTTTTTAATTAGATTCATCTTTATGTAGGATTTAAATCTTCGAATAGGAAGTTTAAATGCACCTTCTGGAAGTTTATTATAGAACCGTACAGAATTCCCCATAAAAGATCCACTTACTTTCTTTAATCGAAATTTTGGTATATTTAGTTTGTGTTTATTTCTCGTGTTAATACCATGCACGTCACTTTTTATCATAAAACTATCCAAGTGTTTATGTGTATGTAATAATATTTCATAGATATATTGCGATATTACTGTAAGAATATTGATTTCTTTGAAACGCTCTCTCAAGGAGTCACGCGACTTCATTTTATAAATGGCACGTATTGCCCGTTTTTGCAAGACAAAAATAGCTTGGATATCTGCTGCTTTACCCCACAGTATGATACCATATGACATAACACTATGGAAGTAGCTAAAATAAACAAGCCTAGCTGTAGCTTCATCAGTAAGCTGCCTTATTATACGAACTGCATATGCAGCGGAACTAAGTCTACCAGCAAGAGCCACAATTTGTGGTGCCCACTGCAAGCCCGCATCAATATTAAGCCCTAAGAAAATAGTAGACTTGACAAGATCAAGTGTCTCCCCATTTATTTTAATATTAGTTGGATAATGTTTTACATTTGGCAATGTGAATTTGATGCATTTAGTTTTTTTAGCATTAAGCAAAAGATTATTAACTGTGAACCACTCAAGAACACGCGATAGTGAATCATTTACATCATCGTAATTAGATTTAGATCTATCAACTTTGAAAATCAAAGAAGTATCGTCAGCAAACAGAACTATGTCACATATATCTTTCACAAAAAAAGGGAGATCGTTAATGTAAACTAGCCAATACTATCTACCCCCATACCAAATTTCATGAAGATCGGATTAACAGTTTGGAAGTTTTCATCGGACAAACATACATACATACATACATACATACATACAAACGCCGATTCTTCCAACTTGATTCAGAGAACTCGCTTCGCTCGTTCAATTATATTGTTTTCTAGAAAACAAATGAGGCACAAAAGAACAACAGAACAAATTGAAAGAATTTTCGTATGAGTAGGTACAGGTTGCATACAAAGTACTCCTTTACTACTTCCTTGATTCGCCGTTTTGTTTGATCATATTTATAGCTCGCCGACGAAGTCCCATTATTTCACTTCGCTTTATACTCCCTCAGCGTCTCATTAGAGAATGCATTCAGGGCATTCTATCTAATCTGCTCAGTATTTCTCTGATAACGTTCTAATAGCAGTCTAAAATCTATGACGTCGAATGGCTTTCTTTGTTTACTATCAATTTAATTTATTGTTATGAGAATTTCTTAAGCATAAATTCATTGTTATGAGAATTTGCTTAGTATAAATTGACTCAGATTGATATCGTCAAGATCTATCTTGCCAGCCATTAAACCAGCTTTATTAGTAGCAGTTCATCTTGATAAAAATTTGTTTCGAGTTATCTTAAACAGAAACTACGAGGTCAAAAAAAGCGAACAGTGGAACCGACAGAATGGAAGTCCAAGAGATTTTAATGTCTTTATAAGTGCTGTCTGCCACAGAGTTAATGAAACAGCCCTTTTATTGATCTACCTGCAAGGTGACACGAATTCCGCCGCTTTCAACCCTGCATTATGTTTTCCTTCAATTATTTTTCATCCCTTTCAAACCTGACCGTCAACACAGGGAAGAAAAGGATAGTAATACGCTAAAACCTGGCATTAGTCAGGCACATTTCATTTGAGAAGACGACCCCCATCATTTGATAAGCCGAAGAGACATTTTAGCATTAATCCATTTGGATTCGAGAAATATTTCAATTATTTTCGAATCATGTTTTTTTTCATTTGTCTGTGGTTTTGAAATGGTTTTTGTCATGAGAATCTGTGTAAGGGTTATTTTTATAGAAATAAAATGAAGGCAAGCTAGTAAACATAGTTCAAGGATAAGAATCGAAAGTAAAAAATTAACTGTCCAAGGAATGTAACAAAATCGCCTTCATAAATCATTGAAAAAATTTGGTAGCTTATCAAGTAATTACCAATTAAGGGTGCGTAGGTTATCTCCACAAAAACATGCACGACATCTCTTTGCTCTCTCTCTCTCTCTTTAATTTAGTGAACCCCATCAATGATAATCACATATTTTAGTATCGCTCTCGATTCAAACCTGCCTTTCCTAAAGATGGGAAGCTCCGAAAATTTACTAAGTACGCGTGATTGAAAAATGTTACTTAACTGTAATTAGCGGGTTGTCTTGTCACTAATACTTGATCCATTGTTTCCCAACAATAAACTCGTTGTGAAGAGTCTTGTCTGTTCTTGCCAAAGTCGAGAGTCTGTGTCGACGCTTTGAATGAATGAAGTGAATGATGAATGGGTCGGACGTGGAGTGTTCTTACACCTATTTATAGGTCTTTTGTTTTGAGTGCCTGTTTAAGTTTATGGATAAGGCCAGTTTTGAAGGATGGATTCTGCTTAGTGTCAGTGACATCTAGTAAGTTAATGTTTTAATCAAATAATAAGAAACTAAATACTTGAACTTATTTATATATCTATAGCCATAAACTCGTTATTTTGTCCTACGGCTAAAATTGTAATCAATGATTGGAAAAATTCTACAAAATTCATAAATTCGAAATTGTATAACAAGTTACCTACGGTACGGAAGCCTGAGTTCAAGAGTTCTACTCGGATTTGAGCATATTTTGAACACGTAACAATTCCGTTCGAAAAAAATTCAAACAAAACAATGATGGCTATCTGCCAATAAAAACAGGAATGCGTCATCTATATTACACCAAAATAAATACCTGGCGTATAACATTCGATTGTAATAGAATTGAATTTATTCGATTGTCCTTCATCATTGGACCTCACAAACATTATTTAAAGCAGGGCCGAGAATCGCGTCAAGATATCCACGGTGATAAATCACGAAAGGATATCTTGTAATAGACACCGAGGACGGTCCCAGAAGAGACATAAATTTGTTTTTGTGCGTTTTTTACTAAATCATTTTGTTGTAGAAACATGAGACAACGATGTGACAACGTATCGGTGTCCGAATGAGGTTTTAAAACTATTTATTTTTGCAATACATGAACATTATATTAATTTAGAACTGGCTGTTACCTAATTAAACACATACATACCTACCTATTTTTAACCGACTTCACAAAAAAGGAGAAGGTTCTCAATTCGGTTTTTTTTTAAAATGTTTGTTACCTCATATCTCCATCGTTTATCAAACGATTTGGTTTTTTTTTTATTGGATTAGATTTACTTCCAGATTGGTCCCATTTTTCAGAATCAGTTCTGATGATGGGATCCATGAGGAATTGAGGGAACTCCTCAAATATTGTAGGCATAGGTACATATAGCGATTTTGATATTTTCAGCAACAAATCAAGCATTTGCATTCAGAAAGTATCATAACCCTTTCACCACTATGGTTTTTTCATCATTTTTTTTTCATCCAGATATTTAATCGAATTTAATAGTGGAACTCGGTTTTTTAAATGAAAAGTTATCACAACACCGTTCATGACATTCACTCGGATCGCAGCCAGATTTCTCAACTAAAAGTAAAGGATCATTGTTTTTTTTTTACAAAAGTTTCTATACTAAATTGATACTAAGGAAGCATTTAATGAGTTATTTTTTATGCTGTCTCTGAGTATCACCTGAGAGACTGGAGTTGTGAAAACGAAGGCTAGTGTCACAATGCCAGCGAAGTGGCCACAAAAAGTTAAGGCTAGACGATTATTAGTCAAAAGTTTTATAAGAAAAAGTTGGATTTTACCTCATCATCTTATTACTCTAACAGCTCTTCCATATGGTATTTCAAAATTATACCCCGAAATAGCATTAGGTGCTAATGTACCAACTGATGTGTAATTTACTTAACACCAATTTCGACATAATAATACCATGGATTACAGACAGTACGCTAAATCGCTAACACGCCATGTGTTTCGCCCTGATGTCACCTACTAATTCGACTTTGATAAATAGGTCGAACATTATAGGACGCCTAATGCTCTGGTCCTTACCATTTGTTGAGAGCTTCCCCGGGTCGAATTGACTTGGATATAATGTGTTAACCTGTCATCTCTCCCTCAACGTTAGTATGACTTTGCATCTTTTTAGAAACTCTGCATAAATATTCAAGTCTCATGTACCTACCTTTGTATGACTCTCATACGCCTGATGCTTTGCAGCTCTATCATTGAAATCAAAACACAGCGATGCAACCGTTACTTCTACCTGGGAGGAATAGACATTCAAAAAAAGAAGAAAAGATGTTATTTTACTTCAAGTTAAAACAAGCATGGTCTGCAGAAATAAGTTCACCAATTTCTTTACTGTTGTTTTTAGGGTTCCGTACCCAAAGGGTAAAACGGACCCTATTACTAAGGCTCCGCTGTCCGTCCGTCCGTCTGTCACCAGACTGTATCTCATGAACCGTGATAGTTAGACAGTTAAATTTAGCACAGATGTTGTATTTCTGTTGCCGCTATAACAACAAATAATAAAAAAAGAATAAAATAAATATTTAAGAAAGGTTCAATACGAAGAACGTGTTTTTTGCCGTTTTTATAGATCCGTCTGTCACCACTCACCAGGCTCTGTATCTCATGAACCGTTATAGTTAGACAGTTGAAATTTTCACAGATGATGTATATTTCTGTTGCTAATATTACAAAAAAAAATAATAAAATAAATACATATTCCCATTCAAAAATCGTGATTTTTTGTGCCGTTTTTATAGATAATGGTAAGGAACCCTTCGTGCGTGAATCCGACTCGCACTTGACCGGTTTTATTCTTTATCGCTATCTGAAGTGCGCCAGTAAAGAGTTTTCTTACATTCTATGATTTTCTCGAAAGATACTCGCCGTTTCCTTAGTAGTGGACTATAATTTAGTTGTTACGCATGTGGCATATGCTTTATGTTACACTGATCTTCAATTGATTGACGGGTGGTCTGGAGTCAAGTACCAACGGATCGCTTACTGGTTATGACTGTTTTAGCAGCTAATTAAAAATTATTACATCTTTACGTCATGTAAAGTGAAAGAAGCTATTTAAAATCAGTGGATAGGATAAGAAGATTTCGTAATTTTGGGAGTTTGGAAAAACATTAAAAGAATTCTAATTTTATTTTGGATTGTACATCAGAGAAAATGAACTGAGTGTACTTCAAAATTAAAACACAAACTAATCGCGCAAGTACAAACGGTCTTATCGCTATGGGCGATCTCTGCTAGACAACCTTGGGATGGACTGGAATTATAAAGAACAATATTTAAAACGGTGGTTTAAAATCGACTGAACCATCTCATGAAAAAAATATTATACTTTGAGATCTCGTGATTTCAACGAATATAATTCTTTTAAATTTGACTTTAATAGAATTGAAATTATCGTGGCTCGATATCATTTTAGAAAAATTACGACTATACACCGCGAACTTTACTATTCTCCTGCTGACGTTTCGTTGACTATTTAGAGGTCCTTCCTCATGAGAAAAGCATTGAGCTCGAAGGTCGTGAGACGGGAACAAAACGTCAAAACAAAACTTCAGCAGGCGAATAGTAAAGTACGTGGTGTATGGTCGTGGTTTTTCTAAAATTGACTTTAATAGATTATACTTGAGTGTATAAACTAAACTTTTACCGCTCTACTTTAGAACTCTGATTATCCTTGGATTAGTTACACAGTTTTTTCGACTAGTTCGAATTCAAAATTGAAAGAGACAAAGTTATACGATGTAACTGGTTAACTGCTGTGCTACTTATAGAAAATAACTGGTCAAGTTGAAAAATGTTCCAGAAACTTAATTTAAAAGGCGGTCAAAAACCCACTTAAACGTGAAATGAAACTTCAACGATTCACATCACGGACCCATCAAAATGTCAAACAAAATCATTCATTCACACTAATCTAATCACAAAGCCGGCTACCGAGGCATTCCCACAGCACAGTATTACAAGCGGTAAGTCAATACAATGGTGCTCACAAGTGTTCAAATGTGGGTGGTCGGATGCACCTTGCACAATGCTCTGCTCATTATGAGTAGACTCTTTATTCAACGCAATGAGGCCGGAGATAAATATTCACTTGAACACTTTTAGATGAGAAGGTAGGTCTGCAAGTTTGCATGTTGATCCTGCTACATTCTATTGTTCTATTATTTGGGGTAAAGAGTCATTATCCGATATGGTCTAGTGGCTAGGATACCTGGCTCTCACCCAGGAGGCTCGGGTTCGATTCCCGGTATCGGAATTAGTTTTTGCATCTTTTTAGATTTAATTCAGATAGAACCATGAAAATTAGTTTTTTGTACACAAGAATACTATGCAAGAATACGTTTGCCGTGTGTTATGCTATCGTACATCTATTTAAAGCAGTAGGCATGAAAAAAAATCGGCCAAGTGCAAGTCAGACTCGGAGGGTTTCGTTGTTCTATGATATAGTAAAAATTTACGTAAGTCATTAGAGGTATACATTAATTAGTAACTTTATATTTAATATGTGATAATTGTGGTATCTGCATAAGAATAAGACTCGTACAACTCCTCCCATTGATGTCGTCAAAGGCGACTAAAGGGTTACGCCAGCGGATTGGCAGCAGCATCTATCTTATACTTAAAACCACTGCCATCACCCATCCGCCTACCAAGGTTACTATGGAAAATCTTCCCTATTCCATGGAGAGGCCTCGTTCAGCAATGGAGGTCTAATGAATAAGTGATTATTTATTTATTTTATTTAATTAGAACGGCATCAAATACCAGTTGCACTAATTAGGTATAGCTACATATTTACATGATGGTTGTTGTTGAAACACACTGTTGACAGGCGGAAAGACGAATAAGCAGGAACTTGAGGTTTTTCCTTCAGGCAGCGGAACCCTAAAAGTTCTCAATAGTAAAGATTACCGAGATAAGAAGTGAGAACTTTTTGCAACAGCTGTTGAAATATTTCTTTGTTTCTATCTTTTGTTGTGTTGCGTTTGCATGTGAAAAAGTTGTACTAATCTTTAAGTTGAACAAAGAGAATAATCTTAGCGGAAATTGGCGCTTACTGAGCTTCTCGTCTAGACAATATAGACACGTTCCATTTAGCTCCTTTCACACAAACTATAGTTTTTACTATCCATTTTGGCGCCACAGCTCATCCGGCGATAAAATATTCTGGAGCCGTCCGCCATATTTCTTTGGACACCCGAATGCATTATGCTAATTCCGTGATTTCCTGTTAACGTTTAGAAAAGGTCAGACTATCGCCTCGATTCGATTGTTTCCAATTCTTTAAATATTTCTCAGAACATCGAGTCTGATGAAGCCTATAAAAAAATAACTTAAGATCTGCATGAAGATTTATAGTTATGACATTAGAGATGGCATTTTTCGCTCTAATGTCAAAATATAATTTAGATAGGTTCTTACTTTATGGTGACGTTAATGTAATTTAGTAGGGTTTTAAGAATGTCTATATGGTTGGATACTGCGAGGGAAAATACTGTACAGCTCATAATCATGGGTATGGGTGGATAGATATATGAACTGAACTGCCACGCTAAATTGAACTTCCACGTGCGAAGGCAAAATGTGGAATATGTTAGATATAGATGGCCACATTTCACCCCGGCATAACACAAACGTAGCCGCAGGCGGCCACTAGTTTAATATACTTTGCATTTTAATTAGATACATATTTTTCTTCTTCAACAGCCTTAAGACGTCCACTGTTGGACTAAGTCTCCCCCATAGAATGCAATCGCGGGATTTGCCATAATCACCACGCTTGGTAGGCGGATTGGTAATCGCAGTTTGGTGTTAAGTACTCAGGTGGATGCTGCTGCCCATCCCCTGGTGTGATCCCTTAGTAAGGCTTTTACTACAGCCACGGAAAGAGAGGGAGAGGTCTATTTTTAGGCCGCACACGCCACGGCATTACCCATTAAGGCTATTGGCCATTTTTTCCACCCACCGTTTGAGAGCACTTAATAATACTAAGCACATGAATTTTTCGAACGAAATATTAATAAGTGCACGACCGGTATTTGAACTCACGACTTAAGAATCGGAAGTCGGGGGTCTCACTAGACTATCAGTGCTCTCAAGAAATAGAGGTAATAAGATCCAATACCTGGTTGATGGTTTTTTTATTATTTCAGCTAAACATAAAATGCCGTGGTAGTCTCGGCCTAAGAATAGGACTCTTCCAACTCCTATGGTATGGTCGTAAAAGACGACTAAGGGATTAAACCAGGAGATGGGCTGCAGCGTCCAACTGTGTACTAAAAACTAAACTGCGATCACTAATCCGCCTGCCAAGCGTGGTGATTAGGTATAGGAAATCCCCCCATTGCACGCTATGCATGCTATGGGGGACCATAGATAGATAGATCATATACCATTATAACCTGTATATGTAGATGAACCAGAGTAAATTAGATCGATTATTTAACAAACAACAGTTAGATGCCAAGCGCAACTTCTAGTAAGTACTAAAATCAGATTTTAAGCAATAAATAAAATGGCAATCAAAGCAAATGATGAGTTTTCCTATTTAAACCATTTTACAGTTTTATGGTTGAAATAACTGCACTGAACTAATTGCATATACAGCAAAAAGCATAAAATAACTGAACTAGATCGCGTAGAGAACGGCAGAATGTAAATCTTCGTCATTTACTGCACGCATTTCCTGTTGCCAACCTGTTCTAGCCATCCAGAAAATAAGCGACCTCAGTTAGAACCCTCTCTCAATAAACATTCATCAAAATCAAAACAAGACCAGAAGCTGTGATGGAAAAAGCTACTGTGATAGAGTCCGTTGATGTTCACATAACTGACAACCTTTCGCCGGTGATGTTAACATTAATATTAGGCTGTTCGTTGGTTTAATCTATTTCTGGATTAATTCTGGAGCAATTAAAATTATAAAACAATCGAAATTTTGGGTATGTAAAGCTTGATTGTCAAGCTTATAATTGGTATTTTGCTTCTACCCATTAGCATGTTTCTATGCAAATTCAGATTGTTTTTGTGTGATACGAACGTGATCTTATTCGTAGCCAGTGTTAGTAACCTTTTTGTAATGAAAACGATTTTGTTTAAATTGAGTTGTTTCCGTTTTACTCGAATCCTCTACTACAATTATCAGATCTGGTTTGGCTTTCAATATGTTTCGCTTTATTTAGAATTCAAAGTCACTCAAACTATTTTTTTCCGTCAACAATAATTTAACTAATGTGCGAAGAAAATCACACTTCAATGTCTCGTCGTCCGTTCCACGCGATCTATTCATCACAGTCAAACACATTTTTTTCGGAAAATAACAAAAGCCCTGACGCTAAACACTTCCATTATTACGTCCGAAATAGACAAAGTAACTTTGTTCTAAACAAAAGAGACGAATAAAAGGTTGTCGCCATTAATTTCTACACTTCTGACATTTGTAACGGTGCATCTTTTGTTGTTCATTTTGAAAATCTTAACCCTGTAGAGGGAAAAATTGGCGCACAGCGTGTGTGTTACAAGTGACAATAGAATTTGTTTCATTTAAACGTTTCGCTGTTAGCGTGATTATAGATTTTTTGTTGAATCGAGTCGAATTAGTAACGCTGCTATGTCACCTGAGCCGAAAGACCCGGCTGGAATCGGGACGTCATACAAAAAGGTGCGTATTTTGGTCCCCGACAAAGACCATTCACTATTCAAAAATAAAATATGGGTTTCTGTTCTATTAGACCCCACGGGAATGTGTGGGATACCCACCGAGGATACCTACTTTTTATGTCCGTGTCTCATATAAAATTGTGAGATATGACGTTTTTGTAATTATTTATGACCAACATCTCCAGGACATTACATGTATGGTTAACAACCGTAAAGTGTTGTAAAGAGATACTTAGAAAGTAGCATCAGAGTCACAACGATGTCATAAAGTTAAATTAAGTATATATCCGAGACTCGAGCAGGAATAAGCCAAACAAATACCTAGTAGGTACTATGTTTGGTTACATATCCTCAACAGTGCGGTATGAAAACATAGGCTCTTAGTGTTTTTTTTATTTAAACTTTGATTATTGATGTTTTGTAGAGAACCACATACCTACCTACGCACTTCGCATTTGCAAAGTTTCATAGATAAAGCTAGACAATTAAATTTTCACGAGCTGGTTTTAAAACTCAAACGAATTAAATTTAAAAGTTAACACGAATGTAAACAAAATTTACGTTCAAAATGTTCGTGATAAATTATCATGAAAATTAATTATCTACTAGTTCTACTACTAACAAGTTCCAATGACGCCTGAGGTCAACTGTGTGACACGTGGGAGGTATTCACTTTACTAGCAAAAACGCCGTTAAATTCCAACTTTACAATCTAGTTTCATCTTTCACCCTTGTAAGTTGGAACTCTACTGAATAATTGAACGCAAACCTAACAAGTCCTACAGTTTATGAGGTGCCACACTTCAACACGACCCAGTCTAGCTTCGCACTCACGTAACTATCTAACAACCAGCTGAACGAGCTCTTCGCACGAAATGCACAAACTAAATCTCCTACCAATTTTACCTGCCAACTTGCTTTCCAAAAGAAAGTTTGAGGGTCTGCAGAATTTGAGCTTGAAATTTTAAGCAAAACTTTACACAAGATCTAGACTTCTTAGAGTGTGTTCATTGCTGTAACTTTTATATATTTTTAGGCATTATTTAGTTTTTGTGCTGGTTCTGGTATACATACACAATACTGTAGTTAGTTAAATGTTGCCAGTTGAATTAGAAATGGGCAAGCCATTTAAAATAGCCCCAAACCTAATGTCCTAATGAGGCCTAATGTCCAACAGACAACGTCTATCGGCTGATAATGATGAAAACTGTAGTTTGTGGTAAGCAAGTATCTACATTCTTATTCCTTATTTATTTTTTGCCATGAAGAAGGAAGTTATAGTACGATATCAATTTCATACATTGGATTTATGATTTAGAAAGTCTTCAGATTTGCTCTTT
Organism: Epirrita christyi; assembly: GCA_951392215.1. NCBI lineage: Eukaryota > Metazoa > Arthropoda > Insecta > Lepidoptera > Geometridae > Epirrita > Epirrita christyi. The sequence continues at coordinate 11,568,798 of OX595843.1, read as the reverse complement.
TCGTTCAAGCAAAGAAAGATTCTATTGAAAATATTGCACCATATTCAACGGTAGGCACCTCATAAAGTAAGCCTGGAATAATCTCGAGCGCCCCCACGTAATGGATCCTACAGTTTACGACGTGCTAAACTCTCTCAGTATGGATGAAGTAATGTTCATAACAGCAAACTGTGTCAAGAATGAAATTCCAAGTTCTTGACACCTTTGCTCTCAGCTCGCGACGAAAACTTCTGAACACTTTCGGAACAGACCTTAATTGGAAATTTTGTTAGAACTTGCTAAAAGGTGAATATTTTTTGGAAAGATTGAACTGTCGAAAATGTAACCAGAAGGTCCAATCTAAAAAATAAGTCGTTATCCAGTAGGCACATGATTCCGTTTCTATATCAAATTCACCCTTTAAAAAATGAGAATCATTGCGAATTGGTTGTTTTTGATTTTTACATCCCGCTGGGTTGCTAGGTCGTACGAGACACACACAGTGCTGACACAAAGCGAAGGAAACGCTTAACGCACACATTCTGGAGATCAAAGAACGCGCAATCTGTGTGAAAAAATAACGTTTTGGTCCCAAAAGGGCGGTCCCGTTTACGCGACCCAATTCACGCGAGCGGTTTGGACGACGAAGAAATTGAATTGATGCCCGCACAACAAATTCGAACGCGTATCGAATTGTTTTACATTTGACGAATTCGCTTTTGAAAAATTTCAAATTTGTTACAATAGGCCATAATGATGCAGGAACGCTTCTTTGTCCATAGTTGTGTAGGAATTTGCAGTCTCAAAACTGGCATCCGTTAAAATATTCGCTTGCTATCGTATCGATCGTGTTACGATAGCGCAAAGAAAATGAACCTGAACTTTTTGCCTATTTGTGTTGCTAAAATTCCCAACACACCGACAGGGGGGCAACGATGTTCGCATTTCTAAATTAATTCAATGGCATTAGCAAGTAAATCATTCACATGGCATCTTGTTATCTTTTGCCGAGACTTAAATATATTGTGTGTTGTAAACTTTGATGAACTTTATTAGCTGTTAAAGATAAACATTATAATCTCCTTAACATTAATCATATCGTGAAAGAGAAAATTGCCTTGGAAGATCGCCGTTCATTTTCTCCCGAGTTATTGCGCTTCAAGCTTCCATTTGTTAGTGTCTTGTTTAGAAAATCACATCTGCTAAACTTTATTAGCTTGCTTTTGACAAAGGCCAAGTTGATGGAGGCGCGTATCAAATCGCGCGATTCAGCGCGCTCCTTAGCGCAGCTGGTTCGGGCGAACCGAATCATATTATTTATTGTTCAAAGATCTTATACGTTATTTATGAAAATACGTAGTGATTTCGCCACGGTATCCGTACCGGGCGGGCTGATTCGCCGAAAGTGTGTCACCTTGCCTAGAATTTGTTACGCGTTATCTGATGATGCATGGGCCTTCGATCACGATTCTGAATTGTATGTCTCGTGATTTGGGTTTTGAGTTTCCGTGATTGATGTTATTATTTTCTCTACCATGTGAGTAAATGATGTCGTTGAAGTTAAGAAAACGACGTAATTTTGAATGTAAATACTCATTTATAATTTACGCTAGCTATTCGAACTTTATACATAAATGATCTCTTTCGTTACTGCTTCGAAATTATATGCCATAAATGTAGAAACAATATTCCAAGTGCTACCTTATTACGTTGGCCGATGCCTCTCTCCGTTACAGCCACCGAGCACATCCCAAGTCGGAAGTTTTTTGCCGCACGGTAGCTGCACCGATTTGATTGCTCTGCTTTTTGCTCTCCTTTTCAAATAAACCCAAGTAATTGTTTGTTTTAAGTCCCGTAGATTGCGTCCGCTGCACGGATTTGTTACAGACATTTTTGGTGTTAGAAAATAGAGACTTCAAAACGGTTGAACGGTTTCACTACCAATCTAATCTCCCGGTTTGTCTAAGCCACTGTGTGTGATTTTAACCGTTTTGGTTCCGAATGTAAAATTAATTCTGAATTACTGAGTATGCTTTTTGCTCCAGAGCAGGTAACAGGAAACGGGTTGTCTGACGTTAATCCCATAAAGGGCGCGTGTGTGCGTGTGTTGTTTAATCAAAGCTTTGAGTGCGTGCGTACCATGGACGTCGCCTGGTTTTTGTGCAGTCGAGAGTTGGACGCAGTGGAGCTATCAAGTATCGTTTGACTAATCACATTATCTCGTGTCTCGCTTGCACTAGTAAATGATGCGTGAGATGAGAGATTTGTAATCTTTGAGCTGCCGTTTACTGCGATACTTTAACATGTTAGACCGCGCTGTATTCCTACAACCACGCTCGTTCATCAGATCTTAGAAATGTTCAGAATGAATCTTTATGATATACTTCCCTGAAGCGACTAGGATTTTCTCAGGCTACTGGTAACTGGTTTGTTTCCGACATGACTAAATAAGGCGTTCATATTTGCACCTCATATTTTCAAAGTATACGAGCTACGAGCGGATTTCATAACATTCATTTTGATTGAGAGCCAGGAAACCTGTCTTGACTTGGGAGAAATAAAAACAGGAAAATGTTTTCTTTATCGCTAAGTACGAGACGTTTATTTTATTTTCCCTTGAGAAATTTGAACCTGAGATTCCTCAATTTGATGCCAGTTTTAGTTACAATTTTGACGGTAATTTCATTGCGTGATCAAAGGTAGCGAATAGAGAAGACAAAACCTCTGACTTAATTTTAAAAGAACAACTCAAACTCCAAATTTCATCAAATTACAATTTTATGCCATTTGAGTTTTAGATTGCAATCCAAACACTGGACCGCGCCAAAATCCTCAAAAAGCACAGGTGATTAAAGGTGATCCAGTAAGATTTGTATCAGTTTCCACATCAATGACAGTGTAATCCCGCGTATGATACCGGTTGCTATGAGTGAAAGCTGTCAGGGGGAGATTATAGAAAGTCCTGTGGAGTCCTGGGGTAGATAATCCGACTCTTCGCAGGCGGCCGCCCCCGCGCTTATCGTGGCCAGTGGATTTCTATGTCTCCTCTCCTCGTGTCATGTGACAACCAAGCTACTTACACACGTTGCTTGCTCCGTTTTGTACAATTCACATTTGAGTCAGTTCAATTCAGTCGCCCCTCTTCTTGTCAGGACCAACAATCTTACATAAGACGATATTTTTTACAATCTACCGCTTGTTTTTTCACTGTTACCTGGCTTTTAAATGTTAGTCAAAACATTCCCAATTAGTAGTATAAACTATAAAAGTGATGGGAAAATTGGCTTAAATGTACTTGTTTGCTCTATAATTAAAATAATGATACTAATTTCGGTCAGTTCCAATAAATTCGCTCTTTACCTGCCAGAGTGATTAGCTAATGATCGTGGTTCTGAAAACTGATGGTTTCTTGTTTTAAATAAACACGGCTATCTTTAGTTTTGTTGTTTTAGCGATTAAAAGTGGTTTAGTGTTTGCCTGTAAGAAATATGCAGATAAGACCACAGCTTATGTAGCAAGCAGCTGGGTTTGATAGATATAGTCAGGATATTCTAAATCAAAAACCAGATTTTTCATACTCAAACTAGATTGTTGGACTACTCGAGCACAGTTGTTGGACTTTGTTGTAGACCCTTACTTTATTATGATTTTGCAATTTTGGAAATTTCCTTTCCTAAATTTTCCTAAATATGAGTTGGGTACAAACAAACGGCTGCAGTAACTTCTACAAAAACTCAGATTGTTCTCTATAATTTGGTATATGTACCTATATGATCTAGCTATTCTACAAAATGCTGTCGTAAGGGTTCTTGAGAACAAACTGACGGAAATTAATTCAGTTTATTGTTATGTTAAATTTCGGTACAAACAGTTCCTCCCAAGTTTCAATACAACTGTTATGATTCAGAAGAAATAATAGTTCTATCCGTACAGAAGTTTCACTCAAAACTTTAAAAAACAGACAGAACGATTCTATGAAAACCTCACCAATGATATTGAAACGTAAAATAAGCATAGGACAGCTCAATTCCATTTGACAAACGGTACGTTACGATTTTTCGGCATTTGCTCGCATGATTCATGTTATATCTAAAGTCAAAGGGGTAGAGCTAATTTTTCATTGAGAGCCACTTCGAGTGACACAGGACAATGATTATGATAGTTCCCTTCCAAAAACGCTGCCTGCATTGAGGATTAGTGTTGAATTATTACTATTATAAATTATATTTTAATATCCTTTGAAAGAGCTTTGGAACCGCAACTGGATTTTGACAAAGGTCGGCTTAAGTCGACGAAATGGTTTTATGATTTTTATATAATTCGGTCGTTATGTTTTTATGTACTTGCGCTAAAGGATTATATTTGCTTGTAAAGTGAGTGTGTGATTATATGAAAACTTGGCAAAATAAGTGGTCTTTAGCTAGGTAGCCCACAATATATATTATAATAATATTTAGTAAAAGGTGCAGTTTTGTAGCCATTCATCAATTAATATGTTTTAAGTTTTAAAATAAAATAAAATATATGTTTTGCATTGTTCTTCTCAAAACATTAGTGAGTTTCAGATCAAATTGATGGTAAGAGTAAGGGCACTAACAGTTGTGATTATAGGAGGAATTCCCTTGTGAAGTTTAATTAAGTAGCCCTTGATGAGGACGCGTGCCTCTAATTCCTAACCAAAATGGAAAGAAAACCAATCCAAATATACCAAAGAAACTCTTTACTGAAATTCGACCAAGTCCTTCAATTTCTTTACATTTCTCTTGTCCCACCCAAAGTCCGCTACAAAAACTGGAGCTCTAATCCCAAAATTCCGAACAAATTTCCGTAATGTCGTTCTCAAAAGTTCACTTAACGACATAATGACAGCAGTGCGACTCTGCCGAATAGTCTTGGATTAATGTCGATTTAATTAAACCTGTATAATTTTGATCCGACCCGTCTAGGGGCAGGAAACTAGGAGGGCGAAGGCATAATGTTATTGGAGAAGGTAGTTGTTAATAAAAACATTTGAATCTATTTGTGTTTTTATTGGTGAAGTAAAACAACCAACTCCGCATTACAAAATATAAAAAAAAAGTCAAAGAAAACCTGAAAATTAGGAGATGATACAAAAGTAATTTGGAACACGTTCCCTCAAAATAATTATACTCGGCTTGATCCGAAGAGACTAGATTTGACGCGTATTTATTATACTTGTAGTTGCGCTAGCATTCACCATCCCGTAACGCACATATTTGAGACTTACTTCTCTCTTTCTGATTTTTTATGCGGGTACTTGCACGTTGCTCTGTCACTGACTGCCCTCTGTTCGTCATTCGCGATTTAGTGCTCAACCATTCCGCACAAAATCTTACCAAACAGATATTTTTTGGTTAAAAATTAAGTGAATAGTTCATCAATATGCCTAAAAGGAAAAAAGCCGATTCAAATTACGAAAATCTGTGTAAAAAATTAAAAATTCTCGAAGAAGAAATTCATCGTAGCAGAAATCCTCGTGCAGAAGTGAAACGACGACGTGTACGTGTCTTATCCAGCTCATCTTCTGCATCGTCGGCGCCATCACTGGATTCATCACCTGCGCCATCGCAGGGTTCATCACCTGATCATCTGTCGCAACTTGCGGGTGAGTACCAAGAATAACCAACCTACTGTGATATAACCTGCCATTGAAATTTGCACTGGTATTGTGGGCAGCTTTTGAGGCTGTCTCGTACCACATCATAGTGTTGTGGATAGCTTCTGAGGCTATCTCTTCACTAACATCTGCTCCACCTCACGGTATGAGCATGCAATACTCGATGAGCATATAAGATATTTGTGTTGCGGGTAGCTTATGGGCTATCTCATCACTACAATATCTATAACTTGCCTGCTTATTTTGCTGTCAAGTTTAGCCTCAATCAACTGTAACTTGTTGTTGCAGATGTTTTACCTGCTCCTGCTGAACAAAATTCGGCAGAGAAAGCTCCTTCATCACCAGAAACAGACCGATTTACGGTACCTGCTGCTGGCGAGCAAGCGTCTTCTAGCGCTTTGCAGAATGCGCTAACCATTGAGGCAGGCCCTTCAACGATTTCCGAGATGCCGAATAACGTCATACCTGAATTAGACACCGAAATCCTAGAGATTCTTGGCATAGACCCTACACTTACGAAGAAATTCGGAAATGAGGTCCAGAAGGATGTTGCCGTACGGTTTGAACACGTCGCAACCGCAGGATTATCGAAGGATGATCGAAAAGAAATTCTAGATAAGTACTTAGTACCCAGCAATTGCAAACTTATTGCCGCGCCTGCCTTGAACCCAGAAGTTAAAGCCGCATTGTCTGAGATGGTAGTAAAGCGCGACAAAGCAATTGAATCAAAACAAATTGTAATGGCATTCCTCTCTTTCGAGCCTAGGGCAAGCTATAACGAAGATCTTATGTTCTAATGACAAGAATACTGAGCTCTTACGTCTGCTTTTCGATACTGGCCGTACAATGTGCGATTCCCAGCATAGTGATACAATCACAAGGCGAAATTTTATCATATTCGCTGTAAAAAAGGATATGAAAGAGTCCCTCCAGAATACTAAGGTGGACAGTTACTTGTTCGGAGAGAACCTCGGAGAGACGCTGAAGGCCGCAAAAGCGATCAATAAATCTGGTGAGGAACTGAAGATTCCTGCACCAAAGCCACCTCAGAGCAAGACTTTTGGAGTGCCGTCAAAAAACTGGAAGAACCCGCCTCCGACTCGGAGGCAAGCAGCGAAGTCGAAGGATACGACTACGCCGACGGCGACGAAGAACTCGCATGCGACCTCCTTCAGGCAGTCGCAGAGTCGGCGTCCAGCCTCTGCAACCAGCCGCCCGCAGCGCCGCTAGCCGCCGCCGCCCCCGCTACCGCGCCCGTCACCTCGCAGCCACCACCGGTAAATTACGCTGGTAGGCTAGCTCAGTTCTATGAACAATGGAGTCTAATCACTAGTGATCCTGTAATTTTGTCATATATCCAGGGCTATAAGATTCCCTTCACCAAGCCAGTTTTCCAGCTTGATGTGCCTACTAGAAATCAATCTAGTGTCGAAAAAGTAGATACATTCCAAGCTATTAATGAATTACTATTAATGGGGGCCATTGAACAATGTCAGCCGTGTGAAGGGCAATTTATATCTAGTACCTTCTTAGTACCAAAACCGAATGGTAAAATGAGATTTATTCTAAATCTAAAAAATCTCAATAAATTTGTCGACACGAAGCACTTCAAAATTGAAGATTTTCGTACAGCGTTAAAGCTTGTTACCAAAGATTGTTTCATGGCCAAACTCGATCTTAAAGACGCATATTTTTAAAAAAATACTTACGCTTTCAATGGGAAGGAACTCTTTACCAATTTTGCGTCCTCCCTTTTGGTCTTAGCACTTCACCGTTCGTGTTCACAAAAATCATGAAACCAGTAGCAAAACTGCTCCGTACAGTAGGTTTTTTATCTACTGTGTACTTAGATGATTGGTTTATTACAGCACCATCTTATGAGTTTTGTTTAGAAAATATTTATAAAACAAAGCAGTTATTGACGTCTCTAGGTTTCATAATCAATGATGAAAAAAGCATTGTAATACCAAGCAATTCTTGTATCTTTCTTGGATATAACATTGATTCGAAAAATCTTCAAGTCAGCCTTCCTTCAGATAAAGTATGTCGAACCAAAAGAGAAATTAAAAGGTTTATGTCTATAAGTAGATGTAAAATAAGGGAGTTTGCCCGTTTCGTTGGTTTACTTGTGTCTGCGTGTCCAGCCATTGAATATGGATGGCTATACACAAAGTTGTTTGAACGTATCAAGTATCTTAATCTAAACCGTAACATTAATAACTATGACAAATACATGTCGATTCCAATGTCTATTGAATCTGACCTGAATTGGTGGAAACAAGCAATTTCGACCTCGGTTAATAAAATCAAACACGACAGCTATGACCTAGAAATTTTCTCGGACGCCTCAACCACGGGATGGGGTGTCGCTTGCGCTGAAGAAAGGGCCAGCGGTGCTTGGTCTGAACAGGAACGTGCTAGGCACATAAACTATCTAGAAATCCTAGCAGCATTCTTTGGTCTCAAAGTATTTACAAAGGATTTACGCAATTGTCAAATTTTATTGCGCATTGATAACACGACTGCCATCTTTTACATAAACCGCATGGGTGGTATACAGTACCCCCACTTAACCGAGGTTACTAAAACTTTATGGCAGTGGTGTGAGAAACGTAATTTGTACGTTTACGCCTCCTACATTAGGTCAGTAGATAACACCGAGGCTGATTTCGAATCAAGACGAGTTCATCCGGATATAGAATGGGAGTTGTCTTCAGGCACTTTTCAAAAAATAGTAAAAAAGTTTGGCCATCCTGATATAGATCTTTTCGCAAGCAGGTTAAATAAAAAATGCGATAAATACATTTCTTGGCACCGTGATCCAGAGGCTTTTGCGGTCAATGCATTTACGGTAGATTGGACACCTTTCTACTTTTATTAATTTCCTCCGTTTTCTATAATTTTAAAAGCCCTGCGAAAGATAATAACCGACGATGCCAAGGGTATCATGGTGGTACCAATGTGGCCTACCCAGCCCTGGTATCCAGTGTTTAAAAGCTTAGTGTGTTCCGAAATGATCATTTTTAAGCCAAACCAAAATGTAATCCAGTGCTCTAATTCCAGCACGCGCAAGATGCACTCCCGGATTACCCTGGTGGCCGCAGTGTTATCAAGTCAGCGTTCCTCAGGCGACAAACTCCCCAAGCTGCGTTAGACGTTATGCTTGCCTCTCTATCGCTAAACTCAATTAAGCAATATGATGTATACATAAAAAAGTGGTTTGTCTATTGTTCAACTAACAATATAGATTTATACAACGCTTCTATACCCGATGTAATACTTACTTTAATGTACAGTGAAGGAGCTCAATACGGAACTCTAAATACATGTCGGTCCGCTATGTCTCTAGTTGTAGGTGACCATGTAGGCTCAGATCAAAATGTAAAACGTTTCTTTAAGGGAATATATCGTTTACGTCCACCCATGCCCAAATATGAAACCACATGGGATCCTGACATAGTTTTAAATTATCTTGGAAAGTTTCATCCCCTAGAAGAAATATCACTTGAGAATTTAACAAAGAAACTGGTCACTCTACTAGCCTTAGTAACCGCACATAGAGTGCAAACTCTTTCTAAAATTATGATTGATAATATATCCATTACAGCGTCACGCATCTCCATAACAATCACTGACTTGATTAAAACTTCAAAAATTGCCTCTCCTCAACCTTTGTTGATTTTGCCATTTTTTAATGAAAAACCAGAAATATGTCCTGCAAAAACTTTGCAATACTTTTTGTTAAAAACAGAACCCCTGCGTGGGAATGAAAAACATTTGTTTATAAGTGTAAAACGACCACATGGTGGCGTTTCCAGTCAGACTTTAAGTCGTTGGATTAGAATGACACTTCACGAGAGCGGCGTACCGGCAGCGTTCGGCGCGCACAGCACGCGGCACGCCGCTGCCTCGCGAGCTCACTCTCTCGGCGTCAGTCTAGACGTGATCAGGAGAACAGCGGGCTGGACCGCCACCTCTAACATTTTCTTTAAATTTTATAATAAGCCGTTGGACAATACCATTGTAGTTGATTCGTTTGCCAATGCAATCATAAATAATCCTTTGTAATAAAGTTGATTCAAAAAACTTTGTGTTTTGTAAATTATAGTTGTATGTCCTAACTAATGTACTTATTTTATAATTACATAAGTAGCAATAAATATAGATTCTATTCTATGTTAATTTTATAAGTAGATTGTAGAGTACGTACTCTATAATAAACATAAGGGATGATATTTCACAATAGGCTCTAAAAGTCTACAAGTATAATAAATACGCGTCAAATCTAGTCTCTTCGGATCAAGCCGAGTATAATTTGTGATTAAACGAACTTACCTGTAAGTGAAGTTCTATCATAATTATGCTCGGCTTGTCCGAAGAGACTAGCGTAAACCCACCTCTATATAGAGTTCATTTTGAATGAATCATATTACCCACCCCATTGTGAAATATTACACAATGGCTCTAAACTAAATGACGAACAGAGGGCAGTCAGTGACAGAGCAACGTGCAAGTACCCGCATAAAAAATCAGAAAGAGAGAAGTAAGTCTCAAATATGTGCGTTACGGGATGGTGAATGCTAGCGCAACTACAAGTATAATAAATACGCGTCAAATCTAGTCTCTTCGGACAAGCCGAGCATAATTATGATAGAACTTCACTTACAGGTAAGTTCGTTTAATCACAAATTATTTGTACCGATGCTTTGCTAAGAGTTTGTCCTTTGCGCTCCGGAAAATTTAAAATATAAACATTGACCACCGCAAATTTAGTTTAATTAAACCAACCATCATTAATACGGAGAAGGAGCAATAGCTACAGGGAATGCAAATACGATCGATGGCTTACCTAAGCGAATGGCTACCATTAGTCACGTGTAAGTTTTTGAAACAAATCTAGGTAAGGTTGTAAACGCTGCGAGTGTAAAATTAAATAGGATAGAGTCACATCACAAGTTTCCGACATCCACGCCTAGATTGAAGGTTGCGTGGGCTTACCCTCAAAGAAAAGGTCTTGTAGGCGTTCCGACTTTATCAAATTACAACCTGTGCCGTTTTGTGCCGACAAAGGGACGGCGGCCCACCAGTGTTTGACTGCAGTGCAAGGTAAACCTTGTTTTGACGCGTGACTTTTTGAGGCAAATATAACTTTTTGCAGGTTGAAAAGATGTTTGTGTTGCAAAAAGAAACAGTTTTAACAAGTGCCTGTTATTCCTGTTATCCGAGGGTTTGCTCTGTCGGATTTAGAATATTATGCAAACCGGCCCACGTTTTGAATCCCCATAGAAGATATTTTATGGATTTATAATTTCGGCTGTCACATCACCATCATTCCAAGCCTTCACCATAGACTGCCTTGAAGAATGATCTTGACATAATGTACTAACTAATACCTTTATTTCATCATATCTTTTTTCTGCATCACAGATGCTTTTCTCAACTTTTGATTTCGAATGAGAATGAGATGTTGAATGGAGAGACACGTGGAGCGTTTAAAGTTGTGGACATTCACTTTTCAATTTTCACATGCAACTTTCAGTTGGCGTCTCAAAGTCACACTCTCACAAATCCTCACAAAATTTAATATAAACAATGCACCATCGATAAACCAACAAAAACCCTTCGCGCCTAATTTAGACCGTTATTAGTCCAAATTCTTTATTAAAACAGAGAACGCCCACAAAGGTCCTTTTACCTGTGACTACAGCGTTTAGATGTTATAAATTCTTCACTAATATTTCCTGTTGATCTAATAGCTTTTTTTACGTCTTTTTGTCTCCTATAGATGCGAGGTTTAGCTTTTGGCTTCAGGATGCTTTTTATATTCCAAGATCCACTGTCGTTGGATTATGATATACTCACAAATAACAATACCTACCTTAATATTATCTTAACTCTGCGTTTTGATGAACATAACTTCGATTTATTCAAAGAAATGTAAGTTCTGATCGTTAAAACAGATACTAGGGGTTGAACCACCGACGTAATACCATCAACCTTTACTTATTTAAAGTAGATGTAGAACAAACATTGGTAATAATATAAAATCGAAATTTTTAGAGCTATCTTAGTCTACCAAATTGAAGAACTGTTTACAAAGCTTTAGAAACTAAAAACAACAAAAAGGTGATTCCTCTTAGGTTTACGCCGAACAAACTTGGAAGTCCTGAATCGCTTTAAAACCGATAAAAATAATCAACAGTATGAAGTATGGTAAGTTTTTATCGGTACGATAAAGTTACACGCTAAAGCTCTACTATGGCCGAACCAAGGCTTCATTATGGCAATTTAATTCTACCACATTGCACTCAGAAACTAAAAAGATTCGTAAAAAATTCTCAACGGAATACCATCAACTTTCATTACGTTTATCTGACAGCCCACATGATGTGTATTAATTAAACACAGCCCTGGCAATGTACTCATGAATTATCATGAGGTTAATAGTCACCAATGAGCTTGGAGTAATTATGGAGATGAGGCTTTGGTGCGCGCGCGCAGTGGTGGGGACAACGGCCAAGGTCAAAGAGTATCAATCGCGTTCAGATGGATCAATCGACGAATGAAATTCCGTTGCTTAGCTTTTGCAGGTCTATTAACCATATATGGCGATCTTGACAGTAAGACCCTGTAATCTTTGTTTCATTCGTGGGAAAAAGCAATTACCTAACATATAACCTGGATTCAAAAACCTAATAGTAACAAGTAACTAATTAAAAATACAACCAACACAACTTTTATTGTCAACGTTTGTAATTGGTAGCAAAATATTTTTTCTGCTATTCTTATAGCTTTGAAACACGGGTTAACAAACTGCAGATAGGCGCCCTCCATCTAGTGGTGACGCCATTAACCAGAAATTTATAAAAAATGTTTCAAGATATTACTTCGTCATCCGTTACATCTGTACGCATACTCTTTGGTCTGCCTCACGCAGTAGGGCGGGCCCAACTCGACGCTTCGCGCAACGCTCGCGTGCCCGCGCGCGCCACCCAAGCGCGGCTACCGAACGGAGATATACCCCACTTGTAGTAAAACAACAGGCCTGTATATACTTACCAATTCTATTCTTTTTATCGGCTCTAAGCAGTATCACATCTGTATTGCTACTCTTTGGTATGCATTCGCGCAAAGGGGCGTGCCCGACTCGACGTTCCACGTTCGCGTTCGCGTGCTTACCATCAAAGCCCAGCTACCGAAAGGACATAATCCACTTGTAATGACGTCATAAACCAAGCCTACCTATATTATAATAAAAAATGTCTGAAAAAATATCATTTTTACATTTCCATTGCCAGTTGTGCATTGACCTAAAATGAGACAACTGAATCCATGTATCAGTTATCAATTTGTTAGTAGTAAAACTTCTTGTCAAAGAGTTCGTCCGGGGAAGTTCTACCACCGTACCTATTTCTGCCGCCAAGCAGTGGTGTTCGCAATGCTGAGTTTCGGTTTGAAGGGTACGGGTGCCGGTGAAATTACAGGCACATTACGAGACTTTTCATCTTTATGTATCAGGGTCGGCAGCGTGCGTGTGATGCCTCTGGTGTTACAGGCGTTCATAGGCTACGGTAACTGCATTCCATCGGGGGCCGTAAACTTGTCTGCTTGCAAAGTAGCATAAAAAAAAAGCATCAGCAGCCTTAGACGTCCACTGCTGGAAGAGGCTTTCACCATAAATACAATGGGGGCATTGTCACGCTTAGCATAGGCACATTGCTGATGCTGCGGCCCATTCCCATTCTTCCCTTAGTTGGCTTTACGACACGTACGAGACGAAGAAGTCTTTTTAGAAGCCAGACACACACTGTACACAATTTTGTTTTACTCAACAATCAGTCATGTTTTTTTGGAACGGTTTTGGACTACTTCATCTTTCATAAAACTCTGATTTATTATTTAGCCCAGAAAAGCTTCCGTATAGCACTGTAATTTTTCTTTCTCATATAACAGTGCTTTACGCAGGTGTCGTGTTAGTTCATACAGGTAACTATTCATTATAACGGAATCAGAGTAAAACACTTTTCACTGGTTTACAGCTGTTTGAAATTTCCAGAGTGTTAAATTAGATACTCCCTTCTTGTGAGAACAAGACATAGTAAGCGTATAATATTTCTATACATTTTCCTGTATCAGTCGTCACGGATCAACGAACATTATTTATCCGTCACATCTTTCTCCAGGCTTTAAAACAGGATCTAATACCTATCGGACCTCCGGCGCAGGTGCCCAATGAAGGCATTAAACAGAATCACCCATTATGATTAAGCGAAATTGCTCTCGTAGTCTATGTTTGCAATCACCTGAAATAGTTGGAGCCTCAGGGTTATTGATTAGTCTATTCTATACTTTAGTGATCTATGATAAGTGTGGTAGGCAACTATTTAAGTGCTTTGTGAGATGTTACGATTTGGACTTTGTTTCAGATTAATTTATGGACACAAGTCCAATGCACGCACGGTCTTGAGCCGCCTCCATCCACCTATTTCTTGCAACACAAAATTAAATATATGAAACTAATTACCAAAACACAAGACACAAAAGATTAAACATCAAAAATAAACAGTTAGGTAACCAGTTTTTAGGCAGGCAATAATTAATAGGCATCAATTTGTGTTGTGTGTACTTAATTTGGCATGAAGTTAACAAAATAAAGAATCAATCAAATTAAAGAACTAAGACTATATTGTTTCTTTGAAAGCAATCTGAGCGGCTATCGAAATGTCTTCCAATCATTATGGGTGGGCTCGCTGACATATCCTCGCAAAACATTTAGCTGTAACGATTACTGAGGTACTGTTTATAAAATTACTGCACGGTATAAAACCTTTTCACTGTAGATTAATTGACAAACCGTATGGTTCACGCAGTGCTTATTCAATTAAGTAACTAAGACAAGGTTCTCTGATGTAGTTGCTGGGTTCAGGTAGGTATAGCTTAGTTTATCGCATTCCTTCACATTTGGCAACAAATAACGGTGTCACCTTACTATTTCCATTCAATGGGGCATGCAATCAACGGCCACACAAGTGGCATTATAAAAATACACCTGAGTAACACATAGGTAGTGTTTTTGATTTATATTGAAGCAAATTAATTATTGTCATACTGGTTCACACTTGCAGTATTCAATATATTTCAATAACTTTATATCTCAACCTCTACCTTGGTAGAATGAATATGATGTTATCTAACTTTACTTGGATAAAGTATGGGATTAATCATCATTATCAGCCTGTAGAAATCCAAAGCAGGACTACAGTAACTTGGCTCAATAATAATTGGCGCATGGTCTTGAGCCGCTAATATGGCAAATATGGGATGGGATTATTTTTAACCGACTTCCCAAAAAAGGAGGAGGTTCTCAATTCGGTTGTATTTTTTTTTTATGTTTGTAACGCATGTCTCCGGCGTTTATGAACCGATTTGGAAAATTATTTTTTTATTTGAATAGATATACTTCCAGATTGGTCCCATTTTTTTCAGAATCCAGTTCTGATGATGGAATCCATAAGGAATTGTCAGGGAACTCCTCAAATATTGTAGGCATACATATGGCGATTTTGATATCTTCAGCAACAAACCAAGCATTTGCATTCAAAAAGTATCATAATCCTTTCACCACTATGGTTCTTTCATCATTTTTTTTTCATCCAAATATTAAGTTGAATACAATGGCGGAAGTCGGTTTTTTAAATGAAAAGTTATGATATAAATGTTTCTTAGGACATTTTTATAATGTCTCTACGTTAAGATTAAGAAACCTTCAGGAAACCTTTATTAAAACTATTCTTGTCCTTTTCAGAATTGATCTAGATACCTACATTTTTTTTCAAACAGTCACATACGTATTCTTGTTCCCACACTAGGATTCCCTGTATCATGGGTATCAGGAACCACGAGTACCTTGGTACCATAAAACCCAGACCCGGAACAAATATTTGCAGATCATACAAACATTTGTCCCGCAGCGGGAATCGAACCCGTAACCTTTTGCAACTCAGCCGGCTACTCGCCCGCCGCGCCACAGAGGTCGTCAAAACTAGATCTTCCACAGAAAATAAAGGTTGTGGTTACAATAATAAACACAGCGTACCTATATAGGTACCTAATATAATTATGTAATGTACTCTCTAGAATGCTCAGGGCAGTATTGCTAGCTCAATATAGAGTAGATTCAAATACTCAGTTTTATGTCTTCGGCAGCATTTTTGATACCATTTGAAATAGTAAAAAAAAATTTTTTTACTCACATTTTTACCATAGGCACCTGAGTAATTTTCACAACCCTACGAATGTTAATAGATCAGCCTACTTAAAATTCCCATTGGTGCGTCGGCTCATTGTTTTTACCTCAATATTAATAAAACATTTCAACAGGCAATTCCCTTACAACGGCTCTGTATGTGATACCTCATGTTACGAACAAACGCCTAGATGCTAAAAAATCAGAGGTATCTATATAGGTTTCCTGAATCTTGGTAGGTACATATAATTATAGAGTTAGCTGAGACAATCACACACATATAAAACGTTGATTTTGGGGGCAAAACTTGTGTCGAATGTATCATGTGTATCAAATGAAAGAGCTCAATACTCAATACAAATACATTTTGTATTTTGTTATTATGGAAGCCTTCTTGTACGGAATCCTCATCACGCGAATCTGATTCGTACTTGACCGGTTTTTTAGAAACAATTTGCAGCATACTTGTTAGAGTTTACGGTATTCGACTTCGGCAAAATGTTCCAGCAAATTGCTTAGATCAAAACCATACCGGTTTGCACTTCAATGGTGAGGCTGGACGGTACGCAGTTTTTATAGGCTGATCCTTATGGATGTCAACTGTCACATTTGATGGATTGGATGATAGATGAATGGTCATTCGGACTTGCAAGTGCAACTGTACTTTGCTTTGTAAAGATAAATTGTAGGTACGGATACAGATATGATTTGCAACGAACACTATAGAAAATATACTTCTATCTTTTTAAAACTTTTATTGACTCTGAGGAAAGTTATACCTATAATCTTAGAATAAATAAGAACCTACAGACAGTATTACTCAAAAACAATGATTTTCTAGAACCCTAAAACACTTGATTCCCAGTAATTCCTACCTTCAATCGTAGATGCGTTGCCAATTTTGCTAGATAATAGCAGATATAAACAGATACAAACATTTTATTGATAATTTGTTAACTATACGTAACGTTTTTACATTATAAATCATAAAGATCTATATTTAAATTATAATAATAATAAAATAAGTTACTTAATAAAAAAATATCATGCGTAAGTAATTGTATTCATTGTGTGTCCTCTTTGTGTTCCTAGAATTCGTCAAAACTGTAGAACACCTTTTCGACAAACCAGTTTTTTAGCTTTAGCTTTAGCTAAATATTGATTAAGGTAACAATTATATCGAATAGTATATTTAAAAAAATTTGATCTCATGTATTCATATTTAATATGAGTTATAAAATTTAATTATAAGTCGTATAATTATCATGATATTTTATCCTAAGTGAATTCATGCAAGTGAAATCATTATCTCCTTAAAGAAGTTTGGTGATGGATATCAAATCACTTCTCCATAATTTCAATGGATGATTCCTTTCTTGTTTAAAGTACTGGTAGATCTGCAATGTTATGGGTACCGTTTAAGGGTAAGCCATTCCAGGCTAAAGCGGAATTCTTTCCATTTATGCAAGTAAGCAATATCCATTAAACAGCTGAACTTTATAGATCCCTTATCTTTCAACAGTGGGTGATTGTGTAGGAGTATCAATGTATAGAACAAAAAACTATTAGCTGGATCAGTCAGCTTCAGATTCTTATCACAATCAACGAGAATCGTGGCCCAGAACATTTTTTTGATGTTGAATTACAAGTATTAATTAAATCAAGAACCTTTTTTGCGGTTTCTGAATCTATCAACCTGGGAAGAATAATAATTTGTGATCGGTGCATTTTTCATTGATTCAACTAGGTATGTGATTTTCTATGAATGTAGTTCTATGAGATTAATATTAAATTAAAATAAAATTAACTGATATAAAAAAAGTGAGAACGGCACATAATTTTAAAATTGGGTCATCATCATCAGCCAATAGAAGTCCACTGCTGAACATAGGCCTCCCCCATAGAATACCACGACGGACGGTCTTGAGCCGCCTCCATCGACCGACTTCCTGCGACCTTTATAATGTGTTTAGACCATCGAAGGGTAGGCCTTTCTCTACTGCGTCTAACGGATTCCCAAAAAGTACACACACATTACATAAACCTTAAGAGGGCGCCCAAGTTGATTTTTCCCAACAAATCGTCCTATAACTCAGTATTTACGGGTTCTACGAGTTAAATATTTTGGAATATGATCATTTTATAATTTTTCATTGGTTCTGTACGAGTGAAAACACAACGAGACGATTCGGAAGGTTGCTGCACGGGCTTTCTTGCCGACCCGGGTCGGTAGGTGTGTGACGAGTGGTACATTTTGTATTGCATTCTTTGATTTAAATTATTTTCTTTGCTGTTCTAGGTAGAAAATAATGGAACCGACAGGTCTGTGACCGCGCTAAATATCAAGTAAAATAGTTGTACGTAAGTTAAACCGGTGTTTATAAATAACAATACTTAAAGCTTATGTAATGTAGTAAGCCAGCTTGCTTGTTCTTGAGCTTGCGGCCTGGGAGAGAATGAGAAATAGCTCGTTAGTGTCACGAAATCATCGATAAAAATATCGATAGTGTCCGCCTCTTTGTTTGCGAACTGATTTCGATCTGATAACGATTTTATTATGTGATTAATATTTTGTTACTGTACGTACTAATATTTTCTTGTTGGGAGGTTCTTGTTTTCTTTTGAATTATTTATAAAATTCTCACGCTTTAAGAAAATATTAGAACAGAATCCAGGTTATTGTAATACAAAGAAATAAAGTCATGTGCACTCTCGCCAGTAAAAAATATATAGATAAAATGAATAGAAAACAAAGAAAAGATAGGCTGGGTTGAAGTGCAAAGCTTCTCAAGCTGTCTTAGCTACTTCTGCATGGGTAGGTTAAACTGGCAAATAAGACTCACTGACCAACAAAATAAAGTGACTAATTCAATGCAATACTACATAGATATTACCAAAATGTAGGCCTCAAATAAAAACTTCAATATGACTTTTGAACCAATTTAAAACAGAAGCACCGTGTAGGTGTATTTTCAATCATCCAAAAGCCGAAGTCTATAAACCAACTTTAATCTGTAAGCGATCGTGTTGCGAACACGGTAAAGGTTAAACGAATGTTTGGCAGTAAAACAAAGCCATTTCGGTGAAACAACTGATAAGTATTCAGTGCCCCTACTAAGAGTCACTGAAGTCACTGACATCACTAGCGAATTGGGCTTAGAAGGTGGCTGTCGTTATTTTGGTAATACCTCCTCAACACTTTTCCAAAAGTGCTTGTCTTCAATCTGTATTTCTAGTAATGAATTTCGGCACTGAGACGTAAGCACTAACTGTTGTTCTCAATAGTTGCGCAGCAGGCTATGAAGCGAGGTATGCTCGGCACTTCAGTACGTGATAGAATCTGAACGAAGAGATCCATAGAACTAAGATCTACAAAATACCTCTCAGAATTAGCAAATTGATGTTCGAAAAGTTCCTGATATAGGCTTTGCTTTGTGAAAACCAATGTGATAACGTTGTATGAGTTTGCCTATAATATTACAAAGGGGTATTACTTTACATCAGGCGAACCATCTCCAAGTTTCTTATGGTAGAGGTATAGAAGAATAAAAGCAGTCGGACGTCACACACTGACTTTATGGAGACTTTATCGACTGCTCTGGGAATGCGGTTGGTAAAACGGATAAAAGTTTCAGTTCATCGTTTGTGAAATGGATAAACCAAAGAGATTTTCTTTAACGGTCAGTAACTTCATTGCATGGACAAATTCAATGCTCAATGCTACAATAACGTACCATTGAGCGTCTAATTGCGGAGTAGTATTGTCATGTAAGTAGGTACTGACAGACATGTGTTGGCATCAGATGTTCCAGAGCTTTGCAGACTGTCAATGCTTCCATAAAGTATCAGTCTACTTGGACGGAAGAGTAATTACCATAGTTTGCTCAAAGCTTGAGGAGATACTATTATTCAGACTTATTTGATAATGTTGTGGTGCTGAGTGCATCTTAAAACTAACGCTGAAAAGAAAATAAATTATTATAATATTGATCAGATCAGACAAAACTTGCAAACCACAAATTTCAGAACAAAAAGACTGATGCATAAAGTATCTATACTTTTATATCACAATACATGAGTTTCTGTTTAAGGATCTCTATGCAACAAGATTCCGCATACCACTACGACAATAACCAATTGTCCGTTCTTCGAAGCTCCTGTGACGTCACGGCTCGGGTTACCGCACAAGTGGCGATTATTTATTGAGAGGCTTAAAACAATGCTCTCTCAAGAGCACGAGTCGTTAATTACAAACAAACATGCGCTGTATTATGACTACGTAAGCCTCGTTTGCGTAAAAGGAGGTTGCCTGTGGCTGCCTAGCGGCGCTTACCGGTAAAATCATTTTTGATGAGACGTGTGCAGTTACGACACGCGCTAGGGTCATAGCTGTAATAAGCAGGAGGTCTAGAAAGGCAATCTTCTTCTTTATCAGCCGGTATAATTCAATTGCTAGACGAGGCTTCCTTCATAGAATAAGGGGCCATAATCACCACGCTTAACAGGTGGGTTGGTGATCGCAGTATTGGTGTAGAGTACTCAGGTAGATGCTGCTGCCCATACCCTGGTGTGATCCCTCAGTCACCTTTTACGACATCCACGGGAGGAGAAAGGGTCTATTTTAGGCCGAACAAACCACGGTAGATAGATAATGTTTGTCTGTAATACACGAGACGTGCTAAATAGTGAGTTGAAACAAGCACATGTACCTATAACACAAACTTTTTCACTCACGACTGTACCCAAAGCACTGGCCAGATTTGTTGCCGATTTGTCAACCGGTGCCTGGTTTATTTCAGTTTACAGCTAATAAGCCAAAACATGTACGGGTAGACTATGGAGTCCTGCTTTCTATGTGAATGTGGCCTTAGTGTAAGAGCCGGCGGAATTAAACTTGGTGAGTTGTGGTTATTGTTTCAGTTAAGGATTATTAAAGCATGTCACGCGATTTTACAGTTTTTGGGTCAGTGTGATGGAAGCACACATAGAAGCAATGAACCCCTAGTCTGTTCAAATGGTTCAAAGTATTTTTTAAGAATCAGTTGTCTTAACGTCAAGAGCACGAGCACAAGCAACTTTAGCGAGCAAAATTACCAGCTCAGTACATTGTTCTATTGCCTTACTCATCTCGTTGGCAGTCGTCCCTACGTATTTTCTTAGTTTTTGGCCAGCACTCGGTCATTTCTTTGGTCTATCTGACAGCACTTTGTCAGGTGAAGTGCCCTGCCCAACTCTACTTGAGCCCAATTCATTTGCTAACTATGTTAAGCTTGTAAATATTCAGATTTCTAGCTCTGAGTCTAGAGCTCTTGTCGGCTTCTGTTTAAGCCTGAAAGGACCATTGTCGGATACTGCTATTATAATACTGCACTGCGACATATTATATCTTTAGTACAGTTTTGCATGTCCAATAGGTCTTGAAATTGACTCACACACAGAAGCGCAAGTTTGAGCAGAAGTCAAAGTCAAAAAATACGAGAGCAGCTTTCCTGTACTTATATTGTGTTGTGACTTTGTGAATATGTTTTGTTACTAATATGCTTATGACGTCAGCGTCGTGAATTGTATTGACTTAATTAGGTCCTACTAATTTTAATGAGATGGTATATTGACTAATCTGTCCTATTCTGATTATGTGGAATATATTATCGGCTATATTGAGATAACGCAAGTATCAAACTGTGCCTAATTAACTAACAATAACAAAACATTCATCAACTGGACATATAGCTCGCAGAACTGAATACCGTCTCGGTCGATAGACCAAGGATATAATATAAGGGTGGGTCACAGGAATTCGGTGGATAGAGGCGGCTCAAGAACGTTTGTCGTGGCATTCTTTCAGGGAGGGACACCTAGCAGCACAGGTAATCCTTGTGTGGGATCATGACAACGTGTGTGACTGTTGGGTGTTAGGTATGTTATGTTATGTAATTATACATACTTCACCTTGCATCCGAAGAGATTTATATTATTCACTTTGTGGTCCACTCTTCAACTTCTTAATTTGATATTGGTATGCGTCATGTGGTAAGAATTATTAATCTGGTCGATTGATTATATTATTGTCCGAAACTCGTTCATGTTCATGAATATTCAATACAAATGTATTATGCACTGCTTTATTCCAGAACAACAATGCACTCAGGGCGGTGTTGGGAATGGCCGCTACAGCAGTGCATCGCGGGTCGACTGTTTCCATATACACCAAGTAAACACGCACAAATCCTCGATTCCCAAATTTCTATAATTCTTCAAAAAAAAGGAAGAGGTTCTCAATCAGGTTGTTTTTTTATGACTATACATTATATATATATGTGTGTGTATATATATATATATGTGTGTAATATATATATGTGTATATGTGTAATATATATACTATAAATTGAAAGTCGCCGGGTGACTAAATATCATCAAAAGGCAGCAAATCACCGTTTTTTCAAGAAATTATTGTACTATATAGGAGGCACTTGTGTTGATATCATACGTAGGTATAATATATCTTATACGTATGATAATAACACAAAAACTGTGATTTGTGGCCTTTAGATGATATTTAGTCAGTTAGTTGAATGTCCCCATTCAAAAATTGCATCCCAGGTTGCGGGTCAGTTCCAACACTATTTTGGCAAATGCTAGCGGCTAGGGTGGACTTGCCTTATACAAGGCAATGCTGCGAGCAACACCTGTCCAGCAATTCAAATAGTTTCTAATTTGTCTGTTGTGTGTGTATGTCTTTATGAGTGTTGCTCGAAATTAATATACACCTACATAATGATATAGTTTTTTTTTATTGCTAACAACGGACTTAACAAACAGGCTGATCTGAATCTTTATACTTATGTGATAGTCCACGTCACGTGACGTTTACCATCACCTGCTAACCTACAACTACAAATAGCTTGTATTGAGTTGAGTAAAGTCTTCTCCAGCCAAAAAAAAATTAAATTGTTGAGGTTGAGATAAATAGACGTTACATAGCACGCACGTATGCTTAGCATTGTCCCTGTCACTCTCTAGCACGCGTGTTTTAACATTTGTGGGACAGTGACAAGGACAGTTCTAAGCATTAGTACGGACTAAGTAACGTCTATTTATATCGACCTGAAATTACGTTTAGAAATGGTAATTGATATTTTTACATCTGTTAGTCGGCTATTCATTGAGATGAGAATACCTACATTAGAGCATTTACCTGTAATGTAACGTTCCTGCGATGGATACAATATAAGCTTTTCATTAGTTTTTAATTTTTCTTAGTACAAAATTAAATTAATTTTTCTCACGCTCCTGTCTTTTTTTGATGAACATAAATTCGCTCTTAGTTTGTATATTGGCATTGCAACAAAATATTGAGAGACGTGTTCAGTGTTCGCCAAAGGATGTTAGAGGAGCTCAATGTTCTGTTACAAGTAATTGCTCTTATGTGTATAATCACCAAAAGTAAATTCATATTCTCCTATAATCATCATCAGCAGCAGCCTTTAGTCGCCCACTGCTGGACGAGGCCTCCTCCTAAAATAAAATAGGGGGAATCGCCATAATTAACACGCTTGGCAGGTGTATAGATAATCGCAGTATTCGTGTTGAGCATTCAGGTGGATGCTACTGCCCATTCAATGGTGTCCCTTCTTTCCATCACTAAGCTTTTACGACATTCTTGAGAGGAGATGGAGGTGTATATTCTAAGGCCAGATTTTGGCAAATTCTCTTACTGACAAACAATAAATATACATAATTAACGCGTGACCTGAGAGCTGCTCAACGCATTAGTGGCATTAGTATAATTATTGCCATTCAGTGGCGGTAATGCAGCCAGCATCTTGGAGATACTCCGTCTTGTAGTGATTTGGATCAGTTGAGCTATCTTTAGATCGTTTGCAACAGTCTTTAGATAAATCATAAGGCTTATTTGTATTTTTAAATTTTGTATATTCATGCACTATATAGTTTTAGTATTCTTTTATACCTTAAAATAAAAAGTTTTTCGTACCAAGTTCTACTTTATGAGGCAGCCTGGTAAACCAGCCAATTACATTTCTCATTACCTACGTATTAAGTCTTCCACAAGTTATATTTTGGTGTAACTAGTAGTTTGTAGAAATGGTATAATTATTACTGTTTTTGCTATCTTGGTAACAACTATAACTTACGCCATCACGCAATTACACGATACGTATCACTTTCATGTTTATTATTAATGCAAGGACCAAACATGCTTTTTTTTGCCATAATTGTGAATTTCCTTTTTAGTTCGCTTTTATAAAAAAAAACAGTTGTTTTTGGCCCGAATAGCCCCCCAATTACAGTAGCAAATGGCAATGGGGATCGCAACAATGGGAATCATTTTGGCAGCCTTAGCGCTGTGAACCTTGAAAGGAGGAATATTTAGGTCAAGAAGTTTCCCCATTAATGTATCGCTAAAGCTGTCAAAATGCCGCCTTCCAAGCGTGGTGGTTGTGACAAATCCCATCCCTTGCATCCAATGGGAGGCCTCGTCACGGCTGATGAAAAAATTAATTAACGTATTAATTAACCATTAATTAGCTTACCTGAAGAAATGTCACGTAAGGTATCTTCAAGGCACGATTTAACTGTTTTTACAAGCTTTTATTTATCTTGCAATGTATATGTATGTTTTTCCGGGTGAAATCTTGCAAATGAATTTTAAATCTGTTATCTTTAACCGATTGGGCTGAAATTTTTCATACCTGTCAAGTTCAGATGACACTACAATATTATGGTGACGGCGGGCTGATCTGATGATGGAGACGGAAGGTAGTTAACGGATTACTAGTAGCCTGGCAGTGTTTGGGCTCATTTTGATCAGGTTCTCATAACCAATTTAACAAAAGCTTGTTTTGAAAAATACATTTTTCAACAATAAACTTATTTTATCTTCCAGCGCAAAAGATGATACATTTGTTGAAACTCTGATAGGAGTCATTTTTTGAATCTCTGATAGGAGAGCTTGGAGTACACTCGTAAATATGTATCTGTAATTTCCCTTGTCATTCAATCAGACTGGGGAAAAGACCATAAATCTGTACGCGCCAGTTATGCCCTCAAAAAGCATAATATTATGCAACGGTATACAGCTCTATAGTAAAAGACCTTGAGCATAATGAAATAGTACGAGAACGGGACAGCCTGTGGTGGCAGAACACAGTAATTCCTTGTCATTATGATATTATTTATAACTGAGCGCGGGCGCAGTAAACGCAGTGCATGCAACGTCATAGATTAGATTATACAGATGAGAACCTACTTTATGGTACAGTTTTAAAAAATCTATTAATTGGGTATCTTTTTTTATTGACTACCCTCATGAAAAAACCACAGCTATGACGTTAACGTCTATAGGGGCCTTATTCATAATCATTTTGTGAACCTATTTTAGAATAGCTTTTGTTTTGTTCTCTCTGATGTATAATGTCGTACGTCAAAACAAGAGAATACACAACCACTCAATCTCAAGCTCAACTCACTTAAGCTCAGTAAAGTTCAATCGCTCCCGATTTTCAAGTCCACTGTCAAGGAACACTATTTGTCCTGTTGTCGTTTCATTTGCTTCATTCTTATCTTCGTCATATTTATTTGTTAACATTTTGCCTACCTGCTAATATTATATTACCTATTATATTATTGTATTGTATGCCTATTTATTGTTTAACCCCGTGTTTATTGATGTTCGTGGCTTCACCTAGGCCCTGTCTGAAAACCAGCGCCGCGCTGACCTGGGAACGGTCCGCCTTTTCCAGGTCTGGTGCAGCTTATGCTTATACGGGACCTATTTCACCTCACACAACACATTATCGTCTATAGATCTTCATATTTATTTTTAATGTTAATCTTTTGTTTCTGTTTGATTATTTTTTGTGTAATCTTGTGTTGTGTTTTCTTTGGGTGAAATAAATTAGGTAATTTTCTTTCTTTCTTTCTTTCAACTTTTTTACTACCTTGCCTAGCTTTCGAACAATCAGTATTATACAATTATTTCCATTTTGAACCTCCTTAATTTTAGTACAGGCAAATTAGCAAAAAGTGTGGACCTAAGTCGTGTAGTCGTGGATTCTTATGGAAATGTTAGATGACACGAAAAGAAGCTTATCCTAGGTTTGCACCGTTTCTGGCGCTTACGGAACCCTTTTAAATATTAGGTACAAACTTAAAAAGGCCGTAAATTTTAAAATAGAAAGAAATTACTTGATGCAAGTTAAATTACGTATAGAGAGACTGTCTTAGTGCATTATGATTTTAATAAAAACCACGTGCATGTAGGGAAAACAGTGTTGAACAAACGCATCTTCCGTAAAAAAAACCAGTATAAAACTTCCGGCGGATGTAGTACTAATTAAATGAATAAGTTTAAGTCGATTTCCAGAACTACATTAATTTTCCCCGAAGTAGAGCGACAATAAAATATGGAAAAGTGCCTTCCGTGAGACGCACCATGGTGCAAACCTGGTAATGTATTTCGAACATTTTTCTGATCATGATTTTTCATAATCACTACGCACACGCAGGTGTTTTCGTGATCGCAGTTGGATGCTGCTGCCCATCCCCCGACTTAATACCTAAGTCGCCTTTAGCAACATCCACAGGATATGCTTAGAATTACCTATAAATTAGTTACGCCAGCAAGCGGTACATCTGTGCACCTTCTATGATTCGTAACGCCAGCGGCAACAAAACCTGTTCCTACGGAGAGAGCAGTCATACGTCATTGGGCCGACTTAAATATTATTCCAGCATTATATAATAAATCATAGTAAACCAGTAATTAAGTCAGTCATAACCAGAACTTAGAAATAAAAAGAGTTTAATTTTTTCACATTAAATACCCATTTCGGCCGACCGCTCCGTCTTAAATGATGTCCGATAAAATGTTTTTTGTTGTTGTTTTTCAATCATTATGAATGATCATTGGTGATGTGAAGCTTGTTTTAATATTTTGACATGATAAGAGGTATAGTCCACATACCATTTTTTAAGGTTCCGTACCTCGACAGGAAAAAACGGGACCTTTATAGGATCTCTTTGTTGTCTGTCAAGACCATCATTACCTCAGCAACTGCTAAAGGTATCTTGCTTTAACATCTGTAAGCTTATAGTGGTGTTAAAATTAAGCCACTAACCTAATGCAATTAAAAGATAGATAAGTTGTTAGTAAAACTTCTTGTGAAAGAGTTCGTCCGGGGAAGTACTACCACCGTACCTATTTCTGCCGCCAAGCAGTGCTTGCATTGCTGTGTTTCGGTTTGAAGGGTACGGGTGACGGTGAAATTATAGGAACATGAGAATTTACATCTTTATGTCATAAGGTCGGCAGCGCGCGTGTGATGCCTTTGGTGTTGCAGGCGTACATAAGCTACGGTAACTACTTTCCATCAGGTGGGTAAAAAATATGGTAATTGTGTTTAATTTTGTATTGAAATCGAGAAAAAGAAAAACCTTTTAGAGTATCTACTTCCAGTAACCTCACAATTTTCAAATTTGGAGTACCTATTATTAAGAAGCTTTGCGATACAAATAAAGGAAAGTCTAAAATTCAGAAATTTCGTCTTATCCCTTTAAAATGAGATGGTGAAGTTTTTATGAAAAAGTGTCTGAAACTCGAAAAAGACTGATGATTTCTGGTTTAAGAATTTATTTCTCTTAAGAATTTACAATTCACTTATAAGAGAACTTATGGACTAACTAAACATTATGTAAATATATATTGCATAACACGAGCGTGCTACACGAAAAAAAAATATTGATAACAAAGTAATTTACGGATTGTAACCTTCCAGGTTCCGTAACCCTAAAGGTGCCATGGTGTGTCCAGCAAAGCTTGATCTCCTCGCGTAGATGTTGAAAAAGCCGACTAAGGGATTACACCAGGGCATGGGCAGCAGCATCCACCTGATCACCCAACACCGATACTGCGATCACCAATCCGCCTGCCAAGCTGGTGATTATGGCATTTCCCCCATTGTATTCTATGGGGCCTTGTCCAGCAGTGGTTGTCTAATAGGATGCTAATGATGATGAACTCTCAAGGCACAAGTCACAGTCTTGCCCGTTTTTTGATCAGTTCCTACTCAAACTAGATAAAAAAAACTATAACGATTTATTGACATGATTCATTTTGTGAAGGTTTACCTTCCTTGGCCAATGCCTAACTACTCTGAAACCTAAGAAAATATATACAGGTCTCAATAAAATAGGTTTACTACGATATAACGAAGATCATTCCACTTATCCAATATTTATAATTAATATTGGATAAATGGGAAGTTCTTCACATAAGTTTTAACTCCACATTTATATCAACCTTACATCATTAATAACTAAATGTAATTATTTCCAAACTTCCCGCACTAAGTTTAGGTCCAATCTGTGAATTCTATTTTCATATTTGCAGCAACATTTCTGATCTTCGTAATTTGAACCAAAATAGATGTCTATAAATCATAGTACTAATCAGTTGAACAGAAGCCATTTCTGGTAGCGGATCCCAGGAACGAGACGCCCACAGTCCATCAGTGAAACTTATTACTAGCACACCGAAAGAGTCCGACCGGTCTAGTTATTGGCCGAAGCCGAACGAACGCTAAAGTTCGGCTTTCATTCTAAAGTAGTAAAGTTATAATTTTTGATATACCTAAGTAATATTTTTTTTTTGTTATGAAATAGATGATAAAGGTAACGCTGGCCTATACAAATGGTATTTGCTTCGAAGCGATTATATTTATTTCTACACTCGTAAATGATTCAATTGGAAATAAACGACGCGACATTTCGATCATTATCATCAGCTTGTAGAAGTCCACTGCTAGATATATAGGCCTCCCCATACAATGCCACGACAAACAGTCTTGACCCGCCTCCATCCACAGACTTCCTACGACCTTTACAATGTCTTTAATCCATCGAGAGGGAGGCCTTCCTTTACTGCGTTGTCCGGTTTGTGGTCATCTTAAATTTCTGTTAAGCCTCAAATTGTTTGCCGAAGCCGAAAGCCAAAAATTTACCGAACTAGTTCGATACACGATCGTACCACGCATCGTGAAGGTGATTTGCCTTAATAACTTTAAAAACTCATTAGGTAGGCTTTTAAAGAAAAGCGTGAACGATTATGCGGTAATTTTACGGTAAAAATACTGAGGTGTGACATGTCAATTACAGATAATGGTAACGATATATTTTTCTATTTAGAATTCCACTTTTCAGTTTGATTATCCAATCATTGATTGCAGATACCTAATGGATCAGTAAATTTTTTGGTTTGGAACTTATGAGTAGGATTTTTTTATAAATGACGGAACTGGCATGTGATATGCCCACCTGATGATAGGCGGGAACCCCAGCCCTTATCAAATGCACATTGCATGGACATAAAGATGAAAAGTCTCATGTGCCTGTAATTTCACCGGCATCCATACTTCCCTTCCCTTCGTCCCTTCAAACCGGAACAAAGCAATGCGAGCAATACTGCAATTCTTGGCGCCAGAAATGGGTAGGGGAGATGTAGGCAATTGGGGTCAGTTGGCAATGGTGATCACCCTATTATCTCAAAAACCGAACGTGTGCTGGCGATGTCAATGACGTCACTCGCTAGCTCTGTACCGATCAGGCACCCAATCGACGGCTCACTCAGTTTGAGTGACGCGCTAGGGAGTAACAGACTTAAAAAGATTTCGTGCCTTCCTGATCTAATTTTTCGAGTGGACAACCCTGAAGGTAAGGCTCAAACTACTTGGTGTTTCTTTCTATGCTTGTAATAATGTAATGACCATAGCATCTTAGATTGTGATTTTAAGCTCAGTTAGCCATTATTGGTCTAACTTTTTTTGTCAGAATTTTTATTATTCGTTTTTGGCGATGTGGGCAATCGGAGTCAGGGTGACCCCCATTGCCCACACTACCAAGCTTTGATGAAAAAAAAAACAAAAAGAAGGCTAAAGCTGTGAAAAGCATAGGAAAGAAGAGCTAGCCGCAGAAGAAAGGTCCCGAGAAAGTAAAGAAGCAGATTCTGCAGGAATCGAATGATACTTCGGTGTCAGAGGTGAATACTGATGACTTGTGCCAGGACGATGAAGACGATGCTGCAGAAGACCCTGGAAACCGGTGTCTTGTATGCAGCGAATTCGGGCGAGACAACGTAATGTGGTTCCGGTGCACTTCTTGTGGAGTTTGGGCGCATGCAGATTGCACTGGATAGGACTCAGCCCCGCAATTATGTGTGTGACATGTGTTGACTCCCAATTGTCAACACGCTGATCACCATTGCCAACTGATGTGGACAATGGTGATCAAACCGGTTTTTTATTAAATGATTATAATTCTTATAGTATTAAGCCCAAGTGATCTCAATTGATAGTCAGATAACTAAAGTTTACAATAGGGCTAAAACAATTAATCCTCTATTTATAGTATTGGTTTTATTTCAATTCCTGCTTAAGTGATCCCCATTACCTACATCTCCTATGGTACTTACTTCCAAAGACAAACTCTTTCACAAGAACAAGTTAAGATAAGTTTAAGTTTACGACTTTTGGAACTATTTCAATATATATTCAGTTACACTTGATTTGGTATAGTAAATCAATAAAGACCCAAAACTGTAAAGCAAATCAAATCAAGTGTTTGATTACTCAATTTACTCAACCCTTGATGAAGACATTCGCTTCATCGCCGCTCACGTCGAACTTCGGATATAAAATTACGGATGCATCGGTACATACGACATCACTAATAATACCACTATAATATCTTTGAATGTCAATAAAAATACAGTAATTCAACTTCCTATAAAATAAGCTTTGGTGTGATTCTCGCATACACGCACACATACATACTCGATACAATACAGGTACCTGAGGGCCTAGCCAAACGGCATTCGCTTCGAAGCGATTCCATTTCTACAGTCGTAATTCAATACAAAAGACCACGTGACATATCGATAGCTAACGTCAATTCCATACATTTTGGTCTTTTCTACTGGCGTCATCGCTATTAGAATGTTACTTTGTCTACAGCCTCAGGAATGCAAACGAATTACAGTCGTTCTACCGATAGATCTTGACTGTTAACCGTTTGTGTTTTTCTGCGTTATAGATTTTTTATGAGCTAATTTGTCTTTAAATAGATAAACACTTAATTGCCCACCAAAAAAAACAAAAGCAAAGGAAAAAATAACTAACAGTGGTGGTCTTCTCGCCAAAGCGACCTCTTCCAGACAACCTTTGTACGGACAGGATAGAACAAAATCAAAAGCAAACTTCAGCCCGACCTAGGTCCATCTGCAAAATTGTGCACGTACAATGGATCTTGGCCGGCCTGAATTGTGCCGTTTGGCGTTACGATATAAATTTTATTGGTTGCTCAAAATTGATTGCAACGCTAAACTTCAAAGTGGCCAATATTCATGGTGCAGTACTTGATCATTGTTGGAAAGTTCCCAGCTGCGCCCGAAAACCTGGACCCACGTATCGCCAGTTCCAAAGTCAAAGTCAAAAAGAACTTTATTCATTGAAATCACAAGGATCATTTTGAATCGTCTTATATAAAATTAAATTACTCCTGTTCCGCATCCAGTACCAAGACGTTTCCCATCTGCATCCACTCACATGGATTATATTATCTGTATTCTGTATCACTAATGTAATTATTGTATTAAATTATATGTAAGCAAATTTAACTAAGTGTTTATAATAAATTAATATGAATTATGAATATCGCCTGCTAGAAGTTTTCTCCGGTGGGCAAAACGGTGTTGCGCTACTGCTTATATAAAAGGACTATGCTTTCGTTTTGTATAAAACTTATATAGAGCCATTGAGCACGTGTTATCTTATGTTATAGTTACTGTAGAAAGTGTGATACATTTATATTTTCATATGTGATAAAAAAACATCGAAAGTACCTATTGGTTGAAAGTATTGACCGTCGGCGACTTAGATTTTGATAAGGGGCAATTTAGTGAATTGATTATAGAGGCAAATGACCTTCATGAGTCGATTTGTGGAGTAAATAGGGCACTTAAGGGCTTAATTGGGTACCGGATAGACAATCAAGTTAAAATAACGAAACTTGGTGTTTCATGTTAAAAATACTTTGTAATCAAGCTTTGTAGAGCATATGAAAAGGAAACAGTCACTACTATACTATTTATAAAAAACTATTTAAGATTAATAATACTTCTAAATGTACAGTATATAGATTAGCTTTAGTTTTGGCTTAGTTTAGATTTGGTATAGGGTTTTTACTCCTTGTCTTGCATTTAAGAAAGGAAAGAGAGAAAAATACCTTAATGATACCGAGACTAAACCACGTTTTTAAAATGAATAGATCTCCATTATTTCTCTATTTTTACTCAAATTACAAAAAAAGTTAGGATTTTTTTTTGTTGTACAACTTAAAACCTTTTATTTTCAGGGTAATGAGATAAAAAAAGGGCTACTTTATAACTGGTTACAAAGGGCGTCCTAGCTGCAAAGAGCTTATCAGTAACCTATATAAAACAACAATCAGTAAACACTAAAAAAAAACGTAAAAGTGCAAATGGGACGGTCGCTGGGGAAGTGGCCCAACTTCCAAGGCTGCCCGTTCAGTATCCTGAATAAATTAGTTTTAGGAAAGGGCCGAGCCAATAAAAGTTTTAAACAAAAGAATCATAAAACGAACAACCCAAATTCGGCAGCAACAGGAGTACCTTCAATGATTTACGACAATACCCGGGACACAATTATTGTCAAAAACTTTTCAAATAAACTAACCGTGAATAGACAAACATGTGTTCTTACTATCTTGCTCTCGGTATGTTTTAATGAGGGCTGTGCCAAACCCAAATTCATATAATAATTCTTAATGCTACTACGATAATGTACGTTGGAGCCGTAAATCCAATAGATTCCCAGATTAGACACCATTACGTGTAATTTAAGAGAGATTAAAAATCGTTTTAAGATTAAATTAAACAGCATAAGAGAGCATTAAACATAAGGCTTAATGCCTTGTAAGAAACAAAAATTGTGGGCAGTTCAAAAATTTGTATGCTTTCACGATTTGGAAATAGAATTTCAAAATGTGCCAAGCAAACTGGAAGGAATTGTACACAAAAAGGTAATAGTCGGTCATGCATTCTAATGCATTTAATAGCTTTTTACAACATCCCCATAAAACGTGGTGACTACCTACTATCCGTGAAGATATTTCTATTTTTGCTACCTCTCAACCCTAAGGATACAATGGGCAAATTAAATTTTATTTGATGTCTACCGACTGCTACTGAATACTACAGGGGAAAGAACATTTGGCATAAACAGGACGTCAAGAACGCCACCAAGCAATAAAAGTTTATAAATGTATTCGTGAGCATCAACTTCTGTTCTGGTCCGCTGATTCTGCATATGTAATGTCGATGTGGCCGCAAAAAAAACGACTAATTTAACCCTTTTTGTTTTTTCTTCGGTTTAATCGGCGGCATTATCTTTCAAGTCACCGAGCTAAATACTGTTCTCAGTATTCTTAATAACACTTGGTTTTAATGTTACGGTGATAAAAATTTGAATTTTGACGTGAATACGTCATTAAATTTGCTTTCATAGTCAGAGGCAATACAGAAAACTGATGATAACATAATCGGGGGATACAGTTTGTTGTTACGGTGATATAAATTTGAATTTTGACGTGAATACGTCATTAAATTTGCTTTCATAGTGGGAGGCAATACAGAAAACTGATGATAATAAAATCGGTGGATACAGTTTGTACAGCTACATCTATCATCTACATCCAAAATTTAATTACATCACTGAATAGCTAATGAATCAAACAATTCGTTTCGTGAGGACTGTGACGCATCGCGCACGGCTGAGGGGCCACTGATTTGAGGTCATTTCGCTACTTTATATAATTTAGTTTTCACGTAAAACATATGGCCATGTCCACGACCATGGCCACATCTTGACTTTGTTCGTACATTTTACTGTTTTACGATGACAATTTGGACGTCATGTTGAGGATTCAATCGCTACTGAACTGTTGTCATTAAAAACTATGGTTTTTTTTCATTACTGTCATGACATTATGTCGGACAAAATGCAAGAAATTACACAAATACAAAGACCTCAAAATTGAATGCAGCATTCAACAAACATTGCATTATTGTAAGACAATGGTCTCCCGACGGGAACCCGAAAAGGTTCATGTCCTTTTGTTGAATCCACGTTATAAAACAGAAGTTAAAATTACAATTGCGCCGCTGTCAAAAGTTACTAAATAAGAAAATAAGTAACAATGTCGCAATAAACTTAAAGACGTTTTTGAACCAAAATATTTCTGCAACGGTAGCTTGACTTTTGTCTTAAGTCCGGGGCCGGCGTTTATGGGCCATTCCGCCTTATTCTTTCAAAGAGAGCTATTTTATTTTTGTCGTATCTCTTAAATAAGACATAATGTTCTTAGAAACGGGACATTATAATGGACGCCGGGGGCTTTCTCTTTTTGTTAGGGACACGTACGGAGGATTTTATGGTCAATTGTTTTACTTTGCTGCTTACGTGATAATATACCAAGCGAAAGCTGATTCTAACTTTGCATAATAGTGTAAGTTATATATAACATAATCTATAAGTCAATGAACCATAATTTTAATGAGATGCTTGCCATTGAAATGTTGCTATAATATTGATTTAAATAAAAACATAATAATGCCATAACTTCGACCATATAGTTTATTTTAACATATTCAAATTTGTTTTTATTAAATCAATACCTTTTAAAAATATTAAAAGCTTTAGGTAGTTTTAGAAAAAACAATGCAATAATTTTGTAAAGACGCGTCTGTACATAACTTTTCATTTAAAAAAACCGACTTCCGCCATTGTATTCGACTAAATATTTGAATGTAAAAAAAATGATGAAAGAACCATAGTGGTGAAAGGATTATGACACTTTCTGAATGCAAATGCTTGGTTTGTTGCTGAAAATATCAAAATCGCCATGTGTATGCCTACAATATTTGAGGAGTTCCCTCAATTATTCATGGATTTCATCATCAGAACTGGATTAAAAAAAATGGGACCAATCTGGAAGTATATCTATTCAAATAAAAAAAGTATTTCCAAATCGGTTCATAAACGCCGGAGGTATGAGGTAACAAACATAAAAAAAAATCGGTTAATAAGCAAATTACTTACATTTATCAAACGTTTTTATGGAAAGTGTGGTAAATTTTTCAACCAGAGAAAGTAAATGACATACAGCTATATACTACTGGAGCGTATCTAATTCATTTTTGGGTAACGTCTTTATAACGCGTGGTTTAAAATTTCAAAACCGCAAAGTGAAAGCTTTTAAATTTTAGATGCTGTGAATGGAAGTTTTACTACAGGTGGTCTTAATGTGCGAATGGCCATATGACAGATATGTGCGATCTAATAAATTGGGTGAGATGTGTGAGGTTTCAAACAATATACAATTCATGACAATGTTTTCGTTCCTAATTAGGCAGTGGTTTGTGGGAACCAGAATTAATCCAAACTGAATTTTCAACCCGATTGTTTGTTGAATTTTTTAACCACAAGTTATTAACCGTTTATTGTTTGCTGTGTGTATTGTCGATTACAATTTTGGCCTATATGGCCGCAGTGGATATAGCCGCAAAATGCCAACCTCTGTGGCGCGGCGGGCGTAAGGTTCGCCTGGGACGCAGGAGGTTGCGGGTTCGATTCCCGCCTCAGAACAAATATTTGTACGAACTGCAGATATTTGTTTAGGGTCTTCTGGGTATTTTCTATGCATAATAAAAAATATATGTCTATGTAATGTATTGTTTTAAAAATAATCAGTTATCTAGTACAGATAACACAAGCTCTGCTTAGCATTGGGGCTAGAAATGAAAATGTATGTGAAATATCCAGCATTTATTTATCTTATGGCAATAGCATTGTGCGCAAAACCCCCAGGTGTTCGAAGTCTGGGGTGCAATCTAGTTCAATCTAGGTGTTGTTCCGACCCTAGTGGCTTGATGTGTGAAATTGAAGGTATGAATGATTTGATTTACACACTGGATGACCGCTGGTATTTTGAAACACACTGAATGTTGAATAAAACTGTTTATTACTGAATACAAGTTGACTTATTTAAAACTTAGGAAAAATGATAACCGTCCGACTACATCGGTGACCGGGACGCCAGAGGAGAGCGAGTTGCCCGCTACAACCTTTCTTAAAACTACCACAAAAGGGTGACCAACTAATATTCCATCATAGATTATAAAACATGTGATTTTTCAATGAACAAGCATTTATGTTCCTAATTATAAGCACCTATGACTTATTTAATATTTTTGATTTAATGCTAGAAATCACCAAATATAAGGCAAGGGACTCAATATTTACCAAGAAATCGCCACACCTGTAAAAATTTGTAACTGCTTAATAAAGTGCTAACACTTAAGTCTTTGGTAAGCAAACATGACACAGCTGTTGCCCACCTACCTTACAATATCATGCACATCATTAGGTACACTATTGACAAATAAATAGGCAGTATTTTGTCATAAGCTGAGCGATAAGCAAAGATTTCGATAGTATACTTAGTGATTTAAGGAGCAATAGGTATTATTGTTAAAACATATTATTTATAGCAAAGTTACCGGGCTGAGATGCGAGATGCGGGAAGATGCGGGTTCAATTCCCGCTGCAGAACAGTAACTAATGTTCATATGATCTGTAAATATTTGTTCCGTGTCTTGGGTGTTATGGTACCATGGTACTTGTAGTTGCTGATACCCACGACACAGAGAATCCTAGTGTGGGATTAGCCTCCCTATTCCCTATCTTGAAAGTCACTCGGTGACTAACGTTTGACAAGTAAAATTACCATCAATTGTCAATTTTTAATGATAATTTTGAGCAATTGATCATCATTTTACTTGTCAAACGTTAGTCACTGAGTGACTTTCAGTTAGAGAATAGGGGGGCTGGACTACATAATGTGACTGTTGGGTGTTATGTTATATATATTTTTAATCTGAATATTAAACTTTATTCACTCAATCTACGATCATTATGTCGCTTTAGGCGCAGGCTTAATTAATGTGAATTAAAGATTGTTTTTTTGCCTATATCATCTTGAAAATGGGGAAGAGACCACTTATTATTTAGTTCTTTGGTAGGAATAAAACAACTTAACTGACTAGGAACTTTATAACCCAGTAAAAGATTTGCTTTGCTTTAAGTTACAACTTGCCAGTCGTTATCTATCGTTCTATCTATTAACTAGATGAACCTCATCGCTCAACGCTCTGTTTTTTCAAAGACAATCCCTAATTTTCATTCGAAAACCAAACTCTCTCACGCTACCTCCAATTTATTTGCTCCTGTTGTTCAAACATTAGCATTGGTAATTTATAGCAAACATTTGAAATTGCTTTGTCATGGCGAATATTAATGACCAGCTAAATAAACCTGCATTCGTTATTGCCTAACACCAGTCAATGGTGGCTTTGTACTCGAGTCCTGTTTAGGGATATAGAGTACTTAGGTATTTATGAACAAGGTAATGACTTTGCCACTGGCTTCATGGCGGCTCAAATCTGGAATCGTTAATGAGCAAGTAAGCTATTTGTGTATTCAAATTAGTATTGGCTTTCAGCAATGTCTACTCGTCACTAACTTAAGTTATAGCATTCGATTATGCATAAAATTTGCTTCTAGCTGGCTATTAATTAAGTAATTATTTTATGGCGTATAAAACCTGTTATATGTTTAAAAGTTTTGCATTATGTTGGTTTATTTTTAACCGACTTCCCAAAAAAGCTAAAAAAAAAATTTTTTTTTTTTTAATGTTTGTACCGCATATCTCCTGCGTTTATGGACTGATTTGGAAAATTCTTTTTTTATTTGAATATATTTACTTTCAGATTGGTCCCATTTTTTTCATAATCCAGTTCTGATGATGGAATCCATGAGGAATTGAGGGAACTCCTCAATTATTGTATGCATACATATGGCGATTTTGATATTTTCACCATCAAACCAAGCATTTGCATTCAAAAAGTATCACAATCCTTTCACCACTATGGTTCTTTCATCCAAATATTTAGACGAATACAATGGCGGAAGTCGGTTTTTTAAATGAAAAGTTATTCAAACACAAGTAGGTAATTTGTAACGGACAAAATAAAATTTCATCATCATTATCATTATCAGCCTTTATAGACGTCTAACATTGGACGAGGTCTCCCCCATCAAATGTAATGGGGGGGGGGGGGGTGTTTACATAACCACCGCGCTTGGCAGGTGGATTGATAATCGCATGATAGGTGTGAAGTACTAAGTTTGATGCTGCTGCCTGGTGTAAAATTTAAAAAACAAACCCAAATCCAAAAACCAAACTTGTTGATGATGATGTTTCTAAAGTTGCCAGGTAGTTTGTTCCGTGATCCAAGAAAACTGGGTCTGCTACTCCGAGAGTAACACCAGCTTACGTCACTATCTAGTTGTCACTTTATTGCAACAACTACGGAATAATTACGGAAATACTTTCTGTGATCATTATGTTAGAAAAAATTTACATTTTGTTTGTTTAATCAAATGAAACAATCAAGTTAAAGTTTGAACATAAATATGTTTTTTTAATATAAACTACGGAATTTTTACGGAAATACTTTCTGTGATCATTATGTTAGAAAAAAAATTACATTTTGTTTGTTAATCAAATGAAACAATCAAGTTAAAGTTTGAACATAAATTTGTTTTTTTAATATAAACTACGGAATTTTTACGGAAATACTTTCTGTGATCATTATGTTAGAAAAAATTTACATTTTGTTTGTTTAATCAATTGAAACAATCAAGTTAAAGATTGAACATATTTTTTTCATATAAACCTTGAAGTTTTTTCAAATTTGGACCGTTAAATAAACCAATATCGGGAAGATAGATTACACGCTTCTGCGGTAAACGGGGTGTCTCAATTCTCAGTGGCGATGACGTAGGCTGGTGTTTACTAACGTGACCATCGGCTCATGGAAGAGCATACCTGTGGGGTGCAATTTTTGAATGTCATCGAGTGAATAAACGTCAGTAAAATTGCCGTTAATTACCGATTTCCAAATTTCTATATATTTGAAACACATTGATGAATAAAAAATTTATACCATTGATATCAGTACAAGTGCCTCCTCCAATAAATTTCCTGAAAAACGTTGATTTACGACCTTTTTGATGATATTTAGTCACTCAGTGATATTCAAAAATCACACCCCTGGCGGGGTATATTATTATACCATCTAATACACAAAATAATGCCCCGAATAAAATGCAGATGACTAAGAAATTAACAAGAAACAATAAAACAAAATTGAATATGAGATATATTTTTATATACAATTGGTAAATGTAATTTGATTTGAATACTACATACCAAGCTTATTTAAAAATTTGCACGGCAATTCTAAAATATCTCGATTACAAACCTGTTTTATGCAGTAAACTATCAGTATTCGTGGAATTAGTAATGCTATAAAAGATGTTGCTTTATCATTATAAACTGTAACATGGGTCAGTAGAGATCAATGTAACTAATGCATTTATTGTAGTAGTTAAAAATGCCATGTTTCGTTATAAATACATTTAATTACCAAATACATTGATTGTATTTCAACTGTTTATCTTATTTTCAACCGTTGGGGAATAAAGGTTCTCGAGAGGCAGCCACGAATCGGCAGAAGCAGTGAAAGACGGATGAACCGCTGACATTGTAAAGGTCGCAGGAAGTCGGAGGAAAGAGGTGGCTTAAGACCATACGTCGTGGTATTGCATTGGGGAGGCCTATGCCCAGCAGTGAACTTCTATCGGCGGCTTATGATAAAACCGAGAGACGATGTCAAGGTAGGTATAGTTGTTTTTGTCGTACGATAAAAATAAAATTAACCAAAATACACAATGTATTTTTCTTCAACAGTTTTCCGTTTTTTAATTACTATCTTTTAAAATCACTATAAGTAAACATTTTAAGAGTATTCTGTATATCTGATTACCTACTTACAACAGACCTTGAATTTTTAAAACCTCATTTCACCCATAACTATTCAAAGTCATTGAACTTCCTCCAAAAATTGTACTTTACAGCGTCGTAACTCAGACCTAAGCATTGTCAGTCCACTCACAAGCTTTATGAGCTAATAGGGCATTACACATTCAGCCGGCTTCGACCACGTTGCGACTGTGGTAGAACTACGCCGCCTTACTACAGAAAAATAAAATTACTAAACAGAAGATTCACTCCGACTAACTACATTTTGAAAGAATATGTGGCACGTGTACCTATACGCGCAATTAACTTGAAGAACCTACAACCGCTAGGGAATAAAGATTCTCGAGTTGACCACGAATAGGAAGACGGTAGAACGGCCCTTGTGGATGACAATATATTCGTCATGGCATTCTATAAGCCCGCTGCTAAGTATAGGTCTAGCAGTGGACGTTTAACAGATGATAATAATAATGATGATGTGGCATGTTCCTAATCAATATTGAAACTCAAAGTCACCGTATACAGCTCATTTCCATTTGACAAAACTAGGTTATCAGACCGCTGATTTGCGACTACTCAATTCGGCTGATATGTATAACCGATCAGGTCAAAATCTAACATAATCGAAACTCAATTAAAAGTAGGAACTAACAGTTATTTGTGGTAACGTCAGATAAATAGCTAAATTGAAGCATCCCGAAACAGCACAGGTTTAACAAATATAAAGCCGATGGGATTGCTTGAACCCAATCTATATTGAATCTAAAATCATATTTAGTAAAGCTCATTTTACTTTTATCGCTCATTTGGATTGGAGTGACATGCTTGGACTTAAGCTGCTTAAAGAGGTGACGCTGGTCACGCCTCTTAGCGGATGTCGCGTCCGGTAAAAAACAATTGTTGATGACTTGATGGATGCTATGGGTTTTTTGGGTTTGATTAATAGTAGCTTTTTTGGCGCCTATAGGCCTATTTTGAACGGAAATGGTGAAACAGGTACCTAATAAAATTAAATATCAACAAAACCTAATAATTATAATGTCGGCAGAATGACCTACTGAAGTGTTTCCTAGTGTTATATTATCCTATAACTTTTAAATCTTTCTTGAAGTAATGCAATTTGATTGCATCAAATCGCATCGACATCGGGAAATGCTTTACAGACATAATAAGAAACTAACAAAAACTGTACTTACAACAAAATCGTTCAAACATAAACGCATAGGTTTAGTAAATTATATTTTATTCGAGATCATACCTGTGCTATGGTGTGTCTGGCCTAAGAATAGACCCCTCCATTTCCTCTCGTGGATGCCGTAAAAGTTGACTAAGAGATTACACTAGCACCAACCAGCCTGCCAAGCGTAGTGATTATGGCAATTCCCCCCCATTGCATTTTATGGGGAGGCCCTGTGCGGCAGTGGACGTCTAATGGCTGCAACTAATGATGATGATGATCCTGGTTCAATAATTAGTACGGAACACTCAGTGCGCGAGTCCGACTCAAACTTGTCATTTC
This sequence comes from Epirrita christyi, assembly GCA_951392215.1. Taxonomy (NCBI): domain Eukaryota; kingdom Metazoa; phylum Arthropoda; class Insecta; order Lepidoptera; family Geometridae; genus Epirrita; species Epirrita christyi. Next base: position 11,527,380 of record OX595843.1, on the reverse strand, counting down.
ACAACATTTTCACTTTTGTCTTGTTTTAATAATTTTCACATTATTATCATCATTCTCAACTTGCTCTTTGCTGCTTATAAATAATTATTTAATAATCTTCAAGGGAGATTAACTTACTCGACTACCTAAACTCGTTCATGTAAAAACTGAGCTAGTTTCATTAGGATGTCTTTATTAGCACAATTAAGTGTAATTGGTGTAATCAACGTCTGCCCGTACATGTCGGTCCTTAGTCATTAGACTAAAAACCTGATGTAATAAGATATATATAGAGAAAAGTAAGAAATAAACAACTAGTTCCAATGATAGAAGCTAAAGATAAAGTTGAGCTAAGTAGAGCTTATCAAAAAAAAACACGTGTGACACGCTCACTAGTGTGAATGTAATAACGGTTCAAAATTCTGACTAGGATATCGTATTCGAGTTTGATGATTCTTTTCAGGCTTGGTCTGGACTCTATAGCCAACACCTATACCAAACCTGAAAAGATCAATAAACAATCGTCAACAGTATGATGACGATAGTCCTTTAGAGACTAGAGTTGACGAATGCCGGATCATGATCTCCACTAGGAAACCTTTAATACTCACTAAGGCGCTTTTCGAAATATCTATAGCAACTTGTTCTCTGACCTAGCGTAGAAAAACCAAGAAACACCAGTGACACAAAGTAGTAGAGTATATATGGCTATATGGACCAGGCTTAGAATTACATAATTACCAACACTAATATTATTAAGAGGTAAAATTATAAGATTATTATATTAGGTACTATAATAAAGCCAATATTTTGAATAGAAGTACCTAAGCATAATTATTACGCTTGATAATAAGGAACAAAAACTAAAAAGTATGAAGGTACCTAAACCTAGGGTTTGTCTTAAAATGTTACTGCATAATTATATCCTATACCATCCTCCTCGGTCATGACGACCTCTGTGGCGCGTCGGGCGGCTGAGATGCAAGAGGTTGCCGGTTCGATTCCCGTTGCGGAAATATGTATGTGTGTTATGTTTGTTTGATTCTAAGTTCTCTGAAACATCTAAACTTCAAAAATTCTTTCACTAATAGAAAGCTACACTATCTCGGATCAATTTAGGTTATTACAAACGGGCGATGTCACGAAGGGTTCCAGCTAGTTAGTTAGTTGTTTATAAGACAATTCAAAACAATCCTTGTGATTCTGGTGATGAATTTGACTTTTACATTGAAACTACTCTATGAAATTTAATTATCGAGATAGTAATTATCTGTACTTTGAAGTCTATTTTAAAAACTGGCGTGCAATGAAATAGGGTAACTTAAAAACCCACAATACTTTCTAAACTAATTTTTTGTTCATTTATTTTGTATTAAGTAATTTTTTTTTAAATTATTGCCTTTAATTCTGTATCGAAATATATTTTAATGACTATGATTTTGATTTCAATTCTATTTCATAGTTTGGGTGGGATTGTTAAGTGACCCTATTTCATTGCACGCCAGTTTAGTTCAGCCAGCTATATTCTAGACTTGACTGCGAACATCTTGCTCGAACTCGCTCGACCCTGTGAAACGTCAGTCGCGTTAGCCCAACGGTACAAGAGCAATTATACGAAATCGTACATTACTTGCTACTTGTCAAGTCCTGTACACACTATATACAGCACTACTACGAAAGTAATGCGCCTCGTCAATCTTTGTTCGTGACTGACTGTCGCCTTTTCACGCACTTGCAATCAGTTATATTTCTGTTTCCAAAAGACGAAGATTGCCGAGGCGCATTACTTTTGTATTAGCATTACCTGCTGTAACTGTTGCTATTTCTCATTTCATGCCTTGAGTGAGAGACCAAATAGAGCAGGCAGTGGTATTATTTGTAAAGCAATAATATTTTTGAAGTGTTAATTATAGTTGATTATTCACCAAGGGGATATAACAGTGTATTCACGGGCGCTATATTGAATCCCGATTGTAACGAAGGATTCTAGATTCAAGCTCGCCCTAGACAAATACAGCTTTAACCCCGAGGGGAATACTCTACTTTTCACACTTTCTGCGAGACAATAAAGGTACTAGAAACATTTTATTTGAATAACATTGAAAGTATGTACCTAATACCTACCTTTTTACATTATGTAAAAGAATCTCTGTATTCTCAAGAAATTTTCTTTGTTGAATGATTATATTTTTATCTTTGGAACAGCGTTTCACAGCATTAGCAGTTTTGTTCTTTTATTTTGCTCTCTGCCTCTGCGTAACTAGTTTTATTTTCGAATAAGTTGCTTTTGTGTGGGTAAAATTTCATAGTAATTTAGAGGTTCCAAATTCAAATCTCATTATTGACAAGCGGGTAATAATTAAATTATGTACAACATTATCTACTCAGCTGATATTGTAGTGTAGTCAAGTATAATATACTTTACTACAAATGCAGTTATTATTACCTACTTCAAAAGTTCGAGCTTTAACCAAGCCCCCGAAATAAGCTCAAACACAACAATAACACTGAATCACACGTAATGGAGATGAATCTTGGACAGCATTATTCAGTACCTACTACAAGGAGTGTGTCACTCCAAAAGGTCTGTAAAATTTAAAATGAGCTTTATTGCGTTAAGTTTATATCTGAGCTTAAGTTTACATCATATATTAGCTCAGATATATATAAACTATTCAAATCTAGAAAAAATTGGGTATCCAATCCACACGGTTTTGGTCAGATTGAATAGAGATTTTAAGTTTAAACAAGTAATTAACCCGGACTTATCGTGTAGAGTAATACGGATTTTGTATGGAAAGACAGATGAGCACCCTTAGCGGACACTTTTAGAACCTCAATTTCTGTACAAAGCCTGTGTAACACGGTGAAAAGAGGCCCTTTGAGGCTATGCCTACCCCTTGGGGAAAAAAGCGCGTGTTTATGTATGTAATCCATGTTAAACTACATCGTGTCAATTGCTTTGTTTAAACTCAGACTACGGCTTCTGATGGAGTCGCATATATCGTTATCTTGCTTGCTTCCTAGTCAAGCTATAGCCCCGAGATCTTTGGTATCTACTTACATAGCGTCTGTGTGTAAAACTTTTTAAGAGACGAGATAACTATTATTACTTCTGTGCTGAGGAACACTGGACGCAAGCCAAATTGAATTTTCGATTATGACAACCACAGTGGTGTTGCGGGCGAAACACGAGAGGTGTGGGTTCGATTTACGATGCAGGACAATTGTTTGCATGATTTGCAAATATGATTTGTCCTGGGTCCGGGTGTTATGGTTACAATGGTACTCCTAGTTCCTGATAACCCACAACACAGGAATCCCAGTGTGGTATTAGGACTATCACATGTTTGTGACTGTGCGTGTTATTACTGATTATTATTATTTGTGTTATTATTATTATTATTATGTATGTTAATGATAGAGTTTTAAAGCACCACATCATATACTCACGATAAAGGACTTAATATTGGATATTATTAAGGTTTTAATATTGTTTGATTAGTGTGCCAAATAAGCAGTTGTATCGATATATAGATTTGTCAATTTTATTTTATCAAATTGGTTGACTAAGTTAACTAAATTGGCTTAGTAAGTTAAATTTATAAAAACAGTTTAATTCTTTAAAGCTCTCAAAATTACAAAGGCGTTGTTATTGATATAAAAACGTACTTGTTGCTTTAGAAAAACAATTAAAAGTATGTACTTACTCGCATATTTTAGAATATAACACATTTTCGTACTTACCGATTCATTTAATTCTTCTTGTTATTGTCTTTTAATCACTTAACACTTTGTTTTGCAATAATCAGTAATAACGCCTACGAATTATAAAAACAACACTAAGTATTATACATTTCCGTAGTGCACCATGATACTCACCAATATCGTTTAAAACTTTGCTGTTTAAATTCACATTTCATTGTAGCGTGGTTCATTTCAGTGGCATTCGTAAATATTATGTAAATTAAATAGTGTTTGCGTTTGCACTTTCATGATTGAAATATGTTTGAGCTTAAATTTTATTAAAACTTATGTTATGAGTATATGCGCTTCAGATAGTAAATATTTAAACTTATCTAAACTTCAATAGCCTTTACTATCGTTTGATACTATTATTGTTTGAATCAAAATAATCAACCCGCTATTGTTCACTTATCTAAAAAGATGTTTTGTAATTACCTGTCTACCTAATCTAGTCTATGTTTGTGTTTATTTATTTATGTATTCTGAATTTAAATCAGTATGATGCCTACCTATAGTTTTATGTTTCATTGTACGGAAGTTAAGGATTGCTGAATAAAATTGCAGTTTATAAATCTTCATCACTTCATCTTTATTTTCTTTTATTTGTATAAATAACGACATATTATTACTGATAATATAGTATGATCACTTGTTTTCGCTATTTACATTAATCATATACTACAGCAGTCTTTAAATTTTACTTTATACACAGGATAACGATCAGGCAATACTCACTTACATAGATTTGGTATAGCACTTACAGACTAATATTTTACAATATGTACAGCGCACTAATTAGCATCTACAGGAATCTACATATTTACAATTTGACTGGAAGGTGGGCGATAGGCCCTCTAGACTAGGTAGGCTTGCACGGAATTGCCCGTGTCTACAAGCGGTGGTGGAGGTGGCCACTGTCGCATGTCTCGTCGTCTCCCAGGGGCCATACCGTGCTCCAAAGACGAGTAGTCAGAGTCTATTGAAGAGTAAATATGGTCTGAGATCGGTCTTCCATCTGGCCCATACACAACACCTTGCGTCTGTCTCACAGCTGAAGGTGACTGTCGCACTTCAGTCCCATACTCCGGAGGTGGAGCATTGACTCCCTGAATTACACCACCCATCACAGGCGATTGTTTCGGGAACGGTAGAGTACGAGTACCATTAGGTACCGACGAATCTAGTGTGTAAGTATTTATACTTTTTCTATAACTATGACTCCGCGACTTATGATTTGGAAGCGAAGAATCCGGCATCATGTATCTGAGCCTTTCCCAGAATCTCTTCTGACCCCATCGTAATCGCGAACCCGTTTTGAGGTACGGACGCAAATCGGGGTCACACATGGCGTCTCCCACTACTGCGCCTTCTTCTATGAGAATAAGTTTATAAATGCACCCTTTGAGCGCTTCGTGTAACCCTTGTCGGAATTCGTATCGGGACCATTCCGTCTGCATGAAATTTCTCGTTAGCACGATGATTATTCGTTTCGATGCTTCCGCGGTCTCGACTGCCGGTGGCGCGCATTGCATGTACTGAGCGCCGTGGTGTGGAATGTCTCTATAATGAAGGCAGAGATGGTACGATGGATTCCCGTTTTCTAGCTCGTTTGCTAACGACTGCACGACAGATTCCTCATCTTTCGGACTGTAGCACACGTAAGCGTCATACAGCTTTTGACTCTCTTCGAAAGCGCCGGAGAATGAAAATAATCTAATTCCACAGTTTGTATACAGCCATACTCTGAGCGAGTCTCTAAAAAGAAATAGTACGACAAGTGCCAATAAAATTAACATAAAACCGGTAAGCGTGGAGACCATCATGGGAACATAGTTTGACACCAACATGTTTCCGATGACTGAATTATCAGCATAATAATCGCTGCAGGCTGTACCGTTTAAGTTGAGCTCTTTTTTCTGTGGCGGTTTCGCCTCACCGTTCCAACACCATACGTCTGTTATGTCGATGATTTTTTGCGCATTCTCGGCCAGGTACGCAGTTAATTCTTGGAGATAGCGACATTTACAGGACCACAAGTTGTTTCCGAGTGACAAAGCTTTTAAATTGGGGTTGCTATTAAAAGTCCACACTCCAAAATCTACAAGCCTGTTTCCATCAAGGCGTAAAACTTCCAGAGATTTCAAAGAAAGAAATGATATGTTTGCGATGTGGCTGATAAGATTATTTTGTAAGAACAGTTCTCTCAAGTTACTCAGTTGGAGGAATTCGTAGCCTTTCAGTTCTTTGAGCTTGTTGTTGCCAAGGTGAAGTATTTCTAAAGCATTGAGACCAGCAAAAGTTCTGTTTTGAATATTATCGACGTTGCTATTGTTTACGTAGAGGGATCTCATCTTCTGACGCCCGATGAAAACATGATTCTGAAGCTCGCGTATGTTGTTGCCGTCTAAAAATACTTCTGTCGCATCCATGGGTATCTTGTGTGGTATTTCCATGGACGATTGTCCCGAGCAGTCAACGACATTTGTGTTCCATAAAGGGTCGTGGTAGCATGTACAATTTTGTGGGCAGGTCATCTCGCAGTCACACGCGTCGTAGTCACAACAATGGCAGATGGCAAAACAATGAGTCTCGTACTTACAAAGAAAGTCAGTTGTCTTTAGGTTGGTTAAGGGCACATGAGTTCCGCTACGAGTATTCGTCATTTTACACAATACATTTTCTAAGTCCATCACACGCGGGTATTGTCTCATAGCGGTCATATTGTTGATAATAGGTAACCACTCCATAGTACAATCACACTGAAACGGATTGCCACCGATATAGAAATCTGGCAACGTTTTATTAACCGGCACTGTCGATAAACGTAGACTATTCAGTTCTAAATGCACTAGTTCATTCGCGTACATGTCCACTCGTGTCAGGTTCTTTTTATCGAAAAACGTATTCACATGGATATTGTTCAAAAAGTTATTGTTTATAAACAAAAGTTCAACACTATTCGGTATAGACATCGGCGATATCTCTGCTATACGATTATGACTGGCGTCTAAAGTTTTTATACGCACTTCATCTTGTAGCTTGTAGTAATTGCCTAAATGTTCAATAAAGTTGCTATGAATGTCCAACCACTTCAAATTACTTGGCACAAAAGCATAATCAAACCACACTAGATGATTTTCCGAGAGGTTGAGCCACAAAAGGCTCGCAAGCGTCGAGAAAACACCGTTGATATCCGACAGGAAGTTGCCGTCCAATCTTATAGCTTCCAGTTGTGAATTTCGAGTGAAGGTCCCGCGTTCAATCGACTGAATCTTGTTCTTAGCGATGTTGAGTACTTGTAAGCTCGGTAAGTCCCAAAACATTCCAATGGAAAGGTTTCCAATCTGGTTGTCAATCAGCCGCAGTCCCGTTAATTGGTTAAGATTCTTGAAGGATCCATTTCTAAAGGTTGTTATTTGATTCTCACCGAGATCGAGTGTCTTCAAAAACGGTAGTTCCCACAAAGCTTCGGGCACGTCTAATAATTGATTTGAGCTCAAGTCCAATTCTTTCAAGTCTGAACAGTTCTTGAATGATTTTCGGTCGATGTTCACGAGCAAATTGTTATTGAGTGTCAACTTGCTTAGAACAAATAGGCCGTTGAATAAGTTTTCGTCAATTGTGTGAATTCGGTTTTCTGCTAAATTCAGAGTATGCAGATTGTACAAAGGTAGGAATGCATTATCTTCAATGTAACCAATTGAGTTGTTCTTTAAGTTTAATATTTGGAGGACAAATAAGTCTTTGAAAGTTTTCCCATCAAGTCTTGTGATCCCATTATTCGATAAATTCAAAACGATAAGTCGTATCAGTCCCAAAAATGTTCCGTCGTCGATATGGTTGCTGGTTAGTTGATTGCTTGATAAGTCAAGTACAATCAACTGTTCTAAGCGATGGAAAATGCCTCGAGCCAACTCAAAAAGAGTATTATCATTCAGATAGATTTCTCTCAATTCTCTTGCGTTCGCAAAAAGCCCTTCAGGCAGTGTATGTAAATGGTTATGTGATATGTTCAGAACTCTCATTGAGACAAGTCCATTGAAAGCTTCAACTGATATGTCGCTGATATTGTTATGTTGTAAGAATAAATGTTGCAAACTCCTTAGTATCATTAGCTCGGATTCCTCTTGCAAGCTTTTGATCTCGTTGTGGCTGAGATCTAAGCTTTGTAAGCCCGAACCGCATCCTGGACCGAATCCAAGTTGACCAACGGTCCGTATTCTATTCTGAGTCAAATTCAGTGTATTCAAATTTTCAAGCGAGCAGAATACGCCGGAAGGAATGAACTTGATGTTATTTTGAGCTAAATCCAATGACTGCAGTTCCAACAATCCATTGAATGTGTTCAAAGACAATTCTAAATTCTTCGTAGGGCTCCATTCAAAGTTCTTCGAACGCACTTTTAACCGTTTGAGTTTCTTCAGATCTTGGAAAGTGTTATCTGGTAGTTGGAGGAATTTGCAATTGTTGATGGATAGTTCGTTGAGTTTTGAAACAGTACTGAAGTAGTAAGCTCTTAAAGAGCTTTCGAAGAGAAGTAGATGATTGCATTCAATAGCTAATTTGCTGGTATCTGAAGTCACTGTCGCTATGCTAGTGCCATCACTGTCAAGAGTGCGGATTCTGCAGAGGGTACTGCTTTCCGAGCCCCGGTCTGAGACCCGCACGCATTTGTCCGAACCATAAGGCTGCACAGTCCACCCGAACTGCACCAATGCACAAAACACGGTCACGTATGCGTACATTATCACAGATTTTTCATTTCACTAAAGAACGTCTCATAAACACACCCCGTGGGTCGATATCACCATTTCCGAAACAAAGTCCGTGGTACACACTAGGGCTGAAGAAAAACTTCCTAACATTTCACTGCACTGTGGTCCATGATGACTTGGGTGATATAGTCCTTGGGGATGAACGTTGATCGAAGTTTTCACTTATAAATACGTATTTGTTATTCGTGATCAGTTTTTGTTATTAAATATTTATTGCGAGTTGTAGAAACCGGCGCGGGGTGTAACACGAACTCTCCGCGGCGCGGTAGCGTTGCGACTGACAAGCGGAACGTTTGACTTGTGGAAGTGGCAGAGGGGGCGCGCAACTTAGCCCCTCCTCACTTCCCACACCGCAGGCCAACTGCGTAAAGCTCTATGCTTGTCCAGCGGACCGGTAACGACATCTGGCGTGCGGTAGCGGGTTTTGAACTAAACTTTTCTAAGCATCGAATTCTGTAATCGAATTTGAACACTGATTTTACTAAATAAACTTTTTTTGACTAATTAAACTAATACTGAATAAATGCTCATTTCACTGGATTTACAAAAATAATTCATTAGATTTTAGACACAATTTATTTATTTAATTTTTTGCTTACCTATATTACTAATAATAGTGTCGTATTCTCCCAATTAATCCAATTAAAAATGTATTATTAGGAATCTTAAAAAATAATTGACTAGGTCGGTAAGTACTCTACTTTTGTATTAAATCTGTAAGTTCAATTACCTACTATTGCATTAAAACTATTTACTATAAAGATTTTCGTAGGTACCTAATACTTTCAAAATCAAATTACCTTAAGACAAATGTAGAGTTTTTTTAATAAATAATGTTTACCAATAACATTCAAGACTAAAAAAATAAATAGTAAAAAAAAGTCGTTATACAACATTTAATAGGATGAATACGGTTCTACATGAACCACAATGAAACAGCAGAGCTATTCGGCACTAGATGGCGGTGGTAGTGTGCGTTATCCTAGCAAAATCTTGTGTCCTTTCAGGATGTGAATATCACGAATAATTCGTATTTAATCTCCTGTAAATGTGCCTGAAATAAAAAATTTGTGCCTTCAGCCGTTTTTGAGTTATTCATGAAAGACAGATTTTGCTGGGGTAACGGTCTTCCAGCAAAAACTTTTTTCCCTGGTTGGGCTAGGCCAGCTGAAAGTGGCTAGAAAGATAAGTTTTAATTTGTGCTAAATGTGCATCTAAACTCTGAATTTGTGGACCCTAGGATTTCAGAGATATTTCAGTTTTTGCTGGGGGAACATTTTAAAAATGGCTGTATCTCCGAAACTTTTAACCGCACAATCATGAATTTTACTACACATATAAGTGTTCATATAGGGTAATTTGTGCCAGTTAAATTTCTTGATAAAACTGCGCCTCTCGTATTTTAATGGGATTTTTCCAAAAAACTAAAATAGCTCCTAGCACTCAAACAAAGGCACCTATGAACTATATTTAAATGCAAAGTTATACCTTCTTTGTTAAGCAACATTTGGTAAAATTTCATAAGCCTACGTAAAGTACTTTACGAGATAGAGAGACTTTAAAATAATCCGGTGGTGAAATTATTTTGACCTCCAAATACACGAGCTTTCTACGTGCTGTCCATTAACGTGTTTAGCCAATAATTAGTGCCTCTATTCATCTCCACATACACCAATTTTCAGCTGAATCCATGTGATAATTACAGTAATATCTCAAAATAACTGATCTGATATGATTTCAGGCTATTAACCCACCAAATTCGAATGACTATTAAAAAGCGGCCGTTTCATAATTCATGCTAACCTCTCTTAGTTGTTGGTATTGTAATGTAATTTGTTTGGTACAGTCGCCTACAAAATAGCTTGTGTTGTTCATACACGACGGAACCGTGTCGGTATCTAGGCATTTGCGGTTAAGTTTGTGTATGATTTATGGTTCGTCGATCAAGTCGAGTACCTAACCTACCAAGCCAACCGAACAATTTGGTCTTAAATCAAGTCTTAAAAATTGTTATAAAATTTACCTATCGTAATATTATCTTGCGCATTATCATAATGCCAACGTGAAAGTCTGCCATAATGGCTTTTTTCAAAAGTAAGTAGTTACGTACAGCACAATTTTTTTTTTTTCAAATTTTTCCGTTGGTTTACCACCTGTTGTTGTATCAAAATCTCAAAATCTTTTTGGTTTCGTTATAGTTATAAGAACAAAAACAACATTCATCAAAGACACATTTATACTCTTAATTAAATCTATGTACATCGTACTCAACTCAAAATGGGCACAACAATCACAGGTCGTTCATTAAAGTCTTTAAAAATTATTATAAAATCTACTTATCGTAATATCTAAGCGTATTATCATAATACCAAAATGAAAGTCTGCCATATAGTTTGTTTAAAAAGTAAGAAGGTACCTACAGCATAAATTTTTATAAATTTTTTTTTTGATTTCAAAATCTCAAAAACTTTTTTGTTTCGTTACAGTAACAAGAATTAAAGTTATACCAGAAAGCTATAAATCAAAATAACATGACTAAAACACACACATACTCTTTTAATTAAATCTGTGGACGGCTTACTTAAAATAAGCACAACAAGCACAGGTCGTTTATTAAAGTCTTCAAAAATTATCATAAAATTTACTTATCGTATTACCATAATACCAAAGTGAAAGACCAGAGGACCAGAGTTTGACGACCACTTTCGCGTGGAGGCGAAGGTTCACTTGCGATTCAGGAGGTTGCGGGTTCGATTCCTGCCTCGGAAAAAATATTATTACGATCTGAAGGTATTTGTTCAGGGTGTTCTGGGTATTTTCTATCCTATCCTTCCTACTAATATTATAAACGCGAAAGTTTGTGAGTATGGATGGATGTTTGTTACTCTTTCACGTAAAAACTACTGAATGGATTTTAATGAAACTGTACAATAATATAGCTTAAACATCAGAATAACACATAGGCTACAATTTATAAAGATATTGTGTGAATCCTATCCTACTAATATTATAAACGCGAAAGTTTGTGAGTATGTATGGATGTTTGTTACTCTTTCACGTAAAAACTACTGAATGGATTTGAGTGAAATTTGGAATGGAGATACTTTACGCCCTGGATTAACACATAAGCTACTTTTCATTATCATCATCATCAAACGCGAAAGTTTGTGAGTATGGATGGATGTTTGTTACTCTTTCACGTAAAAACTACAGAATGGATTTGAGTGAAATTTGGAATGGAGATACTTTACGCCCTGGATTAACACATAGGCTACTTTTCATCATCATCATCATCATCAAACGCGAAAGTTTGTGAGTATGGATGGATGTTTGTTACTCTTTCACGTAAAAACTACTGAATGGATTTGAGTGAAATTTGGATTGGAAATACTTTACGCCCTGGATTAACACATAGGCTACTTTTCATCATCATCATCATCATCAATTTTCATCATTATTCACGCGGGTGAAACCGCGGGGCGCAACTAGCTGCCCGCGCGCGACTTCGTTCGCGTGATCCCGGTGTTTTGCCAAATTGATATATTTTTGAAAAAATTAAGACAACTTTTTGGCGTATGAATCCACTTTCTACTATGCCATGATCGCCTGGTATTATGAACATCAAACCCATCTGTCTATGCATTCTTTTCTCTTTCTTTCCTTCTATCCTTCCTACTAATATTATAAACGCGCAAGTTTGTGAGTATGGATGGATGTTTGTTACTCTTTCACGTAAAAACTACTGAATGGATTTTAATGAAACTTTACAATAATATAGCTTATACATCAGAATAACACATAGCCTACAATTTATAAAGATATTGTGTGAATTGTCTATAATATGACGATAAGTGTCAAGTAAGTTGGAAAAAATCCGAGCGGTCCGACGCACGGAGGGTGAGGTGGGGGAAGAAGTCGCTTATCGCTGAGTGCGCGACAGACGCGGGCAGACGAGTGAGGGAAAACGTCATTGACGGTTGTGTCCGTTTTACGAATTTTCAAGGCACTAGCGATTTGTTAAAAACGCATTGTACTTAAAGTAATATAATATAGACCCAAGGTTAGGCAAGTAACGAAATAGGCAAGTATTGCATTTTTAACCGACTTCCCAAAAAAGGAGGAAGTTCTCAATTCGGATGTTTTTTTTTTTTTTTTTTTTTTATTGTTTGTTACCGCATATCTCTGGCGTTTATGAACCGATTTGAAATTTTTTTTTTTTATTTGAATAGATATACTTCCAGATTGGCCCCATTTTTTTCAGAATCCAGTTCTGGTGATGGAATCCATGAGGAATTGAGGGAACTCCTCAAATATTGTAGGCATACATATGGCGATTTTGATATTTTCAGCAACAAATCAAGCATTTGCATTCAGAAAGTATCATAATCCTTTCACCACTATGGTTCTTTCATCATTTTTTTTTCATCCAAATATTTAGTCGAATATAATGGCGGAAGTCGGTTTTTTAAATGAAAAGTTATTTAAGTATAATAAACATAATAATAACTACCGTACTGTATTTTTTGGAAGTGTAGAAAAAGCACGTACTAAGAATTATGTCGCGAAAATTATTTATGTGATAATTTCATAATGTTAGTTCTTTTCTACGCCACGCTAATATAAATTACTCGAAATACTAATCCTGCGCAGACGAAGTCGCGGGCACCAGCTAGTGTATAATCAAAAAATGTCTATCTATGTAATGTATTGTATTAAGTATATCAGTTATCTAGTACCCATAACACACGCTCTGCTTATCTTGGGGCTAGATAATGTTCTGTGAAATGTCCAGCATTTATTTATTTATTTATTATTTATAAAGTCTGCCATATAGCTTGTTTCAAAAGTAAGAAGGTACCTACAGCATACATTCTCAATCTCTCATCTCAAGTCTCACTGGTGATGACCTAGGCTGGTGTTGACCATCATGTCTCGGAATAACCAAGTATAGGTATTATACATAATACCTATTCAAAAAGGTATAAGTACCTTTTCTATATTATAAGTTTATACCATGGTTTGAACCAAAGTGCAGTCGGCTGACTGGTTATTTGTATGGTGAATATGATGAGCGCCCCTAGTGGACTTGTTGAGAACCTCAGTATCAAACATCAAAAACCTATCTTCACGCAATTTGGTAGTTAGGAAATGAGCGCAATATTTAGAGTAGGTCGACCAATAAATGCAGCACTACTGACGATATAAACAGGCTATGAACCAGTGAATCTGGTGTATTATACTATTCAAATCCGTTTATTAGAAACATTTGATTGTCTTTTGCAGCACTCCCTCACTAGGGGGCGTTTTTAACCAATTAACTTTTCTATAAGTCATACAAACCGACTGCAATTAATTAAATTATAACTAAAACAGTAACAACCTTCAGTCGGTATCGGTATCTTTTCCATAGCGGTTAAAAAAAGAGAACGTGATTAAACTGTTTTTCTTCTTATATGCCATTTTTTACTTGTTATATTATTTTCTAAAATGAAATTAAAATAATCTTTAAATTTTTCTACATGACTGTACCAAAACACTAAAATATTATTGTATGAATTTAAGAAGGTGGGTGCCATGTATTGGAATCTCGCTTTTTGACAGTCATTCGAATTTGGTCAGTTAATAATTTGGCTGGGTATTCATTCATTCATTCATTCCCCTGAAACGTTTCAATTTCGTTTTTTAATGATATTACGGTAATTGTTTGATGGATTCAGCTGAAAATTGGTGTATGTGGAGATGAATAGAGGCACTAATTATTGGATTAACACGTTAATGGACAGCACGTAGAAAGCTCGTGTATTTGGAGGTCAAAATAATTTCACCACCGGATTATTTTAAAGTCTCTCTATCTCGTAAAGTACTTAACGTAGGCTTATGAAATTTTACCAAATGTTGCTTAACAAAGAATGGTATAAGTTTGCATTTAAATATAGTTCATAGGTGCTTTTGGTTGAGTGCTAGGAGCTATTTTAGTTTTTTGGAAAAATCCCATTAAAATACGATAGGCGCAGTTTTATCAAGAAATTTAACTGGCACAAATTACCCTATATGAACACTTATATGTGTAGAAAAATTCATGATCTTGCGGTTAAAAGTTTCGGAGATACAGCCATTTTTAAAATGTTCCCCCAGCAAAAACTGAAATATCTCTGAAATCCTAGGGTCCACAAATTCAGAGTTTAGATGCACATTTAGCACAAATTAAAACTTATCTTTCTAGCCACTTTCAGCTGGCCTAGCCCAACCAGGGAAAAAAGTTTTTGCTGGAAGACCGTTACCCCAGCAAAATCTGTCTTTCATGAATAACTCAAAAACGGCTGAAGGCACAAATTTTTTATTTCAGGCACATTTACAGGAGATTAAATACGAATTATTCGTGATATTCACATCCTGAAAGGACACAAGATTTTGCTAGGATAACGCACACCGGTGGTAAGAGTAAAGAACCTTCCTATCTTTTGTTCCTTTACGAACAGGCACACAAAATATAGGCACCTCTAATAAATTATTTTAATACCTTATACTTACCTATCAACATTTTAACAGGCCTTTTTAAACATTATTCCTCATTCTCACAAATCATTAGCGTAAATCATGACGACATCGTAAAAGCTATTAAGAAAGGCACTTTCAAATTTTTACGCTCATAACAGACTATAAAGCGAAAATTCAAAATTCAGTTGAATGTTTTATCGTGTCTTAATGTTTTTATCGTTGAAAACTGTCTCTGTATTGTGGGGTGTATTTGGGACAAGGGATAGAATGGAAAAGTCGTGTTTTGAGGTCTGCAACTGTATCACTTGTCAGTTAGGTACTCACTCGACAGCAAATTTTATTGTAGTATCATAATAATGGTCGTACAGAAATTTCGTGTTTATATTTCGGCGATCTTAGTTTCGCAGGGGAACCAAGATCATGAACTTAGCTCTAAGAATAAGAAGTTGACTTAGAATTTGGCGATCGTAAATAAAAATAACCCAATAAAAAAACAGTAATAATAATAAAATTAACAAACCGCAAAATGCGGGCCACTCGTGTTCGAACCGCAAGTGAATTGCCACTAACGCTCATCACAAAGTTTCACCGCACAACTTTGGATCCAATATGTTCGAGTGAAGCAATTGCTTTGGATAAACAACGGAAATGTTAAGAAATTTGTTTATTGTTTATTACTTTTTTAAAGTAAATCGAGTAAAACTGATTTAGGAAACGATAAGAATAACATGCCCAGTGCTGGGACTGCTGGGACACTTAAAAAGAAATTACATACAGATGAAAACATATAATTCTGGTTGGTAAAAACTTTTTGAAAATAGATAGATACAAAGATTTAACTACTTTTAAGGTAATTGGTTTATAAATTTTATTGTTGGCCCCAAAGCGGTTTCTATCGATAAAAAAAAAGAGTTATTCCAGTCTGTCCAGCTCGTCCCAAATGTGAAATGACAAATCGAGATTAAGTAGAATTTCGAAGAATATTCACACCAACTTAAAAGTAACCCCAGATAAGAAGAAATTATCATGCACTACAACAATTTGCTTAAAACCCCCATTAGGAGCATCCGGTATTATGCTTTAGACCCAACCCTTCAAGACAAATCATAATCTGCGACACTTTCATACTAACTGTTTCCATATTATGTAGTAAATTACTCAGTTAGACATAGTAACTATGATTAGTTCTGTGACCTCAGGTACCTCAGCCTTATCTGTCGCTACATTAACACTTTTTGGAATAAACGATTATATTATTATCTATTATTATTGACTTTATTTACTAAATTTTGGTGAGTCACAATCTAAGAAAAGATTAGCCACACAATAGTATTGGTTAAAATTTCTACAGTGGCTAGTGTTTGCTTTTATAGATTCATCGATATTATGAAAGCTAGGTAGGTAGAGCATGCCAAGTTTAGATATGTTTTAGGTTTGTGATTATCTATGAATGAAAAAACAAATGCTCGTACATAGTATGACACTCACATCATGTGTCGTGGTAGACTTTGCCTAAGAAAAGCGCTCCTCCAACTCCTAATGTTGATGTCATAAGAGGCAACTAACAGGTTACGTCTGAGGATGGGCAGCAGCATCCGCCTGAGTACTTAATATCAAACTGCGATCCGCAATCCACCTGCCAAGCGTGGTGATTAAGGCAAATCCCCCAATTGCACGCTAGACTTCTTCCGGCAGTGGATGTCTACTGCCTGATAAAAAAGAAGAAAAGTCATAAATTTCTTTAGATAAGTAACATACAATGAAGACTCAATGGAGAGTTTGATAGTGCAAGTTAGGATGGAGGATAAGATCCGAAGCAATGGTCAGATCTTATCAAGGCCATCACACAATATACCATGACTGAATGTTCTCGCAATGCTGCTAATTGAGCTGAGTGGAGACATTCAAGCAAAACCTGCACGACCGTCGACCACTCTCCCAAGAGTGACTTACTAAGAAAACAGTGTGCTGAGATGAGGTAAACTGACATACTAAGAAAACATTAATCAATAACAGTAACATCCACACTAGACATAGATGATGGATAACAAACGATCATCCTCAATATTTAAGAGCTTGTTTGAGGACCTTACGATGGTGATAAAGACTAAAAACTGCTGGTACAAACAAGAACACCTACGTTATTAGGAAGAAAAAGATGACGAAAAGATAAGCAACAATGCGCTGTTATACTCTATAGTTATACTTAGTATAGCTATTGTTACCTGCGAGATAGTTCTACGTGCCTGCGATCATAATGCAATGGGTAAGGATTATATCTTAGACAATGGAATTTATCAGTTCTGTGGATAAGCAGATGCTCTTGAAAGGAATATTTCTAGAGTACTCATTAATCCTAGTAAGTTAGTGTGAAGTTGGTCAACTTGACTCACTTTTTACAATTGTGGATTTTCACACGCAGATGATTAATTATCCAACTGCCTTCGGTTTTACTTCGTTGCACAAAAACTTCATCTGTTCCTATTAGTAACTCAAAATAAATCCCATAATCAAGATTTTGTATATTTCTCAATAACCCTGATATAAAAATATTTTATTAAATATTAGAATGGAAGTTAATTGAGTTCAAAAAGTCAGTTTTCCATACCATTTGACGTTTGAAATTTTCTACAAGAACTTGTTTTTAACTGAAAAAGGAATTTATCACTTCACCACTGTTTCTTTATTTTATATTTTCAGGAGTAAGTAGCTATTCTAAATTATTCCACGCCTTATTTTGTGCATTTCAAATGTATTTCTTTTCCATCGCACGAGCGAGCACCAAAAGCAATGTTTGTAAAAGGCCTGGCCATTTTTTAGGGAAACGTATTTGTTTACATTTTGTTCATAGTACCTACTATTATTTATTCTGTAGTTGTTGTATACTAAAGACACATAGCACGAACGTGTTTTCGTCTCCATTCTGAACCTTCCATACGTGCTGGCATCTTGCTAACACCAGCAAAGTTTTGGTTCGACTGTTGCGCCAGCCATCATGTACAGCTTTTGACTAACGGTATAGCCGTCATCATATACAAAACTGATTTGGTAGGCAACGTGTGGAAACTCAATCAATACTAATATTAGTATTGAGGGCTGGGCTTGTTGGCTGCACTTGAAATTAATCAGCATATTTGGACGTTCACATTCCTTGACCATTGTTTGAGTTGTTTGTTTGTGTCTTTGTTTGCTAATTACACAAATAAATTAGATTTTATATTTACAAACAAATGGACACACAATTTGATTTACAAGCAAGAAGTAGGATTGTCTATGATGGGCAAATAATCAGAATAATAACCTACGAAACATCTTTTCCCGGAACTTTGCCCGTATACATTTTGAGTGTCGAGTGTAAAGCGTTTGATGTACTTACCTACAACAAACAAGTGACATACCTACTCGTAGATAGGATGTCACCAGGTATATCAATAAAAGAGTTCCACACGTCCATAATAAATGCACGTACGGAACCCACACCGCAAATTCTAGCACGTAAACACACGTTCCTGAAGATATGGGTATTTCATTATTGGAAAAACATTCTTGCACACTTAATGTCGTTTGATGTTCGTACTTCAGCTGATGTGGTTTTTACTACCTAATAATCCAAATCTGAAAATAGTGAGCTTATAAATTTAGATTTTTATCTAGCAATAATTGTCCTGCATGTAAATTAACTAAATGTTCAACTGAGGTTCCGAACTGATACCTTGCGAATACACGCAAATTACAACGTCATTCATATTTATAGAAATGTGAGATCAAAGATTTGGTTTAAAAATTTGATAGGGTAAAAATGTTGAATTTCGTTAATTTTGTTCTTTTTTTTTTGTTTGTGTCACATAATCTACTAGCATGCCTTTCAGCATTGTTGTATAAATAATATCAAAAACTAAAAAGTTTTATATTACATAAAAAATTGTTTTGAAATGTTCAAACAAATCTCTTTCATATGTCTTGACCTCATTGTCTCATTTTTTTACCCATTTTGGAACAAAATATCTCAACACCCCGACCAATTTAGTTCACAACCTTACTTACAAGTTGTACCAGTACTAACCACCTAAGAAATTTCATGAAAATCGAATAAACAGTTCGAAAATTATCTTCGGGTTTCATATAACATATGCTATCCATACATACAAAAACATATTGGACATTTTGACACTTGACTACCGCCGCCGAGTCCGCAAAATAGTACAGTCAAATTAGGTGATTTTTTGCACAAGTGTGGAACTAATTAGATGTAGTCATGAAAACTTTTCTTATTGTTTTGTATGGCTTAAAAATCACCTCTAATAATAAGCATCAGTAATTTCACCCTCCGGAACAGGGTGAAATATGGTGAAAACCGTATAATATCCGTAACTTAATGGGGGAAATAGAAGTAGTCGGTGCAATTTGGCATAGACTTTAAACCGTTATGATCTACATTTGCACCAAGTATTTTTTAAATCCGACATACGGAACATACTAAAAAACATCATTTACAAAAAAAACTTTTTGTGGGTATTGCGGGCCGGGAAAGTTAAGGTAGTCGGTGCAAATTGATAGACTTATCAGAAAAATTTTCGAAATATATTACCAGGTTTGTAACTTGGTCCTTCAATTCCGTCTCACGGAAGGCACTTTTCCACATTTTATTGTCGCTCTACTTCGGGGAAAATTTATGTAGTTCTGGAAATTGACTTAAACTTATTCATTTAATTAGTACTACATCCGCCGGAAGTTTTATACTGGTATTTATTTACGGAAAATACATTTGTTCAACACTGTGTTCCCTACATGCACGTGGTTTTTATTAAAATCATAATGCACTAAGGCAGTCTCTCTATACGTAATTTAACTTGCATCAAGTAATGTCTTTCTATTTTAAAATTTACGGCCTTTTTATGTTTGTACCTAATATTTAAAAGCCTTCCGTAAGCGCCAGAAACGGTGCAAACCTAGGTTAAGCTTCTTTTCGTGTCATCTAACGTTTCCATAAGAATCCACGACTACACGACTTAGGTCCACACTTTTTGCTAATTTGCCTGTACTAAAACGAATCAAACACCAAATTAGACAAAACGATAATTCTTCCGTGCACATGTTTTTACGACCAAAAAACATGGAAAAAGCTCTACAAAGAAGATAATATCAATGCAGGACATAAAAAATAAATATAAATACAATTGTCATATTATAATATAAAATTATATCTTTCTTGGTTACTAAACAGTCACATTGTTTGGTAAAATTTTGTTGAAACAAAAATTTCAAAAGTTAAACTCTCCAAACATTGCATTTCATGGGAGAGGCCTCAGCCACGTATAGTGGAGCAGTGGATATCTAAAGGCTGCTACCGATGATTATGAGAATGACAAGTTAAAACTTAACTCAAAAAGCACCTGTTTCACATTTTGTTTTCAATAATATGTGGACCAACCTACCTCTATAATCGTCTCTCTCTAGCCTCAAAGGTTTGCTGGAAGAAACTCTTTTTAGGGTAATGCTCGTCTAATATGTCCGCTCTTACTATTGTTTACGTGTTTACCTTTTGACGCCTATATTAAATAAAATCAACCTAAATGTAAACGGGGATGTTCGCCGTGGCGCGTGTGGACTGCTTCTACGCCACCATGCGTAAGCGATGCACGTCCCTGGTGCGCAGGGTCCGGGCCAGCTCCAACAGCATACTGAAGGCTTTTTCAGACAGGTTTGACTGTGTGTACCTCAGCCACTGTTCTATGATTAATTTTAATAAGGAACTAAATTATTTATTCTAATTCTTTTTATTCAATGACATTACAATTTTGACATTTAACAAACTAGTTATGACATACTTCATTCAAATTCAATTCAATTCTCAGGATAACAACTAAAGCAAGTGTTTTATGATTGTGTAAATTCTATTTGATTTTTTGACCTTTAACTAATCTAGGATAAGAAACTAACTAACACAATATGATCCATATGTTGATTGAAATAAATGAATAATAATAAATCCAATTCTCACCATCGCCAAACAGCAGATTCCCAAAGTAGACTTTTTTGTATATTGAGAATCTGCCCTCCTATTCCCTATCTTGATAGTCACTCGGTGACCAACGTTTGACAAGTAAAATTACCATCAATTGAGAATTCTTCATAATATATTTTTTTTATGATGGTCATTCTACTTGTCAAACTTTAGTCACTGAGTGACTTTCAGCTAGGGAATAGGGGGACAGGTGTTTTGCAATGGATAGGCAGATGATAGGAAGTAATGTCAGTGAATTATAAATCCCTGTTTATTCAAATTAATACGTTACAGCGTTACCCCATCGAAAAACTTTAATTAATCAAGATTAATAGCCACTGTTAAGCACTGTTATACCTATCTCTAGCTACACCCCACGGAATAGTAATTAAGCTACAACTTGGAGGAGTTTAGCAAATCGCATTCTTTGTTTGTTCTCTTCCAACTCTGAATTGCTCAACCAAGTTGGAATAGAAAGAATTTAAGTAACCTACTTTGTGAAGTTAAAATGTTTTTGTTAGCATTGGGTTTCATGATTTTTACAACATTCTCCTTGCGAGTATAACCAGTGTTACTCGTAGGGAACCATCTATATTAATTGGTCCCTCCTAGATCATATGATGGGTTTTGATTAAACTTTTGAGATTGATTTAAAATACAACCATCTTTCATATCCTGACTTTACTCACTGCTGAGTCAAGGCCTCTCTTTGCCTGTGCCATCCCCTACGGTCCTGTGCCAGCCTCATCCAGCCCAGGAATTTGTCCATCTCACTGCTGCACGTTCAACGTTTCTGTATATAGTTGGTTCGTATCATTAAGCTAGCGTGTCACTCCACTTATAGTCACCTCGCCTTATCAGGTGTCATGCCCGTGATTAAAAATAATTAAAATTTCAAAAATGCCGTAAAAAGTTTAATGGATAACAACTTTTATTTATTTTATTTTTAGTCTGCGTTTCGTCATAATCTTGCCTCCATCTTCTTTATTGAAAAAAGGGTGCAAATTAGCATTAATAATCTCAGAAACGAAGTACTTCTTATTTCAACCTTAAAACTTTCTACCCATTTAGGAAGTTATATCGACTACCAACCTATTTCATTAAATTTCTATTCTTGTTTCAACCCAATCCTAAAACATGTATAACAGTGAATTTGCCGTGGTATTAAAGCTATAATCGTCTATATCATCAGCCTGTAGATGTCCACTGTTGAACAAAACCATAACAACTTGGGGTAACTTAATTCATACCCTATTTTGACAAACAAAGTAGCTAAATAATACATCGTGTTCCACTTCGCAAGACTGGGGGGAAACAAAGCAAGTCTATTTTTTGACCCTAAGGGTAGGGAGCGTATTAGATTTGCATTAGACGTAATTGAAATACGCCCTTCGATGACTGGTTACAAGGGCTCTGGTTGCCAGCTAGTAAAAGCATTTTGGCTAGTTTCGTCACAAAATTGGCTAGAATCGTACAAGTCTTATCCAAAGCTAAAATCCTAAAAAGTAGGATAAGTAATCAGAAGTTGCCTCTGGAAGTCTGGAAGTTGCCAATCCTAAAAATAGACGTCTGATTCCTAAATCATGAAAACTATTATCATCATCAGCCGTTAGACATCCGCTGTTGGACGAAGCCTCTTCAATTCAATATAATGCAATGGGTGTGCCAAAGTCATTGTTATTTATTTATTTATTGGGAAACCAACAGCGATACAGTATGAAAAAACTTAAGGCTAAGATTGTAAAAAGTACGGCCAATAACAGGCTTCCACTTGAAATGCACAAGGTAATAAGTAAGTGGATAACATTACATATACCTACCTACAAGGGACACGCCAACAACGGCTTAGATTGAACAAATCATATACATAGAAGAAATTACAAGTATCTTGGAAACAGAATGAAGGCAGATATAAAATATGCGAGAATGCCCAATAAATTATACAATTATTAATCAAGTAATTGAACAAATTAGACAGTAGTAGGTGAATATCATAGATACCCAATCAAAAGGTCCTTCAATTCCTCTAATAAAGTAAGTAGGTACAACTTATACACATAGGAGGTAACACATTGTAACCAATAATACTATTTATCCTATTTTAATTTATCTTTTATTTTTTCATCTTTACACTTATATAACAGCAAGCAAGCATTTATGTTTTTGTTAGTAGTAGAACTTCTTGTGAAAGATTTCGTCCGGGAAAGTACTACCGCCGTACCTATTTCTGCCGCCAAGCGTTGCTGAGTTTCGGTTTGAAGGGTACGAATAATAAAAGTGACAAATTAAAAAAAAAATATACTTACCTACATTTTTGTCAATCAACCCATTTTAGTTAGGTTTTTTTATTTCTTCTAACTGTCTGTTCACACAGAACAAACAGTTATAGAAGCGTGGCTAGATCTAGCCAAGAAGTGATGTAGCTGGCTACAATTTTGTTCTAAGGAGTACAAGGGAAGACTAATAATGTCGTCAATTCTCATTGAGAAGATCCAAGTCACTGTGTGACTGTTTGATTAATTGAATCATTTTTTGCGTTCCCTGAAGGTGGAAGACAATTTGTCAATTTGCATCGTCAGACTCCTTCCCTATTGTGAGTTTTAAATTGGTTTACGAATTTTTTAAATATCATGAGACAAGGGTTCCAGAGTTTTTGCGACGGTGAAATTAAATATTATGTATTATTAGGGTTCCATCCCCAAAAGGTAGCAACGGAACCATTATAGGATTACACTCGTCGTTTGTCTGTTTACCATATTTATAGCCTATAGTTTCCGAAGCTACAGGACGACAAAAATTAAATTTCAACACTAAATAATAAAATACAACCAAGTTGAGAACCTCCTCCATTTTTTGAAGTCTGTTTAGCTTGTCTTGTCCTACTCAGAACAAATAAAAAAAAAATATGATAATCAAAGCCCAAGTCTAAAGTATTGTATTCATTGAAATCACAAGGATCACACATTACAAATTTAAATAATTACAGAAATGAAAAACAATAAAACTAAAAGTACTTACCCACAATGTTGTTTGTTATCTAAATCGATTTTGATAAATGACTTGGATTGACACATTTATGCTACTTAGGTACTATGCCAAAACGAAGTGCGTCACCTAAAAATATTTCTACAACCAGCACCAAAAAGTGACAGTTCACCACCAAATCTCCGGTCGTGACATGATCGGAGTCACGTACAAAGCACGCGTCTGCTCTATCTACAGATAACAGACATAATATTTTCATTGCACTTCTAGAGAAGCCCCTTGCGTGATAGGGTATTCCATACAACAGCTCGTTCTTTTGTTGTGTCACTGCGTAAGGTCAGTTATAAAACAGCGTGCGATGCATAAAACACTACCAAAAACTGTACTGTTAAGTTTGAGAGACACCAAGCATCTTAACCTCAAATCACAATATCTGAAATATACCTACAATACTGCGGCTAGTAAAAAAAGTTTCATAGCATGGATTTCGAAGGGTATTTTAATGGTCGCGTTAGAAAAAGAGAACTTAATAAAAAAAAATAAAAAAAAAATTTATACTTTATCGTAAGATTATATAATGATCCATTTGATTTTCATGAATAAAATACTTATAAGCTGAAAACGATAGGTCATTCAAAGTTTGAAACTTTGAATGACCTATCGTTTTCAGCTTTCAACAACAGGAACAACTTAGTTTTTTCATTATGCGTGTCTATCTAAACATCGCGTAAAGCTTTCTTAGCTCTATGTATGTACTATCACGAGCCCCATCGACCTCCGACGATGTACGTGATGACTTCCCCTAATTTAATTAACCGACTCTTGGAAAGGATTCAGTTCATTTTTGTTTTGTTTTGGAAAGCAACTTTTAAAGTATAAAGTGTTTTACACAAATTGATTATTATACCTATTCTTTATACCACTGCGTCTCCTCGCGCAAAAGTCGACCAAGGGATAACACCAGAGGATGGACAGCAACATCAACCAGAGTACTCATCACCAACCCGCCTGCCAAGCGTGGAGATCACAGCAAATCCCCCCATTGCATTCTATTGGCCGTCTACCGGCTGATGATGACATGTTTTTTTTTATATTTACTACTTGTCTTGCAAAGAAGAAAACAGCCCATCTTAAAACATCATCATCAGCATTTCCTTTCATCGGAAAGTAGTTACTGTAGCTTATAGACGCCTTCCACACCAGAGCCATCACACGCGCGCTGCCGACCCTGAGATATAATGATGAAAAGTCTAATGTGCCTGTAATTTCACCGGCACCTTTACCCTTCAAACCGAAACACAGCAATGCGAGCATTGCTGGCTTGGCGGTAGAAATAGGTTCGGTGGTAGTACTTCCCCGGACGAACTCTTTCACAAGAAGTTCTACTAGTACTAACAAACACACTTTGGAAACATTGTGTGGTGTACGTAAAGAGGTACCTTGTCGTTTATATTTCTAAATTGCATAATTAATTTCATCCCATGACAGCAATATCTAGATCTTGAGTTAGAATGTGGTTAGAATGAAGTTAATTAATCTAGCCTGTCTGTCGAGATAGAAAACACGCTATATTGCGGTGGTGGCCACAGGGCTACTAATTTATGCGGCTAGGTATTAGATTTGGTTTGCATGTGAATAACTAACTACTGAGTTACGTACATAACATAATATAATACCCAACAGTCAAATAGGTACGTAGTCTTGATCCCACATTAGGATTCCCTGTGTTGTGGGTATCAGGAACTACGAGTACTATGGTACCATAACACCCAGACCCGAAACAAATATTTGCAGATCATACAAACATTTGTCCCTCAGCGGGAATCGAACCCGCAACCTCTTGCATCTCAGCCGGCTACTAGCTCACCGCGCCACAGAGGTTGTTAAAGATCCGGAACGGATTGTGGGTCACACAATCCGTTCCGGTTCTGGGTGTTGTGGTACCATGGTACTCATAGTTCCAGATGTCCACGACATAGGGGAATCCTAGTGTGAGATCGGGACTATGTATGTGACTGTTGGGTGTTATGTGAACTTATGTGTTATGTTAGGTAGGTATATGTTATGTTTTTATAATTCCGGGTAGAACTTGTCCTAGCTGGGCGTGACCAAGAAGGTAGTGTATTTTGTAATGGACTGGGGCTACCTACCACTTAACATCAAGTAAGTAGTAGTGGGCATAAATGCCGGTTCCGTCATTTACTCAAATATTTTTTTTATTACCAACAAATCATTACCTATATAAAGGGTATTATACACTAGGGTACTATATAAAGACTACTCCCGAAAACTGAAATAGTGCACTCAGACCATGATTCTGAAAATATTTAAGCTGAAAAAAAAGCGAAAAAAATGCTCACTTTTGGGCCGCTTTTTTCGTGTTTTCTTTAAATATCAATAAAACATCATAAAAGGAACACAAACAACTAATTTCCATCAGTAAATACACGCTTATAAATAAAAAAGTCAAAAAAAGCAATGAAAACCCCCTAAGAAATATTGTCGCAGAGCGTCGATCAGCTGATCGGGAGCGTTGAACTCGCGCAGCCGCGGTGCGCTCTGTGAACTCGTGCTATTTTATATACCTATGATATAGGTAGCTTTACCGGTATTTTTAACCGACTTCCCAAAAAAGGAGGAGGTTCTCAATTCGGTTGTATTTTTTTTCTTTTTTTTTATGTTTGTTACTTCATATCTCCGGTGTTTATCAACCGATTTGGAAAATTCTTTTTTTATTTGAATAGATATACTTCCAGATTGGTCTCATTTTTATAGAATCCAATTCTGATGATGGAATCCATGAGGAATTGAGGGAACTCCTCAAATACTGTAGGCATACATATGGCAATTTTGATATTTTCAGCAACAAACCAAGCATTTGCATTCAAAAAGTATCATAATCCTTTCACGACTATGGTTCTTTCATCATTTTTTTTCATCCAAGTTTTTAGCCGAATACAATGGCGGAAGTCGGTTTTTTAAACGAAAAGTTATCAGTATTCGGGTGCTGTGCTTTTACAATATTTAATCTCACCCACCTGGGTTATCACGTTTAGGTATCCTAAAAATAGCATTTTAACTAATTAAAGATAACTACTACCCACAAACTAACCTTTCATAAACCCCTTTAGATTTAGTCCAGTTTATCAGATAAGGGCGTGTCTCCAACGGATCGACGTCACGTTCACGACACGTGCTCGGATCACGCACGTCACGCAATGTGGAACCTGGCTTAATTTGTTAACGGAACAGCAAGAAGGCGGTCAAATTAGTGAGAGCAAAACGAAAATGTGATTGTAATTCTGCTTTACAAGTAGAACTGACAGACTGAACGGACTCCAACTGCTCTTGTGGATGTCATAAAAGGCGACTGAGGGGTTACGCCAGGAGATGGGCAGCAGCATTCAACTGAGTACTTAACACTAAACTGCGATCACCAATCTGCATGCCAAGCATGGTCATCATCTCCCTGCCCTTATTCCACTTAGGTGGTGTCGGCACAACATGTTCTTTTCTTCCATTCTTCCCTATCTTCCGTCATATCAGTACTCACACCATTCCTAAACATGTCATCTTTCACACAGTCCATCTCTTTTTAGGCCTTCCTCTACTCGTGTATCCATCCACATTCATATTCATCACTTTTCTTGTAACATGGCATTCTTCCCTCCGCATAACATGCCCATACCACGCTAACCTATTACTCCTCATCTTTTCTGTCACTGGCGCTACTTTTTAACTAAATAATGCCAAGCGTGGTGATTATGGCAAATCCCTCCATCGCACGCTATGGGTTGTACGTTATGGCATGCTATGAGGGAGATCTTATCCAGTAGTGGATGTCTACCGGCTGATGAAGAAGTAGAACTGACTGTAAAGATCAAGTTTTACTGTAGAAATTTCAAATCGGTGCTCTTAGTGGAACGTTTCATAATTTTTTAGGCCTTCCTCTACTGCGTCGTCTGGTTTCTATGGTCGCCACTCGAGAACATTCGTCGTGGCATTCTAATAGGGGAGTCCTCAGCAGTGTATTACTACCAATCTGATGATAAGTAGGTTACCTAAGTTATTGTATTTGAAAGTCGACAAAACATAGCGTTTCAATTGAAAGGCTACTAATACTACAAGTTAGTTTAAATAGTTGAACTTTAGTCGCATAGTTTTAATACGTTGTGTTGCGTTTAATATTTCAAATTCTTTTTAATATTTATTTAAATCGATGCATGACGATCAGGTAAAGATGACCATGCCATTGTTTTCGTTATTAGCAATACCTATTTAATACCGGTTACTAACAAAATATTTTTTTTAATCCAATACTAAACAAAACTTTTATATGCAGCCCTCCAGCTGGCAACTTTTTAACTGACAAAAAAGGGAGGAGTACTCTCAATTTAGTTGTATTTTTTAAAACATACGAACCCTTGATGACATCGTACTAATGAACATCACGGGTACACTGAAAGAATGCTATGGTTGAATTTACCAGATTCCAGATTATATGTACCAAATCAAACGTTTGAATGAGGACCTACCGCTGGCTTAAGTTGATTTTACCAAACGGCGACGGTTAGCTGATCACCAAAGTAGTTTGGTATATTTAAATTACCAAATGATGCTGGTAGAATAGTTACCAAACTGCTTTGGTAGATTACTACCTACGATAGTTTCGGTAATAATGTATCAAATATCATATTGTGGATTTTACCATGAACTTTGTTATTTTTCACTAAACAAGTTTCATACTATTGTAATTGTTTACCAAAGTACTGGTAGGATAGTCAATAAACCACTTTGGTAAATTTTTAATTAAATTGTATTATTTACTTAACTCTTATTGTATATTTGGAAATTTTACCATCAACTATAGTAATTTTTACTAGACAACTTTGGTGCTATCTACTTTAAGGTTTTGTAATATCTACCTAATTGCTCTCGTATATTAACTATTAACTGTGGTAATTTTTACTAGACAACTTTAGTTTTATCTACTATAAAGTTTTGTAGTAAATACCTAATTGCTCTCGTATATTTAACTATGAATTGTGATAATTTTTACTAGACAACTATTTTGTTATCTACTTTAAGGTTTTGTAGTAAATACCTAATTGCTCTAGTATATTTAACTATGAATTGTGATAATTTTGACTAGACAACTATTGTGCTATCTACTTTAAGATTTTGTAGTAAATACCTAATTGCTCTCGTATATTTAACTATGAATTGTGATAATTTTCACTAGACAACTTTTGTGTTATCTACTGTAAGGTTTCGTAATAAATACCTAATTTCTTTCGTAGATTCTACTAGGAAATGAGGTAATTTTTACTAGATAGCTTTTGTATTATCTACCTATCTACTTAAATTTCTTTTGTAGATCCTACTATTAATTTTGGTAAGTTTAAGTAAACCACTTTTGTATAATCCAATAAATTACATTGGTAATATTTACCCAATAGCTTTTTTAAATTCTACTTTGGAACATTTGTATTTTCTATGAAATGCCTTTAGTGGTATCTACATAATTTGATGTATGATCTATCATAGTTATACTTTTGTTACTCACCCAATGCTTTTGTAAATTTTGCAATAAAATGGTGAAACCTACATAAGCAATTGGGTAATAATTACGACAAAAGAATAACTTATTATGATAGATTACACAAAAAATAGGTATGATGTGACTAAAAGCGTTTCACAAAAAATACCTACCAAAGTTTCAAAGCAGAACCTAAAAATCTGACAATACAATATAATATTATGCATAAGTATAAAAATACCACAATTGATGAAACAATATACAAAAGCAGTTGTTTTAAACAAAAATTGTAGAAACAAATGAAACATAAGGAAAGTTTTATTAATTTATTATAATAAGATAAAGATTTGGGATATTTTGACACCATCCCCTTTACCATCCATACTCAAAAATAACATTCAAAGTTATCTATAAGATTTAAATGAATACAAATACTTTGACTTCAGTTTGAAACAAACAAAATTGAGTGGCAGCACTAGCACCCATCCATAATTAAAAGTACTTTAATTAATTAACAATAAGATTTGTCTGTGGCAGTTTAATAAGAGTTATTTATAATAAGGTCGGCGGATCAAGGCAGGCGTGAAGCTAACAGTGGGACCGCAAAAATGGTTTTATCACTGCATAAGGTCGTAAATTGTCTGCCCCGTCATCAAATAGCTAACTTCACGTTTGGCTAAATCCACCGATAGCACTATAATAGAACAAATATTGAAATCTTCAAAAAAAAAATTCTTATAAAAAATTGTTCCATTTTTGCAAAGAATACAGTTATGCTTGAAAATGGTCACTAAAGCCTGAGCAATTCACATTTTTTACGTAGAAAATATACACTTAAGGTGGATCGTCTCGCTTGTGGCGCAAAATTTAAATTTTATTATGTTTTTTTACAATGGGTGGCCTCGGGGTGGTAACAAAAATAAGCAATGTAAAGTATTTAAGGTTTTAATCTATCTATGTACTAAATCTCACCAAAATTGGCCAAGCCGTTTGAACATGAAAGCTATTGTGTTTTTGCTCGTCCCAGCTTATCAACACTTCCTGAGATAACAAAACAGGTATTGCAAAAACTAAGAGACCAGACATATTTTAATTGATAGTATCTCATAAATATAAATAGTTAAGCTACAAAAAAAACACTGCAAAAATCATTGAAGAATATTCGTAGCTAAACTAATTATCTTTATGAGATACTATAAACTAAAACATGTGGTCTTACAGTTTTCGTAAAATCAGTTGTTGCTATCGCAAAATACATACAAAAATTCGAATTTCCAAATGCGAGACGATCCACCTTAAATAGGGCATCTAGTTAATTTTTACAAACAAAATCGTCCTAGAACTCAGTATGGATGGGTTCTACGAGTTAAGTATTTTGGAATATGTAAGAAAATTTAATATTATTTAATTGGTTCTGCAAGAGTGAATACACGATATGAAATATCTTTGTTTGAGTGAGAACTCAGGAAACCTACCCAATTTGCTAGATGATACTAAATTTTCCATCTAAAGGTATTTATATTTATTAAGATTTGGATATTTTTACAGAAATATTTTTACAACATTAAATGCTACCGACCGCTGCGCACAGCATAACTGCGATCGTGAATTCCAACGCCTGAGGTCTTTTAGGCACCATCTGCTATCACTTCATAATAACATAGAATTTATATCAAATGATGAAGAACTCATGAAAAATTTTGCAACATTACATCTAATGCCTTCAATAAACTGTCAATCTTGCAAAAAATATAATCACATGGCACGTAAAAATCTTGCAGTTTATCTTCAGTACAAACCACAATGACGAGCGATTGACATCTCGATTTCTTCTCTAACAGGACCTTTCTCCAACTGTCCAACTACTCCAACGTCATTCTGAAATATTCAAAAAATAAACTAGCTAAACCTTGCTACTTTTTGCTGAACTTCGGGATACAAAGTATACAAAAACACTCTTGGGTGTTGTAGAAATGCAATTCTGTAAAAAAATAAGTCAATCTATCAACTACGTTTTAAGTTTTGGTGACACAAACATACGAAAGCTGAGTTTTTAGGGTTCCGTACGCAAAAAGGGTAAAACGGATCCTCTTACTAAGGCTCCGCTATCCGTCCGTCTGTCACCAGGCGGACCCAAATGTCTAACTATCACGGTTCATGAGATACATCTTATGAACCGTGATAGTTAGACATTTGAAATTTTTACAGATGATGTACTTATATCTGTTGCCGCTACAACAACAAATACTAAAAACAGAATAAAATAAATATTTAAGGGGGCTCCCATACAATTCACTTGTTTTTTTACCGTTTTTATAGATAATGATACGGAACCCTTCGTGCGCGAGTCTGACTCGCACTTGGCTGGTTTTAGTTTATAATTTTAATATATAAATATGTCCAGCGGCCAGGGCAAATTTTATACCAACGAAACTTGCCCAACAAGTCTAGCCCCCCAATTACAGTAGCGAATGGCAATGGGGAGCACCCAGACCCGGAACAAATATTTGCAGATCATTAAACATTTGTCCTTCAGCGGGAATCGAACCCGCAACCTCTCAACCTAGTCCTCTTAGCCGGCTACTCGCCTGCTGCGCCACAGAGGTCTTCCTTATGCACCTTATGCAGTGACACAAACCCATTTTTAGGATTCCTTAATTCAAAAGGTACCAACGGAACCATTATAGGATTACTTAGGTGTCTGTCTGTCTGTTTGCAATAGTCTTTTTTGCTCTAAATCTACTGGACCCAAAAAGATGAAACTCGTAGTGAGAAAATGCTGACAAAATTGTGTGGATTGACTAATAAGTTAATTGGTCTACGGAACCCTCTCCACGCGAGTCTGACTAGCACTTGACCAGCTTTTTATTTAATTCCCACTGCTTACTTCACATATGCCTAGATCTGTTGAGGGAACTGTACGGTTGCATGGTGCAGTTGATTAAATCATGGTTATATTTTTTAACAGTAGCACAGTTGACTGTACGTTCAAAGTATTTTTAAAACATTGAACAGTGACCGAACTGCTTAATAAATAAATATAACATAAAACTCACCTT
Source organism: Epirrita christyi (assembly GCA_951392215.1). Taxonomy (NCBI): domain Eukaryota; kingdom Metazoa; phylum Arthropoda; class Insecta; order Lepidoptera; family Geometridae; genus Epirrita; species Epirrita christyi. The sequence continues at coordinate 11,494,794 of OX595843.1, read as the reverse complement.
GTACAATATAGTTATTGTATTTGTTTGAATTTAAATCTTCAACTCGTCGCTTGGACGTTTTGTCCCATTTTTTGAGTATATCGTTAACTGGCTCATTATTAAATTTCATCCATACTTTGTGCTCTTCAAATTCTTCATACGATACTGAAAAATAAGTAGGTATAATAGTACAATATAGTAGGAGACAATTTATACTGTAATAGGTAAATTACTTACTGCTATGGTACCAGTACATGGTATGGTATGTCTTATCAACCAATTCTGTTGTTTTGGGTATGTGTTTTTGCCTTTTATGTTCTATAATGCCAAGACTTTGCAGTTTTTTTCATGGTTGTTGTATTTGTCAACCAATTTCAATCTTGCAGGGATGTATTTACCATGACCATATTTTTGGCTTGGTATATAGTAGGTTTCCTGTAATGTAACAACAACCAGAAATTAATCTTAGTTAAGTTAATAAATCATCGCCAGTGATGCTTAAAAGTACTACGACATAAATATTCTAACTTAAGTCCGCATCAGTAACTACTATCATTATCTAACTAATGTACTGCTATTACAAATTGAAATTAAAATTTGAATTTGAATTGAAAAATCTCTGGGTATACCTACCTACTCACTTTAATAGTCACTAGCTAAGTAGCTTACATTACCTTTTTTTATCCTTTTCTTTTGAGGACCCGGATCAATTTCATTTTCGTCATTTGTCCAATAAGTCTCAGAAGCACGACTCTAAAAAAAATACTTCGGTTAGGTAGTTACGTTAACAAGGTCCTACCTGCAGTCAAGTAGGTAGATAGGTATAATTCGGCCAACGGATCTAGGGACACGAACCCCTTATTTTCTCTAGGCGGGAATCAAACCCAAAACATGGGGGCAGGCCAGCGTACCAAAAAGTCATAACGGATTAATACTTACGTCATTTACAATGTCTACAGAGCTTATGAACTCGGTGTCAGTAGTAGAAAAGTTTGAAAGTTAACTCTAAAAAACATACACATTCTATTATTATAAAAGTTACCAGATTACTTTAGTCATATTTTCATTTAGGTACTCTAAAAGGTACCATACCTACCTAGCCTAATAATAAGATGTAGGTAAAAAGTTACTTACGCAAAAAATATTTTCTTTCATGTATTGTAGCAAGCCTCAATTTTATTCGATCCTTTATGCTTTCAGTGGGTATCAACGATTGTATATTGGATTCTGTCATTTTGTCTGAACAGGCTAAATCAATGTCATGCACTGAAACAATAATAGGTAAAAGTTTGAGTGTTTTAGCATAGCACATACCTAAGTACCTACCTACTCACCTCATAAATAAGCGGTTAATTTAACATTAAACTTACGTAGCTAGTGTGAAACATACTGCGTACAGATTGGTGATCGTAGCATTGGTGTTGTGTACTCCGGGGTGGATGTTGCTGACCATCCCTTGGTATAAAATCGGCTTTTACGACATCTACGGGAGGAGTCTATTCGGTCTGAGTGTCGATAAGGGGGCCTAAGAACAATTTGATTGGCCGTGGTGTGATCGGGTTGCCGGACACACCACGGCCTATTAAATAAATTTAAATAAATATAAAAATAGCATATTAAATAAATTTAATATGCAGGGTTACATCGTTTTTTTACACATAGGTAGGAACTTACCTCTAAATGCTTCCTGTGTCGTTAAAAAATTAGCCGGTAGGAATTGTTCGGTTTCACTATCTGTCATCCTCACGCACGGCTTTATTCACTTTGATAGTTTACTTATTTCTCTACTCACTGGGACTGGGACACACACTGGCTGAATAACTGAAACTTTGTAGTATTGGAGTGGACGGTGCAAACAGCACAACCACTCCTTATAGCGGCGCGAACAGAACAGAAAGTGGGAACGCGCCCGCGCCGCGGCAGGGAGCCACGGCGTGGGTGCGAGGGGGCCGCAGAAGCACGGTAGGGCTGCCCTAAAACCGAAACGATTCTGTTTGGGACAATATCGAAAAACGAAACACAAATTGTATGAAGTCTTTCTACACTAGCAAGCGAGAATCTTGAATCGCACCTTAATGAATATACGCTTTTAATTCATACGACTTATTTTTTTTTATTTTACCACCTAAGAGAAAATATGTCATCTTGAGCACATCTGCCCAACTACATACCTAGGTACTTAGCTGACAAATTAATTGATAACCTCCTTTTTTGAAGTCTGTTATCATCTCAAAATAATCTAGTAAGTGTATCATGATGGCAGTATTGCAAGAAAACCATAGGCATCATTGTAAACTTTAGTTTATTGAAAAATTAGTATCTATAACGATGTTCGTTATATTAATCATAGTTTTATGTCGAGTAACAAGTTTTTAAATTCTTTAATTTTAGACTTTTCCCGTATTTGTGTCGCACGCAAAAGCTATCAGAATACCTAACTTCAGCATTGTGGGATTACTGAAAGTACACTAGAGGTGTTTTTTTTACATATTTGATTTTCCCTTATATCTCAGAAACTACATAGTCTAAAAAAATATAAAAAATAGTTTTGCAATGTCCAACCAAAGCGATTTCATATAACACCCTACTTGACCAGACTGTCTGACTTTTTGCTTACCCTTCTTGGACCCCAATATCTCAACAATCCCCCAAGCGATACAGCTCATCACCTTACCTACAAATTGTACCAATTTTATCTACCAATCTATTACCCCTCTACCAAATTTCATGAAGATCGAATTACCGGTTCAGAAGTTAGGTATCCTCGGACAAACATATACATAAGTTGACAGAGAGAACTCGCTTCGCTCGTTCAAAAATATATTTTTCAGTGTACTTTCCCTACAATAATAGTGTAGTTTTTTTTATTTACTAGATCCATTGTGTTGTGAATTAATTGGGCATCCCTAATTGTTTAGTTCTGTCTGTCCGTCCTTCGTCCACTCCTACTGCCAATCATAACAAATTATTGAAATTAATGCCAATGGCGTGATGCGTGTAAAATTACCTACCTATATATAACTATATACTACTTACAAAAAGTATCTGTAGGTATGATACATTTTACCAAACTTATTGGTAAGTATTATCGACTCCCGCGGTTTTTGGCTGATTCAATATAGCTATAAGGCACCTACCTAGGTCACTAGATTTAACGTTGTGTATCCGTTGGATGTACAGTAAGTTTCTGAAATAATTATGTTATGTACCTACATACTTACATTACAAGAAATAAACCTATCTAAAACTGGTTTGCTGAGATGATTAATTTAAAATACCAATTTCGAGAACTCGATTTAGTTGGATTTACGCTGCCTAAGTAGGTACCTAGGTCTACGGCACTAAGATCTATCTAAGTAACACTTAGTTGATTTACTTAAAGATAGGATTGCGATTGCGATGAGATTATTGATTCATCTTCGCATAGGTTAACTCAACTCTAGCTAGTCAAAGACCACAGACTAGGTACAATTTAACAGTAAAATGCCAAGAAAGAACCAGTGACACTACTTACCATTAGACAGTATTCGTCCAATGTTAATACCCACGTATAGGTAGGCAGGTGTATGATCTACCGTGTATCGTTATAACATTAGTATTATTTAAGTAACCTACCTTAATAGGTAGGTACCTAGCTACCAATTTATAAACCATTGCCGTAGTGGTTGCCGGCCTCGAATAGCCCCCTCCTTATAATAAAGAGTGACCTGTTCTACGCCTTATAGGGACCTTCCATCTTCCCGTGGATGTCGTAGGCAACTAAGAGATCTCACCAGTGGATGGGCAGCTGCACCACCTGAGCACTTATCACTACTTACCTATTACTGCGATCACCATCCATCTGCAAAGCGTGGTTAGGGGAGGGAGACCATACCTGTGTCCAGCATGTAACCACTAGGTATGTAACTAGTTGGAACAGAGGAGGACTTCTAGTTGCTGTGAAGATGATGATGATAATGATGACTAATTAACCTTGGAATAGGTACTTAGTTAAACTGAGTTTTGTCATGTGCATTCACAGGCAGTTTCAGATTCGATTGAAATAGAACTAATCCATGCATAGGTAGGTATATGCTAGGTTTATTAGTAACATCATAAAATAAACAGCGTAACCCACGGCAATGCTACATGAAGGACATGTAGACCTACGTTAAATACTGAAGTTGGAAGTTTTCTGTCTTATTTCATAATGTCATGGTGTTCCATTAATTTACGTACCTACTTCTACTATGTTATTGGGAAGGAATTGATTCTTGTAGGTAGGTAGGTACCTAACCTACCTACCTATGTGCGTATCTAGTATGTTTGCTGTTGAACCTAAATTGGATAGGTAGGTACCTACTTGCTCAGGTAGATAGATAGGTATTATGTAATTACCTACTACATATCAACTATTTACCTAGATCTGTTTAAGTACCTAGTGGTAGGTAAGTATTTACGTATAAGTACTTACAGACAAATCAATACCATGGTGACAGCGAGCTGATCTGATGATGGAAACGGAACTCCTCAATGGTTAATAGTACAGTCGTGTTTAGGCTCATTTTAATTAGCTCACGGTCCCAAAGAGTATTTCATAAAACCCTGTTTAGAAAGAGATATTTTTCAACAAAAATCTTATTATTAAAGTAAATAAGTAGGTAGGTAAGTAAGTACCGCTACACCCACTAACTGATTAATATTAAAGATTAATAAATCTTTGCCTGTAAGTATTTGCAGTATCTGTACCTACTACTAATATTCTATGCTAATAATATAATATTTCCAAAATAAAAAAGGTAGGTAGAGTGGTACCAGGTATTTACGTTGCACCTACCACTAGTCATTTAATATAGTGCTTTCCGTCGTGTAGGAATAGGTATCTTTTGTTGCAGGAAGGTAGCTTAGCTACACTTATACATAATGGTATGGATAGATATCATGCCCATGAGCATAGGTACTTAAGAGAAGGTTACCGGTAGGGCACTTACACTCTTTTGTATGCGAACGAAGTTTGCTTCTATTTTGGCTATTATTTCAACAAACTCCATGAAATTTTGTATACATGATCAGTACCTAGGTACACTTATATCTAGACCCGTAGAATGCCAGTTTTTTTTAAATTAGTTTTTTTAATTTGGTAACCATTAAATTTTATAAGAAACTGACGCACCATGGGTCTTGATATTAGTGTACTGATCATGTGTACAAAGTTTCCTGGAATTTGAAGTAATAATAGCCAAATTAGAAGCAAACTTCGTTCGCTGGCTACTGTTGACTTAAATCAAAGTCACACGACAGTAACAATGCTTTCGATTTGACACACATATGTGTAAATTCTTTAGCAATTGCTACCTAACATGCTTTCATTCTATCTACCTACTAGTATGTCTACCTATATCTTCAGTATACTTAATCTACTTAATTTTTTTATAATTTTACGTTTGTTAATGGTAACACACACAGCGTCTCCAGCGGTAAAAATAGGAACTTATCTATGATAGTGAGCTCGTAAATATAACAATGATTCCCGTGTAGATTTAAACCTTAATAACTGTGAAACGTGCAAAAGTTAAACAATATTATCTACTTCATGAAAATATCGCTGAAAATTTGATAAACCAATGATAATATTTGTAATACCAACATTATTTATTGTAGATACACACCGAACTCGTAAATATGACAATATTCTCGGTTCGATTTCACATTCAAAACTGTGAAATTTGCAACAGCAAAATGGTTATTTCTAATAAACTTACAATTGTTATAATCTACTTAATTCTTTTGTAATTTAAACTTTAAATATGTGTTACGACATCATCTACCAATAATTTGTACCTATCTTTAGTAATAATAACCTAATGGAATTGTAATATTCATGAAAAAAATTGTTAAGCCCCGTTTTTGTCATCAACCTATATTGTTTTGCAAATTGTATAGCTAAGACTTAGTAACTTTTACTATTACTCTCGTAAATTTTATTAACCGTCGGGGCTTTTGTAAATTCAACCATAGCAAGTTGGTAAATTCATCAAAAAAAAAGCGTTAACTCTTTATTTTGCCGTCAACCTTAGTTGTTTTGTAAATTGTACAGATAGGACTTAGTAACTTTTACTATTACTCTCGTAAATTTTATCAACCGTTGGAGCTTTTGTAAATTCAACCATAGCAATTGTTAAATTCATCAAATAAAAGGGTTAATTCTATATTTTGCCGTCAACCTTAGTTGTTTTGTAAATTGAACAGCTAAGTCTTAGTAAATCTTACTATTACTCTTGTAAATTCTATCGACCGTCAGGACTTAAGTAAATTCAACCATAGCATTCTTTCAGTGTATATTTTTACTCCCGTAAAGGCGCGGTGAGAGACAGTTTTGAGTGACACGCACTGCTGTAGGTAAGGTGAAGGGCGACCCTTAATGACGCATTCCTAGCATAATTTAGTACAGGGCTGTCACTGATAAAACTTTTCAGGACAGTTGAGTTCACCATTTAGAGAATAATTATGTCTATTACAGATCGTGTGAACGACCTTAGGTACTGTTAATTTTAAGTTTTTTGCTTTCATACAAAGGACGGACTCTTTTATCTAAATAAAGTAAAATGTACCTTAAAGAATACGTAGGTATATAATTTTATTTTTTAGCCCAGACTTGGCTGGTTTTTTTTTGCACATCTGGCAGTTTTTGCAAGCTCTCGTTAGTTTTAAAAGCTATTGCATTTCTACTACACCAGTTCAGCAATAATATCACGGACTCCAAATACATGAAACGCTTCAGGTTTTTAGGACCTACACTGAACAAAAAAGATTCCTGCAAGCCATACCTAATTCTGCCACCAAACAGTAATGCTGTATTCCAGTTTGTAGGGTAGGTGCCGGTGAAATTACAGGCTCATGAGACTTTTCATCTATATGTCTCAGTGTGATGGGCGCAGTTTTATTCTAAGTAAGTTCTAGATGAATGTGACCTAAGAGGTATTCATTTGTAATGGGCCGGGGTAACCGCGTAACATCAGAGGGCCTAGTCTACAAATATGTAACAAGTGTACAAAATAAAACAAATGTTTTTATTGAAACACTTCGCCCCTTAGGGGACACAATGAGAAACTAAATTTTCATACAAAATACCATGTAGTAAACACCACACGCCCGTGAGTTAATTGTTACGTTTGAAGACATTTGATTTTCATTTGTTTTTTGTTTTTGTTTTTTTTTTTGTTTTTTTTTGCCCTCAGGTTGGCCATAACCATAAGTCAGCTCAGTCATTTACTCAAGTAAAAAAAAAACTATAGAAGCTGACATTGATTTAGATAGTAAATATATAATGTCTATGGAAGCTGATAAGGATTGTAATATATTTAGTTTAATGCCTAAATAGTATGGCTATAAAATATCTTCGATATAACGCTACGATGAACGGTATCATGACATCTCTATCCACCGTCTTCTCCTGACCACGAAATTAAATTTTGATTGAAACATATTTTATTACTTTATGACATAAAATTCGGAGTTTTTCCGGAAACAATGTTGTCTAACATCTCAAAAGTGTTCTAGTTTCAGCCGGCCGTTCCAAAAACTGGAGCATATCCAGGAAAGCCATTGACAGCCCTACCAGCCAGACGACACACGACGTGCGTTAAGTTCCTGCTATGATTTATGTCTTCCGCTTTCGTTTCAACACTTATATCTGCGGTTTAGATTAATTGGGACGCTGGTTTGCTCGTCATATTTAACTTATAAAAACTTAAGCTAAAACTTGAAAGGACATGCATAAAAGAAACAAGCAGGTCATGTAGAAATTCAAATGTTTTGCAAATAATTGCTATATTAACCAACTTTATCAAAAGATAAGGGTTCCGTACCTCCCCTAAAAAGCGTTGGTACCAAGAAGTACCAACGGTACCATTATAGCATAAGTAGAGTAGAGATGTCTATTTGTATGTCTGTCTGTCACAACCTTTATTTTCTCCGAATCTACAGGACTAAAAAAGTTGGAATTTGGTTTTGGTAACTTATAGATTTAATTATTTTGGGGGGTAATAAAATTTTGGGGGCAGCCTAAAAATATTTTTAAAAAAACTTGTGTCAAATGCATCATGTGACTTAGCAAATAAAAGTAGCTTTCGACCTTCGTTCGACCTCGTCGCTGCCCGAGACACCAGTGAATTTGAGTTGTGTCATAGTGACACTGTCCAGGCCTTCTATAGTCCTTATTCTAAGGTCCAGGCCCTCAATCACAGAAGCAAATGGAGATCATTTTGGCAGCCTTAGCGCTATCTATATCTTATGAAACTTGAATAGAGGAAACTTCTCGACCTAAATATTCCTTCTTTCTAGTTTCAAAAGATTTGGACAGTGCTCAGGCTGCCAAAATGAAAATAATTTCCGATGTTGCTTTCCCCAATGCCATTTGCTACTGTAATTTTGAGGTAGGCCTCGTCCAGGCTGTCATTTGACGTTCCTTGCCACTCTAAAATAAACAAAACATCGTCATATATAAATGTAAAAACTTGCGCCATCAATGCTATACCTACGTCGTAAAAATACAACGCCAACAGAAGTCGGATCTATTCAATGAAACCAATAAATATTTCGTTTCAAATTGACACTATAGCCTCTCAATTTTCCGGTGCTATTAATATTTGTTTATAGTGTGAAACATTTTTATTACTTTTATAATGAAACCTCCCAATTAGCTAGTGGAATTTCATAATTACCCCTACTTGTAAACAACTATGCGGTAGTTTGTTTACATCCCTAAAACTTTATTAGCTTTGGAGAGCAGTTCCTAATTGTATCACAGAATAAAAATAGTACATGCTTCGGAACAGAAGTCCCACTTCGTACATAACATTAATCAAAAAAGTTAAATTTTAGAAGAAAAAAAACAAAACCCTACTTCTTTCAATAAACGCTGAATCAATTTCGATAAAAATTATATGGGACGACCTCTGAAGTATGGATCTACCAAACAAAAAAAGAGTCATCAAAATCAATTCATAATTGGAGGAGTAATCACGGAACAAACATATAAAAAAAAACAAATTGTCGAATTGAGACCTTCTCCTTTTTTTAAGTCAGTTTAAAGGGCACGCCCGCTTAAAACTACAGCGGGACAATTTTCAAATTGTAATAATGTCGAATTCGTCGTTTGCATACAAATAGCTGTCAGTTTTGACAGATCTTGCACGAAAATGTCGGTTCGATATTATCTCTATTAGCGCGAAAATTGGCCTACAAGTTGTTAAAGCCACATTCTACTTGACAGTTTCAAGAAGATCTAAAGATTTAGAACCTAAAACAAGCGCAAGAAAATTAATTTCACTTTATAAGGCAATATGGAGTGACACAAGCCCTGAATATAATGTTTAATATGGCGTAATATAAGACACGCTCTGTATAAAATATAATGAACTGTAGAAGATGTAGTTAGAATGGTTTGGTTTGATTGCGGTAAACCCATTCCGGGTGGAAACAGAAGATTATTTTAGAAGGTACTATGATAAAGCCAATGTTTTGAATAGAAGTAAGATAGGTAGATATTTGTTTCTTGACTGTTTGTACTTAACCCATGGGGTTTTCAGAGATCCCGTTTGCATACGGGATCTATTAGTAAGTAACAATTTTGTTATTCAAATACCTAATCATTTTAAACAGACCCATTGGTCACAGGATCCATCAGTAACTAAAATATAAGCATAATAATATGTAAGTAGTAGATCTTCTTTTGAAAGAGTTCGTCCGGGGAAGTACTACCACCGTACCTATTTCTGCCGCCAAGCAGTAGTGCTCGCATTGCTGTATTTCGGTTTGAAGGGTACGGGTGCCAGTGTAATTACAGGCACATGAGACTTTTCATTTTTATATCTCAGTGTCGGAAGCGCGCGTGTGATGCCTCTGTTGTTGTAAGCGTCCATAGGCTATGGTATCTACTTTCCATAAGGTGGACCGTATGCTTGTTTGCTTGCATAGTAGTAAAATAAAAAAAATAAAAAATAATATATTAGTATAAAGGATCTAAACTACTGGATCTATCAGATACTACTCTTATTATTATGCTTGCTATATTAGGGAACAAAAGCTAAAAAGTATGAAAGTACCTAAACCTAGACTTTTCTTCACTGGTGTCTTCGAGATACAAAAATCCATGATTTTAGTAAACTGATGGATTGTCTGGGTCAATACTAATCCAACCTCGAAATTATCCATCTGAATGGTACCATAAAATACTAAGGTACACAAAGTAACCTTATTTTCAAGATTTGACAAACACTTCATCATAACATAATCACGGGAAGAAACAACCTGAATATGGCTACATGATGATCTAATTTCATGGCGCGTGGTCTATTCGACGCTCGATTACTTAGAAGCAAATTGGACCATTCATTGCCGGAGCTAAGTCTCTGAGCATCTTGAGGCAATGTAAAGGCACATTCACGTTTAAAACAGGTTACTGTTAACCGTTTACAGGTTACCTGTTTCTTATGTCTACCTGCAGACGAGTGGTTTATTTATTTATTATTATTTATTGTATATTGGCTCACTCCAAGATTTTTCAAAGCATTCAATAACAAAATTCGGTTGGCTATTTCAAGCTTTAGCAACTTTGTTTCTATAATTATGTTTTTCAAATATTATTCTGTGCTCAACCGTCGTAAATAATAGTACCACCACCATTGTTCAATTTATATCTATGTCAAACAAAACAACTTCACGAGTCACGACTTTATTTAAAATGACAATTTAATAATCCTTTTAAACATTTCTCTTGTTTGTTATTTTACTGACCACTAAATTGTCTGTGTTTAATTAACAAAAATCTGTTAAACAAAAAAATTATCAAAGTAGAAAATAACACATATCACTTTTCTCACTGACCTTACTTCTGGTATAAAAGAGTGAGTGAGTGAGTGCTTCTTATTGTGATTATAAAAGCATTCGGTCGAGTTGGTGAGTCAATACTATCGATCTTTCAATGTATTAACTCACTCATTTAGTACTAGAAACTACATGAATCGGAAGCCTATTTCTCGGCAGTAGACGTCGGCTGATAATGTACACTATTTCATACCGATAAGTGCAAACAGCTGGCGGTAACCTGCTTTATACTAGAATGCGCACTTTAGCGTCTTCCAGCGTCTTGAAGCATCCTATTGTCTAAATGAGACTGTTATCTTATACTTAGTGTTAGATATACTCTGTACGCTCGTTGAATGGTCTTTCGGGAACTAAGCTTGGTTATGGGGATTTATTTAGATTACGTTTTGTTACTCGTGAACTTTGCTGAATATTATTGGAATAGCTTCTATTTTCATTGCAACTTTTATCAATAAACTTTTATGAAGCTTCCAGACGTGATGATGGCTAAATCAACTTTGTATGGGATGAGGGCTTTGCCAACCGTCAAACGCTGCATTTGTTGATGGACACTTCCATCAATCCATTTAAAATCGATTTGGCTGTAAGCAAGTCTGGATCCTCCCAATTTTAGTTAGTTGCACTTGATTTTTGGCTGTTTAGTCTTGCGCTCTCGATTAAGTACCTACATCAAAACTAATCCTACTTTAATATTTTCTGATTAAGTATGCCTATCAATTGAGTTTTCACGCCGAAATCTTTTAATATTAATATTGTTCATTTCTGTTATCAATGTCGCTGACTCAGAGCAACATTCATTTCGTTAAGTGTCGCACGACGGAGCGCGCTCCACTCCAGGGATTCATACAATCGACTTTATCGACTTTCATAGTTGTAAATTTTAGTTTTCTTTCAGAGAACAGTGTCCTCCTGTGATTGCTTTTGTAACACAAGAATCTTGAGGATTTTGGCTGAAGATATTGGGATTATTCACGATTCGAAATGTTTAAAAATTGAATTGAATTTAAAAATACAAAAGTTTTCTTCATTCGCACTTTAAATGTTTTTTGGCATAAATATTTCATTGATATCTAGATTGTTGTTCTTGAAATACCTACTAGAGACAATTTTAAATTTGTGATAGGTGCCTGCTGAACGTTTTTTATTTACCTTCATTTGATCGCTATCTCACCTATTGGTAAGTGACGATGCAGCTGACGATGGAACACGAAGGTTTAGAAAGTACCTATTTGTTCTTGCCTGGAAGAGATCCAGATTTAAATTTTCACCAAACACAGACGAAACGGAAGTGTGTGTAGTGCAACAAACCTGATAAAAAAATCTTATAGATAATTCTTTATTGTACACGGAAAATAATATTTAAAAAAGTATTATTACAAAAGACATGTACAAAGGCGAGCTTAACCCTAAAGAGTTTTCTTCTAGCAAACCAATCAACAAAGTTATAGTGAATACGGTAGATAAATTGCCTTGACTATCTAAAATAGCAATAGCAAACGAGACATCCTGCGCAGAAATACCTACCATATTAATTTTCGTGACCTCACGTTTACAAAATAAGGATGAGACAATCACTCCCATCGCAATAAGACCAAAAGGACTGGCCCAATTAAAATTGACATGGACAGTTCCCAGACACAGAAGGTGTCGGGACTCGCATCAGTCGCACGCGATCTCGAAAGCGACGCCTGTTAATCGATACCATTAATTTTATACTGTCGGATGTTGTTTGCTCAGAAATATTCTCGGCAATTTTATTAAAATTAAACTACAATAAATAAATCAATTAAAAGCTGTATACTTCTTAAAGTTTTTCATTAATTTGTTGGTAATTTTTAAAGGGGCTGAATTTGTGTAGGGTGCGTAATTAAAACAGACGCGTCCGTCCTCCGTGCGACAGTCGTGAGGTGCATGGTGTCTTATCAGTAAGGGTTTTAATTTGAGCCAGGCATGAGACACGCGAGCCGATCACGCGAACGCATCGACACAACAATATGCTATGAAACCTTTTTACAAATAAATATTTTAAATATCATTATCGTTCGAATCCGTCCTGACATTTCGAATTTTAAATTCAACCAGAGCTTTGTCATTAAAAATGTACCAGTACTTGCAACCGCAGAATTTTAAGTAGGCATTACCATGCCGTAATCAGATTACCTATTAAAACGTAGAGTTTTATCAATTCAGTGAGCATGGGGTACCCTTCTGTTTGCTTTTTGAGCATTGGGACAAAGCAAACTTAGGAAATGAGATTTCACGTAGCTGTTTTTTGGGACAACGTTTTTGTGGCGTGTCGGATTGTAAATAATTAGCTCATTCTGCCGCGCCTACCGGGACGTCGCGTCGGCCCATTGTTTGTTTGCCTAAGAACTATAAAAAACTTACATCTTCCTTGATGTTCATTCAATCGTTATAAAAACTATCGATCTGAGTCAGATGAATTTCAAAGTTTGGAAGTTTCGTAACGATTTCCTGTTACCTCAGAAGATGAGTGGTTTTGGTTACTCTTTGAAGAGGATTGCCAACAATTTAGCAAAGGACAATTTATTAGTTCACAGGGAGTTACAAACTTCTAATTCCTTCATTAATTGAAGATTCTCTTCAAGAGCGGTGAGAAGTTTAGCAATATTTGAGCCCCTTATTTAGCGCTACATTGATTAGTAATAAGTTCATAATGGCTGGTTTAAATTGAAATTGAAGTTCTATTACTAATTTGGGGGCTCAAGATAATTGATATACCAAAGTGAAACTGTAGAAGGCAATGGCATTGATAATAATATAAATATATTACTAAAGGGCACTGGCAAGAAAATCAATATAACACCTTGGAATAGCTGAGATGAGACGGTAGGAAATTTGTATTTGATAGCCCAATGAGATTATTTTTTGATTGCGAAATACTTATTTCAAAAACTGATAATGTTATGGAACCTACTAATACCATAAGACAAAACATAACCAACGCGACGTCAGAAAGTCAGAAATTTATGAAACCTTCAAAATTATAGCTCTTTTATACTGTCAAGATTTGATAACCAGTTACAAATAAAATCAATCGTGTCAATAAGCTAATTCTTGTATCAAGTAAAGTTATCAAATAAAACCAATTTCAACGTTCAGATCACGTTACAAAAACAAGGTCTCGAAAAATTCAATCAATTCTCCCCTCCTTCAGCACCATCTGATTGTTTCCAACAGTAGCTTATTTGTCACAAGTCTATTGTTTATTAATATTGGGCATAGCATAGGGTTGAGATAGAACGGGCTGTAGAATTAAACTAACATATAGGATATTTTAAGAAGATATAGGTACAAGTTGATTAAACTATTTGACATATTATTATTATCAAAGTTCGTTTAATTAAAACACAATTATCTCTTTATTGAAAAACTTATAGTTAAATTAATTATGTTACTTATTACCTGACTATTAAGATAATAAAAATAAAATAAAGATCTTATAGGGCGTATCTTATCTAATAGCAAAGATCACTGCCAAATAATGTTGACAAATTACAATCAATGGTGTAGAGTCGTTTAATTTTTTAAAGAGATATAAACTTGAGAAACTTGAAACAAAAAAATTGGTAATAAAGTGTTGAGTACGTGCAATTCTATCATTTCCTACAGCTATAGATTTAGGAATGTCAAGAAAGGCGGAGTTATTAGTTTACAAGTGTATCAAACGCCCCCTCTTTGTTTATTGACTCAGTTCTCGTGGGAGAGCGATATTACTTCCCAACTCTTTCGGAAGTTTGCTTTCTTTGTTGACATCTGGCGTTCGATTATTGAAAACTTCGGAATGTTTCATTTTCCACGGTATTTATTAATTTGCTTTGTAATTTCTGTACTGCTTATTGGTCTATGAATAACGATATTGTCTGGGTTTTGTTTGTCGACGGATATTAGTTTTCAAAGTTCATACTCCTACAGATAACTTTGAAGATGTTATTAAATCTAGTTATTATAGCTGAGATAAAAATATAATATTACAGGTCAAGGGTAGAGCAGAGTTCAATTCGTAGATAAAACTCTAAAGTTAAACATTCACTTCATAATGTTTGCTTGCCTTAACGTAAATATAAAAAAAGTTGCCTCTCTTAATTCACGCAATTGGGAGATTTGCCATAATTACCACGCTTGGTATTTGGTGTATTGGTGATCGAATAATGCGAGTAATGGTGTTAAATTGTCATGTGTGAGCTGCTACCCATCCACTATTCAGCTTGTACAACGATGAGATGACGGTGATCCACGGGAGGAGATGAGAAGGTCTATTCTATGGCCGGACACGCCAGGGCACGGACAAAAGGCATACTTACATGGGACCTTTTTGTAACAGCAACTTTGTACGTGACAATCGTTTTCCGATAAAATCGGTTGTTGTTGCAAATAAATATTTTATTGTTTATTTTAAAAGCCGCAGAGCGAAGGCTATAAAGTTTTAAAGTTGAAAACTTAATAATCGATCCAGTATATTTGTCGTTTTATTTCTTCTCTTCTGGTAGCCTATAACAATCATTGTAGGCTACAATTGGTTACCAATTTTCCTTCTATTTTGACATTTCCTATAAACTTTACTATTTATAGTCCCCAAAGGTTTTCATAAACACCAATAAAGAACACTAGCGGTCTCTACTGGACTAACAAGCCAATACTGTGAGGATTAGTGGTCAGAACGTTCGTAAGGAGCTTGCCATATAGCTGGCGATTTTACAGTTTTTAGTAAGTAGTAGGTAGATACTATGTAGAAGATTATAATTTAATTAATTAGCAAGAGTTGAGCCTGGAGCCGCCTCCACGGTTGTATAGATTTCGGATTGTTTTCGTTGTGGCCGGAAAATTTGCCCACATCTGTTGTGGCCGCATTTGCGTCACCTGTTGTTGATTAACTCAAATATAATAAAGTTGGTGTATTGCTGTGGCCGGTGTAAAATTTTGTTGTAATATTTTTACGGTCAGTTTTCATTATTCTACACTATAATAACCCTCTCGACAAACTCCGTTTATTCGTTCCCAAAACCCACCCACATTCCTCGCAACACATTGCAATGAATGTGTGCAAAGGATGGACGCGAGCGAGAAACTACTATCGGTCAGTCTGAAAAAGCCCGCTACACCTCCTCGCAAAGCTCATCTACGCACCGTTCTATAGCCTCGCTACGCATCCTCGCATCGCTCATCTACCTCGCACATCTCTGGTGGAAACACTCACATCGTTCCACAGCCTCGCTACGCATCCTCGCATCGCTCATCTACCTCGCACATCTCTGGTGGAAACACTCACATCGTTCCACAGCCTCGCTACGCATCCTCGCACCGCTCATCTACCTCGCACATCTCTGGTGGAAACACTCACATCGTTCCACAGCCTCGCTACGCATCCTCGCACCGCTCATCTACCTCGCATATCTTTGGTGGAAACGCAGCCTTATACTGCCACCAGTGGTCCCTGTGATCACCAAGCATGAATCTATTGTCGTAATTGAAAAATATAAGACCTGACGCATTCCGCATTCGATATTAGACTGAATAAAAATTTACCATGATTCTACTTATCGCTGGCGATAGTACCAACCCCGTTCGAACACAGGGTAAAGCAATGTGACGTCGTATATCAAGCGTATGTGAATTACTGTTATGATCCCTTTCGCAATAAAGGTGGCTGCCCTTATTTCGATCTGAAGCTTTCTGATAAGGGAATTGTAGGAATATTTATTATCTTTGAATTTGTTTCCACTAACGGAGAAAATACGCCAAAATACTTATAGATGTTCAGAAATACCAACACTATTTAGATTACCTAGTGCAGAGAATATCGGCAGGATTGGTATAAAGATCTTGATAGATAGATAGTTAGATTAACACTTTATTGTACACTAGGAATACATAAAAGGATTTATTTTTAAAATTACTAGTACAGTGAACGGCCTTATCGCTGAAAGCGATTTCTTCCAGGCATCCTTTATCTTGCTTAATATATTATGGCTCGTTTGCTCATGCCAGTTTAAAGTACGTATCAGAATATAGCCAAGCTTTTCCAATAATATATTGCTTCTTGTTCTGTCACGTTCTACAAATGATCCATCAAATGGTTTAGTCCGCTTTGATGTGGAGTATCTGCCTTAAGAATAAACCCCTCCGACACCTCCCGTGGATGTCTTATAGGCCAAATAAAGAATTACACCAAGGGTGCGATTCTTGAATGTCACTGATTAAATGCCATCAAAAAGGCTGCAAAACACCATTTTCCAAGAAATGTACTGGAAAAGCACTTTATTGTTTTGATATCATAGGTATGAGAATTTTAGTCATTAATGAGTTTCAGATAATATAGAAATTTGGAAATCGGGGATTAACGGCAATTTTACTAAAATTTACTCACTCGATAACATTAAAAAATAGCACGTCATAGGCAGCATTTACCTGAGTTCCCAACACCAATACCTGTGATCACCAATCCACCTGCCAAGTGTGGTGATTGTATCATTCTATATGAGCGACCTCGTTCAGCTATGGACGATCTACCAGCTGATCCTAACTTTTGTCCTACGTATAGGAACAAATAGTATGATAACGACAGTGATAGTGTGTATGTATCCAATCCATAAAATTCTGTTTCTGAGTTTGCAAGAAAAAGCCGTCTATTCCCACCTGTTCTGTTGAGTAGTTCTGTCGGCAGAACTACTGGGATTTTTAATTAAAAAGTAGTCATAAAAAATAAAACTAAATTAAAGCTGACATTAATAATCCCGTTTATCGACACACCCCTTTGTCAAATGAAATTAACATATCTCTTGAAACCGGCTCCATCCAAAAACCCTAAAATTAAATCCTTTAAACAACCGTAATAAAATCTAAGGTGAACTAACCACGGTTTCCGTTATCAAGTGTTGCAGGTTACATAATTAATGAAGGGTCAGTAGTCAGTAGGTATGTTCAGTGTCTATAGATGTGGAGAGAAGTACCCACAGGACTTTATCTGCGTAAGATTGTTATCTATTTCTCTATTTTATAACGCAAGTTCTGCTTAGCTTGGGGCTAGATACTGTTGTGTAAAATGTCCAGCATTATTATTATTATAATTATTTGAACTTAAAAATAATTTGCCAAAATGTTTAGATTAGTATATCACTAGGTACCGCTACTGCAACCTACTAAAGACGAGTTAGTATTTTTCATACCTATTTTAGTACAGGCAAATTAGCAAAATGTGTGGACCTAAATCGTGTAGTCGTGGATTCTTATGTAAATGTTAGATGACACGAAAAGAAGCTTATCCTAGGGTTGCACCGTTTCTGGCGCTTACGGAACCCTTTTAAATATTAGGTACAAACTTAAAAAGGCCGTAAATTTTAAAATAGGAAGAAATTACTTGATGCAAGTTAAATTACGTATAGAGAGACTGTTTTAGTGCATTATGATTTTAATAAAAACCACGTGCATGTAGGGAACACAGTGTTGAACAAATGAATCTTCCGTAAAAAAAAAACCAGTATAAAACTTCCGGCAGATGTAGTACTAATTAATTTAATAAGTTTAAGTCAATTTCCAGACCTACATTAATTTTCCACGAAGTAGAGCGACAATAAAATATGGAAAAGTGCCTTCCGTGAGACGCACCATGGTGAAAACCTGGTAATGTATTTCGAGCATTTTTCTGATAAGTCTATCAATTTGCACCGACTACCTTAATTTTCCCGGAGCCGTAATAACCAGAAAAAGTTTTTTTTGTAAACGATTTTTTTTTGTATGTTCCGTATGTCGGATTTAAAAAACACTTGACTTGTAGATCATAACGGTTCAAAGTCTATGCCAAATTGCACCGACTACTTCTATTTCCCCCATTAAGTTACGGATATTTTAAGGTTTTTCACCCTATTTCACCCTGTTCCGGAGGGTGAAATTACTGATGCTTATTATTAGAGGTGATTTTTAAGCCATACAAAACAATTAGAAAAGTCTTCATGACTACTAGTTCCACACATATGCAAAAAATCACCTAATTTGACTATACTGTTTTTTTAGCTGTCTGAAAACATATATTCGTTTATTCACGGGTATTTATCGCGTGTATTACCTTATTATTAATATACTCGACGTTTCAGTCAGCCACCACCAAGATAAAAAGATAAAAACATTTATTTGCTACTTATAAAGCTTATAAAGCGGCTTTGACAAAAATGAAAATAGGTGAGCAAGAAAAAAACTAAATTATAACACAAAAAAACTAAATTGAATACAAGTAAAATTTACGCAGAGTTATAAACGTATGTTATGTAAACGTATTGGAAACAAAGTCGAAACTTAGGGGAAAATAAATAATAAGGTAATATTCACGTCAACTTCAGACGTCCACTATAATATTGGACGAGACTGTCATATAGTATGCAATAGAGGTATTTGCCATAATCACCACGCTTTGGAAAGCGGATTGATGATCGCAGTGTTGGTGTTTGTACTCAGGTGGATGCTACTCATCCCCTGGTGTATCCATTAGTCAAGGAAGTCAAGCTCTAATTTTATGCTGGATACACCACGGCACTAGACAATAAGATATCTAAGCACAAGACAATCATCATCATCATCATCAGCCTGTGCCATCCACTGCTGGACATTGGCTTCCCCCTTAGAATGCCACGACGAATGGTCTTGAAGCGCCTCCATCCACCGACTTCCTGCGACCTTTACAATATCTTTAGTCCATCGAGTGGAGAGCCTTCCTATACCGCGTTGTCTGGCTTGTGGTCGCTACTCGAGAACTTTTATTCCCCAACGGTTATCAACGACACACATACATAACTTTCAGAATTAGCAAGTTGAAGTAGCAATGGGGAGGTCGTATAATTAGATCGAAGAACTGATAACTGTTGGGGGATAAAGGTTAAGGCAATATAAACAAATAATAAAGAGTTCATGATGTTATTCCAATTTCATAGTTCAATATACGAGTATATCCGTAATTGCTTATAAATAGCTTACTAATAAAAACTTCCTTACTGCACTCCTATAATTATCTGTAGTAGTTACATGCAATGATTTTAAAATGGCAAATAATTGTACTAAATGCACAAGATACTATCACAGCCATAAAAATAAATAGCTAGAATAGCCATGCCTCACGGGGCATTTTAATGCGGGGTATGACTCATTGCTGAGGTATTCTCAGACCTGTCCACCGTATTCTTGACAAAACAGAATTATGATGAAACAATTAATTTTCAGCAGAATTAATAATGGTTCAGGTGGACGTAAACATGGTGAGGATGATAACCTAGGTGGATGCTGCTGCCCATCCCCTGGTGTAAATCCTTAGTCAACTTTTATGACCTCTACGCGAGGAGACTGGGGTCTATTCTTAGGCCAGACACGCCACAGCATGGTTTTGGGGTTAGGGGTCATCAGATTTTTTGTGCTACCTACTCTAAAGTTCCATACTTTGAGGGCAATTTTTAGTAAAGTAAAGTAAAGTAATTCTTTACTGTTAAAACTGTGTACATAAAGTTGGTTGTTTATATTTTGTAAGTTGCAACAGTTTGCCCATTTCGGACGTACAATAACTTTTAATCTTAGGTATAGCCACACGAGGTATTCTGAAACGTACCCGTACCTGGAAACAGCAAGAGCCATTTTGAAAATTTATTGCGATAGTTTTATTAACGTAGGTACCAGATTACTTACAATTTGTATGAGAAAACATTTTATTAAATTTAACTAGCTTCTGATGCTCAGATTTTTTTCTTCCGATACAATGAAACAATCCTTACATGAAACTGAGTCGATACGCATAAAAATTTTTTTGATCAAAACTACTCATTTTTATGGAGAACTCACGCATGACCAAAAAAATAACTATGCCAAAATCATTTTCATACAAAATGAGCAAATGGTTCTAAAGACAGTTTTCCCGTATCTCTTATGGATTCGGATATCCCCATACTGTCCCATTTAAAAAAAACACCCTGTATATAGTTACAAGTAGGTACTGAATGCCAACATTCTTTAAGTCCCTATGAAGTTTCACCATAGACACATTCAATTTAATTTCAGCGAATTTCAGTGGAAATTAAAATAATTCAGGTCAAATGCTTCATTTAGAAACATAGAAAACTAACTTTCAAACAACAAAATTAGCAAAGACTAGTTATATCATGACCCTAACAAGTTTTCAAATTTCTACAAATACTAAACTCATTAAACTCTTACACGAACACAGCTGCTCTCATTCGCCAGACGTCAGACTTTAATTAAACTGTTAATTCAGCAATATCCGCCGGTACATGACCTGTCCCACCGTTTATTCTCATATCACGCTCTAACACCTCTGATAAACCTTAAGGAGGCTACAGAGATAGACAGTACGGCACAACGCTTTGCAAAGCGACGAATATGCGACGCAATGCCAACGTCTCATCCATCTATCTTTCTATATATCTAAAAAAAACGATGTGTGTGTGTACCTTATGGACTCCAAAACAGCTGGACTGATTTTGATGAAATTTTTAGGCAATCTTCAGATTATCCCAGCGAATGATCTTGCGAAGTTGGGTAGTGATTGGCCCCCGTATCCCCCGTTGTTTTCGCAACAGATTTGCAACAGGCGTAAATTGTGCGATTATTGCTGTCAAACGTCGCTTTTCTCATACAAAAGTTACTGTTTGACAGCATTATTGCACAATTTACGCCTGTTGCAAACCTGTCGCGAGATAGAGAATAGCTCTGCGGAGCAATAATAATAAATAATAAATAATAATAATAAATAAATGCTGGACATTTCGCAACAACATTATCTGGCCCCAAGCTAAGCAGAGCTTGTGTTATGGGTACTAGATAACTGATATACTTAATACAATACATTACATAGATACATATTTTTTATTATACATAGAAAAATACCCAGAACCCCCTTAAAAAAATATCTGCAGATCGTACAAATATTTGTTCCGAGGCGGGAATCGAACCCGCAACCTCCTGCGACGCAGTCGAACCTTCACCCGCCGTACCACAGAGTTCGGCAATAGTTTTTTTTTGGTTAGAGCTACCCGTGAGAAGCCGAGTTGGGTTGCTAGTACTTACTCTATAGATTACGTCCGTGGCTCACAATCTATATCAATCACTAAACTGCATCATGTGCATTATGACACTGAAGTGTCTCGCAGAGCTTTGGCACAAAATGTATAGGTACATAAGGCCAGCTCAGTAAAACAAGCGCAACAAGGCTTTGGGCACAAACTTTGCACTCCCTTTTCCTTTGGCGGCTGGCACGTTTGCTTTACAATATTACCGTGCTTGTATGGTGTAAAACCGCATCGTATGCTTTTAATCTTTAGCTGACACTGAAGCTTCGTCAGTGGGGATTCATTGCCATGTGAAATGGCCTTTAGGTTAAGGTTACGGGGAGTGTGCATGAGTAAAATAACATTTTCATTCTCATAGTCTTGATTAAAGTTTATGCTGACGTGTCAAAACTGTGTTTTCGGCTTTATTTGACAAAGGCATAATTAAGGCTTATTTCTATTTCTATATCTACTTCATGTGATTATTGGGTGATTCAAAGTCATCTTAAAATAAAATTAGGTAGGTGGTAGATCATACAATCTAACTGATCTAATACTGTTAAACGAGTAATTTTTGTATTTGCATTATTTATATTTTGAGATCTCAAAAACGGCTGTAACGATTTTGATGAAATCTATTAATTACATGAAATTCAAAGTCCTTACTGACATATATGTATATCAACGCACAGCCTAAACCGCTGGTCCTAGAGACATGAAATTTGCTATAAAGGAGTTTTTGGGGACACAAAATCCATCTAGGTCTTTTTTCTGGGAAAAAAGTTCGAGTTTTACGAGCAAAGCTCGGTCACCCAGGTACTTAAAATAGTCATAATCTTATCTAAGAAACTATCCTAGTACCTACCTAGGTAGCGATAAAATATTCAAGGTATTTGAAAATAACTAAACTACCCTCCCAATCTAAGTCTACGATTATACATCAAAACGATACAATTAACTTATCAAGCTGGATATTAAAGCTATGGAAATAATGGATGAAAATGATCCAAATTAACTTTGGAACTAATTTTCATCAAGCTGAAATTGGGACAAGATAATTACCTGAACAATTAAAAACGGCCTAAGAATTAAATGAAACGTCACTGGTCTGAAAACTAATTGGAGTAGACTCAGCAGTAACCCAATTACAGTAGCAAATGGGAATGGGGAACGCAATAATGGCAATCATTTTGACATAAGCTTAGCGATGCCCAAATCTTTAGAAAATTGAAAGGAGGAATATTTATGTCATGATGTTTCCCTATTCAAGTTTTATAAGATTTAGTTAGCGCTAAGGATGCCAAAATGATACCCATTGCTGTGTTCCCATTGCCATTTGCTACTTTAATTGGGGGGTAGGTCTAGGTGGTCTAGAATGCTGAGCTCGGAAAAGTATTACGCGGTACTGGGCTGATGGAGACAAGAACAACATTTTTCTTTCCAATGGTTTGGTAAACGCACATCTACATTCACTTTCAATGCATCTATTGGCTCATAATACAAAATAGAATATTACTACTTATCAGGAAAACCGTAAAAGAAAATTAATTTTAAGTAAATCCGTAGAAGAACCAAGGTCACCGACACAGATCCGAATTAGCAAGTTGAAGTTGCAATGGGCAGGTCATAATCGCATAACTGACAACCGTTGGGGAACAAAGGTTCTCAAGTGGCGACTGCAAACGTAGTAGAGGAAGGTCCTCCTCTCAATGGACTATAGACATTATAAAGGTCATAAGAAGTTGGTAGATGGAGGCGGCTCAAGACCGTTCGTTGCGTGGCATTCTAGGGGGAGGCCTATGTCCAGCATTGGACTTCTATGATGATGATGATGATGATTATGACTACTTTCAGAGGAAAATGAACATAGGCTGCTGAAAGAATTACACAGTCTAGCTTCGAAGAAAGCACATAACGGTATCATCATCATTAGCCGTTAGACGTCAACTGCTGGACAAGACCTCCTCCATAGAATGCCATCGGGGAACTTGCCATAATCACCGTGCTTGGCAGGCGGATTGGTGATCACAGTATTGGTGTTGAGTACTGAGGTCGATGCTGCTGCCCATCCCCTAGTGTAATCCCTTAGTGTGCTTTTACGACATCCACGGGACCAGTTTTATCGGTATGTGTCCACTAAATTATAACACCTATGCAGACAGACACGCTATTAATTACTGGTGCTAGGCTCTTTATTGATGAAAACAGCTCTTACAGCTCCAAGAGACTTATAGTCTGACTCATCACATCACACTTTTAGAGAAAGCCAATTGCTTCCTGACTGCAGCTCACCGCAGCGCTGACTCTATGAAACTGTTCTCTGACACTTGAAGTGTTGGCAAAATTTACCTGCAGATAGTGCTGGGAACGCATGGGTTAGTCTAAGATGATAATTATGAGTAAAGTCAAAGTCAAAGACAAAAGAATTTTATTCATTGAAATCACAAGGATCATTTTGAATAGTCTTATAAACTAAAATTACTCCTGTTCCAACGCGACCAAGCCTAGAAGAATCAGGCAACAAACACGGCTTGGCTTACATAAATGGTTCGTCGTACCACTAGATGAGAAGCGCCTGTGTGGTGCCTCGGAGCAAGGAGTTGCTGATACATGAGAACTTAAAAACCTTAGGAAGGTAGTCAAAAGTAAATAAACATCAGCAAAAATATGCAAGACAGCACACGCTACGCTTGTTATACTTATAAATAATAATGTAATAGAAACATGTAAATAGGTAAGTATAGATATTTCAAATTTCCATTTTAGCAGTTGAGGGGCAGAGCGACATCAGGCTACGCCTGAGGCTTTATAAGCTTAGTAAGCTTTAATAATTGCCAATGATTAACATTTTCAGAGTCACTGGAAATTTTATTTAATGCTGTTGAAAACCAGTCATGTCCAAAACCATAATCTCAGTGTACCGTGATGGTCCCGGCATTAGAATAGGACTCCTCCATCTCCTCCCCTGGATGTCGTAAAAGACGACTAAGGCAATACGCCAGGGGGTGGGTAGCAACATCTTTCGGAGTACTTAATACCAATACAGCGATCACCAATCCGCCTGCCAAGGATTTTGGTTGTGGCGAATCCGCACTGTTTTTTGGGGAGGCTTTGTCCAACAGATGACAATGATGACGAGATATCATCAGTTCAGGGATCTTTGTGTTTTTTTATTTAATCGTGTCAAATACCTATGTCATGTTTTCAATTTCATGTTTTTTTTTCTCTTGGGCTTCTACAGGCTGACGATGATGACGCCTTTTCAAACTTGCCAAACATTGCCTTTCTCAAACTTTTTTGCGTGTCCCATCTCTAGCATAGGCTAGCGATGGGACACGCAAAAAAGAGCAACTGCTCGAACAACGCGTCAATCCAATAGTGGATTGACGCGTTGTTCGAGCAGTTGCTAGCGAAGACGTAATTACTTTGCGAGCTGTTTGCCAGCCAGTTAAACTCTTTTGCTTTACCATAAAGATCAAATTCATATAATTCATTATTACCTGAACGTTAACATGTTTAATAAACAAATTTACACCTATTTTGAAGCATCCTTTTCAAACTTGCCAAGCATTGCCTTTCTCAAACTTTTTTGCGTGTCCCATCTCTACACTACTGGATTGACGCGTTGTTCGAGCAGTTGCCAGCTAAGACGTAATTACTTTGCGAGCAGTTTGTCAGCCAATTAAACACCTTTGCTTTATTAAGAAGCCGCAGCGAGCGGTAAATAGAGAATCAAAGGGGCGCAGAATACTTTGAAGTAAGTAACAGCAATACAAAGGCCTTACCATGAGCTCTTTTAGGGATTCAGTATTCAGTACAAAATAGCGGTTTGTCGTTGACATCCGTCATCATTGAATAACTTTAATCGCAGAAGTCAATAGACCTTCTGCTACTGTGCCTTTAAATTAGCTGCAGACATCACGGAACCTATATTTTGTACTGAATAGTTTTTGAACTGAATCGCTATAAGAGCTCATGGTAAGGCCTCAGGAAGCTTGGGTGTTTGGATGTTTTCCGTCAGTTCGCGGTTTTGTATGTTGTGGTGTTATATTGGAGTAGGTGCTTTTATTGACATTTGGTTTTAATTATATAGCAGGAGAATTACGAGGAAGCAGAAGAAGCAAGTGTGTTCCTGTGAGAAGAAGCTTCTTAAACAACCATAGATAAACTACGTTAGACACGTTATGTTACGTTGGACACGTTTCGTTACGTTACGTGTTACGTTACTTTGTTACGTTGTTCTTACGTTAGATTATAAATATTATGATGCATACAAGTTATCTTGATTGTCTTTGGTTATTAAATTATATAACGGGAGTAGTCTTTTTACACCCTGTATTTAATGAGGGAGGCCTCTCCTATCAGTGGATGTCTAAAGGCTTATTATGATGATATTGATGTGTAAATCTTATTTTGAATATATTTAATATTAAGCATGTGTATTACAGCTCTAGAAAAATCAATAACATAAAAAAAAATAACTTAGTAATTAAAAAAACACGTCAAGCAACACAAACGAATAATTATGTTCTCTTTTGATAAAATTAATAGGTAGGTATTAAACTGAACCTCAGCAATATCCCCTTCAATTTTTTTACGTAAAACAAGGTCTTTATTACATTACAAGCATAAATTCATTGAACAGCGTCGTAAATATTCTTTTGTTTATAATTACTGCCATAAAGACTAGACTTCAAAGGTCGCATTCACATAGATAGCAGGATTGCCGGTACCTGTCTACCAGTAGGTATGACCATGCGTACAAAATCAAAGAAGTGGCTTTGTGCCGGTAGCCGCCGAGTCCTTCAGCGGTACCCGGGGAATCCCGCAAATTTTAAACGTTATCACCAAAACAAAAGCATAATCAAAACCGTTACATTACGCATATTTCGCATTGCGCTCATCATTTGAACGGAATTGAATCAGCCCTTTTCTGGAATACTATGATTAGCGATAGATCGATCTTTCACTATTTTTTAATAGCGTTTAAAACCAAAATCATTTAAATAATTCAGAACGTCCCTTTGGCAGTCAAACAAACTTTTAAAAAAAAAATAATAATAACGTTTCAACTTTAGAACCGGTTAAAAGAGTACGCTTGGCCCCAGCTTTAGTTGTAAATGTGGCCACTAGCTAATGAGAGTTTCAATATAACACTGTGGTTTCTATGGTTAATAGCAGAATAACAAAAGATACAGGTAAAATGCGTCCCACAAGCTTTTTTTGCTTCAAAGACTATATGAAGACATAGCCTATTCATAGAGTTGAAATAAAGGAATGAAAAGGATGATTGTTTTAGTTTATCTTAATCTGACGATATGAGCCGCTCGGTGGGATGGCGGGCAGAACAGGGAATGGTATGGACTCATGGTAAGTGTGTATTTATATTTATGACCTTGTAATCTCATATAAATGTATTTTTTTACAATAATAGGCCTTTGTTTGACCGCGATCTCATCTGTTGGTAAGTGATGATGCGGCCGACGATGGAGCACGAAGGTCTAGAAGGCACCCATTCCCTCTTGCCTTGAAGAGACCCAAATTATAGCTTTCAGGAAAAACAGACGACAGCAGCGAGTTTCACTCCTTAGCATTTCGCATTATGAAGGTGGAACCGAAACTTTATCTTGCAAGACAACAACTCTTTGAGGGTCTACCTGCCCTTTCGGAGAAAAAGGCGTGTATTTTTGTATGAATGTATATGTAAATACTAGACTCATTTACAGATAGTACAGTTTATAAATAAAAGATATTCTCGAGTAACTGAGTCGAGCTGGGCAGACTGGAATGACTCACTTCTTCATAACATAACATAAATATAACACAACACCCAACAGTCACATACATCGTCTTGATCCCACACCAGGATTCCCCAAGTCGTGAGTTTCAGGAACTACGAGTACCATGGTACTACAAAACCCAGACTCGGAACAAATATTTGCAAATCATAGAAACATATTTGTCCCACAGTGGGAATCGAACATGCGCCTCTTGCGTCTCAGCCGGCTACTCACTCACCACGCCACGGAAGTCTTCACGTCTACTCCACACATTTCTCTATTCCACCATCACTTCATCGTCGGCGCAAGACAGCGACATTTCGTGCTCTCAGTCATTAATTATTCGAGCTCATTGTCCCTCAGGCTTTCGAGTCCATTGTGACAATATTTGGGTCGTGCTTTCAAACCTAACAAAGCCGGAACATAGACGGATCATCTTGATGGGAAAGGAAGGTATCAGTTTATAAAATTATCAGTAAGAATTCAGAGAACCGTGCTGGCCCAGTGGTGATCGGATCCAAAGGTTGTAGCTTAATAAAGTGAGCAGTTACTAATAGATCCTGTGAACTTGGATCTTACAAATAGATCCTGTTAATATTAAGGCAGTTTTCGAATTCCTAAATGAGTATAGGACATCGCTAATAAGTTTTCTACCACCAACACTAACTTCTTTTACCTTCTAACTAATATATGATCAATGTTAAATTTAGGATGTTTGATTGTTACTCAATAAAGTTGTAACGGCTTAGCTGATTTCGATGAAATTTACAAGGTAAAGAGATTATGATTACCTAGTTGCAGCAGGAATGATGAAGTAAAAATTAATTTTCATCTGTTTTCAAGTTTATGAAAAATTACTCGTGATACCAAGCTATGCTTGACTGATATTAATAACACGAATAAGTGCAAACTGTTAAAATTTAGAAACCCCTTTTTATATAATTTACTTAATGAGCAATCATTCCAAAGCAATGAATATTTTTTTTACTGAATCCTGTTGTCATCATTTATTTTTAACTAATGTATATCCATCTAGAACTAAATAATGCATATTGAGGTAGGCAATCCTACTTAATATTAATACTCAAAAAGATCTGCTCCTTTACCTAAAGGACATGCAC
The DNA here is from genome assembly GCA_951392215.1 of Epirrita christyi. Lineage (NCBI taxonomy): Eukaryota > Metazoa > Arthropoda > Insecta > Lepidoptera > Geometridae > Epirrita > Epirrita christyi. The sequence goes on along the minus strand of OX595843.1, from coordinate 11,465,988 downwards.
ACTAATTTGGGCAGTAAAAAAATCTTTAACATTGTGCAAAACGAAATAAAACCCGTCAACATCGTCTCGAGGCACGTACTACAAACATGCAAGGGGGCAACAACGTCGTACTCATAACTAGGTCGTATTGCACACTAAACATTTACTCGTAAAACGCTATAAAGTGAATTTTATTTGAGGCTCATTAAAATATTCATTAAATACACGATATACAAATACGTTTACGGCCGCTTCCGTTTCAAATTACAATGCAATTGTTAAAGTTTACAGAATAACAAACATTATTTTCGATCTAAAGCAATCACATGACGATGGATAGACTATTGGACGTCCTAATTTAACTGACGTATAAAAGGTTTAAGAATAAGAATTAAGAAGTTAATTTCTCTCTCACAAACAAACTGAGTAACTGAGCAAGTCGAATTAGTAGCACAAGGAAGGTAGGAATAGTCTGTAGCTCTCGTTAGCCGCCTTGTCCTCTAAGAAAATTCACGCCCTGGCCTTCAGGGAAGTCACTAGAGCACTGCGCAAATATTTAAGGCTACTATAGTTGAAAGGATATCCCCTAGAGGTGTTGAAATAAGTGGAAAAACCATCAGGTACAGTAACAATCAGATTGGACCGTTAAGTTGGATTCGAAATTGGGACGCTCGTAGACTTTAATGCGATTGATGCCGCTTGGCTTAAAGTTATAAATTATTTTATTGCATTACGATAACGAAGGTAACAAGTCATTTGGGTATAATTCATGTAACGATGTTGAAAAAAATATGTAACTAGATAGAATATTATATTTACTAGAGCATACTTCGAAAGCAAAAAGTTAGGGTACTTTTTACCAACTAGATGTGTTCTATGAATTAATTATTAAAAGAGTGAAGCAAATTCCAGTTATTTTATTTAACTTCAACCAAAACTTAAGGTTAAAGAGGTTTAAGGTTAAGGAGGCTAAGGTAGACGATGCAGTTAAGGAAGGTCCACCTTAGGAAGATCACATTATAAAGGATGATGATGGAAGTCAGCTGATTTATGCCCGGTCTAAGAATAGGACTCCCCCAACTCCTCCCGTTGATGTCATAAAAGGCGATTACGCTAGCGCATATGTGTTGGGTTTTCTTATTTCCGCAAAACCTCTTTTCGCTATCTCAAGACGTCGTGTTGATGAGCTGTGACGAGCAAAAAACACAATAAAATTTGAATTTCGCGCCACATGCGAGATGATCCCCTTTAAATTGCACCCTGTAATGAACGCTATTTATTAAAAACTATTATTCAAAAGCATTTTTAGTATGTAATACCAAACTATCTTTACTTTGGATCTTACACGCGAGCCTTATGGCAACGTTTTAGTTCAGATATGAAGGTAAACACATGAAATTGCCCTGTTAACTGCCACTAACCCGTAAATTGTTGAAGGAAATATAATAGACATTATAAAACTTTATTTTGACGGGAACCCCATACGATGTACTTTTAAACGAAAATACCACGATGTACCAGCTGCTGAATCAATTTGTGATACCAGTACTGCGATCACCAATCTATCTGCCAATGCCGTGCCAATGCCTACCATGCAAGCGTTATGATTATTGCAAACCACAAATTAATTTATATAATCACTGAACAGCGCCAGAGATACTGGCTGAACCCAAGCCAGAATTAAGTACATGAATTTGAGGTAACATGAAATAATAAGTAAATTTTTAGAAAAAAAACAAAAATCCGACTTCTTTCACAAAGCGCTGAATAAATTTCGATAAAAATTGACCAGAAAGAGGACCACCTCTGAAGTACGAACTACTAAAAAAAAAGAAACATCAAATTCAATTCATAATAAAATTGGCGGAGTAATCGCGTAGCAAACATACGAAAAAACATACTGTCAAATTGAGAACCTCTTTCTTTTTCAAGTCGGTTGAAAATGGGACTACTACGGACTTACTGAGTAGAAATAGTAATAGGAATTTATTTTTTAGTCGCAAGCATAGTTTTTTGACATGATTCTAAAAATGCTATAGATATTTTCAAAATGCTTTTTCAATTTATTATTTTAGACTGAGATAAAATCAGTAAAAATCTAACTTTCAAATCACAAATTATTTGGATTAACAAATATTGTTTGAGGTTCATACAAGATGGCATGGGACAATATCCTCTGAACAGACGATTGAGCAAGCAAGACCGAACAATAACTTGAGCATAACAATTCGTGCAAAATTGTTTTTGGTGGATAAAGGACGCCACAATGGGCTCCAGGACTGTTTATATAATAAATCCAAAAAGGTGTAGTAATAACTTTTCATTTAAAAAACCGACTTCCGCCATTGTATTCGACTAAATATTTGGATGATAAAAACAGATGAAAAAACCATAGTGATGAAAGGATTATGATACTTTTTGAATGCAAATGCTTGGTTTGTTGCTGAAAATATCAAAATCGCCATATGTATGCCTACAATATTTGAGAAGTTCCGTCAATTCCTCATGGATTTCATTATCAGAACTGGATTCTGAAAAAAATGGGACCAATCTGGAAGTATATCTATTCAAATAAAAAAAGAATTTTCCAAATCGGTTCATAAACGCCGGAGATATGCGGTAACAAACATAAAAAAAATACAACCGATTGAGAACCTCCTTTTTTGGGAAGTCGGTTAATAAACATATAATGTTATATTGAAATAACCAATAGAGAAGCAATTTCATTAATAGAACTGACTGTTGTGTTTCTAAATCAAATTCTGTGGATTTTCTCTAATTTGGTCTCTATTATTATCTGTTAGTCTCTATGTTACAACGGTTTATTTTTATGCTCTAATTAACTCTAATGGTAATTGAGGTGTCATGGTCATTAAAGTTTTTCAGCAGCATATTTAAATCATCTTTGGTTTCCAGGATATCTTTTCCACCTAGAAAAGCAACGCAAAATTAATTTAGCCAGATTAGTTGAAGAAGTATTATGGTCAAAACGAAGAAGTTAGTTTTATGACGGGCTCAAAATAGATTATTTTAATATCTTGTATTACTACATCTTGCTGGATCATTGTGTAAATACACTGTCAGTCGCAAGGATATTCACACAATAACAGACTCATTTTAACAGAAAACCTTATTTTCTCCCACAATACTGAAACACGTTAAAATGAAGGTGTCATCTTTGAACAAACAAATCATTAATTTTCTCTGGTTTAAGGGAGTGTTGTAATGAAAAAGGAAACAAATTAAGAAACAGTATAAGTTTTTTACCAATCCGTCTACCAAGCGAGGTGATTATGGAAAATCCCCCCATTGCACGCTATGCATGCAAATGCAATGCATAATGAGAGGAAGGCCTTATCTAGCAGTGAATGTCTATGGGCTAATGATGATGATGATATAAATAATTTTATCAGAAAAATATTAATAAAGCCAGCCTCACTATGACGGGCACTGAACACTTTCACCACACTTGTTCTTTCTAGATCAGTTATTAAAATATTTGACTAACATAAGGCAAGATCTCATACCCGCATCGAGGTTATACCATCGCACCATTCGACACCGGATGGGACATCATCCATGCATCATCGACACGTGGTAGGTGTCTCTTCACGAGATCTTTTCTCCCCCATATGTGCAGGTTGTGGAAGCTGTACGAGATCTTTAGTTGCAAGTTGTGGAGCTCCTCAAGGTATTAATGCAAAATTACAAAATGGAGCACTTCAAAAATAGGTTTAAAAAGAGTCCTTCAGGACAGGCAATGCAATGGAAATGCATCTGCTGTTGCAATGTCAATAGGCGATGGTTACCGCTTACCATTCAGGCGGGCCTCACGCCTGTTTGTCGGGAAATAACATTCTGCAGAATTTAAAGAGTACCCCCGAGCCAAAGTTTTAATGATGATTTATTATATCCTTAACTGCGCTATGTCAAGACAAATCGTTTTACTCAAAAACAATATATTATGTGTTCACAAAAAAGTATGACAGTGAATTCTTCCACCTATACACCCGTGTTGTTGAGATAAATTAATCTATCAAGGACACTTCGTGTGTGGCTTACCATAGACGCATCAAAGATCAAAACCACGATAATTTCTCAAACTTATAAAATTCCATGAAACATCACGACATTTTACATACCAACGCTCTTGATTATCTAAATGCCTTTGATACAAAGGATTATGGTACTTTCGACATGGCCTTAATTGTCTATTGTGGCATCGTAAGCTTCCTTAGCTTCAAGGGTCCTATTCTGTTTGGATGTTGCGTTGTCATTAGTGTGTCGTTTCGTGTCGTGTTCTATGTTATTGGTTCGTATAAGCAAGTGACTGGGGGGTTGTGGAATTTAAAGACGCGTTTTCTTCACTCAGTAAGTCGCTCGATTCTTGAAATGTACAATTGCTTGGCCCAGTGTCTTGTTCATCAGCCGGTAGACATCCACAGCTAGACGAGGCTGCCTCTAGGGTTGATTTGCCATAATCACCATGCTTGGCAGGTGGATTAGTGATCGAGTATTGCTGTTAAGTACTCAGATAGATGCTGCTCTCCATCCACTGGCATGATCCCTAGTCGTTTTTACGATATCCACGGGAGGAGTTGGAGAAGTTGCATTCTTAGGCCGAGACTACCACAGCCGCAGAGAACACCACGGCCACGGTTCCCCACGGTTTCCCTTACTCCGTAAAATTTAAGTCGCTTGTTTCTCAAAATACAATCGCTTGCCTTAAGTCTGTTACGTTTCGTCTTTTATCGTAAAACGCTTTTTATAGACGGACAGACAAACGGACGGACAACAAAGTAATCTTTTAAAAATTCCGGTTTTTAGTTCTAAGATAGGGAACCTCCACAATTTAAGGTACCTAAAGCTGGCAAGCAATTGCGTTCACTTAGCTTACCTTGCTCTGTCTAACCTTGGATTATTTATACAAATGTTCATGTCTTTTTCTCTGCTTCTCGTTAGAACTAAAATAACAACCCAAACCAAACATCAAACCATTTGTCAACAAATCCACAGAATTGCAGAACAATGTCAAGATTTCAATTCGTGGTCATTGTCAAATTTGTAAACGCTTCGCCAACGCAAACATGTGAAGGAAGTTTACTTAAGACTAAAAAAAATGCGGCTTGGGTCCTTTTCATACTGTGATTAATCCTAACGATAAGGCATAAAGGTAGAATGTGTGCTGAACAGATTCCAGATTGAAAGCCGATAAACTCACATTGAGGTTGAAAATGTTTTTTTGAGTGAATTATCATGTTTATCGGCCATCTCCAAGCACGTGTTTTGACTCGCTATTATAATTTTGCAAGCGTATCGGCGGCTTTCAATTGTTTGTTACTAGCCTTAAATGTGGTGATGTTATCGCTGAAGGCGGTGTCATCTGAGGTTCAGTAAGCACATGGCGTAGGAGCTTATATAATTGATTGCAAAATGTAGATAGATATCGCTGAAATACCCACAGATTGTACAGAAGATGACAAAGCTCAAAATGCAGCTTGCGTGAACCCTTTTTTAACTTGCTTCTAATTTGATTGCTTCAAACTTCAAAACTTTGTAAACATGATCAGTACACTAATATTAAAAAGACTCGGTGCGTTAGATTCGTAAAATTATATGGTTACAAAATCATAAATAAAAAAAGTTAATTTCGCGTACAAAAGGGCGTAAGTGCCCTACTGGTAAATTTCACAAAATCATTACAGGAATAGACTGTTTTTTTTTTGTGCTACTTGGCAATCAGACAATCTTACGGCCCACCGAATGGAAAGCAGTTACCGTAGCATATTAACGCCTGTAACACCAGAGGCATCACACGCGCGCTGCCGACCCTGAGACATAAAGATGAAAAGTCTCATGTGCCTGTAATTTCACCGGCACCCGTACCCTTCAAACCGAAACAAAGCAATGCGAACACTACTGCTTGGCAGCAGAAATAGATACGGTGGTAGTACTTCCCCGGACGAACTCTTTCACAAGAAGTTCTACTACTAACACATAACTGACTTGTACATTAATTTATAAAATACCTATCTTCTTTTGAAAAGTTTATCACGAACACTTTCATTGACAAAATAACCCTCAGTGAAATATTTCTTTAGCAAAATGTGGGACTAGGTCCCCATAAACTTATTTATTTATTTATTTATTAAAAACTATTATAACACCTTAACAGAGTAGGACCCCTAAAGCGATGTTATATGCACATGATTATATAAAATAAAAACAAAGAAGCAAGCTTAAAAATAAGTAGGCACCTACTGGGGAATACCTATAATATTACTAATAGGCAGGCACCACTACTATTCAACTTTCTCCAAAACAAGCTGCGCTATCTCCATGAGTTTCGGCAGGCTGTGATGAAAAATGTCAACATTGTTCTCCGAAAGAACATTAACTAAACGGATGGCGTGTGACATTGGGGAAAATTTGAGTAAGTTTGTTCTAAATATTGGCTGGCAGAGCAAGGCGGGGCGGCGGCGCGCGCTCGCGCAGCCGTCAGGCACGCGCAGCCGCAGCGCCGCCAACACTTCCTCGTGGTGCACGAGCCCACTCAATACTCGCACGATGTACTTGACCAGCGCCATATCCCTTCTAACCGACAGTCTACAGTACCCGACCATACCCATAACACAGCCATAACACTTATTCTTATTAATCTTGAATCCTTTGTTTTGCTTGGTATTTTGATAAAATGATGAGGAGTATCCGGCTCAAACCGTCGCGCAAAAGTAGGCCTGCTTTATTTATAGTCTGTTTTGATCATTGCACAATTGAACAAAAAACCATTTGTGCGATCCATGACGGGAAAATTATGGTGCATTATTTCGTGTAATGTTTTTTGCAGCCCGGTGCGATAGCACTCTATTGATGGATTCACGTCAGCCACAGGGCGTCAGAGATCCAGACCTAGAGTTCAAGCCATCAGAGAAATTCCACGGCCATTTGAGGAACTAACGGTTTAACAGAGAAGATTTTAGTTTTTTGCACCTTTGAGCATAGACACTAGCGCCACAGTCACGGGACTTCTTTCGTGGTGCTGACTCTATCTCAGAGATAGAAGTCTGAGTTTTAAACAAAAAATTGACACGGACTATTGTGTAGTGTAACACGGATTTTTGTACAGAAAATGAGGTTTACAGAGTGTACGCTAAGGGCGCTCATCGGTGGCTCCATACAAAAACTGTGTTACACTACACCACTACGTTCGTTTGTGAACCTTTTATAGATCTCTTTGGCAACCCTACTAAAATTATAAATATGAAAGTTTGGTTAGACAGCGCCCCTAACGTTATTGTTAAGAAACTTCTTAAAAAAAACTAAATCAAAATCGGTTCATCCGTTTGGGAGCTACATTGCCACAGACAGACACACAAGCACACAGATACACACGTCAAACTTAATAACACCCCTCTTTTTGCGTCGGTGGCTAAAAATGCCAGAGTCATGATAAATAAATACACTGGAGATATAAGATAAGTAACTTTGGTTGTGAAATACTATCTCTATCCACCCAGAGGTCCGATTATCTAAAAGCAATAATTGTTAATGAATACTCTTAATGTGTGAATCCACCAAAGCTCCCAAGTACTTTATGAAGATCTGACATGTTAGGAAACTAGAGCCAAACGGAACAAACAAACTTAATTTCTCATCTCAGTAATTAAAACATAACATGGTAAATCTTCATGAAAGCAAAGCAAGGTACGACGCGTTGTAGTTTTTAGAAACAATGAACCAGAAAAAAAAAGAGTGCGTTGAAGAGTAATTCAGCTGAAAATTTCATCAAGATGTACGAGAGTACATTTACATTAATAACGTACTATTGCTATGAAATAGCTAATTTTACCTGCAAAATTGAGAGCCTAGTTTGGAGGTTTTACGATAGGCCTATCGTATTAATAGACTCTACCCTTGCATCGATAATAATGGCTATTTGCTATGCTATTGTCGACGTGGGCCCTCAATGGGCGAGGTAGAGTCATTATTCTGTCAGGATCAAAGCGTAGCGTTTTAGGGTAGGTATAGTGATGGGAGACGATGCTAGAGAGTTTTATCGATATGTCATTATCAGTTCTGAAATTTTTTCTAGGCTCTTTGCGCTCATTTGGCTGATTATATTATATATTTACTAAAGTCGAATATCTTGATTATTAAAAAAAAGAAACAATACACACTATAAAATAAAGTTGTGTCAATTTTGTGCAGGCTTCTTTTAAGTTAAGATCGCTAAATATATTGCAACATTTTTTTATTACCTTAACTGAAATTATCATAGAATCTCTTTTTAACAGGCGAGGAAATAGAGAGTGAATATACATTATTATAAAGGTTCACTTTTTGAACACAGTTACACAGAGCATACAATACAATACTTTATTTAACCCACAAATAATTCCAGTAAATCTAAATTATTTGAATACTAAACTTAGTGCTGTAAAATGCAGCCCATTGTACATCCATACTTAAAATGTATCTTCCAATGTGCAAATTTTTTATGTGATGTGGAATGAATTGTTATTTATCTATATATTTACCCCCTTACTTATAAAAACGTTATTAAAATTTAAGCATTGCTTAAAATTAGTCCTGGCACTGTTAGAAATTATACAATTGTAAGGGATGGCAATATTATTTTTTTAAACTCTCGCGATTAGAACACATATTTATTATATTGTCATGGGTATTTATCGCGTGTTACCTTATTATTTATTATTCCCGACGTTTCGAATGCGTTACAGCAATCATGGCCACGGGCTGACTCCCCCGTCAACTCGTCGTCGTTGAACGTCGGGAATAATAAATAATAAGGTAACACGCGATAAATACCCGTGACAATATAATAAATATGGTGGCAATATTTTAAGCATTGCTTATCTTTTGACATAATTATTATATGTATGCACACTATGCTTTAGTGAAACGTAGCTCAGATTTACACACATAGATTGACATTATGAATGTCATCGTGCCGCGATTAAGAAAATCGATAGTCCCTACACTATGCACCACATTATCGTTCCCACATTTTTTTGCGCAATCGGCCCACAGGGATTACCAAACAATGACAGGCGCACACGCAGGCCACACATCATCTAACAACGAGCATGAGTTTTTGTCAACATATTTAATGGGATTCCGCAATTTATTGTAAAACGCTTTTAAAGAAACGATAGTTTAAATGTTACGCCAGTTGATGCAAAAGCTGCGAAACGAAACGGTGCAGAATGTTTGATTGACCGTAAACACCAAAATAGTGTTTGGTCAGTAGAGCAAATCTCCTATTTATTCTCTATTATATAATATAAATTTATTTTATTATTATATATTTTTTCTTCTATTTATTTGATTTAAGTACTTTATTATGTTGGCTTATACATTGTGTTTTATTGGTTTTATTTTATTTATTTTAACTGTCGCTGCTGCTTTACCCTCTCCTTTTTTTTTATTTCAGATGAAAATCGGCTTTGGGTGTTAACACGTCCAACATTTATGCTGAGCTGAATACCATTTTGGCATACCTACAGACACACGAGCCGATTTATTTAAACTTCTACATGTAACTATAGTTTTTTTGTATGTATTGTATCTGGTATCGGCATTGTGTGTCGTTTTTGTTCCAAATAAACGTTTTTCTTTCTTTCTTTCTTTCTTTTCTTTCAAATTTTACATTCTATGGTCGCCGGTAGGGATTTTAACTCAAAGATACCCGGGACATGTTGGTCAATTTTAATTGGTATAATATTTGTCCTGGCTGCTGGCTTATTTAGGAGTGTGTTATTACTGTAAGAAACCGTTAGTCAAGTTGGTCGTGGAAAGAAATGGCGGCAATGAGCTCACCACTTGTCACGTCTATATTCCAGCGACTGTGCAACCCACGGTGAAAAGAGGCCTTTTGAGGCTTTGCCTACCTCTTCGGGGTAAAAGGTGTGTGTATATTTATGTATGTATGTATAATTTTAGACCGCTTCCGAAGAATTTCAGGCAAGTGAGTAGAGTATTTTAGCAATCACATCAATATTTATTCAACCGTTAGTAGCAGCACAGCCCTTAATGGTGAGAGCAAAGAACATCACCATCATCAGCCAATAGATATCCATTGCTGGATAAATGGGGATTATATCATAACCACGCACTTGGCAAGCAGATTGGTGATCGCAATTTACAGGTGGATGCTGTATAACGTATAGACATAAGTATAATGCAGTATTTTGCTCTTCGCAACTTAATGCAGCTGTAGGTACACTTACTAGAATACCCTATATAGATTTCTGATGACCAAATTACCCGATGACGAAAGACCCTATAAATATTTGTTTATTGTCCATCATAACTTCTCTGAAAAATCCATACCGGATCATACAGTAACTAAATTATAGGATCTAAGTATTAGTACTTACATACAACGGATCATAGCCACTGGATTTTTCAGTAACTATTCGGACTTACCTACTAATTTACTAAAGTTGGGTACAAATAAATCAAAGTTAAAATAATAATTTTTGCATCTGGTATGTGCCTATGTTGATAACAACATAGCCCAAACCTCGGGTGAGCAAATTCTCATTAGTTTTCGAGTTTGGGCTGGTTTTCATGCAAACTTGCCCCGTAAGTAGGCTTTCATGCTTGGTAGTTCCGGTGTTTGTGGACAGATGGCGCTGTCTCAAATTATAACAATATGAACCAGCAAAATTATAAAAATTGCCGAAATCAGATAACATGTATGTACCTTACCTATATAGGTGTGTATTTGTATACAATACATATACTAGTTGAAACTTGAATAATGTGCTCAAGGTTGCCTTACATTTACAACTGGTTGTTGATTTATGTTTTCTAGAATTTTTTATTTTGTTAATTAGGTACCTAACTAGGTAGCTATATAAAGCAGAAACATTATTTTCAAGATGTTAATTAGAAGCTTAAGAATTAAGATACTGATTAATTACCCGACACCGTTAGCCTGTTACCCTGATAACCGTTGGGGAATAAAGGTTCTCGAGTGGCGACCACAAACCGGACGAAGCAGTAATGGAAGGCCCTCCACTCGATGGACTAAAGACATTATAAACGTCGCAGGAAGTCGGTGGATGGAGGCGGCTCAAGAACGTTCGTCATGGCATTCTAAGGGGGAGGCCTATGCCCAGCAGTGGACTTCTAGAGGCTGATGATGATGATGATGAATTAAGATTATAATTATAAGATAATAAAAACATATTTAGATAATTAACTAATTATATTATAAACTAGCTGTGCCCCGCGGTTTCACCCGCGTGAACAATGATGAAAATTGTTAATGATGATAATGATGAAAAGTAGCCTATGTGTTAATCCAGGGTATAAGGTAGGTAAAGGTCCATTCACGTTTTCTTGTTTACCGTTTGAGCGTGAAGAAGTAACAAAGTAGTAAGTATGTGTGAAAGTGGGTTAGAAATAAAAAAATTATATGAAAAAATTCAAACAAAGAGAAAAGATATATTTATTTAATTGGAACACATAGGTACCCTCATTATCTATATATTTCTGCCATTTCAAGGGAAGGTCAATAATCCATTTTTCGTTACACGTAACATTTCTGTCCAAAATCTCTTAACTTCTGTAGCTACTCATCAAAGCCAGGCAAGCATCAACGCGTGCTCCTCTATATAATATCAGTTAATTCATGTCTTGAGGCATCTATTTCTGGAGTGTTTTATATTACCACTAGTTGCGCCCCGCGGTTTCACCCGCGTGAATAATGATGAAAATTGATGATGATGATGATGATGAAAAGTAGCCTGTGTGCTAATCCAGGGCGTAAAGTATCTCCATTCCAAATTTCACTCAAATCCATTCAGTAGTTTTTACGTGAAAGAGTAACAAACATCCATACTCACAAACTTTCACGTTTATAATATTAGTAGGAAGGATTATGCTTGATACCCAAGTTACCTATTCTAAAAATATTTATTTTACGCTCAAAATATTTAATTTACTATTTATTTTAGCATCAAAATGTGCATTAAAATGAATCCTTTCACTACACTGGCTCCTTCACATAGGCGTATATAGAGGGGAGGCCGGGTGGGCCGTGCCCACCCCAGAATGGCCTGGTGCCCACCCCAGGATATTGGGTTAGGTACGTCACGCCAGAAAAAGTTTTAAGTATTTTTGCAGAGAAGAAACGTAAATTAAAGTTGGTTTGGTAATTAATTGGTTTGGTTTTATTGGTAATTAATATTATATCAATCAATCGAAATAAATATAAAAACCTGCTTAAACGTCTTAACAATTAAATCAAAAATATTGATTTGCCAATAAGAATAGAAACCGCAAGATCACCGACATGGCTCTCAGAATTAGCAAGGTGGTCAGGGAAAGTCGGTGAAATCGAGGGGCCATCGGGAAAGTTACTCTGTTGAAGTCCCAAAATTTCCCAGTAAAATTTCTGTTTATGTTCCAAAAATTTTCACTACGCTCGCTACTGCCTCGAATTGCTGCCAACCACTGCCTGTAAATTTGGCTGTTATACTTCTGAAATACAACATTTTCGAGGCCCGCTGCTGCCTCTGTTGAACTGTTTTTCAGCTGGTCTTGCCACTAAAATCACAAAAAACTTTGGCTGTGCACACTTCTTAAATAGGTACTAAATTTTCGCTTCTCGCTCCGCTCGCCACCACCTGCTCTGTATTCCTTTATCGGCTGGTCTTGCTACTAAAATCACAAAAAATTAGCTGTCTACACTTCTTAAAATCGAAATTTTTGCGGCTCGCTCCGCTCGACGGTAGAGAACTTTGCCTTGATGAGGGTGATTTAAGAGGACTCCCCCAAAATGTTGGGCTGTGACCGCGCCTGTAGAGCGACTTAGGTACATAAGTTACATTGGCCGTTGACTCGGCTTCATCGGCCATCACACCTCAGGGGCCAGGCCCCCCCTGGAAAATGGCTCTAGATACGCCAATGCTCCTTCAACATCTGTCACAACTCTCTTTTTAGAACCACGACCAGGAGGGTTGTGGTTCTAAAAAGGGAGTTGTTCGTTGTGTTATGAGTCTCGGAAAAATCTCGTACCTACAAGACAAGTGATGACGTCAAATCTCGAATGGTAACCATAATTATGTATGGGCGTCGAGATACTTACGAGTACGAAATTTATTCGAGAATACGGGCCCTGAGTCTCTGACCTAACACAGCACCAAGAAAGAACCAGTGGCATGACTAACGAACTAGCATCAAAATGGAGTATCTATAGTTAAGCCGACTCAAAGTCCTCATTTTATCCATTCTAATTTAATTAAAACCCTCTCGTAAAAGAAGCTCCATGTAAAAGATAGCGTTATGTGTTTCGTCTTACAAATTCTAACCAAAATCAGATAAAACTCGACTCGATCCATTCCGCCAGAACTTTCCTTTTATCTTAAAGTCACCACCGAAGAACCGAAACGCCTATTTGTAGGTTTATCTCTGAAAACTTTGCCTAATTCTATTTTATATTCAATCTTTCGGCACTGCTGGTTGGCGATAAGGCCTTCTTTTCAATTTTCATAATGAGCTCCACATTATACAAATGAGTTTGCTCTCTATATAAATTCAACTGTAAAATTATTTTTCAAGAGACCAGTGAAAATGTGCTGAACATTTTAATATTTGAGAGGCAATGTCATTGCTTTCCTACCTTTTAATACCTTTCGCCGACTTAAAAATAGAAGGCTATCAATTATAATTCGTCTGCTATGTATATGATATTGTTTTCATAGGTAATTAATTAGATTCAGATTAAAATAAATAAAAACAAAAATAAATAAATACTGGACATTTCACACAACATTGTCTAGCCCCAAGCTAAGCAGAGCTTGTGTTATGGGTACTAGATAACAGATATACTTAATACAATACATTACATAAATAGATATTTTCTACAATACATAGAAATATACCCAGAACAACCTGAACGATCTGCAGATCGTGCAAATATTTGTTCCGAGGCGGAATTCGAACCCGCAACCTCCTGCATCGCAGGCGAACCTTCGCCCGCTGCGTCACAGAGGTCGTTCTTAAGATTAGTTTGCATTGATCAACAGCCTTTGGATGCCCACTGCTGGACGAAGCCTCCCCTATGTAATATAATGGAGGGATTGCCAATCATGGCATTATAATTGGGGTTGTTAATCACTACGCTTAAGGTGGATTGGTGATCGCAGTATTCATGTTGAATACTGATACTGAGGTTCCGAAGTTGATGGAGGCGGCTCGAGACCGTTCGTCGTGGCATTCTAGGGGCCTATGCCCAGCAGTGGACTTCTACATGCTGATAATGATGATGATGATGATGATGACGACTCAGGTGGATGCTGCTGCCCGTCCCACATGTAATCCCTCAGTCGGCTTGTATGACATCAACAGGAGGAGATTGAGTAGTCTATTCTTAGGACGGACACGCCACGGCGGAATAGTTTGCATAAAGTGCATCACACACGTAGCAGATGCGGTAATTTTGATGTGCGTGTAAAAACTTATCGCATCTGAAGGTATCACACACGTAGCAGACGATAATATACGAAAATGATACATTCACGCGGAAACCTTCAAACTGTATTGTATTTCAATTTGTATACACAGATATCATCTGTACATCTTTTGATATATGTCGGTGCCTACAGATGCTTGACGGTAAAATATAAGTGATCTGCTACGTGTGTGTTACTCCTTGAGTATAGTATTAGAGAGCGATATGGACAGATACGCGTTCAGATACAGATATCTTACCGCATCTGCTACGTGTGTGGCACTTTATTCCAACAACTACTCATTTTATTCAACGGTAGATGCGTTCATCATACCTACATATTAGTAATCTATCGGAAACTAATAGTTTCTGAGTAGGTTTCCATAAGTTTTACTAATAAAGACATCAGTTTTTTAGTTTAAAACTTGTTTGATATAACAAAAAACTGATAAATAAAATGACCTAGCATTGAGTTTATTGCCAATCAAAATAGCTGTGTAGGTACTTCGCTTATACAAACAGAACCGAACGAAGTTCTCTTTACATATTGACCGGGTTTATACAAATACTCTTATAATGCTGGTATTTCAATCCGTATTGCCTTAATCATTATTTGAATCTAATTTTATCAGAAGCTAATAGACCGATGGCGCGGTGGGCGTGTAGCCGGCTGAAATGCAAGAGGTTGCGGGTTCGATTCCCAATGCTGGACAAAAGTTTGTATTATCTGCAAATATTTGTTCCGGGTCTTGGTGCTATCACACAGGGAATCCTAGTGGGATAAAGACCACGAATGGGACTGTTGTAGGATATGTTATGTCCACTGCTGGACAAGGGCAATAGAATGCAATTGGATGATTTGACAACACGCTTGACCAGTGGATTGGATTTAGTACTCAGATGGATGCTGCTGCACATCCTTTTGTGTATGGTCTTAGTTGGCTTTTACGGCTTACCTACATGGGAGGAGATATAGATAATCTTACATAAACAACGTTATAAGAATATAAATAAATAATGTTCATTGCCTCAAAATATATTTTCATCCCATCTATTCGAAAAGGACGACTTGGTTCGCCTTTAAGTGCACCCAAAGGTGGTGTTTTCTGTATGAAGCTTCTATAAGTGCGCCGCAATTATCTTTGACGCGCACTTTTTAAATTTGGAATATATCGAACTCAAATAAGTGCGCCGCAATTATCTTTTACGCGCCCTTTTTGAATTTGGAACATCTTGAAAAGAATCAAACACAAATAAGTGCGCCGCAATTATCTTTGCCGCGCCCTTTTTAAATTTGGATCATCTTAGTGTTCAGCGCCAAAGAAGGCGAACGCAAATATTGTTTAAATAAATACTGGCTGGTACGACGGCCCATAGTCGCGCCACCGGCTGAATAAAAAAAAAAACAAATTAGAAACGCCCGAACTACGGCCCGCGATTTCGTCATTTTTAACCGACTTTACAAAAAGGAGGAGGTTCTCAATTCGGTTGTATTTTTTTAAATGTTTGTTACCTCATATCTCCGGCATTTATGAACCGATTTGGAAAATTCTTTTTTATTTGAATAGATATACTTCCAGATTGGTCCTATATTTTTCAGAATCCAGATCTGATTATGGAATCCATGAGGAATTGAGGGAACTCCTCAAATATTGTAGGCATACATAATATTTTGATATTTTCAGCAACAAACCAAGCATTTGCATTCAGAAAGTATCATAATCCTTTCACCACTATGGTTCTTTCATAAATTTTTTTTCATCCAAATAGTTAGTTGAATATAATGGCGGAAGTCTGTTTTTTAAATGATAAGTTATTCATGGATTATTAGAAATTCATGGTTTTGTTTTGAAATAAAATATGAGGCGCCTTTTATTTTCTCATAGTGGGTGATGAAAAGTAGAGTGTAACACTCGGGCGCAAAATATATTTTTGGCTCGGGCGACGTACTTTGAATCCCTCGCTACGTTCGGGATTCTACTAAAGAATCCCTCACTTCACTCTGGATTCAAAAAAGCGCCCTCGCCGTAAAAATATTATTTTGCTCCCTTATGATACAATCTACTATTCTTATTTTGACTACCGATATAGGTACCTACTACTATATTCCTAAAGTTTTGTTTACAATAACCATTATATTATTTTGTTCATTATACCATTTCTAAGACTGCTGGATGAGGCCTCCCCCACAGAATGCAATAAATAAATAAATGCTGGACATTTCACACAACATTAACATTCTAGCCCCAAGCTAAGCAGAGCTTGTGTTATGGGTACTAGATAACTGATAGACTTAATACAATACATTACATAGATAGATATTTTTGACGTGTTAACGTCTTATAAATCGATGGAGCCGGCTGCACGCTCGAAAAAACATGACTAATGCGTCGTTACCTCGTCATACGTCGTTACCTCGTCATGCGTCACCTCGCAAAACGAATACGGTGACGCTGCATGCGCGAACCGCATGCGCATAGCGCATGCGATATATATATATATATGCGCATGCGCTAACGCCGCATGCGCGCGAGCGCGGAACGAGCGACAAAGAAGCACAATAACGACGTTGACACGTTGAACTATCGTCAGTAAACCGACTTTACAGACAACCGTTTTTTATTATACTTACATAGAAAAATACCCAAACCACCCTGAACAAATATCTGCACATCGTACAAATATTTGTTCTGAGGCGGGAATCGAACCCGCAACCTCCTACGTTGCAGGCGAACCTTCGCTCGCCGCGCCACAGAGGTCGTCAAAATAGTTGCAAGCCAAGATTATTAAAACTTTTTTGTGTCCGTCTGCAGCTTCGCGTCATACCGAGGCTACCGAGGTGATCTTGACATTACCGATCGCCATTTCCATACTTTTGCCACAAAAACAAAGTACAGAAGGCAAGCTCCGTATAATAAGCGACGTGTGTGTACGCGTCTACGTGTGCGGGCGCCTGTTATCGCTTGTTGTACAGAGCTGGCTTTCTGTACCTATATATTTTGTGTTTTTGCTATTAGCGACTTTGCGGTATGCAAACTTGCGCATGTTCGTTTTTTTTGTTGGCACCTACCCTACTGTTATGTTCAAAATAAGTTATTTGACAAAATAAATAGTATTACTGTCAATTTAACATTAGCTAGGATGTCGTTAGACTTGGACTTTGCCTTGTTTGCCTTGATTGTCATTTTTGTTGCAGCAAGCAATTTGTACGCAAATTAATTCTATTTTCAACGTTTACCTATTATATACTAATAAAAACCGTAAGCGTCATCGGTTTTGATATTTAAGAGTTTGCAACGTTCACACATAATTGCATTCGTTGTAATTGTATGAATATTAAACGATTACTGTAGTTCCTGTAACCTCAGACAAATATCTAAGCCAATAAAAACATAAAACTTGAAATAATTATAATGTCTGTAAGTATTAATAAATTAACCACATCCAAAACAAAAAAAAAGGCATCAGAGTAAAGATATAAAAGATTTTCTAAGTAGAAGCCTAGGAAATATCTAAGACGCGATGACGTCATAGCCCAACCTAGAGACAGTGATTGTGCGCTTTGATAATTCGCACGTCACGTTATCGTGGACGTCGACGTTCACGTTAGATCGTGGAAGTCAACGTTAAATGCGTTTTTATAATTCACAGCCGTGGACGTGATGGATACCATTTGAATGCGCGAGGTAGTGGGGAAGCGCTAGCGCGTGGACTCACTCACACATAAAGTAACCCTTGTAGCTAAGCACTACCACTATCACTGAAAAAAATAAGCAGTATACCCAATCGATTTTTCGGTAACCATTATTGCTTTGGGCAGTAAAAATGGAGCCAATTGACTTAACAATTAAATTTAACTGGGCGGAAAACAGTTAAGTTGTAACAGTAGATTTTACTGTGTCACTGTAACTGTTCACTGTAGTCAGAAAACGGTAATACGTATCGGAAACTGATTGTTACAGTGAATAGTAATGTTCAATCATTTCAAATAACTGTTATGCTTCTTACTGTTTCTGACCATTTGTTTGCACGTTTTGAGATCATTTATTATTAATTAAAAATCAGTTTTCTTCACCGTTTTTTTTTACTGTCCTCGTACATTTAAAATCCACGTTTTATTTTTTTCAGTGTACGTCGCAAAAATAACGCAACGGTTTTATAGGGAAGCTTGGTATATCGTAGCGTCATGTCCCGGACGTTCACGTTATAACGTCATCGTCACGGAAATTTAAAAGTGTCTTCATATATTTCCATACAATTAACTAGTCTGTGTTATCGTTGTATCGTGGACGTCCACGATAATATCGTCACGTTAAAAATTATAAAAGCGCCCATTAGGTCTAGGTTGGGTTAATCCGTCATCGATAATGTTGATTCATAGAATAGCCTAGACTATACATTAGTAATGGTGACGAAAATAGTAAAGATAGGTAATGAGAATAGAAAAAGAACCCCACTGATGAGATGACCGCATCGATATATACATTTTATTATATAGGACAACGACGTCCTTATAGACCCGCGACATAAGTTACTACCTAGGTCGAACAACTTATTTTTTTTTTTTTAATTTTTAAGAACCTGTACAGAATTATCATCAATTCGTTATATGATGCGCCGCTGTCTACACCGCCGAGATAATCTATAGGTTAAAACTATTATAACTAGTGGTTCGCCCCGAACTGAGACCTCGCGATAACACTTCTATCAGCCAGACTACTTAATTAAGTAATTTCCATATTTTCTATTATTATTTTTGAAAATTTTCCCCTCGAGGTCTACCAGTACAGTACAGGATCTACCAGTAACTACTCTAATTTCCTACACATCATTGAAATAACCTTTGAATAGGGCTAAGCAACGGGGCGTAGTTATACTACATACCTGTTAGTACATATATCAAGTACCTGACGAATTAATTGATCTTCCTTTTTCCTTTTGATGAAAACCATAGAACTCCAACGTCATTCAAATTCTTAGAAATGGGAGGTCAACAATGGATGTTATATTGGTTTCTGTTTTATGGAGTACATGTTTATAAATTCTTCAATTTCAGACTTTTCCCTGTAGTTGTGACACAAAAACCACAAGCATACAAAATTTCAGCATTGTGGGATTGTTGGAAGTACCCTATAATTTTGGGTTTTTACGTTTTTTATTTTCCCTAATATCTCGAAAACTACTAAGGCTAAATAATTATTAAAATAGTTTTGAAATGTCCAACCAAAGCGCTTTCATCAGACTTCCCACTTGATCTGACTGTCTCACTTTTATTTTTTTTACCCCCTCTTGGACCCCAATATCTCAGCAACCCCCTGATCGATATAGCTCATAACCTTACCTACAAATTGTACCAATACTATCTACCCGCATACCAAATTTCATGAAGATCGGATTAACAGTTTGGAAGTTTTCATCGGACAAACATACATACATACATACATACATACATACATACATACATACAAACGCCGATTCTTCCAACTTGACTCAGAGAACTCGCTTCGCTCGTTCAATAAAACTGTAAGATCGAAATATCTGTACATTGAAAATAATTTCCCAATAACCAGTCACGGGTACTAAAAAGAATAATAAAACAGGAATCCAACGTTTGTGGAAATCTTGCCTGTCTGTCTGTCATCTTGTTCGCACAACACGCAAAAACTACAGAACCGAAGTAGTATTACCACCATTATAATGTTTATGTAGTATTATTTTGTTATTAATAGAACTTCTTGTGAAAGAGTTCATCAATAGTCAATAGTCAATAGTAATTTATAAATAATATTCATTATGTCAATATGGTAGGTACTATAGTGTACCCTAAGCTATATAGCTATATAATTATAAATATAACCATTATACCTATAACGTCCGGGGAATAACTACCACCGTACCTATTTCTGCCGGCAAGCAGTAGTACTCACATTGCTGTTTCGGTTCGAAGGGTACGGGTGCCGGTGAAATTACAGGCACATGAAACTTTTCATATTTATGTCTCAGGTTCAGCAGCGCGCGTGTTATGTGCCTCTGGTGTTGCAGGCGTCCATTGGCTACGGTGACTACTTTCCATCACGTGGAGCGTGTGCTTGTTTTCTTGCTTATAACAAAACCATACACCTATTTCTGCCGCCAAGCAGCAGTGCTTGCATTACTGTGTTCTAGTTTGAAGGGCATGGGTGGCGGTGAAAATTTAATTATCAGGCACATGGGACTTTGCATCTTTTAGTCGCAGGATGACGGGCGCTGTGCAATGCCAAGTTGCCAAGACTCTTAGGTCACGTCCTAGGTGGACGTGACCTAAAATTTATTGAATGTATTTGTAATGGAATGGGATTACCGCTTTAAATCAGGTGGTCTTCATGACAACTCCGTCACTTACCTAAATAACCACATATCAATAATAATAAACTATCACATAATGTACCGATCTTCAGCATTGTTTATTATTTTATCTACTCTTTGAAATATAAAGATTAAAAAACTAAAAACAAAACTAAAATGACAGTCTTTATGCACATGCCATCGAAATAAATTTAAAAAATTACATTACGTTCTCTTCTATGGACAACTGTTTAATAATATAACTTTTTTTTTCATTCCGATACAACTTCACTTGGACCAAGGTCCAATAGATCCGATAATAAGGGTTCTTAAAACTCGTGTTTTAAGAACCCTTAGTATGCAACAGTTTCATAAACTACTATTATCAACTCTCATACTGAAATATAAAGATTAAAAAATTCAAAACAATACTTGAATGACAGTATTTACGCACAAGCAATCGAAATAAATTTAAAAATTACATAACGATACAGCTCTTCTATAGACAACTGTATCATAATATTACTTTTTTTCCATTACGATACAACTTCAGTTGGACCAAGCAGGTTGCAATGCAGTTGTTCTACATAATTTGTGGACGCGGCGCAACACGCATCAGCAAATGGATTTTGGCGCTAAACGTTTACAAATATGTAAATGCAAACATAAGCTGTAATTTTACGCAAATTATATTATCTATTTCATGAGATTAGATAAAGTAGTGTATGAAACTGCACATAATTTGGTCTTAAAATACTCGTGTGATGCTATAAAAAAACTCGCCTATGGCTCGTTTTTTTAACTCACACTCGTGTTTTAAGAACCCTTATTACGCAACAGTTTCATAAACTACTACAATATTCTATTTAAATTGTTAACTTAATAAGATTTTAATAGAATGAATATTCTATATATATATATTATGTCAGATCGAATGATCTGACATAATATCCATGTGCATGTACCTACAGGTGTGAAGAAATGACTAAATGTCTGAATAATAATGCCTTAAAGTAGAAAATAATAAAAAAATGGGTGTACAAAAAATTCTAATTTTCATTGGTCTCTTCGGATGGTGCAGAGTATTCGCGACATTATGCTATGAGTAAACACAATTTGTTATTAAACAAGTTTTATTATTAAAATTTTCCAGGGGCATATAAGTTGAAGTTGATGTTGCAAGACCACATTTTGTTATCGTCTAGTGGGTGAAGTTGTTCTATAAAATGATTTTTTGGTGCTTTACTATAACTTTGTTCTATGTATGTGCCAATGTGATATCTAGTCCGGGTATGTACCTACCTACAATGTTTGTTTATAGTTTCATAAGAACCAGTTTATTTTAGCAGTCAAGTTCAAGTTGTTCAGTTTAGAATCCAGTTACCAAGTTTCAGTAACCTATTTATAGGTGTAAGACGCATATTCTGCGACTTTATCAAAGCTTTTTACTGTGTGGGTCCGTATACTTTAATTTCAAAGTTAATCGCTGAGGCACCCAAAATCAGGGAATTAGGTAACATTGTAATTAAATTCCATTCCGGACCCAAAGCACCCCTGGATGACACCCATGGGGTTGCCACGGGAACTTGGATTTGGACCCGTGGCAACCCCAGGTCAATTAGTACAGTGCTTTTTAAGAGTTATTCCCAGAAGAAATTACGACTTATACTTGTAATTACGAATTAAAACCGGGCGTGACACTTGTATTTTGTGTAGTGGTACTAGTGGGATAAATCAGTACCAATTGTACCATCAATGGTACAACTCAATGGTACATCTGGGACGGAGGGGATTGATGGTCAGACTAGTTTGGCCAATGGGATTTTTTTGCGTCATAGACATTTAAGAAGGTTACCAACTCCAAGGTTATAAATGCGTTATATGGCAGAATTTTCTTCTATAGAGCTAATTACTGATTTAGATTATTTAAAACAAGCATTACGTTCCATTTTTAAAATGAAGCCGTTTGACTCCTTGCAGAGCGTTTTAAGAAATAACCATTCTCACTGTAATATTATAATATATCTATAAAAATTTATTACACACATAAAAACTGAGATAGTTTCATGAAAAAAGAACCGTGCATGGTTTTAACATAAGGAATTAATATCAATAAACTGAACATTCAAAAATTTCGGTCAGGGAAAGTAGTGGGTCTTTTATGGAATTTTGTACGATTCTATAATAAACTTCCAGAATTTGTACGGTCGGCGAACGGTCTTGAGCCGCCTTTTTCCACCTAATTCCTGTGACCTTTCAAATGTCAAAATAAATACAAAAAGTTTTAATTAGTTCATCGATCATTTAAGCTATCTTTAGATTGTTTGTAACGATCTTTAGATAGCTCAACTGTATTTTTTAATTTTGTCTAAACTTCTATTACTTAATTGTAGTATTCTTTCTGTAAATTATATTAATTAATGTAAGTAATCAATAGTTAATTCTTTAAACATAACTTACCTAAGTTCTTTCTAATGTTAGTCTCCTTCACTTCTTTCAATTGAATTATGATTAATAGTTACTAACCACGTAAAAGGAAAAAGTGTACTTGGATCCATCAATGGAGCCATCCAATGGAACTAAGTCGAGCCATCCAATGGATCTAAGTGAGCAGAGCGTAAATATTATGGACACGATATAAGCTATAAATAATAATATATAATATTTTGTTAGTAGTAGAACTTCTTATGAAAGAGTTCGTCCGCTACCACCAAGCATATAAGTATCTATGTGTTTCTACTGTCAAGAAGTAGTGCTCGCATTGCTGTGTTTCGGTTTGAAGGGTACGGTACGGGTGCCGGTGAAATTACAGGCACATGAGACTTTTCATCTTTATGTCTCAGGGTCGGCAGCACGCGTGTGATGCCTCTGGTGTAACAGGCGTCCATAGACTACGGTAATTACTTTCCATCAGGTGGGCCGTATGCTTGTTTGATTGCCAAGTAGTATAAAAAAAATAAATGATAACTTTTCATTTAAAAAACCGACTTCCGCCATTGTATTCGACTAAATAATTTTGGATGATTTTTTTTTTATGAAAGAACCATATTGGTGAAAGGATTATGATACTTTCTGAATGCAAATGCTTGGTGTCATGCTGAAAATATCAAAATCGCCATATGTATGACTACAATATTTGAGGAGTTCCCTCAAATCCTCATGGATCCCATCATCAAAACTGGATTCTGACCAATCTAGAAGTATATCTATTCAAATAAAAAAATAATTTTCCAAATCGGTTCATAAACGCCGGAGATATGAGGTAACAAACATACAAAAAAAATACAACCGAATTGAGAACCTCATCCTTTTTTGGGAAGTCGGTTAAAAAAGGAATCATCGTCTTTTTTTTAATTGATTAATTTATGTTTTCCAGCAATACCGTGCAAACTAACTGATTTAAAATGCTTCGAAAAATCTGGACCCACGCTTTTCGCAAAGTTCATCCACGGCAATCCATCGATAGGCACAGAAGATCTGGATCCAATCCATAATGAAGTCATCGAAGGAAATCTCCCAAATCTGAAATATAAGTTAACTGACACTACTATAGAAGGTCTCAAAAAATGTAAAATTGAAAATGTAAAGTAAGTAATTAAGAATACATAAATTTAATCTGAAATGAGGAAATCCGTAGAACCAAGGTCACCAGAATTAGCAAATTGAAGTTGCAATGGGCAGGTCATATAGCTCGCAGAACTGACAACTGTTGGGGAATAAAGATTCTCGAGTGGCGACCACAAACCAGACGACGCAGTAGAGAGGAAGGACCTCCACTCAATGGACTAAAGACATTCTAAACATTGCAGGAAGTTGAGATGGCTCAATACCGTTTGTCATTGCATTCAAAGAGGGACTTTTTTGTCCAGCAGTGGAATTCTATAGGCGGATGATGACATTAAATAACATAACATACATACGCACAGCACCCAAGAGTCACATCCCTGATCCCACACTAGGAATCTCTGTGTGTATCAGGAACTACGAGAACCATGATGCCATACAAGATTGAAGGATCGTACAACGCAAGTTAGGAAATTTTTAGGTATCGATGAAACAAAAAGAGTACTTAGGTTATTTTTGTGTTATCGCTACCTACAATTTTTAACAATGATATTAAGGCACTGATCCTTCCGCCCGGCGACGAGCGATAAACGAGTAGAACGTAGTACGTCGAACAACTAGCCAGCGATGAACTATAAATATAATCTCTCTCTTTTATTAACACGGGAGCGATTATCTTTTGTTCTGTTCTTGGGCGAGAAAATCGCCGATAGCTCATCGCTTACTCAGCGGCAGCGGTGGGACCAGTGTCATCCAGTGCCTAACGCTGGCCAAAAATAAAATTGTATATGCATGCTTTTTAAACTTCCATTTTAAGTATGCAAAAACTTCTATTTCTATGAAGGTAGAATTATAATATGAGTCCTCTGATATTTTTCAGGTTAAATACCGCGGTGCTTGGGCTAAACGGCGATATAGTTTGTGAATCGTTAAAAATTTATGGAATTTACGACCTTAAAGGACGAGTATCATCATTTCCTGCTGAAGGAAATGGGGATTACAGTATTATTTCAAGTAAGTTTTTGTCGTGGTGTGTCCGGACTAAGACTGTAGGATAGATCTACCCTCTGATACGCCCCTCTATGTCGTAAAAGCAAAGTAGCGGATTAGCAGGGCATGGGCAGCAGCATCCACCGGAGTACTTAAGTACTCAGTATTGGTGTCACGACCATCCACCAACCACCAACACCAACCACCAACACCAACACCAATTTCTTATCTGCCTGCCAAGCGTGGTGAATACAGACCCATTGTATTCAATGCAATGAGGGGGCCCCGTCCAGCAATGGACGTAATATGATGATCATGATTATTGTATGGAATGTATGATTCTGTAATGCCTTAGAGCAGTTTTTTTTATTAATTTCTTATTAAAACGTAGTAAGACGGGTAAAAATATATAATCCCATGTACTTTTGAGGCGGTAAGTTGTAAAAGGAGTAAAAATATAACCCTTGTTATTACTAATAGAGTTATAGGTATTACTACGGGTAATTAATAAATAAAATAACCACCGAAGAAAACTTATCGAATTTTAAAGCTATGATGCCAAAAACTAAAGCAAAACAGGTAAAGTTTAAGGCAATGTAAAGTGGGTTGACAAATAAAGAAAAGCTGGACATTTCACACAACATTATCTAGCCCCACGCTAAGCAGAGCTTGTGTTACGGGTACTAGATAACTGATATTATTACTTAATACAATGCATTAGATAGATATATATTTTTTATTATGCATAGAAAATACCCAGAACACCCTGAACAAATATCTGCAGATCGTACAAATATTTGTTCCAAGGCGGGAATCGAACCCGCAGCCTCCTGCGTCGCAGGCGAACCTTCGCCCGCCGCGCCACAGAGGTCGTCGATGAATTTAATCTAACTATAACTAACGAATATCATAAACCTAGTGCCCTTAAAATGCCAAGATTAGCACTAGAATATGTGAATGTATTTTACTAAAACACAAAAACATAGTTTCGTTTTATTATTGATAAATGTCACTGTTTTTAGACCGTCAGTTCCAAAATGAAATAAACCAAGACATTATAAAAAGGCAGAGCACAATAAGCCTTGCGTCATTTAGGTAAATGTTTGCTTTGAAATCCAGAGATGGCGCTAAAGCACTATAAAATCAGAAAAAACAACTTTTGGTTAGGTACTTATTAATTACTTTTAACATCTTAATTGTAATTTTTCAGAGACCTATCGTATTGGCACCGAAGTAGACTTGAAAATAGCACAAGATAAAGATGGAAAAAGCTACGTTGCCGTGAAAAGCTTCAGACTGGAACCGAAGGCGTTAGAACCCGTCGTATTTGAGTTTAAAAACTTATTCAATGGACAAAAAGATTTATGTAAGCTTTTGACAACCTTTGATCTTTTTTTATTCAATGCAATGAACATTATTATTGAAAACATTATAAATACAGTATACAATATTATTGAAAGGAGTTAGGTGTATCTATGATAAAATCATTACGTGACTATCACCTATCAGTTGTGTTGAGTGACAACGCACAGCCTAAACCTGACCTCTGAACACCTGATATTTGGAAAGTACCATCCTTTTGTGCTCTATGGGTGCACTAATAAAAGAATATCCAAAATTCAACCCCTAAGGGTGAGGGGCAGTGAAGTGAAGTTTGTATGGGAAAAACTCCACACGGACGAAGTCACAGGCGTTCCACTAGTCCTAGATAAAACTAATAATAATTTATATAATCTACGAGAATAACTTATCGAATTTAAAATATAAAATATAAATGCCGAAAACTAGAGAAATAACGACACATAGTGTTTTAAGAAAACTCCGTAGTATAGTAGGTGCTGCAAGTTAGTTTTTGCTTATAAAAAAGGGGATATTTTATAAGTATAGAATTGAGACTTTCGTTGATCGATCATTTTAAATTGAAAAAACGGCTAATTACCACTGTATAAGTCTCGAAACGTCAGCAAAAGTGACGAAAAACAGTGGTAATTAGCCGTTTTTTTTAATTTACATTATAAGTATTAAGTTTAATTAGTTAGCTTAGTTTAGTAAGTTTGGTTATGTATGTGAAAAGGTCGAAGACTTGTTGACCGTGGTGATCTTGGCCTAAGAATAAGACTCTACCAACTCCTCGCGTGGATTTCGTAAAAGATGACTAACAGATCACGCCAGAGGATGAGCAGCATCCTTCTGAGTAATTAACAACAACACTGTAATCACCGATCCGCCTGCCAAACATGGTGATTATGGCAACCCCCCTATTCTATGCGGAGGCCTCGTCCATTAGTGAACCAGCTGATAATGATAATATATTATATTAAGTTTATAGATGATCATATAAGAAAAAACAGCGAAAAACAGTTTTTCAGCCTCACTCTTAAAATTTTGCGGTCGTCACAGCAGCTATTATGATACATGAAAGCTATCCGCTGTTTCTAAGCGAAAAAAAAAGCCGATTTATGTAACTATGAACGAAAACAAGGAATAGCAAACCTACCACTGATAACCCACGCATTCGCTATAGATACTAGCTTATAAGATTATCGGAAGCCAAATAGGCATAAAATTCAACACTAAAATATTATATATATTAAGGTACCTAACCTAACTTTATTTTTACCATTATTGATCTGGATTCCCTGGACTTTAACCTTTCGATGGACTGATCCCATTTTAAAGATCACAGAAAGTTGGTGAATGGAGGCGAGCCGCCTTCATTCACCAACTTCCTGTGGACTAATGATGAATGTCAATGACAAACCTATTTTCATTACCTAGGTTTGCAAAATTTTGATTGTTTGGTATTATAGCATTGTTTATACACAAATTAGGCATAGGTACATATTGAATGTGTTTATTGTGTTTTCATTCAGCGGATTTTTTATTTTCAGCGGAAGCTCTTCACAAATTCATGAATGAGAACTCGGAAGTTGTAGCTGATGAAATACAAAAACCAGTCTTCAACGCCGTCTTCAAGAAAATTATCAAAAACGCAAACAAATTATTAAAATCGATTCCGTTAGAGAATTTGTTTCAAAATTGAATATAGTATTTATTTTGTAATAATAAGAAATTTGTAACAGATTTGTGATAGCCGCTATGTGCAATATTTTTGAATGTTAATTATATATTATTAAATAATAAATGACAACGTTTTTTTTGGCATATTAAAAAGAATTTAATGAACATCACATCAAAACAATCACCTACAAAGCTTTCAGAATTAGGAAGTTGAAGTGGCAATGAGCATGTCATATAGCTCACAGAACTGACAGCCGATGGGGAATAAAGGTTCTCGACATAAAAAGGTGGCGACATAAACCGGACGACGCGGTAGAGAAAGGCCCTCCACTCAATGGACTAAATACATTATAAACGTCGCAGGAAGTCGGTAGATGGAGGCGGCTCAAGAGCATTCGTCGTGGTATTCTACCCGGGAGGCAAGTCCAGCAGTGGACTTCTACAGGCTGATGATGATGATGATGACTCAAAAATCATTGCATTCATTCTTCTTTGATACTGTTCACTTTAAAGTACATTATGATACTTTCGTTAATGAAGTCCGGTGCCCAGATCAGAAAAGTTGAATTGTTTTCTTCCCTGTACTTCTTTAATTGTTTCAAAAATAAGATCAACGTCTTCTGGCGCATAAAAATCTAATCCTCGTTGGCCACTGAGATGTAGTTAGTAACAAGAGACGATTGGTTGTGGACTGATGTAACCGCTGCACTCACACTATTACAGCACAAGAACTAGGAAGAAAGAAAGAAGACTAACATCCTTATCCGAAAATGATTTTTCTAGTATATTTTGGTGAACTTTCCAAGAAAGTTAAACCGTCATCGCTTTGGGTCATCTATTCAATGCTGAAATGCACAGTTTTAATGAAAAATGACGTGGACTTGAAAAATAATCAGAAGAACATTATAGTTCGAAAGACAACTAATTAGTTCAGTTTTTTTCCCTGAAGTTGACAATCCAAAACTCAACCCATGGAAATACATCACGATTGGATAAATACTATCATCATTAGTACAGTTGAAAATACTCCATAGGCCTCACGGGACACAGGGAGACAAGTAACGATGGTAGGTATAAAATAAAAATACAAATAAAATCTACTAGATTAGATAGTTCGGTGAACTTGCCACGCAAGAAGCGTAACACATTAGTGAAACTAGGTTTTTTTTTATCAACTGAATTATGTAAGTAGGTATTATAATTATTATTATTTCACTAAAAAAAAGTTTTTTGTTTAAATTCTAATTACATTTATATTGTCTTTGTTCTCTACAGTAAAGCAAATTCAAATACGTAAAAAAACATACATAACTAAATACAGTAGTATTATTAGAGTATTTTAAGAGATATATAAGTGGAATTTGATGTTGTAAGACCACAATTTGTTACCAGCTTTAGTAAGTGAAGTTGTTTAGTAGAATGGCTTTATGGTGCTTCTTTGTCACTTTGTTCTACGTGTGTGCAAATGTGATATCTAATCCTGGTATGTACTAACTAAGCTTGCTCCTATTTTCAACAGACTTCAAAAAAAGGAGGAGGTTCTCAATTTAGTTGTGTATATTATATAATATAATAATATATATTTTACTCTATTTATCACCATTACAATCATTTTTACAAATCAGTTAGTTACCAAAGTGGCTGAAGGGATTAATAGCTATAAATTATTTTAATGGTGATAAAAAACTTACTACAACTTACGCTATTACAACAGCCGGCCTAGACAAACGTTATTCGCTTCGAAGCGATTCTTTTCGTTTCTACAGTCGTAATACAAAACAAACGACCACGTGACATGTTGATAGCTCACGTCAATCTCATACATTTTGGACTTTTCTTCTAGCGTCATCGCTATTAGAATGTTATACGGGGTGTAAAAAGACAACTCCCGAATACTGAAGGTACCGGTAGAGCTACCTATATCATAGCTATATAAAATAGCTTTCGCCTGAGAGGTGATTCATACCGGAGAAAATCTTTTTTTTTCGTTTCGTTTCGTATTTGTCAGCCAGCAATGAACGCATTTATTCCGGCCGCTCGAGTTCAACGCTCCCGGTCAGCTGATCGACCAGTAGGGCCAATATTTCTCATGTGCTTTTCATTGCTTTTTTTGACGTTTTCATTTATTAACGTGTTTTTAATTATGGAAATTAGGTTTTTGTGTTCCTTTAACGATATTTTATGGATAATAAAGAAAACACGAAAAAAGCGGACCGAAAGTGAGCTTTTTTTTTCATGTTTTTTCAGCTTAATTATTTTTAGAATCATGGTCTGAATGCACTGTTTCAGTTTTCGGGAGTAGTCTTTTTACGCCCGGTATAAGGCCTCTAGACTAATTAAAAAATAGGCGCCAACTTTCCGCTATTGACTAAAGTTAGAAATAAATTACCTACTTCATTATCATGAACCTATAGAAATATAAAAAGTAGTAGTACAAACAATGAAAAACTTTTTTCAATAGAATTATTAATGTTTTCCAGTAACACTATGCAAAATAACGGACGTAAAATGCTTTGAAAAATCTGGACTCTTCGCAAAGTTCATCCAAAGCAATCCAACGATAGGCACAGAAAATTTGGATCCAATGCATCTTGACGTCATAGACGGGAACCTTTCAACTCTGAAGTATAAATTAACTGACAGTAATCTCACAGGACTAAAAGATTGTAAAACTGAAAATTTAATGTAAGTATCTCTCTTATTCTTATTCTTTATTCTCTATTGTACACACATAATACATATACACAAGACAGAATTAAAGGACATGTACAAAGGCGAGCTTAACCCCAAAAAGTGTTTTCTTCCAGCAAACCTCTGAGGCTAGAGAGTGGTGATTATAGAGGTAGGTTCGTGTACACATATAAAAAGAAAAGTGAGAAACAAAACAAATTAAAAATTATATATTAATTAAAATAAACATACTTAAACATAGATAAATATATATAAATTAAATAGCAAATACATATCATAAGTATACTAATATATATGTAATTAGGTAGTTATCATACATAAATAAAAATATAAATTCTACCAAAGAAACAATTTACTGAGAAAGATAGTGCTCTTTTACTCTACTCTTAAAGACGTTAACTGAAGGACTGTCACGGATGACATGGGGAAGGGCATTCCAAAGCCTTAGCACCTGTACGGTAAAGGAGTCACCGTAGCGACTGGAAGAGTGAGGGGGCGTAAGGAGGAGCGATTGGACTAAGAAGAATTTTGAATAGAAGAGAGAGAACATGAAGATCACGACGACGACGAATAGGAAGCCACTTTAATAGGGATCTATACTCGGATACGTGATCAAACTTGCGTAAACCGAATATAAAACGAATACACAAGTTTTGAAGACGTTCCAGTTTGTTAAGAAGTTTCTCCGTGGCATCAAGAAAGCAGACATCGGCATAATCAAGAAAAGGCAACATTAAGGTTTGGGCTAGGGTACATTTGGTTTCAAAGGGATGAAATTTTTGGAGGCGCTTGAGTGATTGGAATGAAAAATGAACCCTTTTACTGACCTCATTAATATGGCTGACCCAAGACAACTGACTGTCAAAGATCACACCAAGATTCTTAGCCTTACTTGAATAAGTAATAGTCACAAGGTCGTACACGACGGTGGGGATGAATGACTGACCGATGGTATTTAGCATGTACGGGCTACCCAGAATCAAAACTTGAGACTTTGTAGGATTAACCAAGAGACCATACATATGCGCCCATGTACTAATGCTATCCAGATCAGCATTAATTTGACCAATACCCTCAGATATCTTCTCTTCTGTTATCCCACATAATGTAGAATAAACAGAGCATGTTTTTTTTTAGAAAAATTATGTCTATACACCACGTTCTGTACTATTCTCCTGCTGACGTTTCTTTGACCATTTTGAGGTCCTTCTTTATAAACACCGACCGCAAACACACTGGTCGTGAGACGGGAACTCAAATGGTCAACGAAACTTCAGCAGGAGAATTATAGTAAAGGTCGTACTTTTTCTAAAATGATACCAAGCCACGATAATTTAAATTCTATTAGAGTATTTTTTCTTCGTCCATTAGCCAATTTGCGCTTTTACAATGAGGGCTTTTCAACTTAGATTAAAAAAAAGTATTTCAAATTGGTTCGATACATGGCGCTGACTCAACTGTAGCTGACAAGATTGTCAAATGTATAATCTGTGGTGTACGCGTACCTAAGCTATTATCTGACTAATCTGTGGCTATATTAGTCATGATCTTAGAGAATTTATGTGTCTGCTTCTTGAGAGTGCGCTAGTGATTTCGTGGTGTATTATCTTGTTTTTATAAGTAAGCAAAAATAAATAATACCACGATATAACTTAAATAATAAAATCTGGAAGAACGAAAAATAAAAAATTACGTATACAGTTTTTTAAGGTAATGCTCACGAGTCAGCCTTTTAAACACACACTTTGGGGTCAACGTTCTTAATATCAAACGGAAGCATGTTCCATAACTTCACAGCCTCGACCGAAAAAGAGCTATCACAAAACGATGTGCTATGAGCAGGTGTCGCTAGAAGGAGATTATGTGATGAACTTAGATGCCACTCATGAGTTTCTGACCGAAAATCAAAACGATTAGATAAATATTCAGGAGCAAAAGGATCTTTCAGAACAGTAAAAAAGAGACAAATAATTCTAAGGTTTCTGCGTTCTCGCATATGTAACCACTTGAGTTTGTGATCGTATTTACGTATTTAGGCAAAAAATAAAGCGAATACCAGTATTGAGGAGACGGTCAAGCTTATTAAGAAGATCATGAGTAAGATCGATAAAAGCAACGTCAACATAATCTATGATAGGAAATAGAAGAGCATTTACCAGAGTAATCTTAGTGGAAGTAGGGAGAGAATGTTTTAAGCGAATTATAGAGTGAAGAGCGGCTTAGAATTTCCGAGATATTTATTTTATATGACGAATCCAGCTAAGTTTCGAATCAAATATAACGCCAAGGTTTATAACTGGAGGTAAGTAAGGAATTATACATCCGATGTAGTAGAGAGGGGTTACGGCATCAAGGACGTTAATTTTAGCAAGCTTTCGAGACCTGCCGATGATGATAGTTTGACATGATTTGTGTTTTGCTAGCACCCTGACCATTTTTTTTTTTTTGCTTAGTCTTAATTCTTCCGTTTTTAATGTTTCAGGTTAAATTCCACGACGCTTTGGCTACATAGCGATATGATTTGTCCATCGCTCAAATTGTGTGGAAACTACGACATGCATGGACGTATCATGACATTACCTGTTGAAGGAACTGGAGACTACTGTATTACATCAAGTAAGTTTTCGCCGTAGTGTTTTCGGGTTAAAAATAGACCCCTCCGTATCCTTCCGTGGAAGTCGTTGCTCCTTGAGTCTAGTATAGAGAGCGATATGGACAGATACGCGCTCAGATACAGATAATCTTATCGCATCTGCTACGTGTGTGACACACTTAAAGGTCGCAAGAAGTCGGTGAATGGAAGCGGCTCAATATCGTTCCTCGTGGTTTTTTTATGAAAGTGGCCTATGTCCAGCATTGGACTTTTAAAGGCTGATTATGATAATGATCATGATCAACGATTATACCAAATTAACCTTAGGTTATGACTGAACTTAAAATGGCGCAGTACAATATGTCTGCGCATGCGCAATGAGATAAATAACCAAGGAGCTATTTGTATAAATATAGGAACGATAACTAAAGACCACCCAGGCTGGAACTTTAGATTAAAAAAATTGACAAAATTAAATGCTATTTTGCATCTTATAGCCCTGGGCTGACAGTTTCGATTAATTTGTTAAATAAATCTTTTCTCAATTAATTTTAAAATTATTCATTATTATTTTTCAGAAACCTATCGTATTGCCCACGACATGGAGTTACAACTTGAACAAGGGAAAGATGGAAAACGCTATGTTGCAATAAAAAACTTCAGACTGAAGCCGAAGCCGTTAGAACCCGTCTTGTATGACTTTAAAAACTTATTCAATGGACAGAAAGAATTAGGTAAAATTTTGTCAAAAACCCTCTTTCTTTATTCCATGCAATGAGTATTAGCGTTGAAAACATTATCACATTATAAATAATATATTTATAAGCTATCCTAGATAAAACTAAAAATAAACTAATGGTTCGCCCCGAACTGAGACCTCGCGATGTAGGTAACTTTTCTAACCTTTTTAACCAACTTCAATAACGTTTAGATAAAATTTAACGAGATTACTTTGAAATCATTCCCTACACAGCGACGAAATGAGTAGTTACTGATAGATTCTGTGGTTTAGATACTGTGAACTTTGATGTTACTAATAGGTCCTGTAAATTTCTAGGCAGTTTTCAAATTACTAAATGATCCTGTAACTAACTTGCTATTGAAGTAGGAAAATTCAAGGAGTAACTATATTGGAATATCTTTTATACCAGGAGCCTAGGAAGAAGTTGTTTTTACTCAATATGTGTAAATTAAAGTTCTCGAATAACCAGCGGGGTTAAACAATACATACCATAATATTACTCAGTAGACAGGTATAGGGGACGTTTAGTTTAAACCTACATAGTTAATAAAAGGTGACAAATAATAAGGTTGAACAAGCCATGCTTTACCAATTTTGGCATGTAAATTATAATGGCTATATTTAAAATCATTTTAATAGAATTAAATCAAATCTTGCGTCTCAGCCTGGCCAACTTTACTGCGTCACAGAGGTCGTCATAGAGACTTGACGTTCAAAAATGGTCCTTGTATTTATTGATTTTTAACCGTCTTCAAAAAAGGAGGAGGTTCTCAATTCGGTTGTATTTATTTTATATTAGACTCACTCTAAATTGCTGACAAATTAAAATAGATAATCTTCTTTTTAAGTCCATTAACATCTGAAAATAATCTACGAAGTGTATGCCTATGCCTGCCATGATGGCAGAATTGCAGGAAAAATATACAATTAACCCAAATACAGGCAATATTATTAAGTTTATCATAGATATTAATAAGCATAACCGGGAGATTCCCGAAATCCCCTTTAAAGGGGAACCAACCTAACTAAACTAAAAAGTAATTCAAATTTCAAAAAATGTGAGCTCAACATAGTATGACCATTTTCAGCATAGTGGGATTACTGGAAGTACCATTCGTTTATATTTTACTTATTTGCTTATCTCAAAAACATAATGTCTAAAATTCAATTAAGTAAATAATAGAGTTGAAATATTTTAACATTTTAAAACTTTTAATTTTATTTACATACAATTATTATATTATTTACATTTTATTCACATAGGGTGATTTTAAAACTACAATTAAAAGGTTCATGTGAAGTTATGTGACAAGATTTTCTCAATTTATTTGTACTCTCTCTCTCTCTCTCTCTCTCTTTGTAAACAGTTTACAACTTATTTTTGTTGTTAGGCTTTACAACATTTTGTTGTGGGTAGCACATTCGCACACAAATCCAGCAGACACCAGATAATTATTAAATATTTGTGTTATTTTCAGCGGAACCTGTTAACAAGTACATGAATGAGAACTGGGAACAGGTAGGTAATGAAATGCAAGACACTGACTTCGAAGCCATCTTCATGAAACTTAATGAAAACACGAACAAATTTTTAAAATCTGTACCTGTAGAGGATTTGTTTCAACTTTAGATAAGAGTAATTTTTTTTTGTAATTAAAAGATTATTATAAGGGATAATTGTTTGCTTTCGAATGTTAACCTAAGTGTATATTTATGTATTATTTATTTAATATTATTTTTTCTGTTGTTATTTATATATATATACATATATAAATAACAGCAAGTTAACTAGCTAAGTGATGTTAATCGATGACTGCCGCGGCATGGTGGGCGAGGCACCACTTGTATTTTATTAATATAAAATGACAAATGTAGAATTTAGTAATTTACCTAGGGTTAGTTCTGTTTTCCTTGTTGGAGTTGGACGATTCTAAGATAAATAAATAAATGCTGGAACCAAAAACCGCCAAAAAAACAATATTTTTAAAAACTTTTATCTATTTGACTAATCGCCAAATCCAAATTCATAAACACGAAATTGAGGATGAATGGAAATGATGAAATTATAAGGGTTACGTTTTTTCATTCGGCTTATAGGAACCCTTAAAAGCGGGGTGTTTACAGTTTGGAGCCAATGTTGGTGAACTTGTCACGTGTCACGATCTAGGAAAATTTACATAGAAATTAAAATTCATTATAATTTTTCCAAGTTCATGGAAACCGCCTGCCATTTAATATCATTAGGGCCATAAACGACCATTGAACATTGATTAATGTGAACCAGTTTCTTGATAATCACAATTTGCATAAAATCTGTATTGAATATATTTTTTTATTTGATTAATCGCTTGATTCGCCGCTCAACATGCCGAGGCATATGATACACAACAAGTATATATATATATATATATATATATATATATATATATATATATATATATATAAAAATGGAGGCATTAGTATTTTTCGTATTTTGGGCATAGTTAGGAATTACTATGTGTTACTCGTTGGGAACCCTCCGTATAAAGTCGACTACGATAATTAATTTATATTTTTTTAGAAGTTAAAGTATTTCTAACAATAAAGAATGATAGGTATAAATAACAAATAAAATAAAATATTACAAAACCAATTAAAACTATATTATCTCCGATAGTTTAATAATTATGACCTGATTTAATAAGCAATTTTGTTTTCTCTCTCCTGAAAAGTCCTAAAAACGCAAGAGCAATATTGCTCGACAATATTGTCACAAAAATGACTTTTTACAAAAATGGAGAAGAAATAATATGTACTTAATGAGTTTATATAACTTTATTGTAATTGATAGTTTTAATTTTCAGTGAGAAGTCTTACCTAGAAGTATTACCTAGTTATTAATAATTATTATTATTAGAGGAAGGCCCTCCACTCGATGGACTAAACTAAAACTGATAACCCACGCATTCGTTATAGATACTAAAATTATCAAAAACGCAAACAAATTAATAAAATCGATTCCGTTAGAGAATTGTTTCAAAATTGAATATAGTATTTATTTTGTAATAATAATAAAGGCAATGGGCATGTCATATAGCTCACAGAACTGACAGCCGATGGGGAATAAAGGTTCTCGACATAAAAAGGTGGCGACATAAACCGGACGACGCGGTAGAGAAAGGCCCTCCACTCAATGGACTAAATACATTATAAACGTCGCAGGAAGTCGGTAGATGGAGGCGGCTCAAGAGCATTCGTCGTGGCATTTTAGGGGGGAGGCATGTCCAGCAGTGGACTTCTACAAGTTGGTGATGATGACTCAAAAGTCATTGCATTCATTCGAGTTCTTTGATACAGTTCACTTTGAAGTACATTATGATACTTTCGTTAATGAAGTCCGGTGCCCAGATCAGAAAAGTTGAATTGTTTTCTTCCCTGTACTTCTTTAATTGTTTCAAAAATAAGATCAACGTCTTCTGGCGCATAAAAATCTAATCCTCGTTGGCCACTGAGATGTAGTTAGTAACAAGAGACGATTGGTTGTGGACTGATGTAACCGCTGCACTCACACTATTACAGCACAAGAACTAGGAAGAAAGAAAGAAGACTAACATCCTTATCCGAAAATGATTTTTCTAGTATATTTTGGTGAACTTTCCAAGAAAGTTAAACCGTCATCGCTTTGGGTCATCTATTCAATGCTGAAATGCACAGTTTTAATGAAAAATGACGTGGACTTGAAAAATAATCAGAAGAACATTATAGTTCGAAAGACAACTAATTAGTTCAGTTTTTTTCCCTGAAGTTGACAATCCAAAACTCAACCCATGGAAATACATCACGATTGGATAAATACTATCATCATTAGTACAGTTGAAAATACTCCATAGGCCTCACGGGACACAGGGAGACAAGTAACGATGGTAGGTATAAAATAAAAATACAAATAAAATCTACTAGATTAGATAGTTCGGTGAACTTGCCACGCAAGAAGCGTAACACATTAGTGAAACTAGGTTTTTTTTTATCAACTGAATTATGTAAGTAGGTATTATAATTATTATTATTTCACTAAAAAAAAGTTTTTTGTTTAAATTCTAATTACATTTATATTGTCTTTGTTCTCTACAGTAAAGCAAATTCAAATACGTAAAAAAACATACATAACTAAATACAGTAGTATTATTAGAGTATTTTAAGAGATATATAAGTGGAATTTGATGTTGTAAGACCACAATTTGTTACCAGCTTTAGTAAGTGAAGTTGTTTAGTAGAATGGCTTTATGGTGCTTCTTTGTCACTTTGTTCTACGTGTGTGCAAATGTGATATCTAATCCTGGTATGTACTAACTAAGCTTGCTCCTATTTTCAACAGACTTCAAAAAAAGGAGGAGGTTCTCAATTTAGTTGTGTATATTATATAATATAATAATATATATTTTACTCTATTTATCACCATTACAATCATTTTTACAAATCAGTTAGTTACCAAAGTGGCTGAAGGGATTAATAGCTATAAATTATTTTAATGGTGATAAAAAACTTACTACAACTTACGCTATTACAACAGCCGGCCTAGACAAACGTTATTCGCTTCGAAGCGATTCTTTTCGTTTCTACAGTCGTAATACAAAACAAACGACCACGTGACATGTTGATAGCTCACGTCAATCTCATACATTTTGGACTTTTCTTCTAGCGTCATCGCTATTAGAATGTTATACGGGGTGTAAAAAGACAACTCCCGAATACTGAAGGTACCGGTAGAGCTACCTATATCATAGCTATATAAAATAGCTTTCGCCTGAGAGGTGATTCATACCGGAGAAAATCTTTTTTTTCGTTTCGTTTCGTATTTGTCAGCCAGCAATGAACGCATTTATTCCGGCCGCTCGAGTTCAACGCTCCCGGTCAGCTGATCGACCAGTAGGGCCAATATTTCTCATGTGCTTTTCATTGCTTTTTTTGACGTTTTCATTTATTAACGTGTTTTTAATTATGGAAATTAGGTTTTTGTGTTCCTTTAACGATATTTTATGGATAATAAAGAAAACACGAAAAAAGCGGACCGAAAGTGAGCTTTTTTTTTCATGTTTTTTCAGCTTAATTATTTTTAGAATCATGGTCTGAATGCACTGTTTCAGTTTTCGGGAGTAGTCTTTTTACGCCCGGTATAAGGCCTCTAGACTAATTAAAAAATAGGCGCCAACTTTCCGCTATTGACTAAAGTTAGAAATAAATTACCTACTTCATTATCATGAACCTATAGAAATATAAAAAGTAGTAGTACAAACAATGAAAAACTTTTTTCAATAGAATTATTAATGTTTTCCAGTAACACTATGCAAAATAACGGACGTAAAATGCTTTGAAAAATCTGGACTCTTCGCAAAGTTCATCCAAAGCAATCCAACGATAGGCACAGAAAATTTGGATCCAATGCATCTTGACGTCATAGACGGGAACCTTTCAACTCTGAAGTATAAATTAACTGACAGTAATCTCACAGGACTAAAAGATTGTAAAACTGAAAATTTAATGTAAGTATCTCTCTTATTCTTATTCTTTATTCTCTATTGTACACACATAATACATATACACAAGACAGAATTAAAGGACATGTACAAAGGCGAGCTTAACCCCAAAAAGTGTTTTCTTCCAGCAAACCTCTGAGGCTAGAGAGTGGTGATTATAGAGGTAGGTTCGTGTACACATATAAAAAGAAAAGTGAGAAACAAAACAAATTAAAAATTATATATTAATTAAAATAAACATACTTAAACATAGATAAATATATATAAATTAAATAGCAAATACATATCATAAGTATACTAATATATATGTAATTAGGTAGTTATCATACATAAATAAAAATATAAATTCTACCAAAGAAACAATTTACTGAGAAAGATAGTGCTCTTTTACTCTACTCTTAAAGACGTTAACTGAAGGACTGTCACGGATGACATGGGGAAGGGCATTCCAAAGCCTTAGCACCTGTACGGTAAAGGAGTCACCGTAGCGACTGGAAGAGTGAGGGGGCGTAAGGAGGAGCGATTGGACTAAGAAGAATTTTGAATAGAAGAGAGAGAACATGAAGATCACGACGACGACGAATAGGAAGCCACTTTAATAGGGATCTATACTCGGATACGTGATCAAACTTGCGTAAACCGAATATAAAACGAATACACAAGTTTTGAAGACGTTCCAGTTTGTTAAGAAGTTTCTCCGTGGCATCAAGAAAGCAGACATCGGCATAATCAAGAAAAGGCAACATTAAGGTTTGGGCTAGGGTACATTTGGTTTCAAAGGGATGAAATTTTTGGAGGCGCTTGAGTGATTGGAATGAAAAATGAACCCTTTTACTGACCTCATTAATATGGCTGACCCAAGACAACTGACTGTCAAAGATCACACCAAGATTCTTAGCCTTACTTGAATAAGTAATAGTCACAAGGTCGTACACGACGGTGGGGATGAATGACTGACCGATGGTATTTAGCATGTACGGGCTACCCAGAATCAAAACTTGAGACTTTGTAGGATTAACCAAGAGACCATACATATGCGCCCATGTACTAATGCTATCCAGATCAGCATTAATTTGACCAATACCCTCAGATATCTTCTCTTCTGTTATCCCACATAATGTAGAATAAACAGAGCATGTTTTTTTTTAGAAAAATTATGTCTATACACCACGTTCTGTACTATTCTCCTGCTGACGTTTCTTTGACCATTTTGAGGTCCTTCTTTATAAACACCGACCGCAAACACACTGGTCGTGAGACGGGAACTCAAATGGTCAACGAAACTTCAGCAGGAGAATTATAGTAAAGGTCGTACTTTTTCTAAAATGATACCAAGCCACGATAATTTAAATTCTATTAGAGTATTTTTTCTTCGTCCATTAGCCAATTTGCGCTTTTACAATGAGGGCTTTTCAACTTAGATTAAAAAAAAGTATTTCAAATTGGTTCGATACATGGCGCTGACTCAACTGTAGCTGACAAGATTGTCAAATGTATAATCTGTGGTGTACGCGTACCTTAGCTATTATCTGACTAATCTGTGGCTATATTAGTCATGATCTTAGAGAATTTATGTGTCTGCTTCTTGAGAGTGCGCTAGTGATTTCGTGGTGTATTATCTTGTTTTTATAAGTAAGCAAAAATAAATAATACCACGATATAACTTAAATAATAAAATCTGGAAGAACGAAAAATAAAAAATTACGTATACAGTTTTTTAAGGTAATGCTCACGAGTCAGCCTTTTAAACACACACTTTGGGGTCAACGTTCTTAATATCAAACGGAAGCATGTTCCATAACTTCACAGCCTCGACCGAAAAAGAGCTATCACAAAACGATGTGCTATGAGCAGGTGTCGCTAGAAGGAGATTATGTGATGAACTTAGATGCCACTCATGAGTTTCTGACCGAAAATCAAAACGATTAGATAAATATTCAGGAGCAAAAGGATCTTTCAGAACAGTAAAAAAGAGACAAATAATTCTAAGGTTTCTGCGTTCTCGCATATGTAACCACTTGAGTTTGTGATCGTATTTACGTATTTAGGCAAAAAATAAAGCGAATACCAGTATTGAGGAGACGGTCAAGCTTATTAAGAAGATCATGAGTAAGATCGATAAAAGCAACGTCAACATAATCTATGATAGGAAATAGAAGAGCATTTACCAGAGTAATCTTAGTGGAAGTAGGGAGAGAATGTTTTAAGCGAATTATAGAGTGAAGAGCGGCTTAGAATTTCCGAGATATTTATTTTATATGACGAATCCAGCTAAGTTTCGAATCAAATATAACGCCAAGGTTTATAACTGGAGGTAAGTAAGGAATTATACATCCGATGTAGTAGAGAGGGGTTACGGCATCAAGGACGTTAATTTTAGCAAGCTTTCGAGACCTGCCGATGATGATAGTTTGACATGATTTGTGTTTTGCTAGCACCCTGACCATTTTTTTTTTTTTGCTTAGTCTTAATTCTTCCGTTTTTAATGTTTCAGGTTAAATTCCACGACGCTTTGGCTACATAGCGATATGATTTGTCCATCGCTCAAATTGTGTGGAAACTACGACATGCATGGACGTATCATGACATTACCTGTTGAAGGAACTGGAGACTACTGTATTACATCAAGTAAGTTTTCGCCGTAGTGTTTTCGGGTTAAAAATAGACCCCTCCGTATCCTTCCGTGGAAGTCGTTGCTCCTTGAGTCTAGTATAGAGAGCGATATGGACAGATACGCGCTCAGATACAGATAATCTTATCGCATCTGCTACGTGTGTGACACACTTAAAGGTCGCAAGAAGTCGGTGAATGGAAGCGGCTCAATATCGTTCCTCGTGGTTTTTTTATGAAAGTGGCCTATGTCCAGCATTGGACTTTTAAAGGCTGATTATGATAATGATCATGATCAACGATTATACCAAATTAACCTTAGGTTATGACTGAACTTAAAATGGCGCAGTACAATATGTCTGCGCATGCGCAATGAGATAAATAACCAAGGAGCTATTTGTATAAATATAGGAACGATAACTAAAGACCACCCAGGCTGGAACTTTAGATTAAAAAAATTGACAAAATTAAATGCTATTTTGCATCTTATAGCCCTGGGCTGACAGTTTCGATTAATTTGTTAAATAAATCTTTTCTCAATTAATTTTAAAATTATTCATTATTATTTTTCAGAAACCTATCGTATTGCCCACGACATGGAGTTACAACTTGAACAAGGGAAAGATGGAAAACGCTATGTTGCAATAAAAAACTTCAGACTGAAGCCGAAGCCGTTAGAACCCGTCTTGTATGACTTTAAAAACTTATTCAATGGACAGAAAGAATTAGGTAAAATTTTGTCAAAAACCCTCTTTCTTTATTCCATGCAATGAGTATTAGCGTTGAAAACATTATCACATTATAAATAATATATTTATAAGCTATCCTAGATAAAACTAAAAATAAACTAATGGTTCGCCCCGAACTGAGACCTCGCGATGTAGGTAACTTTTCTAACCTTTTTAACCAACTTCAATAACGTTTAGATAAAATTTAACGAGATTACTTTGAAATCATTCCCTACACAGCGACGAAATGAGTAGTTACTGATAGATTCTGTGGTTTAGATACTGTGAACTTTGATGTTACTAATAGGTCCTGTAAATTTCTAGGCAGTTTTCAAATTACTAAATGATCCTGTAACTAACTTGCTATTGAAGTAGGAAAATTCAAGGAGTAACTATATTGGAATATCTTTTATACCAGGAGCCTAGGAAGAAGTTGTTTTTACTCAATATGTGTAAATTAAAGTTCTCGAATAACCAGCGGGGTTAAACAATACATACCATAATATTACTCAGTAGACAGGTATAGGGGACGTTTAGTTTAAACCTACATAGTTAATAAAAGGTGACAAATAATAAGGTTGAACAAGCCATGCTTTACCAATTTTGGCATGTAAATTATAATGGCTATATTTAAAATCATTTTAATAGAATTAAATCAAATCTTGCGTCTCAGCCTGGCCAACTTTACTGCGTCACAGAGGTCGTCATAGAGACTTGACGTTCAAAAATGGTCCTTGTATTTATTGATTTTTAACCGTCTTCAAAAAAGGAGGAGGTTCTCAATTCGGTTGTATTTATTTTATATTAGACTCACTCTAAATTGCTGACAAATTAAAATAGATAATCTTCTTTTTAAGTCCATTAACATCTGAAAATAATCTACGAAGTGTATGCCTATGCCTGCCATGATGGCAGAATTGCAGGAAAAATATACAATTAACCCAAATACAGGCAATATTATTAAGTTTATCATAGATATTAATAAGCATAACCGGGAGATTCCCGAAATCCCCTTTAAAGGGGAACCAACCTAACTAAACTAAAAAGTAATTCAAATTTCAAAAAATGTGAGCTCAACATAGTATGACCATTTTCAGCATAGTGGGATTACTGGAAGTACCATTCGTTTATATTTTACTTATTTGCTTATCTCAAAAACATAATGTCTAAAATTCAATTAAGTAAATAATAGAGTTGAAATATTTTAACATTTTAAAACTTTTAATTTTATTTACATACAATTATTATATTATTTACATTTTATTCACATAGGGTGATTTTAAAACTACAATTAAAAGGTTCATGTGAAGTTATGTGACAAGATTTTCTCAATTTATTTGTACTCTCTCTCTCTCTCTCTCTCTCTTTGTAAACAGTTTACAACTTATTTTTGTTGTTAGGCTTTACAACATTTTGTTGTGGGTAGCACATTCGCACACAAATCCAGCAGACACCAGATAATTATTAAATATTTGTGTTATTTTCAGCGGAACCTGTTAACAAGTACATGAATGAGAACTGGGAACAGGTAGGTAATGAAATGCAAGACACTGACTTCGAAGCCATCTTCATGAAACTTAATGAAAACACGAACAAATTTTTAAAATCTGTACCTGTAGAGGATTTGTTTCAACTTTAGATAAGAGTAATTTTTTTTTGTAATTAAAAGATTATTATAAGGGATAATTGTTTGCTTTCGA
Organism: Epirrita christyi; assembly: GCA_951392215.1. NCBI lineage: Eukaryota > Metazoa > Arthropoda > Insecta > Lepidoptera > Geometridae > Epirrita > Epirrita christyi. The sequence continues at coordinate 11,421,048 of OX595843.1, read as the reverse complement.
ATGTTAACCTAAGTGTATATTTATGTATTATTTATTTAATATTATTTTTTCTGTTGTTATTTATATATATATACATATATAAATAACAGCAAGTTAACTAGCTAAGTGATGTTAATCGATGACTGCCGCGGCATGGTGGGCGAGGCACCACTTGTATTTTATTAATATAAAATGACAAATGTAGAATTTAGTAATTTACCTAGGGTTAGTTCTGTTTTCCTTGTTGGAGTTGGACGATTCTAAGATAAATAAATAAATGCTGGAACCAAAAACCGCCAAAAAAACAATATTTTTAAAAACTTTTATCTATTTGACTAATCGCCAAATCCAAATTCATAAACACGAAATTGAGGATGAATGGAAATGATGAAATTATAAGGGTTACGTTTTTTCATTCGGCTTATAGGAACCCTTAAAAGCGGGGTGTTTACAGTTTGGAGCCAATGTTGGTGAACTTGTCACGTGTCACGATCTAGGAAAATTTACATAGAAATTAAAATTCATTATAATTTTTCCAAGTTCATGGAAACCGCCTGCCATTTAATATCATTAGGGCCATAAACGACCATTGAACATTGATTAATGTGAACCAGTTTCTTGATAATCACAATTTGCATAAAATCTGTATTGAATATATTTTTTTATTTGATTAATCGCTTGATTCGCCGCTCAACATGCCGAGGCATATGATACACAACAAGTTTTATATATATATATATATATATATATATATATATATATATATATATATATATATAAAATGGAGGCATTAGTATTTTTCGTATTTTGGGCATAGTTAGGAATTACTATGTGTTACTCGTTGGGAACCCTCCGTATAAAGTCGACTACGATAATTAATTTATATTTTTTTAGAAGTTAAAGTATTTCTAACAATAAAGAATGATAGGTATAAATAACAAATAAAATAAAATATTACAAAACCAATTAAAACTATATTATCTCCGATAGTTTAATAATTATGACCTGATTTAATAAGCAATTTTGTTTTCTCTCTCCTGAAAAGTCCTAAAAACGCAAGAGCAATATTGCTCGACAATATTGTCACAAAAATGACTTTTTACAAAAATGGAGAAGAAATAATATGTACTTAATGAGTTTATATAACTTTATTGTAATTGATAGTTTTAATTTTCAGTGAGAAGTCTTACCTAGAAGTATTACCTAGTTATTAATAATTATTATTATTAGAGGAAGGCCCTCCACTCGATGGACTAAACTAAAACTGATAACCCACGCATTCGTTATAGATACTAAAATTATCAAAAACGCAAACAAATTAATAAAATCGATTCCGTTAGAGAATTGTTTCAAAATTGAATATAGTATTTATTTTGTAATAATAATAAAGGCAATGGGCATGTCATATAGCTCACAGAACTGACAGCCGATGGGGAATAAAGGTTCTCGAGTGGCGACATAAACCGGACGACGCGGTAGAGAAAGGCCCTCCACTCAATGGACTAAATACATTATAAACGTCGCAGGAAGTCGGTAGATGGAGGCGGCTCAAGAGCATTCGTCGTGGCATTTTAGGGGGGAGGCATGTCCAGCAGTGGACTTCTACAAGTTGGTGATGATGACTCAAAAGTCATTGCATTCATTCGAGTTCTTTGATACAGTTCACTTTGAAGTACATTATGATACTTTCGTTAATGAAGTCCGGTGCCCAGATCAGAAAAGTTGAATTGTTTTCTTCCCTGTACTTCTTTAATTGTTTCAAAAATAAGATCAACGTCTTCTGGCGCATAAAAATCTAATCCTCGTTGGCCACTGAGATGTAGTTAGTAACAAGAGACGATTGGTTGTGGACTGATGTAACCGCTGCACTCACACTATTACAGCACAAGAACTAGGAAGAAAGAAAGAAGACTAACATCCTTATCCGAAAATGATTTTTCTAGTATATTTTGGTGAACTTTCCAAGAAAGTTAAACCGTCATCGCTTTGGGTCATCTATTCAATGCTGAAATGCACAGTTTTAATGAAAAATGACGTGGACTTGAAAAATAATCAGAAGAACATTATAGTTCGAAAGACAACTAATTAGTTCAGTTTTTTTCCCTGAAGTTGACAATCCAAAACTCAACCCATGGAAATACATCACGATTGGATAAATACTATCATCATTAGTACAGTTGAAAATACTCCATAGGCCTCACGGGACACAGGGAGACAAGTAACGATGGTAGGTATAAAATAAAAATACAAATAAAATCTACTAGATTAGATAGTTCGGTGAACTTGCCACGCAAGAAGCGTAACACATTAGTGAAACTAGGTTTTTTTTTATCAACTGAATTATGTAAGTAGGTATTATAATTATTATTATTTCACTAAAAAAAAGTTTTTTGTTTAAATTCTAATTACATTTATATTGTCTTTGTTCTCTACAGTAAAGCAAATTCAAATACGTAAAAAAACATACATAACTAAATACAGTAGTATTATTAGAGTATTTTAAGAGATATATAAGTGGAATTTGATGTTGTAAGACCACAATTTGTTACCAGCTTTAGTAAGTGAAGTTGTTTAGTAGAATGGCTTTATGGTGCTTCTTTGTCACTTTGTTCTACGTGTGTGCAAATGTGATATCTAATCCTGGTATGTACTAACTAAGCTTGCTCCTATTTTCAACAGACTTCAAAAAAAGGAGGAGGTTCTCAATTTAGTTGTGTATATTATATAATATAATAATATATATTTTACTCTATTTATCACCATTACAATCATTTTTACAAATCAGTTAGTTACCAAAGTGGCTGAAGGGATTAATAGCTATAAATTATTTTAATGGTGATAAAAAACTTACTACAACTTACGCTATTACAACAGCCGGCCTAGACAAACGTTATTCGCTTCGAAGCGATTCTTTTCGTTTCTACAGTCGTAATACAAAACAAACGACCACGTGACATGTTGATAGCTCACGTCAATCTCATACATTTTGGACTTTTCTTCTAGCGTCATCGCTATTAGAATGTTATACGGGGTGTAAAAAGACAACTCCCGAATACTGAAGGTACCGGTAGAGCTACCTATATCATAGCTATATAAAATAGCTTTCGCCTGAGAGGTGATTCATACCGGAGAAAATCTTTTTTTTCGTTTCGTTTCGTATTTGTCAGCCAGCAATGAACGCATTTATTCCGGCCGCTCGAGTTCAACGCTCCCGGTCAGCTGATCGACCAGTAGGGCCAATATTTCTCATGTGCTTTTCATTGCTTTTTTTGACGTTTTCATTTATTAACGTGTTTTTAATTATGGAAATTAGGTTTTTGTGTTCCTTTAACGATATTTTATGGATAATAAAGAAAACACGAAAAAAGCGGACCGAAAGTGAGCTTTTTTTTTCATGTTTTTTCAGCTTAATTATTTTTAGAATCATGGTCTGAATGCACTGTTTCAGTTTTCGGGAGTAGTCTTTTTACGCCCGGTATAAGGCCTCTAGACTAATTAAAAAATAGGCGCCAACTTTCCGCTATTGACTAAAGTTAGAAATAAATTACCTACTTCATTATCATGAACCTATAGAAATATAAAAAGTAGTAGTACAAACAATGAAAAACTTTTTTCAATAGAATTATTAATGTTTTCCAGTAACACTATGCAAAATAACGGACGTAAAATGCTTTGAAAAATCTGGACTCTTCGCAAAGTTCATCCAAAGCAATCCAACGATAGGCACAGAAAATTTGGATCCAATGCATCTTGACGTCATAGACGGGAACCTTTCAACTCTGAAGTATAAATTAACTGACAGTAATCTCACAGGACTAAAAGATTGTAAAACTGAAAATTTAATGTAAGTATCTCTCTTATTCTTATTCTTTATTCTCTATTGTACACACATAATACATATACACAAGACAGAATTAAAGGACATGTACAAAGGCGAGCTTAACCCCAAAAAGTGTTTTCTTCCAGCAAACCTCTGAGGCTAGAGAGTGGTGATTATAGAGGTAGGTTCGTGTACACATATAAAAAGAAAAGTGAGAAACAAAACAAATTAAAAATTATATATTAATTAAAATAAACATACTTAAACATAGATAAATATATATAAATTAAATAGCAAATACATATCATAAGTATACTAATATATATGTAATTAGGTAGTTATCATACATAAATAAAAATATAAATTCTACCAAAGAAACAATTTACTGAGAAAGATAGTGCTCTTTTACTCTACTCTTAAAGACGTTAACTGAAGGACTGTCACGGATGACATGGGGAAGGGCATTCCAAAGCCTTAGCACCTGTACGGTAAAGGAGTCACCGTAGCGACTGGAAGAGTGAGGGGGCGTAAGGAGGAGCGATTGGACTAAGAAGAATTTTGAATAGAAGAGAGAGAACATGAAGATCACGACGACGACGAATAGGAAGCCACTTTAATAGGGATCTATACTCGGATACGTGATCAAACTTGCGTAAACCGAATATAAAACGAATACACAAGTTTTGAAGACGTTCCAGTTTGTTAAGAAGTTTCTCCGTGGCATCAAGAAAGCAGACATCGGCATAATCAAGAAAAGGCAACATTAAGGTTTGGGCTAGGGTACATTTGGTTTCAAAGGGATGAAATTTTTGGAGGCGCTTGAGTGATTGGAATGAAAAATGAACCCTTTTACTGACCTCATTAATATGGCTGACCCAAGACAACTGACTGTCAAAGATCACACCAAGATTCTTAGCCTTACTTGAATAAGTAATAGTCACAAGGTCGTACACGACGGTGGGGATGAATGACTGACCGATGGTATTTAGCATGTACGGGCTACCCAGAATCAAAACTTGAGACTTTGTAGGATTAACCAAGAGACCATACATATGCGCCCATGTACTAATGCTATCCAGATCAGCATTAATTTGACCAATACCCTCAGATATCTTCTCTTCTGTTATCCCACATAATGTAGAATAAACAGAGCATGTTTTTTTTTAGAAAAATTATGTCTATACACCACGTTCTGTACTATTCTCCTGCTGACGTTTCTTTGACCATTTTGAGGTCCTTCTTTATAAACACCGACCGCAAACACACTGGTCGTGAGACGGGAACTCAAATGGTCAACGAAACTTCAGCAGGAGAATTATAGTAAAGGTCGTACTTTTTCTAAAATGATACCAAGCCACGATAATTTAAATTCTATTAGAGTATTTTTTCTTCGTCCATTAGCCAATTTGCGCTTTTACAATGAGGGCTTTTCAACTTAGATTAAAAAAAAGTATTTCAAATTGGTTCGATACATGGCGCTGACTCAACTGTAGCTGACAAGATTGTCAAATGTATAATCTGTGGTGTACGCGTACCTTAGCTATTATCTGACTAATCTGTGGCTATATTAGTCATGATCTTAGAGAATTTATGTGTCTGCTTCTTGAGAGTGCGCTAGTGATTTCGTGGTGTATTATCTTGTTTTTATAAGTAAGCAAAAATAAATAATACCACGATATAACTTAAATAATAAAATCTGGAAGAACGAAAAATAAAAAATTACGTATACAGTTTTTTAAGGTAATGCTCACGAGTCAGCCTTTTAAACACACACTTTGGGGTCAACGTTCTTAATATCAAACGGAAGCATGTTCCATAACTTCACAGCCTCGACCGAAAAAGAGCTATCACAAAACGATGTGCTATGAGCAGGTGTCGCTAGAAGGAGATTATGTGATGAACTTAGATGCCACTCATGAGTTTCTGACCGAAAATCAAAACGATTAGATAAATATTCAGGAGCAAAAGGATCTTTCAGAACAGTAAAAAAGAGACAAATAATTCTAAGGTTTCTGCGTTCTCGCATATGTAACCACTTGAGTTTGTGATCGTATTTACGTATTTAGGCAAAAAATAAAGCGAATACCAGTATTGAGGAGACGGTCAAGCTTATTAAGAAGATCATGAGTAAGATCGATAAAAGCAACGTCAACATAATCTATGATAGGAAATAGAAGAGCATTTACCAGAGTAATCTTAGTGGAAGTAGGGAGAGAATGTTTTAAGCGAATTATAGAGTGAAGAGCGGCTTAGAATTTCCGAGATATTTATTTTATATGACGAATCCAGCTAAGTTTCGAATCAAATATAACGCCAAGGTTTATAACTGGAGGTAAGTAAGGAATTATACATCCGATGTAGTAGAGAGGGGTTACGGCATCAAGGACGTTAATTTTAGCAAGCTTTCGAGACCTGCCGATGATGATAGTTTGACATGATTTGTGTTTTGCTAGCACCCTGACCATTTTTTTTTTTTTGCTTAGTCTTAATTCTTCCGTTTTTAATGTTTCAGGTTAAATTCCACGACGCTTTGGCTACATAGCGATATGATTTGTCCATCGCTCAAATTGTGTGGAAACTACGACATGCATGGACGTATCATGACATTACCTGTTGAAGGAACTGGAGACTACTGTATTACATCAAGTAAGTTTTCGCCGTAGTGTTTTCGGGTTAAAAATAGACCCCTCCGTATCCTTCCGTGGAAGTCGTTGCTCCTTGAGTCTAGTATAGAGAGCGATATGGACAGATACGCGCTCAGATACAGATAATCTTATCGCATCTGCTACGTGTGTGACACACTTAAAGGTCGCAAGAAGTCGGTGAATGGAAGCGGCTCAATATCGTTCCTCGTGGTTTTTTTATGAAAGTGGCCTATGTCCAGCATTGGACTTTTAAAGGCTGATTATGATAATGATCATGATCAACGATTATACCAAATTAACCTTAGGTTATGACTGAACTTAAAATGGCGCAGTACAATATGTCTGCGCATGCGCAATGAGATAAATAACCAAGGAGCTATTTGTATAAATATAGGAACGATAACTAAAGACCACCCAGGCTGGAACTTTAGATTAAAAAAATTGACAAAATTAAATGCTATTTTGCATCTTATAGCCCTGGGCTGACAGTTTCGATTAATTTGTTAAATAAATCTTTTCTCAATTAATTTTAAAATTATTCATTATTATTTTTCAGAAACCTATCGTATTGCCCACGACATGGAGTTACAACTTGAACAAGGGAAAGATGGAAAACGCTATGTTGCAATAAAAAACTTCAGACTGAAGCCGAAGCCGTTAGAACCCGTCTTGTATGACTTTAAAAACTTATTCAATGGACAGAAAGAATTAGGTAAAATTTTGTCAAAAACCCTCTTTCTTTATTCCATGCAATGAGTATTAGCGTTGAAAACATTATCACATTATAAATAATATATTTATAAGCTATCCTAGATAAAACTAAAAATAAACTAATGGTTCGCCCCGAACTGAGACCTCGCGATGTAGGTAACTTTTCTAACCTTTTTAACCAACTTCAATAACGTTTAGATAAAATTTAACGAGATTACTTTGAAATCATTCCCTACACAGCGACGAAATGAGTAGTTACTGATAGATTCTGTGGTTTAGATACTGTGAACTTTGATGTTACTAATAGGTCCTGTAAATTTCTAGGCAGTTTTCAAATTACTAAATGATCCTGTAACTAACTTGCTATTGAAGTAGGAAAATTCAAGGAGTAACTATATTGGAATATCTTTTATACCAGGAGCCTAGGAAGAAGTTGTTTTTACTCAATATGTGTAAATTAAAGTTCTCGAATAACCAGCGGGGTTAAACAATACATACCATAATATTACTCAGTAGACAGGTATAGGGGACGTTTAGTTTAAACCTACATAGTTAATAAAAGGTGACAAATAATAAGGTTGAACAAGCCATGCTTTACCAATTTTGGCATGTAAATTATAATGGCTATATTTAAAATCATTTTAATAGAATTAAATCAAATCTTGCGTCTCAGCCTGGCCAACTTTACTGCGTCACAGAGGTCGTCATAGAGACTTGACGTTCAAAAATGGTCCTTGTATTTATTGATTTTTAACCGTCTTCAAAAAAGGAGGAGGTTCTCAATTCGGTTGTATTTATTTTATATTAGACTCACTCTAAATTGCTGACAAATTAAAATAGATAATCTTCTTTTTAAGTCCATTAACATCTGAAAATAATCTACGAAGTGTATGCCTATGCCTGCCATGATGGCAGAATTGCAGGAAAAATATACAATTAACCCAAATACAGGCAATATTATTAAGTTTATCATAGATATTAATAAGCATAACCGGGAGATTCCCGAAATCCCCTTTAAAGGGGAACCAACCTAACTAAACTAAAAAGTAATTCAAATTTCAAAAAATGTGAGCTCAACATAGTATGACCATTTTCAGCATAGTGGGATTACTGGAAGTACCATTCGTTTATATTTTACTTATTTGCTTATCTCAAAAACATAATGTCTAAAATTCAATTAAGTAAATAATAGAGTTGAAATATTTTAACATTTTAAAACTTTTAATTTTATTTACATACAATTATTATATTATTTACATTTTATTCACATAGGGTGATTTTAAAACTACAATTAAAAGGTTCATGTGAAGTTATGTGACAAGATTTTCTCAATTTATTTGTACTCTCTCTCTCTCTCTCTCTCTCTTTGTAAACAGTTTACAACTTATTTTTGTTGTTAGGCTTTACAACATTTTGTTGTGGGTAGCACATTCGCACACAAATCCAGCAGACACCAGATAATTATTAAATATTTGTGTTATTTTCAGCGGAACCTGTTAACAAGTACATGAATGAGAACTGGGAACAGGTAGGTAATGAAATGCAAGACACTGACTTCGAAGCCATCTTCATGAAACTTAATGAAAACACGAACAAATTTTTAAAATCTGTACCTGTAGAGGATTTGTTTCAACTTTAGATAAGAGTAATTTTTTTTTGTAATTAAAAGATTATTATAAGGGATAATTGTTTGCTTTCGAATGTTAACCTAAGTGTATATTTATGTATTATTTATTTAATATTATTTTTTCTGTTGTTATTTATATATATATACATATATAAATAACAGCAAGTTAACTAGCTAAGTGATGTTAATCGATGACTGCCGCGGCATGGTGGGCGAGGCACCACTTGTATTTTATTAATATAAAATGACAAATGTAGAATTTAGTAATTTACCTAGGGTTAGTTCTGTTTTCCTTGTTGGAGTTGGACGATTCTAAGATAAATAAATAAATGCTGGAACCAAAAACCGCCAAAAAAACAATATTTTTAAAAACTTTTATCTATTTGACTAATCGCCAAATCCAAATTCATAAACACGAAATTGAGGATGAATGGAAATGATGAAATTATAAGGGTTACGTTTTTTCATTCGGCTTATAGGAACCCTTAAAAGCGGGGTGTTTACAGTTTGGAGCCAATGTTGGTGAACTTGTCACGTGTCACGATCTAGGAAAATTTACATAGAAATTAAAATTCATTATAATTTTTCCAAGTTCATGGAAACCGCCTGCCATTTAATATCATTAGGGCCATAAACGACCATTGAACATTGATTAATGTGAACCAGTTTCTTGATAATCACAATTTGCATAAAATCTGTATTGAATATATTTTTTTATTTGATTAATCGCTTGATTCACCGCTCAACATGCCGAGGCATATGATACACAACAAGTTTTATATATATATATATATATATATATATATATATATATATATAAAAATGGAGGCATTAGTATTTTTCGTATTTTGGGCATAGTTAGGAATTACTATGTGTTACTCGTTGGGAACCCTCCGTATAAAGTCGACTACGATAATTAATTTATATTTTTTTAGAAGTTAAAGTATTTCTAACAATAAAGAATGATAGGTATAAATAACAAATAAAATAAAATATTACAAAACCAATTAAAACTATATTATCTCCGATAGTTTAATAATTATGACCTGATTTAATAAGCAATTTTGTTTTCTCTCTCCTGAAAAGTCCTAAAAACGCAAGAGCAATATTGCTCGACAATATTGTCACAAAAATGACTTTTTACAAAAATGGAGAAGAAATAATATGTACTTAATGAGTTTATATAACTTTATTGTAATTGATAGTTTTAATTTTCAGTGAGAAGTCTTACCTAGAAGTATTACCTAGTTATTAATAATTATTATTATTAGAGGAAGGCCCTCCACTCGATGGACTAAACTAAAACTGATAACCCACGCATTCGTTATAGATACTAAAATTATCAAAAACGCAAACAAATTAATAAAATCGATTCCGTTAGAGAATTGTTTCAAAATTGAATATAGTATTTATTTTGTAATAATAATAAAGGCAATGGGCATGTCATATAGCTCACAGAACTGACAGCCGATGGGGAATAAAGGTTCTCGACATAAAAAGGTGGCGACATAAACCGGACGACGCGGTAGAGAAAGGCCCTCCACTCAATGGACTAAATACATTATAAACGTCGCAGGAAGTCGGTAGATGGAGGCGGCTCAAGAGCATTCGTCGTGGCATTTTAGGGGGGAGGCATGTCCAGCAGTGGACTTCTACAAGTTGGTGATGATGACTCAAAAGTCATTGCATTCATTCGAGTTCTTTGATACAGTTCACTTTGAAGTACATTATGATACTTTCGTTAATGAAGTCCGGTGCCCAGATCAGAAAAGTTGAATTGTTTTCTTCCCTGTACTTCTTTAATTGTTTCAAAAATAAGATCAACGTCTTCTGGCGCATAAAAATCTAATCCTCGTTGGCCACTGAGATGTAGTTAGTAACAAGAGACGATTGGTTGTGGACTGATGTAACCGCTGCACTCACACTATTACAGCACAAGAACTAGGAAGAAAGAAAGAAGACTAACATCCTTATCCGAAAATGATTTTTCTAGTATATTTTGGTGAACTTTCCAAGAAAGTTAAACCGTCATCGCTTTGGGTCATCTATTCAATGCTGAAATGCACAGTTTTAATGAAAAATGACGTGGACTTGAAAAATAATCAGAAGAACATTATAGTTCGAAAGACAACTAATTAGTTCAGTTTTTTTCCCTGAAGTTGACAATCCAAAACTCAACCCATGGAAATACATCACGATTGGATAAATACTATCATCATTAGTACAGTTGAAAATACTCCATAGGCCTCACGGGACACAGGGAGACAAGTAACGATGGTAGGTATAAAATAAAAATACAAATAAAATCTACTAGATTAGATAGTTCGGTGAACTTGCCACGCAAGAAGCGTAACACATTAGTGAAACTAGGTTTTTTTTTATCAACTGAATTATGTAAGTAGGTATTATAATTATTATTATTTCACTAAAAAAAAGTTTTTTGTTTAAATTCTAATTACATTTATATTGTCTTTGTTCTCTACAGTAAAGCAAATTCAAATACGTAAAAAAACATACATAACTAAATACAGTAGTATTATTAGAGTATTTTAAGAGATATATAAGTGGAATTTGATGTTGTAAGACCACAATTTGTTACCAGCTTTAGTAAGTGAAGTTGTTTAGTAGAATGGCTTTATGGTGCTTCTTTGTCACTTTGTTCTACGTGTGTGCAAATGTGATATCTAATCCTGGTATGTACTAACTAAGCTTGCTCCTATTTTCAACAGACTTCAAAAAAAGGAGGAGGTTCTCAATTTAGTTGTGTATATTATATAATATAATAATATATATTTTACTCTATTTATCACCATTACAATCATTTTTACAAATCAGTTAGTTACCAAAGTGGCTGAAGGGATTAATAGCTATAAATTATTTTAATGGTGATAAAAAACTTACTACAACTTACGCTATTACAACAGCCGGCCTAGACAAACGTTATTCGCTTCGAAGCGATTCTTTTCGTTTCTACAGTCGTAATACAAAACAAACGACCACGTGACATGTTGATAGCTCACGTCAATCTCATACATTTTGGACTTTTCTTCTAGCGTCATCGCTATTAGAATGTTATACGGGGTGTAAAAAGACAACTCCCGAATACTGAAGGTACCGGTAGAGCTACCTATATCATAGCTATATAAAATAGCTTTCGCCTGAGAGGTGATTCATACCGGAGAAAATCTTTTTTTTCGTTTCGTTTCGTATTTGTCAGCCAGCAATGAACGCATTTATTCCGGCCGCTCGAGTTCAACGCTCCCGGTCAGCTGATCGACCAGTAGGGCCAATATTTCTCATGTGCTTTTCATTGCTTTTTTTGACGTTTTCATTTATTAACGTGTTTTTAATTATGGAAATTAGGTTTTTGTGTTCCTTTAACGATATTTTATGGATAATAAAGAAAACACGAAAAAAGCGGACCGAAAGTGAGCTTTTTTTTTCATGTTTTTTCAGCTTAATTATTTTTAGAATCATGGTCTGAATGCACTGTTTCAGTTTTCGGGAGTAGTCTTTTTACGCCCGGTATAAGGCCTCTAGACTAATTAAAAAATAGGCGCCAACTTTCCGCTATTGACTAAAGTTAGAAATAAATTACCTACTTCATTATCATGAACCTATAGAAATATAAAAAGTAGTAGTACAAACAATGAAAAACTTTTTTCAATAGAATTATTAATGTTTTCCAGTAACACTATGCAAAATAACGGACGTAAAATGCTTTGAAAAATCTGGACTCTTCGCAAAGTTCATCCAAAGCAATCCAACGATAGGCACAGAAAATTTGGATCCAATGCATCTTGACGTCATAGACGGGAACCTTTCAACTCTGAAGTATAAATTAACTGACAGTAATCTCACAGGACTAAAAGATTGTAAAACTGAAAATTTAATGTAAGTATCTCTCTTATTCTTATTCTTTATTCTCTATTGTACACACATAATACATATACACAAGACAGAATTAAAGGACATGTACAAAGGCGAGCTTAACCCCAAAAAGTGTTTTCTTCCAGCAAACCTCTGAGGCTAGAGAGTGGTGATTATAGAGGTAGGTTCGTGTACACATATAAAAAGAAAAGTGAGAAACAAAACAAATTAAAAATTATATATTAATTAAAATAAACATACTTAAACATAGATAAATATATATAAATTAAATAGCAAATACATATCATAAGTATACTAATATATATGTAATTAGGTAGTTATCATACATAAATAAAAATATAAATTCTACCAAAGAAACAATTTACTGAGAAAGATAGTGCTCTTTTACTCTACTCTTAAAGACGTTAACTGAAGGACTGTCACGGATGACATGGGGAAGGGCATTCCAAAGCCTTAGCACCTGTACGGTAAAGGAGTCACCGTAGCGACTGGAAGAGTGAGGGGGCGTAAGGAGGAGCGATTGGACTAAGAAGAATTTTGAATAGAAGAGAGAGAACATGAAGATCACGACGACGACGAATAGGAAGCCACTTTAATAGGGATCTATACTCGGATACGTGATCAAACTTGCGTAAACCGAATATAAAACGAATACACAAGTTTTGAAGACGTTCCAGTTTGTTAAGAAGTTTCTCCGTGGCATCAAGAAAGCAGACATCGGCATAATCAAGAAAAGGCAACATTAAGGTTTGGGCTAGGGTACATTTGGTTTCAAAGGGATGAAATTTTTGGAGGCGCTTGAGTGATTGGAATGAAAAATGAACCCTTTTACTGACCTCATTAATATGGCTGACCCAAGACAACTGACTGTCAAAGATCACACCAAGATTCTTAGCCTTACTTGAATAAGTAATAGTCACAAGGTCGTACACGACGGTGGGGATGAATGACTGACCGATGGTATTTAGCATGTACGGGCTACCCAGAATCAAAACTTGAGACTTTGTAGGATTAACCAAGAGACCATACATATGCGCCCATGTACTAATGCTATCCAGATCAGCATTAATTTGACCAATACCCTCAGATATCTTCTCTTCTGTTATCCCACATAATGTAGAATAAACAGAGCATGTTTTTTTTTAGAAAAATTATGTCTATACACCACGTTCTGTACTATTCTCCTGCTGACGTTTCTTTGACCATTTTGAGGTCCTTCTTTATAAACACCGACCGCAAACACACTGGTCGTGAGACGGGAACTCAAATGGTCAACGAAACTTCAGCAGGAGAATTATAGTAAAGGTCGTACTTTTTCTAAAATGATACCAAGCCACGATAATTTAAATTCTATTAGAGTATTTTTTCTTCGTCCATTAGCCAATTTGCGCTTTTACAATGAGGGCTTTTCAACTTAGATTAAAAAAAAGTATTTCAAATTGGTTCGATACATGGCGCTGACTCAACTGTAGCTGACAAGATTGTCAAATGTATAATCTGTGGTGTACGCGTACCTTAGCTATTATCTGACTAATCTGTGGCTATATTAGTCATGATCTTAGAGAATTTATGTGTCTGCTTCTTGAGAGTGCGCTAGTGATTTCGTGGTGTATTATCTTGTTTTTATAAGTAAGCAAAAATAAATAATACCACGATATAACTTAAATAATAAAATCTGGAAGAACGAAAAATAAAAAATTACGTATACAGTTTTTTAAGGTAATGCTCACGAGTCAGCCTTTTAAACACACACTTTGGGGTCAACGTTCTTAATATCAAACGGAAGCATGTTCCATAACTTCACAGCCTCGACCGAAAAAGAGCTATCACAAAACGATGTGCTATGAGCAGGTGTCGCTAGAAGGAGATTATGTGATGAACTTAGATGCCACTCATGAGTTTCTGACCGAAAATCAAAACGATTAGATAAATATTCAGGAGCAAAAGGATCTTTCAGAACAGTAAAAAAGAGACAAATAATTCTAAGGTTTCTGCGTTCTCGCATATGTAACCACTTGAGTTTGTGATCGTATTTACGTATTTAGGCAAAAAATAAAGCGAATACCAGTATTGAGGAGACGGTCAAGCTTATTAAGAAGATCATGAGTAAGATCGATAAAAGCAACGTCAACATAATCTATGATAGGAAATAGAAGAGCATTTACCAGAGTAATCTTAGTGGAAGTAGGGAGAGAATGTTTTAAGCGAATTATAGAGTGAAGAGCGGCTTAGAATTTCCGAGATATTTATTTTATATGACGAATCCAGCTAAGTTTCGAATCAAATATAACGCCAAGGTTTATAACTGGAGGTAAGTAAGGAATTATACATCCGATGTAGTAGAGAGGGGTTACGGCATCAAGGACGTTAATTTTAGCAAGCTTTCGAGACCTGCCGATGATGATAGTTTGACATGATTTGTGTTTTGCTAGCACCCTGACCATTTTTTTTTTTTTGCTTAGTCTTAATTCTTCCGTTTTTAATGTTTCAGGTTAAATTCCACGACGCTTTGGCTACATAGCGATATGATTTGTCCATCGCTCAAATTGTGTGGAAACTACGACATGCATGGACGTATCATGACATTACCTGTTGAAGGAACTGGAGACTACTGTATTACATCAAGTAAGTTTTCGCCGTAGTGTTTTCGGGTTAAAAATAGACCCCTCCGTATCCTTCCGTGGAAGTCGTTGCTCCTTGAGTCTAGTATAGAGAGCGATATGGACAGATACGCGCTCAGATACAGATAATCTTATCGCATCTGCTACGTGTGTGACACACTTAAAGGTCGCAAGAAGTCGGTGAATGGAAGCGGCTCAATATCGTTCCTCGTGGTTTTTTTATGAAAGTGGCCTATGTCCAGCATTGGACTTTTAAAGGCTGATTATGATAATGATCATGATCAACGATTATACCAAATTAACCTTAGGTTATGACTGAACTTAAAATGGCGCAGTACAATATGTCTGCGCATGCGCAATGAGATAAATAACCAAGGAGCTATTTGTATAAATATAGGAACGATAACTAAAGACCACCCAGGCTGGAACTTTAGATTAAAAAAATTGACAAAATTAAATGCTATTTTGCATCTTATAGCCCTGGGCTGACAGTTTCGATTAATTTGTTAAATAAATCTTTTCTCAATTAATTTTAAAATTATTCATTATTATTTTTCAGAAACCTATCGTATTGCCCACGACATGGAGTTACAACTTGAACAAGGGAAAGATGGAAAACGCTATGTTGCAATAAAAAACTTCAGACTGAAGCCGAAGCCGTTAGAACCCGTCTTGTATGACTTTAAAAACTTATTCAATGGACAGAAAGAATTAGGTAAAATTTTGTCAAAAACCCTCTTTCTTTATTCCATGCAATGAGTATTAGCGTTGAAAACATTATCACATTATAAATAATATATTTATAAGCTATCCTAGATAAAACTAAAAATAAACTAATGGTTCGCCCCGAACTGAGACCTCGCGATGTAGGTAACTTTTCTAACCTTTTTAACCAACTTCAATAACGTTTAGATAAAATTTAACGAGATTACTTTGAAATCATTCCCTACACAGCGACGAAATGAGTAGTTACTGATAGATTCTGTGGTTTAGATACTGTGAACTTTGATGTTACTAATAGGTCCTGTAAATTTCTAGGCAGTTTTCAAATTACTAAATGATCCTGTAACTAACTTGCTATTGAAGTAGGAAAATTCAAGGAGTAACTATATTGGAATATCTTTTATACCAGGAGCCTAGGAAGAAGTTGTTTTTACTCAATATGTGTAAATTAAAGTTCTCGAATAACCAGCGGGGTTAAACAATACATACCATAATATTACTCAGTAGACAGGTATAGGGGACGTTTAGTTTAAACCTACATAGTTAATAAAAGGTGACAAATAATAAGGTTGAACAAGCCATGCTTTACCAATTTTGGCATGTAAATTATAATGGCTATATTTAAAATCATTTTAATAGAATTAAATCAAATCTTGCGTCTCAGCCTGGCCAACTTTACTGCGTCACAGAGGTCGTCATAGAGACTTGACGTTCAAAAATGGTCCTTGTATTTATTGATTTTTAACCGTCTTCAAAAAAGGAGGAGGTTCTCAATTCGGTTGTATTTATTTTATATTAGACTCACTCTAAATTGCTGACAAATTAAAATAGATAATCTTCTTTTTAAGTCCATTAACATCTGAAAATAATCTACGAAGTGTATGCCTATGCCTGCCATGATGGCAGAATTGCAGGAAAAATATACAATTAACCCAAATACAGGCAATATTATTAAGTTTATCATAGATATTAATAAGCATAACCGGGAGATTCCCGAAATCCCCTTTAAAGGGGAACCAACCTAACTAAACTAAAAAGTAATTCAAATTTCAAAAAATGTGAGCTCAACATAGTATGACCATTTTCAGCATAGTGGGATTACTGGAAGTACCATTCGTTTATATTTTACTTATTTGCTTATCTCAAAAACATAATGTCTAAAATTCAATTAAGTAAATAATAGAGTTGAAATATTTTAACATTTTAAAACTTTTAATTTTATTTACATACAATTATTATATTATTTACATTTTATTCACATAGGGTGATTTTAAAACTACAATTAAAAGGTTCATGTGAAGTTATGTGACAAGATTTTCTCAATTTATTTGTACTCTCTCTCTCTCTCTCTCTCTCTTTGTAAACAGTTTACAACTTATTTTTGTTGTTAGGCTTTACAACATTTTGTTGTGGGTAGCACATTCGCACACAAATCCAGCAGACACCAGATAATTATTAAATATTTGTGTTATTTTCAGCGGAACCTGTTAACAAGTACATGAATGAGAACTGGGAACAGGTAGGTAATGAAATGCAAGACACTGACTTCGAAGCCATCTTCATGAAACTTAATGAAAACACGAACAAATTTTTAAAATCTGTACCTGTAGAGGATTTGTTTCAACTTTAGATAAGAGTAATTTTTTTTTGTAATTAAAAGATTATTATAAGGGATAATTGTTTGCTTTCGAATGTTAACCTAAGTGTATATTTATGTATTATTTATTTAATATTATTTTTTCTGTTGTTATTTATATATATATACATATATAAATAACAGCAAGTTAACTAGCTAAGTGATGTTAATCGATGACTGCCGCGGCATGGTGGGCGAGGCACCACTTGTATTTTATTAATATAAAATGACAAATGTAGAATTTAGTAATTTACCTAGGGTTAGTTCTGTTTTCCTTGTTGGAGTTGGACGATTCTAAGATAAATAAATAAATGCTGGAACCAAAAACCGCCAAAAAAACAATATTTTTAAAAACTTTTATCTATTTGACTAATCGCCAAATCCAAATTCATAAACACGAAATTGAGGATGAATGGAAATGATGAAATTATAAGGGTTACGTTTTTTCATTCGGCTTATAGGAACCCTTAAAAGCGGGGTGTTTACAGTTTGGAGCCAATGTTGGTGAACTTGTCACGTGTCACGATCTAGGAAAATTTACATAGAAATTAAAATTCATTATAATTTTTCCAAGTTCATGGAAACCGCCTGCCATTTAATATCATTAGGGCCATAAACGACCATTGAACATTGATTAATGTGAACCAGTTTCTTGATAATCACAATTTGCATAAAATCTGTATTGAATATATTTTTTTATTTGATTAATCGCTTGATTCGCCGCTCAACATGCCGAGGCATATGATACACAACAAGTTTTATATATATATATATATATATATATATATATATATATATATATATATATATATAAAAATGGAGGCATTAGTATTTTTCGTATTTTGGGCATAGTTAGGAATTACTATGTGTTACTCGTTGGGAACCCTCCGTATAAAGTCGACTACGATAATTAATTTATATTTTTTTAGAAGTTAAAGTATTTCTAACAATAAAGAATGATAGGTATAAATAACAAATAAAATAAAATATTACAAAACCAATTAAAACTATATTATCTCCGATAGTTTAATAATTATGACCTGATTTAATAAGCAATTTTGTTTTCTCTCTCCTGAAAAGTCCTAAAAACGCAAGAGCAATATTGCTCGACAATATTGTCACAAAAATGACTTTTTACAAAAATGGAGAAGAAATAATATGTACTTAATGAGTTTATATAACTTTATTGTAATTGATAGTTTTAATTTTCAGTGAGAAGTCTTACCTAGAAGTATTACCTAGTTATTAATAATTATTATTATTAGAGGAAGGCCCTCCACTCGATGGACTAAACTAAAACTGATAACCCACGCATTCGTTATAGATACTAAAATTATCAAAAACGCAAACAAATTAATAAAATCGATTCCGTTAGAGAATTGTTTCAAAATTGAATATAGTATTTATTTTGTAATAATAATAAAGGCAATGGGCATGTCATATAGCTCACAGAACTGACAGCCGATGGGGAATAAAGGTTCTCGAGTGGCGACATAAACCGGACGACGCGGTAGAGAAAGGCCCTCCACTCAATGGACTAAATACATTATAAACGTCGCAGGAAGTCGGTAGATGGAGGCGGCTCAAGAGCATTCGTCGTGGCATTTTAGGGGGGAGGCATGTCCAGCAGTGGACTTCTACAAGTTGGTGATGATGACTCAAAAGTCATTGCATTCATTCGAGTTCTTTGATACAGTTCACTTTGAAGTACATTATGATACTTTCGTTAATGAAGTCCGGTGCCCAGATCAGAAAAGTTGAATTGTTTTCTTCCCTGTACTTCTTTAATTGTTTCAAAAATAAGATCAACGTCTTCTGGCGCATAAAAATCTAATCCTCGTTGGCCACTGAGATGTAGTTAGTAACAAGAGACGATTGGTTGTGGACTGATGTAACCGCTGCACTCACACTATTACAGCACAAGAACTAGGAAGAAAGAAAGAAGACTAACATCCTTATCCGAAAATGATTTTTCTAGTATATTTTGGTGAACTTTCCAAGAAAGTTAAACCGTCATCGCTTTGGGTCATCTATTCAATGCTGAAATGCACAGTTTTAATGAAAAATGACGTGGACTTGAAAAATAATCAGAAGAACATTATAGTTCGAAAGACAACTAATTAGTTCAGTTTTTTTCCCTGAAGTTGACAATCCAAAACTCAACCCATGGAAATACATCACGATTGGATAAATACTATCATCATTAGTACAGTTGAAAATACTCCATAGGCCTCACGGGACACAGGGAGACAAGTAACGATGGTAGGTATAAAATAAAAATACAAATAAAATCTACTAGATTAGATAGTTCGGTGAACTTGCCACGCAAGAAGCGTAACACATTAGTGAAACTAGGTTTTTTTTTATCAACTGAATTATGTAAGTAGGTATTATAATTATTATTATTTCACTAAAAAAAAGTTTTTTGTTTAAATTCTAATTACATTTATATTGTCTTTGTTCTCTACAGTAAAGCAAATTCAAATACGTAAAAAAACATACATAACTAAATACAGTAGTATTATTAGAGTATTTTAAGAGATATATAAGTGGAATTTGATGTTGTAAGACCACAATTTGTTACCAGCTTTAGTAAGTGAAGTTGTTTAGTAGAATGGCTTTATGGTGCTTCTTTGTCACTTTGTTCTACGTGTGTGCAAATGTGATATCTAATCCTGGTATGTACTAACTAAGCTTGCTCCTATTTTCAACAGACTTCAAAAAAAGGAGGAGGTTCTCAATTTAGTTGTGTATATTATATAATATAATAATATATATTTTACTCTATTTATCACCATTACAATCATTTTTACAAATCAGTTAGTTACCAAAGTGGCTGAAGGGATTAATAGCTATAAATTATTTTAATGGTGATAAAAAACTTACTACAACTTACGCTATTACAACAGCCGGCCTAGACAAACGTTATTCGCTTCGAAGCGATTCTTTTCGTTTCTACAGTCGTAATACAAAACAAACGACCACGTGACATGTTGATAGCTCACGTCAATCTCATACATTTTGGACTTTTCTTCTAGCGTCATCGCTATTAGAATGTTATACGGGGTGTAAAAAGACAACTCCCGAATACTGAAGGTACCGGTAGAGCTACCTATATCATAGCTATATAAAATAGCTTTCGCCTGAGAGGTGATTCATACCGGAGAAAATCTTTTTTTTCGTTTCGTTTCGTATTTGTCAGCCAGCAATGAACGCATTTATTCCGGCCGCTCGAGTTCAACGCTCCCGGTCAGCTGATCGACCAGTAGGGCCAATATTTCTCATGTGCTTTTCATTGCTTTTTTTGACGTTTTCATTTATTAACGTGTTTTTAATTATGGAAATTAGGTTTTTGTGTTCCTTTAACGATATTTTATGGATAATAAAGAAAACACGAAAAAAGCGGACCGAAAGTGAGCTTTTTTTTTCATGTTTTTTCAGCTTAATTATTTTTAGAATCATGGTCTGAATGCACTGTTTCAGTTTTCGGGAGTAGTCTTTTTACGCCCGGTATAAGGCCTCTAGACTAATTAAAAAATAGGCGCCAACTTTCCGCTATTGACTAAAGTTAGAAATAAATTACCTACTTCATTATCATGAACCTATAGAAATATAAAAAGTAGTAGTACAAACAATGAAAAACTTTTTTCAATAGAATTATTAATGTTTTCCAGTAACACTATGCAAAATAACGGACGTAAAATGCTTTGAAAAATCTGGACTCTTCGCAAAGTTCATCCAAAGCAATCCAACGATAGGCACAGAAAATTTGGATCCAATGCATCTTGACGTCATAGACGGGAACCTTTCAACTCTGAAGTATAAATTAACTGACAGTAATCTCACAGGACTAAAAGATTGTAAAACTGAAAATTTAATGTAAGTATCTCTCTTATTCTTATTCTTTATTCTCTATTGTACACACATAATACATATACACAAGACAGAATTAAAGGACATGTACAAAGGCGAGCTTAACCCCAAAAAGTGTTTTCTTCCAGCAAACCTCTGAGGCTAGAGAGTGGTAATTATAGAGGTAGGTTCGTGTACACATATAAAAAGAAAAGTGAGAAACAAAACAAATTAAAAATTATATATTAATTAAAATAAACATACTTAAACATAGATAAATATATATAAATTAAATAGCAAATACATATCATAAGTATACTAATATATATGTAATTAGGTAGTTATCATACATAAATAAAAATATAAATTCTACCAAAGAAACAATTTACTGAGAAAGATAGTGCTCTTTTACTCTACTCTTAAAGACGTTAACTGAAGGACTGTCACGGATGACATGGGGAAGGGCATTCCAAAGCCTTAGCACCTGTACGGTAAAGGAGTCACCGTAGCGACTGGAAGAGTGAGGGGGCGTAAGGAGGAGCGATTGGACTAAGAAGAATTTTGAATAGAAGAGAGAGAACATGAAGATCACGACGACGACGAATAGGAAGCCACTTTAATAGGGATCTATACTCGGATACGTGATCAAACTTGCGTAAACCGAATATAAAACGAATACACAAGTTTTGAAGACGTTCCAGTTTGTTAAGAAGTTTCTCCGTGGCATCAAGAAAGCAGACATCGGCATAATCAAGAAAAGGCAACATTAAGGTTTGGGCTAGGGTACATTTGGTTTCAAAGGGATGAAATTTTTGGAGGCGCTTGAGTGATTGGAATGAAAAATGAACCCTTTTACTGACCTCATTAATATGGCTGACCCAAGACAACTGACTGTCAAAGATCACACCAAGATTCTTAGCCTTACTTGAATAAGTAATAGTCACAAGGTCGTACACGACGGTGGGGATGAATGACTGACCGATGGTATTTAGCATGTACGGGCTACCCAGAATCAAAACTTGAGACTTTGTAGGATTAACCAAGAGACCATACATATGCGCCCATGTACTAATGCTATCCAGATCAGCATTAATTTGACCAATACCCTCAGATATCTTCTCTTCTGTTATCCCACATAATGTAGAATAAACAGAGCATGTTTTTTTTTAGAAAAATTATGTCTATACACCACGTTCTGTACTATTCTCCTGCTGACGTTTCTTTGACCATTTTGAGGTCCTTCTTTATAAACACCGACCGCAAACACACTGGTCGTGAGACGGGAACTCAAATGGTCAACGAAACATCAGCAGGAGAATTATAGTAAAGGTCGTACTTTTTCTAAAATGATACCAAGCCACGATAATTTAAATTCTATTAGAGTATTTTTTCTTCGTCCATTAGCCAATTTGCGCTTTTACAATGAGGGCTTTTCAACTTAGATTAAAAAAAAGTATTTCAAATTGGTTCGATACATGGCGCTGACTCAACTGTAGCTGACAAGATTGTCAAATGTATAATCTGTGGTGTACGCGTACCTTAGCTATTATCTGACTAATCTGTGGCTATATTAGTCATGATCTTAGAGAATTTATGTGTCTGCTTCTTGAGAGTGCGCTAGTGATTTCGTGGTGTATTATCTTGTTTTTATAAGTAAGCAAAAATAAATAATACCACGATATAACTTAAATAATAAAATCTGGAAGAACGAAAAATAAAAAATTACGTATACAGTTTTTTAAGGTAATGCTCACGAGTCAGCCTTTTAAACACACACTTTGGGGTCAACGTTCTTAATATCAAACGGAAGCATGTTCCATAACTTCACAGCCTCGACCGAAAAAGAGCTATCACAAAACGATGTGCTATGAGCAGGTGTCGCTAGAAGGAGATTATGTGATGAACTTAGATGCCACTCATGAGTTTCTGACCGAAAATCAAAACGATTAGATAAATATTCAGGAGCAAAAGGATCTTTCAGAACAGTAAAAAAGAGACAAATAATTCTAAGGTTTCTGCGTTCTCGCATATGTAACCACTTGAGTTTGTGATCGTATTTACGTATTTAGGCAAAAAATAAAGCGAATACCAGTATTGAGGAGACGGTCAAGCTTATTAAGAAGATCATGAGTAAGATCGATAAAAGCAACGTCAACATAATCTATGATAGGAAATAGAAGAGCATTTACCAGAGTAATCTTAGTGGAAGTAGGGAGAGAATGTTTTAAGCGAATTATAGAGTGAAGAGCGGCTTAGAATTTCCGAGATATTTATTTTATATGACGAATCCAGCTAAGTTTCGAATCAAATATAACGCCAAGGTTTATAACTGGAGGTAAGTAAGGAATTATACATCCGATGTAGTAGAGAGGGGTTACGGCATCAAGGACGTTAATTTTAGCAAGCTTTCGAGACCTGCCGATGATGATAGTTTGACATGATTTGTGTTTTGCTAGCACCCTGACCATTTTTTTTTTTTTGCTTAGTCTTAATTCTTCCGTTTTTAATGTTTCAGGTTAAATTCCACGACGCTTTGGCTACATAGCGATATGATTTGTCCATCGCTCAAATTGTGTGGAAACTACGACATGCATGGACGTATCATGACATTACCTGTTGAAGGAACTGGAGACTACTGTATTACATCAAGTAAGTTTTCGCCGTAGTGTTTTCGGGTTAAAAATAGACCCCTCCGTATCCTTCCGTGGAAGTCGTTGCTCCTTGAGTCTAGTATAGAGAGCGATATGGACAGATACGCGCTCAGATACAGATAATCTTATCGCATCTGCTACGTGTGTGACACACTTAAAGGTCGCAAGAAGTCGGTGAATGGAAGCGGCTCAATATCGTTCCTCGTGGTTTTTTTATGAAAGTGGCCTATGTCCAGCATTGGACTTTTAAAGGCTGATTATGATAATGATCATGATCAACGATTATACCAAATTAACCTTAGGTTATGACTGAACTTAAAATGGCGCAGTACAATATGTCTGCGCATGCGCAATGAGATAAATAACCAAGGAGCTATTTGTATAAATATAGGAACGATAACTAAAGACCACCCAGGCTGGAACTTTAGATTAAAAAAATTGACAAAATTAAATGCTATTTTGCATCTTATAGCCCTGGGCTGACAGTTTCGATTAATTTGTTAAATAAATCTTTTCTCAATTAATTTTAAAATTATTCATTATTATTTTTCAGAAACCTATCGTATTGCCCACGACATGGAGTTACAACTTGAACAAGGGAAAGATGGAAAACGCTATGTTGCAATAAAAAACTTCAGACTGAAGCCGAAGCCGTTAGAACCCGTCTTGTATGACTTTAAAAACTTATTCAATGGACAGAAAGAATTAGGTAAAATTTTGTCAAAAACCCTCTTTCTTTATTCCATGCAATGAGTATTAGCGTTGAAAACATTATCACATTATAAATAATATATTTATAAGCTATCCTAGATAAAACTAAAAATAAACTAATGGTTCGCCCCGAACTGAGACCTCGCGATGTAGGTAACTTTTCTAACCTTTTTAACCAACTTCAATAACGTTTAGATAAAATTTAACGAGATTACTTTGAAATCATTCCCTACACAGCGACGAAATGAGTAGTTACTGATAGATTCTGTGGTTTAGATACTGTGAACTTTGATGTTACTAATAGGTCCTGTAAATTTCTAGGCAGTTTTCAAATTACTAAATGATCCTGTAACTAACTTGCTATTGAAGTAGGAAAATTCAAGGAGTAACTATATTGGAATATCTTTTATACCAGGAGCCTAGGAAGAAGTTGTTTTTACTCAATATGTGTAAATTAAAGTTCTCGAATAACCAGCGGGGTTAAACAATACATACCATAATATTACTCAGTAGACAGGTATAGGGGACGTTTAGTTTAAACCTACATAGTTAATAAAAGGTGACAAATAATAAGGTTGAACAAGCCATGCTTTACCAATTTTGGCATGTAAATTATAATGGCTATATTTAAAATCATTTTAATAGAATTAAATCAAATCTTGCGTCTCAGCCTGGCCAACTTTACTGCGTCACAGAGGTCGTCATAGAGACTTGACGTTCAAAAATGGTCCTTGTATTTATTGATTTTTAACCGTCTTCAAAAAAGGAGGAGGTTCTCAATTCGGTTGTATTTATTTTATATTAGACTCACTCTAAATTGCTGACAAATTAAAATAGATAATCTTCTTTTTAAGTCCATTAACATCTGAAAATAATCTACGAAGTGTATGCCTATGCCTGCCATGATGGCAGAATTGCAGGAAAAATATACAATTAACCCAAATACAGGCAATATTATTAAGTTTATCATAGATATTAATAAGCATAACCGGGAGATTCCCGAAATCCCCTTTAAAGGGGAACCAACCTAACTAAACTAAAAAGTAATTCAAATTTCAAAAAATGTGAGCTCAACATAGTATGACCATTTTCAGCATAGTGGGATTACTGGAAGTACCATTCGTTTATATTTTACTTATTTGCTTATCTCAAAAACATAATGTCTAAAATTCAATTAAGTAAATAATAGAGTTGAAATATTTTAACATTTTAAAACTTTTAATTTTATTTACATACAATTATTATATTATTTACATTTTATTCACATAGGGTGATTTTAAAACTACAATTAAAAGGTTCATGTGAAGTTATGTGACAAGATTTTCTCAATTTATTTGTACTCTCTCTCTCTCTCTCTCTCTCTTTGTAAACAGTTTACAACTTATTTTTGTTGTTAGGCTTTACAACATTTTGTTGTGGGTAGCACATTCGCACACAAATCCAGCAGACACCAGATAATTATTAAATATTTGTGTTATTTTCAGCGGAACCTGTTAACAAGTACATGAATGAGAACTGGGAACAGGTAGGTAATGAAATGCAAGACACTGACTTCGAAGCCATCTTCATGAAACTTAATGAAAACACGAACAAATTTTTAAAATCTGTACCTGTAGAGGATTTGTTTCAACTTTAGATAAGAGTAATTTTTTTTTGTAATTAAAAGATTATTATAAGGGATAATTGTTTGCTTTCGAATGTTAACCTAAGTGTATATTTATGTATTATTTATTTAATATTATTTTTTCTGTTGTTATTTATATATATATACATATATAAATAACAGCAAGTTAACTAGCTAAGTGATGTTAATCGATGACTGCCGCGGCATGGTGGGCGAGGCACCACTTGTATTTTATTAATATAAAATGACAAATGTAGAATTTAGTAATTTACCTAGGGTTAGTTCTGTTTTCCTTGTTGGAGTTGGACGATTCTAAGATAAATAAATAAATGCTGGAACCAAAAACCGCCAAAAAAACAATATTTTTAAAAACTTTTATCTATTTGACTAATCGCCAAATCCAAATTCATAAACACGAAATTGAGGATGAATGGAAATGATGAAATTATAAGGGTTACGTTTTTTCATTCGGCTTATAGGAACCCTTAAAAGCGGGGTGTTTACAGTTTGGAGCCAATGTTGGTGAACTTGTCACGTGTCACGATCTAGGAAAATTTACATAGAAATTAAAATTCATTATAATTTTTCCAAGTTCATGGAAACCGCCTGCCATTTAATATCATTAGGGCCATAAACGACCATTGAACATTGATTAATGTGAACCAGTTTCTTGATAATCACAATTTGCATAAAATCTGTATTGAATATATTTTTTTATTTGATTAATCGCTTGATTCGCCGCTCAACATGCCGAGGCATATGATACACAACAAGTTTTATATATATATATATATATATATATATATATATATATATATATATATATATATAATGGAGGCATTAGTATTTTTCGTATTTTGGGCATAGTTAGGAATTACTATGTGTTACTCGTTGGGAACCCTCCGTATAAAGTCGACTACGATAATTAATTTATATTTTTTTAGAAGTTAAAGTATTTCTAACAATAAAGAATGATAGGTATAAATAACAAATAAAATAAAATATTACAAAACCAATTAAAACTATATTATCTCCGATAGTTTAATAATTATGACCTGATTTAATAAGCAATTTTGTTTTCTCTCTCCTGAAAAGTCCTAAAAACGCAAGAGCAATATTGCTCGACAATATTGTCACAAAAATGACTTTTTACAAAAATGGAGAAGAAATAATATGTACTTAATGAGTTTATATAACTTTATTGTAATTGATAGTTTTAATTTTCAGTGAGAAGTCTTACCTAGAAGTATTACCTAGTTATTAATAATTATTATTATTAGAGGAAGGCCCTCCACTCGATGGACTAAACTAAAACTGATAACCCACGCATTCGTTATAGATACTAAAATTATCAAAAACGCAAACAAATTAATAAAATCGATTCCGTTAGAGAATTGTTTCAAAATTGAATATAGTATTTATTTTGTAATAATAATAAAGGCAATGGGCATGTCATATAGCTCACAGAACTGACAGCCGATGGGGAATAAAGGTTCTCGACATAAAAAGGTGGCGACATAAACCGGACGACGCGGTAGAGAAAGGCCCTCCACTCAATGGACTAAATACATTATAAACGTCGCAGGAAGTCGGTAGATGGAGGCGGCTCAAGAGCATTCGTCGTGGCATTTTAGGGGGGAGGCATGTCCAGCAGTGGACTTCTACAAGTTGGTGATGATGACTCAAAAGTCATTGCATTCATTCGAGTTCTTTGATACAGTTCACTTTGAAGTACATTATGATACTTTCGTTAATGAAGTCCGGTGCCCAGATCAGAAAAGTTGAATTGTTTTCTTCCCTGTACTTCTTTAATTGTTTCAAAAATAAGATCAACGTCTTCTGGCGCATAAAAATCTAATCCTCGTTGGCCACTGAGATGTAGTTAGTAACAAGAGACGATTGGTTGTGGACTGATGTAACCGCTGCACTCACACTATTACAGCACAAGAACTAGGAAGAAAGAAAGAAGACTAACATCCTTATCCGAAAATGATTTTTCTAGTATATTTTGGTGAACTTTCCAAGAAAGTTAAACCGTCATCGCTTTGGGTCATCTATTCAATGCTGAAATGCACAGTTTTAATGAAAAATGACGTGGACTTGAAAAATAATCAGAAGAACATTATAGTTCGAAAGACAACTAATTAGTTCAGTTTTTTTCCCTGAAGTTGACAATCCAAAACTCAACCCATGGAAATACATCACGATTGGATAAATACTATCATCATTAGTACAGTTGAAAATACTCCATAGGCCTCACGGGACACAGGGAGACAAGTAACGATGGTAGGTATAAAATAAAAATACAAATAAAATCTACTAGATTAGATAGTTCGGTGAACTTGCCACGCAAGAAGCGTAACACATTAGTGAAACTAGGTTTTTTTTTATCAACTGAATTATGTAAGTAGGTATTATAATTATTATTATTTCACTAAAAAAAAGTTTTTTGTTTAAATTCTAATTACATTTATATTGTCTTTGTTCTCTACAGTAAAGCAAATTCAAATACGTAAAAAAACATACATAACTAAATACAGTAGTATTATTAGAGTATTTTAAGAGATATATAAGTGGAATTTGATGTTGTAAGACCACAATTTGTTACCAGCTTTAGTAAGTGAAGTTGTTTAGTAGAATGGCTTTATGGTGCTTCTTTGTCACTTTGTTCTACGTGTGTGCAAATGTGATATCTAATCCTGGTATGTACTAACTAAGCTTGCTCCTATTTTCAACAGACTTCAAAAAAAGGAGGAGGTTCTCAATTTAGTTGTGTATATTATATAATATAATAATATATATTTTACTCTATTTATCACCATTACAATCATTTTTACAAATCAGTTAGTTACCAAAGTGGCTGAAGGGATTAATAGCTATAAATTATTTTAATGGTGATAAAAAACTTACTACAACTTACGCTATTACAACAGCCGGCCTAGACAAACGTTATTCGCTTCGAAGCGATTCTTTTCGTTTCTACAGTCGTAATACAAAACAAACGACCACGTGACATGTTGATAGCTCACGTCAATCTCATACATTTTGGACTTTTCTTCTAGCGTCATCGCTATTAGAATGTTATACGGGGTGTAAAAAGACAACTCCCGAATACTGAAGGTACCGGTAGAGCTACCTATATCATAGCTATATAAAATAGCTTTCGCCTGAGAGGTGATTCATACCGGAGAAAATCTTTTTTTTCGTTTCGTTTCGTATTTGTCAGCCAGCAATGAACGCATTTATTCCGGCCGCTCGAGTTCAACGCTCCCGGTCAGCTGATCGACCAGTAGGGCCAATATTTCTCATGTGCTTTTCATTGCTTTTTTTGACGTTTTCATTTATTAACGTGTTTTTAATTATGGAAATTAGGTTTTTGTGTTCCTTTAACGATATTTTATGGATAATAAAGAAAACACGAAAAAAGCGGACCGAAAGTGAGCTTTTTTTTTCATGTTTTTTCAGCTTAATTATTTTTAGAATCATGGTCTGAATGCACTGTTTCAGTTTTCGGGAGTAGTCTTTTTACGCCCGGTATAAGGCCTCTAGACTAATTAAAAAATAGGCGCCAACTTTCCGCTATTGACTAAAGTTAGAAATAAATTACCTACTTCATTATCATGAACCTATAGAAATATAAAAAGTAGTAGTACAAACAATGAAAAACTTTTTTCAATAGAATTATTAATGTTTTCCAGTAACACTATGCAAAATAACGGACGTAAAATGCTTTGAAAAATCTGGACTCTTCGCAAAGTTCATCCAAAGCAATCCAACGATAGGCACAGAAAATTTGGATCCAATGCATCTTGACGTCATAGACGGGAACCTTTCAACTCTGAAGTATAAATTAACTGACAGTAATCTCACAGGACTAAAAGATTGTAAAACTGAAAATTTAATGTAAGTATCTCTCTTATTCTTATTCTTTATTCTCTATTGTACACACATAATACATATACACAAGACAGAATTAAAGGACATGTACAAAGGCGAGCTTAACCCCAAAAAGTGTTTTCTTCCAGCAAACCTCTGAGGCTAGAGAGTGGTGATTATAGAGGTAGGTTCGTGTACACATATAAAAAGAAAAGTGAGAAACAAAACAAATTAAAAATTATATATTAATTAAAATAAACATACTTAAACATAGATAAATATATATAAATTAAATAGCAAATACATATCATAAGTATACTAATATATATGTAATTAGGTAGTTATCATACATAAATAAAAATATAAATTCTACCAAAGAAACAATTTACTGAGAAAGATAGTGCTCTTTTACTCTACTCTTAAAGACGTTAACTGAAGGACTGTCACGGATGACATGGGGAAGGGCATTCCAAAGCCTTAGCACCTGTACGGTAAAGGAGTCACCGTAGCGACTGGAAGAGTGAGGGGGCGTAAGGAGGAGCGATTGGACTAAGAAGAATTTTGAATAGAAGAGAGAGAACATGAAGATCACGACGACGACGAATAGGAAGCCACTTTAATAGGGATCTATACTCGGATACGTGATCAAACTTGCGTAAACCGAATATAAAACGAATACACAAGTTTTGAAGACGTTCCAGTTTGTTAAGAAGTTTCTCCGTGGCATCAAGAAAGCAGACATCGGCATAATCAAGAAAAGGCAACATTAAGGTTTGGGCTAGGGTACATTTGGTTTCAAAGGGATGAAATTTTTGGAGGCGCTTGAGTGATTGGAATGAAAAATGAACCCTTTTACTGACCTCATTAATATGGCTGACCCAAGACAACTGACTGTCAAAGATCACACCAAGATTCTTAGCCTTACTTGAATAAGTAATAGTCACAAGGTCGTACACGACGGTGGGGATGAATGACTGACCGATGGTATTTAGCATGTACGGGCTACCCAGAATCAAAACTTGAGACTTTGTAGGATTAACCAAGAGACCATACATATGCGCCCATGTACTAATGCTATCCAGATCAGCATTAATTTGACCAATACACTCAGATATCTTCTCTTCTGTTATCCCACATAATGTAGAATAAACAGAGCATGTTTTTTTTTAGAAAAATTATGTCTATACACCACGTTCTGTACTATTCTCCTGCTGACGTTTCTTTGACCATTTTGAGGTCCTTCTTTATAAACACCGACCGCAAACACACTGGTCGTGAGACGGGAACTCAAATGGTCAACGAAACTTCAGCAGGAGAATTATAGTAAAGGTCGTACTTTTTCTAAAATGATACCAAGCCACGATAATTTAAATTCTATTAGAGTATTTTTTCTTCGTCCATTAGCCAATTTGCGCTTTTACAATGAGGGCTTTTCAACTTAGATTAAAAAAAAGTATTTCAAATTGGTTCGATACATGGCGCTGACTCAACTGTAGCTGACAAGATTGTCAAATGTATAATCTGTGGTGTACGCGTACCTTAGCTATTATCTGACTAATCTGTGGCTATATTAGTCATGATCTTAGAGAATTTATGTGTCTGCTTCTTGAGAGTGCGCTAGTGATTTCGTGGTGTATTATCTTGTTTTTATAAGTAAGCAAAAATAAATAATACCACGATATAACTTAAATAATAAAATCTGGAAGAACGAAAAATAAAAAATTACGTATACAGTTTTTTAAGGTAATGCTCACGAGTCAGCCTTTTAAACACACACTTTGGGGTCAACGTTCTTAATATCAAACGGAAGCATGTTCCATAACTTCACAGCCTCGACCGAAAAAGAGCTATCACAAAACGATGTGCTATGAGCAGGTGTCGCTAGAAGGAGATTATGTGATGAACTTAGATGCCACTCATGAGTTTCTGACCGAAAATCAAAACGATTAGATAAATATTCAGGAGCAAAAGGATCTTTCAGAACAGTAAAAAAGAGACAAATAATTCTAAGGTTTCTGCGTTCTCGCATATGTAACCACTTGAGTTTGTGATCGTATTTACGTATTTAGGCAAAAAATAAAGCGAATACCAGTATTGAGGAGACGGTCAAGCTTATTAAGAAGATCATGAGTAAGATCGATAAAAGCAACGTCAACATAATCTATGATAGGAAATAGAAGAGCATTTACCAGAGTAATCTTAGTGGAAGTAGGGAGAGAATGTTTTAAGCGAATTATAGAGTGAAGAGCGGCTTAGAATTTCCGAGATATTTATTTTATATGACGAATCCAGCTAAGTTTCGAATCAAATATAACGCCAAGGTTTATAACTGGAGGTAAGTAAGGAATTATACATCCGATGTAGTAGAGAGGGGTTACGGCATCAAGGACGTTAATTTTAGCAAGCTTTCGAGACCTGCCGATGATGATAGTTTGACATGATTTGTGTTTTGCTAGCACCCTGACCATTTTTTTTTTTTTGCTTAGTCTTAATTCTTCCGTTTTTAATGTTTCAGGTTAAATTCCACGACGCTTTGGCTACATAGCGATATGATTTGTCCATCGCTCAAATTGTGTGGAAACTACGACATGCATGGACGTATCATGACATTACCTGTTGAAGGAACTGGAGACTACTGTATTACATCAAGTAAGTTTTCGCCGTAGTGTTTTCGGGTTAAAAATAGACCCCTCCGTATCCTTCCGTGGAAGTCGTTGCTCCTTGAGTCTAGTATAGAGAGCGATATGGACAGATACGCGCTCAGATACAGATAATCTTATCGCATCTGCTACGTGTGTGACACACTTAAAGGTCGCAAGAAGTCGGTGAATGGAAGCGGCTCAATATCGTTCCTCGTGGTTTTTTTATGAAAGTGGCCTATGTCCAGCATTGGACTTTTAAAGGCTGATTATGATAATGATCATGATCAACGATTATACCAAATTAACCTTAGGTTATGACTGAACTTAAAATGGCGCAGTACAATATGTCTGCGCATGCGCAATGAGATAAATAACCAAGGAGCTATTTGTATAAATATAGGAACGATAACTAAAGACCACCCAGGCTGGAACTTTAGATTAAAAAAATTGACAAAATTAAATGCTATTTTGCATCTTATAGCCCTGGGCTGACAGTTTCGATTAATTTGTTAAATAAATCTTTTCTCAATTAATTTTAAAATTATTCATTATTATTTTTCAGAAACCTATCGTATTGCCCACGACATGGAGTTACAACTTGAACAAGGGAAAGATGGAAAACGCTATGTTGCAATAAAAAACTTCAGACTGAAGCCGAAGCCGTTAGAACCCGTCTTGTATGACTTTAAAAACTTATTCAATGGACAGAAAGAATTAGGTAAAATTTTGTCAAAAACCCTCTTTCTTTATTCCATGCAATGAGTATTAGCGTTGAAAACATTATCACATTATAAATAATATATTTATAAGCTATCCTAGATAAAACTAAAAATAAACTAATGGTTCGCCCCGAACTGAGACCTCGCGATGTAGGTAACTTTTCTAACCTTTTTAACCAACTTCAATAACGTTTAGATAAAATTTAACGAGATTACTTTGAAATCATTCCCTACACAGCGACGAAATGAGTAGTTACTGATAGATTCTGTGGTTTAGATACTGTGAACTTTGATGTTACTAATAGGTCCTGTAAATTTCTAGGCAGTTTTCAAATTACTAAATGATCCTGTAACTAACTTGCTATTGAAGTAGGAAAATTCAAGGAGTAACTATATTGGAATATCTTTTATACCAGGAGCCTAGGAAGAAGTTGTTTTTACTCAATATGTGTAAATTAAAGTTCTCGAATAACCAGCGGGGTTAAACAATACATACCATAATATTACTCAGTAGACAGGTATAGGGGACGTTTAGTTTAAACCTACATAGTTAATAAAAGGTGACAAATAATAAGGTTGAACAAGCCATGCTTTACCAATTTTGGCATGTAAATTATAATGGCTATATTTAAAATCATTTTAATAGAATTAAATCAAATCTTGCGTCTCAGCCTGGCCAACTTTACTGCGTCACAGAGGTCGTCATAGAGACTTGACGTTCAAAAATGGTCCTTGTATTTATTGATTTTTAACCGTCTTCAAAAAAGGAGGAGGTTCTCAATTCGGTTGTATTTATTTTATATTAGACTCACTCTAAATTGCTGACAAATTAAAATAGATAATCTTCTTTTTAAGTCCATTAACATCTGAAAATAATCTACGAAGTGTATGCCTATGCCTGCCATGATGGCAGAATTGCAGGAAAAATATACAATTAACCCAAATACAGGCAATATTATTAAGTTTATCATAGATATTAATAAGCATAACCGGGAGATTCCCGAAATCCCCTTTAAAGGGGAACCAACCTAACTAAACTAAAAAGTAATTCAAATTTCAAAAAATGTGAGCTCAACATAGTATGACCATTTTCAGCATAGTGGGATTACTGGAAGTACCATTCGTTTATATTTTACTTATTTGCTTATCTCAAAAACATAATGTCTAAAATTCAATTAAGTAAATAATAGAGTTGAAATATTTTAACATTTTAAAACTTTTAATTTTATTTACATACAATTATTATATTATTTACATTTTATTCACATAGGGTGATTTTAAAACTACAATTAAAAGGTTCATGTGAAGTTATGTGACAAGATTTTCTCAATTTATTTGTACTCTCTCTCTCTCTCTCTCTCTCTTTGTAAACAGTTTACAACTTATTTTTGTTGTTAGGCTTTACAACATTTTGTTGTGGGTAGCACATTCGCACACAAATCCAGCAGACACCAGATAATTATTAAATATTTGTGTTATTTTCAGCGGAACCTGTTAACAAGTACATGAATGAGAACTGGGAACAGGTAGGTAATGAAATGCAAGACACTGACTTCGAAGCCATCTTCATGAAACTTAATGAAAACACGAACAAATTTTTAAAATCTGTACCTGTAGAGGATTTGTTTCAACTTTAGATAAGAGTAATTTTTTTTTGTAATTAAAAGATTATTATAAGGGATAATTGTTTGCTTTCGAATGTTAACCTAAGTGTATATTTATGTATTATTTATTTAATATTATTTTTTCTGTTGTTATTTATATATATATACATATATAAATAACAGCAAGTTAACTAGCTAAGTGATGTTAATCGATGACTGCCGCGGCATGGTGGGCGAGGCACCACTTGTATTTTATTAATATAAAATGACAAATGTAGAATTTAGTAATTTACCTAGGGTTAGTTCTGTTTTCCTTGTTGGAGTTGGACGATTCTAAGATAAATAAATAAATGCTGGAACCAAAAACCGCCAAAAAAACAATATTTTTAAAAACTTTTATCTATTTGACTAATCGCCAAATCCAAATTCATAAACACGAAATTGAGGATGAATGGAAATGATGAAATTATAAGGGTTACGTTTTTTCATTCGGCTTATAGGAACCCTTAAAAGCGGGGTGTTTACAGTTTGGAGCCAATGTTGGTGAACTTGTCACGTGTCACGATCTAGGAAAATTTACATAGAAATTAAAATTCATTATAATTTTTCCAAGTTCATGGAAACCGCCTGCCATTTAATATCATTAGGGCCATAAACGACCATTGAACATTGATTAATGTGAACCAGTTTCTTGATAATCACAATTTGCATAAAATCTGTATTGAATATATTTTTTTATTTGATTAATCGCTTGATTCGCCGCTCAACATGCCGAGGCATATGATACACAACAAGTTTTATATATATATATATATATATATATATATATATATATATATATATATAAAAATGGAGGCATTAGTATTTTTCGTATTTTGGGCATAGTTAGGAATTACTATGTGTTACTCGTTGGGAACCCTCCGTATAAAGTCGACTACGATAATTAATTTATATTTTTTTAGAAGTTAAAGTATTTCTAACAATAAAGAATGATAGGTATAAATAACAAATAAAATAAAATATTACAAAACCAATTAAAACTATATTATCTCCGATAGTTTAATAATTATGACCTGATTTAATAAGCAATTTTGTTTTCTCTCTCCTGAAAAGTCCTAAAAACGCAAGAGCAATATTGCTCGACAATATTGTCACAAAAATGACTTTTTACAAAAATGGAGAAGAAATAATATGTACTTAATGAGTTTATATAACTTTATTGTAATTGATAGTTTTAATTTTCAGTGAGAAGTCTTACCTAGAAGTATTACCTAGTTATTAATAATTATTATTATTAGAGGAAGGCCCTCCACTCGATGGACTAAACTAAAACTGATAACCCACGCATTCGTTATAGATACTAAAATTATCAAAAACGCAAACAAATTAATAAAATCGATTCCGTTAGAGAATTGTTTCAAAATTGAATATAGTATTTATTTTGTAATAATAATAAAGGCAATGGGCATGTCATATAGCTCACAGAACTGACAGCCGATGGGGAATAAAGGTTCTCGACATAAAAAGGTGGCGACATAAACCGGACGACGCGGTAGAGAAAGGCCCTCCACTCAATGGACTAAATACATTATAAACGTCGCAGGAAGTCGGTAGATGGAGGCGGCTCAAGAGCATTCGTCGTGGCATTTTAGGGGGGAGGCATGTCCAGCAGTGGACTTCTACAAGTTGGTGATGATGACTCAAAAGTCATTGCATTCATTCGAGTTCTTTGATACAGTTCACTTTGAAGTACATTATGATACTTTCGTTAATGAAGTCCGGTGCCCAGATCAGAAAAGTTGAATTGTTTTCTTCCCTGTACTTCTTTAATTGTTTCAAAAATAAGATCAACGTCTTCTGGCGCATAAAAATCTAATCCTCGTTGGCCACTGAGATGTAGTTAGTAACAAGAGACGATTGGTTGTGGACTGATGTAATCGCTGCACTCACACTATTACAGCACAAGAACTAGGAAGAAAGAAAGAAGATCAAAATCCTTATCCGAAAATGTTTTTTCTAGTATATTTGGGTGAACTTTCCAAGAAAGTTAAACCATCATCGCTTTGGGTCATCTATTCAATGCTGAAATGCACAGTTTTAATGAAAAATATCGTGGACTTAAAAAAATTATCTAAAGGCCATTATTGATCTTTTTTCTCCTGAAGTTGACGACGCAATATCACCACATTATCCAAAACTTCAACAAGAAGACCGATGGAAGTACATCACGATTAGATAAATACTATAACCATTAGTATGGTTGAAAATACTTCATAGGCTTCACGGGACACAGGGAAAACAATATCGATGGTAGGTACCTAGATATATTTCCTTCATTAAATCATAAAATCTAGAATTTTCGTTGAGCTTACCACACATGTCAACGCAAGAAGCGTAACACATTAGTGAAACCAGGGTTTTTTATGAACTGAATTATGTAAGTGGGTAATAATTATATTTCACCAGTAAAAAGATAATGATACAAACATAAATTGTTAGAATTCTAATCAGATTTGTCTTTCATTGTTCTTTTCAGTAAAGCAAATTCAAATAAACAATATAAATAACTAAATACAGTAGGTAGAGTATTTTCAGAGATATATAAGTGGAATTTGATGTTGTAAGACCACAATTTGTTACCGGCTATAGGTAGATGAAGTTGTTTTGAATTTGTTAAAATGGCTTTCTGGTGTTTCTTGGTCACATTGTTCTACGTGTGTGCAAATGCGATATCTAACCCTGGTATGTACTTACTAAGCTTGCTCCTATTTTTAACCGACTTCTATATACATATAATAGAGATATATAATATCTCTGGCTATAAATGATTTTAATGGTGATAAAAAAAACTTCCTACAGATACGTTATGACAACAGGGTTAATTTAAAAATAAGCACCAACTCAAGGTTATACCTAAAACTATAGAATCCTGTGAATACCTCATTATAAAAAGTAGTAGTATAAACAATGAAAACTTTTTTAAATTGAATTAATAATATCTTTCAGTAACACCATGCAAAATAACGGATGTGAAATGCTTCGAAAAATCTGGACTCTTCTCAAAGTTCATCCAAGGCGATCCAACGATAGGCACAGAAAATCTGGATCCAATGCATCTTAACGTCATAGACGGGAACCTTTCAACTCTGAAGTACAAATTAACTGACAGTAATCTCACAGGACTAAAAGATTGTAAAATTGAAAATTTAAAGTAAGTTTCTCTCTGATGTTATTCCACATAATGTAGAATCAACAGAGCCTGTTTTTTTTGTTTTAGAAAAATTACGACTACACACTATACACCACGTACTTTACGCTGACGTTTCGTTTACCATTTTTTGGTTCTTCTATTCCTCTAGAACACCGCCCGCGACCACACTCGAAGGTCGTAAGACGGAAACTCAAATGGTCAACGAAACGTCAGCAGGAGATTAGTAAAGTACGTGGTGTATAGTCATCATTTTTCTAAAATGATACCAAGCGACGATAATTTCAATTCCATTAGCCAATGTGCGTTTTTATAATTCGCACGTCACTTTATCGTGGAGGTCCGCGATACGAAGATAAGACAGGGAAGTATATTGTATGGAAATATATGAAGACGCTTTTAAATTTCCGTAACGAGGACGTTATCACGTGCACGTCCAGCCCCCTTATTCGCTACGACCAAACGTAACATAACGCGGGCTCGTTACGATATCTGCGTGGAATTATCGCTGAATCGTACGGGTGAATTCACACGTTATTGTCAAGGAATCTCTTAGGTCCTAGTGAACCCAGGACATGACGCACGATATACCAAGCTTACCTCTAAAACATCTCGATATTTTTGCTGTGTAGGGGTAGTGCGTAGCTACAAAGGTTACTTTATGTGTGAGTGAGTCCACGTATTCGCGCTCCAGCGCCCGCTACCTCACGCAATCAAATGGCATCCATCACGTCCTCGGCTGGGAAAGAGGGGTTTTCATCTTCGACTAAAAAAAAAAGTTGTTCAAATTGGTTCGATACATGGCGCTGACTCAACTGTAGCTGCCAAGATTGTCAAATGTATTATCTGTGGTGTACGCGTACTATAAATAATAATAAATAAATAAATGCTGGACATTTCACACAACATTGTCTAGCCCCAAGCTAAGCAGAGCTTGTGTTATGGGTACTATATAACGGATTTACTAATACAATACATTACATAGATAAATATTTTTTATTATACATAGAAAAATACCCAGAACACCCTGAACAAGTATCTGCAGATCGTACAAATATTTGTTCCGAGGCGGGAATCGAACCCGCAACCTACTGCGTCGCAGGCGAACCTTCAGCCACCGCGCCACAGAGGTCATCCTAACTAAGCTATTATCTAACTAGTCTGGGGCTATTATTCATGATATTCTGTTTGTGTTTGCTTTGTGAGTGTGCGCTAGTGATTTCGTGGTGTTTTTAGAAGTAGGCAAAAATTAATACCACGAAACGAAAATTATTTCTACGTTGTTGATGTTGACATTTAACTTTATTTTGACACTTGACAGCTACGTAACAGAGCAGCGCCATCTATTTTCAACGCTGAAAGCATGATTTGAAACAGCCGTGAAAACCCCTCATCGTAAAAACGCATTTATCGTTAGACGTTAACGTCCACGTTTTGGTCGTGGAAGTTAACGTCCACGATAACGTGACATGCTAATTATAAAAGCGCACATTAGCTATCAGCCGTCATCTTAGCATTAATATATACCAATGACATCTTCCACATAATCCATCCATTCTACCTCTACTTCTAAGTAGTTGTCCCTTTTTACTACACGACTCCAGGCTCAAGTTTCGACTATGTAAGTTAACGTAGACCCAAAAAGCAAACATACACATAAATAAAATGATGTATGGAGTTTCACAAGTAAAAGTCTTAAATTGACCAATTCGTAATTTTTATCCGTAGGTAATAGTGATGTTTGTAGGAATAACTTTTCATTTAAAAAACCGACTTCCGCCATTGTATTCGACTAAATAATTTTGGATGAAATTTTTTTAATGAAAGAACCATAGTGGTGAAAGGATTATGATTTTTTCTGAATGCAAATGCTTAGTGTCTTGCTGTAAATATCAAAATCGCCATATGTATGCCTACAATATTTGAGGAGTTCCCTCAATTCCTCGTGGATTTCATCATCAGAACTGGATTCTGAAAAAAAAGTGACCAATCTGGAAGTATATCTATTCAAATAAAAAAAGAATTTTCCAAATCGGTTCATAAATGCCGGAGATATGCGGTAACAAACATAAAAAAAAAAATACAACCGAATTGAGAACCTCCTCCTTTTTTGGGAAGTCAGTTAAAAAGAGGCTGAAACTAGAAAAGCGAAAAGGGCTCTGACAATTTCAAAAGAATTTATGGATCGGAACCCTCAGGGCGCGTGTTTTGCTAGCACCTGACCGTTATTTTTTTGCTTAGTCTTAATTCTTCTGTTTTTAATTTTCCAGGTTAAATTCCACGACGCTTTGGCTACATAGCGATATGCTTTGTCCATCGCTCAAAATGTGTGGAAACTACGACATGCATAGACGTATCATGGCATTACCCGTTGAAGGAACTGGAGACTACTGTATTACATCAAGTAAGTTTTTGCCGTAGTCTTTTCTGGTTAAAAACAGACCCCTTCGTCTCCTCCCGAAAATCCGTCTAAGGTAGAACCCATAGAAAGGTATAGACTACAGCATTCACCTGTTTACACCAATAGTGCGATCACCAATTAGGTCGACTAGCGTGATGATTATGGAAAATCTAATAGAAAAGCCGCGTGCAGCAATGGACAGGCTGATGATGAATAGACAGACATAAAAAAAACCTTAAAAATCAATGAATGCAAACACGTTAAAAGGACGAATAGGGAAAAGTAAAATAGCTGACTGCACAAACCAGCCGACGCAGTGTAGGAAGGCCCTCCTCTCAATGGATCAATGACTTTATAAAGGTCGCAAGAAGTCGGTGGATGGAAGCGGCTCAATACCGTTCCTCGTAGTGTTTTATGGAGGAGATATATGCCCAGCAGTGGACTTCTAAAGGCTGATGATGATAATGATCATCATCATGAATGATGAAATAGCTGACGTAGTTAATTATGCCAAAGGATTATACCAAATTAACCTTAGGTTATGAATGAACTTAAAAATGGCGCAGTACAAAATGTCTGCGCATGCGCAATGAGATAAATAACCAAGGAGCTATTTGTATAAATATAGGAACGATAACTAAAGACCACCCAGGCTGGAACTTTAGATTAAAAAAATTGACAAAATTAAATGCTATTTTGCATCTTATAGCCCTGGGCTGACAGTTTCGATTCATTAGTTAAATAAATCCTTTCTCAATTAATTTTAAAATAATTCATTATTATTTTTCAGAAACCTATCGTATTGCCCACGACATGGAGTTAAAATTGGTACAAGGGAAAGATGGAAAAAGCTATGTCGCATTAAAAAACTTCAGACTGAAGCCGAAGCCGTTAGAACCCGTCTTGTATGAATTTAAAAACTTATTCAATGGACAGAAAGAATTAGGTAAAATTTTGTCAAA
The DNA here is from genome assembly GCA_951392215.1 of Epirrita christyi. Taxonomy (NCBI): domain Eukaryota; kingdom Metazoa; phylum Arthropoda; class Insecta; order Lepidoptera; family Geometridae; genus Epirrita; species Epirrita christyi. The sequence goes on along the minus strand of OX595843.1, from coordinate 11,379,145 downwards.
AACTTGTTATTGACTTAGGTACACTCTAAGAAAATTCAAGGAGAGCTATATTGGAATACATTTCATACCAGGAGCCTAGGAAGAAGTTGTTTTCGCTCAATATTTGTAAATTAAAGTTCTCCAATCATACCATAATAAAACTTAGCAGTTATAGGGGACGTTTAGTTAACACTACACGTCTCTTCACCGATTTTATTTGGCACTTTACATAAGCTTTACACACATAAACACAACACACAACACAGTCACATACATAGTCCCAAATAATAGTTTCGGTGACCTCTTTGGGGAAACCGAGGGTTTTGTTATGGATGAGGTTATCAAGACGAACAACTATCGAAAGTACATCATGAGGGACGGGACGGTTGACATCTGTAGAGCATGTCATCGTCCCGGAGAATCCCTCAGGCATGTGCTTTCGGGTTGTTCGCATCTTGCTAACTCGGAGTATTTGCACAGACACAACCAAGTAGCTAGGATCATCCACCAGCAACTTGCTCTCCGATACGACCTTATCGGACCTGAGGTGCCGTACTATAAGTACATGCCGCAGCCAGTTCTTGAGAATGGCCGTGCCACGTTCTACTGGGACCGGTCTATCATCACGGACAGGACTATTGTCACCAATAAGCCTGATATCATGCTAGTAGATCGGTCGGCATGCCTATTACCTAAAATTAGCGACCAGCAATTAGCAATTATTGTACAATTATCGCGCGATCGATTGCTAGATGTAACAAAAATGCTTTGGATTCGCTGGTACGTAATACGAATTAGCAATTTAACTGCGATAATCGCGCGTTTATTGCTATTGCTCTGCTATTGCAAGATACACAATACGACGGCCGAACGCCGGGCGATTCTTGTTGACGTCACTATCCCACATGATGCTAATCTCGTGAAAGCCAAGGACAAGTTAAGGACAAGTTAAGCAAGTACCTTGACTTGGCCCACGTGATTACCGCCATGTGGGATGTGGATTCGACGATTATCGTCCCGATAGTTGTTTTTGTGAATGGACTTATAGCGAAGAGCCTCGACCAATACCTTGAGAGGCTCTCACTAAATGGTTGGATCAAGGGTCAGATTCAGAAGGCAGTACTCCTGGACTCGGCACGCATAGTCAGGAGGTTCCTCTCTCTGCAGCCCTAGCCTCCGACCGCTTGAGCCTTTGCTCCGTGGTCGGTGGTTTACCGTTTTGTAATATATTTTTTACTGTACTGTTTTTATATACTATTTGTTTTTATAGATAAATAGTATTTCTTTATAGTGAAAAATGTATTTTATAACGAGTTTTAAAATAAATCAACGTCATAATAATAATTTATGCATTTACAAACATGGGTGAATAATAAAAGGTGACAAATCATATACAAGGCATGTTTTACCAATTTTGGCATGAAAATTATAATGGCTACATTCAAAATCATTTTAAACCGACTTCACAAAAAAGGAGGAGGTTCTCAATTAGGTGGTTTTTTTTTCTTTTTTTTTATGTTTGTTACCTCATATCTCCGTCGTTTATAAACCGATTTGGAAAATTCTTTTTTTATTTGAATAGATATACTTCCAGATTGGTCCCATTTTTTTAGAATCCAGTTCTGATGATGGAATCCATGAGGAATTGAGGGAACTCCTCAAATATTGTAGGCATACATATAGTGATTTTGATATAATATTTAGTAAAATACAATGGCGGAAGTCGGTTTTTTAAATGAAAAGTTATGATAGAATTAGATCAAATATTGCGTCTCCAGGCGGCTACTCGCCAACTGCACCACAGAGGTCGTCATATAGACTTGACGTCGAAAATGGAATATTTTGTTTATAATTAAATAGTGCGAGTTAATTTTTAACCGTCTTCAAAAACGGAGGAGGTTCTCAATTCGGTTGTATTTTTTTATATTAGATGCACTCTAAATTTCTGTCAAATTTATATAGATAAATTAACATCTGAAAATAATCTAGGAAGTGTATGCCTATGCCTGCCATGATGACAAAATTGCGGGAAAAATATACAATTAACGCAAATACAGGCAATATTATAAAGTTTATCAAAGATATTACTAACCATAACCGGGTCATTCCCGAAATCCTCTTTAAAGGGGAACCAACCTAACTGAACTAAATAGTCATTCAAATTTCAAAAATTGTGAGCTCAACTGACCACTTTCAGCATTGTGGGATTACTGGAAGTACCGTTAGTTTTTGTTTACTAATTTGCTTTCTCAAAAAAATAATGTCTAAAATTCAACTAAGTTAATAAAAGAGTTGAAATGTTTTAATATTTTACAACTTTTAATTTTATTTACATACAACAACATTATTTACAGCGGAACCTGTTAACAAACACATGAATGAGAACTGGGAACAGGTAGTCAATGAAATGCAAGACACAAACTTCGAAGCCATCTTCAAGAAAATTCATAAAAATATTAACAAATTTTTGAAATCGATGATAGATACAGGATTTGTTTCAACTTTAGATTAAGTAAAATATTTTGAACTTAGTTAAAATAATTTTGTGAGGGATAATTGTTTGCAATACCTTCAAATGTTAACATTCGAATTATTTATATCATATATTATAATACACATATATTCGATTATATATTAATGTATTATTAAATTTAAATGGACACCTGTTTTTTGTATAAAATTTATTAAATTACCGCCTACTTACATATATGTGGGATGCGAAGCAATTATAAAACACTATTTTTAGTTCGATCGACTATTTATTTTATAAAACCCCAGAATACACATTACAGCGTTCACACTTGTTGAGATCCCAGATAGAAGAGAGAGCTTTTTCCCACCGTTCCTTAATTAAAAAAAATCCTCCGTTCAGTCCATAAACTCATTCAGTCGTTCACACTACGTTCCGTTTCACACATCTATTCTATCTCACATGCGTTCCGTTATCATCTTTCATACCTCAATTACACAGATCCTACATATATTTATATCTATTATATTTAATTGTCCACCAATTACTACCACAAGCGTCTGTGTGGTGCTTCGGAGTAGGGAGAAGCTAATACATAGTAAATGAGAACTTATAAATCTAAGGAAGGTAGTCAAAAGTAAAAAACATCACAAAGGTTTTATAAGACAGCACACGTAGTACAGGCAAATTAGCAAAAAGTGTGGACCTAAGTCGTGTAGTCGTGGATTCTTATGGAAACGTTAGATGACACGAAAAGAAGCTTATCCTAAGTTTGCACCGTTTCTAGCGCATACGGAACCCTTTTAAATATTAGGTACAAACTTAAAAAGGCCGTAAATTTTAAAATAGAAAGAAATTACTTGATGCAAGTTAAATTACGTATAGAGAGACTGTCTTAGTGCATTATGATTTTAATAAAAACCACGTGCATGTAGGGAACACAGTGTTGAACAAATGCATCTTCCGTAAATTAATACCAGTATAAAACTTCCGGCGGATGTAGTACTAATTAAATGAATAAGTTTAAGTCAATTTCCAGAACTACATTAATTTTCCCCGAAGTAGAGCGACAATAAAATATGGAAAAGTGCCTCGCGTGAGACGCACCAAGGTGCAAACCTGGTAATGTATTTCGATCATTTTTCTGATAAGTCTATCAATTTGCACAGACTAAATTAATTTTCCCGGAGCCGCAATACCCACACAAAGTTTTTTTTGTATGTTCCGTATGTCGGATTTAAAAAATACTTGGTGCAAATGTAGATCATAACGGTTCAAAGTCTATGCCAGATTGCACCGACTACTTCTATTTCCCCCATAAAGTTACGGATATTATATGGTTTTCACCCTATTTCACCCTGTTCCGGAGGGTGAAATTACTGATGCTTATTATTAGAGGTGATTTTTAAGACATAAAAAACAATTAGAAAAGTTTTCATGACTACATCTAATTAGTTCCACACTTTTGCAGAAAATCACCTAATTTGACTGTACTAACGCTACTCTTGATATACTTAATATAAATAACAACATGTTAACTAGCTAAGTGACGTTAATCGATGACTGCCGCGGCACGGTGGGCGAGGCACAGGCTGAGACGTGAGAGGTGTCGGTTCGATTCCCGCTGCGGCAAATGTACACAGTTTCTGCAAATAACCGTTCTGAATAGCGTGGGAAGTGACTTTGAGCAGTTTTTACCCGTGGTCCTGGTGAGTCGACGCATAACCGGGTCCATATATATTTTTAGTTAACCGTAGTTCCATGACACTAATCCTGGTTACTCTCTGGACTTCTGACTAAATCGATAGAAAATTAAAACTATCAATTACAATAAAGTTATAGAACTGAAATTATCGTGGCTAATTACGACTATACATCACGTAAATTACTATTCTCCTGCTGCCGTCTCGTTGACTATGTAGAGGTCCTTCCTCATGAGCACCGACCGTGACCTCTCGAAAGACGTGAGATGGGAAAAGTTTTTCTAAAAAAATAACAATAATGTTTACTCATTTATTATGCAAAACTCATTACATATTTCTTGACCATTTTTGTAGTATGATATTTTTGTGACATAAGTACTTATTTGTCATAACGTGTAGTGCGTTTTTAGGGCTTTTCAGGAGAGTGAAAACAAAATTTATTAAACTATGGGAGATTATATAGTTTTAATTGGTTTTGTAATATTTTACAGTTAATTATACCTATCATTCTTTATTGTTAGAAATACTTTAACATCGAAAAAAATATAAATTAAGTATGATAGTCGACTTTATGCATAGTAATTCCTAACAATCTTATATAATAATCTGTTATAAATAAATAAACTATAAACTGTGACCAAAATACGAAAAATATTATATCTGCAATTATATAAATATTTTAAAAAAAACTTGTTGTGTAGCTATGCCTCGGCATGTTGAGCTGCGAAACAAGCGATTAATCAAATAAAAAAAATATATTCAATACAGATTTTATGCAAATTGTGATTATAAAGAAACTGGTTCACATTAATCAATGTTCAATTGTCGTTTATGGCCCTAATAATATTAAATGGCAGGCGGTTTCCATGAACTTGGAAAAATTATAATGAATTTTAATTTCAATGTCATTTTTCCTAGATCGTGACACGTGACAAGTTCACCAACATTGGCTCCAAACTGTAAACACCCCACTTTTTAAGGTTCCTAAGCTGAATGACAAAAACGTAACCCTTATAATTTCATCATTTCCATCCATCCTCAATTTCGTGTTTATGAATTTGGATTTGGCGATTAGTCAAAGAGATAAAAGTTTTTAAAAATATTGGTTTTTCTACACCAAATCAAATCGACTCGACATCATTTTATTAATTGAAATCTCAAGGACCATTTTGAATCGTCTTATAAATTAAAATTAGTCCTATTCATTATCCTATTTATCCTGTTAACTTTTTAAGAAAAATTTATAAGGACTGGACGCTCTTTGGCGCGGCGGGCGAAGGTTCGATTCCCGCCTCGGAACAAATATTTGTACGATCTGCATATATTTGTTCGGGGTGTTCTGGGTATTTTCTATGTATAATAAAAAAATAATTATCTATCTATGTAATGTATTGTATTAAGTATATCAGTTATCTAGTACCCATAACACAAGCTCTGCTTAGCTTGGGGCTATGTTGTGTGAAATGTTCCATCATTTATTTATTTATTTTTCTTAGAATCATTCCGAAGTCCAACTAGGAAAAAAGAACTAACCCTAGGTAGGTAACTAAATTCTACGTCAGTATTTTTATATTAATACAATACAAATAATTATATATTAAAGCTGACTAAGGGATTACACCAGAGGAAGGGCAGCAGCATCCACTTGAGTACATGAATACCGTGATCACCAATCCGCCTGCCAAGCGTGGTGATTATAGCTATTCCCCCCATTGTATTTATGGGGGAGGCCTCGTCCAGCAGTGGACGTCTATAGGCTTGTGATGATGATGATGATGATATATTCATACGAGTCCCCATCGCACATTATAAACTGACTAACTTTAGCATGACGAGACAGCCGCAAATGTTACTTATTGGCCATTGACATCGAGGCAGCTTGAAATCTTTGTAATTTGATTGGTTAATATTTGACATTTACTATCGCTACCAGCCTGGGGGGTTAGTACGGGTTGCGATAGTCTTCGAAACTATATAAAGTTTCGTTTCCTTCCCTATGTTTACTTAGCGCCCCTAGCGAAAACGAGAAGAAAACTAAGGATGGTGTCAGTAAGTGTATTGGATGGAAACGAAACTTCATATAGTTTCGTAAACTATCAAAACCCGTACTAAGCCCCATGGTCAGAAATATACATAATTAGTAAGAAAATACAAAGCTTTAAGATTGCATATATATTTTCCTGCCACCCCATTTTTTTTACCATCTGTACGTCTAGTATGGGTTTTGATAGTTTTCGAAAACTATACGAAGTTTCGTTTCCTTCCATACATTTACTGACAGCGTCCTTAGTTTTCTTCTCGTTTTCGCTAGGGGCGCTACAAATAAATGTATGGAAGGAAACAAAACTTTATATAGTTTCGAAAACTATCAAAAGCCTTACTAACCCCCCTGTCTGCTACTAGTAGGTAGCATTCGATAAGAACTCTCAACAAAAATTGTTTTGAGAAACTTTCAATGATAACTTACAGATATTTAAGATTTGGCACATCGTAACCCACGTCATGGGTCGTTTTGAGTCAGCACAGTGATTAGAGATGATTTTTAGGGTTCCGTATCTCAACAGTAAAAAACGACACCCTATTATAGTATTACTTTGTTGTCCGTCTCTTCCCAGGAACGACTAAAAGTATCAACTTGAAATTTGTACCAAATATCTCCAAATATTCTGTGAGCTATACAAAAATATCAAACTTCTAACTCAATGCAGCCTAGGCCTAGGACGTACCCTTGTGGTATGCACTGCACCCGCCATACTAAGAGCTATAATACTCTATCAATGTAGAGAATGATGATCAACGCAGCTCAAGTATATTATCACAGCACCACCTTTTTTATCGTGTTTTGTTTAATCTCAGCAATAGTAGATGTCTTAAAGTGGCATTAATATACGACGGTGTTTAGGGTTCCGTAACTAAATGGATAAAACAGAACTCAAGAAATTTATTTGCTTGAACATAATGTGATACAGTAAAAGGTCTTAAAATAAGCAGGTAAGTTTCAATTATGTTCTATTATGCAAATTTCGAAATACAAAGGAATGTCAAAAATAAATAGAAATCATGAAATAAAAATCATAAGTAGCCTTAAAATTACAACGTGTCCTATTAAGAATTCATTAATATTATAACATTATATTAATAATTATTTACATTTAGATTAAGATATTCTATAGTTTTTGAGGTATGAGAATATTTTCGTTTACACGCTACTAGTATCTTTGAATTTTAACCGTCAATATTAATCTCGGCTACGGAACCATTACAGTGCGTGGTGCAACACGCACTTTACTATATTCTTTTCTAGGCAAACATATGACATAACAGTGAGTTCAACGTTCAGACAACCAGTTTACTAGATGTTTTTATGCAAAATCTAGCTCAGACCAACACATCAAGCTGTCTCATACATCCAACAGACACAATAAAGTTTGTTAATTCTTGTATTCATCATTATTATCATCAGAGGCCCAATTCTCTTAATATTTAAAACTTCACTGAAAGTTGACTGAATCGTTATTGAATGAGGGCTTTTCAACATCGATAAAAAAAAGTAGTTCAAATTGGTTCGATAGATGGCGCTGACTCAACTGTAAATGCCAAGATTGTCAAATGTATTACCTGTGGTGTACGCGTACTAAGCTATTGTCTAACTAGTCTGTGGCTATTAGTCATGATATTCTGTTTGTGTCTGCTTCTTGAGTGTGCGCTAGTGATTTCGTGATGTTTTTAGAAGTAAGCAAAAATAAATACCAAGAAATGAAAATATATCTACGTTATTGATGTTGACATTTAATTTTATTTTGACACTTGACAGTTACGTAACAGAGCAGCGCCATCTATTTTCAATGCTGAAAGCATGATATGAAACGGCCGTGAAAACCCCTCATTGTGAATTGACAGAAAGTTGGTATTCTGCACCCTCTTAATAACAATTTAGTCCCCTCCGATTCACGGTGACTACCATTAGAGCAGGATAGTCATATATGGCATTGGAAAGTGTAAAGAGAGACTCCATCTATTTAAGCTAAAATTATCGAAAAAACTTTGAATCGTTTAAGTTTCGGTCGCATTTCGATATAATCACATTACCGTGTTGTATTATTTATGTTAGGAGAATACCATTTCTTCTATAGGGTACAAATTTCTTAACTCTTCAATATCAGACTTTTTCCTGTATTTGTGTCACAAAAGCTACAAGAATACTAAATTTCAGCATTGTGGGAATGCTGGAAGTACTCTAGAATTTTTGAATTTTTACGTTTTTGATTTTCCCTAATATCTCAGACTCAGAAACTACTTAGTCTAAAAATACTAAACAAAAAATGAAATTTTCATCCAAAGCGCTTTCATTAGACATTCCACTGGATCTGACTATCTCACTTTTTTTTTTTACTCCCTCTTGGACCCCAATATCTCATCAACCCCCAACCGATATAGCTCATAACCTTATTTACAAATTGTACCAATACTATGTAAATCCATACTAAATTTCATGAAGATCGAATTAACGGTTGGGATGTTTTCATCGGACAAACGCTGATTCTTCCAAGTAGACTAAAAGAACTCGCTTCGCTCGTTCAATTAAACGACTCTAAGCCCGGAAACGGCTCTAACGATTTCGATGAAATTTGCTGTGTTTTGGGGCCAAAAAATCGATCTAGCTAGTTTTCATATCTGGGAAAGAGCAATTTTCCAAATTTTCCGAGCAAAGCTCTGTCACCCAGGTATAATATTATATACCTACCTACTACAGAACCGTCCGCGATTTTGTTCTGCGTGGAGTTTTTCCATACAAACTAAAACACCCCGCTACACCCTCTTAAGGGGTGAATTTTGAAAATTCTTTTCTTAGTCTACCCCTAGGTCATAAAAGGAATGTACCCAAATTTCAGGTCTCAAGGACTTACAGCTTATGCTGTGCGTTGATAGTCAATGAGACAGTCATGCAACGAATTGTGTTTTATATATTTATTGACTATATTATACTCAAGCATCACCTTCATTTGTTCACACAAAAAAAAACTATAGATAAACATCATATAATATATGTATAATATTTTGCATTGACGTCATCAACTTTATTGATGATAGTTAAACTAATTATTTCTGAGAACTTCGTATAGCAACAAGCAAAAAGCTCATAAATAATTTTATTTGCGCTAACTAGCTCTAAAAAGATCGATAAACTTATGCCAAATAGCAAATAACTGCGTAAGTGTTTTTTAAGGCTCTTTTGACAACTTGTTTTATTCTTAGAACGGTGTCTCGGAATGTTTTTTTATTTGTGTAAATGACAGAATTGACAATTGTGGCCAACCTGAGGCCCAATTCTCTAATTTAAAAACATTCAATTCGCAGTATAATCTCGTCTCAGTCGCACTGTCACGCATAGTAACTATAACTTAATCTTCGCGTTTCTTGCTAAGAATATGGAATAGTTTCTATACGAAACGGTGCGACTGACACGAGACTGGAATGTTTTTAAATTAGAGAATTGGGCCTCTGATTTTAAGCGGTATTAGCCCAATACAAATGCAATATTTCTTAGGTCACGCATAGTAATGAACAAATCTCATGTGCCTGTAATATTATGAGCCTGATTTTTTTATAATTCAAACCGAAACACAACAATGCGAGCATTCTGTTGAGCGGTAGATGTTATGTTCGAACGGATTGATTCAACACACAAGATGTAACTAGCATTTTTGTTTATGTGGGTGTAACATCTTCATCTTTTATCGTCTTGACGACCTCCGTGGCGAGGTGGGCGAGTAGCCGGTCAAGGCGCAAGAGGTGCAGGTTCGATTCCCACTGCGGTACAAATTTTTGCATGATCTTCAAATATTTTTCCCCGCTCTGGGTGCTGGTGGTACCACTCGTAGTTCCTGATACCCACGACATAGAGAAACTTAGTGTGGGATCCGGACTCAGTGCCATAATAGTTTGGTGTTATTATATCCTATGACATTTTTTTATCAAAATTTATTTTCACTAAGTTTACTTAAGTTGCTATGGAGAGAGCTATGCTATGAGTTTCACTACGTGATAGAATCCGAAATGACTATTGCAAACAAAACACAATACTTAAGATTCGTAGACCTGTTTGTCGTCTTATTCAAAATCATACTGGTATTTTTACACGTGAACACCATATAATCAATAATATTATGTAGGTAGGTATTATGTATATAGGTAGATGTATTATATGTATTGGTGTAGAGGTCAAGGCCTCGTCTAAATAGTGAGATAAGTAGGTACTTATAGGTTTTATTAGCTTCCTTAATAATGTTATTCAATCATACATTTATTTATTGCCATATAAATATGTTGTACTACCTGCGCTCCGTGGTTTCACCCGCGTGAACAATGATGAGAATGAATGAGATGATTAAATGTGTTAATACATGATATAAGTTATCTCTATTTCAAATTTCACTCAAATCCGTTCAGCCGTTTGAGCGTGAAGAAGTAACAAACATACTTACAAACTTTCGCATTTATAATATTAGTGTGTTTATAGATTAAAAGTAAAATTATATATACAAAGTTTCACTTATACATATTATACATTCCTTAAATATATATCTGCAGTATTATTATTATTATTGTATTAGTTCTTATTATTTCTTGACAATTATATTGAAACCTGGACCTTTTTTAGCATTACTGGGGCCGTATTCGCTAACAATAAGAGGCCCTTTTACGAATAGGGTAAAAATCGGGTCAGTTCCATTTGTTCTATGAAACTTTACGTCATCGGAGTAAATTTTTTTTGCTTATAAATATATTCCGTAGCACTCGTACTAGGAACTAACTTTTCATTGACGTCATAGAATTTACTAAGAATAAGGTTTTCGAAATTGTTTTATGTTCCATATTAAACTTTGATGTTAATTTGTTCGTCATAAAATAAAACAAACTCTGCCCCTGACATAAAGATCTGACAAAAATTATGCCACGGCTAGGTGGCATAATTTTGTACAATAATACATAATTCTCTCACAATATTCAAGTTATCGTTATTTTCGAATACAATTAATTTCAAAAAATACCCATATTGTAAATAAGTCACTTGGGAACCTACCTACAATATCACTAGGACAAGTAGTAGCATAATAATCTTTTTACGGCGTTTTACTAAACATAACGACAAATTTAAAAAAAAATATGTTCGTGCTTGGGTCTTTGTTTAGTAGAGCATTTTCTCAAAATTTACTGTTCTTGAATGACACAATGCATGATCCCCAATATACACTCGAGAGCAATGAATCCGGGTCACTTAAAGAATGTTAAAAATCTCGGAAACTAAAAATGATAGATTAATGCAATAAATTGTATTTAATAGACAATGTAATACTCCTTAAATGAAGGTAAAAAAAATATGAGTCACCATACATTTTATTAACACAAAATTACATAAAGAAAAAAACTGCTGATCTCTCCTTAAAACAAAAATAGGAAACATGAAATTTTTGAACTTTATTACGATTTTCTTGAATTTTAATACTTCGTATTGCCTCCTCGTGCTTCCATATAATGAATATAGAGCACTATCAACATGGTTTATGTACCCACATAAATGACAGATTACAAACAAAAGCAAAACCAAGTGCTGTAATTTCGTAGTTCCATCTTCGAAAGTGGCCCTTTTTCAAATTTGATTTTTTTATGATATAACTTTACAATAACTAAGAAGTTTTAATACCTTCATTTAAGGAGTATTACATTGTCTATTAAATACAATTTATTGCATTAACCTAGCATTTTTAGTTTCCGAGATTTTTAGGATTCTTTAAGTGACCCGGATTCATTGCTCTCGAGTGTATTTCACTAAAGGTATATTTGTGCCACAGCAAAGCAGAGAACTATAGTTATTCGATGTCTGTTTTTTTTATGGTATCTAATACTGCTCTAAAAAGCAAATAATGGTCAAGGTTTTCAAAGGCTCTATAAATATATGCGGTAACGACAAATAATAATCAATTTGTTTATCATAACTAAGCAGTAAAGATCTTTGAGTTTATTTAAAAGTGAAAATTATTAAATGGATAAAATGTTCAAAAATCAATGTTTATTTTTCGTTATTGTGGTTATAGTTTTATGCCTTGCAGAGTGTGCTCCACGTAAGTTATTTTTTAAATTAATTTAAAAAACATGACAATAATTGAAGTATAACATTACTATAATAGTATATATGATTCAAGTACTAATGAGTAATGAGCAAGCTACTCAAAATATGACGCGACGGTTGAGGGCACCGTGCGTACATTGCGTGCTCACTGTACGAACATTGCGTACCCAATGTGCGTAAATTGCGTGCTTACTGTGCAGACATTGCGTATCCAATGTGCGTAGATTGTGTGCTCACTGTGCGAACATTGCGTACTCAATAAGCGTTAATTGCATGCTTACTGTGTGGATATTGCGTACCCAATGTGCGTTAATAGCATGCTTACTGTGCGGACATTGCGTACCCAATGTGCGTAAATTGCATGCTTACTGTGCGGACATGCGTAGATACCCAATGTGCGTTACGCGCAGTAGACTGAGCACGTAATTTTAGTCGATCACTACACAAATATCCTTTATCTTCTTCTTCTTCATCAGCCGTTAGATATCTACTACTGCATGAGGCTTTCCCCAAAGGAATGCATAGCGTACCACCCATAGCGTGCAATGAGGGGATTTGCCATAATCACCACGCTTGGCTGGATTGATGATCGCAGTTTAGTGTTAAGATGCTTCTTCCCTTATCCCCTTTTCCCTTATTCGCTTTTTACGACATCCATAGGAGGAGTTGGAGGAGTCTTATTCTTAGGCTGAGACTATTACCGCGGCTCTTATATCTATTAGAATAATACATATAATCATGAAACGGGTATCAAAATTGCGATATTCCTGTGATGATAACATAATGTTTAGCATGGTCATAGGAAGTCGGTGGATGGAGGTGGCTCCTCATGGCAACAGTGTTGTTCGTTTGGGAATCTTCCATTCTATAAGGGAGGCCTTTGCCCAACAGTGGATTCTATAGGTTGGTGATTATATTAATAATTAAATATTCACCAACAATCAACTGTCTGTAGTCCGTCTGCATTTTTTTCAGCTCCATCGCTAAAAATGTGTAAAGCAGAAGATTCTAAATGTATCAAAGAAACCACAAAACTATTGATACCTGTATTCGCGGAAGGTATCCCGGAGTACGGCGTGGAAATTATGGACCCCCTTTATATTAAGAGTGTCAACGCCAGCGAAGGGAATTTACTCTTCGTGTTGAATGATATTACTGTCAATGGACTGAAGAGCTGTGAAGTGAAGAAAGTACAGTGAGTATGACTGATACATGGCTATACATAATTTAAAAAACCTTCTTTCATGACGAATCACCCCGTGCACTCGGGGAGTAACATAACCCCAAAACGAAAAAACGCAGACAATCATAGTAAATGCGATTTGAAAGCGTCCGTCGTTGGACGAACAATTGAAGAGTATCGTTTACAGTCGATGTCTACCCAGACGCAAGATGCCAAACTTGGAATTAACTTAAACATAGGGTAAAATTGAGAGCACTGATTTTTATTTAATTGTGTTACCAGATCCAACTCTAAGATTTCCTAACAAAGTCCCTGATTATAAGTAAAGTACCTGACATTTATTGTGAAGAGTTCCACAAAATAACTTTTAAAGAAACCAATACCTAGTTGCTGAAAGCAGTATCCTTCCATTAAACATACAACACTAAATTAATCATCTGTTTTATTTACTCAAAAGATTGTATTATTTTAAGTTATTTTTGTTGCAAGAATAATAAGACTTAACAAATTAAAAAAAAAACTGCCTCTTTAATAAAAACATTTTTTTATGCTTACAGTCGTGATAAGGCGAAATCCAAAATATTCCTCAAACTACAGTGCTCCGCCACTCTGGATGGATATTATCTTCTCAAAGGGTCAGTTTTAGTGGTTCCTTTTGAAGGAAATGGAAAGATTCATGTTGACCTCAGTAAGTTGATTTGTACAAAGGAAAATTTTCACCTACCTACGCGTTGTGTCGGTGTGTAGGCACTAATTCTAACCCATACTATCTACTACCCTTGTTGTATGTATGACGTGGCAGAGAAACGCCCTCCACTCGTTGACTAAAGACATTATAAACATTGCAGGAAATTGGAAGACCGTTCGTCGTGACATTCTCGGGGAGAGGTCTATGTCCAGCAGTGGACTTCTGCAGGCAGATGATGATGGTGATAATGATGATGATTATTATACAAACATTAATTTTTCAGAATCTACTATATTTAACATCGATTTTGAAACAGTGGAGAAGACTGGGAATGATGGAAAAAAACACTGGAACGTAAAATCGGTCCAGCATACTTTCGACTTAAAAGAAAAGTCAAATGTCGTTTTTGAAAATCTTAACAAAGGAAATGAAGCTTTAGGTTTGTAGTTTTTTTCACCAATAATAACTCTGTCACTTCTATAGGACAATCATTTTCTCGAGCTAACTAGCTCAATAGCCCCATTTAGACCTGCTGCTTATTTGGTTCATATTCTGTACAGTCGCCCCAGTTTATACACACGTAACAAATTGTAAAACAAAGGACATTGAATGAAATTAAATATTTTTTATTTAAACTTGCTGGCAACCTCTGTGGCGCGACGGGCGATTAGCTGGCGAGAGGTTGCGGGTTCGATTCCCGCTGCGGAACAAATGTTTGTATGTTCTGCAAATATTTGTCCCGGGTCTAGGTGTTATGGTACCATGGTACTCGTAGTTCCTGATACCCACGACACAGGGAATCCTAATGTTAGATCATGACTATGTATGTGACTGTTGGATGTTATTTATGTTGTGTGTTATGTTAAATGAAATTAAAAACGAGCCAAGCAAATAAACAGATCATAAGTAGAAAGGTAAAAAACAGGGCAAAAGCAATCATATGCCTACCAAGGTATAATTAACAAAATGGTCTTAGATAAGTACGAAGGACAAAAAAAAACATTTTTACGACAGGTGACAATAATGCTTACAGTATATATAGGCACTTGCTGCCTGTCTTGAAATTTAGTACAGAGTCCATAACTACCTATGTTTTGCTTGTTTTTATACAATGATTAAGGTATTAAGGTGTAACATCAAAAAGTCTCATCCCCATCCCCATTTGACGACCTCTGTGGTGCGGTGGGCAAAGGTTCGCCTGCGACGCACGAGGTTGCGGGTTCGATTCCCGCCTCTGAACAAATATTTAACGATCTGCGGATAATTTTTCAGGGTGTTCTGGGTTATTTTTCTTTGTATAATAAAAAATATCTATGTAATGTATTGCATTAAGTATAATCAGTTATCTAGTACCCATAACACAAGCTCTGCTTAGCTTGGGGCTAGATAATGTTGTGTGAAATATCCAGCATTTATTTATTTCATTTATTTTTTATATATATACTAGAAACTAGAGGTTCGGGATGCTTGGGATTCAGTGAATGAATAATTAAGATGTTGTAAAATCTTTACTGTCCCATATTTTTCTCTATGTCTCTTATCTTGTTTCATTTCAATATTACCTCGTTACAATGGATGAATTACCATAACCACATTTGGCAGGCAGATTGGTGATCGCAGTGTTCGTGTTGAGTAGGTTAATGCCCATCCCTGAGTTTAATCCCTTCATCTCATCATAATTTCAGCCTGGATCACCCACTGCTGGGTATAAGGCCTCCTTTCGTTCATATGTAATCCTAATAATACCAAAAAATCTTTATCTTTAATTATCCACAGATGGAGATGTCTTTTCTTAGGCCAGATATATCACAAATACACACGAATTCACAATTTACATCACGGCAAAAAGTACCTACTTCATAGTTTTGTGCATTTTGTTTTTCCAGGACGATTAGCCGATAACTTGATTACAAACAACGGCAACGATGTCATCAAGGCAATTGGGCATCCAGTTATCAAAACTGTTATCAATAGAATTGCAAAGAACGTGAACCACTTTTTCAAAGCCTTACCCACTGAAGAATTGAGCGTAGACTAAAATTTGTTGTATTGATAAAATGTTTATGATAAAATTGGCTTTTTTGAACTTTTTTTGGCTTTGTTTAAGGTGGAACATTAGCAAAATGGTGTGAAATTCTAATTTTATTATGTTTTTTGCACATTAGATAGCTCATCAACACTTTTCCTCGCGCCACAGAGGACGACCTCAGTGGCGCGGCGGGCGAAGGTTCACCGGAACAAATATTTGTACGATCTGCAGATATTTGTTCAGTGTGTTTTGGGCATTTTTCTATGTATAATAAAAAATATCTATCTGTGTAATGTATTGTATTAGTATATCAGTTATCTAGTACCCATAACACAAGCTCTGCTTAGCTTGGGGCTAGATAATGTTGTGTGAAATGTACAGCATTTATTTATTATAATTATTTATTCTTGAGATAGCAATCACTGATTTTGCGGCAATCAATGTTTTAATTGGTAAATCAGTGTTCGCTGTCGCGAGATGTTTTGATGAGCTATAATGAGCTTGAAACACAATAAAATTTGAATTTTGCGCCACTATGCGTGAAATTCCGGTACATTTCAACTCTGTTTTTATTCTGATGCTTTTTATAATAACAACAAACTTTATGAAAATCTGACTTTAAGTTTCTAAATTAAATCAAATCAAGTTTTTTCGACCCGTTCATAGTTTTAATTTCATTTTAATAGAACAGGTCAGATCTTCATAAAATTTTGTAAGTACGTATGTACCCAAAACACAATAAATAGTAAAAGACGAATAAAGGTTTTTTTTTTTTTTTTAATTTATGTTTTTATGAAACAATGAACCAGAAAAAAAAACAAGAGGTTCTATGTGTAAAGGTTCGAAATTTCATAACAAAAACATAAAAATAAAACTATACAAGTTTTAATTAAATATTTATATTTTGACTTATTGATTCTTTTTCTTATCACTTCATTATTCACTAGGAATAAATAACATAACATAACACACCCAACAATCACATACGTAGTCCTAATCCCACACTAGGTTTACCTGTGTCGTGGGTATCAGGAACTAGGAGTACCATGTTACCATTACACCTAGACCCGAAACAAATAATTTGCAGATCATACAAACATTTGTCCTGCGGGAATCGAACCTGCAACCTCTTGCATCTCAGCCAGTTACTCGCCCGCTGCGCCACAGAGGTCGTCATAATAGGATTTATTAAAATTAGCAGTACAATGTGCGGTCTTATCGCTGAAAGCGATTTCTTTCAGACAACCTTTTAATGGCGAAGCACTAAAGGACGGTAGTACATAATATGCAAAATGATGGTAGCAGGAAATAGTCATACCGTTCTATATGGGGGAGGCCAGCAGTGGACTTCTAGTGGCTGATGATAATGATTTTAGTATATAAACCATGGCACGACGGGCGAGTAGCCGGTTGCAACGCGAGAGGTGTGGGTTTAATTCCCGCTGCGGGACAAATGTTTGCATGATCTGCAAGTACTTGTCTGGGTGGTCTAGATGTTGTTATACCATCATACTCAAAGTTCCTGATACCCACGACACAAGGAATCTTGGTGTGTCAGTATAAATTAGGGTTTCAAAAAATACACTCTTAAGGGTTAAGTATAAGGCTGCGTCCCTAGTAGGCAAACTGATCACCGCCAACTGAGTGAGCGGCGTATCGGTTTAGTACGCCGTACCATATATTTGAAATGGAGTGTTCACAGTTTGCTAGTTTTGCGCTCACTCTACGTAGTTACCAGCATTATGCGCGCCTACTGTTTCAGTGGGCGGCCGACTCACAGGAAAACCAGTTCCAGTCGGCGACGAAATGGTTTTAGTTTGCCACAAATTTGCGGCTCACTCAGACGGTGGCGAACAGTTTGCCTACTGGGGATGCAGCCTTATACTTAACCCTTAACACTCTCAAATGTTCTTTACATTATTATAGAAGCTCCAGAGCAGAAATGATTAAAAATAATAGCATGTCTTTTATTATATTTTATATAACGCGGAATTAATTAGTGTATACAAAAAACAATACATAGAATTTGGATTATACAAAACCGGTTACTTTTTACTTTGAACAATTTATAAATAGATTGACTGAATAATACTGTGGTTTCACCCGCTTCATTCTCGTAAGTTGGTTATTATTTATATTATAATGCGTATATCTTTATCTACCTACCAAATTTCATCAAAATTGGCCCAGTCGTTTAGCGTGAAAGCACGACTTACAAACGAAACTTTTCTGTAGCCTGCTAAAGTCCGGTATTCCGGATATCCGGTATTCAGTAACCGGACTACTCCTACAGCTTGCGGCTCATTTGACGAATTGGATTAATTCCGGATACCTGGCTTATGAATACTGGATAGCTGTCACCCCCATTTTTCCTTTAAGGATTATGTTTCGGTATGAAAAATATCCAGGTATGAAATTACATCGAAATCGGTTCAGCCGTTACGACTTGCAGTTTGGAGCGTAACAAACATCCAAACTCATTTTGAAAAAACGTTAAATTTTCACGTACCGATTATGTTGGTGGAAGCACCAACAGGTTTTGACCCTAATCGAGGGTCTTCATCAGGGTGGGTATAGGATCTGCGCTACACTCCCTCCGCGTCCTTCCTCGCACTCCCGCTCTCGCTGAGTGCGTGGAGGGACGCGGAGAGAGTGTAGCACGGATCGCACTCACCCTGATGAAGACCCTCAATTGGTGCTTCCACCAAAATATCGGTACGTGAAAATTTCCCGTTTTTACAAAATGAATGATATAATTCACGAAAGTTACTTTAGTAAAACATCCAAACTGTTGCATTTATAATATAAATAGGATTTATATTTTAATTGGACTCAAAAATTGCGCTTAAGTCATTATATTACTTGGCAAAAAACTGTTTATCTAACTTCAATACAAAAGGAAACTCATCTAAAAATAAACTAAATTTTTTACATTATGTATTTAATTATAGAATTAACAAGGTTAGGCGTTACAATTTTTTTTACAATGCAATACATGGTGCTCCAAATAAAATAATTATGAAAATAACTTTCGTGAATTATATCATTCATTTTGTAAAACGGGAAATATTCACGTACCTATATTTTGGTGGATGCACCAATTGAGGGTCTACATCAGGGTGAGTGCGATCCGCGCTACACTCTCTCCGCGTCCCTCCACGCACTCAGCGAGAGCGGGAGTGCGAGGAGGGACACGGAGGTTTACAAAATGAAAATAATTATGTTTGTCGTATGTCTGTTTTATAATTATTAAGCTAAATTAAAGAGTGCTGGCCATAATTTATGGCCAGCACTCTTTAGTTTAAGCATCCAAAAATTCTAATCTCTAAATTCCAAACCTAATGGTAGTTAGACGATGGAACCCTTCAAAAGAAAAAAAAAAGACGTAATGCGCCGACCCCAAATAAATTAGGTTATGGGCAAGACAATGATGATGAGTTAGACGATGGAACCCGATGGAGATGGTAAGGTGAATATTGTTATGAAAGACAACCTCCACCTCCGACGTTGACGTTGTTGTAGTTTGACGACCTCCGTAACGCGGCGGGCGAGTTAGCTGGTTGAGGCGCAATAGGTGCGGGTTCGATTCCCGCTGCGCGACAAATGTCTGCATGATCTGCAAATATTTGTTCCCGGTCTGGGTGTTGCAGTAACATGGTCTTCATAGTTCCTGATACGAATGACACAGGGAATCCTATATGGGATGGACTATGTTGTGACTGTTGGGTGTTAAAGATTTAGGAAGTGTTATTCAAAATTATTTTAAACTATTACCCCTTTATTTATAATAATTTTTTAAACATAATTCAGTAAAAATAGCTTTTGTTATGATTTCTCTGATGTATAATGACATAAGCCAAAACAAGACAAAAACTATTTTAGCTATAAGGTTTAAAATTGATTATTGAGGGTAAGCCTAGAACTGAATTTCTCTTGATGTGAACTCTATGTAACTGTATGATGTATATGTTGATATATATATATACATAATATGTGTATGTATGTATATATATATATATGTATATATATACACACACACATATATGTATATATATATCAATTAGGTACGTTCATGGAACGAGCAGAAATTATTCAAATTTTTCAAACCCAATATTAAAATCATGGACAAAATTTAGCTTTCAGAAGTAGTTTTTGTCTTGGAAAAAGCTCTGCCTAATTATTTTGTTCAAAATCTGTTAAATACTTAACTTAACACTTAACTACTTAATTAATAATTTTAACTCACTTTATAGATAAGCACCTAGAATTCAAAGTTTTAGAATGCTACTTAGAAAGGTAATGGGCCAACTCCATCCACCGAATTCTTGCTATCTTTAAAATATCGTCAGTAAGAAAGGCCTACTCAACCGTTTATCGTGGCATTATAATCATCATCATCATCATCATCAGCCTGTAGAAGTCCAATGCTGGAAGTTAGCCTCCCCCTTAGAATGCCACGACAAATGGTCTTGAGCCGCCTCCATCAACCGACTTCCTGCGACGTATTATAATTTATTTAGTCCATCGAGTGGAGGGCCTTCCTCTACCGCGTCGTCCGGCATTATACAAAAAAGTTAATATTGAGTCTGGAAAGAAGCATGTTTTCTAAAATTTATAGCACAAAAGTCGTCCCCTTTTCCATTCAAGATAAACCCTCTGGACATCCTGTAGCAAAAGACAGAACATAAAAACATTACTTCAAAATGAATACCCACCATGTTTAAAGTTTTTTCTCTAGCGACAGTTAAAGTCAGTGTCCTCTATATACCTACCTACTCATCGTGATTTCCACTTATTATTAATGTAAATGAAATAAACTAGTAATTCGGGTTAAAAAAAATTGTAGTGGGTATATAATCCATTACATATAAATGTAAGTCATAAAGAGGTATCTATTAACACTGGGAGACCAGTCAAGTTAAGTTGTGTGTTAATTTTGGTTTTTGGGTGACTTTTTTTTAATAATGTCTTTGAGACTTGTTTTGCTGGCGTGCTTCTTGGCTTGTCTTCAGCCAATTTATACAGCTTCCGGTATGTTAATACTTTACTATTTTTATGAGATTGTTTTAAACTGCGTCATTTTAGATACATAAACCCATGTTCCATTAATAAAATTAACAATTTCATAGAGGGTAGAGGTAACTTTTTCTTTAAAAAATGTTCATTAACAATAGAATTCAATTAAATTTTTGGATCAAAATTAAATTTACTTACAGGCTAAAATTAGAAAAAATAATCACTCCGAAAATATCTCTCCGTCTGACAAATTTAAAATTTAACACTTATGTATAAAGTGCCTAAAATCACCAGAAAATTTGAATGTTGACTTTTGATTTTAAGGGTAAATACCTGAAATTTACCCTTAGTAGCAGAGAATTGAAAATAAACAATTTTTAGCTAGTTGAAAACAGAAAACCAGTGGTATTTTATGTACAATACAATTGTTTTCATACAAGTTATTTGCCCTAAACTAGTACCTTGCGACTGTATGCAATGTATCTTAATATCTTCTTGCCCTAAATGCCCTGAATGAATGTAAAAAAACAATTCTATAAAATAAAAAATGCCCTAAATCTTCCGTTATATTGGCCATTTTACCCTAAAATGGGTGAATGACCTAACAGTGGAAACAATAGTTTGAGGTTGCTAAATTAGCCTTTACCTAATCAACTCCAAAGAGCATTTTGATAAAATTTTCACGGGGCCACCTCGTTGTGGGCCCTACATAGCGTTGAAAGAACCATTTGAATCGGACTAACCAACGGGGTAAACATTACATACTGATTTTTAATTTTGTTGGTCGAAATTCCAGGATTGAATCCTGGGCTTTTTAGCAAAAGCTACTAACATGGCAAATTTTCAGCATTGTGGGTTTACTGCAAGTAATTAGAGGTGTTTTGCATATATCTTAAAAGCTTTAATGTCTAAAATAACATTAAAAAAAAAAAAAAAAACAAAGCCCTTTCATATGACACCCAATTTTACCTTATTGTCTCATTAATATTTAGGGTTCCAAGAACCCAGTATCTCAACAACCCCCGACCGATTTAGCTCATTATTAGCCCATATTCACAAATTGTTGCAATAGCTTTTACATACCTATACCAAGTTTTATTAAGATCGGAATAACAATTGGAACGTTATTTTCAAACAAACCATCATCATCATCACCAGCCTTTAGACGTTCACTACTGGACGAAGCCACCCCGATCGGGGGATTTGCCATAATCAACACGCATGGCAGGCGGATTGGTGATCGCAGAATTTGTGTTGAGTAACTCAGGTGGATGCTGCTGCCTATCCCTTAGTCCCTGCTGTGCTATGTCTACTGTTGTGCTGTCCCTCAGTGGGCTTTCATGCCATCCACGTTAGGAGAAGCAGATACTCAGATCTATGCTATTGCCTGGTTGACTTTTACAAACTTTGATTTAGTTTGGTTTGGTTTGGAGGAGACAAAGGGGTATATTCGTATGCTGTATACACCACGGCAACATCACACACGAGTATATAATTTTTTTGTTGTTTTTCAGCACCATATGTTACAAAATGCTCAAAAGACGACGCTAAATGCATGAAGGCATCAGCGCAGGCCTTCCTTCCCGTGTTCGCTAAAGGAATCCCTGAACTCGGCGTGGAGACAATGGATCCTTTCTTCATGAAGCAACTCGATGGCAGTTCTTCTTCCTTGAGTCTTAAATTAAATGATATCACCGCCACTGGTCTTGGTCAGTGTATTGCGAAGAAAATTCAGTGAGTATTTTGTTTTTTAATGATTACCAATTTATTATGTTTAACTTCCAACAGATTATAGATCTTGCTGGAAAGGTAACCTGATATGGTAATAATATGACGTGGCGTGAATTTTGTTCCTCAATCTTATGTAGCATTGCAAATTTTTCCTCATCAACTTATTCTTAACAGTAATTAAATCAAATTTCATTAAATTTAGTACACTAATATTTATAGCTTTTCATTTAAAAAACCAACTTCCGCCATTGTATTCAACAAAATATCTGGATGACAAAAAAATGATGAAAAAACCATAGTGGTGAAAGGGTCATGATACTTTCTAAATGCAAATTCTTGGTTTGTTGCTGAAAATATCAAAATCGCTATATTTATGCCTACAATATTTGAGGAGTTCCCTCAATTCCTCATGGATTCCATCATCAGAACTGGATTCTGAAAAAATGGGACCAATCTGGAAGGATATCTATTCAAATAAAAAAAAATCCAAATCGGTTCATAAACGCCGGAGATATGAGGTAACAAACATAAAAAAAATACAACCTCCTCCTTTTTGGGAAGTCGGTTAAAAATAGTTTTTTTTTATTTAGTTTTGGTACTTAACCATTTAACTTTATAAGAAACTAACGCACCACGGGTACATTAGTGTACTCATCATATGTACAAAATTTCATGGAGTTTGAAGAAATGATAGCCAAAATAGAAGAAAACTTCGTTTGCGTACAAAAGGGACGCTTCTCAAAAGACGTACTGGCGCATTTAAATTACTAGGAATCATGCACTTTTTAATTTTGACTTAGCACGCAAAAGGTAATAAAAATCCTTGATTTTCTTTACAGGTTGAATTCCAATAAACTGACGGTGAAACTGCTCTGCACAGTCGATGCTAAGGGCAAATATGAAATTGACGGTAGTCTGCTGTTGCTCAGGATCGAAGGAAAGGGAAATGCACACATTATACTGAGTAAGTTAATTATAAATATAAATACATCTTATTTAAAAATAATTGATCATCTCCTGCTAACTGAAACATGACAACATTGCTGTAACAACATTTTCAATGCAACAAAAAGAGGGCGTGGTTTGGGGAATGCAACCAAAATTCTTTCAACAAAACTAGCAAACATTGTTTGGCGGCGGACAGAAAATATTCTCGCATTTGCATAGGGGAGGAGCAAGGTAGCAAACCTGCTTAGGCCCCTGATTGGTTCGGAAAAATCTTTACCTGGATCCAAAAAGTTACTCACGTTTATTTTGACACGCTACCAAATATTTTATACGTAATTAAATTGTTTTATATCATGTTATTAGGTAATCTATTTATATAATCTATAGTTTGTTGTAATAATACATGACAGCTAATCCGGAACTTCTGCTACCTGAATTTCACAACATTATTAATCCAATATGTTGACTTTGATATTTGATAAACATGTTAGCGTCGCACAATGTTCAACTAGAGAAATGATGGCGATACATTTATGACACCAGCGAGCGATGAACGTGGCAGTAGACAGCACAACGAAAATTTTACGTTTGTTTTGAATGAATGGATGAATGAATTAATGAATTCTTTATTTGCTTAGAATGTAGCTACAGTACAAAACATGGATGCTAAATATAAATTATAGTCATCAGGACATTCTGCCGTTAAGTGTGAAAAATTTAAGCAGTCCTTACAAAATAGGTATAGGGACGAACGTACTAACGTACAGTTTAGAAACTTCTAAAAGATCATCAGCCTGTAGAAGTCCACTGCTGGACATAAGCCTTTCCCCCAGACTGGCACGATGAACGGTCTTGAGCTGCCTCCATCCACCGACTTCCTGCGACATTTGTAATAAACACCGTTACACGTTAGGTAAATTTAATCTGGTAATTCTTCAGGTGAAAAAAATTGTACCACGTAAAGTGTAGATATGTGTAAGTGGGCTATGTATAGCTTGCCTAGACCTTAAATATTTATTGATTCCCAAGCACCTGAATAAAACATTCCAAAATTTACATTATTAATCATAAAATCTAATTATCAATAGATGAATAAGTGCTACAAAAAACTTAGGTAGGTACTAAAAACATTAATGTCCGTCGAAAGAACAATATGAAACCAAAATAAACATTTAAATTTGGTTTCATTCGGTTGTGCGATCTAATGTTATTAATAATCTAATAAGATTAACTGGTTTTTTTTTCAAATTTATATTAAAAAACCCAGTTTCTCAGACGTAGTTTATTAATAATATGCTAATTTAATTACTAAATAGTTATCTGGTTTTATAATGCGTGTACATATTTAATGAGGTTAAAAATAACTTTAATGCCTAGAATTTTATTACTTACGACGAAAATAGACAAAATATAAAAACAGCCAATAAAAAACGACTCAAATACAAATTGCTAATAATAGTCATATCTATCAAAAAATATTGCTTGGCCGTTGCATAATTTGATAATATTATAAGAAAAGCTTATTAAAATGATAGGTTACTACCAGTTATGTACAACAAATTTAATACTGTCTCTACTGTCCGACAGTAATTTTCCATCAGGATATTTTATTATTTATAATTAACAGTAGTATTTTACCATGTCTCTTAGAGAAAATCGCGTTCAAAATTGTTTATGGGCAAGTATTTTCATTAGTTTATTAATAAAGGGGGTTATATACGTCCGTCAGCGCGAAAGATTTAAATATAGTAGGTACTAGAGTTCTTTGTGAGACTTCGTCCGGGGAATTACAACAACTATACCTATTTATGCTGTCAAACAGCTTTGCTGTTCCAGTTTGGGCATGGTTGCCAGTGATATAAAAAAAACTTGACCCCCCCAACAAATCTGCGTTGACAAACCTAAAAATATTCAATAACGAAAAAAAAATAATTGACTTCCTACTTAAAACGTCTTCACAGTGAAATCAAAAATATTGATTTGCCAATAAGAATTCCAATTGCTTTGTAATTTCAGTACTTTATTTATAATAATAATAATAAATAAATGCTGGATACATTTCACACAACATTATCTAGCCCCAAGCTAAGCAGAGCTTGTGTTATTTTAATTAATTGTTAGTGCAATGAATTCTACTTTGCTCAACTTGTTTTACTGTTAATATGACACAACCAGACGAGCGGCTCACGACCGTGCATCGTGGCATTCTAGGGGGCGTTCTATCAGGGTGTCCATTTCCTTGAAAATCAGTGAAAGTCAGGGAAGCTCAAGGTGGTCAGGGAAAGTCAGTGAAATCGATGACCGATCAGTGATTCTCTGGCTGCGACCGCGCCTGGAGTGCGTTCAGTCTAAAACTGTTCGACCCCTATTTCATTGAGTAAAAAATAAATACTCAGTAATCCGTTACATCCAGAACCATTTTCGAAAGTCAAGCTTGTGTGATTGTGCCAAGTTAAAGTGGTAGAGGGGCATGCAGTTTTAGACTGGAAGCACTCCACACCAAATCTTGATCAGGTACAAATATTTGCAAATGATGCAAACATCGGGGTGCGGGAATCCGCACCTCTCTTATCTCAGCTACTCGCTTGCCGAGCCACGGAGTCATCAGAATGAGGGATTTTCATCTTCGATTTAAAAAAAAAGTTGTTCGAATTGGTTCTATAGATGGCGCTGACTCAACTCTAGCTGTCAAGATTGTCAAATGTATTGTCTGTGGTGTACGCGTACTAAGCTATTATCTAACTAGTCTGTGAAGTGGCTATTAGCAAAGATTTAAATCTTTGGCTATTAGTCATGATATTCTGTTTGTGTTCGCTTCTTGATTTCGTGGTATTTTTATAGGTAGGCAAAAATAAATACCATGAAATTAAAATATAACTACGTTGTTGATGATGACATTTCACTTTATTTTGACATTATACCGGTAAGTACAGAGCAGCGCCATCTATTATCAACGCGGAAAGCATGATTTGAAACGGCCGTGAAAAGGCCTCATTGTATTGGTAATAAGTAATAACAGAGGGATACATTTCTAGGAACAGGTACTTAACAATAGTTTTCTGTTTTCAGGGAAGGTACTGATCACAGTCGTTGTTGATGTCAGCGAGGTAACAGGCGCCGACGGCCTTCCTCACTGGAGCCTCGGCAAATGGACGCACAGCTACGAACTGAAGGAAAAGGCTACCGTGGACCTCGATAACCTGTTCGAAGGAAATGAAGTTCTAGGTATGGCTTTAATTAATTTTAAATAAGTTGGTATAAAAAATAATAGTAATAGGCTAATATAACTTTTCATTTGAAAAAACGACTTCCGCCATTGTATTCGACAAAATATCTGGATGAAAAAAAAATATGAAAAAACCATAGTGGTGAAAGGGTCATGATACTTTCTGAATGCAAAAGCTTAGTTTGTTGCTGAAAATATAAAAATCGCTATATGTATGCCTACAATATTTGAGGAGTTCCCTCAATTCCTCATGGATTCCATCATCAGAACTGGATTCTGAAAAAAATGGGACCAATCTGAAAGTATATCTAATCAAATAAAAAATAATTTTCCAAATCGGTTCATAAACGACGGAGATATGAGGTAACAAACATAAAAAATAATAATAATAATAGAACCGAATTGAGAACCTCCTCCTTTTTGTGAGTTCGATTAAAAATATGACAATTTTACCTGATAAAGGCACATTTGATGAACACCGTGGTACGGTGGGCGAGTAGCCGGCTGAAACGCAAGAGGTGCGGGTTCGATTCCTGCTGCGGGACAAATGTTTGCATGATCTGTAAATATTTGTTCCTGGTCTGGGTGTTGTGGTACCATGGTACTCGTATTTCCTGATACCCACGACACAGCGTATCCTGGTGTGGGATAAGGACTATGTACCTATATGACTGTTGGGTGTTATGTTATGTTATAATATCTTAAAATGTATATGTACAAACACTTATAAAATGCCAGTACAGTATGCCAAGACCCTTAATTATATCTTGCCTTCCAATCCAAACGTTTTGAGTTATCCAAAACTTGTACTATCTTCGCACTTGACAGGTTCAATTTCAGCGAAAACTGCTTCAAATTCAACAGATTAATAACTTACGAACAAACAAGTTAAAAAAAAACAACCGAATTAATAACCTCCTCTTTTTTTGAAGTAGGTTAAAAATACAAGCACAGAAGCCGTAGAGAGCACAAAAATATGGATTGTGGCTCTTAATTTATTTTTAGCCATAGGGCATGCACACCTGGGGGCTTCATACGGGTTTTGATAGTTTTCGAAACTAATATAAAGTTTCGTTTCCATCTAATACATTTACTGACAGCGTCCTTAGTTTTCTTCTCGTTTTTGCTAGGGGCGCTGCAAGTAAATGTATGGAGGGAAACGAAACTTCATATAGTTTCGTAAACTATCAAAACCTGTACTAAGCCCCCTGTATGGCGGAAAACAGTTAGCTTACTCCCACTAAGAGAGTAACCAAAGGTTCACTAAAGTTAAACACCACATAGACCACAGAATTTCTGACGCTTGGCTTGTGAATTCTGGGAAATATTGTACTTGGTACTTAGGCTGACGGTTTTTTTTTTCAGGACAAGCTGCCAGGGGTCTCATTGCTTCCAGCCCGAACGAAATCGTCCTTGAAGTTGGACCCCCAATTATTAAGGCTGTTGCAGCGAAAATTATTAAAAATGTTAATGTTTGCTTTAGTAAAATGCCAATGTCTGATTTAGTTTTGTAAATGTTCCTAAGTATATTAATTAGTATTCTCGTGTAACAAAAAAACTAGTTTTTCTAATACCTACCTACCCACTCAGTAGCATGGCTACGAAGCTCGACAAAAACGATGTAAATAGTTATGACAAAGAAGATCTTATTCTAATCTATATAATTTGTTTGTTATGAATAATCAAGCAAAGTTTATTGACTACTTTAAACAGCAAAAAAAAAGGAACATACACAAAAAAATTTTTTTTGTTCATTATGTTTTTCATTACATAATAGTATTAATGTATTAGATTTAATAGTAATGATTTAATAAAGTTCATTTATTAATTACCAACATGCACGTAATTTATAGCTTACATAATGTAAGCACATACTGTAGGGCGCTACAATTTTGAAATTTGAATCAAGTTCTATTGATAGTTGCAAAAGTCAAATTCCACAAAATAATAACTTTTCATTTAAAAACCGACTTCCGCCATTGTATTCGACTAAATATATGGATGAAAAAAAAATGATGAAAGAACCATAGTGGTGAAAGGATTATGATACTTTCTGAATGCAAATGCTTGGTTTGTTGCTGAAAATATCAAAATCGCCATATGTATGCCTACAATATTTGAGGAGTTCCCTCAATTCCTCATGAATTCCATCATCAGAACTGGATTCTGAAAAAAATGGGACCAATCTGGAAGTATACTTATTCAAATAAAAAAATAATTTTCTAAATCGGTTCATAAACGCAAAGAAAATACAACCGAATTGAGAACCTCCTCCGTTTTTGGGAAGTCGGATAAAAACACTTATTTCATGTAAAATAATTCAAAACATTTTTTTTTGTATACCCTGATGATATTAACATAACATCCAACTTTAGTTGTTAGTAGTAGAACTTCTTGTGAAAGAGTTCATCCGGGGAAGTACTAGTGCTCGCATTTCTGTGTTTCGGTTTGAAGAGCACGGGTGCCGGTGAAATTACGGGTACATGAGACTTTTCATCTTTATGTCTCAAGGTCGGCAGCGATGCCTCTGGCGTTGCAGGTGTCCATATAGGCTACGGTAACTACTTTCCATCAGGTGGGCTGTATGCTTGTTTGCTTGCCTAGTAGTTTAAAAAAGAAGCCGCTTTGCAAACCAGATCGGTTTCTTGCAAACCTACTCATCTTAATATTTTTTGGATATAATATTATTGTTTATTTATTTATTCAGGGACAATACACACAACAGCTACAATATATAACTTTTCATTTAAAAAACCGACTTCCGCCATTGTATTCGACTAAATATTTGGATGAAAAAAATTTATGAAAGAACCATAGTGGTGAAAGGATTATGATACTTTTTGAATGCAAATGCTTGGTTTGTTGCTGAAAATATCAAAATCGCCATATGTATGCCTACAATATTTGAGGAGTTCCCTCAATTCCTCATGGATTCCATCATCAGAACTGGATTCTGAAAAAAATCTGGAAGTATATCTAAAAAAAGAATTTTCCAAATCGGTTCATAAACGCAGGAGATATGCGGTAACAAACATACAAAAAAAAATACAACTGAATTGAGAACCTCCTCCTTTTAGGGAAGTCGGTTAAAAATCTTAGGTTATAGAAGGATTATAAAGTTAAGCTTAACAATATTGTAGCCCACTGCATTATCCACAAATTAGCTAACAGTATTAGACAAAACAAAAACCCCAGTAGATTAGTAGCTTTCAAATGATATCAATATTTTAAATTTTAAACAGTAATATTAATAAAAATATATATAAATATACTATTATAAATGCATTAATTCAACTTTACAAAGCCATAAAATAACGCTAAGATAATGCTAAGTATTTCGTAATGAACCTGTCAACAGTGCTTTTTAACTCTGTGTTGGTACATAGTATCTACTCATATTTAGGTTCAAAAGAACAATACTAAAGCTCCTTAAAACAATTATACCACCGTAGGTACCAACCTAGCCTACCTTGGTTTAAATAACTTTATTGTACTCACTAAGAACTTTACAGTTTTCTAAAATATGAGCAAATATTCAGAAAATAATATAAGGTAAAAACTAAAATGAGGGTATTTCGATCTAAAACAAGTTATGCATCATAAAAAAACAATAAAAAAACATTGACCCCTAAGCAATACTCAAAATGCGCGTAGGCATGCAAAATGACAGTGGTTGTGCACGTTGCACAACATAGAGTTGCGACAAAACAGACATGGTACATTTAATGTTATGAAACACCAAAGTATTCACGTATTTTTAATTTTTTATAAAAACACTGTTATTCTTATTAATCGTATAATAATTTCCAAAATGTGGTATATTAGTTTGCTAACACACCTTTAGTTTTGCAAACGATTAATAAATCTAACCTTAAGATAAAAACGCGTTACTCAGTTTTAATTCGTGTCACAAAGAGCCAGTGTGCTGATAGGGTTTTAATAGTTTATGCATTCAAATCAAGTCAAGATCCCGAATTTCAAGCATCCCAACAGACAGACAGTTAAGGCTGGAACTTCCTTTTACTCGTTAATGTTTGTCGCAGTGATTCTAAATGCACCAAACCGTGTTATCTCGTAATGAAACTGTCAACAGCACTAAACACTGCGTTGGTACAATAAACAACAAAAGCACAATTATTCGGCTCTTCACACGCATGCTTCAAATAAAAACATCAACACTTCGAAAACATGTGGTTGCAGTTGGGTTATTTTAGGACGAATGAAATAGAGCGATAAAATTTTCGTTGTTTCCTATAAAATGAAGGTTTTTTTTGGTACAATTTATTTATTGAACGAGCGAAGCGAAATCTCTGAGTCAAGTTGGAAGAATCGGCGTTTGTATGTATGTATGTATGTATGTATGTATGTTTGTCCGATGAAAACTTCCAAACCGTTAATCTGATCTTCATGAAATTTTGTATGGGGGTAGATAGTATTGGCACAATTTGTAGGTAAGGTTATGAGCTATATCGGTCAGGGGGTTGCTGAGATATTGGGGTCCAAGAGGGGGTAAAAAAAATAAAAGTGAGACAGTCAGATCAAGTGGGGTGTCTAATGAAAGCGTTTTAGTTGGACATTTCAAAACTGTTTTTTATAAGTATTTTAACTTAGTAGTTTCCGAGATATTAGGGAAAATAAAAAACGCAAAAATCAAAAATGCTAGGGTACTTCCAGCAGTCCCACAATTCTGAAATTTGGTATGCTTGTGGCTTTTGTGTTTTTTGTGGCACAACTACAGAGAAAAGTCTGAAATTGAAGAAATTAGAAACCTGAACCATAAAAAAAATGAACCAATATAACATCCATTGTTGACCCCCCATTCCTAGGAATTTGAATGACATTGGAGTTCTATGTTTCGTCAAAAGGACGTTATCAATGAATTCGTGAAGTACTTTAAATACTAACAGGTATGTAGTATTTACGCCCTGTTGCTTAGTCCTATTCAAAGGCTATTTCGATGGTGTGTAGAAAAATTACCTAATAGTTGTTAATTTTTTTTCTCAGTTAATGTTTTTAGAAACCGGTTAGAAGGGTAAAGAAAGTAAAATATGCAAAAAAATATCTCGAAGGTACTTCAAGTTCTCTGGTAATGCTGAAATTTATTATTTAAGTAAGTATATTTTGTTCTACGGGGAGAAGTCGAAAATTGAGGATTTTTTTCTTTGTAATATCCATTTTTAGAGCAGAAAACTTCAATCTTTAAAAATTAGGTAGCAAAACTACAACTAGATGGCACTGCTTAATTAAAAAAAACTTTGTTTTGCTTCACAAAATCTCTTTCATATTAGAAAAATTGACTCAATAGAATAATAATTTTAGATAATTTTTGATTTTTTAATAGTTTTAGATTTCTGATGGATCATCCATACAAACATACTTACATAGCCGTTAAATACAAAACCCTTTCTTCCTCTCTTAAGTAGTCGGGCTTATAGAGGTGTCATCGCGAGGTCTCAGTTCGGGGCGAACCAATAGTTATTTATATTAAGGTGTTATGCTCACTAAACTTAGTATTAAATGTTTAATCAAATCAAAATGTTTTAGTGCGTTCATGTTGTACAAATTAAGATCTAATGGATAAGTTACAGCTTCAACATGAGCCCGGGTTGGGCACTGCAATATGGAACATGAATTTAAGGTGGTAACTATTATTTGCCTATGTATGAATGGTTGGTAATGTTTATGAATTTTTTTTAAAAGGCTTTTATTATTTGTGTTTATTTGTTAGTTTCAAATATTGTAAGCCGATTTTGAAACATTTCACCACTAAGCAAAAATTTGGACACCTGTCATGTTCGCTTAACAATACCATAATGGTGACAGAGCTGTGGGGTCAGTACGAACAACTAACGTTACCGAGACGCTAGCGAGACGATCGCAAATGTCTAATATTGTCCAATGGCCTCGAGGTAACTCAAAATCTTTGTAAGTTGATTGGTTAATATTTGACGTATACGATCGTCTCGGTAACGTTAGATTTCGTGCTTAGGCTTCTGATCAGAGGCCGTAGACAAAGTAACATTCTAATAGCGATAACGCTGGTAGAAAAGTCTAAAATGTATGAGATTGACGTAAGCAATCGATATGTCACGTGGTCTTTTGTATTGTATTACGTACGACTGTAGAAATAGAATCGCTTCGAAGTGAATACCGTTTGTTTGCCGGCTGGGGGTTGTTGTACGGGCTTTAATAGTTTTCGAAACTATCTGAAGTTTCGTTTCCATTCATACATTTACTGACTTTAGTTTTCTTCTCGTTTGCGCTAGGGGCACTGCAAGTAAATGTATGGAAGTAAACGAAAATTAATATAGTTTCGAAAACTATTAAAACCCGTACTAATCACCCTGGAAGTGAATCAAGAACGTTCATCATGGCATTCTATGCGGATGCTTTTGTCCAGCAGTGGATTTTTACAGGATTATGATGAGCTAATCTCGATAACGGAATATCTCGATGGTTGATTGTAGACAGTTTGGGCGCTGTGGTGTGTCCGGCCTAATAAAAGACCCCTCCGTCTCCTCTCATGGATGTCGTATGTGCAGCAGCATCTACCTGAGTACTCTACACCAATACTGCGATCATAAATCCGCCTGCCAAGCGTGGTGATTATGACAAATCCCCCCATTGCATTCTATGGGGGAGGCCTCGTCCAACAGTGGACGACTAAAGGCTGGCTGATGTGTGACTGTTTGGCTCATTTTGATCAGCTTGTGGTGTCGAATATAAACTTAATCTATGATATCTTCCAGTCGGAAAACTAACTTAATAAAAGCATGTTTTGTAAGCCAAACCATATTACAGATGGTGTTTTCCCCAATACCTTTAAAGATACTAACTAAGATGTCGGAGAGGACATAAGGACCAGCTGATAATGATGATAGAGTCAAGTGTCTAAGCTTTGTGTCACCTTTGTGGCGGTGGGCGAGTAGCCGGCTGCGATGCGAGAGGTTACGGTTCGATTTCCGCTGTGGGACAATTTGCATGATCTGCAAATATTCCGGGTCGGGGTGTTATGGTACCATGGTAGTCGTAGTTCCAGATAGCCACGACGTAGAGAATCCTAGTGACTGTGTGAGTATGTGACTGTTGGGTGTTTTGTTAAGCTACCGTTAATAAATTATTTGTATTGTCTACAAAAATAGCGACAGTAGCAAAAGAGAAAAATTTACAGGAATGTTAACCCCTCGTGGAGGTCATGGAATCTTTTTAATTAAAATAGTTAATGAAATTGCCTCATTGTGGATAAGTTCAAGGGAGTTTTCCTGTATAGTTAAGTGAGGAAACGGACAATTAAAATATCGTCGGTATGTTTTTTTACAGCTAGTGTGTGGTAACACTGTATAGTGAATTAAATGAATGAAGAATCATTCTACCTTCTAAAGTTTTCATCAATTATAAAATTGAAACTTTCGCGGTTGGGTATTATTTTAAAATTGAAAAAACTGCTAATTACCATTGTAATTCAGTAACAGTGTAACAGTATTCACCGGTCTACCATCGAACGCGGTCGCGAGCGGTGCTAATGATGAAGAAGGCTTCTAAACTCAGTCTCGAAACACCAGCAAAAGTGACGAAAAACAGTGGTAATTAGCCGTTTTTTCAATTTTTTAATCAATTTTTATCATAATATTGAAATGGATCATCTTGGAAGTCAAAAACACTGTTTTTTTTAATTTATTTAAAGGAGCGTGCTTTGTCGCTGAGCAACCGCATCGTCTCATAAAACAAAACAAAAGAACCGAACAAACATAAGTTGTAAAACAAAATCAAATCAACTCTTAGCTAATGCCAAATCTGCCAATTTGTACAACATTTTTGCCTCTCTTGATGATGGACAAACCAAAATACTATTCAGGAGGCCAATGTGTTCAATTCTGGTTCCTACCTAAACATGGTATCCTAAATGTTTCGTTCCGAACATACTCCATCAAAATATGTTGAACATCCTCAATTACTCCGCATTCGTCACAATTCAGCGACGGGACTTTTTTCATCAAAAAACCAAACTTATTTGATGGAATGTATCCGGAGCGTAATCTAAGAAAAACACTGCTTAAAAAAAACTGATAAGTGCGAGCAAGACTTGCACCCTGTGGGTTCTGAATTATAACAAAATCACCCTTTTCGAGTTTCAGCCACTTTTCCCTAAAAACTTCATCATCCCATTTTAGGGGTAAAAAGTCTTAACCCCTCAATTCTAGACTTTTTCCTATGTTTGTGTTACAAAGTCTCTTAGTATTCCTAATTTCAGATTTGTGAGATTACTGCACGTACCATGGACGTTCTTCATAATCACGATTTCCATATAAAACTTAGACATTTATTGCCATATCTTTTCAATGCATTAAATTAGAACCTTGATTTTTGTACAGCACTATAATCTCACAGGCGTTTATATTTGCTATAAATTTCAAGTTTATACCTTTAGCTGTTCCTGAGAAAGGAATAAAGACAGACAAACAGACGGACAACAAAGTGATCCTATATAAGAGTCCCGGTTTTTCCAGGTGAACTACGGAACCCTAAAAATATAATAAAATTCAATTCCCTAACTGTGATATAGCATAAAATACATAAAAATGCAGGCGAACTGAAAACCACTTCCTATTTTTGAAGACTGTTAAAAACGGGCAACTTGATCGAATCAATTCAATAACATACATCAAACCCATTACCGTAATACGAACCCCAAAATTGCTCAAATGAGGAAGAAACCCGAATTAACCGGGGCGTTACTAACAACCAATCAATAACAAACTGATTTATTCCCTAGGGGTAACTACAATATCAATGGAAATCTCTTGAAGGCTAAGGTTAGAGTTCAAGCGGGTTAGGGCTTGACATTCAAAGAACGTTTTTTTTTTATGTCAAAACATGAGCATAATAACTTTTCATTTAAAAAACCGACTTCTGCCATTGTATTCGACTAAATATTTGGATGAAAAAAAAATGATGAAAGAACCATAGTGGTGAAAGGATTATGATACTTTTTGAATGCAAATGCTTGGTTTGTTGCTGAAAATATCAAAATCGCTATATGTATGCCTACAATATTTGAGGAGTTCCCTCAATTCCTCATGGATCCCATCATCAGAACTGGATTTTGAAAAAAACGGGACCAATCTGGAAGTATATCTATTCAAATAAAAAAAATGTTTCCAAATCGGTTCATAAACACCGGAGATATGAGGTAACAAAAATTAAAAAAAAAAAAAAATACAACTGAATTGAGAACCTCCTCCTTTTTTGGGAAGTCGGTATTAACCGGTGAAGATTCTGTTTTATTAAAAACAGAATCTTTTGAAAGAGAAAAGTTAAAGCAATGTGCAGTTTGGTGCAGAAGACATCTCCAAATTATAAATCATCTAAAAATGAACTGACCTAAAATATTTTTACTAAATTTATGAGTTTAAAAATAAGCTGGACCTGGTTAACACCTGGACAACCTGCTATAATGTGGCTGATTAGTCCGGCAGGGCTATTCTCCATCTCACAACAGGTTTTCAACAGCCGTAAACTGTGAAACCATTGCTGTCAAACGGCAACTTTTGAAGAACTTTTGTATAAAGCTGCGGTTCCACGGCCTTTTTTCTCACAGGTACAGACGCAAAATTACAGGTGATACACCTCGCCTGCAGTCACCTGTACCTGTGAGAAATCAGGCCGTGGGACCCCAGCTTAAGAAAACGACGCTTGTTAGCAATAATCGCACAATTTACCGCGACGCCTGTTGGAAACATGTCGCGAGATACAGGGGCCGATCCCAAACGCCAAGTTAGCATCCACTTATCCACCAACTAATTGCAGATATAAAAATAACATACAAATAAATGTAAAAAAAAAATATCATCATTATACATCATCATCATCATAATCAGCCTATAGAAGTCCACTGCTAGATAAAGGCCTTCCCTCTAGAATTCCACGACGAACAGTCTTGAGCCGCCTCCATGCAACGACTTCCTTCGATCTTTCTAATGACTTTAGTCACTCGATAGGAGGGGCCTTCCTCTACTACGTCTGTTTGAGCTATTAGCTGTAGAGCAATTTGTCTGTAGCTCTATATAGGTGGTCGAGTAAGTTGTTTGTAGAGGAATTTGACTGTAGCTCTATATACGGTACAGTGACTTGTCTGTAGAGCTAATAGTTGTAGAGTTATGTGACTGCAGTTTTATACGCGGTACAGTGAGTTGTCTGTAGAGTAATTTGGCATAGAGTAGAGTGACTTGTATGTAGAGCCATTGCACAGTGATTTGGCTGTTTTTCTATAGGCGGTTGGGTGACTTATCTGTAGAGCTATTAGCTGTAGAGTTATTTAACTGTAGTTTTACAGGCAGTACAGTAAGTTATGTGTAGAGCTTTTAGCAGTGGAGTAATTTGACTGTAGCAATAGTAGTCAATAATAATTGAAGTAATACAAGTCAATTAATGATTCACTCGTATTATTTTTTTTACTTAAAATTTTCTCTCTTAAGTGCCAATTTGCAATAGAGTAAGTTGTATGTGTAGCCGTTATTCTACAGCTGTATTTGGAGTAGAGAGAGAGAGAGAGAGAGAGTGGTGGAAGAGTTTGTAGAGAGATTAGCGGTTTGGAATTTTGCTGTGCTACGGTTAAATCTTCCACGTTTTGTAAACGCCAGCATTTGAACCACACAATCTGTAGTAGGTATTGTAAACGGCAAACATAACCGATACGGCAAACACGTGGCGAAACCATTCGTGTGACGTTTCGACAACGTTCCCTTGTAAAACGACAACGAATGATTCGAGATTTGTTTGATAAGGGAGCCGAAGCTAACCCTCAAAAACATCCTTATTACAATGGAACAAGAATCAAAATTAGATGCTTAAATGTAATGGAGTGAAGGGGGCTCCACAAAGCTTTTACGGTCGAATAGAAGATACTATCGTATTTCCGTAAAATTGCATAAAGATAACCAAGATTTAATTTGCAAAAGTCGTTTTAATTTTACGGCATGTGGGTTGGTAAAGTTGTATTTAGACGTCCATTTTAAAGGAAGCTATGGTCGTAAAGTCAGTTAAGGCTAGGTTTATATACATAAATGGGATAAAAGTATGGTTTATCATGGTCTTATATTTTTAGTCGCGAAAATTAAAAACTAATGCTGTTATTAAGTTGGCCTTAGCCAACCACGATTTATTTTGCGTGTACCTAAGTATAACCTAATGATGAAGTATAACATACGTGGTACGGATGTTATACTTCATCATCATCATCATTTATTTTATTTTACAAATTTTGGGAAAACTTACAGATATTACACATACGAATTATAAACTATAATACATATAAGAACTACATGTATCCAGAGGGCCATTTAAAAGTTTCCACATATAGGTCACAAACGAGTATACATAAAAACAGTAATCGTAGATGACAAAGAGAGAAAAAAATTAAGATACAAAAAACAAAATGAAATTAAATGATAAATGCGAAGTTAAGTTACCTAATATTATAAGAAAAATTTGTCTCTGAGCAAGCGCTTAAGAGCCAATTTCACCATACTCTGTTAGTTAGTAAATGTCTTGTTAAATCTAACCATTGGTCAAGGTGACAGATAATCTTTGAAAACACCTGTCAAAAAGCATTGGTTAGACTAAACAGTTGTTTAACCGCCTGTTATTTGTTGGTGAAATCAAACCTAAGCCTTACTAGTTGGGGTATTGAATAAATCTACATCAACATCTGCTTTGACCAAAGTATTGAACGATGTGCATGCCCTGCAAAAGTCCATGCACTGCTAGGCCTCCTCCTTAGAATGCCATGACGAACGGTCTGGAGCCGTCTCCATCCACCGACTTCCTGCGATGTTTATAATGTCTTTACTCCATCGAGTGGAGGGCCTTTCTATACCGCGTCGTCGTCCGATTTGTGGTCGCCACTCGAGAACCTTTATTCCCCAACCGTGTGGTATTTACTTACACGGTAGTATTAGGTAGGAAAGAAAGACAAACAGTGTGCCTTGTTATGTGTCCGGCCTAAGAATAGACCCCTCCGTCGCCTCCCATGGATGTCGTTATAGCTGACTAAGACATTACACCACAGCATGGGCAGCAACATCCAATTGAGTACTTAACACTAATACTTACTGTGATTGCGATAACCAATCCACCTACCAAGCGTGGTCATTATGGCAAATCTCCCATTGCATTCACTGGGAGAGACAGTGGACATCAACTGGGTGATGATGATGATGAATAATTGAATAGTTACTTTGATGTAATTTTTACATCATCACTTAGTTCCAATTAGCTTTATCTACGATCGGGCCAGTTGCCCAAGTTTTGAACCCAATAAATTACATTAGAGGAGCAAAAAATGTGTTGAATCATGAACCGATGAGAGGTCTGGTAAAAAGGTTTTATCTATTTAAAGTTTTAATGAGGTCTGTGTAGCAGGATATGGGTCCAGTCGGCCCGCAAGTAAATAGATAGCTACTGGTTAAGATTGTGCACCACCCACAAAAGCTTTTTTTTTTAAGTAAATTACTGTAGGTACTGTCTTTAACCAGCTTTTTTTTCTGGGTAACTGGCCCGTTGCAAACGCGCCCTACTTGGCATTGCACTGCGCACATCATCCTGAAACATAAAGATGAAAAATATCATGTGCCTGTAATTTTACCGGCACCCTTCACCCCTTCAAGCCGGAACACATCAGCAATGCGAGCATTACTGCCTTGCAGCAGAAAAAGGTATGTAGTACTGCCCTGGACGAACTCTTTCACACGAAGAACTGCTTCTAGAGCTACTTGTTTGATCGAAAAGAACAACTAACTTATTTTTGCTAGTAATCTAAAAATATAACAAAAATTACAATTTTACTGACTTCAACCACGACACAATAAGACAACCCTAACTATTCACATTATATGATAAGGCACTTATTAAAATACTTAACTTACTTAAAATACTTGATAAGACCTTGTTACATAGCCACGTGAGTAAATAAAAGACCGTGCAAAAGAATACTTGAAACAGTAAGAAAAAAGCGTTACAAGATGGGTTCAATTCAACAGCGATTGAAACAAAAGAACCTTACTTTTAGACAAAATGTAATGTACTAGTCATATCTGTCTCATTCGTCATCCATGAAACAGAAAGAGACAAAGTAACCGGAACTACCTATCACTTAAACTTGGTGAAGATACGCAACAAGACCTTTGACGACTTCTCGCAGAAAACCCCAAAGAATCGTGAAAGCATGGGAGGAACGTAAACATAAAAGAAAACCGTTATTGTACGTTGGCTCTATTATCTTTTAATAAGATGCTAAAATAATTATTAAGATAATCTAAGTAGACTTGCATAACGAAATAGATAAGTAAATAACTCGGTAGTAGAGCTCCTTGTGAAAGAGTTCATCTGGGGAATAAGGAATCACTTACACTTTATATTGGTGAAAGAATATGAGGCCGTTAATTGCTGTTGAAGATTCTACCGAGGCTTCTATAGTATTTATCTCTAAATTTCGAGGCCATATTAATCAACTTATTCAAGATAATAAGTTCAGTTTATATTGAAACTTAAAAAATTATAAGAAAAATAAAGGTACTTAATTAAAACAGTTAAAAATTAATATTAAAAAGTTGTTAAGAGTTAGAAGTTTTTATTTTTGTTATTTTTCTGAATGTTGTTGCGAATAAATCTATTCTATTCAATTATATTCTATTTTAAGTTAAAAAGTGAATAACTATGCTGGCCAAGAATGTCGGAGACGCCAGCAACTTTTTCACGGCGTATTACTTTTCATGGTGGGGTTTTATTTCATTCCATACAGAAAAGAGTCAATTGGCGTATTTATTTTTAAATACTGACGACATTGGCTGGACGGGACTTGAGGTACTTGAGATGTAATATGCAAAAGCTACCACTTAACATCATCCGTTTGCCACTTCTGTCACTTACTCAAATAACAAAGTCTAATAGTGAATTTATAATTGCTGAATTTATGCTTTTAACTCATGCCTTGTCCACAAAGAAGTTTCTACAATGAAAAACGAAATCACTCCCTTTGTGACCACTACGTGAACGGAAGCCAACAATTAGATGTTTTGCTTTGCGCTTAAAAGGTGCAAATATTTCTTAACATTTTCCAACGTGAATTAATAAAAGTAATTAGCGGGAAGCCATTGCAATTGAGTTACGAAAATGTTTTTGTAT
This sequence comes from Epirrita christyi, assembly GCA_951392215.1. Classification (NCBI taxonomy): domain Eukaryota; kingdom Metazoa; phylum Arthropoda; class Insecta; order Lepidoptera; family Geometridae; genus Epirrita; species Epirrita christyi. The sequence goes on along the minus strand of OX595843.1, from coordinate 11,337,860 downwards.
TTAATTAGAAAAGCTTGACGGTATGATGAAAAAACTTCTACAAAGTTGCTAGCAAGTGATACTGAAAATTCGAAATTAATCAAATGTCTGTTTATCTTGAACAATCACAATTGATAGCGATCAATCGTAAACGTAAAAAAAAACGAAAAAATAATGCATGAATAGAGTATCGGTTTCGCCGAAACCGGTCTACTGGGGATCTTCTTGTGTATGCCACGCACATTTGGAGTGAGGCCATCGAGAAACACGGTGAAGCACTGGCTGTTTCACTAGACGTCTCGAAGGCCTTTGACAGGGTATGGCACACTAGCCTTATTGGCAAGCTTCCAGCTTACGGACTACCAGTTCGATTCTGCTCCTGGCTCGCTGACTTTCTGAGGGAAAGATCAATTCGAGTAGTCATTGATGGCTGCTCGTCTGATCAATTAGCCATCAATGCCGGGGTACCTCAGGGGTCGGTGCTCTCTGCCACGTTGTTTCTGCTGCATATCAATTATTTGCTCATGCCCGGTGTCATTGGGTACGCAGACGACAGCACAGTTGTGGAGAGGTACGTTTCCACTGCTCGAGCTAGTCAGAGTGAAATTCAGAAGCTGAGAGATGAGATGCTTCAGCGTTTGAATTTGACTCTCAAGGCTGTGTCCGACTGGGGCGATGCCAATCTTGTTAAATTCAACGCCTCCAAAACGCAGGCTTGTCTCTTCTCGGCGAAAAAAAGTCAGTTTCTTCAAGTTCCCATTTTCCGGGATGTACCTATAGATATAGGAGATCACCTGGAGCTCTTGGGTGTTTCACTTTCGCCTACTCTCAACTTCGGCTCATACATCGAGTCAAAGGCAAAAACAGCTGCTATGAAGCTGGGTATCCTGAATAAGGTAAAGCGATACTTCACACCGGGACAGCTTCTCAACTTATACAAAGCACAAGTCCGGTCTGGTATGGAGTATTGCTGCCATGTTTGGGATGGCTCGGCCAAACACCAGCTAGCTGCCTTAGACTCGATTGAACGCAGAGCTTTCAGGCTTATAGGGCAGCAATATATGGCGGAGACTAAGATCCAGAGTCTCGAGCACCGCCGTAATGTTGCTAGCCTTTCCATTTTCTATAGGTTGCATTTCGGAGAATGTGCCCAGGAACTATATGATTTGATCCCACCATCTCTTTTTCATCATAGGACGAGCAGGCGCACGGCTCAGTACCATCCTTACCTCATTAGTATACCTTATATTCGTACTAAGCGTTTCGGTTCCACCTTTATTATGCGAACTGCTAAGGAGTGGAACTCGCTGCCGTCGTCTATCTTTCCTGAAAACTATAATTTGGGTCTTTTCAAGGCAAGAGTGAATAGGTGCCTTCTAGACCTTCGTGCTCCATCGTCGGCTGCATCATCACTTACCAACAGGTGAGATCGCGATCAAACGAGGGTCTATAATTGTAAAAAAAAAAAAAAAAAAAAACTACGAGGAGCACTGATTTTTTTCATCGTTGCTCTCCGTGCCCGTTTTAGGACCACAATAAATCCTTCAACACACTGAAAAAAAATCTAACTGTGTGTAGAAAGTGCACAGTTAAAATTTACATAGTTGTTACAACATATTTTTCAGTGAGATCTAATTATTTTACACCATTGGGGCAACTGAAAAAAAAATCAGGAAGCAAACAGTAAATATATGTAGATAAATAAACAGTTACAAGAAGTTTTTGGTCAATAATAGCAACGTATCCTGTATCCTGACAGTAATTGTAACGATTTCACTCAGTTACAGTAACAACAATAAAATGATTGATACTGTTTTACCAGTAAAATTAACTGTTTTACTTAAACTGTTTTTTTTTACAGTTATTCTAACGTGTTTAATGTGTTGGCTCCATTTTAACCTCGCAAAACAGTAACTTTTATCGGTTTTCGGGTTACTCTAACTGTATATTTTTTTCAGTGCCTAACCTTAGTGACTGATGCTGACCAGGAAAGAGCTAATGACATTAATTAGCATTAGTACTAAGATCCATAAGGATATCCTACTTGTAGGTTAGTCACTGAGAGTGTCAAAGAGGGGATATAAACAGTTTAGTCCAAAATTAATTTTGTTAGTATATTTAATTTAGATCAATTTACACAGTCTATTTCCCTTGTTTTCCACCGAACTTGATCTAATATTCGTACAGCATATGCTTGCTAGCAGCCCTGCTCTGTTAATAATTCATTGGGGCCGCAAGCCCGCAAATCACGATAAGTAAACAGTGACAGCTCGCGTGGCAGCCCTGACGAGTTGGATGTCAGCTTTTCATTAATAAACTAAGTTGTGACTAAGACGTTGTCAATTAATAGTAGGGGGCCTAGGAAAGTTCCTTGCTCCATTTTTCTAGATTTGTGGCAACTGTTGTTTATTCCTAAAATTGTTTCTTACGCTCTAAGAAAAAGCATTTTATGCTTTAAGCATAAAATGCTTTTTGTTAGTCTCACAAGTTTTACTTAATTGTACCGCTGTTGGTATTAGGCTATAGAAGTCCACTGCTACACGTAAGTATCCTCCATAGAATGACATAATGAATAGTTTTGAACCGCCTCCATCCACCGATTTCCATCCGACATCCATCGAGACCTTTTTAAGGGTCTTCCTTTTACAGCGCTGTCTGATTTATGGTCGCCACTTGAGAACCCAATTTATTTCCCAATCGTTGCCATTTCATAGAAATATACAATATATATTATTATATTATAATTTTTCTGAATATACAAATACAAATAAAATATTAAATAATCCTATAATTTGTCTAAGTGCTTGAGTTTTGTCATAGAATTTGACCTTTATTTATAGAAGTTATTGGAAGTACATTCGTAACAGGGCTTCTGATTTACGATCTCGTGGTCCTAGACTGTGTTGCCAGTTGCCATTATGGTCGAATCATAAGGCCCAACATTTATTGTAAAAAAAACATTCTGATGTTCTAAACCAAAATCTATTGATATGTATTATGTTTACGTGCTTTTTTAATGATGCAAGATGCAAACAATAATAAACAATGCCTGACATTGCTCTTGATCCCAACACGTGTGATCGCCTCCGTGAACAATCTAGTGAGGTCACACTCATACATCACTAACAACCTATGATTACTGCCTGGTCAACGATACAGACCTTAGATTAAAAATATAATATAGCGCATATTCGTATAAGAACGGAGCTGTACCGTGGTGAAATCAGATACAAAACCCTGCTACCTGTTCATACTGTCGTAGATATAATGAAATAAATCTTACTTCATAGTAAGATCCTTTTATTAATTTTACACCACCGTCCTTTAACGTTCTCATCAATTCCAATCGTGCCGTGGTGTGAACGGCCTGATAATAGACCCCTCCTTCTCCTTCCGTGGATATGGTAAAAGCCTTAATAAGGGATTACACCAGGGGATGGGCAGCAGCATCCGCCTGAGTGCTCAACATGAAATTGCGATCACCAATCCGCCTGCCAAGCGTGAAGATTATGCTCAAATCCAGCGATGAACGAAAATGGACGAACAAACAAATTTATTAACTTATACACTCATGCTTTTTATAAGAAGAATAGAAACTATAGTTTACTACCTTCATTAAAGTACTCATTTTGTCATATTTCATGGGAGGCAGAGGGAGCTAGAGTGTGGGACCGAATGCTATGATTAGTGACGGCACTTATCTGACCCGGTGACTGTAATCAAATTGAGTGTTTAAATAATAATCTGTTTTAGAAATATGACGTGGTTACTCTTCCAATTTTGGCCACTGGGCCAGATAAGTTTGTAGGATACAGCCCCAAAAACATATCTGGCCCGGTGACCTTGAAAGGTCGCCAAAGAAGTTATAGTAGATTCCTCGATCAATGCATAGTACTATGATTCTACGAACTCTATAGTTTTATTTTGCTCTATGGTAGAGACAGTGATTAATAGATGTTGAGTCACTACGAGTGATTTCTGAGAATTGTATATATACAATATTAATGCCTTAGTTTGACGGCAACTGCTACCAATAAACCGAGGTTCACGAGCGAAAGAACTTATTATGTAAGTAGATATAGGTATCTTCCAATGTGTATTGAATTGCGTGATTCTCAGAATGTCTTTATTTGTGTGTTATTTATTATTAAACGAGCAATATTTGTGTATATATTTTGAGATCTCGAAAACGTTATATTTCGTTGAAATTTGCTATATGGGAGTTTTTAGGAGCTTGGTCCAGCAGTGGACGTAAGTAAACAGGCTGATAAAGAAAAAGAAAAAGAAGATATATAATTTATTATTTTTGTATTAATATTATTTGGATATAATTGGATAAAACTTATCAAGGCACGAAGTGTTCAAGATTATTAAAACAAAAACAAAGACAAAAAAAATGATGCGTACATAGGCCTTAAAGTTTAAAAAGGTGTACGTGGGAACCTTAAACTGTTCACCAGGTGTACGTTGGAACCTTAAGCTGTTAGGAATTCCACCAGAGCAGAATATAATCAATTTTAAAATGTTTAGTGGCAATTTCACTCCCTAATGGCTTTCAGTCCACGGTCTGTCCTACATTGCCTAAAACTATTTAGGCCACACAGCAATGTTACATAAATGGAAAATGCATTGTAAGCTGTGCTACAAAACGATTTAGCTACTAAACGAGCAAACCTACATTTTGACTCATATTTGTGTCACTATAATGAGCAAAAACGAGCATTACGTACTAACAAAATTAACTTACACGCCAAAGTATACAAAATTGGTTGATTATGGCCGGTTATTGGTGGTCTCAGCCTACGAATATGGGTTTTTCCAACTCCTCCCGTGGGTGTAGTAAAAACCGACTCAAAGTCAAAGTCAAAGTCAAAAAGAACTTTATTCATTGAAATCTCAAGGATCATTTTGAATCGTCTTATATAAAATTAAATCACTCCTTATGGATTACGCTAGGCGCTGGTCAGCAGCGTCCATCTAAAGCCTGTCAAGGTATCCCCCCCTATTCTATAGTGAGGCCTCCCCCAGTTCATCATCAGCCGTTAGACGTATCCTGCTAGATGAGGCCTCCCCCATAGAACGCAATGAGGGGGAATTGGCATTATCCACTTGGCAGGTGGTTTGGTGTTTGCAGTATTAATGTTAAGTGCTCAGGTGGATGCTGCCCATCCTCAGGTGTCCTCTCGTCTAGTATAGGGGACGTTTATCAGCTGATGAAAAAAAAGAACCAGACATTTATTATGAGAATACTCGGGTAATAGTGATCCCTACCTGTGTGATCTTAAGATTGAATCCCTAAATCCTTCCCGAATCAAAGTCCCTGCCGGTCGCTGCTATCTTTGTGTGAATTACATAAAACTGGAAAGGCCAACTTGTCTGTAACTTCACCGTTACATCCAGGTATCTAACCTCAAACTGGAGGCAGAAATAGTTATAGTGGTAGTACTTCCTCGGATGAACTCTTTCGCAAGAAGCTTTCATCATCATCAGCCTGTAGAAGTCCGCCGTTGGACAAGCTCCTCCCTCCTAGAATGCTACGATGAAAGTTCTTGAGCCACCTCCATCCACCGGCTTCATGTGACAAGAATACTTATGTTTTTTTTTTATCATATTATGTTGGTTGAAACGCTATGAGCTCAAAAAAGGTGAATGTGTAAGAGTCTTGAAAACCAATACAAACAAACTCAACAAGACCAACTCTGCTGAAAAAGCATAATAAAAATATACCTAATACACATGCAATGGAGCTGAAAGTCCAACGTATCACACAAATGGAAAAGTAACAAATCGCTGACATTGTGCAACTCATGCCTCGGGGACCCCGAGAAATGGTTCCGGCTAGCATCGGACAATAAATCTTTTCTGCTTTGAAACATTTAGTTAATTCAATAACGTAACTTTGTAAGCACAAATCAATTTCGGTAGTCCCTCAAAAGATAATCTTTTAGATTTTTAAGGTTTCGTACCTCAACAAGAAAAAAAGGGTTCCGTATAAGATTACTTTGTTGTCCGCCTGTCTTGGTGCCACTTCACTTGGTGTATATATTTGCCAAGGAAAATAACATTATGTACCGATAGACTCATGGTTGATTTTACCTTGGAAAAATAACGCAAATATTTACGAATATACACCAAGTGAAGTGGCACCTTTACTGTTTATCAATACCCTTTTTTCAGCAATGGCTAAACGTATCAACTTAAAATTTATACCAAACATAAAAGTCTATGAGCTTATTATGACGTACAAAAATTAAGCTCAATGCATTTAAAAGATATAACATAACATAACACCCAACAGTCACATACATATTTTAGTCCATCCCACACTAGGAATCCCTGTGTCGTGACTATCGGGATCTATGAGTATCATGGTACCATTACATCCAGACTCGGGACAAATATTTGCAGATCATACAAACATTTGTCCCGCAGCGGGAATCAAACCTGCAGCCTCTCGCATCTCAGCCGACACTCGCCCTCCGCGCTACAGGAGGTCGTCTACTCATATAAACCAAATCATTGCCAAAATTCTCATTGTTATAAGTCTTGTATGAAAATCGCAAAACTAACAATCTCTATAGGGTAAACTTCCAGTAACCTCACAATTTTTAAATTTGGAGTGTTAGGTTTTGTAAAGCGAATAATGGAAAAAGTCTAAAATTCAACTTCATTTCAGTTCAAGTTATTTACCTTAAGCCCTTAAAGCTTTCTCAAATCCAAAACTGCTGCTAGTCCCGATCTCACACCAGGATAATATATCGTGGGTAATTGCGAGTACCACAGCACCCAGACCTGGAACAAATATTTGCAGATCACGCAATCATATTTGTCTTGCAGCAGGAATCGAAGCACTTCTTCGGTGCGGTGGGTTAGTAACCGGCTGAGTCGGTTACTAACCCACTGCACCATAGAAGTCATCTAATTCGTCGATATTGTTTCAGTAGAACTGATCCTTCCACAGCATCAGCTCTGTAGCTGTTTAATTGGCACATTTCCCACACAGCCTGGTAGGTACCTATAGTTAGATCACAGCAAACCCAGAGTGGTTAGATCAGTCCACTTCAGAAAGGTGTTATGCCATTGGGTGTCATTTAATAGCAGTTATTTGACGGACGTAATAATATGTAGAACCAAGGTCACCAACAGTGGCAATGAGTAGTTCATATAGCTCAAAGAACCGATAACCGTTGGGGAATAAAGGTTCTCGAGTGGCGAACACAAACCGGACGACGCGGTAGAGGAAGGCCCTCAACTCGATGGACTTAAGACATTATAAACGTCGCAGGATGTCGGTGGATGGAGGCGGCTTAAGACCGTTCGTTATGGCATTCTAAAGGAGGCCTTTGTCCAGCAATGGACTTCTACAGGCTGATGTAGAGGTGACAACGATTTTCCAACGTAAAGGCAAAGATATAATTTTCGTCATCCACATCTTTCACATTATGCTTATTCACTGTGTGTTTGAGTGTAATTTCATCATCATCATCACCAGCTTGTTTACATCCACTGTTGGATGCCATTGAATACAATAGGGAATCCCCCCCATAATCATCACGCTTGGCGGGCGGATTAGTGATTGCAGTTTGATGTTAATTTCTCAGGTAGATGCTGCCCATCCCTTAGTATAATCTCTTAGTGGCTTTTATTACATCCATGGGTAAGGAGAGATACAAGTGTGTATCCATTGCCACTTGATCATCATCATCTCCCTATATAAGTCCACTGCTGGATATAGGTCTCCCCATAGAACGCCATGACGAACGGTCTTCATCGGTCTTGATTTCCCCTTCTTAAATTACTAATTAATAAGTGTACGGTGACATACCTACTAATTTGTAGCTGTGTGTGTTTTCCAATGCCTTTCTAATTTTTCAGTATAGTTTTATCGTTACCTTCTCCTGATTCTACTATTAATAGAGACTAAATCCCGAACACATTTAATTCGTAGCTGTACGCTACGATCGTAGGTAAGTTATCTAGCTTTTCATTTTATAGACTGTGGCCAGATCGAGATACAAATCAAATAGCGGTATCGAAATCAACATTAATTGTTCAAACCGATTGTGATGCTATGAATACGATAGCACTATTGAACTTTCAAACAACAATCAACTTTACAGCCGGGTGGTAAAAACTAAAGTTACTTGCGTGTCGATTCCGCTTTGAGATAGTGTAGCTGATCAATATGTATGTACCTATTTGACTGTCTCATCATAGCTCATTCGTTTTTAAATGAAAAAAATAGAGTAACAAAATGCCTGTAGGTATCATGTTTCTTTGAAAGTCAACATTGGTTTATTAATCATCATCATCGTTTAAACTGGTTCACGTCCACTGATGACCGTTGACCTCTTCCAGGTTATGGAGGGGTTGATTGCTGCGCTTGGAGGCGGATTCTAATCACTAATTCTTTAACCAATTTGTTACAGGCCCTTTTGTAGGGCCACTAAACCTCAAGTTAGTCTCTTACCTATACCAGGGAGCCCAAGAAAGAACCAGTTAGTAGTAGCAGAAGAAGAACTCCTCCTTAGCGTCGTAGCTTGGACCTGATAACCACGAGGGCGGCTACCAGGGGCGCAAACTTATAGGGCACTCTCAGACCCGCAACCTTCGTGATAGTAACTTCTGTTGCAATGTTAGCTGCTGCTCTCGCTCCTAAATGCCACAAATTTTTGCGGCTCGCTCTGCTCGCCGTTAACTTCCCTTACAGTGTTGCATACTTTCACTGTTACAATGCTTAAATGTGTAACTTAATTTACTTTTTAGAGTTATTGTATTGTTTCTCTTCCTGCAAAATAAGTTTTGGGGGGCGCTAAATTCAAATCTTTCCCAGGGCACCTTAGCTACGACACTGCTTTTCCTTGCGTTGTATTCCTTCAATGCTGAGGGTCGTGACACATGTATCACTTTTTGCTGGACGATGTTGAGTTTTGAATCGAGAGTGGTGCGGATCTGGTCTGACCAGCGTATCGGAGTTCGGCCAGTGATAACAAGTAGTAAAGAAGTTTAAACCATCGGCTTTGCTAATAGCCACGTTAAGACATAGAAACAAAAGTTCGACTTAGAATAACGCATACCCTTCGCGACAAGCCACAACAAATGGACGGCATTAGCTAGCACATGCTGTGTCGCATGCATTTGGCGGTAAGTGATGGCAGCAACTTGCAAGTTTTGTATTGCGTTCATGTATTTTACTAAAATAAAACACAGTTTATTAATTGACACCCTGCTCTGCTGCCGACGCGATCCGACCGTGAAAGCCACGTGGCATGCGAGGTGCTTTTGCTCTGGTCCAATCATATAATCATGATATAGGGCAAATCTGAAACGTTACATTTTAAAACCTACCAACTTTAGCCACTGTATGGCTGGTCACCTTTACCCTATATCCATTTACCATGGCATTTACCAGGCACCTATAGCTTTAGTACATCAACGCCTAACACGATACGAAATCATGCTCCAAAGATGTTGCCGCTAGAACAGGTATTTCAGGTCTATATCATGGTCAGTACATATGTAATACTCATAAGTTTTTTTTGTATCTATTTTCTTATCAATATGCTGGCCTAATTACAAGGACATCGTAATCGCGTGTCTTTGCCTTCCTTGGAATAGATTTTCAATGTGATCTACAAGTTTGGATGTTGTGAGACCAAAGTGTCATCAACAAGCCAGTGTTATGAATACCCTTTGCGACACAAATGGACGGGCATTAAAACGTGCTGTGTCGGATGCATTGGGCGGTAAGTGATGGTGATACTTGCAAGTGTTAACGTAGATCCTACAAATGTTATAAATGCAAAAGTTTGGATATTAGTTTGGTTGTCTCGCTGAAACGGCTGAATCGGTTTCAATGAAAGTAGATATTATGACCTCCTGGGTTACCATGAGCCATTCAGTTCAAAAATTATTCAGTCCAAAATATCGGTTCCGTGATGTCCACAACTATTATTTAAAGACACAGCAGCAGAAGGTATATAGCCATCTGCGCGATTAAAGTTATTCAATGATGGTGAATGTCAACGATAAACCGATATTTTGTACTGAATAGTTTTTGAACAGAATGGCTATAGGAGCTCATGGTAACCTCCCTGTATGACATAGACTATCATCCCGAAAGAACCATGCGGTACCAACTAAAAACCTGAGCAAGACATATTCCGTTCCGTTCGGTTCCGTTGTTACTCTTGGGGTGCGGGACCATAAAAACATACTAGCAACATGTATACTTACCTACTTCACTAGATATATATATCTACAACCACTGCAATCCAGCCCGCATTATCTTAGACCCAAAATACACCAAGCCTCATTTAATTTATCTCATTTCCTTTTTAGCCAAATAAACCACATTCTGCGTAATTAATTCGATTTAATGGCCGAACTCGTGCCAACAAACAAAATCTATTCGAGCCAAATTGGAATTCGAAGAAACAATTCTTGTATTAATAACGTGTCATGGAAGTATTTTAATGCGTTGGCTGTAGGTATGATGTATGATGCTGCTGTTCAAGTATGAAATCAGCACTTCTTACATTTACCATAGTTAAATCAACTCAGCTTGTTATATTCTGTGTGGCCCGGATAAAAACTATCATTATAAATTTTCCCATAAATCAGCGACATTTATGCTGAGCTGAACGCCATTTTGGCAAACATGACACATTAAAAAAATATATATAAAAAACAAAATTAACATTATTATATTATAACATATTTTATTATTATTAATATTTTTTTTAATTAAATTATTATTATTGAATTTTAAAATTCAAGTTTTAGTTTCTAGTTTGTTTTAATTTTATGAAACTTACGACTTTTGTGTATCGGCATTGTGTGTGGTATATGTGCCAATAGTGCCAAATAAACGTTTTCATTCTTTCTTTTCTTTCTTTCTAATTTTTCCCTTCAAGATGGTCAAAATTCAGTAGGTGTTACAAAAAACACAAATACAAGATGTTTTTAGGTGGCCCTTCTGACATCCTCTTCTCTTGTCACCCCACTTTTACCTATGAAAATCATGTTACCTGCCTCATACTCATCATCATCTATCACAGCTAGTATACACTACAGCAGCATAGGTATTTCTTATGTGTGTCACTAAGAGTTTCAGATATTTCCATAACTACATTATTTTAGTGTTGAACCCTAAAACAGTGTCTTAATTCAGTGAGACCACTTTATTTGACGAGAGCGACTAAACCGAGTAGTTACTGATAGATCCAGTGGTTATGGTCCATTGTACTAATAGATCCTTGTAATACTTGTAATTTAGTTACTGTATAACCCTGTTTAAAATGATTATTTACCAAGTATATGCATAAAACTGAAACAGAATCGATAAAGAGCTGATGAAACACAATTTAAATTATCAAATCATGATCGAGAATTCGCAAACACAAATACATTAGATAGTCTATCCTTACTTTCCTTCAAACATCAATCATGTACCACTTACAAAGACGCGGCTTGTGTATGCTAACATCTACAGAATTTCATACTCCGACAGTAACATATGGAATAAATAAAGTAAGACACACACAAGACGGTCGGTGCCACCCATGATTAGCCATCCATCTTCAATAATATGAGTGTTTGCGATTTACAATTGCGGTTTTAATTAATCAGTTTCAACAAATAAGTACGAACGAAGCTTTTATTGTAAGGACAAACCCGATATATTCTTATTGCAAGATTTATGAGCCCATAAACCAATAGAAATCAACCCAGTCTTTCGATCTTCGTTATCATCATCAACAGCCAGTAGACGTCCACTGCTAAACTGCCACGAGAACGGTCTTGAGCCGCCTTCATCCACCCACTTCCTTCCTTTGAAATGTCCTTACACTACGTAGTCCAGTTTGTAATTGTTACTCGAGAACATTTCACTAGCGGTTGTCAGTTCTGCGAGCTGTGAGACCTGCCCATTGCCACTTCATAATGTAGGTGCTCTTGGTTCTTCAAAGGATCTTCTAGAGAAATCGCAAACATATCTCTCTTGATAGCCAGGTGGGTCTTAAAAACATGGAATCCGTTGACATGGAACATGAAACATGGAAGCAAACGGATGAGCTTTTTTGGCAAAAATTAGAAACATGGTCCAAACAAACGATGATGAAAAACACCGCGAGGCACATGGCATATCCTGTAACTGATAGGTACGTCAAAGACATAGCGACATTTATTACTAAGCCTGCGAGGAGAATTGTTATTCATATATTTTCCTAGGAGGCTAACAATAATTACAATATTTTTTATTTTTAATGAACATAAATAATGAATTATAAAGAATAGAATAGAATATACCCCTGTCTCCACACGTGAATATCAAAGTGATTACACCAGGGGATGGACATAACCCACCTGAGTACTAAACACCAATACTGCGATCTCCAATCCGCCTGCCAAGCATGGTGATTATGGCAAATATTATATTGCATTCTATGGGAGAGTCCTTGTCCAACAGTGGACGTCTTTCACCTTATGATGATGAGAAGATATAGCCCACCTGATATAAATAAGAGATTGTTGCTTATAGACACCGGCAACACCGGAGACATTTCCAAAGCGGTGCCTACTCTGCAGGTTTTTTTTTAAATCTTGAAACTGCTTTTGGAGCTGAGCGGGAAAACTTCAGCAAATAAATGTTTTTTTTTACTTCTTAACAGTGACATACATTCAAAACATAAAGTTATACGAAATAATTGTTACCACAGAGGAAAATCTTCTCATTTATCATCAGCAACAATATGCACTCAACTACGTTTCCGTCATTAAAGACCCTCCGAATGAACCCTACATACGGAACCCCACATAACCGGCATTACAGTTATAAATGACAAGGGAAGATAAAGTGAAGGATTTGGGGAGCCCTGAACCAGACTTGAGTACCTTGATAAAGGAAAAGATGGTTGACTCTGTAATTAATGAGGTTGCAAAGATTATTTTGTCGCAAATGTACTGTCATAATAACAACAAATTACTCCGGCTGTAATGTGATGATGGGCGTATCTATGCAGTAGTTACAACTTAGTAGGTACTTTTTGATGACGAAATTACCCCATGACGAGCGGGCTATGTCGAAGCTGCTTGGAGGAAGAAGATGACGGTGTAACAGAAGCTAGGTAGGTACTGGAATTTGCGGCCACAAAAGAGATCAGGGTGAAGATAGGTTTGCAGGAGCTACTTCGATCCTCATTAACGCCTTTGGATACACTTCAACAGTGTTGCCATCAACCCAAAATCCTGCTCCGGTACTATTAAATTCTTTCTATTTTTTACCCGGCTTAGTTTATCAAACGTTTTATTACAATGACGTTACGCATATTATGCAATCAATTATTTTAGCATTGAAGCTTGGGTAAGATTATTGAATGAAAATTTTCGAACAGACCTTCTAGTTTTCTTTATCTATCTTCTTGAAACTTTTTAGCTAACAAAGACCCTATGCAGTTCACGGTAGCAGTTTAAGCATTTTTTTCTAAAGGTCAGGTATCCGGATGATTTACTTCGTCGATATTACTTGGAGTCAGGTGGGTGGGACGGACGATGGAATTAAAGTTCCGAAGAAAATATGGCCGTGTCCTGACAACGGGCCTGGATAATAATGTGAAATTGCAAAAGATTGTAAAATGTTGCTTTTCTATTTTGAAATACGATCACTTAAGAACTTTATTCAATCAATACCGGGAAACTATATCAAAATATGAAATCCTTCTTGATACCACCAGTTGACACTCCAGGAAAAGTAAAACTTTACATAATAATAATATAAAGAATAGTATTGTGACATTGACATTTTGAACAAAAGTATATACCTAAGGTATACCCTTCTTCCATGGGTAGGTAATACCAGTGCGGTTACATACTAACCCTCTTATTCATAATCAATTTTTAAACCTTTGATAGCTAAAATAACTTTTGTCTTGTTTTGGCGTATGTCATTTTATATCAGAGAGAACAAAACAAAAGTTATTTTAACTAAATAAGGTTTAAAAATGATTATGAATAAGATGGTAAGTATATTAACAGGCAGAGCTTCGTGAATGCCATTGTAAGATTTTAATAATAAAAAGTTTATTGCTATGACACTAAAATCCTTAAAATTTAAATTTCTAATGCCCAAAGGCAATTTATTAAAAAGGTTTATGCTTACGCATAAAAAAACATTAGATAAAGTCTGCGTTTCTGAACCACTAATTATTGTTTTTCTTTCGTCACGTTCGTCGTTTCGTTTTTGTTTTTGATGTCACTTTTTAATTTAAAATTGGCAATTAAGTTATTTAGCATAAAATAATTTTTGACAAATATATACTTAATATAGATATATTTAAGGACTAGATATGAACTGGCCTGCTGATGTAATTGGAAAAAATGAGTGAGACTGCGTATAAGGATGCGGGTTTAAGTCCCGCGTTCATCGTACAGTTTGGTACGAATCCTTTAATTTCCAATCCATTTAAAAAAATAACTCTTGAAAAAATTTTAAGGAATACATCTTCATTTTATTCCAACAAAAATATACCAAAAACTTAAAAATGTTACGGTAAAAACAGAGCAACGGAAAAGACGAAACAATTTCGCTTTATGGCTTCCGCCCCGCGCATTATGAAAATGAAGTTTTTATGTTCGGAGTACCTTTGGCATTCTTCGGATTTCACTTCGAATTAACACCGAACGTTTATAATTTATATTTTTCTTCTTTACGACTGTGAATTAGAAAAACTAAGGCGGTTCTTAGCTCAATATGAGACAACATCTAATGTGTATCATTTGTTTCTGTTACAATGGAAACAGATAGCAGTCCATTGTTTTAGTACCTATATATTTATAATAATATAATATCTACTTACACACCTAGGGCCTATCTACTCCCAACTTTAAAAATTGCTTTATGTATGTATTTATTTAAGTTTAAGTGAGAAGTCTACATTTATTTTTATTGAATATTGGTTTGAATTGGACTACATAATCTCGCCTGATGCTAAGCGCAGACCCGAAGATACTCATTTACACCTCATGAAAACACTCATATTATAAGTTGCTGGAAACAAAGATACTGAAAGACAATCCACTCCCTTGCTGTCCAAGTGATAAGACCTATTATATTATTTTTGTACTTATGGATTTCTGGGAGTTGAGTTTCCGACAACACAGAGATTTCTTAGGGAGTTTGAGTTCAAAAATATAGTATATTTGTACACATAATACCTTTATATATCGAAACACTGGTAGAAAAGAACCTCTAAGCCCCAATAAACATCGAAAAATCCTTTAAATAATTATAGGATTTCTCGATGTTCATATAAATGAAGCAAATTAACGCCTGCGTAAAGAAATTAAAGAAAATCTCTAACGTTTAAAACAATTACAACCATAACTAAACGACAACTATTGCGTTTAAAATTACAAAGTAAAAATGTCAAGTAGCAGTGAACAGGAAGAGTAATAAAGTCCCCAGTGACTTGTTAAATGATGAAATAACTCTCCCACAGCCTGACGCCTAAGAATCTCTCTAATTGTGCAGGCATAAACCGTGGTACGCTCGCAAATAGCCAACTTCACCTGGCTTTCGTTTAAATTATCTTTTTATTAAAATGCTCTTTGGCAATAATAATTTCTAGGAAGATAATTTTTCTCCATTAATCCTTCATAATGATTCCAACCTTTTTCTACACCGTGGTAGGAACGATGGGATATTTTCTAGTGAACATGTACGTTGTCTCCAACTATATAACTGACACCCAATGACCACACCACCAAAGTTATCTTTAGACCCTCTGCCTCATCAACATAGGCTAACAACAAAATAACACGATTGTAATTTGAACCCCCTGGCACAAACTAACAGAAACCTATCTTTCGCCTTCATTATTCCTTACCAATTTGAAACAATTGAAGAATTGTAGTTATTTATAAACCGCATACTATTTGTACGTAGTAATTGGCGGCTCTGCACGCGATGCGATGTCAAGTGACAGCGCGTTTGCCGCTTCTCGCAAATTGCTGCCAACTGCAATAGCACCCGTTACTTGGTGTCTCGTCCACAGCTTACGGGAGAAATAGCTGGCTCCCTGTCTTTCTCTTCCCCTAATAACTATTCCTTTTTATATTATAAAATAAGGTTAATGTAAAGTCATTAATGTAATTTTTGACTTTAAACTTATTAGTTTATTTGTGCTTTCATATATTATGATTTTAAATTTTCTAGATTTATTTTGAAACAATAATATTACCTTTATTATGGTATTAAAAATTTGGCATACATATCGGGTTTTTGAATAAATTGTATTGTATTGTGTTGTATTAGTTATATGATTAATTATTTTTATTATTAAAATGAAAGTAGAAGCCCCACGTAAGACAAGGCCTGAAGACTTAAGCCTGCCCGAAAGGGCGAAAAACAAAATTGAAAATTATTGTTTCTGCCTTTTTTCGCGGTAGTTGAAAGAAAAGCAGATTATGAATCTCGCTCTGAGTGACTTCTGGTTGCACTCCTGTTTTAAAGCCTCACTGACGATCGGGCTCTAAACTAACACTCTGTGCAACAAAAACTCACCTTCCACTCGGTGCAACAATCTACAATAGGTACAGTTGACTTACAAAGAGGTCCACAATAATTTTCAAGGAGATGATACTCACATAGAAGAAAACCAGATGTTGATACCCTATTAGCTGTGGCTAGTTGCCTAGTTTTGGTGACGTATTGCTGGATGCTTTTAAAACAATGTTGCCTTGGGTATGTTCTGAGAAAATTATTTAGATGTTAGTAGCTGTTCATGAGAAAATTTAATTAAACTTATTCAAAGAACAACTTTATTTTAAAGACTTTTTTTTTACAATTATATAGACCCAATAATATTACAACAATAATATTACACAATACTTATAGTCAAAACCGCGCGGGTAAACAGGGGGTAACTGGAAACATTGCTCTCAAAACATGCTAAAATTTTATTAATCTCTGAATCCTATGTTTCTAATCACTCCTGTTTCCAATTGGCTGGGTTGACCCTATTCAGACAGATGAAGTAATTTATTATTATTGTATCCGAATATTGTATTTGCAATAAAACGTCATTGAATGAAACAAGCTTATCAACAAGTTAAAAGGTCTGCTGGCCGAGTAAATATAATTGTATATAAAACATTGAATGTTCATGTATTATTAAATCAGTAATAAACTTCACCTATAAAAGTATCTAAAGTGTAATAAAAAGTTTTTAATAACTATTCAATTATTTAAGAACACGGCTTTCGTTACCTCACAATGTGGAGTTGAGATACTGTTTTACTTTATGGTGTTTTAATGGTTCCATAAATTGAAGGTGAATCTCAACAGGAATAATGTTATGTTTTATTAAATTAGGGGCTAATCATAAAACTGAGTCATTAAGTTACGACTGTAGGGTTGTTCCAGCAAAGAGACATGAAATACATGAGACACTTATCACGAATAAATGTGTTCTAAGACTGGTTTCGCACTACGTCAGATCCAAATCCGATCTGAACCCGTGAAAATACGGTCCGGAGTAGTCGTAGAACTATTTATATGCTAGTTTACGCACTAGATCCGGCTTCCGTCATTAGATTTCTCTATAAATCCGAATTTTCACTGTGGTTGATGATGATCATCATCATCATCAGCCTGTGAAGTCCACTGCTGAACATAGGCCTCCCCCATAGAATGCCACGACGAACGGTCTTGAGCCCACCCACCTGCTGCCACCTATAAAAACCATAAATCATGTTATGTTATCTGAATCATACTACCAAAATTCACTGCTCTATGTATCTTTTCCAAGCTCAAAATAACATTTGTGTTGTTTAAAATCTAACCTAACGATCATTATTATTGATTCTACTTCACAGTAATTAAAGTTCAACCCTACCATCAACGAGAATTACTCACTAACTTAACACCACGTGGGGGAAATTTATGGACGATCTTGAAATATAATGAAATATGAAAGTTGGAAGCGTTCAACTTTCAACTTAGTTACTTACGGGACATGACATGTGTTATTTATTGCTGGGGAATTTAAATGTGAATTTTAGCTGACTTGACAATGAAAAATGTTTTCTGCTGAAATTTCTCAGCAAAATTTTTGAGGTTAGCTCTGACAGATGCCTATCATTTGCGTTTGGTAAAAATGGGTCGTTCCACGTTAGATTCAGCCAGCTTAAAAGTTCTTGTTCTACATATTATCTAAAAACTTATTAGTTCACCTCAAACTGGCAATATTTCGTTATTTACCCTTATCTCAATGAATCCTGTATCGATTAAGGGGGAGGCCTCGTCCACTGTTGGACGAAGGCCTCCCCCATAGAATGCAATGGGTTGTTATTAATATGGAATTAGATTGCAATGAATACAATGCCATAATCACTACGCTTCGCTTAGATTTGTGATCGCAGTATTGGTGTTGAGTACTCAGCTAGAAGCTACTGCTCTTGGTGTAATCCCTTAGTCGACTTTTATCTTTATACATATTATGCGCGTAGATTTAGCACTTCGGATATAAAAGGTACTTTTGACCTGACTCCAAAGCGTCTCCGATTTGGTCAGAATAAGTACGCTGAGGTCTTCCCCTTCCAACTGGCCCATTCCCACTCGGCCTATGACTCACCTGTTTCGTCAATCTTCTTTCATACATGCTCTCTACATCCCAATTCATCTTAGCATACCTTTCTCAATCCTCGTCACTATGTCTTCTTTCGCATCACAACGCTCTCTTATCACATTGTTTTTCACTCTATCATTCAAAGTTAAACCACACATACTTATGTTATACACATACTATAACTTCCAAATTAGATTTTTCTTGCATCTTGTTCTTACTTCTGCTGTGATTATGAGATAGGTATACACTATAACACTCAACATATGGTTAAACAAAATAGTATACAAAAGCGATAAGAAGTAACACAACGCATCGCACATCCCAAGTAAGGTAATTTAAACTAACACGTATTATAATAAAGGGTACACTTAAGCATTAATTTGGCTTATCACACCGTGCACACCTCTGAAATAGCACAAACCGACATCTTAATAATTAATTTCAGGTCCCATTAGCCAGCCGTGATAATCTTTATGGTTCCTTAGAATAGTACCTCCTTAAATCACGGTAGCGCTTCACTTCGATATTATCGCAGTTTTACGTTCATCCCTTAAGCTAGAAACATTTTGTGGAACGTGACTTTTGATCGCAAATATTTTTAAGCTTTACTAAAAAGAGGTTATTACAAGATTGAGGCCATAGTGTATCTGTGCACCTGTCTGTTTGTCTGTGGTCTGATAGCTCCAGCAGGGCTACTTTTGAAAACAGTTCTAATCGCAATCCAGTTTCAATCCTAATAACGCTTGTTTGGCACTCTTGAACCAAATCGAGTTTGAAATTGAGATAGAGCACGTGTGTTGACTCGTGAAGAACAACAGAGACAGAAAGTCGATTTCACTAGTTCCATAAAATTCCGCCAATCTCCATTCCAAATTGTGCGCCAGTATTGAATTCCTACCAAACCAAAACCTACCAAATGACCAAGGAATAGATTCCTTGGTCATTTAGTAGGGGAGGGTGATGGATCGTGTGGTCCAGGAACATCAGTTTTCAGCACTGTTTAATAATGGACTAGTAGAAGGGTGTGCCTTCATCCGCGTGGAGTTTCTCCATACAATAAACATAATTAATGTACCCTACTAATTTCAGGTTTCTATGACTTATAGTTTAGGCTGTGTGTTAATAGTCTGTAGTTATACACGCATCGATTTTCAATAACAATATTATTTTAATGCAAAAAAAAATGTTTGAACGGATCTCAGGAAATAAAGAACGAATCAGTTTTAAACCACGACTTTTGTTCGCGTCTGATACTCTCTTTGCTTTTAATGTCGTCTCTCAGTCAAAATATCACGTATTTCTCAAGATAAGTATGATGTATGCCTTCGTTTAAGTCTTTGTTTCGTAAGAGACGGTGACAGTCATATGACGGACGTAATATAGTAGTGACCGCTATTTTTAACCTTTATCTTTCTCGGAAGTTGAGGATCGTAATCGTGACGGCTAGCGAGCTACATGTCAATATTTTTTCTGCATCTTCCTCGAACCTCAGCTTGGTTAATTATGACCGTCTTAAGACAGTCGCCGCTTTTTCAGAAAAAGTTTTTAGAGTTCCATGTGTTTTAAATTCATGAATGGAAGTTCCCTCGTAACTAGGTTACCCGAATGAAATGTTTACCTGAAAACTTGGGCTTTGAAACTTGCGATTAGATTTGTTTGAAAGCTAACATTTCTATTTGGATAATAAGATTTAAAATTGTATAACTGTTGTGTCTTAAGGCATGTTTTCATGTATATTATTTCTATGAACAGATTTATAAAACTATCCTAAAATTATCAATAATGATACTAATTTTAAGCATAAATATCTTTCATCATAGAAAGAATAATAAAAATAATACTTACACGTACAATATGAAAAAAAAAATACAAATATGAATAGTTGAGCTATCTAAAGACCGTTGCAAACAATTTCAAATCTAAAGATAGCTTAACTGATCCAATCACTATCAGACGAAAGCGTTCTCAAGACGCTGGCTGCATTGCCAAGTTAAATGGCAATACTAATG
The DNA here is from genome assembly GCA_951392215.1 of Epirrita christyi. Classification (NCBI taxonomy): domain Eukaryota; kingdom Metazoa; phylum Arthropoda; class Insecta; order Lepidoptera; family Geometridae; genus Epirrita; species Epirrita christyi. Next base: position 11,317,246 of record OX595843.1, on the reverse strand, counting down.
CGTTCTGCCAGATAAGAGCCAGCTCTCTGATGGTTACGCATCGTTTCAACCACGAAAACACGAAGGGCCCTTTACCCAATCGACCCAGGGTCGCGAACTCAAAAGGCACATACAAAAAAGATACATAAGCCCTATCGAGACATGCATTATTCTCGCCTTTTCAGATCCTCAGCTGAATTGGCCGCTGCATCGGCCCTACCTAATGTCCTGGATAGATGTTATAGCATAAGGGTATCAACACCGTAGCGTCCCACACCAAAGGCCTATACCCTTCTACAGAACAAGAGTCATGCCGTCAGACTGCCTACCATCGTCACGTACCAGACCATTTGGCTCAAGAACAGCTGGAACGTTGACGCGGGTAATAAGGACCGGTGATGATATCATGGTGGGAAATCCTGTCAGCGAACCTGGTGCACGATAATAGTGACTAAGCTGTTCTACCGCAGCACCGCACTGGCACTGATGAGGGGCACAGCAACGCGCAACCAACCGTAGATACTGATTCCCATTTTCAGCAACCAATATTTATTTTGGGTGTGTCCGTATTCATCCCACGAATATTTATTTCTGGATTCTGCCCAAGATGTGTATGTTCAGTTGTACTACTAATGCCGCATAAGGTCACTAGTACTACTGGTAGTACTAGAGATTCAAAGGTGTGTCATTTGTACCACCAGTTGTACTTTTTAGTAGTACAACTGACACGCAGGTGGGCTAAACCCCACTAAAAACAAAACACTACTACCTATTTGTCACCGTATTCATCACAAAGTGTTTTTCGGATCCATCCCAAAGTTACGGGCTACAAATATAAATTGTATTTTACTTGCGAATGTCTGACAATGAGAATGTAAAATTAATCTGAAATTCAAACCGGCGTCTTTGCGTTTTATGAAACAATTCGAATGCTCCAGCTAAGTCGTCCAAGGTGAAATCATAGCACTCCTATGAGATTTTACAAAACCTTCGTTCTTTTGAAGCCTTTTAAAGCTTATCATACCGAACCAATCACGATAAAAATGCTTAAGAAAACTAACGCGCAAACATAATAGCAGCGATTACGTTGTCAGCGGGTTTCTTTTGAATCTGAACAAAAGTAAATGGCTCGTATTATATCCCAATTAACACCAAAAATATCCCTAAATATCCTTTACGTTATCCGCTAAAGATAAGATTTGCTTCGCTTCCACCTTTTTCGGCGATAAGAACCAAAAAAGTCACGACTTTTTGTCGCAACAGTGAGAAGCAGGTGTTTTCAGTTTACATTGCCATAGATAAAAATACTTCTGAAAACAAAACTTGCACAAACTACAATATCATAACTATTAATATAATATATACGCCGTGGTGTGTCCGGCCTAAAACTAGATCCCTCCATCTCCTATGGGCTTTCTGCATAATGAAATTTAAGTGTTATTATTATTATTATTTTTTAAGTCCTGGTTACTGGTTTTGTTTTGGATGGTTTTGGCTAGACAGATAGGCTCAGTATCGTTATTGGATTATTATTCAATAGCCTTGCAATGGATGACACATCGTGTATGCAATGCCGACTACTAAGAAAAATGTAAGCATGTACAAACCAATAATTTGGACTTGCCTCTGACTACTCCTTAGTAAGATCTTCCATAGGATTTAAAGGGGGCTCTACCATGGGCATTAAAATTATAAGTATGTGATCTGTGTGTAGAATTCAAAAAGTGAGTGTAGATTGAAAACTTTAGCAACTTACAACCCAAAAACCTATAAAGAGTTGTGTTTTGTGTAGTTCTTAAATGTTATAATAATACATAACATAACATACATAACATATCACCCAACAGTCGCATTCATAGTCCTGATCTAACACTAGGATTCCCTGTGTCGTGGGTTTTAGAAACAACGAGTACCATGGTACTACAATTACCCAGACCCGGAACTAATATTTGCAGATTATTTAAATATTTGTTCTGCAGCGGGATTCGAACCCGCACATCTTGCGTCTCCGCTGGCTATTTGCTCGCCACGCTAGGGAGGTCCATAATTGATCGAAGTCAAAGGTCCAGATAAATAAAACGTACTTCACGGTGACTAAGTCTAAGCCTTACTTTGAAATCGTCCCGTCACTGTCACACAAATGTTAAAACACGCGTATTAGAGCGAAACGGACGATTTTAAAGTAAGACTTAGACTTGTTACTGTAAAGTAGGTACATTCTATTTATCTGGACATTAGTAAACAAGACCTTCGAAACAAAAGAACATTTTTCAAAACAATTAGTTCGTCACATCTATACCCCAAGTTCTCTTTGCCCAAAGCCTTCTCACCTGGAAGTGAGCAGCATCAATATCACCCGATACAACAATACCACCTGCCTGGCGGTCACCGTGACCATTTTATCATTATTACGTTTTTGTCACGCTCTCGCTCGGAACACACCTTGTCACCCCTTTGTTTAGGGGATTAATGGAGCAATGGTCGCGCGGTTCATTGATTACGTATTGAATTTGTTGAACTTTGGTATTGATATTGGCCATTATTATCAATTATCTTTGAGCGTTCTGGTATTCCGTATGTTTAACCAAGTATCTTATCTTATTTTGACGACCTCTATGGCGCGGCGGGCGAAGGTTCGCCTGCGACGCAGGAGGTTGCTGGTTCGATTCCCGCCTCGGAACAAATATTTGTACGATCTGCAGATATTTGTTCAGGGTGTTCTGGGTATTTTCCATGTATAATAAAAAATATATATCTATGTATTAAGTATATCAGTTATCTAGTACCCATAACACAAGCTCTGCTTAGCTTGGGGCTAGATAATGTTGTGTGAAAATGTCCAGCATTTATTTATTTATTTATATAATTTTTTATAAGTATTTTTATTTTTTATGTTATTAAAAAAAATTACCACTCGTTAGATCCGGGTTTTTCCTGAAATCCGTATAAAGACATTTGTATTAGGTACCCTGTCATACAATCAAGTCAAAGTAAAAACCTCAACAATTTTTTTTTATTTGCTGGTCACAATATTTTGAACTAAACCTACTCGCCTTAATGGCGAGGTATGACATATGAGCTGGGCTTTAGAAATGAAAATTCTACGCAAAGCATGAATTGACTCGGTCCTGTGTAGAGTTGTAGTGGTACTCAGGTAGATACCTAACTGCTGCTTATCCCTGAATATGACTTTACCTTTGATAACATAATATTTTTCTTTGTCTAATAATATGAGGATATTAGACGCCGAAAATATTTTACGTGCGTTCTTTCCAACCCATAAAACGTTGTCATTTTTAAGGGTTTGAAAAAAAAATTGTTTAGACGGTATGCTTCATAAATCTGGTAGACATTTTTAAAAGGCAGTTTATGTCAACGATTACCACTTTCTTTGAATTAAGAGACAGACGCCAAACTTATATGAGCCCGAAAACATTGCAAGCATACAAAACACACATCCGAATTCATGTAACACAATGTTTAACAACAGATTTAAAAGTAAGAATTAAGGGATGCCATTTATGTCTGCCATCATTTTTTAACACGCCAAAAGACCAGATTAGCAAGAACCGTATCGAGTATTCAACCGTTCGCATTTTGTGGAAGGAAATAAGAGTTTTGCGGGAAATGAGAGGTCTTCACTTTTGGTTTTCAAAGTCTGGGAATTCGATATCAAGATTCTAAGCAGGTGTCTTTTAAGACAAGGCGTCTCTTTGGAGAGTGACACATGGTAAAACAAGAATGATGCACTTTCAAAAAATATTTTTTGGGCATACACATAAATGTTATTCCATGTTATTATTATGTTATATATATTTCAGAAAAATTATACATCATCATCATCATCATCACCATCAGCCTGTAGAAGCCCGCTGCAGCACACATAGGCCTCCTCCTTGGTGGTATCCTAGGCCGCCTTCATCGACCGACTTCCTGCGACCTTTATATTGTCTTTATTTCATCGAATAGGGGCCTTCCTCTACAGCGTCATCAGGTTTGTGGTCGCTACTCAAGAACCTTTATTCCCCAACGGTTGTTAGTTCTGCGATGAGCAATATGACCTGTCCATTGCCACTTCAACGTCTGAGAGCTATGTCGGTGATCTTGGTTCTTCTACGGATTTCCTCATTTCTGATTCTATCACGTAGTGAAACTCCTATTCTCTTATGTTCTTTCTGAAACAAGTTAACATTATTAACTTAAATTAGATAATTGTACAACCTTTGCTAAGAAAAAACTGAAAAATTTGCATTTTGACTCCCAGCAAGATTGCAATGATTATAAAATTTTAGATGAAATATATATTTATTGACTCCTTAATACCTTGACACGTTATAACAGTATATAGGGCATAGTAAGTATTGTCCTCTTCACCACTTCATCAGCCGGTAGATATCCCAGTGCTGGATGAGGCCCCTTCATAGATAAATAGCGTGCAATGAGGGAATTTGCCGTAATTACCATGCTTGGCAGACGGATTGGTGATCACGGTACTCAGGTGGATGCTGCTGCCCCTCTTCTGGCGTAATCCCTTAGTCGCCTTTAACAACATCCACAGGAGGAGTTGGAGGTCTATTCTTAGTCGTACCGTGGTAGTCTCTGTCTAAGACAAGTATTATTACACAGGCTTTAAGGTAGGTAACTATAGTAACATGTTAAGATAATGTTGTAGTGTTGAAATTGATATCTAAACTAAGATAATATAGTATTCTGTATGATAGGTATCAGTGCCCAACCTCAAACTAAATTAAATGGTTACACGCCGATAACGTTAAAAATTTAGAGTATTTTTAATTAAAATATTGTAAGTTTTCCCTAAAATTAATTAAAGTTTATAAATTAGAAGCCTTTGAGTGTTGTGTGAAAACAAAGAATAAGTAATTAAAAGATAGTCATAGAGAGGGCAAAGGCCATTCTCCTAGCTAGGAAACAACAAGCTAACTAGCTAGGAATAAGAATAATCACACAGTTATTCTTATGGTAATACGTTTTTAATCACTTTATAGGGCTATTTTGTGCAATAATGGCACAGCAGCCAGTCAAGAAAACTCACCTTTATTGCCAACATGTTCCATTGTCAAAGTGTTTTCTTAAAACTGACTAGTGCTGTTTCGGGACTACTAAATGTAGTCTAGTTTATATTGTTGTAAGTAAGTATAACAAATGTTATTCTTACTACAAAACAACTTGTTCATCATCCTCTCCGACCGTATGCACCGCGGGTATTAAAAAACGTCCGGTCTGCGCCGCGCTGCCGTCGCGCGCCGTCCTCTGCCGCTTTGTCGGCACTTTTTGTTGTCACCGTGACTGTTTTAGTAATCAGATAGTGATCTTGGTAGCCCTACAACATCGTGTTAGTGCATTATGCAGTAGTCAATCTACATGCACTACTGAACAATTGATTGGAATTTGAAAGTGATGCGATTCCACAGATTTTTTTGCAATAGCTACGGAAACTTTTACATCATAATAACCAATTTAATCATCATTTTTTTCATGTCCATTGCTGTACGAGGTCTCCCATATTGAATACAATGGGGAATGGGGAATTTGTTTCAAATGTACATACTATTTATTATCATTAAAAGTTATCATTTTAAGTTATAAGTGGTAGAAGTCTACGCTGGACATAGGCCTCCCCCATAGAATACCACGTCAAACTGTCTTTGCCGCCTCCATCCACCGACTGCCTGCTACCTTTAAAATATCGTTGGTCCATCGAGTGAGGGCCTTATAACGCAATTACTAAGACCGATTTTAGGAGTATAATGGTTATTTTCACCAACCAATTATTTTTTTACGGGCTATAAATAGCACATAAAATTGTCTAGTTTCTATGTAAAACTGAAAAATTTGACATTCGTAAGCGTTAGGTGGCCGATAAGTAGTTGGTGAAAGTACGCATAAGTGTTAATAAGTTACACGCATATCCAGTGTGTCCATGGTTCTGCTACGCAAGAGAAGTAGACTTAGCACTTCTTCTTCATCAGCCGGTAGAATATCAACTGCTGGATGAAGCCTCCCGCATAGAATGCCACAATAAACGTTCCTGAGCCAACTCCATCCACCAAGGATATATTTATTAGCTCTGAACAAAGTATTAGTAAAGTATCATTTCATTTTTAGTTTGTCAAAAAGAAGGTACACTCCTGTTCATGAAGAATAGCTCGGAGTCGTTACCATGGGATTGATAAGGAGCTAATAAAAATTGTCTTTGTTCAAAAAAAACTTGATTGAAGATTTGTAATGGCTAATAATAATATGCTGTGATTATTACGAAATGTATCTTAGAAGCAAATGTAGAGTTGCGTTACTAGATTGAAGCTACTAGGCATATCAACGTGACTGTATAAGTAATCGGATAGTGATTATGGCAGCACTATACGATCAGGTAGCGATGAAGTAATCAAATAATTTGAATTAAAATAAAAGTCAGAGATGGCATTTCATAATCGGGTGACCTTTCCATTTTGAATGTCACTTTAGAACGAGAGCATTTTTAGGGTTTTTTTAAAGGTAAAGGCGAAAGGTGCCATCAGGACCCTATTACCAAGCCTAAGCTGTCATTTGTTGGGTGGGTCTTTCACAGGGAAATATCTATCGATATATATCGAATTTTTAAAAGATTTAAGATTTTTATCTTGTCACAATAATAAAAGTACAAATGCAAAATACGAACTTATGGAATAAATACTTTTCCATCATTTTAAAAAGGTTTTTCTGTAGATCGTCGTTATTAAAAATTAAGTCTGTTACAAATTACACTAGCAGCGCCATCTATTGGTGAGTGGAAGAAATAATGTAAACAACAACATTACATTTATAAAAAGACTCCTTGACTGTTTTGTAGATGCCTCTGATACCTATAAGTTTACCTATGGTAAATTGTTATGTATACATACTTATTTCTCATGATGACGGCAAACCTTACTGTTAAATAACATTCATTCTCGCCAGAATTAATAACACGATTGGCTATAATATAGAGGTAATATTTTATTTAGTAGGTACATAATCTTCTTGCATAAATTCCTTTCTAAATCCTTCCTTAATAGGTAAGTAGTATTGTTATTTCTTGGTGTTTTACGTAGGTAGGTAAGTAATTTATTTCCTAAGATGATCCCCCATTCATTCAATCATGGGGTAAAAATGTCGCTTTTCTCTCCAACTTTTCAAATTCCAGCATCAAAAATCATCATCAAAAAATTTAATTAATTGCTAAAATTTTCTTTCTTTACTCAGTTCGTGTAAATAAAGAAACAAACAGTTGCTCAAAGCCATCCACGTCATTTCCATTGTACCTATCTGCAAAATGACGAGATTTACAACTTCTTACAAGTAAACAAGAATTAGAATTAGAATGATAATTAGGAAACTATAGAGCTTGTTTGTAGTTGTGTGTGTGTGTATGAACACTTTGGTTGCTTCTTATTTCAACCCAAAAACTTTCAACCCATTTAGGTAGGTATGTATTATCGTCTTTTCCATGGTGTACATATCACACGCTTTCCGTCATAATATGTCGAGGTAATAATAATTTTATGTAAAATAGAAGACTACACTTGTGGATAACAGTATCTTTTGTATGGCTACAAAAATCTTTAATAAGGTTCCAGAGAGCTTAGGAGAATGACACTACACTGAAAAAACGGAAAGGTTGCATATAAATAAGTTTTTGTTAAAAAAACCGAGCGTCTTGTTTCGACGTTTTAAAATTAAGCTACCGACGAATCTTTAGTTTTTCAATATATTTTTCAATAACAATACAATTATTTTAAAAACAATACAGTATTTCATACTGTAACTGGATATATTTGCATGCCTAATAAGGGTAAAAGTGTCTTTAGTATTAATTGACTCTTGAAATAAAACTAACAGCCAGTAGTCTGGATTATGACATGAGATGAGACAAAGATTTCTATCTATATATCTATCTCTGTTTTTATCTCTATGCTGACCAAATATCTTTACGTATGTTTTATCTCCAATGCTATTAATAATATTTAATAATAATACATTGAAAATTTTAAGTTTAATTTAAAATAGTAATTATAATAACTCTATATCGGTTCATATTTTCAGAGAATCTCTATCTTCTTTTCTTTCTTTCTTTTTTTTAATCTTTCTACAATTTTATTCCACATCATGCTTATTTTTACTCCCTATTAAAAACTCTTCATAATACACTCGAGAGCAATGAATCCGGGTCACTAAAGAATGTTAAAAATTATGTTTTATCTCCAATGCTATTAATAATATTTAATAATAATACATTGAAAATTTTAAGTTTAATTTAAAATAGTAATTATAATAACTCTATATCGGTTCATATTTTCAGAGAATCTCTATCTTCTTTTCTTTCTTTCTTTTTTTTAATCTTTCTACAATTTTATTCCACATCATGCTTATTTTTACTCACTATTAAAAACTCTTCATAATACACTCGAGAGCAATGAATCCGGGTCACTAAAGAATGTTAAAAATCTCGGAAACTAAAAATGATAGATTAATGCAATAAATTGTATTTAATAGACAATGTAATACTCCTTAAATGAAGGTAAAAAAAATATGAGTCACCATACATTTTATTAACACAAAATTACATAAAGAAAAAAACTGCTGATCTCTCCTTAAAACAAAAATAGGAAACATGAAATTTTTGAACTTTATTACGATTTTCTTGAATTTTAATACTTCGTATTGCGTCCTCGTGCTTCCATTACTGCGTTTACGCAGAAAAAAAACAACAAAAAAACAGAAATCAAACAATGATAAATGACAGATTACAAACAAAAGCAAAACCAAATGCTGTAATTTCGTAGTTCCATCTTCGAAAGTGGCCCTTTTTCAAATTTGATTTTTTTATGATATAACTTTACAATAACTAAGAAGTTTTAATACCTTCATTTAAGGAGTATTACATTGTCTATTAAATACAATTTATTGCATTAACCTAGCATTTTTAGTTTCCGAGATTTTTAGGATTCTTTAAGTGACCCGGATTCATTGCTCTCGAGTGTATAAACATGACTCATTGTGAACAAAATCCTTCGAAGTTTAAGGATTTCGAGGACTCATTTTATATTAAGTATAACGTGAGAACAGACAGATCTTCATAATAATGGAACGAAACAAAAGATTAGACACAAACACCTCTTCAAATTTCTAAGAAAGAAAACTTACAAACGGCATTTACACTAACTTTTTTTTACATCATCATCATAAGTCTGTAGTAGTGCTGCTGGACATACATAGGCCTCCCCCACTAGAATGCAACGACAAATTAGCCCTAATCACCGCGCTTGGCAGGCGGATTGGTGATCGCAGTGTTGGTATTGGAGTTGAGTTCTCAGAGAGCTGAGACCTGATTCTAAGTTTTGACAAGCAATTGACACGGACGTATGGTGTAGTGTAACAAGGATTTTTGTATGAAAAATGAGGTTCACAGAGTGTACACTAGGGGCGCTCATCAGTGTCTCCATACAAAAATCCACACTACACTACACGAGACGTCCGTGCCTATTGCTTGTCTAAACGTAGAATCTGGGTCCTGAGAGCTGATACTACGTTTTGACAAGCAGTTGGCACGGACGCCAGGTGTAGTGTAACACGGATTTTTGTATGGAAAATGAGGTTCACAGAGTGTACACTAGGGGCGCTCATCAGTGTCTCCATGCAAAAATCCACACTACACTACACGAGACGTCAGTGCCAATTGCTTGTCAAAACGTAGAATCAGCTCTCAGAGAGCTGATACTACGTTTTGACAAGCAATTGGCACGGACGTCAGGTGTAGTGTAACATGGTTTTTTGTATGGAAAACGAGATTCACAAAGCATACAGCCAGGGGCACTTATTGGTGTCGCCTTACAAAAATCCACACTACACTATCCATACGTCCGTGTCATTTGCTTGTCAAAACTCAGAATCAGCTCTCAGGTGCTTTCCACTGCAGGTGATTGCTGCCCATCCCCTGGTATTATCTTTTAGTGTCGACTAACTTCATCCACGGGAGGAGACGAAGGGGTATATGCTTAGGCCGGACACACCACGGCATTTTGAGTTAATTAGCTTGTATTTTTTAAACCATATCTTCAACAGATTAGTAAAAAAGGCTTCGTTAATATTTTCTGTTACATTTAAGCAATTTTAAGCTTAATTACTATCTTCTTCAGGCTATGCATTTAAATGTTACTTAAGGCTTCAATTTGTATGCAGTGTAGCATGCTTAGCGAAAAAATTGGACCAAATGAGTTCTTTGAAATGCTTTTGAGTTTCGCTACTATGTTAAAATAAACGAGGCTATTTTGAAAATTTTATAATTTTAATTACCAATTAGTATTATCACTCAATTCAAGATCCTGTGCCGTGGTATGTCCGGCCTAAGAATAGACCCCTCCTTTTCCTCCCTTGGATGTAATAAAAACCAACTAAGGGATTTCATCTGGGGAATGGCAGCAGCATCTAGTTTGATGTTAAGAAGGTGACTTAGGTGAGTACTTAATACCAAACTATAGATCACCAAAACGGTTGTCAGTTCTGCGAGCTATAGGTATATCCTATCTAAGCTTACCTCACCTATATCCTATCTAACCTTACCTCACCTATACTATATCCTATCTAACCATACCTCACCTATAACCTATATATAACCTTACCTCACCTCTATCCTACCTGACAACCAAAGTTTCTCTTCTCCTTATTCTTAAGGCCCCACCTAGTAGAATTAAGGATCATCAAAAAAAACCAAGCCGTGTTTAATTTCAAATACAAATACAAAATTTCAGTTACTAAAATACTACTTTGGAATTATTTCAAATAGACTTTTTTAATGGATGAATTTTGGTTGAAGCATGGATCCAGTTAACTGGTAACTTTGACAGCTTGTAAAACTTACCAGTATTTAAATTACGAGTAAACCAGGGGTGCAATTTTTGAGTGTCATCGAGTGAGTAAGCGTCAGTAAAATTGTCGTTAATCCTCAATTTCCAAGTTTCTAACATATGAAACTCATTGATGACTAAAATTCTTATACTTTAGACATCAATACAAGTGCCTCTTCCAATACATCTCCTGGAAAACGGTGATTCGCGACATTTTTCATGATATTTAGTCACATTCAAAAATCGCATCCCTGTCAAGGTAATGATCACGAAAGACTTTTGATGAAGCACTTTCTCATTCTTATATCCTCGTGATCAAACCGGAAGCTTTTCATTATTAATTTATTTTAAAACAAAATCAGATGCTTCTCTAGTGCAAATTAATACATATTTTATCCCAAACCATATTGTTAAAAGATCTTCCCAAACAAAACCGAAGTATCATCTACACAAAACAATATAATAGAGAATTTGAGATTAGGTCGGCATCGCGATTGGAATAAGCAATTCGCAAGATATAAGGTAAACATACCTAAATAGGTTCAACATCTTTGGGTTGAAACAAGAAGCTCTCCAGGCAAAGTTCCGACAGATTTCAGACAAGCTACCAACAATATTGCTTTTTTGTGTTTTTCTCAAGCTACATAGTTAATGAGTTAAGATAGATAGATAAATAGAAAATACTTTATTGCAAACTATAAACATAACAATTCAACAAGTACAAAAATCTGAAATGATAAACAATGGTCGGTTTTATTGTTTAAAACTATAGAAATTACTGTGATGTTCCGCAGTATCATAAGACCACACAAAAGTGCGCTACACGTCGCCGTATTCACGTGTAATCATTATTGTAAGGTTTTAAGAATAAAATATGTATGTTACTTTATAAGGTATATTATTTCTATGAGCTTGATGTACTAAAGAAAGTCGAAGGATGAAGGCGGCTCAAGACCGTTTGTTGTGGCATTCTAGGGGGAGTATTATGTCCAGCAGTGGACTTCTAAGGGCTAAAGATGATAATGACTAGGTAGTAAATGTAATGCGTATTATAAACAAACTATACAAATATTAGTCAGTGTCGCGAACAGGAAAGCATTCTATCAAGCCGCGCTATCGCTCTCGACGATCGACGAAATACAACATCGCGGTCCTCGTTTATCAGGTTTGAAACTTGTTCTGCATAAGACCAGCTTTGTACCAGCTTATTGACAAAGCTGTAACAATCTTACTTAGTAGTTAAGTTGATATGAATGCGATATTTTGTAGCTTTTATGAGAAAAACCGCGTGCTGTGCCGTGGTGTGTCCAGCATGGATGTTGTGAGGAATCACAACAGGGCATGGGCAGTAGCATCCACCTGAGTGATCAACATAAATTTTGCAATCACCAATTCGCTGGCCAAGCGTGGTGATTATGGATTCCTCCAATTGTATTAAATGGAGGAGACTTTCGTCCAGCACTAGACGTCTAAAGGCTACTGATGATGATAAAACTTGATGAGCTATAAGAAATTAAAAGCAGTGTATGAATCAATTCGAAATGACTCGGTCCGGTGTATAGTTGTTGAGTCTTTCATCAAATGTACCCCTGAGGTTGGATCACTCACATAATATATAAATAGCAGGTTCAACAGGTAAAATAATGCAATTCACAATAAAGAAAAAGTTAATTAAGAAACTAGAATTAAACTACAAGCCAAGCTCGAACACGTGCCTGAGGCAATCTATCATACGTGTTTTTGCGTAGACTGGACTAGCTCCTTTAGGTACATGCGTCAACAGAAATTCTTAAGTTATCTACGTATTTTTTTTATGTTAAATAGCCAAGCGTTTGACCCTTTCTCACCTGTGTGACGATGTGATTGAAGAGTTTTTGTGATAAATACAAAAACTAGTGAGTTTTTGTGTGCAAAATGTGAATAGATAGAATAAGATAGGTATCAAATAGCTCGGAGTATAAGTAACTGCGTTATATAACAAACAAATAATTTCTTCATTTATAATAAAGAAATTATTATAAATAATATTAATTATTATTATATATTTATATTTTTTTTATTTTACTATCTGAATACCCGTGCTTTGATACGGTGAAGCCCGTATACCTACTTACATATCAAATAAAACGAAAAATGTATACTAACTATGAGCAACTTTTTTTAAACTTACTACTAACTTACTACTTACTTTTGACTTTTTTTATGCTTGTCTTCTGTGTATTTTTAATAATCTTTGTTAGTCTCTGTTTGTATATGTGTCTTTTTCCCTTGTCAATCTTGTTTTTTTTGGCACAAATAAATGCTTTTTCTTTCTTTCTTTTCTTTAAACTTTTACAACAAAAAAACGTTAAAAACTTTTAAAAGTAGCTGTCCTTAAACTTATCTTTAAAGTAACGTAAAAAAGATGTGAAAAAATCATGAATATTGAGAATACTATAAATAATTAAACGAAAGTTATCGAGAGACCGTGAGAACAATCAAAACTATTCTGCTATTTAAAATTGCTCTTAAAGTAATACCAGGGTCGTTTTTGAATAAAAAAAAAGAAACTGCATTACAAAATAACTGAAAACATTTTTAAAACATGGAAAACTACCACATCAAACACCGTCAGTATACCTTCTCAAAAACTTACGACTCGCACTTAGCATGCTTAGTTTTATAGGACATTATTATATTTTTATTATACCTACTCATAATATAGATAGAAGATTACTAATGCTAAAAAATAATGTAACAATATTCTTTCCAGTACATTATTTTCCTGAAAAAAATATAATACAAGATGGGCCCAGTTAGATAAAAACAAATAAAACGTAGGTAGTTATATGAACCCAACAGCGAAATGTTGAGATTATCATCATCATCATCACCAGCCTCTGTCGTCATTGTCAACTGCTGGACGAAGTCTTCTCCATTAAATACTATGTGGTTTTGCCACAAGCACCACGCTTGGCAGGCGGATTGGTGATCGCAGTTGGTAATAAGTTACTCAGATGGATGCTGCTGCCCATCCTGTGGTGTAATCCCTTAGTAAGGCTTTTACTACATCCACGGGTGGAGTATATATCTATTTAAATTAGAGAAATATCTAATCAAAACCAAATTGAATTTAAAAAATATTGGTATTAAAATCAATTCGCGACGTAGGGTATCGAAAGTAACGGACACCAATCATACTATGCCAAACTAAAATAAAGAATTATGAAAAATGTACTCAAATTTATTATATTCCATAATAATACAACAACAATTTGGTGTTCATTATGCCACCCGCAGCGCTCCACTAAATCTCTCTCTCTCACACAAAACGAAATGGTTTCGAGTTGAAATTAGACATCTCGTTTCACAGCCAATAAATTTATTAGACCCAGGCTGAGAGCCGATGATTTAAACGCACCGCAGACTGTCCACAAAAAGCAACCAGACTGTTGAGAAACAAAACTTTGAACCAATTATAACTTACTTTGTACTTTATATCTAACCTACATCTATGTCTCATTGACCTGACTAACTGGAGATGAAAATTGCCAAAGTGCATCACACACGTAGCAGATGTGGTAATATTTTATATGCGTATAAAAACTTATCGCATCTGAAGGTATCACACACACGATAATATACGAAAATGATACATTCACGCGGAAACCTTCAAACTGTCTATACGTTTCTTGGTGCGGATTGTATACACAGATATCATCTGTCCATTTTTTTTATATACATAATAATTATGTCGGTGCCTACAGATGCTTGACGGTAAAATATAAGTGATCTGCTACATATGTGTTGCTCCTTGAGTTTAGTATAGAGAGCGATATGGACAGATATGCGCTCAGATACAGATATCTTACCGCATCTGCTACGTGTGTGACACACTTAAAGCTTTACGTAGCTCACAGAACTGACAACCGTTTGGGAATAAAGGTTCTCGAGATGGCGACCGCAAACCGGACGATGCAGTGTAGTATGAAACCCTTGGTAGACCAAAGAAAGATATTTTAAAAGTCGCAGGCAGATAAAGACTTTTAATAGTCATGGCTTTTCATGTAGGAGGCTTATGTCCAGCAGTAAACTTCTATAGGCTGATGATGATGATGATAATGTATGAATACATAATGTATGTATGATTGTTGGATCCAATAAAACATAATACTAAAATTATCTTTCCCAGTTAAATAATACTTTAAGGGCCATAACTATAGAAACCAGAATATGTACCTATATATTATAAAATTTAATAATATGTAAATATGCAATAACAGGTTGTAACCTAGGGTGGGAGCTAGATGTTCTATTTCTGCGTTATCATAACATAAATATATACAAAAGACTTTATAGAGGAGGTTCCTATCGATGTGGTTGCGTTTTCTCTTTGGCATCATCCATAAATTCAGATCAAAGTCATTAATGGCTATGAATGGCCGATTTATGTTCGTAACCATATGAGGCTATTAATTACAAAGACACTGCATCAAAAGGAATACATTACAAAGTTGCATTGGATAATTAAACGCTATAACCATAAGAATATAGTTTTACATTGTTACTGCAGTAAAATGTACAACGAAGCCACACCAAATCATCAGGGATCAGTGCCCTGGAAAACCCATGATTTACAAGTGGCATGGTCTTTTCAAACATGACAAAAAGTAGGATTGAAGATGACTCACGTCCAGGACTTGCTTGCTGATAATATCATCACATCAGATACCGTTGAAAAAGTCGATAATTTTGTCTTGGATAAGATGCTTACCTGAATAACAAAAAACTTTCTGCGTTAGTAGAAGAATCAGACAATGTATTAGACTCATAGGTAAAACAAGGTAATAAGAAAATGAAGGTATGATACAATAAAACCGGTCAAGTGCGAGTCGGACTCGCATGGAGAGAGTCCCGCACAATAAGGTTTTGTAGCGTGTGCCAGGGACCCTAGACTTGCACGGTCCACCAGAGTGCCCATACGGTTCCGAGAGTGAAACATGTCTATGGAATATGAAAATATTAGGGATCTGTGAATATCAAGATGGTTGTCTGTCGATGGTCCGTGGTTATACTAACATTTATTCTGTGTCCTTGGTATGTAATGTATTTTACCGGTTCTTTTGACCGTTTTCGATAAAAATTTGTGCATTTGTGCGTTCGAACCAATTTGTTATTATATACGCTCATGAGCTAGCCGACCGCGAAAGTTTCTACTTTCACTTGACCGATTGACTAAAAGTTAATCAGTGACCCTGTCACATCCTCAATGTGTCAGACAACCCCTTGACAAAAACAAGGCCCTCAGAATACAAATTGCGTTACACTACTCAAAAAACAGAACCAAAATGAAAACGATCTCACGTAAATAATTTCGGCTCCATTTTATAGCTTCGATGATAAATTATTAGGACTTTGTAATAGTAATAATTTGTAATCTGTCCACTGTTTGATTCGAATCACTGGATCGTTTGATTGGTTTTGTGTTAAATAAGCGTAAAAACAATGGTACAAACACGTCATTATGTTGATGTGATGTGTACTGAGCATGATGATTGATCACTCTACGGTAATTATCAATGAAATCAACCTAAATAAATATTGTGAAGTATTTATCAATACCCGTGCCGTGTGCCGTGGTGTGTCCAACCTAAGAATAGACCCCTCTTTTTCCTCCCGTGGATGTAGTAAAAATCTTACCAGGAGATGGGCAGCTGCCTCCGCCTGTACACAACACCAAACTGCGATTACAAATCGACCTGCCAAGCGTGGTGATTGTGGCAAATCCCCTGATTGTGTTCAATGGGAGAAGCTTTGTCCAGCTGTGGACGAACACAGGCTGGTGATAACGATGATGATTGATGGGGATCCGTAGGATCACCTTCAACGATGCTACGATGATCGATCTTGAGATGCCTCCATACACCGACTTTCTTTGACCATTCAACGGTCCATCGATAGGGTAATTTTTCATTTTGTAAAAACGGGAAATTTTTACGTACCGATATGTTGGTGGAAGCACCAACAGGTTTCGACCCTAATCGAGGGTCTTCATCAGGGTGGGTATAGAATCCGCGCTACACTCCCTCCGCGTCCTTCCTCGCACTGCGTCTCTGAGCTTGCTTCTCTCGGCTCGTCCAGCGCGGTGTTGGTGCTTACCAACATATCGGTACGTGAAAATTTCCCGTTTTTACAAAATGAATGATATAATTCACGAAAGTTACTTTAAGGTAATTTTTGTTGGTAATCCAAACTCAAATAATCAAAATAAATAGGACATCACCAACATCATCAGCCTTAGAAGTCCACTGCTGGACATAGGCCTCCCCCATTGAATACAATAGGGGGATTTGCCATAATCACCACTTGGAAGGCCGATTGGTGATCACAGATGGCTGGGTGCTGCGACTCAGTCCCTAGTGTAATCCCTGAGTAAGGCTCTTACTGCATCCACGGGAGGAGATGGAGAAGTCTATTCTTAGGCAGGACACTAATATTATAAATGTAGAAGTTTGTGAGGATGAACTGATGGATGGATGTTTGTGACTCTTTCACGCAAAAACTACTAAACGGATTTTGATGAAACTGTACAGTATTATAGCTAATACATCAGAATTACATATAGGCTATAATTTATAAGAGGTTCCACGCGCAAGCAAATGCCAGTAAATAATATAAATGAGTAGGTAAATTAGAATATAACGGTTTCAGCATCGAACTTGTAAGGTCACTAGGGTCAGTTTACAACAGCTATCCAGCAAATACTTGGTGAGCCGGCATCCAGCATACCAGGAATGCCGGACCAAGTGCCACGACGTTTCAGCAATTGCTTCACTGAAAATTGTTCTAGAACAAAGTAATTTACGGATTGAATACAAACATCTTTTTGAAGTCGTTTAAAAAGGTTGTTTATTCTAGATTTCTCATGTTTACGATTTAATAAGGTGGTGTAACAAACAACTTTAATCTTATTTAACTCGGGATAATATTATAGAGCTGTACTTATAGGCATTATTGCTTATAATTACCTATTGAAGTTTAAGTAATAAACATTATGTTTGTAATTAAGTTGTACGATTTATTATTTTTTTTATTTTAGAATTGGCTTGAACTACACTCGAGAGCAATGAATCCGGGTCACTTAAAGAATGTTAAAAATCTCGGAAACTAAAAATGATAGATTAATGCAATAAATTGTATTTAATAGACAATGTAATACTCCTTAAATGAAGGTAAAAAAAATATGAGTCACCATACATTTTATTAACACAAAATTACATAAAGAAAAAAACTGCTGATCTCTCCTTAAAACAAAAATAGGAAACATGAAATTTTTGAACTTTATTACGATTTTCTTGAATTTTAATACTTCGTATTGCCTCCTCGTGCTTCCATTACTGCGTTTACGCAGAAAAAAAACAACAAAAAAACAGAAATCAAACAATGATAAATGACAGATTACAAACAAAAGCAAAACCAAATGCTGTAATTTCGTAGTTCCATCTTCGAAAGTGGCCCTTTTTCAAATTTGATTTTTTTATGATATAACTTTACAATAACTAAGAAGTTTTAATACCTTCATTTAAGGAGTATTACATTGTCTATTAAATACAATTTATTGCATTAACCTAGCATTTTTAGTTTCCGAGATTTTTAGGATTCTTTAAGTGACCCGGATTCATTGCTCTCGAGTGTAGTTTAAATCGAGACAGAATTTATTTAAAATATTAAATGTGTGAGATTTTACGATAGATTTCACGATTAAATGTGTGAGATTACTTTTTTCGCCGTGTGGCAACCCCAGCTGACGCACGTCAAAAACAGCTGCTCTTATTTATTTTAGTTTTTATTATAGTTTTTACTGTTAATTACCATAAAACTTACGCTATGTTGTTAAAAATAGTATATTTCATACGTGTGAGTGTTTGTGTTCTATAAAAACATATGAAAAAACTTTGGCAAATTTCGGACTTGGACACAACGGTTGACGTGTTTGAAAATCCACAAGAGGAAAGCAGTTTGTTTCCAGAGGATGCTGTGAAGTGAATTACACACCAAACTGTTAGCTGGATTACATCGATAAACCTGGGGAGTATTTTTTGTTCTAATAACATAACATTTTTCTTACCTCACACACGTTACCACACATTGACTCGGCTCCTTGTGAGTCACTTACACTACACAATACGAATAGGCAAAGTTTTGCACTCTTTCGCCTTGACAAAGTTTGGAAGATGATTGTAGTCTAAACACTGCCTCACACATACATAACTACAGAGACACTTAGAAAATTACAAAAATATTATCATTCTTGTTCACTAACTGGCCCCAAAATACCTACTAACTGTAATCTGTAGGTTGTACTTTCCACAATAAAACTAATTAATTGTACCGGAGTAGTATTTAGTTAAATGCATGAATTTATTGTTCTTTTTTTTTACTAATTTGTAGTAACCAGAGTAGTCTTACTTTGTAA
This sequence comes from Epirrita christyi, assembly GCA_951392215.1. Classification (NCBI taxonomy): domain Eukaryota; kingdom Metazoa; phylum Arthropoda; class Insecta; order Lepidoptera; family Geometridae; genus Epirrita; species Epirrita christyi. The sequence continues at coordinate 11,297,929 of OX595843.1, read as the reverse complement.
TCTTTCTTTTACTTGTGTGTCAAGTAATTAGTAGTGAGAAATTCCAAGTAATTTTTAAATTGAGCTGGTAATAATTGGTTAGCTAAGCAAGTGTTATTTTTATTGTTACTTTTCATTCTATTACTAGAGTCTTGTTACTTTCTACCACCCCCATCTATACTGATTGTTTTTTTTTTATATTTCCACCTATTCTATACCTGTCACTATTCTAGATACCCACTTGCCTACTGCTGTGTTTCAGAATACCATCCACCATGATGACTCGGAGGGCATGCGACTTGGAAGCCAAGTACAAGGGGGCTGTGGCAGAGCTCAAAGAATCCAATGAGATTCGCAGCCAGCTACTACAAGAACGTGACGAGAGTGAGGCTGAAATGTTGGTGATTCTTGGCAAGAATACATGCCTCAAGAAAGAACTTTCTGAGCTTCACTCTCAATATGAAGCCGTACTCGAGCAGATGGACCGTCTGCAGTCCATGTTACATTCCGTGGACAGCTGCCATGAAACCTACGAGGTGTTGCTTCAGGAAAATAAAGACTTACAGCATGAGCTTGCGGAGTGCAGATGTAAACTAGAACATTTAGAGTCGAAGCATGTGCCCTCAAATAATAATTATAGGAGTCTGGATTTACAGACCGAACTCATGGCCAGTTGTTCTAACATCTCAATGATAGATCTCACTACGCCAAATTGTAAAAGTAAATTTCTACAATTGAAAGGGAGTAAAAGAATAAAAAAATATGTAAGGCTAAGTAATTTTATAAAAAAAACTGAGAAAAAGCTTAAAAAGCATAAAAATGTCCTGAGTTATGCAAAGCATATAAAGCAAAAATGTAATATGAATGAGGAACTTAATTCCTGCTATAATTTGATTGGACGTAATTCAAAAGAGTTACTTGATATGTCAGAGGTAATCAAAAGTTTAGAAACATCACTTCATGATGTAACGTGTAAATATAAAAAAGCTGAACAAGAAGCATCTGACAATATTCAGAAAATGAATAATATCGTAGAGATACTGAGTGATGATAGCACATATGTACAAGTATGTAATAGTAGCTCACAGACGGACCTTCCTGTATCAGAGCCTTCTGGATCAGCTTTAGGTGCTTTAATACATATGGCACCATGTGCATCGCAGAGACAAGCTAAACCTACTGTTCAGGTTGAAGTAGTTTCCACACCTGGTATGCAGTCTCTGGTTAGACAGGTAAAATCCTGTCGGCAGACCCGGAAGACTGTGGTGTTTTCAGATAAGATAGGTGTTGGGATGGGTTTGCTTCTTAGTGATCTGTTAGGGCAAGTTGTGACAAATAATTGCTTTCCAAATGCCCCTATTCACAAACTTATAGATTCTATAAAGAGGGAGGATTGCTTTGACAACGACACCACTTTGTTAGTACAATTAGGTGAGAGTAGTGGTGTCATGCGATTAGATATTATTAAGCTGGTTGAGACTTTGCTACACAAGTTAAATTCAGGATTGGGAAAATTAATTTTATGTGCTTTCCCTTACTCAAAATCTTTGAGTGCCAAAGACAATCAAAAAATATGGAATCTCAATTTAATGCTATATAATTTGACATGTCGTCATAGAGACGTTTTGTATTTTGATACTAATAATTTTATTAGTAATTTTGTTTTGACAAGAGATACTGTGTACCTGAGTAGACATAGTAAATTAATAATTGCTAAATTGTTAGCATTTAATATTTTTGATCCCGTTATAAGTACTATAACGCAGTTCACCGACAAGCCCGTAGTTAGTAGTAGTACTAATGAGGGCAAACAAGTAGGAGTAGCTGACAGTCATTTAAACTGACGAGTTCGACAATGAGACAGCCGGGCACGTTAAATGTAGTACATCAAAACGTGCAAGGCCTTCCCAGCAAAATCTTAGAATTAGAATTATTTTTAATCCGTTTTAATGTTGATATTATGTGTGTAACTGAACACTGGATGTTACAATTTGAGTTACTCCCTTATTATGAGAATTATAATATTGTAAGTTCATACAAACGCAAGAACACCATACGTGGGGGTTCCTTAATTGTTGTTCGAAATACTTTAAAATGCAAGGAACGTAAAGATGTTGCAAATCTCACTATTGAGAGGACTATTGAGCTATCTTGTGTTGAGCTAGAGCGGCATATCATTGTAAGCGTTTACCGTCCCCCTGACGCAGACTTCGCATTATTTGAATCCACTATGGAAGAAGCATTGCTTAAAACTTTTGTTCGTAATAAAATGCTAATAGTCTGCGGAGATTTCAATATAGATATTCCGGTTAATCCTCTATCTGAGAGGCTGCTTAATTTATTTAAATGCTTTAATTTATATCACCTCTTCGAAGAACCTACAAGGGTGACACTAACAACATCCACCTGTTTAGATAATATTTATTGCAGTAGTGTTCCAATTAATAAATCAGTAATTAAACATTTCACCTCAGATCACTATGGTCACAGTGCTATATTTACTTGTAATTTTGTAGATGAACCTAAGGAATTCACTTATCGGCCTATCACAGAAAGTCGCATTAAGAAGTTCCAGGGCAGTATTGAACTCAAAATGCCCCTTGTACCGTGCGTAGATGATCCGAATGACCTTTTTACTAGTTTGTTTAAGTTGATATGTGAGGAACATAGTGAGATATTTAAGTTAAAAAAATGTAAAGCTAGAGCTAATGTCGGGTTAGCTGATTGGGCTACAACCGGTATTTATAGAAGTAGGAATAAATTATATGAACTCTATGCGGCTAGAGAATCAATGTTGCACGATCCATCGTTTATCTTGTACATAAAGAACTATTCCAAGACCTTCAAAAAAGTTTGTCATGCAGCAAAATCATTGCATTTGAGAAATAAAATAGAAAAATCAGCAAATAAAATTAAGACAACTTGGAAATTAATAAATAATGAAACAGGTAAAGCTAAACCTCGTAGTAAACAAATTAATTTAAACGTAAACAATACAACATTATCAAATAATACTGAGGTCGCAAATGCCTTTGATAGTTTTTTCTCTAGTATACCTAATTTTGTGACTCAATCTTTAAAATCAACTGCCTCTGGAGCATCTACTTTATTGGAATTAAGTGTTGATAAGTGTGAGGTCGCGTTTAGTTTCAGATACGTTAATGCCAATGATATTGTTAAGACATTTAAGTCACTTAATATTAAAAATACTGAAGACCTTTGGGGAATATCTACAAAGGTGTTAGGTGTTATAATTATTGATATTGCGCCGTGTATGGCCTACATTTTCAATGGATGTGTTGACGAGGGAGTCTTTCCTGATCTTATGAAACATAGTAAATTAATTCCTTTGTTCAAGTCTGGTAACGAAAAAGATCCAGGTAATTATAGGCCAATTTCTATATTGCCTGCGTTAAGTAAAATCTTCGAGAAACTTATTCTTACTCAGTTATTGTCACACTTTAACCTCCACGGACTTCTTCATAGTCATCAATTTGGATTTACTAAGGGTCGTTCGACAGCCGATGCTGGTACCATGCTCTTAGAACACATATTTGAAGCATGGGAGAACTCTCAGGACGCGATCGGAGTTTTCTGCGACCTGTCCAAAGCTTTTGACTGCGTGAGGCATGATACTTTAATTTCCAAGTTAAAACATTATGGCATACAAAATCAGGCAATTAATCTTGTAAATTCTTACTTATCCAATAGGGTCCAAAAAGTTGATGTTGGTGGTGAAAGGTCTTCAGGATCTACTATTGTCATGGGGGTGCCACAGGGTTCAATACTAGGCCCGTTTTTATTCCTAGTTTACATTAACGATCTCCCTTTTTTTGTGAAAGACATATGTGACATAGTTCTATTTGCTGACGATACTTCTTTGATTTTCAAAGTTGATAGATCTAAATCTAATTACGATGATGTAAATGATTCACTATCGCGTGTTCTTCAGTGGTTCACAGTTAATAATCTTTTGCTTAATGCTAAAAAAACGAAATGCATCAAATTCACATTGCCTAATGTAAAACATTATCCAACTAATATTAAAATAAATGGGGAGACACTTGATCTTGTCAAGTCTACCATTTTCTTAGGGCTTAATATTGATGCAGGGTTGCAGTGGGCACCACAAATTGTGGCTCTTGCTGGTAGACTTAGTTCCGCTGCATATGCAGTTCGTATAATAAGGCAGCTTACTGATGAAGCTACAGCTAGGCTTGTTTATTTTAGCTACTTCCATAGTGTTATGTCATATGGTATCATACTGTGGGGTAAAGCAGCAGATATCCAAGCTATTTTTGTCTTACAAAAACGGGCAATACGTGCCATTTATAAAATGAAGTCGCGTGACTCCTTGAGGGAGCGTTTCAAAGAAATCAATATTCTTACAGTAATATCGCAATATATCTATGAAATATTATTACATACACATAAACACTTGGATAGTTTTATGATAAAAAGTGACGTGCATGGTATTAACACGAGAAATAAACACAAACTAAATATACCAAAATTTCGATTAAAGAAAGTAAGTGGATCTTTTATGGGGAATTCTGTACGGTTCTACAATAAACTTCCAGAAGGTGCATTTAAACTTCCTATTCGAAGATTTAAATCCTACATAAAGATGAATCTAATTAAGAAAGCGTATTACACTTTTGATGACTATATTAATGATAAAGCCGCGTGGCCTGATGTCGCTCTGCCCCTCGACTGCTAAAATGGAAATTTGCAATATCTGTACTTACCTATTTACATGTTTGTATTAGATTATTATTTATAAGTATAACAAGCGTAGCGTGTGCTGTCTTGCATATTTTTGCTGATGTTTATTTACTTTTGACTACCTTCCTAAGGTTTTTAAGTTCTCATTTACTATGTATCAGCAACTCCTTGCTCCGAGGCACCACACAGGCGCTTCTCACCTAGTGGTAAGACGGACCATTTATGTAAGCCAAGCCGAGTTTGTTGCCTGATTCTTCTAGGCTTGGTCGCGTTGGAACAGGAGTAATTTAATTTTATATAAGACGATTCAAAATGATCCTTGTGATTTCAATGAATAAAGTTCTTTTTGACTTTGACTTTGACTTTGACTTTGACTTTGACTTTGACTTTTTTTTTTGACTTTGACTTTGACTTTGATAGTCTGTTGTAGTTTTATTGTTTTGTTGTGTAGTGTTTATTGAACGAGCGAAGTGAGTTCTCTGAGTCAAGTTGGAAGGATCGGCGTTTGTATGTATGTATGTATGTATGTATGTATGTATGTATGTATGTTTGTCCGATGAAAACTTCCAAACCGTTAATCCGATCTTCATGAAATTTGGTATGGGGGTAGATAGTATTGGTACAATTTGTAGGTAAGGTTATGAGCTATATCGGTCAGGGGGTTGCTGAGATATTAGGGTCCAAGAGGGGGTAAAAAAAATAAAAGTGAGACAGTCAGATCAAGTGGGGTGTTTAATGAAAGCACTTTGGTTGGACATTTCAAAACTGTTTTTAATAAGTATTTAGCCTTAGTAGTTTTTGAGATATTAGGGAAAATAAAAAACGTAAAAATCAAAAATTCTAGGGTACTTCCAGCAATCCCACAATGCTGAAATTTGGTATGCTTGTGGCTTTTGTGTCACAACTACAGGGAAAAGTCTGAAACTGAAGAATTTAGAAACTTGTACTCCATAAAACAGAAACCAATATAACATCCATTGTTGACCTCCCATTTCTAGGAATTTGAATGACGCTGGAGTTCTATGGTTTTCGTCAAAAGAACGTTATCAATTAATTCGTCAGGTACTTGATATAGATACTAACAGGTATGTAGTATTTAGCCCCGTTACTTAGCCCTATTCAAAGGTTATTTCAATGATGTGTAGGAAATTAGAGTTGTTACTGTTAGATCCTGTACTGTACTGGTAGACCTCGAAATTTTAAAAAATAATAATAGAAAAATGGAAATTACTTGGTTAAGTAGTCGGGCTGATAAAGGCGTTATCGCGAGGTCTCAGTTCGGGGCGAACCACTATTACATAATGAATCTAGTCCAAACGAACTTTGATATCGTCATTCAAAATCCATAATTTTTGGGGTATGTTTGTATCTAACACAGTTTCAGCGTAGACCCCTCCGACTCCTCCCGTGGATATCGTAAAAGCCAACTAAGGGATTATTTGACTGCAGCATCCCAATACCACCAATCCTCCTGCCGATCTTGGTGATTATCAAATCCCGCCATTGCATTCTATGTGGGAAGCCTCGTCCAGCGATGGACGACTACTGGCTGTCGATGTATCCCTCAGAGTTTTTGAACTATTTACTTTATTCAGAAATCTTACTATTACTTTTGAACAATGAAATCTGTATTAGATCATCTTGCACATATTTCAATTCATTTTGAATAGTAAGATTTCTAAATAAAGTCAATGGTTATAAAAATGAATTTATGGAAAATATTGCTTTCAAAACCTCTGAGGGAATCGTGGTATATTCAATGCATAATACGTCAAAGAAAACTTTATTCGCTTGCTGCGATAGACGTAACGAGCCAACAAAGCTGTTACTCGTAAAGAGCTGTCGGCTGGTGTGTGGGTTTACTGACAAGCTGTAGCGATTTCTGAAGCACTTTATCTTCAATCAATGCACCTGAAAAAAATCAGCAAAATCTGCAAATCAGGTGCATTGATTGAAGATCGAAACGCCCCACCATAGGGGAATATGTTCTTCCGAACATATTCCCCTATGGTGGGGCGTTTCGTTCGAAGCGTGAAATTCAAATTTAAATTTCGCGCCACTTTCGAAATGCTCCATTTAAGTCTATCCCTTTGTGTCGCTCAGAAATATTGTGCGCGAGAGTGAGAAGGATTCTTAGCAAATGTTCGTTTTCTTCGGCATCAGCCTGCTGTGCTCCGGTGGCAAATTATATTTCTGAACGAGGATTTACTTAAATCAAGCGTTTTATAGCCTAGACTTTCCAGTCATGTGTGTTTGTCATGCTTCTGCATACTTAGATGATTCGTAGTGTTTGTCAAGACTTAGGGCCTATAATCCCCACAAAAGGGATAACGCTTTCTCAAGTTATTTGTACGAGAAGTCTACAGCTTGCACCAAGTAGCGACAAATGCAAAGCGTTCCTCCGCCACAGGACCAAAGTTCGAGACTAATACCTTCTAACTAAGCGTTTTATACCTTAGAGTTTATAGTCATGTGTGTCTGTCATGTGTGTACCATGCTTAGATGATTCGTAATGTTTCTCAAGACTTATGGCCTATAGTCCCCAAAGGGGACTGCGCTATCTCAAGTTATTTGTGCAAGAAGTCTACAGCTTGCACCAAGCAGCGACAAATGCAAAGCGTTCCTCCACCACAGGCCCGAAGTTCGAGTCTCGTGGCTCCCCACTAAGCGTTTTATCGCCTAGAAGCAGCTCAGCTGATTCGCTGCGTTTCTCATCGCTCAGTGTTGGTTCTGTTCGCAACTTTAAATTAAAACTAAGCAACGTATTTTTGAGTTAACATTATTACAGTAAAGTTGTATTTAAAGTAATTTTCTACCAAGGTTGAAGAGCTGGATTATTTAGGTATTTTTCTAAAGGACCGTACAGAAGTGAGTAGCACAAAAAAGGATGGCATTTATTTAACCTTCGATTTGTACTACTTTAGGAAAAAGTAGTTACCACTGCTGGGCAATGTTATACGTACGGGGTGTTATGATCAATAGTTAATTGTAAGACTTATTGTATAATACTTTTTAAGGGTTCTTATTTGTTCGCTGTCCGTCTGTCTGTCAAGACTTATTTTCTCAGGAACAGCTGAAGGTATCAACTTGAAAAAAATATTACCAAAAAAAACAAAATAAAAAAAAAACATTAGCTTATAGTGTCGTTTAAAAAAAAACAACTAACTCAATGCATAAAAAGATATGGAAGTGAATGTCGAATTTTTGTATGAAAATCGCGATAATGTAAAACTTATGGGTATTTACTTCACAATTCTGAAAGGAACGCTAAGAGGCTTCGCGACACAAATTACAGAAATCGTCTAAAATTAAGGAATTTTGACCTTTTTAATTATGTATGTCGGAAAAAATGGCTGAAACTCGAAAAGGGCTGTGACGGTTTCGAAATAATATTTACGGATTGCAAACCTCAGGGCGCGAATCTCGCTCGCATTTGTCAGTTTTATTTCTAATGTGGTGGGTTAGTAATTATAACAGTGTTAATTAAAAAGGTTGAATCATACACAGTTACCAAAACTCAAATACATATTGTAACCGAACAAGAAAATACAAAATATTCAAATTCACAGAACATTCAGAGCTGAAATAACACGAAGTTGGAAAACTAATTTTATCCGCACAAACCCAGAGGTAAAATGCAGACCACAAGGTTTCAAACGTGTTTCCACTATTTGTGGAACACAATAAAGTAACCCACGCAACCCGAAATAAAACCCTTTTCGTTTCAACCCTGAAACAAATAGGATACAACTACGTTAGAGATTGTAGTCTATGTAAATTCAAAGCGTTAAATATTCAGTAAATGGTCCTTCTTCAATCAGGTATCATGTTCCTTCTCTCAGTGTTTGATATTCATTCAATATTGATTGTAGAATTCTTAAAACATTCAATACTATTTTATTTTTATACCAGCATATTAACATAAATAATTAAAACAAATATAGCTTACAAGTTATTCTGATGTATATGCTATAATATTGTAAAGTTTCATTAAAATCCGTTTAGTAGTTTTTGCGTGAAAGAGTAACAAACATCCATCCATCCATCCTCACAATTTTTTAGATAGGAGGATAGTAGGATAGGATAGGATAGGATGTGATATATGCTGTGGCGAGTCCGGCTTAAGCATGGACCCCTCCGACTCCTATGGATGTCGTAAAAGCTTACGAAGGGATTACACCAGGGGATGGGCAGCAGCATCAACCTAAGTAGGTACTCACCGTACTGCGATCATCAATCCGTCTGCCAAGCGTGGTAATTATGGAATTGCATTTAATGGGTCTTGCAGTGGATGTCTATCGGCTGATGATAATGATAAGTGATATCATAATCTCATGGGTACAAAATATATTTTTTGGTTCATTATATCGAATGGCTTGTGCCTTTATACCTATTCCTGTTCAAAGAAGGCTACTTCAGCAAATTGGAGCTTACTGTTCTCTTGTCTATCGATTTTCCGGTAGCCTTAGACTAAGAAGTCTTGTTGAGTAGGTTGCAAAAGTAAGGTTCGTACAATATATTGCCGGTCTTGTCTATCTAATTGATATTACAATAGAAATATTTATCAAGAATAAATACACACTAAAAAACAAAGTCAAGTGTGAGCCGGACTCGCGTGGAGAGGGTTCCGTACAAGTCCATATTAATCACTAGATAGACCAATTGAACTTATTAGTCAGTCAACACATTTTACGCACATGTTCTCTTCAAGAACATTTTAAGGAATTTAAAAACAGTATTTGCGTTTAGGGTTTATATTCAGTTTTTTTTAATTATTGTTTATAAGTAGTTTAGCTTTTGAACTTATACGACGATATTTTGAAATTGTAAAAAAAAAATTGTGTTCCTAACAAGAAAATTCGTCACACAATACATTAAACAAAAGTCCTTATATATTATTAATATCCTTGTTTGGCCCTTTAAATTAACCCCCAAAACCAGAATTTGTTTATTTTCGATATACTTCCGTGATTGGGCCAGTTAACTCTGTAGGTTTTATCTTATTAGGTATGTTTTATTTTTATTATGATTTTTTATTTTTGTATACCAAATTTCAACATTTATTCCTATTACTTTTAGCTTATCGTCTGGATTTCTCCAGTAGTTTCGGAGAAAATAGACTGCGTCAGACAGACATACACGAGAGTGCTCCTATAATGGTTCCGTTGATACCTTTTGAGGCACGGGACCCTAAAAAACATTGTTTCAAACATTAAAACGCGATAAGAATACAAAAGGCATTCCATAGGGACAAATCGCAGGCTACTGTTAGTACAAACACAGCTCGTATTCCACCACAAAATCGTAAACTCCACGATGTTGACGCTGCCCACATGATTTAGGCAAAACGCTGTGTTGCGGTCACGAATATTCATGTTTGTGATATGATTCATACATCTGACAGTGTAGTTTGTGGGACATGAGAAATTTTGGCTTTTAAAACCAACCCTTGAAATCCCTTTGAAGGTTTACGGATTTGCGGTTTTACACGTACCATTTGTGAAAAGCAAATTCAATTTGAGTTTGTGTATATTTTGCGGTGCAAACAAAATGGCTCTTCATCAGCCGACAGACGCCCACTGCTGAATGAGGCCCCCCATGGAATGGGGGGGCCTATTACCTACCTACCTATTATCTATTTCTGCCGCCAAGCAGTAGTGCTCGCATTGCTGTGTTTCGGTTTGAATACGGGTGCCGGTGAATTTACAGGCACATGAGACTTTCCATCTTTAGCTGTCTCAAGGTCGGCAGCGCGCATTGTGATACCTCTGGTGTTGCAGGAGTCTATAGGCAACGGTAACTACTTTCCATCAGGTGGACCGTATGCTTGTTTGCTTGCCAAGTAGTATAAAAAAAAAAGAATATCGGAATGTACATCTCATCATCATCATTAGCAGCCTATATAAGTCCACTACTACCCATAGGCCTCCATAGAGTGCCACGACGAACGATCTTGAGCCGCCGTGGATGGAACCCACCAACAAAGGTGCAACAAGAATTGCATAAATATATTATACAGTTTCAAATCTTGAATGCTACAGCTTCTCCAAGACGAAGTTACAGCAACGTATGCAACGTTCATTATAGGTATACCAACCTACCCACCTTGTCTCACATTGGAGTATACTCCAGTAGTATTTGAGATAGTTTAAACCTCTTCCGAGCCATCAGTCGATCAGTTCAGACTAGATACTTGAACATAGGTAAGTACATGAACTTACACAAGCTTGCAACGTAGGCCAGCTGCTTATAATGCATGAACTGCCATTGCTACTGAATATATCGACGAAAACCAATTTGTATGAGCACTCCTAGATTGGAATACACATTTTGCAATTTGTTTTAAATTGCTTGCTTATTCTTGTTTCTAAAGTAACGTTAGGGCTCTGTCACACGGGCGTTGCGGCTGCGTTGTGTCATCGCAACGCAGTGAATGCCACACGAGCGCTGCGTCGGCGCTGCGTCAAGGCAGCCATGCCATGCTTCGAAATGCTATTAAACACTGCGCTGCCGCTCCGTCGTTTCAACGCAGCTCCCATTCCCCCTTCGTCTCCCCAGCCCGTTCTCCGTAGCGAGCGCGTCGCGATTACGCAACGCACCGGCAACGCCCGTGTGGCATGTCTTTCAGAATTGTATGCAGAACTACGGAGCGTCACCGCTCCGTCGGTCGTCGCAGCACCGACGCAACGCAGCCACAACGCTCGTGTGGCATGTCTTTCAGATTTGTATGCAGAACTACGGAGCGTCACCGCTCCGTCGGTCGTCGCAGCACCGACGCAACGCAGGCACAACGCTCGTGTGGCATCGCCCTTACTTGAATGCATACTTACATACGATTCTTCAAACGTCTACAAACACCGACGTACGTAGGCACTTCTATACTAGTTTTTAAAACATCATCATCATCATCAGCAGCGGCCTTTAGACGTCAATTGTTGAACGAGGCCTTCTACATTGAACGCAGTTTGGTGTTAAGTACTCAATGGATGCTGCTGCCCATCTCCTGGTGTGGTCCTTTTGTAAGATTTTTACTACATCCATGGGAGGAGACAGAGGGGTCTATTCTTGGGCTGGACATACCGCGGCCAGGATACCTATTTCCATACTACTTATTACAAATACATAAATTAAACATTATAATGAGTTAATTTTTCTTCCAAAACCACTGCATGGGTTCAAATGGGTATGATATATTGGTTCTTCGCGGGCGGTTGAAATCGCTAGCGGGTCAGCTAGTAAGTTAAGAAAAGTCGCTTTTTCAAATCTACAATCGAAATTGTATCTTTTGATAATGGTACTTAATGTCACTGTGTGATTCTGGTTTATCTCACGGCGCTTTGTCGGCCGCAAACCTCTAACGATTGATTGGAAACACACAACAATAAGTAAACAAACCAATCCAATTGCTGATAAAATGTTCAAAGAAAACACGGGACAGGTTATTGGAGGAAATAAATTTCCCTAGCGCACCTAAAGATTTTCATTACATTTGAAGTCACTTGACCGAGTTTGACGCACACAAAGGAATCTAAGGCGCGGTACATACTGAGGCGACGAATGGGGCGTTGATAAAGGCGTGGCTTGGATACTTTCCATAGAAACTTGTCTGTTTTGAGATGGCTCGTCTCCATGTATGTAGATTAATGTGCACAAAGAGCTCGAAGTCCGAGTCTTGCAGCAACTATCGTACAATGACAATTACGACCATTACCACAGGTTTAGTGTTTTTTTAGTGCAGGCTAGTGCACTTACATATTTTTTGTCTACCGACAAATTTATTGTTACAACTTATTTTTATTGATTATACGTACTACTACCTAGTTTAGTTTTATACAATATTTTGTAAAACACTTGTTTTATATTTTTGTACCATTTAATAAACTTTTTACTTTTACTTTTCTCTGCTTAGCTTGGGGCTAGATAAAGTTGTGGGAAATATGTCTCCAGCATTTTATTTTTTTACTTTTACGACAATCGTTTGTTTTACTTAGTAACTATCTACTAATCTGTGCACGCGGTCTATAGAAATGGCACAGATAAATAGCTAGTTACTACTTAATACACCGACGATCGTCGTAACCGTCATTTACGTAACGTCGAAGTCTGAGTTTTAACAAGCAATTTACACAGATGTATGTTGTAGTGTTACACGGATTTTATACGGCGATACCGGTAAGCGCCCCTAGCGTACACTCTGTGAACCTCAATTTCCGTGCAAAAATACGTGTTGCACTACACTATGCGTCCGTGTCAAAACTGCTTGTTAAAACTCGGACTACGGTTTCAGAACCACACAGAGGGTGACGTGGTGTGGACAAGGACGTACCACGGATTGGGAACAGCGTCCAATTACGTCACCTTCGTATGTACAGCGCCTTACTTTTATGTCTTTAGCGGGACATTTATTGCGGTCAGCAAAAAGGTCTCTACATCAAAGGAAAGTATAAAATGTTGTTGAAAGTAGAAAAGACTCCTTGTTCTGTTTGTTGTTGAACGAGTTAGATTGCTTTTGATCTCTACCAAGGTATTAGGCGTAACTGTTCGACTTGTCGACATGTTGTAGTCTTCTTCTAGGAGGGTTCCCAACGAGTAACACCCAAACGAGTAATACTCGTTGGGATTTTTTTCCCCATCGAGTAACACTATTCCCTGGGTGTATGGCGTGATTGTGGTTTACCAGTATTTTACACTATTTAACCGACTTCAAAAAATGAATGAGGTTCTTAAGTCGACTGTATGTCTGCTTCATGCACCACTATGGTTTTTTCATCATTTTTTTTTCATCCAGATATTTTGTCAAATACAATGGCGGAAGTCGGTTTTTTAAATGAAAAGTTAATACTTATGTTTATTACTCGATTACACCGTCAATTATAAATGGCATTTGAAGATTCTTTTTTTGTTTGGTGGTTACATCAGAGGTGGTTTCATATTAATTTTATCGAATATGGTTCAGCGCTTTTTGAAAGAAGTCGGTTTTCGTTTTTTTTTCTAAAAATTGTCATCATCTTGCTTACACTAAAATTTTGCCACTGTTTTTGTTTATCAGTGGATGGTGTAAGTGGCCCTTTGTGGATTAGTTATTACGAGTCAAAGATAAATTTCCCGCTACCTTCTTTATTTGTTAAGAAGTTTATTGTTAAGTGTCTGGAAGAGATCTCTCTTAAGCGACAAGACCGCCCATTAAATTAGAGAATTATATTTTTTTTGTTCTTTTGTATTTATGGTGTACGTACATCACATCACATCAGCAGCCTTAAGACGTCCGCTATTGGATGAGGCCTCCCCCATCGAATGCAATGGGGGAATTTGCCATAGTCACCAAGCTTGGCAGGCCGATTGGTGATGGTCGTATTGGTGTTGAGTACTCAGGGGTTGCTGCTGCCCATCTCCTGGTATAATCCCTTAGTTGGCTTTTACGACATCTACGGGAGGAGATGGAGGGGTCTATTCTTAAGCCGAACACACCACAACAATCTATCACTATCTAATATCAACGAAATGATATCGTAGCAAGATGCATTTGGCCAACAGACCAGAGTAACTTTTCTACAAGAATTTTCAAAGAAACTAATTCACCTTTATTACTTACGCCACACTTACGCTAGTAAATGTTAGGTATTACTAAATACATGTAACAAATCAAATCAAATCATAATAATTTTTATTAATTGAAATCACAAAGATCATTTTGAATCGTCTTATATAAATTTAAATTAGGTACTCCTGTTCCAACGCGACCAAGCCTAGAAGAATCAGTTTTGCAGTATTGCGCTCCTACATACTTGAATGAATGAAAGAAAGAAAGAAAGAAGAAAGAATTTCTTTATTTGCTTGAAATAGATACATATAGGCTATTCAATTAAAATATAAGATCCATATTCCACTATATAGAAAGATAGCATGCAAAAATTAAAATTTAAACTACATAGTTATTAAAGGAATAGACATTTTGAAATAATTAAAAAGTTGTACATCTATAAATTAATAAAATCTTTTAACTAGTAAAAACTATGATCAAAGTCAAAGTCAAAGTCAAAAACAACTTTATTCATTGAAATCACAAGGATCATTTTGAATCGTCTTATATAAAATTAAATTACTCCTGTTCCAACGCGACCAAGCCTAGAAGAATCAGGCAACAAACTCGGCTTGGCTTACATAAATGGTCCGTCTTACCACTAGGTGAGAAGCGCCTGTGTGGTGCCTCGGAGCAAGGAGTTGCTGATACATAGTAAATGAGAACTTAAAAACTCCGACAACCAAGCCCGCAACATACCTTAAATCTAATAAAATGTTGCTCCTTGAAATTAAATGAAATGTTAGAAATTGTTTATTGTCTAAAGTATGAGCTACACAACATTTTTAGTTAGTTAAAAAGAGCGCTACAATTACAATGACTCGTAAAACACTCATAAACGAGTATAGGTTATATCGTAATTTCATGTACATAATATAATTAACCTGGTATAAGCTATTAATTTTAATAATTTAAGATAATTCTAATATAATATTTATTAATTAATTTTAAAATTATTGGCTGTTAAAGGGCCACGTCGTATTAAAGAATATTTAAATAAAGTCAAGTTAAAGCGAATTGATATTCTTAGGAATGAGATGCAATTACGAGAAATGCGCAACTTAGGTATCAAAGACTTTTCCTGGCCTCATGAGAAAATACCTCACAGCAATCCGTGACATAACGAGCGCCTCTCAGCTATTTCTCATTTCTCGTCTGTGAATGCACTAGATTTATTTATAAGAAAAACTTTGAAATAAGCTTTTTCCCTTTTTCCGAGTCAAAGCCTTTGACTCCTGCAGTTGATGGAGTTCTTTTCATTGTCGAGCGGGTAGTTTTGGTTTTGTGAGAGGATTTTAGGAGAAGCTTGCCAATAGAGCGCTTATTACGCCCTTTTGTAAAAAGATTGCTTCTATTTTGGCTATTATTTCATCAAACTCCATGAAATTTTGTACAAATGATAAACAAGACTTGTTTTGTAACAATATAAAAGCCACCTTGTCGTCGACTTATACCTACTTCATTAAATAAAGTAAAACAATTTAAAAAACCATCCGGCAAGGAAGCGATATTTTCCAAAATTTATCACATTCAAAATTGCAAATCAGTGCAAATCGAACAAAACACCAAACGAATCCACGACTCGGTCGAACAAGTGTCAACAATTAATCAGGTGATTTGGTGAAACTTTCTGCGGGATAAGCAGAGTCGTTGTTAGGATCTGAAGCAAAGAGGATAAAGAATAAAAATTAAGTTACACTATATTCACAAAAAACTAATACTTAAATAAATATCTTCTCTATCACCCCTAAAAATTACCTACCTAACTTAAAAATAAAATCTTAAATTGATCAAAGTCAAAGTTAAGGTCAAAGTATTTTATTTATCGAATCATTTCAATTCAATAATCACAAGGATCATTTTGAATCGTCTGATAAACTAAAATTGCCCCTGTGCCCTCCACTCGATGGACTAAAGACATTATAAACGTCGCAGGAAGTCAGTGGATGGAGGCCGCTCGAGACCGTTCGTCGTGGCATTATATTTGGGAGGCCTTTGTCCAGCAGTGGACTTCTACAGGCTGATGATGGTGATGATAGTAACTTTTAACTAAGTATAACAAAAAAAACAAATTAGTCCGGTTGTTCTTTTTAACATATTTGCTGACCCTGAAGTATACCTCTGGGCATAACTTCAGTAGTGACTAACGTGGACTGATGATGATACTCCTGGGAGTAACCTGGCTACGACCCTGGATGTGAGTCAGACTGAGTAATTAAAACAGCGGTGCAGTTCCGAACTGCAAAGTCTGCCGCGACATGAATATTCCATTGCTGACTCCGACTAGAGACGGTACGGAATGTGGAAAGGTATTCCGTGTTCTTGGTAGTTGATAGAATATGCCATACTTATTTATAAAATAAAATAAGATAAAGCTGGAAGAATTTCAAACGCAGGTAAGTTAAATAATCATTTTAAACAGATCCCTTGGTCACCGGATTTATCAGTAAATAAATTATAAGCTCACGGGACGGGATCTTCAAGTACATAAGATCTAAACCACAGGATAATACTGATAGGAGTAACTACTCCTTTCTTATACATACTACTAACTTTAGGGGCTACTCATAACAAATTATATTAATTTATTAATTTCAGGCTACATGAGAAATCCTATCCTACTTCCTACTAATCCTACTATCCTTCCTACTAATATTATAAACGCGAAAGTTTGTGAGTATGGATGTTTGTTACTCTTTCACGTAAAAACTACTGAATGGATTTGAGTGAAATTTGGAATGGAGATACTTTACGCCCTGGATTAACACATAGGCTACTTTTCATCATCATCATCATCATCAATTTTCATCATTATTCACGCGGGTGAAACCGCGGGGCGTAACTAGTGTATAATAAAACAATGAGCATATTACAGAGAAACAAATCAAAAGGCCAACCAAAAAACAAGAAAAAGAGAGATGGAAGAAAGGGCAACTTGGTTGGGCCGTATTTGTGACGTCTTATGGTAAAAGTGCCGACAATATGTTGCGTTCAACGTGTGAGATTACTACTATGACGTAGGTACAAGTATGTACTACTACAGTGACGTCAAAAAGAACATAAGACAACATAAGATAGTTCTAGGCATGCTGTACAAATTTTTGTCATGCAAATAGGTTGATAGAATTTGAAACATTTCATTTATAATTATTAGATTGTTTAATCAGTCTGGCTCAAATAAAAGCAAAGAACAGATGCCACACAGAACCTTTCAAAATACAATAATTGAATAATAGTTGGTTCTTGAGTGGCAATCACTTTTTCTTTTCTCTTCTTTACGACGCAGACAAGAAAAGCCTTCTCGATGGACCAATAGGGCATTGTATACCTCCTTACCTTATTCACTCACTTTTTGCAGGGACTCTTGTACAAGACGTTATGTACATAGCCTGGGGGCTTAGTAAGAGTTTTGATAGTTTTCGAAACTATATGAAGTTGCGTTTCCTTCCATACATTTACTTGCTACGCCCCTAGCGAAAACAAGCAGATAACTAAGCACGCTGTCAGTAAATGTATGGAAGGAAACGAAACTTCTACATATATAGTTTCGAATACCATCAAAACCCGCTACTAAGCCCCCTAACATGTCAACTTATCTACAAGCAGTATTATAGGTACTCATACTCATACACCTAGGTAGTAGTATGTCTACTTGTTCTTCTTTGCAGTTTTCCCAATACCTATGCAACTGCTACGAATCTTTGACAAATTGTATGGCTCAAATCCATGTGAGAAGAAATACATAAAAGTGCATTTGAGTTACATTACTCCTTTTGCGTTAGGTTGCTTGAAAATCTTGGATTGCAATCGTTAATGTTTTTCTACATTGAAATGTTATTGTTTGTATGTTTCCCATCTCTATAGATAAGTTTTCGGCTGAGCGGATATTGCATGATAAAATTAACTATTTAGATGCAACCCACACCGGTGTTCAGTTATTCTGATTGATGCTTGTAGCCAGGACTGCAGCATCCTATGGGATCTTGAGTTATCTCTGTTGCATAAAGGAGCTCGGATGAATAAGGGTAAATTAAGACAATTTGCTTTAGGTATAGGTATTTCTGCCGCCGAACAATAATGCTGGCATTGCTGTTCTGGTTTGAAGATTATGTCAGGATATAAAGGGGGTAGTGCATTCTAGGCGTGTCTTAGGGGGACGTGACCAAAGAGGTATTGTATTTGTAATGGGCAGGGGTTAATTAAAACAAAAGGGGGTAACAAAAGGGGGTGCGATTTTCAAAAGTACAATACATACTAACATACATAACATGCAACAGTCACATGCATAGTCCTGATCCCACACTAGGATTCCCTGTGTCGTGGGTATCAGGAACTACGAGTACCATGGTACCATAACACCCAGACCCGGAACAAATATTTGCAGATCATGCAAACATTTACCCACAGCGGGTGACATTCATATTTTTAATTCTATTGTAGTTGTAATAAAATTGTTGTGTTATTTAAATTATGGAGGTGTTATTTTAATTTGTGTTTGTTCTATTGGTTTTAATTATTACGTGAGCTACAATATGATATACTAGTTGCGCTACGCGGTTTCACCCGCGTGAATAATGATGAAAATTGATGATGATGATGATGAAAAGTAGCCTATGTGTTAATCCAGGGCGTAAAGTATCTCCATTCTATATTTCACTTAAATCCATTCAGTAGTTTTTACGTGAAAGAGTAACAAACATCCATCCATACTCACAAACTTTCGCGTTTATAATATTAGTAGGATAGTAGGATGTGTATAAGGAAATAAAATATGTAATAATAATTAATTAGTTAATTAGTATGTAAGACATTCAAATACGATTTTTAAAAGAATTGTCCTGAAATTAAAAAAAAAAAACGAACCCGCACCTCTTGCTTCTCAGCCGGCTACTCACCCACCTCGCCACGGAGGTCACAAAACACAAAACAGTTATTTAGTACAACAAGGTTCTTAATAAAACAACCGTGTGTTGTTCTCAGACAAATTGCACTTCAACCTTGCCTGTTTCTCGAGATACGAGGTTAATCCTTTAACTTACAAACAACGTACGAATAAGTCCTAATTTAACTTGGAGAATTTAACGTGAATAGGAAACTATTAACTTCAACTAGGTTAACTGTTGGCATTTTAAAAGAAAAGTCGTTGAAATGGAGACCTTATGAAAAAAGCGATATAAATAATAATAAATACTGGTCATTTCACACAACATTAACTAGCCCCAAGCTAAGCAGAGCTTGTGTTATGGGTACTAGATAATTGATATACTTAATACAATAACATTACATAGATAGATATTTTTTATTATGCATAGAAAATACCCAGAACACCCTGAACAAATATCTGCAGATCATACAAATATTTGTTCCGAGGCGGGAATCGAACCCGCAACCTCCTACATCGCAGGTGAACCTTCGCCCGCCGCGCCACAGAGGTCGTCCAACTCCCAAGGTATAGAAACCTATCTACTTTTATTTTGATTTTTATATATTCCGATGATTGAACCGCGTTGGTCACAGCACTCATACATACAGACACATACAGCACATTACATACATACAGACAAACACACTATTTTTTTTATTTTCCAAACGTGACATAACGCGTGCTCGTTACGATATCTGCGTGGAATCATCGCTGAATTGTATGGGTGAAATCACACGCTATTGACAATGAATCTCTTAGGTCATAGGGAATAACCACCCTGAACGGCTAACCTGCCCCCTTATCCGCTATGACTAAACGTAACATAACGCGGGCTCGTTACGATATCTGCGTGGAATCATCGCTGAATCGTATGGGTGAAATCACACGCTATTGACAAGGAATCTCTTAGGTCATAGGGAATAACCATCCTGAACGGCTAACCTGCCCCCTTATTCGCTATGACCAAACGTAACATAACGCGGGCTCGTTACGATATCTGCGTGGAATCATCGCTGAATAGCATGGGTGACGTCACACGTTATTGACAAAGAATCTCTTAGGTCATAGGGAATAACCACCCTGAACGGCTAACCTGCCCCCTTATTCGCTATGACCAAACGTAACATAACGCGGGCTCGTTACGATATCTGCGTAGAATCATCGCTGAATAGTATGGGTGACGTCACACGCTATAGACAAGAAATCTCTTAGGTCATAGGGAATAACCACCCTGAACGGCTAACCTGCCCCCTTATTCGCTATGACTAAACGTAACATAACGCGAGCTCGTTACGATATCTGCGTAGAATCATCGCTGAATTGTATGGGTGACGTCACACGTTATTGACAAAGAATCTCTTAGGTCATAGGGAATAACCACCCTGAACGGCTAACCTGCCCCCTTATTCGCTATGACCAAACGTAACATAACGCGGGCTCGTTACGATATCTGCGTAGAATCATCGCTGAATAGTATGGGTGACGTCACACGCTATAGACAAGGAATCTCTTAGGTCATAGGGAATAACCACCCTGAACGGCTAACCTGCCCCCTTATTCGCTATGACCAAACGTAACATAACGCGGGCTCGTTACGATATCTGCGTAGAATCATCGCTGAATAGTATGAGTGACGTCACACGCTATAGACAAGGAATCTCTTAGGTCATAGGGAATAACCACCCTGAACGGCTAACCTGCCCCCTTATTCGCTATGACCAAACGTAACATAACGCGGGCTCGTTACGATATCTGCGTGGAATCATCGCTAAATAGCATGGGTAACGTCACACGCTATTGACAAGGAATCTCTTAAGTCATATGGAATAACCACCCTGAACGGCTGATTTGATTTGATTGAGGGATTCATGTAATGTCTTTAACACAAAAGATACTTTTATCTCCGGTAATTCGAGTGCGAAGCTGTGGGCGGATGCTAGTAAAAGATACCCAACGAATTTATTGAAAGTTTTTCTTCCAAACTCGTGTGGACAATAATTATCGTCAGTGTTAGGAGTAGTTTAGTGTTGTAAGCTGTATTTGTTGGTGCTGGAATAAGATTAAGAAATGCTATAGATGTGACTCTGGTGACCTGAATAGTCCATTGTAGGATCGACGATGCAAGTGACCAAGATGAAGGTCTCTTAAGGCCCTGCACGCCAGCTCGGAGATTTCAGCTGGATTTTATTTTAAACGACGTAGGTGCCATATCGAAATATTATTTTTTAATGAAAACATATAATTAAAATAAAATCCTGTCCGAAAGAACTCAACAATGTAAAAAAATATTTGTGTGCATAGATCGAATTGCCAACATTTCGAGGTACCGAGATTTTTTGTTAATATACAGAGTTTTTTTATAAATTCTTTGGAAAATTGTTATGTAGCCTTGCTTTCCTTTCGATATGATTTAGAATAAAATCTTAAACGTTCAGATACTTAAAAATTATATCCACAGCTATTCTACAAATTGATGTAACATGAATCAAAAGACCGTATATTTTTAGAATTCAGGGCCTTAGCGCAACGTGCATGTACTAACTGTGCGCTACTGGCGCGCGCTGACTGTTCGTTTTTGGCATGCCCAAATGAGTAAGCATTTACAACAACTTGCGATAGCAACAGTCACTTCTATTCGTAGATTTATTATTTTATTCCTAAGGCACTGACATGTCACGTCCAGCGCATAGATTTCGCGCTATATTCGTGAGCTGAATGTCTGGTGAAAATGTTTGGTATCATATTCATATTCACGTTACTAGCCACCACATTTTTGTGTTGGTAAGTGTATGCAGTCGCAATCTGTGTCGATAAAATATTTCATGAATGTTTTCATGAAGGTTTTTCTATACCTGGGGGCAAGTAGGCTGAACATCTTGGGGAAGTTTCCGTTTAGTAGTGATTAGATCAGTTGAGCTATCTTTAGATAATTTGCAACGGTTTTTAGATTAGCTCAATTTTTTTTATTTGTATTGTTTTGTATTAATTTTGTATAGACATATACTTGTATTAGTTGTATTTCTGTAGGTATATAAAGTTTTATTAATAATTTATTATAAGCGGTCAAGTTTTGGTCACATTGCGATATTAATCACATTTCCTTATTATCGTCAATTAAGGAGAATACCATTTGTGACTTAAATGACTACAACACTAGATCGGAAAACGACACAAACTTTTTTTTTATTATACGATCTTCACATATATTATATCTTTGACGTGTCTTACTTTCCGATTCATTACCATCAGTTTGTAGAAGTATCCACTACTGGATATAGGAATCCCCCTAAAATGCCACAACAAACGCTCTTGAGCCGCCTCCATCCACCGACTTCCTACAACCTTTACAATGTCTTTATTCCATCAAGAGGAGAAGCTTCCTCTACTGCGTAGCCCGATGTTTATCACCGACTAGTTGCGCCCCGCGGTTTCACCCGCGTGAATAATGATGAAAATTGATGATGATGATGATGAAAAGTAGCCTATGTGTTAATTCAGGGCTTGAAGTATCTCCATTCAAAATTTCACTCAAATCCATTCAGTAGTTTTTACGTGAAAGAGTAACAAACATGCATACTCACAAACTTTCGCGTTTATAATACATATTAGTAGGATTATCACATTGTATTTAGTTACCCCAAGAGCCTACTAATATCGATGTTGTACATAGTAGTATCTTAAATATTAAAATACGACATTATTAAGGTTATTCCCGTCACAACCTTTTTCTAATAAATCATAAAAACAGGAGACTTAAATATAGGCTACAAATATACTAAAAGCATTCATTGTGATTTATTCCAAGGGCAGATTTTTGTAGAAGAATTTAGGAGAGAATTTCTCGGAGATTATTGCTTACATCTTTTTTAGGGTAAGTACTCAAAGATATTTTTAGTGAAATCAGAAAACTATTAAACAAACCTAAGATAAAATATACTTAAGAAAAATTATGAACAAAAAGAAGCATTCAACAATGGGAAAATCTTTTTGCTCTCCAAAGAGGTTATAAGAAGATTTAACTTTTATCATTTAACATTTCCCATACATCAAAGTAAACGGTGTATAAATCAAAAGTTTTTCAATAAAGTCTTATTATTTCGTGGAAGTATATGCACAGCTTGAATTTAGAATGCTGGGTTTTTTTTATGAGGATTTTTTCCCTCCCTTTTTTACGGGGGTATACTGAAACGCAAAAATGTGATGTTACTATATAGGTATATTATATACCATTCTTACAAACCTATATAAATATTATATTGGATCTATTATGGGAGCAAGCGTTTTAGCATTCCTTGATGGTCTTGACTGAAGAAGAGCAGTATAAGTAGTAGGTAGATAAAGCAGTTCACAAGATGCGGTCTTGAAATAAACTTCTGGTCACTGCCGAGCTAAACCAACCCTCTCTTACTATCTAACAGTTCATTGACACCAAACTATATGAGCTATCCACTTTATAAGAGCAAGTAACTCAGTATAACTTTTGAAACTATCATGGTTATTAACATAATTATCACTAGAAACGGGATATTTACCATGATTTTTGAGCTTTATTGATTGGTAATAAAGCTCAAAAATAATGATAATTATCCCGTTTCTAGTGATAATCAAGCAAACTCCGGTTTGCAATGGAGTGGTTTCGACAAAGCAAGTTCCTTCTAGCTATGGCAATGGCTTACTCTTGCAGAATTTTATGAGCTATCCACTTTAGAGCAAACATCTTAGGTTAGCGTACTGCATACCTAACGTTGCCAATGGAGTGGTTTCGACAAAGTAAATATCATAACAGTTAAGATACGAGAGCATGTCTGACGAAGCTCGTTTTGATACTTAGAACTCTTCCAAATACTTTAACAATGTTGATAAGAGAATGAAATGGTGTTCTTAGTATAAAGAAAAGCCGTTAATATATAATCATCATAATTATCATTAGCCTATGTAACTGATAGACATATAGGCTTCTCCCAATAGAAGGACGACCTCTGTGGCGCGGCGGGCGAAGGTTCGCCTGTGACGCAGGAGGTTGCGGGTTCAATTCCCGCCACCGAACAAATATTTGTAAGATCTGCAGATAATTGTTCAGGGTATTTTTTAAAAACTCGAGATTAGAACACATATTTATTATATTGTCACGGGTATTTATCGCGTGTTACCTTATTATTTATTATTCCCGACGTTTCGAATGCGTTACAGCAATCGTGGTCGCGGGCTGACTGGAGTACATGGAGCTACCGTCGAGAAGTGGTGGCAGCTGTATAAACTACCCTCACTTGGTCTTCAGAATTAGAAATGAATGTATTCATAGTCCGACACACCACACTAACCGTATCTACGCACTGAGATGACACATCGCGACGCGCACACCTACCAATGATAAGACTCCACGCAGTGACGGATTAACACTTAATCAAATTAAGCAATTGCCTAGGGCATCACGCCTGGGGGCACCAGAAGAAGCAAAAAAAAAATCCGTCCTTTGGTCATCACGTCTCACTCTCACGACACCAAAAACCACACCAAAAAAAGTTTGTAGGACTAATTTGAAAATTCGCGCGTTTTAAATTGACATAAGAGTCCGACCTAGAGTCATAACCTGCACCCGCTTGCCTACTCGCTGCCCTCTAGTGCATTCGGCAATTCGAAATATTCGAATGCACCGGAATTGCGATCAGCCAATCACAAACCACCCCTTCCCCGCGGACCATAAACCGGACGACGCGGTAGAGGAAGACCCTGCACTCGATGGACTACATACATTATGAACGTCGCAGGAAATCGGTGGATGGAGGCGGCTCAATATCGTTCTTCGTGGCATTCTAGGTAGACTTCTACAGGCTGATGATTATGATAATGGCAGATTATATCTTTGGCTTGTGGGCTCGGCGGTTATACTCGCAGTGGATCACCCGCTTATAACGTGTCTGGTTCACCGTACCTACCTAATTAGGGCTTTTCAACATCGATTAAAAAAAAAAGTAGTTCAAATTGTTTCGATAGATGGCGCTGACTCAACTGTAAATGCCAAGATTATCAAATTTATTATCTGTGGTGTACGCGTACTAAGCTATTATCTAACTAGTCTGTGGCTATTAGTCATGATATTCTGTTTGTGCTGCTTCTTGAGTGTATGCTAGTGATTTCGTGATGTTTTTAGAAGTAAACAAAAATATATCTACGTTGTTGATGTTGACATTTAACTTTATTTTGACACTTGAAATTTACGTAACAGAGCAGCGCCATCTATTTTCAACGCTGAAAGCATGATATGAAACGGCCGTTAAAACCCCTCATTAGTTTTGTGGTATTTATAGGGCATAGGAACCAGCAGTGGACTTCTACAGGCTGATGATAATGATGATGGCGTACTTTGTAATTTATTTTCTTTCTCTACCTGAAAGACAATATCCATGAATATGAAATGGAGCATCTGTTCGTTCCAGGAACCGTTGTACATCATGCACTTGTTTTTATAGACAATAACGGAAATATCCGTGCAAATACCGAGCTCGTGCTCCCATTCATTTTTATGGGATTGTTTGTGTTGCGAGTAGGTATATAGACGAAAAATATACAATAGAGCATTAGTTGTATTTTGTGATACGTTCGCGAGTCAAAGGTTCTTCGTTCATAGTTACACAATCTGCACTTTTCTTTATCGCTTGGGAACCTGCTGTATACGCCTTCAGCTACTACCACGCCTTCAGCTACTACCATAGTCAATCGGTCCATTGAGCAAGAGCCATTCCATACGCATCTTGTGCAAGACGTTTTCGTTTGTGTGTGCGATTTATATTGACGTGTTCGTTTGCCTACAGTTCGTACGTGGGCACCGTGCATGGCTGAGCTCTTTATTTTTATTCTCATGTTGCAAGCATCACGGGACATCAATAGTTAAATAAAGACTAGAGAATATGCTACACAGTTCATGAATTGGCACGTTTACCCCTTACATTTTCAAATGCCAGAATCTAATATTACCTAATAGGACATTTTATGGAACACTTTCTTATCCTACTTTTGTGTTAAAAAAGTTTGCTCGGACAGGCCCATTTTCATACAAGAGACTTTATTTTCGTGTATTTATACCAATTAATAGGTATTCTAACTACCAATAACTTTTTTCTTATAAAATATAATGCGTTGAGCACTGTAAATAGTCAAGACCAGAACTGCAAGTTCTGGCCAGTGGCCAAAACTTGCAGTTCCGGCCATATTTGTTGTTGACATCAACCAATCTCAACAAATACACAGCAGGGCTACTCTTGACGCTCTACTCGATCCTAATTCAAAATTTAGTTTGTCGTCAGAGAGTACTAGATTCCTTGGTCATTTGGTACTCTTGAATTCAATACTAGCGCATAATTTGGAGTGGAATTTTATGGAACTAAGTGAAATCGACTTTCTGTCTCTGCTGTTCTTCACCCAAAATACATATAATATTATTACCTACACTTTTTGTGTACCTACTCGTACATCTCACACTACGCTCTCATTTCACACTCCACAAATACACACACACACACACTTTTATGCGATTGTGAATAATGTTAAAACCGGTACAAATGTAGCTACGTTTGTTCCTGTTTTTAGTTTTTAATTTTTAATTTTAGTTTATATCTATTCTTTCAGTTGTATTTTGTCAATGCATGCGTACCTACCACAGACTACCACTGTATAAAATATTTGCCTATAAAATGTGGATTCGATTTGGTTTAGAAACTAAAAGAATATTTAATTGCATAAAAACTAGTATAAGATAACTGTGAATCCTAGATTAATAAAATCAATAAATAAAGTCAATAGCGTGCTCTATCTCGATTTCAAACTCGATTTGGTTCAAGAGTGTCAAACAAGCGTTTGACTGCGTTTGAAGCGTTGGAACTGTTTTCAAGAATATGCCAAATAACGAAGCTTGAAATCGAAGGGTGGAATGTTTTATTGAACCTACATTTACTGTTACATAAAAACATTACAAATACCATTTCATTGTAGTTCTATCTTATAGTAAAAGTGTTCAGGTACATTGTCGGTCAGTTCACACATGGGCGGGTAATCACAACAGTGGTGCACAGGCGGCTTGTTCCGGTGGCCAGCGCCATTTGTATGCTAATGTGTTGCGATAGTTACCTACTGCTTGCTCAACCACAGCTGGTTGCAAATAGGCAAGTAGTTTACCATAAGGGTGTTTGCATGACGACTTTTAGCAGCGCGTTTCAAGACCGCGTCTACATTGCATCACAAAGTTATGAAGACAACTATGCTGGGGTTTCCTCGCTCGAAGAGAGCAGCAAAAATGATACCTATTACCATCACACTAATATTATAAATGCGAAAGTTTATATGTTTGTTACTTCTTCACGCTGTAACGGCTATACGGACTGGAGTGAAAGGAGTTGAATAAAAATGTATAGAACCTAGCTCTTGTGGGTTCTTCTCCCTTCTTCAAGTCTTTAGACGTTCACTGTTGCACGAAGCCTCCTTATAGAATGCAATGGGGGTATTTTCCATAATCACCACGCTTGGCAGACGGATTTGTGAAAAATTAAGATTAAGAATTATGACAAATTAAAAATTGAGAAAAATTAAAAATTAATTAAAACTTCTACTGGCTAATGACGACCATTATTTTTATCAAAAAAAATGCTTGCGAATTTTGCAAAGTAACAATGTAATTGTTTACCTATGTTTAATTTTTGATGGTTGCTAAAATTACGTCTACTATCCATAATTAGAACTGGCTAAGTGACTCGATATAATATTATGTAGGTTTATTTTTTACAAATAACATCGTTAAATTGATTAACTGCTGAGGGCAATGTTTACATAGGACATTGGTGTCACATTGAGATTCATCTACATATTTTATTCTTTGACCTAGCACGTCATTAGACAATGGATCATGATTTAACCTTTGGTCTTTTTTGGTTATGTGTTTATGACGTTTTTGTCTTATTTTTATCGATGACGATAAAATATGCAATAAAAACAACAAGACTAATTAGTTAGGTACAGTAAACCAGACACGTGATCCACTAGCAAGTAATCTACCATCATCATCATCATCAGCCAGTACAAGTTCACTGTTTTTTTTTATGCTGCTTGACAAGCAGACAACCTTACGGCCCACCAGATGGAAAGCAGTTACCGTAGCCTATGAACGCCTGTAACACCAGAGGCATCACACGCGTACTGTCGACCCTGAGACATAAAGATGAAAAGTCTCATGTGCCTGTAATTTCATCGGCAACAATGAAACACAACAATGCGGACACTACTGCTTGGCGGCAGAAATAGGTACGGTGGTAGTACTTCCTTGGACGAACTCTTTCACAAGAAGTTCTACTACTAACAAAACATGGTTGGACATAGGCCTAGAATGCCATGACAAGCTGTCTTGAGCCATCTCCATCCACCGACTTCCTGCGACGTTTATAATGTCTTAAATCCATCGTCTTACGGCTTGTGGTCGCCACTCGAGAACCTTTACTACCCAACGGTTGTCAGTTCTACGAGCTATAATGCCCATTACCACTTCAAGTTGTTAATACCTACTGGGAGCTATGTCGGTGATCTTGATTCTTCTACCGATTTTTAATTTCGGATTCTGAATCTGCCAATGGAGCATCTAAAAAACCGCTTTCTTAGGCGCCGGCCGGCTTTGGCATGGCTTGAAATCCTAAGTCCGCGGTATAAAAAACGACACCGATCACCGGTGAACTAAATGTTGTTCAAAGTAAGGTAAGCCGTGTTTGTTCCCTGATTCTTCTAGGCTTGGTCGCAATGGAACTGGAGTAATTTTAGTTTATACGACGATTCAAAATGGTCCTTGTGATTTCAATGAATAAAATTGTTTTGATTTTAATGGATTGGAGCACCCTCTTTAACTACTAATTTTTGACAGTTTTAATTTTATGAAGATCTTAAAGCGAATGGATTATTCCAGATAAAAAAATAGATAAAGCAGTAGTAAAATCTGCCACGGTAACCGGGAGTTTCGCAACTAGTTGACAATGAGTAACAATTTATCTTTGTACGAAACCAGTTACGAGAGAAGATAATATACTTTTGTATACGTAATCGTTTGCTGTGGTGTGTCTGGCCCTCCATCCCCCCTCCATCTCCTCCCGTGGATGTCATAATATTCGACCAAGGGATTACATCAGCATCAGGGGATGGGCAGCAGCATCCACCTGAGTACTCAACACCAATATTGCGATCACCAATCCGCTTGCCAAGCGTAGTAATTATGGCAAACCCCCCAGTAAAACTCACGCATGAAGGGTTCCACACTTTTGACAACCTCTGTGCCGTGGCGGGCGAGTAGCCGGCTGAGAAGCATGAATTTGCGGGTTCGATTCCCGCTGTGGGACAAATGTTTGTATGATCTGCAAATATTTGTTCCTGGTCTGGGTGTTATGGTACCATTGGACTCGTAGTTCCTCATACGCTTCACTCAGGACTCTATATAACTCCCTCGCTAAACTCGGGAGTTAACTTTAGAGTCCCTCGTTACGCTCAGGGTTCAATATGCCGCCCGCGACATAAGACACTGCTTTATTCCCTTAGTGCATAATCTACTATATTTCACACCACCTAATTCAATCCAATTCCAAGTTCAAGTCCAATTACATATCATGCAACCTCAACGTAAAGTAAAGCATTATCTCTTAAGGGATATATAGTTATACGAAACTCCGTAGGGAATAAAGTGATTAGAATTTGGAACGTCGAATTCGTGTGGAAACTCGTGGAAAACTCAAAGTAAAAAAATGCCCATATGCAATTGTAAAAAGATTTGTTCGAAAATCGAACTGGCCACCATAAGCAGAAATAAAAAAAATAAAAAGATGCGTTTGTACAAAGAATGTGAAACATAACTTTTCATTTAAAAAATATCAAAATCGCTATTTGTATGCCTACAATATTTGAGGAGTTCCTTCAATTCCTCATGGATTCCACCATCAGAACTGGGTTTTGAACCAATGTGGAAGTATATATATTCAAATAAAAAAAGAATTTTCGAAATCGGTTTATAAACGACGGAGATATGAGGTACTAACAAACATTAAAAAAAAATATAACCGAATTAAGAACCTCCTCCTTTTTGTGAAGTCGGTTAAAAAGACGGTGTTTGGTGCTGTGATTTTCAGTGAATTTTATTGACCCCTCTCCCAACTTTTGCTTTTCAGGACAAGCGGAAAAAGTAAATAGCCTTTCCTCACAGATAATAGTGGGTCAAAATATTTATCACCTCCATCGATTTTATTGAACGGATGCCGTCAAGTTTCATTATAACTTTTGCCTCAAAGGGTCGAACTTTGTAAGTGGGTTAGACAGTTTTTACAAATCAAATATATAGCCAATAGAAAACTTTGTCGGTCGTTTTTGTAAGTAGTAAAATATAAGGTAGGTAAAAACTCAAAAAAACCTTTTCACTTTATTTATCACTAGCTGATGCCCGCGACTTCGTCTGCGCAGGATTAGTATTTCGAGTAGCTTATATTAGCGTGGCGTAGAAAAGAATATAACCTATATATATACTATGGTGGGCTTTTTTGTAGGACTATTTAAGATAAACATTTCCATCATGTATTACATTATGTGTAACTCTAGCTGTATTAGCAGCGCACGCCAGAATAGCTCGCAGATGATAGATTTTTTCCTACTTACTTTACACTTATCGTCATATTATGGACAATTCACACAATATCTTTATAAATTGTAGCCTATGTGTTATTCTGATGTATAAGCTATATTATAGTAAAGTTTCATTAAAATCCATTCAGTAGTTTTACGTGAAAGAGTAACAAACATCCATCTATCCATCCATCCATACTTACAAACTTTCGCGTTTATAATATTAGTAGGAGTATTATAGGATAGGATAGGATAGGATTAATGGCAAAATTCAAGGTTATCTGTCAAGGGGAAGACCCCCTCCAGTGGATGACATAAAAACTGACTAAGGGGTAACACCAGGGGATGGACAGAAGCATCCATCTGAGTACTCTACACCAACAAAACGATCACCAATCCGCCTGCCAAGCGTATCCGAATGGTTTGCCATTCGCCCCCCCCCCCCAAGCCAAGGGGGCCAAGGGGGTTCCCCCTTGTGCATTTTATGGGGGAGGCCTCGTCCAACAGGGACGTCTAACGGCTAACAAAGATGTCCTGTAAAAAATCTAGCTTAAATTTAAAAGACTCGATCCAATAAATAAATAAAATAAAATTACTATATATAAAAGTTATAACGTTATTTTCCAATCAATATATATAAAATCTGACGGACTGACTGACTGACAAACTGACTGACTGACTGACTCACGGACTAAAACCTCCACGCGGACGAAGTCGCGGTGCTTTCCACTAGTATATAAATAAACCAACGATATTTTAAGGATATAGATATCCATTTAATTTGTATTTCGACTTAAAGTCGTGTATCTGTAAATAACATAACACCCACGAGTACTATGGTACATAACACCCAGACCCGGAACAAAATTTGTTTCGGATCTGGGTGTTAGGTACCATGGTACTCGTAGTTCCTGATACCCAAGACATAGGGAATCCTAGTGTGGGATTATGACTACGTATGGGACTGTTGGGTGTTATGTTATTTACAGATACACGACTTTAAGTCGAAATACAAATTAAATGGATATCTATGTCCTTAAAATATATCGTGGGTTTATCGATTCCCGCAGCGGGAATCAAACCCGCAACCTCTCGCATCTTAGCCGGCTACTCGCCTCCCATGCCACAGAGGTCGTCAAAATGTTTATAACTTGTTATATTTATGTTTTGTACGAGTGAATTATTTTTTTGTTTTATTATTTTAATTACAGTGAAATTGTGGTCAAGCTTGGCTATCAGGTGAATGAACTTGACTGATCTTAAAATTTTACAGGTCATAGAGAGGACATGCGTTCAATGTAATAGGGCTAGCACTATTTGCGTCAGTACCTACGAACGCGAGCATACCCGCGTTCGTAAGCGAGTAGTGCTTGCGTCCAGAGGGTTCCGTGACGTTACTAGTTATTTTCCATACGGAATTTCAGAAATTATTTAACAAAATGTATCATCATAGATACATCAATTTATCAATTTATATGCTTCGCTTTATATAACTAGACTGATAGACGGCTAAATGTCTATCAGTCTAGTTATATACTATCTTGACTATTCAAAACAACTTCTTACTACTTCCTAGTCTCCTGGTAGTTAAAAAAAGATACTCCAATATTATTGACTTCTTTCACCAAAAACATTCTTTGTACAGCAATTTTTTTTCGCATACTATATATATTATATATATATATATATATATATAATATATTATATTATATATACCGGGCGTCCCACGGATATGTCACATGGAGGGAAAGTTCCTTGAATATTGTAGATGGAACATTTTACTGAAAGAAGACATTATTTAAATTTAAAAAATAATTTATACTGCATTCATAGATATTTAAATAATTACATGGTTGAACCGGGAATCGAACCCGTTACACGAGAAAAATAATCACCCTGTAGCTGTATCATACCGATCGAAAGGCTTCATCTTATGGAATATTTTTTCCTAAATAAAATAGTGTCAGAAATAAAAGAAAGACCATGAATTTTTAAATTACGGATATGCCCTCCATGTGGCATATCCGTGGGATGCCCTGTATATTATATATATATATATATATATATTCAGCAAAATAGCCACCGCATCAGTTATTACTTTGAAAACTGCCTAAAAATTTTACGAATCCATTAGTAACATCAAAGTTCACCACATCTATGAGTAACTGCTCATATAGTGATCCTAACAACAAGGCTGCAGCACACCAGCTGCGTACGCATAGACGTCGTCGTGCACGTCGTCGTACCATGACGTTGTAATGTATAGAACTTTATGAGACATGGCACACCGCTTGCGTGACGTGCACGCAAGCGTGTATATACAAAGTGACGCGCGTGTCTACGTTACTTGCTGCATACGCATCTGGTGTGAATTGACCTTAAACATAACCATAGTTTACATAACATGGGTCACAAAATGCTTTGTGTTTTCATTCTGAGATACGGAACCCCAAATCTATAGAACTTATTTTATTTAATAAAACTAAAGTCATGCTGCAGTAATGACAAAAAATACAAATCTGACTTTGTCCTTAGTTTGCCCGAGGTAGGAAGATATATAACGAAAATGTTGGTGCAATTTGCTCAGATGTGGATTTATCTCTACTGCTGTAACAACTGTTGAGTACAGATAATTTCATTTTGTACTAAGCAAGTGTTCATTTAGGAAAATGGCATATGTAAAGAGTGCTATGTTTTTCTTGGGATTAAGTTTGCTTGTGTTTGGGGCTGATGCCAATGTCTGTGAGTTGAAAATTTAATATTATGTCAGTTATTTAGTTAATAATATTTTATTATTTTATATAAATTTTATATAATATTTTTATATATATTTTATGTAACATTTTATATAGTTAATAATTTAATAATATTCAGTGTTCTATTACAAAATAGTTTTTTTCATCGAATAGCAGCTTATAGGAAGAGTAGCTTTTGTGCTAATCTGGATTATAATTTATGTCTGTATTGTAATTATTAATAATAAAAGTAAAAATAACAGAACCTAACCTATGGTACTTACTGTAATTTCTAATATATTTTTACCGATTATACCTACTTAGCAAGAAATTTACCTGACTTAAACCCTGTTTATAAAATTAATGAACGTTAAACAATTAATTAAACAGAAGTGTATTTGTTCACATGGACAGAAGGTTATCCACTGAAGTTTAAGTAAAACTGCCACCGCTTTACTAAAAATGAGACATTGATGACTTAGAAAGAGTTTAACAAAGCAATTTGATTAAAATACATTGAATTTAGTCTAGTACTTGAAGCCAGCTAAAATGAATCCACGCTATGCCAAGGAAAATAAAATTAAAAAAACACAAATCCTTCGAATGTTTTTTTTTCAGACAGTTACATCGACCCGTGCCACATCAATGACAACGACTGCATCCTAACTTCAGCAAAGAAGGCATTGCCGTATATAATAGCCGGCGATAAAGAAAAAGGGATCCCGGGTTATGACCCTATGGTACTAAAAAAGAAAGTTCTGGACGCAAGCAACGGACCACTGGAGTTGTTCTTAAAGGATATAGAAATTACAGGACTTGGTCAATTGAACTTTTTGGAAGTGAAGTAAGTACCTACTTAATTAATGTGTTCTTTTATAATTAGGTTCAACCATCAATGGTAACAGGAAGTCGGTGGATGGAGGCGACACAAGACCACTCGTCGTAGCATTCTAGGGCCATGTGCAGCTGTGTACTTCTGCAGGCTGATGATGATGATCAGTGATCATTGATAGTCCTCAGATATAAGCAAAGAACTCGAAGAAAAATTAGAGTTCATAACAGCTGGCATTCTTAAAAATGGTAAAGTGGAATCTGACGGACGTGATCTAAATCACACGACGGTTGGCCCTGTGGTTCTGGATGACGTGGTGGAAAACAGTGGAAAAGAGCATGAGCTAAGATTCAAATGCATATAACTTTTCATTTAAAAACCCACTTCCGCCATTGTATTCGACTAAATAATTTTTGATGGAAAAAAAATTATGAAAGAACCATAGGGGTGAAAGGATTATGATACTTTCTGAATGCAAATGCTTGGTGTTTTGCTGAAAATATCAAAATCGCCATATGTATGCCTACAATATTTGAGGAGTTCCCTCAATTCCTCATGGATCCCATCATCAGAACTGGATTCTGAATGGGACCAATCTGGAAGTATAACTAATCAAATAAAAAAAGAATTTTCCAAATCGGTTCATAAATGCCGGAGATATGCGGTAACAAACATTAAAAAAAAAAAAATACAAACGAATTGAGAACCTCCTCCTTTTTGGGAAGTCGGTTAAAAAGGTCCAATCATTGCAAGTATTTGAGATGTTACATACTTACATGCATTATCATGTATGTACTTATGGCGGTGCATGATCTCATCAACAGCACATAGCTGTTCGACGTAAAGAATCTTAAAACACATTCGTTTAAAAAAATGCAAATACGGAAACGTTCGCACAATACTGACGATGCGTGTATCGTCGTTTTACTTGTTTTTTCTTGGTCAGCCTGCTTTAGGTCAGAGATATGGTCATGTAATAGGAAGCAGTAGTGTGTTCTATAATTATTTTTAATAATAATAACATAACACCTAACATAGTCCTGAGGGCCTAGCCAAACGGCATTCGCTTCGAAGCGATTCCATTTCTACAGTCGTAATTCAATACAAAAGACCACGTGACATATCGATAGCTAACGTCAATCCCATACATTTTGTACTTTTCTACTGGCGTCATCGCTATTAGAATGTTACTTTGTCTACGGCCTCTGATCCCTGGATTCCCTGTGTCGTGGGTATCAGGAAACTATGAGTACAATGGTACCACAACACCCATGCAAACATTTGTTCCGCAGTAGGAATTGAACCCTCACCTCTTGCGTCTCAGCTAGCTACTCGCCCACCGTGATACGGAGGTCGTCAATATGCTAAGTTGAGCCTGTTTGGTTGGCACAGAGTGATATTAATAGCACTAAGATTTATTAATATAATTTATTTACAGGCGTCCCGATGTACTGAATGTAGTCATAGACCTCGAGTGTCCTATCACAGTGAAGGGAAAGTACACAATGAAAGGAAATATGATCGGAATACCCGTACAAGGAGAAGACTTCTGTGAAATCAAAATAGGTAAATTTATAAATGCCTCCCTATTTTAATAAGAGGTCACTGGTAGCTAGCAAAAGGGAAGTTTGCTTTTAATTTGGCTGTTATTTTATCAAACTCCATGAAACTTTGTACACATGATCAATACACTAATATCTAGACCCGTGGTGCGTTAGTTTCTTATAAAATTATATGGCTACAAAATCATTAAAAAAACTAATTTAAAAAAAACTGACGCACCACGGAAGGAAAGAAATAAAAATAGTTTATTCATGGCTCAACATAAAACACACAACCACATTACACAATACACACATACATATTAAACAACAATGACAACCTCTGTGGTGCGGCGGTTGAAGGTTCGCGTGCGACGCAGGAGGTTGCGGGTTCGATTCCCGCCTCGGAACAAATATTTGTACGATCTGCAGATATTTGTTCCGGGTGTTCTGGGTATTTTTCTATGTATAATAAAAAATATCTATCTATGTAATGTATTGTATTAAGTATTCAGTTATCTAGTTGCCATAACACAAGCTCTGCTTAGCTTGGGGCTAGATAATGTTGTGTGAAATTTGTCCAGCATTTATTTATTTAAAATGTGTGTGTCTGATTCAAGCGACAAAAGGGGGAACCTCAGCATTTGCTAAATATATAAAAAAATATAAAAATAAGCAAATATATATATTTGCTATTTTTTTTTTTTTTTTTGCCTAAGCAACCCAGCGCTGTTCTTCCGTTGGGGCCCAGAGTGAACCATCATTGTGTACAAAATTTCATGAGGTTTTATAAAATAATAGCCAAAATAAAAAACAAAGTTCGTTCGCGTACGAAAGGGTGTAAGCACCCAACCGGTAACCTACTCTTAGACGAATAACGAATTAGTAGTATCACCTGACACCGCGTGCCGTGGTCAAAAGGATCAGACGGCTGTTTTCTCGTGGTCTTATTATTTAACGAGTCGAAAACACAATGCTCGAGACAAACTAGGGAAATTTCCCCATTTCCCCGATTTGACTTAAGTGCATCACACACGCAGCAGACGCGGTAATATTTTATATGCGTATAAAAACTTATCACATCTGAAGGTATCACACCCGTAGCAGATACGATAATATACGAAAATGATATATTCATGCCGAAACTTTCTGTAACCATTTGTCCATCTTTTGATATATGTCGGTTCCCACAGATGCCTGAAGGTCAAATATAGTAAAGTAAAAAAAAAAAGAAAGTAAAGTAAATATAAGTGATCTGCTACGTGTGTGTTGCTTCTTGAGTTTAGTATAGAGAGCGATATGGACAGATGCGCGTTCAGATACAGATCTCTCACCGCATCTGCTATGTGTGTGCCACACTTTACACAAAAAGCAATAGAACGAGAAACGACGACAAAATTACGAGTTGCGCGTTGATATCTTTTGTATGGGAATGGAAAACTAGGTGTTCAAAATTAAACATAACCTTCCAATCAATCAAAGGGTTAATCTCCATAGTCCTGTCCCGTAGACACGATAAATGTGTGAAAACATTACTTTTTTTAATTTCAGAGAAACTTAAGATCATTGTTAAAATCCTTCTGAAGAAAATCAAAGGAAATGACAACGAAGACCACTACAAAATCGATAAATGCGATTACGAATACGAACCCCTCTCAGCAGTCAAGTTACATTTTAATAATATGTATGATGGAGACAAACAAAAAGGTAAACATCTTTTATACACTTCTATTTTGTTAATACAGTCCAAAATATTGGTGGATTTATTTTCTCATAATCTGTATTAATAAAATAGCAATTCCCTTTGCCCTTCTCTCCGCCCACATGGAATCTAATAATAACTTTTAATTAAAAAACCGACTTCCGCCATTTAATTCTACATGTTTTTATTTTCTAAAGGTATACAAAACAATAACATGTTGCTGAAAATACCAATATTGCTATATGTAATAATTGTATTCACAAATAATTGTGGAGTTCCCTCAATTCTCCATGGATTCCATCATCAGAACTAAGTTTTAAAAAAAATGGAACCAATCTGGAAGTATATCCTATTAAATAAAAAAATAATATTCCAAGTCGTTTTATAAATGACGATATTGTGAGGTAAAAAACATTTCAAAAAATACAACCCAATTGAGAACCTCCTCCTTTTTTTAAAGTCGGTTAAAAAGGTACATGGATATTTCAAATATAAAAGGCTTCCCCGAAAGGCGACCCCACAAGACAGTGAAAAACAGCATTAACATCCTTCCAGAACAGCACGTGCAGCAACCGCGGGGAAAAGCTAGTTGCTGGTCCGAAAATAAATATATTATTAAATATTAAATATGTGCCTAAAGATTTAACTTATCCAATTCTATTTTTTTTTGCGGAGATCGCTGTTGCCTCCTTTTCGTTTTTAAACAATATAGACTCCGATAAAAATTACTAAAAGTTAATTTAGTAAAACGGGAAATTTTCACGTACCGATATGTTGTTGGAAGCACCAACAGGTTTCAACCCTAATCGAGGGTCCTCATCAGGGTGTTAGCGATCCGCGCTACACTCTCTCCGCGATCCTCCTTGCACTCTCATAACCTCGCACTTGTGTGCGAGGAGAGAGTGTAGCGCAGACCGCGCTCACCCTGATGAAGGCCACGTATGTTGGTGCTTCCACCAACATATTGGTACGTGAAAATTTCCCGTTTTACAAAACGAATGACTTTAAGTTATTTTATTCCACGCATTGAAACTGAAATATGTTCTCTTCTTCCAGCTGAACCAGTTGAAAAGATCATGAATGATGAAGAAAGCGCGAAGGGTCTATTCAAAACAATGGGAAAACCAGTCATCAATGAAATTATCAACGAAATAGCCAGTGGGCTGAACAAGTGGTTGCAAGCAGTTCCAGCGAAGGAAATTGAGTTGGTTTAAGATTCCCTTTTAAAAAGTGACTCAGAATTAGAATAGGCAAGCTATTTGACTAAAGTAACTGCAATGAATTATGTGATTTATTAATGTAAAAATGAATCGTGCTCACCCCGAAGAAGACCCTTAATAAGGTTGAAATCTATTGGTGCCTCACCATTCACCATTTTGCAAAACGTTAAATTTTCACGCACTTAAAATTTAACTTAAGATACCGCATAGCCTCAAAATGAAAATGAAAAAATGATCAGTGCGGCATGTTGCCAGTGATGGCTTACGGCACTGAGACGTAGTCGCTAACTATTGGCTGTATAGACAAGTTCAAGTCCAGGTTATGGAGAGAGCTATGGCTAGGAGTTTCACTACGTGATAGAATCCCAAAAGAGGAAATCCGTAGAAGAACCAAGGTCACAACACAACTCATACAATCAGCAAGTTGAAATGGTAATGGGCAGGTAATATAGTTTGCAGAACTGACAACCATTGGGGAATAAAGGTTCTCGAGTGGCGACCACCGGACGACGCGATAGAGGAAGGCCCCCTCAGCTCGATGGACTAAAGACATTATAAACGTCACGGGAAGTCGGTGGATGGAGGCTGGCTCAAGACCGTTCGTCGTGGCACTCTAGGGGCGATGCGTATGCCCAGCTGTGGAATTCTACAGGCTGATGATGCTGAAAATTTAACTTTTTACAAAGTTAATAACAGGCAAATCATTTTTATTGGTAGTTTTGTTGTCTTGATCATGTTTCTTTTGCCAAATACATCTGTGTTACTAAAGTGTCGTTTTTTTCTCGTTTTCTGATACCTTTACCTCATTATTCATTCTTTATTCTTTATACACACATATACATAAAATGAACACAATAGAGAATGAAAGAACATGTACAAAGGTGAGCTTAACTTCCAGCAAACCTCTGAGGTTAAGAGAGCGGTGATTATAAAGGTAGGTTCGTGTATACACATAAAAAGAAAAGTGAGACACAAAACAATACAAATTACCTCCAGTAGATATTTGAGAAAGATTTCGTCCTGTCCAGTCCCAACGAACACCCCCAAAACTGCCACGATGGTGGTCGATACGACGCATTTTGTAAAATCAGTCGCAACGATGACCAATGATGGTGGATGCGACTGAATCGCAATTCTACGTTCTCAACCACCACTCCTACCACCAATCAAAGTATTTGAGTAGTTATCTCTAGCTGGTTACATCTTTGTCTCACTAATTCAGTGATTCAGTAACAAACATACAAACATCCAATCTTTTGCATTTAAAATATTATTAGTGGGATGGAATTAATTAACGTACCTACTACTTACAAAAATTATTACAAGACACAGCTATACATTCCATAAATATCAAACACATCGGGAGGTTACAAATTAATAGTCTTCTATCGTTTTAATGAATCTTTAACGGCGTTAATTTCCATTAACTACTATCTAGTACTATAACTTGTTCCGTTTTATTACAAAATCTTGCACATAGACACGGTAGAAGAACCACGATTATAACATTCAAAATTAGCACGTTGAAGTGTAGTAAGTAATGTTTTGTTAGTAATAGAACTTCTTGCGAAAGAGTTCATCCGGGGAAGTACTACCACCGTACCTATTTCTGCCGCCAAGCAGTAGTGTTCGCATTGCTGTGTTTCGGTTTGAAGGGTACGGGTGCCGGTGAAATTACAGGCGCATGAGACTTTTCATCTTTATGTCTCAGGGTCGGCAGCGCGCGTGTGATGCCTCTGGGTGTTACAGGCGTTCATAGGCTACGGTAGCTACATTCCATCAGATGGGCCGTATGCCTGTTAGCTTACCAAGTAGTATAAAAAAAATGGGTAGGTAGGTCATATAGCTCGCAGAAACTACAACCATTGGGTAATAAAGGTTCTACAGTGGCGACCACGAACCAAACGACGTAGAAGACCTCTCTCTCGATGAACTGATGAAATTCGCACGAAGAGACCGTTCGCCGTGGCATGTATTGAGGCATTTCATGTCCAGCAGGCTGATGATGCGTGATTTAACTAAAATGCTCGTATGTAACGACTATACAGAAACTATACAAACGACTCAGTCAAATAAACATAAATTATTGGTAAGTTTTACGATTAAACAATTCTGTAATGTCTTTATAGCGTTTCCACCACCTATGGTGAGGCTACAGGTTTCAATAAATACAATATTTTAAGATATGGCTACTTTATGCAGGACTATGCCACTCACATGTATATACTGGGTGTCCCACGGCTATGCCACATGGAGGGAAAGTACCTTAAATATTGTAGATGGAACATTTTACTGAAAGAAGACATTATTTGAATTTAAAAAACAATTGAAACTGCATTCATAGATATTTAAATAATTACATGGTTGAACCGGGAATCGAACCCGTTACACGAGAAAAATAATCATCCTGTAGCTTTATCATACCGATTGAAAGGCTTCATCATAAGGATTATTTTTTGCTAAGTAACACAGTATCAGAAATAAAAGGAAGAACAAGAATTTTACCATTTGATGATAAATTTTGTTCAGAAAAATGAAAAGCTGACATTGCCGTTAGGACATAAAACTGACATTATCATAAGTACCTATTACTAATAAATGTAACCACTTGAGAAGAACCAGTATTAAAGTGTCCACGAGCTACATGCAGAAGTTAAACGTATTATTCTAAATATCCACCAATACAAGATCAAAAAATCGTCAGGGAGCGAAATAATCAAAAGAGTGCGACTTTGTATTGAACAGGGACTCATTTTGAGCATTTGATAAATTGATTAATTTTGTATAAAAAATGTTAAATTTCATGGTCTTCCTTTTATTTCTGACACTATGTTACTTAGCAAAAAATAATCCTTGTGATGAAGCTTTTCGATCGGTATGATAAAGCTACAGGGTGATTATTTTTCTCTTGTAACAGGTTCGATTCCCGGTTTAACCATGTAATTATTTAAATATCTATGAATGCAGTTTAAAGTTTTTTAAATTCAAATAATGTCTTCTTTCAGTAAAATGTTCCATTTACAATATTCAAGGTACTTTCCCTCCATGTGGCATAGCCGTGGGACACCCTGTATAGGTAGGTACCTACAATTCTTAGGACGGACACACTACGGCACCGTACCCACGGTTTCCGTAAATACTACACTAAATGACTACAAATTAGTTACACGAATTTACTAATTAGTTATCACCCTAATGAGTGTGTGGGTGATCTTAATTCTTCTATGGATTTCCTCATTTTGTATTATATCGCATAATGAAACAATAATTTAGAGTATAATTAATAAGTACCTGGGTGACCATTTTGCTACGCGAAAACGCGTTTTCCCAGAGATGAAACCTAGCTAGATCGAGTTTTTTCCCCAAAAATCCCCGTATTTTTCAATTTTCATCAAAATCGTTAGAGCCGTTATCAAGATCTCAAAACATAATATATACATAGAAATATCGCTCGTTTAATAGTATAGGATTATATTTATATAATTGCAGAATTCTCGAAAACTAAACAGGGCTTAAATTAACACTGTCCTTTTCCAATTAACAGAAATTAAAAAGACAGCGTCACATTTAACCTAATTTAGAGGTAATGCGCTAATGACACCAAAATTAAGAACAATGTATACTTTCATAATCATAATAAATATATAACGGCATACCAAATAAAGAAACGAGACAAAGATTCACTCCATTTACAAATACCGAGCCTCAAAGACAATGCTGGAATCTATTAAAAGACCACTAAATTCACGTCATGTTAACTCGCTCGTCAGTAGTCAAGAGGACTAATTAGGGCTGGCGATAGTCGACATCCACACGAACTAGACAAATGACATGTCGTTGAATCGTGCATCATCTAGTTATTTCGGAATATGTGTATCGATTGGTGAACTTTGATTTTGTGTGTTCTGCTTTCTGTTTGAAAAATAATAAAAAGGTGACTGGACATAATCTATGGATGATTGGCATAAACTGCCAACCACCACGACCAGACCAGACCAGACCAGACCAGACCAGACTAAACTGGACAACCAGACCAGAGATGTGTCATACCTCATTCAAAAGGGCTTTTTAAGCTTATCATTTCTTAACACCACACCAAAAAGATCGGTTAAAAAATAGGAGAAAAAAATTGTTCAAAAAAAGTCTACAAAATTGTTTACACATAAATCTATATATATATATATATATGTTTTTTGCCAGTGCCTATTATTCTATAGCCTTTTTATGCATGAATTAATATACCTATGAAAGGGAAGGCAGACAAAATGGACCATTTTTCACCCTCTCTACATTTTACTAAGATCGCATAGAATATTCTCAGATTTCGTTTACTTCGTTGAGGGACATCATCATCATCAGCAGCTTTTAGACGTTCACTGCTGGACAAGGCTAACCCCATAAAATATAATGAAGGCATTACCATAATCAACACGCTTGGCAGGCGGATTGGTGATCGCAGTATTCATGTTGAGTACTCAGGTGGATGCTGCTGCCCATCCCCTCGTGTAACCCCTTAGGGCTTTTACGACATCCACGAGAGGGGATGTAGGGGTCTATTCTTAGGCCGGACACACCACGGCAAGAGGTGAAGATATCTTACTAATATTTGGATACCTTCTGATTTTAAATGTCGAAGTTATGAACCTAAAACTTTTCATTAGTGCTTTAATAAACAGAAATCATGTTCATACAATGTTTACTTGTTCAATCAAGTGTGCTTAATTTAAACATGATCAAATTAGAATACAACTTAACAGCTATAAAATTTGAAATTACTCATATAACTACCAATAAAACCATCTCCTACTGTAACTAGACGCATCATTAGCTATCTTCGGTCACATAAATTGAAAATTACCTTGCTGATGTTTAGAAAATCGGTAAGTTGAAATATAAACACGTATCAGATTAACCAAATCAGTAACGATGTACTCACTCCCGTGATAGTGTAGAAATAGGTCCAGTGGACTCATCAAGTGGCTTTGGTTTCATCAGAAAACTTCCACTGCTGGATGAGGCCTCCCCATAGAATGTAGATGAATTGCCATAATCATCACGCTAATGGAG
Source organism: Epirrita christyi (assembly GCA_951392215.1). Taxonomy (NCBI): domain Eukaryota; kingdom Metazoa; phylum Arthropoda; class Insecta; order Lepidoptera; family Geometridae; genus Epirrita; species Epirrita christyi. The sequence continues at coordinate 11,253,990 of OX595843.1, read as the reverse complement.
CCGGATTGACTATCGCAGCATGGTGTTAAGTTCTCAGATGGATACTACTGCCCATCCCCTGGCGTAATCTCTTAGTCACCTTATACTACATCCACGGGAGGTGTTGGGGTAGTCCTTTTTTCAGGCCGTGACCACAACGGATCGCATAAGATGTGAAAATTAGGTATAGCCAAAGAATTGGATTGGTCTGTCTGGCTAACAAAGTTTACATTTCTGGCTTTCATCATTATCAGCAGGATTTAGACGCCCACTAGTGGCCGAGCCTCCCCCATAACATACATTGGGGGCAATTGCCATATTTACCACGCTTAGCAGGCGTATTGGTGATCGCAGTATTCATGTTGAGTATTTAGCTAAATGCTGCCCATCCTCTGGTATAATCCCTTAGTCGGTAGTCATTCACTGGAGGAGATGGAGGGTTCTATTCCTTCATTTAATTCCGGAAAGCATAAAACTAAGGAAGGTCGCAAAACATCACCTCCTATGACGACCTCTGTGGCGCGGCGGGCGAAGGTTCGCCTGCGACGCAGGAGGTTGCGGGTTTGATTCCCGCCTCGGAACAAATATTTGTACAATCTGCAGATATTTGTTCAGGGTGTTCTGGGTATTTTCTATGTAGGTATAATACAAAATATATATCTATGTAATGTATTTGTAGTTATCTAGTACCTATAACACAAGCTCTGCTTAGCTTGGGGCTAGATAATGTTGTGTGAAATGTCCAGCATTTATTATTTTATTATTTATCAGTTGGCAACAGTAGTGGAAACTTTCAGACCGTTTCATGGAATTCAGTAATTTTTTTTTAATAATGAAAGTAGATACTCTTTTAATGTCCAATAGTAGAACACGAACGCATGAACACACCTATAAATATACCAAATTGAACTGTTTGGAAGTGGCTAACCGCGTAATATTAAGTTCCAAAGCTACTACATTCATGTCGTAATTGAAACTCGTAAAAGTTTTATTCTTAACTTTCCAAATTAATTGTTTATTTCCGTGTTGAATCGTAAACTTTCTTCGTAACCACAGACCGCTAGAGGGCGCCATGTGTTGGCAGTTTCCAATAGAATTAGAGCTTACTTAGATATTATTTTAATGTAAGGTCAATTTGTTGAGGGTGCGGTTTCGATTCCTGCTGCGGGACAAAACATGTTTGTATGATCTGCAAATATTAGGTCTGGGTGTTATTATGACACCATGGGAGGTACTCGTAGTTCCTAGTACACACGATACATGGAATTTCCATGTATCGTGTGTACTAGGAACTACGATTACACCCAGATCTAATATTTAATAATAAGTAAGTAATAATCTCTGTTATATATGTTATTTTTAACTAATATAACTATGATAATTAACATAACATAACCTAGCATCCTATAGGTACCTACCTAGTTGCATACGTAGCGTAGTCCTAATCCCATACTAGGATTCCTAGGTTTTTTTTTTGGTTTTTTATGTATATTTATTCCTAGTATGGGATTAGGACTACGCTACGTATGCAACAAGGTAGGTACCTATAGGATGCTAGGTTATGTTATGTTAATTATCATAGTTATATTAGTTAAAAATAACATATATAACAGAGATTATTACTTACTTATTATTATATACTTACATAATGTTATAGGTATGCTTTGAACTTTTATAAATAGTATGTAATAGGTGGAAAGCCGGTAAGCCGGTCATCATCACTAGCCTGTAGAAGCCTATCATAAAATCATAGGCCTAACTTAAAATTGTTTTGTGCCTCTTCCATCCACCGACTTCCTGTGAGCTTCATATTGTTTTTGGTCCTCCGGAGGGGTGAAGGGGGGGTGGGGGGGGGTTCCTTTACTGCGTCAGTGCGATTCAAATGATTCTTTTGATGCTGGGAATGATCTCGTGGTAGTCCGTGAAAATTATAATATTTTTGAAGTCATTTAAATAGAAAGGTAGAGTAAGTAGGTTTCCTACATCGCGTGTATTTGGTTAAGGTCTCAGTTCGGGGCGAACCGATAGTTAGTGTTTAAATCTTGTCTCAAATGTAACGCTCAGCAAAGCTTATATGCTCTTATACTTAAGTAATTATAAAATCTAATATTAGGTAGGTACCTACATACCTATAAAACTTTGAAAAACCTATTCATTTGTATATTTATACGTCATAAACATTTAATAAGTCTTACTTGAAAAAATTCATAATTTTTTTTTTGTTAAGTTCTAGGATACTGACACTGGAATTTGTACTATGATATCTTCATATCTTCATTATGTAATTAACCTTTAAAAATTTAAAATTTATAGTTCGTGTAAGTTTTTGTTGGTAAAATTGTTTCATTTTTGTATATTTTAAAATATGTAATAAGTTATTATCTATCTATTTAATGTTCACATTGCCCCTTAACAAAAGTTATTAATATACTGGGCAAGATTTTACGGCCTAACAAAACCCTGTCATTGTAGACGAGTATAGTACAAGTGACGATGAAGAGACATCAGCGTTATCCCAGTGTAGAGCAAGCCTAACAGTGCGTCATCTACAAAGAGTCGGTATAACGAGCTGGCTTTTTCTTTTAATAACTTGGAATCAAGATCTGAACTATTTTCAATGTTTATATGTACGCTTATTTGAATGTAATCTGTTTTGTGAACCCAGTAAATAAATAAATAAATAAAGAAATGGTAACAACTTAGTAAGAAAGTAAGTTCGTCCCAGGATCAATTAGTAAGTCGGAAATTGCCTAAAAATTTAAAAGATATATTAGTAACATCAAAGTTCACAGGATTATAACCACAGGATCTATCAGTAACTACTAATAATACCGAAGTATTTTTTATAAAGGAAATAATAGGCTAATTTTAATCAAAAAACAATTTGAAATTTGTGAACTTTTAATACAAAACCGTCATCACTTTTTGTATCAAAAGTATTTTGCAAAATTGCAAGGGTCAGCGTAATAAACTAGCGAACAATGAAATACGTCACTTAGGAAAACCACATCACCCCCAAACTCATTTTTAACCGACTTTAAAAAAGGAGGAGATTCTCAAATTGGATGTATTTTTTTTGTGTTTGTTACCTCATAACTTCGTCATTAATAAAACGATTTGGAAAAATCTTTTTTTATTTGATAGGGTATACTTCCAGATTGGTCCCATTATAAAAATCCGGTTCGTATGATGGAATCCATGAGGAATTGAGGGAACTCCTCAAATATTTTAGGCATACATATTATAGCAATTTTGGTATTTTCAACAAAAACTGAATGCTGACATGATAGCTGAATTAAATGGGGGAAGTCTGCTTTTAATGAAAAGTTTTTTTTTTATTATTGTAAAATTATCGACTCATCACGGTTGGTACGCAGTGCTAGATTATGAAAACTATGAAACAGACAAAACAATGGCATAATTCAGCCGAATAGATAAGGCGTGTATGTTGGATCTTTAAACCAATCTTGTAATGATTTTATTGTTCATAATTATTTAATCCTAAATCATTACAGAACACACAACTAGCTGAGTCTAAGTTTTTTTTGCAAACAATTGATTTGGACGTAACAGTGTAGCGTAACCAAATTGTGGATGACGACACCGATGAGCACCCCTAGTGTAAAAATCCGTGTAACACTACACCATACATCAGTGTAAACAAAACTCATACTTCGGTCTCAGGAATTGTAACTGGCATTTTTTACTGCTTTTGTTTTAACTATGGCAATACGAAGTTTGGCCATAAAGCTTTAGCTGTGAATTCTCAGATGCGCCGACTAAGTGAAAAGTTGGAGGTTACCGCGTAACTCAGACGGCTGTTGAGTTACAACCAAATAAAAGTGTTACGACATAACTACTTTTTCCGTGACGTACTATCACGTACTATGCAGTTTGCACTTGTCAACTTTTAAAAGCAGCTGTTTTACGTTTTAACTTGACTTTACGTGAGTTTTGCTTCTAATATTTAAGCTAGCTATAACCAGCTATACTTTGTACGCGTTTCATTATTCTTAGGCTGAAACTTTTGAATGAAGGAACTTCGGACACCAATATATATTAATTAATTAAATAAATTATTAGTCCAAAGAGGTTTTGCCCCAACCGGGTTGTGCAAAACATTCTACTTGGCCACTGAGCTAGCCCCACTGAGTAGTTTTTATTTATTTCGTATATTCTTGTCAAGGTTACGTACACCCCCAGCATTTCTTCTACACTACAGATCTCTCTCCATCCAAAGATTGTCTGGAAGAAATCGCTTATAAGTGATAAGACCGCCGATTATACTTTTAATTATCATGTTAAGTTTTGTTTATTTTTTTATTATCTTATGGTGTACAATAAAGTATTTTCTATTTTATTCTAGACAATTCTTTTCTAGTCTATACGAACACATTTTCTTTCAGAACTTTGCTTCTATATATTTAGAAATAAATATATAGAAGAATATAATATAGAAATATCTTTGTCCTCATTTAAAAAATACAAATTAAACTGACTTTTTGTAGTTTTTTTAACTATTCCTTGAAATATTAAGTTATTAATATTATGTTTGAAAGCGTAAAATCGTACACATGGTTTTGAGTAGAGCACTAACTTCTGAAATAAAAATCTCATATACAGAGAAAAGCTACATGCAAAACTATAAACATCCAATCAAATTAAAAGCTTATTAAGCTCATTTACTTTAGCAGTCGGGAGAAATCTGATTATGTATAATAAACCACTCATAATGAACCATGAGCTCTGAGTGATATTGGGCAAGCTATAGAAGGAGTAAACTAGGGACTCTGTGGTAAGCAGTCAAATCAAATCAAATCAAATCAAAATAATTGTATTTATTGAAATTACAAGGGTCATTTTGAATCGTCTTATAAACTAAAATTACTCCTGTGCCAACGCGACCAAGCCTATAAGAATCAGGCAACAAACACGGCTCGGCTTACATAAATAGTAGTAACGAACTAATACAAACATGTAAATAGGTAAGTACATATATTGCATCCATTTTAGCAGTCACGGGGCAGAGCGACGTCAGGCCACGCGGCTTTATCATTAATATAGACATCAAGAGTGTAATACGCTTTCTTAATAAGATTATTCTTTATGTAGGATTTAAATCTTTGAATAGGAAGTTTAGATGCACCTTCTGGAAGTTTATTATAGAACAGTACAGAATCCCCCTTAAAAGTCCCCCTTACTTTCTTCGTGTTTTTACGAGTACAAAAAACTTTGCCTCATAGTAACAAAAGGGGTATGTGGGTAAGCCAGTGTTTACCCGTGGTCCCAGTGAGTCGACCCATTAACGGGTCCATAGGTAATTTGAATTAAGTGAGGTGTAACCTCACGGGTATCAGCTTCAAACAGGAACCACATTCGCAGAAAGCAACAAAACGTAGCTCGTGCCAAAAAATTCATACCATCGCACTCATTAGCTGCATATTTATTACTCTGAAGCTTTGAATCCACGCAACTCATATACAAATTAGCTTACTCATTCGTAATTTGTATTTCAAAAATAAATACTTGAACTGATTTGATTTTCAGCTTAATTTAAAGTTGTTTGAGTTACAACGAAAATTGTTGAAACCTATTCATTAAGATGAACATAAATTTAGGTTTTAAAGACAGCTTTTAATTGTTCTATGTAAATAACGAGCTATGGTTTAGATACCAAAGCTCATCAATCCTCAAAGAGGTTCTAATACCTACCTACCCAAGACGTGCCTTATTCTTACTCCACAATCTTCACTCACATCTTTTGTAAAAATAAATAGATAAATGCTGGACATTTCACACAACATTATCTAGCCCCAAGCTAAGCAGAGCTTGTGTTATGGGTACTAGATAACTGATATACTTAATACAATACATTACATAGATAGATATTTTTATTATACATAGAAAATACCCAGACCACCCTGAACAATGAACATATATCTGCAGATCGTACAAATATTTGCTCCGAGGCGGAAATCGAACCCGCAACCTTCTACGTCGCAGGCGAAGCTTCACCCGCCGCACCACAGAGGTCGTCAAAAAATAAGACTTAACACATCACAAATCACATCAGCAGCCTTAGCCTTACGTCCACTGTTGGATGAGGCCTCCCTCATATGCAATGGGGGGATTTGCCATAATCACCCGCTTGGCAGGCGGATTGGTGATCGCAGTATTGGTGTTGATGGATGCTGCCAAGATAAGACTTAATGTACCTACTTAATTTAGTCTGGAACCGCCACCATCCACTAACTTATTAGAACCTTTGAAATGTTTGATCCACCGAGCCTTCCTACATTGCGTCGTCCGGTTCACGTCACCTCCCGAGAACCTATTCTCCAGCGGTTGTCGGTTCTGCGTTCATTACACATAATCAATTACTACTTTGTATGCCTACGCAGTTCAAGGGGCGTAACAACATGTCCCAATAAATAGCAACAGGCAGAAGTCATTTTAAAAATGACAGTTTTAATCTCGCTGTTAAAGAATGCCAGCTTTTACGGCTTTTAATTCTATGTAAGTAACAGGCATAGAATTCATACTCAGCAAGTAAAATGAAGCAAAAAGTTCCCTGTCTAAGTACTTTCATAATTTTTAGGGTTCCGTACCTCTATAGGTATCACCGGAACCATTATACGATCACAATATGACCAAAAAGTTTTATAAATAATGAAATGAATGTGAATGCATACGATGAAAAAACTTTAAAAATAGAACATAAGTAATGGCTGAAAATATTTTTTCAATAATGGACCAACCCGTTCCTTTTTTGACTCAAGTTCTTTATTTTTAACTTTTCCCGCCGTTATTGAAAGAAGATTATGAACCTCGCTCCGAGTGACTTCTTGTTAAACTCGTGTTTTAGAAATTAGACATACAACAAGAAGTTACTTTCCACTCGGTGCAGCAATCTACTATTTCATTAGGTTACTCGTGCTCCTGAAAATAGATCCTAGTTAACTCAAAAACAATATTGCTATGAAGTTTTTCCGACCTTATGGCTGTTAATAACGAACGAATCGAACTGTAATCGAACGAGGCTCTTTCCGTCAAATGCTGACATGTTAGCATACAATCTCCTTTACAAATGCTTATACTGTAGGTACATCTCAATTTTTAAACATCGAACTGACCAGCTCGATCCCTTAAAATAAGTAAAATCCAAAATATGCAAAGTTGATTAATTTATTGTAGAGCCAATCAGCTATACGTATAATTTACGTTAGTAAATAGAATCAATACCTTTGGTGTGTTCCCTGTGCTCACTGAAGATAGACCAAACGGAGTACGTACATAATTAATTAAAAATTTTATTACTCACTTCGTGACACTATCCCTCTTTGTCTTTTATTCCTATACGTAATCCTGTTCAGTAGCATGCACTTAATAAGTACTAATACACGAACTGATTGCCCGCGGTACCGCTTTTATTATAATTTCATGCGATTAACCAATGATCATGGAGTAATACCGATTATGGGCATTTTCATAATTACTCTACGATTGTAATATAAGTTCTTACGATGAAACGGGTCTTTATTAGGCTATGTTTTTTTTATAACGTAATGGAAACCAATCTAGTAAAGAACTTGTGTATGGAACTAAAACAAAAGCAAAACGACACTTTCACAAATTGACACTAAAGCAGATGAGATCAGCTCCTATTGTGTCCATTAACCAAGGAGTAATGATTGGCTTCGTAATATATATAATTGAATTCTAATATATTTAAGATACCTTTATGAAATGCAGGTAGGTATGAAAAGCTTTACGGTTAAATTAATAATAATAATAATAATAAAAATGTATTTATTTCAGGCCATACATGGGAAATGTATAATAAAATTATACCCAAACATACATAGAATACCTTATAGACTAACAAATATAAATAAATACACACACACATATATAAATTAAGGCGAGGACTGATCTCAAAAGCAATATTTTGAACGCCCGTGCGACGTGACGAGATTAAATAATGAGATGCAAAAAATAGTGTAGGTAGAACAATATACTAATATTAGTTGTAACTAAACAGAATTTTGAAAAAAGTCTGGTTTTGCAAATAAAAACCGCACAAAATGACCACACTAAAAATGCTTTGGCATTCAAATGCTCTTAATTTTGAACGGCAACAACACAATTTTTGATACGTATTAAATAGTATTTATTACTTGTATTTTAAAGCTATAATCGCATTGTTTTATCTATGAATTGTATATATCGATTAATTAAAAAAAAACACATATATTCAGTGAACCAAGTGGGCCGACTTGCCGTGGTAGTCTCAACCTAAGAATAGGACTCCTCCAACTCCTCCTGTGGATGATGTAAAAGGTAACAAAGGGATTACGCCAGGGGATGGGCAGCAGCATCCACCTGAACTTAACACCAAACTGCGATAACCAATCCACCTGCCAAGCGTGGTGATTATAGCAAACCCTCCATTGCACGCCTCATCTAACAGTGGATGATGGCTGAGAAAAACTAAGGTCACAGGAAGTCGGTGGATGGAGTCAGCTCCAGACCATTTATCGTGGCATTCATTGAGAGGCCTATTTTGAGCAGTGGACACAAACTAGCTGATGAGGAAGAACATCTGCCAATTTGTTACATAATCCCATAAGCAATTAGCAGTTCAAAATGAACCCGGAGACAATACGTGTGACCCACTAAGCACATTCGACGAGCCAGTGCGGCTTAGCAATTAAAACCGACAATATGAACTGACGCGAACCAGGATGATGTTTCACAAAATCATCAGTGGATAAGGTGGACCGAAAATCTATTTGTAAGAATCTATAGAAGATATCCTCTAGTAGGTTCCCATAGCTACTAGGGGAACCCCTTTTTAATTTGAAGATACGCTCTCGATTGTAGTAGAGTGCATTGCGTATTTACTATTTGCTTTAATTTAAGTGGATAGAGGCGGTTCAAGACCTTCCACTGTCGCTTTTCTATGGAGAGGCCTATGTCCAGGCAGTGGACTTCTACACGCTAATGATGATGAAACTTAATTTATTCTAATACTTGTGAGAATTAACAAACCCACATATTTATTAGATCAACAATTAAAGGAACATATCGCCCCCCTGGTATTGGTTTAACAGTGCCAATTCAAATACGTTGATCATCATCATCATCATCATCATCATCATCACCAGCCTGCTTACATCCACTGCTGGACGAGGCCTCATTGGATACAATGGAGGGATTTGTCATATTCACCAAATCTTTGTATTCACCACGCTTGGCAGGCGGATTGGTAATCGCAGTTTGGTATTAAGTACTCAGGCGGATGCTGCTGCCCATCGCCTGGTGTAATCCCTTAGTAAGGCTTTTACTACGTCCATGGGAGGAGGAAGAGGAGTATATTCTTAGGCCGCACACAGGACACACCACGGCACGTGGCGATACTTTGATCATAAAATAGATTTAATTTATCAGAACTCTTTGCATCGAGATTGCCTCCTGTATAATAACATAACATAGCATATCAGCCAACAGTCACATACGTGTCCTGATCCCACCCAAGAACTCCCTGTGTCGTGAGTATCAGGAACTACGAGTACCTACCAATGATACCATAACACCCACTGCAAAATACCTATACAAAAATAGGTCCTCCATAATTTACTACTTAACAGTCCTGAACCCATAAATATATTCATTCTCGACTCAACTGACGGGTGCAAGTGGAAATTGAAGGCATTCCGTTGCCCCCAACTTATATACCGTCCGAAATCCTGAGTATTCGATACCTACTCAATAGTTTTAGACGTTTTTTCTCAATGCAGTGCTAATAATCACTATCTTCAGTCATAACCACAATGAGAGAAACGTAACAAGGCGTAACATTATTATCACAGAGTTGTACGTTTCCTGTTTATTTTTTTCTAGTAAACATCTGCTAATTACCACCAAAAAAGAAAATATCATAACAACGACTTCCCCTTTCCCAGACAACTTCAAAACAAGATAAGACGAAGGTGTCGTTTGTACGAACGAAAATATATCGATTGGTGCTAGAGATATGACACCCAACCACGCTGCAAGAGCCCTTATCTCCAATTCTCGACATAGAATTGTCGCTTTGATTGCTGATGTGGTTTTTCGTTTGGTGTACCAATCATATTAGCGATTGAAATAGACATATACAGGTATTTTGATCAAACTAGCTTCATCATGGTTCATGTCCACTGCTGGATGAGGCCTCCCCCATCGATTGCAATGGGGATATTTGCTATTATCACCACGCTTGGCAGGTGAATTGGTGATTGCGTTCAGATTAAGTTCAGACCTCACCGCTTGCTCAACGGAGTTGAGTGCATGAGGGCATCGGGATGATCCTGCCTTCGGTGGTGTTGGATCTTCGATGAAAATTGAGAACTGCGCGAAGTAGCACTGGTGCTACTTCGCGCTATGGGCTAGCTAGATCTTTGGGCTTATCCTAAGTATTTCACTAAAAAATCACTTACGCTAGGTTATGGTATCAAGTAGCTCACCATCTCTTACTTTAATCATTTATTTTAGGATATATTAGGAAAATTCTTTGTTTTTTTTTTCTTGCTTACCTTCATACTGATCTTACTGATAGGTAAACTTACGTTACACCTGCGATCAATTCAATACATTTATTTTTGTGGCACTATTGTAGGCACTTAGACATGAACATCAAGAAAGCTGCAAAGCATTCGAAACGTTGTTTAGGAATAACAAAAATACATTACATACCCGTTAAAAATTGTTTAATATAAATATTTAGCTATAGCAAAAACCTAAGAAAAAACCGTGCACGAATTCTCCAGCGCTGATTTTTAAAACAAACCTTGGTTGAACAAGACAATACGAAAAATACAAACTTTTCTATCCTGAGGTGCGATTTTGAAAGCCTTAGTGACTTAACTTCAGTAAAATTGCCGTTTATTCCACGATTTCCAAATTTCTAAACATCTGAAACTCATTGATGACTAAAATTCGTAAACCTATGATATTAATACAAGTGCCTCCTCCAATAAATCTAATGAAAAACCGTGATTTGCGGCCTTTTTGATGATATTCAGTCACTCAGTGACATTCAAAGCTCGCACCCCTGGCTTGGATATGGCCACCTATTGTACAGCTAATTTTAACAAATCCTATTATGTATTCCTGGTGTACAATAAAGTATTAATCTATCTATCTAATCTATCTTGGTAAAAAAAAGTAAAGTAGGTAGATTTTTTTATTGTTTTTACAAGGGTTTGGGATCTCTTCAATTAAGTTGCAAAACACAGTCCCGAGTGGTATAACCAAGTAAACTAGCCGCGAAATAGATAAAAGTCTAACACAAGCAATAGGTAGGTATCCAAAATATTGGTACAAATCAAACAGTCACGTTGCCAATCAGTCACGGCCCCATAGAGCAGTATTTTGATTTGTTATCCGTCCGATGTCACTGTTATTGATGTGTTGCGAAATTGGAAAGTTCAGAGGCACTTATCTCTCAGATTTAGATAGCGAGGCAATTTATAAAGCGGGGATTTCTTCCCCTAAAGTATCCTCTTGACAGCACGCGAGCCCGCGGCATTATAAGAACAAATAAGAATGGATAAGGCCTGAGTTGTGCTTTTTGACGTTCGCTCTATGACATCATTTTTTAAAGTAGAGAAGGTACCGCCTTACCCCAGTAATCTTACAGTCTTACCAGTTGAACTACTGCAGGGTATTTCTAACCTCAAAACCTAATACTTGAATCTAGGATGATAGGTTCCAATGCCTTCATTTGTTTTAGGTCTGCTCCTGCAATTAGGAAAGATAATTGGTAATTAGGTAACGTGCTATGTGATGAAAATGCTACATAACCCGAGATTGAGAATCAAGGATTCAAATTCGTGCACTAAAAAAAAAGGAAAATAGAAAATACTTAAAAAAAACAATTTCACAAACAAAAACTAGCTATATTATACAATGTTCGGTCTTATCGCTTTGTAGCGATTTCTACAAGACAACCTTTGGATGGAATGGACTGTGTAAAATTTACATGGGTATTGATTGTGTACATACTTAATATTGATGCGTTGATGTGTAGCTGTATACATACATACTAATAATAAAAACAAATAACTACCAAATATATTATACAAATAATTCCAACAAAATAATAAGTATTGAAATGTATATAGAAGAGGAATATAGAAAAAGTATTTTTGTTTAATTTTCGGTATTTTGTTGTTATGGTTCAGCTATTAGTTACACTGTGGGTAACAGAGATGACACTAACGTAAACAAATGATAGAAAGTTCTGAATCGCGTAATAATTCTAAAGTATTAAGACTATAATATGAACTTACAACATAGAAGAAGAAAAAGAAAGAAAAATCGTTCACGCACACAAGCATACAACATCTGTTGGACGATCCGGGACAAGTGGATAGTCCGGAGGAAGATCTTCCTTTTTATTGAAAAGGGAAAATGTGTGGGATGTGTGTGTATGTGGGAAATGTGTCTCCCACACATTTCCAGCCGATATTCTCCACACACTTCAGCTAGCATTACAAAACGGAGAGTAAACCAATTGAGCTAAGTAGCTCTGTGTAAACGCTCCACATATTCACAGTGCTTATCTCCCAACTTATTGTATCTCAGAACAGTTGTCGCTCCCAGTCGTAGAGACCTTGGATTATTGAACTTGTTACATAAATACTGATATCTAGTCTCATTTATGTTACCAACTTTTTTGCGCATGACAAAGATAAGTTTTAGGGCTTGTACTAACGGGTTTCAGTCAGGGCACACTTTTTCATGGTAGAGTTTCGTAACTTTTGCTTCTCGTATATTATTTTTGATACTTTACTAGCCCATAAATGTGCGCCACGGAAGTATTGGTTTAGTACTACACAGAATGGTTCACTAAACATATTCCAATCGAAGCAAGCTTAAAACAGTGAGATCTGGAAACTGGGATGCGATAATTATAACTCCTTTGGTATTGGATTCAATGCTGTTTATATTTGAAATTACGTTTTTACTACTTAACTTACGCATTCTAGGTGCAATCAAGCTTTATTGGCAAACTGTCTTAAGTTTATAAATTGAGAAAACCCAAGACGGTCATTTTTGATAGAAGATTGAAACTGACAGCAACAAAGTTACAAAATGCAAAAGCTAAACCTTAAAGTGTGTCACACACGTAGCAGATGCGGTAAGATATCTGTATCTGAGCACGTATCTGTTCATATCGCTCTCTATACTAAACTCAAGGAGCAACACACACGTAGCAGATCACTTATATTTTACCGTCAAGCATCTGGGCACCGACATATCAAAAGATGGACAGATGATATCTGTGTATACAAATTGAAATACAATACAGTTTGAAGGTTTCCGCGTGAATGTATCATTTTCGTATATTATCGTATCTGCTACATGTGTGATACCTTCAAATGCGATACATATAAAATATTACCGCATCTTCTACGTGTGTGATGCACTTTAGATAAACTTTCTGTAATATCTACATAAATAATCACCTCGGTGCAGTCCAGTATACGATATAACTAAGCCACTCTGAAGTCATTAGTCATCTCATAACGTCCACTGCTACACGAGGCCTACCCCATAGAGTACAATGGAGGAATATGGCATAATCTCCATACTTGGCAGGTGGATTGGTTTCGAGTACTCAGTTAGATGCTACTACCCATTCCCTAGTGTAATCCCTTGGTCATCATCTTTTAAGGCATCCACGGGAGAAGACAGAGGGAACTTTTCTTAAAAGCAGACATACTAAAGTAATTCGGTTTTAATGCCTCAATTCGTTTTTCATTACTTCCATTTAATTTTATAGCACGTCCCCCATTTCGTATAATGTCCACAACGGATGGTTTTAATTATAATAATGCATCCGCAGTGTAAAATACGGCTCTACAACGTGAATAAAATGAATGAATTGCTTTGGATAGGAAATGTAGGTATTACTGAATAATGTATTACAGTTTTAGATCATTATCATCACCCTGTAGTCCAATGGCTGGACATAGTTCAATTATATTTATTTATTTATTTAAGTTAAGTAACTACAAGGCTCATAAGCATAACACACAATAAACACATCAATACAATAAACTACAGCTACAACAACCATAACAGAATATTAAACAAAGGCAATATATAGATAGGAGTACCTACCTACATGTTACCCTTTTTCAATGGGAGGGCATGCAAGCACGCAAACTATCACCACGCTCGATAGAATTTCCCACGACGTAAGTTTTTGAGCCACCTTTGTCCACCAGCCTCCTGCCTTCAGAGGTCTTCCTACAAATCAAACCAAGCCGTGTTTGTTCCATTGATTCTTCTAGGCTTGGTCGCATTGGAACAGGAGTAATTTTAGTTCATAAGACGATTCAAAATGATCCAATTTTAACATTACAGAAAGTAACACGTCGTTTTCAGTCACATTCAATTGTTTCAGCAAGGGAACTGTTGACGTTAACTGTTGTTTATTGGCGATATTTTATTTTTAAATTTGTGTATACTGTTCACCACCGATTTGTTACTTTGTTCGATTCTAAGACTATTTTTCTCATGATCTTCCTTAATATCTAATCTAGATATCCCTACGTGTAGATCAAAGATTAATTATCTACAGTAAAAGATCTACACTAAGATAACTGTTTGTTGTTTGGAAAGTCACACAATAAATCTTCTAACTGACAAACAATTCTCTCCGTCATTAAATAATAGCCCTAACGTAATAGTTTGAAATGGCCCAACTAAATGTGGCAGCAACAATCCAGTTGGAGCAATCAGCTCATTCAGCGTCGCCAATGGGGCGAGACGAATAATATCAATAACAGAAACTACCTAACATAGAACCAGATAGCTATTGTGTACAGAACGCCCCCTACTCAGTCAGACAGAGAGAAACTTACGGCGGAAAAGTGAGTAGTTACTGATAGATCCGGCTATGATCCGGTGAACTTTGATGTTTCTAATAGATCCGTTAAATTTAAGGTTGTTTTCTAATAACCAATTAATTTATTTATTTAATTTATTAATTACTTATTAACTAATTACTTATTGTTTTACTTATTAATTTTAGGTCTGGTGACGATCTTGATAGTAAAGTAAGTACTGTCTGCTAAAAATGAAGGAGAACTATTTTGGAAAATATTTCTTATACTACCAGGAGATTAGGAAGCAGTAAGAAGAGGTGTTGAGTTTGTCTAAAAAGCATGTAATTACTTACATTCTTTTTAGACAAACTCAATAATTAAGAAGAAAGAAAATTAAGCTTTATTTTTGAAGAAACATGGTACAACTCAATGGTACAACTGAGATGGAGGGATAACTATATAGTAACGTGGATAAGATAATTATTATTACTACTACTACTAAACAAAGTAAAATAATGTTTTATATAGGTATTTAAGAAAAAACGAGACCTGTTTTTTTATTATTTTAAGAACAAAAAAATCACTGGGGATGATTTAGCTCATTACCTAACTACGGTAAAAGGAGGGTTATGATTTTAGCTGTCTATAGGTACATGTATGTATGTTTGTATGTAAATTTTATAATCTGTTCCCTCGTAGCTCCAAAATGCAAATTTGGACCATAATGGTATCATAATTATGAATCGTCTTGACGTTCCGCGTTTCATATAAGCTGTAGTATGTACATCACGCTGAATTAATGATTTATATGACGAAAACAAAGAGGTATTTTGCGACCTCAAAAAAAACATAATTAATGTAAACACAAGTTTATGATCAAATGAAAGAGTACATTTCAAAAATATTTAATACTCCAATAAAAAGTTGAAATTTTTTTTTTTTTCAATAAACCTGAACTACCCAATTCTGAAAAACAGTATAAAAATGTTGTCGAGGAAGGCCACATCCACTATTCTGTATTAAAGGCCTTCAACTTAATTAATTCTAGTGTAGGATACTTTTAAAATAAAAATCGTAGATCGTAGCAAGTATTGTAGCTCTTCGCAAGTTCGATGAAAAAAGCGTCGCAAGAACTCTACAACATAAACTCTTGGCATTCCAAAAATAAAGTTAGATTAACCTCATTAAGCTGAGATACACCACAAATATTTTCTCTCGTATTTTTCCCAATTACGATAAATTAGTTTACCTAAAGTTTTTGTAGAAAACAATAGCCAGCCGACCGCAAAGTGATTCGAACAGTGCCTGCGTATAACTTGTAATGGGCGAACTTAGGACTTTTACTGGGGGAATATTTTTTTGGTCTAGCGTTAGACGTAAGATCCGAGTAGTAGGAGAAAAACTCAGAAACCAAATCAATCTTCAGAGCCTGATACAGGAGGTCTACTCTAATACACCGAACTACGAAATTTCGTGTTTCGTTTCGTGCGATCGGTACCAGGGTGTCGCGCGTCAGGTCGAGTGCGCGCGACACACTTTACTGGATAACCCCGGCTTGCTGGGCGGCCCCCCAATTAATTTAATTTAATTTTATATAATACGATTCAAAATGATCCTTGTGATTTCAATGAATAAAGTTCTTTTTGACTTTGACTTTGACTTTGCCCGGCTAGTTGTAGCTTTATACCTAAAGCGGGGAATGCGCCACGCCTGATCAAACGAAAACCGAAACTTCGGCACGAAGTTCGTAGTTTGACAGCTCGAGCGTCGCGCACCCTCTCTCTCTCTCTCTCTCTCTCTCTCGTCTCTGGTCACCGCGCGAAAGCAGCCGATCCGAAAGTAAACACGGAAGAATGAATGTGAAAGTAAACAAGAGTAACTACAAGTTACGTTTTGCGGTCGTTCTTCGTTTGGAGCCGCAACTGCGGATGTATAGAACAAGAGTAGACCTCCTGGACCAGCAGCCGTATTAGTAGGTACTAGGTAAAAGGTCGAAGAATCAATTTCTGAGAGAAGCTTCTGATTGAACATCAAGCGGAGATACATCGGTCCTTTTCATCATCATCATCACCAGTCTGTTTACGTCCTCTGCTGTACGAAGCCTCCCCCATTGATTACACTAAGGAATTACACCAGGGGATGGGCAGCAATATCTGAGTCCTTAACCAAACGTGATTACCAATCCGCCTGCCAAGCGTGGGTGATTATGGCAAATCCCTCATTGTATTCAATGGGGGAGCCTCGTTCAGCTGTGGACATATAAAGGCTGGTGATGATGATGATAATGACATGCCTACTGCTCAGCTCCTGCCTATGATAAGTTTGTTTTATCCCGCGCCTTCTGTAGGTAATTCATAAGCAACACGTACGAAATAGACTATTTATATGAGTCAGTGTTCTGTGTTCTACCCATTTCCCACATTCGTGACACTAACAAAGATTATGCTATGATTT
The DNA here is from genome assembly GCA_951392215.1 of Epirrita christyi. NCBI lineage: Eukaryota > Metazoa > Arthropoda > Insecta > Lepidoptera > Geometridae > Epirrita > Epirrita christyi. Next base: position 11,236,675 of record OX595843.1, on the reverse strand, counting down.
ACATAGGTTTTTTAGTGTTCTGTACCTCTAAAAGTACCAACGGAAACATTAAAGGATCACTCAGATGTCTGTCTATCTGTCACAACCTATTTTTTTTAAATTACTGAACCAAAAAACTATAATTTGGTACATATAAGAGTTAAGTAATCACGGACGTATAGCGTAAACAAACGAATTGTGATTTTGAGAGCCAAACGAGTAATTTAAAACAAAACTTGTGTCATATCAAATGAAAGAGATCGTTATGCCCCACCCATAGTATTTTCATTTAGGTTTTTTTTGGAAATTCCCACGAAAAACGGAAAGTAATCGTTAAAAGAAAATGCGTGTAAAATGTGTTGATTGTTAAGTTTAATATGGTCTATTGGATACTATATAGTAGCCTACTTGTACGGAACTCTCTCCATGCGAGTCTGACTCGCACTTGCCCGGTTATTTTTTCATACCAACCATCACTTAGACCTTTAGTAAGTTGGAGTTGAACTCCTCAGTTTGTAACCGTTTTACCATTGACAGAGAAACTAATGATCTTGTTTTTATGTAGATGTAGTGGTGTAGAGCATGAGAGAATGATCCAATACGTAAAGGGGCAAGTGCCCCTAGCCCTGCGTACAATCATACGTAAAGTTACGCTATTCGAGCATTCCACGGCTGATCGGGCGCAGTCAACGTTCATAGCACTTGATCGATAAACGCCAATAAATGTTACCATCGATATTTGTTTAGCTTTTTACGACGAATGCGACAGGAGCTTTCCGTCCTAAGCATCACATTGCCAGTGATTTGTTCAAATGTTTATGACCGTCTGCCACTGCACATTGGATCGCATTCTTTGGTAAATTGAAGTTATTGCAGAGCAGAAATAATTTCTCTATTTTCTTCACTAACTCTGGGACTTTATTTTAAAAGATAGTTGTGGGGGTGCACTTGCATAAAATTAATCATTTTCAACAAATCCATTAGCCACCGGATCTATCAGTAACTACTCCAAACAATCGATACAAATAGTTACAATGAGACAAATTTTTGTAGATATTTTCAAATTGACTTCAAGTACGTGATATATAATATAATCTGAAATGAGGAGATCCGTAGAAGAAACAAAATTGCCGACATAGCTCTAAGAATAAGCAAGTTAAAGTGGCAAAGGGCAGATCATACAGCTCGCAAGAAAGATTGATTTGACAACCGTTGGGGAATAAAGGTTCTCGAAGGCGACCACAAACCGCAAAACTAAGGCATCGTCCTAATAGAACGCGACTAAGCGATCATCGCAAGTTCGCGCGATTTTCAATCGTACGTATCCACGATGAAACATTCTGATATGGAATAGGTGTCCTAACCGGCATTCGCGCGATGCGGTCGCGCGACTAGAATGTTTGATGCATAATTTTTTTGTCGCATCGTTTACTCGCGCGATAATCGCGTAGTCGCGTTCTATTAGGACGATGCCTTATGTGATGTTGTTCTGGCACATGAGACTTTTCATCAGTGTCTTAGGGATTACAGGCACATCGCAATGCCAAGTAGGAGCGCGTCCTAGGTGGTATTGCATTTGTAGTTGGCTGGAGTTACCGCTTAACATCAAGTGGGCCAAATACCAGTTCTGGCATCAAATCAAATAAAAAAAATACATGTAGGAAAATAACAATTCTTTATATACATTTTCATTCTACTTTAGCGGCAACTTCTCATTTCTTTGACCTTTTTTAAACAGAAAGCCTATTGTATTTCACGTTCACTAACATACTTTCTTCAAAGCGGAAATTGGTAATTAACAATAGATCGTCAGTTTAAAGATTAAGATCAGAATCGACAAATTAGCCTTTGTTTTGTAGTCTCTTATCTTAAATCAGGATCACTCTCTGACGCGTCAATATGTTCATTACTCTCTGTGTTGCCGACCAAACAGCTCTGTATTCCAGCGAATGTTTGTCTGTCTGTAGATAAGATCCTTATCATATTCCAATAACATAACACCCAGCGTCACATACATAATCCTGATCCCACACTAGGATTCCCTGTATCGTGGGTATCAGGAACTACGAGTACCATAGTACCATAACACCCAGCGGGACCACACGGACAAAGTCACGAATGAGCCGCTAGTATGTATACCTATTATAAATGCGAAAGTTTGTAACTTCTTCACGCTCAAACGACTAAACGGATTAAGTGTTTGGAATAAAGACACCTATACTCTGGATTAACACATAGGCTACTTTTCATCATCATCATCAAATTTCATCATTGTTCACGCGGGTGAAACCTTGGGGCGCTGCTAGTCTTCAATAAAAGTAAAAACCATACAGAACCAGGCTGAACAACTAGTCCAAAAAAAAAAGGTCCACCACAGATAATCGGCGATGGGATCTCCGCCTTTGGGCTTGCATTGTTTGTAAATGAGCAAAAACAAAAATAAACGCTCATTTGATAATGCCCTTCGACTCGATTGTTTTGGACCTTGAATCGAGTCATTGTAACTTTTTAAATAAATAATTATTTCTGGGTGGCTTTTGTTATGCAAATTATATTAGTAATAGTCGACAGTCGGTTCTGGAGAGCCAACTTATACCCATCTGAGTCCTGAGGGCTTTGACCGTGCTTGTAATGCATTGAATGATATTTCAAGAATATAACAAAGTACGTAATTGAGGTAGAATTAGTAACTTTAGCTCTTATAACGTTATTAAGATTGAAAGACACTTGCTTCTATCTCACCATTGCATACTATGAGGGAGGTCTCGTCCAATAGTGGACCTCTAAAGGCTGAGGAAGCTAGTTTTATGTTGTACTCCTGAAATTGAAAAATGAATAAAATATTGGCTTTGATACGACTTGACGACGATGTTTCGCCAATTCGAAGATTGTCGGCTGGGATTTGTTTGTAACCTTTTTTGTACGGTTTGTACCTATATGGATTACAGTAGGTAGCTATTATAGTAGCTAACAAACTACAAGACTTAACGGTTTCTTCATTTCACAGTTAGTTCTCGTTTGCAATACCTTCTTGGGTGCAGATAAACTTAAGATCTCCAAACATCTTAAACAAAGTAAACTTTGACTTTATCATTAGCAGTGTGTTCATAATTCTCAGGAAACCAAGCTCTACATATTTGCGGAAACTTTAGGTCTCATTATACTAGAAGCATCATCATCATCATCATCATCAGCATGTAGAAGTCCTGCATGCTGGACATAGACCCCTAGAGTGCCGCGACGAACGGTTTTGAGCTGTCTCCATCCACCGACTTCCTGCGTCGTTTATAATGTCTTTAGTCCATCGAGTGGAGGGCCTTCCTCTACCGCGTCGTCCGGTTTGTGGATCAGCATCCAACTCGGATGCGTGTTGCCACAGTCACGAATTACGGCAAAGAGACGTGGTCGATAATTATTAGCCATAATATATACTTACAAGCACAAAGTCGCGCAGTGGGCTATGGAGAGAGCTATGATAGAGGTTTCCTATAATAAGAATCCGAATCTAAATCCGTATAAGAAACAAGTTCACCGACATAGCTCTCAGAATTAGTAAGTTGAAGTGGCAATGCGCTGGTCATATAGCTCGCAGAACTGACAACGGCGGCTTCATAGCCGCCGTTGTCAGTTCTGCTGTTGTACGAAATATTATACGATCTCATCCAATTTTCAATATCAATGAGATGGGTGTTAACAATTTCACGACTTTGTGTTGCCTCGAACACTTACGATACTTCAGTAGAAATCCCTTGTCTTATCTGCCGCGTAGGTACCTACCTAGGTACTCATTATTACTAATTACTTCTTAAATTATTTTAGTGCGAAATATATTCATATTCATTTATTCATTGCTTTTATGTAGTAAGTAATTTATATTAGTAAGTATTGGTCTTATATACTAGGTAGTTAGTACTTACTCATAAACCCCGTTAGGGCGCTGCAATTTTATTATATTTCATTAAATAATATTAATAATATTTTCTGTAGGTAATTTATCTCTTTTGATTTGACATGAAAAGATACACATAAAGTGTTTACATCACAGAAGCCTTTAATTTCAAATAAAATAAATTATTTAATAACAATGTTCCTATTATACCTTTACCTTAATCCAGGGGCTTTATAAAAATGGGTTGAGTCGATATAAATACCTAAATGGGTTGACCTTCATTGGGTTGAGTTAAGAAGCACTCTTTCTATGAATACTCCAGTAATTTTGGCTTTATTACCAACAAGCCACGTCCATCATAATGTACCAAATGGCCCGACTCTGTCCCTATTGGCAATATAGTTCCGTTATTAATTGTTGTTGTGCCTTTATTAATGTCGTTGGTTACTTCAAAGGATGACTTATCGGCGATACATTGTGTTCTGGATGTTAATCATCGTCAAATTTATAGTTCGACAGGATCAGAAAGGCTTATGATGGCTTTCCATCATATTATTGTGTGACAGTATTGGCTCGTCCATCAATTTATGCCGATCTTAGTCCATAATATTTATGCCTAGTGCGATGACCGTGATGATAGATGTAGGTTTTGGAATTTCTATATCAGGTTTTTATGAAACTGAAATTATTCTTCTAAATACAAAAAATAAATACGTTGTAGGTACGAGTTAAGGTTTATGCCTAAGGTGGCATTATCAACTGCATAGCCAAGCACCGTCAACCAACATTTATGTATTACTAGCGACCCGCGCGCGACTTCGCGTGGTCCCGGTGTTCCCGGTGGTCCCGGTACATTTAGACCTTCCCGTGACTATTATGAACACAACAAAAACAAAATCAAATAAATCTTCCCAGCCGTTCTCGAGTTTTAGCCAGACAAACGAACAGCAATTGATTTTTATATATATATAGAGGATTTAAAAACCCTATCACCTATCCTATTAGTTTGTGAGTATATTTGTTACTTCTCCACGCTCAATCGGCTGAACGGATTTGAGTGAAATTTAGAATAAAATAAATAAATGCTGGACATTTCACACAACATTATCTAGCCCAGCTAAGCAGAGCTTGTGTTATGGGTACTAGGTAACTGATTTGCTTAATACAATACATTACATAGATAGATATTTTTTTATTATACATGGGAAATACCCAAAACACCCTGAACAAATATCTGCAGATTGTACAAATATTTGTTCCGAGGAATGAATGGATATAGATACCTTATAGTACCCTGGATTAATACATAGGTTACTTTTCATCATCAATTTTCATCATTGTTCATGCGGATGAAACCGCAGGGCGCAGCTATAGTACCTACGTAATCAAGTTAGCCTTTTATTACGTACTTTAGCTGACCTTTAGGTCAAGAAAATGTTATTCATAAAACTCCAGCTATGCAGGAGTTAAGAACATTCCAACAAGAAAAAGGAATTTGAAATAATTTTATTACTCCAATATAAGTAGGTACACCATTTCCAAGAGACAACTGGATAGCAAATTCAAAAAATCTCAGACATTTGAGCAATATTTCAATTTCGCTTTAAAAATAAACAACTCGGGGTATTCAAATACTCCAGAGTAATGAAATTCATAAAACGAAAATCATTGCTTAGAATTTCAAAGACTTCCAACAATCCGATTCTATCAAATAACCTACTTTCTTTATTTCATAGTACCTGGGGACCGAGCTTTGCTCGAAAAACTCTAAAACGCGTTTTCCCAGAGATGAAACCTAGGAAGATCGATTATTCGCCCCCAAAAACACCCATAATAGTAGATTGTATCATAAGGGAGCAAAATAATATTTTTACGGCGAGGGTGCTTTTTTGAATCCAGAACGAAGTGAGGGATTCTAGAGTAGAATCCCGAGCATAGCGAGGGATTCTTTAGTAGAATCCCGAACGTAGCGAGGGATTCAAAGTACGTCGCCCGAGCCAAAAATATATTTTGCGCCCGAGTGTTACACTCTACTTTTCATCACCCACTATGAGAAAATAAAAGGCGCCTCATATTTTATTTCAAAACAAAACCATGAATTTCTAACAATCCGTGAATAACTTATCATTTAAAAAAAAGACTTCCGCCGTTGTATTCGACTAAATATTTGGATGAAAAAAAAAATATGAAAGAACCATAGTGGTGAAAGGATTATGATACTTTCTGAATGCAAATGCTTGGTTTGTTGCTGAAAATATCAAAATCGCCATATGTATGCCTACAATATTTGAGGAGTTCCCTCAATTCCTCGTGGATTCCATCATCAAAACTGGATTCTGAAAAAATGGGACCAATCTGGAAGTATATCTATTCAAATAAAAAAAGAATTTTCCAAATCGGTTCATAAACGCCGGAGATATGAGGTAACATTAAAAAAAAATACAACCGAATTTAGAACCTCCTCCTTTTTGTAAAGTCGGTTAAAAATGACGAAATCGCGGGCCGTCGTTTCTAATTTGTTTTTTTTATTCAGCCGGTGGCGCGACTATGGGCCGTCGTACCAGCCAGTATTTATTTAAACAATATTTGCGTTCGCCTTCTTTGGCGCTGAACACTAAGATGATCCAAATTTAAAAAGGGCGCGGAAAAGATAATTGCGGCGCACTTATTTGTGTTTGATTCTTTTCAAGATGTTCCAAATTCAAAAAGGGCGCGTAAAAGATAATTGCGGCGCACTTATTTGAGTTCGATATATTCCAAATTTAAAAAGTGCGCGGCAAAGATAATTGCGGCGCACTTATAGAAGCTTCATACAGAAAACACCACCTTTGGGTGCACTTAAAGGCGAACCAAGTCGTCCTTTTCGAATAGATGGGATGAAAAACAAATTTCATCAAAATCGTTAGAGCTGTTTTCGAGATCTCAAAATATAAATGGAAGCTTACCGGTAGGCGCTTACGCCCTTTTGTACGTGAACGATGTTTGCTTCTGTTTTGTCTATTACTTCATCAAACTCCATGAAATTTTATATTTTTATTTTTATTTTAATTTTATTTCATTTTGAAGGAGGTTCTCAATTCAATTTGTTACCGTTATCTCCGGCGTTTATGAACCGATTTGGAAAATTCTTTTTTTATTTGAATAGATATACTTCCAGATTGGTTTTAGAATCCAGTTCTGATGATGGGATCCATGAGGAATTGAGGGAACTCCTCAAATATTGTAGGCATACATATGGCGATTTTGATATTTTCAGCAACAAACCAAGCATTTGCATTCAGAAAGTATCATAATCCTTTTACCACTATGGTTCTTTCATAAATTTTTTTTCATCCAAATATTTAGTCGAAAACAATGGCGGAAGTCGGTTTTTTAAATGAAAAGTTATTTTAAATTAGTTTTTATTTAATTTATGATTTGGTTACCATATAATTTTATAAGAAACTAACACACCACGGGTCTAGATATTAGAGCACAAAGTTTCATGGAGTTTGAAGAAAATATAGCTAATTTAGAAGCATAGGTACTTCGTTCGCGTGCAAAAGCGGCCTTTTACTAGGTACCGGTGGCATTCTCTTAATAGTAATAGATTAGATAGATATAGATAGATTACTAATTTATAAAGTATTTATTGGTTGGTTTGTCCATATGCCATCCAACTGAAATATTGTATGTTTTGGCTCTTTTTCAGCATTACGCGACTGTAATCGCGGGTGAAAGCTAACCCAGGTACTTAGTTAGATACATATTTACGGACAAATCGTGTATCACAATAAGGCTAAGTATGAATAGTAGGCATTTACGAGACATGTGAATGTTCTAAATGAGTTATGTGTTTTCAGCGTTAGTTTATAGTGGCCATAAACGGAGCTTAGATGAACTCATGGAAGAGCTGTTAAGTTGGATATTGTCTCTAGGAAGAAATATTACAAGTAAATATTATTTATGGTTAAGTATGGAAATTCTGATTTTTAGATAGATAGATATTATGTTAAACAAAAGAAACAGAAAAAAAAACAATATTATGTTTATTGTTAAACAAAATACACAGAAAAAAAACAGTGTTGGTGTAGCGGTGGTTGTAAGACCTACAATGATGATAACATATTGATGTATATTTAGTACATAAGTACTAAATATACAAATTATTTAATTTATTTAATGGCATTTTGAGACCAAATACTTATAGGAATTAAATGTTTGTTTCTAGTTAGCATAAGCATTATCAAATACGCATAACACTTAGTAGGTACGTGGTATGTCTGGCTTAAGAATAAACCCCTCCATCTCCTCCCGTAGATGGCGTAAAAGCCAGGTTTTCTACAAAAACTTATTTTATAGGTACATAATGAAAACAACTGCATAAAAACATCTTTGCATTAATGCTTTTGTGACCGCGATTTTGAACTGTACGTCAAAGGCATTGTGTCGTTTCTCTGAACGAAACCGTCCAGTCTATCACATCGAGTCACTAATTTGGAAGAACTAGTGGTTCTTCCATTTTGTTTACCCGAAGGTAGCCCACACGTGCTGCATGATGGCTGGAACAACCGTTCAAACCACTCGTAGAAATCCTTACGTAGAAGTCCTTATGGTTAAAATCGCGGTCACAAAGATTTACATGAACTGCTAAAATGTATTCCCAATTCCCACAATAGCATCTCCATAATTTATCGCAAGCAATACCCAATTCGCGTGTAAACTGTACGTAGTATAGGTATATTGCTAATGTGGCCAATGATTGATAGTATCCGTTTCCGCGTGACTGTAAATTGGAATGTTGAAACAGATCCTGTCTATTACAGCTGCTATTGAACATAGCATAGCGGGCCTATCATGCCGGGTTTTGACCTCCGTGACGCGGCCGGTGACTAGCCGGCTAAGATGCGAGCTGTGCTGGTTTGAATCCCACTGCGGGACAAATTTTGGCATGTTCTGCAAATATTTATTTAGTAATACAAAAATTATTAACAAATTTTGTGCCAAAATAGTTAATAAAATAACAATTTGAAACAATTTTTTTTTTTTATTAATAATATTCTTTAAATTAAATTAAATCTAAATATTTGATCCTTTCGTACTAAAATATTTTTTATTTTAAAAGATATTTTTAAAGATGTTTAAGTGTTGTGGTACCATGGTACTTGTAGTTTCTGATGGCCATGATACAATGAATCGAGTGTTCGTTTTAGGTGTTATTAACCACTATAGGATCACTCAGGTGTCACAGCCTATTTTCTATGAATGTACTGGACAAAAAAAGTTAAAAGGTACATATAATACAAACAAAGCCCCTGTACAGCTGCTTACAAAAGTTGTCCAATTTATTTATAATCATGTCTTGTTTATAATTTGACAAGGCCTTTTACAGCCGCTTTTTTATTTTTATTTTTTAATCTTGACATTATTCATTTAAAATGTTTTTTTCTAGACTTACTTTATTGACAAAGCCCCTATACAGCTGCATCTCTCATTATTGTGATCATTCTAATTTTAAATTGTATTCAAAATTAGTTGTACCTTGACGTAACTAAGAGTTCTTCTGTGTTCCTAAAGTTTGAATAAAATATATGAATATGAATAGTTAGTTGACCCAAACGAGAAAAGGAGGCAAGACAGAAGAGAGAAGGAAACAAGCAAATTAAAAAAAAACTTGTGTCTAAAGTTCTAAAGTAGAATAGAAACTTTGACTGTACTTTTGCATTTCGCGACGGGGTGGGAATAATTAGCTTAACCTTTAACATCGCATAAAAATAGATTGGTTATTCGCTACGTGGTGGTATCGGACGTAACGGTAATATACGAAAAAAATCAATGGCACAAAAGAAAAATCGGTATCACTTGCACTATAAAAAATATGTATAATGGACTATTAAACAAGTTTTTTTTTCCATACCTTATTACCGTATGATATAGGTATCATAGACCAGTGAAAGCCAGCTTCAATTTTAATCAACCTATATCTACTTCACATTTACCATCTTTCATATAATCCACTCCTCTATCTCAATAGCTCGAGTCTTATAGATAGTTATTTATTACTGAAGATGGTCCATCGGACACTTCCATTTTGAGTTAGGACCCACGGCCACTACAGGGTTTATGTAACCCTCCAGGCACCGCTCTTACCATAAAGAATGTATTAGCTTTACAAGCAGTAAAGACACATTGTGAACTTCAAACGTGCTGGCCACGCTTGAAGCTTTTAACCCTACCTCTCCTAGAACTTATACGAGGTAAAACACCGAGAAACCCTCAAAACTGCAAAAAAATACCGTTATTGAACGACGGAGTTTGCTCGGAAACTGTGATTTTAACCGAACAATTTCTCGGGAATTAGGATTTTTCCCGACTTTGGCACCAAACTTTCTCGGCCTCAAAACACACAATTCACCCGTTTGTGTGAATTTCATCAATATCAATAGAGACGTTTTTGAAATAATTTATATAGATAGACAGACAAATATACGTCTCTTTTAGTAAATAACGAACTCAAAATAAAGGAACCCAAGAGTTAATAATTAGGGATAATTGGGCTGCCAAAGTTAACTTATCAAAATCGATAGAGCTGTTTCTGACATAATTTGTATAGACATACATACAAATATACGTTCCTTTTTAACCGACTTCACAAAAAAGGAGGAGGTTCTCAATTCGGTTGTATTTTTTTTTTTTTGTATGTTTGTTACCTCATATCTCCAGCGTTTATGAACCGATTTGGAAAACTCTTTTTATTTGAATAGATACACTTCCAGATTGGTCCCATTTTTCAGAAACCAGTTCTGATGATGGGATCCATGAGGAATTGAGGGAACTCCTCAAATATTGTAGGCTTACATATGGCGATTTTGATATTTTTAGCAACAAACAAAGCATTTGCATTCAGAAAGTAACATAACCCTTTCACCACTATGGTTCTTTCATATTTTTTTTTCATCCAAAATTATTTAGTCGAATACAATGGCGGAAGTCGGTTTTTTAATGAAAAGTTATGTTAAATAAGGAACTCAAGAATAGTAAAGAGCTGTAGGATAATTGGGTGCCCAAGTTAACGGAACTTCATGGTTGCCAAAACTTTCTTAGCTTGCATATACTGAAGTGCTTTTACTGCTTTTCAAGACCAATTCTGTGCTTTTACGCTGTAGTTTTATACCCTCAACGTCGTCAGCTAATGTAAGCAATTTTTGTAGTTTTACGAGGCTCTGCTTTTTGATAGGCTTTTTACTCTCCATTACTAGATAAATGGGTCATATACCATCAGACAATATGACAAGTTATCAAGTTAAAAGAATAAATAAATAATAACCTGACATCAATAATAAACAAATTACTTAATGCAAATAACAATAATTTTAATTTATTAAATCTATGACAAGGATAATATTTGTTGGTAAAATAACCGATTATATTATTTGCTCTATCAAATGCCTACATGATTTTCTACCTATTAAGACTACCTACCAATAACCAAATGAGATTTTGACCTGTCCCCGAAATTGAAATTCAGTTAAATCGAATCGAATTCGAAAGGCAATAGAATTGTGTAAAGCATGCAAATTGCTTGAAGATTATGACCCAGCTATAATAATAGGTGCTTTATCCTAAGGCGGTCATAACGAAATAAATATTTTCTTAGCACTATATCGTCTTAAAAGCACACTTAAATACTATCAAAGCTTTGATATCATTTAACAATTGAAAAGTCATAGATTTTACTTGCGTTCCACATGAACAAAATCATGACAAAATCGGAGCACTTTAAAAGCCAGCGTATGTAAAACTGCGGTCCCAATAAAAGGTTCTATTCGCACGGTTGCCTGTACAATAAAAGCAAATCGAAATGTCGACGGTATCGCCATCGAAAGCCATGCGTGCATTAATTCCTGTAACTTATAATCGCCTTCGCGGCTGCGTCTATGTTATACAGCGTGATCTTAAATGCGTGAGTTAGAATGTAACAAGATTTTGTTAAAAAAAATATTTTTCAAAACAAGCTTTTATTAAATTAGTGATCGGAACCGTGAGCTGATCAAAATGAGCCCAAACACTGTCAGGCTACTATTAACCATCGAGGAGTTCTGTTGACCCTCCGTCTCCATCATCAGTAGTCGTTGTATTTGTGGCGCTCTTTTAGTTTAAACTAACTAAAAATGTTGTGTAGTCATACTTTGGACAATAAACAATTTCATTTCATTTAATTTCACATTAGCTCAACTCAAAAAGGGACGATTTCGAAATAATTTATGGATGGGAGATTCGCCATAACCACCACCCTTGGCAGGCGGATGGTATTACGTGGTGGATGCTGCTGAATTTCACGTCATCTACGGGAGGAGACGGAGGGTTCTATTCTTAGGCTGAACATGCCACGACTGACCTGACTTTATAAGAATGGTCAAATATATATAAATTATCCATAATTCGACATCAATTGTGATAATATCCTATTTTTGATTGCCCAACAAAGTGTTCCAGCATTTGAGCTTTCAGTTGGCAACAACAATAGTAAATACCATCCAACTTTTCTTAATAACGGTCCTGAAAACGACAAAAGGTCTCGAGAATTGGACAACTTTTAATAGTGCGGACCCAAGCCGGGTCCCAATTCTTTCCTTTAGCAAAAACAGAGTTCAATAAGACTAGATGTTTTTTATTTAAGTAAGTATGTAAATAAAAAGTTTATCTTTTTATTTACATACTTACCTAAATAAAAAGGTTATACAAGGTTTTTACAACCTTGTTTACACATTTAAAAAATCAGTACCTGAATACCTCTAAATGGTCAACAAAATGTCAGCTGGAGAATAGTAAAGTATGTGGTGTATAGTCGTAATTTTTCTAAATTGATACCAAGCCACGATAATTTAAATTCTATTAGTACCTGAGTAAAACAAGTCATGATGTGAACCTGCAACATAAATACAACGAGAAAATAATACAGCGTTACAAGAATGGCACATTTTTTTAGATTTATTGGTTTTTAGATTATCTATTTTAAACGAGCATCATATTTTAAAGCATCCTGTACAAATTGCATGTAATAGGACCGCTTATGTCCAGCGGAATAAGGATGCATATATCACTACCGCCCACACAATATGCAAACTAATATTTTAAAAGCAAATTATTTATGTCTTCTTCGTTTATGGTTGCTTTAAAAATTAAATTACATGTTAGGCATGTTATTGTTATTTTAATATCAAATAAAATAAAGTACTGCTAAAAACAAACAAAAAAATTGTACTGGTAGACCTGGCGTATCAGATTATTTCACCATGTATTCGGCTGGAAGATTAAACCCCTCTGTCTCCTCCCGAGGATGGCGTAAAAGTTGACTGAGTCATCAGCCCTCAGGCAGCAGCATCCGCCTGTATACATAACACCAATACCTGTGATCACCAATCCGCCTGCCAAGCGTGGTGATTATGGCAAATCCTCCTATTGCATTTAATAGAGGAGGCTTCGTACAGCAGTGGATGTCTATCGGCTGATGATGAATCCATCTATCTAGTTAGGAAGTCTATTTAGTCAGAAGTTGAAAAAATCGTTTGGCCGGTAAAATTAACCTTGGAAGGAAAATCACGTAAGGGTGTCGTTACTGCCAACGACATAAGACTTTTTTTTTAAATACCCTCATTCATATAGAAACTAACATTTGCCCGCGGTACCAACCGCGTTACCCGCGTAACATAATTAAGTACTAATACATGTAATAAACACTAAAAAATTCAACAAACACACCACAAGAGAATTTTAATGTGGTTTGAACCACATAAAAATTTGCTGGCCAGTAGAAGTCTACTAAGCAACCCACGGCGTAAAGAGACCCATTGAGGCTCTACCTATCCCTTCGGGGAGAAAGGCGTGTGTTTATATATGTAAGTATGTAGTAGAACTCGAGGTATTGAACATACAGAGAGATAACGTTGCGTTGCCTATCAACACACACACAGACAAACTTATACACTACTTATACAGAGACTTACTTATATACTTATACAGAGAAACTTGAGAAAAAAGTTAGAGCCAAAAGTACACGTAAAGCTTTTCCTCAATCAACTATTTCCCTTTGTAAATTCCTAGATGTTAAACTAATTGTACCTATCGTATATAAAATTGTTAATTAAGGCATTAAACTCATAGGCCAGCCGCCAGCGCTTGTAATTACCTCATTTCCTCATTAGGCTATCATCTTCAGAGGTTTTCACCCTGCACTATTAAATGGCTGGCTATTAAATGGTTTTTAATTACTTTTACGCTATATATATTATGTACCTATACTAGCATTTGCTGGCAGGAACCTCTGTTATAAATTATATTATTCATTTATAATAGTGTAAAGTTTCATCTTACGTTCTGTAGTTTTTGTGTCCATCCACCCTCACAAACTTTAACATTTATAATATTACCTAGTTAGATGTTGTACGTAAAACGGAATCATTCTAATAACTGTACCTGAGTGGTTGGTTTGATCAACATTTCCTAAATACTTGTTCATTTCTGTTGTTCACTTTACGAAGTATTTTCTTTCAGAAAAGTATTCTTTCTTCTTTTTTGTAAAACAACCCAAGGTGAGCGAAGAAAATGAAACATTTTCTGAACAAAATAAATTGTCAGACTTTCTGTTCAGGATGCTTTCAGCTTTCAACACCGTGGCACATTAAAATGTCAAAATATGACGTCATTAACGCTTCCAATGACGGCTGACAAGTCATCATTGCGTAAGTGCCATTCTTTTATGTGAAAACGTGAAAATTTTCGATCAACCTGTAGGTAAGTACTATAGGTCAGTATAATATCTGTAAACGACGAAAAATTTTACATTCTTTGGCCAAGGTTTTATCGATACCAACCCTTAAATACTCTTTCAGTGTTAATATTAGAGCCAGTTTTAAAAACAAAAACTTCGCCATTTGCAGCCATGTCAGTGTTTAGTGTCAGTGAGTGCCAAGCCATTAAACATTCTACACAACTTCTTGATAAGCACAAATGCCCCGAATTCAAAGACACGCGTCGAAAACAACTTATCATCTCGAGTCTATTTATAGGAAAACAGTTTAGAACAAAATCACAGTAGCTGTAATGCTCTACAACCAGTAGTGTAACTCTGTTTTTTTTGTATTTGGCTTCGCACGGGTTGTGCATTTGCAAGTTTCAAGTATTTTTAGTTTTTCACTTCACTGAACTTGAGCTTTTTAAAAAAGTTAGTTTTTAGAAAAAAACAAAATCCGACTTCTCTCAAAAAGTGCAGAACGAATTTCGATAAAAAAAATAGGACCACCTTTGAAGTAAGTACCTACCAAATAAAAAAAGACTCATCAAAATCAATTCATAATTGGTGGAGTAATCGCGTAATAAACATACAAAAAAAAGTATACAGTTGAACTGAGAACCTCCTCCTTTTTTTGAAGTCGGTTAATAAGCTACAACTGTTAAAATGCCACCAAAATTACATGATTTAACTACAATACAACTAAAACAATTAAATTAAATAGAAGCAGACAACGTCTCTTTTTGAAAAACGCGGGAAGAGTCCATGAGTTATTTCCTCGAGTTAAATCATTTACTATTTTTAAGTAATACCGCGCGTAGACCTTGCAGAAGGCGACTGCGAAGATCGTTCTATGTAGCTTTAGATGACATTGACAGTGACAGCGCTATTCGTACCCCTGATACGAATCAGGGATACGAATAGATCAACTGATAAACTATATCAGTGATTGCGATCTTCGCTAGCTATAGCGGTTTTCGATGTTGGCTTGCTAGCGTGTCGATTTCTTCGAGGTTTAGCATTTACAAAGATCTGTGTAATATAGTGGAGGTCTTTAATATAGTGGTTAGCTCTATTATCATCCGATATTTAGTAAAATAATGTAAGGTTCCGTACACCTCATCGAACATTTCGACTGAATTACGCTTAAATTTTTTCAGTTCATTGTTTCAAAATTATAGAACAATGCCTACCCTGATAAAGCTTATCCAACTTAGAGAATTTATGTTCTCTAAGTTATCCAATTAGGTATATCTACAAACATGTATAAAGGTCAGGCTTGTGATTTTTTTATTAATGAGAATATACGCTTTTTCGTACCGCCGCGCCACCGGGCTCAAGTTACCTTCTTATTTAAAAACTACAAGTCAGTTCTTTATAAATATTTGTAGATAATATATTCGAATAAAATTTATCAAGGTACACATAGTTCTAGATTTTTTAAACAGTGAATCACTTTTTTAATAGA
Source organism: Epirrita christyi (assembly GCA_951392215.1). Classification (NCBI taxonomy): domain Eukaryota; kingdom Metazoa; phylum Arthropoda; class Insecta; order Lepidoptera; family Geometridae; genus Epirrita; species Epirrita christyi. The sequence goes on along the minus strand of OX595843.1, from coordinate 11,220,568 downwards.
AAGTTGAAGCGTATTTCAGCGTATTTCCCGTACGTCCTTACGGGAACCTTAAGTCAACTGCGTCTTTGCTGTATTCGAACTTCAGCAGCCTTCTAGTCGTCCACTACTGGACGTTTTCTCCCCATAAAGTAATAGTAAGCAGGTCAATCGGAGGTCGTAGTATTCATATTGAGTACAGGTGGATACTGCGGCCTATCCCCTGGTGTAGTCTAAGGTTCAATAATGTATGGTTTTCTTTTTTCAAAACAATATTTTAGAACTTCAGACTTAATACGAACAATAGATAGGTACAATTTGGCACTTCTATTCTACAGCTTTCTCTGCGGCTTTAAGGTCCTTTGTAACGGGTGGTAGGGCACATGGTATAGTATACTGTACTAAAGTATACCTACTGCTTTAAAAACAGTATACTTTACTGTGGTAAAGTTGAAATCGGTTTAGTTCCGGCGCTTCGGGCGACACCTGCACCGTTTCAAACTTCAAACTAAGCTGATCAAAGTACAAAGGATTCCCATAAACTCTATTCAGTCGATGGTTTATCTGAACCTTAATTTACACGTCCGGCCCATGACATCTTAGTTTGGTTGATTAGTTACTTAGGTGGATAAGTATATTGGATTGCGGTTAATTCGTTTGAAGAAACACTTTGTTCCGGAAAACTATTATTGACTACAGCCACAATGAGACAAAGCACGCGTAGACTTTGCTACAAATTAAACGCAATGTCATCATCATCATCATTACCAGCCTGTTTACGTCCACTGCTGGACGAGGTCTCCCCCATTGAATACAATGGGGGGATTTACCGCGTAATCACCACGCTTGGCAGGCGGATTGGTGATAGGTACTCAGATGGATGATAGGCGTAAATTGTGCAATCAGGGCTGTCAAACGTCGCTTTTCTCATACAAAAGTTACCCTTTGACAGCCCTGAGACCTTACAAACTATTCAGTACAAAATATCGGTACGTCGGTGACAATCGCAGAAGTCTATAGACTTCGAGCAACACGGACTTCTGCGCGGGCCGGAAGGGAGTAAGCCTTAGCGATATATTTCCATTCAAATAGTTCTGTCATTTTTTGCGGGGGGAAATGTGCACACAAGCTCAATTCCGCATATACACATCCAAATATAACACTTTAATGACGACACTCACACTAACAAACCTTGCACAGAATAACAACTAGTTTTATTGAACGCATATGCCTATTTTCGCTTGAAGTTTGACAGAGGGGAACGCTGCGAATGGCTACTCCCTTCCGTGGTGCTCGAAGTCTATAGACCTTCTGCTAACTGTAGTGCCTTTAAATACAGCTGCGGACATCACGAAACAGATATTTTGTACTGAATAGTTTTTGAACTGAATCGCTATAAGAGCTCATGGTAAGGTCTCAGATTGCGCAATTTACGCCTGTCGCAAACCTTTCGCGAGATAGAGAATAGCCCTGCCGGACGAAATCTTTCACAAAGAGCTCTACTACTCTAGCAAAATTAGTTAGTAGCTAGATTGTATGCAAAGCGCAGAGCAAAGAAATGCCGCCATTGACCACAGATGGAGTAAATAAAAGCTTTGCCGCAAGCTTGCCCGGTGGCACAGAACAGAACTAGCCGGCTCGCAGGTGTATAATTATCCCGTATCGAACGTGTAATGAAGCCAACGTAATTGCTGCACCGATTCAAATATATCTCACGCAAGTGCATCGACCGCTTTAGAATTGCTCCCGAGTGTCGTATGGGCATCTAATGATAGTAATAGATTCTAAATAGAGCGAAAAACAAGTGTGCATAGTGTAGATACAAAAATAATAATAATAAAAATAATAATACATACTGCTCAAAATGGTTGTATTTTCTTTATGGTGGAATGAAGGATTCTAGAGTCTGTTCATTGAGAGACCCGTCGTTCATTCATGGCCTTGAACAATCAATTATATTTGAGGAGTTCCCTCAATTCCATGACAACATGGAATTGAGGGAACTCCTCAAATATTGTAGGCATACATATGGTGATTTTGATATTTTCAGCAACAAACCAAGCATTTGCATTCAGAAAGTATCATAACCCTTTCACCACTATGGTTCTTTCATAATTTTTTTTACATCCAGATATTTAGTCGAATACTCTGGCGGAAGTCGGTTTTTTAAATGAAAAGTTATTGACGGATGTTATTACGTTATATAAGTAAAGTACCATTCTATTGTCGATGACACTAGTAGAAAAGTCGACTTTTTCCGCTTTTCCTGCAAGAGACGTCTTGCATTTTCAAAAGCTTTTATTGAACTTGCAATGATGTATGTTTGTCCGGGTGAAATCTTGCAACTGAGTTTTTAACCAGTTCCACCCAACCGATTGAGCTGAAATTTTGCATACCTGTCAAATTCTAATGACAATACAATATTATGGTGACAGAGAGCTGATCTAATGATAGAGATGGATGGTGGACAACAGAACTTTTCGATGAATAACAGGTAGCCTGGCAGTGTTAGGGAAAGCTTGTTTTGAAAAATAATTTTTTCAACAAAACCTTGTTTTATTTCAATTTCTATTGTATTTTTTTAAGAATATCGTTTGATTTTGGTGGCATTTTAACCGGTGCAGCTTATTTAAAGAGCACATGGTAGTAAAATTAAATATTAGTGTATTGCGTGTCTTTTTAAATAGGTGGAAATTGTCTACTAACATTTTAGTAAAAATGCCACCGCTTACTAAAGTATGAATTGACTGTGATTTTACCGACTTCACCTTATTTTATCACAACACTATGAAAAATATAAAAAAAACTTGACGCTGGCAAAATTGAGGAGATTCAGAAATTAATAGAAGAAGAATTAGTACTTAGTAGTCCACAAATAAATGTCACTAGGTTTTTTTTTAATGCTACTTGGCAAGCAGACAAGCTTACAGCCTACCAGATGGAAAGCAGTTACCGTAGCCTATGAACGCCTGCAACACCAGAGGCACCACACGCGCGCTGCCGGCCCTGAGACATAAAGATGAAAAAACTCATGTGCCTGTAATTTCACCGGCACCCGTACCCTTCAAACCGAAACACAAGAATGCGTACACTACTGCTTGGCGGCAGAAATAGGTACGGTGGTAGTACTTCCCCGGACGAACTCTTTCACAAGAAGTTCTACTACCTACTAACAAAACCGTTGTCTAGGCCTGCTGCTACGCACACAGTAATTCACGTTCAAAGAAATTCAAACTGTAAAGTCAAATTGCATCAACTTATCGCAAGCGAAACTCATGAAGATCATCAAAAAGAGCCATTAAATCCATCCCGTGGGAGAGGTGGAGAGGTAGATAGATGGTTATGAATCAAACAGCAATTTCGTTCGACGCTATCTACTCTCGCTTCGGTTGACCTCTTGTAATATATGAGCATCGTTCAACTCTGCCCCTAGACAAGTGGAAATCGCAAATCGCGCTAATACTTCTTTTATACGTGCAGTCAGTACAGCTAGCGGAGACTATGACTATGGGACGATGACAGCCATTTGTCATGCCAGAATGACGTAACTAACCACTTTATTGACAGTGATTGTCTCCATTTCCAATAGCTTAGCGTTTTCGTGGCGTTTTTAATAAATAAATAAATATATAAATAAAATCCATAGGAGATGGAGGAGTCTGTTCTAAGGCTGTAGACACACCAAGGACAATGGAAAGCACGATAGCAGGTATGCTTCAGAAATTAAAATCAAAGGAAAAGTTAGTTCATGAAACGAAAATAAAGCTTCTCTGGATAATTAAAAAAATAGAATTTTTTAGGGTTCCGTATTTGTACACCTAGCTTGGCAGGCGGGTGCGTGATCTCAGTATTCATGTAGAGTACTCAGGTGGATGCTGCTACCCAACCCTTAGTCGGCTTTTAAGAAATCCACGGGACGAGATGGATGTGTCTATTCTAAAGCCGGAAGCACCACAATACAAAAACAATTATTATAATAGCAGAATATCTGACAAAATAATGTAATTTTCCTCCTTTTCCCAACCTTCTTCGAGGACTTGGTACTTGCACAACACAAGATCGAAATTTCAAAACGTTTTTAATTATTTTTTTAGCAAAAACTGTTCGTACATGCCATTTGTACTGCAAGACAAGCGGCATACAAATGAAGCAATAGCAATAGGCAGCCGCCATATAAATGAGTTTGAACAAAAAACCTTAATTAAAAACCCCTTCCAGAATTCAAAGAGTATATATATATACTCAGAACAGACAAGGCGCGTTCAGCTTGCCTGGACTGTCATAGGTGCATTTCTATGTCTAGCAGTGGGCATTTACTGGCTAATGACGTTGTAATTTTTTTTTACTTATGTTGGGTTTTGTAGTTGGCCCACCTGTAAAGCAGTAACCCCTGCCTAGTCACTGGGGCTATTGAGAGAGATTTATACTCGAAGTTTCCGTGATAGAATCTGAAATGAGATAGAAAGAGAAGAAAACCCAAGATCAGCAACATAGCTCATAGAATTAGCAAGTTGAAGTGGCAATAGGCAGGCCATATAGCTTACAGAACTAACAATTTTTGGGGAATAATGGTTCTCGAGTGGTGGAAATAATGGTTCTCGATAGACTACGAACCGGGCGATGTAGTGTAGAAAGTAGTTGGTGGATGGAGGCGACTCAAGACTGTTCGTCGCGGCATTCTATGGGGAAGGCCTTTGCCTAGCAGTGGACTTCTACAGACTAACGATGAAGGCTCTCTCCCACTAACCATAAGTATTCTATTCTAAACTATCCTATATTGTTGGTAGGTAATATAATTTATGTCCTATCTGTAACAAAAACTCGTTTAAAACTCTATGCCCTTGTCCATGTACGACATTTTAATGAGACAGTTTAAACAATTATTTTACTAACAAAGGCGGTCCATTGTTTTTCATACGTCACCTGTCCCCCAGGGTGGTAATTAACGCTGATTACAGTAATTACACCGTAATCTTTGCTGACGTGACGTCATCCACCACCCACGAACTGTGTTTCCGAACTAAACAAAAGCAGTATGTGTTTTCTAAATCCATTATACTTAATTCTTTTACATACTGGCCATTATTTATAATCATGGCGTAACTTTGGAATAGTTACGCCGTGTTTTGTTTCATGTGATCGAATTTTAAACAGCTTTTTTTCTTTTTTTTTTTAATGGCATCTGAGGATTTTCTCAATTTTGCCAATGTCAAGTAGCATACATAATTATCAAACAATAACCAGTCGTCATGTCGTCTGTCAAGTCATGTTCTAGTAAATCGATGGCAGTTTACTAGAATGTTCCTGGACAATTTCCACCCCTTCGAAAAGATACACTTATTTTATTTAAATTCACTACCATGTGCTCTTTATAAGCTACACCGGTTAAAATGCCACCAAAATTTCACGATATAACTCAAAAAAACACTAGAAATTGAAATAAAATAAAAAAGGTCGACGTCTCCCTTCGAAAGAGCAGAAAAAGTCCTTTACTTAAATTTAATGCAAAAGAAAAAACAAAACACCATAGAGACTCTTCCCACAATTTTCACCTGCTTTTATTTTATTTCATTTTCTAATTACCTATCGAAAAGGCCCAATAAACAATAATAAAAATGTAAATAGTAGCAATACGGTGGTATTACAATTTAGAGATGTATCATTCAACCCAACAATACATTAATAATCTTTGCTCCAACGAAACTAAACTAATAAAAAGATAATAAAATCGAATCACAATAACTGTTTAATAAACTCGCCAATATTGAATCAGAACCAATAAATTCTGTCTCCTAACCTCCATTGACCCTTTTCTCCCGACATTGGTTCAAAAAGCCTTTTACAACTAACGATAGACAGAGTTATTTACGCAGTTACGCCGCGAATTGCGTTTTTTGTTTATAAATGACTTTTCATTTAAAAAAACGACTTCTGCCATTGGATTCGACTAAATATCTGGATGAAAAAAAAATGATGCAAAAACCATAGTGGTGAAAGGGTTATGATACTTTCTGAATGCAAATGCTTGGTTTGTTTGCTGAAAATATAAAAATCGCCATATGTATGCCTACAATATTTGAGGAGTTCCCTCAATTCCTCATGGATTCCATCATCAGAACTGGATTCAGAAAAAAAAGTGACCAATCTGGAAGTATATCTATTCAAATAAAAAAAGAATTTTCCAAATCGGTTCATAAACGCCGGAGACATGGTAACAAACATAAAAAAAAATACAACTGAACCTCCTCCTTTTTGTGAAGTCGGTTAAAAATAGTCTCGATTCACTCGATTTCAGGGAATCCTCCATCTCATCTCACTAACATTATAAATGTGATAGTTTTTTGGATAGATGGATGGATGGATTGATGGAAATGCTCAAAGGACTAAAGACATTATAAACGACGCGGAAGTCGGTGGATGAAGGCGGCTCAAGACCGTGCGTCGTGGGATTCTAAGGGGAAGGCTGCAGTGTACTTTTACAGGCTGATGATGCTGATGATGATAATGATAACATAACATAACATAACAGATTATGAGATTGGCGCGAAATTAAAATCTAATCGTGTTTTACCAGCGTGTTCAATTTCACTGTTGGACTGCTTGAATACAATGAGCGGGACTTGCAATAATCACCACACTTGGCAGGCGGATTGGTGATCGCAGTTGGTGATAAGTACTCAGATGGATGCTGCTGCCCATCCCTTGGTGTAATCCCTTAGCAAGGCTATTACTACATCCACGAGAGGAGAAGGAGGGGTCTATTCTTAAGAGGGCATTATACTACAATTTAGGATCCCTCTTTAACGCACGCGATAACCCGCGCGCCATCTCGCTCGCGCTAGCGAGTGTCGTGCACAAAAATGAAGTTTTTTGTTTATTATGGCGAAAATAAAGTGTTTATCAAAAAACTGATTTTAGCATAAGAATAAATAGTTGTTACCTACTTGTTGTAGTAAAATTTATCTTAAAACACCGTAGGGTTCCTGAGATTTCTTTCAAAACGTGTGGGAAACAAGTGTTTTTCATTAAATAAAACTATTGAGGTTTTTTTTATATATCGTGTTTTCAACTTTACACAATAAATGCAAAAATATAAAATTTTCATATTCCAAAATATTTAACTCGTAGAACCCGTAGATACTGAGTTCTAGATCGATTTTGCAGGGCAAATTCACATAGTACGCCTTCTTAAGCCGGCCGGACACAGCACGGCACACATAAAGTTATACATAAAACCATGTTAATATTTTGACAGGATTTATTTATTCACTGTTCATGTAATTAAAATTTATTACAAAGCGATGCCGAAATATAAATTCATGTACCGCTAACGAACTTCTTGTTCAGTACGCAAGCTACGAGTTATGCTGTGAGGGATGGGCTGGGAGCACGCGACTTTAGTAAAGCTAGGAAGCGATCACATGAGTTACTGTAACTACCTATGTACAGTGTTAGTGTTACTAATACTCATGTGGCTAAATGTAGCGTCTAAACTATTTTTTTTATTTGTAAAAATGTGTTGTGGACTGAATTTTTTTTTTGTAAAAATCTCGTATTTTTGTTGGATTTGGACAGGATAAGGGGTTGGCGAGTTTGATTACACGCAACTGGTAGCACAGAAACGATTCTCAATTCTCATTGGCGGTGATGACGTAGGCTGGTGTTTACCCATGTCATATTCGGGTCTCGGAAGAGCATACCTGGCGGAGTATTTTATTAAACTATGCAGGAACCTTCCCATATGGCACTGTAATTTTTTTTGACGTTTTCTCTTACCCAACTATCAATCTAGGAAAGTAGGTATATTGTGTGCAGCATGATCCTTTAGACCACGCGGTGTAATCGTGGTCTTGTTTTACCACTATTTTATATTTCCACCCCGGTTCAACTGAAAAAAGTGAAAGACACGTACCGCTCTACTTATAAACGTGGAATATCTTTGAAATAGTTAGACCGTGTTTTGTCTCTTTCGATCTTATTAACCGACTTCCCAAAAAGGAGGAGGTTCTCAATTCGGTTGTATTTTTTTTTTTTTTTTATGTTTGTTACCGCATATCTCCGGCATTTATGAACCGATTTGGAAAATTCTTTTTTTATTTGAATAGATATACTTCCAGATTGGTCCCATTTCAAGAATCCAGTTCTGATGATGGGATCCATGAGGAATTGAGGGAACTCCTCAAATATTGTAGGCATACATATGGCGATTTTGATATTTTCAGCAAGACACCAAGCATTTGCATTCAGAAAGTATCAAAATCCTTTCACCACTATGGTTCTTTCATAATTTTTTTTCATCCAAAATTATTTAGTCGAATACAATGGCGGAAGTCGGTTTTTTAAATGAAAAGTTATTTTAAACTTCTTGTCAATACAAAAAATAAAACACTGTTAAACTATTCCAAGGATAAGCAGAGTTTTATAGTAACACAGTTAGTAAAAAGTGGCGGACAAGAATTAGATTAATTTAGATCAGAATGAGGAATTAAACGAAGATGGCATGGTACTATAGAAAAAGGTCTAGTATCTAATACTGGACTGAAGGTAAAGCCTTTGTTTCCTAAGAAGGCCTTGACTTTGAAACATTGCACAGACTAAACAGTGAATGGCACACAGGAAATGCCTGACAAAAGAAACCATGTAATTGAACTGTTGAATACCGATCAAAAGGGTATGTACAGTAGGTACATTCGAAAATTAGTTTTTTTTTTTTTTTAATGGCATCTGAGCATTTTCTCAATTTGGCCAATGTCAAGTAGCATAGATCAAACAATGTCCAGTCGTCATGTCCTCTGTCAAGTCATGTTCTAGTAAATCGATGGCAGTTTACTAGAATGTTCCTGGACAATTTCCACCCCTTCGAAAAGACACGCAATACACTTATTTTATTAAAATTCACTACCATGTGCTCTTTATAAGCTACACCGGTTAAAATGGCGCCAAAATTACACGATATAACTCAAAAAAACACTAGAAATTGAAATAAAACAAAAAAGGACGACGTCTTCCTTTGATAGAGCAGAAAAAGTCCAAATGTAGGTAGTCTAGGTAGAAACTCTTAAAACGTTTTGTGATCATTTGATCTGTGTGAATGCTTCCTTAATCGAACAACACAAAGATCGAAATTGACTGATCAATGATCATACATTGCATTACGGAGAAAATGTACCTACTGAACCATTCACATACATAACGGAAATTGAATCTTAGACCTTTGATATAAGGCTCAGTTTGAATGCAACATGTTAGGTACGCATGCTCGATTCTTCTGATAAACAACGTTGGGTCTAAATAAGTATAAATCAGTTTTATCGAACTTTAGTTTTATCGAACTTTCCATGCATTGTTTGTGGATTTCCCGAAAAACGCATAAATAATATTTGATTAACATTTAAATATTCACTCAATATTTTTATATCGATGTTGCTTATGACCCTAAAAATCGTTTAGGGACTTTTCGGCACCACTTCAAAACGTCCAATAGATTTAATCGTATATGTCCAGATAAATAGAATGTACTTCACGGTGACTAAGTCTAAGCCTTACTTTAAAATCGTCCATGTCTCTCTGTAATACGCGTGTTTTAACATTTGTGTGACAGTGACGGGAAGATTTCAAAGTAAGGCATAGGCGCTGTCTCCACGAGCGAGAGAATCGCGGCGATATTATCGTCGTGCCACGTATTTCTATACACTCTCTAGAAGCCGTCTCCACACGGCGATATTATCGCCGCGATGCGACGAGTGGCAACGAGCGCGCGAAACGTCGTTACATCGTCGCTAGCCCGTTGCGACTAGCAGCGGGCCCGCCCCGCGCGCTCGTGGCGCTCTCGTGACGAGCGCGCAGCGGGTCAAACGCAGTGTCATTTCAGCGTTGCCTCTCGTCAAACAAGGACGTTTCGACAAGCTTTTTAAACAATAGTACAATGTTTGACATTGAAAAGTTTATACTTGAAGTGAGAGAGAGACCTGCCCTTGAAGTGAGAGAACGCGGCGATACCGTTACGAGTCGCCGCGGAAACGCTGCGATTCCGTTACGACTCGCGACGATACGCGGCGAAATTATCGCTCGTTCGTGGAGATTCTCCGACGATATGAGGGCGGACTCGTCCCGATTCTCTCGCTCGTGGAGACAGCGCCTTAGACTTAGTCACCTTGAAGTACGTTCTATTTATCTGGACCTAAGAGCCAAAATGTACAATATATTAATGTTTAGGTGACAAAATTACAAACTGTTATTATGTAGTTATCTTAGTCAAACTATTAATCAGTACTTATAAGTAGTACTTAAAGCTCTGTCTATCTAACTCTACAAGAGACTGTAAATAAGATGTAGACCTTGATATTAGAATCGTGGATTTGGCCTTCGTTACCGGCCTCGTCGACCGTCGTCAGCATATTGTGATTATTATCACAATATGCTTATTATAGTCAGGATTTATTCAACCTTTTTGATGATAATGAATTTACTTATCAAGCCCTTTCATTAGATACCATCATTATATATATTAATATATTTATGATATAGGTAAGTTAAATACAATATTATTTAAGTTTGATATCCGCCAAATTCAAATGTAGTATGACGACATAATAAGATAGTCTATAACATACGGAACGTCAAGAATACATACTATTATGATACCACCATTTATCAAAATCTGTCGAGTAGGATCGGAGTTATCGAGGAAACAGATGAGCAAACTTACATCCATAAATTGACTGCTAAAATCATAACCTTCCTTTTACTTTGTCGTAGTCGGGTAAAAGGTAAGGCGTGGACTCAATGAACCTCAAATGCTTTGCAATAAGCCATTCCATTGTATTGATTTACGGCAGGTCTTTACGTGGGCGGTGATAAGTGACTTGATGAAGGGTACTTTGGGTACCAGAATGGTGCAACTAGCTATAGCCTGAACACAGGTATGAACTGGACGTGAACACCGCTAAGATCAAAACATAATAACATAACCCAATTGATACCATAGACCTGAGGGCCAATTACGAGTTTTGCATTGCAACAATCACTTTGCGAGTCGTGAGTATTCAACGTGACTTATTTATTTATTTAAACTTTCACACACAACATTAGTGCTAGGAGGACTTAATGCTAATAGCATTATCTACGAGTCATCCTGGGCGTTAAGGTAGGTTACTTATGTAGTAACTATTTATGAATCTGTGCTGTTTCTATCGACTGCGCGGCACAGAATCATAAATAGTTACTATGTAAATCACATTGAATACTCACGACTTACAAAGTAATTGTTGCAATGCAAAACTCGTAATACGCTCTCAGATCGCACACTAGGGTTTTTGTGTCGTGGGTATCAGGAACTACGACTATCATGGTACCACAACACCCATGCAAACAATGTATTGTGTGCCGCACCTCTTGCATATCAACATCAGGCTGATGATGATGATGATGTTAACCTCATTTTTGCGCTCTTTATTATTGTATTCTACGGTTAGCTCTAATTTATTAAATGACTTGCCGAGTTCTACTACAAAATTATTATATTTCACATTGATATTATTATTTCTATTTGAATGATCATAATAATGAGACTAGTCTTAGTTTGAAGTCTAAAAGCAATTAGAAAATTCATGCATCGTAGACCTAATCTGATAGAGCGCCCGAAACTGGAATGCCTATATTCATCAGCTCACCTTTTATGTGACCCGTAAGTTATGTTTATGGGACAGTTTTCTGTTCTATGGGATACTCTGTCACTTTGGGTTTTGGGTAGGTATGTACTTGAAACGCGGCCATTTGCGCTGTGACCTACATTCTTCTCGGTTAGTTCAGTCAATAAAGTGATATACAAGACATCTTATCATTCATTCTTCCGCCTTACCATAGTATCCGGCCTAAGAATAGACCATCCATCTCCTCCCGTGAATGTCTCAAAAGCCAACTATGGTATAACAACAGGGAATGGGCAGCAGTAGGCCTACTCAGTTGATGTAGTATTTGCATTTGCTTCAGCTCAATAAAGAAGATGGAATGTATAATTCCAACTTCTGTATCTAGCTGAACCAAATGGATTATTAGCGGTGTTGGGTAAACATTGAAATTAAACGTTCAACAAAACGTAATAGTAATGTAAATACTTTGGTACCAGCTAGTTTTTGGTATGTTTCTAGGAGTTGTGATGTCTTCAATGCTGTGCAAACTCGGCACATAGAATAAGACATTCTTGAGAAGGCATCACCTGGTAGTGGATGTCTATCGACTTATGATCATTTTATTGTAAAGACTATTGAAGAATGCTTCAGGGGAAACTTCGGCTCCTATTTGTCACATATTTATATAGAACCATAGAAGTTTTAACCCCCTTAACTTAATTTATAAACGTTATATAAATTTAAGTATAGTTTAACTTTTGACAGAATTTTATAAGTACCACACAAGTGTTTACCAAGCAGATGCATCAATTAACCGTTTGAATTTCGTGTATAATTTTAATTTATAATTCAAAACTAATAATCAGTAGAAAAAGGGAAAAGAACTCTTTTATTTTAAAAAATCTACGGTTTTGGACCTACTTGTGCTCAGTTCGCTGATGTATGAGTGAGTAGTGAGCACCCAAACAATTTTGTAACCATACTAAATGTTCCTTAGTTCCGCGTGCCCCAACAACATTCTTCACCTTTAAAAATATTAAACCATAAAATTACTAACCTTCTCAGTTCGTGATGTTATGTCCTCAATCTGGTAAATAGGTTAATGTTTTATTTAACGTCGTTCCGGACTAATCAAGGTTCTTTGCGAGCATTAAAACCTTTGTTATGCGAACATTTTGTACAACGCCCTGTTGATGGAGGCTTCAAGTAATTTAAAGATTTACAAACCTTGTAACTTGAGAGAGATAAGTTATTATAAAGGCAACGCTTCTAGCATTTCATTACTACGTACCTTATTGTCTAAACTTAAAGTATCCAATTACTTAGACGATACTTACTTGCTATTTACGTAATATACCTAGCTGAGTGGTTATACTGATTGATCCTGGTTACTATCCTGAAAACTTTGATGTTACTAATCTAATCTAATAGGTCTTGTAAATTTCTAGGCAGTTTTCGAATTACTAAAAGATCCTGTGACGAAAATCATCGAGTGACTAAATCCTACTTCCTACTAATATTATGAACGCGAAAGTATGTGAGTATGGATGTTTGTTACTCTTTCACGTAAAAACTACTGAATGCGGGTGAAACCGCGGGGCGCAACTAGTGTTACTATAATTGCATATATTGTTATATTCCACGATTTCAAAATTTCTATACATCTGAAACTCATTGATGACTAAAGTTCTTATACCTATGATATCATAAAAGTGCCTCCTCCAGTACATCTTCTGAAAAATGGTAATTTGCGGCCTTTTTTAACCGACTTCCCAAAAAAGGAGGAGGTTCTCAATTCGGTTGTATTTTTTTTTTATGTTTGTTACCTCATATTATCTCCGGCGCTTATGAACCGATTTGGAAAATTCTTTATTTATTTGAATAGATACTTCCAGATTGGTCCCATTTTTTTCAGAATCCAGTTCTGATGATGGAATCCATGAGGAATTGAGGGAACTCCTCAAGTACTGCAGGCATACATAATGGCGATTTTGATATTTTCAGCAACAATTCAAAAAGTATCATAATCCTTTCACCACTATGGTTCTTCATAATTTTTTTTTCATCCAAATATTTAGTCAAATACAATGGCGGAAGTCGGTTTTTTAAATGAAAAGTTATGATGATATTTAGTCACTGTCAGTGACATTCAAAAATCGGACCCCAGCAGCCTAGGAAGAATTTGGTTTGGCTCAATATGTAAATAAAAGTTCTCGATGAAAATTTCAAAAAAAAAGAAAGATTTATTTATTATCTTAAAAAACTATTAAAACTATTGTTTTGTTAGGTGCCTTAAACGAATTCATTATCTGTCTTGTCCATCAAAATAATTAGTCTGAGTAAAACTCGCTAACTATTTCAAAACTTTTTATAATCCAATCCAAACTAAAAACTAATTTACGAAAATATTAGAGTCCATTTTAAAATTCGTCCGGCTGAAGTGGTTTATGAACTTTCTGAAACGCGTTTTGCGTATTTTATATGATGAAAATGATTTATCACTGGCTTCGTTATATCATAATACCCAAATTTTTGTTTTTATATCTCGTAAAAATGTACCTACGTTATTTGAAAATAAGTTATTTTCTGAATAAAGTATGGATAAGATAGGAACATAAACCTTTAGGCGTTGTAATGAAAGCAAGCATCTCCGCGTCCTTTAAAAGTGGGTCAACTCGCCGATTCAAGGGCGTCCCTTGCGCCGAGGGGTGGGTTTTTGCTAACATGAAAACTGAAATCATGCTTCGAAGAAACATTTTTTGATGTAAAAGACCCCAAATTAAGTTACATAATTTTTTGTGTTACTTTTAATTAATAAATTAAATGAAACGTTTGGAAATATAAAATTTGCTAGCGGCTAGATGTTCTGTTATAAATTATTGCCTATATGTTATTCTGATGTATCCTACTAATATTATAAACGCGAAAGTTTGTGAGTATGAATGGATGTTTGTTACTCTTTCACGTAAAAACTACTGACTGGATTTGAGTGAAATTTGGAATGGAGATACTTTACGCCCTGGATTTACACATAGGCTACTTTTCATCATCATCATTGTAGGTGCACTCAATGTAATATGAGCCCGAGAATGTGTGTCTTCCTCCCGCACCCCGCGTGCAGGAAGAAGTCAGTCGTCTCTAGGACTCTGTTGAAATTATACTAACGATTGGAACAATAAATACAAGTACCTTTTTGTGTCAAACAATGGTATTTTATTGAATCATAAAGTAGTACGTACAGAGTAGATACAGTGGTATATACGTATACATACAATCATCATCATCAAACGCGAAAGTTTGTGAGTATGGATGGATTTTTGTTACTCTTTCACGTAAAAACTACTGAATGGATTTGAGTGAAATTTGGAATGGAGATACTTTACGCCCTGGATTAACACATAGGCTACTTTTCATCATCATCATCATCATCAATTTTCATCATTATTCACGCGGGTGAAACCGCGGGGCGCAACTAGTAAGCTATATTACTGTAAAGTTTAATGAAAATTCGTTCAGTAGTGAACGAGTAACATCCATCCATCCATCCATCCTAACAAGCTTTTAAATTTATAATATTAGTAGGATAACATATACCACCAAACAGTTTTCCTCGGAACATCAAGGACTCCCGGGCAGGCCTGCGCCGGCATCAGTGAGCTGCTGGTTTTCCTGGAGGACATCGGGTGGCAGGACTAGCAGCCTCCACTCGCCACGAGGGCCTATTGGCGGCCTAGTTGCGGAAAAGAGTCTGCGCTACAAGTACAAGTACAAGTAAGTACCACCCAACATTCACATACATCCTAGAGTCCTGACTATCTCACACTAGGATTCCTTAAGTCGTGCGTAAGTATAGTCGTGATACGCACGAGTTGGGTACAACGACCAGACCCGGAACAAATATTTGCAGATCATGCAAACATTTGTCCCGCAGCGAGAATTGAACCCGCACCTCTTGCGCCTAGGCCGGCTATTCCCCACGGAATATTCCCGCGCCACGGAGGTCGTCATTTACTAACTTACTGGACCTCTAGATAAATTGTTAAATAGGACCTGTCTTAATTTAGCTCAATACGTGGCTCTATTGCAAACATTACAAATACATATCTACTTAATAGGTAGATAGAGAATAGGAGGTTCCTGTGGGTACTTTTATACTAGAATAATATCATCATCATTTTTTGCCCATGTAAATAAATAAATAAATGCTGGACATTTCACACAACATTATCTAGCTAAGCAGAGCTTGTGTTAAGGCAACTGGATAACTGATATACTTAAATAACAATACATTACATAGATAGATATTTTTTATTATACATAGAAAATACCCAGAACACCCGGAACAATTATCTGCAGATTGTACAAATATTTGTTCCGAGGCAAGACTCGAACCCGCAACCTCCTGCGTCACAGGTGAACCTTCGCCCGCCGCGCCACAGAGGTTTTCAACGACGTCGTGATATTATCAACCAAGGTAAAGCTTTTCCTTACATAACTAAAATCTAGCTATCTCATAAAAGTGCAAACTACATTACCTCATTATACAAAGTAATTAATAAATTCTAGAGGCCCTAGTCCGAGTTTCGTTTGCTGATTACGCTCACCGTGAGCGTTACACGGGTAGTGCATACAAAAGGAGTTGCCGGAACGATCCACTAGAGGCACTGTTTCGGTTTTCATACAACACCACGTGTATTCTGACTGCCTTCCAACCCCGTGTTATGTATTCCATGTGAAATGTCGGTTAGCCGGGCGCGGGTTAATTTCTATGCAAATTCTAGATGGGAGCCGGGTTATAGCCAGCAGACACGGTCCCACTGCACCTACAGATTTGGTCATCGACGTAGAAACTGTTTAGTAAGCTTGGTCATTGCTATAGGAACTGTTGAGTAAGCTACGCCATTGCCGTGATTGGGGAACAGCTGGTATAGAGCGCACTGTGTCGCGTAAGGTATAAACCTAAATTGTTGGATACTTACGAGAAGTAATTCAGCCTAAAGCTATTATTTGGCTTTAGTATCAGTAATTTACATCGTGATACATAGCTTTAAGAGAACGATTAATAAATAAAACATTTTACTCCAAATACTATCGTGAATCACAAATTTTTGTGCCTAACAATGAATTTTTGTTCTTGAAGAAGACTTGAAATAGAAATTACACCTTGACGGTGCCTTCAAGTAGACAGGTATTATAAGTATAAATAGATAAGTACATAAATAAATTTAAAAAATTACAAAAAAGATAAATATCCTTACTAAACTTCAAAACTATGTTTTGAATTCCATGTTCTTTATTTATTTGTTTGTTAAATAATATTTTTATTTACAGAAAAATAATAGAATAATATACAAAATTTAAAACGTACAAAAGAATTAGTTGAGCTATCTAAAGACCGTTGTCAACGATCTAAAGATACTTAGCTCAACTTATTAATCAATGTTCTTTTTTCAATTAGAGTTACTGAAATTTACGCGATGATTATGGCAATGTTTAATCCATACAATAGGTACGATTACAATACAAACTTACAGTAGATAACCTCTTGCATAATTTAAGTGAACAACAATGTCTAATTTCTCCCTATCTACCGTCTGAAAGCATCCTAACTTACACCAGTTAGTTTCATACATGATATTGTATCATACAAAGCTTTGAGCTCACATACAACTTTGTATACTCATATATATGTACAGTGTAACTTAAGTTTACAGATATTCAACTTTATACGCAATCCGCGTGCTTATAGTACCTAAACCTACGGCGTAGACTTACGCTTACGATGACGCCGCAATGAAATGTTCCTACAGGCTAAAAAAAAACAAATTCTACAGGCACCCTCCAAAACACCGTTTAAGTGCGAGTCGAATTCACGTAGAGTTGTTTCCATACAATACAAGTAACCACTAGACCAATTTAACTTATTAGTTCTCCCATTTCGTAGATCCCAGTACATTTTAAAATCACAAAGGTCGATGGTATGTTCTACCAATTCAAAGTTTTAACGGAGCCTAAAGCAATTATAAGCAGATTAACTGTCTATCCAATAGCTTCAAGATCTATGGAATAGTGATAACTAGTACAAGGACATTCGTTGTATCGCAAGGACTTACTCAAGTTGCGCTACTGTAACAATTTAATGTTCCGAAGGTTTAAGGTAAAGCACGGAACAAGCGAAACCTCCCAGAGCGTACCTAAATAACTATGAATAAATTACAACGTACACATTATATTTAGCAGTAACCTGAATTAACGCTATAGGAAGACATACCTACTGGTACACTAAATATGCCGCAAATAACAAGCAATATAAGCAAACTAAAAACTGTGCTTCGTTTTCAAATACTTTTACGGAACATCCCAACAGAATAAAAAAGTAAAAAAAAAAAATTGATAGTAAATTCATTGTTGCACAATATAAGAAGTAAAAAGGCAAACTTAATGCTAAAAAGCATTCTCTTCCAGATAACCTTGGTGATTGCGGAAAAAATGTGTTGGTAGTGCACAGAAAGGGAATTGAAAATGAACAGAAAAAATTGCAAAAATACTAATATTAAGTAGAGAGATATATAGAGCCTTGCCTCATACATGCATTATACATGCATGAGAGATATGCCTGAGATATAAAATAAACTAATATAGATACATAATATAACAAATAATATTTAAATATATACCATTTGTATAATTACAGAATAGAAAGGTATACAAATATCAAAAATAAATTAATAAGAAAGAAGTTCCTCATAAATCGATCTTACAGGAATGATAAAGATCATAACCTTAGTAGACTTCCACTGTTGGACGATGCCTTCCTCATAGAATACAAAGAATTACCATAATCATCACGCTTGGCAGGCAAATTGGTGATCGCATTATTGGTGTTTATGCCCGGTTTACATTATTCCAGTCCAGCGATCGAATCCAGCGCTAGATTGCTTACTGGAAAAATGTAAACAAGCACTGGAATGCACTGAATCCAGTGAGCATTCCAGTCCAGTAACTGGATTGGCGGTCTACTTATGAATCCAGTGCAACTGGAATAATGTAGACGGCCAATTGAGCACGTTTGAAACATTTTCAAAACTGATCTCTTCTTGAAATCATTGTCACTGCAGTGTTCACACTTCAACGGTTTCTAAATTACTGGAATAATGTAGACGGTACAGATCCAGTCCAGCACTGGACTGGATTCTCGCTGGATCACTGGACTGGAATAATGTAAACCGGGCCTTAGGACTGAGGTAGATGCTGCTGTCCATCTCCTGGTGTAATCCCTTAGTCGGCTTCATTTACGACATCCACTGGTGGAGACAGAGGATATATGTCTAGGCTGGACCATTGCTGATATGGTGATGATGTTTGGATATTCATCGTGTTTTCACGCTAAAACGACTGAGCCAATTTTTATGACATTTGGTACCTACACAGGTAATTCAAACCTGCATTAAAACATAGAATACCGTTTATCCTGAAAATCTGTTCTTCAAGAGAATAAAACAAGAGAAACCGCGGGCAGATGCCTAGGTCTAAGTATTTTAAAAACTTACGGTAACATGACTAATACAAGATATAGAATTCAATAGATATTTCTCAATAACTTTTCATTTAAAAAACCGACTTCCGCCATTGTATTCGACTAAATATTTGAATGAAAAAAAAATGATAAAAAAACCACAATGGTGAAAGGATTATGATACTTACTTTTTGAATGCAAATGCTTGGTTTGTTGCTGAAAATATCAAAATCGCCATATGTATGCCTACAATATTTGAGGAGTTCCCTCAATTCCTCATGGATTCCATCATCAGAACTAGATTCTGAAAAATGAGACCAATCTGGAAGTATATCTATTCAAATAAAAAAATAATTTTCCAAATCGGTTCATAAACGACGGAGATATGAGGTAACAAATTGAATTGAGAACCTCCTCCAAAATGAAATAAAATTAAAATTAAAATATAAATATGGTGTTTCATGGAGTTTGATGAAGTAATAGACAAAACAGAAACAAACATCGTTCACGTACAAAAGGGCGTAAGCGCCTACCGGTAAGCTTCCATTTATATTTTGAGATCTCGAAAACAGCTCTAACGATTTCGATGAAATTTTTTCCTCCTTTTTTGGGAAGTCGGTCAAAAAACGAATGAATTGTCTCATAAAAACACACTAATCTTGCCATGATGACCTCCTTTTCTTCCCGTGGATGTATTAAAAGCCGACTAAGAAAAATATACTTAGCTCATAAAAGTACCCTGTGGTGTGTCTGGCCTAAAAATAAACCCTGTTTGCTCCTCATGTGGATGAGTAGCCTTACTAAGGGATTACACCAGGGGATGGGTATTGGTATGCTCAACTCCAATATTGCGATCACCAATCCGCCTGCCAAGTGTGGTGATTATGGCAAATCCCCATTTGGGTGACCTCGTCCAACAGTGGATGTCTAACGACTAACGGCTGAAGATGTTGATGACCTCCTTAGCGAAGCGGAGCCAAGCCAAGATTCTATTATACAGTCATGGCTACATAATTGATTACTTACATAGGTATCGCTGATAAATATACGAGTACCATATTGTATTTTAGTTTAGCTTTTGCTTACCCATTACCCATTTTACAGCTAGTAGAACAATTCTAACTTGGCTAGATGGGTTTACGGAAAAGCAGCAATGGGCTTGGCACCATCACATGTGGAATTCTAACAAGCAAAAAGCGGATATATACCAAGGACAACGTTTGGTCTTGCCTCTGTCTAACCCCGAGTAGGGTGTTCTTATAGATCTAAATAAGGATATCCTCGATGGTAATCAAAGTCGTGAGATTATATATTTACAAAATTCAAAACAGAGTTTGTTATACAATTTGCTTACAAACTGCCATCACCACCGCGACCTCAGAAAAATGTTTGCCAGAGTTATTTCTAGGGTGAGAACACACCGCATCAGCCCGACATTACGACACAAATGTGGACGGACGCAGGACTGTCTGTGAATCCTTCTAAAATTACAATAAAAATATGGATCTGGAGCTTTGTTAGTAGTAGAACTTCTTGTTAAAGAGTTCGTCGGGGAAAGTACTACCACCGTACCTATTTCTGCCGCCAAGAGCACGCATTGCAGTGTTTCGGTTTGAAGAAACCGGGTGCCGGTGAAATTACAGGCACATGATACTTTTCGTTTGTATGTCTCAGGGTCGGCAGCGAGCGTGTAATGCCTCTGGTGTTGCAGGCGTCCATAGGCTACGGTAACTACTTTCTATCAGGTGGGCCGTAAGCTGTTTGCTTGCCAAGTATGTGGTATAAAAAAATAAAAAAGTAATGCAAACTTCAGGGCGCGAGTATTACTCACACTTGCCTGTCTTTATATTTCATTACAACTTTAAATTATTATCTATGTATTTGCCAGTAACTCTCACCCTGAGGTTTCCGTGATTACCATTATTTTGGTTAGCGACATCTAGTTGTGTATTTTGATACTGAAGTAAATGTTACAACGAAAACCACCCATTTTTGTTCGACCCTATAAAAACAGACCAAAAATCGATGAAGTTTTTTGACGTAGACCCTAGGTCTTAGTGCCATTTTAGGGGAGCTAGTTGTACCTACCAACTTGGTGCCTTCAGTTTTTGGGAGCTGTCTTTTTAATCAATCTGTCTTGATTATTCAATCTGTATCAATTATTATACCGTAAATCGTCAAGAACGTTTATTTAACAAAAATAAATACCTACCTAATTACTTATCGTCAGCAAGTGGAAATCCGTGTTCTCTGCCTTACGGGAAACAGGCGTGATTTTATGTAAAAATAATTAGGTAAATACTTACCTAGTTATTTGTGTTGTTATTATAAACGTCACAGGAAGTCAGTGGATGGAGGCGGCTCAAGACTGTTTATCGTGGAACTCAAGGGAGGCCTATGTCCAACAGTGGTCTTCTACAGGCTGATGATGATGATTTTTTTATTTTTTATTAGTGTGTTAGCTAATTATTAGCCAAAAAACTTTATCAGTTAATTAAAATACATTTTTGACAGGAAGCGATTTTCTTATCAAGAACCTTGATAAAACAAACGCACTTGCTAATTGAATTTCTTTGATAATACTTTATTCAATTTAATTACTTTTAATAATTTTATTTCTATTGTTTCAAACAGCTGTTTGTCGTTGAACGGGCAACGGAAAGAGCTACCGGTAAACTTTTCTTAAGGTCCCGGGAAGTCGGTGGATGGAGATAGCTCAAGACCGTTCGTCGTATACATATAGGGGAGGCCCAGAAGTGGACTTCTACAGGCTGAAGACTCTCAAACCTTACTCTATTTCAAAAAATTGCTTGTCTGTAAAGTCGGTTTACTGACTATAGTTGAACGTGACAACGTTCTCTCGCTTGCACTTCAAGCCTTACATGGAACGCCTCAGAGCGAGGTAACGCCGCATGAGTCATGTTTTTTCGTGCGTGCAGCCGGCTCTATCGAATTATAAGACGTTGTCACGTCAAAAAATCTTGTTGGAATCTTCTGAAAAGATGATACTCGAGTTTGTAACAATAGCCAAGGGGCCTTGATCGATTCTTCTAGCGGTACGGCCAGTTCGGTAGGGAGCAGATACCCCAGTCTTGGTCCACCTAACTCCGTCCGTCGTCAGATCGGTTCATCAATTCTGTTTATGGGTACTTTCCTCGCCATCGGCACTATCAGCGTGCGTCGGGTGCGACGTTAAATTTTACGACATTGACTCATTTGTGACGTCGGTGTCAGTCATTTTCGAAGTCCCAAAGTGGTTCCAAATCGATGTTTTGCCCTTTTGGGAGTGTGGATAGAAAATATGAGTTTATTTGCACATTGACATTTTATGAGTGCTCAAATACTCTGAAAACTTAATAGAAGTCTTTATTTGTTGTATATTGACAATGCCCTTTTACAGCAGCTAATAATTTTGACATGTTATTTTAATTCAATTATGTATTTTAAATTTGGTATTTAATTTGTTGGACAATGCTTTTTACAGCAGAAACAAAAATTGAATATTGGTTATTCTATGCTTTGTTAAATTTACTTATTTGATTAATTACTAGGTATGTGAAATGCTTGTCTGTTTCTAGCGCCCCTCCAGTTAAGTAGTAAGTTTAAGTACATTAATAATAGTAACTTATAATGAATTGCAACTGTTATTGTAACTGATGTATGACGTGACCAAGTGTTCTAATTGTTCCTACGGTTTAATAAACGAGTATGAGTATGAGTATTTCAGTATTCAGGATTTTATAGATACTTTTTTCGCCATAATCGCCTTTGTCTGGGTTGTGACGGAAAATTTAATTTTGACTCATTTGTGATGTCGCTGTTAGTAATTTTTCAGGTCTCAAAGTTATGTCGTTCACTTTCTAAGAATCAAATCGATATTGCGACCTTTTCAGTGAGGATAGAAACGTTAGTTAATTTGCTTGTATAAACTTTTTTATATTTCTGAGAACTTTGTATATTACTTCAGGCTATTTTTATCTCTCTAAGAGCAGTGAAAAAAATGCGCTTTTAAAAATAATTTTACTCCCACATACTTTTTTAACACCAAAAACTTTGTGAGCTAGATTTTCATCGAGTGGGCATCTGATTCCTCTCGCATGTGGCGCGAAATTAAAATTTTATTGCGTTTTTGCTCATTACAGCTCATCAACACTTCTTGAGATAGTAAAAACTAATTTTGCGAAAACTAGGAGACCTAACACACATGTTTTAGTTTATAGTTTCACATATAGATCATTACTTCAGCTACGAATACTCTTCAATGATTTTTACAGTGTTTGTTTGGTTTAATGATATGCGTAGCTTAACTAATGACATTTATGAGATACTATCAATTAAAACATGTGTGCTAGGTCTCCCAGTTTTCGCAAAATCTGTTTTCTCTATCTCAAGAAGTGTTGATTAGCTGTGATTTACAAAAAACACAATAAAATTTGAATTTCGCGCCACATGCGAGAGAAATCAACTTAAGAATTACCTCACCTAATTTCAAGTAAACTTCTTTTAAAATTGATAAGCAGGCACTTAAAACAGAAAAACCGATTAAATCTACAATACATAATATATTATATATATAAGGTTCTCGAGTGGCGACCACAAACTGAACGATGTGGTATAGAGGAAGGTTTACCAATCGATGAACTGCAGTCGCAGGGAGTCGATATACAGCTCAAGACCGTTCGTCGTGGCATTCTACGGGGAGGCCCATGTTCAGCAGTGAACTTCTACAGGCTGATGATGATGATGATGATATTTAAAAGTCGACTAAGGGATTACACCAGGAGATGGGCAGCAGTGACCTGAATACTCAACACCAATACTGCGATCACCAATCCGCCTGCCAAGCTTGGTGATATGGTAAATCCATTCAATTGCATTCTGGGTGTTTCGTCCAACAGTGGAGGTCTAACGTCGGAGGGATGCCCATCCCTTGGTGTAAACCCAGACATCCACGGGAGGAGACGGAAGGGTGCCGAACAGACCATGGACCGAACACACAACAGCCCGAACACACCACAGCCCGAACACACCACAGCCAGAACACACCACGGGCGGCACATAACAAATTATAATAAAAATATAGTAGAAATAGTATTACGACGAAACCGCACGCGTAAGTTTTGCACGTAGCAAAACTTACCTACGAAACGCTAACTCTACCTTCCGAGAGTCTACCTTTAAAAACATTCATCTTCCATCTTATCTGAAATCTAGAGCACAACCGTAATTGGACTAAGCCCACATTCATGTAGAAAGCAGGTTAAAGAGCTTGTTAACCGGTGCTTATTGGTACGAAACCGCGGACTAGTTACTTTGTTATTGTGCCACTGTTCGTCATACATAATGGATGCAAACCCATTAAAAGCATGTTTGAAAGAGTGCTAGGGTGTTTTGGATGATGTCCAGGTACGATTACTGGCAATCGCCACGTACTATCCTGTGTGCAGATAGATGTGTGATGTGTGCGGTGTGTTTCCAGAGGACGCCCTCTGGCGCGGCGGGCGAGTAGCTGGCTTAGATGCAAGAGGTTGCGGGTTCGATTCCCGCTGCGCAAATTTTTGTATGATCTGCAAATATTAGTTCCGGGTCTGGGTGTTATGGTACCATGGTAATCGTAGTTCCTGATATCCACAACTTTATGTGAAGGTCTTACAAAATATCACATAAAATGGTTAGTAATCCCTCCACACAATTTCTTAGCGCTATATAAAATGGTATATTGACTTTTTTTTACATAAATGCGGCCCAAAGTAGGTCGACTCGAGCCGAGGATTAGGCAAAATTTAAGTACAGCGATGATTTAAGGGCGCAGGCGGTTCGTGACGTCACACGGCGACCCGCAGAGTTTTATCTGCAACCGCGGAACCCTAATCCTAATTAATTAGTAGACGGGCTGTAACCTCAGACATAACAATCACACTTTATTCCGTGGACCATTGCAACTAGAGCTTTATTACCTTGGAATAGGAGCTACAGGAGTGAGTAAGGGTTGTGTAAATAGAATGTCGGTTTAAATGTCGTTTAGGTGCTGTTAGCCAACTAGGCCGGTGTTCATACATTATTTTTGTAGCCGGCCTAATTCCATTTGCTGATTTTGCTGACCCTTTATGTTCTTTAGTGAGATATATGGTTTGTGAGTGTACTGGGCCGTGGCACAGTTGTATTTCATTTTATAATAGATATTATACGAAGCTGTATCTGAGTTCGACTGTAGGTTTTTGTTCTATTTAAACTTCTCGACAACCTTAGTAGCGTAGCCGGCTGAAACACAAGAGGTGCGGGTTCGATTCCTTAATATTTTTTCCAAATATGGGAGTTGTGGTACCATGGTACTCGTAGCTCCTGATACCCACACTAGCAGCTCCTATATACTGACCCCATCACGCATCACCATGGAAGTAATAAGTACTCGCACGCATCACTCATAGAACTGTCACTGCGACACCTGTCACTATTTACAACCACATAACTATTTGGCGTGAAGTTGTACTTGAAGCTTGAGTACATACATCATCATCATCAGCCGTTAGACGACCACTGTTGAAGGAAGCCTCCTCCATAGAATGCAATGGGGGATTTACCATAATCAACACCCTTGGCAGGCGGGTTGGTGATCGCAGTTATGGTGTTGAGTTTTTTTTTTATACTACTTGGCAGTCAGACAAGATTACGGCCCACCTGGTGGAAAGCAGTTACCGTAGCCTATGGACGCCTGCAACACCAGAGGCATCACACGCGCGCTGCCGAACCTGAGACAAAAAGATGAAAAGTCTCATGTACCTGTAATTTCACCCGCACCCGTACCCTTCAAACCGAAACACAGCAATGCGAGCACTACTGCTTGGCGGCAGAAACGGCTTCCCCGGACGAAATCTTAGTTAGTTAGTTCTACTACTAACAAAACTCGCTCACTATGAGTACTCGGCTGATCCCTTAGTCGGCTTGTATGACATCCACGTGAGGTGCCGGAGGGGTCTATTCTGAGGCTGGACATTCCATGGCAAGTAACATACATACATATTTGTCTTTGCCTTCCAAAAGTATGTTACGGTAATTGAAAGATTTGCTCGCGGCAAAGAGAAACCCAGTAATTCTACATAAGTAGGTACTCTCTGTCCAAATGCAGGCGTTGCTATGCATATTGACATAGCTTCATCCGCGTAGGCGGAACACTGGTTTAATGACCCCGGAAAAGTATATTTAATAGTAGAGACCATGGAGTAACGAAAGCCTAAAGAAGCGGCGTCACCGAAAAATATTATGCTCTAGAATTCCTAGACGGTAAGTTAGTTTAAGCATGTCGTAAAAGCAAGGGAATACACCAGGGGATTGGCAGTAGCATCCACCTGAGTTTTAAGCATCCATCTGCCTGCCAAGCGTGGTGATTGTGGCAAATCTATTTGCATTCTGTGGGAGGGTCATATTTTCTCACATGCTGCAATTGGACTCAGAGCCCTCGGAGCTCTTGACGTGAGTAAATGGGCTTTAAATCCACAGCAAACCACAGAATTTATATATTAAGGTATATACGAATATACGCCAAGTGAAGTTGCACCTTCAGTTGTATTATTCTTTGTGTAAATAAAGTAATTATTTATTTGGTTATAAATCATAATTTGGCTTCAGCCCGACCTGCAGAACTTTACAAATTCATAAGACGTTGAATATACCGATCAATCTGTAGCCCAGCTAAACAACTCCTGCTGTAAGCTGCATAATTGTGACACACGACTTACAATGGTTGACCACATGTATGATTTTAGAAAAATTTCCAAGATTAACGGTTAATCTCTATAGTATAAACGTATCTATCTATGGCATGGCTGTATAAGGCAACTGACTATAAATCGCATCGGTTATCATGGTTTATGGCTTAAGTAACCGAGGCTTTCACGGCCAATTTACGTTGTACTGTTATGATTAACCGCGTTTTGTTGGGATGGAATCGTTAGAGCGTTGGTAATTAGTACAACACAATATAGGGAAATTCACTGGTTGGATGGGTTTGAGTCTCAAAAGTAGGAACATTTATAAACTGATTGATGATCAATGGTGAACGTATTTTTGTATGAGAAATGTCTCTACAAAGTGCACAAAGTGCCTTAGGACTGTTAAATTCTGCATGCCTCGGTGTGTTCGGCCTAAGAATAGACTCCTTCTCATCCCGTGGATGAAGTAAAAGCCTTACTGAGGGATAACATTAGGGGATAGGCAGCAGCATCTATCTGAGTACTTATCCCCAACTGCGTTCAACCCGCCTGCCTGCCTGTGACTAAATATCGTCAAAAACATACAGGTCGAATTGAGAACCTCCTCCTTTTTTTGAAGTCGGTTAATAAAGGCCGCAATTTACCGTTTTTCTGGAGATGAACTTGAGGGAGGCACTTCTATTGATATCATAGGTATAACAATTTTAGTCATCAATGAGTTAGACATAGAAATTTGGAAATCAGGGATGTTACTGACGTTTTAAAAACTTCGCAGGAAGTCGCTGGATGGAGGCGGCTTTAGACCGTTCGTCGTGGCACTCTAGGGTGGCCTATGTACAGCAGTGGACTTCCACAAGCTGGTGATGATGATGATGACTATGGCTGAGAATTTGTAGCCCACTGAGAGCTATATGCCCTTCAAATACATTGTAATAATCTACGGTTCAAATTCGTGCACCAATTAATCCTAGCCGACCCCGACTTGATCTGAAGTTCAAATCCGGTGTCACTAGTGTAACCGTTTTGTGACTCCGGACTCCAACATCGCTCAATACGGTGATGCGACAAGTGGTGTAGATATATGTACCTACATTAGGTACAAATAGATAGATAGATTAACACTTTATTGTACACCAGGAATACATAAAAGGATAGAAACATTTATAAACAACTAGATGACTCGGTGAATGCCGTACCACCTAAAATTGGTACATGTCTGGCTGCTGCCCATCCACATTACCCTTAGTAAGCTTTTACGCCAAGCAATAAGATCGTAAAAAGCTTGAAGTGACGATTCATTAATTCGCCAAAATCCGTTGAACCTACGAAATCGAAGGTCTGAATCTATTTAAGGTCTTTAAATCTTAAAAGGTTTAACCCAAAGCAAATACGGTCGCATTAAATACCCTCATCTGTACCCGAAGTCCGAAAGGGTGAATGCTATTTATTTTACAGCCTTCGCAGTAAGCCTGCTTAATCCAACGATATTTTGATAGTCTTTGTGTTCAGTTATTCTTGAGGGTAAGTACCGTTTCAGAAACATGGTAGCTAAGTGAGAATCAGTCGCGCTTTCTAAACTATATATTAAAGTTATTGTGCGCGTTGATGAGTTACTGAGCAGCTCAAATAACAAGCTAAGAAATTAACGTGAGATTCTAAAACCAAACATCGATAACACGTTCTTGCCTAGATTATCACCTTATACAAGTCCACTGCTGGACATAGGCCTCCCCCATAGAATGCCATGACACACAGTAAGCGTATTTTTTTTATGCTACTTGGCAAGCAGACAAGCTTACGGCCCACCAGATGAAAAGCAGTTACCGTAGCCTATGAACGCCTGTAACACCAGAGGAATCACACGCGCGCTGCCGACCCTGAGACATAAAGATGAAAAGTCTCATGTGCATGCCTGTAATTTCACCGGCACCCGTACCCTTCAACCGAAACACAGCAATGCGAACACTACTGCTTGGCGGCAGAAATAGGTACGGTGGTAGTAATTCCCCGGACGAATTCTTTCACAAGAAGTTCTACTACTAACAACAAGAAGTTCTACTACTAACATTATTATTACTATATTGGTATTATTGGTATTTACCATGTTGATGGTTTTACCATGATCACGAAGCTTGGCAAATGGATGCTGCTGCCCATCCCCTAGTATATTCCCTTGGTTAGCTTTTATTACATCCACGGGAAGAAGAAGGGTCTAATCTAGGCCAGATACACCACGGCAAGCCTATGAAGTAAGGCTTTATTTTTTTTTTTTTAGTGGAACAGTCAGGTTTCGTAGTAAGCCCTGCCCATTCCAACTGGAATGCCTAGCAAATAATGTCCACCTAGGACATACCTGCCTCGTAGGACATTGCACTGTCAACCTTATTCACTTAGCCATATAGCCCCTTTCCATTTGAGAAGGCAACAAAGCTCCGTTAAGCAAAAAAGATTGTTGGCAAACCCTGACCTGCCTACTCACGCTGAGTTCACAAACCCTCCGCTTCACAGAGTAAAATCACGGATAAAACTACTCGTGGCGTGGCCTCTTAAACACCAACTTCAATATGACTGCAAAATAGAAACAAGAAGAGTCTTTCATGGGTTGGCCATATAGCATGGAAATTGTCATCACCCCCACTGTGAAACCTCCTTTGCTTCTCACTGCCGAGAGGAGAATGGCCAGCTCAACAAACTTTAGAACTGGCTGTGATTGCTAGCCGAGGATGTCACTTATCATGCACATCATCATCATCATAATCAGCCTGTTTACGTCTACTGCTGTACGAGGCCTCCCCATTGAATATAATAGAGGGATTTGCCATAATCACCATGCCTGGCATGCGGATTGGTGACTCTTTCACAATAACTGCAATTCGTCTCTGTAATCATCTCCCTCCCAATTTTTGTGATGCCTCTTCAGTGGAGGTGTTCAGGTTTAGAATCTACAATCATTTCCACAGTAAGATCGAATGAAGAGCAATTTATTTATTTATTTTTATTTAAGTATGTTTACTTTTCTATCTGTAATTATGATAAATGGTATATATATAATAATATTATTTATATATATATATATATATATATATTTATAATATATTAGTTTATTTAATATCTTGGGCATTATTAGTAGGTACATTAGTTAATATTAGTTATTGAACTTTTATTTTTTATTTTTACTATTATTTTCTGTATCACTTATCACTATTCTCTTTCTGTGCACTACCGATGCATATTTTTGTCCACAATACACCAAGGTTATCTGGAAGAGAATGCTTCTTAGCATTAAGTTCGCCTTTGTACTTCTTTTTTTATGTGCAATAAAGAATTTTCTATCTATCTATCTATCGCAGTTGGTGATAAGTACTCAGGTGGACGCTGCTGCACATCCCCTGGTGTAACCCCTTAGTAAGGCCTTTACTACATCTATAGGAGGAGTAGGAGGAGTCTATTCTAGATCAGACAAGTCATGGCTCTACCTGAGTACTCTACATCAATACTGCTATCACCAATCCGCAGTGGCCTCGTCCAGCAGTGGATGTCTACACGCTGATGAAGAAGAAGAACCAGCACTTCAAAGCTGTTCTGTTTGCTGTCTGTTTGTAGATAAAAATCTCAATGTGAATCTAGCTTTACTTTACGTATATCGGTCACAGCAATCTATGAGCAACCCTCGCTTACATAACCTCATGAGTCATATTAATAAGCCCACTTTCCACGATGACTCATTACCTTGATAATGATAACGTGACGACAGCCAACTTATCCAAACACAGCATCCTACTATATTGAACCTTAAGCTGTTTAGATAAGGGTGGTAATACCAGCATAGGTGCAGGGAATTGGAATAAGGGATGCATGGTACCGCGTAGAACTGTCACGCGATCAGTGGCGCCTTTCCCTGTTTTAACTTAATCATAAACAAATGTAATTCACCCCACTATAATATTCCTTTCCCCATCCTTGTTTTATTTTATAGTTAAGAGGGAGCGAGCAACTGTGTTTGCCAAACAGGTACGATTTCTTGTGTCGAGGGGTATCGGACAAGAGAAATGAAGAGAAACTTCGATTTTGTAGAGTATTTAACTGACTACGCCAAAGCAAAAGGAGGATTAATGATTTTAGCAGTCTATATGTAATCTTGTTCATCAGTTCCCTCGTAGGCTCGAAACATTGATTTTGACAAATGAGGTGTCATTATGAAGCGTCTTGATGATCCGCGTGTCATATTATGAGGTCAGACTAAGTTCAATATGGCTGAAATAAAACGAAATTTTTCAACCTCTAAAATAATTCAATATACTTAATGATTTTGGTATCAAATGAAAGGGATTGATGAGTAAATTCCAAAAAATTATGTTACACTAATATTAACTCCACTAAAAAGTTGTTTTATAAATAAAACCCGGCTACGTAAAAATATAAAAATATAAAGCATAAAATATGTTTTGTTATCTACGATGAAATTTGAGAAATTTATCCGACTATGAAATAAGAAGGTCATTAGTAGGTAATTTATTAGAATACCTTCCACTACAAAATTTTGATACTTATAAAAAAAACGGTTGTCTGTAAAGTCGGTTTACTGACGATAGTTCAACGTGTCAACGTCGTTATTGTGCTTCTTTGTCGCTCGTTCCGCGCTCGCGCGCATGCGCATATATATATATATATATATATATATATATATATATATATATATATATATATATGCATATATATATATATATATGCATATATCTATATAGCGCATGCAGCGTCACCGCATGCGTTTTGCGACGTGACGCATGACGAGGTAACGACGCATTAGTCATGTTTTTTCGAGCGTGCAGCCGGCTCCATCGATTTATAAGACGTTAACACGTCAAAAAAAACAATGCTGGACATATCACACAACATTATCAAGCTCCAAGCTGATCAGAGCTTGTGTTATGGGTACTAGATAACTGATATACTTAATAGTGATATTTTTATTATACATAGAAAAATAACCAGAACACCCTGAACAAATATCTGCAGATTGTACAAGTACTTGTTCCGAGCCGGGAATCGAACCCGCAACCTCCTGCGTCGCAGGCGAACCGTCGCCCGCCGCGTCATAGAGGTTGTCAATACTTCTTTTCAATGTTTAGTTTTTAGGCTTTTGTTTTCAAACTTCTATTTTTTCCTTGTCGCATATTACACCGGATCACACAATGGTGTACCCGTAATAGAACGTGTCCCATAACGGGCCCCTAAACTGACTTATAAACTAACTGACCCTAACACAAATAAGTATCACAACATTTTATGATAGACGAAACGAACGATGCAGGACAAACAGCAATAGCGGTGGTAGGTACTGTAGATAATGTATTGTATTGCGCTAACTTCGCAAAAAATTCTCTGGTTCAGGATAAGATAACAAAAGATAAGATAAAAAAATAATAAGTAAAACAAACTTAAAGGACACGACTACTTCTTTGACTACTTTGTCGCACGACCTTTGAGCGTGGTCGCGGTCGGTGCTCATGAGGAAGGACCTCAAAATGGTCAACGAAACGTCAGCAGGAGAATAGTAAAGTACGTGGTGTACAGTCGTAATTTTTCTAAAATAAAATAAAACTTAAAGGAACTAAATAGTGCTTTCATGAAAGTTAAACTTAATTTAAATACCTACCGGATGAATGTTTAAACACTAAATAAAAAAGAAAAACGGTTGTCTGTAAAGTCGGTTTACTGACGATAGTTCAACGTGTCAACGTCGTTATTGTGCTTCTTTGTCGCTCGTTCCGCGCTCGCGCGCATGCGACGTTAGCGCATGCGCATTTATATATATATAGCATATATAGCGCATGCGCATATATATATATATATATATATATATATATATATATAGCGCATGCGCATATATATATATATATAGCATATATAGCGCATGCGCATATATATATATAGCATATATAGCGCATGCGTTTTGCGAGGTGACGCATGACGAGGTAACGACGTATGACGAGGTAACGACGCATTAGTCATGTTTTTTCGAGCGTGCAGCCGGCTCCATCGATTTATAAGACGTTAACACGTCAAAAATCCTGGATTAAAACATAGGTAGATACCCAAATTATAGTTCACAATAATGAGATCCTCAATAAAGGTGGCAGTAACAGTGGTAAAACTTTACCTTCCGTACTAGTTTAAAAAGCTGTGTTACGGTAAGGTAACGCCATAGGATAGATATATGATGTGCCATAGTAACCACCGAATACTGTACGTACCAGTTCCCTCTTTTATTGTTTTTCATGCAAACAGTTTGGAAGCAAATGGTTATTGGATATTAGGGAAGTGGGTGAACGTGTGTGTTTCGTTCGCTGCACGAATGTTTATGTAAATCAAAATGAAATGTAGATTGTAGGTATTGCTGAATATCCACTCTCAATTCTCTTTTGATTGGAGTGCCTACTGTTGGTAATAGACGAAGCTTCCATAGATAGGTCTATTGAAAGATGGAAATGAAAAGACAAGTAAATATTAAGAAAGAGGGCCAATTGCGAACAGACAATTTTATTACTCAATATAACATATCTTACATACATAACACCCAACAGTCACATACGTAGTCATGATCCCCACTAATAGGATTCCCTGTGTCGTGTGTATCAGGAACTACGAGTACCATGGTACTATAACACCCAGACCCGGAACAAATATTTGCAGATCATACAAACATTTGCCCGTAGCGGGAATCGAACCCGCAACCTCTCGCATTTCAGCCGGCTACTCGCCCGCTGCGCCACAGAGGCCGTCATATTAATTAATCATTCATATTCTAAAAGTAACTAACGGTGACTAAAGAAATTACGCCAGGGGATGGGCAGCAGCATTCACTTTAGTACTTAACACCAAACTGCGATCACCAATCGCCAGCCAAGCGTGGTGATTATGGCAAATCCCCCCATCGCATACTCATTGCAGTAAGTATTTTAAGAACAAACGAGATCCTACTTTCCATAATAAAATCATCATCATTTTCCGATTGATGTCCAGTCCTGCCCCCCTATTACCTATCTTGAAAGACACTGGGGTGACCAACGTTTGATAAGTAAAATGACCATCAATTGACAATGAGGGCTTTTCATTTTCGATTAGAAAGAAAAAAAAAAGTAGTTCAAATTGGTTCGTTAGATGGCGCTGACTCAACTGTATCAATCAAGATTGTCTGTAGTGCACGCGTACAAAACTATTATTCTAAGTAGTCTGTGGCTATTAGTCATGATATTCTGTTTGTGAAATGCTTCTTGAGTGTGCGCTAGTGACTTCGTGGTGTTTTTAGAAGTAGGCAAAAATAAATACCACGAAACGAAAATTATTTCTACGTGTTCGATGTTGACATTTCACTTCATATTGACACTTGACTGCTACGTTACAGAGCAGCGCCATCTATTTTCAATGCTGAAAGCATGATTTGAAACGGCTGTGAAAACCCCTCATTCTTAACGATAATTTTGAGCAATTATTGATGGTCATTTTACTTGTCAAACTTTTGCCACCGAGTGTTTTTCAGTTAGGGAATAGAGGAGCTGGACGAGGCCTCCCCCATCAAACGCAATGGTTCGTCATAATTAAGATAAACCTGGTGTCGAGAGAATAAATGATTAAACTTAAAAAAAAATAACCCGCTTGGCAGGTGGATTGGTGATTGCAGTATTGGTTCTAAGTACTCAGGTGGATGCTGCTGTCCACCCCCCAGTGTAATCCTTTAGTAGACTTTCACGACATCCAAGCAAAGAGACGGTGGGGTCTATTCTTAGGGCAAAGCCGGACACATACCACGGCACATTCAATTCCTACTTATGATAAATATACAATCTTCATGATAATTTTTAACCGACTTCCCAAAAAAGGAGGAGGTTCTCAATTCGGTTGTATTTTTTTTTTTTGTTTTTTACCGCATATCTCCGGCGTTTATGAACCGATTTGGAAAATTCTTTCTTTATTTGAATAGATATACTTCCAGATAGGTTCAATTTTTTTCAGAGTCCAGTTCTGATGATGGAATCTATGAGGAATTGAGGGAACTCCTCAAATATTGTAGGCATACATATGGCGATTTTGATATTTACAGCAACAAACCAAGCATTTGCATTCAAAAAGTGAAATAATCCTTTCACCACTATGGTTCTATCATCATTTTTTTTCATCCAAATATTTTGTCGAATACAATGGTGGAAGTCGGTTTTTTAAATGAAAAGTTATTAGACTTCGAACTGGCCAGCATGCCCGGTCTTCTGAAAAAAGTAAAATCAGATCGTGGAAACTTCGTAGCAAAAATCTTTTAAATTCTTTGCATTAGTGAACCTTCATGGTATAGGTAGAGGTAGGTAGTAAAAAAAATATAAGCAAGGATATTTTTTACAGCATATTTGCATTATTTGATCAAAACCATTGATAATCTAATATGCACTTAAAATGTTTGCCAGCAATTAGGTAGTTTAATTGATAATTGTATTTTTTGTTTTGTAAAAATTGTGTGGCTATTTTTTAGCAACCATAATATTATGGCTATGAAAGAGTTAGGTCCGCTAACTCAAGTATTTTTATACTTTTAAAAGATGCCTAAACCTTGTTGTAAAATTTTTACTTTTGGCTACAGAAATAAAAAACATTTTCATTTTCATAATATTATACTAGTCAGCTGTGTGTGGAGTCAACACATTTAGTTTTGGCTTAATAGGTAACCAAAATGAAGAGCACTTACAAAATGTGGAACACAGGTATTCTGGGAACAGTTCGGTTTCAGATCCCGAAAACACATTTGTTTCTCTCGTTCTCACTTAAATCTAGCTAAAGTTAGATGCCCCAGTTAAGCCAAACAAACGGTGTAAGAAATAAAAATGTAGCTTGCTGCAATTGTTTTAAAGATTAGGGGCATTATTCATAATCATTTTTGAAAGCTATTTTAGTTAAAATAGCTTTTGTTTTTAACCGCCTTCACAAAAAGGAGGAGGTTCTCAATTCAGTTGTATTTTTTATTTTTGTTTCCACATATCTTCTTCTATATAAACCGATTTGGTTTTTTTTTTATTTGAATATATATACATCCGGATTGGTCCCATTTTTTTCTAAATCCAGTTCTGATGATGGAATCCATGAGGAATTGACTCCTAAAATATTATAGGCATACATATAGCGATTTTAGTATTTTCAGCAACAAATCAAGCATTTGCATTCACAAAGAATTTTATCCTTTCACTACTCTGGTTTTTCACCATCAAAATATTTTCCAGATATTTAGTCGAATACAATGGCGGAAGTCGGTTTTTTTAATTAAAAGTTATGTTCTCTCTTATGTAAAATGTCATATTATGTCAACACAAGACTAATGCTAATTTAACTAAAGTTGCGGGTCCGATTCCCGCCTCGGAACAAATATTTGTACGATCTGAAGATATTTGTTCAGGGTGTTCTAGGTATTTTCTATGTATAATAAAAAATATCTATCTATGTAATGTATTGTACTATTAAGTATATCAGTTATCTAGTACCATAACAGAAGCTCTGCTTAGCTTGGGGCTAGATAATGCTGTGTGAAATGTCCAGCATTTATTTATTATTTATTTATTTAACTATAATAGGTTTATGACTATTAATTTAAACGGAGGAATTTAAACGGATTTATCGTGTCAACCTGCGACCACAGTTGCTGCATGCAAAGCATACGAAACGTTAGAAATAATAAAATATCATCATCACCGACCTGTTTACGTCCACTACTGGATGATGAGGCTTCCCCCATTGAATACAATGGGGTGATTTGCCATAATCACCACGCTTGGCAGGTGGATGGTTATCGCAGTTTGGTTTTAAGTACTCAGGTGGATACAGCTGCCCATCCTCTGATGTAACCCCTTAGCTAGGCTTTTACTAAATCCACGGGAGGAGAACCACTCCGGTCTATTCTTAGGCCGGACTTAGGCGTGTAAATAAAGAAGTTAAAATGGCAATGGGCAGGCCTTGTTATATGGCCTCAATAACGATTTGGTGCCAACGGTATCGGTTCTATGATATATTCTATGATGACTGATTTAAATAAATTAATTACAGTGGGTTTAATTAAACTATAGATTTACCCCTTATTCACAATCATTTTTAAACCTATTTTAGCTAAAATAGCTTTTGTCTTGTTTTGACGTATGACATTTTATATCAGAGAGAACAAGACAAATCATATTTTAACCAAAATAGGTTTAAAAAATTATTATGAATTATATTGAATTATTATTATTATTTCTATGGATATAGCAGCTTCTGCTACAATAGAATGTATTGAATCATTTACTTCAACAATCGACTTGGCAATTGAAAAGATATCTATACTTACCTAGCTAATGGAAAGCACTTACCCACTCTCATACTCATGATTCAGGTTAGAACACCTACACACCTGACTCACATCTATTTACTGCTGCCACTTGTGCTGGTACAATTCGTCAATCACACGTGCTCATAAACGAGTGAACGATATACAACGTTGATTCATTCCCACTAGTTCCTTTTGGCAGTCCCTTTAAAGGTACCGTTGTTCCGTTCCTGTTAAATTGGCACATGAGTTTACTATTGAGTGACGAACCAACTACAATTGATGGCAATGCTATAATCCAGAAGCCCCAGCCAAATAACTGACTAAATAAACTTGTTATTGAAAACAGGGTAACGACGGGTGTTTTGTATTTTAAGGTTCCCAGGTACACCTCGTCGATTTTTTCGTCTGAATTATGTTTAAAAACTTAAAAATATCAAAAAAAAATCTGGTTCTTTGTTTAAAAAATCTAAAACAACGAACTTTGATAAAACTTATTTGGTTATAAATACAAAATTTGATGAAGGTCAGACATGTAGTATTGAAATTAATGAGAAGCTAAGTTTTTTCGTTCCGTCTGCCTTATAGTTTCCTTTTTATTACAATTTAACTTGACTTGTTAGTATGTACTTATGTTAGTTAGTGTGGGACAAATCTTGAAATTGAATTTTGAATCAGTTCCACCCAACTGATCGAGCTGAAATTTTTCATAACTGTCAAGATTAAATGGCAATACAATATTATGGTGTCGGCGAACTGATCTGATGATAGGTGGACAAAGGAACTCCTCGATGATGAATAGTACTGGCAGTATTTGGTTCACGGTTCCGATCACTAATTTAATAAAAGCTTGTTTTGAAAAATACATTTTAAAAAAAAAACTTATCTAAAAAGTAGAAGTCAGGTCTTCATCAAATTTTGTTTATATAATGGGAAGTTTTCAGGGAGGCAATTAAAAAGAAAAAATAGTTCGATAAATGCCGATAGATGGCGGTGACTCGCCATGGTTGTCTTATGAAGATTTTGCAAAAGCACCACAGAGAACAAATTTTTCTTTGTTAACAAAGTCCAACTTACGCTTTTGTTCTACCACTGACAGTTGGTGGCTGAACGAAAAAATTTCAAATTTAGACAACCTTAGCTGGACTGCGCCATCTATGCGTGGATTTAGAACTATGTTCTTTCAGCTGTCAGAAAACTCGCCATTGGATGAGACTGGTTCGCAGTGTTCTAGGTTTTTTAAACAATGACAAAA
This sequence comes from Epirrita christyi, assembly GCA_951392215.1. Taxonomy (NCBI): domain Eukaryota; kingdom Metazoa; phylum Arthropoda; class Insecta; order Lepidoptera; family Geometridae; genus Epirrita; species Epirrita christyi. The sequence goes on along the minus strand of OX595843.1, from coordinate 11,182,146 downwards.
TATTTACAGGGATTTGAAGCATAATGCAAGTTAAAGCTGAAAATTTGAAAGCAATTATGATTGGTCGACCTCCGCGGGCGCGGCGAGCTAGTAACCGGCTAAGAAGCATGAGGTTGCGGGTTCGATTCCCGCTACAGAAGAAATGTTTGCATGATCTGCAAATATTTCTTCTGGGTCTGAGTGTTGTCGTACATGATACCCGTAGTTCCTGACCTACGACACAGGAAATCTTAGATGTGTGACAGTTGGATGTATGTTATGATAATTCCGCTGAAAAGTTCGACGTGTACGTAGGAATCTTAAGGCCCAATGCCTTCTGCTCTAACTTATTGGATATTACGGGAACCTAACGGACAAGAATCCAAGTGATGTGCAATCAAATAGCGGCACAACGGAGCTAATCGAGAGGTAACTACTCTCCGGAGATGATGCCGAAGTCAGAGCGTTTCCAAAAAACGTACAGTTCGTTCCAAATACCTGCGTCGACATAGTTGAATCATTTTTATGAACTAGCATTTGCTTGCGGCTCCTCTCGCGTGGAACCTTTATTATAAATTATAGCCTAAATGTTGTCACCTCTGTGGCGCAGCAAGCGTGTAGTCGGCTGAGATGCGAGAGGTTGCGGGTTCGATTTCCGCTGACAAATTTTTGTATGATCTACAAATATTTGTTCCGGGTTTGGATGTTATTGTACCATGGTACTCGTAGATCCTGATAACCACGACACAGGGAATCCTAGTGCGGGATCAGAGGCCCAATTCTCTAATTTAAAAACATTCCAGTCACAATATAATCTCGTATCAGTCGCACTGTCACGTATCCTAACTAACATAATCTTCGCGTATTATGCGAAGATTAAGTACACGAGATTATATTGTGACTGGAATGTTTTTAATTAGAGAATTGGGCGTCAGGACTACGTCTGTTGGGTGTTATGTTATGTAATGTATGTTATTCTGATGTATGAGCTATAATACTATAAAGTTTCATCAAAAACCGTTTAGTAGTTTTTGCATGAAAGAGTATAACAAATATCCATTCATCCATCCGTCCTCACAAACTTTTACATTTGTAATATTAGTAGGATAGTTTGAGACCTCCAAGTACCATGCAGTTGTGCGTGCAAAGTTGCGTGGCAATGATTTAAAATGCAGTTTGAATTTTTCACTGCTCCATGATCTCATGATGACCTCTTATAAATAAAATATGACTTTATAAGACTTCATTATCATCATCAGCCTGCACAAGTCCACTGCTGGACATAGGCCTTGGATTGGTCTTGAGCCGCCTCCATCGTATAGGCAAATTAGCAAAAAGTGTGGACCTAAGTCGTGTAGTCGTGGATTCTTATGGAAACGTTAGATGACACGAAAAGAAGCTTAACCTAGGTTTGCACCGTTTCTGGCGCTTACGGAAGGCTTTTAAATATTAGGTACAAACTTAAAAAGGCCGTAAATTTTAAAATAGGAAGAAATTACTTGATGCAAGTTAAATTACGTATAGAGAGACTGTCTTAGTGCATTATGATTTTAATAAAAACCACGTGCATGTAGGGAACACAGTGTTGAACAAATGCATTTTCCGTAAATAAATACCAGTATAACTATCAGCGGATGTAGTACTAATTAAATGAATAAGTTTAAGTCAATTTCCAGAACTACATTAATTTTCCCCGAAGTAGAGCGACAATAAAATATGGAAAAGTGCCTTCCGTAAGACGTACCAAGGTGCAAACCTGGTAATGTATTTCGATAATTTTTCTGATAAGTCTATCAATTTGCACCGACTACCTTAACTTTCCCGGGGCCGCAATACCCACAAAAAGTTTTTTTGTAAATGATGTTTTTTAGTATGTTCTGTATGTCGGATTTAAAAAATACTTGGTGCAAATGTAGATCATAACGGTTTAAAGTCTATGCCAAATTGCACCGACTACTTCTATTTCCCCCATTAAGTTACGGATATTATACGGTTTTCACCCTATTTCACCCTGTTCCGGAGGGTGTACTGATGCTTATTATTAGAGGTGATTTTAAGCCATACAAAACAATTAAAAAAGTTTTCATGACTACATCTAATTAGTTCCACACTTGTGCAAAAAATCACCTAATTTGACTGTACTATTAGGAGAGAGCCGCAATGTTTAGGGGAATATTGCGTAAGGCACAAAGCGCTTATGCGAGCTGAATTGCACTTTGTTGCGTCCTAGCAAGAGTCGCTATTAATATCAAAAAAGTCGCGAAGTGAGTCTTCTGTACTTGTACTAATATTTATTCTGTTGTCTAGCTAACAAATCCATTTCTAATACATATTCTATAATCCGTTCTATTTTTAGAAACAACCTATTTATCAAAATGTAATGCAATGATGTTGATTTCAATTAAAAGATACCAAGGCACCCTCACAGAAATGGGAATAAAATGCGAAATTCCCTGGCCCTCCTAATCTCAAGAGCCGCAGTAGCAATAACACCAAGATGGAGGATAAGATAGCATCGGCGACCCTTAATAAGTCCGATGGGTCAAAGGCGCGAAGGTCGGACCGTTTCGTTTATTATGGACTGGAGTTTTCCTTTCTTCGTAAGGATAAATGTGTTATTCATTGTAGGTGTTCTGCCTACATTCAAAATTGGACACTAATTATGATTTGGGTTTAACGAACTTCATGGCAAGTTCCGTTCGCCCGCAACAGTAGGTAGCAAATGACAATGGGGAACGCCCGATGGGGATAAATTTGGCAGCCTTAGCACTGTCCAAATCTTTTGAAACTTGAAAGGAGGATTATTTAGGTTAAGAAGTTACGTTAAAACAGATTAGTAGCATAGGTTCAGATTATTCAAACATACTATAATGTAACATTTAAAATATTTTTTCTTTTGATTAGTCCATGAGCCAGCCTACACCTCAACAATAACAAAGCAAAATATACGAAAGCGAGAACCATAGTGGTGAAAGGATTATTATACTTTTTGAATGCAAATGCTTGGTTTGTTGCTGAAAATAGTAAAATCGCCATATGCATGCCTACAATATTTGAGGAGTTCCCTCAATTCCTCATGGATTCCATCATCAGAACTGGATTCTGAAAAAATGGGACCAATCTGGAAGTGTATCTATTTAAATATAAAAAGAATTTTCCAAATCGGTTCATAAACGCCGGAGATATGCGGTAACAAACATTAAAAAAAAAAAAAAAATACAACCGAATTGAGAACTTCCTCCTTTTTTGGGAAGTCGGTTAAAAATACGTTACCGAGATCATTTCATATTTTCATAAACGCCAGTCATTTGTTAAATATTCCTCCTTTCAAGTTTCAAAAAAGTTGGACAGCGCTAAGGCTGCCAAAACGATCCCCATTATTGCGTTCCCCATTGCCATTTGCTTCTGTAATTGGGGGGCTGGTCCTCCACTGGTTCTGTGTTCACTGGAAATTGTGGTTCCATAACTTACCAACCAGGCAGGGATCGAACCCGCGACCGTCTCCTATAACACCATAATTAGAATTCCCTGTGTCATCATGGGTATCAGCCTACGAGTACCATGGTACCAAACACACAGACCTGAAACAAATTTTTGTAAATTATACAAACATTTGCCCCGCAGCGGGACCCGAACCCGCACCTCTTGCGTCTCAGCCAGCTACTAGCACACCGCGCTGCTGAAGATCATCTTATTCACGATCCTTCAATATAGGGTATTTTAAAAGATTATATCTATTGCGAGTAGGGTTACCATCCGTCCGGATTAGTCCGGACATGTCCGGACTTTTAGACTCTAGTCCGGAACTTGTCATAAAACTCCATAATTAAGTAATATCAAATAAGTCTTTAATAACTTCTCATTTATCTTAAAAAGGGCGTGGAAAGGCGAACAATCCCCGCCCGCACCACGCATCCTACCCCCCTCGCAATGCTAGAGTCTGCTACCATGCCTACCATACAACTGCAACTAAGTGAGTAAGTAAATGTTTCTATTTTGTGACTTGAAAGTCCGGACTTTTAACGAAATGTCAGGCTTTTTGTCAAGACTTTTCAAATTCCTAAATTGTATCCCTAATGAGGGGTTTTCACGGCCGTTTCATATCATGCTTTCAGCGTTGAAAATAGATGGCACTGCTCTGTTACGTAAATGTCAAGTGTCAAAATATAGTTAAATGTCAACATCAACAACGTAGATATATTTTCGTTTCGTGGTATTTATTTTTGCCTACTTCTAAAAACACCACGAAATCACTAGCGCACACTCAAGAAGCAGACACAAACAGAATATCATGACTATAGCCACATACTAGTTAGATAATAGCTTAGTACGCGTACACCACAGATAATACATTTGACAATCTTGGCATTTACAGTTGAGTCAGCGCCATCTATCGAAACAATTTGAACTACTTTTTTTTTTAATCGAAGTTGAAAAGCCCTCATTGCGAGAGACCAAAATAAAACACTAAATAAATCTAAAATAATAAATCTACAGCCTAATTGACACTTCTTCAGTATACTTACCAAGCTACAAAAGTACCAACAAAGAAACCAAAAGTAAAGAAAAAAAGCTTCAAAGCGATCTCCAATTAGCAGTAACAATGTAAATTAGCATCATGATGAAGAACCACTGGAATCTGTTGTGACACATAAGTGACCGGCTGGGCATAGGCAAGGAGCTGGGGGGCCTTAATGACAAACTATTTCAACTCCAACCTTCGTTACGGAAACTCGAATAGATACTTCGAACTTTGCCAAACAGCACTATATTGCATTCCATCTATGCTTCTTCAACTTGAATATCTTGTGGCACATAAGTGCCTAGCTGGGGATAGGCAAAGAGCTAGTGGTCAAACTAACTGCCTAAGTATATCAAGATTACTCCAAACAACGACCAAACTTCGCCAACTACACTAAACTTGTGTTACAACATCGAAACAAGAGTTACACTTCGCATTGGACAGATGCATCTTCAGAGCCTATAAAGCAAACAGTTATTTGCGAAAACCTAGGAAAAATCCTGATGTAAAATGGAGTCAGAATTGATTGCATGTTGTGGTGTATCTGGCCTAAGAAAAGACCCCTCCGTCTCCTCTCGTAGATGTCGTATGTAAGGGATCACACCAGAGCCCCGAGACTAACCCCCTTTTTCATAATCATTTTTTAGACCTATTTTAGTTAAAATAGCTTTTGTTTTGTTCTCTCTGATGTTAAATAACATACGCCAAAACAAGACAAATGCTATTTTAGCTATCAAAGGTTTAAAAATTTATTATGAACAAGAGGGTTAGTAGCACCCCTAGCGTACATTTTCCGAACCTCAACTTCTATACAAAAATCCGTGTTAATTGCCTGTTAGAACTCAGAGGCCCAATTCTCTAAGTTATTTTAAAAAACACTGAAAGTTGACCGAATCGAGACTGAATTGTAAATTGACTGAAAGTTGAATTTCTAATCCCTCATAAATAACAATTTAGTCTACTTTCAATTCATGGTGACCACCATTAGAGTAGGATAGTTATATACATAATTGGAAAGAGTAAAGAGAGACTCCATCTACTTATGCTAAAATTAACGAAAAAACTTTGAATCGTTCAAGTTTCGGTCACATTTCGATATAATCACATTACAGTGTTGTATTTTATGTCAGGAGAATACCATTTCTGACATTTAAGACATCGACACAAGATCGAAACATGATCCGAACTCTATTTTAACTATTTTTTAGTTCGTGAATTGGGCCTCAGACTATAAGAGATGGGCAGCAGAATCCACGTGAGTACTCAAAACTGCGATCACCAATCCGCTTGCCAAGGTGGTGATTATGGCAAATTGTATTTTATGGGGGAGGCCACGTCCAGCGCTAGACATCTAACGGCTAATAATGATGATGATAATGATCTTCATTGGTTAAAACTATCGTACACTGTTTTAGAACACCATGTGCCCACTGTCTCTTGAACTATTAAAAGAACCAGGTAAAATAAAGATAGCGCTAATTTGTAACTGTATGTGTGTGGGTCGATTCACTGAATTACGGAGAACGTTCCCCGAGACGGTAGCTCAGCCAACAACAAATGACTGGCGTTTATTGAAATATGAAATGATCTCGTAACCGTATTTTCTGATTTCAGTTTTGCGTTTCGTTTTTGTATATTTTGCTTGTTGAGGTGTCGTAAGCTGGCTCTTGGACTAATCAAAAGAAAAAATCTTTTTAATGTTACATTGTATGTTTGAATATTGGAACTTAAAAGCTACTAATCTGTTTTAGAACAATAAACTGTATATACTTACTTACTTTATTTGAAACTTTACTTACTTCTTTTTGACGACCGCTGTGGCGCGGCGGGCGAAGATTCGCCTGCGACGCAGGAGGTTGCGGGTTCGATTCCCGCCTCGGATCAAATATTTGTACGATCTGCAGATAATTTGTTCAGGGTGTTCTGGGTATTTTCTATGTATAATAAAAAATATCTATCTATCTAATGTATTGTATTAAGTATATCAGTTATCTAGTACCCATAACACAAGCTCTGCTTAGCTTGGACCTAGATAACGTTGTGTGAAATGTCCAGCATTTATTTATTTATTATTTATTTAAAGAAGCGGTCGGTGCTCATGAGGATGGACCCCAAAATGGTCAACGAAACGCCAGCAGGAGAATAGTAAAGTACGTGGTGTATAGTAGTTATTTTTCTAAAATGATACCAAGCCACGATAACTTCAATTCTATTTTTACTTACTTCCTTTACTTACTTACTTTACTTGCTGAAATCCCGCAACTTCATCCGCGTGAAATAGCCTATAGCACTAAGGGCTTATATAGCTTCCTGTTATTAAAATTCAATATGCCGTGGTGTGACCGGCCTAAGAAAAGACCCCTCCATCTCCCGTCGATGTAGTAAAAACCTTAGGAATTACACCAGGGGATGGGCACCAGCATCTACCTGAGTTCTTAGCACCAAACCACGGCTTTCAACCGGATACCAAGGTATTAAGGTGTTCGCCCATCTATCGGAATGCATCCGGCTGACATGACCTGCCCAATCAGAATAATAATCAGAATAATCAATATATTGGTAAATAAAACATTTACAGGTCAATCGAACAGATAAAGTATCTATAAGTACATTGTCACAATGCTTCAAAAAATGTATGAAGGGATAAATTATAATTAGATAACTTAAGACTTAATATAAATTAAGACAGTAATTCAAATTGTAAACAAAAAAACGGTTGTCTGTAAAGTCGGTTTACTGACGATAGTTCAACGTGTCAACGTCGTTATTGTGCTTCTTTGTCGCTCGTTCCGCGCTCGCGCGCATGCGGCGTTAGCGCATGCGCATATATATATATATAGCATATATAGCGCATGCGCTACGCGCATGCGCATGCGCATATATATATATATATATCGCATGCGCATATATATATATATATATATATAGCGCATGCGTTTTGCGAGGTGACGCATGACGAGGTAACGACGCATTAGTCATGTTTTTTCGAGCGTGCAGCCGGCTCCATCGATTTATAAGACGTTAACACGTCAAAAAAAAAAAGTACAAATTGTAGGCAGTCATATTAAGACGATTCAAAATGATACTTGTGCTTTCAATGAATAAAATTATTTTGATTTGATTTGACTGAATACTAAAATTAACTAGATTGTATTAAATTAACTTAAAAACTGAAAAATTTATTTGACTTTCCATACAAAATCTTCGACATTATAGAACGCCTTCTTAACGAGCCATAATTTCCCAATCCCACTTGAGCCTAGCCTAGGAAGAAAGGATAAAATGTTTAGTAGATCAAATTAATCCTAATTATTATTCATGGAGTCCTATTTGTTCACTCATTTCTACGTAGTGCAACAATGTTAATGCCCCATAAACGTTTATAATGTAGAAAATGGTGTCTCAACATTCCCATACATATTTGCGACACAAAGACGCATCGTTCTTATTTACTCCTACGTCGGTTGACAAATTGTCTGGTTGTACAGTTATACACAATTCAGAGATCCATTGGTTACAGACGAAAAATCTACATATGGTCCATTCCCAAACACCCCACCAGCAGTGTATAGTAGTAATTGTAGAGCTTCATGTGAAAGATTTCGTTCGAAGAAGTACTACCACCGTACATATTTCTGCCGCGAAGCAGTAGTGCTCGCATTTCTGTGTTCTGGTTTGAAGTTAGTATGAGTACCATGGTACAATAACACCCAGACCAGGAACAAATATTTGCAGATCATACAAACATTTGTCACGAAGCGGGAATCGAACCCGCAACCTATTGCATCTAAGCCGGCTACTTGCCCTTCGTGATATGAAATCCAGCCCATCCGACTCACCCTCTGCGTCACAGAGGTCGACAAACACACGCCTTTTCCCTCGAAAGAATAGGCAGAGCCTCAAAAGGCCTCTTTTTGCTAAAGCTTTCTTCCAGTAATAACACACTCCTTAGCTATATAGCAGCCAGGACAAATCTAATGCTGGCACTTCACTTGGTGTGTATTCGCAAATGTTTGCGTTATTTTTGCAATGTAAAATCAACCATGAGTCTATTGGTACATAATGTTGTTTTTAACCGACTTCCCAAAAAAGGAGGAGGTTCTCAATTCAGATGTTTTTTTTTTTATGTTTGTTACTGCATATTATCTCCGGCGTTTATGAACCGATTTGGAAAATTCTTTTTTTATTTGATTAGATATACTTCCAGATTGGTCCCATTTTTTTCAGAATCCAGTTCTGATGATGGAATCCATGAGGAATCGAGGGAACTCCTCAAATATTGTAGGCAAACATATGGCGATTTTGATATTTTCAGCAACAAACCAAGCATTTGCATTCAAAAAGTATCATAATCCTTTCACCACTATGGTTCTTTCATAATTTTTTTTTCGTCCAAATATTTAGGCGCATACAATGGCTGAAGTCGGTTTTTTAAATGAAAAGTTATCCTTGGCAAAATAACTGAAACATTTAATAAATATACAACAAGTGAAGTGCCAGCATTAATACCAACAAAAATTGCCTAACAAGACAGTGCCAAGTAAAAGAGGCGTTCAGTTTTAGACTAGACCTATGGTAAAGCCGTTTATTTGGTAGAGCGTTACTCCCCATTCATTCCAGCGAAGATAAAGAGAAACATAAATAAGTAGATAGGTATCCTAGGTATTTACGTTTCTATGTATCCTAGCGGCAACCTCACAGGTTCCCACAGATTCATACACAACTTACCCATCATGTTGTTTTATATCATTATATAGGTAGGTACTCTTTGTTGTTAAGCCGAGTAGGGCGCTTTCACATTGGACGATAACGACACGACACTTTAACGACAGCGATATCGTGACGATATTGGTGTAGGTCGAGAGTTCCAACCTCACGTTTGAAGTTGGACATTTTTACAAAATATGACGTCTAGTCAGTGATTACATCAAACAAAGTTCGGCGTACTTACATAAATGCCCTCTCCTTCATCCCGCACTGTGTCGTCGGCGGTAACGTGACGATATCGATGTCGGTCCCAGTTGTCGACGATATCGCTGACAGTGTTAAAAATCCTATATAAAATTAATTAAAATAATTAATTAACTTAATAGAATGATAATTCATAATTATTATACAAACATCTACATGAATTTTATAAAAAAGTACTTAAATAATTAATTTTTAAAACTAATTAAGTATATACTTTTAAAATTAATTACATATTTAATTATAAAATAAAAAATAATGAATGAGTTATTATTTTTTGACTTAATTATTTATTTTTATTCCGCGTTATTATTTCCTAAATGTATGTGAAAACCTATCCGACGATATAGTTGTCGTTATCGTGTCGTGTCATTATCGCCCAATGTAAAAGCGCCCAATGTTGACTACTAATTATTCTAATTAAGGAGGTCGTGTTGCCTTCGTTTTTGTAATTCGAAGCGGCACGACACTGCGGTCCGCCACCTACATCGTAGTTAGGGTTACCAGATACAAAGACAACGACCGAAAAATCTGCATTTTCAAATGAATAAACATTAACATACCTAGGACATCATAATGTACAGAAATAAAAATACAACTAATACAAGATAGCTGAGTCAAATAGCTCTTATCTAGCTCAACGAATTACTTAGTGTTGCCATTCAGCGTGACAATGCAACCAGCGGTAATTTGCATCAGTTGAGCTAACTTTAGATAGCTAGCAACGGTCTTTAGATATAACTTTGGAAACTATCATGGTTACTAACATAATTATCACTAGAAATGGGATATTTGTCACGATTTTTGAGCTTTAATAATCCCTTTCTTAACGGTCTTTAGATAACACAGCAGTTTCATCTGTAAATTTTAAATTTTGTATATTTGTACTTGTACATATTAGTTGTATTATTCTTTCTGTAAATAAAAATAATTAATTTGACTACCTACACAAAATAAAAAAAATCAAATGAAACGCAGTTGAGCTAGGTATCTAAAGACCTTTGCAAATGATCTAAAGATAGACCAACTGATCCAAATCCAAAATATGGACAACACGTCCAAAATATCCATGTTGGTTGTTTTACTCCAGTAGAAGGGAAGTCGTAGTAGGTGTATCTTAAAACTAGACCAATTATTATTATAGACATGTTTTCTTGATTTAAAAGTGAATCTAATTACGCTTCGCATTAATCACAAAATAGCCTTTTCAGACGGATGCTCTAAAATTCCTAATATGTCTGACTGAGCCCTAACTTCTGGCAGCCCTACATCGTACCTAATAGCTGTTATCGGCCTCATTATGTTATCTTAATATTCTGCTCGTGCCTTATGGAGACGCTGAGTGTCGCGTGGCTATGTTATGATGGAGAAGCTTAATTGCAGCGTCTCTGAAGCATATACTTATCTGATGTTATAATTATAATATATCCTATGTTATATACTTATATTATTTACGTTGATGCCACCCCCATAAAAAGCAATGGGGAAGGGGGGGGGGAACAATAAACACCACGCAATATGACCAGCCCATTGCCACTTCAACTTGCTAACTCTTCATTCTTAATATGATTAAGTTGATCAATCCCGATCCCAACCCACTCTAAAACGTAGCGTTCAGAATTAATATAAGTAATATATTATGGAATATATTATACAAAAGAAGAACATAATACAAATAAATACATAATACAAAGATCACTTTAAACTCCTACATGAATCATAAGTACCTATCCCAAATATATTATAATATGACTTATGAAGGCAGAGTAACGTAAAACTACGATGACAGACAAGTATTGAGTTAAACTAATATACCTATACTTACATCAATGTAGACAAGACGTATCTATATAATGTTGACCCAAATAAAAGGATCCCATACCTTAAAAATAAAAAGAATCCCAAAAATAGCAGCTTCACTGTAATCTCGCACGTCAAAAATGTTTACCAAAAAACCGAATTGTGAGAGATTAAGGAAAACCGGAATAAGCCGAGGAGAGATACCGAACCGTGAACCATTATGCTCGAGGACGTATTTCACGGATTTTTTGTATCGACTCGTTACTCTGTTTATACGAACTAAAAATTCTTGGAGGCTTCGTTTTGTTTCGCGATTTTCAACTGAGTTAGGTTGTACTCTATACAATGAATAAATTGCTTCTGAAATGAAGTCTTTTAGTTGAAAAATTACCTGTCTCCACATGTTTCTCAAATATGATGGAACATGTTACATGTTAGACCACGGAATGGGCAGCCGCATCGCCAGCATGACTACTCAAAACCAATCCACCTGGCAAGCGTGGTGATTATGGCAAATTGCATTCTTTGGGGAGGCCTCTTCCAGCAACATATTCGTTGTTACATGTAAAGCCGGGTCAGCTGCGCTAAATTTTTTAAAAAACATGTTAGCAAAACATGTTATTGTTTTTAAAACACCAAATCTTGGCGCAGCAGCTTAATGCAGTCACACAAAAATACTCTGACAACATATAGTCCGATGAACGAGGCAATTCTTTGTTTGCACACCCTAACAATAATTCCTCTGTCGCTGAAACTTTGCTGTGTGATAAAGTAAGGTTTATAGATTACGGTTGACAGGTTATCTAGGAATTTTTTTATTTTTAAATTAGGTATTCCTACCTAAACATGGAAATCACTTATAACATTCGGTGGAAAATTGCTCAGTCTGAAATTTCTTCGGTGTATGTTAGTATACATTAATAAGTATAGATATGTAATGGTATCCAGGAATATTTCGATTTCGGTGAGGCAGAAATTAAAGAATATCTGTTTTTTTATCACAACTTTTTCAGGAAAATTGCTCAGTCAGTTTTTATTTTTTTGTACGCGTAAGGTTGTTTAAACGAATCGCCTTGCAGAGTTATCTAAAAGATTTGCCTTTTCGTTCATAGCTTTATGGTTTTTTGGAAATAACTTTCGGCGGAAAATTGCTCCGTCCTTTTTTATTCATTTATTAGTTAAAGTACACTTAAATACAACAGCATTTTAAAGTATCCAATAAAATTTCGGCGTCGCATACGCATTTTAGACTATCAACATTAGGCGCACAGCCGCCGGGAGCTACTTTTACTACTTCTTGAGACAATAGTTTTGATCAATGAGAATCAATATATAATTATATAAGGCAAATATCACTCACCTACTTGCTGACTCTCACGATATCTCAAGAACGAAATAATAATAAATAATGTTTCTTTCGGCTTCTAAGTGCTTGTAAGTTTAATATTTGTATGAAAAAAGTTAGAGCCAAATTGAACCTAACGTCATCACATAGAAGTTGAAAGCAGAAGCAAAATCGTAAAGTTTCTCAGACGAAAAAAAATGAGAGACAGAGTCGTCGTGAACAAACAGCTACAGAGGGTCCACTCAGAACATAGCGCCATTTCTGAGGCCCAATTCTCTAATTTTAAAACATTCAGTCACAATATAATCCCGTGTCAGGCGCACTGTCTCGTATAGTAACTATTACTTAATCTTCGCGTATACATGCGAAGATTAAGTAATAGTTACTATATAGGTGACAGCTGACAGTGCGACTGAGACGAGATTATACTGCGAATTGAATGTTTTTAAATTAGAGAATTGGGCCTCTGGTAAGGACACATTGACTTTACGTTTACATGTATTCTCACGCAATCTCGAGCAGAGCTCAGTCGCGACTATAATAGCGAGTGCAGGCATTTGTCACTTGTTAACAAAATGAGTAGCGGTATTATTACGCTTGCAGTGTATTTGGTTGTTTAAATACAACCAAATGAAAACGTTCTTCACCTTTCCAAACGAGATTGTTTGTAACTTGTTCCAACTCCTAATAATCTACTCCTTTTCAAAATTCTGAATGAATACAGTAGCAACCTTAGTGAGTCAGGCAAGTTTAGGTAATTATTTTCAAGGACGGTGGGAGCGGACCTTCTGTCTATTTCTATATTTTGTGGTCTTACCTAAACTGTCAAATTTTGTAACGTGGATCATTTCTTCTTCGATGCGTTGGCTGTTTTTATGACGACTTCTAGGTGGCCAGTATGTTTCAATTGATTTCTAACGAGATTTAAAAAAAGTACGACTACATACAAAATAAGCTTGCCAAGTGCGAGTCGTAAGTACTCGAGTAGGTGTGCTGACTGACGGTTTTGAATGTGGTAGTTTTCCATGATTTTGATATATTTTCAGTAAGTAATTTATTTTAATTTTTTATTCAAAAACGAGTTGAGTGTCCCTGGGAGAATTTTCAATAGCGTTATAGTTTTGATTGTTTTAACAGACACTCGCGATAACTTTCGTTTAATTCTTCATCGTGTTCTCAATATTCTTATTTTTTCCACATCTTTTTTACGTTATTTTGGAGATAAGTTTAAGGACAGCTACTTTTAGGCGTTTTTTTTCGGTGTAAAAGTGATAAAAAAGTTGCTCATAGTATCATCCAAAAAAAAACAGAACCTCGATAACCAAAAACGGAATGCGGATCCCTAAGCAAAAAAGCTGTGTCAAAAAAGGAAAAGCGGTATATCTGGCAGCCCTTGCGCGGAGCGCATGCGTGGTGCGGTGCCCCACTGTATTATCAGAGGCCCGAACACGAACATCTAAAGTTACGAAGACACGATAGTAAACTTCAAATATCTACTCACAAATATTGAAAATTTCAAGTCACTCCTGTGTCTTTGGCCAATATTTGACGTTTGAGATCGTCTCGATTGCGTCTCGGTAACATTAATTGTTCGTGCTGAGCCCACAGAACTCTGCGCGGTACGAAAATTGTCTAAGTATGAAATGTTGATATTTAAAAGTTTATGTGTTTATGTGTTTTGGCGAAATTTTATTGGATAACTTAAAATTCTATTATAATAAAGTATACTGTAACTAACAAATGAATAAAAATGGACGGAGCAATTTTCCGCCGTAAGTTATTTCCAAAAATCCATAAAACTATGAACAAAAAGGCAAATCTTTTGGATAACTCTGCAAGGCGATTATTTTAAACAACCTTACAAGTACAAAAAAATTAAAACTGACGGAGCAATTTTCCGGAAAAAGTTGTGATAAAAAAACAGATATTTTTAAATTTCTGTCTCACTGAAATCGAAATATTCCTGGATACCGTTACATATGTATACTTATTAATGTATACTAACATATACCGAAGGAATTTTGGACAGAGCAATTTTCCACCAAAAGTTATTAGTGATTTTCATGTTTAGGTAGAAATACAACATTTAAAAATAAAAAAAATCATGGATAACTTGTCAACCGTAATTTATGAACTTTACTTTATCACACTGCAAAGTTTCAGCGACAGAGGAATTATTGTCAGGGTCAAACCCCCTCACTGACTGGACTAATAATGATACAAGACTTCAAACTTATTTATGCCATAAATCAAAGATGCCCAGTTCTCAAAAACTCTACAAAAAGCCAAAACATCTTAAAAGCCGCATTTGCTGTAATTTTTAGACTCATAACAGCAACTCAATATCACAATCAATAAGGCCACCCGTATAAATACATTTTTTATTCGCATTTAGGCCCGCTACGGTTTTGGCATTCGGCCAGCAAGCGAAGAGTGGCCATTTCTCCCAGCTAATGGCCCGGACGATACTAAATTATGACACTTCGTTTATTGCGATAACTGTAAACATTACTGATGGATGTTAAATAATGTTTGGGGACAAGTCATAATAAGTCGTAAGCCTGATGTAAGAGTTTGGACGATTTTATAGCTCTGCAAGAAGTTCATATTAGAAGCTTTATGTAGGACATGTTTATGATCCTCAAGATGAAAGCTTGTATTATATTATATCTGGCATCCAAAGAAAAGCGTACGAATATAGCTGTTAGACATTACCAAAATATTATCTGCATTAGCGTTCGTTTTTCCGGTGTTATCATCTCTTGTAGACTATGGAGACACCTACTTAGTCCTTGTACATAATAATGTACGTAGTTATAATAATAAATAATACTAATAATAATGCTGGACATTTCACATAACATTATCTAGCCCCAAGCTAAGCAGAGCTTGTGTTATGGGTACTGGATAACTGATGGTATACTTAATACAATACATTACATAGATAGATATTTTTTTTATTATACATAGAAAATACCCAGAACACTGTGAATCTGTATATATAATATTTGTAGAATCTGCAGATTGTACAAATATTCGTTCCGAGGCGGGAATCGAAACCACAACCTCCTGCGTCGCAGGCGAACCTTCGCCCACCGCGCCACAGAGGTTGAGTTATGTTTGGAGAAAGTATTACCGGAACCGAAGTGCTATAAAACATGAAGGCCTAAATAATCGTAAAAGGCTCAAATATCGCAATCGCAACTTTACGCTTCACTGATCGGTATAATTAACCGAAATTTTTAATAGTACCCTTATTGATTTAGGAGTACCTAAAGGAGCTGTGCAAAATGTAGGTGATTGGCCCTGAGCGCTGCCTATGAGATGTAAATTACCTACCTCATTTAAAAGGGCTTTTTACACTAATATACTTTTTTGTTTTTAACCGACTTCAAAAAAAAGAGGAGGTTCTCAATTTGGTTGTATTTTTGTTCTATTCTCCCGTGATCTGAAGATAAAGCCGGAAGGAAGGCACCAGAACTCCGTCATAAAACTATGTATCCTAGCCGTGTTTGGATTTATTGGAATTGTCATGAAATGCACTCTGGCTATGAATGATGATTTTAAATTATTTTTATCCCGCGTTCAAATTGTGCTATTTACCCATGTTTGTAAATGAATAAATGATTATGATTATGATTATTAATACTTGAGTCGTATTTTATGTGTGGCCTTGATTGAATCGTTTTGCCACACTGGTTTTTTAACCATAAAAATATCACCATAGAACACAATGGTGGAAGTCGGTTTTTTAAATGAAAATGGGACCTTTCAAATGAGCTAGATATGTATCACATCTATGAGCGCATGGTACTTTATAGAGCAGCGCAGCAGGCACCCCGTACCCCGTATACTGGTTGCGCTGGCCCAAACCCCAAACTAAGTAAGTTCGGAGGTATATTTTTTCCCCAAATCGTCGGCCTAACGATGCCTTGCCGTGGCCTTATTCCGG
This sequence comes from Epirrita christyi, assembly GCA_951392215.1. Taxonomy (NCBI): domain Eukaryota; kingdom Metazoa; phylum Arthropoda; class Insecta; order Lepidoptera; family Geometridae; genus Epirrita; species Epirrita christyi. Next base: position 11,165,580 of record OX595843.1, on the reverse strand, counting down.
AGCACTTTGCAGCTACAATTTCATGATGCTAATCATAAAAATATAATAGCAGCAATGGTATTTATTTATTGAGATGTTGAATTGTGGGCCATATCTGAATCTATTATAGCAATTTGAATAACCCGAATGAGAATGTGAAACAAAGTTTCCGTACTATAGAGAAATGCAAGCAGATAATGTTTCTATAAACCTTATAAATATATAATATACAAGACTTTGCTTCAATTAAAACCAACTAGGTATCAGATACTTAAGTAAGATATTACTTACTAATGAATAATAACACAGATACCAGGAATTGGAATGCTAAAGTTCACTGGCATATAAATGCAGAACAAATTATAAAACCGAGAAACCACTCTGAAAAATACCTAACCGATAGTTTTGAACCAGCAGCTGCACGAGGAACATTCTCAATTTACAGAGCTAATATCGCCGCAATGAAATCGAATCTCAGAATCGAATCGAGTCGGAATAGTGTCGGGATGCGATAGTGACTCGCAAGTTTTTGCCCGTGTGGGCAAACACCACAATACCGACCATACGGAGAGTATTCCGTATGGTCGGTATTGTGATGCAACCCAACCGGACCGGCCCAATCAAACGCAATTTGATCTCTATATCTAATTGGTAACGGCGATGCGTATAGACCACGACAAAAAAATAATGTAAAACACAATCCACTCGTGAATACCCTGTCACAATATGATGAGGGTCATACATTATTCCCATGCTAAGTGAGAATTTTCACCCAAAATATTTTGATTTATCCAGCGGTTCGATTACCCCGCGGGTATCGGTTATAAATTTAGTGTCAGAACCTCGGCATTCGTTTTGTGACTAATATTATTCAGAGTCGAAAGCGAGCATCGATGACTCGGGAACGTATGGGCGCATTAATTTAAATCGTGGTTTTTTCAAAGAAGCCTCGACAATGGGGTCTTAAATCTTGCGTGGGGTCAGCGAGCAACGCGTCGCTCCCATAGATATCGCTCAGTCAGTTGCTCTAATTACACCTTGTCGAGATGCGATATCGTTGCCAGTTTTACCATTTGTCAAAACATTCCAACGAGCTTAACAGTAGTTTATTACACTCTTAAAGCCTTGATACTCTATTAATCATCCATAATGATGACTAGTTAATCGCTGATACTTTGTGTAATCAAGGAGTTCCTGTCTTTTATCTTCATTAACTTTACATAAATTATTCGCTACTGGGTCTTTTATAACGTACCTACAAAGTAAGAAATGCAATATGCATAAACTAATTGTAATACAAAAAGATGCCGCTAATAAGACTTGTCTAGAAACCTATGCGATTTAATGATCTGTTATTAATAAGCCAGGCAAATGGTTTCACGTATAGATTGCATCTGCACGATTAATACTAGAGAGAATGGTCAGGTTATTAGTATTTCATAGACCGTTAAAGTATCTATAGGATCGATAGGCGAGTCGTTCACGGCTAGTAACCGCAGTGGAAACGAGCGACATCTATTATCCACTTGAATCGCGCCCACGCTGAATAATAAATCGGAATTTGTCTCGTCTAATTGGTGTGCTCTTGTCTGGAGGGCCGGTGGCTGCAGGCAAATTGCATCGCTCTCGAAACGATGACTCTCGAGTTGGCACGGGCGCCGCAGACCTCACTAAATTGGCCGGAACTTTTATTATTAAACTGAACAACATAATGCCTTGTCTAACTGAATACTAGATTGCCCAAGTTATTTTTCTATTAGCGGCGGTGTATTTTTGGATGCGAACAATTCTTGCGGTCGGCGAACCGAGCAATCGCTTTTTAATCGACTCGTCTGTCTAAAAAAAGTTACGGTTTTCCTTCGGGCGAGTTTCGCTGCAAACGATTTTTGAAATCACTTCACGAACATAAATATTTATCTACAACATTAATATGTGCTTGAATCTAGCTCACATTTTTTCAACTTCATTCTATTACAGATTTGTCAACGCTTTCTCTAAAATAGCTCTACCAAAAGCTCTATAAATCTCATTCTACACGTTCCTAGCATCAAAGTCCTTCATAAGCAAACAGATAAGGGCAATATCATTGGAGCAGCGACAGGTGCGGTCCGGGATATTTACGATCCTTCAGGAATACGTTTCCTTTTATAGGATTTGCTCTACGTCAACACATTCTAGGCCTGAGTTTGGTGTATTGAGATTTTCGAATGCGAAACGTGTGGTTTTGACTTTGTACCACCGTTTTTCTAGACCGATACTTATTGGCCTTTACTTGAGGGTTTCTTCACTAGTAGGTACCTAACTATAAAATTTTAACGGCTTTCCTTGTCATACAAAATACTAGATAACGGGATAACGGGTAGGGTGCGTCTCTCGTGCTTGACGTTTTAAAAAAGGTCCTTAGTAGTTTTGTCGTAATTAAATAGTAAAGCATTCAGTTTTAGATTAGACGCACTTTACTAACTTGGTAACAATCACTCAAGTGAAAATCAAGTATCGTTTTAGAATAGGAACTTACCTATTGGTGCCGGTGGCCAGTTAGTCTGCTTACCTTTAGTTAGGTAGGTTTATTTATACATTAGCTGGTATAAGATACTTAACCATCATAATCTTAGTATATTCTGTTTATTTCAGAAAGAAGCTTGAACATTCTTTATGGCCCAATGCCCTTTGTTTTCCCGGAAGGTGTTATTTGGATCGGAGTCGGAAGTTTGGTTAGATGATGAGATGTTGTTGTTTGTTTTGTTTTTCTGTGCTATCATTATAATACACTACTGAGCCTATACTAGATAAAAGATACTTTTGGCACTTTTCACCAAACATCATGAAACTTCTTATAATTGTGGCTTCTGTAACTTTAGTTTCCACCATGGAAGAATTAATACATTTATTCATTATTATTATTATTATTATTACATTTATTGTATTTATTTTCAATGTCGACAAGATTTAAAACGGTAAGACGAAGTGTGAAAGTTGGTCCGTCTTATCAAAAAGGAGACAACGGAATGTTTGACGGCAAAAGGTGATTTATTTATCCTGAAACACTAGGGACAACACAATTATAACACAGAACCCAAATATAAAAGCACACACAAATTACAGATAAAAGACCTGTTAGTATACAAAGTAAAGTAAATAAAGTAGTAAAGAGTTAGTAACTTAAATTATGACGTGGTGTGTCCAGCCTAAAAATTGATCTCTCCATCTGCTTCCAGTGGATGTCGAAAAAGTTGACTGAGGGATTAAACCAGGAGATGGGCAGTTGTGATGCACCAATCCGCCTGCTACACGTGATGATTATGGCTATTCCCCCACATTGTATTTTAATGGGGAGGCCTCGTCCAGCATTGGACGTGATGAACTTAAGCCCATTTTTAACCGACTTCGCAAAAAGGAGGAGGTTCTCAATTCGGATGTATTTTTTTTTTTTTTTTTTTATGTTTGTTACCGCATATCTCCGGCATTTATGAACCGATTTGGAAAATTCTTTTTTTATTTGAATAGATATACTTCCAGATTGGTCCCATTTTTTTCAGAATCCAGTTCTGATGATGGGATCCATGAGGAATTGAGGGACCTCTTCAAATATTGTAGGCATACATATGGCGATTTTGATATTTTCAGCAAGACACCAAGCATTTGCATTCAGAAAGTATCATAATCCTTTCACCACTATGGTTCTTTCATAATTATTTTTTCATCTAAAATTATTTAGTCGAATACAATGGCGGAAGTCGGTTTTTTAAATGAAAAGTTATAATAAAGATCGTTCTCAGCGTTGAGTTGGGCCTTAAACTGTCACCTCAATATTTTTCTACTGTTTTTTGAACGAGCGAAGCGAGTTCTCTGAGTCAAGTTGGAAGAATCGGCGTTTGTATGTATGTATGTATGTATGTATGTATGTTTGTCCGATGAAAACTTCCAAACCGTTAATCCGATCTGCATGAAATTTGGTATCGAGGTAGATAGTATTAGTACAATTTGTAGGTAAGGTTATGAGCTATATCGGTCAGGGGTTTGCTGAGATATTGGGGTCCAAGAGGGGGTAAAATAAATAAAAGTGAGACAGTCAGATCAAGTGGGGTGGCTAATGAAAGCGCTTTGGTTGGACATTTCAAAACTTCTTTTAATAAGTATTTAGCCTTAGTAGTTTTTAAAATATTAGGGAAAATAAAAAACGTAAAAATCAAAAAATTTACTGTACTTCCAGCAATCCCACAATGCTGAAATTTGGTATGCTTGTGGCTTTTGTATCACAACTACAGGGAAAAGTCTGAAACTGAAGAATTTAGAAACTTGTACTCCATAAAACAGAAACCAATATAACATCCATTGCTGACCTCCCATTTCCAGGAATTTGAATGACGTTGGAGTTCTATGGTTTTCGACAAAAGGACGTTATCAATTAATTCGTCAGGTACTTGATACAGGTACTAACAGGTATGTAGTATTACGCCCCGTTGCTTAGCCCTATTCAAAGGTTATTTCGATGATGTGTAGGAAATTAGAGTTGTTACTGATAGATCCTGTACTGTACTGGTAGACCTCGAGGTGAAAATTTACAATAAAAATAATAGAAAAATGGAAATTACTTGGTTAAGTAGTCGGGCTGATAAAGGTGTTATCGCGAGGTATCAGTTCGGGGCGAACCACTAGTCATAGATTTAACTGTAACTGTGACAGTGACATGCGTTGCCTAGTTATTAATTATTAATATTATTGTAACATGGTCTGACATGTTTCAAAGTCAGTCTCGTGCCGTAATCCCAAGATTAAATCAAGCAGGCTTTGCTCTATCGGCGAATCTCTTCTTGGAACTTCCAAAACACCATCGATCAAACCGATAGATCTTCCAGTAGCATCAGCTGCAATTATGTGGGTGGTGGTCCACATCATCAGTAGCGTTTCGTGTGTAAGTGATAGTTATCAGCGGTATTAACGTCGTAAATAATTATCTGTGGAGAACGTCTGGCGTGGGCGGAGCAGGAAGTCAGCCACGCCTCGGTGTGCCTCGGACAGTCGCCGACAGTGCATGGACAAACACTTGCTCTTGGATGTTTTTCAGACAAATGACAATCGCGGAAGAATCAAAAACGAACTACGCGCTATAAAACTCAAATAAGAAAAGAAAAGAAAGAGAAAAAAGAAAAAGAAGAGAGAATAAGAAATATATAAGAAAGAAGAATAAATCTACAAAAAGAAAGAAAAAGATATATTTAGAATCTCCTATAAGAATTTATAAGAGAATAAATACTCCGACAAGAATTATAAAAAAATTGTGTTCTTTATCCCTGTCACACATCATTTTATCGTAACAACAACTGTAGAGGCGTTGATTAATAAAACCTGAATTTGCCCACCTTTAATCAAAGATGGCGGCTCGCGCCTGCACCCCCCCGAGGTTTAAAACAATATAACAAACATAACACCCAACAGTCACATACGTAGTCTTGATCCCACACTAGGATTCCTTTGTGTCTTGGGTATCAGGAACTACGAGTACCATGGTACCTATAACACCGCCAGACCCGGAATAAATATTTGCAGATCATACAAACATTTGTGCCCCCCCATCAAAGACCCCAACTGTAAATAACAACCCTTTCAACATAGGGATATTAATATCGTTATTATACTAGTTTTTGTAGGGAAAACTACTAACCCCCTTATTCATAATCATTTTTTAAATCTATTTTAGTTAAAATATCTTTCGTCTTGTTTTGACGTATGACATTTTACATCAGAGAGAACAAGACAAAAGCTATTTTAACAAAAATAGGTTTAAAAAATTATTATGAATATGGCCCCTAATGTTTTGTCTCCATGCGTTAGCTTAGCGCTTACTACTCGTGTTTCGTTTCGATAACCATTTGTCTAGGAAGACATAGCTATTATAGTAGTTGTTACTGCGCTTGGCAGCCACTGGCTCTGCATCATCTTGAAACAGGTCTGTGCGGAAGCATCTTAGAATGTTTTGATATTTTCTCCTTAGGTTTTGCTTAGTCATCTATGAGCTTTCTGTTATTGCAACATTCCTTGCACGGAAACCCATAAACTTTCGTACGTTTTAGTTATCAAAGCGTACACAAAATTCAACCATTTCAATCATATATATATATATATATATATAATATATATATATATATATATATATATATATATATATATATATATATATATATATAGATAGTTTATTTATAAAGTACCCAAATCACATCAGCCAGCCTTTAAACGTTCACTGTTAGACGAGGCCTCCCGCATAGAATATAATAGGGGGGAATTGCCATAATCACCACGCTTGGCAGGCGGATTAGTGATCGCAGTATTACTACTTACCCCCCCGACAGTCACATACATAATAAATCCTAATCCCACACTAGGATTTCCTGTGTCGTGGGTATCAGGAACTAAGCGTACTATGGTACCCGGAACAAATTTTTACAGGTCATGCAAACATTTGTTCCACAGCGGGAATCGAACCTGCACCTCTTGCATCTTAGCCGGCTACGTTCCAGCCGCGTTAACCTGCCCATACTCTGGTGTAATCCCTTTGTCGGCTTTTCTGACATCCACGGGAGGATACGGAGGGATCTATTCTTAAGCCGGCCACACCACAGAACAAACTGTACTTAACCCATTCCATAAAAATACCAATACAACGTCATTCAATACCATCTAACAGTTATTATCGATTCCACGCCTGCTTAACAAGATTATATTCGTGTCACACAAGGCATTGATTATGATTCTAGTGCCCATACAATATCGGTAGTTTGTATCGGAAGCACGCCGCAGGCCTAACAAAAAGCCTTCGCGCGAATCATTCACCGTATAGCACGTGCCAAAATGTACAACACATGTTTACAACAATGAAACAGAAACCAGCTTTAACATGATGTAAGTAAAGTCTAGAATTGAAGGAATTATCGCTAAAAATTGGTATTGCACTGTAATAATGTATTACGGCTGGAATTATTTTATTTGCGGCAAATTGTTCTAGTTGTCTGACACCGGCTTCGTTGACGATATGAATAATACACCACCGAAAGAATTACCTACTTTCAACTTATCAACTATCTACAACAAAATTATACATATTACTTCCCCGGGATCATTCACTCTCAAGTGTTACCACTCTTTATGTAACTTCATTCACTGTCAAGTGTTACCACTCTTTATGTAACTTCATTCACTGTCAAGTGTAACTACTCTTTATGTAACTTCATTCACTGTCAAGTGTTCCACTCTTTATGTAACTTCATTCACTCTCAAGTGTTACCACTCTTTATGTAACTTCATTCACTGTCAAGTGTTATCACTCTTTATGTAACTTCATTCACTCTCAAGTGTTACCACTCTTTATGTAACTTCATTCACTGTCAAGTGTTATCACTCTTTATGTAACTTCATTCACTGTCAAGTGTTACTACTCTTTATGTAACTTCATTCACTGTCAAGTGTTCCACTCTTTATGTAACTTCATTCACTCTCAAGTGTTACCACTCTTTATGTAACTTCATTCACTCTCAAGTGTTACCACTCTTTATGTAACTTCATTCACTCTCAAGTGTTACCACTCTTTATGTAACTTCTATACAGAGTGAGGTAATATAACGGATAAATTTTAGGGTAAAAGACATAGGATGTTAGAGAGTTTTATTCCGTGATATGTCTGGCCAAATAATACAACTCTCTTTCTCCTCCCATGGATGTCATAAAAACCGACTAAGGGATTACACCAGGGGATGGGCAGCAGCATCCACCTGAGCACTTAACACCAAATACTGCGATCAATCCGCCTGCTAAGCTTGTTGAATATAGCAAATCTCTGTATTGCATTAAATGGGGAAGGACTCGTCCCAGCAGTGGACGACTCACGGCTGGTGATGATGATGATGATGAGAGAGTTTTAAGATTTAAGAAACATATTTCTGAACAACAAATCGTGTTACAATTTTCATTTCAGGGAACATTCCTTCAAATATGGTAAAGTACATTTTAGCCGACAAACGTACACAATGTTTCAGCATTTTCGCTATTCTAACCATTTCATACACGAGAGATGTTTCCAAGAAACCTATTTCTCGCGTCTAGCTCAACGGCTCAGCATATTTCGAAGAGCGTAAAAATAAATGATTATTATGTAGGACCTTGCTCGTATAAGATAATTGCGCTCTTTGTGGATGAGCCCATTCGTAGCACGAAGGTTTTATGTACGCACCTACCTGTCTATGTAATTAAAATAAGTTGTAAAGTATTCACCTTACATTTCCATCAAAATAAATGACATTATCCTGAATGCAGCCTTCTTCCATGAACGCAGCCCACTGTTACAAATATCAGCTACGTCACTTAGAACAGTGATGATTTATGTCTGATGATGATAATGAACGAGTCTCTGATGTCTATTATAGTTACTTAGCTAAGTCGGATTATACGCTCTTGCCTCGAAATCTTTGATACAAATTATCAAAAGGTGAACAACCCAAGCCAAATAGCATTCAGTTTCAACAGTATGTGTCTAAGCGGGTAATAAAATACATTCTCGGTAAATCTGCCTAATTTTATATGCGTACTCGCAGCATATGGTAATATTATTTGCAACTGACAATAGCGCGCGTGTCTGAGACGTGCAACAAATCCAAAAACTTTTCAATTCGTAGAATTACCGAAATGTGTTTGGCTTGGAATAAACATACGTTTGAATATCTTTTTGCATTTTAAATTACTTGCTGGTTAAGGACTGAATTTTAATGTGTAGGTATAATTGATATTAATTAGGTATAATTGACCTTAGTAGCGAGACTTGATGACATTCGTCTAATCTACCTATAGGTTTTCACTAGTGGTAATTACCACATTCCTAACTTAAACTCTTACCTTATTTTAACCTAAAAAATTAAAATCTGCTAATAAGTGGTCTTTTTGGTCGAAGACAAAGAGGATTAGCCAAACATTGATCGATTTATTTTTTCTTGTAGACCCGCTACGGAGACCTTTAAAACGCCATCGGCCTAATGCGTATGAGAATTGGGAACGCATAGTGGAGGGTTCCGATTTCACATCTTAGTTTTTACTATGTCATGTAATTCTTAAAAGTTCTCATCGCCTGCCCCCCTATTCCTATTTATTATAATCAAAACAATAATTTAATTTGTCGATGACAGTAGTGAAGTTAAACAAGTGACAAATGCTAGTTTGATTACGAGAGGTTACAATTTAACATTTATTATTTGTTTTTTTTATTACAATAATTAAAGTTTTATTCCTTGTTTGTAGAACTCTTGTACGGACTTGGGATTTGGTTTTTTGTTTTTTTTTATATTATTTATACCAAGGTTCGTGCTATATCAACATAAAAGCTGTCAAAATTTAATTTGGCTACTTCTTACCCTGTGACAGAATCTAACTATCAGACGGTTTGGGATTTGTGATGGTTCCGAAGACGCCCTTTAGACACGGAACCCTAAAAAACCCAATTTTCCATTCGCCTTGTCAAAGTATGTGGGTACAACTTGTAAGTACGCCATACATCATCATTTATTGGGAAGCATCCGTGTGTTAACCAAAAAATCGCGTAAGCAAGAAAAATGAGCTACGTCAGTGTGGAAGGCCTTTGTTCGATGTTCATTCACGTTGAACGAAGATTCTGTAATAATAACCTGCATTATTTTACCTTTTGTTTCCTTGATAACATATTTCGGCTCGGCTCTTGATCTGAATCATTTTGACAGGGGCAGTAGAGCTGATATTGGCTTTCCTGTAAGCTTTACCCAAAGGTTTAGCTTGCTAACCCAAGTTACTCTACCTACGTCCCGTTAGAGGGTATTATGTTCCTTGCTCTACGTATGCTTTCTTGGAATATAGTCCTACCCACAGACATTTACTCCGTATCTGTGTGTTGCGGTACCTTGGTAGGTACTCGTAGCATCTGTTACCTATGTATTATATACTATTTATTTATCAGCATCACATGGGTGTCTCGCCCCATTACTCCTCCGTTGCCTCCGTTGCATTACTCCTCCTGCCGTTGTATTCAAATGTATAGTAGATTCTAGCTTATTTAATAGTTATTTCATAGAGTTAAACTTACCTAATACCTACCTACCTACAAAATAAATACCGGTAATACCATGGGTACTATCTACATGTTTTTGATCTAGGTACCTAGGTACTTATCTATCTTTAAATTAAAATACCTGTAAATAGTGCGAACCAAGCGAATGTGAGTTACCAACACAAACCTACCTTGGTTTACGTGTTTAAAACAAAACAATAATTATGTACTGAACCTTTTTATGAATAAAAAAAAGTATAGAAACTGCCCCAGACAGTAGTATTCTTTGCTCAGACTATGTAGAGTCTGGTTTCTATACTATACTTACAGCAATAAGGCACATTAAAAATATTTCATGTAAACTGATTCGAAAAAGATGGAGATATAAAGTTTTATCTTCGTTGGGGTTCATGTTCTGTCTATCTATCTATCTAACATGATATATATCTTTCTATATATATCATGTTAGAGATGGGGCAACTTGTGTACCCGTTGTCCTAAAATGACAAAAATACAAAAATAACGTCCACCCTATTTTATGGTGCAAGTAGTAAAAACAAACGCCCCACTGTTTTACTACGCATTACATATGGTTAATAAAAGCACCTTTCGCGTAAAAATGTACTTCCTTAACACGAGGTCATAAGGTTTATTTTAACTGTGTCGCGAGCACCAAAATTGCCTTTGCACACCCATGGCGCCACTCGCTAAACTAGTTAGGCTAACACAATAAAACGTAACTCTAAATTAGCTCCTCGTTTTACAAGCAATAAATTTAATGGAACACCCGTGGGGCCACGCTCAAAATTTTAACTTGGCGACACTTCGTTTATGGGATTACAAGTTGACACAGGGATTAAAGTTACATCGATCAAGAAGAGTGTTCGAGCTTGTAGCTTAAAAAAACATTTGAAATAAATATACCAACTGGTGTGCAATTAAATTAGGCCACTTAAAAAAACTACAATACTTCCCAAACTATGCAAGATATTAATTTGAAATAAAAATCATATTAAGTTAGGTATATTTCATACAGCATTTCGAAAACTTTACAGGATCTAGTAAGATCAGTAACTACTCTAAAATACAATGATTTTAGTAAAAAATTGTATTTCATATACAATTAATTTCAGTTTATTGCATAGTTCCCTATATGTTCCCATAGTTGCATAGTTGATTATCTCCTATATTCCTATATCTTGGTTGTTCTAAGTGACCCCTTTTCATTGCACGCCAGTTTATTTTCAAAAGGTAAAGATAGTGATGTTTTTCCAGTTAGAATTCGTTAGTAAAATTCAACTTTTCAGCCTGTTTATTTGTAAAAATATTTTCACATGATTTTTCAGACTATCAATCAAGTCTATTCATATAAGTGTTCCAATACAGACCCCTAAGGTACTTAAGTACGTTATCAACTTATCATCTACAAGAAACAAGCTGTGCTATTTTTTGGAAAAATCACTTTAAGGAGCTACGAAATGGAGCCATCTCGTGGACGATATTTATCCAGATCTTCAACATTATCATCAGCCTGTAGAAGTCCACTACCGGGCATAAGCCTCCCATAGAATTCCACGACTACTATTCTAGAGCCGCCTCCATCCACAGACTTACTGATACCTTTAAAATGTCGTTGGTCCATCGAGAGGCCTTCCTAAACTGCGTCGTACGGTTCGTGGTCGAACCCACATCCTAGTTTCGTTAAGCTGCAAGGGGTGTTTCAAACAAGTGAGAAATCAAGTAGTTAAGTGATGAACTTAGATTGCTTCATTGGCTTAGCACCCTAAAGCCAATAACGCAAACGCGGGAGGCCAATTTGTCACATGAATAAATCAATTTATAACACTTAAAATTGAAGTTATCGATGAAAATAATGATGAGACTTCAACGAAAATAAATTATTAATGAATTATGATTTATTTTTGGAACACTTCCTCATTAAGTGCTCAATTTTAGAGCCATTAGGTTGGTAATTATTGTCCTGGCAGCTCATTGTACTTATTCTTACTGTACCTAACTACTTTGGGACTGATAAACACTCCCAGTAGGTACCTACCTATACCGTGGTTATTATAAGTCCTTAGTGCAACTCAAATATAAAAAATAAGCTCCGCCGTATCCGAGCCGTAGAATTTAAAGTCATGTTCTACGATTTCTTTGAATCTTATCAGGAATTTTATTAAAATTTTTTTTAAAAGCAAATATCTCTTGGGCGATATTTGCTTGTTTTCCGGTTCTCCTTGATCGGCTTTTTCCTCTGATTACCGTATTCTTCACTTCTGAGCGTATTTTCGTCCGATGTTTTCTGAAAAAAATATTTTCATTGTAGCTAGCAGAGTCGTTAGTTATTGATAATTGTTATTTTGTTATTAAAGTCAACATCACTGACTGAATCACTGAGGACTTATAGATGGACACCTCGACCGGCGGACCGTCGACGAACTACAATGGCTTGTGTTCATTTGTCGGTCTGGGGTGCGAGAATCGAACCTGTGACTCTGTATACAGTTTAGAACCATCCGTAATCGACCACATAAGAAACGAAAAATTTACTGAGAGCTACTTTTAATTTACTTACTTGCCTACATCTCGCAAAGAATACACTGGAAGCCGTTTCGTTGATTCAAGTCAATTGACAGTTAAAGCACTATTTTAATTGTTGTCTGGCAATTGTCTTAACTGCCATGATATCACAGATACAGTTTAAGACAATATCACATAGGCTAAACTACCTACGACTACCTACCGTTAGAATTTGAATTACCTACAGTGCAATAGGTAAGTATTTGTTTACAAAGTTAAAGAAACTCTGATGGTACTCTCACCATAAAGGAATGAATATTTTCATTATTGCGAGACTCCAACTTCTCAACCCTCATGGTGAGCCCGGTCTTCTGCTTGAGGTACTCCACCACCCCTTCGGGCTTCACGGCGCCGGGGCAAAGTGAACCCGCCACCCGCCGCAACACGTACAGTTGAGTGGTGGGTACCTCCACAGCAGATACATTCTGCTATAGATGCGGCGATTATATTTTATCTGTTACGGGATGTCCTACGGAACCAAAAATTCGAAATCACTGACATTTGGCGTTCGCTCTCGAGATCCAAGAGTAGGCCCTATAGAGTCCCAGTAATAGGAACCAACTTTATGGGATGATTAAAATGTCTATGCTGGCCGTGATGTATCCGGCCTGAGTAGACCCCTCTATCTCCTCCCGTGGCTGTCGTAAAAGCCAACAAAGGGATTACACCAGGTGATGAGCAGCAGCATCTACCAGAGTACTTAACACGAATACTGCAATCACCAAGCGTAGTGGTTATAGCAATTTCCCCTATTGTATTTTATGGGAGTGGCCATGTCGTGTCCAGCAGTGGACATTTATTATAAAGATTTTTATAATGACTATGCTTATATGAAACTCTCTTATCCACGATGTGCCACAGCAACAGCCGGGAGCTATAGACAACGTTATAGAACGATGTAAAAAAGCTGCTGTTTACTGTTTACTCCTCAAAACGGTGTCGTTTAAATAGGTAGGTAGGTTAGGTACTACTTATTTTTAACCGAATTCCCAAAAAAGGAGGAGGTTCTCAATTCGGTTGTTTTTTTTTTTTATATGTTTTTTACCGCATATCTCCGGCGTTTATGTACCGATTTGGAAAATTCTTTTTTTATTTGAATAGATATACTTCCAGATTGGTCACATCTTTCAGAATCCAGTTCTAATGATGGAATCCATGAGGAATTGAGGGAACTCCTCAAATATTGTAGGCATACATATGGCGATTTTGATATTTTCAGCAAACCAAGCATTTGCATTCAAAAAGTATCATAATCCTTTCACCACTATGGTTCATAATTTTTTTTCATCCAAATATTTAGTCGAATACAAAACTAAAGCGGAAGTCTGTTTTTTAAATGAAAAGTAATTTAGTACAAAAGTAGAATTCTGTTTAATCTGGTAGCGAACTGTTTTCATTATTACCACCTGCTTGCTTGGTACCCCGACCACCTGGGTACTATATTACACTTTCAAAATCTCGCGAAAAGCACTGTAAATGTTATTTAAGTACCTGCTTTTAAAATAGGCTAACGACATTAAAATTTCGCCTCTTTTCAACGCTACGGTATTTTTACTATGAATTCAACAATGAGTTGCAGGTTCCCCAGTAATGCTGGTTTGTAATCTGAGAGCTAGTGAGAATTTTCTTTCTTCGTAATGCTTCATTTTTGTAGTACTCTAATTCTTTCTTGGTTGGCATTTATTTAAGGCATTATTAGGTCAGTGACCAGCTTCAGATATCGTGGTCTTGAAAAGGGCCTTATTTATAACAGATGATGAAAAACCAGCGTGCTGAAAGGATTTCTGGAGACTCCTTTATGGACAAGGTCAGTGCTTACGCATCGTTTCAGGAAAATAACTACATAAGAGTATCAAATTTCAGTAGGTATCTAAGCTCTCGTAAAGGTTCAAAAGTTCAAGATTATCGTTTTTTTTTCTAGGAATTTGGAACTTATCGCTGACACTGTTGTGAAACACCATGATGAAATTTAATTGCATTGGCAAGTAAGTAATCAATCTCGACCATTGATAACACTGAAACTCACACTGGATCGCTAGAGCCAACTTTTACACTAATAATTTTATTTGTGGTGTGTCTGGCCTAGATTAATCCCCTCCCTCTCCTCCCGTGGATGTCATAAAAGCCGACTAAAGGATTTCACCAGGGGATGGTTAGCAGTACCTAACACCAAAACTGCGATCACCAATCCGCCTGCCAAGCGTGGTGATTATGCCAAAGCCCTCCGATGGAAGAGGCCTATGCCCAGCAGTGGACTTCTATGTGGTTAATGATGATGGTGATGATTATCTTATTGCATTTCCTTTACCTTGTGCCTATGTTGTTGGAGCTTGAGCACAATGGCGTAAGAATATCATCATTGGCTCCTGCGCTATCTTGAATTGGTAATGTTGATGTAATTTGGGGAAGCGGCGAACATCCGGCCTTGTTTAATTCAATATAACTACATGTAAATAAAAAAGTATTTATCGTAAATGGACTATAATGGATAATGCACCGTAGCGTGAATAGAATTTTTGTGAGTTGCAAGGTTATAGTGGCTTGTAGGGTTTCGAATGGATTCAACAAAGACAAAAGCAAGGTTATTTGATTTTAAATAATAAACCTTGAGTGGTTCTAAATAAGAGTTGAAGCTGTTTTTCTGTACCTGCAGAAAAAAGTGCCTGGGACAGTACGAGGACTTCTAATTCTAAGTCGACTTCATAAGTGAACAGGCAGTGCAAGTACGTAGGACAAACCGGGACTATTACCTCTACATAGTCCCGTTTTGTCGAATTTTTATGTCAAATTTATCGAATCGAAACCTACGTACTTGCAGCCAGGATTCTGTAACTTTCGTTACCCTCAGTATGCTACACTGCACGTTATAATACCTACTTAGATTCTAAAGTTATCTTTCTAGAGCTTCCAACTTTCGCATATAAATAAAGCCACAAGACAGTCAAGTAAGTACCTAAGTATCTATAGGTTCTACCTGCTTGAATGCATATAGGTAAGTAACTGAAGCTAATGGTTTCCGAGCGATGCCCGCATTTTCTACTATACTTGCAAAGTTTTATTGCATTGTTGTGCTTTTTGCTGTCAGACTATTTAATCTATCTCCGTGAATTTATAGGTTTGTGTGCAGTTGGCTCCCAGACTAAGTGCAGTGATGTCAAGACTTAAATGCGCATCTATCACTCGGTGACCGAGGAAAAGAAAACAACGCGAAGAAAGAGTATGTTTTTTTTTTTACAAAATACGATCTTGGTCCTGGCAGGCGCAAGAGATAAGTTAATAGCACAAGCAAGTAGAGACTACTTTACTCAGCAGTGGGTAAAACAAATGATGATGATACTAATTTGATATATTAATAAAAGAATTGCACAATGAGCGGTCTTATCGCTCATAGCGATTTCTTCCCGACACCCTCAGCATGGAGACTATATATGGATGAATGGGATAGTGGTGTTATCACCTTGTTTCAATAAGTTACATACCTACTATTATAACATTTAAAATAAATACATAATAATATATACATACAATTAAACTACTTAGTAAAAGGTTTGGAGAATTAGTAGGTATCTAACAGTTAAGTAGCTTTTCTACCTTTTTTTTATAATGGAAAAGTGTAGTTAGTAAGACACTCAACCTAACCGGATATCGCTAAATAAAAAAACCACGTTGTATGAAAGTTCTGGCTGAAATTTATTTTCCAGCTTTGAAACCTATTTAAAACAATGTCACTTCATTCAAGAAATTACTCCTTACAGCCTACTACTACCAATCGCGAACGATAAGTGCAAGTCGATCCGAACATTCGAGCAAGGTTTTTCCACAATTAATATTCTGCTACCATACGATGATCACAGATTCCCTAGCTGCCACGTTTATCCCTTATTTGACCAAGCGGAAATACTATGTTAAAAGAAAGGCAACATCTCGCCATACACAGGGAAGGAAAAGAAAATAACTTGAACTAAGCAATCAGTACAAAATAGCTTTGAGACCGCTAGCAGACATAGCAAGCACAAAATTGGTCCTTCATTTAAAGCATTAAGTTAACTCTACATTCCGCATGACATAGAGCACTAAAATGATATCATCCACAACCGGGACAGATGATGGCAATTTACAGATAAGTGGCTGTATGACCTAGGAAGACAAATAGACGAAATTAAGGCCACGGCTATGTTAGGAACAACAATGCAATTCAATGCTAGAATAGAACCTACCCACAATGCACATAGATGTGAACAGTTAAGTAACTGGTGTGTCAAGGACGACACGGATTTCCTATGCAAATTACAGTCATAAAATGTAGGCTACTGTAGTAGATACCATTCCTCTGTGACAAGATAATGTAGCGTTTTATGGTGTTTCGTTTAGGTATCAAGATAACTACATTATTTGTTTAAAATTTCGCAATTTCCATGCCAGATTTATCAGCTATCTATTCATCAATCATTGCTAGGTTAGAATCATAACTACAAGTAACATTGGACTTGATATACCTCAGGATCCTTTTACAAAGGACACGATAATGTCTATTCAATAACAAAGCTCCATTCGGTTGACTATAGTCTGTAAACAGCTGTCGATCAATAACTTTCTTATTGGCACATCAGCGTCCGCTCACGCCTATACAGAGAAAATTGAAAAACTCTAATGGAAGTGAACATTTCATTCAAAGCATATGCAGGCAGGCTTATAATATAGCCGCCATTGAAAGCTCACTCGTGGATGTCGGGCGTTTTTATTAATTTTTATTATGTTTACATGAACCAGCTGCTCCGTCTCTTCCTCGCCTCGTAAAAACTGAATTGGAAACAAAATATAACAAACATTTATACCCTCGCAACTTTTCAACCTCATCATTCATAAAAATAGACAAATTCAGGAAATTGAAAACTTACTTCTTGCATCTTTTATAAACTTCTTTAATTACATAGATTAAATATATTCTATACAAACATCAGCCAATTTAATTACAACTACACAATATATTACAGTCTTTCCAATTAATACTTAAAACAACTTGTTTACAAAAGTTATAAATACTATGAAGAAGCAAACATTCTCAAATGCGAAAATTTGGTATCATTACTTATTGTACAAAAGTTACAATGAAATGTTACAAATGTCTAAAATTATTACAATATTTACATCGGACAAATTTCGTCTATAACACACAACAAGGTTTAGCTTGCCTACGGATAAGTCTAAAGGCTTACACATCAATTATCGAGAGATCGTTAGGATTACTGAGGTCCTTCGTATTCATACCAGGTACGTTTGTACAGTGTGCTGAAACACCACAGACTGCGGTTGGTGGCGGCCTTGGAAATCGTTGGACGAGTAATCCGAATCTATCGTGGAGTAGATGTGCTCAGACAAAGGGCGGTCACAGGGTGAGCGCTCGGCCGAGTTGGCAGACTTACCGCACAGCGTCTGGCACGTGCTGTTCAACACAGACGCGTCCATCGTGTAAGTATTCGAATTCCTCCCGTAATTAAGCCTCTTCAACTTGTGCCCATGCCGCTTCGTCGACGGCATAGCGTAACGTAACCTCTCCCAAAACCTTTTCTCTTTATACGTTATCTCGAAACCCGTTTTGAAATATGACTTCAACTCCGGATCTCGTGGGATGTGCCCTACGGCGACTATTATTAATTTATGGGGATTCTTTCTGAGCGCTTTCTGTAGCGCTTGTCGGAACTCTATCTGTGACCATTCGGTCGAGATAAAATTCTTGGTCAAGACTACTATGATACGCCTCGAGGCCTCCGTGGCTTCGACCACCAAGTCGGGGAACTGGGCGTAGGTTGCCTCGAACTGAGGCACGTCTCGGTAATGGAGGCATAGATGGTACGACGGATAACCGGTCTCTAATTCCCGCGCCAACGACTCTATGACGAAATCTTCATCCTTAGGACTATAACAGATATACGCGTCGTAAAGCTTATCGGAATCCTTAAAGGCACCCGCCAGCGGAGAGAGTTTAATTCCGCAATTCGAATACAGCCACATTCTACAAGCGTATCTAAATGTGAATACTAAAGCTAATATTAATAAAATGAGCATGAACCCAGTGAGAGCCGAGGCCAATAATGGCAGATTGTGGGAGACGAAGAGCGCGCTTATCACCGAGGTGTCGCTTATTTCGCTGCAAACTGTCACATTTAAATTCAATGGCTTCTTCGCTGGGTTGATGTCCTCATTCAGGCACCACAAGTTGTGTACGTCGATTACTTTCTCGACGTTCTGCGATACGTAAGTCATGAATCCTTGCAGATATTTACAGTCGCAGGACCACTGATTACTTCCGATCATTAACGTTTGCAACTTCTTATTATTGTCTAAATGCCACAGACCGTAATTCACGAGTCTGTTTCCATCCAAGCGCAAAACTTCTAAGGCTCCCAGAAGAGAAAAAGTTTCATTTGAAATGTACTCAATTAAATTACTTTGGAGATACAATTCCTTCAAGTTGCTCAACTTGGAAAACTCGGCACCCCGTAATTGTTTTAGTTTGTTATTATCTAAATGTAATATTCTAAGATCAGTGAGGTGGCTGAAAGTATTGTTGTCCACATTCATTATGTTACTAGAATTCAAATAGATAACTATAGCGTTACGCATTGAATCTAAAACAGTTTCGTTTAACTCGCTGTAAACATTTCCATCTAAATAAACATGCGTAGCGTCTATAGGAAAACTATGAGGTACATACTTTAGTTGTTTTACAGAACAATCGATAACGCTAGTACTCTTGGTAGAGTCGTGATAACATGAACAGTTTCTGGGGCAAACAATTTTGCAGTCACAGATATTGAAATCACAACAATGACATCCATGCGGACAATAATTGTCGTATTTGCACAAAAAATCTTTTACGAGCAGTGAGCTAACTGGGAGATCTTTAGCGCCACGGACGTAGGATTCTTTACAAATTACATTTTCCAAGTCCATCACCCGAGGGTATTCTTTGGAAGTGAGCGAGTTGATTAGCAGAAGCCATTTCATTGTGCAATCGCATCGGAAGGGATTGCCACTAATGTAAAACTCCGGCAACGCTCGCTCTTCAGGCACTCTCGAAACGCGCAAACTATTTATGTCCAAGCTTTCAATCTCATTGGCATACATATCGACTCGGGTCAAGTTTCTCTTGTCTAAAAATGTGTCTGTTTCGATAGTCGATATAAAGTTATTATTTATAAACAGTAGCTCTACACTGTTGGGAATAGACATGAGCGACAGAGCCACTAAGCGGTTATGGCTCGCGTCTAACGTCTTAACTTGTAACTCGTTTTGGATTTTATAGTAGTTGCCGAGGATCTCGACGAAGTTTGCGTGTATATCGAGCCATTTAAGACTTCCCGGGATAAAGGCAAAATCGAACCACACTAAGTGATTTTCCGATAAATTCAGCCATAATAATTTCGTCAAAACTACAAACACTCCATTAATATCAGAAATGAAGTTTCCGTCCAAGCGAACCGCTTCCAATTGCGTGTTCCTTTGAAAGGTTCCGGTCTCTATAGACTGTATTTTATTTTTCGCCAAATTGAGCACTTGCAGGCTTGGCAAGCCCCAGAACATTCCCGCAGTAAGGTTTCCAATTTGATTGTCGATTAAACGTAACCCGGTCAACTGTGATAGATTCTGAAACGAGTTATTCGCTATTTCCGTCAACAGATTTTCTCCCATGTCTAATGATTTCAAAAACGGTAACTGCAAAATAGCCTCCGGTACTTTCGTTAACTTATTAGAACTTAAATCTAATTCTTTTAAATCGGAACAATTCACAAATGCACTTTCGCTAACATATGACAACATATTGTTATTTAAATTAAGCTTATTCAATATAAACAATCCATTAAAAACATGATCCTCGATCGCGTGTAACGTATTCTGACCTAAATTCAAAGTATGTAAATTGAACAAGGGTGAAAAAGCGTTATCCTCTATGAACCCTATGGTATTATTGTTGAGGCTGAGTATTTGTAAAAAGAAGAGGTCTTTGAACATGTTACGCGCGATGCGTGTGACCGCGTTGTGCGACAGGTCGAGCACGATTAATCTTATTAGACCACCGAACGTTTCATCTTCTATGTGGTCGCTCCTCAATTTATTCGACGAAAGATCTAAAACGAGCAATTGTTCCAGCCGATTAAATATTCTCTTGGGTAAAGTTTCCAGCTCATTATTTTGCATATAAATCTCGCGAATTTCCCTAGAATTATGAAATAATCCATCCGGTAAATAAGTTATGCCGTTATCGGAAAGGTTCACGAGTTTCAGCGACAGCAGATCGCTGAAAACATCAACCGGCAGCTCGCTTATTTTATTGTTTTGCAGAAACAGCTGCGTGAGCCTTCGCAGATGCAGTATTTCGGAGTCGGCCGGCAGGGACATGATGTCGTTGTAACTCAAATCTATCGTTTGCAGCGTGGAGCCGCATTTATGCCCGAATCCCAACTCATCGACGAATTTTATCTTATTACGAGTCAGATTCAAAGATATTATATTTTCCAAGGCGCAGAACAGGTCCGAAGGTATCTTTCTGATGTTGTTGTAGGCCAAATCGAGCGTATGCAGTTCCCGGAGGCCATTGAAGGCGCCCAGGGACAGCTCCAGCTCTTTGCCGGGTCCCCACTCATCGTTCATGGAGCGGATCCGAAGCGTCTTCAGGCCACGCAGGCCCTCGAACACGTTGCCAGGCAGCCGCAGCAGCTTGCAGTTCGCTATAGAGATCTCCGCCAAACCTTGCATCCTGCCGAAGTGGTGGTCGCGCAGCGTGCTCTCCGCCAGCGAGCCGCAGCGGATGGCAAGCCGCTGCGCGCCGTCCGAGTGCAACGAACCGCCGACGTCCCTGTCCGACGACAGCGTCCGTACGTTGCACTCCATGGCTCCGTCGGACACGCGGAAACATGCATCTGCAACGTCGGGCGCTTCCGTGAGCGCCGCGCCCATCACTAAACAAAACAATATCACGTCGATTATCATTTTAGGCACTGTGTCCATGTCATTTTCGTCACTCGTTCGCGTTTTCGATGAATGAAAGTTGGGTCCGTGGATCGCGCGCGTTCATATTTAGGTGTCGCGGACGCGAGCACAGTCCGGAAACGTTTCGACAACAATGAGGCGAGAGGTGAGCGGAGCGACGAGTGTGCGCGTTGGAGGCATGGCACGCGATCCCCCCGCGGAGGCGAGGCCGCGACTGCCGTAGGTACAATAAAATGCCATGAATGCGCGCCCGCTCCGATCGCCGCTCCGTTACACGCGTCACCGGCCGAGGAAACCCTCCACCATTCCAACGCCGCATAATAACTAACCAACCCTCGTATTTTGACTTCTGTATAAAACGGAAACCGTTACGTGACTTTGTTTCCATTAATGCTATTAGTTGATTCAACAAAGAACTAATCTAATATACTCGGTACACTCACGAAGTAAACATGTTAATTACGGTTTTATTCAAATCCTTTTAAAATGAGCACGACGCTTACCACCTGTGAGCCCCAACCAGCAGCTGTTTACTTGGGGAAACTTGGGATCCTTTGTTGATGATATTACTTTAGAAACTCTGACTCTACAGTCTAGTTTGGTCCTCAACTTAGCTCTAGCACTAATCGATCATTCCACAACCCAGAGCGAGAGTTCCCGAAAACATAATCTAGGTAAGTAAGTACCTACCTGCCTCTGTAACCAACTCACGTAAACTTTAATAGATTCGGTTAGACGTTTTCGCGGTCCCGTTTGAGTAATTGTCTTTGAGTTTAGTACCATCGCAATATACGAGGGGGACAGAACTAGGGACAGATATTTATCGGGCCCGGTGTCGATATTACAATTTGAAATGAAATATAAAGCGTCACTCTCATTGGGTTTATCAGAGAATCCTCGTTCTGACGCTACCAGAGCAATGATAATGACAATATTTTGTTTTATACAGAAAAGGTACTTACCGTAGATAGGCTTTTTGTTTGGGTTTGAATCTCGTCGAGGCACAAATGGATTTTCCAATCAAACAAAATTATACCTTAGCGCATCAATAGTACAACAATAGTAGATATTTCGAGGAGCACAGAAGCCACACCACCAGAACCATACTATTATAGTTATTTCATCATTGATCACAAGACACTTTTCAGAGGCAACTTAACCAACTCTAGCTGGTCACTGACTTAACGCAGGATGCCCAAGAAATAACCAGTAAGCCGACGAACGAACGAGCAATGACCCAACGCGGTTATGACTTATGATACGTGAGTATTGAATAGAGAGCAGAGATTTTCTTACCTTATCCTAAACTTCTTTGTAGATTATTGAATGTTGAGCCGAGGTTAAAGCGTCATCAGTGAACTCTTTGATTCACCCAACAATTGAAACTTCCCGCTGGTCCCCAGTGGGAACGAGACGTGAAGACGAACGGGAATAACCCAACTCTCCTTTTCACTGAAAGAAAAACCACGATTAGGTAAGTTACCTACTGGATTTTGGGTCAGTCCATAATCTGCTGAAATTGCAGAAGTGATCATCATCATCATCAGCCTATATAGAAGTACTTACACTGCTGGACATAGGCCTCCCCATCAGGGGTTTGCCATAATACCCACGATTGGCAGGCGGATTGGTAATCGCAGTATTAATACTACGTACTCAGGTACTCAGGACTCAGCCTGCCTGTTTTTTTGCAAACAATTGATACGAACGTATGGTGTAGCGTATATAAGAAAAAAACAACATAACATAACATGTATGTGTGTATATAACATGGATCTTGTATGGCGACACCGATGAGCGCCCCTAGCGTACCTATACTCTCTGTGAACCTTTTTCCATAAAAAAAACAGTGTTACATTATTTATACCATACCTCCGTGTCAAGCTTTCGGATTGTAGAAATTTTATATTAATTTTGTTTTTTTTTCCACCATATTGAATTTAGTGTGACGTTGTTGAATTTAGACAGACAAACATACATATAGACTGCTAAAATCATAACCCTCTGCTTCTCCGTAGTAGGGTCAAAAGTGGCATGCAGCGTTGAAGAAACCGGCACTAATAAATTGATGTATTAACATTTTCAGATATTTCTTTCGTTGGTAATCCAAATAAAATTTGCGTGGTTTACCATTGGGCAGGCGATATCGTCAGCCAGCGTAGGTAATTAAAAGCTCTCTGAAAACACCTGAAGTTCCAACGTGTAAACGTTTTCTGAAGTAGGTACTAGTTTTTATGAAGGTGTACGGTGCGTACTAGCCTAACGTGTTATAGGGTTTTCACAGTATGCATGCATCCATAGAAACTAGTACTTCAGAAAATGTGTGGAAGCGTGTTCTCGGGTCGGATGTTCGCAGTATATCCCTGGCATTATGGATGGGGTCAGGTCACATCTGTCTGGCCGTAACAGCATTTTCCCGTAACTTTTACGTAACCTTTCTGCCACTCGGAAACATCGTTGGCGAGAACGGAGTCGGCCCACTGATGTCGATGCGAACGATGTTTCTGGTCTGAGCATTCGAAAGGAATGGAGTAACAATAAAACGCTATACCAAGCGAACCGATGTAGCCCAACCCTGAGTAGGACTCAATTGGATTGTGAAGCTGGATATGTCAAAGAAAGGGGTTTTTACACCTCATTTATTTGAAGACAATATGTTAACTTAAACAACTATTTACAATGAAAACTTCAAAATAATTAGGAAAATCGCAAGCGACTAAACTTTTTCTAAAATCGTATATCTCAATTACGAAATGTAAACATTGTAACCAGATCCAAATAAATTTTTTCCTCAATTTTAAAATAAATAAGTAAAGTAAACATCATGATAGGTAAAAGTTCAATATTACATACATCAAATTTTCTTTCAATTAGTTACTAAATTCTAGTAACAGTAATCAGTTTTCCTCAACCAGCTACTTCAAAATTTATACCAATAAAGTTACAAAAATAAATCA
The DNA here is from genome assembly GCA_951392215.1 of Epirrita christyi. Lineage (NCBI taxonomy): Eukaryota > Metazoa > Arthropoda > Insecta > Lepidoptera > Geometridae > Epirrita > Epirrita christyi. The sequence goes on along the minus strand of OX595843.1, from coordinate 11,141,010 downwards.
AAAATTTAACTTTACATAAATACTATGCAATCATTGAATTCCGTCTAATTTCAATAATTGCATAGTTGATTCTATGCATTCCATGGTTTTATAATAAATTCGACACATATAAGAATCGCTAAATATACTTTTACTGTCAGTAAGCATAGCCAATTTATATTACTATCACAAATAATTACTTAAAACTAAAGAATATTTACTAGAACTCATTAGTAGCTGGTACTTAAAACTAGAATCAACTAAATTTGCCTCCATTGAGTGGTTGGATATCAGAGCTTACAACAATTTGTAGTGTAACATAAATTATAACAATGTTAGTGTATATTCTACTGTTACATTAACATACTACTTAACTTTGGCCGTTATGATACATTTAGGACAACAATTATTATAAACACTCGTACACTAGTGTTCATTTATTAAATGTATTGTTTTTTTATCTTCTTTCGAATGTTTCACACTTTACTTTAGACAATGTTAGAATCTGGATATCTTCCATTGACGTTCTCTGTGGCTTTATTTAGGTTGTCTCTTGTACAGATGGTAGGAAGCAATAGAAAGGTGAGCAAATGATGCATAGACTGAACAGAAGCGCCGCACTAGCAATCAGGGAGGGATCCCTCATTCCTAATTGACAGAGATTCTGTCTAAAGCGGCCAACTTGAGTCTATTAAACGACTTCCATCGTTTTTTTGATAAATATGGCATTTAACAATATTTTAATTTCATATATTTAACTTTATTCTGATTTCTTATATTTTGCTATATTATTTTTTCTTGTATTTTACGACATTAAAATTTCTTGTATTTTACAAAATTAAAATTACATGTATTTTACGATATTGTCTTTTATACCTTTTTTTCGAAAACTTTTTTCATGTTTCCTAACATCATTATTATGTGTATATTGTGTATAGCTACTAAAAAAAAGACATCAGTACAACATTACTATCTGTGCGTTACATGCCCTTAGTTTGAGTGATTTAAGGAATAACATTGTAACTTTGTACAGCTACATTTGAAGACAAACGTTGTAACTTTAAATGTTGTTCTAATTATTGCCTCACTGGGACCACAAGTCCATTACAGCGATGACAATAATATAAAATCTACTTACGTAGACCAGGAAAGTTAGTTTGACTAGAAGACAACTGAATGTGGCACTACTCAAAACCGAGACAGGGTTAAACAGTAACTAACATATTAATATCCAACCAGGAGCCTGCTCAATTGAGCTAAATTCACTTCAAAATTCATACGACTCTGTTCTTACAAAGCCAACCTTTCTTAGGCAGGTAATAAATAGACCAATGAGATTATGGTCGGTAGCAGTCAAATATGACACTTAATTATATCAATATTAAGATCTACAATTTAAAGAAGGATGGCGACTGTCAACCCGGATCAAAAAATAAATAAATCATGTTTCGTTTATGGAAGTAATTAGAATTATTCAAAAAAAATTATTTTGTCCAATTAGTTTATAGACCTTTTATATTTTTAGAAGTAGGGAGTCAAAAGTTAGATCTAATTCTTCTTTTGTTCGACGTATCATACGTATTTCCTATTCTTACCAAAGTTAGCGAAGTTTCTTATGTAAATAACCTCTATCACTAAACTGTGGTGTGTCTGGCCTAAGAAACAAACCCCTCCGTCTCATCCCAAGGATGTCGTAAAAACCGACAAAAGGATTACCAGGGGATAAGCAGCAACATCCACCTGAGCACTTAACACAGGACTGCAATCACTAATCCGCTTACAAGCGTGATAATCATGCATTGCATTCTATGAGGAGGCCTCTATTGGTCCAAGTGTCCAAGCGTCCAGTGGACGTCTAACAGCTGATTATGAAGATGATAATGATGAACTTCTACACACCATATTTGTTGTGTGAAATGTCCAGAATTTATTTATTTATTTATTTATATTTAATTTGCCTTTTCATCATACCATTCATTCAATAACCAAACGTATCTCCATTGAATGTAACGTGAAGTAACGTGATCGAAAAAGATGCGTCACAAATTATAAGGGACATCGCCATCTTTCTTTACGAGCTCGAACTTGTGAAGAGTCTGACCGTCAGTTTACACTTAACACTTTCGCGTTACACTTAAACCTAACACAGTCCATATCTGCACTTCGAATTGTCACTTTCCGTATTGATAAATGAGAGTCATCGTGCTAGCTCAATGATGGCGTTCAACTAAAACACAAAACACTAATATCCATTCACGATTTGTCAAAACACTTTGCAGACTCTGTTTACCCTCTAAGATCTGTAGAGCATGCTTACACTTACTCAATCCTGCCCACACAAAACAAAGCTTCGAAACCAGCCTGGTGCCTGCCGAGTTCAACCCAGAGCGAACTGAGTGCATACAAATTTCATAATTCCCATCGAAATGTATTATTATAATACATAATTGTATATGTAACTTTTGCTGCAAGATCGCTCTATTTTGAGTTCGATTAACACGGGCCTTGAGCTTATCAGATGCAGAGCATTTATTAGTCTTTAGCACTTTACTGCTCTCGTTTTTTGTTCTCTTTTACGTTCAAATAAACCTTAATTAAATTAAGCGTAATAGATGCATTAAAAATTAGCTAATCACAGCTCGTGACATCTATCCTCAGAGTGGTAGTGCCTTTCATAGTCACTTAATGCATCCTTAAATTGAAACTTATGATAAGTTTATCAATTGTTTAAGGGGCGAATTCAGCCGCTATATGGTCCCTAACTTGCATTGCAACGTGCCTAATTGACGTTAACTCTAAATGGCCAAAGACCTTTACTTTAGCGCTGAGCTAATTAACTTATTTGATGTTTCGTCAATATAGATCAGAACGAGACGAAAAATATCTTCAATAACAACGATATTTTCCTTCTCACTCATAAACAATCTAGACTTATACTTCGACACACACTTTTGAATGACTCAAAAGTGTGACCGCAGTCGTGTCTGGCTAATTTTGAACGAGCTTAATTTAATTAAGGTTTTTTTTTGCGGCCGTTTGAGCCAAACATATGTATGCTCTTAAGATTGTATGCTTAGTCATCAACACCCGCGGCTTAATCTTCGCGCAATCGTCTATTTGTCGATAGCCTGCAAGTGGTCTGGTCGCTCGCTACGCGCGTGCTTGGCCCACATCTTGTTGTACAACATTTCGAGGCCGGTGGCGTAAGCTTTGCAGTCGAATAGGGGGCTTTCTATGCGAGCCGCCCATACCTTCGCGCGGATTGCTTTTAGGCTGAAAAAGATAAGTTGTTTTAAGTTTACAACATAACTAAATAGTTCTTGGTTTTTAGTATGTGTTAACCCACACTTACACCAAGGGGTAGACAGCAGCATCGGCCTGAGAGCTGATTCTAAGTTTTGACAAGCCATTGACACGGACGTATGGTGTAGTGTAACACGGATTTTTGTATGGAAAACGAGGTTCACAGAGTGTAAGCTAGGGGCGCTCATCGGTGTCGCCATACAAAATCCTAGTTGGACTACACCATACGTCCATGTCAATTGTGTGCTAAAACCTTAGAATCAGCTCTCTGAGACCGAAGTGTACTGCAACACGGATTTTTGTATGGAAAATGAGGTTCACACAGTGTACGCAAGGGGTGGTCATCGGTGTCGCCATAGAAAATCCTTGTTACGCTACACCATACGTCCGTGTCAATTGTTTGCAAAAAACTTAGACTCAGCCTCCTGAGTACTCAACACGAATATTGCGATCACCAATCCGCCTGCCAAGCGTGGTGGGTGATTATGACAATAATAGTAATAGTAGTAATAGTAATAGTACAATGTGAGCAATGAGTGTTTTGTGAAATTAATTATACATACATTTACAAACGATAAAGGTTCTCAAATGGCGATCGCGAATTAAAGGCCGCAGCAGTGTAGGGATGGCCCTCACTCGATGGGCCGATAATATTGCAAGGGTCGTAGGAAGTCCGTGGATGGAGGACTCAGGGCTGCTCGGCATTTTATGTGGGAGGCATATATCCAACAGTGGACGCCTATAGGCTGACGATGATGATATTGATGGCAAAGCAAAAGCAAATAACATAATATAACATCCAACCGTCATAGGACTATGTATCCTGATCCCACATTAGGATTAGCTGTGTCGTGGGTATTAAGGAACTACGAGTACCATGATACCACAACACCAAGACCCTGCAGATCATGCAAACATTAGCTCCGCAGCGGGAATCTAACCCGCAACCTCTTGCTTCTCAGCCGGCTATTTACCCGCCGCGCCACGGTGGTCGTCAAAATCCATAACATATGAATATTTTTGCAAAAGCAGTTTCTTTTATTTAGCTTAATTCAAGTAGCAAAGGCTCATGTTCGAGGGTCTTCATCAGAGTGTGTCCGCGCTACACTCTCTCTGTGTCCCTCCTCGCACTAGATACAGGGACAAGGAGTAACCTAAGGTTGAAACCTGTTGGTGCTTCCACCAACATATTGGTACGTGAAGATTTCCCGTTTTTCAAAATGAATGACATAATTAACGAAAGTTATTTTAGTAAGATAAATATACTTACTATTCTCTATCTGTTCCTAGTCTTACAGCTATATCTTGGTATTCCTGTCTCGTTCTGGCAATCAGCTCCGGGCTTCCAAGTGTGTTTAGTTGCGAAGCAGCCACTCTGGAAAAATCAACATTCTGGGTTACATTTCTACGCACACTGATACACTTCTAATACCTACGAGCACTGATGGTCCAGTTGGGGGGGGGGTGAATTTCGATCCCAAGGTAGTGGGTTAAAATTCCGGTCTCTCTCCGGTTTCTCAGGGCTACCATTACTCAAGGTGTCTCTAACTCAGGGTAGAACCGGTGACACTAAGTATTTGCTTGAGGCTAGCGTCTCGCCTAGTCTAAATAAGCCAGCAGCTAGGACAAATCTTACACTTACCAATGTAAATTGCCCAACAAGCCCGGGAAAACGGTAAGTGTGCAACCGACAATCGTAGAATTGATCATTCGAAGACATGGAACATGTGAATGAAGTCACGCATAATGGACCATCCATAGAGTTCGAATGCGGAAAAGGGAGTTCTTTAACATGTGAATGAAGGAAGCCTCTGCGAAGTACACTGAACTCGATCACCACACACTGGTCACCAGTTGAAGTGGCAATGGGCAGGTCATATAGCTCGAAGAACTGATAACCGTTGAGGAATAAAGGTTTTCGAGTGGCGACCACAAACCGGACGACGCGGTAGAAGAAGGCCCTCCACTCGATGGACTAAAGACGTTATAAACGTCGCAAGAAGTCGGTGGATGGAGGCGGCTCATGGCCGTTCATCGTGGCATTCTAAGGGGGAGGCCTATGTCCAGCAGTGGACTTCTACAGGCTGATGATAATGATGATGACTGGTCACTAGGCTCTTTTCAGGGCTACCATAACTCAAGCTGCCCCTTTATTGGCTAACGACTGATAATGATTTAGATTCCGATTTAACAGTACATTGCGCTTTATGTTTTGAATATTTCTGCTCGTGACAATAAGCTGAAGCATGCGGCCCAATGTACTGCGAAATCGTAATTGAAAGCGATTACTAGTTTGTTAGACAATACTGGGGCAGGTCTGTAACGCAGGGTAGAACCGGTGACCGGGTATTACCTTGAGGCTAGCGTCTCGCCCGGTAGGGTGACGACCGGCGTGCCCGTCCATAGTATGTCCATACTTGTCGTGTGTCCGTTGCAGAGAGGTGTGTCGAGACACACATCCGCCAACTGTCCCCTTCTTACATGCTCCTCTTTAGCCGCCACGTTTGAGAATATAATACGGCCGGGTGGCAGACCTGTGGGATTACAACACTCACATTAATGTACGGGAAACTATGCCATATCCCCTCGTCAAAGATACCGCAGAGTCTTAAGACGAAAGTCTATAATCAGAGGCCCAATTCTCTTTTTTTAAACCTACACTGAATGTTGACCAAATCGAGACTGAAAATTTTGTAATTGTGAATTAACAGAAAGTTGGTATTCTGCTTCCTCATAATAACAATTTAATTTACTTACGATTGACGGTGAGTATCGTTAGAGTAGGATAGTTATGTATATAGTTATTTGAAAGAGCAAAGAGAGACTCATATTCAAGCTAAAGTTATCGATAAAACTTTGAATCGTTCAAGTTTCGGTCACATTTCGATATAATCACATTACCGTGTTGTATTTACGGTTAGGAGAATTTCTGACATTTAAGACATCGACACTAGATCGGAACGAGATCCGAACTTTATTTTGACTAATTTTTATCACGAGAATTGGGTCTATGAACGTGTTGCCAGTGATGACTTAGGGCACTGCGAGACGTACTCGCTCACGCCTCATTTACAAGCTCAATTTCACACAGCGGGCTATGGAGAGAGCTAAGCTCGGAGATTCACTACGTGATAGAATCCGAAATGAGGAGATCCGTAGAAGAACCAGGATCACCTACTCTCACAGCAAGTAAAAAGTGGCAATAGACAGGCCAGTTTCTCGAGTGGCGACCACGAACTGGACGACACAGTGTAAGAAAAACCGAAGACCGAAGGAAGTCGGTGGATGGATGCGGGTCAAGGCCGTCCGTCGTGGCAATCTATGTGAGAGGCCTATGTCCAGCAGTGGACTGATGTTATTTAAGAGTAAATATCTTCTAATCTTAAAAAATCTTACCGAGTTGTTGTGCCGTCGCTTGTAGATTCGGCTCTCCAACAGCCGGGAATCTCAACAGCCATAGCACACTATTCGGCACGTGCTTCAGGATATAAACCCACATGTGTAGAGTGAGCGGGTCGATCTTGTACAGCTGATTGAAGTTGCAGTACACCACAGCCTCGTCGGGTAGGCCGTATTGCTGCCGCGTTGTTATAACTATGGACTGTGGCACTTCTTCGCCGGTCGCCGCTTTGTTGTTTGTTTGTGTGGTCGCCAGACCGTTTTGGAGGATGACTCCGTTTACTGAGGTCTGCAAAGACAAGGAACATTTAAAACAGTGTCATCATCATCAGCCTGTAGAAGTTCACTGCTGGACATAGGCCTCCCCCTTAGAAAGCCACGACGAACTGTCTTGAGCCGCCTCCATCCACCGACTTCCTGCGACGTTTATAATGTCTTTAGTCCAGTGGAGGGCCTTCCTCTACCGCGTCGTCCGGTTTATGGTCGCTACTCGAGAACCTTTATTCCCCAACGGTTATCAGTTCTTCGAGTTATATGACCTGCCCATTGCCACTTCAACTTGCTAATTCTGAGAGCTATGTCGGTGACCTTGGACCTACGGATTTCCTCATTTCGGACGTTGTAAACCTCCTAGCATAGCTCTTTCCATAGCCCAGTTTCCATTTAAACAGTGTACTCACTATTAATAGGTTCGTCATTACCATCATAATCAGTAGGTTTGTAGAAGTCCACTGCTGGATATAGGCATCCCCCATAGAATGTCACGACGAAAGGTCTTGAGCCACCTCCATCCACCGACTTCCTAAGACCTTAAAATATCATCGGTCAGTTTCCAGTGCATCAATGACTGGGATTCGAACCCATTACCTTAGGGTCGGAAGTCGGGGTCACTAGACACTAGCTATCAAAAATATGATATGCTTACCTGAACTTGCCCAGATGCAATCATAGTCTCAATCGGCGTAGTGGTAGGCAGCTCCGCAACTTTCAAAGATATCTCCATAGGCCGCGCAGCCCTCACTATCTCCTTAATTTCTTTGATGTCTGTGTTCTCGACGAGAGGCGACAGATCCGTAGCATTGATCACAGCAACATTATCCGCTAGCCCACCAATACTGTTATGAGATTTGATCTTATCGCTCAGAATAAGCCGTTCAGACAAATGAGGGAACATTTGCTTATGATCGCCGACGAAATATGTATGCGGCATGTAAGCCAGTTTTTCGCTATATTGAGTCGCCAGTGCCACGGGAGATGTGACCGCGTCAGTGACTAAATAATCCATGTAGCTCGCACCACTGGTTCCCGGGTATCCGAGCCACATAACTTGCACAGGCGCCGGTCTCAATGCGAAAATCTCATTCCTCGCGCCCTTGGTATAACCATTCATATTGACGAGAATATGAATACCATCCCCGTATATTTTATCTGCCGCTTTCCCATTGCAAGGCATTTGAGATAGATCTATAAAGTGTTCTGCCTCTCTGGCGATCTTAGAACGGAAGGTTGTTCCATCATCGGGACTGAGAGCGTAGCAGAAAACTTCGACCGTTGAGCGGTCGTGTAGACCGGGAACGGATTGCATTAAATGAGATGTCGGATGGTTACCGAAGTCGCTGCTCACGTAACCTATACGCAGACGGCCTTGTAGATCACGCGGGAATTTGTATGGCAGCTTGTGTAGGACTTGCACCTTCTCCAAGCACAGATTAGCGTGACGAGCAGCTATAGCTTTTCTGAAGTCATGTGACAACGGATACAACATAGAATGATGAGGATGCACTGACGGTAGTCTGTTCTTTTCGAGTTGTTCCGCCACGATACTGACAAGTTTCTTCATACGCGCCTCATAATCCGTCCAATCGCAAACGATTTGCAAACAGTGAGCTAAATTGCAATACGCATCTGGGAAGTCGGGCTTCAGTTTCAACGCAGTTCTGTAGGACTGTATCGCCTCGGGAATGTTTCCTGAGTCTTTGTGGATACTGGCGAGGTTGCTGTGAGCATCAGCGAAGGCAGGGTTGATTTGTATAGCTCTTGTATAGCATTGTAAGGCACCGGCTACGTCTTGCATCTCTTTAAGCGTGTTACCCATATTGCTGTACGCATCGGCGAATGTCGGCTGGATGCGAATCGCCTCCTTGTAATGCATGAGTGCTTCATTAAGCTTGCCCTGCTGTTGCAACACAGACGCTAGATTACTGTGAGCGGCGGCGAATTCTGGGAAGACTTCAAGTGCTTTTAGATACAATCGCGTCGCTTCCTCTATGTAACCCTGCTCGCGTTTTATGTTCGCTAGATTGTTTAGGGAATCGGCGTGAGACGGACAGAGACGTAAAGCTGTATTATAACACTCTTCCGCGTCAACAACTTGCCCTTTCTCTTTGAGAGCGTTTGCTAAGTTGCAATAAGCATCTGGGAAGTTGGGTTGCAGTTCTATAGCTCGTCGGTATGTGTCAACGGCCAAATCAATTAATCCCTGTTCATAGTACACGCAAGCTAAGTTTCCATGGACCACGGCGTTGTTGGGTGAGAGATTCAGCGCACGTAGATATGCCGCCACGGCCCTGAGAGAACGAGTTGATTTATTAACAAGTGTTAAAAGCATGACAATTCATTTATTATTCTTGTGTCAGGGTGCTAAATGAAGTGTGAATTCATAATATTTATAGGCAGTTTGCATTGGAACTTAATGGTAAAAAGATTAATAAAATGTTCAATTACCTGTCAAATATTCTCGCTTCTTTGAGAACGTTTCCCAAATTGATGTACGCGTCCAAGAAATTGGGATCTAAGGCAACGGCTTTCTCGAAATGGTGGATCGCCAACCAGATCTCACTCTGTGCGTTAAAAACGCATCCCAAGTTACTCCATGCCACTGCAAAGTCCGGCCTCGTTTCGATGGCCTTCAAATAACATGCCTAAACACACCAAAAAACAACATGTTAGAAACTGAGATAGAATGTACGCTTCTGAGAGATGAGTTTCTGAAATGTTCGTTACGCCAACTGCATTTAATTACACCTTCAGCTAGATTGATGCCTGGGGATCGAGCTAACGACAGATCGCTAAACATCAGCCACGTGAGCCAACTGTAGTACGCCAAATGCACCCTAGAGACAAGAGACTGCGCCAACTGCCACACATCAGTAGGAAATGCAAACGAACGACAACGGTGCAACCACGGCACGAAAATTAAACGAGTCCAAATGTTTCAAATCCAACGGCCGGCTCCTGAATCGCTTCCACTTCCTAGCCGATGAGAAGATGATCACGACAATGAGATAAGTGAAAGAGCACTATCCGATAACCTGTCCTTATAGTTCTAGCAAACCTGGTCCACTTTACCTGCGGCAGACTCGACGTCACCGTGGCGGCATAGCGAGGTACCAACCGTTATTCAGCTAGATACACCACCGGTCACACCTACACGTGTCTTACCAGACAATACCTTGTGAAAATATAATAGAATTAGTTGATTTTGTGTCAAACTAGTATACCCGTTTAATATTTTGCAAATCAATTCATTATGAGGTGAGGATCATTCTCTACTCGAGCCGTCACCGAGCTGAGTTTCCGGACAGGCACGTATGACAAAATTATATGTTACAAAATAAACACTACGCCGTCCCACTAAAATGAATACAATATTGCATTATTCTGATCCTCTTTTAGAGTAAGAAACCACTACAAGCACAAGATCTAAATATAAAACTATGTAGATATAGTGAAGAAAACAGGATGTTTTGTATTTTGTTAGTGTTTGTTCTATTTATGGTAATGTTAATTAGCATACACTCGTATTTCAAAATCTTCCGTTCAACATTTTTTATGAAAAAGGTTTTGTAAGAGACAGGAGCAGGAACATTTCCAGTCAATTTGCATGATAACAAAAGGAATCATTGATAGAATGTTGTACTGAAAATTTATATCAACATTTACGCTGTGCTGTCGCATAATATCTAACGAGTGTTGAGTATTCGTCAAATATTCCACGACTTTTAAATATGATAAACAAGATTGGAAAAATACGAGCGGAAACATTTTGTTGTTTTCAAAACTTGTTCTCACAGAATAATAGTTCCAACTTCAACATTGTTGTTAAGGAAATAAGTGTTGTAATTCAAACTAAAGTTGAAACCATTGATCTGCGTTGATTATGCGAAGCCAAAACATTACTTTCATGTTGAAATCAGCATTGGTTCTGGCTGACACTCTTGTATAAACAACCTTAGAATACCATTGTTTAATCGACAGTAACAATATGGCTCTGATGAACGAACTAGCGAAAGCAAATAATTAAGTGAACCAATTTCATTTTGCTTGATATTAAATTCATAATTTTCATCAGCGTGTCGCTTCGTGGATGAAAATAATTTCAGAGATATCACATTTAGTTTTATTAAGATTAATTGACGCGTCTTCAGTTAGGTTAGACTTGCGAGTGTAGTTTGGAAGATACAAAATTATTCGCGTTCATGGCCTTGGTCCAAACTAATATTACTGGCGCTAGTTACATCATCATCACATGTTATCATCCATCAGTCGTTAAAAGAAGCTTCTAATATCTGACACGTACAAATATCCGTAATACAAAAGTAATGTTTGGTTCGAGTAACCAAAGCAGGAACGCTTACGCTTTTACGCAATTTCAATCTACGCTTCGCAAATAGGAGTGTACGATAATTTAACAGTAGATAAATTGGAATTACAGAGAATCCTGTTTACTTCGGAGCGATCGAGAGATTACGAGAGATTGTAGTGCATACCTTCGCCTCGTCTAGTCTCCCCAAGGCCTTGAGCAAATTGCCCAGGTCACTTCTTACGCAGTAAAGATCCTGAAACAATATGGTTGGATTTAGTTTGTTTGTTGGGCGGGTTACAACGGTCACAATGAGTTAAGAGAGCAAGACCAGCCTCCTTATTGCCTAACGAACAAATAATCGCATTTGATTGCGATTTTGCAGCACATTGCGCCGCGTGTTTTAGCTCCTATTCAAGAGTCATCAGTAGCCTTTACACGTTCACTGCTGGAGAAGCCTCCCCCATAAAATGCAATGGGGTAACAGCCATAATCACAACGCTTGGCAGGCGGACTGGTGTTCGCAGTATTTGTGTTGAGTACTTGGGTGGATGCTACTGCCCCCCCCACCCCTGGTGTAAGCCCTTAGTCGGCTTATACTACATTCGCGGGAGGAAATAGAGGGGTCTATTTTTAGAACGGACAAACCACGGCTTCAAGAGTCAAACGGATTCAAGAGTAACAATGTTTAAAAGATAAAGCGCAATAACTGTAAAACCATAATCGAAAGCGGTTATCAGATTATCAGCGTACGATAATAAGGCAGCAGAGCTGTTTGCGGTAACCCAGAAAAGGTTGAACCAATGCGATTTTTCACGGTTCCACCCGGATTCAATAAAACAACCCCTAATCCGAGATTTACAGTTGGTTTTCAAAGTTTTTCCTCAAGTTGTTTTCTTTGGAAACGAAATCAAACAAAATGTCTAGTGTCTGTTAGGTATTGATCATAAAAGTGACGTCATATCATACATATTAAGGCCCAATTGCGCTAACCACGCGCAGATCCAACTAATTGGCACTTTTTTATTATGGACTAGTTGCGCCCCGCGGTTTCACCCGCGTGAATAATGATGAAAATTGATGATGATGATGAAAAGTAGCCTATGTGTTAATTCAGGGCGTAAAGTATCTCCATTCCAAATTTCACTCAAATCCATTCAGTAGTTTTTACGTGAAAGAGTAACAAACATCCATCCATACTCACAAACTTTCGCGTTTATAATATTAGTAGGATATGTATGTAATGGTTTGTTTGTGTTATTGCTTGTAATTTCTATGTTTTCCTGTACCTGTGAAAAATAATTAATTTTCTTGTTCTAAGCTAACAAGAAACTGTCATCCACTAGCGTGCGCCACGGCTTCACTCGCGTAGTATTGAGATAAAAGTATCCTATGTAAATATTTCCAGTTTTCAGCTAATATGCCCATATTGGCTGAACAAATTTGGATACTATTTGTATAATTTCATACATATTGAATATGGTATAATTTTGTTGATTATACATATAAACATTAAAACTTTCGCATAGGATAGGTTTATATAAAAATAGCATCTTAATGTTTGCACATTTTTATCGTAACCTCTGGTACAATCAACAGTCTTATCCGTTTTATCACCAACGCTCAAAAAAACAACAATGAATTTGTGTACGTAAGTAAGTACATTTGAATCAGAGTACAAAGTTTTTTCGGATCGCACCATCTATTGTTACTAACAAGTGTGGCAACTAACTGTATGGAATATTACTGACACACAAAACGATAACTTATACAACCACGGGCGTAGCTAGGTTTTAGTATCGGGGGGGAGAAACAACAAAATAAAACAACAAAAATGTAAACGAACTCACTGGTGTTTCTTCAAAAAGTATCAGATTAACCGCACCCCCTCTCCCTAGCTACGGCCATGTATACAACCTTTGACAATAGTTAGGTAATTGTGCGAACAAGGAAATTCACGGCACATTGTATATACCTACTTGTCGCAGATAATACACGCGATCAAGGTCATATACCTAAGTATTACGTATCCTCATAAAGTATACAAACAGTATGTTTTAATTATCATGCTTTGGATAATATCCATATCAGGTTTTTTTTTTAATAATTAATGAAATCTTGTTGCCTTTTTGCTACCTCAACATGTCTATGTTTATGTTTTTCTGTGGCCCGCAGCGCCACAGAGGTCGTCATACTAAAGTATGACGACCTCTGTGGCGCTGCGGGCGAGTAGCCGACCAAGATGCGAGAGGTTGCGGGTTCGATTCCCATGCTCGATTCAAATGTTTATATGATCTGCAAATATTTATTCCAGGTCTGGGTGTTATGGTACCATGATACTGTGTCGTGGTAAACCCACGACACAGAGAATCTTAGTATGGGATCATGACTATGTGTGCGACTGTTGGGTGTAATGATATGTATAGGTACGCCATCTTACATGATAATTTGAAGATGAGTGTAAAGTTGCAAATTGCATTAAATGCATTGTATTTATTGAAATAGGTACTATGGCGAAAACACAAGCTGTGCGATGCCAATAAACACAAGTCCTAGCAGTGGGAATAAAGCTCATCAATAGGTGAACAATAATAAGGTACTTACAGGGTTATACTGCAAGGCAGTGACATAAGCTTGTACAGCTTGCTCCATGTCGCCAGCAGCCACAAGTGCTGCGGCCAGGTTGATGTATCCATCGATGAAGTCTGGCTTCAGCCGCACCGCATGTCTGTAGTTCTCGAGAGCCTCTTGGAGCTGGCCGCGTTCTTTGTACACGTTTCCGAGGTTGCTGCGAGGCAGAGATTTGATGTGAATGAGTGGCAAGATGGCTTTGTCATGCAAATACCAACAGTCTCATTTTTGAGGGAAATGGAAGAACATATATTAGAACTAGCTGCGTGCCGCGGTTGCACCCGCGTAAACTATGATGAAAATTGATGATGATGACAAGTAAACTATATGTTAATCCACAATCTACAAATGCATTTTAAAACCAGTATGGTCCTATGGAGCTGAGCTGTGGGGTACAGAGGCGAATTCAAATTTGGAAATTCTCCAATCCAAAATGCTACGCATGATGGTGAATGCTCCATGGTACATCACAAATTGTCAACTACACCTAGACCTTGGGGTACCAACAGTCAAACAAGACATTTGCAACAAACTGAAGTCTTATGCCAAACAAATGGAGCGCAACACCCTAACCAGCTTGCAAACAGTCTCATGAAGACGTCCACAACCTTCAAAAGGATAGAGCCCCTCAAGATCTTATCTAGTACTTACTAGTGAAGCGGAATCATGGATATGCCACTGGGCATATACCATTCATGTCAAGCGCGAAGGAGACACAAAACTCTTGCTCAATGCCCAGACAGGCAGATTACAAAGAAATAAAGAAGACTAAAAAAATGTGTTAATCCAAATTTCACTCAAATCCGTTCAGCTGTTTAAGTGTGAAGAAGAAACAAACATACTCACAAACTTTCGCATTTATAATATTAGTGTGATGATTTTATGAGCAGCACACAAAAGACAGCTTTATGATCATATCTAGTGTGTCCTTACAAATTGCACCACAACTACCAGTAGACTATAATGTAGTTTGGCAACATTTGTAAACCTTAAATGTGTGTTTTTCTAAATATATTAACTAATACTATTGATCTTATCACCATTTCTGATAAATTTTGTTATGTAACTAGTTCTTTCTTAGTCTTATGGTGGCTTTAAATTGGACCTTATGACCGATGGCGTAAGAACCAGAGCAGTAGAAGAATTTAGTGAGCCTCACAGAGACTTATTTCATGCACAATTTATGATTAGGTTACAAATATTTTATTCACAACATGCAAATACATTTTTCAAGGTCCTCCATAGTGGCACAAGGCGGTTGCAGAGAACCCATGTCTTGGATAACCTTCTATAATGTGGGAAGAAGGACTGATGAGTCTGGATCCCAAACGTCAGGAACCTATCCACCCATCCGCCTATAGCCCACCAGCTGATTGTGGATATAAAAGAAAACCACAAAAAAGAAAAAAAAAAAGGTCCTATTTAGTTGATAATTATACAGAACAAGAACACTTGATTGTGTAAAAAAATCAGTAAGTTTACCTGTAAGCTTCTGCCAATAATGGGTTCTGTTTGATTGCCAATGTAGAGAACTGAGCCGACTTGTCCAGCCGTCGGCATTGGAAGTGGATGGAAGACAGTAGCAGGAGTACTCCAGTGTTGGTGCCGTCCTGCCGCCATAGCTGCATGCAGTGCAGCTCCGCGCTCTCATAGTCACCCGCTTGGTATTCACGGTGTGCGAGCTCTAACAGACCTGGTTGAAAATACAGTTTGTAAAAAGATAATCTTGTAAGCTAAAGGTACAGTTATGTTACCCTGAATTCAATTAAAATCACTTTATCCTAAAAGGTGTTCAATTTATTATTTCTTCTGTATGTATTTTGAGCCATGGTGAACTAAAATAATTGATTATTATTATTTATTTATAGACGAGCAGCTTTCGCTGATTTATTATTAAATATATTGTCTCTTAGTTATGGTAAATTTTTTTGAGCACTGATTTATTTGTTCGTTTACTTATGATTACTTTAAATTAATTATTTTCAGAAGCCTTGGTCTTAGCATTGTTATGAGTTAGAAAGAAAGTAAATTAACCTCTAATAAAGATAATAATAATAAGCCACAGACAGTCTATACTCTGCAGGGGGTGCCTGACCGAAGAAGAATCAGCTTCCCATGTAGTCCTGGAATGCGTGGGAGTAGCAGCTCAACGCGAACAAATCCTCAACAACCCGAGGTCACTCCGCGAAGCCTGCAAAGACCCCAGGAAGCTTCTGTGCTTCTGTGCAGAGTTAGGCTTGCTAACTGTTATAAACTTACTTGGTAATTCAGGACTGCTGTTGTAGGTAGTTGTAGTCAGCATCATCTCCAAGTACCCACATATGATAAGCAATGAAATGTCAATAAACTACACTATAAAGATGCACTCACACATACAGATATGCAATACACCACATACCTTCCCCCATAGTAACTTTGTTATTATTTGATCAAAAGTTAATGTCCAACATATTTAACTTAACATCCTACTATTTACAAAACACTTATTTATTTTTCCTACTGTCTTTGTAACATATCGCCTTCACATGTTACTACAGCATGACTAGGTATGCCTAATACATTGCGAGTTTCATTGCAAGGGCCTGGAATTTCATCAGAATCCCGCCTCCTTAGCTGGTTGATATGTCTGGTGACGATTGGACCGTCCACCATCTTCACTAAGAATCGCACAGGACCTTTTATTCTGAATACTTCTCCTTTAACCCACTTTTCTCCTCTTGTATAGTTGCGCAGCCACACCTTATCCTTCAGTCTAAAAGTTCTCACCGGTACTTCCCTATTGCTTTCAATTTGTCTCTCAGAAATCGGCTTTGTTGATAAAGGGTGTAATATATCGAAACGTGTTCTAAATCGACGTTTATTCAGCATTTCTGCCGGTGTTTTCCCAGTGACTGAACTTGGTGCTGATCTCAACCCAAACAAAAGGCGTGGTAGTATAATATCCATATCCGTACCTGCTAAACTTTTCAATTTGTTCTTAACAGTTTGCACAAATCTTTCAGCTTGGCCATTCGAAGATGGACTATACGGCGGTGTTAAGATATGCCTTATGCCATTGCATTTCATAAAGGTCTTAAAGTCCTCTGATGTGAAAGCAGTTCCATTATCTGACACAAGAACTTCTGGCAATCCTTGCTCAGCAAAAATTTCTCTTAAAGCTTTAATTGCGCACTCGCTTGATGTCGTTTTTACTATTTTTACTTCTGGCCATTTCGAATATGGATCAACAACAAGCAGGTAAATTTTGCGGTCTACAGGTCCTGCAAAATCTATATGTAAGCGCTGCCATGGGTTGGATGGTGTTATCCATGAGTGTGCAGTACTTGCTGGCATATTCCTGTTTACTTGACAGCTATCGCAGTTCATTACTAAAGCTTCTATCTCATGATCAAGTCCTGGCCACCAAAAGTAGCTACGTGCAATACATTTTGAAATGACTATTCCATCATGTGTCTCGTGCAGAGCCTGCATCATGTGTTCCCTCATTGGTGGTGGTATAATCACTCGAGTACCCCATATTATACAGTCATTGCTGATAGAGAGCTCTTTTCTTTTCATCCAATACTGTTTCAAGTTCGCATCCTGTACATTATTTGGCCATCCATGTAAAATCCAAAACTTCACTTTGGATAAGACATCATCGCGTCCGGTCTGTTCTGCAATATCTTTTGCTGTATATTGAACGGCGCTCGGTGTCTCTGACAGCAACAAAACATCATCAATATCATCAGTGTTAGGCTCCCATTCCTCCGCCTCAATAGGCCATCTACTAAGTGCATCAGCGTTACCAATACTGGTGCCACTTTTATATTTTAGCTCATAGTCATGTGAATTCAGCTTCAAGGCCCATCGCATCATTCTTGGAGACAAAACTTTAGGTATAGCTTTATTATGGCTGAATATACCGAGAAGTGGTTTATGGTCAGTGTATATTACTACATGTCTTCCATACACATACTGATTAAATTTATCTAAGCCAAACATAATTGCTGCCGCCTCTTTATCTATCTGTGCATAATTACGCTCTGCTTTTGATAAAGTTCTGGATCCCATAGCGATAGGTTTTTCTGTTCCATCGTCCATGATATGCGATAACACCGCTCCCACTCCGTATTCTGAAGCATCACACGTTAATGTAACTTTTTTATTATTATCAAAATGTATCAGGGTGTCATCGCGTGATAGTACAGCTTTAGCCTTCTGGAATATTTCTTCTTCCTTTTTTCCCCACATCCATATCGCTTCTTTATCTAGCAGCCTATGTAGTGGTTCCAACATTGAAGCTTTGTTCTTCACAAATCTATCATAAAAGTTCAGCAACCCCAAGAAAGCCTGGAGTTCCTTTACATTTGTAGGGCTTTTAGCATTCATTAATAATTTTACTTTTTGTTCACTCGGGTGAATACCATTTTTATCCACCACATAACCAAGGAACTCCACTTTTTCTGTAGCAATTTCACATTTACTCCTATTGAGTTTGAGTCCAACCTCTTTAAGACATGCCAACACTCTTTTTAGTCTATCCTTGTGTTGTTCTTCATTTCCACTTATAAGTATGTCATCTAACAGTACTGTCACTCCTTTAATGCCTGCCAATGTTGTTGACATTAACCGTTGAAAAATACCAGGACATGCTTTTAGTCCATAAGGTAACCGTTTCATCTTATACAATCCCTTTATTGTATTTATCGTCAGGAGCAGTCCTGTTTCATTAGACACTTTAAGCTGCGTGTACGCCTCTTTTAAATCCAACTTGGTGAATATGACTCCACCTGCGACTTCAGACAGGCTCTCATTGATGGTTGGTTGAGGATATGTGTCCGTTTCAGTAGCAGAGTTTACTGTTAGTCGATAGTCTCCACATAATCGAATACTCCCGTTTTTCTTCACCACTGGCACCACAGGTGTAGCCCAGTTAGAGTAAGCAACTGGCTCCATCACTCCAGCACTGACCAACCTATCAATTTCATCGCACACCCTGTCTCTTATTCCAAAAGGTACAGGTCGACTTCTCATGAATATCGGCTGTACATCCTTCTTGCAACTTATCACAACTTCTGGTCCTTTGTATTCTCCAAGTCCTTCAAAAACTTCATCATATTTATTTAATATTTCTCTCAGAGATTCAGGTGCAGTTGGTTCTACAGAATGAATTCTATCTATACCTTCAACTGTGATTCCAAGCGGCTTAAACCAATTCCTTCCTAGGAGGTTGCTTCGCCCCTGTCCAATCAGTAATTGCAGGTAACCTTTGAAATTTTTATATTTAATAAAAACTTTGGTCCTGCCATGCACCTGCACCTTAGCATCAGTCCAGGTGTGCAGCTTTAGATTGCATTTGTCCAATTTTAGACCGTTGGGCCAAATCTGTTCTGCTTGATCCCGTGACATGATGGTATAAGAGCAGCCGGAATCTACCTCAAACTTTACTGATATATTGTTCAGTTGAACTTCTGTCCATATTGCAGGTTCCCGGTTCATATCTCCTATGCAATATAAACCATTCATAGATTCTGTCCGTTCCTGAATCTCTTTGACTTCACCAGTTTTATTATTTTTCTTGCACATTTTTGCTATGTGGCCTATTTTACTGCACGCATTACATTTAGCATAAGCAAACTTACAACTGTGATACATGTGGCTTCCTCCGCATCGGTAGCAGTATAACTTCTTCTTTTTTTCTTCTTTAACTGCATTTACCTCCATTGGTTCTGCCTCACTGTTCCCAGCACCACTCGCTGAGCTTAAGTTTGATGATCCTCCAGCATCAGTCACTGATAGTATTTTTATATCTTCTGAACACTTCTCTGCTTGCAATGCCAACCGAACCGCCGTTTCGTATGTGAGGTTCGCC
Source organism: Epirrita christyi (assembly GCA_951392215.1). Classification (NCBI taxonomy): domain Eukaryota; kingdom Metazoa; phylum Arthropoda; class Insecta; order Lepidoptera; family Geometridae; genus Epirrita; species Epirrita christyi. Next base: position 11,121,262 of record OX595843.1, on the reverse strand, counting down.
GTCTTCAGTAAATTTTCTTGCAGTTTCATATCTTTCACCCCGCACACGATTCTATCTCTTAGTGTCCTTTCCAAATCCACAAAATTGCAAAATCTACACATTTTCCTAAGCGTCGCAATGTAATCTTGCATTGATTCATTTTTACCCTGCCTTCTTGTGTGAAATTTGAAAGATTCTACAATTTCATTAGGCCGCGGACTAAAATGATCATTGAGTTTTGTTTCTATTTCAACCAAAGTAGCCTCACTCACAGATCTTGGAAACACTAATGTTTTTACTAAGTTATATAAATCACTGCCACATGATGCGAAAAAGATGGCTTTTTTACTGATTTCGTTAGTCACGCCCTGTGCCACTAAGAAATACCCAAATCTTTCTTTATATGATTCCCAGTCCCCAATTTTTAGGTCAAAAGTTTCGAATCTTTTATCAGCCATTGTTTCACACACAATTCACTAAGTTTTCACTGGTTTTTTACTATATTTCGCGATTTTCCCGACGTCGCCAATGTTATAAACTTACTTGGTAATTCAGGACTGCTGTTGTAGGTAGTTGTAGTCAGCATCATCTCCAAGTACCCACATATGATAAGCAATGAAATGTCAATAAACTACACTATAAAGATGCACTCACACATACAGATATGCAATACACCACACTAACTATCTGGCCAGTTCACTCTCACGCATAATGGACCATTCATAGAGTTTGAATACGGAAAAGGGAGTTCATTAACATTAACATTAACCTCTAATCCAGATTTATAAAATTAATCAATTTTAACAAGTTATACTAAAACGACAAGTCATCACCTGCCTAAATCGTAGAATTGGCAGGTGCCGCATCTCTCCCTATATAGCCCAATAAACATTAAATTAGTATGTACTCCCTGGAATAGCTCAAATCTTCGTCCATTTTCACAATCTGAATTTGATGAACCAATAATAATGTCTTTTTTATCCTACTTGTAAAAGGGCCTCTTACTGTTGGGTAATACGGCCCAGTAATGCCTCAAAACGACCCAGGTTAAGCTTCTGTTTCAAAATAAATGGCATGCAATAGTGATAATAATGGCTCTGGTGTGGCCGATGTCTATAAGCGACAAATCATGTGGATCAAAATCATCTTGCAAGGTTTGATTGTTAGATAAAATGGTAAGGCAGTAATGACAGGTGTGTGATACAAAATCAAATCTTGTAAAAAAATAAACAAGTTACACCAATCAACCACAAACATTTTCAGACAATATTATCCCACAAAATGTGTACTATTTACAAACATGAGGTAGTCTTCTAGAAAGAGACGAGACTTATAAATCACCCTGTGAGTCTTGAATCTATTTTTGTAAATACCATGACACCTAACCTATTGCATGAACTAAATCTCAGAATAAGTAGAAATGAAGGTAGCATTGTGGCTGATAGTAAATTTCATAAGCATTCTAACCATCCTAGCTCATCATCCAGTGCATAGAACTATCGATGCAGCAAGCAAATAAACTCTAGATTCGTTAGATTGAAACCTCTAGAAAAATTCCAAGTGGAAATTTTTCATAGGTATTTTCCGAATGCTAGAAACAATACTTACCCACAGTAGATATTTGCTGAATATCAGACATTTTGAGGATCACTGCATTAGCGGGAACACCGACAATTTGCTGAGACTGCGGCAGAGTCGTGACAGATTGAGGAACGGCAACATTCGATTGAGATTGCATATTTATAAGCATAACTCAAATCAAAAACAAATAATACACACACTGGAAACACTCGGATTCTTCGAAAGGAAATTCTTTTATTTTTATTTAGTTTCTGGTCAAATCAAACAATCACAATAGTCATTCAAAACGCTCTAACAAATAATTTTTGCTATTCTTTTGTTTCTTTCGTTTCGTTCGTTTGGCCAACAATTTTACTCATGAGCGTTATGTCAATCCAATGCAATGATGCATGCAAATAAATATAGGTATAATACTATAAATTCTCTAAGGTATAATATATAATATACTCTCTTTGTGTTTATAAAGCTGGCGACCCCCGTCCGTAACGAACGAGTGTAGTGTGTAGGGTTTTCTTTAGATCCCAATTGTGCCAAATAGTGACTTTTATATAATGAGGGGTTTTCACGGCCGTTTCAAATGATACTTTCAGCGTTGAAAATAGATGGCGCTGCTCTGTTACGTAGCTGTCAAATTTCAAATAAAGTTACATGTCAACATCAACAACGTAGATATATTTTCATGTCGTGGTATTTATTTTTGCTTCTAAAAACACCACGAAATCACTACTGCACACTCAAGAATAACATGACTAATCTTCTTTTTTTTTCCGGAAGGAGTAAATGCAGTTGGCCTCAGATGGCCGATGCTGCGTTACCGGACTTCGTAGGACATGACTAATCCTCCTAATCATCTATGTTTTATACTGTACCTACATTATAAGCAAATAAATAATTCATTCATTCATTCATTCACCACAGATAATACATTTGACAATCTTGGCAGCTACAGTTGAGTAAGCGCCATCTATCGAACCAATTTGAACTACTTTTTTTTTTAATCGATGTAGAAATGCCCTCATTAGTAGGTACCTAAATACATAGTTATAAGTTATAAGCTAAAGATAGGGTTCGCTAACTAATACCTAATACACGTTAAAGAAATTAAATTCAGCAACTATGCAATGTAGCTCAAGGAGTTAGATTCTATATCCATGGTCAGCTTGGCTAAATAGCTCAATAAACCCAATCTATGAAGCTACGATGAAATAATGGCCCCGGTGCCGCGCCAGTAGGTACGGTTTTTAAGACAACTTTACTGACTTCATAACTTATGTACCTACCAAAAACATTTTATAAATCCCGAGGCATTTCATTGGTTGGCATTGTCTTTGAATGGGAAATAAAGGCTCGTATATACAGGTATACTAAATACCAATAGTCATCATCATTATCAGCCTTTAGAAGTCCACTGCTGAACAAAGGCCTCCCACCTAAAATAAATATAAATAAAATAAATAAATGCTGGACATTTCACATAACGTTATCTAGCCCCAAGCTAAGCAGAGCTTGTGTTATGGGTTTTAGATAACTGATATACTTAATACAAAACATTACATATAATTTTTTTTATTATACATAGAAAATACCCAGAACACCCTGAACAAATATCTGCCGATTGTACAAATATTTGTTCCGAGGCGGGAATCGAACCCGCAACCTCCTGCGTCATAGGCGAACCTTCGCCCGCTGCGCCTCAGAGGTCGTCAACTGCCACGACACCGACGACGGTCTTGAACACCACTTTGACAACGACAACATGTGAAAGGTCGTGGGAAGTCTGTGACTTCCATGGAGGAATAAAACAAAATGGAGCGGAAGAACTATTTATTTTGTATGAAAATTGGCGAGGCAAGCTAGTGAAGCCGTTGTGAAGTCCTAATACAACCATCATAAGTAAACTCTGGAGTTCTCATTTCTACGAAACCACGTACCAGCATCTATAAAGCTAGAAAGAAGAGCGAGGTCTACTATACTATACACAAAAACATAGTAGAGCACCCTCTTCCTTTCACAACTGTGATACCAGCCTGGATTGACTTTACACAAATGGTCCAACAGTTTTCATTGAAATTGTAGTTTTGGTTCATTATTTTGTTTTAAGTTACTTCTAAATAAGCTGCGGCTTCTTCCTAGCAATCGACAGTGGATGCTTAGGGACGAAAGATCGATGCTATGTTACACCCAATAAAATAGACACAAAATCGAGCCTTTTTGTAGTATGTACCTGGCAACACCAGTACGTATCTAGCTTATCTAGCTTGGAGCAAGGAACAAAAGTATCTAGTACCCATAACACAAGCTCTGCTTAGCTTGGGACTAGATAATGTTGTGTGAAATGTCCAGCATTATTTATTTATTTATTTTTTATAACACTGAAATTGTTCCAGCAATCCGCATCAACTTCATTACATTCACGAATGAACGAATTTATGTAAGAATAGAGAAGACCGTGTGTATTTTTGTAGTGTGCAATTTTTGTTGAGTCGACAGTTTCATTATTCAAACGATTCCCTATATTAGACACTATGACAATGTACAGCCCGATTATGCACAGCATGATTTTTCAGGGTTAGTTTTCTAAAACATGGCTTCGAAATATCATACTGCGCAAAACATGGGTTGTGCACTATCAACACGTCATGAATACCATCGTGCAATGCACGGCATGATAATGTACACCACACCACACCACGATCATCCGAAGCCACCAGTAGTGATGCCTTGTTTTCTTGTGCGAGTGTCTAAGTTTAATGAATAAGTTTTTGTGTGGAAAGACTCATAAAATAGTTAAAAATTGGTTGTCTGTAAAGTCGGTTTACTGACGATAGTTGAACGTGACAACGTCTTCTTTGTCGCTCGTTCCGCGCTCTCGCTTGCACTTCAAGCCTTACATGGAACGCCTCAGAGCGAGGTAACGCCGCATGAGTCATGTTTTTTCGTGCGTGCAGCCGGCTCTATCGAATTATAAGACGTTGTCACGTCAAAAAAAACCTAACTTCCTACCGAAGGACTGAAAATGTTTTAAGTTTTGACGTGACAACGTCTTATAATTCGATAGAGCCGGCTGCACGCACGAAAAAACATGACTCATGCGGCGTTACCTCGCTCTGAGGCGTTCCATGTAAGGCTTGAAGTGCAAGCGAGAGCGCGGAACGAGCGACAAAGAAGCACAATCGGCCACAATCGGGGATCGGGCAATCGTTGTCACGTTCAACTATCGTCAGTAAACCGACTTTACAGACAACCAATTTTTTGTGTTGAACGACGCTTTAAACAAATAAACTAAAAACCTACCGAGGGACTTTCGGCCAATCACGGTGGTCACGAAAAACGTGATGTACAATAGCAGGTTATGCGAACCATGTGACGATTTTGAACGGCTTATTATTTACAACCAAATATTGAACACCTTGATCATTCGTGCCACTGGCTTCCAATGATCGGGGTGTAATATATCAGAGTGTTGTACTTGTCATGCTGTGCATTATCGTCTCCCACTCCAAACTGACCATTTTATTAAGCCTCATAGCACCATCTGTCCCCCTATTCCCTAACTTTCAGTTAAAGAATAGGGGGGCTGTTCATCTGCTGATGAGTGGACGCAATACAGAAAAGTGAGCAACGTGGAATTGCTAGCGTCATCTGCTGTCGAGTAGACGCACTGTGATTTTAGACAATACTGTTTATAATGGGGGTTTTTCAACTTCGATAAAAAAAAAAGAAAGTAGTTCAAATTGTTTCGATAGATGGCGCTGACTCAACTGTAAATGCCAAGATTGTCAAATGTATTATCTGTGGTGTACGCGTACTAAGCTATTATCTAACTAGTCTGTGGCTATTAGTCATGATATTCTGTTTGTGTCTGCTTCTTGAGTGCGCGCTAGTGATTTCGTGATGTTTTTAGAAGTAAGCAAAAATAAATACCACGAAACGAAAATATATCTACGTTGTTGATGTTGACATTTAACTTTATTTTGACACTTGACATTTACGTAACAGACCAGCGCCATCTATTTTCAACGCTGAAAGCATGATTTGAAACGGCCGTGAAAACCCCTCATTATCTTGTTTTTACACTATTCTGTAAAAATACTTCGAAAATTATTATGGTACATTCAACAATGAGATTGATCTACAAGATTCTGGAGGTTTCAGGAATTTTCTTTCCGAAAAAGTGAATTTGATATTTTGAATATGGTTAGGGCGCGCGTGGAGTTCCGGCATACTTTTTTAGCCCTTTACAACTTGTATTTGTAAATTACAAGGCAAAACGATGGTAGTGAAAAAATAAAAATGGCAGTGGTTTTAGCTATAGTATGAGGGTAGAAACAAAAGTTTTTTGTTTTTTTTTCTCGACACAACAATTTTCTCTTTTAAAACACAGTAAAAAAACAATAAATATTATTTACTTTGTTTTACTCCAGAAAAATGTTTTAGTTACCACATCAAAGTCAAAAACTAACGAATCCGATCGGAAACCCTTTCAAACATTTTAAAATAGCCCTGCTGATGTTCATCATTGAACAATACATCAAACTAGTATCACACACACCATTGATGTCAATATTTAAGTACCTACGCTATTTACATCAATGCATCCACTGCTGGATGAGGCCTCCCCATAGCATGCATACAGCATAGTGTGCAATAGGGAGATTTACCATAATCACCATGCTTGGCAGGCGGATTGGTGATCATCTTTGAGACGAGACCATATTATTTACTTATAAAAATATTTTCAAAGAAAACTCAGTTTTGTTGTGGTCTAATAATAATATAATTTCTACGGAACGTTCAACCTAAACTAATATTTGAATACTGACAAAACAATACTTTATTATTCTAAATATGAGAGAAGATAGGCCACTTCAGTGAGATCTTGTGGCACAGAGTCATGGTAGCATATATACAGCTCTCTGGGTTCTGGCTCGCTGAACACGCGGCTGAAACAAAAGAAAATGTTTTAGTTTTAATTATGAAAATATGTAGGTAGAGTAAGTCTAATCTAATACTGAAAACCGCAATTTCATAACGTCAAAATAAAATGTTCCATAATCCGTGACAACTGGTAACAATAAGGACCTCAGAATAAGGATAGCATAGAAACCGTCATATTACCTACAAAGCGTACATGGCCAGTTGTCAAATGTGTATCCTTTGGAGCCTTTTGAATTTTTATGTTTAATTACCTATATATTTGCTTTTTAAAGATATAGTTTTATGCGAATAAGTTAATAATACATTGCCTTTCATACAGTATTGGAATTAACGTTTGAATTAATAAGAGTATAAAATTCATTTTTAAGATTTTCGTAGATAGTGTTGTGAAAAATGAAATCGATAAGTCTGTCGAGTTTCTAGTCGTAATGTTGTTTTCCCCTATGTGCTCTCCGCTACTGGAACCTAACTGACTGCACAATGTCCTTTATAATAATGTTGTTGTGTACAAATAGTAGTTTATGAAACTGTTGCATAATAAGTGTTCTTAAAACACGAGTGTGAGTTAAAATACGAGCCGGAGGCGAGTTTTTTTATAGAATCACACGAGTGTTTTAAGACCAAATTATGTGCAGTTTCATACCTTTTTATCCATATATATATTATATAATCTCATGAAATAGGTAATATTATATTTTAAAGTCTTGGTAACATTTATTGTAATACCTCCTAGATTTCGTCTGTAAGAGGTTCATTTGTTCGTTGCAGCTTCGAGAATGTCCGGTCGTGTAAAATTTTCTTCAGTATCGCTACTGGCGTTTTCAGTCATTTTTTAAAACAATAACTAATTTTACAATGAAATTTGCGTAAAATACAGCTTATATTTGCATTTATTTGTAAACGTTTATATCGCCAAAATCCATACGTGTGAGCGTGTTGCGCCGCGTCCACAGATCATGTATAGAAAAACGGAATTGCAACCTCCTTGGTCCAAGTGAAGTTGTATCGTAATGGAAGAAAAGTTATATTAATGATACAGTTGTCCATCCATGGAAGAGCTGTATCTTAATGTGATTTTTTAAATTTATTTCGATGGCATGTGCATAAAGACTGTCATTTTAGTTTTGTTTTTAGTTTTTTCATCTTTATATTTCAGTATGAGAGTAGATAAAGTTCATATTGTAATAAATGTAATTTACAAATAACATTAATATAATTTATTTCATCTTCCAGTTCATGCTTGGTTCTAGACAAAAGTACTGTACAAGTCTCGGTTGAAATAGCAATTAACGGCCTCATTTACTAAAAATCACTTCGGAAGGGCTCGGCTTTGCCTTGTACTTCCAATATTACTCGGCTGTCAATTGCTTTATTTCAGGCCTGGACAGTAATGTTCTATTATTATGAAATATGTAAATATAACAATGCGTGTAAGCTTATTAGATGTTTAAGTAACAAAAATGTACCTTAACAATTAAATTTTATGTTTGTAGAACTTGTTTTTATTAGTTCCTAATCGTAATTTTTTGTACGTAGGTATACTTGCACATTTTTCAAAAAATAAAAACATCAAGTTTTATTCACAAAATACAAAAAGACAATAATATTTATAACATAGGTGTGTATTGAATCGACATTCACTCTTTAATCGATGTCGATAGACATCATGTTCCAATCCCTAGTAGAATGAAAATGTGTACAACCTTGTTATTTGCCGTCCTGTGAAAAGTATATCTCTCTTGTTCTGGCAATAACAATTGTGCCGTAAGAGTAAAGAGCGGTGCCATATTTAATTAGTTTATACTAAGTTTCACTATTTCTTTGTTAGTCTTTATTCTGAGATAAGGACCGTTTTCGAATTTCACGCTTGTGTCAAGTGCCAAGTAAAAGCGGTGGAGTGGCATTCAGGCCCAAGCCCGAACATCTGTCGCTATCGAGACCTTAGAATAATGACTAAGTGCTTTAGTCATTATTCGAGACGTATTTCTTCCATGTGGAGACGCTAGCGAGACGATCGTAAATGTCATATACTAACCAATCAAATTACAAAGATTTCAAACCACTGTGATGTCATTGGCCAATATTTGACGTTGACCATCGTCTCGCTAGCGTTATATTATATTCGTGCTTTGCTTACCGCACTGTACGGCTAGCACAGGTTGACTAACGTTTACCAAGACTCTAGCTAGACGACCGCAAATGGTAATATTGGCCAATGACATCGGAGTAGCTTGAAATCTTGGTAATTTGATTGGTTAATATTTGACATTTACTATCGTCCCGCTAGCAACTCGCAATCGTTACTAACGTTAGTCAGCCTATGCTAGCCGTTACCGTTTTTGGATTAGACGCACCCTACTCTACTTCGTGTCACCAGTTCTGTTTTGGTCACCCTGCGTTAGACCAGTGTGGTGAAAGGATTCAGTACGCTTCTTTTCATGCTCATGTATTCGAAGTTTTTATTCTCACAATGTTTTCCTTCGCCGTTTAAGGGCATGCAATATTGCGCATAATTTGACTGTTAAATCTTTGGCACACCACCATGATTTAAACCCACAACCATAAACCATTAAAATAAGCAATGCGACACCAATGCGATACCTCTCGTCAATGAACTAACCTAAATTTAGTTTTAGAACAGGCTTGGATATCATAAATGGCCAACTGCCAGATTTATCTTGATCATCAACCAGTAAACGTTCACTAATGGACAAGGCCTCCATAGACTGTAATCGGGAGATTTGCCATAATCACCACGCTTCAGGCGGATTTGTATTGGCGGCGAGTACTCAGGTGAACCAACATCATCATCAGAAGCCTCAGCCTGTAGAAGTCCACTGCTGTACATGGGCCTCCCCCACAGAACTCAGATGAATGCTGCTACCCATCTCTTGGTGTAATCCCTTAGTCAGCTTTTACAACATCGGCTTCAAACACATAATGGCACAGGTCGGACACCACAGTCAACCTGTGTTTGTTGCCCGATTCTTCTAGGCTTGATTGTGTTGGAACAGGAGTAATTTTTACAATATAAGACGATTCAAAATGATCCTTGTGATTTCAATGAATATTATTATTCAAATTATTTTGATTTGATTTGGCAGGCCGGACACACTACTGAGAGCTAATTGTGAGTTTTGACAAGCAATTGACACAGTCGTATGGTGTAGTGTAACACGGATTTTTGTATGGAAAATGAGGTTCACAGAGTGTACGCTAGGAGCGCTCATCGATGTCGCCACACAAAATCCTTACAATACACCAAACGTCCGTGTCAATTGTTTGCAAAAAACTTTGAATCAGAATCAGCTCTTGGCACTTTATCTTACTGCAACATTATACAGACAAGTATCAAAATTCTTACCCCACAACCCAAAACTGAAATGGCTCGGTATGTTTCTTACTAACGCCACATTGATGCAGGATACCGGGTGGCACTCGAAACAGCATCCCGTGTTCCTTCACCGCCACAAGGATTTTGTTCAGCGGAGTGCAGGGGGCGTGGTTTCTTTTGAATCTAGAATTAACAGTGTAATGTTAAAGAAATCCCTTTTCCGCATTCGAACTCTATGGATGGTCCATTATGCGTGAGAGTTAACTGGCTAGACAGTTAGCCAGCCTAACTCCGTCCAGAAGCACAAAAGCTTCCTGGGGTCTTCGCAGGCTTCGCGGAGTGACCTCGGGTTGTTGAGGATTTGTTCATGTTGAGCTGCTACTCCCACGCATTCCAGGACTACGTGGGCAGCCGATTCTACTTCGGTCAGACACCCCCTGCCAAGTGGGCTGTCCGTGGCTCCGATAATCAACAGTGTAGTATAAGGGTGTCTTGAAGTGGAAAATAAGAGCGCCTACCATAAGGTAGGTATATCTTTACCTAATACTGTGCTGTAGTATATCATGTATTCGTTTGCAAGCAGATCTAAAAGTATGTACAATGTGAGAGTACAAAGCGTTGTTCGCTTGTCCTTGCATGGTCTTGACCGGAGCTATTAGAATGCCCTTCTCTGATTCTAGCTGGACGAAGTGGAATAGTACGTTTTCATCGCCTGCTGTTATTCTGAAACAATATTTTACTGTGTTTAGAGGGTGTACTGGGGTGCTATTTTTGAATGTCAAAGAGTTACTAAATATTATCAAAAAGACCGCAAATCACCGTTTTTCAGGAGATGTACTGGAGGAGGCACTTGTATTGATATTATAGGTATTGATATCATAGGTATAAAATCAATGAGTTTCAATATATAGAAATTTGGAATCGGGGATTACAGACGTCACTCGATGACATTAAAAAAATCGCACCCCTGTTAGGGCGCTTTAGCCCTCTGCATACAAACGAAGTTTAGGTTCTATTTTGGTTATTATCTCATCAAACTCCATAAAAAAAATTAAACATGACTAAGGGCCGGTTTCCACCGGGGCGGAGAGGAGACGAGAGGAGATGTGTTTGAATAAACCAATCAGATTTCGTTATTTCCTTTGCGTTTTTACCTGTCAAGTCTGCCTGCCAATAACCTGCCAGCTTTAATCTCGTCTCCTGTCCTCTCCGCCCCGGTGGAAACGGCCCTTATACACTCAGCCCCGGATCTACGATTTTTTCGAACCAGGGCAGTAATTTAATAGTGGCGCCCTGAGGGGGCATTTGTTCGGCTCAGCTCGTGTAGTCCCTAGTTTTTAAATACGACAGGGATTCCGCTTACAGAGACATCACGCACACTATGCACGCGTTCAAAAATTGACTCAGAATACGTTCATAAATTAACTTAGAATGTGTTCAGAAACCAACTGGGCGTTTTAAAATCAAATGAATAATCGATAGAACGTGCGCTGGATGCTTGGATGCGCTTTTGGATGTGCGTGGAGGCGCTTTGTAAAACAAGTTTTTTTTTCAAACGTTTTATATTTTGATTTTTACGATCCCCCCACTTAGTTCCGTCTGAATACACTAATATCTTAGGCCCGTGGTTTGTCAGTTTCTTATAAAAGTTCATGGTTTCCAAATCAATTTCCAGTCTCTGATCTTTAAGATCAGAAACGAGGTTAACCAACAGGGTAGCATACATGTTCTGGGAGACCTGAGTGCTTCCCAGCAAACAGGAATGACATATTATGAAAGCGGGGTTAGCTTTTGTACACCAGACAAGGACAAGAACTTATGAAAAACAAAAGTTTAGGTATTTTACCTTTGTACTGCTACATGGGTAATTTCGTTCAGGAGTGATTTTCTTATGTCCGCCATATCAATGCTTCCACTAGCTCTACTGCCTTCCTAAAACAGAGTACAATAAATTATTTCCATCAAATATATGATGCAAACAACGCAACTTGTTACAGTGTGATGGTCAAAAAAACGACTGAGTGTGATGGTCAAATGTTGGCATTGATTGATTGCTGATGACTCGAAACAAAAGCTCTAAGCCAACATTTCACCATCAAACCAATCACACTCAAAGCGGAAATTATCGTTTGTCTAGTGATGGTTTTGAGTGTGATTGGTGTAATGCTCAAATGTTAAGGTGAATGTGATTGGTTTGATGGTCAAATGATGACTTGACTATGATTGTTGTGATGGTTAAATCAATGGTTAATGGCTTTGAGCGTGATTGGTGTAAGTTGATGTGCAAATACAATTAAATCTTACTTATCTTACCTGTCTATCCCAATCCGAGTCAGAGCCAGAGGAATCACGACGATTCCTTTCCCTGTCTGCTCGTCTGCCTTGAACGCGATCTTCGCTTATTTCACTGAAAAAACAAAATTATTCATCACATTATAAGCGCAGCAGGCGTATTACAAGCTTGCAATATAGGATGAGCTCTAATAGTGATGACTTAAGATTCAATATGGCAATGGCTGAGCATTTTGTAAGTATTTCAAAAATGGAGCCGAGGTAGGGTTTATAATTTATTATTATTATTTATTTACAGACGAGCAGCTTTCGCTGTGTCTACGCCAACAGCGTTAAAATTTAGTTGAAATTTTGTCTCTTAGTTTTGGTAAATTTTTTCGAGCACTGATTTATTTGTTCGAAGCCAGATGTCGAGTTTGTTTTTAATTAATTTTAATTTGGCGGGATTCATGTAATTTTATCAATGGAATTGAGCTGTCACCATAAAGGCCTGACTCACAGCCTCGTGCGCCTGTTATTTCACCAGCAGCCTTCAAACCGGAACACAACAGAACTATGAACGGTTTTGTTAGTAGTAGAACTTTTTGTAAAAGAGTTCGTCCGGGGAAGTACTACCACCGTACCTTTTTCTGCCGCCAAGCAGTAGTGTTCGCATTGCTGTGTTTCGGTTTGAAGGGTACGGGTGCCGGTGAAATTACAGGCACATGAGACTTTTCATCTTTGTCTCAGGGTCGGCAGCGCGCGTGTGATGCCTCTGGTGTTACAGGCGTTCATAGGCTACGGTAACTGCTTTCCATCTGGTGGGCCGTAAGCTTGTCAGCTTGCCAAGTAGCATAAAAAAAAAAAAAAAAAACAATGCTTATTAGTGCTTGTCGGCAGAAATAGATCTAGGACAAACTCACAAGGAGCTGTCTACTGATACTAAACTTTTTAAGGTACCTGTTACTTTTCAAGCTATTGGAATCCTCGGAATAGCTAACATCCAAACTAGAATGTCTGTATTTCTGTGGTCCATTGTACCAGGGGTTGTACAAACTATGATGACTTCCATAGTTCAAGGAATTTTCACTAGCGGCGCTAATGTTAATCTGTTCTGAGGAGTTATGACGCCTCTTGGTATCCGCAACTTTTGTTGGTTTGAGGGTTGATGACTTGATACTGTCTGGTTTTAGAGCTGAAATATACACCAACATATTATAACAATCACATCTTATCAAACGGGAATATTCAACGAGCTTTTTATATCAATAGACTGTAGTGTGTGGCGAAGGGGGGGGGAGCCACCTGTGAGGTGTATGGAGAATTGAAACACGTCCGGCTCTGATGAATGCTCGTATATTGAGTAAAGTACTTACGCTATTACATTGACCACACCACATCAAGGGGGTTATAAACAAAAAAAAATTTTTTAAAAGAAAACATTTTTTTTTTCTTTTGGGTTAATTAAACATGCAATAAACACAAAATAAAATCATAAAACTAAACATTAAAATCTTTAAAACAAAACAATGCTCCTACGCTGGCATGCCTTATCTTTATAATGTAACTCGAACTCTAAACACTACCTACAGAAATGTAAACAAATTTGAAATTGTTTTATGTTACGTATTTCTTGGTTCTGTTTTTATGAACAGTTTTTTGTTTATTGTCTTTAATTATAGTTACATTAGGTTCATTTTCGCTCAACACTGGATATGGACCATTAAACAATTTATCCAATTTTTTACCTGTTTCATTTTTTAACAAAATCAAATCTCCTTTTTTATATTCTATTGGGTTACATTTTCTATCATACAAACATTTTCTTTCAATTTTTCGTGACACTAAATTATTTCTAGCTTCCTTACTTGCTAACTGTAACCTATACTTAAGTTCTAAAACATAATTATCAGGATTATAAAGTGGATTTACCACGTCATTAGTTAAATTGCTAGGTAGGTTACATGATTTCCCGAATATTAACTCATATGGTGAGTACTTCGTCTCCGTATGCACGGTGGTATTAAATGAGAAACACCAAAATTGCAACCATTGGCTCCATGTTTCTGGATGTCCGTCACACTGTGTTCGTAAGAACGCAGCTAGGTGTTTGTGGGTATTCTCTAAAGCTCCTATGGATTGGTGGTGGTAGGCAGTAGAATTTACCTTCTCGATTTGTAGTAATTTACACACCTCTGACATAGTTTCTGACATAAACTCCGTACCTCGATCTGTTACTATGGTTTTCGGTAAACCATATCTAAGTATAAAATTATTTACAAAAGATCTCGCTACACTTACCGTATCTTTTCGCTGGATCGGATACGCTTCCACGTACTTGCTTAACTCGCATTGTAGACTTAAAATATAAACATTACCTTCTAAATCCTTATCTAAAGGGCCCACTAAATCTAAATATATCTTTTCGAAGGCACTCGTTGCTGTAGTAGTTACTACCATTGGTTCTACCGTACTTCTAGAATACTTACTTGTTTGACATTTCTGGCATTTGCTCACGTACCTGCGCACGTCGCTTTCTAGATTCGGCCAGAAGTATTTACTTTTTATATTATTTACCATGCGTCTGACGCCTGCATGTCCGCTTGTGGGTAATAAATGGTAATCATGTAGTATGTATGCTTTTTCGTCATTTTCTAGGATACGTTTTACTCCTCTAAGAATATTTACTTGTGGTCCGGACCACTTTTCTCTACATTTTATTTCGTTGACGAATTCTTTTATAAACTTTTCATTCTTTTCATTTCTTATTATGCATACTTCTTTAATATTTACTTTTTTACAACAATCTCTCAATAAATTCGCAAATTCGGCTCGCGTAAAATACGACATATAATTGAGGTTGATGAATAGAGTAGACTCATCTTTTACATATGCTAAACATTTTTCTTCATAGCTAGTATTTTTTTTTAATAATTCCTTTCCTGTTATAAACTTCATCTCTACAATGTCATATGGTTTTCTTAATATTTCCGCTACCCTGGGTTGGCCAAACCTAGGTTCGTCAGCTTTATTAAGAGAACTTTTAGAACAACATTCTGTCTTTTCTTCACATTTTGACTCTAATTTGGCTTTTTGTGCCCTAGTCATTACCATAGTGATCACTTTTTCGTTTAATGATTTTAATTCGTCTGAAGTTATGGTCACCCTACTCAATGCATCAGCTGCTGAGTTATCGGTACCTTTTATGTGTATAATATCGTAGTCATACTCTTCGAGTTGTAATCTAAACTTTAAAAGTCTTGTTGACGGATCTTTCATGCCAAATACATAAATAAGAGGTTTATGATCCGTCATGACAGTAAACTTTCTGCCATACAAATAGGGTCTAAAATATTTTATGCTCCATACTATCGCCAAAAGTTCTTTTTGTATAGTGGGATAATTTAGCTCCGCTTTATTTAGTGGTCTGCTTGAATATGCCACTGGTCTTAGGTCTTTGTTGCATAAAACAGATCCTATTGCTATGCCCGATGCATCTGTTTGCAGAATAAATTCGTTTTCTTCGGAAAAATCTGGGTATTGTAATACTGGTGATGTCATTAATTTATTTTTGAGATTTTCGAAACATTTTTGACTTTCATTTGTCCAAGTAAATGGTTCATTTTTCCTACATAATTTATTTAATGGAACTGTTATCTCTGCAAATGAAGAAATGAATTTTCTATAATAATTACAGAATGCTACAAACCGTCTAACTTCGTCCGCATTCTTTGGAACTGGGTATTTATCAAGTACATTTATTTTCTCAGGATCCGGTAACACACCGTCAGCCGATACTACGTGACCTAAATAGAGCAGTTGCGTTTTCATGAAATCGCATTTTGACGGATTAAGCCTAAGGTTAATTTTTCGAAGTCGTTCGAAAATATCCATCAAATTCTTATTATGCATTTCCGCTGTTCTTCCAAATACAATCAAATCGTCGCAGTAAATAAAGCACTTATTAAAAGTTAGACCTGACATTGCTATAGACATTACTCTAGAAAATGCACTGGGTGATATTTTTAATCCCATTGGAAGACGTTTCATACGATACTGACCAGTACTTGTCGAAAAACTAGTTATGTCTCTACTCTCTGGTTTTAAATTTACTTGGTAAAACCCTTGCTGAAGATCTAGATGGCTAAAACAAACACTACCTGAGAGGGAGTCTAAAATTTCAGTTATATTTGGTAGTGGGAATTTATCATCCTGAATTGAATCGTTTACCTTCCTATAATCAATAACCAAACGCCATTTTTTCTCTCCGTCTGATTTTTTAGGTACTAAAAGTATTGGACTGTTCCACTCACTGTTTGAAGGTTCTATTATATCATCATCTAACATTTTCTGAACTTGTTTGCTGATCTCTGGTTTGGAAGTCTGTGGTAGACGATAAGGTTTGGTATAAACTGGTATCGTACTACATTTCACACCTATAGACTGCTCTATAACATCTGCTGTACCGAGTTTATCTCCTTCTAAGAAAAAGATATCTGCATATTTTGCACAAATTATTTCTATTTCCTTTTTATCATTTAAATTTAAATGTGATAATTTTAATTTTGTTAATAATTTTTTCACACGTTCGACGCCTTTTTCTGATTCATTAAACAAACAAACATTATAATGCTCTAGATAATCTAAATCTTGTAGTTGAATTAATTTTGATTTTAGTATTTTTATTGACTTTTCACCTGTATTCAAAATTTTTATCGGAATTCTACCCCTTATAGGCTTCACAATGCTACCTGCCAAAAATACGTTTTCTTCTAATTGTTTTGTGTGTACAACACAGTCTTTATATATGTTCTTATTTATTTCTATAAAGTGAATTGACTCACTTCGTTTGGGAATAACTAAAAAGTTTTCCATATCTTTAAATTCATTTTGTCGCTTCTGTATCTTCATCGTACATTCAATATGATTTAATCGTAAGGTAAGTCTGTTCGTTGGTAAGTCTATGTTCGCATTATACTTCCTGAGAAAATCTAAACCGATAATACCGTCTGTCGCACATGGCACGGTATCAAATAGATATAACTTGTGAGGAAACCGTACGCCTGTCTCCGATTGCAATGGAATGTATGCATAGCTATTCGCTTGAACTTTGCCTCCTATTCCTTTGATAATTGTACTATCTTTGTAAGTTTTGATGTGACTTTTTATTAATTGTGACCTAATTATAGAAATTGATGCGCCTGTATCTATTAAAAATTTTAACCGATGGTTTCCGAAATTCAAATAAATAAAATCTAAACCTTCGCACGTTAAAATGTATTTAGGATCGAAAAAACTGACTTAGATTTATCTCTTCTTCCTTTTCTCTCTTATGTACGGCATTCGAGCATAAGGGCTCGTCGCTTGTTGCGAAATACGCGTTTCGCTGGTTACCTCTATTTCTTCCACCATTCCACGGCCTTGAGAATCTTGTACGTTGCGGATATACATACCTTCCACGGTTGTAACCTCGCGTTCCGGGTGCGGTTCCCTGGTTCTTTTGACGTATATATGTCGTGGTCTCACGGTAGTGGTTTCCACGGTAGTAGTTACCACGACTCCGACCGTACCTATAATTCTTACCACGTGTGTATGAGAACACGGCATCTTGACCTGATGTCCCGGGGCGTGCCAGTTCCTCGTCCTCTGCGGCACGCACTGCGTCCTTTATCTCGCTGTAGTTCCGGGCTGCCAAAATCGTACTAAGTCGTCGATTTCTTAATCCATCTGAAAACCTTTTTATTACTAACTTTTCATTTATGGGACTTAAAATTTCGCTCGCTTGCTGGTTTCCGTCGGCCTGCGCTATGGTTAGACTGATAAACAATTCCTCCAATTTTTCACCGTACTCTGTAATAGATAGCTGGTTTTGGGACAAATTATTTATTTGCGCCAATAAGGAATTTGCTGATTTCTTTGTGAGAAGACAAGCCTTAATATCTTCTACCAGATGAGACACGGTTAAATAATTTCTTTTCAATTTAAGCTTTGCTGTTTTTGATAAACGTGTCTTTATCACGAATGAAATTAGCAATTTCTTACTGTCCTCGTCTTTCAAACAACTGTCATACATCTCTATTCCTTCTATAATTTTTTCAACTGTCTCTTCTTTTCCATCCATGGACGGTATCAAAGTACTCGCCGTTTTTAAACTAAAGCTCTCCATTTTCATAGGTATTTCTTTTTCTTTTTCTACTTTATAATCCTGTATTTTATTATAAATACTCTCTATTTTAATTGATAACAATTCTAAAATATGTTCAGACAAATCAAACTTTAATGCTTTTTTACATAATTTTTCATCTTTTATCAACAGCTCATACTCACAGTACAAATCATCTGCCTCCTTAAATTTTTGATGACCAGATTTTTCATTTCGCCTTTTTGGACCTAATTTTCTAATATTTTCACATAAACTTTTTAGTGTCTCATGAATAGTAGTTAGTCTTTCCATTTACAGTTATTTATTTCACCACACTTGAATGTCTACTTAATTTTTCCGATTTTCCGCACTAGTTTTTTTTTTTTTTTTTTTCCGCACTTCACTTTTATATTCCTACGCACTTACTGGTTTTCTGCATCATCTGCAACTCGTCCTCGCCCAAAAGATGCTCGTATGCGCCGCATGGCATGCTGCGCAATTTCTTGCTGGACCATTTTCCGTTGGCAGCTGCTGTATATTTTCCAAAGGAAAAACAATACTATTGCACTTATAATGACAATCAACACGATTGACATCGCATGCAGGTTCTCTACGCGTCCTCCAAGATTTTTCAAAATTGCGTCATTTCCTGCCGCTGCATTCTGAAAAACTTCTTCTTTTTCCACCGTTGCTCGACACATTTTGTATAATTTTTTCTTCCGGTATAGTAGTACGTAAATTTTTATTTTTTTTATCTTCTTTCTTCAAATTATTTTATTGTTTCTTTAATTAAATCTTAATTTTTTTTTTCTTTCTTCATTATTTATTTTCTTTCTTCAAGTTCATTTATTTTCCGCTAGTCCTGTCACGGTCGCCATGTAGTGTGTGGCGAAGGGGGGGGGAGCCACCTGTGAGGTGTATGGAGAATTGAAACACGTCCGGCTCTGATGAATGCTCGTATATTGAGTAAAGTACTTACGCTATTACATTGACCACACCACAAGACACAACGAAAGTTTCAACCCTAATCGTAGGGCATCTTCTCTGGGCGAGTATAGTACGTGACGCTACCTTAGCGTCCCTCTTTCGCACTCAAAACTGACTGCTTTTTTTACTCAAAACACTTGGAAAAAGGGACGCGGATGGAGGACAGGGACTTTACTCACCCTGAAGACTCGGTTCAGGTAAAAAGGTGCGTGTATGCCTTGGAATCTTTAATGAACCAAAAAGTAAACTCACAGTTAATCTCCTTAATCTTTCTCCCATACTTAGTGAGCGACTCTGGCGCCGTCTCAACTTGCGGCTGCGTGTTAGAAGAGAATAGGGCCGCTAGGTGCTTGTCTAACCCGACCTCGTATAGCAGCTCAAGGCAGCTCTCGCATTCCTCCACGTAGAATGGAGAAGGGGGTGTAGCGCCCACAGCCTGGGAAACATAAACAAACGACACTCGCATATATACCTATACATACTATTATGTAAAGACCATAAGTTTTGAAGGAACCATCGGAACGATGACAATGATCGTTCGTTTATGTAGGAACTAGGCATTAATCTGCGCCGTTTCTATCGAGCGCGCGCACAGAGTAGTTGATAGTTACCTACTACTTAATAAAGCAAAAACTAACTCACTGACTCATCACGATATCTCCATAACTACAAGGCCTACAAACCTACGTTATTTTTTTTTATAAAGTTCTTTTAAATTGAAACAATTTTACAACTACATGTTGCTTTTGTGAAAGAGTAACAAACATCTATCCATCCATCCTCACAAACTTTTACATTTATAATATTAATGGGATGGGATAATTGCTTCGGTTGTATTATTTTGTATGCCATAACAAAATAAAGAAGTTTACTATCAAGTATTCAAGCATGAAAAGACACTAAGCATAAAAATTAGTTTTAAGCAACCTAAGATAGAAAGCTACAAAATAAATACAGTAAGTACCTTATTTATAAACAGAGATTTGTTTTGCATAGAACTCCATCATCCACCACCAGTTACGCCAATACTAAAGAAGAATAGATTATGTGTAATAAATAACTTTGCAAAAACTATTTATTTCAGGTACAACCATAGACTATATCTGTGGGTACAGCTAATAGATTTCTTAGGTGCATACTCATAAGTCAAGAATACAAGAAATCCCGTGCAGTGAACAAGCTATCGCCCGGTTAATATTATAATAAGAATTTATAAGAATTATGCAACCTGCCCCCCCAATTACAGTAGTAAATGGTAATGGGAAACACAACAATGGGGAACATTTTGGCAGCCTTAGCGCTATCTTAATCTTATGAAACTTGAATAGGGGAAACTTCGTGACCTAAATATTCCTCCTTTCAAAAAAGATGGAAGGTTAAAGATGAAACGCGAAGACCTACGGATGATGGTGGGCATCATCACGGGACACTGTGATCTCAACCACCATCTGCTGAAGACTGGGGCTACGGACAGTGGGCTATGTCGTGGCTGTCTTCGGGACGAGGAGACAGTGGAGCATGTTATATTGTACTGCACATCCACAAATGAAGCCAGGAAAAAACCGGACTCCAGGAGCTGATAGAGTCCTGTTTGACTTCATCCGTTACTCATTCGGGGACACTGGAACAGTGCTGCCATCAACCAAGAGTCCTTCTCCGTTATTTTAAGGAGTTGGGCTGGCTGGGGTAGGGTTAGCAGGGGGACAATGCACAATACACCCCAATGCGGGAAGTCAGTGCAGATCTCCCCCATTTTCAATTAGAATTAGAATTAGATTCCTCCTTTCGAATTTCAAAAGATTTGAACAGCGCTAAGGCTGCCAAAATGATCTCCATTGTTGCGTTACCCATTGCCCTTTGCTACTTTAATGGGGGGGGGGGGGGCTGATAATCGATGCTTTAAATAATGTTGGATGTATTATATTATACTTACAGTTTCAGTACACCCCCCGGCTTCCATCAATGTAGCCAATACAAAATTTCCTTTACCCATGACGAGAAGAAACCAACGACCATCTGGGATTCTGAAATATTTCACCAAAGATTCAAAGTAACTATTGATTCAACCACAGAGATGCTTTGTGGTGTGTTTAGATCAGAAGTTATAATAATAATAAATGCTGGACATTTCACACCCCAATTATCTAGCCCCAAGCTAAGCAGAGCTTGTGTTATGGGTACTAGATAACTGATAATTAATACAATACATTACATAGAAAGATATTTTATTATTATACATAGAAAAATACCCAGAACACCCTGAACAAATATCTGCAGATCGTACAAATATTTGTTTCGAGGCGGGAATCGAACCCGCAACCTCCGGCGTCGCAGGCGAACCTTCGCCCGCCGCGCCACAGAGGTCATCAAAGTTAGTTGCCGTAGTGACTCCGGCCTAAAAATTACCCCTCTTATCTCCTCCCGTGAATATCGTAAAGCCAACTAAGGGATTAAACCAGGGATGGGCAGCAGCATTCACCTGAGTACGCATAACACAAGCTCTGCTTAGCTTGGGGCTAGATAATGTTGTGTGAAATGTCCAACATTCATTTATTTATCATTATTATTATCCGCTCCACGTCAGTTCGATACTTCTAACCAATTTGAGAATTACCTGTACTCATTGGCGTCATTTTTACTCTGTCTCCTGTACTCATTGATGAATACTTCCTTCCACATGATAAGCTTTTCCAATTCCTTCTCAGTGCTCAATTTCAAAACACCGTTCAATTTCAAATACGCATTGATTTCCTTCAAATCTTCGTCTTGTAAATGAGAACTGAGAAGATGACCAGAGTGGTACAAGCATGCTCCTATTACTGTGTAAAGCCTCTGGAAGTTTTCTACATCATCTGTCTGGAAAAAAAACAATATGTATTAATAACAAAGGTATACAACTTTTGTTGTTGTTAATAAGTTTTTATTAAAATATTTTTTTCTCCTGTACGGAACGAAATAACACTCCACCCATCACTAGCACTATAGTAAATAGTGTAGTATCTATGGCTTGCTCGCCAAGAATATAAATTGCTGGCGTCTCAGACATTCTTGGCGTGCCAGCATAGTTATTCATTTTATCCAGCTAAATGCGGTTTAATTTAAAAGTTTAAAAAAAAATGTGGCGCGAGTTTAACTTATTTCTGGAATCATTTGATTCTTATTTCTATACCTACTACTCGTTGATTTCAGGCTGACTCCAAGCACAAGCTTTTATGAAACAAGTCTTCTGGCTTATGAAAATATTACGGAACTGTGTGCCAAACAAGGTCAGTCTACTATTCTCTGTCCAGGAGTCCCATTTTCTTTATCATCAGGAATCATTAATTATAGCACCATCAGGGCACTTGTTTCGCTTGCACTTGTCCGTTTTATTTTTATATTTGTTGATGTTTTGGAATCAAAATATTCCAAATGTGACATCAGTAAGTAATTATACCTCAACGGCCATTTACTGACTAAGAACAAACTAGTGACACAACAACTTTCTTATTACTAAATAATTATTAATTATTGAATTAATCGTAATTGATGTCTGAATAGTGAACTTACCCATTCTCGATAATCAGCTGCTTCTAACTCTGTTAATGCATCATCAACTTGAACCTTCACTTCTAATGGTAAAACTACTGAATGAGTTGCTAAAACTTCTTCAAAATAATTACTTATTGCATCATTCAATCCTTTTGAATTCAGTACATTTACAAATATCCTTGAAAATAATACATCCAACTTGTCCACATTATTGGGCTTTGTAAAACAAGATTTTAGAGAACCATACAAAAAAAATAAAATTCTGACAATGTCGGCTACAACTTTCTTAGCAGAAAATAGATCAACTTTGCTATTTGGAAATGCTATTAGAAGCAGATCACTGTAATGTTGTGTGTAAGTTACATTTATAAGTTTATTACTATGAAGAACTGTTGAAGACTGTGGTTCACTTGTTCCCAAAGATTTTGGTGCCAAGTGATTCAGCGTAACATAGGCCCCTCTAGTATTATACAAGAAGTTTTGATTGTAAGGTCTCGGATAACAGTATAAAACTCCATTGTCATCTTTACTAATATCCATTTCATTGCAGCAAATGTATAGAACTGAACAGAGTGAATCTTTTATAATTTGAGTCAGGGTGTTTTCTGGAGTGCTTTTACATGTCAACAATCTTTCGATATCTATGCAGTCTTTATTCGGAGCTTGAAAGGTCAATTCAGGATTATTGTGATCTTCAATAATTCTCTGTAGAATGCTGTTCAAATTATAAGCATTCACTTCAGCCCCATTTATTTTGATCAAATAGTATCCTTTTTTGACTTTAGGTATGTAGATTGTCCTGGCTTCTATTAGGAAATCTTCGATGACTAAGGTCTTGCCATCCGAATGAGTTTCAAGTCTAATGCCAAACAGCTTTTCTATCTGGCAATTCTTTTCACTAGGAAATATCATGTTTCTGCTGACCTGTATCAAAATAATTTAGAATGATAATTTAAACCAACACTTTGTAACGGGCTAAGAATATTTTTTCAATCACTGACCTGAATTATTATAGGATTTATATTCTCATTTAAGCCTTGAGTTCTTCCTGTGCCTGATTGGACACTAGATCCTGATGGTTGGTTTTCTTTCTTCTTATCAGCATCCAAGCTCTTAGATTTGTGTCCTTTTAAGACCTTGAATATCCTGCCTGTTAAATATAGTATAGCTTTCTTCATCAGCTAGTAGACATCGACTGCTGGATAAGGCCTCCCCCATAACACGCATAGCATACAATCCATTGCGTGCAATGGGAGGATTTGCCATAATCACCACACTTGGCAGGCGGTTTGGTGATTGCAGTTTGGTTGTTAAGTACTCAGGTGGATGCTGTTACCCATCCACTGGCGTAATCCCTTAATATACCTTTATTGGTTAACAATACCATAAATGTATGGCTAATTAGCTCATAGAACCAACAACCACAGGGAATAAAGGTTTTTTAATTTTTTAATTTCAAATAATAAGTTCTTACCTCTGGTGGATCGCCGTGTGGAAGATCGTTTAAAATTATTTCGAAGCTTGAATGTTTCGCAGTTTTCTAACAGTGGTGCTTTGGCATTCTCAGTACTTTCAATAGACGATTTAACTTTTATATAGACAAGTTCCCCATCTTCCCCCACATCAGAATCCCATTCTGGTACCGAGCTGTAGAGGAAAGGGCATGTTATAAGTAAGTTATGCTTGAACAATAAGATTAGTAGTCTGATAATAAATTGGTAATTTTTTACCTTTCAGAGTCTGAGTACTTCGAGTCATCAGTAGAATCAGTCCAATCATTGTCGGAATCACATGTACTATCACAAGTTACTTTTCCTGTGTAACTATTCTTCATTATTCCTATTTCCTAGAATTCAGGTAAGAAATGTACAAACAAACAAATTGTTCAAGCAAATCCATAAACCAAAAATTGTTATGGATTGGACTTTCGTTTCGTTTACTCCCAGCGTCCCCCACCGGTCTGGCCCCACTGGGGGACGTTGGGAGAAATAAGTGCCAACGTCCCCCACTCGTGACAACGTGCAGAATTTTAATATTTAACAGTAGGAGAACTTTTTTTTTCTTTTTTTATGTGTCCATTATGATGATCACTGAACACGATTCTGCTGTCAGAATTGAAAATAGTTGCCGCGATTTTAAACTTTTTTTTTTTTGGTTTCTTTGTTGTTCGATTGCTTTCAAAATCGATATCTGATGTTCCCTGTGATCACTGAACAAGAATCAGCTGTCAGAAATGAAAAAAGTCGCCGCCATTTTGAACTTTTTTGTTATCAGACCGATTGCTTTAAAAATCGATATCTGAGGATCCCTGTGATCACTGAACAAGAATCTGCTGTCAGAAATTTAAAAAAGTGGCCGCCATTTTGAACTTTTTTGTTACCGGACCGATTGCTTTCAAAATCGATATCTGAGGATCCCTGTGATCACTAAACAAGAATCAGCTGTCAGAAATGAAAAAAAGTCGCCGCCATTTTGAACTTTTTTGTTATCGGACCGATTGCTTTCAAAATCGATATCTGAGGATCCCTGTGATCACTGAACAAGAATCTGCTGTCAAAAATTTAAAAAAGTGGCCGCCATTTTGGACTTTTTTGTAACCGGACCAATTGCTTTCAAAATCGATATCTGAGGATCCCTGTGATCACTAAACAAGAATCATTTGTCAGAAATGAAAAAAGTGGCCGCCATTTTGAACTTTTTTGTTATCAGCCCGATTGCTTTCAAAATCGATATCTGAGGATCCCTGTGATCACTGAACAAGAATCTGCTGTCAGAAATTTAAAAAAGTGGCCGCCATTTTGAATTTTTTTGTGACTGGACCCGATTGCTTTCAAAATCGATATCTGAAGATCCCTGTGATCACTGAACAAGAATCTGCTGTCAGAAATGAAAAAAAGTGGCCGCCATTTTGAACTTTTTTGCTATCGGACCGATTGCTTTCAAAATCGATATCTGAGGTTCCCTGTGATCACTGAACAAGAATCTGCTGTCAGAAATTTAAAAAAGTGGCCGCCATTTTGAACTTTTTTGCTATAGGACCGATTGCTTTCAAAATCGATATCTGAGGTTCCCTGTGATCACTGAACAAGAATCTGCTGTCAGAAGTTTCAAAAAGTGGCCGCCATTTTGAACTTTTTTGTTATTGGAGCGATTGCTTTCAAAATCGATATCTGAGGATCCCTGTGATCACCAGGGATCGGAGTAGGTAGATTGATTTTTCGTACTTACGTCACATGAGTCATAACATGGATATGCCATATTTCCGGAACTGGTACCGGAAGTTGCTCCTGGTCCTGATTGGTCAGGTGTGCATATAGATAGCAACTTAGATAAGGTGACAAAATACCATGTTTGCAGAGTAATTCATACTTTGCTGGGCTTTTAATCCACCAGAATTATTTTTTAGGTATTATAAAATGTCAGTTACCTACGCCACTAGCAGCATATAATAGGGTGTATTGGTACGTTTTTCACTTTATACCCATCTTAATTACGCAGTATCAGAAAAATAACATTAATAAATTTTAAAATTCCGGAAATTCGGAGGCTTATCCATATTAACATATACGTTTGAGATCAATGACCTTAAATCAATCTACCTACTCCGATCCCTGGTGATCACTGAACAAGAATCTGCTGTCAGAAATTTAAAAAAGTGGCCGCCATTTTGAACTTTTTTGTTACAGGACCGATTGCTTTCAAAATTGATATCCGAGGTTCCCTGTGATCACAGAACAAGAATCTGCTGTCAGAAGTTTCAAAAATATCTGAGGATCCCTGAGATCACTGAACAAGAATCAGCTGTCAGAAATGAAAAAGTGGCCGCCATTTTGAACTTTTTTGCTATCGGACCGATTGCTTTCAAAATCGATATCTGAGGATCCCTGTAATCACTGAACAAGAATCTGCTGTCAGAAATGAAAAAAAGTGGCCGCCATTTTGAACTTTTTTGCTATTGGACCGATTGCTTTCAAAATCAATATCTGAGGATCCCTGTGATCACTGAACAAGAATCAGCTGTCAGAAATGAAAAAAGTGGCCGCTATTTTGAACTTTTTTGCCATCGGACGGATTGCTTTCAAAATCGATATCTGAGGATCCCTGTGATCACCGAACAATAATCTGCTGTTAGAAATGAAAAAGGTGGCCGCCAGTTTGAACATTTTTGTTACCAGACCGATTGCATTCAAAATCGATATCTGAGGTTCCCTGTGATCACTGAACAAGAATCTGTTGTCAGAAATGAAAAAAAGTGGCCATGACAGTGATTACACCATCAAGGTCACCAAGATTATGTTTAGGTCTTCCGAGGGACTGACAGGACGTCAAGCGAGCATTTGATACCAGACCAATAGAAGCCTAGAGTGTTCAACTTTAATCGGCCAGTATTCTTTCGATTATTCCATATTCAGGTACTCAGACATTTTAGAAGGTTCGTAAGAAAAGATGCAGCTAAGAATCTCTAAAATGCGTTACCTCATTTTTGCCTTAATAATATTATTAAAAAAATGTGAACTTCAATCATATATTTATTATTATTATCTATGTGCATAGTTGTGTGTAACTGCAATTACACACATCCTTGTTTTTCTATCCACCAAAACAATGAGTTTCTTACACGTCAAATTACTAGAATCAGTCCCGTCATTTAAAGGTAGGTACGGTTAAATCACGTACGAACGATAACAAATAAAATATTCTTCATTTCCCTAAGTTAAAGAGCATTAGAAAAATTAGTCTTCAATAGTACAACAATCACCTTTCATCACCAATCATGTACAGTGGCGGAATGAAAACTTTCGTCAGGTTTCAAAGAAATTTCCTTAGCATATCACGAGCACATAATATTACTTTTTCTAACTATCCCATTCCACTGCGCAGACTGCTATATGGAAAACCATAATTTAACTGTTTACTAACAAAGATCAAAATTGCAAACCTTGAATCAGTTGCTTGTTTATATTATGACACAAGACCTTTTTTATTGAGTAGCCATGGCATGTACAAGTCTCTTATTTAAAAAAAAAACAGTTACAATATAATCTCATGTCAGTCGCACTGTCACGTAGTAACTATTACTTAATCTACGCGAAGAATAATTTATAAATACTACGTGACAGTGCTACTGACACGAGATTATATTGTGTCTGTATTTGTGTACAAATAAAATAAAAATAAATTGGGCCTAAAAAGTGTAAATTTTCGTGATATAGACACATTATGGCAGTTCAAAATAACAATTAAAAATAGACCCTAAGATGACGAACGTTATCTTTCTCCCACTGTACTTACAATAATCGTCTAGAACTATACTATGATAACAAATAAAATAATTTACAGAAGTTAACAGAAACATACAGGATTCAAAAATAACGACGTCTAAACGTTCACTGTTGGGAGAGGTCCCATTAAGAATGCAATGGGGGGTGATTTGCCATAATCCCCACGCTTGGCAGGCGAATTGGTGAACATAATGTACATAATTAACTATATTAGTTATTTTAATACCTAGTAGAAAAATCAGTCTTTATTGATATCATAATTATTATTACAATCACTACTTAACGACTAGAATCAAACTTTGATATAAATTGACATAATTTACAGAAGTTATAAAAAAAATTAAGAACAAGAACAAAAATAGATAAGATTTAAAAATAGCCAAATAATACCTTATTAATTAATACCTACAGCACCAGGAAAATCAGTTTTCTGCAGGGCTATTCTAAAACGTCGGAAGAGTTTCCGATCGGATTCGTTAGTTTTTCATTTCGATGTGGTAAGTAACTCAAACAATTTTCTAACAATTTTCTCTAGTAAAACACAGTAATAATACACAATTTACTTTGGAAAACTTTTTGGAAATTATGAGACACTGATAGTTTCAGTGTCATTTCCAAAAAGTGTCCTACTGACATGGATTTTGAATTCAATAGCTCAAGTTGAGCAGCGTCTATAAACTCGTCATTCAAAATGGTTTTTTTCATTCTATTTTTTAACCTTTCGGCTCCACTTTTAATTTGAATGCATCTCACTTCATTAAATGCTGAATCTTTTTCTAGCTCATTGAGAAAATGCATTATGTTAGGTTTCTTTTTCCTACCGCCGCGTTCAATTTGTGGTGCCATCCTTCCAAATAATTGGTGATCCGATGTCGTTCTCCAAAAACACACCATTTGTCTATATATTCAATAAGTTTCATTAAAATCCATTCAGCAGTTTTTACGTGAAAGAGTAACAAACATCCATCCATACTCACAAACTTTCGCGTTTATAATATTAGTAGGATTTTAAAAGGTGTTGTTCCAAGATGAATGGAGCCTAGCCCTTGTCGGTGTACACTTGTGGAAACGTGGCTAAATATATGTTAAACCTTTTCCCATTGTAATTTTTTGATTATTTCGCTTCATTTAATGCAGGTTCCTAAAATATCTTTCTCACGGAGAGCAATACAAGACAAAACAATATGGCGGGGCGGATACAATTTACTCTGTGGTTAAATGTTGCAGTTGACAACTTTGACCACAACTGCATTTCGTTCGCGTCTTGGCTCCAAAGTCTTGGATCAAGGAAAATATTTTCTTGTAGAATCGAAATGTTGAATTGAAGAACTTGTACTGATATGATGATCGTAATAAAGCTAGCGTAGGCAACGCATTCTAAGTAGACACACTACTCCCAACGAACGAATAAAGCAAGCAACAACTGAGCAATAAACGGGACATTCCATGTCATGGCTGCTCAGGAAAATATGTTACCATTGTACAATTTTTTCGAATTATAAACATTTCTGTGCAGTAAATTATGCTTCAAATTAGCGTAAGAGTATTTTTACGATAATCACTGATTTTTTCACCATTCTCTGTCTGGTGTACATCGATATAGGCCATTTTGGAACATGTCCTTTGACATGTAAATCTTATATGTCAAATTTTAAGCATAAATTTTTAATAAGAAATTGTATTGTATTGTGGTTATTGTTCTTGAAAATTCTTAATGGCAACTTGAATTTGCGATTAGATAAAATTATCGCTGGTTTTCGTGGGTGGTAATGGTTATAATAACTAGTTAATTTCATAAACTAAATAACACATCTACTTATATTAACAGAAAAAAAAATTTTTTTTTCAATATTTGCTGTGAATTTCACTGCCATACCTTATTTTATAAATATAGTTTACAATAACTATTCGAAGCCAAATAGAAAGATACAAAAACTATTTCAAAATTAAAAAAATGCTAATATTGTGGAAATTATAAATAAATTTACTAGGACCACAAAACTACGAGTACCATGTTACCACAACAGTAACACCCACCACCCGGAACAAACCTTTGTATATCCTCAGATATCGATTTTGTAAGCAATCGGTCCGGTAACAAAAAAGTTTAAAATGCCGGCCACTTTTTTTAATTTCTGACAGCAGATTATTGTTCAATGCCCACAGGGAACCTCAGATTTTGATTTTGAAAGCAATCGGTTCGGTAACAAAAAAGTTCAAAATGGCGGCAACTTTTTTAAATTTCTGACAGCAGATTCTTGTTCAGTGATCACAGGGATCCTCAGATATCGATTTTGAAAGCAATCGGTCCGGTAACAAAAAAGTTCAAAATGGCGGCTACTTTTTTAAATGTCTGACAGCAGATTCTTGTTCAGTGATCACAGGGATCCTCAGATATCGATTTTGAAAGCAATCTGTCTGGTAACAAAAAAGTTCAAAATGGCGGCGACTTTTTTTCATTTCTGACAGCTGATTCTTTTTCAGTGATCACAGGGATCCTCAGATATCGATTTTGAAAGCAATCGGTCCGATAACAAAAAAGTTCAAAATGGCCGCGACTTTTTTTCATTTCTGACAGCTGATTCTTGTTCAGTGATCACAGGGATCCTCAGATATCGATTTTGAAAGCAATCGGTCCGGTAACAAAAAAGTTCAAAATGGCGGCCACTTTTTTAAATTTCTGACAGCAGATTCTTGTTCAGTGATCACAGGGATCCTCAGATATCGATTTTGAAAGCAATCGGTCTGATAACAAAAAAGTTCAAAATGGCGGCGACTTTTTTCATTTCTGACAGCTGATTCTTGTTCAGTGATCACAGGGAACCTCAGATATCGATTTTGAAAGCAATCGAACAACAAAGAAACCAAAAAAAAAAAAGTTTTTAAATCGCGGCAACTATTTTCAATTCTGACAGCAGAATCGTGTTCAGTGATCATCATAATGGACACATAAAAAAAGAAAAAAAAAGTTCTCCTACTGTTAAATATTAAAATTCTGCACGTTGTCACGAGTGGGGGACGTTGGCACTTTTTTCTCCCAACGTCCCCCAGTGGGGCCAGACCGGTGGGGGACGCTGGGAGTAAACGTTTCGTTCGTTCGTTTTGGACCACACCAGACACCACAGACAAACAGATGATGTTCCTTGCTCCAAGGATAGACTACACCACCAGCACCACAGAGAACATTTTGTTAAGTTATACAAAAAAATAGTTTACTCAAGCAAGAGGACACCAGAGGGCGTATTACGAGTTTTGCATTGCAAAAACCGGAATGCGAAACGTGATCATTCAACGTGACTTGTTTATGAAGTAACTATTTACTAATCTGTACTGTTTTACCGACTGCGCGGCACAGAATGATGAATAGATACTACGAAAGTCACGTTGAATGCTCACGTTTCGCATTCCGGTTTTCGCAATGCAAAATTCGTAATACGCTCACTGCGCAAAAAAATACGTTCTCTCATGGTGTTCATTTAATTAATGACATGATAGGTGTGGTATTCAGCCTTTGAAATAAAGCGATTGCGATCGAGGCGCCCCCGTGGAATGTCATTGCTTGGACAACGTTCGGAGCGGACGGGCGTATCGTTTGTAATTTATTACTATCCGTTTGTTTGTTCTGATTTCCTACCAGTTCCCAGACCCATAAATGGGTGTCTGAACCCCACATTGGCGACGAGGATAAAAAATTGTAAGTACCTAGTCGATAATTCGACTAAAAGTTGCGTAGTGTTGTGTTTGAATTGAATACCTACATACATGGAAAACTTTTCTAAAACTCGAGGAAGGGTACTTATTCTTAGTGATTTAAATCAGTCGTAACGTGGTCGTAACTAGATATTTTTGACTTGATTTTTAACCGGCCACACGAATTTAAAAGTTTTTACTAAGTACCCTCTTACTTGAAATAAATTTATGGTGGCTAATTATCTCGCAACACGTCGCAACCATAATGAAATGACAAAACAATGAGGAAAAATGTTCCAGTTCATGTCAACCAAATTATGAGTTTATTTCTGGTACCTTGCTTATAGCAAATACCTACCTATAAAGTTCTTGTTGATGTGAACCAACTCCAGGGAATGGACAAAAGTGTTACGAGCTTCTATAAAGCTGTTTTCAATGAGTCAATTAAACTTGTGCCTACCTACTCATTGAAATTGTGCCACGTATATATTTACGCAAGTTTGCCTAAAAGACGAATGTTAATGTCTACAAAATGGTGACAGTATGGAGCGATAAATGGCAATAACCTCCGATACCTACACATGTTTAATGTAGGTACGTACTCTAAGGTAATGCATTTTGATCCCTCTGTTAATTAAATCAAATGAATTTTATTCATTGAAATCACAAGGATCATTTTGAATCGCCTTATAAACTAAAATTACTCCTGTTCCAACGCGATCAAGCCTAGAAGAATCAGGCAACAAACACAGCTTGACTTACTTTGATGATACGTCTTACCACAAGGTGGGAAGCGCCTGTGTGGTGCCTCGGAGCAGGAAGTTGCTGATACATATTAAATGAGAACTTAAAAACCTAAGAAAGTTAGTCAAATGCAAATAAACATCAGCAAAAGTTTATAAGACAGTACACGCTCCACTTGATATAACCAGAGACTAGTAAAACTAGTCTCTGATATAACCTAATTTCTAAATATAATGTATGACGTGACCAAGTGTTCTTAATAATTGTTCCTATGGTTTTAATAAATGAGTATGAGTATCAGTATGAGTATACCTACTTATAAATAACAATCTAATAGAACCATGTATAGAGAAAAGTACAGATATTATAGCAAATCAGCTCAAATCAGATGTAGCAATTATCTGACAAGGCTTATGTGCGGCCGCTAAAATGTATGTACACCATAACAAAACCAAGTGCTCCCAGTGGTCCTACGGTGAATAAATGATATAAATATGAATATGAAATTTCCATTTATCTTCGAGTAAGATGTTTGGATGCACCTTCTGGAAGTTTATTATAGAACTGTACAGAATTCCTCATAAAAGACCCATTTACTTTCTTCAATCGAAATTTTGGTATATTTAGTTTGGTTGTATTTATAAATCCAAATACCATGCAAGTCACCCTTTTTCATACACCAAGTGTTTATGTATATGTAATAATATTTCATAGATATATTGCGAAATTACAGTGAGAATATTGATTTCTTTGAAACGCAAGGCGTTCAAGGGGTCACGTGACTTCATTTTATAAATGGCACGTATTGCCCGATTTTGTAAGACAGATATAGCTGGAAATATAGCTGTTTTACCCCACAGCATGATACCATATGACATAACACTATGAAGTAGCTAAAATAAACAAACCTAGCTGTAGCTTCATCAGTAAGCTGCCTTATCATACAAACTGCATATGCAGTGGAACTAAGTCTACCAGCTAAAGCCACAATTTGCGGTGCCCAATGACCCCTTGGATCAATATTAAGCTCTAAGAAAATACTAGACTTAACAAGATCAAGTGTCTCCCCATTTATTTTAATATTTAGTTTGATAATGTTTTACATTTGGCTATGTGAATTTGATGCTTTTCGTTTTTAGCATTAAGCAAAAGATTATTTACTGTGATCAAAACATTATTTACAAGAACTCGCGACAGTGAATTATTTACTCTATCGTAATTTGCTTTAGATCTATCAACTTTGAAAATCAAAGAAGTATCGTCAGCAAACAGAACTATGCCACATAATGTAAAAAAAGAGATTGATAGTGTAAACTAGAAATAAAAAGGGCATAGTATTGAACCCTGTGGCACCCCCATGACAATAGTCGATCCTTTCACCACCAACATCCACTTTTTGAATTCTATTGCATAAGTAAGAATTTACAAGATTAATTGCCTGATTTTGGATGCCATAATGTTTTAACTTGGAAATTAATGTATCATGCCACACGCAGTCAAAAGCTAAGGACGATCGCGTTCTGTGAGTTCTCCTACGCTTCAAATATGTGTTCTAAGAGCATGGTATCAGCATCGGCTGTCGAATGAACCTTAGTTATTCCAAATGAATGACTGAAGAAGTCCGTGGAGGTCGAAGTGTGACAATAACTGAGTAAGAATAAGTTTCTCGAAGATCTTACTTAAAGCAGGCAATATAGAAATTGGCCTATAGTTACCTGGATCTTTATCATTTCCAGACTTGAACAAAGGATTAATTTACTATGTTTCATAAGATGAGGAAAGACTCTCGTCAAAACATCTATTGAAAATGTAGGCCATACACGGCCCAATATCAGCACCTAGCACAATTACTAGAGAAAAACTATCAAAGGCATTTATGACCTGAATATTTTTGATAACATAGTATTGTTTATGTTTAAATTCATCTGGTTACTACAAAGTTTAGATTTACTGTTCATTATTAATTTCCAAGTTGTATTAATTTTATTTGCTGACTTTTCTATTGAATTTCTCAAATGCAATGATTTTAATGTATGACAAACTTTTTGAAGGACTTGGAATAGTTCTTTATGTACAAGATAAACGTTGGGTCGTGCAACATTGATTCCCCAGCCGTATAGAGTTCATATAGGGTTGTAGCCCAATCAGCTAACCCGACATTCGCTCTAGCTTTACAATCTCACTATGTTCCTCACTTATCAATTTAGACAAACTGGTAAAAAGGTAATTCGGATCATCTACGCACGGTACGTACAATGGGCATTTTTAGTTCAATACTGCCGTGGAATTTCATAATGCGATTATCTGTGATAAGTGAAATTACAAGTATTTAAAGCACTGTGCTGTGACCATAGTGATCTGAGGTGAAATGTTTAATTACTCATGTATCAATTGGAACACTACTACGATAAATATTATCTAAACAGGGGGATGTTGTTAGTGTCACTCTTGTTGGTTATTCGAAGAGGTGATGTAAATTAAAACATTTAAACAAATTAAGCAGCCTCTCAGAAAAAGAACTAACCTATATTGAAATTTCCGCAGACTATAAGCATTTTACTATGTACAAAAGTTTTGAGCAATACTTTTTCCATAGTGGATTAAAATAACGCGAAGTCTCCGTCAGGGGGACGGTAAACACACAATGATATGCAGCTCTAGCTCAACAGCTCAATAGTCCTCTCAATAGTGAGATTTGCAACATCTTTACGTTTCTTGCATTTTAAAGTATTTCAAACAACAGTTAAGGAACCCTATGGCGTTCTTGCATTTGTATGAACTTACAATATTGTAATTCTCATAATAAGGGAGTAACTCAAATTGTAACATCCAGTGTTCAGTTACATACATGATAATGTACATTAAAACTGTTTAAAAATGTTTTAAGCCTAAGATTTTGCTGGGAAGGGCTTGTACATTTTATGTGGCCGGCCTTCTCATTGTCGAACTAGTTTAAATGACTGTCAGCTGACACTCCTACCTTTTACCCTCATTAGTACTACCTACTTCTAACCACGAGCTCGTGAACTGCGTTATAGTAGATACTTATAACGAGATCAAAAATATGAAATGCTAACAATTTAGCAATTATTAATTTACTATGTCTGCTGTCTGTTTTGACTCAAGATACTATGTATCAACAGTATCTCGTGTCAAAACAAAATTTCTAATAAAATTATTAGTATTAAAATACAAAACGTCTGTATGACGATCTGTCAAATTGTGCAACATTAAATTAAGATTAAAAGTTAATTGACTGTCTGCACTAACTTACAACTAGCTAATAATATCATAACGCATGACACCACACTTTCACCTAATTGAATTATCAGAGTGGTGTCGTAGTATCTTTAAGTTTTGTGAATGAAGGCATTTGGAAAGCATTTATTTGTGACAACTTGCCCTAACAGATCACTGAGTAGCAAACCCATCCCAACGCCTATCTTATCTGAATACGCCACAGTCTTCCAAGTCTGCCACCAGAATTTAACCTGTCTAACCGGAGACTGCGTACAAGCAGAGGTGGGAATTACTTCAATCTATACAGAAGGTGTAGGCTGCTTCTGCGATGCACATGGAATCAGAAATCTGGAAGGCTCTGATACAGGAAGGTCGGGAGTATCGTTGGAATATAATACCTACACTTGAAAAGAGTAGAAGATGGTAATTGGAAGATCTGTGATCATGAAGAAATTGAGGAGGACAATAATAGCGTACCTAGTAAAGAGATCGATAATTGTATAGGTACTTAATTAAACATTACATCAACGGCGTAGTTTAATTACTGGTTAAAATAAAATTCGATTTAGAATAATAATTATGTTGTAAAATCATTAGAAGTATCACTTTAGAATAATGATGGCTTACTTTATGTTGTAAAATCACTAGAGGTATATAGTAAAATAAGAATAGTAAGTTAACTTTTGAAAATAAGCAATTGTTAATTTTTAATTTGTTAAAAAGGAAGAGATGTGGTATTCAGCCTTTGAAATAAAGCGATTGCGATCGAGGCGCCCCCGTGGAATGTCATTGCTTGGACAACGTTCGGAGCGGACGGGCGTATCGTTTGTAATTTATTACTATCCGTTTGTTTGTTCTGATTTCCTACCAGTTCCCAGACCCATAAATGGGTGTCTGAACCCCACAACAGGTAAAGCTAGTCTTTATACGGTGATCACATTAAATCTGTATCAAGAAGAAAGTGCTTTTATTAGGTACACAACACATCGGGCTAATCTCCCGGGGCGGGGCGTTCAAGTACATGGGGCTCCTGTAAAAGGACTCCATAGTTGTAATGCAAAACTCGTTCTAAGCCTTGTAACTGTTGGCTTTCCTCGCACTGCACCAAGGAACATTATGCACTGCACTGTACTGTTACTGGGCTCTGTATTATTTGTTCTGCATGGTGTTCATGTTATGTTATCTCTACTAACGTGGAATGCAGGAGACAATGAATAACGATTGCTAAAACGTAGATTTAAATAAAAGCTTAGATAAAACTTATATTTTCGTTTTTTTCTCTTTGACAATGTACAAAAGGTATATAGATGACAGACAATAGGAATATAAATTGAAATGTAGAAAAATAAATTTAAACAGAACAAAAAGGTCGAAATCAAAATTAAACAGACTCTTTTTATTCTAACAGTTCAACACACCAAAAAATGGGTGAGTACCTACTATTTTCGTGGATTTACAATATACCTATTACCCTAAATTCTCTAAGATATTACCTATTATAGCAAATTACACTGTATCATGGAAACAACATACTAGTCTTTATTCTGAGGGTAGTTAACTCTATTTTTTTTATCTGTGATTTCATACACAGACTAACGGATCAAGGTCCAAGGATCAAGGATTGATCAAGGAAGAAACATAATACTCTTGCAATCACAGACAAACTTTACTATAATTTTCTTTGAACAGATATGATTTAAAAATTTTCTTTTCTTTGTACAAAAATTCAAAAAAGATGAAATTCAAAATGCGGTAAAAACTTCGCTAACTGTAGGTTTGTGTAAAAATTATTTGCTTATGTGTCACTAGAATGCTAGAATGTAAATTCAACGTAAATCCTACCTAATAATTCGGATTTCGGAAATATTCAACAACCTACAACTTGTACTTCAATACTTTCCTGATGGATAATGAGGAGGGCGATGAAATTAGTGATCCAGCTTTATCTTCATCCAGTAACGTATTATCGAGCCATGAAAACAAAGTCCGGAATGCCGCTGATAGCTATCTTAACTATGATTTTGGGTACCCATTTAATTTTGCCTATTCGTTGAAGAACACAAGTTCAAATGTAGCTGATGAGCATGAGAAAACCAACTCAAATGACGCTCAAATTAATATAACTTCGAAAGATAATAACATCGATGGAGAGCAAAACTGCATCCAATGTGCTAGTGATACAGGACAAAAATTCGCGCACGTCAAACTGGTAAGCAATGCTATGAGACAGGTAGATCGGCATAGGTCGGTCGTTCGGTACGGTACCCAAAAAATCAATACAGGTGTCAAATAATTTGTATGCTATCCCGAAATGGGGGACCTACCTACGCGGAGTAGAAAGCAACTTTTGTTCTACGACTTGGAACTTCTGATATAAAATACCAATAGTAGGTAGCTACGTACAAGTAGCGGCACGAAGCACGACACGAACTAGCGCTGCGCTGACCGTTATTACGCAGAAGTCAAAAGTAAGGTATCTTGGGGGGGGGGGGATCTCTATCTATCAAAAACTAATTGTATTGTGAGCGCGACAGTAAATGCGCAACTATCCCCTTCACGTTTCGTTCAGCGCTAGACTTACGCGTCGCTACTTATACCTACCTACTACCCAAGGTACGCGATGCGGGTTCGATTCCCGCTGCGGGACAAATGTTTGCATGATCTGCAAATATTTGTTCCGGCGCAGGTCTATTCTAGAGAATAGACCTGTCGCGAAATTGTGACTGTTGGGTGTTAAAAAAAACCTAACTAAGTATGAATGAGGTACCTATCAATAGCTGTGAGTTATTTAATTTAT
This sequence comes from Epirrita christyi, assembly GCA_951392215.1. Taxonomy (NCBI): domain Eukaryota; kingdom Metazoa; phylum Arthropoda; class Insecta; order Lepidoptera; family Geometridae; genus Epirrita; species Epirrita christyi. The sequence continues at coordinate 11,082,746 of OX595843.1, read as the reverse complement.
TTCAGGAAGTATTGATGAAATTGAAGGATAGCACAAGAAAAATCATCTCTTTGTTAGAACAGATACAAACTAAGACTCATTCGAAAAAATTTAATGCCTACGAGAATCGACTCACGGAACTCATAGCACCGATTCCGAATACCAATGAAGTATGATTTTTATTTCTATTTTTTTTATTCCTTGAATTAACACGGGTATGTAATTTTTGTATTAAAATTACATAAACTACAGTTAGGCCGAACTAGGCCGCTCTGAAGTTAGTCTGCGCTGTGCAACAGTGCTCAGTGTGTGTGTGAGAGAGAGTGAGAGAGAGTGTGTGTGCTTTGTGTGTTTGGGATAAACATTTACGGTTCCTAAAAAAATATTTTCAAACGGATAACTTCAGAGGCCCAATTCTCTAATTTAAAAACATTCAATTCGCAGTATAATCTCGTCTCAGTCGCACTGTCACGTATTGTAACTATTACCATCTATTACTTAATTTTCGCGTTTCTTGTGAAGAATATGTAATAGGTAGTTACTATAAGAGACAGTGCGACTGACACGAGATTATATTGTGACTGAAATGTTTTAAAATTAGAGAATTAGGCCTCAGGGTGGCTTGGTTCTATCGGCAGAACTGTAGGAATACCTACTTTACTTTTTAAAAATATCTAGGTAGGTACCTATTCATAGCATGTTTTTATTTTCCTTCAGTTTCCAGAAATATCTGATATTATTGGAGCTAAAGCGTTGATGACACTAGAATCACAAGCTAACGATTTGCGTGATATTTATATCGAGGTAAGAACTTTTTTATTTTTATTAATGAAGAGCTCTTTGACTAGTCCCACATAGTGAAAATGTACAAACTCAAAACAATTGAAGCTATCTACGTGGGCGTACTACGGGCGTACTACGGGCGTACTACGGGCGTACCTACTCTTAGAGAATTTGTATTGTCTAAGGGCGTACTGTACGTATACATCAATTTTACTCTGAGACTATTTATTTATTTACTTATAACCATTGGCACACAAAAAAGAACACAACCGAAGAAATTATTTAAGTATTAGTAGTAAAGTAAATAAAATAAAATTAACTAGGAAGCATTCCAAAACATGTCTGCTTACACATGCTTAAAGACAAAACACAAAAATAAAAAATGAAATAACATAAAAATAAGAACAGTTAGGGTAGTAACTCTCTTCAGTCTTTTGCAAGAGCGGCTAAAGTAGTCCTTTTAAATTTGTATAAACTATCGTTTAAAACATCTATCGAGCTAGGTACTATTATCGATTAACAAATCGCTATATCCACGAAACTTCGTCCGCGTACAAAATAAATAAATAAATGCTGGAAATTTCACACAACATTATCTAGCCCCAAGCTAAGCAGAGCTTGTGTTATGGCAACTAGATAATTGATATACTTATTACAATACATTACATAGATAGATATTTTTATTATAAGTACATAGAAAATACCCGGAACACCCTGAACAAATATCTGCAGATTGTACAAATATTTGTTCCGAGGCGGGAATCGAACCCGCAACCTCCTGCGTCGTAGCCGAACCTTCGCCCGTCGCGCCACCGAGGTCGTCATAAAAGGGCGTAAGCAAGCACCCTTTTGCTAGCTACCCGTGACAAATTGTGGCTGTTACAATATAACTTACCTGAAAAGACAGTTTCGGGTTGGAGTACCTACTTATTGCTAGGTACTTATTGAGAAATGGTACATACAAGTAATGTAACCATTGGAAAAATAATTGATGTCACCTAATTATAAAAGCAGTCACGTTGGTATTCTAATAACATTTTAGGAAGAAGAGGATGACTGTTCAGTTTACAAAAGATTAACAAGAAAATGCCACTGCCTGAACCAACTACAATATAACGATTTTATAATCCATTTCAATGAAGAAACGAAGTACTTTACAAGTAACTCTGGAGAGATTATAAAAAACATGCGTATTTTGAAAAAGTTTCTATACATGGGTGGAAATTATACAAATAACGCACTGATGTTTTTGAATGAGGTACCCCATCTAAATATATTTTGTGAAGGTAGTAAGTACATACATCACATACACCCAACAGTCACATACGAAGTCTTGATCCCACATTAGGATTCCCTGTGTGTCGTGGGTATCAGGAACTACGAGTACAATAGTACCATAACACCCAGACCTAGAACAAATATTTGCAGATCATACAAGCATTTGTCCCGGAGCGGGAATCGAACCCGGAACCTCTTGGATCTAAACCGGGCTACTCGCCACAGAGGTCGTCAAAGTAAACTTCATACTCGGAGCTGTAGGTACAATTCTTCATTGCATTAATTTGTGTTCATTGTGTGAAATTACGTACAATTTTTCATTGGACTAGACTGGTTTTAATTTTTGTAGGGCCTGTCAAAATCTTCACACACAGAAAAGATTGAAATCACTCACGGATGTTCCCACGCAGACGTGTGCAATATTTTCGAAGATCATACCATAGTCACTACGTGTGTCTCATGGCCATGTAAATATGTAAACTTTGGCGATTCCCACACGCAGGTATAAGTGTACAATTTTATACCCAATCTATCATTATCATCATCAGCAGTCTTTACACGTCCACTGCTGGACGAGGCATATAATATATCCCTCATAAATATATTTATTTTTAATTTCAAGCACACAGGCAATACAATGTGGGGAATTTGCTATAAGCACCACGCTTGGCAGGCGGATTGGAGTTCGCAGTAGGTATTCATGTTGAATACTCAAGTGGATGTTGCTGTCCATCCCCTGGTGTAATCCCTAAGCTTTGACGACATCCACGGGAGGAGATAGAGGGGTCACCACCCCACCTAGTCAATAACTACCTAGAAATACAAATAGGTACTGCTAAAACAGAATATTGTTTTACCTTTCAGGCATTAACAGCGGGATTTTTGTATAAGCTGGCTCAATTAGAAGAAGGCCGAAGATATCTCAAATTCAGTTCGAAAATCACAAACGAGCTAAAGAAATTGCTAAGAAAGAAAGCTGCTTCAATAGAGTTTGATACGTTAGAATTGTTGAATGCTACATTGAATTTGATGCATCCTCCATTTGCCCAAAATTGTAACGTAACGTACTATTGCAAGCCTGCTGATGAAGGTAATAAAGAAGTTTAGTAAGAAACATTACGAGAGTCCTTCCAAATGGTATAAATACGATACTTCAACTCAAATAAACAGAATATAGAACAAAGAGACCAAAGGTCACACCAGTTTATACTTTCTAGATTTGGGACATTACTATGGAAATCCAAATTAGGTAGGTACTAAATTTACTCTTCAATCATAATTTTGTCAAACGCCCCAGATCAAATATAATATTATAGAGTTACTAGCTGCGCCCCGCGGTTTCACCCGCGTGAACAATGATGAAAATTGATGATGATGATGGAAAGTAGCCTATGTGTTCTTAGAGAATTCTCTAAGTATGTGTTAATCCAGGGTATCTCAAATCCGTTGAGTCGTTTGAGTATGAAGAAGTAACAAACATACTCACAGATTTGCAATTAATTTCTTGTATATATCTTTTCAGATTTTGGAAATAAAGTAGTGATCACGCTTGTTCAATATCGAGAATACATGACACTGGACGAAGTTGTTTCACATTTACAATTGCTACTAAATTTGAGTACCGACGATAATGGAAAAGATGAACTAACAATTATTTTACCAGCCGTTCTATGTTTATTCAAGAACTTACTTATAGAGTACGACAACAGTGAAATGAATATTATCATCACGAATATTTTGAATAACATAGTTTCGAGAAGTATGGTGAAACAAAATGAATTGCCAAAAACAGTCGTGGTGGCTGACACAGCAACAGAAGTGAGTTGGCTTCACTATAAGGCACTTACGCCCTTTTGTACACGAACGAAGTTTGCATCTATTTTAGCTATTACTTCATTAAACTCCATGAAATTTTGTACACATGATCAGTACACTAATATCTAGATTATAGACCCGTGGAACGACAGTTGTTTTAATTTATGATTTGATATAATTTTATAAGAACTCCACTAACGCACCACAGGTCTAGATAATAGTGTACTGAGGCCCAATTCTCTAACTTAAAAATAGTTAAAATAGAGTTCGGATCATGTTTCGTTCTTGTGTCGATGTCTTAAACAAAGATTTAAATCTTTGGTCTTAAATGTCAGAAATGGTATTCTCTAAACATAAAATACAACACTGTAATGTGATTATATCGAAATGTGACCGAAACTTGAACAATTCAAAGTTTTTTCGATAATTTTAGCATTGTAGATGGAGTCTCTCTTTACTCTTTGCAATTATATATATAACTATCTTACTCTAATGGTAGTCACCGTTAATTGAAAGTAGATTAAATTGTTATTTAGAAGGGAGCAGAATCCCATCTATCTGTCAATTCATAATTCAGTCTCGATTCGGTTAACTTTCAGCGTTGTTTTAAAATAATTTAGAGAATTGGGCCTGATTATGTGTACAAAGTTTCTGGAGGTTGACGAAAATAATATGTACTTATAGCCAAATAGAAGCAAACTTCGTTCGCGTGCAAAAGGGCGTAAGTGCCCTTTTACTAGCTACCGGTGACATTCTCTTAATTTTTTTATATTTTTTTCAGCCAATATTCATGAAAAATCAAACCAATCAAATCCCCATTAAGAAAAATACAAAGAAATTACAAAAATCTAAATTAGGGTTGGGACTAGCGCCTAACAAATTCAGACAGCTTTCAAAACGAAAAGGTACTTGCCTACTCTATTTCTATTTTAGTTCTATACTTTATCGGTATCATGATCGCGCCGCGGTGGTAATTTTCATGGCAAATACAATAATCTATCCCTGGAATCCTAGTTGCAGCGCCACTGTAATAAAGAATGATAATACAATGATCTCATTGCCGTGTCGGGAATATACTTCTCCATCTCCTCCCGTGGATGTCGTAAAAGGCGACTATGGGATTACACCAGGGGATGGGCAGCAACATCCACCTGAGCCCTCAAAACCAGTACTGCGATTACCAATCCGCCTACAAAGCGTGGTGCTTATGGCAAATTTCCCCCATTGTATTGCCTGTGTGCTTGAAATGAATAAATAATTATATTATTTTATTGGGGATGATGATGATAGATTGGGTTGACGACTTCTGTGGCGCGGCAGGCGAAGGTTCACCTGCGACGCAGGAGATTGTGGGTTCGATTCCCGCCTCGGAACAAATATTTGTACGATCTGCAGATAATTGTTCAGGGTGTTTTCTATGTATAATAAAAAATATCTATCCATGTAATGTATTGTATTAAGTATATCAGTTATCTAGTACCCATAACACAAGCTCTGCTTAGCTTGGGGCAAGATAATGTTGTGTGAAATGTCCAGCATTTATTTATTTATAAAATTGTATATTTAATTGTTATTATTGTTATTATGTTGTATTTTTATTTGTTGTAATTGTACCTGTGTGTGAGAATCGCCAAAGTTTACATATTTGCATGGCCATGAGACACACATGGTGACTATGATGTGATCTTCGAAAATATTGCACACGTCTGCGTGGGAACATCCGTGAGTGATTTCAATTTTTTCTGTGTGTGAAGATTTTGATAGGCCCTACAAAAAATAAAACCAGTCTATTCACATACTATATCTATTGACTTAATATATTATTATGTACCCAATTTCAACTTTTTTCGTCCTGGAGATTTGGGAGATAATAGGCTGTGTGTGACAGACAGACAGACAGACATTAGTGAGCTTATATATGGTTCTGGTAGCTATTGCGGCACGGAACCAACATAAATTAAAAAATACAGACAGACAGACAGAAAGCCCCCCTTTTTTCGGAAAAATTACAAATGTCATCAAATCACGGATGCAAATCAATACAAACCTATTCGAGAATACGAGCCCGGAGTGCAGGGCCGTTATATTCTACCTACGTAGAATATTCTTCTTTCATCATTTTTTTTTCATCCAAATATTTAGTCGTATACTATGGCGGAAGTCGGTTTTTTAAATGAAAAGTTATTACAGGAAATGTACCTACTGGAGGAGGCACTTATATTCATATCATAGGTAATAAGAATATTAGTCATCAATGACTTTCAATATACTTACAGAAATTTGGAAATCGGGGATTAACTGAAGCTTAGTCACTCAATGACATTCAAATATCGCACCTCTGATTTTAGGTGACTTTTGGTTATAAAAACAAAATTTTTTTTTTACAGATCCAAGAAATCCTGTAATAGTGGTTCCTATTGAAGAAAACAAGAAATAAAACAAAGCAACAAAATATCTTTTGCCGATTCAAGAAATCCTATAAAAGTGGTTTTATGTGAAGAAAAAAAAACTTTATCAAAGCTAGGTATTTAATCCTTAAATAAGAAAAACACTTAGTACACCGTTAAACAGAAAAAAATGGAAATGAATTACAAAATAAATAGCTTAGCTATTAACAATAAATTATTCTACAACCTTAATGTTGTTATTTTTCCCTAGCTAGTTTCAATGAGATTTTGGTTTATTGCTCACAAGTTTTAGTGCCATATAGGCACATGCTTTGAAGTATGTAGTGTAGGTACCTACCACAGAGAAATGTACGTACATACATAATATTCCGTGAGAATATACTACTAGGCGCTATCCCCCTTGAGTATTAAGCTAGGGTCCCACGGTCTGATTTTTCACAGGTACAGACGCGAAATTACAGGCGACACGCCGTGGGAACACCTCGCCTGCAAGACGCCTGTCGATGCCTCAAGACATCGTCCAATCAGCATGAGTCTGCACGCTCCCTCCCCGCCCTCTTGTACCCGCCGGCACAGGCCGTGACGGATCGTGGGACCGGGCACGCCTGTGCCGGTTCGCGGAATCCGATCGCGATGATGTTCCCACGGCGCGGCGTGTCGCCTGTTATTTTGCGTCTGTACCTGTGAGAAATCAGGCCGTGGAACCGCAGCTTTATATCCTCACAGATATCACAGGCAAGTTCAATCATTGAAATTGGCATATGCTAACTTTTTGCATGCCTAGTTACTACTAAGCATTTCAATATACCTGACTGGTTGCAAGTTAGGTACGTACCTCAACTATAAATGCTGTTACTAGGAATGTGTATGTAACAGTCCTATTTAATAAATAACTTAGATTTATAAAATAACAAAAGTAACTATTTACGTATGGGTATCTACAGCGTGATTTTGTCACCAGAGGCTCAATTCTCTAATTTAAAAACATTCAATTCGCAGTATAATCTCGTCTCAGTCGCACTGACACGTATAGTAATTATTGCTTAGTCTTCGCGTGTCTTGCGAAGAATATGTAATAGTTACTATACGAAACAGTGCGACTGACACGAGATTATATTGTGACTGGATTGTTTTTAAATTAGTCTCAGTCGCACTATCACGTATAGTAACTAATACATGCGAAGATTATGTAATAGTTACCATACGTGACAGTGCGACTGACACGAGATTATACATATAGGATTATATTGTGAATTTGTGACTGGAATGTTTTTAAATTAGAGAATTGGGCCTCAGTACGCCTACACATCATGAGGAAAGCCCACGAGGCATTACTCAACATTAGTGTCAATATTAATAATCTGTCTAGATTAGAATAATCCAGTTATAATTATATTTTGAACCCTTTACCAGCCAACGGTAATTATACCAATCTCTTTAGTTCAATGCAAAATGAACCAACTAGCATTAACCAATGTCAGTCGTTTGTTTTATTTTTTGTAGAATGTTATTTTTAACCGACTTCAAAAAAAGGAGGAGGTTCTCAATTCGACCCGTATGTTTTTTTATTTGAGTGAAGTGTATCTTTTTGGGAGCAATTTCCTTGAACCTTATATAGCCTCTTGTTTGTATGAATTTTACAAGATTTGTATTAGGTACTCTTACCGAAAACCACAATATACCAGAACCTTAAACCGATGCAAAAAACACCATACTACGGCGCGGAACGGGCGGCGCGGCCGCGTCGAGGCGCGCGGTAACAGTTTTAATTATAATAAATACGCCACTAGCCCACGCGATCTGAAATAAATCGGTTAGATTTGGGTTTCTTACCGGTTTCTAACCGTAATTGGAATCGTTATTATTAGTAACCGGTAACCGAAATCGTTCCGGTTCATTAAATTTAGTTCCTCCGATTAACCGGTAAGTGAGAACCGGAATTATTTACCGGTATTTTGTAACCGGTTCCGAGCCCTGCATACTTAGAGCGTTCCGGTTCATTAAATTTAGTTCCTCCGATTAACCGGTAAGTGAGAACCGGAATTATTTACCGGTATTTTGTAACCGGTTCCGAGCCCTGCATACTTAGAAATTCTCTAAGCCTGCATACCACAGTTTTACAATTATACTGTGACCATACCTTGTCAGTCGTGTGAAAAAGATGATCACAAGTCTATGCGGTCTGGGGTGCGTTTTTTAAAGTCACTGAGTGACTAAATATCAAAAAATAGGCCGCAAAATACCGTTTTTGGACAGGTACTGGAGGAGGCACTTGTATTAATATCATAGGTATAAGAATTTTAGTCATCAATGAGTTTCAGATGTATAGGAATTTGGAAATCGTGGAATAAAAGGCAATGTTACTGAGTCACTCGATGACTGAATCGATTCATTAGTTTTTCATTTCGATGTGGTAACTAAAACAATTTTCTCTAGTAAAACACAGTACCTAATTGTCCAAACAGTTAGACTATCGAACTGAGGCCCAATTCTCTAATTTAAAAACAATCCAGTCACAATATAACTTGTGTCAGTCCCACTGTTTCGTATAGTAACTATTAGACTATCGAACTGAGGCCCAATTCTCTAATTTAAAAACAATCCAGTCACAATATAATCTTGTGTCAGTCGCACTGTTTCGTATAGTAACTATTACATATTCTTAGCAAGAAACGCGAAGATTAAGTAATAGTTACTATACATGTCAGTGCGACTGAGACGAGATTATACTGCGAATTGAATGTTTTTAAATTAGAGAATTGGGCCTCTGTTGGTAGGAAAGATTGGAATAAACGATATACAATATTTATTGTTTTTTACTGCAGGTGTTCTAGTAGAGAAAATTGTTTTGGTTACTTAGTACATGGAAATTAAAAACTAACGAATCCGATCGGAAACCCTTCCGAACGTTTTAAAATAGCCCTGCTGGACAGGGATACAAAGTCAAAGGGATACAAGCCGCGTGGCTAGAGGTCACTCTGCCTTTCAACTGCTAAAATGTACTTAAATTTGCAATATCTGTACCTACCTATTTACACGATTTATTTGTTATTTACAAGTTTATCAAGCGTAGCGTGTGCTGTCTTATAAACTTTTGATGATGTTTTTTACTTTTGACTACCTTACTAAGTTTTTAAGTTCTCATTTACTATGTATCAGCTTCTCCCAGCTCCGAGGCACCAAACTGGCGCTTCCCACCTTGTGGTAAGACAGATCATCGTTGTTTGTTGCCTGACTCTTCTAGACTTGATTGCGTTGGAACCAAAGTAATTTCTAGAGAAAAACAAACACAATGGTGTTCTTGCTGCAATCAAAAGAAAACCTAACCCGACACTGTGCATCATAGGAAAGGCATACTAATATTGGAGCAAAAGTTACGAAATAAAAAGGATGAATAAGTTGAAAGTTTTAAAGTCACCCCACCATTATGCAGTTGCACTGTTGCAGTATGTATTGAAGTATTTACAGAGACAAGAATGGTGCAATAACTGAAATAGGAATATAATAATCTGTCGAGCATTCTATCCTATACGATAATGAACTTTTTTGTCCATTATCAGTATACTGATAATGGACAAAAAAGTTCATTATCGTAACTCTACTTGGTCGGTTGGCCGGTAAAGGGTTAAGCAGCCTAGTAATTATACAATGTAAATAAAGGCCACAAATTCACCATCTAAATTAAAATAAAATATTTATTTACACACTATAATCCCCTAAATACATGAGATCTAAAAAAATATATGCAAGCATTTTTACAACCAAACCCAAAAACTTTGCTTGTGTAAAAAAAAAATTAATCAAATTGCCCATCATCATTGTAAAGATTTTGTCTGGGTTCACTTCCATAGTAAGTCAACCTACGTTTATCAATTGGCATAGGAGCTTTCTGTTTGAATAACATTGCCAGTAATATATAAAACCCTCCAACAATCTTACTAAAGAAGTCCAGTACTCCTAAAAACATTGGTGTTGAGTTTTTAACAAGAATTGATATTTCTCTAATAAGAGCTAGTATAAAGTTACCCAGAAAATTAACAAACGCTGTACTGCCTGTAAATATTGCAATAACAAATGCAAATAAAAATGTTAAAAAATCTTTAACATTATTAATAGATAAAGTGCTTTTCAAGTTTACTACAATGTCATTGTAGGTTTCATTTAAGGATACATCTGTAATAGCTTTGTTCACTGCAGTATCATTGTACTTCTTTGTTCCTCCTGTTAGTATAGGTTCTACTTCTAAAAAGGCGTCTGTGATGTGTCTTATGCATTTAAGAGTCACAATAATTTCCTGTTCTCTAAATTTTAAAGTTTTGATTTGAAACCAAAATGTTCCAAATGGTTGGTTGTCTATTTCTGTGCAGAGACATACGCCGCCGGCCGGACTGCATCCTATGAAGTCAGTGTCTGTTATACCAATCCAGCTTACTTTTGTGGTAGAACTTAGCTTGTGTTGCACCTCCAACAGGTCTCTTTTCAACTCCAATTCCGCAGCACTAACCACAACAATATCACGATAACCAACAAGTTGGTTAATTAGTCTTCTCTCAATGTACCGACCCAGAAATAACCGTGACTTCAACGTTTCTTTCACGTAATTTTTCACTCGCGTAGATTCGATATCTTCAATACATTCGTACTGTGATGATGCTGCAGACGAGTTGAAAGATGGGCTTTGTCCTAACAGACTCATGTTTTGTACTTTGCACTTGGACGTGTGACTATTTGACTCTCAAGTCTCAAACAAGAAGAACGATGGACATGGAGGCAAATCATCAATCACGCCCCGCAATGTTCCTAACTAATGACTTGACCGTACAGAATGGTGTATAATCTGTGGTGCAAACTTAGATTTTGACAATTAACTGCTATTAATCCTAATCTGTGTCAGCAGTATTGGCAGCCATTTTGTTTCCTTCCTTCAGTTTCCTTCGTGTTACTTTGGCGTGTTGTTTGTTTTTGATATTCAAATTATTTGGGTGTTTTTTTCTGTTTAATTCGGATGAAAGAGGATTCAGTGGATTTTAGCAGGTTTTAATTCACTTTGTTCATACATACCTATCACGCACGGCTCGAATACCTACCAAAAATGTTTCGCCAGTGTTGTGTTCCCAAATGTTGTAGCCAACGACAGGACGTTAGATTACATAGATTTCCTGTAAGAAAGGAAGATCGGGATCAGTGGTTACAGTATATTAATTGCGAAAAACTGAAAAGGATGGACAGTTTGATCAACAAAGCCTTTGTTTGTCATAAACACTTTGAAAAACGGTTTATTTCAACTACAACTACTCGTCTAAGAATTGGTGCATATCCAGCTTTGTTTACTGACTTGGAAATTTCATCTGGATACCCATCAAGCAGTTCTTCGGAATCAGGTAAAACAACACACACACACACATTATTACACTGTTCTCCTCTAATTAGAAAACGCAACATCTGTACCCGTAGCTGTCCTGTATGTACATATCTCTGGTGTGGTTCTATTAGGATGAATTCATCAGATAAGGTTTTTATAGTTATGTAGGGTAGGTATATAACTATGAAAGTTTCAGTATATTTATAACATTTTATTAAGTACTTAGTTTGATTGTAATTTTTAAGCTTTATTATGTGATTTTTGTATGTTGAAAATCATTTGCATAGTCCAGTACTTGGATGAGTTTCTGGGCTCAACCACTTTTTGGGTGTAAAATTATTTTTATGTAGTTTTTAACCACCAATATGCTAGCAGGTAAAGGAAAATCATTGACTAAAATATTATACCCTATTTTTCAGCACTAAAACAAATGCCATCATCATACAACCGCAGCCTTGATGATCATGCATATTTGAGGCAGCCTCACTGTGATCATTCTTATTGCGCTTCAGTGAGCAGCGGAGTATTAATTCCAGGCATGTATCTTTTCTATAAATAATATTTTTCATACAAAAGTATAGACTTACATGTATCCAGTGGAGGGCCATGCTAAATAAGGCCTCCCCAGTGGAATGCTCTGGGAGATTTCCCATAACATATACGCTTGGCAGGTGGATTGGTGATTGCAGCATTATTGCAGTGTTCAGTACAGGTGGATGCGGCTGCCCTGGTTTAATCTTAGGCCAGACACATACTAAACATTTTTATTGATATACAATTTTCAGAGTTAACCACCACTGTGACTACTGAGCAGCAAGAAATCTCAAACCAAGAAAAGCCAGAGAGAACCACCACTGTGACAACTGAGCAGCAAGAAATTTCAAACCAAGAAAAGCCAGGTCAGTTGCAGAGTTTTATGCTTACCAAGTTTAGGATTAATAGCAGTATACACATTAGGACTAAGTATAATTATTCAAGTATTTATTGCTGATTTTGAAATGTAAAATAGGCACATACATATTTAAGTATAATTTGAAGTCATGCTTGCTTAGATTACATACACAATATGCTGATTTATATGAAAATAGAAGCCCAGAAAATGAAATTAGTTATTGTCTGTTTTGAATTTGTTCTGAGGCTCGCTGTTGACAATTTATAAAGTACCTACAAAAGCTTAGATATAAGAAGCATGTTGAGTTAGATTGACAAATGCTTGTTTTGTTAATATTCTATCACTCAAAAAGTATTTATTGCTCAGTGTATGTACCGCTCAATCATTTTGAGTTAGAGTTTAGAGTATCAACACATGGTTATTTTGAACGCTAAAAATGCTAATCAATTACCTCTCAGTTAATTATCACACATATTTATTTGTATTTTTTTTTCAGATCGCACACCTCGTAGATTCAGCAAAAAGAGGTTGATCAGAGATGTTAAATCATTGACTCCAAAATGCAAGCTTTTGTACAAAGAGTTTCAAAAAGCTAAGCGCCAAAGGGATTTTCAATGTAGGGCCAAAAGGGCAATTGATTTTAGCAAAGAGACATCATTTCAAGAACTGACGAAAAAAATGAATCCATTGGCAAAAAATCTTCTTTGGATGCAAGTCAAACTCTGCACGAAAAATAAAAGAGCTAGAAGATTCACAATGGATGAAAAATTGATTGGACTGGCAATTTATAAACAAAGCCCAAAATCATATAAATTTCTCAAAAAAATATTTATTTTGCCTTCCAACACTACATTGAAGAAAATGATAAGCCATTTAAACATAGAGGCTGGCATCAATCCACAAATTTTTGGACTTGTAAAAGAACAGGTAAAATTATATTAGTAAACAATATTATTTAAGGTCCATAATCTTCATCAACATAAGTTCACTGCTGGACATAAGCCTGCCCATAGAATGGTTGTGTTGTATGCATTTTTACCATAGGGGGCACCTTGGACAGCGGATTGGTGATTGCAGTATTGGTGTTATGTTCTCTGGTGGGTACTGCTGCCCACCCCTTGTGTTATCTCTTAGTTTATATATTAGGTAAATTTATAAATACCCTAATCTCCTTTATCATTTTAGGTAAAAGACTGGAATGAACAAAAGAAGTTATGCACAATTATGTTTGATGAAATGGCCCTGGAACCTGCAGTAACATATTCTTCCAATAAAGATACAATTGACGGTTTTGTACATTTGAATGAAAAAATAAGCCAGTTTGCAGACCATGCCCTTGTGTTTATGATACGTGGAGCAGTTCATAAATGGCAACAGCCAATTGCCTTCTATTTCTGCGAAGGGCAGACAAAAAGTTTACAACTCAAAGCCATCATTAAAGATATAGTAGCTGCCGTAACAGAAACAGGACTCCAGCCCATTGCACTTGTCTCCGATCAAGGTTCTAGTTTTCAATGTGCAATGAATGACCTTCTGGAAGACACAAAAAGAGACCAGTTGTGTGCAGGGGAAAATGTTGGTTAGTGCTCTTGATATGATATAATAATCAATAATCAATAAATGCTGGACACATTTCACACAACATCTAGCCCCAAGCTAAGCAGAGCTTGTGTTATGGGTACTCAGTAATTGATATAATTAATACAATACATTGCATGGATAGATATTTTTTTATTATACATAGAAAAATACCCAGAACACCCTGAACAATTATCTGCAGATCGTACAAAGATTTGTTCATAGGTGGGAATCGAACCCGCAACCTCCTGCGTCGCAGGCGAACCTTCGCCCGCCGCGCCACAGAGGTCGTCATATATGATGAGGATATGGTACTACCTATATAAAAAATAAAAGCAAATAGGTATATAAAATAAAATGTTTATTTGGATAATTGTCGTGCTGGTTGTGGTTTCACGCGAAATCGGTTGAGCCAATTTATATGAAATTTACAATACTTTTAACCCGTAATTCAGTTTCCTTGGGAGAACAATGGCGATAAAACCGCAGGCTACTAGATGGCATAAAAGAAGGGTTTGCTTTAATTTATGTACTATTCACATTTATTTATTTCTTCATATTGGTATTACAGTAAAATCGTCTGCAATATGAGCCAGGATGATGATCTAGCTAGGGCACTACAATATTATAATTAAAAATAAAATAATGTTATCACTACATATAGGTGTACCTATACCTAGTAGGTATACTTACATAGCAAGTATACCTACTACTTCTCTGTTATTAATCTGATCTAATAATCTCTCTAATCTGTTAACCTGTTCTCTTTACTTTCAGATAACACAATCCATTTATGTGGTAATTCAATAAGTGTCTTCTATGATCCACCACATTTAATTAAAGGGATGCGCAATAATTTGCTTTCTAAAGACATCATTTTTGAAGGAAAATTAGCTACTTGGCAGGATATCATTGATGTCTACAACACTGATTGCAACCATGGTGAATCCAGAATATTGCACAAATTGACTGATGAACATGTAATTCCTGGCAAAATTAAGAAAATGAAGGCAAGTTTATTTAATTATTTTATACTAGCAGCTTTCTACAGTGTCACCCGCATAAGTGTCGATCCCAAGGGAATATCGGCATACAAATAAGCCAGGGGTTAAACTATGTACATACCAAATTTCATTGCAATTGGTACGGTAGTTTTTGCATGGAGAAGTAACAAACATACATACATAACACACACTAGGATTCCCTGTGTTGTGGGTATCAGGAACGAGTACCATGGTACCATAACACCCAGACCTGGAACACATTTGCAGATCATACAAACATTTGTCATGCATACCATACTCAAAGACTCACAGTGTAGTGTGATATTAGGGTGATGATGTGATTTAGAGGCAATCATTGTAATTCGGAAGCTAAATAATAGTTGATGTGTGGACAGAGAATAGGTGCGGGAGATAAGGAGAATTAAGTGCTTAATTTAAATTCGTTTGTTAATAATTTTCAGGTCAAGAACTGCGTGCGTGTCTTTAGTAAAACAGTTGCAGCTGCTTTATCCTACACTGCTCAGTTTCGTAAGTAGAAGTTCGATATAATATTAGAGGGCGCGGCGCGCAGCCGCGTCAGGGTTGATTTTGCATGAATGGAGAAATGAAAGTTACAATTTACAATTATCAAAGACTTTACAATTACAATTTAACGGTAACTTTTGTATGAGAAAAGCATTGACATATATGTGGAGAAAAGTGGCGATTGAGAGCAATGATTGCACAATTTACAATTAGGTACAATACAATTTACAGTGAGATTGAGTAACAAACATCTAATTATTCAAGCTTTCGCATTTATAATAGTGGGATTATTTTATCTATTCCCGAAATTATTAATGATTCTCGCATGTTTGGATTCAGACATTTAAGCTTAGTTTTATATCAGATACTCATGGCATTTTTATTTTTCAGCTTTATATCCTAATGGGAAGCCAGTAAGCCCGACGCTGAGGAATACATCGGATTTAGTATCATTTATGGATGATTTATTCGATAGTGCCAATGGAGCTGGCGGTCTAGATAATAAAACGAAATCAAAGGATCTTCGGCGGGCTGTGACGTCAAAATCAAAGCACCACAGTTTTTGGACAGATGCCATCAAAAAATTGAATAAGATAGCATTTATAACTAAAGACAAAAAAAAGAAAAGTGTTCCGTCACTAAAAAATTGGGTTGTTACTCTTAAAAGCTTGAAAAGGGTCTGGAAATACCTAAGTGAGAAGAAAAATGTAAAAATAATGAGACCTCGCTATTTCAATTCAGACCCAGTAGAAAACTTTTTTGGCCAAGTCAGGGCATACAACTATAGGAGTAATGACCCAAGTGTTAGTGCGTTCAAACACACTTTCAAATCACTGCTGATAACGAGATTTATAAATTTCCATTCAAATACTTTTAACTGCGAGGATGATACAGGCAAGGAATTACTGTCAATTCAGTCACTGTTCAAAACATTTAATAATGATAACAATGCGCCAAATAATGATACCAATGAGATTGAACAAACCAATGAAGACCAACATTCGGTTACTGTTGAAAATATTCAGGTCCAAGCAAGACGAGAGAGATTAAACGTACACTCCAGAGCATACACCGTTGGATGGGTTACTAGAAAACTTTTACAAAAAATTAAATGCAACAAATGCAAAGAAAATTTGGTTACAACTGACGAAGAAACCAATGTCCACGATTGGATAAAAGCACGGGAATATTTGTCGATAAAAAGAAGAAAATTAGCCTATCCAACCGAATATGCCGTGAGGAATTTCGGTATCATAACAAAGGTGACAAATGAATATTTAGAACAAAAAGCATACCAAAACAATATTTGCAAAAATATTAAACAAAAAGTATTGTCTGAATGTTCCTTTGATTTCCTCGATTGTGAATCTCATAAAGAAATTGTACTTGAATACTTTCTAAGTATATCAGTAAAACTATTCATATTTAATTGGTGCAATGTAATTAATAAAATTTTAAAAGGAGTTGACATAATTCGCCTTGAAAGATCATCTTTGCCGCCAATGCAATGTAAGGCATTACATAAATACAAAAAGAAATTAAAAAATAAAAAACTTAATAAATAATTTGCTTATTAAGCGTATTACACTCTTGATGACTATATTAATGATAAAGCCGCGTGGCCTGATGTCGCTCTGCCCCTCGACTGCTAAAATGGAAATTTGCAATATCTGTACTTACCTATTTACATGTTTGTATTAGATTATTATTTATAAGTATAACAAGCGTAGCGTGTGCTGTCTTGCATATTTTTGCTGATGTTTATTTACTTTTGACTACCTTCCTAAGGTTTTTAAGTTCTCATTTACTATGTATCAGCAACTCCTTGCTCCGAGGCACCACACAGGCGCTTCTCACCTAGTGGTAAGACGGACCATTTATGTAAGCCAAGCCGAGTTTGTTGCCTGATTCTTCTCGGCTTGGTCGCGTTGGAACAGGAGTAATTTAATTTTATATAAGACGATTCAAAATGATCCTTGTGATTTCAATGAATAAAGTTCTTTTTGACTTTGACTTTGCTTGTTTCTGTTCATAAATTTTAATTGAGGGTTTACTATAAATCATGCCTGAGCACAACTTCTTTTTAAATTCTCGTTTAGCAAGCTATGGTTTCATCCATTATTCTACTAGTTACTAATAATGTATCGCCACAGACAATATAGCGCAGCAAACGATTGATCGAAAAAAACAAAAAAACCATTGTCATCGTCGAAGTTTGCAACGGTATAGTGTCGATAGAGGTCACATTACCGTCTGTACGTAGTACTCTCCTTAGTCTGTGTCATCAATGCAAATCATTTCTTTTACAAAAACACTGCCTGCACGGCGGCACGCCCACAGAGAAAAAAAACAACAAAAGACAAAGTATAAAAACCTTGGATAAAAACTCCTTGTGATGTGCTTTGGTGATTATTATTATCTATGGCGTAGTATTACATCCATGGTTGGTGTGTGATTCATTTCGTTGGAGCAAGGAAAGGAAGGAGGAACATAAGATTCATCTGTCTAGCTAGGTTGATTGATTGAAGTGAAGTTGAATGAAAAAAAAAAATGAAATGCAAATACTGGTAAAATCTAAACTATAGAAAAAAGTAATATTTGGGTCATTTTACTTATTGTAACATGTCATGTCTTTTTCCAAAAAAAAAACATAAATAAGAAGTATTACTCGTATTTTCTCTCTTCTAACGTTTATTGATATTAGATTAATGGTACAACAAAAGGTGCAATGGATAATTCAACCATACAAACACTGGAGACGGCAGCTCAAATGCTCATGGTAATAATGTTTAGTTGTTGTATGAAAACCTATTGAAACTACGCTTTAATCGACCTTTCAACCTCCCTCATACAATAAGAAAGGTTCCTTTACTCATTGGGTGTTAGTAGATCAAACCTGACTAGTAATAATTTGTTCTATTCCATTTTGTAAGAAGTGTTACTTAGAATTTATTTTATCGTTTAAGTATTTATATAAAGTTAAATAATATATTTTTTGAAAGTCATGGATTAACATTGGTCAAATGAACCTAACTCTTCTGTTTGTTCAAAGTATAACTGGTTCTTTGTTGGCCAGGCGACTAGCATTAAGTTGGGTGTGAATATTAATAATAATGAATATTGTAATAATCCTTTGATATTGCTTACCAAACAGTTGTAATTATAAATTTAGTATGTATCTATAAAGTAATTCTGTCAATTTATCTTGTTACATTTTTAGGCACCACCAAATATGGTGTCATCTGAGCAGCGACATCAGGCAGAAAGTGTGTTCCTCGAATTCCGCGCCTCTAAAAACCCTTATCAGATGTGCAGAGAACTTCTAGAAAAATGCACATCGGAATATGTATTGTTTGAAGCTGCCAGCTTGCTGAAAACAGGCCTTATTAGAGAATGGAACTTACTCTCTGAAACAGACATCTCATCGTTGAGGGAATATCTGCTAAACTATCTGTTGAGGAAAGATGCTCCACCATTTCTCAGGGAAAAGTTACTGCAGGTATGTGATTTTACATTCAAAAGCCTTTCTCTAATTTTCATCTAATTTATTCATCAACATCACTAGCCTGTGTACATCCACTGCTGGAAGAGTCCTTCCTCATTGAATACAATAGGGGGGATTTGCCATAGTCACCACTCTTTGTAGGCAGATTGGTGATCACAGTTCAGTGTTAAGTACTCATTTAGATAATGCTGCTGCTGCCCATGTCCTGTTGTAATCCCTTAGTGAGGCTTTAACAACATCCATGGGAGGAGACGAAGGGGTTCTTAGGCCAGACATACCAATGCAGTCTAACTAAATCCGAAACACAGCAGTTGCACTGTCCCAATAGTGAAAGTTAACCGGCTGATGAGATGATTATGATCCGAAACAAGAAAACATTGTAACTGAGAGATGCTATTACTAGCAGCCAACTACATCTCTGCTCATGTGGTACTGGAATAAAAAGTTGTTTAATTTTAAATCTCCACTAAATTGAATGAGAATCGTATCACACTGTGATTGAGTATCAAAGAAACCTCCAAACTTTCACACGTATAAGATTAGTAGGATTATTGTGAAAATAATTTGTCTATTTCCATGCATAACCTAACCTAACCTATTTTGTACATTCCCACCAGACTATAGCTATCATCATCAAGAGAGGTAGCATTGATGACAGCGGAAGAGAAAGGAAAGCCCTAATTGGAGAATTAGAAAAAATAATTCTGAGTTCACCAATCAACCAGCAAAAGCTAGCATGTTCACTCATACTGGCAATCATGCAAGAATACGCCATCACAGTGAAGTCGGCCGATGTTGGATTAATGTGGGACGTCCACTTTAGATTGAAGAAATCATTTGAGGCATCCGACTTAAAAAGAATATTCAGGTTTACTGTCAGTATTCTTCAACAGATAGTCCGCTCAGGGCATCAGCCGGAAGGCGAGCAGGCAATGCTCACAAAACAACTACTTACAATAGTAGAAGCTGTGCTATGTTGGAGTCATGTATCACCTTTACTCTCAAAACGATTGATTGGTGCATTCGAGGCTATTCATGAGAGTGATTCCGCACCAGCGCTACGACTGGGCATGAATTGGATGGATACCATAATGCAACCGGAATTGCTGTTGTTATTCTTCGAAATTCACATGTATGTGAGATCAAACCCTGACTTGCTGAATTATTCCCTGACATGTTTGACGCAGCTGGCCAGCTTAAGTGGTTACCCAGATGACCTAAAGAAGCAGTATTTTGATTATTACGTGAGCGGTTTCCTGAACGCGATGGCGTATATAAACGAACCGTATGATAGAGAGTTGTTAGGAATAGCTGATATCTATAGGAGGTTGAATCAGTTCTTTAGACCGGCGGCGATCGCTGCTGCGCCACCGGCCTTCCTTCAGACATTAACGACGCTGACTTGTCATTGTATTCGAGGTGCTGTTATTGAAGAAATTGTAAGTATCTTACATAATTATTTTAAAGATAAAGATAAAGATAATTTATTTGTTTTGAATATGGTAATTTTACATAGATGGTAATAATTCACACGTCCAACATACTCAGTCATACATTATGACATACAAATAATTTAGTTCCCATAAGTAGGTACTTGGTAGATACATCCATTACCATGTCATTATAATAGTACCTAATAATTAACAATTTAAATAATTTTTGGGATGCGTATTGAAATCAAAATTAAGAAATATATGTCAAAGAGATAAAAATAAAAACAATTCAATTTTACAACACAATACACACAGAACAATATAATTTTACATGTCAAGAAATTCTTCAATTGAATAGAAACAATTTATAGCAAGCCATTCTTTTAGTGCATTACTAAAAGCATTGCCTCTATTTTTCAATAACAATTTTGGCAGTTTATTGTATATTTTGCTTGTCATGTAAACGCAATTTCGCTTATAGAGTTTTAGTTGCGGTATTGGCATTACTAATGGTCTTTGTGTAACAGCTCTCTGATTAGTATTATCTCTTTGTTCAAACAGGTCATAATGTTTTCTAACAAACATTGCAGATTCAAATATATATAATGACGGAAGAGTCAGAAGTTTATGTTTTTTAAAAACGGGCCTGCACGATTCTAATTGCTCCAACATAATTAAATCATTTAATCATAGAATAACACCCAACAGTCTCATACATGATCCTACACCCATATTGACTATCAAACTGGTCGCTTTCGATTACGCGGTACAGTTTTGCAGTATATTGCGCTGTATGTTTTGAATATTTCTGTTGAATAGAAGCTAAAACACGTGGTGCTTATCGAAAGTGATAACCAGTTTTATAGGCAATAAGGGGGCCGATACCACATTATGATTCCGTTTGTCGTGGGTATTTCGAACTACGAGTACCATTGTACCGCAACACCCGGATCAAATATATATGCAAATCATAACATTTGTCTAGCAGTGGGAATTGAACCTGCACCTCTCGTATCTCAGCCGGTTTCTTGCCCGCCGCGCCACGAAGGTCATCCAAAAATTTGTTTTTTTTCAAATTTGTAGCAGCTAAGATAAGTATAGAGTACTCGTGGTGTAGTGGCTAATGACCTCGACTTCCGATTCCTAAGATCGTGGGTTCGAATCCCTTTCAAAGTCAAATGTACTTTAGTCATTGAAATAATAAGGATCATTTTGAATCGTCTTATAAACTAAAATCACTCCTGTTCCAATGCAACCAAACCCAGAAGAATCAGGGCAACAAACATGGCTTGGCTTTGTTTTATGATCCTTATTACTACTAGGTGGGAAGCGGTTGTCAAAAAACATCATGAGGAAACTCGCCACACTTGTTCTTTCATCATTCGACACAAGGTCCTTTCATTTTTTTGTTACCTTTTCAAAAATTGTTTTTTACCTTGGTTTTTAACCGACTTCCCAAAAAAGGAGGAGGTTCTCAGTTCGGTTGTATTTTTTTTTTTTTTTTATGTTTGTTACCGCATATCTCCGGCGTTTATGAACCGATTTGGAAAATTCTTTTTTTATTTGAATAGATATACTTCCAGATTGGTCCCATTTTTTTCAGAATCCAGTTCTGATGATGGGATCCATGAGGAATTGAGGGAACTCCTCAAATATTGTAGGCATACATATGGCGATTTTGATATTTTCAGCAACAAACCAAGCATTTGCATTCACAAAGTATCATAATTCTTTCACCACTATGGTTCTTTCATCATTTTTTTTCATCCAAATATTTTGTCGAATACACTGGCGGAAATCGGTTTTTTAAATTATATATATAAAATAATGATATAAAAATTCCCTTTAAAGTTTTGTTAGATTTTGTTGATGAATTCACTAACCCAATTTATAACTTACAAGTTACCAAATGTTCTAAAAATTAAAACGTGTTAGAAGTTAGTATAAAATTAGATTTCAATTTTGAAAAGGAGTTATCTTTGTTTTATTTTTTTTATCGAGTGGAGTAATTCAAGTTGTGTCCTGAATTTTTGTTTTCACTAGATAAAAAGCTTAATACTACATAATTTTTTTCTTTTTGTAAACTACAAGAACTCATATAAAAAACTTAAATATTCTTTAACTCATTAAAGGCATTTTGTGAACCAATAGCGTCTTAATGATATAATGTTCTTCTTTTTCTAGGCTGATGATGAGAATGTCTGGAGAGAGGCTTTGACGAAGTTCCTGCACACTTGGAGTTCTCTAGTCAATGATATTGGTGGATACTCGAATGAAACACTCATGAACCCTTGTGTAGAAGTGTTCAATACTTATTTACAAAATAGACTTGCGCCTCCGGATGGTACAAGGTAATGAAGGACTTCTTTTAATTGTTTTATTTGATTAAATGCTGTGCTGGTCTCAGCACCAGTCATGGTGCATGGTCAACTCGAAACTCCTGTGGATGTTGTATGAGCCGACTTAGGGATTACATCACGGGGTGGGCAGCAGCATCTAGCCGAGTAATCAATACAACATATATATATGTATATATATACTATGATCACCAATCCGACTGCCAAGTGTGATGATTATGGCAAATCCTCCAATTGCATTCTATGGGGGAGTCCTTGTCCAGCATTTTTCAGTAGCAGCCATTGTCGACATTCAATGGCAGATGATGATGACTCCCAGTAGTCACTACGTAGGTTGTTAGGTTTTTTATCAGGTTACTTATGCACAATATACCCCACAGCGGGACGTCAGTGCAGGTCTTAACACCCCCACTTAGAATCAGGTTACTTTCCGTCTATATCCTTATCGTCGTAGCGATAGTGGATGTCTGACGGCTATTATTGATGATGATGTGTTGTGTTCTCCAACCAAGGAATAAAGCCGATAGCGCGTTCTAATCATCTATACTTACCCTGATTTTTAATTTCAGACAATTTTTGTAAACAAACAAATGTCAAGATATGCCACTGTGTGTATAAGTGTCATGTATGTGTGTCGTATGAGAATTTACACGTATGCTACACAATCATGACACTTATACTCACAATGGCATATCGTGACATTTGTTTGTTTACAAAAATTGTCTGAAATTAAAAATCAGGGTATAGTAGCGACATCTAGTCTTGACTAAGTAAACTTAGGGACCCTTCACTATGCGTGGTTCGATAGGAGATGTATTTATTAAATTAAAGCGAATCTTAGTTTTTTCATTCCGGGTGGCTCTAATTTCGTTTTAATGTTAAATCTACAAGTAATATCTTCATTCAGTGATATAGATGTAATCGTATATAAATATGACTTATCAAGGTTCTGAATAAACTTTTGTCTGAAACAATGAACCTGGAAAAAAAATTGATAGACTTGAAGCCGATAAATTCCACGATCTGTATGGAGGCCCTGTAGTAAGGTCGAACAGATAAACTTACCATTTTACCATTTTGCGACTTTAGAGCAAGAAAATATAACCTTAGCTACTTATTTATAGTTTTCAATGTTTTGCCGCACAATTTTTGATGGATTTGGCCTCTGTTGACAAACTTGAGCTGAGAAACAAGAGAGTTGAAATCTCGCGTGATATATTATGTGATAAATGTTTTATAATTCTCATAATTTTTATAGGTTCTATATTTTGAAACAAACAAATATGAGTAAAATTTCTCGAGATATGACCAAGAACGGGAAAACTCAGTGTAGGACCGTTCTCGTCAGACCGATGGCATTAAACAGGAAGGCGGTGGATGGAGGCAGTTCAGTGCCAATGGTCATGGCATTCTATTCAGGAGGCCTAAGTCCAGCAGTGGATGCCTCCGGCTGGTGATGGTGGTACTTACACTGGCTCTAATGTAGTTTATTCTTATCTTTCTAGACGTGGAGATTGCCCAGATGAAGATATTAGAGACGACATGGAAGAAGATGAACGACAGTTGCACAGTTGCAATTTGATGACTATTGGTGCTATAGCCAGGAAGGCGCCGGCTCACTGCGCACATGTGCTGTTTAGTTTGCTGCAAGACAGGAGCAAAAAGTATGTTTTTTAACAGACTTCCCAAAGAAGGAGGAGGTTCTCAATTCGGTTGTATTTTTTTTTTTTTTTTTAATGTTTGTTACCGCATATCTCCGGCGTTTATGAACCGATTTGGAAAATTCTTTTTTTATTTGAATAGATATACTGCCAGATTGATCCCATTTTTTTCAGAATCCAGTTCTGATGATGGAATCCTTGAGGAATTGAGGGAACTCCTCAAATATTGTAGGCATACATATGGCGATTTTGATATTTTCAGCAACAAACCAAGCATTTGCATTCAAAAAGTATCATAATCCTTTCACCACTATGGTTCTTTCATCATTTTTTTTCATCCAAATATTTAGTTGAATACAATGGCGGAAGTCGGTTTTTTAACCGACTTCCCAAAAAGGAGGAGGTTCTCAATTCGGTTGTATTTTTTTTTTTTTTTTTTTTTTTTTTTTATCTTTGTTACCGCATATCTCCGTCGTTTATGAACCGATTTGGAAAATTCTTTTTTTATTTGAATAGATATACTTACAGATTGGTCCCATTTTTTTCAAAATCCAGTTCTGATGATGGAATCCATGAGGAATCGAGGGAACTCCTCAAATATTGTAGGCATACATATGGTGATTTTGATATTTTCAGCAACAAACCAAGCATTTGCATTCAATAAGTATCATAATCCTTTCACCACTATGGTTCTTTCATCATTTTTTTTCATCCAAATATTTAGTCGAATACAATGGCGGAAGTCGGTTTTTTAAATGAAAAGTTATTATACTAGCTGCAGTTGGCTAGATGAGCTTCTGTGAAATGCAGTTCCTACTGATGATGAAAATTAAATCAGTAACCAGAACTAAATCAAAATAAGCCTAAACATGACCACCAGTCTACTATTTTCCATCAAGGTTGTCTCCATCATCAAACCAGCTCGCTGTCACCATAATACTGTCATTAAAACTTGACAGGTATGCAAAGTTTTTGCTCGATCGCTTTGGTGGAATTGGTTTAAATTCAGTAGACAAGTTCCACTAAGAAAGATCTCGCTGCTAAGCTATAAAACCGGCCATTGTACTATTAGTTAAGTTTTGTTTATTTTTTATATCTTACAAGGTGTACAATAAAGTATTTTCTGTTCTATTCTATGAAGAATACAATCATTCCCAATTATTCTATGGAGAATAATTGGGAATTATTGTAGGATTATCCCTTCAGGCAATTCAAATGATGTATTTTTCTCAGGTTAGAAGCTCAGTTACAGCTAATGCATATGGGGAAACTCCAGTTGGGTAGCGGCTTAGAGCTCACATCATTATTTGAAGACCTGCACTGGATATTGATGATCACAGGTAAAATATTTATCTATGGTTTTACTCAGGCTCGTTTGACTATAGGTATTTAAGTCAGTGGCCAGCTAGGGAATGGTGGCCTTGTAAGGGGCCTTGTGACCAATGGTGACGTTACTAGGCCTCAACGACAGGTTAGTGATCAGGTTGAGGTGTTGTGGCCTGATGGTCGTGAACCAGTGTGGGGAAAGGATTGAGTACGCCTTGCGGAGGCTTTATTCGTCACTGACATTAGTGTGTTTTCAATACAGGGCATTTCCTGGCGATCGACGCAACGGAAGACGACACTCTCAGAATGATACCCTCAGAGCTGATGCAGTACAGTGTCACTGAGAATGCTAATGTGGAACAATCACTCGCCTATTTGACTGAAACCAACAGCGACCCTGAGAATGTCGATCCAATCATCAAGTAAGGATGGGGCCTTAGTACGAGTTTTGATAGTTTTCGAATCTATATGAAGTTTCGTTTCCTTCCATACATTTACTGACAGTTTCCTTAGTTTTTTCTCATTTTCGCTAGGGGCGCTGCAAGTTAATGTATGGAAGGAAACGAAACTTCATATAGTTTCGAAAACTATCAAAACCCGTACTAAGCCCTCTGAACTCGTACGAAGCCCCCTGGTTTTCTAGGCTAGATGCAGTACCTCATGCATTACTGCAATGTACTTCGTGTCAACTTATTAGTCCTCGGTGAAATTAAGCAACACATTTTCGCTTCACTAATGTTTTAAGATGGATCGATTTTATTTTAGGTGTTTTCTACCAACAGGGTTGTGGGTCAAATCATCCGTATCAGCACGTGGGAATGCCTCGCGCTGAACGCCGGTTTGGGCAACGTGTTCAGCCCAGAGCTATCCGCCACTATATCTTGGCTACTGAAGATATGGGCGCACTCCTACCTGAGAATAGAGGCGTCTGAGTATACTGAGGTGAGTACTGTTAGTAGTTAGTGCTGCAACAAGAATGTAGGTTAAATATGGCATTTTTTAATGATGTATAAGAAGGGTCCTATACTAGATCCTTGTGGAACTCCGGTTGTTGCTTACTAAGATAAGAAGCATAATTTCGTATTATTAATCACTATTTATAATGATCTACCATCAAGAAATTACGATAGTTAGAAAAATAAATGTGCTCCTAACGACTAGATGTAAGTTTTTAAGTAGAATTTGATGATTGACTCTATTGGAGGCCTTTGAAAAGTCCGTGTAAATGATATCGACTTGTATTATAACAACACTGAGCTTCACATTTAAGGCCCAAGGTTTTTATCCACAAGAATAGAAACATAATTTATTTGTCGTGCCACTGGTTTTCTCTTGGTTATCTGGGTTCGGGTCAGTGACCATGTTGAGGTAAGGTGGCCCTGGAAAAGGCCTTGTGACCGATAGTAAAAGAACGAGTACTTACAGTAAATAAAAATAACACCCAATTTCCCCCCAACAGTCACATAGTGACTCGTAGTCTTGATCGCACACTATGATTCCCTGTGTCGTGGGTATCAGGAACTACGAGTACCATGGTAACATTACACACAAACCCGGAA
Source organism: Epirrita christyi (assembly GCA_951392215.1). Taxonomy (NCBI): domain Eukaryota; kingdom Metazoa; phylum Arthropoda; class Insecta; order Lepidoptera; family Geometridae; genus Epirrita; species Epirrita christyi. Next base: position 11,055,281 of record OX595843.1, on the reverse strand, counting down.
CAAATATTTGCAGATGATACAAAAATTTGTCCCGCAGCGGGAATCGAACCCGCAACCTCTTGCATCTAAGCCGGCTTCTCACCCGCCGCGCCACAGAGGTCGTCCATCTGATCCTCCTGAGATGGATAGAAGAGACTGAAATCCTAACCAATGGCGAGTCTTGATAGAAATACTTCCCTTTCAAGTGGATTTAAAAGAGTATCTTCGGTGCTACGTTGAAAGTACGTGAAAGTATGCGCCTCGGCAATCTTCGTTAATGATCGCTTTTTCACTCGCTCGCAATCATATTTCTGTTTCGGATAGACGAACATTGCACAGGCGCATTAGCTTCATCGTAGTATTCTACCCATTTGTTTAAGATATCCCGTGTGATGGAGAGCGCGTTCGGGCGCGCGTCGCCTGGAGTGGCGTGGGCGTGCGGACGGCTGGCGGCGCGCGTTTGCACGTGCCTTCGTCACCTGCACGCACAGCCGCCTGCGGCCGAGCATGCCTTGCGTCTCCTACTGCTGCTGGCGTACTGGTAAGAGGGAGAGAGACAAACAGACACCACCAGTTGTAGCCAAGATTGCCGAACCGTGACAAAGATCTTGCATTTGTGAACGCTTGCAGTTGCTATTAAAAGTGAACGACGCAAACTGCGACACTTCAACAATGTTAACATTAACCCAAAGTCATGGGGGGGTATTGCATATCAAACTGGTAATTGCTTTTGATTTCAATTTTGCAGTACATTGCGCTGCGTGCTTTAGCTTTTTTTCCAAGAGCAGAAATATTCGAAACAAAGCGCAATGTAAAAACCAACAGTGTGTCCAACAGTGGACGTCTAAAGCCTACTGATGATGATGATGTTGATGAATGTTATTTCTCTGCTCGTTTTAATTAAAGTAAATAATTAAATTGCAGATTGCTTTGCTAACCAGTGTTATTAAAGCGTTTTTGCAAGCTTAAATTTATCAGACAAAGTTAAAATAAGCAGCTCGATTCACTCGCATAGTATTGTCCTTTCTATAGATTGTTGACGTGATATCTGAGTTATTAAGGCTAACTTTTATTACCTACAGGAAGGACACGCTGTCGCAATGCGACGAGTTCCGCACATTAGTGGAATGGGAGATATCGGGGAACAACCTCTCGGGCGATCTGAAGCGACCACTTTACAAGGCCTTCGCTCTGGTCTCCAGAGAAGCTCAAGGTAGTGCATAAGCCTCTACAGAATGCCACGACGAATGGCATTCAGCCGCCTCCATCCACCGACTTTATGCGACCCTGATTTCTGCACTTCGCCTTCCAGTTCGTCGTCAAAGCTTGTAAAATATCCAACTTATCTGTTTTGTCACCAGTTGTTTCGTGGTTAATGACCTTTAGTTCTCAATCACACCGTAACGGCTCAACCGATTTCGATAAAAATTGGTAGAGATACATACATATATAAACACACGCCTTTTTCCCCGAAGGGGTAGGCAGTGCCTCAAAAAGCCTCTTCACCGTGGGTTGCACAATCCCAAGAATATAGTCGTGACAAGTGGTGAGCTCACCGCCGCCATTGCTTTCCACAACCAACTCGGCTAACGCTTTCTTCCAGCAATAAAACAATCCTAAATAAGCCAGCAGCCAGGACATATCTTATACAAACAGTTATTTTTTCTATTTATTTGCAAGTGGTTTGCATTTTGACTGCCTCTGTGGCGCGGCGGGCGAAGGTTCGTCTGCGACGGTTGCGGGTTCGATTCCCGCCTCGGAACAAATATTTGTACTATCTGCAGATAATTGTTCAGGGTGTTCTGGGTATTTTTCTATGTATAATAAAAAATATCTATATATGTAATATATTGTATTAAGTATATCAGTTATCTAGTACCCATAACAGAAGCTCTGCTTAGCTGGGGGCTAGATAATGTTGTGTGAAATGTCCAGCATTTATTTATTTTTCATTAGGTATTCTAAAAACTCGGCTAGTTGAAAGCACAATGGCCTTACAAGAGAAACTCAACACATTGAAGAATATGGATTTAGACACGGAGCCGGTGCGGAACATGCTGGCCAGCATTCTGGATTGCTTCATCGGATTCAATGATGGTTTCTTAGAGGTTCGTTGCTATTTTCACCAAATACGACACACTTAGCGAACGACTTTGACAGTTTTCATAGAAATCTGTCAATTTGACGTTGATTTGTGCGAAGGTTACCGGTAGGGTGCTTTACACCCTTTTGTACGCGAATGAAGTGCATAAATGAGTGTCAATGTGATAAGAGTGTGTGTGTGTGTGTGTGTGAGAGAGGGTTGTTTTTTTTTACGCTTATTCATTTATTTGACACACACACACAGTGTTATATGTAGTTCAAGTTAAAGCCATAGTGTCTGTTTCATAGCTCCGGAGAGCCGGACCAAAAAAAAATCGAAATCATGTGATTAGAGAATCACATTGCGAATTTTTTTTGGTATGACCGTTACCGTTGTCTTATTTATTACCAGTCGGAATCGATGGATCAGCAGTTCTCGATCCTTGTGGATGCGATCGAGAAGACGCCCGCCCTCCTGTTCAAGTACCACAACTACCCGGGCGTGGTGCAGCCCGCGCTGGAGCTGCTCTCCGCCAGCGCCAGGAAGATGATCGTCTCCGTCAACACGCAGAACAAGAACAAGTAACATTACTTATTAGATATTAGATTTTTTTTTGTGGAACCGATGGTCTTAGATTCATCCATTCACACGTTATGATGTGCGGCTCACTTCGCTCGCGATATCTGTCTAAACATTTTATTTGAGTGACGTAACTGACAGTTGTCACACTTGATGTCGACTTGTGACCCTTGGTCATTACAACTGCAATACCTCTTAGGTCACGTTCACCTAGACCAGCATGTAGCTCCTCATACATAAGAGGGGCTCGCTTCTCTCGCCAGCTACGTTTCTCATTTTTTATGTCTCTGTCACAGGTACCTCGGGATTTGCAATACGACATTTGAAGTCTATCAAAGATGGAACTCTGGGAAGTTGACCCATATACCGCACGACGCCGAGGAAGAAGCTTACGATGTAAGTAATACAACACATAATCATCATCATCATCAACATCGTCATCATCAACATCGTCATCATCATCAGCATCATCATCAACAGCCTGTAGACGTCCACTGCTGTACATAGGCCTCCCACTAGAATGCCACAACGAAAGTTCTTGAGCCGCCTCCATCCACCGATTTCCTGCGATGTCTTTAATGTCTTCCTCTACGGCGTCGTCCGGTTTGTTTGTGAAGTAATACATCAATATTATGTCGAATCGCCGTGAGCCGTGGTAGTCTCAGCCTAAGAATAGAACTCCTCCAACTCCTCCTGTGGATGTCGTAGAAGGCGACTAAAGGATTACGCCAGGGGATGGGCAGCAGCATCCACCCGAGTACTTCATACTAAACTGCGATCACCAATCCGCCTGCCAAGCGTACCTAAGGTCTTAGATTTAGCAATTGTTTTTGTTTTTGTTTTTTTTTTAAGTTTGTTTAGTTTATTTAGTAGTCATATGTTTTTTATTTTATGATTTATATATAATTTTAAATATAGTTGCTATTATGATAGGTATTCTTTTTGTTTGATGTACAAAATACAAAATGTTTTATTTTCGTTAACTTAAGTAACAGTATTTTAACAATAGTTGATACCTCCTTTTAAGTATGTAAATACCTGTATTAGGAGGTATCGTTCTTCCATAGAACAGGGTTAGAAAAAAAAAACATTTAAACATTTTATATGGTTTAGTCTATGTATTTTAATTATTTATTGTTTATTTTTTTTAGATTTAATTATATGTATGCCCTAATTGTTACCACCTTCTTGGTTAGCAGGTAGAAAATGACTGGCATTATGCCCTCCATTTGTACATTTACGTGTGCAATAAAGAATATACATACAAACAAACAAACAAGTGTGGTGATTATAGCAATTAATAATAAATAAATAAATGCTGGACATTTCACGCAACATTATCTAGCCCCAAGCTAAGCAGAGCGTGTGTTATGGGTACTAGATAACTGATATACTTAATACAATACAATACATAGATAGATATTTTTTATTATACATAGAAAAATACCCAGAACACCTTGAACAAATATCTGCAGATCGTACAAATATTTGTTCCGAGGCGGGAATCGAACTCGCAACCATCTGCGTCGCAGAACCTTCGCCCGCCGCACCACAGAGGTCGTCAATTCCTCCCTTTATATTTATGGGGGAGGCTGTTGATGATGACAATGTACAATTTCAGGACATCTGCTCGTTGATGGAGATTGTCTGCAAGGTGGGGCGTTTCTCGCAGGACGCGGCTGGTGGCGACACGGTCGCTCGCGGGCTGCGCGTGTTGTTCCCGCTGATAACACCCTCGCTGCTCGCCATGCCGACTCTTGCGCACCAGGCCTATAAGATGCTACGCTCGCTTGAAGGATCCGATCAGGTTTGATACTCTCCTTTCATCGCACTGGTTCTTTGTTCATCAGTTGCAAGGCCCTTTAGCAGGTCAATCATACCTCAAGGTTTTCACTGTCCTAAAAGCAGTATGGCAAAAAAAAGATGAGTTACATACTTAGTCCAGGGGGGTTACCATGAGCTCTTAAAGCTATTTAGTTCAAAAACTATTCAGTACAAAATATCAGGTTAAAGATATTTATTCTCAAAATAAGTTACATTTCACTTGGTGAGAAATATCTTGGTGAGAATATCGGTTCGTCGTTGACATTCGTCATCATTGAATAACTTTAATCGCAGAATTCTATAGACCTTCTGCTACTTTGCCTTTTAATATAGTAGCGGACATCACGAAACTGATATTTTGTACTGAATAGTTTTTGAACTGAATTTCTGTAACAGCTTATGGTTACCCAGCTGTTCCCACACTAAGATTCCCTGTGTATACCAGGAACTACGAGTACCATGATACCACAAACGCCCAGACTCTGAACAAATATTTGCAGAACATGTAAACATTTGTCTCGCAGCGGGAATCGAACCCGCACCTGTCGCGTCTCAGCCGGCTACTTGCCCACAGCGCCACAGCATGACCGTGAGCTACGTGAGATCTGATGGATATCCTTAATGGGCATTAAATTCGCGACCCTATTTACACATGTAAAAGTTACTAGAGTTATTTTTAATAGTCTTATGCCCATTTTCACCAACCAATTCTTATTTTACGAGAGCCTTACGCATGTCAAATTTGACATTCGTTACGTGTGCTCTAAGTCTTCTTTTCATTCATTCCACCAGGGGATGGGTAGCAGCATATACATCTGAGTACTCAACATGAATACTGCGAGTTTATTTGCAGCAAAAACAATAAAAGTAGAAACTTACAAATTAAATACAAATAGTAGATTATAAGTTTGAAAATTGCACCAGTGACAGAAAAGTTGAAAGGGAATCGTTTAGCTTGGTATGGGCATGTTATGAGGAGGGATGAAACACATGTAACTAGGAGAGTGATGAATATGAAGGTTAGTGGATGGAAAGGAAGAGGAAGACCTAAGAAAAGATGGATGGATTGCGTGAGAGATGATATGAATGAGAAAGGAGTGAATGATGAGGTGACGGCTGACAGGAGAGAGTGGAAGAGAAAGACGTACTGCGCCGACCCCAAATAAATTGGGATAAGGGCAAGACAATGATGATGAGTAGGTAGGTTATAAGTTATACAGTAAAATTATCTTGATTTGCGGATGAGAATCATGATCCAGTATCATATGATACCCACACTAGATAATAATCTGTATCGTAGGTACCTGTACAATTAACAATGGTTTAGGGTCTCGGTTAAGTTTAAATATTAAAATTAAATAATAAATAGAACTATAAAAATATGAAACAGATAATTTATAATTATATGTATTTAAATAGATGTATAATAAATAAATAAATGCTGGACATTTCACACAACATTATCTAGCCCCAAGCTAAGCAGAGCTTGTGTTATGGGTCCTAAATAACTGATATTCTTAATACAATACATTACATATATATATTTTTTAATTATACATAGAAAAATACCCAGAACACCCTGAACAAATATCTGTAGATCGTACAAATATTTGTTCCGAGGCGGGAATCGAACCCGCAACCTCCTGCGTCGCAGGTGAACCTTCGCCCGCCGCGCCACAGAGAAGAGGTATATAGAGATAGATATAATATATATATATATATATATATTATATATATATATATATATATATATATATATATATATATATTATATATATATATATTATATCTGCTTAGCTTGGGGCTAGATAATGTTGTGTGAATGTTGTCCAGCATTATTTATTTATTTATAATAAAGAGTTTAGCTATATTTCAGGTGTATGTTAGGGATGAGAGTAGACATTCAGTGTAGTCATGTCAGAGTAGCTAGTCATTTAGTTATAATACTTAGCTTTGGAGACTGAACAGTCGAATGATGATGGTGATGAATAATTTAAATATTATGTCTTTCAGCTCACGAGTCTCCCGATCGAAGATTTCAACATGGTCGTGTCCGCGCTCCGAGTCGGACTGACATCAATATCCAGTGACGTATCAAGTGTTTGTTGTAACACCATTGCTGGTCTAGCGGACAAACTCAACGTCAATAGCCCCTATGCGATGCCGCTGTTATCCTTAGCGGAAATACTACTTTTGCTTATAGTTAAAATGGAAATGCCGTCTGACTGTATACCGACCGCCGGCGCCGCTATATACGCATTGACTTGCCTCAAACCCGCGTTACTAGAAGGCCTTGCGAGGCAGATGATAGCGTCCTTCGCGGTCAACGACCCCGCGAATGTACCGAAGCTAGAAGGTTCATTCGCGATATTAACTAATGGTGTCTTGTTCGATCGCCATCGACCGCACAGAATACGATTTCAAGACAACTTTGATAAGTTCCTGTCGAGTGTTCACGGTTTCCTTCTAGTGAAATAAGATTTTACTGCGATTCGATTTGCGAATTTGATGCTTATGCTGCTTAATATAGCGGCGATGGACTTATGGAATGTTAGGCGTCCTTAAATAATTCGGACTTGCCTCTGACTACCCCATAGTATCACACGGATCTTATGGAGATCAAAGGATATCTTCAGTAGTGATTGAAATCGTGAGCAGTATGTATGTTGCTTGTAGCGGCGATGGAATGGAATGGAATGCTTGCTTCTAAGCAGAATAGGAAAACCTAATAACTAATATGGATTTGCCTCTGTCCATCTAATAGGATCTTCTTCACGGATTTACTGAGGCAAAGTCATGTGCCTATACAGGGCGTAAAAAGACTACTCCCGAAAACTGAAACAGTGCATTCAGACCATGATTCTGAAAATATTTAAGCTGAAAAACACGAAAAAAAAGGTTTTCTCCGGTAGGAATCACCTCTCAGGCGAAAGCTATTTTATATAGCTATGATATAGGTAGCTTTACCGGTACCTTCAGTATTCGGGAGCTGTCTTTTTACACCCTGTATAATATATGTATACTGCTTATAGCAACGATGGGCTTGCAACCTATGGAATGCTTTCTTTTAAGCAAAACAGGCATCACTAAATGCCTGTTGATATTTGATCACTGTTGAGATATCCTCAGAGCTCTTTTAAACCCGTGAGGAGATCCTATTAAATACAGGTTAGAGTACTTAATAGGGCAGTTAGTACAGGATCAACCTCACGGGCTTAAAAGAGCTCTGAGTATATCCACAACAGTGATTGAAATCGTGAGTGGCGTTGGGCTTCCAACCTATCACAATGGAATTGTAGCTACTGAGCAAAATAGACATGTACTAAATAATTTGGACTTGACTATCTCCTCACGGATTTAAAGAGGAGATTGAAGATATGAGAATATCTTCAATACTTCAACAGTGATTGAAATCGTGAGTGGCGTTGGGCTTCCAACCTGTCACAATGGAATGCTAACTAATAAGAAAAATAGGCATGTAGCAGAAAGTTGAAGAGTTGGGTTCGATTCCCGCTGCGGGACAAATGTTTACATTGTATTTGTTCCGGGTCTGGGTGTTTTGGGTACCATGGTACTCGTAGTTTCACGGATACTCACGACACAGGGAATCCTAGTGTGAGACTATGTATGTTATGTTAATTCTGACTTGCGCTAACTACTTAATAGGATCTCCTCGTGGATTTAAGGTGATATGTTAAAATTTGGAGTTGCTGCGTTACATGCTCACTCAGTAACGGTAACGGATACAAACTTGATGTTAATATAGTGATTACTTGAGGATGTAATCTAAATAAATATAAAACAGAAACACGATTGGTGAAACTTTTTTCGATAGATTTATTTTTTTGAAAACTGTTCTCGTAAATCCCTTTTTACGTTCATCCTTCAAATCTAGAAAATATTTGCGGTTTATTTTTATACTATTCGGTAGCTAATCAGAGTATTTAAACAAATATAAAAAAAATTGGTTGTCTGTAAAGTCGGTTTACTGACGATAGTTGAACGTGACAACGTCTTCTTTGTCGCTCGTTCCGCGCTCTCGCTTGCACTTCAAGCCTTACATGGAACGCCTCAGAGCGAGGTAACGCCGCATGAGTCATGTTTTTTCGTGCGTGCAGCCGGCTCTATCGAATTATAAGACGTTGTCACGTCAAAAGATTTCTTTTTGTATTTGCTACTCTTTAAGCAAAACGAAGGTTTATCATTTGTCGCTTACGCCAGAGGGCGTATTACAAGTTTTGCATAGCAAAAACCGGAATGCGGAACGTGAGCATTCAACGTGACTTACGTAGTAACTATTTACTAATCTGTACTGTTTGTCGCGACTGCGCGGCACAGAATGATGAATAGTTACTACGTAAGTCACGTTGAATGCTCACGTTCCGCATTCCGGTTTTTGCAATGCAAAACTCGTAATAGGCCCTCAGTTACTTCTGAGCGGCACAAAGCTATACCTTATTCTCTTCCCGGCGTGAAGTGAGTAATCGCGCTATCACTTTCTTGCAGTGCTGCCACCTCCCCCCCTCGAGATTTTAGACATTTTAACATATCATCTTAAAGAAGGAGGATTTCCTCAATAGTGATTAAAATCGTGACTGTCATAATGGAATGCTAACTAATAATTGAAATAGGCATACCTAATAAATAATTTGGACTTGCCTCTGACTTCTGATTAGGATCTCCTCATGGATTTAAATGAGGTCTTAAGATATCCTCCATCTATGCCATGAGCTTATCTATGTATGCTGCTTTGAAAATTTGAGGCATGTCCTAAAAAGTGAGGAAACTTGATGGATTGAACCAACTTGTGCAAAAGTTTGGATGGATGTTTGTTACACATTGACGGCATAATGCCTGAACCGAATTGGATGAAAATTGTCATAGATGTAGTTTGTGACGTGGAATTACAACAGACGCATTTTTTAATTCGGGCTTAGAAGCTAGTTTATCGTCGCGAATAAAATTGATCGTTTGATAAAATATTGTAAAGGTTCGTGTCCTTCCATGGGCTGTGTCAAAAGCACTATTGTGTCTAGTTAGGTTCAATGTGAATTGAATAAGTGCCATGACGGCGAATGTAGTCTATTATTTTTAATATTATGGCCTAAGTACAGGGTGCGCTGACTCCAATGAATGTTTTCCTTTTATGTTTAGTGACACCTTAAGTTTGACAAAATCTCTTGTTTACAACGAAACAAATATTATAGCAGAATCTTTAAAGTGGTTGTGAATGTGCAGAAAATGTATTGTCTGTTTTGTCACCTCGTTGTGAAGTTTTATTATCGTAAGAATAAACCTAACTTGTAGGTTTTCTTGAGGTATGACGAATCGGGCTTATTTTTTAGATATTTCCATGGAAAAAACCAGGTGTTCTCTTCCGGCGATGTCCCAAGCCTACGTCACAACTTGTAGTAATCCTATTGACGAGCTCTGTGGTGCGGCGGGCGAAGATTCGCCTGCGATGCAGGAGGTTGCGGGTTCGATTCCCGCCTTGGAACAAATATTTGTGTACAATCTACAGATATTTGTCCAGGGTGTTCTGGGTATTTTCTATGTATGATAAAAAATATATATCTATGTAATGTATTGTATTAAGTATATCAGTTATCTAGTACCCATAACACAAGCTATGCTTCGCTTGGGGCTAGATAATGTTGTTTCAAATGTCCAGGATTTATTTATTTATTTATTGGTCTAATTATGAAATGTACAAGTTTTACTGATCGTGACGTAGTCTTGGGCCAGTCACGTGACCTAGCTGTCACCGCGATGTCCGAAGCTACGTCACGATTTGAAGTAATCCTATTGGTGTAGATATGATAAGAAATGGCTGAGTCTTATTGGTTGTGACGTAGTCTCGGGTCAGTCACGTGACCTAGCTGTCACCGGCAATATCAGGCGCAGTATATTACTGTACCATGGATATATTTCATAGTTATAGTAACAGTACACTATTCGTACTAAGTATATTGCTAGCTATAGTTATATCTAAAATGTAATTTCCACGCGCTTCTCAAAAAATTTGCAAAAGTATGTAGTTTTATCATGCACCTCAAATCTAGTGCAGATTTTACTTCGTCTTATTAGATTATACTAAAAGTAAGTGCATTACTAATCCATTTACAATTTGGTTAAACGGGTACTGGCTAGTGACCCAATCACTTGGCCCCAGAGACCCTAAGGGTGTTATTATAAAAAATGCCCTTAGTCTGGGTTTAAACCAGGACTACCAGTCTAGGCTTAAATATCGACCTAGGGTATATACGACTGTAATACAAAAGCAGATGGTTTGTTTTCCAAAAGCAACTTTCGAGCTAGATAGTCTGCGCTTATGGCAAAAATGACATAAGCTTGGACTATCTCTGGTTTATCTAAAACCAGGCAGCCCCCTAGTTTAGCAATGGTCTATCAATTGACAGTTGATTGCTTGTTAGAGGTAAGAATTTGGACATCTCAATTGTGATGTGACACAATCCGTCAGTTTGATACTTTGGAAATTTGCGAAGTAGCGCGAGAATTGATTTCGGAAAACCAACCATCTGCATTCGTATTTAAAGTCGCATATGCCTAGTGTCGATATTTAATCCTAGACTAGTACGCCTGGACTAAATTCAGATTTAGTCCATGTTCTGTAATAAGGCCGTAATAGTCTGGATTTTGCAGCAATCGTTTGTTTATTGCGTAGTAACTAGCCATTAATCTGTGCCATTTCTATCGAGCGCTCGCACAGATTAGTTAAAGTTACTTCTTAATTTACGGACGGACGTCGCAATATCGTCATCTTACGATGGTTGCTGCAAAACTCGGACTTCACTCAAATTACACTCAAACTCATTCGTCGTGTCACTGGTTTCTTCTTGGTCACCGTGCGTTAGGTACGGCTCTTTTCAGAACCACTATTTCTCTGGCATGACCATTTTTCTGGTGGCTCTGAAAAGGGCTTTTGACCGTTAGTTAAAGAACCAAAGTGGTGAATGGATTCAGTGCACAGATCTATTTAAAAGAAAATGTTCAAATTAATGTGTCGTATAAAACAAAAAACGCCCATCTCACTTATTTCTACTTATGAGTTATTGATTAAAAATCGAAAATTTCTAATTAAACTGTTTTTCACATATCTGAATCAAATACAGCCTGTTCCTTCAACAGAAAATTATATTTAAAATCCGTGCTCCAACTCCAAAGACGGTTATCTTCCGGGTATTTAGAACCAATGACGGCCTTAGTGCGTGCTAAACCAATCAGAGCCGTGCACTATGCGACTAATATTATGCTCATCATTTGATGATTGTTTATTTCAACACGCTCAAGACAACCGTAATTTCTTGTCAAATTGATAAGAAATAATTTCTTGTCGAATTGATAAGAAGTAAAAGTGGCAATATTTTAGTAGCTTAGCGTCAGAAATGGCCATCTTGACAAAACTTGGGACCAAAAGTGGGCAATTTCAATTTGTTGGTATCAAAGTTTAACAAAATATTTAAATTTAATTCTCAAATAACTTTACTATTTCCAGTTTATTAACCATTTTACCGTTTTTTTTAATTTTACCTGTAAATAAAGGTGCTAAAAAAATCTCGACTGCTATCATTATCTCAATGCACACTGAAACAGCTTTGTTCTTTTTCCATATTTAGCAAAATTTACTGAAAGTGAGATGGCCGACATTGATTCTATACGACTCAAATATTATTATCATTTCTTGTCTAGGAATAATGTATTAGCTATCAGTTTTTTTATAAAATTGAATCTGTCAGAAGTTACTTAAGATGCCGGTATTATATTGTGTTTTGCTACTTTTAAACATTAGAAAGTCGCGAATATTTTAAGTATATTATAAAAGAGTGTACGAGTGACGAATAAGTCAGTACCTACAAATTTTAATAAAACTTAATTGAAATTGTATAATGTTAAAAAAGTCCTCTGAATGTTATTTATAAAATTTGCGTACTAACAATTTTATTATGTAGGTACGCAAATTGTGTCTTTGTTTTATACATAGAAGCAATATTAATTTTTATTAGAATATAATAAGAATTGACCTTCCTATTTAATTAAGACTTATTGTTGTTATTTCTTTCTTGTTTAACTTGTTAACTGTTCTGTTACCTTACGTCCTTATTCAAGAATGTTACTTCTTTAGTTTGTTTCTCATAAACTAATCACTTACCAACAGGTGAGATCGCGGTCAAAACGAGGGCCTATATTGTAAAAAAAACTGAGATTGAGACAGAAAAAGTCACTTAACAAAAACTAAACTTAACTTAAGAAAAGTTACTTCTTGAACAAGGACACAAAACATTTTATTGTGTGAAATATTAGCAACGTACCATGAGTTTTATGGCTCCGTTTTTACGATCAATATACAAGGTGCAATGTTGAGATGGTGTACGAAGTGTATCAGGGTTGCTACCAGAACCTTTGTAGCTATAAGAGAGCGTTATTTAGATACTAACCCTAACTACCATATGATTAACTCCGCTAGGGTTTATTATCCTAAGAAAGTTTTCTTCAACAAACAGTTCAGATGCCCAATTCTCTAATTTAAAAAACGATTAAATTACAATATAATCTCGCGTCAGTCGCATCTATCACTATAAGTACGTAGTAACTATTACTTAATTTTCGTATGCATACATGCATTGTAATTTAATCGTTTTTAAAATTAGAGAATTGGGCCTCTGGTAGTTGCCCTGTGTGCGCCCTTTTCAACTTTCCACCCTGTATAGTATCAATATGACAGGTAGATGCTCTGTCCATTGGCACAATACCCCCTTTTTAAAGTTTGATCGGTCAAAATTTTAGTTCGCCACGTCAATCCACAATCGCAATTCGAATATTTATACAAAAATTACAAAACAAAGGTTTGGTAAAAACTCATTAGCGTTAAATTTTTATTTTCTTATACTAGTAAATTCAATGATATACTTCCTATAATGAATATAGGAGTTTTGTAAATACTCGAATCATTCTTTTATTACCAAAAGCGGTAAAAGTTAAGCATACGTTTCAAATTATATTCAGCATCTAATAAAAAATCTGTACAAATTTTGTATCAACTCTTGTTTTATTTATTGAAAAACATTAGTTTCTACATGCATAGTCTTTTTAGCTTGCAGAACCGATAATCGTTGGGGGACAAAGGTTCTCGAGCGGCCACCACCGATCGGACGACGCAGTGTAAGAGGGCCTCTCTCGATAGTCCGACAACATTGAAAAGTAGCAGGAAGTCGGTGGATAGAAGCGACTCAAGACCGTTCATGATGGTGTTCTATCGAGGCCTTTGTCCATTAGTGGACGTCAACCGGTTGAAATGATTATGATAACGTGATCTGTGTAGGAATTAAGTTGTCCGTATAGTTCTACCGTTCAGTTCTACTAGTAGGAATAAACAGAGAAAAAAAACCATTTAGTCCTACTATCTGTAGTATGAATTTTAATTGGACTAAACGGACAAAAATATTTTTACTACTACATCGCCACATAATAGCTCCATCTTTATAGATGTTTTTTATATTTATACACGAAACATAACATATTGGTCGCACTTCACTTGGTGTATATTCGTAAATGTACCGATAGACTCATGGTTGATTTTACGTTGGAAAAATAACATCTAGGAAGCCAGCATAACATATACCTATAACAATATCGCACGTTTTTCAAACATAATAATTGTTCAAATAATGTACCTAGAGCCAAACCTGTAGTATGTAAATAAGGTCTGATTTACATTCTGAGACTCTTGTATATTTATTCTGTGCTCGTGTTCTTTTGGTACAGTCATTACCAAAAGTTGGATGTGTCTTAACAGAAATAATAAATAAAATAAAATATATTTATTTCGAGCAAAACTCATCGATAAATAAATACTAAGCTATAACTTTTGAAACTATCATGGTTATTAACATAATTATCACTAGAAACGGGATATTTACCATGATTTTTGAGTTTTGTTGATTCCCGATATTTCGGCACAATTTCATGCGCCATGATCACGCTATCAAATACTAAGCTATTTTGACGCGTTGGACTGCACTCAGGATGTTTTTAACACTGATCGTAATTTTTAAAAACACATTTCTGTTGTTATGTTTGGTCACACTCAAGTGGAGTGTTAAGTCTAATTCATAACATAACATAGGTAACACACTTTTTGCAATTCTGCTTACGATTGTACCTACCTTATTAACTATGCAAACAGATGTTCTATAGATTGGGTAGGTCATCTTGGTATGTTAATAAATTCTGATCTGATCAACATGACTTACATGACTCTCATAGGTAAGTACCACCTATTGAGCTCTTTCCTCCTCTATGATTAGAAGTCTTTTTTCCAGTAGATTTATATCTAACCTATGCATGCATAAAAATTGACCATTTAGGAATAAAACTGGAATATCAAGTCTATATAGTCTCAGCCACCGGAGGTTTTCTTTCTCTGTGATATCAACTTTTTCAATAAGAATTCTGTTTTTATATGGCTCTAGTTCTTCCATAACTATGTCACAGAGACCGCAAGGGTCTTTTGTATAGAATGTTAGGACAGGTGGGCCCTCCATATGGTGTGTTCTGAAAATAACGTAAATGCGTGAGGGGGTTATTGAAACAATAAATAAAAATAAATATTTGATTTATTAAACCATCCACACCACAAACAAACAATCAAAACAGCTATTGCTTTATAGCATGGTAATTTTTATTTTCAGCTTCTGTTTGACATATTGGTTATAGTAAAAATTATTACAGTAGCTTTCAGACTATTTAAGAAAAAATAAAATCATCGTCAAACTATAAACTATTAACTTAATATAATAAATAGGTAGGTTAGGTATAAAAATGATAAACATTTAACAAAAAACTTCATGCTTAAAGCTAAATTGTTCCTGACACACTGTTTAACAGTTGACAGCATAAATTTGAAAAGGCACAGAAAACACTTGTTATGAACTTACAATTTCTCAATCATGATAGACGAGGCGCCGCCCCCACCATTGCATATAGAAGCTACGCCTTTTTCGCCTTTCTTAAGAGCATGGCATAAATGCACCACAATACGAGCTCCAGACATACCAATAGGATGGCCAAGACTGACCGCTCCTCCATGGACATTGATCTTAGCTGGATCAAGACCTAGAATCTTCTGGTTAGCTACAGCAACAACGCTAAATGCTTCATTGATCTCCCATAGAGCAACATCATCCTTGTTCACTCCAGTCTTTTGCAATAGCTTGGGGATAGCAATGGCTGGTGCGATGGGGAAGTCAATTGGGTCACATTCGCCATCGGCGAAGCCCACAACTCTGGCAATTGGTTTCACGTTCAATCTTTGGGCAGCTTCAGCTGTCATCAGGACCATAGCAGCTGCACCATCATTTAGGGTTGATGCATTTCCAGCCGTCACTGTGCCGTTATCTTTCTGGAAGACTGTAGCTAATTTCGTGAACTTTTCAAAGTTCACCCTTTTGTATTCTTCGTCCTCTGAGAAGATTACCGGTGGTGCACCTCTTTTTTGTGGTACAGAGACTGAGACTAATTCATCGGCAAAAGCCTTGGCTTCATAAGCAGCAGCACTTTTTTGGTAACTGGAAACAGCATAGTCATCTTGTTGCTTTCTTGAGATTTCTAATTTCTTGGCTGTGTTTTCAGCACAGTTGCCCATGTGGAATTTGTTGTAGACATCAGTCAGGCCGTCAAATACAATACCATCTATGAGCTGCATACCACCGTATGTGGTTTCACCCCTCTTTAGGTAGAAAGGTACATTTGACATAGATTCCATTCCACCAGCTAAAACAACATCCTGGTCTCCAGTTTGCAGGCCCTGGGCGGCTAGCATTATTGACTTCATTCCAGAGGCGCATACTTTGTTTACGGTGGTGCAAATGGTGCTTTTCGGTAGACCTGCGAAGATTACAGCCTGCCTTGCTGGTGCCTGCCCCAAACTTGCTGAGCAAACGTTTCCAATATAAACCTATAAAAATAGAAAAAGCTCATTAGATTAGAATAGTATTAATAATTCAATGGTTTTAGTTAACTAAGTACATCATTCATAATTTGGTATTAGAAGAAAAATGTTATTCTTTTGTTATCACTAAATGTGTTGCTAAGGAAATATCTAATTGATAAGAAAATAATAAACTTGTCAGAAACAAGATAAATCAAAATCTGAATAGCTGTGATTTTATAGTGGAGTTCAAACAAGAATTTTAAACTTGATCAAACAACTTTTGAGTTCAAATAACTGTAAAATCAGTAGGTAAGTAGGTATAGTGAAAGTTAATGTGTGTAAGTAATTAACCTCTTTTATTTCTTCCTTAGGAATGCCGGCGCGTTCGATAGCTCCCTTGACGGCCACTGCACCAAGTTCTGATGCAGATAGACTTGCCAGGCTGCCCCTGAAGGATCCTATGGGGGTTCTTACTGCTGAAGCTATAACAACTTCGTTGAGAGATACTTTTGAAGAATACGCCGCCATCGCTCTGAAAAGCTGCAGGAAATTAAACTAAGTGTTAATAATTGCTGACTTTCTTCCAAGTCTCTAACGTGATTTCGGAAAATCTCTATATCACATGAATTCACAGAACCACCTGAGTGGACAGCTGATGAACGACTGACTGACGATAAACAATGTTTAGAAAAGACGAACCTTATTTGCTGGCTTCATTTTGATGCTAATTATTCTGCTTCCTTTCAAGATTAACATCATTTATTCTTTACAAAACTATTGAGTGTTCACCAGGAGAGGCAAGATAAAGGACTGGTTGCAATTGATAATACTTATCGCATCGCATAATTTAAAATAATACAAAAAACATTAACATAAAACGTTAAACGAGAGTCGAATGAGAGTCTTAACACAGGTGTATAGAGTTTAAATTCCTAGGCTAATTTGAACAAACAAGTTGTAGTCGTACAAGTAGTAGGTAGATGAACTTTGAACCCCTGTTGGATGTATGTTCGTTTCAGTTTCAAAATGTCACAAGTTTTTCCACAATTTCCAGTACCACAGATTATAAAACGTAAATTCTTTTTCTTCATTTATTTGTGTCATATTTGTGCCTTAGAATAATGACAGGAGCACATTTGTGCCTTGTGGCTTTTGTCCTTGGAGCAAGGACAAAAGCCACAAGCTTTTGTCATAGTTTTTTTTTGTCTTTTTTTTCTGCTGCTGTCATTGTCAACTGTCAAGTCAACTAAACAGTCACACATCAATCAGACCTATCAGACCTTGGAGCAAGGAACAAAATGGAGCGGCAGTAACATTCATTTTGTATGAAAATTGCCCACCATTAGCTTGCCATTCAACCATTCAGTTAATACTCTGTGACCTTTAATTGCCTTCATTCAAAGTTTTGTTTACTTTTTGTGTTTTCGTAAATTTTCACTATTCTATTAGCAAATACCTATATTTTTGACTACACAAGTTGGATTTCACAATGCCTGAGTCTATTGTGGTGCATTGTGGTACGAGGCAAAGCCAGTATCGGCCTGGGCTGACTTTACGCAAGTGCTTCAACAGTTTTCATTGAAATTGTAGTTTTGCTTAATTATTTTGTTCTAAATGTATGTTTCGTTAGTGAGCTTTAGAGTAAACATAAGGACATTAGTGCCGTTATTGTGTAAAATATCATTATTTCATAGTAATTCATTTATTGCTTACAAGATTGTTTACAACTAGGGCTTGGTCGGGCAAATAGCCGACCCAGTTCGACCCAAAAATCGAGCATGCCTTATTTATCAGAACAACCGCCCTGTGTATCAGACAGACAGACAAACAAACAATCAGTCAGTGGTGTGGTGGTGAGTGGAGTTGAACGAACGGAATCGTGCGCACGTCTCACATTATTGTTAGTTATTACATATTTTTTAGTGTAGTATTTAGCTTATTTTGTACATAAATCGCTAAAAATTTTGTAAATTAAGTAATGGTCTATCAGTAGGAGTGAAAGTTATACATTGGTTGTTACATTGAATGGTGGCATTACGTCCGACTGCTGAAGGAGTAGCGTCCACAAAAAAGCAAGGAAACCAGGTTAGTAGATTAGTTTGCTCTTCTTTTTTGCGCCTATTCTACTTTTATTGATTTTTTTCGATGCAAAACAGTTTAAAAGTAATTAATTTCACAGCCGGTCACAATACAAGACACGTACTAGTGAAAAAATGTTGGAATATAGTGAGTTAGTGTGGTACAGCTATCTAACCTGGGATCGCCTGCCTGAGTTAATTCTTGGCTCGTCTTTAGACATTGAGCTAAACTTGGTAGACCTTAATGTCGATAAATATGTCCCGTTGCTATGTCTCAGTTTGATAACAATGTTTGAAACACTATGAGAAATATAATCCTAGATTCCTTATGTAAGCCTACTTTTACATGCACATTGTGTAGGTGTGCATGGCCTTTGTAAATCTACTGCCATAAAACAATATAGGTACTTACTATGACTACACAATACACATCTGTTTCTTCTATGTACCTCTTCTTTTATCCAAGGCTGCTTAAACATAACACAGTGTTAGAGGTCATGGTTATATCTTAGCCTGTCATAAACCAAAACAATTATGTATGTATAGATATTCTACAATTACATTGCCCACCCTTCTACTACTATTTTTATACTGATGACAATTAAAAGTCAACTTCAATTGTCTGCTTGGTGTTAACTGAACATTTGCCTTGAAGAAATCACTTTCTTCTCCCTATGTACTATGTATTAGTTATTATTAGTTTTTTAATGTTATTCTAGTGTACAATGAAGTCGTCTGTATCCGACACCGTAACAGCAGATGAGAGAGGTGGTGTAGGCCTTTTTAAAATATCTCTACTTATAATTGAAGCTGAATGATGAAAGAAAATCAGCTCAGACCAGGTATCTCTCCACGTATCAAGTTAAGTTATGCTAATGGTTAAAAATTTAAATGCGAAACCAAGTACATACCTACTTAAATTGTAGTACCTAATGCTCCTTTGCAATATCATGCCAAAATCAAGGTGATTTTAAATGTCCTAACTGAACAATTTCACTTGTGTCAGTGACTTTTGTTTGACTTTAGCTATTGTGGTTGTGACCCAGATTTTCACTAAACATGTTGAAGTTTGTCCAAATAATATCATAACTAGATAGATAAGATATGTACACAAAAAATTTGCAAGTGCTAAATAAAATTAACATCTTGATGAATGAAGAAAAGATTCAATGAAAATTCCAATGAATTCATTGAGAATTGTAAAGGTGTCATTACAGTCACATTAGTGTTTGGCTGGGGTGAGGTTAACAGGGGGTACCATGCATAATACACCTCAATGCAGTCTTCCAATCAGTGCAGATCTTATCTCCCCCATTTTGAATTACAATAGGTAGTCACATTATTTTGAGAAACATGCTAGGTATTACTGTGAGTAATACCTACTTATTGCTTCTCTATTCATCGTTCGCATACATAATACTACCTATTTTAAAAACAAACTTGTACAAATAATAGAAAGTCAAAGTTACAAATTTTTCTAAAATAATTTTTACATAAGCTATCGTTTGACATTAAAAACAGTTCTACTACGAATGTAATGCGCCTCGGTAATCTTCTTCTTTTCGTAACAGAAATATGGTTGCAAGTGTAAAAAAGCGACATTCAGTCACAACACAAACAAAGTCTTCCGCAGGGCTATTCTCTATTTGCTGGGTTTTTCTTTAAATATTTTCTCTTAATATTTATAATTTTTATTGTTTAATTATGTTTGTGCGTCACCCTGAGCCTTGTGCTGAAAATCAGCGTTGTGAGTATTTCACAGCACATGCTGAGCTCAGGGCTTTTCTTACAAACATGTACATGGCAGCGTTCCTCCTCTCATACACTTGTTTTACTTATGCTTATTTTTTATTTCTTTTTTGTACTTGTGTAGCTTATGTAATAGTATGTTATTATGTTGTTGTGTACAATTTGTTTGAATAAATGTTTTCTTTCTTTCTTTCTTTTCTATCTCGTGACAGGTTTGCAACAGGCGTAAATTGTGCAATCAGGGCGGTCAAACGGTAACTTTTGTATGAGAAAAAGCTACGTTTGACAGCCAATTACACAACACAATAATTTTTTTTTTTTTTTTTTTTACAATTTACGCCTGTTGCATACCTTTCGCGAGATAGAGAATACGGGGGCCGTGGCGCATTACTTTCGTTGTAGTACTTGAGTAGTTTTAGTGGCTAAATCACTAAAAAAAAAATGTGTTTTAACATGTAACTTCATCATCGTCTGCCTGTAGAAGTCCACTGCTAGACATAGGCCTCCCCCATAGAATGGCACCACGAACGGTTTTGAGCCGCCTCCATCCACCGACTTCCTAAGGCCTTTATGTCATTGGTCCATTGACAAATTGGTTTTAATTGAACATGTAACTTACGAAACGATAATTGCTTACTGTCTGAAAATTACAGAACTAATTAAACACTACATTACCTAAGTTAGTGCTGCTGTAGTATTAGCAAACAGTATTTACGCATAGTTGCATTACATACAAGCTTAAGGTAATCGTAAAGTAGTAGAGCCTGTAAGTAAAAGCAAGAGGTGCTGGTTTGATTCTTGCTACAGGACAAATGAAATCTACAAATATGTGTTTGTGACAAATGCCGTCGTGCATCCCTTGGCCACCACTCTGTGATCGCCTTCGTCCATCTCCCATCCCTTTGAAAGTTCTAACTAAGTGACCCGCCCATCTCCACTTCAGTCTTGCGATCCGCATGCCCACGTCCACAACCTTTGTGCGACGTCGGATTTCGGTATTGGGTATGTGGTCCAGAAGGGATATTCCGAGCATGGCGCATCCATTGCCCATTAAATTGATTGACACGGGACAGTAATTTATCTCAACAAATAGCCAACCCAAAGAACTGAATTTAAAACATTAATAAACGTTAATACCTACCTATCTATATTTTGTTTTTTGGAATAGGCTAAAATTTTCCTCACTGCAAAGTTTCCTTTTGGGTGTGAGTCAACACACTTTTGCACCCATTGTACTGACACACTTTGAATCTAGTCCCTATAACAATTAAACTAATTAGTGCAAATCAATATTATACAAGTTGATGAATCCTCGTTATCATTTCTTGCGAAATATGTCATGTCTGTGCAAGTCTTATTTATTCACTTACAAAGTGTCTGTCTTATCTGAACAATTTAATCATCTCTGATAAAGATTGCAAGACATGTGGGTTGAGCTTCATTTTATTAATTACTGTTTCGACAAAAGTATGGTTGATAAACTAAAACAGTCAGTGTGTTTGTGTTGTCATAGAAAAGTTGAATATTTTAAGTCATTTGTCATCTACCAAATGTTCAACAGCGCTTAGTGAAAAACTAAGCATAGACTCACCAAAAATTACGACATAAATGCTAGAAAGTAGGATATTGTTTTCCTTTGTAAACAATAACTGTTTTGTTTTTAGTGCCAATATGTTTCCTTGTATTAATATTATTTTTAACTTTATCGCTTGGCTCGGTACTTGGATCCGCTGCCTTTTAAGTTTCAAACATCTTCACGCCTTTAATTATTATCTGCCGAAACGCGCGCCGCGACCCGGCGCCTTTTGCTGCTTTAATTGTTCCTATACCACCTGAATAACCGTTCTGAATTGTTATAAATTCATCTTAATGATCCAAAGTCTCTTAAATAGGACATTGCGTTATCACGAAGCTAATCCGCAATGATTCATGTTTACAAGACTTCAGCATTGTTACACGGTCACTTGGCATTAGTGTGCTAACGCTTAGCCTTCTTTGACGCCGCGCAATGTTCACTAATTAGGCTAATTAGCAAGTTAATTTACATGTAAACACTAACACGGCGAACAGTAATCAACAGCATTACACACCATGAACCAACTGTGGAGGAACGTTGTCTCAAAATGTCCATAATTTAAATAACTTGCATGCATTAAATATATTAGTGAGATAAACAGACAATTAATTCAAACTTGTTGCAGGGTTAGCGCCGAAGCGTGCAGGATATGACTTAGGCCATGCGATAAAAATGGAAGTGGTCAACACAGACGAAGGCCGGTACGAGCAGACTAAAAATGTACCTGGAAGCAGCGCCGACAGCGACGCTTCCAGCAGCAGCGTCCTCGACAGTGACCAGTGCAGCGAAGACTTCGACAGAATATCAGACGACGATAACCTGAGAGAGGATTTACAAAAGACTATACCAGAATGCTACAAATCAGACTCAAACTTTTCATCACAAGCTTCAAGCGACATCACAAACGACGAGGAGTTTCAAGCCACGGCGCTGTGCCAATTTATGGATATTTTGAACGATTTAGATGAAGTTTTAGACAAGTCTCTGTTGGCGTGCCTCGACGATGGCGCGAACACTTTCGATAGTGACGATGAGGATATAATTTGTAAAATTAAGGAATGTATCGGGGAATCTCAAGAGCAATCTTTACAATCCGAAGGACCTAGTTCGTTAGATGACAATACGCAAGTGGTGACGTGCTCTAATGCGGCTTCAACACCTTTACTTGAAGAAACTTCAGTCATACTAGACAGTGTTTCAGAAAGACCGCCTTTAGCTACGCTCGGTCGTTCGAAAAGCTTTTCAGAGCTCTCTGTGAGCAATCGACAAGCTATAGTGACGTCACTAGAACGGGCGAGTACCACGAATGACACCTTACGTAACTCTATGAGGAGATTGGACCCGATAGTGCTTCCGGCGATAAGCACGCCGGAGTCTTACGAGCCGCTCACGTTGCCAGTGATCCTATTCTTAGATCATGTGAATATGCGGCCGACTAGTGCCCCTATACAGTTGCAGGTGACCGCTGCGAATCTCAGCAGTAGCGGGAGTTCAGGACCTTTGATATTGGGACGTAGGACCTTGCTTATGAATAGGACTTTGTCTCTCCCTTCGCCTGGAGAAAGCGATATTACGACGGGAGAGTGGACCGGGCGCAACAATTCTAGGAGCACCGCAAGAAGCAGTACGTCGAGCTCTTCAAACGAATCTCTAGCCATCGCCAATCCTGTTAATCTACCTACCACCGGTGCCAGTGAAGACAGGTAATCTCTTACGTCCGTGACTAAATTTCTGATTACCGATTTTGCAATGTTGCGATTCGAACTTAAGGGTCCGGCGAAGGCCGCAAGCAAATTCAATTTGAAGCGAGTGCAAAAATCAGCTATCCCTGTTTGGCAAAGAGGCCTCTCCCCCTGCATGCGCTGTAGCTGTACGAGTCGTTCGGAATTTGTAACAAATTAGGTTGTGTTCCGTAATACCAAAAATGATGAATAAAAACTCAATGTTTTTCATATCTTGTACTTGTTGTAACTTGTCAATATATGCTATGTTACTTATCACAGAATACTAGAAAATACGTTGTTTTAATACGAAACAAATAAGATGAAAATATGTAGTAAAAGTCGTAAAAATATACAAAATGGAATTCGCTTACATTTCGTTATAAGTATTTTATAACAAGAAATATCCAGTAACCTAGATAAATACTACCCAAATCCGAATTATGGCTTAATATGGTGGAAATATGTTTGAATTACAAATGATTTTGGTATTACGTTTGGATGGGCATTTTATCCTCCGCTGGCCCCTTAAATGAGATCATAATAATGATTCATTGTTTAACAGAGGAATATTTTGTGTTATTTCTAAAATGTTTTCAGAAACGATGAGACTGACGAACCCCCTTTTGGAGTTTGGCCACACCGCATGAGCGCAATGCTAGCTTGCCTCAGTTGTACCGTGGGAATTTTTAACATTTCAAGATTTGCCATATTTAGTGTTCATTTCGGAGGTATGTATGAGTTGCATTTACACAATAACCTACATTTTATAATGTAACCTTGCATTTAACGAATGTGTTATTGTTGCAGCTAGCTTCATAATCCAGTTTTTTATCCTATCCTTGTTGATTGGAATACCTCTCTTCACTTTATACCTCTGCCTGGGCCAAGTACTCGGAGCTGGGCCATTGGATATGTGGAGGATATCGCCCATTTTTCAAGGAGTCGGTGTTTCCATGCTATTAACACAAGCCGTTATCGGAACATATAGCATCATTGGCCTTTCGTGGGTGTTCGTGTACTTCCGAGACTCTTTCATAACGTCGAATGACAAGTACAAATGGGCTATGCCTCACGAGTACAATATCGAGGGTAAGATTTTTACTAACCGACACTTATTTTATGGACAAATTGACAGGTTTCTTTGAAACGCTATTAAATTTAACATGTCTCGTGAGTCCGGAAGTGGTTGGTGAAAATGAGAATAAGTGTTTTCAACTAAAGTTTCGAATAAAAATATTTGCATATATACATCAGAAACATCCAGTGTGATGAAAGGGTTCAGGGTGAGTTTGATCCATGCTCAATTTGGATATTGTCACATGCCTTCGAATTTTTAGGTTCTAGGATATTCGATTTCGATGTTTTGCTTCACCAATTCGAGCACATGAAACAATTAATTTAAATTACCTCAGTGTTTATGACACTTACAATGCCGACGAATTTGGTTGGAAGGAAATCAATCGGCGGCAGATCAATACAGGAACTGCGATCGAAGGTCTTACGTACCTACTATTATTTTTTATGATGCAATCGATATACTATGGAATACAATTGATTTTCGTTTCATAGATATTGGCGTGCGAAATGACACAATATATAAGATCGAAGAGACTTTGCCCCAGTATTTCCACGGCGAAGTTCTACAACGCAGCGTGGAGTCGACTGGTACATACTTCGGCACGATAAAGTTTCAAGTGGCGTTCAATTTGGCCGTGGTCTGGATGATTGTTTTCGTCTCGCTCAGCAAAGGATTGCGGTCTTACGGCAAGGTATAATTTACACCCAACTACATACATCCAAAGTATATTTTACAACAAAGGTATATTTATTTTACACCGAGGTATATATATATTTTGCACCATGGTAAAAGAAGGAGGTATGGTTTTGCTCCTTGTGAAACAGTTCGTTGAGAAAATCCTACTGCCGTACCTATTTCTGCCGCCAAGCAGTAATGTTCGCATTGCTGTGTTGCGTATTAAAAGGTGTACCACCGGTGAAATTATGTACAGCCACTTGCTAATTCCAACTTTGTCTCAGCGTAACGGGCGCACAGCAATGCCACATAAGATACATGCTAGGTGGGCGTGACTTAAGAGGTATTAAAGTCGAAATAGGCTGGAATTACCGCTTAACAACAGGTGGCACCCTGCAAATTCCGTCACTTATCCAAATAAAAAACCTCCCCCTTAAAACGAAAAACGACACGAAAGAAAATGTAGTTAACCTAGACGGTGTATGTCTTACACACTTGCTTAGCGTTTTCCTGTTGTTTTTAATGATCAGTATCAATTTGTCTTAAAAGGGGTTATTTATAAATGCAGCTCGTAGAACCGACTACCGTTGTAGAACAAAGGTTCTCGAGTGCGGAACGAACCGGACGACGCGACGCGACATTTTAAATGTAGTTGGAGGTGGCTCATGACCTTCCTTCGTGGCATTAATTATTGGAGACCTATGATGCGGAGGCGTATGATGATGATGATCAATGCGAGCATCAACGTACGATCTCTGTCTTGCTCATTTGCCACACCAATGAGTAAGACAAAGATGATTTAGTCGACCTTGTTACATCAATGCCGAACGCTTACCTAACCGTGAAATCGTAATTACTTTTTGTTTCTTTTAGGCGGTGTATATGCTTATATTTATACCTATCTGTGGTACTCTCGTACTGTGTACCAAATTACTGACGCTCATACCGTACGGTACTGTGACGAACATCTTCGCCGAGACGGAGTGGAGCGAGTTCTTTATCAATAGCAATGTGAGTATAACTAAGTAAGCTTTTTTTTTTCAAATGTATATTTTGCTTGTTTTCACCTACGACCATTACTAGTCAATTTATATTGACAGGCTACGAACAAATAAACGGGCGTTTACCGTAACCATTGGTCAAGGTGACAGATAATTTTTAAAAACACCTGTCAAAAAGAATTGGTTAGGCTAAACAGTTGTCACTAAAATCTTACATTTGTACATACATAATATCTACTTTAACCCTATGTAGGATATCCTTAAATCTCCTACAGATCTATGAGGAGATCCTCCTAGGGGATAGTCAGAGACAATTCCAAATTATTTTAATGCATGCTCACATTTTTGCTTAGTAGTTTTAGCATTCAATACCTGACAGGTTGCAAGGTTATCGCTTGTTGGAATAATAACTGTACTCATCTGTCCAATCAAATCCATCTGTTCAATCACCATATCCATCTGTCCCAGCCAAATTCATCTGTGCAACCAAATCCATCTATCCAACCAAATCCATCAGTCTAACCGAATCCATCTGTGCAACCAAATCCATCAGTCTAACCAACCCCATCTGTTCATCCAAATCCATTTGTGCAACCAAATCCATCTGTTCAACCAAATCCATCTGTCTAACCGAATCCATCTGTGCAACCAAATCCATCAGTCTAACCAACCCCATCTATTCAACCAAATCCATTTGTGCAACCAAATCCATCTGTTCAACCAAATCCATCTGTCTAACCAAATCCATCTGTGCAACCAAATCCATCTATCCAACCAAATCCATCAGTCTAACCAACCCCATCTGTTCAACCAAATCTATCTGTGCAACCAAATCCATCTATCCAACCAAATCCATCAGTCTAACCAAATATATCTGTTTAACTAAATCCATCTGTTAAACCAAATCCATCTGTGCAACCAAATCCATCTATCCAACCAAATCCATCAGTCTAACCAAATCTATCTGTGCAACCAAATCCATCTGTACAACCAAATCCATCTATCCAGCCAAATCCATCAGTCTAACCAAATCCATCTGTGCAACCAAATCCATCTGTCCAACCAAATCCACCTGTTCCAACCAAATCCATCCAAGTCTCTCTGAGCATAATGTTTTTTTTAATAATTATTTGTACGTAGTGGCAGAATTATTAGAACTGGTTGATCAAATTAGTCAACGCAAACAAAAGATGCTATCATATCGTAATGGCATCATCCATTACTGACTCATGGTTGATTTTCTAAATATCTCCTTTCCGATTTGATTTTGATTACTAGCCGTTTCTTAAATCGCTTGACGTTTTACTATTTATATTTTTATACAACATTTCTAACTATTTATTTTGCTTTAGTCATGGGCAGCGGCAGCTCAAGAAACCTTTCTAACCTGGGGCCTCCTAGGCGCCTGCGTCATGCAGCTCACTTCACACAAAAACGCCAAGAACAGAACCAGTAAAATGTTGCAAAAGGAGAGCGCATGTGTCGTAATATTTACATTCGCTGTGCTTCTCCTGGGCTCGTTTCTAGCCAACACGTGTGTGCAGATACTTAAGAACTACGGATACACATACATCCCGGGCAGTTTCGGTAAGAATTTACTACAAAAATTACAAAATTTGATCACTAAGTACTTTATTCGTTGCGTGAGCGTGACCAACTCACTGACTATCAAAGCACAGCCTAAACCGTGAGTCCTAGAATACTTTAATTTGGAAGAAACATTCCTTTTGTGGTCTAGTGATGCACTAAGAAAGGAATTCTCGAAATTCAACCCTTAGGGTGTTTAAGTTTGTATGAAAAAAAACTCCACGCGGACGAAGTTGCGGGCTTTCCAGTAGTTGCATGTATTTTTGATTTCTTCTCTTTTTCATCAGCCCATACGCAGCTGGATGAGGCCTCCCCCATAGCATGCATAGCTTGCAATGAGGGGATTTGCCATAATCAGCACGCTTGGCAGGCGGATTGGTGATCGCAGTTTGGTGTTGAGTACTCCGGTGGATGCTGCTGCCCACCACCTGGCGTAGACCCTTAGTTGTCTTTTACGACATCCACAGGAGGAGTTGGAGGAGTCCTATTCTTAGCCCGAGACTACTAGGGCCATTTTTGATTTAGTGTCCGTATAATTCGCGTGTAAAAAAAATGTAACCGTATTGAGAACCTCCTTATTTTTAAGTTGGTTAAAAAGTAGCCTTTGTTAATCCAGCTCATAATCTATGTCTGTGCAAAATTTCATCGAAATCGGTTCAGCAGTCACAAACATCCACCCCACACACTCACATATAGGCGCACACACCCCAACACACTCACATGTACGGACACACACACCATATATGATCAAGTGGATTGCTCTTGAGACACTTACACACTCATATGGAAGAGGATTCCATATGCACACTTATATGCATATGGAATATATATATATACCACTCTGACGCGCACATATTAACTACTCCGAGGGTAGACTCGGAGTCACCTGTGAGAACTCTGCCATTTTACGTTATGCAATTTCTTTATTTCTTATTTTTGTGTTTTCTTGTTCATTTGTCTACCTACCTACTTTTTGCTGTCTACTCTAGTGTCACTTTTGTATTGACTTCATATTTATTCCGCGGAGTGGGGCCCTGGTGACTTGCAACACAGGTTTTTCAAACCTATCGCAGGCACCAGTCTCGCACAAAGTTGGTTTTAGATTAGATTAGTCCTACATTTCTGTACCTAGTATTAAGATAAACCTGGTGTCGAGAGAATAAATGATTATATTACTACTTTAGCAGTTACGGCGTGATTGATTAACTAACAAACAACCAAACTTTCGCAACATTTAGGGTAGAATATAAATGCTCACTTTCACCAACCACTTATGGGCCACCTAAACGTTCTCGAGATACCTAACGAACGTCTACAGTTTTTCATAGAAACCTGTCAATTTGACATGCGTTTAATATCCCGTGTCAATAATCTTTTATCACCACAAAGGCTACTTGACGACGCATTAATATTCAGTCAAGAAATACATGCCCTGCATAATAAATATGTCATGAATATTTAATATAATACAATTTGTGTATCCATTCAAAACCCTATCTAGTTTTAACCTTGTCGAAACCTAGTCAATGAACTGTCTGAGTTTTAAACATATACATAATAATACAATTTAAATAAGGATTAGGACTATCAAGGCGCCAGCACTATTTTGTATCTGTCTCGCTCACACACAAACACACACAGTCTAAAGTACAAAAGAGAGGCGATGAAACAAAATTTCCCATCGTACTCTCGTTTAAAACGAATAGTATTTGTAACCTAATTAATAGACTTTTATCTTTACAGAGACAATAAAATCATCACAATTCCTATGGCCGTCATCGGAGCCGATGCCTGGCAACGTCGCATCCACGCCTGTTCGGTACACGAGCCACTATGGCAGCTTGGTTGGCGTGAGCGTGTTGAAGAGCGGCAACGTCGCGCGGACACTTAGTGGATGGCAGCCTTTACAGTTGGCAACACAGCTCGTGCCGGCAACGCTTGCGGTTCTGCCGGCTAATGTGGTGAGTTATCCACTTACAACATTACTATTAGCATGGTGGCAACACGTGTTTGCAACCGTCTCCAGTGTTGCCAGTGAATTAATTTGTTTTTAGAGCAGTACCACCTGCTTGTGGCTTCCTTCACGTTGTACCGGAATAAAACTAACTGATGTGTAAATACAGTATGGCTACTGTTGACGCTCTACTCCAAACCTAATTCAGGATTTAGTGTCATTTGTCGCCAGAGAGTACTAGATTCCTTGGTCATTTGGTACTCTTGAATTCAATACTAGCGCACAATTTTCTCTGTTGTTCTTCATGAGTCAACACGCGTGCTCTGTCTCAATTTCAAACTCGATTTGGTTCAAGAGTGCCAAACAAGCGTTATTAGGATTGAAACTGGATTGCGATTAGAACTGTTTTCAAGAGTAGCCCTACTGGTCATAGGACAGGCCTATCTGTGTACTAAATTCCATCTAAATTGGTGCAGCGGGTAACAAATAAGCATAAAAATTTATATTAAGTAGGAAGTAGGATTATCCGTTAGCTTCCTTCTTTATACGGAATTCCTGCTATATGGAAGACGCGAGGTCAGCATCGACACGCTTTATAAAGGCAAAAACAGACAACAGAGAAGCCGATTTTGCATTAGGTGAAATTTTGCATAGATCCACTGCTGGACATAGGCCTACCCCCTAGAATGATGACATAATCCTACTAATCCTACTAATATTATAAACGCGAAAGTTTGTAAATATGGATGAATGGATGGATGTTTGTTACTCTTTCACGTAAAAACTACTGAATGGATTTTAATGAACCTTTACAATAATATAGCTTATACATCAGAATAACACATAGGCTACAATTTATAAAGATATTGTGTGAATTGTCCATAATATGACGATAAGTGTCAAGTAGTTAAGAAAAAAACTACCATCTGCGAGCTATTCTGTCGTGCGCTGCCAAAACTGCTAGATTTACACATATGTAATTTATTGATGGAAATGTTTATCTTAAGTAGTCCTACAAAAAGCCCGCCACAGTATATATATATAGGTTATATTCTTTTCTACGCCACGCTAATATAAGCTACTCGAAATACTAATCCTGCGCAGACGCAGTCGCGGGCACCAGCTAGTACATGATATGGGTAAAGATTATTTATTTTCTCAAAATAAATTTTGCATTTCACTTATGTGAGAAACTAATTTTAAAGTAAGTGCTTCTATCAATTCGTTTGTAGTAAATTAATGTGATACCTGTAGTGTACTGGTAAATTAGTAAGTCTGTCGTCTCGGACATACACACCACGCAAGCACGTGGCAGGGATGGGACAGGCAGTCTAATGTCAACCGCCGTGCAGGGCAGACGTGGTGTGTGCGTTAGCGAGCCGATATAGTGTAGGATAGTTATATAAGGAAATAGTGATTTCTACATGGCGACGAGGTGAAAACCGTAAGTAATGTTTTCATTTTCGAAGAAAAAAAAAAAAAAACAATGTTTAGTTTCAGTTAATGTATGTCATGGAAGTATTATGCACTTCGGGGTAGGTATTTAGTGAAAATCTGCGTAACATAAGTCAGAACCTTCATTGTCAAAATAAAGATAATATGTAAAGTTATGCGAGGAACTTTATTTGTCCGAGGTAAATAATTTGCAATATTTATACACTTTACACTTTGATTGGATACTTACCGCAATAAACCTGCCTTTCACTACTACCTACTTATTGACGCAAGAGGTACGGGTACGTTGCCCGCTGCGGGACAAGTGTTGGCATGGTCTGCAAATATTATTGTTCTGGGTCCGGGTGTTGTGGTGCCGTGGTACTCATGGTTCCAGCTACCCATGACGTAGGGAGTCCTGGTGTGGGATCGAGACTGTGTATGTGGCTGTTGGGTATTGTCACAAATTACTATTTATTTTGTGGTGTTGTGTTATGAATTAATATATGTTCTACTTCTATCCAAGCAACGAAATGAAAGTGAACAGGGTGGTTATTCGCTATGATCTAAAAGATCCCTTGTCAATAACGTGTGACGTCACCGCAGATATCGTAACGAGGTTGCGTTATGTTACGTTTGGTCATGGTGAATAAGGGGGCAGCAGTGCTGATCATCAAATTAGTGATTACCAGCCAACTTTATTGCGTTACCTACACCAACCAAATTATATCAAATAAATCAATCATGCATGAATAACTATCTCAGCATAACAGCATTCATTTCATGCCCATTCATGGCCGGAAGGGTTATGACAATATTCTTCTCTTGTTTCGCTAGTGAGTTCAGCCGTGTGGGGTCTAAAACATTATAAACAGTTACGCATACAATAGGTATTAAAGATATATTTTAAATTAATGATAACTTCCTAGCTATGAAGTATCTTTAGGTACCTACCTACGAATTAAATTTTAAGAATAGATGGAATCGGATCACATTTGCATGTGTGATATCCATACTACACCAGATAACAAATACCTACCTATTTGTACGGTACGGACACAATATTCTTGTTCCGTTTGCAAATAATCAAGTAATGATTACTTTACGTAAAAATAGGTGCTTAAATACTTAAATCATTAATAAACTTAGTTTTCTATCTTATCATCTATATTATGATAAAAAAGACAATGCCTGAAAGTGGCGTCATTTTTTTTCTCGCGGCCTTCAACCAAACCTTATTTTTCTAGTACGGAATGGTATAACAAACGAATCTTATTTGACTTGCATATCTCTAACCTCAGTCTGAAATAAGATATAAGAGTTAAAAGTTTGTATGTATATATTGGGTTGGTAGGCAATTTTTGTCTACTAAGTGCGAGGTAAGTATTAAGTTGTCACGAAATAGATAGCTGTTACATGTTTTTGGACATTTTAATAAAGAAGATCGTTGGTCATAGTCTTGCATTTCGCACTCCCCGTCTTATATGCAACGTTGCCGCCCCGCGCGCAAAGAACAATAGTTCTCTTATCTAATTCTGCGTACCGCACCGCCGCCGCCGCCGCCACCACCGAGCATACCGATCGAGGTATGTATTGCATAGGTCTCCCACTCCCGCGCACGCCCTTGCTTTGTCACAGGATCGGGCTGATTGATCACTCACCGCTCTTCGTTCGTGCTGTGTGAGTGTGCGATATTTTATTGGAATTTCCGTGCTTAAAACTACGACCCGGCTTTTGTTTTATGGACTCTGACAATTGATAACGTACCTGTGCAACGATTCGACTTTTGTTTTATGGACTCAGATTATTTATAACGTACATAACATATCTGTGAAACTATTCGGTGTTTGTGTTACGGACTGTTTGCTGACCTATTTCTGGACTATAGTGTAATAACTAGAAATACAAATATGGATCGAAGACCACCGTGCATTTCTTGTGAACAAAATCTTAATCGAAGTAACAACCGTATTCGAAGATCTAATGTTTTGTCTGCGGAATATGTGGAAGAGCATCCATTCATAATGGATTATTTGGCAGAAGTCAGAAACATCAGACAGGTATGTAAGGCTTTATAATATATGAATATTTGTAGTTAACTTAAAAAATGTTATCTTCACAACTCAGAGCACAAACAATCGTAAAGGACCATAAACTCTGAATGTATAGCACTATTTTGAATTCTGTGCATTTTCGCACCGCACTACTATGCAACTAGAGGAACTGTACAAGTTTTCGTATACATTTTTGACCGTGGAAGCTAGCTAGAACAATATGCAAAAACTCTTTGTCGGCCTACTGTCGCCGTTTTATTCATCTGGAACTAAAAGCTCGCATGCGCAGCGTTTGCAACTTCACGCAGTTAGTACTTTCACAGTTAACATGGGCGTCGTGAAAGAAGTGAGTATGGATGAAGTTAAAAAAGCTGTGCGAGATATGAAGAATGGGAAAGCTGTTGGACCGGATGGTATACCAGTGGAGGTATGGAAGTTTTTGAATGCAGATGGATGGAAGTGGCTGACTTTATTCTTCAATAAGTTGTTACAAGAGGAGACGATCCCTGACGAGTGGTGCGACAGATTGCTGGTGCCCATTTTTAAAAATAAGGGTGATATACAAGACTGTAACAATTATAGAGGAATAAAGCTCATGTCACATAGTATGAAAGTTTGGGAGAAAATTATAGCGAGACGGCTGAGACAGGAATGTGAGGTATCACAGAACCAGTTTGGGTTTATGCCTGGGCGCGGGACAACGGACGCCATATTTGCGCTTCGCCAACTGTGTGAAAAATACAGACGCGCACACAAGAATTTGCACATGGTGTTCGTGGATCTGGAGAAGGCATATGACAGGGTACCTCGTGAGGTTCTGTGGTGGGCTATGAAAGTGAAAAGAGTGCCTGAGAAGTACATACAGCTCGTTCGAGCTATGTACAGTCGAGCTAGCACACATGTCCGGTCCGTAGCTGGAGTTACCGACAAATTCAATGTGGCTGTAGGCTTGCACCAGGGATCGGCTTTAAGCCCTTATCTGTTCCTCCTGGTAATGGATGCCTTGACATCAGACATACAGGAGGAAGCACCCTGGTGCATGCTGTTCGCCGACGACATTGTACTTGTCGGAGAAGATGCTCTTGAGGTCCAGAGTAGACTTGGAAAATGGCGGGAGAGACTGGAAAATGTCGGTTTAAAAATCAGTAGGACAAAAACAGAACACCTGTTCTGTGATTTCGGTGGACCTTCCAGTTTCTCTCCTATCGCCTTAAATGGTGTATCCCTACCAGTCTGCTCCGATTTCCGGTACCTCGGCTCATTAATCCAAAAAGACGGCGAGATAGACCGGGATGTTAAAAATAGAATTAATGCGGGATGGATGAAATGGCGACAGGTCTCAGGAACAACGTGTGATCCGCGAATGCCCCTAAAACTTAAAGGGAAAATCTACAAGACGATCATCAGGCCTGTAGTATTGTATGGATCTGAGTGTTGGGCTACCAAGGAGAGGGATGAAAGAAAAGTGCATGCCACGGAGATGCGAATGTTGAGATGGATGTGTGGAGTGACAAGAATGGATAAGATAAGAAATGAGTATATCAGAGGAAGTTTAAAAGTAGCGCCAGTGACAGAAAAGATGAGGAGTAATAGGTTAGCGTGGTATGGGCATGTTATGCGGAGGGAAGAATGCCATGCTACAAGAAAAGTGATGAATATGAATGTGGATGGATACACGAGTAGAGGAAGGCCTAAAAAGAGATGGATGGACTGTGTGAAAGATGACATGTTTAGGAATGGTGTGAGTACTGATATGACGGAAGATAGGGAAGAATGGAAGCAAAGAACATGTTGTGCCGACCCCACCTAAGTGGGATAAGGGCAGGGAGATGATGAGATTGCTAATGGAGACCGGCTTTGTAGACCTTGTTTTCAACAAGCAAGGCGCTACGGTCAACGCCGTCAGGAGGATGCGGAACCGGAACCAATAGAGGCAGTGGAACCAGACCAAATAGAAGCAGTGGAACCAGACCAAATAGAGGCAGTGGAACGCGCACAACCTGCTCCCAACGTTTTAAGGTTTCCGATACAAGGATTTTCTAGAGCTCCTTTTAATACAAGGCTATGTATATTTGAACATTGTGATAATGTAAACTTGATCAGAATAGACAAAACTTTGAGAGAGACTATTCTACTAGAGAAGAGTTTTTACATACCGTTTGGTTCACGAGTATGTGAAGAACATAGATTTGATCCTGTATGGACTGATATAACGCTCGTTGTACGCCATGTGTACAACTTTTTTTCATCAAAACAAGTACGTGACATGTTACGCCTCTTGCAAAAAACAAAAGTTTTTTGAATTTCGAAAGACTAACATCCATCCCCGATGACGTGTTTCACTACTACATTGGTCTTTCAAAGCCACAGTTCACTGAAATCCTGGAAAGTACGCCGAATATTTTACAAAGTCAGCGAAATCCAGCTACAACTTTAGTGATATTCTTAGTGAAGCTGCACACGGGGGAGCCAAACCAAAGGCTGTGCAAAATATTTAAGATGGGAAGATCTACACTGGAAGAAAAAATTAATAGCGTCAGAGAAGCTTTAATTCTAGAGTTTGTACCAAGGCACTTGGGATATGACCATATAACAAGAGAAGAAGTGATTTCACGGTGCCTAGCCATACCCAATATGTTGTATGGTGGGCAAGAAGTAGAAGAAAGAGCAATAACAATACACGATGGAACTTATATATATTTACAGAGGAGTACCAATTACTACTTTCAAAGAAAATCATATAGCCTTCACAAATGGCGGCAGCTCTACAAACCATACTTAATGGTTTGTCCCGATGGCCATATCATTGATATATACGGGCCATACGACGCAACAACGACGTCAAGATCCGTTCTATTGGTTTTATAGGCCAAATGATGTTTTCATTTTGGATCGGGGCTTCAGAAATGCCTTAGAAGAGCTTGAGTCAGCAGGTTACTCAGCGAAGGTGCCAATCTCAAGCGCTACAAGAGGAGCTCAGCTAAGTACTGCAGATGCCAACAAATCTAGAATGGTGACGATGTGTCGTTGGGTCGTTGAAGCAATTAACGGCCGCTTGAAAAATCAATTTAAGTTGCTGCGACACATTGTAAACAACAGAGCTCTTGGACACTTATTTAAAGAAATAAAAATAGCAGGGGCAATACTCAATGCTTATGGACGTCCTTTCACTAATCATAGATTAGTTGCTGATATCCTAAGAGAAATACATCAGCGATCAAATACTGAGAACCACCTTAGTGAACATATAATCGCAAAAAACATGAACGCGAGAAGAGCAGTTTTTGAAACTATTACAGCAGTTGATCTTGGAGTCGATGATTTCCCGCCACTCAATATGGATGAGCTAATTGTCTACGCTTTAGGGACATATCAAATAAAGCAAGCCCGCAGCTACTATGAGGAACATATAAAAGAAGACGGGGCTTACAAAATAGAGGTGTGTAGAGAAGAGGCCTTACATGATCTTGGACAGCACAATATTACAGTGACTAATTCGTGGCTATTGAGAGGGAGAATACAGTCTCGGCACAGACAGTCCCGAATATACTACACATATATATTAGTTCGAGGGGACACGATAGGTAGACAAGCAATACACTCACATTACTGTAGTTGCATTATAGGTAAACGTACCTTAGGTTGCTGTTCCCACGTCATGTCGTTATTATGGTATTTGGGATGGGGTAGACATCAAGCAAACTTATCTCCCCCCGCTTTGTTATTAGATGATATCATAATACGACATGACGTGGAGAAACGAAGCTGATGAGTCAAGCGATGAAGAATTGTAATATTTAATAAGCAATAATTAATAATAGGTAATAGTTTATTTGTTGTATTGTAATAAATATGATATCAATTATTTTGTAGTTTGATTGGATATTTCCGATATAATGAAAATCTGCACAAATAAGAAAAATGCCCCTATTTTTTCCATTCTTGACTGTGTATAATTAGTGGGGAGTGCAAAACGCACGGTAGGTGATTCAAATGTCCAAAAACATATAACAGCCATAAAATAATAATATATTTCGTGGCAACTGAACACTAACCTGACACCTAGGAGCCAAAAATTGCCTACAAAAGTAATAAACATCTACAAACTTTAAACTCTTATATCTCATTTCAGACTGAGTGTAGAGGTTTGCATGTTAAATAAGTTTCGTTTGTTATACCATTCTGTACTAGAAAAACAAGGTATGGACGATGGCCGCGAGAAAAAAAAAGACGCCACCTTCCATACTAAAACCGGCATTGCCTTTTATTCTATAATTATTTACTTACCTACAGATGCCTAGATAGATTCCATAGAAATGAGTAAGTAAATAAAAAAATTCGGTGGGTAGATACATTCATTGACCGAGCCAGCGAAGTCCTTGCAATGACTGGCAAGATTTGCATTCGTGTGTTCGGATGTATGTAGGTATGTATGCTTGTGCGTTGGTACTCGCGTACAGGTCGTGTTTTTGACCTTGGTGAGACTTGATATACAGGTTCTACAAAATTATAGAATTTGTTTGTTGTCAGCGATTTTAGATTGGAGGGGTATTTACCACCAAAAGGGGAAGGTTTGTTGCGACGCCATTTACCGTTAAATGAAAGGAGTCGTAAGAAAGGGCTATGTCTAAACATTTAAAAACTGTTATAATTTTATTTTAGGATGTGGTTTTTGAGATAAAATTAAAACTTGTAAGAGTTTCAACGACTTAGTGGTTCAGGTAAGATTGGGTACGTATATATAAATATATATATTTAAATATTCTAGATCGCGCTATGGATGCGGTTTATAACGTTTACACGTTTATTTATTTGTAGACTTATATATGCCTTCAAGGCCATCCGACATGTCACAAACTTCAATATGTTTATGCAAACCTTCAATGCTCTCTGCCAATGTATTATTAGCTATGGTATCTGTATATGGGGAAGTGCATGTAAGAGCGCGTGATTGAAGTCGAAAGAGCGCAGCGAGTAGTTTTGAAGGTATTAATGTTTTTACCTTTTCAACATCCCATTATTACCGAGGTAAGTATATCATAAGACCCAAATCTTAAGCGTGCGGAAACTATTTATATCAACACTTAAGAAGATATCACAAGGTTTACATTCTTCCAGACCAGAATAAGAGAGTTGACCGCTATCTTGTTTCGCAAACTACATAGGTCAGATCTGGCCGGAAGGAATTATAACTGTATAGCTGCCTTAATTTATATAAATTAAAAATTAGATTAAAAATAAGATTATAGATTGGCTTGAAAAA
Organism: Epirrita christyi; assembly: GCA_951392215.1. Lineage (NCBI taxonomy): Eukaryota > Metazoa > Arthropoda > Insecta > Lepidoptera > Geometridae > Epirrita > Epirrita christyi. The sequence continues at coordinate 11,016,693 of OX595843.1, read as the reverse complement.
TTTGAGTATGGTGAGATAAGAGGATCTATTCGTGGTGCTAAAATAAAACAATCTTGAACACACTCCACTCGCACACATTATATTTGAAGTATATTTGCAATAAAACAACTACTTCATATTTTTATTATTGATATTACTATGATAAATAACTTGTTTAATAAGTGCATTATCAGTATTATTATAATCTCAATTGTGCCTCAAACTCAACGATCATCAAAGCATCAACTTCACAAGGTCTACTGTTCGCACAAGTACTAGTATAAATTATTTTGCGGTATGCATTAAATTGCGGTATGCATTAAATTGCGGTATGCATTAAATTGCTGTATGCATTAAATTGTGGTATGCATTAAATTGCGGTATGCATTAAATTGCGGTATGCATTAAATTGCGGTATGCATTAAATTGCGGTATGCATTAAATTGTGGTATGCATTAAATTGCGGTATGCATTAAATTGCGGTATGCATTAAATTGCGGTATGCATTAAATTGCGGTATGCATTAAATTGCGGTATGCATTAAATTGCGGTATGCATTAAATTGCGGTATGCATTAAATTGTGGTATGCATTAAATTGCGGTATGGGCGTGTGATCGCGGACCAAGCATTAAATTGTGTACGATGCATTATAATATTAAATTATGGTTTAGGCGTTCAATTGCGATTTAAGCTTTTAATAGCGATTCCTACATTAGTTAAATTGAGATAATGGCATTCAATTGTGATTGGAGCTTTCAATAGCGATTCATACATTAGTTAAATGGAGATATCAGCATTCAATTGCGATTTGTGCTTTTAATAGCGATTCATACATTAGTTAAATTGAGATATCAGCATTCAATTGCAATTTGTGCTTTTAATAGCGATTCATACATTAGTTAAATTGAGATATCAGCATTCAATTGCAATTTGTGCTTTTAATAGCGATTCATACATTAGTTAAATTGAGATATCAGCATTCAATTGCAATTTGTGCTTTTAATAGCGATTCATACATTAGTTAAATTGAGATATCAGCATTCAATTGCAATTTGTGCTTTTAATAGCGATTCATACATTAGTTAAATTGAGATATCAGCATTCAATTGCAATTTGTGCTTTTAATAGCGATTCATACATTAGTTAAATTGAGATATCGGCATTAAATTGCAATTTTAGCTACCGTTCAAACCATTTCACTATTTGATAGTGAATTTTGATGATAAATTAACAGGTAATCAAGGGGTTAACAAAGAACAATAAAAGACTGAACCTTGTTCAAGATGTGGAAGTTGGAGCCACTATTCCCTAAATAGAAACTGCCTAGTAAAAGAAAAATAAACTGCAAATGGTCAGGAAAAACATACGCAGAAAAAAGAATAAAAATAGAGGAAGACACGACGACATAATATAATGGAAAAGCAAAAAGACCTAGACGTGTTAATGACATTGAATAAACGGATCATCATAATCATCATCATCAGTCTGTAGGAGACACCACTGCTGGACATAGGCCTCCCTCTAAAACGCCACGACGCATAACCTCCACTCGCGAAACTTTATTCCCCATCGGTTATCGGTTCTGCGAGCTATATGACCTGCCCAGCCCATTGCCACTTCAACTTGCTAATTCTGAGAGCTATGTCGGTGATCTTGGTTCTTCTACGGATTTCCTCATTTTGGATTTTATCACGCAGTGAAACCTCTAGTACAGCTCTCTCCATAGCCCGCCGCATAACTTTCAGCTGGTCTATACGGCCAATAGTCATCACTTCTCGGTGCGTAGGTCATCAGGGCAACACACTAATCATATAGACTTTCGTCTTGAGGCTTTGAGGTATCTGTGACGGGAAGATATGACGTAGTTTCCCGAACGCTGCTCATCCGAGTTGGATTCGTCGGTTGATCTCTTTGTCGTAGTTGGACCCTCCTAGTTGAATCGTCTCAACCAAATATAAGCGGAGGTAAACGGCTCCAACAATGTCGTTTCCAACGTGCACCGGCATAGGTGCGACAGGGGCATTTGACAAGATGTTTGTCTTGCCCGTGTACATTTCAGACCCACCTGTTGGGAGACGGTACTGCGGTCTCTGAGCATTGTGCCAAGGTCATCCAGCGAATCTGCCAAGATGACTAAGTCATCGGCGTATCGAAGGTGAGTGATGTATTTCGCCATTGATGTTTATGCCTTCTCGGTTGCAGTGCAAAAGCTTGAAAACATCCTCCAATGCTGGGGTGAACCGTTTTGGAGATATACCATCTCCTTGTCTGAACCCTTTCTGCAATTGGATAGGTACAATCCGTGCACTGGTCCTGAAGACGGATTTACATAGTGGCCCTGCTATATAAACACTTCAACACTTCAATGTACAGGAGGTCGATCTGGCACCGCTCTAAAGACACTGCCGGGTCTCGGCTGAATCGAAAGCTTTCTCGTAGTCCACAAAAGCTAGACAGAGCGGCTGATTATACTCTTTGATTTCTGCCGGAGCATGTGGAATAAAATTAGTAATACCTACTAAACTTCGTGAGAGGGTTTAATTAACTCACATGGAGGTCATCCATGGCAATGTATAGCCATGAAGGCAAGATTAAAGTATGGTGGCCTTAGTTACGATAAGGAAGATGAGAATATTTGCAAGGCCTGCAAGATGCACCTTGGTCTCGGCTCCAAACCGCCAAGCCCACTAAAGAGACGTGAATTACCTACCAACCGAACCATGGACAGATGTAGCGATTGATCTCATGGGACCACTGCTCTGAGCAACGACTACATATTGTTATAGTTTATGTATCTTTATAAAGCTGGCTAGAAAAGCACAGATTTTAAGTTAAAAAAAAAAATACAAAAAGGAAGGGATGTAGTGTACTGGTAAATTAGTAAGTCTGTCGTCTCGGACATACACACCACGCAAGCACGTGGCAGGGATGGGACAGGCAGTCTAATGTCAACCGCCGTGCAGGGCAGACGTGGTGTGTGCGTTAGCGAGCCGATATAGTGTAGGATAGTTATATAAGGAAATAGTGATTTCTACAATACCAATAAGAAATTTTTTTTTTCGTTTCCATTTACTCCACTATACACATATAGTATAGTGGATTCGAAAAAAAATATAAATTTAAGTATACTACTACATATATACTATATAAATATATAGTATATATATTATATGTACTTGGCTAAGCAATATAACTGAATTTGTGGGTAATTTGACAAAACAAGCCAAATCTTCAAATACCCGCATGGAAATTTACAGTTCAATTTATCAAGTATCGCCCGCTCCAGCTAGGCTAAAAATAGAATACCAGTGAGTGAGCGATGCAGGTTCGGTCGGTGCGTCACAGTGTAAGTTATACCAGTACCCAGTACCTTATTTTTTCAATAATGTTATGTCGTTTAGCATGTGTTTTTTAAGTTTATTTTTAAATACGCCGAACGATTCCGCATTCTTCACATCCTTGGGTAATTTAATACATATTAAATGGTGTCAGCAAACCGATCAGCCCCTCAATTACAGTATTAAATGGGAATGGGAAACGCAGCAATGTAGATAATTGTGACAGCCATAGCGCTATTTAAATCTTTTGAAACTTAATTGGAAGGAGGAATATTTGGTCAAGAAGTTTTCCTTATTCAAGTTTCATAAGATAAGGCTACCAAAATGATCCCGATTGTTGCGTTCCCCATTGCCATTTTCTACTGTAATTAGGGGACTGGTGATGAAGGCGGATAACGGAACTCCTCGATGGTTGGTAAATTTAGAGTAATACCTGGTAATATTTTTTAGAGCAGTTCTGATTTACAAATTACATCGTCACCATGAGTAGAAAGACAAATTTCGTTAAAAAAATATTGTTTTTATGTTTAATTAATAATTATAATTAAATTGTTAATAATAATTTTTATATTTTCTTGTTTTTCGACACATTTGAAGGCAATGCTTAGATTACAGACCACCACCTATGCACCTATCACCTTTTATCCACATTGCACGGAAATATAGTCGATATAAAAAAATAAAGATTATGCCATTTGGCGTATGTAATGTATGCATTGACATATATATTACTAGCTAGGAATGTATGTAACGAATTAACACACCAATCGCAAGCACGCCAAGACTAGGAATTGCTGGAGAGTTGTTTTTAGGGTTCCGTACCCAAAGGGTAAAACGGACACTATTACTAAGGCTCCGCTGTCCGTCCGTCACCAAGCTGTATCTCATGAACCGTGATAGTTAGACAGTTTACATTTTTACAGATGAAGTATTTCTGTTGCCGCTATAACAACAAATTAAATAAATATTTCAGGGGGACCCCATACAACAAGCATGTTTTTTTTGCCGTTTTTATAGATAATGTACGGAACCCTTCGTGCGCGAGTCCGACTCGCACTTGGTGGGTTTTTTTTTAACCCCAGCCCAATCATTTAATGTTTGACATTTGGTTACAATTTGGTCATTTTTGGCATTTGTTATTATTTCCTTTGCAATATAGAGAAAAATACCTCGGCCGCAAATAACGGCCTCGCTAAGTTAGAAAGGCTACCGTAAATTGCTTGATTTCATGCCTCGACAGTAATGAAGGTACTATCTACGAGTATATCTCATATTACACTGATTTCTTTTGTACAAAATCTTGTAATAACAGTTTTACCGTTAATAATCATGCTGTAACTAAATCGAATTCCACGGTAGATGATTAGATTACATGTGCACTAAATAATGTGATATAACAAGCGAGACTTTTCAGTACATAACATAACACTTTACAAAACTTTAAAATAGACCGTGGCTAAGCCAGTCCAATTTCACAAGTTAGCGCATTTCCTTGTGTTGTGTTTATTTCAATTTTAACCTTGTACAAAGGTAGATAAGGTTTCTTTAATAAATAGCTTAGATACAACAATTTATTTATTTTTTATTATCCAAGATTACTACTACAGTATTTTTTTTACAATCATTTGTTTATTTTGCATTGTATGTGTACAAACAAATATTGTTTGTTTGTATTGGTTGATCTTGCGAGATGACGTGGACGCTGTTTTAAAATTTTGCGTACCTGTCTTGTTCCGATGACAATACCAAAAGGTTACAGCAAGGATGTTAAAAAGGTTTACAGCTTGATACCGAGAGCCATGCTTTACAACATTTAACCTCGGCCGTAAAGGTGCCTCAAGATGTTTTCGTCTTGTATTTAATCTAATATCTCTTCGTTCTATAGTTTCATATTTGGACGGATTTTTGACTATGTCCATGAGATGTGCCAAAATGTTAAGACTAGGAACAGTCAAAATTTAACTAAATTAAAATTTAATTGAGTTAAATTTTTGGATAATTTAATAATTTTTTGAATTTTATTTAATTAAACTCTGGAAATGTATTTTGCAAGATTCACATTTTGAACACTCCACGTTTTCAACTTATTGCGAAAGTGTACATTTTGCGTTTTGAACGTTTTGCGAAAGTGTACATTTTGCGTTTTGAACGTTTTGCGAAAGTATACGTTTTGCGTTTTCTACGTTCTGCGTGTAGACGTGTGGCATGCGCACTATGGTCCGAAAGGCTCTTTTTTGCAGTACGAACGCCTTGTGCATGTTATACTTACTCATAACTTTTATTTTTATGTACGGAATAAAGGCATTACTAAACAATTTAATTAGTGTTGTACTGAGGCCAAATCCAGTTTTATCTATTAAAGCCTCCGACCACAACTATTCATTAATTTGAAGGCCTTTATTACTTATATAATCGTGAATTTGGCCTTCCTCTACAACATTTTGATAATTATTTTCAGCTTTTGTTGTTTTTCAGTTTCTAAACTATTATTTTTTGAATAAAAGCTTGTTATGAAAAATATTTTTAACAAAAAACTTTTATAATTTTCTTGCCTCTCAGTTTGTCTTGGCTTAAAAACTCGTGACTAAACCGTAAACCTAATGATGTGGTTGTTAAACCATAATGCAATTAACCTAAGTACTTCAAACACGGGTTCTTTGAATTAAATTTTTCCTTGTGATTGATAACATTCGTAAATCTTACATACACAAAAACAACTGCTAAGGGATCTTCGTATTCTGCACAAACCTGAGTCAAGACAGGCTATCGCCCTGAGAAAACAAGAAAACGCGCACACTTCAGACTAGACGTCTCATAAACAATGTTGTCTTAGGCGCAAGCCACATAGGAAACGGCGCGGGCGCGAACAAATTGGCCAATGACATTGGAAGTAGCTTGTTTTTTTCAGGGTTCCGTACCCAAAAGGTAAAACGGACCCTATTACTAAGTCTCCGCTGTCCGTCCGTCTGTCACCAGGCTGTATCTCATGAACCGTGATAAATTTGAAATTTCCACAGATGATGTATGTGCCGCTATAACAACAAATACTAAAAAACAGAATAAAATAAACATTTAAGGGGGCTCCCATACAACAAACGTGTCTTTTTTGTTGTTTTTATAGATAATGGTATGGAACCCTTTGTGCGCTAGTCCGACTCACACTGTGCCGGGGTTTTTTTAGTTTTATTGGTTAATATTTGAGATTTACTATTGTCTCACTATATTTACTAACGTTAGTCAGCCTGTGCTGACACCGATTATATTGTGAATTGAATGTTTAATAATTAATCAAATACATATAACAAAATATAATAATAACGAGAATTGGGCTGGTGTCCTAGGGTGAGTTAATCTCACCCTAGGACACCAGCCTAATTCTCGCTTAGCTCGCGTGGCACTTAGTACTGATAAAAAGTAGCCAATAATGTCAATCCTGGTCATGATTTATCTCTACCAAACATCGAAATCACTTCAGATGTTACGGGCTAATTGAGAAATAAACAAACATTCAAGCTTTTGCGTATATAATATTTTTGCAAGATTTTTCAGGGGTTCGCATGTCTAATTCTCTTGTATTTTACCTTTCAGCTATCACCGGTGTGGGCGGTGATATTCTACTTCATCCTAATAATGTTCGGGATAGCTCAACAGTTGGCCGTATGGCATTGCGTCATAACTGGCATTCTAGCGATCAATGCGTCGGATCTCAGGGTCTGGGAGAGTAGCATCACCTTCTTCAGCTGCGTGTTTGGACTCGCTGTAGGACTGCTGCTTAGTACTGATGTAAGTGTATACTTATGTAGTGAGCCAGCGCTGAATATTGATGTAAGTGTATACTGATGAAGTGAGTTATAGATGGCGCACCTAGCGCTGAGGACCGAGGCCCAATTCTCTAAATTATTTTAAAACTACACTGAAAGTTAACCAAATCGAGACTGAATTATGAATTGACAGAATTTCAATTCAAGTATCTCCATTCCAAATTTCACTCAAATCCATTCAGTAGTTTTTACGTGAAAGAGTAACAAACATCCATCCATACTCACAAACTTTCGCATTTATTTATGAAACTTAATGTAATTTATAATATTAGTAGGATATAATTGTCAAGAGAGACTCCATCTACAATGCTAAAATTATCAAAAAAACTTTGAATCGTTCAAGTTTCGGTCACATTTCGATATAATCACATTACAGTGTTGTATTTTAAGTTAAGAGAATACCATTTCTGACATTTAAGACATCGACAAAAGATCGAAAAAGGATCCGAACTCTATTTTAACTATTTTTAAGTTAGAGAATTGGGCCTCAGATGTAAGTGTAAAACATAACATAACACCCAGAAGTCACATACATAGTCCTGATCCCACACCTAGGAGTCCCTGTGTCGTGGGTATCACGAACTACGAGTACCGTGATACCACAACACCCAGACTCGGATCAAATATTTGCAGATCATGCAAACATGTGTCCCGCAGCGGAAATCGAACTCGCACCTCTTGCGTCTCAGCCGGCCACCCGCCCGCCGCACCACGACGGTCATACTGATGTAGTGAGCTATAGCTGGCACAGCTAGCGCTACAGTACTGTTGGCAGTGTATACTGATATAGTGAGCTATAGTTGGTACAGCTAGCGCTATAGTACTGATGTCAGTGTATACTGATGTAGTAAGCTATAGCTGGTCTAGATAGAACTTATGTTAATAGTAGAACTACTTGTGAAAGAGTTCGTCCGGGGAAGTACTACCACCGTACCTATTTCTGCCACCAAGCATAGTGTTCGCATTGCTGTGTTTCGGTTTGAAGGGTACGAGTGCCGGTGAAATTACAGGCACATGAGACTTTTCATCTTTATGTCTCAGGGTCGGCAGCGCGCGTGTGATGCCTTTGGTGTTGCAGGCGTCCATTGGCTACGGTAACTGCTTTCCATCAGGTGGGCAGTACGCTTGTTTGCTTGCCAAGTAGTATAAAATAAAAAAAGTAACCTGACTTATTTCCATTTGCAGGCAGGCATCAAGCTGGTGCACTTTATGGACTACGTGTGGGTGGGCGCGTGGTGGCAGTGCGTGGTGCACGTGGCACTAGCGTGTGGCGTGTTCGTAGTGCGCGGGCGGCCCTATTCGCCGGATGCGGTTGCGGGTGCGCTGTTTGCGGGGCGCCGGCGGGTAGCGTGCGTGCTGCCCGCGCTGCTCAGCCTCACGTGGACCGTACTAGTGCCGGTTCTACTGTGTGTGAGTATAATACGTTGTATTGACGAGCGAAGCGAGCAACTAATGCTAATACTAAGTCCCCAAATCTCAGACGTTATTGTCTGAGATTTGGGGACCTATCGCTTCTAACTTGATAAAAGTGGCTCGATGCTCTCGCCGATACCGCCTGAACTTTGCAGTCTGTCGCGGCTCACGTACTCGTTGTTTCAAGTGGCTCGCTTCGCTCGCCGGTACCGTCGGTGTCGTCGTCCCTTCTCTTGGATACTAGATTTGAGTTGCTAATTAATTGTTGTATTTTTTCAGGCTATATGCGTTATGGATTTTCGGACAGGGCAGCAAAAGCAGCTTTATACCTGGAGGAAACCCGTTGGGTGAGTTAGAAATTATCATCATCGGCATGTGTGCTGTGATTGTATCGCCTTTTTCAGTCAACACAAAGACACGTAAAATGAAAAAAAAAACCCTGTTTATTCCATAGTTAAATAGGTGTTTTACCTTTTTGTTTTGTACTGAAGATTATAACTAGGACCCCTCCCGGATAAAGGTCTCCTCCAGGTCCTTCCATTGCTCGCGGTCTTCTGCTAGTTCTGCCCAGATTGGGGTATTTGAAACCTTTTGTATATCATCTGACCATCGAGCAAGTGGTCTACCTACTCTTCTTGCCCCTATCGGTCCTTTCCAGATGGTTACCTTATTGACCCACTTTTCTTTATTCATTCTTGCCGTGTGTCCCGCCCACTGCTATTTTAGTTTTAGTGCATGTTCTAGCTAGAGCATTTATAAATTTAGTTTTATTGCGGATTTCTGTGTGTATTATTTTTTCTATTAGTCTTATTCTGAGTATACTTCGCTATATTGCTCTTTGGCATCTTTTTATTTTATTTTTTGCGTCCATGTTTGGCTTCCATAAGTAAGCGTTGGTAAAAGGCAGTAGGTACATAATACACCATTTTTCAGTGACGGTTGAGTGAGTGCTACCTGTCTATTGGTAACAGGTGTCTGATATTATTGTATGTTTTAATCATTCTCAGCTATTGGCCGGTATGGGCTCGTCAAGTGGCCGTATTCCTACAACAAGGCGCCTTACTGGTCGTGCCGTTGACCGCCTTCACGCAAACCTGGCGCTACATAAATAAAGGACCACCCGATATATTAGATGTAAGTTACCATTTACCTTTCTTACTAATTTAACTTAATACCATCAGAACTGAGAATATACATACATACATAAACACCGCCTTTTTCCCCGAAAGGGTAGGCACAGCCTCAAAGGGCCTCTTTTCACCGTGGGTTACACAATCGCTGGAATATAGTCGTGACAAGTGGTGAGTTTATCGCCGCCATTACTTTCCACGCCAGACTCAGCTAAAGCTTTCTTCCAGTAATTAACACACTCCTAAATAAGCCCCAGATGAAAACATATAAATGCGAAAGTTTGTGAGTATATTTGTTACTCTTTCACGAAGACACAGCTGGAGCGATTTGGTTGAAAATTGGTATAGGCTATCTTTTATCTCGATATTCCCATCGGATCGAAACTTATGCGGGTGAAACCGCGGGGCGCTACTATTAATATTATAATTGTGAAAGTTGGATGTTTTTTTTGTTAAATCACGACTGAACAGATTTTGATGCAATTTTATACACGGATAGATTATGACCTGGACGATATAACGCGATCGGACACTTGACTAATAATTCTTGAGGTAGGTATTACAAATTGTAGTTTTATGTAATATTAAATCGAACCATACAGACTCGTTAAGTCTTCGTGGTTCGATTGATCTAACAAATCGCACCATATGAATGCTTGTCATCGTGGTTTAACTCTACAGGCGAACCAAAGAGACTTGACTTGAGTCCACGCCACTCGCTTAATGAAATCGAACCATAGAAAGACTCGTTTTGGTGCTAGTATCCGTCTGGTTTATCGGACCACAGAGACTACAGTTCCTATAGTCAGTGTGTGTCAGGACTAACTCAGTAGGACTTACGCGCACCAAATGCTTTATTTTAAAAGTCAATTGTGTGAAAAGAACTCATTTATAGCCGATTTATCAGTAGCAGTGCGAATTGATTTTGTACCGGCTGCCCGTATCAAATTGGGCTAATTTATATTGCGAGATTGATCCATACTAATGATGTTTGGTCCTTTGCCGCAAGGATGCAGCGAGCGAGTGTTTTGAAGAAATGGTAAGATAATTATGATTAAATCTGTCAATTCTGCGGCCACTCAGTGGGGTTTGGCGAATGTTAGCGTAAACCTATACTCTGATTTTTAATCTTAGACAATTTTTTTAAACAAAGAAATGTCACACATACATGACACTTAAACACACAGTGGTATATATTGACATTTCTTTGTTTACAATAATTGTCTAAGATTAAAAATCAGAGTATAGCTAAGTAATTCGTCAAATGGTGATGTATTTCGGCTGAACGCGAATAATTGATGAATGATTTTAGAATTTAAACTTTCGTGGTTGGGTATCATTCTAAATTGAAAAAAAAAGTTACTAATACAAGTGGTAATTAGCCGTTTTTTTCAATTTTAAATAATTTTGTGTTCCTCTGTCATATTCCAGCGCATACAAAACTTGTACCGGCCGCGATTGGACCCGCCCGAGGTTATTCCCCGCGCGCCCCTTGCGACTCCCGCGCCTGCGCCCGACCCACCTCCAAAATACACGCCACCGCCGTCTTATTCCACTGCTACTGGCGCGAGGCTACTGAATACACTGCGACGGAGCTTCAGGACACTGAGAAGGTAAAGCTTCAAACTGTGAAAGGTTTAAAGTCTTTTTGTATGGGGTTATTCCTGAAATCCCCTTTAGACATTCCTTTTGAAGATGTAAGTTTTTTTTTTTCATTCGAGATTATTCAGACGTTATCGATTATGCGAGATTTAACATTCAAGATGATATTTTGCTTGAAAAACGTAATAAAGGGGATTTCGGGAATTTTACTAAATATTTTATTTTATTCCCGAAATACCCTTTATTTTGAACTTGCAGCTTCAAAGGGGATGTCTAAATGGGATTTCAGGAATAACCTTTTTGGGTCCAATCGAAAGGCTACGCTAGAAAGACTGCATCGAACCCGTTACCGCTTTCCTATTCCACTGTTACTGGTGTGAGGTTCTTGTATACACTTTGACGGAGTTTCCGAGTTTTTTCAGTTTTCAAACTTTTTACTAGCATATTTCGTTTAAAAACTGAAAAATAAAATATAGACGCTCAGAGTATCGATTGATCGTAGTTAGTCTCCGCCTAAGAATAGGATTCCTTTATCTCCTCTCGTTGATGTCGTAAAAGGAGACTAAGGGATTAGCAGCAGCAGCATCCACCTTAAATAAATAAATAAATGCTGTACATTTCACACAACATTATATAGCCCCAAGCTAAGCAGAGCTTGTGTTATGGGTGCTAGATAACTGATATACTTAATAATACATTACATAGATAGATATTTTTTATTATGCATAGAAAAATACCCAGAACACCCTGAACAAATATCTGCAGATCCTACAAATATTGGTTCCGAGGCGGGAATCGAACCCGCAACCTCCTGCGTCGCAGGTGAACCTTCGCCCGCCGCGCCGCAGAGGTCGTCAACCTTACTTAACACTAACTCGTCATGCAAATAAATTCGGAATGCAATGGAGATTCGCCATAATTACCATGCTTGGCACTGATGTTGAGTACTCAGGTGGATACTGCTGCCCATCCCATCCTTTGGTGTAATCCCTTAGTCGATTTTTAAGACATCCACGGGAGGAAACGGATATTCTTTGGCCGAACACACCCACAATGCGTAACAATTGATCGGTCTATTCCCACATGTTCTGTTAAGTAGTTCTGTCGGCAGTGACGACCTCCGTAGCGCGGCGGACGAGTATCCGGCTGAAACGCAAGTTGCGGGTTCGATTCCCGCTGCGGGACAAATATTTGCATGATCTGCAAATATTTGTTCCGGGTCTGGGTGTTGTGGTACCATGGTACTCGTAGTTCCTGATACCCACGACACACGGATCCTTATGTGACTGTTGGATGTTATGTATTATTAATTATTATGTAGTTCCCAATCTGACGACATTCATTTTTAACATTCAGAATCACAACAGCCCGAAGTGAGCTACAAAACGAAGATACATCACAATTACCCATCACATTGAGCGAGACTGTCGAACGGGAACACTCTGGAACGAACCCGCCGAACTACAGCGGCGTATTCACAACACCTTCTATCACCATCACTGACGAAACGGACAGCGTTCAACCTAGAACATCAACTTCACGAAACTCCTTATCACTAACACGCGGCTACCTACGTCGATCGTTCGTGCGAAAAAGTGACTCGGTCAAAAGTATACGTTCAAGTTTACGCAGAAGTTTTAAGTATAACAGTGCTCTAACAACCAGTCATGAACATTTGGTACGCGATGCGGAGCCTATTTCTAATACAGTGGCTATGTCGGCCATGTTGGATAGTGAAGGTACTGCGCACGCGCGAAGCCTTGGTTCTGTGATTTAAAATCCGCCTAAGAGTCACAATATATATAATAAATGATACGCGACTCTATCTAAGTAATCTCTGTACACCGTGAAATTTTTGTTACCGTTTTCACGTTAAATGTTATCTGAAACAGAAACGCTTTTGACGTGAATACGTCATTAAATTTGAGGCAATCCATAAAAATTATGATTACAAAATTGGGGGTTTACAGTTCGGTGTTGAAGCTAGTTACAAATTTATCAAAATTCAAAATTTAATTACTCCACTGGATAGCTAAATTATCAAAGAATTCGTTACGTTGAGATTCGTAGCTGAGGGGTAAGCGCCGCTATTTTGAGGTTGTTTAATTTCCGATAGGATACGATTATCAAACTATATTAATTTTAATATCAGAGACTAAAAATTTCATTGGCGATTACGAACCAGTCGACGCAGCGTAGGACAGACTCCACTCGATGGACTGATAACAAGTCGGTGGATGGAGGCGGGTACCGCGTTGCATTCTATGGACTGTGTCCAGCAATGGACTTCATTCGGTTGATAATGTTCAATTGGTTGGGTTTTATGCTAGTGGCGCCAAAGTTTCGTCATTATGCATATTAATACATATCCTTAAAACGTAGGAATAGTGAAGGAAAATGTTGGCTAAGGGTCGCCTGTACAATTCAATAGTTTTAACCCGCAATTCAAAATCAACTGGCGTGCAATTAAGTAGGGTCACTTAGAAAAACCACAATACCTCTCAAACTTAGCAAGATATCGAATAAAAATTATATTCAAATACATTTAAAAAAAAACACTATATTTTTTTTAAAGCGCATTTAGAGATTTTTTTTATCTTGCGTAGTTGGAGATATCTTGGCTCTTCCAAGTGACCTCTTTTCATTGCACGTCAGTTTAGTATTCACTAACAAAAATTTACGAGCAATATTAATTTAATTATGAGCGATTTCAATGTAAGTTAATGAATGCTGAACTTGGTTGGTTAATTGACCAGTTATATTTGCGTTAACTGATTTTATGAAGTGTTTTAAATTAGTACTAAAGATTACAGTTATTTTTAAGAATAGAATCTCAATTATTCCACTATTTTTGTATTAAATGTTAATTTTTATTTCGTGTAAGCACAATAATTTTGAGCCATGTAGGTTAGATAGGTTTACAAACAATTTTTCAAAAAAAAAGTATAATAAAATCAGAGCTTAGTGAAGTGGAAAATATGTCATAGCTGTGTATGGTAGCACGTATAACAAACATTTAAAACTAGAATGTTCGTGAGTAGTTAGTTTTTGTAAATTATTCAAGACCTGGGGCCTATTCCTCAAAAGACAAATACAAGCTACAAGCTACGCGAGAATAGCCATGGTTACGCATGCTTTTCTTCATAAAATAACAATGTTACCATAGCAACACATTCATAGTTTGTAGCTTGTAAGCTTTGAGAAATAGGCCCCAGGCCTCGTCCTAATTTGCCAGCGTTCACACGACCATGCGATGATCGCATCGCATTGATTGTGCAAACGTCCGATCAATTGAGTGTCATTATCATAATCGCGTGAAGCGATAGTTTGTAAGAATGAGGGGTTTTCACGGCAATCTCGAAATTTAAAAAAAACCGAATTCGTTTTCGTCTTTCAGCGTTGAAAATAGGTGACGCTGCGCGCGAGATAAACTGTCAAAATTCTTTGACTTTGACAAACAAAGTAAATATTTTTGGTAGTCGATGTTGAGTCAGCGCCATCTATCGAGCCAGTTGGTACTACTTTTTTTACAAAAATGAAGAGCTCTGATTGTCATCATCGCTCGTCATACCGCTGGCCGAATAGGACGAGGCCGATATAGTATATTGTTATAAGTAATTATACTGTTGAATGGTTTTATTCGAACCTGAGTATGTAATGAAATGAATGGAATCCTAAAAGCGTATTTGTGTAGTTTTATGTAACCCGAGAGAGTTTATAGAAATGAGTCTGGTTTATTTGTAACTGTATGAAGTACAATGAATTTAGATAAGAATGGTTGCTAATGAATTTATAGAAGACTAACTGCACTTTGTTCCTTCATGCATTTATATTGCTGGTGTAGGGTTTCCGCACACGGACCACTCGCGACAGCCACAAGTGCCCAGCTACAAGCTACCACTTTCCATATTATGTAAGGGCTTGCCGCGCACGTGTGTCCGGTGGCAGCCACACGCTATATGCAGTGGTCGCCACCGGACTAATGAAACGCGATAAGTCGCAGTTCCTAAAACTAGCGGCCACTGACTATCGGTGACCACGCACCACTACTACTACTAATCTACTTCTAACTATTCCTGCTATCTTCTGTACCTTTACGCACTACCTCTAATAGTTTTCACACTACTACTTTTAAGTTTACTTTTCTATCTATCAAAGCAGCCGCGTCTGTCTTCAGGTCGACCACTTATGGCTGTCACTGATGGTCCGTGTGTGGCGAGCCTGTGTTCCGCCGGATACCATCAACGGTGTCCTCAGTCTATCTCGCTCAGTATTATTGAAAAAGAGCGAGATGGATGTAATTTATTAGGTCTAATTTGGATCTGGCATTCTTCAACATTTTAGTTCTAGTCAATAAGTAGCTTCCACTTTATTATTTTGATTGAAACATCACATTTTTTATAAATTATACTTATTTTAAGCTTATTTGTATTTGAAATCTCTTTCATTCCACATTGTTGCAATGTTTACAAATTGGAAACATAATAATAAACATTTTTTATGTATTTACTGTAGTGTTTCATTATGAATTTTATTAGTAGGGAAATAAGTCAGAAATTGGTTTAAAATTCTTTATTTCTTACTATAAAAATTACAAAAAATCATATCGTACTTAAAATCATGAGTACAAAGTTAATTCTACTAAATACTTAAAACAAGGAAGCCGAGGTAATTAAATGTTATCTAAGTAATTAATTATTAAACACTAAATATAGATTGTAAGAGAACAAATTTATCGAAATACAGTACACAGCAATCAATATGGCACATCGCAAATAATGGGCGAGCTTTTTCCTGATTTGTATACAGCAAGCATATTCATACGTGTGTGACGCTTCGATTGTCAGAATCAGTCACGACCTCGTATGATACGAGTCACCGAATTATTGTGCCATATCAATTGCCGCGAAATGTAGTAGGGGAAGTCTAGTTCAAAGTGAAACCATCCCACATTTTACGACCTCAACTTCTATCTGCTAGTCGAAAATAAAGATGTTAAAAATGGTCTAAAAATAACACAATCATTAAAATTTGTAGATGATATAATACAAAATTGATTTTGTGTATTTCACTTGTGAAATAATTCCGTCAATTGCATATATACACCGATACACAAAATATAAACAAGCACTATACATTCTATCATACATTACGGCACTTGTTACGTTTAAGGGCCTCTTTCACCATCGGCAGATAGTGGGTAGTGCGTCTAATCTAAAACCGAACGCCCCACTGTTTCATAACGTCAAAATAAAATTATTCCTTAATCCATAAACACAAGGAGCGTTTCAGAACGCTTGTGTCAAGTGCCAAGTAAAAGCTGTTGAGGGCGTGCAGTTTTAGACTCAACGCGTCCTGCGCGGGTGGTCTGTCAAAAAGCTTTGCTTTAGCTAGCAGCAACTTTACCAGATGACGGTAGAAGAGATCCCATATTACATAACTGAAGTCATCCAGATAAATAAATCACATGGTTCACAAGTTTAAACAGATGCACGTCAATTTACACAGATAACGATAATGTTTTCACTTCACCTACGCGAATGACACCGGCTCTACAGACGGAGCAATGTTGCGTATTTGCTCCGAAAAAAGTACACGAATTTTGAACATAACATTAGTTTGAAAGTGAATGAGATAGAAGTCGAAGAAAAGGTGAGTTTAAAAGAGAACATTAAGACAGTAATCGAAATAAACACGAGCTAAT
Organism: Epirrita christyi; assembly: GCA_951392215.1. NCBI lineage: Eukaryota > Metazoa > Arthropoda > Insecta > Lepidoptera > Geometridae > Epirrita > Epirrita christyi. The sequence goes on along the minus strand of OX595843.1, from coordinate 10,999,705 downwards.
GTGAACGTCATTCACAGAAAATGTATAGGGTAAGTTTATACAAATCGGCCGATTCTATTAGGTAGAGACAAAATGTAAAACGGAAAATAGAGTTAATTTAGCCTAAGTATTTTTTTTTCAAACAAATCTTGCATTTCCTTCGTAGTTGAAGTAAAAATCAGTATTTTAATTGGCACCAAAGTTTTCTATAGCTACGCTCATGATTCTATTACAGAATCATTCGCTTCGCTCTGGATTCAACATTCCGACTTCAACATAAATACACCACTGATCCCTTGTGCTCTAAGGAATGCTTGTCAACAGGTTAATGTACTTTCATACAAAAATAACAGGCTACATACTAAAGAACAACTAGATAATACTATCTAAAGATTGAACAAAAAAACCAGTGTTCATTGAATTAAAACTAATTGTAAATCACAATATTCAGTCAAAATTCATGCGTTTTTTATCCTACTTGATAACTAACTCATAATTTGAGTTACCTAATCAATGAGTTCATGTTGAGGAGTGACTTAGCTGCCTTTGAGTCCGTGGGCTCTTTCTTCTTCGAAGGGTCTAACATGAAACACTTCCACAATCTGAAACAAATATATTATAAGTTACTTTTCTTGATGAGCTACATGTTTCAGCAGCCCTCTTATTGCCTAACGCTCTGGTAATCGCTTTCGATTCCAAATCAAATCAAAAGAATTTTAAACATTGAAATCACTAGGATCATTTTGAATCGTCTTATAAATTAAAATTCGCAGACTATCGCGCCGCATGTTTTCAATTTCGTGCAAAATAAGGTATCATTTAAATTTACACAAAATCTAGAATTAAATTTAGACAAAGCCCCACACACATTTATTCAACTTGAAGTATTCTTTCTATTGATCTTAATATTATTACACCTTTTTGTTCGCAGTCTAGTCCCAGTCAGCCGCAGGCAAACATAGTCTGTGCAGAAAGATGTGGCGAAAATGGAATGAACGGTGTAGATCAGATTTTTACATTGCAAGTACAGTTTGCGCCACGACTCTTGAGCACGATGTCACGTGTCATAGCGACGCAGTTTAGTGCATGTCAGTCGAACGTCGTCGACCATTGGCTACTTGCGCCAACTACTCAATCTCACCTCAATGTCTCGTCCGCACCGGCTGAGAGTACCGTGGTACCGTCCGGTGATAAAGCCAAGTGCAGAACACGCGCCATGTGGCCCGTGAGCTCAGCCACACGCGACATGAGAGGGTACTTCCATATCACCAGTTGGTTGTTAGTGTAGCCATGACCTGAGATAAGTTCTTTGTAGTGTGTGCTCCATACTATTGAGCATACCTGAAACCAAATGTTTTTGTTATTCCTAGCTCCTGATATCCACGACACAGGGAATCGTAGTGTGGCATCTGCTTGCGGATTACGTAGCTCTGTTGCTATCAGTTTCAAAGCTGTTTCTATCTGAAATGATGCTCTTGCGATTACCCAATTTATGCAGTTTAACTACAAAGCTTTATTCTAACTAGACCGCGTAAATTAGGTACATAATCGAAAAACCTTTCAGATAGAAACAGCATTGGAACCGTTACCAACAGAATTACGTAATCGCGCCACAGGATTATGTGTGAGTGTGTGTGCGTGTGTTGGGTGTTATGTTTCTATATGTCAGCATCAATCTCATAATATTTTTTTCAACACACTTGCTCATAAAGTGGCTCTAATTTCACCGCAATTATGCACATAATGACACCTATAATCAGACTGACTTTTTCATTGCTATAACTCACAAGTGAGTTATAGTTTTTTTTATATATTGGTTGAGTTGCTTTCCTCTGATCCCAGTTATCCCGTTTGTTCTTAAAAAAGTTTCGATACAAAAAAGATCGTGATCAATAATAGAACAAATAAATTAATATACCTATTGCTTGCACATTTCATGCAACTTCGTATTTAAATAGATAATTTCAACTTGTACGTGTTTAATAAATAAAACTTTCACTCATATATAACTTTTGTTTTCTCTGCAATAAAGAAAAATTTAAATTCCCCATTTTGTACGTAGCTAAAACGCTAGCCGCGGAAAGCAAAAAAAAAAAAGAAACCTCATTCCTTTAGTCTATGGCCGATCGCCATTGTTAGATGCGCTCACATAGGAAAACTGATTAATTTTTCCCGCCATAGCGAAAAATTTTTCACAACTCGTTTTAACTGTTAAAATTATAGTTATTTTCTTCACAAGTGTGTTGAAAAACGTCGTATGATACACGAGTGTATTAATGATTACCGTCCTCGGCTCTCTTAAGACCCTCGCCTAACGGCTCGGGTCTCAATGGCGCCTCTGCCGTAATCACTAACCTTACACACTTGTACCATAATGTACTATTAAACTTTATCGATCGGATCCCACATTCATTGATATTGTCACGGGTAATTCGGGTATATAATACTATTATTTATCCCACCCAGGCATTTTCGTTCCAAACAGGTAACAATTCAGACTATTGCAACAGAAAAGTCTCCGTCCCGTCTCTTCAATATAGTTTTAAAAGTCACGTATCTTCTATCTGGCTTGACCCAAAGAGTGCATTATATTGACCTGCGACTTTGTATCGACCGTGTTAAGGTTGGCGCCAGTGTTCACGTTCCATATGCGTATGGTGCGGTCGGCGGTGCCGCCGCCGGACGCCAGCACGCCGGCGCTCCACGGACACCACGCGAGCCCCTTTACTGCGGCCAGGTGCTGGCTGGAACCAAAAAAACTACATGTTACAGTTACCGCCACGAGTAGCGAGAACGGCGGTACAATAGAACAAATTGATATGTATAATAACTATAATAAATATAACAGACTACTCCCGAAAACTGAAACATGCAGTATGCATGCATGCATACGCAAACATGCGTGCATTCAGACCATGATTCTGAAAATATTTAAGCTGAAAAGAAATGCTTACTCTTGGGCCGCTTTTTCCATGCTTTCTTTATAAATATCCATAAAACATCATAGAAAGAACACAAAAACCTAGTTTCCATCATTAAAAACACGTTAATAAATAAAAACTTTAAAAAAACGCAATAAAAACCACATAAGAAATATTAGCGCTGCGCGTCGATCAGCTGACCGGGAGCGTTGAACTCGCGTCGCCGGTGAGCTCTGTGAACTCGCCGCTATTTTATATAGCTATGGTATAGGTAGCTTCACCAATACCTTCAGTATTCGGGAGCTGTCCTTTTACAACCTGTATATCCTACCAGTATATTATAATACACACAATTATTTACCTAGATAAATAAATATGTTTATATAAACATAAAATCATGGTGATAATAAAAGAATGTCAAGATGACGTAACAGAGTAATGTCAGATAATAGTGACCATGCTTTTGAAAATAAGGAGAGATGTAGTATGTTGGATTGAAACAGGTAATGCATTCCAAAGTTTAGCAGACTGCAGTGTAAAGGAACTACTGTAGAACTTTGAACAGGATTTTTCAATTGAAGGGCTTCAGAGGACTTACTTGAAGGAGTATAAATGTTGTGTTTGCGAATAATGGTGTCCTTGCGCGATCGGCCAGATGTTCAACAGATTATCGTTACCGCCCGAAGCAAGGTACCGCCCGTCCGGCGACCATTTCAATCCGCAAATCTGAGAGACGGAGAAACGGTTACAAACACGCTCACAAGAGTGTGACTGACTAGGGCCTCAGACGCCGTCAAGCAATCAAATCAAATCAAAAGAATTTTATTCATTGAAATCACAAGGATCATTTTGAACCGTCTTATAAACTAAAATTACTCCTGTTCCAACGCGACCAAGCCTAGAAGAATCAGACAACCACGGCTTGGCTTACATAAATAGTCCGTCTTACCACTAGATGAGAAGCGCCTGTGTGGTGCCTCGGAGCAAGGAGTTGCTGATGCATAGTAAATGAGAACTTAAAAACCTTAGGAAGGTAGTCAAAAGTATCAGGGTATGTAAGACAGCACACGCTACGCTTGTTATACTTATAAATAACAATCTAATAGAAACATGTAAATAGGTAAGTACTACACAGATATTGCAAATTTCCATTCGAGGGGCAGAGCCACATCAGGCCACGCGGCACGCGGTAATTGACATGGACTTATGGTGTAGTGCATAACATGGATGTTGTAATGGAGAGACTGAGGAGTGCCCCTAGCGTACACTTAGTGAACCTCGATTTCCATACAAAAATTTGTTAAAACTCAGCCGACTTCAGCCTCTGATGATATACCTCCTGCGTGTGTCCGTGGATGGTGGCGACAGCATGGTCTCTCTGTCGCACGTCGTGGTGGATGATGTTGCCGTCGCGTGCTCCACTAGACATGATGTACATGTTCCACGCGATGGAGCCCACGCGGCCTGTATGACCGTCCATCAACTGAAAATTCAAGTTTTATCTTATAATTTGAATTGAATTAAATCAACGGCCGCTTTTTCCTACACCAGAGTGAAAAATGTGCCTGGCGCTTATATCCGCCGTTTGTCCGGTGTATATTGGGCCAAAAAAAAATATGCTGGACATTTCACACAGTATTATCTAGCCCCAAGCTAAGCAGAGCTTGTGTTATGGGTACTAGATAACTGATATACTTAATACAATACATTACATAGATAGATATTTTTTTATTATATATAGAAAAGTACCCTGTTCAAATATCTGCAGATCGTATAAATATTTGTTCCGAGGCGGTAATCGAACCCGCAGCCTCCTGCATCGCAGGCGAACCTTCGCCCGCCGCGCCACAGAGGTCGTCGAAATGTCGAGCCGGTTTTCCGTAGACCGTGCGAAGCTTTCGCAAAGGTTTGGGAACACTAAGAAGAAGAATTCTGAGACTTACCCTCAATCGTTTAATTCGCTCACAATCCCACAACTCAACAGTCGCAGCCGAGGTGCCAACCGCGAGGTGAGAGCCGCCCCCTTGCATCCAGCCCACCGAAGTCACGGACTCCGAGCCCTCCAACGCAAGCAGCTGCTCGATCTGCCCTGTGCCTGCGTTCCACAGGTACACTGCATTGCCTAAAGCTACTGCTAGGATGTTTGATGCACTCCAGTCGACTAGGTTCAAATCTAAACAAATAAACATGTATCATTTAGTGTTCCAATGTGGAACATGGAGACACTCACAGTGACGTGTGAGTCTCCTGAACAAACACCTCTACAACATCGGAGCCACAGACAGCACACTCTGCAGGAGGTGTCTTACCGAAGAAGAATCGGATGCCCACATAGTCCTGGAATGCGTGGAAGTAGCAGCTCAATGTGAACAAATCCTCAACAACCCGAGTTTACTCCGCGAAGACACCAGGAAGCTCCTGTGCTTCTGGACGGAGTTAGGCTGGCTAACTATCTAGCCAGTTAACCCTCACGTATAATGGATCATCCATAGAGTTTGAATGCGGAAAAGGGAGTTCTTTAACATTAACATTAGTGTTCCAATGGTGAATAAAGAATATAATCATTATCATCATCAGCTCTTAAACGTCCACTGCTGGACGAGGCCTCCCCCATTAAAAAACGGTGGGAGGGAGATTTACCATAATCACCACACTGTGATGTGCTTGGTGATCGGCAGTATTGGTGTTGAGTAAATTTTTGTTCTTATAAATGAATCAATTATGTGAAGAATTCTGTGCCATGGTAGTCTCAGCCTTACAATAGACCCCTCCTTCTCCTCCTATGGATGTTGTAAAAGCCGACTAACAGATTACACCAGGGGATGGATGGGCAGCAGCATCCACCTGAGTACTTAATACCAAACTGTGTGACAGCCTGTTTGGTAATTATTGGTATGTTTAAATCTTTTAAAAATATGATCAAGAATCAAAATGAATATACTTACAATAGTCGTCTAATATGTCAGGGGCATCTAATATCCTATCAGGAGCTTGCGGTATGTATCTGGAGGTATTCTTCACTGATGATGGAACTTTGGCCTGGAACAAATTATTATTCAAATCAAGAAGATAACAACTGACAAATATCTGGGATATGAATGAATCAATTGCGGAACTTTCATAAACTCAAACCAAATTAAGTTTTTGTTGAAAAATATATTTTTCAAGAAAAGCTTTATGTCTATCACAGCCTACTTTCCAAGTAATCATGAAAGTTGAAGATGAAAAAAGTTGAAATTTGGTACGTACATAGGTGACCCAATTACAGACGTAAAACGTAAATTAACGAATTCTGATTTTGAAGGTTAATTATGGAAAGCAAATTAAGAAAAAAAATTTTGGTCCAGTGCATCATGTGACATATCAAATGATGGAAATCTACTGCTGGACATACGCCTTTCCCATAGAATGTCACGACAAACGGTCTTGAGCCGCCTTTATCCACTGACTTGCTGCACTACGTCGTCCGGTTCGTCGGGTTCGTATAATCTTGGCCTTACCTGTGAATACACAACTCGGAGTCTATTCTGGTAACCTTCTGGGGCTGCAGGAGCTTTGCAAGTGTACTGCAGCAGTCTGCCGGGCTCCGTGTCGGCCAGTGCTCGGCCGATGGCTTCACCGGCAGCTGATGGCCCTTGCTCTTCAGTTTTATCGTCCTCGCTTTTATCACGATTCATCTGAATAAAGATTATATGGTTTTCGTAAAATATTATAGACTTGTTTGATGTTTGTTAGATTCTCGAAAATGTTCGTTTCGCGTGAATAAGTAATAGTTACTACGTGACGTGACAGTGGGACTGAGACGAGATTATAGGTATGTACACTGTAAAACAATAACCAATATAACATCCATTGTTGACCTCCATTTCTAGGAATTTGAATGACGTTGGAGTTCTATGATTTCGTCAAAAGGATGTTACCAATTAATTCGTCAGGTACTTGATATATTCAGTTATGTAGTATGTACGCTCTGTTGCTTAGTCCTATTCAAAGGTTATTTCGATGATGTGCAGGAAATTACCCCGAGGTGAAAATTTTATCTCAGTAAATGTTTTTTAAGAAATCAGTTAGTTACAAAATCTCTCTTACGGTAGAGAAATTGACTCGGTAGTAGTTAGATGTCTGATCATCCATACAAACATGCTTACATAGCCGTTGAATACATAACTTTTTCTTCCCAACTTAAAAGTCAAAGTCAAAGTCAAAAATAATTTTATTCATTGAAATAACAAGGATCATTTTGAATCGTCTTATAAACTAAAATTACTCCCGTTCCAACGTGACCAAGCCTAGAAGAATCAGGCAACAAACACGGCTTGGCTTACAAAAATGGTCCGTCTTACCACTAGGTGAGAAGCGCCTGTGTGGTGCCTCGGAGCAAGGAGTTCCTGATACATAGTAAATGAGAACTTAAAAACCTTAGGAAGGTAGTCAAAATTAAATAAACATCAGCAATAAAAAAATATGCAAATATGCACACGCTACGCCACGCAACGCTATCTAATAGAAACATGTAAATAGGTAAGCACAGATATTGCAATTTCCATTTTAGCAGTCGAGGGGCAGAGCGACATCAGGCCACGCGGCTTAATTTAAAGTTATTTTTTTATTCTTTAGTTTTTCTTTATTTAAAGAGTTCACTGAAGAGGCCAGTGATCCCTGAGTGTGTTAATGAATCATCACTGAGTGTGGTAACCGGTTCCAAGTGTGCACAACGCGAATGAGCAATATGTGCATCCTTGGATTGCTGGTACTTGGCCCGCGTTGCAGCTTCAGCAAGTGTACTATCGCAGCTCATATCCTATGTTCATAGTATATAGTGTCTGTGATAAAATATATAAAATAAAAATAAAAATACTAATGCTGGACATTTCACACAACATTATCTAGCCCCAAGCTCAGCAGAGCTTGTGTTATGGCAACTAGATAACTGATATACGTAATATAATACATTACATAGATAGATATTTTTATTATACATAGAAAATACCCAGAAGACCCGGAACAATTTTATCTGCAGATCGCACAAATATTTGTTCCGAGGCAGGGATCGAACCCGCAACCTCCTGCGTCGCAGGCGAACCTTCGCCCGCCGCGCCACAGAGGTCGTCGAATATAGAAATATGGTATACTGTAGTAGTTGTCTCAACCTTGCTGAAGGGTAGTTAATTCAAGTTCCTGAATTAGGTATATTAGGTATTAATTTTCAAACTAAAGATTATGCACTTACCATGTAGTGGCACAAATCATAGTTAGAATTACTTCTAGAAGGGATGAACCTGTCTGCTTTGTTTGGAGTCTTCGAGGCTTTGTTAGGAGTAGGGGTTGTTGAGCGCCCTGAGGAATGCAACAAACATTAAAGAATATGTTAGAACAGTTTAGGCATAATTAGATCAGCTTTGGTAAACAAATGCATGTAATCCTTAACTAAAATCAGTTGTTACTATCTCAAGAAGTGTTGATGAGCTGTAATGAGCAAAAACGCAATAAAATTTGAATTTCGCGCCACATGCGAGAGGAATCACCTTAATATAACTTTCTGCACACTTATTGCATATCTATCGCACAGTTTACAAAAATGTCGGAACTTTCCTTCTCTTCATTTGGTGATGATAGTGAACTGAATAAAGAACAGATTGAAATGAAAAGCTTTCCTAATATGTACATACACATACTTATCTACTTCAAGCAGCCTTTGAGAGTAGTTACCAATCCTCTCTCACAAGTAGGTTTAACAACTTTCAGTACTTTGAACAAGCTGGGTTCATAAAAGGCTTTTACTTTAGATCACATCCAAACACTACGACAGATTATACAGAAGACCAACAAGTATAATCAGCCACTGTGTCTAGCGTTAGTGGACTACAAGAAAGCCTTTGAACCTGCCGAGACCTGGGCAGTGTTAGTCTTTACAGCGCTGTCAGATCGACTACAGGTGTATTGAAGTTTTACTGTTTGTACAGCAGAGCCACTATGTCTATCTAACTTCAGCACCAGAGCATGGTAGAGCATTCAGTTTGAGTTTAATTCAAGAATATGGGTTTCAATTCAGTTTCGAGATTTTTTCTGGAATACAGGCCTACAACAATGTCTATGTCAATGCCTTTCTTGCCTTTGAAAATATCATGGTGAGAACTTCATGTAGAGTTCACTCACATAGTTTCACCAGAATTTTACTTACCCGGGGACTTGTTTTTCGATGGAGTTTTCTTTCCTTTCTTATTTTCATTGCGAGTAGGAGTTTTATTGCTAGACAGCACGCTGTTGTTACAGCTTTGGTTAGCAGAAACGGACAGTTTCTGCATCGACAGGTTGCATGCGCTCACATTCACATTTGATTGATTCTTTAGTGATGCACTCAACGTAGAATTAATGTTCTCATTGTTGCTTTTCTTCGGAAAACGCTGCAGCGGGCCTCGAGACAGAGGTCCATCCATTGTAGCCAAACTTTTTATTTCATTCAAATAGTTGAATTGTGCCATACTTTTCACCACGAAAACACTAGGCACCCTCGTATCGTATTTCGTTTGGTTGCGATTGTCACTAAAATTATCTGTTGTCAATATTAAAAAACAGAACAGTTATTTAGAACGGATTTCACAAATTCATGCGAATAAATTTATTTTCTCCGAAATTCGATAGAAAAACGAAACGAAACGTCCAGTCCAAAAATAAAATAATAAGCAGCCAGCCAATTTCAAAAAGTTCGTTTTATTTGAAAATTACATTTTTGTTGTTGGCATGACATATTACATAAATCATTTGACAAATATGACATTGACATTACACTACATTATCAGCCTGTGTCAAGATCACAGGGCGGTTGTTCTGATAAATAAGGCGTGCTCGATTTTTGGGTCGAACTGGGTCGGCTATTTGCCCGACCGAGCCCTAGTTGTAAACAATCTTGTAAGCAATAAATGAATTACTATGAAATAATGATATTTTACACAACAATGGCACTAATGTCCTTATGTTTACTCTAAAGCTCACTAACGAAACATACATTTAGAACAAAATAATGAAGCAAAACTACAATCTCAATGAAAACTGTTGAAGCACTTGTGTAAAGTCAGCCCAGGCCGATACTGGCTTTGCCTCGTACCACAATGCACAATATTACACTCAGGCATTGTGAAATCCAACTTGTGTAGTAAAAAATACAGGTATTTGCTAATAAAATAGTGAAAATTTACGAAAACACAAAAAGTAAACAAAACTTTGAATGAAGGCAATCAAAGGTCACAGAGTATTAAATGAATGGTTGAATGGCAAGCTAATGGTGGGCAATTTTCATACAAAATAAATGTTACTGCCGCTCCATTTTGTTCCTTGCTCCAAGGTATAGCTAAATCAAGCTAAATAGTCTGTGGCTACGAATCATGATATTCTGTTTGTGTTTGCCTAATATATATTACTAGCTAGTGAAATCTTGGTGTTTTTCAAAAATGAGTATCACGAAATGAAAATATATCTACGTTGTTGATGTTGACATTTAACTTTATTTTGACACTTGACAGCTAGGTACAGAGCAGCGCCATCTAATTTCAACGCTGAAAGCATGATTTGAAACCTTAGAATAAGGACTGAAGCACTTTGAAACGGCCGTGAAAACGAAGTGAAAACGTGAAAACCCCTCATTGACTTTGTTTTTTTTTTAATATACAGCCTTGGAAACCTTAGAGAATTTATATTCTCTAAGTTGGAAACGCAACCAAATATGGTATTTTGGCTTCCTGGCTGCCTACCGGGCTGTAATGCATGCTGAGTCTGAGCATAGAGGCTTCTCCCTTTGGTTCTTCAATCTTGACCTTGGAGCAAGGAACAAAATGGAGTGGCAGTAACATTTATTTTGTATGAAAATTGCCCACCATTAGCTTGCCATTCAACCATTCATTTAATACTCTGTGACCTTTGATTGCCTTCATTCAAAGTTTTGTTTACTTTTTGTGTTTTCGTAAATTTTCACTATTTTATTAGCAAATACCTATATTTTTTACTACACAAGTTGGATTTCACAATGCCTGAGTGTAATATTGTGCATTGTGGTACGAGGCAAAGCCAGTATCGGCCTGGGCTGACTTTACGCAAGTGCTTCAACAGTTTTCATTGAAATTGTAGTTTTGCTTCATTATTTTGTTTTAAATGTATGTTTCTTTAGTGAGCTTTAGAGTAAACATGAGGACATTAGTGCCATTGTTGTGTAAAATATCATTATTTCATAGTAATTCATTTATTGCTTACAAGATTGTTTACAGCTAGGGCTTGGTCGGGCAAATAGCCGACCCAGTTCGACCCAAAAATCGAGCACGCCTTATTTATCAGAACAACCGCCCTGTGCATCTATCGAATCAATTTGAACTACTTTTTTTTAAATCGAAAATGAGAAGCTTTCGGTTGTGGAATGAATGATAGCACCACGGAAGAATGATAGCACCCTTCTAATCTCAAGAATAATTACTATAATTATTCTGAGCTTCTAATCTACGTTCTCCTTTGTGCGTGCTCCGATGCCGCATGCAGCCGAGATAAATGCCTACTTGCCCCCACGATACCGCCCCGAGCCGCGCCTCAACGGCCGGCCCGCATATGCGCGAGTAAGCAAGCAGATATTTAGCGCGGCTTCGGGGTATCAGCATTGCATCCTCTTTGAGTGTTAGTTCTACTTTGGTATTAGCTGTTTATATTATGGTTTTAGGCTTAGAGAATTTATAGTAAATTCTCTAAGGTTTTAGGTAAGCCAAAAATAAACTTCATTTAAAAATGGAAATGTATATTTATTCAAGATTTGATCATAAAAATAAAATTAATTACGAATAAAATTTTGATAGTGCTAACAACTAACAATGCTGTTCAAAATCATTAACGTACAATGGAATATAGCAATACATACAATAGGAAATTAAGTTAGAACAGTTACTAGGTAATGACTAGTTTACACGATCTTAGTTGGCAAGTAGTGTTTACACGACGTAAGTAGACAAGTAGCGAGTTGACAAGGTCGCCCATGCGCGCAAGTAGTTAGTTCAGTTCCTCACCTTCCGAGATGGACGAGCGTAACGCTACAATTGTCACCATTAATAACGGAGTATTAACGAAACATTCATAGGAGGTAACAAAAAATATACCTGCCTTCCTAACTAGCTGCAAAATATAACTTTCTAACTTACTGCTCATTTAGATTAGGTACCTAAAGATATCTTTATGATTTCTCTATTCTAAATGAGCGGCAACATTTTGCACCAGTTATTTATGAACGAGCGATTAGATTCTTAGACAGTAATAATAATTGAAATATAAATAAGCATGTTCTGTTACATTAATAAAGTCATCTAGCCAGACTTATGAACTTGACTACTAAACTGGCTGTTTAGGTACACGCGGGTGCAAGAGCTCGGCTCCGCCCACCGGGTAGCGGGACAAATATAACTGATTATACTCTACTTGTCGACTTGCCAATTAACGTTTACACGTCACGAGTCAACTTGACTCGCTACTTGACTTGGATCGTGTAAACTAGACATAACAACATAATTCAAATGCAGATTGAGTATTACAATCATGAGTGTGTACAATATTTTGAGATAACAGGAACTCTAATATTAAAAAATGTACAAAACAGTGTAACATTTACCCTATTACATTCTAAGATAGTCCTCAAAGCATTCCTGGATATCTCTCTTACGTGAATGAACTTTAATCACGATCAGTTGAATTAAATAACACGACACTTATTACTACTAAACTAGCACCATCAGTATACTTCATTTAGTATATTTTTATTTACACAGGACCAAGTTTTTTTTTGTCTCTTTTTACTTCTAACAACCTTACCCCATACTGTGTGTCGGTGGGAAAGTAAGAATAGGCGTGGGAGATGAGAGCGTAGCAGTGCTTCGTAACCGATTTTGTGTTGTTAGCTACACTGTATCGTCATTATAGCTACACTACAATATACTTGTAACGAAAAGATAATCCAATCTTTCAAGGATCAAAATGGCTGGTTTGAGTTGCAATGTGAAAATCGAATCTATCATGTTAGTTCCGTTGTTCACCACGCCTATTTTTTTCCACGCACTCTAGTAATATTTTAACAATTTCTTTAAATTATTGAATTATTCTTAATAATTTAGATACGTTTTGAAAAATGGCACTATTATTGGCATTTTATAAGTGCTTTGCATATTTTAGGCATTAATAAAATTTCGAAAAATAATTTTATAATAAAAATAAGATTACATTCAGCACAATTTTAAACATGCGTCTGTCAAATTTTGCACTAGTTTAAACGTCAGACCTACGAAAATAATATATTTATTGATCGGCGACAAGAGTAAGCATACCTATTTAATTCTTAGACGCTCATTTATATTTTTTGAGATCCGTAATTTTTTGGCCAATGATTAGCACGCGAGTTTTGTTAAACGCATAACATAATGTTAACATAAATGGTATTTGTATGAAACAATACAATTTATTATGAATTCGAAAGAGACTGTATTCGTGAGTTATTTGCACCAAAATGCCTAATTTTAAGATCAACAAGAAAACTAAACTAATAAAATTTACGAGTCTGCACGGAAAGAGAATTGGCGTGGCAGTGCTTAGTTACCGATTATGTGTTGTTAGCTACACTGTCTCGTCATTATAGATTAACTAAAAGATCTTGATGTATTTATTAATACCTATACAAACCTTCGATGGCTGGGTCATGCGATAAATCTTATCAATTTTAATGTTTCCGTTTCGTGACGCACTATTCACTTTCCGTACAGACTAACAATTATTCTAGTTTGATTAAAGAGATCACTCCGTTTCCGTAAGGGCCGAAAAGGTATCAACTTACCTAAATATTAAACTTATCAATACATCAATAATTTCAAATTAATCAAATAAATTTTGCTAAATAGGGACATTAAAAATTAAATTTTGCTAAATCTATTCTACTACAATATTTTTACGTATTTTAGTGGTGGGTCTAACAGTATACAAACAAAAACAGTTATCTGTGTCTAAAACTGGATCTAACATCTAGATAATGATATAAACTACAAAATTCTTATTAAAGATTGTGCCTTGCTAACAACCACTTAAAATTTGTAAAAATAGTCCAAAATCTTCGTTGTTTGTTCAGTTGTATTATTTCGTTGTTGTACTTTTATTTAAAATTACTCTCTAAATTAAAATATATCAGTTCAAATTTTCTTACAATATATTCATTTATTATATTAAATTAATTTATCAAAATAGCAAGTTACTATCACACAATTTAACTAATACAAATAGGTAGCGGAAATTATAGGTTATTGTAAAAAAATAATTCGAGTAAGACATTATAAAATGATTTCGCCCAATTGTGTTCAACACAAGTTGTATGTAACACAATTAGGCGATATTTTATTCGTACATACAACTTAAGTCAGAAATTTGAGACAAAATAATACTTAAGAATCGCCATTATAAAATGTTTAAATCATAATAAAACTGTTAAAATTAAATCATTCATCACTTTTTAAACCATTAAAATAATAAAGGAATATAAATTTTACAAGAAAAATAGCTTTTTAAATGCAACACAAGTAGATTTATCAAACCTAATTTGTTAATTTGTTTGAGCAAAATCATCTTCCACATAGTTTGATTCAATGGTTGCGATTAATCATAAAAGTAGGTACGTATACGGTTTATACGTAGAGAATAAACGTACGTACATAACGTAAAAAGTTACATAACTAATGTTACGTAACGTATACGTAACGTAGAATAAAGATTATAGTATAAGCTTTATTCTATGTAACTTTTACGATTATTAATAAATGCACATGCATGGCAGTAATGTTTTAGATTACAGGAGTTGATAACTTTTTATTATAAATAGGTCGTTTGGAGTATTTTCTCAGTTGATATGGAGCTAAATTGGAAGCATCTTTGTCACTATTGAACGTTGGGTTCCCGGGTTTTTTCCTGTTGTAACATTTAGCTGTTACTCAACAGGAACCCTCAGTTGTTAAGGTTCCCACATACACCTAGTCAAACTTTTCGGCTGTATACTTTAAATGTTTTCAGTTACAATGTTTAAATAATTTAAAACACTGCGTACCTTGATGAGTTTTATCCAATTATATATACAAATCTTTGCCGTGGTGAGTCCGGCCTAGAATATACTCCTCCTCCTCCCGTGGATGTCGTAAAAGCCGATAAAGAGATCACACCAGGGTATGGGCAGCAGCGTCTACCTGAGTACTCTATACCAATACGCCTGCCAAGCGTGGTGATATTTTTTTTTTCTTTTTTTTTATAATGTGATTATGGTAAATCCCTTTATTTTATGAGGGAGGCCTCGTCCATCAGTGCACTTCTTCCGGCTGATGAAGATATCTACAAAATGTTATAAAGATCTGACTTGATCATCATCATCACTAGCCAGTTTACGTCCACTGCTGAACGAGGCCTCCCCCATTGAATACAATTGGGGGGAGTTGCCATAATCACCACGCTTGGCAGGTGGATTGGTGATCGCAGTTGGTAATAAGTACTTAGATGGATGCTACTGCATAATACATTACATATACTCATTAATTTAAAAACTACAATGGCTTGTAATTTTCAAATTAATGAGAAACTACGTTTTTTCGTTCCAGCTGGTTCTAGTTACCTTTTATTTTAAAAACTATAAGTAGTTATATCTTTAATAAAATTGGTATTATATAATCGGATAAGACTTATCAAGGTATAACAGAGTGTCATACATTTTTGGAACAATAAAACATCAAAAAACAAGAGAGTTGAAGTGTAATACAGCCAAAAACTTCCGATGAGTACTTGTCATGTAAATTAGGTATTTTATACAGAGAGACTAGTTCATTTTATATAGATTCAGAACAAAATGGTTTACAATACAGCACCTTTTATTAATTCTTTCATGTATAATCTCAAAATCAACTTTAATTCTGGGGCACAGTACAGTAACAAGAAAACAGCTTCATTACTGAGACGGTCTAAACAAAACACACGTTTCAAAATATCCCCATAACTTACTGTAAAATGACTTTAATAGTGACAGGAATAAAATTTTCGTAAGTGGTGTTCATAATTGCATTGGGCAGTCGAATGCCATCTTCATCAGCCGGTAGAAGTCCACTGCTGGATATAGGCCACCCACCTTGAATTCCACGACCAAAGGTCTCTAGCCGCCTCAATCCACCGACTTCCTGCGTTTATATACTGTCTCAAACAACGTTAGTTAAAACAGTAAAAATCAATGTAATTATGACAGGGATATTTTAAACCTCCGTTTAACTTAGACTTGGTTTAAACCATGCCACATTTAATCTTATCTTTGTTCGTCTAAATGCATGAAAAAAAAAAACATTATTATTAAAAATGATCCTAGTGAGTGATTTCAATGAATATAACACATTTTAGTTTGCAATACCATGGAATAATGTCAAAAATATATACACTTTCATATAGTAGGATTAGTAAGAGTTTTTATAGTTTACGAAACTATAACTCTGATTTTTAATTTCAGACAATTTTTGTAAACTATCAAATTGTCAAGATGTGAGTATAAGTGTCATGATTGTGTAGCAAACGTGTAAATTCACATATGACACACATACGTGACACTTATATACAGAGTGGCATATCTTGACATTTCTTTGTTTACAAAAATTGTCTGAAATTAAAAATCAGGGTATATATGAAGTTTCGTTTCCTTCCTTAGATTTACTTGTAGTTCCACCAAATTTTCGCTAGGGGCGCTGCAAGTAAATGTATGAAAGGAAACAAAACTTTATATAGTTTTGAAAACTATCAAAACTCGTACTAAACCCCCAGACTACAATGGATGTTTATGGATCGTATGATAAGTACACAAGCTATGTAATAAATGGGCTATGTGCTACGTACATTGATTGTTTATGACATTCATAATGTGGATATGCCCGGGGTTGTCCACAGTGACGAAGCAGGAGAACTTGTCGTCGTGACAGAGTCGCTTCGAGTTCATACCTGATAATTTGATGCATGCCAGGATTTCTTTACACTTCGATCCTTGTTTGTATCTGAAAATATTCGTAAACATAATGAGGGCTTTTCATCTTCGATAAAAAAAATGTAGTTCAAACTGGTTCGATAGATGGCGCTGACTCAACTCTGGCTGCCAAGATTGCCAAATGTATGTAATCTGTGGTGTACGCGTACCTAAGCATATCTAACTAGTCTGTGGCCATGATATTCTGGTTGTGTTTGCTTCTTGAGTGTGCGCTAGTGATTTCGTGGTGTTTTTAGAAGTAGGCAAAAATAAAAATACCACGAAACGAAAATGTATCTACGTTGTTGATGTTGACATTTAACTTTATTTTGACACCTGACAGCTGGCTACAAAGGAGCGCCATCTATTTTCAACGCTGAAAGCATGATTTGAAACGGCCGTGAAAACCCCTCATTTTGATCAAGTTTTAATCAGAAGGCCAATTCTCGTTATTATTTTAAACTAGCGGCTCGATCGCTACTTCTTTCGCGTGGATCATAAAGAAAGAAACAAAAAACATTTTTCTTTAACATCAACCCTGTCTAAAAGTGGTCCTGCTACGAAATCGAGCATGTCAATAAGTCAGTGAGTGGCAATAGAACTTTATGCATATCAATTTTTTTAACACCTTTGGTTACATTATTGGTGTTTTAGTAGGGATCCCTATTTTTTTTTCCTGAGTACTTAACACCAAACTGAGAAACTGATCACCAATCCGCCTGCCAAGCGTGGCGATTAAGGCAAATGCTGATGTTGATGAAATAAATATTATGAGGTTCACTTACGTCTTGGACTTCCATAAAGCCTTCCAGCAGTGCTGATTGAGCATTCCCTCCGCGAAGAAGAAGTTATTTGAGCCGCTACTGCTGTTCGCGTTACTTTCGTCGGACGACACTTCCGTTCGGGTCTCGTGCGGGCTCGCGAGAGGCGTCATCGCGTTTACATTAGGCCTGTTAATAATCGATTGCCAATAGTAGAATAATAACATAACACGAAAAATACGTACGTACCGAAAATAGTTTTGATACATTTAAAAATAAACTAAGGAAATTTTTAGAAGATAAGGTTTTTTACAGTTTGTATTAATGAATTTGAATGTTAGAAAATATTATTGGTGTGCTACTTATTCAATCGTTTAGAATTACTTTTTTATATTATTTGACATTTAATTAAATTTATTATGTGCATTAGTTTCTATATATATATTTCTACAACTTGGTAAGCTTACGGCCCACCTGATGGTAAGCAGCTACCGTAGCCTATGGACGTCTGCAACACCAAAGGCATCACACGCGATGCCGACCCTGAGACATGAAGATGAAAAGTCTCATGTGCATGTAATTTCACCGGCACCCGTACCCTTCAAACCGAAACACAGCCATGCGAGCACTACTGCTTGGCAGCAGAAATAAGAACGGTGGTAGTACTTCCCCGGACGAACTCTTTCACAAGAAGTTCTACTACTAACAAAACTTACTTGTTTGACTTATATCATATCATAAATGAAATGAAACAAAAAAAGTATTGATTGGTAAAAATGGGCATTAGAGTCCATTACACACTGACCTGCCGCTTTTATTGCCAGCTCGCATCCGCATATAATAGGAGATGTCCCACCACACAATTTCCGCCGCCATTGTCACAAGCACTAACGGCGGTTGGTCGTCCACTGGTAGGTGGGGGGCGCCGAACTGCCCCGACGAGCGGTACAATCGGGAGGGCACCGGAGAGAACGAACAGGACTGCACCTTGCTTTTGTGGTGGCGGAGCAGAGTGATTTGACGCCGAGCTTTTACGTTCCATATCTGTAAATGTTGGGTTTTGTTAAAACAATAAGTCCACTACTGGACGAGGCCTACCTCATAGAACACAATGGGGGGATTTGCCATAATCACCACGCTTGGCAGACGGATTGAAGATAGCAATTTGATATTAATTAACAAATAACATAACATTACACAATATAAAATAGACGAACAAATATATAGTAACAATTCCGCTCCTCTCCAACGAAAACTCTGAAAGAATTCGACACGTGTTTCGCCTCTCAACGAAGCATCCTCAGGAAACAGTAGGCTCACTGCGTGCTAGAACAACAAAGACACACTACTGCAAAAACTGCGCAGCCATGTTGCCTCGCCGACTGCCGAACAGAAAGAATTCGACACGTGTTTCGCCTCTCAACGAAGCATCCTCAGGAAACAGTAGGCTCACTGCGTGCTAGAACAACAAAGACACACTACTGCAAAAACTCTGCAGCCATGTTGCCTCGCCGGACGCCGAACAGAAAGATTGTTACTATATATATAATATATATTGTGAGCGGAATTGTTACTATATATTTGTTTGTCTATTTTTAATTGTAGAATGGATTTTCCTAAAGTCACGCTTGAATCAACCAATAACATTACACCTAACAGTCACATACGTAGTCATGATCCCACACTAGGATTCCCTGTGTCGTGGATATCAGGCACTACGAGTACCATGGTACCATAACACCCAGACCCGGAACAAATATTTGCAGATCATAAAAACATTTGTTCCGCAGCGGGAATCGAACTCGCGACCTCTCGCATATCAACCGGCTACTCAGGTCGAAATACACAGGTGGATACTGCTGCCCATCCCCTGGTATAATCCCTTAGTCGGCTTTTACTAAATCAACGGGAGGAGATGGAGGGATCTATTCTTAGGCCAGACACACCACAGCAGTGTATATACCTTCGAGCAACACGGAAGGGAGTAGCCATTCGCAGCGTTCCCCTCTGTCAAACTACAAGCCAAAGTAGGCATATGCGTTTAATAAAACTAGTTGTTATTCTGAGGCCCAATTCACTAACTAAAAAATAGTTAAAATAGAGTTCGGATCATATTTCGATCTTGTGTCGATGTCTTAAATGTCAGAAATGGTATTCTCCTGACATAAAATACAACACTGTAATGTGATTATATCAAAATGTGACCGAAACTTAACGATTCAAAGTTTTTTCGTTAATTTTAGCATAAGTAGATGGAGTCTCTCTTTACTCTTTCCAATTATATATATATAACTATCCTACTCTAATGGTCGTCACCATGAATTGAAAGTAGACTAAATTGTTATTTATGAGGGACTAGAAATTCAACTTTCAGTCAATTTACAATTCAGTCTCGATTCGGTCAACTTTCAGTGTGGTTTTAAAATAACTTAGAGAATTGGGCCTCTGAGGTGTGCAAGGTTTGTTAGTGTGAGTGTCGTCATTACAGTGTTGTATTTGGATGTGTATATGCGGAATTGCGCTTGTGTGCACATTTCCCTCAGAAAAAAATGACAGAACTATTTGAATGGCAATATATCGCTAAGGCTACTCCGTGTTGCTCGAAGGTATATACTTATCATCAAACTAAGGCGATTGTGTGAACTTACCACAACGTTGCCGGAGCTCAGCCCGATAGCGAGGATATTGCCGTCGGCCGTAAGATCGCACGACGTAATTTCATTATTGATCTGCACTTCCTGTATTAGATTCAGCTCTATCTGTGAACTCTCTTTCAGTTGAAATGTCTGAAAATAAAAACATAATAACAAATAAATGCTGAACATTTCACACAACATTATCTAGCCCCAACCTAAGCAGAGCTTGTGTTATGGGTACTAGATAACTGATATACTTAATACAATAATACATTACATAGATAGATATTTTTTATTATATATAGAAAAATACCCAGAACACCCTGAACAAATATCTGCAGATCGTACAAATATTTGTACCGAGGCGGGAATCGAACCCGCAACCTCCTGCGTCGCAGGCAAACCCTCGTCCGCCGCACCACAGAGGTCGTCTATAATTATACATTAACGCTGAATTAGGGATCAAAGAAAGCTTCGGTGCTTGTGGTATTTTACATCACATTAGTAGTTTTAAATTTTATACTGTCCATTAAATCCAAAGGTTGTTTGGTAGAAGTCGCTAGAAAGCGATAAGATTATTTATTACATAAATATAACATAGTTCGTTCAGGTTTTGATTGCGGAACTATTTTTTTTAATATTATGTTTTGCAATAAAAGGCATTATTCATAATCATTTTTGAAACATATTTTAGTTAAAATAGCTTTTGTTTTGTTCCCTCTGTAATATGTCATACGTTAGAACAAGACAAAACATATTTTAACTAAAATAGGTTTAAAAAATGATTATGAATAAGGGCAAAAGTATTTTCTATCTATATATTTTCTAGAATTTGTTTCATTCCTAATATCATCATCAACCGGTAGACGCCCACTGATGGACGAGGCCTCCCCAATAGGGCAACCTCCGGGGCGCGGCGGGCGAATAGCGGACGGATCTGGATGTTGTTGGTACCATGGTACTCATTGTTCCTGATACCCACGACACAGAGATTCGATTCATTCCCACTAGTCCCTTTTGGCAGTCCCTTTAAAGGTACTAATGGGACTTTTTTTTCCCACTAGTTCCTTTGAAATTTTCAAAGGAACTAGTGGGACATCATGTAACGTCATTTTGTCCATTCCTGGTGTGGGATCAGCAGAGTGATTCTAAAACGTCGGAAACGTTTCCGATCGGATTCGTTAGTTTTTCAATTCGATGTGGTAAGTAACTAAAACAATTTTCTCTAGTAAAACACAGTAAAAAACAATAAATATTGTATATTACTGTGTTTTTCGGTAAAAACCGATTTGCGGAACGTGGCCATTCAACGTGACTTACGTAGTAACTATTCATCATTCTGTGTCGCGCAGTCGCTAGAAACAGTACAGATTATTAAATAGTTACTACGTAAGTCACGTTGAATGCTCACGTTTCGCATTCCGGTTTTTGCAATGCAAAACTCGTAATACGCCCTCTGGACTATGTATGTGACTGTTGGGTGTTATGTTATGTTTGCCATAATCACCACTTTTAGCAGGCGAATTGATGATCGCTGTGGTGTTGAGTACTCAGGTGGATGCTGTTTCTTATCGCCATTCCGTCACTTACTCAAAATAAAATCATAAGAATGCATTATATAAAAAATGTATCAAAATATCTATCTATGTAATGTATTATATTAAGTATGTCAGTTAATCTAGTACCCATAACACAAGATCTGCTTAGCTTGGGGCTAGATAATGTTGTGTGTAAATGTCCAGCATTTATTATATTATTATTATATTATGGTTAAGCATTTATTAAGCTTAGTTAGTTTTTAAGTAGTCTGTATGATCATTATCTTTATATTATTAAGTAGTATGTCTATGGTTTTATTTATATTTTTAGATTTCACGTTGTTTTGCAAACTTTCTACCAACTTTATCACCTTCTCTCTAGCCTCAAAGGTTTGCTGGAAGAAAACTCTTTTAAGGGTTAAGCTCGCCTTTGTACAGTGACGGTTTGAAAATGTTCGTCGGTTTTTAATTTGATTCGTTCAACGTATCTCGAGCACATATTACCTTTTGAAACTGAATAGACATAATACACTGAGTTAGAGAAAATAATGTTTTAACTGTTCGTAATCAAAGTTCAAAATCATTCAGATCAAAGTTGTTTGACTGTTTATCTTGTCAATGAGACTATTTTTATGTTTTGATGACTTTGATGAACTTTGATGAACCTAAAACCATGGAAGTAATAAGTACTACGTACAACAGGAATGAGTTGTTGTCGCAAAATTGAAGCCGAACGAGAGCTCAGTATTTGTACCTCTTATCCCTCTCTGGCGATGGTGACTATATTGAAATCGTTCGAGTCTGCGATTTCATGTGGGGTTGTCAGGTCAGGTGTCCGTATTTCATACAAACATGGAAGTACTACATACAGTACGTCTGTACGGGTTTTGATAGTTTTCGAAAACTATATGAAGTTTCGTTTCTTTCATACAAATAAAAGAAAACCTATACCTACGCCAATCGCAAAATTTTTGCGTTACTTTACACGTAGCAACAAATAATATTGCGTTAACATGTCGGTAATCAATTATTATTTATATTTAGAAACATTTTAGAAGTAAATGTTTTTACTTCATTAGATTACATCACTCGCATATTTTTCTACAAACAACGAAAGGATTGAAATCAACTTAACTCTGGCAACTCTAAGTCACTGTTAGAACGGGACACAGCGTTCAGTGGTTGCCCTCTCACTCGGCTTCATTTTTATTTTGCGCGCAACAAGACTCTTACGACCTTAGCATATGGTTTTATTTTCTTTATTTTAGCTGCAAGATGTGCAGATAGAGCTCATTCCTGTTGTACGTAGTACTTATTACTTCCATGCCTAAAACTGAAATATAGGGTATTTCTAAGTTGTCAATGCTTGGGCTTGACGTGATGTCAAGCAAATCCTCATTCGATAGTAAACGTCACATTTATTTAAATGTTAGCAGCACCGATTCTTCCGACTGGGAACGTCACTGGTAATATGTTGGTACAATAAAAATTAATTCTTGCAATCTGGTGCAAGCGAAAACCGACTCTAAGGTGACGAACATTTTCAAACCGTCAGTGTACATGTCTTTCTTTATTACTTATTAATTATTATTATTCTTTATTTCTATGTAATGTATTGTATTAAGTATATCAGTTATCTAGTACCCATAACACAAGCTCTGCTTAGTTTGGGGCTAGATAATGGTGTGTGAAATGTCCAGTATTTATTTATTTATTATTATTTGTAAAATATATTCTGTGTGCAATAAAGAATTATAAGAATTCTAAGAGAAACGTAGGTACCTTGAACGCCATATTCCTCCCATCACAGATAACTAATACATTCTTCTTGAAAGCTGCGCACCGTACACACGCATCCGACTGCCTCGCATTCAAAATACATAACAACTTCAAATCTTTGTCCCATAGTTTGATCGTAGCATTGTTCTCTACGGTAATAAGGTCGTTCTCTAGTACGCAGAAGCAATCGATCAATCCACTTCCTTCGCAGTTCGGGAACATCCGGTCTTTGGATTCGACGCTGAGATCGCTGGATGTGTCTGACATGGCTTCTGATTGGCTGTTCTTTTTCCTTACACCTGTGGAAAGGTAAATAAAAGATTTATTTTCATAATACAAATTCACATTACAAGTACGTATGTTTAAAATTGAAAGAATATAAATTAAACTGTCGTCGGTCTTTTTATTTCGACGACCTCTGTGGCGCGGCGGGCGAAGGTTCGCCTGCGACGCAGGAGGTTGCGGGTTCGATTCCCGCTACAACAAATATTTGTACGATCTGCAGATATTTGTTCATTGTGTTCTGGGTATTTTTCTATGTATAATAAAAAATATCTATCTATGTAATGTTATTGTATTAAGTATATCAGTTATCTAGTACCCATAACACAAGCTCTGCTTAGCTTGGGGGCTAGATAATGTTGTGTGGAAATGTCCAGCATTTATTTACTTATTTATTTACACTGCTGGACGAGGCCTTCCCCATAGAATGCAATGGGGGGATTTGCCATAATCACCATGGCATGCAGATCGGTGTTTAGTACTCAGGTGGATGCTGCTACCCATCTTCTGGTATCTCTTAGCCGGACACCACGGCAAGCCCGGAACGGCAACGGCGTTTCAGATTGGTGAACGCAGTATTGGGCTGTCCGTCCGATAGACAGGATTGCATACCCTTATACACAAGTGTTTTGCAAGTGTTAGGTGGTGATTTTTAACCAATGTTAAAAATGAGTATAACAGGTACTTAAAGAAACCTGTGATTTTGTTGGTGCCAATTGGCATCAGTTTGCTTCCTTAGAGAGAAAAAAACGAGTCGGACTCGCGCACGAAGTGTTCCGTCCCATCCTCCTACTAATATTGTAAACGCGAAAGTTTGTGAGTATGGATGTTTGTTACTCTTTCACGTAAAAACTACTGAATGGATTTGAGTGCAATTTGGAATGGATACTTTACGCCCTGGATTAACACATAGGCTACTTTTCATCATCATCATCATCATCAATTTTCATCATTATTCACGCGGGTGAAACCGCGGGGCGCAACTAGTTATTTATAAAAACGGCAAAAAAAAAACACGTTTGTTGTATAGGAGCCCCCTTAAATATTTATTTTACGTTTTTAGTATTTGTTATTATAGCGGCAACAGAAATACATCATCTGTGAAAATTTCAACTGTATAACTATCACGGTTCATGAGTGATAGACGGACGGATGGACGGACGGACGGACAGCGGAGCCTTAGTAATAGGGTCCGTTTTACCCTTTAGGTACGGAACCCTAAAAACGACACACTAAGTAAGTTAACGGTTTATCTGCCGTTCATATTATTACCTTGAATATCATTAAGTATCTCCTGCGACCCTAGAAACGTATTCCCTCGCTGCAACATCTCAGTTTTCCAACTACCATCGTACATTAACCTATACACCATTATACACCGGTTCTTCCCCGCCACCATCAGTAGATTATTATGCACAAAGCTCATGTATTGTACTGGACTGTACATATCCATTATGGTGATGACTTCCTTGGTTCGTAACGTATACCGCTTCACGTTGCCAGATCTGAGGCCGTAGATGATGTGTTGATTGCAAGGGGTTATCTTGACGGCGGTGATGTGATCGTTGGGTTTCTCAGTTATTTCTGTAAGGAGTTTTCTACCACGCATCACCTAGAACACAAAAACATTAAAAAAATATTAAAAAAATAAAAAAATATAAATTATTATAGTCCAGCCCCCCTATTCCCTAAGTGAAAGCCACTCGTTGACCAACGTTTGACAAGTAAAATGACCATCAATTGATAAAAATTATCATTACGAACTGTAAATCCTACTAATATTATAAACGCGAAAGTTTGTGAGTATGGATGGATGTTTGTTACTCTTTCACGTAAAAACTACTAAATGGATTTGAGTGAAATTTGGAATGGAGATACTTTACGCCCTGAATTAACACATAGGCTACTTTTCATCATCATCATCATCATCATCATCAATTTCATCATTATTCACGCGGGTGAAATAGCGGGGCGCAACTAGTTAATGATAATTTTACTTGTGATTTTCAGTTAGGGAATAGGGGGGCTGATCCCACACTAGGGTGCACTGTGTCATGGGTATCAGGAACTACGAGTACCATGGCACCATAACACCCAGACCCGAAACAAATATTTGCAGATCATTATGTTTGAATATCCTTTGGGACATTGGAGGTTTGCTTGGGAATAGGGATTGCTCTCAGCTGTTTCCCTAGGTAGGATCGTTTTCACTTTCATAATATAAAGTTCATCAAAATAGTTAGAATTGTTTTCGAGCGGTTCTGTACGGCTCTCTGTTCCCTGTTGCTCGTTTGAAGGATAGTGGTATTTAGTCAGTTTTGTGTTTACTGCTGAGGACTCGGATCTACTGTCGACTAGCGAGAGTAGGCAGACCGTAATTCAGCACACCAGCCTTGTAACTGCCCAGCAAATTTAGCAGGTTGAATCTGGTATCCAGAATCCTAGATTTAATGACATTTTCAATACGTTGCTATGGAAACTGAACTAAAGAAAATATAAATTTCACCGTGTTTTTAAATCACTCATCAAGTCAAATAAATTATATTTTCCTAGTCTAATAGTATGCAAATCGGCTCGTCATTTATATACGGGACTTTTCGTAGACTCTTCAAATTTTTTTTATGCAAATTACTTATTATGATCAATCTCACGAAGTTTCAGATCTAGGAAATAATTTTAATTTTTGTATGTAAAAAATTATGAGACCGCTAGAAAAATTCTTACACAGGGGCCATAGTATACACAGGCCCTCGGTAGGTTGTTAGGTTTTTTTTTATACTATTTTATAGTATTTGCACACAAAAAATCTTGAGACCACAAGAAAAATTTCTTATCACAGGCCATACTATAGACAGGCCCTAGGTAGGCTGTTAGTTTTTTTTTTTTAAACTATGTTGTAGTATTTGTACACAAGAAAACTTCTAATCACAAGCCATATTACAGGAAAATTACCAAAACATAACCTCAAAATAAGATTTAAAAAAACTATACATTTCTAAACTTCCCCCATGCGGTTGGGATCTCCTCCCCCTCCTCCACCCTCAAATATACATATATATGTACCCTTATATAAAAGTCCTTCCTGCAAATCAAAAACACAATGTTCGTGACCAACCTGACTCCCTCTTTCACAACCCCTCACTCTCGTAATCGTCTTTCATAATTAATTGTTTGTAAACCACTCAAATTAAGTCGACAAAATTCTATCCCCGTAGACTAGTTGAATCCGAATCGAAAACACAATAATAGTGAACCCGCATCCTCTTGCATCTCAGCCGGCTACTCGTCCTCTGTGTCACAGAGGTCAGAGGTTATGAACAAGAAGGTAAGTATAAATTTTAAAATACAAACTAACCTGTATATTATTCTTGTCATCGACCACAGCCAATAGCGGATGTACAGATCCCTCATTGTTATTGCAAATGCCTTTCAAATTCAGCGGTTTGAGACTCAACGTGGGTTTGAGTGGTTTCTTCGCTTCCTTGTGATTGGCGAATGACTGGTGACGTTTCGGCGTTTGATTGGCGCTCTCTGTCCCACTGTTCGGCGCGGAACTAGAGGAAATTGGCGATACTGTGTGGAGGAAACTGACATCGAACTTTGTCGTTAGGCGGACTTTCCTAAAATATAAATATTTAACTTTAATTCGTTTGTGCTATGCTGTGTCCGGCCTAAGAATAGACCCCTCCGTCTCCTCCCGTGGATATAGTATAAGCCGACAAGAGATAACACCAGGGGATGGGCAGCAGCATCCATCTGAGTACTCAACACCTATACTGCGTTCACCAATAATAATTATAATAATAATAAGTATTTATTTTCAATAAAGGTTAACAAAGTATGTTTATGCAGATATGTAAAATTAAATTAAGTAAGTAATGGGTAATCTAAGGATGTTACTTTTTAAAGTTCATTGTAAGTAAGAAGTATACTTTGAAATAGAACCTTTGTAGAGTCAAAAACGTTGACTCCTCGCTCTAACTAAGTAAAATATATACTTGTATGTAGACGCGAGGGATCTCTGCTTCGGCTAGGTGTATGTATACATTAGGCATAATATTATGAACCACGGATAAAGTGTCATGTGAACTACCATTAAGTACATAAAAAGAGAAATCAGGCGGCCAAGCGTGATGGTTATGGAAAATACTCCCATTACGTACTATGAGGGAGGTCTCGTCTAACAGTTTACATATCACGGCTGATAAAGAGATGTGTGTCATTAAAAGTAGCAGGAAGTGGATGGAGGCGGCTCAAGCCCGTTCGTCGTGGCATTCTATGGGGGAGACATATGTCCAGCAGTTGTCTTCTCCAGACTGACGATGGCGATAACCTCTTATGTGCATCAAAGGAGCCTGAATCCTATCACCACACTGGTTCTTTTACCATTGACGACCTCTGTAGCGCGGCAGGCGAGTAGATGTCATATGGTATCATACTGTGGGGTAAAGCAGCAGATATCCAAGCTATTTTTGTCTTACAAAAACGGGCAATACGTGCCATTTATAAACTGAAGTCGCGTGACTCCTTGAGGGAGCGTTTCAAAGAAATCAATATTCTTACAGTAATATCGCAATATATCTATGAAATATTATTACATACACATAAACAATTGGATAGTTTTATGATAAAAAGTGACGTGCATGGTATTAACACGAGAAATAAACACAAACTAAATATACCAAAATTTCGATTAAAGAAAGTAAGTGGGTCTTTTATGGGGAATTCTGTACGGTTCTATAATAAACTTCCAGAAGGTGCATTTAAACTTCCTATTCGAAGATTTAAATCCTACATAAAGATGAATCTAATTAAGAAAGCGTATTACACTTTTGATGACTATATTAATGATAAAGCCGCGTGGCCTGATGTCGCTCTGCCCCTCGACTGCTAAAATGGAAATTTGCAATATCTGTACTTACCTATTTACATGTTTGTATTAGATTATTATTTATAAGTATAACAAGCGTAGCGTGTGCTGTCTTGCATATTTTTGCTGATGTTTATTTACTTTTGACTACCTTCCTAAGGTTTTTAAGTTCTCATTTACTATGTATCAGCAACTCCTTGCTCCGAGGCACCACACAGGCGCTTCTCACCTAGTGGTAAGACGGACCATTTATGTAAGCCAAGCCGAGTTTGTTGCCTGATTCTTCTAGGCTTGGTCGCGTTGGAACAGGAGTAATTTAATTTTATATAAGACGATTCAAAATGATCCTTGTGATTTCAATGAATAAAGTTCTTTTTGACTTTGACTTTGACTTTGACTTTGATGGCTGAGATGCAAGAGGTTGCGGGTTCGATTCCTACAGCGGGACAAATGTTTGTATAATCAGCAAATATTTGTTCCGGGTCTGGGTGTTATGGTATCATGGCACTCGTAGTTCCTGATACCCACGACACAGGGCATCCTAGTGTGGGATCAAGACTACTTATGTGACTGTTGGGTGTTATGTTATTGGTCACTAGGCCCTCTGTGACTTATCATAGGGGGGGGGGGGGGGGGGGACCAAAAAAGAACGGGTAACACAAAATAGAACTTACCCATTTTTTTGTGTGGTTTTTGATATATAGGGTGCGTCGAGATACCACACTTTGGCAGATTTCTCTATGGTCCCTGTGCCGGTCAGGAGTACATCCGGGCTGGGCACGAATTCATCCCACATCAGTATCTCACTGACAGCCATTGTCACTACATTTCTGGAATTAAAAAGTTAAATAAATAGTGTTGAGTGTTTTTTCAATTAATATTGGAGCTTAACAACTTGGCAAAACTTGCAAATTTAACAATTTTAAACGGACTTATTTATTTTTGTTATTTCCGACGTTTCGAATGCTGTGTAGCTTTCGTGAACGTAGGCAGACTATTAACAATTGCGAAAATCTCGGAGACTAGCTGGAATTGATAAAACTTTTTCTAGCTGCGGGATTTTTCTCAGCAGCTCAATAAAATAATAAAATTAAAAATAAACAATGAAGTTCTTTAATTCGTTTAAAGTGATGCCTCTCCCATGTGGCGCCAAATTAAAATTTTATTGTGTTTTTTGTAAATCACAGCTAATCAACACTTCTTGAGATAGAGAAAACAGATTTTGCGAAAACTGGGAGACCTAGCACACATGTTTTAATTGATAGTATCTCATAAATGTCATTAGTTAAGCTACGCATATCTTTAAACAAAAAACACAGTAAAAATCATTGAAGAGTATTCGTAGCTGAAGTAATGATCTATATGTGAAACTATAAACTAAAACATGTGTGTTGTTAGGTCTCCTAGTTTTCGCAAAATCAGTTTTTACTATCTCAAGAAGTGTTGATGAGCTGTAATGAGCAAAAACGCAATAAAATTTGAATTTCGCGCCATATGCGAGAGGAATCACCTTAAGAACTTTAAAGTTTACTTAGATATGAGCAAACTCGATGCCGCTCAAAATATGATCTAAAAACTACGAGCTACACATACCCATATAAATAAACTGCTTAAAACATAAAATTTTGTTTTTTTTTTTTTTTGGTTTGAATTTGCCGTAGTCAGGTAAAACTAACAACAAGTAATAATTTTTTTGATTATAATGTAAATCCGTTATTGGCTGTCGGTTTGGAACATTGGTTTAATATCTTATTTTTAAGAGCTGTGGATTTTGTTGTAAAAAAAAATAATATAAATAAAAATAACACACTCACCCTCTCCTATTATCCAAGTCAAACAAATATGAATTGGTCTTCAAATCGACACAGATCACTCTACTATCGTCCGTCGATATAAACAGGAGTGTGCCGGTCTTGTTCACAGCCATAGACAGAAATATTAAATTTTCCTTCACGTCGTAACTCGTTATAATGGTGCTGGCTTTACATGTGCTACATTTTTTGATGGTGTTTATTTTGAATTCGTGTTGAGTTACTTCTCTGTGTTTGAGGGTTATTATTTTGCTGGTCCCTGAAAATGATAGAAAATCGTATTACACAATGAGACACAAAAAGTATTATCATATCTGAATACTTCATTTGGATGTTCACAAAATGCAAATAATTCAACAAATTGTCGATGGCTAATTAGTGATACAGAACAGTGGAGTGTGAGCACCAGTTTCTAACGTTATCGAGTCACTATGCTGGCGAAGAAAATCTTGGGCAATATCAAGATTTTCGTTGAAGTCGCTGGCATCTCGAACTATAACGAAATTGGCAAAGCATCGCAGATTTAAAGAGTGCTGGTTCGAAACTGACTGTTTTTTTAATTATTAGCCGCTCGAGCGCCAAATGTCAAAATTTTCTACCAAAATGGGCAACTGTAGTGGCCCTTGGCGCCTTAATAAAATTTATATAAATAGGCTAAAAAAATGATTATAAATAAGGGGGTAAATGTTTTATAGATAAATATAAATTTAATTAAGCGCAAAGGGCCACTACAGTTTCTTTTTTTTTTTTAATCATCTGTGAAAATTTCAACTGTCTATTACGGTTCACGAGATACAGCCTTGGTGGCAGACGGACGGACGGACGGACAGTGGAGCCTTAGTAATAGGGTTACCCTTTCGGTACGGAATCCTAAAAATGAATAAAGCCAATAATAAACTTTAACCGTATATACTATAAAACTAGGATTACCCTTGAAATAGTCAGTGTTTTGTTTTTTTGCATTGACAAGCAGCTTCAAATAACATCGAAAGAGACAGAACACGGTGTAACTATTCCAAGGACATTCCGAGTATATACTAATACTACCTACTAATATTAGTAGGACGTTAGGAACTTACCTGGCACTGCCAATATATCCAACACAGATTCCGACTCTGGCGTGGGATCTTCAAATGAAATGTACCTCTCTTTAGTCTTCAGATCGATGATCTCAACGCCTTTCCGGCTACCGGCAGTAGCTACTGCTACATATCTGAAGAAATAAGATCTGACATGTTGTATTTGAAAAAACCCAGTCATCATCATGTAGACGAAAAGGTATTTCAGACAACAATTCCGTCTTGCAGTTGATAATGAAAGTAATTTTTAACCGACTTCCCAAAAAGGAGGAGGTTCTCAATTCGGTTGTATTTTTTTTTTTTTTTTTTTTTTTTAAATGTTTGTTACCGCATATCTCCGGCGTTTCTGAACCGATTTGGAAAATTCTTTTTTTATTTGAATAGATATACTTCCAGATTGGTCCCATTTTTTTCAGAATCCAGTTCTGATGATGGGATCCACGAGGAATTGAGGGAACTCCTCAAATATTGTAGGGATACATATGGCGATTTTGATATTTTCAGCAAGCCACCAAGCATTTGCATTCAGAAAGTATCATAATCCTTTCACCACTATGGTTCTTTCATAATTTTTTTTTCATCCAAAATTATTTAGTCGAATACAATGGCAGAAATCCGTTTCTTAAATGAAAAGTTATACACAACAATTCCGTCTTCAAACTGATGATGAAAGTGATTTTAGACAACATTCCTGTCTTCCAGCTGATAATCAAGTGATTTAACACAAAAAATTCGTCTTACAACTGACGATGAAAGTGATTTCACACAATAATTCCCCCTTTAGACTCATGATGATAAAAATGATATTAGACAATAATTCCGCCTTCCGACTGATGGTGATAAAAGTGATATTAGACAATAATTCCGCCTTCCGACTTATATGATGATAAAAGTGATGTTAGACAATAATTGCGCCTTCCGACTGATGATGATAAAAGTGATGTTAGACAATAATTGCGCCTTCCGACTGATGATGATAAAAGTGATGTTAGACAATAATTGCGCCTTCCGACTGATGATCATAAAAGTGATGTTAGACAATAATTCCGCCTTCCGACTTATATGATGATAAAAGTGATGTTAGACAATAATTGCGCCTTCCGACTGATGATGATAAAAGTGATGTTAGACAATAATTCCGCCTTCCGACTTATATGATGATAAAAGTGATGTTAGACAATAACTGCACCTTCCGACTGATGATGATAAAAGTGATGTTAGACAATAATTCCGCCTTCCGACTTATATGATGATAAAAGTGATGTTAGACAATAACTGCACCTTCCGACTGATGATGATAAAAGTGATGTTGGACAATAATTCCGCCTTCCGACTTATATGATGATAATAGTGATGTTAGACAATAATTGCGCCTTCCGACTGATGATGATAAAAGTGATGTTAGACAATAATTCCGCCTTCCGACTTATATGATGATAAAAGTGATGTTAGACAATAATTGCACCTTCCGACTGATGATGATAAAAGTGATGTTAGACAATAATTCCGCCTTCCGACTTATATGATGATAACAGTGATGTTAGACAAAAATTGCGCCTTCCGACTGATAATGATAAAAGTGATGTTAGACAATAATTCCGCCTTCCGACTTATATGATGATAAAAGTGATGTTAGACAATAATTGCACCTTCCGACTGATGATGATAAAAGTGATGTTAGACAATAATTCCGCCTTCCGACTTATATGATGATAAAAGTGATGTTAGAAAATAATTGCGCCTTCCGACTGATAATGATAAAAGTGATGTTAGACAATAATTGCGCCTTCCGACTGATGATGATAAAAGTGATGTTAGACAATTCAGACTCACCTATCATTACTGAAAGGCACAGAACACAACAGCCGTACATTCCTCTCAAAGTTATCAATAACGTTCACCACATCACCCGTTGGAAGGTAAACTATGATCATGTCAGCCGTTTGCGCGATCAAGTAATTCTCATTGGAAGTCCAGCGGCATTTAATTATTTCAGACATTTTGGACTTTATTGTCATGGTGCCAGAGATGTTGTTGTTGAAGATTTCTTCTGGCTCTGAAAATTAAATAAGTTTAAAAAAAAAAACAAACCAAGCTTTTAGGAGGTACTAAGTAATGTTTGCTGTGGTGTGTCCGGCCTAACAATAGACCCCTCCTTCTCCTCCCGTGGATTTAGTAAAAGCTTTACTAAGGGATTGCACAAGGGTATGGGTAGCAGCATCCACCCGAGTACCTGCGATCACCAATCCGCCTGCTAAGCGTGGTGATTATGGCAATTCCCCCCTATTGCATTCTATGGGGGAGGCCTCGTTCAGCAATGGACGTCTAAAGGGGAAGCGCGGGGCGTTGGGGAGCGTGCGGGGAAGTACATAATTTATATCGGCGGCACCGGAGCACACACAAATGGAAGTACAGTTTTAACCAGAAAATAAGTCCGATCGGCTGTTTTCGTTTGCGCAGAAAAGCGCAGACTGATGTCCAACAGTAGCCGAACGTATAGTATAGCTCTGTCCCGCTGAAATGACTCGTACACTGTCGGACAGAGTCGACTGATGAACAAGATGGCTCACGACCGACCGCGATTTTACCGCGAAATCGATTAACCAATAACAGCGCAAGATTTTTTAGCGCGCGTTTGCTATTGGTAGAAAGAAGGTTCCCGCGCTATAGAAATTGATCTACGGCGCAAGTACATCGGGGCGACTTATATTTTGAGTAAAACTGTACGTCAGTAGCATTTCTAGAGAGTTTACTTATCTATGACCATACCTTCTTCAATGATATCATCATCATTGTCTTGGTAAATGTCATCGATGTACCAGAGTTTCAGAACTCCACCCGAGAATAGCACAGCGACGATTGGTGGATTCTTAGAATACGCCACTCCAATCCATTTCACCGGGACGCCTCTACACATTTCATCCTCAGAGAGCTCCTTTTTAAGTTTGTTAGTTGGGATGTCGAAGAACTGAAAGTCATAGCCAGAGTTTATAAAAGCTGTTGTTTAGTATCTAATTATAAGTGGGAGTGTTAAGAGAAAGTTACTGGTAGTGCACGTACGCCCTTTTGTAGGCGAAAGAAGCTTGCTTCTAGTTTGGCTATCATTTGTTCAAACTTCATGGAATTTTGTACACATGATCAGTACACTAATATCTAGATACATGGTGCGTTAGTTTCCTATAAAATTATATTGTTAAAAAAACAAATCAAAAATTTTAAAAAAAACTTCGCACCATGGGTCTAGATATTAGTGTACTGATCATGAGTACAAAGTTTCATGGAGTTTGAACAAATAATTCGCGTGCCGAGATAAAAAGATATTACTTAGCACGTGCTAATGCTTAGCATTGTCCCTGTCACTCTCTAACACGCATGTTTTACATTTGTGTGACCGTGACAAGTTCTAAGCATTACGGACTAAGTAACGTCTATTTATCTCGGCCTAAGTTTTGTACAAACAATTGACATGGACGTATGATGAACAGGAGTAATTTAATTTTATATAAGACGATTCAAAATGATCCTTGTGATTTCAATGAATAAAGTTCTTTTTGACTTTGACTTTGATGTAAAAATGATATGAAGTAATGAGTGTTTTTTGAACACAACTAAAATTACCTTCACAACACCGTCGCTAGTGCCCACAAGCAAATCATTTCCCAGGAAGCAGATACATGTGATTTGCTCATTCACGTCTATAGTTGAATGTTTAATACCGTCAGAATCTTGCTCGTGTCTAAGGAATTAATAAAATAAACTAAAAACAACATAATATGTTAGATTGCATGCAGTGGAACCAATGGAGGGTTGGAATGCTGAATTAAGAAAACATTAATTTACTTAGTAGAGTGCGTCTTACCAAAATTTAACACCACACTATTCTATTACGTCAAAATAAAGTATTCCATAATCTGTAACCACAAGGACTGTTTTCGAACATCAAGCTTGTGTCAAGTGCCAAGTAAAAGCGGTGGAGTGGCGTGCAGTTTTAGACTAGACGCATTCTACCCTCCTACTTAGTATTAAGTTATTAAGAGGGCACTATACTACAATTTAGGCTCCCTCTTTAACGCACGCGATAACCCGCGCGCCATCTCGCTCGCGCTAGTAAGTGTCGTGCACAAAAATGAAGTTTTTTGTTTATTATGGCGAAAATAAAGTGTTTATCAAAAAACTGATTTTAGCATAACAATAAATAGTTATTACCTACTTGTTGTAGTAAAATTTATCTTAAAACACCGTAGGGTTCCTGAGATTTCTTTCAAAACGAGTGCGAAACAAGGACTTTTCATTATATAAAACTATCGAAGTTTTTTTTACATATCGTGTTTTCAACTTTACACAATAAATGCAAAAATATAAAATTTTAATATTCCAAAATATTTAACTCGTACAACCCGTAGATACTGAGTTCTAGATCGATTTTATTGGGCAAAATCACATATTACGCCTTCTTAAGTCACTTTGGTACATTTGTGTGGGTTATCGTGTTTAATTTAGGTAGAAATGTATAATGATGTGTTTAATTATTTTAACATAACACACACTACATATTTCTTGTACAAGCAGAATGAAAATAAACTACGAGGCGGGCCACTTTCTACAGTTTTTATGTGTAAAATGATTATATACATAAGAAATCTGTCAAGAAACAGATAGGTAGATAGATAGATGAACACTTTATTTTACAATAGCATAAATTGTAAAAAAAAAGAAGAATATACATAATTATCACAATACAATGGGTGGCTTTATCGCTGAAAGCGATTTTCATCACACACTGTGCAACGCACAGCCCTTTGAGGCTCTGTCTACCCCTGAGGGGGAAAAGACGTGTGTTTATGTATGTACAGTAGACAATACAGACGAAACAGATCAGTTACGAAAGTTAGCATGTATTTACACGAACACACAGACATTATTTATACTGATAAGCAGCTTTTACTTACAGAAAGTCAAAATAGAGTTCATTATTCTCGCAGTTGATTTGAGCAATCTCCAAAGCCCTTGTAAAGAGTACCCCCTGGGACTCGTGCTGTAACACACTCTGCACTATGTCCGTGCATTGGTAGTGGTATAGGTCTGTGCCGTGCGTACTGAGGTACGATTTTATGTTGGCGATTAGGCTTCTGTCGAGATCCTGGAAGATGAAAGTTAGTTTATTTATTTACGTCAATGTTCAATGAAGTTTCAGATAAGGAGTTTTTTTGCAATATTTAATTGCATAGTTGATAAGTCTATGTGCAATCCAGAAAGGTGAAACATGAATATATGAAATGAATATAAAAGGTTTATGTTTGTTTATTGTTCTCCGTCAAACTCACTGTTATTTGGTACCTTGCTATTTACTTGTTTAACTAAACTGGGGCCGTAGACAAAGTAACATTCTAATGGCGATGTCGCCAGTAGAAAAGTCCAAAATGTATGGGATTGACGTTAGCTTTCGATATGTCACGTGGTCTTTTGTATTGAATTATGACATTAGAAATGGAATCGCTTCGAAGCGAATGCCACTTGGCTAGGCCCTCTGATATACAGTGTTTATGTACTTTCACTTTAATTTACACAAATTATAAAAACCTATAAATTATTGTGCCTAAACTATTCAAGGAAATGATCTTGAGTAAACTCAAGTTTGAGTGCAGTTTCATTGCCCCGTACTTACGTACTTCAAACAAAGACGAGTTTGATCTGACATGAGCAAAGTATCAAAACCAAGGATTGCATACAACATAGTAACTGAGTACATTTTAAAGGTACCAGAAAGTCGGTGGATGGAGGCAACTTAAGACATCGATTAGATCGTGGCATTATGGGGGAGGCTTATTACTTCTACAGGCAATGTAAAGATCCATCATGATGATCATGATGGATCATTACATTTTAAGAAGGGTACTCACATCGGCAGCAATATTACTCTCGTACTTGCGTAAGTCCAATATCACATCAGCCGAGCCGGTCAGCCTCACTTTATTCCCGAGAAACTTCAAATCCAAAAACAGTTTTTTAAACAAGCACCATTTATCGTTCAAATTCCTCGTATTCAAAATATGATATCCCACAAAGAAAGCTATGTACCCATCATCAAGGATTTCAACAGGCGCATTATTTCTTGTATAATCATAGCTGTTCAGAAAAAGATCGTGTATCTTATGCTTTTCATCCTCGCTCAGACATGTTCGCAAATAACTCATGATTATATCGTGAACTTCGTACAGATAGTTCCTTTGTTCACGGTCATAAGTCTCTATGACAAGAGATTTGGCTTTCAATTGTTTCATAATTGAGTTCACTTCGGGTATTTCTCTATTCCATAACTTGCTGAGCACTTTAGCTGAGACTTTGACGTTGTCAGGTAGAATAGCAAGCTTCTTGAACAATTGTAGTATGTTGTCGTTAAGAGCGTTTATGCATACTTCTATTGCTTTCATAGGATTTGCGTTTGGTCGGGATAGAAATCTGAAAACAAATTGTAAAATAGTACATTAGTTAGATAATAGCTTAGTACGATACACATAATAAATTTGTCAATCTTGACAGCTACAGTTGAGTCAGCGCCATCTATCGAACCACGTTGAACTACTTTTTTATTTATTTTATCGAAGATTAAAAGCCCTCATTGAATTATTCATATACGGAAACACTCAAAAGAAAAAGTGGTTAATAAAAAAAAATCTTTTTAAATTTAGAACCAAAAGCTTTAGCTAACATGACCACCGATGAGTTCCGTCGTCCACCATTAATTAGATCAGTTAGCTATCACCAACACCATAAAATTGTATTGTCATAGGAATTGCAAATTGGTGCGCAAGGTATGCGTCAATTAGAACAGGGGTCAAATTGGCATAGCAAGATATATATGTTTTCAGTAGTAGCGGAACTAGTAGATGACCTATCTGATGCTAAGCGGTAAGCTCTTCCTATAGCAATTGCATAGCCTCACAGGTGCCACTGCATTAAGCCTGTCATCCTGAGACATAATATGAAGTCTCATGTGCCTGTAATTTCACCGACACCCATACCCTTCAAGCTAAAACACAGTAATAAGAGCACTACTGCTTGACAGCAGAAATAGATGTAGAGTCTGTTCAGCGAGAGACCCGTCGTGGGCAAATTGTGAAGTAACGTTGTGAACTACGCCTAACGACCTATGTGGCGCGGCGGGTGAAGGTTTGCCTGCGACGCAGGAGGTTCCGGGTTCGATTTCCGCGTCGGAACAAATATTTGTACGATCTGCAGATATTTGTTCAGGGTGTTCTGGGTATTTTTCAATGTATAATAAAAAATATCTATCTATGTAATGTCAGTATATATATCTATGTTTAGTATATCAGTTATCTAGTACCCATAACACAAGCTCTGTTTAGCTGCTAGTTAATGATGTGTGAAATGTCCAGCATTTATTTATATTCATTATTTATAATTAGGAACTGATTTTTTTCTGTCGGCATTTTGAATTAAAATCTCAAGAAATAGTAACAGTTGTAATAGGAATAAAACGGAACGGACGCGCTATTGTAATGCCCGCTAAAAAAATTGGTAATTAAGCACAGCAGCGCCATCCAATCCCACGACGGATCTCTCGCTGAACAGACTCTAGTACTTCCCCGGACGAACCCTTTCACAAGGAGCTCTACTGAAAAAAAGTTTGAACCATACGAAAAAGCATAAATAAAAGCACGGTCTAAGCTATTTTTAACCGACTTCACAAAAAAGGAGGTTCTAATATCAGTTTTTTTTTAATGTTTGTTACCTCATCTCCGTCGTTTATGAACCGATTTGGAAAATTATTTTTTTATTTGAATATATATACTTCTAGATTGCTCCCATTTTTTCAGAATCCAGTTCTGATGATGGAATCCACGAGGAATT
This sequence comes from Epirrita christyi, assembly GCA_951392215.1. Classification (NCBI taxonomy): domain Eukaryota; kingdom Metazoa; phylum Arthropoda; class Insecta; order Lepidoptera; family Geometridae; genus Epirrita; species Epirrita christyi. The sequence goes on along the minus strand of OX595843.1, from coordinate 10,960,142 downwards.
GAGGGAACTCACAAACTCAACAAATATTGTAGGCATACATATAACGATTTTGATATTTTCAGCAACAAATCAAGTATTTGCATTCAGAAAGTATCATAACCCTTTCACCACTATGGTTTTTTCATCCAGATACTTAGTCGAATACAATGGCGGAAGTCGGTTTTTTAAATGAAAAGTTATGATAAAAACTCTTACGTAGAAAACTCCTTTTTCTTAAGTTTCTTCACATAATAGTCCCAGAGCCTGCGATCGTGTTTCAACTTCTCCTTATTTTCGGCCAGCTGTGCTCCAATCAGCGCGATATGAAACGGGTTGCCGTTGCACAGTTCGTGCAAAGTCTTCGCTTGGCGAGGCAGGTCAGACACTGTCTCGTCGAGGCAGGAAGCGAATATTTTCAAGGACTCCTCCTTCTCTAGATTATTTTCTATCTGTTGACATAAGTGAGAAAACGAGCATAAGTGCCAGCAATCTAATTACACGGACATACGACACTGGTTGTCAAGGACAAGCAAACATTTTCGAATATCATCATGGTGTTGATAGATAAAGTGTCAATGGGTCAATCAGCCTCTAGAAGTCCACTGCTGGACATAGGCCTCCCCCTTAGAATGCCACGACGAACGGTCTTGAGCCACCTCCATCCACAGACTTCCTGCGACGTTTATAACGTCCATTATTTGTACAGTACTACGATTAAAAATAAGCGCTTCGACAATCTTCCTCTTTTTGAAACAGAAATATTAAACGACAAGCCAGTATAAAAGTAAGTCTTGCTAGTAGAGTTCTTTGTGAAAGAGTTCGTCCGGGGAATTACTACCACCATACCTATTTCTGCCGCCAAGCAGCAGTGCTCGCACTGCTGTTTTCCAGTTTGTTGGGGTGCCAGTGAAATTACCAAAGGATGGTCAAGATTGCCGAGGCGCATTTTAATCGTAGTACTATAAAGGCAACAATGACTTACCATCACAATCTGTGGATCATAGTTCGCCACCACACCAGTGTCCCTTGTAGTAATCAAAATCTTGCAGCCAATATCCAACGCTTCCAGACACTTCCTGTCGTTCACTTCATCTAAAACCAGCAAGCATTCCTTCAAGGATTGTTCCAGAAATTGAGTTTTCAGTCTATCTCTCAGATCACGCCATGTCCACTCCAGAATGGGAAGAGAGTTATCCCCATTGGATCCGATACTCGATATGGAGATAGCAGAATTCATGTACACGTTCTGTGTGTTATACATCGACGAGGCTTTTCGAAGTATCCTGAAATAAAAAATAAAATGAATTTAGAATTACGAAAAATTAAAACAAACACCCAACAGTCACATACGTAGTCATGATCCCACACTAGGATTCCCTGTGTCGTGGGTATCATATCAGGAATTACGAGTACCATGGTACCATAACACCCAGACCCGGAACAAATATTTGCAGATCATACAAACTTTTGTCCTGCAGCCAGAATCGAACCCGCAACCTCTCGCATCTCAGCCGGCTACTCGCCCACCGCGCCACAGAGGTCGTCACCTATTTCGATTTCGTAGTCAATTTTTAAAGAAGGTACATTAGAGACCATTAACCATACCATTCCTGAAGCTGGATGCAGAGTGCCCAAGAAAGAACAAATGAACGACAAGCGAAGGCTTATTAACAGAAGATTTGCAATCCAACCTCTGCAGTCCTTAGCAAGGTGAGGTGGAATTACGATTCTTAAGAATAAAAGGTGATTGTAAGCGAAAGTAAGTACCTCGATTTCAGTGCGTAAGAGGATAAAGAGCTTCCCATTGACGAGCGATGCGAGCTACTCAAATGAGTGGGGAAAGACCATAAAATTTGCCGAGTGGTCTATTAAAAGCATGAGAGCAAGGAACTCCTATCTCAAAGTCATTGTTCACAACTGCTGAGCGAAGATGTCGTCATCACTCTTGCAATAGCCCAGAGCACATTACATTGTGATCGTTCGTGATTCGCTCAGAGATGCACTGATTGCCACGCAAGTCTAGTGACTAGTAACCTATGTCACTTCAACTGCAAATACTTACTCCATCTGTTGAGCAATGTTGTCGTTATCGGACATGCAATGGTAGTGGTTAACATTCGTGAGTAGCTCCTGGTGCATTGATGGCTACGCATCTCTTGCGACTAGTACCCTGTGTCACTTCAACTGCAAATACTTCATATATCTGTTGTGCAATGTTGTCGTTATCGGACATGCAATCGTTGTTGTAAATATTTGTGAGTAGCTCCGGGATGCATTGATGGCTACGCATCTCTTGCGACCAGTATCCTGTGTAGCTTCAACTGCAAATACTTACTTCATCAGTTGAGCAATGTCGTTATCGGATATGCAATCGTTGTTGTAAACATTCGTGAATAGCTCCGGGGTGCATTGATGGCTACGCATATCTTGTGACTAGTATCCTGTGTCGCTTCAACTGCAAATACTTACTTCATCTGTTGAGCAATATCGTTATCGGACATGCAATCGTTGTTGTAAACATTCGTGAATAGCTCCGGGGTGCATTGATGGCTACGCATATCTTGTGGTTAGTACCCTGTATTGTTTCGACTGCAAATACTTACTTCATCTGTTGAGCAATGTAGTTTTCGGACATGCAATCGTTGTTGTAAATATTTGTGAATAGCTCCGGGGTGCATTGATGGCTACGCATATCTTGTGGCTAGTAACCTGTATCGTTTCGTCTGCAAATACTTACTTCATCTGTTGAGCAATATCGTTATCGGATATGCAATCGTTGTTGTAAATATTTGTGAATAGCTCCGGGGTGCATTGATGGCTACGCATATCTTGTGGCTAGTAACCTGTATCATTTCGACTGCAAATACTTACTTCATCTGTTGAGCAATATCGTTATCGGATATGCAATCGCTGTTGTAAACATTCGTGAGTACCTCCAGGGTGCATTGATGGCTACGCATATCTTGTGACTAGTATCCTATATCTGTATAATAGCAAATACTTACTTCATCTGTTGAGCAATGATGTCGTCATCAGTCTTGCAGTTACCCAGGTTCAGCCACAGCACAACACCGTTGAAATAGTTCGTGATTAGGTCCGGATTGTCGCGCAGTGCACTGATGGCCACGCAAGTCTTACCGGAGCCAGACATCCCGAGCAGGACTAGTATCTTGTGGCGTTTGAGCTGACGCAGTTTCTCTGCTACTATGCGCTCCTGAAATAAATTATTGTTTTATTAACCTTTGTCATTGCTGGGACTGAAGCTGATAAAACACGACTAATCCAACACCAGAGAATTTGCAAGCTGAAGTGGCAGTAGGCTGGCTTTATATATGCCAAGCAACCGTTGGAGTAAACGAGTTTTTGAGTGGAGACTGCATGTTGGCAAACGTAGTGTGGGGCGCCCCCAGCTAGGTGACTATGACTAAGGACCAAGCGCAAATAGCTCACATTGGCAGACCTATGCCCAGCAAAGAATTATCAGACGAGATAGCGATTTTTTTGGAAGTCACTGATTCGTAATTTTTGGGCGAGAGAATTTCAGTCGAACTGACGAAGTTCCAGTGGCGGTAATGTGGGCAGGTAGTGTTGAATCGAACACAAGCCCAACGCTGATGGGATACACGCTCCGAGCGAGAGCGCACGCTTACCGTCCTTGTTTTTGTCTCACATTGTTGCGCGGAATACTCGGTTTATTATTTATTATGGGCCTGAGCCTATTAAGATCATGGTATGTATTTCACTTACTATAGTGTCTCTACTGACATGATGATCGGGTAACCGTGGCACATCGCCCTTACTCAGACTATCCTCAAAGCTATCATCCATGATGGCCTCATGGTTCTCAATGAGCTTCTCGTAGAGCCATCTGTAGTCTTTGGCCAGACTGTCGACGAACGCCTCGAATGTTGCAACTGTTCCGTATTGGACGAGGTTGTCGAGAAGGAACCTCACTTGTTCCTCGCGGCTGGTCTGAAATGATAAAACATCATCTTCGTCGTGTTTTTGGTTTTTTCTAAACCACCTTGCATGTCAGTGAGCAGCCTGATATACAGGAGGATATTAATTGAACACACATATTCGGTATCCTAATTTGGGATAAAATAAGTTTGCGTTACACAGTTTCGTGGAAAATTAATTAAGATATCACCACTTTTTCGGATCAACCTGTACGCAATTTGAAAGTCAATATTAAGAGGTCACGGATTTACGTTTAAAAATGAAAATAACACAGAAGTGAAAGATAGTGCACGAAATTAATTATCATCATCATCATCAGCCTATAGAAGTCCACTGCTGGACATAGGCCTCCCCCATGGAATGCCACGACGAACGGTCCCGCCTCCATCCACCGACTTCCTAAGACAATACTGCGCACATCAATTTTTCTAGTGGAAAAATTCATCCAAATATCCATCGCGATTTGAACCAACGACCGTAGGATCGGAAGGGATCTTCCACTGACTAGACCATCAGTGCACTTAGTTCCGTCATGTTTTCGGCAACTGCTATAGATGAAAATGATAAAAAAAACTTACTACATTGAGGATGTGATTGAAATCTGAACTGGTTAACACATTCTTCTGATACAGCTCGTCCAGAATGTACTTTACATCTAAGTCTTGAACTATTGCGGCAAACTGCCGCTGCAGTCTGTTCTTGAAATCCATCTTTCTCGCCGGAAGTTTATCTGAAACCAAGCAAAGATCAGTCAGTGAATCTTAAATACCTTTGACAAAGACATGGATCACAACACAAGTAAATAAGGGCAGTTTTATAAAAAAACCCAAAAAATAATAATGTAAAGTTGAATCATCATCATCATCATCAGCCGTTAAACGTCCACTATTGGACGAAGCCTCCCCCATAGAATGCAATGGGGCAATTTGCCATAATCACCACGCTTGGCAGGCAGATTGGTGATCGCAGTATTGGTGTTGACTACTCAGATGGATGCTACTGTCCATCCCCTGATGTAAACTCTTAGTCTTTTACAAAATCCACGGGAGGAGACCGAGGGATCTATTCTTAGGCCGGATTCTATTCACACCACGGCATATAACCAATCTAAATACCTTTGAATTGTTTTTTCATTTTAAGAAACTGTCGGCACCATTACTTATTTTTACACTTAATTCACTTGATTTCAAGTGTTTCACTACGAACTTTCAAGTTTTTCTTTTACACAGAATCCACTACTTTACACAAGTATTTAAAAAAAAACTTTTAAGAATCTGCAAAGTCGACATACACAAAAAAATACAAATCACTACCAGACACTACCATTCAAATGGATGTTCAAATTCGTACTAAAAGTAGTGATTATATGCTCAGTGTTCGTACTGACTGGTTTATGATGTGATGAGGTTCGATTCTTGACCTTGCCGATTGACCACCTACGTAACAATACGACAGATAAACAGCAAATCGTCATTCCCAAATTCGAGAACAACCAAGTTATTCACAAGTCAATGACCGTCATTTACTACAAGGCTGCGAAGGTCAATATTACTTATTCATGGAATATGTCATAATAATGCGAGGTATTCCATTACATACGGGAAAACATAAATATTTGATATAGTGTAAGGAAGCAGAATTGTCATTAAAATGGGTAATTAACTGTAAAATAATTATGAGCCGGGAGTGAGTCATCATAAGCCATATGATCAGATGATAAAATGGCTCAGGCGCAAAAGGAACACTTCGCAAAATGTATACCGGACGTGAAACCTAGTTTTCGCAATTCATCACATTCTGTGAAAGGAACATTTAATGTTCCTTTCGCAGAATATCTCTTTCGCAAAATGCCTCTTTAGCATAATGTGCACATCACAAAATGTCTCTTTCGCAACCCTCTTCTTCTCCTTCTCCTCTCTCTCTCTTCTTCATTTTTGGCCTTTTTATCCAAGTTGAGACCAATCACGATAGGTCACGCATATGGTAGGGATGGTGTCAGGGTTTCATAGTTTCTAGCCTAGTTTGAAAGTTTTTTAGAGTTCGTAGGGGGTGGCAGGGGTTTTTAAAGTTTGATCGGGGTTGTAGAGGCTTGTACGGTTTTAAGAGTTGTAGGGGTTGTAGAGGTTAACTAGAAGGGTTTCTAGATTAACTACAAATCTACTAAGTACTAAGAAGGGAAACTAACTAACTAACTACTACTAAAGGGACACTATGCAAAAGAGACATTTTGAGAATTGCTCATATTGAGTAGACGTTTTGAGCATGATATGCATTTTGAGAAATGGACTTCTGCGTTTGAGGCGATAAAATGGGTATGAAAAGAATTAAGCTATTTGTATTATTTTTGGTGTACTAAATCCTTTCTCCACGCCTGTTCGTTCTAGCAACAACCGGGAAGACGGTGGATGGAGGCGGCTCAAGATCGTTCGTTGTAGTATTTTATGCGGGCGGCCTTTACACATATCCAGTCCAGTATAACACAAAACATTGCTCTCAGTCATTTCAACTTTCAACTCCCCAGACTCTGGCAGAGCGTGCAGTTGGTTGAGAAATGAGAGGTTGCAGGGTCGATTCCCAGAAACGTAAAATATTAATTTTATTGGTTACAAATGTTTCCAATACGACAATATCACAGAAAACTACTAGTCACAGTGAATTTACTGCATGCCAAGGTCAACCCTTATCGATTTTAAGTAGGTAGGTTTTGAGGTAGGTACCCAAACCAATTAGTGTCACAGGAAGTTGGTTAAGTGTATTGATAACAAACAGTAACATCTTCTATCATACGTTTCTGATTCATTGGTACACCTACCTATTAGTATACCTAATTTTAATTTTAGAAATAAGTAGGTACCTAAATTACTAACTTTGAACGAAACGAAGCTGCTTACTTACACCAAAAAATGCTATAAGTTATAGATATTCTTATAGTATTTATATTAACTATAACTTATTCAGGTACATAGGTAATATGTTTTTCCAACTACTATTGATTCAACTAACTACCTACTTAAAAAAAATGTAGCTTGATAGCTGTGACAGATTTTATGAAAAAAAATGGGAATGTTTTTTAGGTCAAGCAGATAAGGAAGATATCCCATTTAAGTTTTCAAAAGCGTTGGACAGCGCCCAGCGCGAAGACTCAAAATGATCCCCATAACAACTCTGTCACAGCCATCAAGCTATGTTTAACGCGACCGAATGCCTCGCGCTACGATTGTTTTAATATTTCCTGCAAAGCTTCTATGACCGACGTCAGCGTCGCGTGAGCGCTATACAATGCCAAAGGCTTTGGCAAATGTCTGGTAATTTGATGCCTTTGTAAGAACGTGATTGTGTGATGTGTATAGTAAAGCGTGCACTTGAATGATTGTTCAGGAACGAGTCATCACGAAGGAGGCCAAGAGGCGGGGGAGGAGACTGAAGCCATCGCTAGAGTGCGATTCGCTGACGTTAGCTACTTTTGCTGTGTCGAGCGCCATCAACCCTTTTACCAGAAAACGGCCAAGCAAAAAAAGAGTTATGATTTTAGCAGTCTATATAACTAGTGGTTCGCCCCGAACTGAGACCTCGCGATGAGACCTTTATCAGCCCGACTAATTTAAGAGGGGAAGAAAGGGTTTTGTATTTAACGGCTATGTAAGTATGTTTGTATGGATGATCCATCAGAAATCTAAAACTATCGAGTCAATTTCTCTCATATGAAAGAGATTTTGTGAAGCAAGAAAAAAGTTTTTTTTAATTAAGCAGTGCCATCTAGTTGTAGTTGTGCTACCTAATTTTTAAAGATTTAAATTTTCTACTCTAAAAATGGATATTACAAAGAAAAAATCCTCAATTTTCGACTTCTCCCCGTAGAACAAAATATAAATTTCAGCATTACCAGAGAACTTGAAGTATCTTCGAGATATTTTTTTGCATATTTTACTTTCTGTACCCTTCTAACCGATTTCTAAAAACATTTACTGAGAAAAAAAATTAACCTCTATAGGTAATTTTTCTACACATCATCGAAATAGCCTTTAAATAGGACTAAGCAACAGGGCGTAAATACTACATACCTGTTAGTATTTAAAGTACTTGACGAATTAATTGATAACGTCCTTTTGACGAAAACATAGAACTCAAATTCCTAGGAATGGGGGGTCAACAATGGATATTATATTGGTTATTGTTTTTTAAGGTTCAGGTTTCTAATTTCTTCAATTGCAGACTTTTTCCTGTAGTTGTGACACAAAAGCCACAAGCATACCAAATTTCAGCATTGTGGTACTGTTGGAAGTACCCTAGAATTTTTGATTTTTGCGTTTTTTATTTTCCCTAATATCTCGGAAACTACTAAGTTTAAATACTTATTAAAACAGTTTTGAAATGTCCAACTAAAGCGCTTTCATTAGACACCCCACTTGATCTGACTGTCTCACTTTTATTTTTTTTACCCCCCTTGGACCCCAATATCTCAGCAACCTCCTGACCGATATAGCTCATAACCTTACCTACAAATTGTACCAATACTATCTACCCCCATACCAAATTTCATGAAGATCGGATTAACGGTTAGGAAGTTTTCATCGGACAAACATACATACATACATACAAACATACATACAAACGCCGATTCTTCCAACTTGACTCGGAGAACTCGCTTCGCTCGTTCAATAATAGGTAATATATATATATGTAAGTTTGTTCATCTGTTCCCTCGTAGCTCCGAAACTACAGAAGGATTTTGACAAATGAGGTATCATATGAAGCGTCTCAAGACGTGGACCATGACTAGATTACATCCACTACATTCAATATGGCGGAAATTCAATGCAATTTCCAAAATAACCATCAAAAAACTTAATAATATAAATAAATATAATGAGTTTGGTATCAAATGAAAGGGCTTGATTCTAAAAATATATCACATTAATAGGTGTTTAACGTTTCCATGCCCAAAAAATTATAACAATAGTTTTTCTTTTGTATTCGGCCGCGTATTACCTGACTCGTATTCAACTTAATTAGTTGCGAGGCCAAATGCATGATTTGTAGGTACTTTAGAAAAAACCTCTACTAAATTATTATTAGTTTAAGTTGAAAGTCTTAACTATAGAATCGTGGATTTGTCTGCAACATTTTGATACTTTTTTTTCAACATTTGCGTATACCTAGTCGGGTTTTACATTTTAACATTTTACATTATGACATTTACGATCTCGATATAGGTGGCGCGGCGGGCGAAGGTTCGCCTGTGACGCAGGAGGTTGCGGGTTCGATTCCCGCCTCGGAACAAATATTTGTACGATCTGCAGATATTTGTTCAGGGTGTTCTGGGTATTTTTCTATGTATAATAAAAAATATCTATCTATGTAATGTATTGTATTAAGTATATCAGTTATCTAGTACCCATAACACAAGCTCTGCTTAGCTTGGGGCTAGATAATGTTGTGTGAAAATGTCCAGCATTTATTTATTTATTTATATCTATCTATATTCTATAACCACCATAGGTAACAATAATGTTTTTTTATCCTACCTGTAAACCAGCCTATTACTAACTGTTGGCTAGTAATACAGCCTCAGTAATGCCTCAAAAAGGTCCAGGCTAGTCCTTTGTTTGAAAACAAGTGTAATAAGTAATAATAAAAATAAGTACTTAAAAATAATAATAAAATAAGGTACGTCTCGTTTGCGAAGTCGTGTGCGTTACATATTTATGCTTTGTCCTCAGTTAGTGAGACGTAATTTTCATAGTTAAGCAACATAATGCATAAAATTCAAGATTGTGGCATTTTTTTTATTGCCTACCATCAGTAAGTTATACCCCGTCAGAGTCGTTCATCATGTGTTCTAAACAATTTAAGCTGGGTTGTAATTACCTATATAAGAGGATTACAGTGGAAACTTTAATTTAAAATTATCTCGGACATAGGTACAAAGTATTAATCCCGTGATGAAAAATTTACCGAGTTATGGAGGGAAAAACTTGGCTTCGGAACCCTACGCGTGATCCAACACGCATTTGGCCGGTTTTTTTGAATTATTTATTATATTTACCCATTTAAACTTAAACCTAAAGTGACAAACACAACTTTTATGTTTTTAATCAGTTTAAATATTTTATAATTTAACAATTTCCACAGCACTGAAGTCTCACCAACCAAGGCTAGGTAAGACTTGAGTAAGATTGACAAGAGAAAAAAATGCATCGCAAAATATAGCTGTAAGCTGCACAGGTCAGCTTTGATAACCTTTGTTGCCTAACAGAATAATTAACAATACTAAACATGCTTCAACAGGTTTAAACAAGTGTGTAATGCAATGTGCATCACTTATATTAAAATGTAATGTAACGCAATCAAGCAATTCAAGAATTTCAGAATTTCAACTTGCAGTTATATATTATTATTTATATTTATCATATTTTCAATTCTGGTAGTCATCATCATCAGCCTGTAGAAGTCCACTGCTGGACATAGTCAATCCACTGATTTCCTGCAACGTTTAAAATATCTTCAGTCCATCGAGAGAGAGGGCCTTTCTCTATTGCATCGTCCAGTTAGTGGTTGCCACTCGAGAACCTTTATCTTTATTTTATTGCAGCGGTTGTCAGTCCTGCAAGCTATATGACGTGCTCATTGCCACTCAACTTGCTGATTCTGAGAGCTATGTTGGTGATCTTGGTTCTTCTAAGGATTTCCTCATTTCGGAATCTATCAAGTAGTGAAACTCCGAGTATAGCTTCCTCCATAGCTTGCTGTGTGGGAATAGCTTCCTCCGTAGCTCGCTGTGTGGGCACGGCTTCCTCCATAGCTTGATGTGTGGTCATTAACTATTGGCCTCATACACTTTGAGCTTGTATATGAGGCCAAAAGTTAGTGATGTGGTGATAGTGATTCTAGTAGTACTTAGGTCTTATGTACTTTTTCCTATGAAGTACAAACTCGGTGTCAGTGGAAGTCGGTGGATGGAGGTGGTGTGGTCGTTCATCGTGGCATTCCAGAGCCTATGTCCAGCAGCGGACTTCCACAGGCTGATGATGACAAAGTGCATTGTTCAAGTTGTACCTTACCTATTATGTTAACTGTTCAACCTTTATAAGCATGTTCATACCTTGTGCGTACAACCACGGAGATTTATAACATTGTAACCATGTATGGGTAAAATTACTTTTTAGTGATCAGTTTGCCATAAACAACTTACATATGAGGATTGTACAGAATTAGATTTTCTGATGCTCAGAAAATACAAAAACAATACAGTAGGTAATAAGTAAGTACATAACTGATTTGCCCAATAGGTACCTGCTTGCTGCTGCTTTGTAAGTTATCATGCCTTCCTTCATATTGTTGATCACAATTGCACCTGGGTGGTGAGTCACTATGGCGTTGTATAGTGATTTAAGAGCACATACATTTTACAGAACTCAATTCATTGTGCAGCTGGTTGGGTTACCGTGAGCTTTTATATTACCTAATTCTGTTCATAAACTATTCAAAATAAAATATAATTTGTTGTTGATATTCCCCAACTTTTTTAAAAGCTCTGTCACAGAATGTCTTCTACACAACTTAAGTTATTCAAGAATGAGGACGATGTAGAATGGATATTTTGTACTGAATAGTTTTACTACTGAATAATAATTTAATACTGAATCACTGTAAGAATGGGAGCCCAGCAGTTATCCAAAGAAACAAAAACAGATCTTTATTATAAAGTAGTCCGGGTTGTACGTGTCACAGGTACACTTCAATGTGAAGCTTGAAGGGGTGGTGGAGTACCTTAAGCAGAAGACCGGGCTCACCTTCAGGGTCGAGAAGTTGTAGTCTCGCCATAATGTGAATTTTATTTCTTTTATGGTGACAGTACCAACTGACCGTTTATTGTCTTTCATGAGTGAGGAATTTTGGCCGTAGGGTGTCAAGTTCAGGAAGTTCAATGGACGCCTGACACGAGACACCTCTCAGGTGCGCTACAAACGTCACCGTATTCACGTGTTAACAATAAATATTAGGTTTTTTTAGATATAAAATATGTATGTTAGTCTTTAAGGTATATATTATTATTATTGTATTTCTATGGGCTTTATGTTTAGGTATAATTTATTGTACATTTCCCATTTAAGCCTGAAATAAATTTATTATTAGGTATTATAATTTTAGTGGTTTTGTATTTATTTGTTTCAGGATGACAAAATTGTTCTTACCAGGACAACATAGCGATAATCTCTAACAACAGACTAATCTATTGTTTGATAGGTACCTACTTTATAAATATAAACTGTGGAACTCGTACTGGGTTGATGATGAAAGTTCATATATTAAAACATCACCTCAGAAACTTTTTCAGTCAATGTACAATAAAAGTTTGTACAAATAAAATAAGTTTCCATAAAATATGGGAAAAAGCTTAAGTTAAGTAGACGAAAGTTTCAAGAGATAGCTTACCCGTTTATGATGCTTGTAGTCATGCTAATGCTAGTCCAAGCTGCAGGTGCAGAATGCAGGCAGGATTCCTTAGTTTCCGGAGTGAGCACAGACACACACTACAGTATAGAGCTTTAGACAAAGCAAACAAAATGTGTGGTGCATTGCACGGCTCCAGTTTACTTCATTCGATTTATTGTATTGTAGTTTTGAAGTTTCAAACGTAATGCAAGAAAATGCAACAAACAAACAAAGCCTGCTGAATGCAACTTCACTTCACTCACTTCTCGCTGTTCCCTCCACAAGAAAAATGCATCCATTTTATTTTATAAATCACAGTTTTTCAATATGTTTACCATAACAAAAGAGACAAGTGTATACAATATGCTAGGAAAGGAAGAGCAAAACTATAGAAGTTTATGTTCCCAATTCACACAGTCAAGCTCTTGTTTTGGAATTGGAATTGGAACGTAACTGTCTGTCCATAGAATATAACTGTCAATGTGTCATTTTTGCCTGACGTCAAATGTCAAAACTCAGATTAATAACTGTCAACGTGAGTATCATTTTTTTATTAGGATGTTGGCAGCGTGTACTATTATGTCCATGGTTAGCAGTAAGCTGTTTTGGTAGGCGGCAAATTGGAAAAAGGTAAAAATCCACGATAATTATAAAATTGTTCAGTACGTAGAAAATCAATTAGAAGATATTATCGAGAGAGAGAGGGAGAGAGGATGGCGCCATGGAACTCAATTCATCATGCAATTTTCTAAATGGGTTCATCAGTTAGTTAGAATAGCTACTTACCTAGACATAATACACGACCTCCGTGGCGCAGCGGGCGACTAGCCGTCTGTAGACGCAAGAGGTGCGGGTTCGATTTCAGTTGCGGGAAAAATATTTGTTCTCACAAAATACAAACGCGCCGCCTTTAGGTAATTTATGGCACAGGGAATCATAGTGTGACTGTAGAGTGTTATAATTAAATAAAATTACGTTTACTACAATCGACTAACATAACAGTTGCATAATAAAAATTGTTTTATTAAAAGAGGAAGGTGCACTTACATTAGATAAAGGTACGTTTGATATAACATTTTTTTTTTAAATTACAGTCTTTCCTTATTAATTACAACAACAACAATTAGGTAGGTAGGTAGGTAGTTAAAATGACAACATTGAGGCTATGAATTTATAAAAATCACAAAGAACGGGGCAAGTACGAGTCAGGCTCGCATAGAGAGGGTTCCGTACAAATAGGCTACAATATGAACCACTAAAATAAACTTTTTAGTAACAACACATTTAACATATTTTATTTATATTTTATATTTTCTGGCAACACTATCAAATGTTGTAGTCTCGGACAAGGCAAAAGGATAAAGCCACACTCCAAAAGAAACTCTAAAAAAAACAGACGATAAACTGATAAACTGAAAGCTTTAATGTTTTGATGGGTAGAAACTAGACGACTCTTGGGCATGACTGTTTTTTTACACCACTTTATACCTAGTTTCACAAACAATACATTTTTAATTGTTTTTAATTTAATTTAACTCTTTCACAAGAAGCTCCTACTACTTACTTAGATTTCCTGCCACTTCAGAGCTACCTGTGTCGTTCTATTTCTATAGATTTCCTTATTTCAGTTTTGATCACGCTGTGAATCAAATGAAATTCCAAGTTCTTTCATCCATGCCACGCCTATCCCGTGGAAAATTATTGATAAAAGTACCTACCTACCTATACTCTGATTTTTAATCTTAGATATTTTTTGTAAACAAAGAAAAAATAACATTTTTTTTCTAATATGTGTATTATACATGACACTTAGATACACAGTTTCTTTGTTTACAAAAAATGTCTAAGATTAAAAATCAGGGGTGGGTTGATTAACTACTGATTAGTACCTAACTCTAACGTAAGTACTAAAAATACCAGACTTTCGATCAAAAATTATTCAAAAAGAATGTTTTAATAATATTTATATGCGATACCTACGCTAAAAGATTAGGTAAATATACAAGGATATTACAGCCCAGGTAGAGCAGACTCTTCGGTATAGCAGATGCAAACCACAATGGCTCTCCGCAAAGCACGGTTTACAATTCTTTATTTCTTTCGAGGATCAAAGACTCATGAATGGCGTTGTGTGGCAGGACGAACTTTTAATAAGATTTATTGTAACAGATCTTGTTGTGACAACGACAATAGAGCCGGATCCTTGGCGGTAAAATATCAGCTTTGTGTGGTCTCTACGTTCTTTGTTGCTGTTGTAAAGTCAAAAATTTATTTTGCAAACACACCTGGGCTAGGTTATTTGGTGTGACTTTCATTTAACATAGAACCTCAGTGATTTTAGGGTTACAAAATGTTCGTAGCAGCCTTAAAGATAAAGCCAAGAATATTAATCTATGGATGATGTGGCGGGTCTTATTATGTGTATCAACTTAACATAATCTACTTAGTTTCGTTATTTCATAAGATAGTGTAGGAATACTTATATCTTCCCAAATAAATAAATAATATAAAATGTTATAAGTAGGTAAGTAGGTATTTTAATAGATGCCGCTCAAGTATTTTTTTCAGTAGGAAGGAATCTGTAATTATCTTTACTCTAAAAAAACCTTTTTAGCACTCTACCACCAATGGCTAGGTAGGTACAGACGGAAAACTTAATTGGTTACATGCCAGTGCGTGTAAAACATAGATATATGAACACGCTTATTGTACACTAGGATAAAATATAACAAAAAAAGAATATAAATAATTAGCACCGTACAATGGGCGGCCTTATCGCTGAAAGTGAGGATTTCTCTTAGGTAATTTTTGGATAGACATAAATTAGCTAAAAAGAAACGGATTGCAGTGCACAGAGTATAAAAAAAACCGCCCAAGTGCGAGTCGGACTCGCGCACCAAGGGTTCCGTACCATTATCCTATAAAAACAGCAAAAAAATCACATTTGTTGTATGGGAGCCCCCTTAAATATTTTTTTATTCTGGTTTTTAGTATTTTTTGTTATAGCGGCAACAAAAATACATCATCTATGAAACTTAGATCGATTTCATTATTAATACCTATTAAACAGAAAATATCTTTCCCACTAAACTGAACCTTTGTTCTTTCAAAGCGATGCAAAAGAGACCAAATCTCTGTAAGTGATACGTAGTGACTTATGGTAAGTAATGTTAAGATACCTTACGCTCTCGCATCAGAAGAAACATTTAATCTTAACGACATTACCAACATAAAGTTGTCCACTTTCCCGTCACTAAAAGGCGATTGTTGTTAAATTTTATGGCGCATAAAATAAAATGAAATAGCTCTGACTCATGATAATTACTCCATTGACGAGTTAAGTAATGCTAGATCAGGTTAGTTTTAATGAGAGCTATAATTTCTGCAGTTCTATTCGACCTATGAAACGTCATGTCTTGGAACCTTCTCATAAATTCATTATAAAGCTTTCTAGAGTAAAACTTTAATGAGCCAATTAAAGCTCTCTTTGAATAGGATGTAGGAAGAATCATATGTATAATTAGGAAGGAATGTTTGAATTTAATTATTGTGAGGTGTTGTGGTACTGCAATCTGTACTACACTGTGGGATCGGCGGGGCTATTCTCTATCTTGGTTTGCAACAGGCGTAAATTGTGCAATCAGAGGCATTACCATGAGTTCAAAAATTCAGTACAAAATATCAGAGCCCAATTCTCTAAAATATTTTATAACTATACTGAAAGTTAACCGAATCTAGACTGAATTGTGAATTGACAGAAAGTTGGTATTCTGCTCCCTCCTAAATAACAATTTAGTCTACTTTCAATTCACGGTGACTACCATTAGAGTATAGAATATAGAGGATGGTTATATATATTATTGGAATGAGTAAAGAGAGTATACTACTTGAGCTAAAATTATCGAAAAAACTTTGAATTGTTCAAGTTTCGGTCACATTTCGATATAATCACATTACAGTGTTGTATTTTATGCTAAAAGAATACAATTTCTGACATTTATTTATTTATTTAAAGGAAAACCAACAGCACAAAAACCAGAATAAAAAACAGAAATTGTAGCAGAAGGCGAATAACAGGTTTTCACGGATAGAAAAGGAATAGATACAAAAAAAATGTGAACAACAAAAAAAAAATAGTAAACTAAAAACAGAGCAGAAGTTAAGATAGTTGCTAAACAGAATAGAAATATTACCATAAAGTAGCACAATACTATAGGAAAAAAAAAACAGATTATATACTTTTACAAATAAGATACAAAGTTAGATGAATAATAATAATAATAACCTACTAATTAGAGCCTCACAACGAGGAGAAGAAGTCATTACTCAGCCGCCGCCTCGCGGATTCGACACTGGAGCAGAAAAGATCCAGGTCAATTTGCCTCGACAGTTTATTGAATTGGTCGCCAACTCGCCACAGAAAGGAATTTTGCCGGTAATTCGTCCTAGCCAGTGAAATATTGATAAGCGGGTTGAACCTAACTCTTACGCGCGGTACACAAAGACTAATTTTACTAAGAAGATCAGGACTATCAATTTGATTATTAGTAATTTTAAGTAAAAACGTCAGGTCAGCTATTTCACGCCGCTTGCTAAGCGGAAGGAAATGAAATTTTTTGCATAAGCCTAAATAGTTTGAGGAGTCATACGGAACTTTTAAGCGGAAGCATAGATATTTAATAAATTTAGTTTGGATGCGCTCAATTCTGTTGACATAAGTATTAAGACATCGACACAAGAACGAAACATGATCCGAACTCTATTTTAACTATTTTTTAGTTAGAGAATTGGGCCTCAGTTCGTCGTTGACATTCTATGATCTTCTGCTACTGTGCCTTTAAATAATATAGCTGCGGACATCACGAAACCGATATTTTGTACTGAATAGTTTTTGAACTGAATCGCTATATTAAGAGCTCATGGTAAGGCCTCAGGGCTGTGAAACGGTACCTTTTGTATGAGAAAAGCGACGTTTGACAGCCATGATCGCAAAATACGCCTGTTGTAAACCTGTCGCGCGATAGAGAATAAGGGGGCAGGACTATGTACCTATGTGACTGCTTGTGTGTTTTGTGATGCTATTGTAAAATGGATTATAACATCAAGAGACTTTGTGCTTGTCTACCTATCGCAGGTTTTTTGATATTTTACCAAAGAAATGCCCTTTGATGGAAGAAATCACATTAAACTAATGGATAAAGGGAGGTTCGATTTTCTTCAAAATGGGTGGACATAGGTAGATAGGTATAGTAGTATTACCAGATATACCAGGGTAGATTTGGTTCAAGAAACTTACACTGTTATGTTATTCTTAGACCACCTCCAATCCTCCTTCTTCAATTCCTCCTTCTTGGAATTTCAGGAGGGGTTGATGCTTTTTTTAGAAAGATTAGAAAAGCTTTTCCTTTCTTTGTTAGGCACGATCTTCACAGTGAAGTCTGTATTTTTAAAAGAGATACATACCAACAAAGAAAACTCTACAAATTTCTTTTCAATGACATCTTTGTATCCTATCTATTTGGTTTGTAAGCTTTGTGCATCACTTATAATTATAGGAATAATATATTTGAAAGAATGGTAGATTAGGTAACCTATAACAGAGCGTTTCAAAAAGTACCTATAGTGTCAAACGGAAGTAGAGCACTCCTAGTCAGCACCACGTATTTTCTGCGGTTTTCTTTTGTCTGGAATTTTTATTTATTGCGAGAACTTATAGATTAGCCCCCATAGCATTAGCATTCATAATCATTTTTAAACCTGTTTTAGTTAAAATAGCTTTTGTTTTGTTCTATATGATGTAACATGTCATAGGTATAAGTCAAAACAAGACAATAGTTATTTGTTATACAAGAGTGCAAAGTTGCTTTTTAACCGCGTGCTCAATTTTGATGACCGAGCAAGCGAAGGATTCTAAAATTTAATCACGAGCGTAGCGAGTGATTTAAAAGTTAGAACCCTGAGCGTTAGCGAGGGATCAAAAGAGCACGAGGTGAAAAATCTTTGCACTCGAGTGCAACACGTAACTTTTCATCCCACCTCAGCGAGGAAATTACTAAATGCAAAAAAAAAACATTTGCACCTTTTTAACAGTTTCAGTCAATTCTGTTGCCGTCATGGAAGTATAGTACCTACTTATTACTTCCATGGTTGCCGTCAAATAAACTTCCTCGTCGCTAGAATCACTAATTTAAGGGGGATGCTTTCGATTACTTAAAGCTCGTTTCACGCTAGATGGCGTGGAAAAACAGATATTGACTTTTTTATTTTTTGTTCAAAACTCGAGCGTCTTTAGTGAGTAATTTTACCGTTTGCGAGCACGGTGTAGGTCATAGAATTTGATGCAGCATGAATTTTCGTTAAAGAGTCGTTAGAAATTTCAAATTCACTATAAATAAGATCTGACAATTTGCCTCATGTAATTACACGCACGCACACTTCTACATTCACTGTTTTGTTTTTCACTAGATGGCGTTGTCATTATCCCCAGATGTTATATAGATGGCGTTAAAAAAATGTTTATAAGGTATCTCGATAATGATGGCGTTAAAGAAAATTGTTAGAAGGGATGAGCCGCCACCATCCACCGACTTCCTGCCACCCTATAAAAAGTGCCGTGGTGTGCAGCGTAGAATCTATAATCCTCCTCCCGTGGATGTCGGAAAAGCCGACTAAGGGTTTACACCAGGGCATGGGCAGCAGCATCCATCTGAGTAACCGATACTGCAATCACCAATCAACCTGCCAAGGGTGGTAATTATGGCAAACACCCCCACAAAAATGAATGTCTTTTTACAGAAATGAATAAAAAGAAAAAACAAACAGATTAGGTATTTTTATTGGTTTATAATTACAAGTATTTTCCACTAGAAATATCATACACTGACAACAAATATTCATCAATAGGTAAGCGATCAGTGCAACTGCACATTTTGTCTTCGTATATTGTATTCATTGTTACCATTAGTGCCCATTGCATCTCTTCTAAATATAACTTTTCATTTAAAAAACCGACTTCCGCCATTGTATTCGACTAAATATTAGGATGAAAAAAAAATGATGAAAGAACCATAGTGGTGAAAGGATTATGATACTTTCTGAATGCAAATGCTTGGTTTGTTGCTGAAAATATCAAAATCGCCATATGTATGCCTAAAATATTTGAGGAGTTCCCTCAATTCCTCATGGATTCCATCATCAGAACTGGGTTTTGAAAAAAATGGGACCAATCTGGAAGTACATATATCTATTCAAATGAAAAAAGAATTTTCTAAATCGGTTCATAAACGCCGGAGATATGAGGTATCATCTTCATCATCATTAGATGTAGTTGATCTGATGATCAACTACATCATCATCAGCCTGTAGAAGTCCACTTAGGTGTCCCCTAGAGTGCCACGACGAACGGTCTTGAGCCGCCTCCATCCACAGATTTCCTGTGACGTTCATAATGCCTTTAGTCCATCGAGTGGAGGGCCTTCCTCTACAGCCTCGTCCGTTTTTCGGTCGCCACTCGAGAACCTTTATTCTCAAACGGTTATCAGTTCTGCGAGCTATATGACCTTCCCATTGCCACTTCAACTTGCTAATTCTGGTTGATCATCAGTGGCTAGAAAAAAATACATTTCTTGATATAGTTTTGTTTTAGACAATGTTGTAAGGGTTTTTTGTATGAGAAAAAATAACGTACATGATGTCATTTCATTGAGATCTATGCACTTTGCATTTTTCCGAACACGTCTCAATATATATTTCAGATAAAATCGCATTTTTGAAAAATGCTACCAGCTTTAGCATCATGCTGCTGATAAACTCATTTATAGGGTGTGGTGATACGGCGTTTGCAAACATAACAGTGTACAAATATTACTGTGTTGGAAATATATGATATTGGATAAACAATCAACAATCTGCCTCTCTCACTATTCCAAATTGACTCGCAGTCAGACGACTAGTTAGTAGTTTTGTTAGTAGTAGAACTTCTTGTGAAAGAGTTCGTCCGGGGAAGTACTACCACTGTACCTATTTCTGCCGCCAAGCAGTAGTGTTCGCATTGCTGTGTTTCGGTTTGAAGGGTACGGGTGCCGGTGAAATTACAGGCACATGAGACTTTTCATCTTTATGTCTCAGGGTCGGTAGCGCGCGTGTAATGCCTCTGGTGTTACAAGCGTTCATAGGCTGCGGCAACTGCTTTCCATCTGGTGGGCCGTAAGCTTGTCTGCTTGCCAAGTAGCATAAAAAAAAAACGTTCCGATCTGTGAGTAACGTATAAATCATTTCCATGCTGTTCATGTTGTGGACCATTTCTCAAATCTTCTGCCATCAAATCTGGCTGACTGCTGTTGTGCATTATTATTTTTCGTGCAACCAGAGTCAGCTTCGTCAATTTCGGCTTCAAAATATTTCGTCCATAAATTGGGAGCTTGGTGTTAGATAAGATCTGAAAACATAACATATTTACTTATTACATTTTCATTCATTAAATTTTTAAAGATATTTCAAGTAATATAAATATCGAGCTGCGCCTCGCGGTTTCACCTGCGTGAACCATGATATTATTATTATGACGTTGATTTATTTTAAAACTCGTTATAAAATACATTTTTCACTATAAAGAAATACTACTTATCTATAAAAACAAATAGTATATAAAAACAGTATAGTAAAAAATATATTACAAAACGGTAAACCACCGACCGCGGAGCAAAGGCCCAAGCGGTCGGAGGCTAGGGCTGCAGAGAGAGGAACCTCCTGACTATGCGTGCCGAGTCCAGGAGTACTGCCTTCTGAATCTGACCGTTGATCCAACCATTTAGTGAGAGCCTCTCAAGGTATTGGTCGAGGCTCTTTGCTATAAGGCCATTCACAGAAACAACTATCGGGACGATAATCGTCGAATCCACATCCCACATGGCGGTAATCTCGTGGGCCAAGTCAAGGTACTTGCTTGCTTATTATTATTATTATTATTATTAGGTATCTTCATTCCAAATTTCACTCAAATCCGTTCAGCCGTTTGGGCGTGAAGAAGTAACAAACATACTTATAAACTTTCGCATTTATAATATTAGTGTGATGTGATGAGATGAAGAGGTCAACCGACGAATCCAACTCGGATGGGCAGCGTTCGGGAAACTACGCCATATCTAGTTTGTTGGTTTTGTGAAAACTTCTTGTGAAAGAGTTCGTCCGGGGAAGTACTACCACCGTACCTATTTCTGCCACCAAGCAGTAGTGTTCGCATTGCTCTGTTTCGGTTTGAAGGGTACGGGTGCCAGTGAAATTACAGGCACATGAGACTTTTCACATTATGTCTCAGGGTCGGCAGCGCGCTTGTGATGCCTTTGGTGTTGCAGGCGTCCATAGGCTACGGTAACTGCTTTCCATCAGGTGGGCCGTATGCTTGTCTGCTTGCCAAGTAGTATAAAAAAAAATCTTCTCGTCGCCGATACCGCAGAGCCTCAAGACGAAAGTCTACACGCCAGTGTTGACTTACGGCACTGAGACGTGGTCGCTAACTATTGGCCGTATAGACAAGCTCAAAGTTGCGCAACGGGCTATGGAGAGAGCTATGCTAGGAGTTTCACCACGTGATAGAATCCGAAATGAGGAAATCCGTAGAAGAACCAAGGTCACCGACATAGCTCTCAGAATTAGTGGCAGTGGGCAGGTCATATAGCTCGAAGAAGTGATAACCGTTGGAGAATAAAGGTTCTCGAGTGGCGACCACAAACCGGACGACGCGTTAGAGGAAAGCTCTCCACTCGATGGAATAAAGACATTATAAACGTCGCGGGGAGTCGGTGGATGGAGGCGGCTCAATACCGTTCGTCGTGGCATTCTAAGGGGAAGGCCTATGTCCAACAACAACAACAACGAAGGCTTCAAACAAAGGGCAGGCATCTTCTATAATAGTACTACTCTACTAGTAGGTAACACATTAAAATTATGTAAATATCTGTTTACTTACGAAATTTCACCGTGAAACCGTTATAACCTGGCTTGCACTCGTTTCAAAGACACCGCCCCAAAGAAAATTAATCGCATGACACCCACAGTGCACCATAGACAAGGACCATAGAGAAAAAAGTCAAGGAACATATAGGGAGAAATAAGTGCACTGGGCTAGGTAACCACAGACAAACAGAACACCTTAAATTCAACAGGGCCACAAATCAAAAAATTTCAATATCGTTTTTAATGCAAAAATGGCATTTAGATGATTCCAATTTTTATATTCGAAAAAGACACCCATGGTTTTAGCGTTTAAAATAGTTCAATCACACAACTACCCATTTAGCATTTTGAGACTTTGATGACTAACTTCACAGCAAAGCAGCCATCTTTCCAGTTAATAATAATAATAATAATAACTTTATTACGAAACATAAAAGTGTCAGGTTTTGGAATGCGTTTCTTTTGAATGAAAGTTCAATAAGTTTGATTACTATTTTATTAAAACGAAACCGCAGTACTTGGAAATGTGTCTGTTTTGCATATAAGATTACCGTGATTATGGTTGTAATTGTTTATAAACAAACATGCAATATTTGTTAAATGACTGTTATTACAATCAGTCTGTACAATCAGTCTTAAAATACAGTGTTTCATTATTATACATAAGTATCCTTTGAATTAAATAATCACTTTTAAGATTATTAAAATTACTTTGGGATCACATCCTTTTCAATCAGTTTTAGGATGCCCTGTTTTTTGTCTCAGCAACTTGTAGCTTTTTGATATTATTTTATTTTATTTACTTGGGAAAAATCTGTATCCTGAGAAGTTTTGTATAAAAATATATTATGCCTTTACAACTCTTCCTTTGAAAATCTATGCCAAGAGGCTGAACACTAAGAGGTTCTGAATCATAACTGATTGGTAATCAATCGTCTGTACTGCTGTCTGAGCTTATAGATGAGGATTCACTGGAGTCTCTATCTTAATCGCTTCATCAAAAACGGTACAAATTCCATACCAGACAGACAGCCAACACAATCCTAGCCTATCGTTACTTGATGAAAACATTATCCGATTTTGGAAGTCCAGAGCAATGAATAAATTTAGTCATTGAGGAAAGTACAGACAGCGATTCAGATATACTCAAGTGAATCCTCATCTTCAAGCTCAGACAGCAGTACAGATGATTGATTACCAATCAGTTGATTCAGTACTTCCTAGTGTTCAGCCTCTTGACATAGATTTCCAAAGGAAGAGTCGTAAAGAGCAGACCTCAAAGTTATTAAAACTGATCAACAACATTAAAATATATTTTTATACAAAACTTCTCAGGATACAGATTTTTCCCAAGTAAATAATATAAAATAATATCAAAAAGCTACAAGTTGCTGAGACAAAAAACAAAGCATCCTAAAACTGATTGAAAAGGATGTAATCCCAAAGTAATGTTAAACTTTTTATACTTACTTATTTTAAAATTGATTATTTAAGCTAAAGGATTTTTATGTATAATAATGAAACACTTGATCGTAGATCTCATCGTTACTACTAGTAAGTCAAAGATTTATGGAGTATTTTATTTTGTAATATTGCTAGATGAAGAGGTGATAGTTATGGATAAGTTTCTTCCGCATTTAATTACATTGATCTCAATGTAAATTTCAAGGTAGTGTAAGGTTCAAAATACGCATCTTATAATATACCATACATATATGTAGAAAAAAAAGATTTATAAAGTAATACAAAAAAAACTACTATCAAAACTTTGATAGGCTTTCCAGTAAAAAAATGAATTTTCGACTTGTGGCTCTTTTGCATTTAAGGAGCGAGATGACAACTTCATTTTACACTTTGATATTGATATATTATCAGGGTTGCTACACAGAGTTTCTGAATCACAGCACGGTACACGGTCGGATTATAAAAACTAGTAGTTTTGCGAACAGAATACCTCAAGAGCACAAACTATCTTGTTTTTCGATAAAGTTTAAAAATCGCATCCATAGTCCGATCTAGCATATACCCAATCTTACTTGAACCACAAGTCGTTGAAACTCTAACAAATGAGAGCTCACGTAATATTGGTTTTCATTTTTATTTTTTCTCAAAAACTATATTGTAAAATAAATATATAAGTAAGTACATATATCAAGTTTCATCAAGATTAATTGAAAAATGCGACGTACGCGAGTACTTACGTACATAGGTACATACATCCGAACAGACGATAGCAAATTTTGCCATATTATATTGCAAGGACTTACCTTGCTTTGCTCGCTCGGTCAATGACTAATAATAATTTTTTTTTATTGCTGCGAATGAAGTTACGAAAGTATAGTTTTTACATATTCTTTCGTTGTTTTATTTTTATTTTATAAAACTGAAACTTGAGTTTCAATAAAGTACGTTACAATAAAGTATTTTCTCGAAGGTACCTACTTTGTTGATATTGCAAAGTATAAAGAACATAGCCGCAAATAACTTTGTAAACTATGATTATAACGAACGGTTGGCAACCCTATCAGAGCCAGCTCATAAAGCCTAATAATTACGGGTGACTAGCAAGCACTAAACTTGTGACGTAGCGTTGCCTGGCAACGTCGCGTTTCGCAATTTTGGTGACAGACCCGAAAATAACGCGAGGCATACTTTTATTTATTTAGCGCCATCTTTCACTATCTTTCTCAAAACTCGGTGCTCGAGGTCCATTTAACCGCCATCTCTGTCAAATTAAACAAAACAGGGTGCTCTGCGTAAAAATATCACGCTTCGATGGTAGGTGGCGACTCAAAATGGACATTAAAAACACTCACACATACGTAAAATTGGTCGTATTTCAAACTAATTTTAAAAATTACCCTTAGTAAATTTTTATTTGAAACAACCATTTGCGAGTACGATAATCATTAGAAAATCGAAAAAAAAATACGATATAAAGAACGACAATCTGTGGATTGAAAAAATACTTAAATTATTTTGTATGGGCAAGGCAACGAGAGCATTCACCTTAAGGTTTTTCACTAGTTTTCAAGTATCTTGTTTTTAACCTAAGGTTTTAACAATATCACGTGAAAAGAAAATGGCGCGCGTAAAGCAAATTCTAAAAAAAGTAATACACCAAGAAGATTCCGAGTCAGAGTTTTTAACAAATTAAAAAAGGTTGTATGATAAATTCGGCACCATGGAGGTAGAAGTAAATAGGTTTAATGATGTTTTGAATTCACAAACTTAGTGCACACGATGTTCTAAATTCAATTTTACTTTATCCTCTAGCGGATAAAAACGGCTTTTACACTCAGATATCGAATAGCAAAAATACTCTTTCCGAGATGGTGGGCAGTGATGCCAATTTAGCACTTTTGATGCTAAATTTGGTATATTTTATACCAGTTTAGCACATTTATTTCTCATTTAGCATATAGCACATTTTTTAGCACATTTTTCGAATAAACCAGTAACGCTAATGAAACAATCCTCTTGACGATTTAGCTAAGTTAGCAACATCTATTTTGTCGTTACCGCATTCAAACGCCGAAGTTGAACGTGTTTTCAGTCAGATGAGTTTGGTAAAAACTAAGCTCCGCAATCGTTTGGCAGTAAAAACTTTAAATGCCATTTTATACGTCAGATTTGGCCTAAAAAAGCACAAAATGTTGCTATTCGTATACACTGCCAGATGACTTTCTAAAATCAATAGGAACGTTGGCAAGCTATGGGCCTTCTACGTCGTCTTCAGAAACTCAATATCAATACTACATAGTACTTAACTTCAATACTATATAGTATTGAAGACGAAGACATTGATAATGAGGATATAACAATATTATTTCAAGGTTTTTAGGGTAAGGTTTATGAATATTATATTAAATACTTAAACTAGGTATCTACTTAGAAATAAGATTGTCTCCCCATTAGTATGTGTTATTTTTATGTCATATAGTAGGTAGGTGTCATGTATGTACTTATTATTTTATTGAGTATTTGTATTAGTTTTTGCTCTAAATAAATAATTTTTATCTTATCTTTTATCTTACCTACCTTTTACTTTGTTCATTGGAATATAAATTAAAGTTTAACTACATTTGGCATTTTTTATTCATGTTTAGCACAATTTTAGCACATTTTTAGCATATTTTTTACACCAACTTAGCACTTTTTGCGAGTACCCAGTTGGCAACACTGATGGTGGGATTAAAAATTATTAATTAAAAATTATTTGAAATCAAGGAATTTTTATAAGGTAATATACTATATCCATGCTTGAAATAGGTTTAAGTACAAAATGATTATGAATAAGGGGTCTAAAAAAAAATAAGAAGAAAAGTCTGATTTTTGGTGAAACTGAGGTCACAAAAGTTCCAGACCTAACAAAATTAAGAAGGCTCATGAATCGCTACCAGCCACATAGCCCATATTATGATCATCGAGAAGTAAAACGCAACAAAACCGAAGTAATGTCACAATTTTACAACCCAGGCACGTCTGTGATTGGTCATTTCAGTATATCTCAGTACCACGCACCGGGAATCCAGAATGAATAACGGGAATTGTTTATAGGCCGATACTTGCAGATTTCGATGGAAACAAAAAAAAATAATACAACCGAATTGAGAACCTCCTCCTTTTTTGGGAAGTCGGTTAAAAAACGAAACGAAAGCCACGCCTTCCTTGGTTAACATAGCAAAATCACATCACGATGTAGAGAAAACAGTTTGGTAGAGTATGTGTCAATCAGTAAAAGTTTTTCGATCATTACACTGTAGTAGAAAATATATGATCGAATAACTTTTACTGTTTATCATAATCATCATCATCAGCCTGTAGAAGCCCACAGACCTCAACGAGAATCGAACCCGCAACCTCTCGCTTCTCAGACGGCTATACTCGCCCGCCACGCTACTGAGGTCGTCTAATAATTATATTAATATCATTTTAATGGACGAGGCATTTAACCAGTCATCATCATTCATCATCAGCAGCCTTTAGACGTCCACTGTTGGACGAGGCCTCCCCCATAGAATACAATAGGGGAAATTGCCATAATCAGCACGCTTGGCAGGCGGATTGGTGATCACAGTATCGGTGTTATGTTGCTGCCCATCCTCTATTATAGTCGGTTTTTACGACATCCACGGGAGGAGATGGAGAGGTCTATTCTTAGGCTGGACTCACCACGACACCAGTAGTGGGTGAATATAATAAACTAGTGGTTCGCCCCGAACTGAGACCTCGCGATGACACCTTTATCAGCCCGGCTAATTTAAGAGGGGAAGAAAGGGTTTTGTATTTAACGGCTATGTAAGTATGTTTGTATGGATGATCCATCAGAAATCTAAAACTATCGAGTCAATTTCTCTAATATGAAAGAGATTTTGTGAAGCAAAAAAAAAGTTTTTTTTAGTTAAGCAGTGCCATCTATCTGTAGTTTTGCTACCTAATTTTTAAAGATTTATGTTTTCTACTCTAAAAATGGATATTACAAAGAAAAAATCCTCAATTTTCGACTTCTTCCCGTAGAACAAAATATATTATACTTAAATAATAAATTTCAGCATTACCAGAAAACTTGAAGTATCTTCGAGATATTTTTTGCATATTTTACTTTCTTACCCTTCTAACCGATTTCTAAAAACATTTACTTACTGAGAAAAAAATTTAACCTCTATCGGTAATTTTTCTACACATCATCGAAATAGCCTTTGAATAGGACTAAGCAACAGGGCGTAAATACTACATACCTGTTAGTATTTAAAGTACTTGACGAATTAATTGATAACGTCCTTTTGACGAAAACATAGAACTCCAATGTCATTCAAATTCCTAGGAATAGGGTCAACAATGGATGTTATATTGTTTTTTTTTTTATGGTTCAGGTTTCTAATTTCTTCAATTTCAGACTTTTCCCTGTAGTTGTAACACAAAAGCCACAAGCATACCAAATTTCAGCATTGTGGGACTGCTGGAAGTAGGTACCCTAGAATTTTAGATTTTTGCGTTTTTTATTTTCCGTAATATCACGGAAACTACTAAGTTTAAATACTTATTAAAAACAGTTTTGAAATGTCCAGCTAAAGCGCTTTCATTAGACACCCCACTTGATCTGACTCTCACTTTTTTTTTACCCCCTCTTGGACCCCAATATCTCAGCAACCCCCTGACCGATATAGCTCATAACCTTACCTACAAATTGTACCAATACTATCTACCCCCATACTAAATTTCATGAAGATCGGATTAACGGTTTGGAAGTTTTCATCGGACAAACATACATACATACATACATACATACAAACGCCGATTCTTCCAACTTGACTCAGAGAACTCGCTTCGCTCGTTCAATAAATAAAATAAAATCCGTTTAATTCAGGCACTGTACAGTGTATGTACACCCGCATATCACACAAAAATACAAATCAAAACAAAATTAAGATAAAATAAAATAAGACACAGACCACAGGTAGATTTACCAAGACCTACTGCGTCAGGGTCATTTCTTATTTCCAAATCCAGTGCTTGAATATAGGATTGGCCAGATAGTCAGACACAGCCCTCAGGATGGTGTTGTTGGAGCGACTTAGTCGATCGATATAGGCTAGGAATGGTGATAACTAGGAACCTATATAACTGTAATTAAACTTTAACAATGCTGTGTTTACGACAGGCATAACAGTTTTATTTCACTGCCATAATTAATCATTACACCCATAGTATTGTCCACTACCATTAACTGAGCTTAAACGATTTAATTCTGTACTTTCCCTCAGATTTTCATTGATGGCACTAATCACGGCCCACGGACAAGTTAATCCTAAAATTTATTGGTCGTTACCGATACTGTCGTCAATGGTATTGATACTGTGGCTATACCAGTAGATTTATAAAGTCTGGTGCTAATGAAATAATATTGAAATACAATAAATAACCTGGGAATGTTAGGGTGTCACAATGACCACAGCTACAATGGCGTATTTGGGTTAAATAGTGGATGTTTTGTATGGAGACCACCCTAAATGTAATGTTTGGGTGCGTTGTGCGTTATAATAGGTCAATGTATTTTGGATGGTTGCAAGAAGTGAGGGTTATCGGTAAAGTGTTGTATCAATATGCTTGTAAAGGTAGACCACACATTACTCCAGAAAACTTTGCTATAATTTGCTGCTATTTTTTCGGGAAAAATATTATTTTTATTTCCTGTATTTGCTGTACTTACCTACATTTTTTTAATGCTATTTGGCAAGCAGACAACCTTACGGCCCACCAGATGGAAAGCAGTTACCGTAGCCTATGAACGCCTGTAACACCAGAGGCATCACACGCGCGCTGCCGACCCTGAGACATAAAGATGAAAAGTCTCATGTGCCTGTAATTTCACCGGCACCCGTACCCTTCAAACCGAAACACAGCAATGCGAACACTACTGCTTGGCGGCAGAAATAGGTACGGCTACTTCACTATCATCAGTGGTTAGACGTCCATTGCTAGACGAGGACTCCCCCTTAGAATGTAATGAGCCTTGAGAGTAATCACCACGCCTGGCATGTGGGTTGGTATCGCAGTATTGGTGCTAAGTACTAAGGTGGATGCTGCTGTCCATCCCCTGATGTAATCCCTTAGTCGACTTACAAATACGACATTTACGGGAGGACACGGAGGGGTATTATTCTTAGGCCGGAGTCCGGCCGCCGGACACACCACGGCAACCGACTGCCATTTACATCAAACTATTGTATGGCTGACTGTTCGTCTCTATATTATGCAATACCTACACTACTAAGTTAGGTTTTTTTCAGTCAAAGCTTTGTTGACTAGTAGCAAACTCAAACAAGCATGTAAGTAATTACCTTCTTAGGTTAATTACTCACATAAATGATGAATACTAAGTAGGTAGGTACTTATTTAATTACCTACCTACCTAATTACTTTAATAAGTGATACTTATAGGTAAGTACCTACTTATAAATGTCACTTTTGTTTTAATAATTTCTAAAATAGGTTCGTTTGATTGTTTCAAATTACTTACCAACTACTGAGCCCTAGCGCAGTATTTGTGTGTGACATGCTAAAAAAAAAATTTATGCGATGAGATTTTTTAAGTTATCATTAGATCTCTGGAATATTATACTTAAGTTACTTAACTATAATTATATAAGTACATAGTAAGACTTACTAATAACGAGGGCAGAAGTGTAGTAAATATAGTAATTCTAGTTCTCAAACTCATTACAAGTGAACCATGTTCTTTATGAGTATGAGTACCAACAAAAGTAAAAATATGGAAGTAAAAAAGTTAAATATTGAGTAGAAGTATGGAATTAAACTAAAATAGTGACGTCACAGACACGCAATTTAATCAGTCATGCGGTTTATTGTTTTATGACCTACTAGTTGCGCCCCGCGGTATGATGATGATGATGAAAAGTAGCCTATGTGTTAATCCAGGGCGTAAAGTATCTCCATTCCAAATTTCACTCAAATCCATTCAGTAGTTTTTACGTGAAAAAGTAACAAACATCCATCCATACTCACAAACTTTCGCGTTTATAATACATATTAGTAGGATAGTAGGAAGGAAGTAGGATTTTACATTTGTTACGAAATTCGTAATACGAATTAAATATTATAATAAGTAATATTATATTATAATAGGTAGGCACTACTGGCTAGACTACTGTAATTCATAAAATGGGGTTAAATTAGTATTGTAATTTAGGTAAAGGGGGAATTATTCAGGTAGAGACATGCCAACGTTCCGCCCCAAAATTATTACAAAAACACGCACAAATTAAAAATATAGAATGCGGTCAACATCAATCCATAAAAATTAGATTCATTTATTAAAAAAACATTGTGTTTATTCTCACGAGCCTTGAGCTTCCATTTCGTCCGTGACGTGTCCAAAATTCCGGTGGACAAAGGGTAAATTTACGTATGAAGCAGGTTGCCGCCGGCGCGGGCTGACTACCGGCATTTCAAAGCAGTCACTGTCTGCCCGTTTCTCTTTTGCTCGGTGTTCTTACTACATTTTGACCCGGAAAAATAATTCAGTATTCGGTATAACGAGTGCAATGCTTTTATACACTTATCATCAAAAAAATCGAAACACTTCCAAGATTTTCTTTCTGGCGGCAAATAACCAATTATAAGAGGATTATTTCTTTAAGAAAAACCATCATTATATTTGCTGGCAGGTCGTAACCTTGTACTACCTACTGTTATATGACCAAAAAAAAACCCGTTTATAACAATTATTTTCTAATAATCCATTAAACACATAAACTTAAGAAGTGTTTCGATTCTTTTGATGAGAAGTGAATTAGGTCTAAATGGCAAGTGAGACGGTGGCACCTATACATAAGAGAAGACATGCTGCCAAGATCTTTGACATGACATTCTGCGTGAGTTCGTACCGGTCAGCGCCGGCGCCCTTACAAATCGGCGTCAACCTGTTTTGTTAATAAATGTGGTCACAGGGCTGGTAGGGTAGCGGAGAGTGGCGTAGGTAGCCTCGGCCTTCCGTCAATATCTTCGGACAGCGGGGCACCATTGTCACTGTGGCCTTTGTGCCCCACTGCCACAGACCAAAAATCATTAATTTTCGACCACAAAGCAAGAACCCACAAATCGAAGAACTGAAAAAAATTAGGGCCCATTCAATGCCGGTCACTGACATACGTGGATGCGTTCTTGGATTTCGATTTGAGTTTTAATTATACGGCGATGATGGACGAAACTGTACCAATGCCAGTACCATAGCTCGAGTTACTTGCGCTTTAGAATCGACTGTTATTTCGACGCTAATTTTCTGTTGGGAAGGGGGTGTAGCTTGAAAACGAACGGATTTACCAAATAAACTAATCAAATGCATTTGCAGTCGGTTCGATGGCGCTAAAAGCCCTTGTATTTGCATACCTAATTAGGGTTAGCTTAAATAACCAAGGCCATGAGCTCTTATAGCGATTCAGTTTAAAAACTATACAGTACAAAATATCGGTTCCGAGATGTCCGCAGTTGTATTTAAAGGCGCTGTAGCAGAAGGTCTATAGACGTCTGCGATTAAAGTTATTCAATGATGACGGATGTCAACGACGAACCGATATTTTGTTATGAATAGTTTTTGAACTGAATTGCTACAAGAGCTCGTGGTAAGGCCTCTGAGCAGCCTTTAAAGTCCGGTAACGCAGCATCGGCCGTCTGAGGCCAACTGCATTTTGTCCATTAGAAAAAAAAAAAAAAAAATCTGAGCAGCCTTTTGGTAACGCGCTATCGTTGAGTTAAGATCATAACCTGGGGTCCGATTTTTGAATATCTTTGAGTGGCTAAACGTCATAAAATTGCCCTTAATCCGCGATTTCCAAATTTATATGAAAGTCATAATTATACCTATGATATCAATAGAAGTGCAATCAATCAATCAATCAAATAGGGTTACTAGGATGTTAATTATAAAAAAGTACCAACTATTTCTACCATTTTAGGCGTGCAAAAAATTACATAATAAATCTTAATAAACAGCTATCAATATTTTACTTATCAATTAACGACATTATTATGTCCTTACATTACAAAACAAACCCGTAAAACAATATGTCAAAATAGAAAATAAAAAAAAATAAAAATCAAATACTTAAAACTATAAATAATGAAATTATTAATCATTAGTTTATCTGTCAAATATTCATTTATAGTATAATATGTCTTTGTGCCTCCTCCAGAACATCTCCTACATCTAGGGACATCTAGGAAACACCAACTGTTTTATCTGTCCTTAGTATCCACTAACTATCGCAAGAATGCTTTTGTCTACCGTGCAAGTAGGATGTTTAACCGATTGAGTAATACCTTGACCTTGACCCTTTCGGCTGTAGTGTTTCTACTTTAAGAAATAGATTGAATAACACTTTCTTTGAAAAGTTTAATCCGTAAACAAAACATTATATTTCGCTTTGTACTGTTTCAATTAGCTCAAAATTGATTACCCAGTAGGATTTTTATCGTGAATGTGAATCCATAGGTATTACTTAGCGTTTTTTGTGTATTTTAGTTGTTCAAAAAGTAATATTATGTTTTTATAAGTGGAGACCTTTAAATGGCTTCAAAATTACTATATAAGTTTCCATTTTGTTTTTATGTGCCGATGGTTTTCCTAAAATAAATAAATAAAATTAGAGATTTACGGCCTTTTTGATGATATTTAGTCACTTTCAAAAATTGACGCACCCCTTGGGTTAAAATGCTAGTCCGATATTCCGTAACCATTCGGTTTACGGAGTTGACGGTGTAATTTTAGTCGTCATAAAATTAGTTTTGTAAAGCATGGGCGTAGTTAACGATAAAATTAGAATAAAGCTGCTTTGACCACGTCTCTGAAACGGTTATGTTATAAAAGCGCGGTTTTAAACAGTAAACCGATACGCAGTGCTGCCAGTATAAATCACCGTGTTCTTTTGTGATTAATGTCACCGTTAAGTTTTAAGATTCATATTTAGTGCAGCTTGCCTGGGGTTCTACCATCACCATCATCATACCATTCTAATAATCGAATGCCAGTTTTAGTCAAAAAAATGGAGCTTGAGTGTCTCTGTGGTCCTATCAATAGGGCCACCATGGTAGGTCTACGTGCACCAAGAGATCTCAATTACGACGGAGTCATTCCAGTCTGTACCTACCGCTTGTTCGAAAATGTAAATTCGGTAGGTACAAAAAGCTGTTTTTCCACTCCGCCTTTTTTTTTTTTCCTTGTACTGTCAACATTTTTTGCTTCAAATATGCGACACAGATTAGGAAACGCCGATGCGGCCTAGAACCTAGTTACAGGTATAAGTATGTAAACATAATAATAGGGTCTTTCAACATACACTGCAAAAAATTTAAGATTAACCTCTTTACTCTACTGGTCATAATTAAGTTAGTCAAAGATTTAGAGCCAATTTCACCATTCTCTGTTAGTTAGAAATGTCTTGTTAAATCTAACCATTGGTCAAGGTGACAGATAATCTTTGAAAACACCTGTCGAAAAGCATTGGTTAGACTTATTTGTTGGTGAAATCAAACCTAAATTACATTCAACCATAATTAATTTTGACATCATAAATGGAGTTTTATTGAATTTCTGACGTATTGCATTGTGATTGCCTTTACCATTACGTATTCATAATTTTTTAAGAAGCATATCGTAATTCTTGTTGTCCGTATGTCTGTATCTAATAGGCTACCAGATATAGGTAGGTATTGACAATTCAAATTGCTTATCAATTCGATCCGACTGATGATGATCATGAATAAAATATGGTGGTAGGACCCAGCAGGTCCTAAATGTTCCGTAACATACGTAACCGGATATAACCAGCCCTATAAAAATAAGGTTAAAAAAAACATACTTAACTAACTTACCATTATCATCATCAGCAGGCTTTTGACGTCTACCGATGAGGCCTCCCCATATAACTTTTCATTTAAAAAACCGACTTCCGCCATTGTATTCGACTAAATATTTGGATGAAAAAAAATTATGAAAGAACCATAGTGGTGAAAGGATTATGATACTTTTTGAATGCAAATGCTTGGTTTGTTGCTGAAAATATCAAAATCGCCATATGTATGCCTACAATATTTGAGGAGTTCCCTCAATTCCTCATGGATCCCATCATCAGAACTGGATTCTGAAAATGACAATTCCCAATTGTATTTTTAACCGACTACCCAAAAAAGGAGGAGGTTCTCAATTCGGTTGTTTTTTTTTTTATGTTTGTTACCTCATATCTCCGGCGTTTATGAACCGATTTGGAAAAATCTTTTTTTATTTGAATAGATATACTTCCAGATTGGTCCCATTTTTTTCAGAATCCAGTTTTGATGATGGAATCCATGAGGAATTGAGGGAACTCATCAAATATTGTAGGCATACCTACATATGGCGATTTTGATATTTTCAGCAACACACAATGCTTGGTGCATTTGCATTCAGAAAGTATCATAACCCTTTCACCACTATGGTTCTTTCATAATTTTTTTTTCATCCAGATATTTAGTCGAATACCATGGAGGAAGTCGGTTTTTTAAATGAAAAGTTATTTATAACGTAACATCAGTTTTATGTTACGTTATAAATAACTTTTCATTTAAAAAACCGACTTCCTCCATGGTATTCGACTAAACATCTGGATGAAAAAAAAATTGTGAATATTAATAATTAAATCCGTTAAATCCCTAAAACTGTCATCAAAAAACATAAACAAACCATTCGTCTATCACTAACACGGAACAAATGCGATTAAAACCGCGACTGCAGTTCGTTCGGATGCATCCAATATCGACGAAACAGCACAGATGTTTAGGGACTGAACTAAAACCGAAAAACATACAAAAGCGCGAGTCTGTGCTCTGCTGTCGGGTTCTGTACCTTGTTTATTTATAAATTTATTGCGAAAATGGGTACAAATATAGATGTCAAATTAAAGTAAATCCGCCATAATCCGCTTCACAACATGCAATAATTGATACAAAATAGAATTAAAATAATCAAAACAAATAATAATTAAGTCAATTAAATAATAGTTAGTTCAGAGGTACCTACTTAATCAAATCAACGAGCACAATTAATTATACACCCTCATAACAATAATGCGACACAATATCAAAATGTCATAGAATTCATAATATGTATTTACTGGAATCATGTCATAAAAAAAATAAAGAAAGAGAAATGTCAACAAACCATTAGTTGCAAAAAGAGAAAAAAGAGAATAACATTATTAGTAAATTATTGTTTTAAAAAGCAATTCTTCTAAAAGTGCCTTTTAAAAGTGTACCTACTGAAGCACTCATTCTCTTAAAGTTCTCTTTGTTTAGGGCTAGCCCTTTCTTTATTTTAGTCATTCATTAATATTTTTTGATAACAATATTGAATACCTATCCAAAGATTATTTTATCACTTCACTTTTTGATGTCTTTGGCTTACGAAGTTTAGTAGCTTATAATCTAGTACTGCACTATTTGCACTCCTTTTAAATAATAAGAGCAGACAGACAGACGGTTTTTTGGTATTATATTGGAGTACGAGACCCTAAAAAGACAAAAAAATGCTCCATTGTCACAGCGAAATCTTTTATCCCGTAAACCGGAATCTGTGGACCCTCCTCAAATAATGCTAATTATAATGGCATTACATTCATTCGTCGGATTTCGTCAAGTATCTGATTCACATCGTTTTTTGCAGACTCAATGGTTTTTCTCGTTTAAAAAATAATCTAATCAGAGGAGAATGTTTGAATTAATTTTAAACTTCCTATACATTTCGTGGCTTTTTTCTACAAGCAGAGGACCTAGTATAGAAATGAGACAATGAAAAGATTAGGTAACTTTTCAAAATAAAAAAATATGTACCTACTCAGCACGCTTATCGTTTGCCGTGGCATTATCTCACACACCAAGACAAGGTCTCAGGAAATCGGTGGATGAAGGCGAATCAACACCGTTCGTCGTGGCATTCTACAGAGGAGGAAACATTCTACAGATGTCCAACAGTGGACATCTTCAGGCTGATGATAAAGACTATTATAGTTTTTAATACCACTGCATATTCACTGTGACACATGTTTTTGGATTGGGTTGAGTTAAGAATAGAAATTTAATAAAAATGGGTTGAGTCGATATAAATACCTAAATGGGTTGAGTTAAGAAGCACTCCATTCTAGGTGGGAGGCCTATGTCAAGCAGTGTACTTCTACAGGCTGATGATGATGATGATGATGATGATGACGAGAAAGCTTACATAACACTTACTTTATGCAATGATAATGGACCCATATCCAAAACTCCATTGAAAATTACATACAATTCATATATTTTTCCACTGCAATTTACCTACAGCAAAAATGAACATTTGGCCACGACATCACCGGACCACAACAATGTGTCCTAACAAACCATTAGCACAAGCATGCAAAATATTTTGACGTTTACTACCCGATACGTATGGGTCTTTAGGGAGGCCATTAACACAGAATAAGTAATAGTAGGTACCTACGTACCATTGAATAGAAGTTTCACTACGTTTTTACGACCCTATATGAATATAACTTTTGAAACTATCATGGTTATTAACATAAATAACACTAGAAACGAGATATTTACCATGATTTTTGAGCTTTATTGATTCCCGATATTTCGGCACAGTTTCATGTGCCATGGTAAATATCCCGTTACTAGTGATAACTATATTAATATGTAGCGCACATACAAGCTATATTAAAACAACAGAGAGCGTATAAGAGCTCAATTTCATATTTGACGATCAGCGCCTTTGGGCACAATCCCTCCCAATATAGCAGCAATATTAGATCTAAAGTCAGTTACAAAAAGTTGATTTTACAATAAGTGCCCTTTTGAAGTGACACAGACCTGCATTAAACAGCAGGCACACTGCAGTGAATGGTAGATCGGCAGACAGCAACGAAGATCGATTCGATTTGTGCATTTTTTGCGGATTCACACAATGCACCCTATTTATTGATAGATAATGGAACAGTTGGTCGGAATCGATCCTACTTAAAATGTGGTTAGTTGTGGTTATCAAAATCACAATATGTCGAATTCATTCGATGTCATTAATTCAAAATAAAGCTCCCATAATAAATCTTTTCAATCAGAAAACCAGAAAAAAAAACAGAAAAAAAAAAAAACATTTTCGAAATAAAAGTCGTCAGCAACCTAGAGGGCTACCAATGGAGGGATTTGTTATAATCACAACGCTTGGCAGGTGGATTTGTCATCCCGGTATGATGTTGAGTACTCAGGTGGATGCTGCTACCCATCCCCTAGTTATCCCTTAGTTGGCTTTTACGACACCATGGGAGGTGACGGAGAGGTCTAGTTCTGAGGCCGGATACGCCACAAATATGTTAGTAGATTTAATATAACATCAAATAACACCCAACATTCACATACATAATTCTGATCCAACACTAGGATTCCCTGTGTCGTAGGTAACAGGAACTACGAGTACAATGGTAACCTCAACACCCAGACCTGGAAATATTATTTGCAAATTATGCAAACATATTTGTTCCTCAGCGGAAAAACGCGGAAAAAGCGCTTTTATATTTAAACGTTGCAACATGACAAGATTAATAGTTTTCTTGCTTGGTTTCCATAAGTTTTAAGTGTAAATTTAGTGATCGGAACCGTGAGCTGATCAAAATGAGTCCAAACACTGCCAGGCTACTATTCATCTTCGAGGAGTTCCGTTGTCCACATTCCGTTTCCACCATCAGATTAGCTCACCGTCACCATAGTATTGTATTGTCATCTAAAATTGTCAGGTATGAAAAATTTCAGCTCAATCGGTTGGGTGGAACTGGTTCAAAATTCAGTTTCAAGATTTGTGCCACACTAACTCACATACACTATAACTACAGGTCAAGTTAATTAAGCTTATAAAAACAATGCCTTTGAAATGATGACTCTGGTTACTCTGTTATGTGGTTTTAATTTATTTGTGAAACAAACCGCAACAACTTCAGATTCAGAAAAGTATTTCCTGAACAACACGGATATGTTTGCAGTTAAACTAGATTTAACATTTTTCAGTGGTAGAGCTAAGACCAGTTTGTATAGAGCTTTTGTTTTTAATTGTTTTTCCTTAGCAACTGTCTTGGCTACTGACAAAGGGGTGTGTGGTAGGTCATTTTGTGTTGGTTTTAGTGGAATTGACGAGCCTGTACAACTGATTTACAACTTCCTGAGTGGGCGGCACGTTGCACGTGGGGAATGGGACATACATTATGAAATTATTGTTTATTTTTAAACTTCAATGACTAAAAAATTGATGAGTGTACTGACGGGCACTTTTTGTTAGGAAATGATCTATGTCTGTTTTTGTTTTACTAGTGTCTCAGTCAACTCATCATTAATTACTTCTTTTGTTATGTTTATCAACCACTTTATAACGTGAAATCAAAAAGTACATGATCACAAGTGAAGTTAATTTAAAAAAGCTGTAAAGGGCGTGTCAGGCCACACCGTAAAGGGTTCCATAGTCGGGATGTTTCATGGTTAAAATTCGAAGTGAATAATAGCGTGCAGCAGAAAATATCACATATCGCAAAAACTACGCAAAATATCTTGGTTCAAACTATTTTTTTTTGAAAGTGTTTTTTTTTGGTTCTACGACCTACCTTGATTATTTTCAGAATTTTCTACCCGGTAATTGAAAAACTAGAGGGATACACACACTCGATTTTTATGACTTTGGAAGCGCATATTATTTTACTAACTAATGATATAACTGTATATTAAACAGTAATAGGAGAACTTTGAACATGTTTACATACCAGTACAGCATAGGTACCACCCGTTATAGTTTTTTGTGATTAGGTACACTTTTACTACAAAGCAGGAGCTATATTAAATTATCATCATTATCATCATCATCAGCCTACAGAAGTCTACTGCTGGACATAGGCTTTCTTCCTAGAATGCTACGACAAACGGTCTTGAACCGCCTCCATCTACCGACTTCCTGCGACCTTTCGTCCGCCGCGGTTTCTGTTGCCACAATATATGACCTGCCCATTGCCACTTCAACTTGCTAATTCTATGTTGGTGATCTTGGTTCTTCTACGTATTTCCTCATTTCGGATTCTATCACGTCGTGAAACTTTTATAGCATAGTTCTCTACATAGCCCGCTGTGTGACGCTGAGTTTGTCTATACGGCCAATAGTTAGCGACCACTTATGTATGATCTAATGAGTTTAACTTCAATTTTTACTTAATTTTAATGTTTTGTACACCTTAGGGTAAGAACTAGTGGACACTTACTTTACTGTTTAACACCATTTTTAAACGACTTCCCAAAAAAGGAGGAGGTTCTAAATTCGGTTGTATTAATTTTTTTATTTTTTTTTATGTTTGTTACCGCATATCTCCGGCGTTTATGAACCGATTTAGAAAATTCTTTTTTTATTTGAATAGATATACTTCCAGATTGGTCCCATTTTTTTCAGAGTCCAGTTCTGATGATGGAATCTATGAGGAATTGAGGGAACTCCTCAAATATTGTAGGCACACATATGGCGATTTTGATATTTTCAGCAACAAACCAAGCATTTGCA
This sequence comes from Epirrita christyi, assembly GCA_951392215.1. Lineage (NCBI taxonomy): Eukaryota > Metazoa > Arthropoda > Insecta > Lepidoptera > Geometridae > Epirrita > Epirrita christyi. The sequence continues at coordinate 10,919,698 of OX595843.1, read as the reverse complement.
TTCAAAAAGTAGAATAATCCTTTCACCACTATGGTTCTTTCATCATTTTTTTTTCATACAAATATTTTGTCGAATGCAATGGCGGAAGTCGTTTTTTTAAATGAAAAGTTATATAACCTAGTTTCACAATAAATAAATATTTCATTTCATTTCATTTTCATTTCATTTCACTTCTCAGTGCCATTAGTCATCACTGACGACACGCACTGATTCTCGTAGTTAATTGGAGTAAATAGTTACTGATAGATCTCATGGTTATGATCCTGTGATCTTTAGTGTTACTGATAGATCCTTCAAATTTTGATTGAACTAAGTAATTCAGGTTCACGTTATTTACCTAACGCAGGAAATCAAAAGTACGAACCTAAATGGGTAAAAATTTGTCTCGATCCGATTCCGAATGCACTTATTTCGATCAGTTAACTTTGCGGAACATTCCGCCGACATTTTACTCATTTTATTTCCATTGAATATGCCAATAAAGCCGCTTTCATCTCCCGACAGCTTTGTTCGGTGCATTAATCTTTTGTGTTAGTGATTGAATGATAAAATCTGGTCATATTCCAATAAAGTAATCGGGTATTTAAAGTGCTTCACGCAATGTTTTAGTTGCCAAGTCATCGTTTTAGAGTTTATTAATAATTTGAATAGAATCTAGATGTTTTATAAGTAGGGTACGTCTAGTCTAAAAAAAAATATACAACCGAATTGAGAACCTCCTCCTTTTTGTGAAGTCTGTTAAAAACGGCACGCCCTCACCACTGCTTTTACTTGGCACTTGACACAAGCTTGATGTTTAAAAACGGTCCTTGTGTTTACGGATTACCTATGGAATATTTTATTTTTAACCGACTTCCCAAAAAAGGAGGAGATTCTCTTTTTTTATGTTTGTTACCTTATATCCCCGGTGTTTATGAACCGATTTGATAAATTATTTTTTTATTTGAATAGATATCTATTCCAGATTGGTCCCATTTTTTTCAGAATCCAGTTTTGATGATGGAATCCATGAGGAATTGAGGGAACTCCTCAAATATTGTAGGCATACATACCTATGGCGATTTTGCTATTTTCAGCAACAAAACAAGCATTTGCATTCAAAAAGTATCATAATCCTTTCACGACTATGGTTCTTTCATCATTTTTTTTGTTCATACAAATATTTATTCGAATACAATGGCGGAAGTCCGTTTTTTAAATGAGAAGTTATTATGTACCTGCTTAACGAAAAAGTAGGTTTACAAAAAATAAAACTTTTATAGGCGCTACAGTCTTTCGAGTTATACCGTATCACCTGGGCCCCAATTCTACTAAACAAATTGTGTTTGAATTTGAAAAGTGACACTTTTGACACGTTTGGTATAAGTAGTATAAGTAGTGTCAAAAAATACATTTTTTAGTTAATTCATTAACAATTCAAATACAATTTGTTTAGTAGAATTGGGGCCCTGAAGTCAAGACATATACCAAACCTACATATACCTGTCAGAACATGTCCATTCCATCCACTTGAAGGGAACCTATAGGTAGCTTACCTATAGGTTGTACCTATGTAGCTGTCGTCACCTGGATGGTATGCGGCACCTGGTGCAAATGTGCCCTTTCAGGATAATGTATGCCATCATCATCATCAGCCGCCCTTTGACGTCCATCGCTGGACGAGGACTCCCTCATAACCTGCCATAATCACCACGCTTAGCAGGACGATTGGTGCTTGCAGTATTGGCATTGATTACTCAGATGGATTCTGCTGCCCATTCCCTTAGTAGGAGTTTATTCTTTGCTGACTAGAAAATATCTTTTCACACCACCTGCCCGACAATGTCCAATTACAAATCATTCAACCTCAACGTAAAGTATAACATTGTCTCTCTAGGGATATAAAGTTGTATGAAACTCCCTAGGGAATAAAGTGATTTGAATTTGGAACGTCAAATTTGTATGGAGACTCGTGGAAAACTCTAGGTAAAAATGCCCATATGTCATTGTAAAGAGGTTTGTTAAAAAATCGATCTGGCCACCATAAGCAGAACTCAAAAAAAAGAGAAAAAGGTGTGTTTACAAAGAATGTGAAACAAAAGAATCTGTTGTTTCACATGAATTTTTTTATCAACATGAATATTGCAATAAAATTTACTGAAAATCTCAGCACCAAACACGCGCACAGCGTGTTTGGTGCTGCTATTTTCAGTAAACACACGCTGTGCCGGTGTTTGGGGCTGAGATTTCAGTAAATTTTATTGCAATATTCATGTTGATAAAAAATTACAAACGATAGTGATTCTACTGTCTTCTGTTTATCAAAACAGACGCTTTTTGATAATCTACTAGCGCAAAAATCAAAACAAGCCCTGGCTTTTATTGTCTCGCAGAAGGTGTGAAAAGTAGAGTATGCTCCTCTGGAATAAAGCTTGTCTTCGTCTTGGGCAGCTTGAACCCCTTGCTTCACTCAGGACTCTATATAACTCCCTCGCTACACTCGGGAGTTAACTTTAGAGTCCCTCGTTACGCTCAGGGTTCAATATGCCACCCGCGACATAAGACACTGCTTTATTCCCTTAGTGCACAATCTACTATTACCCACCTACTTGCCTTTAGTTTCATAATTTCTGAATGAATTAAATTTTAACTCATTCAGAAATTATGAAACTGCACTGAATTTGCACGCTTGACGGCAGAATGTATTGGAGACTTTAATTTATATTTATCATCTGTCTTGTACTGTACATACATTCTAAGCAAATAAGTAAATAATTAATTCATTCATTCAACTAATGACAAGGTGTTTGTATGCTTGGAAGTTCAATGATAGAGCTATGTTTGAGTTGCACATAATTGTGGATTTTAATGACTGAAGAGAAAGGTCTTGTTATTAAAACCCATGAAATTCTATATGTCTCATTATGGAATCGTAAAATCGTCACAGGTGTCTAATTAAATTTGATACCTCATTTATTTTAACGAATTGAGAATTACCCATTATTTTTATAATTGGTGGCAATACAGAGATGATAAAACAAATCTGATTTGTGAAATAAACACAGGTTTTAGGCTTAATCTCTATCTCTGTCTGGTCTGACTTTTTAACCGACTTCCCAAAAAGGAGGAGGTTCTCAATTCGGTTATATATATTTTTTTTTTTTAAATGTTTGTTACCGGTTATCTCCGGCATTTATGAACCGATTTGGAAAATTCTTTTTTTATTTGAATAGATATACTTCCAGATTGGTCCCATTTTTTTCAGAATCCAGTTCTGATGATGGGATCCATGAGGAATTGAGGGAACTCCTCAAATATTGTAGGCATACATATGGCGATTTTGATATTTTCAGCAACAAACCAAGCATTTGCATTCAGAAAGTATCATAATCTTTTCACCACTCTGGTTCTTTCATCATTTTTTTTTTCATCCAAAATTATTTAGTCGAAAACAATGGCGGAAGTCGGTTTTTTAAATGAAAAGTTATTAATTGTAGTAACTCTACCTACTTACTACTTATAGGTTGGAATGTAATGTTATGTTAATTTTTGTTTCAAAGGTTTCAAAGATATATTTGTGTAGGTAAGCATATGTTTATAACACAGTAGGTACAATTAGTGATACTAGTGTTCTAAATATTGATTAAAGCACTCCAATCTAGATAATGCTAGCGGAGGGTAACTCTGGATGATATCATCAAGTGAGTGAGCTATCAGTTGTGAGATAAGGTTGATCGGTATCTAAAAGCGTCAGAACAGGTTGTTATTGTTCCAGAAAAATGAGAAATTAATTTTAAATGGCCACTCATCTAGTGTGATTTGAATGTAGAGCCTTTGTTTACATTTATTTTCTTTCTTGTTTGAGCCCAAAGGTGAAATACTAGGCAATAAGCATTTTCATCGTACCAGTCTCAACATTCATGTTTGTGCAATGCAAAAGTGTTAGATACACTGTAACTTTAACAGCAAAATAATAAAAAACCCGGTTCACACGCTTTTCCGCTGAAAAGCTATTGAAATTTTATGATTAGGCAAAACAAACAAAGTAAGCACCGCCATGTTTATAAAAGCTCGCGAAGCGCGCTCCTGTTCATGCCAATCTTGTGGCGTGCAACTTGTTGCCGTTGTGAACTTTTGAAAGAAAAGAGAGACAGATATCGGACGACCCTGTCGGGGGAGGAGCAACGCGCGGGGAACGTGCCGGCCAGCCGGTCGCTCAACTCACCGCGCTCAGTCGCTTCTCAAACCACTTTACGGGTGGCTGTGCTGCTCTTCTCCACGAACTCGAGCCGTTATGTGTCGTACTTTGAAACAAGTTTGACGGGAAATTTGTGAAGTTTTCCGAGCGCTTTCGGACTAGCGTAGCGATGTGCGCGATAACAGTGAGTCAAACGGTGATGATTTAATTGAAGTGACAGTTTAAAAGTGATTTAATAGCAATGGAATCGAAGGGATCATTGGCGGTGTGGTATGCGACTTTATGCTGGATGTGGCTGTGTGCCGGCGGGGCATCGTTGACGAGCCGGGTGGCGGAAGCGCCGCAGGAGTGCGAGTTGCAGCGTGTGTCTGATTCCAGCGAGACCACCAGTGTGCAGCTCGCATGCTCCCTGCGCACCGCCGCCGGTGCGACCGACCTGTTGGCTGGGTTGACCGCCTCGCAAGCTCAGCGCATCACGGTGTTGAATCTCCACTGCACAGATGTTCTCTTCTTTGAGAGCTCTCTGGACCTCGGCAGAAGAAAAGAAGAGGGCACGCAATTATTGTCCCGCTTTCATAACCTAAAAGAGCTCAGGATAGAGTCCTGCAAGATTAGATATGTTCCTTCGGAAGTGTTATCGCCTCTCAGTGGACTGCGGAGTTTATCCATTCGGACCCATAATACGGATTGGTCTGCAATGTCCATGGAGTTTCACAGGGACACTTTTCGCGGGCTTACCGATCTAAGAACTTTGGATTTGGGAGATAATAACATTTGGACGCTACCTTCAGAAATATTTTGTTTGCTTTACAATTTGAAGGATTTAAACGTGACTCGAAACAGGTTACAAGATATTTCCAATTTGGGATTCTCTGATTGGGGAAATGGGCCGACTGCCCCGGGGAAATCCTGCAACACTGTGATGGAGACGCTAGATATGTCTTACAATGAAATAAGCAACCTGCCGGACAATGGATTATCAAGTTTACGTGCACTTCAAAAGCTGTTTCTTCAGAATAACAGAATATCGCAGGTCGCTGATCGTGCTTTTGTGGGATTGAGTGATATGCAAATCCTGAATTTATCTACCAACGCATTGACGGCTCTACCTCCAGAGATGTTCCAATCATCGAGAGACATCAAGCAAATCTACTTGAACAATAACTCCTTGAGTGTTTTAGCTCCTGGACTTTTAGAAGGGTTGGACCAACTACAAATTTTGGATTTATCAGTGAACCAGTTGACCAGTGAGTGGGTGAACAGAGACACCTTTTCAGGATTAGTGCGTTTGATAGTGTTGAACCTTTCATACAATAGAATCACCAAAATAGATGCACTGCTCTTTCAAGATCTGAATAATCTACAGTTTCTAAGTTTGGAGTATAACAACATTGCACGCATTGCTGATGGAGCATTCACTAATTTTAAAAACCTTCACTCACTCTCACTGGCTCATAACAATATAATCGAAGTGGACAGTGGGCATTTCTCCAACCTCTACGTATTGAACCAGTTATTTCTTGATGGAAATAGAATAACGAAAATTGACTTACGCTCTTTCGAAAATATCACAAAACTCCACGATTTGGGCCTCAGCGGGAACCAGTTATCAGAGGTGCCCGAGGCAATAAAAACGTTAAGATTCTTGACGTCCCTAGATTTGGGCATGAATAGAATAACAAAAGTAACAACAACGCATTTCGAAGGCTTGGATGATTTATATGGCTTACGTCTAGTGGGTAACAAAATTGAAAAAATATCAAAGGATACTTTCGCAGCGCTCCCGTCACTACAGATATTAAATTTAGCTTCAAACAACATCGATCAAATAGATGACGGAGCTTTCGCTGCAAACCAACAGTTGAAAGCAATTGGATTAGATGGCAACAAACTAGTGGACTTGAAAGGCATATTCACCAGCACCCAACCGCTTGTTTGGTTGAATGTATCAAGCAATGAACTTCTATGGTTTGATTACAGCCACATACCGACTAATCTTGAATGGCTGGATATGCACGAGAACAATGTCGAGAAATTGGAAGATACCTATGGAATAAAGGAGTCCTGTAATATAAAAATGCTTGATGTGAGCTTCAACAAAATACGAAATTTGGATAAGTCATCATTTCCTAGTCGCATAGAAACGATTATCTTAAACAACAATAACATCGACAAAATTAGCCCCGGAACGTTCGTGCAAAAGTATAATCTCAATAAAGTTATACTTTACTCCAATAAGATAAAAACTTTAGAACTCGGCTCCTTTGCGATACCATCCGTTCCAGAAGACAAAGATTTACCAGAATTCTACATTAGCGAGAATCCTTTTGTATGCGATTGTACAATGGAGTGGCTGCAAATAATTAACCAATACAGTGACCTTCGGCAGCGCCCAAGAGTAATGGATTTAGAAAGCGTAAGGTGCACTTTAACCCATTCACGTAAAATGGAGATGCGCCTGCTCGAAGTAAGATCTTCAGAATTTCTTTGCGAGTATGACTCACATTGTTTCACGGTATGCCATTGTTGTGACTTTGATGCCTGCGATTGTAAAATGACTTGTCCAGATAGATGCTCGTGCTATCATGATCAGACTTGGACGACCGTTAACGTTGTTGATTGTTCGAACGCCGGCTACGATCACGTACCCGAGCGGATACCAATGGACGCGACCGAAATATACCTGGATGGAAACGATCTAAAAGAATTAAGTAATCACGTTTTCATCGGTAAAAAGAAACTACAAGTTTTACACCTCAATAACAGCGATATCAACACAATACAAAATAGAACATTTAACGGAATCGAGTCGCTGAGGGTTCTTCATTTAGAAAACAACAACTTGGAGATGTTGAGAAACACTCAATTCACTAGACTGCCCAACTTGATCGAGCTTTACGTGAGCAATAACAAAATTAAGGTGATCGAAAACGATACCTTCAATTACCTGCCTTCTCTGGAGTACCTTGACTTGGACAATAACGGTTACGTTGATTACATGCCGTGGAGAGTCATTAGTGACAGCGATCCCCGGACGCGCGTCTCCGTGGATGGGAACAACTGGATATGTTATTGCAAAGACGTCTCTCAGCTCAATCAGTGGCTGATAAAAAAATCAAAAGATACAGAGACTATAATGTGCTATCTTGCTAACGGTCAACCAATGAACAAAACTATTGCAGTTGTAGCAAGGGAATGCACAACCGAGATTACAACCGAAGAAACTGGTACTGAGACTCTTAAGCGATTATTCATCGAATCGAATGATAGCGTAGAAAATTACATCCCGTATATCGCTGCCGTTTTGATAATAGCTATTATAGTGTTGCTATCGTGCGCTCTGATGTTTATGTATAGAGAAGATTTCAAGTTATGGATGCATTCAAGATACGGCATACGAGTATTCAGTTCGACGCCAAGAGACATGAACGATAGTAAAAATAAACGATTCGATGCGTTTTTTGTGTACAATCCACGGGACGAAGATTTCGTGACGCGAGCGGTCAGTTCCGAGTTAGAGAATCTGGGGCATACACTGTGTTTACAACACAGAGACTTACAACTGATCGAAAGACGGTCAGGTGATAGTTTAGTGAGTGCTTCGGAAAGTTCAAAAAGACTCGTGATAGTGTTATCGATAACATTTTTGCAACAAGAGTGGTATTCGCCAGAGTCAAAAGCGGCAGTACAAAGTGCTATAAATTCAGTGAACGTTAGGCATAGACGTCAAAAAATTATATTCCTTGTGACGACAGACCTCAGTGCTATAAATATAGACCCAGACTTGAAAGTGTTGCTTAAAACGTGTACAGTTATTGTGTGGGGTGAGAGGAACTGTTGGGAAAAGCTAAATTTTCGGTTACCCGACGTGGATGTGACATTGCCGAATCGGACGCTTCATAACGCGAATAATATAAAAGTTTGTAATAGGGAGGGGTTTGGAAGACACGGGCATCTGAGGTATACTGCTCCTCCGACTGCACACGATCCTTGGTACAAGTATGGGATGGCTCCACCGATCCTAATGATGTCGAGTCCTATGCACTCGACGAGTGCGAGTGCCGAGGTCTCTGCTCGAAGTACTGAGGATGAGACGTGCTCGGTGGCCAGCAGCGAGGGTCGAGGTGATGACCGCCTCCCTCACCATCACAGCTACGTTTCCATAGATAATCACCAGTGTGAAGAACGGCCACTTAGGCCTGCGCAACAAATCCCAATGTCTAATGCGCCACATTCTCGAAAGACTTATTTTGTTTAAACTATTGTGATGTATGTTACAGATGTAAATAGCTTATCAATGTTTGTAATCTATTTTTATCTATTTTGGTGCTCTTATACCAGCATGACGTATGCAAAAAGAACAAGCAAAATAATCTCTACATATCTATTAGATGTAATGTTTATTGCATTATTATTGTTTGTTAGACAATGTAATAAGTTTTATTGATGTACACAAACTTACATTGCATTTAGCTTCAATAAACATTCCTGTAATTATTAATGTAAGTTAGTAATAATCAGCAAAGTTCACCCAATCATCTAGATTTCAATTATTATTAGATACCTTTGCCTATAGTTTAGGTTCCTGATCAACTTAATTCCTAACATGTAAAGATTACTTAATGATTTGTGATAAAGTAAGGTATTTATTGTATAAATGTATTGTGCATACAACGAAACATGTAGGTATTTACGATGGTTGTATTCTTGTAGATAGGTACTGTTAACTGTAATGTAATAGGTGTCGAAGAACTGAAATGTACCCTAGTCAATTGTATATAGAATTATGTTGTAAGTACATTTAGGTATTCAAATAATTTGTGATTTAATTTTAGCTAGAATTTGAAAATTGTTCGTATTTATTACGCTTCCAAATGCAAAATATGAATTAAATATTTTATCTACTTTATTTTTGTTTTTTATTGAAAGTAAATACTTAACTTATTAGCTCAACCTTGTCACCCTTTCATAAAATATAACCAGTAGGTGAAATATCTTAAATACTTTACGCTAAAGTTGTGCTCAGTAAGATTATTAACTTCTATAACTACTAAGACTTTGTAACATCTCAAAGTTTACCTATTAAATCAAATTTTATCAATTAAATGTTGACTGACTGTTGTTGTTTAGTAAAAAAATACTACTATTATACAGTATTATAAAATCAGAACTAAACTGAATTGATAATTAAGCAGACAGTTTTTTTGCCAGATTTCAATGAAAAAGGAAAATAAAATTCACGTTTGAGCATAATTCTGACATACGGGCTTTAGTATTTACTCATAACTGTGGGTTAACTTAACACTTAAAAATTCAATACCCATTTAACTAATATATAAACGTTACACGCACTTCTCTTGATAACAATTTCAACAGACAAAATTACACTTTCTTATTGCTTACCTATGGCTTACAAGATATATAAAAATTTGTTAGTGAAAATGATCATTAGATTTTGATAAGAAACGTCGTTTTATTATTCAAAATCAAAAACGGTTTGGATAAAGCGTTATGAGTTCCATTCTTTCTCGCCGGCAAATCGCCGAACGTGTCCGACTCGGATTCATATCTAGAATCGAGACAGGTGATCGAATAGGAGCGAACGTCAAAAACGTTTTTCATTGACATAATCAATTTACTGAGCGCTTTGTTCGCCCATCTACGGGCGAGTGTATAAATATTTATTTTATCTAAATCGATCGAGTATGATAAGATCACGCGCGCTCGCGGGTTTAAGATTTTAATTTGAAAGCGACCGCGACAGCCCGAGTGCCCGCTGCGAAACTATAAATCATCATTCAACACAAACCGATGATGAATAAACAGCATTTTAATTGACTTTTGATTGCAACTCGGTGTCTTTATTGTTAAGTAGGCTATTAGTAGAGTAATCGGTTATGATGACTCTACCCGCAAAGAGATGATCAGTAGGTTATAACTTAAAACTGATGTAGGTAAGTAAATATCAGGGAAACCTATGAGAAGTGTCCAAAATGTATATTTTATGTTTACGTACATAAAATGTATTATATAGACATTATAGATGATGATGAACTGACGAATAAAACATTGCAATTTGGTGTCTTTATTAACAAGTCTGGTCTTCAGTTGTACTTATAATCGATTAAGTATGACTCTTCCCAACGTTAACTTTACTTATGTGACTGTTATAATTGGTGTCAGGGAAAAACTACTTTCACGTGAGAATATTTAACCTATTCGTTTCAAACCCGTTTTAATAGAGTAAGAAAATTCACCAAAAGTTCTAATAATCTATATATCATCTATGTTTAGTTTGGAGTGTATTCATATCAATCACTTCCGTTATTAGGATGGTAAGCGATATTTAAGTGAAAATTTGATACTTACTAATGTACCATTTATAAACATCGCAGTTATTCTATGATTTTTGTAGATAAAAACACCTATCATCTGAAATCAAATATTCATTTTCGTAGAAAAATAGCGAGATAATGTGATTGAATTGCTCAATGTAACACTATCCGACTAAGATTATATCCATTGTATGGAATGATGTTGTAGTAAGTGTATGGGATTTAAATCGTGGTCATCTAGCGTCCTCTCGACCCAAGGCCTATCCGTTAGCGCCAACAGCATTGCACCAGACACGACCACTCATCACCTTTTTTTCCTAGTGCAATACGATATCCGATCATTTATTGTCCCGGACTATTCCAAACCCGTTCGAAACGCATTAGAGACATCGAGTTTAGGTGAGAAATATTCCAAGACGAGGTGACAATTGATAATGTCCCTCCGCCGAGACAAAAAGCGGAATCGTTCGATTAGTTATGTATGTCCCTCAGGCGCGTAGGCCGAGAGCCGAGAGGAACAATAGATTGGTTCTGCTTTATGATTCTATAAACGTTTATGTCCCTATAAACGACCTTTTAGGTTTCGGATTTGAGATTGTGATGTTATCTGTATCCGGACAGGTTTATTACGGAGCGAAGATGGCACCTCTCACGGAAATGGTTTGGTAAAATATAAGCGATGCTTCAGATCGGTATTTGCAAGTCCATTAGTGAGAAAAATATTATTTATATTGTGATGCGTTCTCCTTCGATTCCGCGGGAACTCACCTGATTAAAACATTTTTTATGATTTATTATGACGGGTAGATAAAAGTTAACGATGTTGTTTCAGTTTTTATGCTTTACAATTATAATAATCAAGTAACGTTGTAGATGTAGGAGGGTATAGGAAGATTGTAACCATTAACGGTCAACTTTAAATGTATCGTTTCCTCATAATCGTAATCGTGACCGCCCATAGCCACCCAAAACAGTAAATATCTGGCAGAGCCAATGAAACGCGTCAAGAAATGTTTCGACTCGACTCTTTCGCGTAGGTTTGGATATCGTCATAAAACTGCTCTATGACTTTATTCATTTAAACAAATAAGAATAAAATTGGGTAAATGATAGTCGTCAATTTAAATAATCTCATAAACTCTGACAACATGGTGACAATGTATTCACTTAGGTACGAGCCATTGACACATTCAAAGGTAACAAGAGTAAGTATAACAAGGACGTTACCTACTCTATATAAAAAAAAGAGTATTTAATTGGGTTCAAAAAAAGTCGGAATATTTGCCTATCTAGCCAGGTGGTCGTCTAATAACAGTTTTCTATCGAAGATTAACAATAACAGACCACATAGTAGTCTGTGGGGCATTGCTTAAGGAGGCATGTTTGTAATAATTAGGCCCGCAGCTGTTTCCGTCGGTGGGTGGAGTCAGGGCCTTTTTTAATAAATGTTCCCCCGTTATACGAAGGAATTACAAATTTAAATTCGCTAAAGGAATACCGCGACACTGTAAGCAAAGAATTCGACACATATGTTAGTAAAATAGGTCGTTAGATGAGGTTTTGTTTTTGCAGCTTAAGTATTTGACTGTTTTGTAACCAAAATATTTTGAAGTCATTAGGAGGCTTATGCTCATCATTCTTTTTATATGGCTAGTATGAAAATTGAACTAAGGAAATTGCAAAAGCATGTTTTACAAAGCTGACCGCTTGCCATCTGGTTGGCTATTTTCTGTTCCATTATTATAGAATATGTTTTTGCAATATGCGATATTATTTAATAGAAAAACCAGCCAATAAAGAGGTATTGAAAATACCAAAGAAATAGCAAAGGATGACAGCTTGCATGCAAGTTAACCCACAACAACTAGTCAGTTTTATCTAAATCACTTGGGTAAGGGGTTAATTTAATTCTTTTACTTACCTACAAAGAAGATCCACAAATATTTACTGTAAATAAATAAATATTAAACGTTTTATTAATTAACCGTAACTTCACCTGGGTGGTTAGATGAGAAGATAAGATTCTAATTTTAATTATAATCATTGATCAGGGGTGCGCTTCTAACCCCTAATTTCTATTCCTGATTTACGCTCAAACAAGAACGAACCAAATTAAAAAAAAAACCACCTGCCTTTCTTTGGTCCTTATTACAATGACGTAGAGTTCAATAGTCTGCAAGTTTTTTGTTTGATTGAAAACATGTGGACTATTAGTCATACAAATCTATGGTTTAAAAGTCTTATCTAAGCTTAACAAGAAAGGTACTTGAAGCTATGCGTGATTTTTGGGATAAGGGATACGGATTTGCGTTTCCGAACGTGCTTTTGACGAATACCGTGAGATAATGCAGACATGGAAATATAATGAATTTGTGTAAACTAATGAGGTCACATTCTTAGTTGCTCGTTTATTATTACAAGTTTTGTTTGTTTTACGTTTGAAATACCATCCTATTTAAAGAAGGTCGAGTACTTACGAAGTAGGTCTTGTTTGCTTTTTTATCAAAGTAGGTATTAAGTAAAGTAGGTACCTACAGTATTCATTGGATGAGTTCTTGAAAATGATGAGGAAAAATATTATAAATTCGTCATTGTTCTTATAATTGTGTTTATCAAAGTAAACAGGAAACGAAGCCATCATGATTTGTTCATCGAGAAAAATATAGTTTTTAAATAATTAATTAGCTTAAAGCCACGCGAATAAGACACGATTTGGGCAAGTTATGTAGACAAAATTGAGCATAGGTTCCAGAGTATCAGAATAAAAAAAAATGTATGAGAAAATATGACATTTGGCTCTTCAAATCCACACGTTTGGTAATGGTACTGCAATCAATACCAAACCAAAACAGGGGTCAAAAACTCGGCATATGCGCAAGGGTAGGGTTGCACTTGTTACTACTGTGGATGAAATTGAATATGCTGATTAGAACAGAATGCAACAACCGCAATAGGGATGTAACTTATATAATTCATCCGTGACAATACCTAGTTAGTTCATTAAAAATACCCGGGACAGATATGTGCAAGAACAGGCGATGAATGGAGCAGATAGTTTTATTTCATCCTACGGACACGGAGCGGTCACATCTTAAGCCGGCACATCACGGACACGTGGATATAATAAAAGCCTACAAAGGGGTGCTTCAGGGGATCAGTATCAGCACCCACCTGAGTATACACAACACTAATACTGCAAACATTAATCCGCCTGCCGAGTGCTTCTTAACTCAAGCTAATGAAGGTCAACCCATTTAGGTCATTATATCTGCCAAGCGTTATGATTATGGCAAATCTCTCTATTGCATTGGGGGAAACCTTATCCAGCAGTAGACGTCTCATAGCTGCTGCTACACAGGCGCTTCTCACCTAGTGGTAAGACGGACCATTTATGTAAGCCAAGCCGAGTTTGTTGCCTGATTCTTCTAGGCTTGGTCGCGTTGGAACAGGAGTAATTTATGTTTATATAAGACGATTGAAAATGATTCTTGTGATTTCAATGAATAAAAATTATTTTGATTTGATTTGATTTGCTGCTGCTGATGATGATGATGATGATAATGATTAACAGCTACCTGATGTAGGCACCTATCTAGGCAACATTTATTTTATTTGCAGACTAGCAAAGTGGGCAATATGCCTGTTTAAGTTTTACACAGTTAATTATCGCTGTTTGATAGATAACAGTCTGTTAATTGGCTCATTAGTTAACTAACATAGTGAGTGCCTGTATGTTGTAAGCTTCCATTGAAATTAGCAAGTGGTAAAGAGGAAACATCTCATTAGAGATCATAAAGATCTATTTAAAAACCAACTTCGAAAGCTCGTAATTTGTTTTAATTCACGGTAGAATAAATAATTAGGTAGGTACCTACATTACTAAAGCCTTTTGAAATTTGAAAAAGTTGCCTTGTTAACTCCCGACGCAAAATGAGGGGTGTTATAAGTTTGTGTATCTGTGTCTGTATTTATAGCTCCCAAACGGATGAACCGATTTTGATATAGTTTTTTTTGTCAGAAAGTTGAACTGATCTAGAGTGTTCTTAGCTATGTTTGTAAGTGTCGGAGGTTTTTAATTTTTAAATTTTCATTATTTTAAGGCCTACAATACGAATATTCAAATTAAAAAAACAGACTTTGTAACTTGCAGTGATGTTTAATATTTAATTTGAGTAAATTTTTAGGGTTCCGTATCTTAACAGGAATAAATGGGACCCTTATAGGATTACTTTGTTGCCCGTCTGTCTGTCAATACCCTTTTTCTCAGGAACAGCTTACTTGAAATTAATATCTACCAAATACAAAAGTTTGCGAGTTTATAGTGCCGTAAAAAATATGGAAATAAGTGTCTAATTTTTGTTTGGAAATCGGGTACCTACTTCCAGTAACCTACATTTCTAAAATATGGAGTGCTTGAAGGTTTTGTGCTACAAATAAAGGAATAAGTCTAAAATTTGGGAATGCCGACTAATATTTCCCTAAAATGGGATAATGAAGTTGGTACGAAAAAGTGACTGAATCTCAAGGATCTGACGATTTCTATATAATTTACGGATCAGAACCCTCAGGGCGCAAGTCTCATTCGCACTTGTTCGTTTTTTTACCATTGGACGACTCCCAACCTTTCTTGTTCCAGAAGGATCCTGCTGCTCCGTTTGCCTCCACCGCCACAATGCCTCCTTACTCTATCGTTTTATTTCGGTCACGGTGTTTGAATTACGTAATTAGCGGTAGCTTTTTAGAACTTTTGGGGCGTCTTGTCGCTTTCTTGTAGCCCTCTTTATGTGCAGCATGACCCATTACTTATACCATTACTTTTACTTGGCTAACTTAAGGATAGTGCAACAGAGTTGCAATTTGCAATTAAGTTTGCATTATCATCAACTTCTTTTTTTTAAAAGGAATTTGCTTAAAGTTTCTAATATGTACCTATATAGATCTACACATCATGCATATTTGTCTGATTTGAAAA
Organism: Epirrita christyi; assembly: GCA_951392215.1. Taxonomy (NCBI): domain Eukaryota; kingdom Metazoa; phylum Arthropoda; class Insecta; order Lepidoptera; family Geometridae; genus Epirrita; species Epirrita christyi. Next base: position 10,904,214 of record OX595843.1, on the reverse strand, counting down.
TCGTACCCAGACCTCATATTTCTCAGGCTGGCTTTGCCGCCTCTCCACACATTGCATTTTAATACTATAGGTACGTCCTCTATTTTAAGTGCCGTGGTGTGTCCGGCCTAAGAATAGACCCCTCCTTCTCCTCCCGTGGATGTAGAAGAAGCCTTACTAAGGGATTACACCAGGGTATGGGCAGCAGCATCCATCTGAGTACTTATCACCAATCCACCTGCCCAGATTGATAGACTGATTGATTGAAAATTCTTTATTGCACATAAAAAAGAAGTACAAAGGCGAACCTAATGCTAAGAAGCATTCTCTTCCAGATAACCTATCCCAGCGTGTTGATTATTGAAAATCCTTTACTCAATCATAGATCATAGAGAATTAGGAGACCTTACACACAATGTTTTAATTGATAGTATTTCATAAATATCATTAGTTTAGCTACGAATATCAATAAATTGAATCCTCTCCTCTATATAAATAAAAATCAATTGCTGTGCGTTTGTCTCGCTAAAACTCTAGAACGGCTAGGCGGATTTATTTGATTTTGGTTTTGTTGTGTTCATAATTGTCACGGAAAGGTTTAAATGTACCGGGACCACCGGGAACACCGGGACCACGCGAACGAAATCGCGCGCGGGCAGCTAGTTTAAAATAAAACAAAATTACACAAAAAAAAAACGCTCCACTTTGTTAACGTTCGTTCCACCCCGCTATCTTTCGTTTCCTATCCAGCATTTGCGACTCATCACAGAGCATTTCAAATACACCTTTTATTTCGGTCACGGGACTTGAATTATATAATTAGTGGCTTATTGGAAGTTCGGGGCGTCTCGTCGCTGTTATTGAGTGCTGCGGCGAATAATAAACTTGAGGAATGTACGCCGCACTGCGTAATCCACTGAATTTTTTGATACTTACCGAGGTAAGGAGTTACTAACCTCCTTATGAAGTCAAGGTAATATTTTATTGAGTTGTTGCAAACTATTCATGATAAACTTTGATTAACGAACATGGAATAACGCGTAAGACGCTATTAGGACTGAATTTTCGGAAAATAAGGGCTCGTCGTTTATATACGGGACTTGTAGTAGACTTGTAGTAGTTTTTTATGCAAAGTACTCATTATCTTGAGCAATCTCAGGAAGTTTCAGATCTAGGAAATAATTTTAATTTTTGTACGTAAACAATCATGAGATCTCAAGAAAAATTCTTACACAGGGGCCGTAGTATAGACAGACCCTCGGTAGGTTGTTAGGTTTTTTTAAACTATGCATTTCCTAAACTTCCCCCACGCGGGGGAGGGATCTCCTTCTCCCCCTCCTCCACCCCTCTCCACCCTCAAATATACATATATATACAATATGTACATATATATATATATGTATATTTGATATTAAAGTCCTTCCAAAATATGCAAACAGTCACATACGTAGTCATGATCCCACACTAGGATTCCCTGTATCGTGGGTATCAGGAACTACGAGTAGGTACCATGGTACTACAACACCCAGACCCAGAACAAATATTTGCAGATCATACAAACATTTGTCCCGCAGTGGGAATCGAACACGCAACCTTTCGCATCTCAGCTAGCTACTCGCTCGCCGCGCCACAAAGGTCGTCTTACCCGGACTTGTTGTACAATTTTTGTTAGTATAACATTTGTCCTGGCTGCGGGCTTATTTAGGAGTGTGTTATTACTAGAAGAAAGCGTTAGCCGAGTTGGTCATGGAAAGTAATGGCGGTGATGAGCTCACCACTTGTCACATCTATATTCCTGCGGCTGTGCAACCCACGTCGAAAATATTCACTTTGAGGCGCTGCCTACCGCTTCAGGAAAAAAAGGCGTGTGTACACATAAAAAGGTACCTATGTGTACCTATACCTACGCATGTATGTACCTGCCAAAATGAAAAAAAGCCAAAATGAATCTTATTGTCTGTCTATACAAATTATGTTCATTTGGTAGGTTAATAAAGACAGTACATAGGTAAGTACATCTATATAGTAAACACAATGTTTTTAAAACTAACTATCTTAAATTGGAAATAGTCATCATTATTCAACCAAGTCTCTGTTAAAAATAACTCATCAACACCATCCTGCTTCAATACAATTTTCATATAAACATTTGGTCAAGGATATCCCACTTCTGATACAGTTGTAATTTGTATGCCCCTTACATTTTTATCCATGAGTTATAGTGAACCTGTTGCGCTTATAAAAAATTCAATTACCAAACAATTGGACACAAGTGCGACCTATATTCATCACACATTGTCAAATTCAACCCCTCGCTCCTCGTTATACCAACCCTTATAAAACACATTTGGTGTACGAACGAATACAATGGATATCAAATGAGAAAGAGCATAAAAAACATCCGCGGTTATCTATTAGTACCTATCTTGCTATGTTGCATTCACAGATGTTACTATGAAAACAGCAATAATATACAACAAGATTGAAATACAGTATTTTTGAGGTAGCAACGCCATTGTTTTTATTTTATTCCTGGTTCTGCACATTTTTTACGATTTATTGTAAATTTTTTAGTGCACTTTAGTGACTTTGGTTGCCATAATAGTAAGACTCAGTGTTTTTTTATGGAAAATATTTTTTCTTCCATTCCAACTCTTAAGTAATTCCACAATTGTTCACGTGAAACACGAGCACAAAGCAGCACTTATAATGTAATTATGCAATGATAAGAAACTGTGAAGTAATTTTTTAAAACAGTGCAGTAATATTGTATGAAAATCCATTACAGGCCGCTCCCATAATTTCCAATTTTTATCTTGGAACCGTCGAGTGTTTTTGTCAGCGCGATCTAGGATTTGGACATTTTTTTGCAGTGCCATCTAGTTGTATCTTTGTAGTCCTAGAAGTTTTGAATTTAGAAAGTAGGAAACATTGAAAAATAACCTACTGCTACACGTGAAGGCGCGAATCGACTGAATATTAAATTGTAAAGTTTTGAATAATCTGATTTTGTAAAAATGTATTCTTGTAGTTGCCAAAAAGCAGATTAAGAACCTTGCTTAGAGTGATATCTCGATACACTATAGTGTTTTTAGAGCCCTCGTTGATGCTCGGGTTCTATACTAACACTGTCTAACAAGAAGGCACTTTCTGCCCGGTGCAACAATCTACTAAGTATATTTATTATTAAAAACAGGTAGGTACTGAGATAATCGACATTGTTACATTTTGGCTACAGCTTCTCTCGTTATATATAATATATAAATATGTATGTATACATATAAATATGTATATATAAACTTCTAGGTTTTGTAAATTAAGTTTCTACTCTACCGATTGTGGTAAAAAATACATCCACATTTATTTAGTATGCTACACACAGATGTTACAATAATCTCTGTAGCAACAGTGGCGGCACGGACGGAAGCTGTTGTTTTCAGAAAAAATATTCTGCTCTACAGTCGTAACTTTACCTGCGTCTAAAGTTAGATTCTGTTAAAAAAATACGGTTAACTCCTACAAACGAGACAGGATAAGAAGATAGAAATACTCAAGTAGAAAAAAAAAACGGTAAAACGGAATCACTTAAACAGGGTTCCGTACAAGTAACCACTAGACTCTAGTGGTTACTTGTACGGAACTTCGGATTTTTCGGATTGGTCTAGTGACTAGACCAATCAACACATTTTATACGCAATTTCTCTTGACGAATATTTTCCGTTTCCCTTGGGAATTTAAAAACTTAGGATTTTTAATTCCTGTAAACTACCTATGCGAAAAGTACTTAAATTGTAAAATATTCCGAATTTTTTAAAAATTTTGGCTCATTAGTTTCGTAGTTTCGGGGGGTTAATTTCCTTTAATATTTTTAAACTAGGCTTTTTACAAGTATAAAAAAATATATTTGTATTTCTCATAACAACCTCTTTTATTTTATATGTCACATATGATGATGTCAATTGATACAAATTTTTTGGAATTTTCTAGTTTGCCCTCTTAAATTGACCCTCAAAATCAGAATTTGTTAATTTACGCCAAAGATCCGTGATTGGGTCACCTAGTAATTCTGTATATTTACCAAATTTCAACTTTTGTGGTTCCATTGGTAACCTTGAGGTGCGGAACCCTAAAAGTAGACATACTTAGACCAAAAAGCTTAAAACATATTAATATAAATATATAAGTATAGGTACTTAGTTAAAATACTTGCAAGTCCCGAAATAAAAGGCACGTTAGTATCTTATAATATACTTAAAGTCCTGTGTAAATAACGTGATGGAATGCAAATACTTTGCCTAATCGCTGTCTCACTACTTAACTTAAATAACAATAGATAAGTGTCGGGATGAGTCACTAAAATCTTTAGTTTAGTGACATTTGGACTAGTGACTTTTGGATCAAAAAACAACTTTTGCCGACATACTTTCCATACAAACGCTCGTATGCAACTGGCACGTAATTGTGGCGTTGTAACAAAGTTTTCTTTAGATATTTGTATAAATATGTATCATGTTGAATTAAGAACTAGGTAGGTACCTACAAAAATCACAAAAAAAAACAGTTTTTCACTCCTCTTGCTCAAAAAGACCGTCATTGTGGCGTACCTACAGAGCGAAGAAAAAATAGCATTTCTTCCTCTAGGGGAAAAAGTTTATTTTTTTATTTTTGTCTGTCAAATGACAATGAGCCTACAAAAACGAAAGAGTCTGAATAAAGACTCGACTTATTACTGCTTCATAAAAAAAGAACAACATTTTATTTTTTTAAATGGAACTAAAATCGGCGATCTCTTTGGTAGAATGCAATGCGTTGCAGCTACAGAAGAAATCAAAAAAAGACGGAAAGAACATCTCGTTAAATATCCAGAATTGTACAAATTGTACATTTAATTTTTAATTAAATAAACTATTTCATATTGTATTGGAATATTTTATTTTCTCGTAATTGTAGTGAAAAGTAGAATGTATCACACGGTGCTAAAAACCCATTAAAACTCGGTTTCAATTTACTCCCGAGCTCTCGTACCTATATATAATGGGTAATTTTAGCCCCTTGTATAACAATCTACTATTTTTGAATAATTTTTACCTGTTCTTTGGCTTTTTAAATAATGTAGGTACTCATAAATTTGTAAACGTAAAGTAAACATCGATCAAGGAACCTCGCCCATGTTATGCAGATTTAAAACAATTTTTTTCACAAACTTGTAAGACTTTCAAAAACACGTAGGTAGAACAAGTCTTATGAAATATTTTGGCGAGTGAATCTTTGTCCCTAATTTCGCAGTGTCTCTTTTTCAAGCATTATGTTGGCCAACCCTTCAAGCTTTAAGACAAAACCGGAAAGGGGCCTTTTAATTAAAAAAAAACTCGTATTTACACGTAAAATTTTACGTAAAAAATTCTACAGTCAACTTCAATGTCTTAAAAACGAAGCAATCTAGGAGTATCATAGACAAAGCCAAATTCCTTGTAACTCTAAACTCTCGAAGTTCTAAGAAATTGCACATTTATATACATGCATATTCTTTGTAGGTACCTATAGGTATTATTTCAGAGAATACACCTCCAGGTGCACTACAGAAACCCAACACTCACCTAGGTACAAATCGTACCTGTCAATATAATAACTACGTACACAAGTGTTCATATTTCTACTATTGTAAATGAAAAAAGGTAAACGATTACCAAGTGGTTTTCGTACAAAGAAAAAATGAACAGATCAGTCAGTGGCTACATCAAAATTATTTCCTGTTTGTGGGCTCACCCTGCGAACAAATCTGTAACGAAAATATCGCATTACAATTTGCACAGTGGCATTGTGTAACAACTAGTACATTCATGTGAAGGCAGCAGTAATAACAACGTGGGGAACCACAAAGCGACGACTCCTTCCTTCCTCGATCCGGTGGCGTGCTTGCACATTCTACTAATGCTTGCTGGTTCAGCCGTTGCGACTTGATTGAGTAACAAACATACTCAATCAAGTCGCAACGGCTGAACCAATTTTATATTAAATTTGGTACACAGATAGATTATGACCTGGTTTGAGATTGATTGATTTTCAGGACTCTTTTCATACAGAAAATAATCCTTAAAGGAGTAAAAATGGGGCAGACCGTTATCCGGTATTAATTATCCAGGTATCCGGAATTTATCCAATATACCAGACGAGCAACAAGCTGCAGGAGTAGTCGGTTACCGGATATCAGGAATTTATCCGATACCTGCACCAGGCGGGCAATCAGGACACAAAAGTATTTTTGTTTGTCGTTATGCTTTCAGGCTAAAACAACTGGGCCCATTTTGATGAAATTTAGTAGGTAGGAGGTATTTATGTAGAGCAAAAAATGTTAGGAACATTAGAGTCCTGAAGAGAATAACACGGGTGAAACCGCGGGCGACAGCTGGGAAATAGTACATTATGCACTAAGGGAATAAAGCAGTGTCTTATGTCGCGGGCAGCATATTGAACCCTGAGCGTAACGAGGGACTCTAAAGTTAACTCCCGAGTGTAGCGAGGGAGTTATTGAGTGAAGCGAGGGGTTCAAGCTGCCCAAGACGAAGACAGGCTTTATTCCAGAGGAGCATACTCTACTTTTCACACTTTCTGCGAGACAATAAAAAGCCAGGGCTTGTTTTGATTTTTGCGGTAGTAGATTATCAATAAGCTGTTTTGATAAACTTTGGAGTAGAATCACTATCTTTTGTAATTTTTTATCAACATGAATATTGCAATAAAATTTACTGAAAATCAAAGCACCAAACACGCGCACAGTGTGTTTGGTGCTGTGATTTTCAGTAAATTTTATTGCAATATTCATGTTAATAAAAAATTTCATGTGAAACAAAAGAATCTTTTATTTCACATTCTTTGTAAACGCACCTTTTTCTTTTGACGTGACAACGTCTTATAATTCGATAGAGCCGGCTGCACGTACGAAAAAACAAGACTCATGCGGCGTTACCTCGCTCTGAGGCGTTCTATGTAAGGCTTGAAGTGCAAGCGAGAGCGCGGAACGAGCGACAAAGAAGCACAATCGGCCACAATCGTCAATCAATCGGGGATCGGGCAATCGTTGTCACGTTCAACTATCGTCAGTAAACCGACTTTACAGACAACCAATTTTTTTTTTGAATTCTGCTTATGGTGGCCAGTTCGATTTTCGAACAAACCTCTTTACAATGCCATATGGGTATCTTTTACTCAGAGTTTTCCACGAGTCTCCACACGAATTTGACGTTCCAAATTCAAATCACTTTAATCCCTAGGGAGTTTCATACAACTTTATATCCCTAGAAAGACAATGCTTTACTTTACGTTGAGGTTGCATGATTTGTAATTGGACATTGTCGAGCAGGTGGTGTGAAAAAATATTTTCTACCTTCAACATTTTTGAGATCAGCGGTGGAACTACCACTTTTTATTTATTTATTATGAGTGCATTTATCATTATCACAAGCTAAAAATGTTAATTGAACACATTGTGGCAGAAACAATGCTGTATTTATTTTTATAGCACAGTTTGACCTAAACCCGCACTTTACGCAAGCTTTTCCGTGACTTAAATAGGTCTTTTTGGCGTTTAGCACCCTCGCTACGCTCGGGCGCTAACTTCACACCGTGCAATAATAGGCAACTTAGGTCACACGTATCGTAATATACTATTATTGAAAGATTCAGCCGCACTGACTACGACTGATTTTGCAAAGTGAGTGACAACGACTACAGCAGTGGCAGTCGGTCTATGGGAATTAACCCAATATTAATACTGTATCTACTTCATTCGTTTATATTGACTTTTTATTTTTATTTCTCCACTTGGGTTTCACACATAATGTGCCAGCTATTAAGCTCAAGAAGCTGTGACCTATTGAATGCGCGGATGTTCTTGAGATTTGGTCGATGTTTTTGTACTTTTTGGCAGGCATTAAGACATATTAAATGACTGCGGCAAGCTGAGGCCAATTAAATGATTGCACAATGGGTTGTGATGGGCGGGCAACAGTTCCGACCGGAAAGGATCGATCGGTGTACAATCGGCCGAAATATGATGCCTTGGGGACCCACCTGTACTTGATGTGTTAGTACTGCAGTTGTACAAGACATTCCCCACTTATTTGGATGTTCTTTTATATAGACCGATAAAAGAATACCCTAATAACATTCTATTAGTCTATGCTGTCCCATTGTTGGGCAAAGGCGGGGAGGCCTTCCACCAGTCATTGCGAATCTTATGCTACTACTTGCCAGTCCGTCTCATAGGCGTCCACTTCATCCCGCTACATCATGCATGGTCTGCCACGACGTCGCTGTTACAGCGTTTCAAATTTTGGGCCACAGCTCTTAGTGCAGACGAAAGAGGAGCCAGCCCAGTCCCACTTCAGTTTGGCGGCTTTCTCTCCCACATTAGCAAGTTTTGTTTTGCATCTTAGTGTGGTGTTTTGAACGAACAGTAAATTTAACTTCAAGCATGCGCACCATCGCACGTTCGCAAACCTTGAGTTTGGATTTTTGGATGTTTGTCAAAGGCCAAGTTTGTGAGCCATTATGTAAGAACGGGAAATATGCTCATGCTCATAAGTTTGCGTTTCAGTACCATTGGATTTTCATCAGCTCTTTCATTGACCAATACAGTTCTCTCAGCCCATAGAGAAATTTCTATATGTTCCAAGCATGTTCGAGGCCATAGTGCCAGAAGTGCGATTTTTTAATTTCATCGAGTGACTAAACGTCAGAAAAATTGCCATTAATCCCCGATTTCCAAACTTCTATGTATTAAAACTCATTGATGACTAAAATTCTTATACCTTTGATATCAATACAAGTGCCTCCTCCAGCACATCTCCTGAAAAACGGCGATTTCCGGCCTTTTTATGATACTTAGTCACTCAGTGACATTAAAAAATCGCACCCCTGGCGTTATTTTTTATTGAACTCTTAACAAGGGTTTGACCAGTATAAACCGTAAATTTTGGTATATAATAAATAACTTTTCACACCACCTGCTCGACAATGTCCAATTACAAATCATGCAACCTCAACGTAAAGTAAAGCATTGTCACTCTAGGGATATAAGTTGTATGAAACTCCCTAGGGATTAAGGGGATTTGAATTTGGAACGTCTAATTCGTGTGGAGACTCGTGGAAAACTCTTAGTAAAAAAATGGCCATATGGCATTGTAAAGAGGTTTGTTCGAAAATCAAACTGGCCACCATAAGCAGAATTAAAAAAAAATTAAAAAGGTGCGTTTCAAAGAATGTGAAACAAAAGATGTTTTATTAACATGAATATTGCAATAAAGTTTACTGAAAATCATAGCACCAAACACGCTGGGCGTTTGTTTGGTACTGTGATTTTCAGGAATATTGCATTATTCATGTTAATAAAAAATTACAAACGATAGTGATTCTACTCCAAAGTTTATCAAAACAGACGCTTTACAGATTATTGATGATCTACTACCGCAAAAATCAAAACAAGCCCTGGCTTTTTATTGTCTCGCAGAAAGTGTGAAAAGTAGAGTATGCTCCTCTGGAATAAAGCCTGTCTTCGTCTTGGGCAGCTTGAACCCCTCGCTTCACTCAGGCCTCTATATAAGGAGTAGAGTCCCTCGTTACGCTCAGGGTTCAATATGCCGCGCGCGACATAAGACACTGCTTTATTCCCTTAGTGCATAATCTACTTTTGTATGTATAGGATCTTACCTTATTAATAAGACATGACTATTTAAGTCCGCGCTTTCATATTTTCTGTTAAAACTACAAGATCCAGACCCTATCTATGGACCAATATCATATAATTATTTACTTATTTAACAAACCAAAGAATGATCCTAGTACGGTAATCAAACCGACTATAATATATTGCATAGGTACTGTATGTAGGTAGGTAGGCTCACTAAAATGCGAGTGTTCGTGTTACTGTGACGATTTGTGTGTAGCCGATGCATTTAGCGTACGTTAGCTAAACAAGTGCATAATTTAGCTATCTTTGAATACATTTGAATACCTAATAGAATTCAGTACGGCCTTTGGACTTGATAAGAGTTTAAATCACAGCGGGACCACTAATTACAACCAAAATTTAAGGTGTGCCGAAAACAGTAGGTGGCGCCTGTCTTAATTGGAGGATCATTATAATAATTTATATTAAAAAATTAAATTGTGAGTAGTATTAGGCTAATACTATTCATAACTTGATACGCATTCTTAAATGAGATAGTGTCAGATGGGAACAATAATTACTTTCAATAAGTTTAGCTGTGGGTGTTTGCACAATAAAATTACCATATTCAAAAACTTGCGTTCTTTCAAAATAACACAACAGAAACAAATGAAAGAGTTATTAGTATTTGAATCGCTCAGAGATAATCATAAAATGAAAACAACCTTAGAATCGAATCTACGCAGTTCTGTAGCGTGCTACGCGTCTGCTACGCCATTCTTCACTCAATAGCAAAAAAAGACTGAATTTGATTGACAGATCTTTTCAGAGATCACATCAAATTAAACCCTAAGTTATGCACAAACTTATCCTGGTATACCTAGTAAATTGCTATTTCATGAGTAATTTGTTCAACAGAGAATGATAAATGGCAGTGCGTGGCTTGGGTGCTCAAATTTAATTTACGCTGAAAGACAGCCTCAAACAAGAACCTTTCAGTTTCAGTTTCCACTGACATTTTTGTGCCGGCTCATTTCGCGAGATGGCGTTGCTTTCCAAAGGAAATATTCCGAACAAAAGTTCGAAAATATTTTCATTGAATTATTTTGGACAGCACCACAATCTGTATTAAAATAATCAATTTATCTTTCTTCCGTTACGATTTTTCAATCTGAAGTTGCGTAAACAAATATCTGAGGCTGTAAGCCTCTTGATTAAACTTTCGAACCACAATGCTTCTGCCGAATCAACTTGATTGCATTTTACAATCTTATACCTACGAAATGAACTTCTTATAAGTACCACAAATAATAATCGGTTTTCGAATAATGAACATTTGAATCCAAGAAATAATCAGTACAAGATTTTTGTATAATTATGGTGACAATTATGACGGCAATAATAAAAGTCAAATCGATGCCGTGCACCGAAAAAAGTAATTGAATATTAATTACAGTATTATTCCCTAACGAAATCAAACAACATACTTATCGTGCCGACTGGGTAGATTATTATGGAAAACAATTTATGTGAGATGACATTTAATATCAAAGTGATATATTTTAAATAAAGTGTATTAAGGTTACGCCTTGTGGGGGGTGCGGACGAGCGAATTGCGTTAAAAGACTACTACGGGAGAAAACAGCTGGGGCAGTCCTTATTAACGCCAGGTTTAGGGCCACCCTTCATTTGCATACAGGTATCGACTTTAATTTACTCATGCACACTTCAATATCAAGCAGTGATCTGACTTTCAATGTCACTATGCCGCACCGCACTGTGATTCAAATGAGGGCTTTCAACTTCGATTAAAAAAAAAAAGTAGTTCAAATCGGTTCGATAGATGGCGCTGACTCAACTGTAAATGCCAAGATTGTCAAATGTAGTCATCTAGTCATGATATTCTTTTTGTGTCTGCTTCTTGAGTGTGAGCTAGTGATTTCGTGATGTTTTAGTAGTAAGCTAAAATAAATAACATGAAACGAAAATATACCTACGTTGTTGATGTTGACATTTAACTTTATTTTGACACTTGACATTTACGTAACAGAGCAGCGCCATCTATTTTCAACGCTGAAAGCATGATATGAAACGGCCGTGAAAACCCCTCATTGCAAAGCGGTGAGTGACCGTGCTGTTTTCATACTCTGTGCCTGAACACAGTCGGCCATATATTAGCGTTTTAATAGCTACCCTTAAAGGAAAATTTTTAATTGCCTAATCTTTAATCTGAGACCAGGAGGTCCACGAGATGATACATTGTAAATTGAACCGGTTGGCTTCGCAGACAGGTGTTGCTATTGCAGTATTTATTATACTTACAGGCACTTTATACAAAGGAGTAGACATGCTGTGCGAAAAGAGTTTAGTTAATGGTTGTACTTGCTTTAATGGCGGGAGGCCCTAGCTCAGAATCCATCACATCTACCAATGTGCAAATAGGTGATGCGTACGAACTATAATCCTAGTTATGACTAGTGATGATGTTAGTTTAGAGAGGGGGGGGGGGGGGGGTATTTGTGTACATTATTGTTGATCAAGAAAATGAAAAAACATTTCGGGGAGTGTGAACCCCAAAACCCCCCCCTGGCTACGCCCATGGTGGTATGCATGAAGTATAATAATCATCAGCCGGTTGAAGGCAATACAATACATAAGCCTCCCCATAAAATAACCGACAGATGGTCTAGAATAGTCTAGGATCTAGATGGTTAGGTTCTGGTACAAAAGTTACCGTACCAACTACGTGGTAAGCATGTTATCTAGCTATACTAAATTTTGATGGTTCTATAATAGATACCTCAACTTGAGCCTTAAATCGCTAACTTTGACACTAAAATACACTTAATACTTTATTATATTAACTTAATCTGTATTCTAGAAGATTACTTGTTAACACTTATCTTTTTAACCGACTTCCCAAAAAAGGAGGAGGTTCTCAATTCGGTTGTATTTTTTTTTGTTTTTTTTTTAATGTTTGTTACCGCATATCTCCGGCGTGTATGAACCGATTTGGAAAAATATTTTTTTATTTGAATAGATATACTTCCAGATTGGTCCCATTTTTTTCAGAATCCAGTTCTGATGATGGAATCCATGAGGAATTGAGGGAACTCCTCAAATATTGTAGGCATACATATGGCGATTTTGATATTTTCAGCAACAAACCAAGCATTTGCATTCAAAAAGTATCATAATCCTTTCACCACTATGGTTCTTTCATCATTTTTTTTCATCCAAATATTTAGTCGAATACTAAACTAAGGCGGATGTCGGTTTTCTAAATGAAAAGTTATTATGGTAGAATGTTTAACATGGACAGTACTAAATACGATTTAACAATTACTTGGACCAGGTATGCCAAGTTCTAGAAAGAGCATAAAGAGCTCAGTCATCAACATCATCATCACCAGCCGGTAAGCAGTGAACTTAAAAGCCCACTGCTGGATGATGCCTCCATTGCACTCAATGGGGAGATTTGCCATAATCACCACACTTGGCAGGTGGATTGGTGATCGCAGTTTGGTATTAAGTACTCAGGATGCTGCTGCCCATCCCCTGGTGTAATCCCTTAGTAAGGCTTTTACTACATCCACGGGAGGAGGAAGAGGGGTCTATTCTCAGGCCGGAAATACCACGGCACATAGTAGCAACATTAAAATGCCGAATAACAAAACGTAAATTGATAAAATTAAATATTAAAATTAGTAAAAAATGATTTTACTATTAATATGTACTAAGATAATCATATTATTTTTAATCCAGCCCTCTTCTTGTTTTAATTAATTTAAAAATTCAAATGAAGTTCAATTCTATGGATAATTGAGTGGGTTTTATTGAGGAAAATAGAATTTTGTATAAAATTAATGTTTATTCGTAAAATACTATGAGATTATTACAAAGCTTATAGGCTATCAAGTCTTAAGAATATAATACGATATGGAAAGGTGAAATTCATTAAAATTCACTCCAGGTGACTGAAGACAAGTGTCTTTTACTTAACTAGCGGTCACCTGCGGTTTCATCCGCGTTAATTTCCCGAGAGTACTGAATTTATGAATAAAAAGAACCCCTTTTTTATCTAACTTTGTAGCAAATTTTTACAATAATTTTATCAGTTGTTTTAAATAATAATAATAATAATTCTTTATTTGACACAATGATCCATAGTGCATAATTACATATAACATCACACAAAAATAAAATAAAAAAATATTATATCACTAAAATAATAAAAAAAAACAGATCTGCAAAGCGTAATATTAAAAAACTTTTGTAAAACTTTCTTCTAAAATTTATTGCCCGCAACACACAGAGCCCTACGTTGGTTGGCGCTCAATATCTGCGTCATCTTTTATGCTGGAAGTTACGATGTGGCCAAAGTACTAAGCCACATTATAAGGTACTAAGTTTAAAGACCAACAAACATCAAAATAAATAAACAAACAGAAAACGTTTCATTTTTATACATTTGTATAAGGACAGGATTTGGTTGTCAACTGTCACGAATGACGGTGTTAGTTTTAAATTTATACATTTTAATTTGTTCTAGGCCAATAAATATTTGGATATCACGATGGTAATAAAAGTCATAGCGTGAGGTGTAAATGTAACGAATAGAACATAAGATATGTTATTTATGGACTCGCTCGTAAATTGGATTCGATGAGTCTCTTGGGTTTTAGGATATTCGTCAAACGACTTTACTGCCTATCAGATTTCATATTTGCTATAAAACTCCGCCCAGTGAGCATGCCTATCGAAATTTTAAACCTGTTATTTTATTATGAGCCCATAGAAGTCCACTGCTGGACATAGGCTTACCCCCTATAATGCCACGACAAACGGTCTTGAGCTACTTCCATCTGCTAAGTTCCTGACTTATTTTCTTAAATTGTTCCCATGACGCGTGACTCGACTCCCTCTTATCTGGTTCAACGCAAGTATTGCCACTCAGCGTGGCAAATGCAGCTAGCGTCCTCCGCCTGGTAGTGATTTGGATTCATTCAGATTGGTTCAGGTATCTTTAGATCGTTTGCAACAGTCTTAGACAGCTAACCCGTTTCATTTATATTTTTAAATTTTGTAGGATACTTGTTCCTATTGTTTGTTGTATTTGTTGTTGTTGTATTATTGTTTCTGTAAATAAAATGTTTAACTGTTCCATATTCAAATTCAATGCTGCCCCTTGTTCATAATCATTTTTGAAACATATTTTTTTTATGTTGTCTTGTTTTGACGTATGACATTTTACATTAGAGAGAACAAGGCAAAAGCTATTTTAACTAAAATAGGTTTTATAAAATGATTATGAATAAGGCCCTAAGTATTAAGGAGCTATTACGGTATTTTAAATTGGTGCCTTTACATGGACATATTATTATTATTATGTATATAAAGACAGTTACAAGCAACATAAGTACATCAAATTGTTGTATATCTTTTTAAAAGGTACGACACAAGTTATGACCTCACTTCATTCATAAAAATAAAGCTGGATACACCGTTTAAATGTAACAGCGCAAACGTTTTGTCCGATTCCCGCGCATTCAGAGATAAATTGGCGCGAACGCGATAAAGTGAGGCTTGTGAATTCGCGTGGCTTTTTGATGGTTCGGAACTGAATTAATGTTTTTTATTATAATATTTACTAAATTAAGAAATTTTCATCAAATCAGCTAAGTACTCTACAATTTTAGTGTAGGTATGCACTTCACGGTACAAAATTTTTTTAAATATAACTTGTGATAGATTCAACGATATCTCAGCTTCTTACCTAGGTACATTTTATTGTTTTTATTTATTTTTGAATGAAAAAGTTATTTTTGAAAGTTTTCATTGAATCTTCATTACGTGCATAAATCGAGAATCAAAGAGAAACCTACTACCAAAACTCGCGGCGCTAACTTACTACCTACTTCATTGGTATGGAAATGGTGGTCCCATGGTAAGTACCGTGAAGGCAATATTAAAGCAAACATGCTTTTGTAAATGTTACAAAGGAGATACTTATAAGCTGTATCATAGTTACATATGGAAGAATCCACTAGTAGCGTTGCCGATTACACGAAAATTAATTTCCTTATTCGTCTTGCGAGGCGCACGCGCCGGGTTCCCGCGCTATCCGCTCAAAGCGGCCGCCATGTTTGCATTTCGATCCGCGAGGAACCTGTGTTTAAGTTGACTCTGGAATTATATCGCAGCGATTAGTGTAATAACTGGTTGCCCTCCGAGGCTTTTTCACAGAAGATATATAGTAATAGCGTACAGAAGTTTCACTCCGACGTCACAAAGCAGACTCTGTATGATGTGGCAAGCAAGTGAGCAATTTTGGAACAAAGTTAGTGTGTGACGGCTTAGTTCCATTTGTCGATATAAAATGATCAGCGACGTATCACCATGAGTATTTGAAATCAGAATTGCTTGCTTTTGAGCCTTATTGAATCTAAAATCAACGTGATAAGGCTCATTTTACATTAAGAACCGATTTGGAGAGACACAGGTTTAGATTTTTCTTGTTTCAGCACATGCGCTTTCACTTCAACATCCCTTCGCATCGTATTCGATTGTTCGACTCAGGCGCATTGTTTTTCGCAACATAAAATTTCACCGGCTATTTTTATGATTGCTTTTATTTTATCTTGTACCGGTGTAATTAATCAACCTTTAATTCTTTTAATAAACGTTCATGGACACCAAACTTTGATCGATATTAATTGAAAATGAACGCGTTGTGCAATTTGTTTTTTGATCTGGTCAACTTTCGATGAAAAATACGCGTTCGATGCTGCTGGTGATTTAAAAACTCAAAGTCAAAGTTGAATTTTAAATGACTGAAATGATAATGCATCGCGATATCATTAAGGTGGGAGATTGCACAGTGGGTTATTTATGCACGGGCACGGAGCTTCGCAGGCGTGTTAGTGCACACGCACCTTTTACAATCGCCGTTTGTAACCAGCGGGAAAGGATAAATTGTAGGAGCTGGAAGTATGATCGCAGGTCCGGGAGCGGGCCGGATCCGCGGTAACGTAGCTATGTGTAGCATTGTCTCAAATCGCAAGAGGATAAACATTGATTGTACCGCAAAGAGGCGCTTGTAATCGCGTGTGCGGCCGAACGGAGCTTTTATAAAACTCGTTGGCAACCGCACGGAATGTAAACCAGAATGCTCTGAGACGTTAATGTGTATTTATTGAGAGCGGCGAGTAATGTTTTTATCGGTTGCGTTCGTCAGCTCTTTTTAATTTAGACTTACCAGAGACATCGTTATTCAGTTGGGACATGGGTTTAAATCTATTGTTTTATTGCTATGTAAAAGTAAACGAGTACATATAAAGTTCTGGTTTCCTAAAAGGAGGCGACTGTCATATGGCGGCAATAAAATAAGTAGTGAAAAATCATCACTGATGATTGCAATTTTCAATCTTATGGTGGCACTTCAGTTGGTGTATATTCGCAGATGTTTGCTTTATTTTACCAAGGAAAACAAACATTATGTAACGATAGACTCATGGTTGATTTTACCTTGGCAAAATAACGCAAACATTTGCGAATATACCAAGTGAAGGGCCACCATTAAATAGGTATGCCAAAACAATAATTTCCGTTCGGCGCGTCAGCCATCATTTTATGATTTTGCCTTTATTTGCGTACCTGGATTTTCAAAAGTGATTGTGCAGGAACATCAGTAAGAACTCCGACATGTTCTAGAATAATAAAGAACAATGCATGCTCTATCAAACTACATTGGACCCGCTTGGTGGGTTTCAGCCCGTTTGTTCCTGTATGCTCTAGTCCAAGCATGTCAAAGATGCGGCCCGCGGGCCGCATGCGGCCCTTTAAAGCTTTGACTGCGGCCCGATTCAATTTTAAGAACATATTATAGTATATTTTTCTGTAATTTTACATTACCTAATGGTAATTATTAAATAAACGATTAGCGTCTTGTCTCCCTATTTCCTAACTGAAAGTCACTCGGTGACTAACGTTTGACAAGCAAGAATATGAAAAATTATCTTAAAGGATTGTCAGTTGATAGTCATTTTACTTGTCAAACGTTAGTCACCGAGTGGCTTTCAGTTAGGGAATAGGGGGGCAGTACTACCTACTAGGTATATATAGATATACCTAGTAGGTAGAACTACCCCCCTAAACCCCCTACAGTTTTTAGAGAGTTTGTTTTCTTTATGGTTGGGTTTTGCGGCCCACTGATTCTATAGTCTTTAGGCATTTGGCCCACCAATGACTTTGAGTTTGACATGCATGCTCTAGTCCCAGCAGTCGAACTTAGACACTATGTACAAGAATGTTGATTACCTATGCTTCATATTCACTTGTCTTACAGATCTTAACTGATCAACTATGTTACATAACGTTCAGCATAGTTAAAATTCGGATGGGTGACCATTATACTACCATTTCCAATTGAGCGATTCCAAGCTTCAGTTAGTCCCAGGTAAGACAATCTTGCTTGATGCCATGTGGCCTTTAAACTTTAACAACAGGGTTGACCACTAGCTCATACGAACTGACATACTTATTTCCTTGGAAGCTTCGCACTCATGTTCCCAGCCAAATAGGTCCAGCACAGATACTGTCACAATCGTTAAAGGTCTGGGTGCAAGCGTCAAACCATACCAAATCTCGCGGTAGGCGGCTGCTTGCAAGACGCCAGCATATTTGGAAGGCCAATTAACTCGCTTGTCAAAGAGTCAGTTACCTTCACTCGTCAAGGAGAGTTCGGGATTGAAACATGAGCAATTACAACCATGCAGCTGCATTGATGCCATTACTGCCTTCGGGCTATAAACAGGCAAACAAATGAGTTGTTACATCATGAAATGTTTGTTGGTGTTTATAATGTTTCAATCAAAGTGCTGTTTTAACGTCTATAATTCACATTGTTCCTATTTTACAGCTTCGTCTTGCTTGACTCCTACTCCTTATAATCCTATACTTCCTACTATAATCCTACTCCTACTAATATTATAAATGTAAATGTTTGTGAGGATGAATGGATGTTTGTTACTCTTTCATGCAAAAAGTACTGGATGGATTTTGATGAAACTTTACAGTATTATAGCATCAAGAATAGCATGAAGGTTATAATTTATAAAAGAAGTTCCACGCAGGCGGAGCCACGAGCAAATGCTAGTATTCATCACTATCATCATCCAGCCTGTAGAAGTCTAGTGCTGAACACACGTAAAATGGGAGTTTATAACCGACTTCAAAAAAAAGAGGAGGTTCTCAATTCGGCAGTTTTTTTTATTATTACTCACATTCACTCACCGTGATGAAGTCTTTCAAAATTTGAGTTGAAACTTGAAGATAAAGATAAAGATAAAGATAATTTATTTGTTTTGAATATGGTAATTTTACATAGATGGTCATAATTCACACGTCCAACATACTCAGTCATACATATGACATACAAATAATTTTGTTCCCATAAGTAGGTACTTGGTAGATACATCCATTACCATGTCATTATAAATAGTACCTAATAATTAACAATTTAAAGAATTTTTGGGATGCGCATTGAAATCAAAATTAAGAAATAGTATATGTCAAAGAGATAAAAATAAAAACAATTCAATTTTACAACACAATACACACAGAACAATATAATTTTACATGTCAAGAAATTCTTCAATTGAATAGAAACAATTTATAGCAAGCCATTCCTTTAGTGCATTACTAAAAGCATTGCCTCTCTTGTCCATGCCTGCACTGATATAACAGTACTACGTGAAAAATTACCGTTTTTACAAAATGAAAAATATAGGTAGGTAGTTCTGAAAAGTTTGTATAGTCCAATTACTTGAGTCTCAATTCACGCTTTAGCATAGTTCTAGAATCTCAGTATGAAGTCAGATATTTTTATTTTTGTAAACGGTTTATTTTGAGATGCTACGTGACCTGTCGTCATTGTCTGTTCTTGCCAATGATGATGACATTGCAACGGTTTTATTTATAGCCATGGCTAATTCAGGTGTTTTGAGCGTCTCTGCATTTTTTAAAACTTGTATTTAACTTGCCTTACCTATAGTTATGTTTGTTTGGCCGTGGCGTGTCGGCCCTAAGAAAATACCCGTCTCCTCCCATGGATGGCTTTAAAGACATCCCTTCACTTGAGTACTTAACACCGATACAATTATTTTTTCAGCCTACTTCTGATGTTGATGCAAATCTTGCTTCATCGCAGATAAAACAAACGTGATTAATTTTTATAGATGCGTAAAAGGAGACGTATAGTAGTGTCCGTCTGATAGTGAATAGGATGAGTTGAGCTATCTTTAGATCGTTTGCAATCGTCTTTAGATAGCTCAACTGTTTCATTTGTATTTTTAAAATCTTGTATACATAATACTTGTATTAGTTTTAATAGTCTTTCTATAAATTAAGATACATATATACTTACTAGTATTTAGTTATCCATATTATAAGCAAGCATACCAGGGTCTCGAGCTTTGTACTTGTTGACGCAAGTAAATAATTAAAGTTTAATTTTCTTGTAAATCTTTTGAAATAAATTCTTATGTCAATTTGAAGGAATGCATGTAACATGCCTGACAAAAGCAGTTGAAAAAAAATAACAAATTTAACCCTTTGAAGTATCGTTGCCGATAAGAGCAATATTTAAGAATAGAATAGTTTACGATAGAGTCAACTAACATCACATAATCTCGTCTGTTAGGTCCACAGTGCTGGGCCCATTAAGCAAATATACGACGCATAAGCAGCCCACGATTCAAAGAAATATTTCAACAACACGAGTTCCCGTATTTGCAGGGTTACCATCAACTCAATCAGTATGAATTGGTGGGTGTATACATTCTACATTTCTACATTTATCCATCTTTTTAACTATAACTTTTCATTTAAAAACCGACTTCCGCCATTTTATTCGACTAAATATCTAGATGATATGTTGATGGTGAAAAAACCAGAGTTGTGAAAGGGCTATGATACTTTCTGAATGCAAATGCTTGGTTTGTTGCTGAAAATATTAAAATCGCCATATGTATGCCTACAATATTTGTGGAGTTCCCTCAATTCCTCATGGATTCCATCATCAGAACTGGATTTTGAAAAATGGGACCATTCTGGAAGAATATCTATTCAAATAAAAAAATAATTTTCCAAATCGGTTTATAAACGACGGAGACACGAGGTAACAAACAAAAAAAAAAAATACATACAATCGAATTGGGAACCTCCTTTTTGTGAAGTCGGTTGAAAAAGAAAATAAGATAAAGTTGCTATAAGATTATGCAGAGTAGATCCTGTAGCATCATAGAACCGGAACAGAAGCTTCAATTCAATGCGGTTCTGTTATTAGTATTTTATTTATAGTTAGTTATAAAGCTGGTATTTGCGTAAATTTTCTTACAATTCATAAAAATCGGTTCAGCCGTTTCCAAGGCCAAGTTTTAAAAAATGATATTTCAGTTGGTTTTTAGTCATGTTTATCTGCTTTTAAATTACGTAACTCTGTTGCTATCAAATTATAACTAAGAAAAAACACGTATTAAGCAATATTATACATTCCAATCATTAAATCTACAAAATTATTTTATTTCATTCAATTAATTTAAATGCTGTTTCTTTCCGAAATTACCGATTTCTTGTGAATACCTAATTTACGCAGTTAGCCTACAAAGCTTGATAAAAACTAGACTGCATAAAGTAGGTAGTCGCAAAAACGTAATTTCAAACAGAAACATCATTGAAACCGATAGCAATAGAATACCGTAATCGCGCCAAAGTTCTGGCTTTAAGAGATGGTGGTAACCAACCAGTTATAGTTCATGTTTTCTGATATCATATTGCGGAACCTCTATACTCGATCAATTAGCAATAAACTATATCTAGGTTGTCGCAATACCGCATAAATTCAATTAGATTGTGTCTCGTATCCCCAACGTCTACGACATGGCTATATGGAGTAATTGATTGGCTAGATATCCTATAGGGATGGGGAGGTGACCCATTAATACTATGAATATTTAAACGAGAGATTGATAAACCACTTTAGGTTAGGGCATAGAGTTTCATAGTGGAGTAATACTTACAAAAATAGATGTTTAAGTATCATTATCACAACTGTGACCGATACACGGTAAAGAGGCCCTTTAAGGCTCTGCCTACTCCTTCAAGGAAAAAGGCATGGTGTCTATGTATGTTTGTATGTTAATCATATTTGTTTGTTGTTAAACCGGACAACGCGGTAGAGGAAGGTCCTCCACTCGATGGACTAAAGACATTATAAACGTCGCAGGAAGTAGATGAATGGAGGCGGCTCATGACCTTTCGTCATTCTAAGAAGGCCTATGCCCAGCAGTGGACTTCTACAGGCTGATGATGATGATGACGGATGATGTTAATCAAGATGCATTGAAAAATTCACCGATATTGTAGGTAATTGGTTAAAAATAAATTGAATGGTTATAAAAAATATCAACCTACTGAAAAACTTGTGAGAGTATTTTTTAAACTCTCGCGATAAGAACACATATTTATTATATTGTCACGGGTATTTATCGCGAGTTACCTTATTATTTATTATTACTTATTATTTTGGTAGGTGTGCGCGTCGCGATGTGTCGTCTCAGTGCGTATAAACGGTTAGTGTGGTGTGTCGGACTATGAATACGACCATTTCTAATTCTGAAGACCAAGTGAGGGTAGTTTCTGCAGCTGCCACCACTTCTCGACGGTAGCTCCATGTACTCCAGTCAGCCCGCGACCATGATTGCTGTAACGCATTCGAAACGTCGGGAATAATAAATAATAAGGTAACACGCGATAAATACCCGTGACAATATACTAAACTTGTGAGAGCATTATTCATAACTTATCACCATCATCAGCTGGTTGATGGACACTGCTGAACGAGGCCTCCCCCATCGAATGCAACGGGAGGATTTGCCATAATCACCACGCTTGGCAGGCAGATTGGTGATCACAGTTTGGTGTTAAGTACTCAGGTGGATGCTGCTGTCACACACCACGGCCATGCTTTGGCATTATAGTAGTAGGTACTACTTTATTATCTACTTTATTTACAGTAGACACAGATGATTATAATAAACTAACTGTCCACACAAAACAGATAAACAAATACCTTGCTGAAGGAAGAGATTCTTCAGAAGAACATAATCCACAAGAGTATAGACGCTCGATCTATTTATTTATTGAGATTATTATCGTGCGTAATAATTCACTAAGTTTCAATTGCATAATGACGGCGGACAGGACTACTAGGCTCAAGGCGGACGCGGTACAGATAATCTTCCCCGCGAAGACTATTATTAAATGGGGGCTGTCAGTAAAGCTCTGGGCCGCCTCCGAGCTAGAGCTATGGAGCTCTTAAACGGGCAATTTTAGAACAATTAAGTGTCTTGCGACTATAGATGACAGAACTAGTAATAACATGTAAACTACAGCTATTATTTCAATTTCCAGTTGCTGCCAAAACAACCTAGTGGTGCTTAGTTTAGTGTCCTATATAACTCTACACTATTTCGGAGACAGCATTTCGATAAATTATATGTCCTTGGCTGCAAGTAAGTAGGACTCGATTCGATAAATTTGACAATAAAACTCTACAAAACGGGACTTTGCAGAGGTAATAGTCCTGTTTTGTCGAATTTTAATGTCAAATTTATCGAAACGAGTCCTACGTACATGCACTGTTTTTTATATTATCGTCGTCAAAGGGACTTAGAGGTCGTCTAGAGGCCTAGGTGTCAAAATATCCGGCTGTTCCTCAACTATCACGTTATCCATGAATAGCATGTATCTTGAATGAAAATACTTTATTGTGCACCTTACAAACTAGTTCAGTTCGTTTAGACGCAGTCCGTCCAATTAATACATCAACAAAATAAAAACAAATGTACAATGGGCGATCTTGTTGGTAAAAAGCGATCCCTTCCATATACAATTTGGATAGCGATGAGCCTATATGGAAGATTGGTTGGAGTGACTTACCTTAATAATACTTGATACTTTTAAAATTTAATAAAACGTACTTAACAAGAACGTGATCTGTTGCTACTGTGCTCTGATAACTGGATGAGTTGGTACGTACCTAATAATTAAAGTTGCTCGTGTAGAACCTTTGCCTCAGAGCTAGGGCTAACAAAGTTACATGATTGCTCCGTATCACGGTATAACGCCATTTTACGTTCTTGCAGTTTCTCTGAGATGATCATGATCGATCGCTCAAAGCTGTCGGTGCTCAAAGGTCATTTGAAACGATTTTGAATTCACACGCTGATTTTTACGCCACTTCAACTTGATGACATATGAGAGTAACTTTCTTAGGTGATCAAGTTACTGTGCGGAAATTATTTCAGGTCATTATATTATGTGAGTACTATGCATTGTAAAAAAATTGCCGTAGGTATAACAATAATGATCGAATATTCAACCATGTTTGAGAAAAATATAATGCTAACAGTCTACACTAAATCGTCTACGCGACTGTACCTAGTGGAAAAGCCTCATTGAAAATTGTATTGTGTAAAAATAGAATGGACGAATATTAGTTTCCATGTAGAAACAAGAGCAAGATACACAGAGAACTCATATATATACGTTTGAGCATTGCATGTAGATATCCTTATTTGAGCTACATGAACTTCTGCCGATATCGTTGATCGTGTTCACCACCATTTGAATTTGTCTATAGATAGTTGTATATTATAAGTATGTTATGTCCAGCAGTGGACTTCTATGTAATGATGATGATGATGTGTAGAGAAAAAATGTTTAGAACATTTTGACGTTATCTCCATTCTAATTTTATTCAGCTGTAGCTAATACTATACGTATACGGAAATCAGCATGCATATACTTCCCAAACAGACATATTCCACAAATACAATATTTAATAAGTTTTAATAGTATTTTTTCAATAGTAATTTTTGTTATAAAATATGTTTTTCAAAGCAAGCTTGTGATTGAACCCGTGAGCTGATCAAAATTAGCCCAAACACTGCCGGGCTACTATTAATCATCGAGGAGTTCCTTTGTCAACCTTCTATCTACATCATCAGATCAGCTCGCTGTCTTTGTTGTATTGTATTGTCATTGGAACTTGACAGGTATGCAAAATTTTAGCTCAATCGGTTGAATGAAACTGGTTTAGAATTCAGTTACGCGTACGATCACATACGCGTAGCGTTTACGTTTCTATTTTTACCTGTTATTGTGCGTCCATAACACTTTTAAAAGACAATTTAAACTGTTTTGAATCCAAATGAATGCGGAAACAGCTAGTAGTATTAAAAGTAATATTTCCATGCTTCTAACTCGGTAACACGAAACTGGAATAGCTATTTGATACCCTAGCCTCACCAGGAGTCTGCCTTCAAAAAGTCTGTATAAATGTACCGACAAGTGAAGTTAATTCGAGTTTTACAAGCTTGATTAACGTTTCTCTATACGGAGAGTACGAAGAGTCTACCAGTTTGGTCACATACTTCAGAGTAATTGGAAAATTCATGGTTTTTGAGAGAGCTATATACTCGATTTTACTTGTAGTTTGCAAGGAAAAAAAAATGTTTTCATGAAGCGGTACAAAATGGCTTCATAGACTTTGTAGAGTTCAAATCCTCAGAATTATATCGTTAAGGTAAAAGGATTTACCCACAAGATAGCAGAAATGTTTAGATAATGAGGGTAAATACTTCGATTAAATATTATTACATTATTTTTTCTTAAAAAAAAGCTGTTTTAATTTTTCAATATAAAACCCCTAATACCTACTCAAACATCTGCAAAACAGCTTATCGTCATGTATATTATGTCCGAAGTGTGTTCATGCAAAAATGTACCTACAGCAGATTTATCAGTCATATCAGAATTTTTATCAAATTTATTGAGATGAGTGACTAGAATGACGTAGGTACTTGGTGATCTAAATCTTCTGGTAAATCTACATAAGTGATGACATCATCCCAGAATGTTGTAGGTATACTTAGGGCTTATGCTATTCCGTATGATGAAGCCTTTCGATCGGTATGATAAAGCTACAGGATGATTATTTTTCTCGTGTAGCGGGTTCGATTCCCGGTTCAACAAGGCAAGGTACTTTCCCTCCATGTGGCATATCCGTGGGACGCCCTGTATATATACGATATTTTGTACTGAATCGTTTTTGACCTGAATGGCTATAAGAGCTCATGGTAACCCAGCAGGTATACAAAATATGCAGAATAATACCCAAACGCAATCCTTATCTTTTGTCAAAGGATGTCATAATGATAATCACGTTGCACCGCAGACAGCCACTGATAAGCCGTGACTCACTAACCGTGAAAAGTAAAACCCAGGAATGTGTGAACAAAGAAATTGCAACGTGTGAGAGAAACATTCTAGATCCACTTAAAACTCGTCAAGTATCGTCAGTATTTATTTACGTAGACCGTTACATGACAGAGCTATTGGTGCAGTTTAAATTGTACAGTTATAAGGCTTTCCCAAATCCCAACATAGTTACGATACATTATACTGGCCGGAATTATCGCATTGTGATATTACCTGTTCTTTGTACATTTTGTGTTATAGGTAGCTACTGCAGTACTTCGCAGTTTTGCACGTGCAACGAGAATAAGACTCATACATGGCTTAGAGCATCTAAATTGCTCAAAACCTCGGGTTATAGATAGGTACACTCGAATAAAACTATGGCTTGTATTCATTTTTACTGCGCTCTTTTCTGTTTATGCAAGAACGATTTCGGTTAATGATATGTTGCTTTTTTGCGCAGTTTAGTGGCTACATTAAAAAAACAACAACACAACTACAACTCAGTAACGTGTAACGTATAGAGCAGCTTTATACAAATCAACAACATAGTACAAAACAATTATTATGCTCTACCTACATACTACCTATATAAGTCACGATAAATCTGTACAGTTCAGACTGCGCAGTCGTTTAGTTTCAATAAAAGAAATGTAGCCCATGGTAGACAATAGGCCAACCACGAGATTTACCTTTTATTACAAAACGATTCCCATCGTGCCGCGGTTCGGAACCGTTAGCTAAACAGATATTAATCATAATTTTCACTCACGCGTCCTACTCAACTATTCCAGATGATAGTTATTAGCTGTGTTAGGTTATAAAATCTATGCGTGTGGGCAGGAGTCGCTCACTGGAAAATTGCCGTGCGACATCAAACTCGTGGCCACATTCAGGTAACAAGCAGGACCAATTCTTGGATTGTAGACATACTTCGAACTCAACAATTTCATACAAGAAATTGCAAGTTCTGTCAGATCTTGTATGGGAATGTCTTGTTTGGCATATTATTAACAATCCGAGAATTACCTCCCAGGTTGCCACCATAAAGCCATCCCAACATTGCATAAAAATTCAAGGGTTCAAATAAAGCGTCGTATAAGTGAACATATTATTCGAAGATGGCTTTTGAGGGAAGTACCTAATCAAAATAGAGCAACCAGCTTTCGACTCTAAGTGAGAGTATGAAACTAGAAACATTTTCGTCGAAATATGAAGACAGAGGACAGAACGCAAGTTCTTTTTCGCCCAGTGCCTACTTCCCAAACCAAGATGTACGAGTTGTTTATAAGTCTCTTTCACATTGTACGTAAGTTGGTGCCAGTAAGCGCCGCGCCGGTACTCAGTTGGAAGCACCAGCTTTAAGCATAAATGCGCCCATAAGCTCAAAACTTTGTAATGGATTTAAAAATGCTTTGTTGGAGACACCTTTGAATAGCAAAATAATCACTTCCCTGGCAATTATCTGGGCATTAGGGCAAGTTGTCTTGCTAGTTGACAGCGTTTTGTACTGCGCTCCACAAACCCTGGGACATGGGAATTTTTCTATGTGGTGTTGTAAACTTAAAACTATGTGACATTGGCATACTGCTCGGCTTTATAATATACTAAAAAAAAACTGTTTTAATCTTTATTTAAATGACACTTATTTTTCAGAACAGTGTAGGTAAAGAATATTTGTGTGGTGCTGGTTTTTTTCTTCCTTTTCTTAAGAAGAGAGATTTGAGATTTTCCACCTTTTAATTTCAAACATCATTACCTTCTCTGGCAAACCTATTAGCTGATAGAATCCCTTATGATGGAATTACCTTAAAAAATAAAGAAGGTATAAAGCGGTGAAGACACAAAACGAAATGTTTATGCTGACGTGGACCGTTTATAATAATCAATATACTTATTATTATATTTTCAGTAATTTGTTTTGACATAACTTTTCCTTTCCTTTGTAGTACTTCCCCGGACGGACTCTCACAAGAAGTTCTACTACTATATAGGGGTTTAAGATTTGAAATCTACAGAAACCTATCAATGTAACTACTAAGTTTACTGTGACAGTTCCCAGGGATTGAACAGGTTCAATTAGGAGCAGAACAACAGATGTCTTCGGACAGTAGCAATTGCAAATGACCGGAATCGACCACTAACCGTAACCACTTGATTTAATCTAAACAATAAATGATAATTGAACATTCTGAATTGCATATAAGGCACTACTGGCAAATTGTTCTATATATTTTATTATTTAGCCGTTACTGTCCTATTGCAGGGCAAGAGCCTCTCTTCCTTTCTTCCACTCTTCGCTATTTAACGCCGTGGCATAATGGTCAGTACTACTCTTACCTTGTAAAGTGAAATAATCTCTACAATTAGTTAGTAATGTGTAATAAAGCCAAAGAAGTTCACAAAAAAAATAAAATGTTATGATGCTGCAAAGTTCTGAAAAAATTGGGACCCAGGTCCCAATTTTTTCAGAAAACGGGGCCCAGGCCCGTGGTCGGTCCATTGGACCTTTAAACGAAACGACGAAAGACTACCCTGCAATTCATTGAAGTTACTTTAAGAAAGTATTAATAGTTCTGATGTAAGAGATTCCTAAGTGTTGTAGTACCTAGTTACGCTATGTAGGTAACAGTGGACAAGACAGAATGCGAAGCTAACCACACTTCGATAAAAAAAACAAGCAATCTCAAAATTAATATTTACCGTACAAAATTGACTTGTGCTGGCAACAAACAAAACAAATGAGCATCAATACGATCAATGCCGTCGTGAGCTCCCATAAAAACTTTAAAGTTAATTACTAATCACTATAAAGCAAACATTCAATTTACAAGGCGGGTTAATTGCTTTGGCCCGCAAGACGCTTTGTAAAAAGTCAGCTAAAAACCGTATCTTAACTTATTTCTTAATTATAGACCAAATCGTGGCGGCGACGTAGGCTTCGTGCCAACGGTGACTTGACGGACCACACTTCATCAGCTCCATTCTCTGTCACCTCTATTCCGTTTGCTGTAAGAAGCAAATTACCATAAACGGGCTACAGTTTAAGATGAACATTAGTCGTCTCGGCCAGTGGTATCTCCGATAATTATATGGTTCAGATAGAGGTTATCAGCCTCTTAGAGGCATGTAAGCTGTTATCTGGGGATCTGCGATGGATTTGTTTGTCCACTAGCTTCTGGACACACAGGGTCTTTGCTTACGATATAAATGACAATGTTTACTCAGATATTCTATCAAAGAACCTGTTGTATTCTCGAAAATTCTAGAGATATTGAATGATACATATAAAACCAATTAATTATAATAGTGTCTCGACGTCTCGATTAGATTCTAGGGTTCTTTAAGCCCGATAAAATAGGAGGAAAAAGTTACAAGGATACGGTTACTGAATGCCAGGACTACCTTAGCAATTAACTTAGGTAAAGCCCGTTGTTATCAATGGCCTTAAGGTAGGCAACGAATGGAATTGCACTGTCCTTTAGACCGAATCAAGCTAAGGCGTGGCTGTAATTTGAAAAAGCCAGACATATAAATTTTGGACTAATCCTACAATTGTGTGAGAGGAAAATTGGACGCAATTTCGTAGGTAGTCCTTTGCCCTTTAGCTTGCAAATTGTCACGGTTTATTGCATAATGAGTGGAGGGTGACGGGGCAGGGGCCATTCCGACAGAATCTATAGGCTCTATTAGGTACCTACATGCATGTCTGTTATTTATAGCTGTAATTACGATTATGCACGTTTTCACTGAAACAGTGTAACGTGCGTACAAACCTTAATGATGAGTGCTTTGCAATTCGATACACTTTTACAATCGTGTGGTGAATATTACTTTTGTACTTTCGAATACATGTTACGTAAGTTATTGTAATCTCAAATTATTGCCTCTCAAAGCAATAATAGAAACCATACGTAATCGTTTAGTAAAATCTCATGATCAACGATGGCAATTAGAGGCAATGGCGCTCCATACATTCGCTTATCAACGCAATCAAGATACGAAGATCATGTAATGTAAATTAGAAACGATAACGAATTGAAACTGTATTAATGTCGTTTTAATTTATTTCGAGTGGCATTGTGCTGGTGTGTTTATCCTGGATCTCCGTGGCCATTTGTCGCCGTGAAATCCGTCTGAGTGACAAACAATACGCAATGGGAGACATAATGCTGTGCCCCCGGGTGCCACGACACTGCCGCTTGTGTTCGCTTCGTCTGCCGACGAACGCACCGGAGCCCTGAGCTGGTTAGCACAACCCTAAAAGGTCTACGGAGAATATAAAGGATTGTAATTGTGTCCTCATAAGCGGCCCATGCTTTATATCGATACAATATGTACGATTGAGACAGCGATACTATGGCAATGCTGTAATTGACGTTCGTAATGTTTTTGCTCATTGTTTTGAAAGGGATAATATGTGCTCGACATTACGGCACTGGAAACGAGAATAATTCAGTATACATTATACGTATAGAGGTCAGTTATTGTTATCGAAACAATAATTATGAAGCGACTCTTTGAATAAACGCATTTGAATAAGAAAGCGAGTTGTCGGATGAAGTCGTATTATCTCGTTCCTTTAGAAGAGTTTTGTCTTATAAGTCTATGCATAATTTTAGCTCGAAATTAACATAAAACTTCATGTAAAGAAGTATCTGTATATTTTGTATTATAAAAAAATTTAAATTATACCATTAAAAGAGTCATTTAACCTGTCTCTGCATCACCGCAATGAACGATGAAAAAGTTTAAATATTCCTTGCAGTTGCATGCTACTGTTGCGTGCTACGGATCGATTTACATGTTTTTTAAGATGTAATAATACTGGGTTGCTACTGTCTTGTTGTCTCTAACTAGTTTTTTTAATAACAAGGCAAGTAGGAGGGTCTTGATGAAAGAAATTTGGAATTAGAAGCAATTTTCGAGAC
Source organism: Epirrita christyi (assembly GCA_951392215.1). NCBI lineage: Eukaryota > Metazoa > Arthropoda > Insecta > Lepidoptera > Geometridae > Epirrita > Epirrita christyi. The sequence goes on along the minus strand of OX595843.1, from coordinate 10,873,314 downwards.
GCTACGACAGCTATTATGACTCTAATAGGGAGTTTGTTCGTTTATAGAACGCATTTTTTGTGGAACATGGTTTGGGCATAATTGTCGTAGAAAAAACTTCTGTCTTTGTCTATTACGTCAGCTGTATTGAAATAATGCTGATAAATTGGGTGCCTAAAATTATACTCTTATTTTACAAGACATTGAGTCTATGTTGATACTTACTTTAAAATATCCTATATGTAGCATTTCATTAGATAGCTCTCCTTTGAAAGTTAAACATCGCCTTTCATCAGCGTGATCTTAAACGAGATTATCTCCAGACGTGACAAAGTGTGGCACCTATTAAAAAAAATAGGAAAATCATTAAAAACAGTCTCCGAAGTTCGTTCACATAGCCGAATGCATTGAAGCGTTAATTAAATTAAATGAGGATCATTGTCGACGCAAAGCAGAACGATTAGAAGCAGTGATGGCATGCAGCGATTTGTCACAGCACACAATCGTGGTCTTCCCGAGGTTTATACGGCTTGACAGACGTCGGACGGCGCGGCGAGGCACTTCCGCCCGCCATTCACAAATCGATTGGGATTGAATATCACCCACCATTCATCACGAAATCGATCGAACCAAATGTTTGAGATATCGATTTCACGGACACGTTTCCTACGTTTGTTGTGTCATACCGTTACCAGCTTTATATTCGATCGCACATACATTTTTTATTGTAGTTGCCTATTTGGTGTTTACTATTCTATCCAAATAAAAAACATTTCGAGATACAATGTCCCATCGCAATATACTCCACCGGCCACTAGATATTTATTATATTCACTCATTTATTTGTATAAAGGAACCAGGGTCAGTCTAAATGAATAAAATTGATTGCTTATACAAACTGTGCGCCCAAATACTCGAGCATCACAATAAATAAGGGCTTTGGGATAAAAAAAGTTAAAAAGTTTGAGTGGATGAGGCTCGGTCGTCTCTCCGGGCCAGGAGGCGAGTGCAGGCGCGAGCCGACCTTGGCGCGCTCCGTAAGACAAGTCGATTTTGTTATTTGTTTATACACAACACAACACTACCTGTTCCCGAAGCGCCCGCGCCAGCCATGGCGAGGTGTGCCTCTCGCACGCACACTACGACCGCTACATACAACTCGACCAGCCACAGTTCCCCGCATCGATGTCGAATCGCTCAGGTATTTTACGGTGATTTCTGTAATGAACCACGATTTATTGTGGCTCAAGAATGCCGATCAAAAAATTTACTTTATAGACAAAACACACGAGCGCGATCACAATCAATTTTTTATCGATCGAGCATGTAAGAGCAGCGCTTACTCTACTCCAATTAAAAATGAAACCGTAAAGGAATTTATATTCAAGATCATACAAATATTTATAGATCTCTGAACTGGATGGATTTCAAGATGGACTGAATAATGAAAAGGTTATTGACGTTAAGCTATCGAGATAGGCTATAAAAGTCTTGCAGTAATAGGAAAATGTAACTAGATCCTATGAGAGATGCGGAAGCCGCTGCCTTAAAACGCTATAAAAATATTTCACTGCGAGCTTTGGTGCTACCTGATAAGGATACGCCGTCATTTGTAGGAGCTTCGTGATCCCGACTATCCCGAGCACGTTGGCCAGACTACTACACAATTTATGTTCAAGTATTGTCAGGATTATCTCCTTAATGTATTTTAAGACACCTCTAAAGATACGAAGCTGTACTATGAAATGACACCGACTTTTTCGACTACTTTTTAGGAGAATTTTTTATATTGATTGTGATAAAACTTATACCTACTTAGTAACATTTTGCAGCTTAACAACTGACAAAAAGTACTGCGTGATCAATAGCATTAAAAGAGTCCGAGCTTTTTTGCCATCATAAATATTATCCAATAGGAGTGCTTCGTGACCTCTGTTTAAAATCACTGTTGCGATTACGTCCAGTGATTTAGATGGCCATTACTGGGTCGCCTCCACAGATGGTCCGTTGAATAACATCTTCCCGTCCGCTTTGTTGGTTTTGTACCGACTAGCCCCGCCGGTAATTATGAGATCATGTTTCATAGTTATCTATTGATTTAGAACTCTTCGAAGTCTCAATTATGAATCATCGATTATCGAGAGAGTTATGTGAGACGGTCCTCTATCATCAAGTCTTCCTGCGGAGTTTGTTCACCTCGCTTCACTATTCTCGTAATCGCTAGTCCTATGGTATTGCGGTTTATCGACGTTTTGTGTTCTAAAGCTCGTAATAAAAGGCCATACGTTTGTAACGTCTAATGATAGAGCTAAAAACCAGTCGTTTTAAAAGACCGTTTCACATTATGCTTTGAAATGGAATAATACATTTGTCAATATAAATAATAATAACTTTTAAATATGCTAAGGAAATAAGCAGGTAGAATAACCATCCTTTCATGCAATTCATCATCATCATCAGTCTGTTTACGTCCACTGCTGAACCAGGCCTCCCCCATTGAATACAATGGGAGTATTTGGCATATCACCAAGCATGGCAGGTGGATTGGTGATCACAGTTGGTAATAAGTACTTAGATGGATGCTGCTGCCACTCTCTTGGTGTAATCCCTTAGAAAGGCTTTTACTACATTCATGGAAGGAGATAGAGGGGTCTATGCTCAGGTAATCTGTTTTTTACGTGAATGCAGCCATCTATTGAGGGTATATTCTTAGGTGGACACACTACAGCACAAATTTGTGAATAGATAACGTCCTTAAAAATCATAAAAGTATTAAAAAGGAAATCTATCGAAAATGAGGCAGTTTGAATACCCCAAGGCAGCAATCCTTTGTGTAGTCTGGGCTCTTAGCTTGTCGCTGTGTAAGTACACTTGTACAAGTGTAGCGGGCTCGCGTGACCGGGCCGACACGAAGCGCCCGCGCCGATCATACGCTCCTTCTCTGACGTTCTCACGGTCACGACATATTTTGACATTTCACTGAACAAATATAGAAGCCATTTTCGATCGCTAAGTCAAACATGCGAGGAATGCAAATATATCGCTTTTCCACCTTATCGCGTTTTGACAATGCACCCATGTCTGCGTGCGGGATCAAAAGGTCGCATTCGTATGGAGATTTGACAGAGATAAAATTTACAGTTGATATTCTATCGTTTTATTGGCGTTTTATCAACGTCTCGGGAACGATGCTGATCGATGCTGGAGACAGTCATAAATCTGACCGCTACCGCATCTGATTTAAATGTCGCTACTGGCGGCATCTATTCTTCGTTGCGTAGATAGTCTATAATACCAAAAACTCAATCAATGCCCGTGAAATTTACAAGGCAGATACAATTTTATTTATCGTTTCATCGATGTGGAGTCGCGTGTGTGTGCGTGTGTCTGTACACAGTAATTATGCGTCGGCGCGGTGAGTGCGGGCACAGCGCCGGTGGTCCGCCTTTCCCCCCGCACTTCAGTCCATAGAAGTTCCTCCACACCTGGGAACTCACGCCGGACACTCGCTCAACTCAACTAAGGTAAGTATTGGCTTCGACTCGGACATATCGAGTATTATTCCATTGTGTATTGTTATCATTGTTCCGAGATGAAAAATTATAATTCGGACCAACTCCTAATATTAGTGTCACATATTATTCGATAAAGGAAAGTGTGAGAATCACAAAGTTGGATCTTTATTGAGCGCTCTTCGGTCTTTGTGTCTACTTTTTATTTCTGTCAGTTAAGCGCCTCGATTGGACGTATGTTCGAAGTCGACGACAATGTAGCTCTTTGTGAGCACCTTTTGCAACCTTTACTACTGTTAATCTTGCTATCATACCTATAACTCCATCGCCTTCCTTTACTACATCGTCCGGTTTGTGGTCGCCACTCGAAAACCTTTATTCCACAACATTCACTCACTAATCATCTTTGTCCTCTCTCGATGGACTAAGAAAATTGTCGCAGGAAGTCGGTGGATGGAGGTGGCTCAAGATCGTAAATCATGGCATTCTAGGGGAGAGGCCTATTTCCAGCAGTGGACTTCTATGTTGATGATGATGACTTATAAACTATGCGTAAATAGCCCACGCTGATTGATGACGTAATAAACGTTCTTAAAATTTCAATACATCGGGTAATTATGGTCGCGATTTTTATTGTCCTGCCTTTATACAGACAGACCTTGAGTCAATTAAGATAATAATTTAAATTCATTTATCAGGACGATTTTATGAATAACTAATTGGATTCATACCTACTGGCTTATAATTGAACAGGGATAAGGTAATCGGTCCAATTAATCTGTAGTGTACTTATTATTTTTATAGAGTCGAGTGAAGCCGTCGAAACTGCTTATTGAAAGAGTCGGTTTGTAAAGATAGAAAATGTATGTTGATTTTATCGAAGTAGCAATAAAACAGATGTCGTAAAATGAAGTGTGTGATTGTGGAGTTGATGATGACTTTGATGGCAATTATCAAATGATCACCGCCAATCGTTCGCCGAAAGTACGTGGCTTTGTAAATGTGTAATTGATTATGGCCGAAATTTGGTTTTTATTGCGAATAATTTGGGCAAAACAAGTTTTTGAGTTGATATCTGGGAAACGAACGGTTGTTTGCAATGTTAAGCTATAACGCCGGTTGAGCGAAGTGAGGGAATAAAGTAGGTTAATATTTTTTTTAAGACAAATATTAAAATATCACCAAAACATCGAAAACGGTTATTATCAAATTTTAAAAATTAATATCTCCAAAACTATTGGGTTCTTCAGTACGCCATTTCATATATATGCCATTTTATATATATGGCTTGTGTTATGTGAACCTGCATATGATAAAAATATGAACTTCCTGGCTAGCAGTCTCTAGAGGAAAGTTGAGCCGGATTCCCTGTGTCGTGGGTATCAGGCACTTGTAGTACCATGGTACCTAAACACTCAGACCCGGAACAAATATTTGCAGATCATACAAAAATTTGTCCCGCAGTGGGAATCGAACCCACAACCTCTTGCATCTCAGCCGGCTACTCGCCGGCCGCGGTGGCGAAAGCTTATCGAGATTCCTTAAGCTGCTCAGTGTAATAGTATTCTACATCTTCACGTAATTGGAAACACCATAGGTATGTTTGCTTAATTCATAATTATTGATTTTCAAGTAGGATAATTTTTATTGTATACTCGGTTGGCAACTTCAGATAGGTTAATTTTTGCACATAGTTTTCTAGAAATGGCACAGCAAAATTTTTGCTTTTCAGTCAATCGTCAGTCGTTTCTAGTTATTTCTTGTTAGTAGCTCTACCTAAAGACCTACCACACTATACGACGTATCATAAACTTGTTTCGTTCTTTGTCTAAAGCCCTAAACTTGTAGCCACTTCAAACTTTCGACTAATGAAGTTAGCTTGTGTATGTAAACGTTTCATTACACACCAGCAATAAAACAAACTCTCTGACATCCGTACATTTTACAGTTCTATAAAATTCAAGCGTCAATGTAACTTTTAATGTTTTATTGGTGAAAGTTGCCAAAAACTGCGTGACCAGCGACCTTACAAAAAGGTTTATTTGAGGCAATAAAGTAAGCCGTTTACGGGACGATAACGGTTTTAAAGTCCAAACAAATATCGGGCTTGCAATTTCCGAACGGGGTTTTCTATTGTGGCTATTGTTTTTGTTTTTGCAACTCTTTAAATGAACCCTTTGCCAATTTCTAGACAAGTAACTGGGTGGCAATAAAAGGCGGCGCCTTTAAAACGAGCTAAGACGACAATTAAACAAAAACATTACTGTGAATTTCTAAATATTTGCAAGCAGTTAAAACAGCGTTCGAATGAATCAGGAATGGTCCCAACTTTCTAGCAATTTATTTATATTTCTTAGAATACCATCATCATCATCATCATCATCCAGTGGAAGCCCAATGCTAGGCCATAGGATCCCCATAGAATTCCACGACGAAGGGCCTCCATCCATCGACATCCTGCTACCTTTGAATTGTCCTTGGTCCATCGAGAGGAAGGCTTTCCTACGCACTGCCTCGTCCGAACCATGGTCGCCACTCGGGAATCTTTATCCCCTGACGGTGGTTGTGCTAATTCTAAGAATATTCTAGGTAGCATAAAGCAGATGTTCCCATATCGTATCTAAAGATGCATTAAAAGATAACACAACACAATTCATATAAAATAGGCGTAATATTCAAATTGCGGTCTACACAAGGCCTCATATCAGGCAAGATCAAGAATGTGGCGTTTCAGATCGGTTCGATAAGCCCATAGACTCACAAATTACCGAAGATACATTGCGAATTGACAAGGTCTCGAACGTTGCCTGTTATATGGTGCCAGCTCTATTGTAACCCATCTCTATAAATAACAGAATACATACAAAACAAGCGCAGATTTGAAGATTAGATATCCATCGATATGATTCTACTTGTAGACGGGATGAGGTGCAGAGTTCAAAGTTATATTTTGTGATACGTTGACTGATAAGATGCGTGATATCTTAAGACAATAAGCACATTGTTTGCATGAATGTATTATGGCCATTCTTTGGTTTGGTTAAAGACAATTGCTTAAATTCATAAACGGTTTAAGTGATGCTTGCAAATTTTTCAAGCTTATCTAACAAAGTTATCTCAACCTAGATGACTGTCGATGCATTCAAAGTTATTCCAGACTCTTGAAGACTACGCAGGCAGTTTAATATTGCTTACGATATAGACAAGCGGGGCATTATGCATTAAAAATATACTCAAACTTATTTCAGAGTTATGTTTCTATTGTTCTTACGATAAAGAAAGTCAGGGCATTACGCATTAAAAATACACTCATCCTAGTTATTTTCTATTGTTTTTCTATAGATTCTTAGCAACTATCATCTAAGGATATTACTCATTTAATTTATCCAGCATGGCTATAAACAAGGGTTCCTTTGACCGTCAGCGCGGATCCTTTATCACAATGACTAATTCCAAGCGTTTCGCATGCATTAGCATTTCAAGTTGTTGAATGGCACAGTGCAATTACGCAAACAATATAATAGCATGGTGTTCAGAGCGTGTTATCTACTGCCTCATATTTTGAAGAAAAGAAATGTCAGAACATCCTCTGGTTATAGTGTAAGAGCTTCGATTGTCCAATCTGTGTGTGTATTTGGGTGATTTTTTTAAAGAAAGCTATTTTTTCTACACGTTTTTACACAATTAGGTGTATTACTTGCAGAACCTTTTTGAGTTATAATACTTAGACAGGTTAGATATCCTTTAGTTGGTATTTTTTTTGTATAATAATGGCATGACATTTTCTGGGATATATATTAGTATCTGCCTGTCTATAGGCTGGTAAAAACGGAAACCTTAGTTTCGTCCTGTCTATCCGTATGTCACAGTCATTTTATTCGGAAACTATATAGATATCATTATGTAGATTAAATTTGGAAGTAGGTGTATTATATATAACACTATACAATGATAAAATGGAACAGACCTATCTAAAGAAAGATGAAAGTATATTTTCTGAAAGCTCTTGGACTATCAAGACATCCTCCGTAGTAGGTATGATTATCGTGTCGCGATCGCTCGGAGGCAAGACGCGGGAAAGCATGCCTCATAAAGTATGCGTCGCTATGGGGAGGAGACAGCAAACACCCATTACATAGGTAAACTATAATGTACAGCACATATAGCAAGCCTTTTGAACTGAACTTGCATCATAGGTAGCAAGTTCCTTTAAGATTCTATGAATGACTTAGGTAAGCAGTTTCTTTGTCGTTCTTTTGCATGGCTCCATGCATGTCTACTTCAGTGAAGGTTTATTTTGTACTAGCGTCGCCCACGGTTTCACCCGCATTATTCTCCTCTCTTATGTTTTAATGTAGGTTTTGATATATCTGTCTAACAGATAAAACAACTACCGCAGCTCGCCTGGTGTAGGTATTGGAAACATTCCGGTATTCTGAATATCCGGTATCCAGTAAACGTACTTCTTCTGCAGCCTGCTGCTCGCCTGGTATATTGGATGAATTCCGGATACCTAGCTATTAGCGATAAGACCGCCTTAACCTTCATAATTTTTTTGTTTTAAGTATTTTTTTGTGTTGATCAATAAACTTTACCTACACATCTCAATGCAATAATGATGTGCATTTAATTTTTAATTCATAAATGTTGTATTTGGTTATAAATATAATCAACGTTAAGACAGCTTTGGTCTTCAATAGAAGGTTTTAAATGAAAGTGACCAGCATACTGAAAGCATCGAAACGATTATTCATTTCGAATCTTGCAAGATAAACGGTTGTATTGAAACTGAACATAAACGTGGAGCAATTAGCAGAAACCTTAATCTTTAGATAAAGCGTGCAAGCGGAAAACGTGATCCATAAATATTGTGAGAGCTGCACCAACAGGTTAAGTCTTTTGATATAAAAATGTACTTACTATAAATAATGTAAGTGATAAAGAACACGGACCAGTAAGTTATAGTCATTGAAGTGACAAAACAGAACAAGAAATTAAATTAAAAAATAACCCACTTTAACAACACCTTTGACATTCTGTCTACCTACTGCAGCACCCACACTATGTGTACCTATATATTAATAGTAGGAATTATATCTTTAAACATGTTTTGAATTCCATCTAAAAACTTTTCTCAAAGTCCTACAAAACGATTACAAAAAATTGTATCAATAATAATAATATATTTGTTTCAGGCTACAAATGTACAATAGATTATTGTTTAGATATAATTTTACTTTACATACAAGTACATATAAATATATGCCTTATACTAACTGTTACTTTACATATTTTGAGGGATTTTGATTCAATACTGCTTCTCTATAGCGTCGGTAAACAATGCCAACTGTTTTAAGATCAGTTAAGTAAGCCGTTTATAAAGACCCTTCTCATGATGGGCAAATTTTAAAGTTGCAGGAAGTCGTTGGATGGAGGCGGCTTTAAATCAATCGTCGTAGGAGGCCCAGCAGAAGACTTCCACAGGCTGATGATGAAGATACAGCTGTTTTAGAGGTATGCAAACGGACATTGGTAAACACGAACTACATAGTAACGACTAACCTCAATCAAACACATCTCGGCGATCATACGATCGCCGTTTCATCGACGGAGTTCTTGGTGGGATGGGAACTGGCATAAAATTAATGTAGATAATAGTTTTTAAGGGATCTTAAAATTGTAAAACTGGTTCCTATTGTTCCCAACAAAGTTCAAACTATTTCATTCATGATTAAATATGTTTGGAAGCTCCTGCGTGGAAACTTTAAAATGCCTAGAATGCAGATGAATCATTTTCTGAATGAATAGATGACACTCCCAATGATGCATAGCAACCAGTCATGTCACACCGGATTAAACTTTTTAACAGATATCCTGTCACCCAACAGGTTTTAATTGTGATGAATTTCCATTTCCAAGGAAGCCGAAACTCAAGGGTATTTTAGAAATTTTAGCGTATCACGAAGACAAATCTCACAACGGGTCCTTCGAGTCCTGCCGCTTTTATCCAATCCACAAAGAACGTAATAACCATATCAAACAGCGTGTCCCTTCGCCGCTTGCATACATATAGCTTGCTCCGGGTCCCGGCTATTCAGTATTAAAACAGAGAAAAAGAGCTTTGTTTCCGCCGAGGCTACCATATCTAATTTAAAGAGCGTCTTTTGCATAAAGAACGTAATCCCCAGCTGAGTTTGTGTATTGTGAAGATTTTAACGTACTTGTGGTTTATAGCTACCATTTTGACGCTGCACTTGAACGAATTGTACATTACTTTGTTTCTCATGCATGATTATATCTACTATAACTTTATCCAAATCAGATACTAGCACGGCAATTTCATTGATTAGTTCAATTACATACAGGACGCATCCATTGAGGATATACCGCTTAGTAGATACGCTTATCGTAGCTATCAGGCCATAAACCTAATGCGTTCCTATGAAACGCTCATTATTTCTGTGTTGATAATATTTGAATGTCACATACAGCAGGTAACCGACAGAGCGAGGCTGCTACGTGAGGGGCATGAGAACCATACCGTCGGACCCCGCACATAATGTTAGTCCTCGTCCTTTGTGACCCACGTCTGTTGTTATTAAAGTAATCACGGCCGCCCTCCATCATGCTCCAATCGAAACATTATGGGGTATAAACAAAAGAAAGCAAGTGGTATTCAATGAAAACCCATTATGTCGCGAGGGCACTCCACTGTCGTTGTCTCAATATTTTTCTTGGTGGTTAGAGTTGACGCGTCATTCTCTCGCGTACTTTCGAATGTGCCACATGGAATTTTGAAGGGTCCTTAATAATAGCCGATATTTACGGCCTTTATATATAATGTTTAAAAGACTAGATTATAGAATATAATACTTGAATGAAGAACTTAATGTTAGGAAGCATTTTTTTAATCATTTAACCGTGTGAAATTTTGTCGTGTGGCCTTCTAATGTGTATTACTAAAGATGTCGCTGATAAAACGAGTGTGAATCACGCAGCTGACAAAGCTTTAACCTATTCAAAGTGATCGATAGTTTTTAAAATTTAAGCTCGTTCGGTATCGGTATTTCCAAATATTATGATAGTTACAGCAATAAATCAAGCACAGCCTCCATGGCTTAGCGGCCAGGTATTTATCCGATCCGATAGAGGGGCTTTAGATATGTGACAATGCATTGTGGTCTTGGAGCGTGATCCGACAGTCGGTTAATGCGTTTATAGGCGGCATGTTTGAATCGCCATTAGAAGATTCCCGAGGGGCGACGGGCGACACTGTCGGATTAAACCAATGATCCTTGCCCAAAGATATATACCGATTGTGTTCATTTGACGCTGAAATGTATACCTACACATATTCAGAGTGCCAAGAGTGTCATGCATGTGTATGCATACAATTCTCAATAACAAAAGCAGATTGACCCCTCATTGCAAAGCTCTAAATTATGCTGTATTTTCTGTGAGGTTTACTGTGTATGACATTAAATAAACAGATTCGATTTTTAGAGATTGAAAAAAACAACATTAAATGAATGATGAATGAACAAATAATACTTTCTTGCAAAACTCAATTGGAAAAAGTGTGACGATACGAACGAAAGCAATTTTACCATATTTCATCACGTTTCTCTGTCGACTTCTGATAGTAGGTATTCAAAGTTAATATAAACTGTAACCATGTATATCAGTATGAAACTAACTATATGAATCTTGTATCAAAAGAGTTAATTGGACATCTTTCGAAAGTTGGGTTATTTTATTCCTTTTTAGGTAATAATCTGCTGGATTTTTAGACCATTCAAAACCTTTAAAAGAATAATAGCGTAATAAAATGCTAAATAGATTCACCAACTAAACCTCGGATCCAATGGAATGGTCATGTTTTGAAAGTCATAAGAATATTGTAGTCGGGACGAGATGCCGCGAGTTCTTTGCTTATTCTCAAAGAATGCTTTGACGGGAACCAAACTCGTAAATTGGTAGCGAAGTAATCCAGATTGTATCGTCAGTGGGCAATTTGGGATTTAGCTGAATGCTTTATCACAGTATACGTAAAGCTGAAACTAAATTAATAGTCCTTTATGGTTTATGGATAAATTACTAGCGTTTAAGGCACACAAATAGTTTTGGAAACTTTACAAAGGTGTTAAAAAGTTATAATATTAGTTAAAAAAAATATATACAGTTTTTTTAAAAGATTATTGTTAAGTCATTATCATCAGCAGCTTTTAAACGTCAACTGCTGGACGAGGCCTCCCCAATAAATTGCAATGGGGTGAAATTGCCATAATCACCACGCTTGGCAGGCGTATTGGTGTCGAGTACTCAGGTGCATGCTGCTGCCCATCCGCTAGTGTATATTTGTTAAGTATTTAATGTATAATTAAGCTGTACAGTTAAAATTTATCACCATGCTAGTGGAACGCTTGGAATTCGTCCGCATGGAGTTTTTCCAAATAAACTTCAACACCTCGCTGCACCCCCAAAAGAGATGAATTTTCAAAATTATTTTCTAAATGCCCACCTCGACCACAATAGGAGGTACGCTCCAAATTTCAGTGGGGCTACTCTTTAAAATAGTTCCAATCGCTTTCCAGTTCCAATCTAAATCCAGTTTCAACGCACGTTTGGCACTCTTGAACCAAATCGAGTTTGAAATCGAGATAGAGCACGCGATTGACTTTGCATGAAGAACAACAGAGACAGAAGGTCAATTTCACTTAGTTTCATAAAATTCCACTCCAAATGGTGCGCTAGTATTGAATTCAAGAGTACCAAATAACCAAGGAATCTAGTACTCTCTGACGACAAATGATACTAAATCCTGAATTAGGATCGAGTAGAGCGTGAAGAGTAGCCCTGAATGCAGGTCTCTAAGACGTACAGTTTAGCCTGTGCGTTGTAACTTAATAGTGGCTTGATGCTCCAGAAAATATTTGAATGCCTACAATTTTATGGTAGTATATGTGTCATTACGAGTAAAAGCAACTCAATCAGGAAAGTATACCAATGATACAAGTACTTAGTAACTCAATATTACACAGTTGCTTGATGCTACAGCAAATATTTGGATTTCTCTCAAACAACCCTGTTAATAGGTTACTGAGTCATCTGTTAATACTGTTATTCATTCTATGGCAAAAGCTTTCAAAGTGATCCAAGCTTGTGTCTTACGTAGGCGACAAGAAGCGAAGCGACGTGATGCGACAACATACAACACTACGCTAGCTAGATAATGTACTATTGATATTATGGATGAGAGACTTTTGTTTGATCAAGTCACATAGCCTCGCTTTGTCAAGACAGGACAAAAGTCATTGAAGTTCCAAGATCTATGTACTGTTTATTATCGTTTTGTTTATGTTTATGTTAACCCTTTGTTTTGCAATGTTCAAGAAACTGTTGTTTTTCATACGTTTATTGCTCAGCAATTGCGAATTTCTTTGCTTGAATAGATCCGATGTTGTAAAGAGTTGGCACTTGGGCCGTTAGTTTTATTGTGTGCTGATTTATTGGTATCCTGAATGTATGTGCTTTTATGGCTTCAGCACAGTATAGGAAACTCTGGCAGTAGAAGGGCTAAGAAAAAATTAGTAGTTTCTGGAATATAGTCTCGACATACTCGCATGCCTATAATACTGACAAGAGCAGTCGATACGGGATTCTTCCAAGGACTGATATGTTGAATTCACGAAGACTGCACTTCATTAGCAAGGTTGGGCTATGGAGAGAGCTATGCTCAGAGTTTGAATTCGAGATAAAACGTAAAATTAGGAGATCCGTAGAATAACATGATCACCAACATAGCTCTCAGAATTGGCAAGTTGAAGGCCATATAGCTTTCACAACTGACAACTGTTGGGGGATAAAGATTCTTAAGCGGCAACCACAAACCAGATGACGCAGTGTAGAAAGGCCCTCCTCTCAATGGATCAAAGACACTATAAAGGTCGGAGGAAGTCAGTGATATGAGCGACTGGAGACTGTTAGTGAGACCATTCTTTGTGGGAGGCCTATTACCAGCAGTGGACTTCTATAGACTGATGATGATAATGATGATACTGAAATTGTAGTTGCTATGTCTTCAGTTCTGAATGTATTTTATTGTGATTAAGTTGACTCTCTAGAGACCTTTCGTCATCTTTAGAACTGTTGCCTATAAAACGTGAAAAATGGGTGTCCAGCAGATAATAACTTTGGTAGGTACTTAATGATTGAAGTGTGGATGTGACTTCCTACTCTAACCTGTGATTGTAAAATATTCTGCAAAATGTTTTATTAATACTCAAAAATATATAAGTACTGAACATCCTACTAATATTATAAACGCGAAAGTTTGTGAGTATGGATGGATGTTTGTTAGTCTTTCACGTAAAAACTACTGAATGGATTTTAATGAAACTTTACAATAATATAGCTTATACATCAGAATAACACATAGGCTACAATTTATAAAGATATTATTTGAATTGTCCATAATATGACGATAAGTGTCAAGTAATTAGGAAAAAATCTACCATCTGCGAGCTATTCTGGCGTGCGCTGCTAAAACCGCTAGAGTTACACTTATATAATGTACTAGTTGCGCCCCGCGGTTTCACCCGCGTGAATAATGATGAAAATTGATGATGATGATGATGATGATGATAACGATGAAAAGTAGCCTATGTGTTAATCCAGGGCGTAAAGTATCTCCATTCCAAATTTCACTCAAATCCATTCGGTAGTTTTTACGTGAAAGAGTAAGAAACATCCATCCATACTCACAAACTTTCGCGTTTATAATATTAGTAGGATGATAGAAATGTTTATCTTAAATAGTCCTACAAAAAAGCCCGACACAGTATATATCTATATCTTATGTGTAAGCCATTACAGCCAAAATGTGTATAATACGCGAAAGTTTGTTACCTATTATGTTTGTTACTTCTTCACGCTCAAACAGCTGAACGAATTTGAGTGAAATTTGGAGTGGAGATACCTTATACCCTGGATTAACACATAGGCTACTTTTCATCATCATCATCATCATCATCAATTTTCATCATTATTCACGCGGGTGAAACCGCGGGGCGCAACTAGTTTCAAAATATTTGTAAGTTTCTTTCAACTTGCTTTACTGTTGTAGAAATCTAAAGATTGGATAGTATTTTCGAATACTTATTTGTAAAAACCTTATAGATTAATGTTTAGGTCTATATAATCCGATGTTATATCCGATGTAGAACCCAGCATGCAAAGATAATTTTCACGCAAGAACTGCGTGCATCACCTTTTGGTATTCAATGTAACCGCAAAATCGCCCTAAGCTTCCCAATGCTACTATGGGTACAAAATGTCAGACTTTTTGTGCCTCTACCAAAATCATACATCAGAATAACATCGACTCTATATTTATAGAGTTAAGATAAGAAATAGAGCGACAAATGTCATGTAAGAGTGAGTTTACACAGGACCCGAAGTGCAACGTAGATAAACACAGGCTTTGTGCTCCCACAGAAGTCAATATTGACAGTGCTTCGAAGAAAAATGCATTCGGGCAACCAGGAGAGCCAGTGTACAGTTTTCATTATTGAAATTAGTTTCGGTTGGCTATTGTTCTATGCACAGCTTATATTGGGAAGAGATAGGTCATAATATAAGATAGTTAATATTTATTGATTAGAATTTAAGGCCCGTATTTTAGAACTAAACTCGAACTGAGTTAGGACTCGAGCATAGTTTTGTTTTATTTTTTTTCTGTAAGAACTGTCACTAAATCTATGGTTGAATCTCTATTAACACTTTCACATGGTTCAAGAATACTTTTCTTAGTTATTACGAGACAAAGACGTTTTGAGATTAGATATATTTAGATTCTAGCAAACCAAATGAGTATTGGCAAGAAACACTATGATGGGTATCTACTTAAATGCTATAAATAACTGAGTTGCTTGCTGCATGCGAAGAGAAACTCAAAACTATGTTGTCGTTTGTATGAAGTGATCCAGCTATTTTTATTAGAGCTGTGATTATAGTTTGGTAGATTTTTGATATAAGCCGACTACGAGATGCAAGTCCAAATTGATCGCGTATTAATTATCGTGTTCATAAAAACTGTTTGTTTTGAACGGTAGTCGCGAAGTTATTTCATTTGAAAATGCCGGCTTTTATTTTTACTCCAGTTTTAGATCTCCAATTTACCCTTTTAGTTTTAGTCTGATAATATCTTTAAATCTTATAATAGTGAAGTTATTATAAAAGCTATTATTATCATCACCAGCCGGTAGAATTTCACTGCTGGCGTAGGCCTTCTCCATATAAAAGCTTTAGGTATAGACAGATTTGTAAGATATTTGATTGTTGCGAAAGCTTAGGCGCAGGCCAGACTGAAGAGACGTAAGATGAGGACGCGTCGCGAGCAGAGAAGAGGTAAAAGCGTTACGCCTGCGCCCCGTCTTTTCTGTTTGTTTTGCGTCGCGACGCTTCTATACATTTTGTACGAAAAGGACGCGGAAGAGACATTTGTCTGCATCCCGTCCTCGTCTTACGTCTTTTCTGTCTGGCCTGCGCCTTAGGATGTTATAAGTAGCGGCACGTAAGTCTAGCGCCGAACAAAACGTGGAGGGGATAGTCACGTACAATTATTAGAAGATAGATAGAGATACAGATAGAGATCCCCCCAAAATACCTTACTTTTGACTTCTGCGCAATCACGGTCAGCGCTAGAGTTTGGAGCCGCTACTTGTACCACATCCACGTAAGGAGACGGAGGAGTCTATTCTTAGGCCAGGCACACCACAGCACGGACAAACCACGGCTCCTAATAATTTAATACTGTGACCTGTTAATTTTATCTAAACAGCCATTGGTCGACGCAAACAAGAGTATAATATACAAAAGTTTGATGCATGTGTAAAACAAGTCATAAACTGCAAACTTTATAGAGTAAAGTTAAACGCTACTAAAACTGGTATAGATACCACAAGTAGAGCGAGTTAACTTAGCTAAGTATCTATTTCTTAGCAACTTGTAGGTGTCTTATTTATTTTATTTTCAGCCGTGACTGTCTCATTGCCTGGCAAAGGCATCCCTTTCCTCCTTTCAATCCTCACGATTTGCTGCTACAAGCTATGTTTACCTCATTTTCCTGGACCATCCACGTTAGCTTTTATGCGTCGGACATTAATTATTTATTCAAAGGAATGTGTCATCTATATATATCAGTAGTATAGCTCTTTATGAAAGAATCGTCCGGGGATGTACTACCACCATACCTATTTCTGTCGCCAAGCCATAGTGCTCGCATTGCTATATTCTGGTTTTTGAAGGGTATGGGTATTATAAGCGCTTGAGACTTTTCATCTTCTCTCAGGATAACAGGCGCAGTATACGCCACGAAGGGTATGTGTTCTAGATGGACAAGACCTAAGAGGTGCATTCTTAACATCAGGTTGGCCACAGATCTGTTATAAACTCAAACGAAAAAAAAAACTTGACGAATACACAATTGTACCTACGTGATTGATAACATTCCTTCTTAATCGTTGTGTTTAGGCCTGAGTCCATTAAAAAAGTTTTCATTCACGATTGGCAATTAATTTTCCGTTGTAGTATTAATAGCATAAGGATGCAAAGTTTTATAACACCAGTAAACTGAGGTATGTTACATTATCTCCGATATATCTAGGAATGTTTTTGCATATACAGAAACTTCCTGAGGGTTTGTTGAAGGGCCGATGGGTCCATGCGTCGCTTGCATAGACATGCTAAATGGAAGAATTGTTTCCTATTTGTATGGTCACCATTTTCTACGATAAGACCAAGACATAGTTTTATCTTTAGTAAGTGATTGTGATTTACTTTCATCATCGTAAGGAGAGCCATAGTGTGTACGACCTAAGAAAAGACTCCTCCGTCTCCTCCCATGGATTTAGTAAAAGTCTTACTAAGGGATTACACCAGGGGGTTGTGCAGCAGAATCCACCTGAATAATCAACACCAATACTGCGATCACCAATCTATATGCCATTGAAGTGATTGTGGTAAATCCCCCTATTTTAGTTCCCTTTATTTAAGTAGACATAAAAGTTTTGTTAACCCTTTATATTCATTTTACCAGTTGTTCGGTGCAAAGAATTTGAAATTTTACTCTGCAACCGCATTAGCCTTTTTCATTATGTCCCTTACAACTACGCGTAGTACTTCACTTAACTCTTAAGAAAAAAAACATCTTTGGCTTTTAAAAGCATCCAATTTTACATGCCCTGTGAGTTGTTTATCAATCCTGGTGCATGCTGATGACCTGTAACCTTTAACAAAGGTTTTTTATAAACCTATATCAGGCACCAGTCTCTCACAATACTGGTTCACAGGTTTGAAATTGTTGTAAGGTTTTTCATAATTAAATGACCATTGCGAAGAGAAAAATAATCAAATTTATTATTATTATTTATTATTAATTCCAAATGGTCTTTTGTAATATCCTCGATAGTATCGCTGTAAAGAGCTGCAGTAGAATAAATGATGGATTTGTGTGTTTCAGTATCAAAGTTTTAAGAACTGATGGTCACCCACCAACACAAGGAGACCTCAGTGAATTGCGGTCATAAAGCTAGTCAACCACACCTTCAGTTAAATAAAACGGGACGGCTTCCATTCACACTACTGTCCTAAAATATTTACTGTCCATGATTTTATCTTCGAACAAACGTAATAAATGCACTTGCTCAGTGTGCAAGAGGTTTTTGATGATATTTAGTAAAGTTTTATCAATTTGCGCCCTTTCCCGCAGTCAGAATTTGAGTTTGAGATAGAGTTTTGATTATGAATCTTAGGTGTTCCGAATGTTAGCGTAAGGCTGAAATATGTTATAACCTCCATTTATGTAAAATATGGACAAATTATTCCCCATAAACCGTCTACGAATCTCGGCTTTGTTTCACATTTTTAGTAGGTACATAAAGAACAAGGTATTGCAGTCTTTAGTACCTACCCCATTAAATCTAAGTTCCTTACATCAAGAAAACTGCCAGGCGAACCTTTTACACATTGATTCTTTAAAGGTCACCCATTGATAGAAATAATACGTGGAAAACAAAAGACGACATAAAGATTGTTTTAAAATCAAAATGATAAAATTATCAGTGACTTTGGTGTATAAATGAGTTTCGTAGTTCACTTTATAAACTCTACCACAGAGCCTGTCCGTTAATTTTATTGGTCGAAGTCAGGAAGTTCTGCCGTTGAAAGGGAACATTGTGCTACCTACACGACCATATAACTCACTGAATGAAGCCACAGTGAAAATGACAATAATGTAGTCTTAACTTCTTAAAAGAAGTCTATAAAACTACCTCTGGGTGTCATTTTTGTGATGGATAGGCTAATCGTTTTGAGAAAATTATGTCAAACCGTACGCTAATGCTATGTGCTGAGGTTAGGTGTTATTATATATATGTGAGAATCTTTTGACGACTAGCGGTTGCCCGCGGTTTCTCCCTGGTTAAACTGATTACCTATATATATCTGCGCTTTTTTCATTAAAAGTATGTATGTATAACATTTTTTTGATGTCGTTTTGTGGCACTTGTTTGGTAGTTTTCCTCATAACCTGGGACTTGTTGGGCACTTTTCGTCATCTATATTCCCTGTGATCGGACAACCCATGTTGAAAAGAAGCCCATTGCGGCTCTGCCTACCACTTCGGAGAAAAAGGCGTGTGAGATATATGTATGTATATGTATATGCGTATGTATGTAGTTGAATATATAGTTAATAAGTTTTTTCTTGAAAAACGTATTTTTCAAAACAAGCGTTTATTAAATTAGTTATCGGAACCGTGAGCTGATCAAAATGAGCCCAAATGCTGCTAGCCTAATTATAAATCATCAAGGGGTTCTGTTATCCACCTTCCTTCTTCATCATCAGAACAACTCACCGTTACCATTATATTGTATTATCATTTGAACTTGGCCAGGTATAAAAATATACAGCTCAATCGATTGGGTGGAACTGGTTCAAAATTCAGTTTCAAGATTTGTCCCACACTAACAAAAGTTATATAAAAGCTTGTAAAATAGAAAATCTTTGTACTCTGATTGATTTATTACTCTAATGACGTTCAAAATACTTTTTGCTATTTACAGTTCATTTGCACGCAGAATAAATACCTGCGTTACCATTTTATTATCTGAATATACTTACCTAAATTCTTACAACTTACCCTTTTGTATTTAAGTATAAGCCTGTTTGGGTGCCTGGCTTTATGGGTAAGTGCCTAAGGCCTAGTTTATAATAACGAGTTCTCGATGGTTTCTCTATTTCCTTTGCTGAACAGCAGATAGCTTCCGAGTATCATGGATGCTGTGACGACAGCAGCATTCTAAGGTGAGGCTGAAAAACAGCGTGGCTGAGCCCTCGTCCTTTTCTCGTACACTAACTATTAAACAATATTATAATTGTACCTTTGTAACTAAGATTAGTGTAAGTGAATTTGAATGCCCTTTTATTTTTTTATTTTTTATTTATATTTCTATCAATCAGTTTGTTGACCACATATTTCTACTAAATTTTTTGTGGATTCGTCAACATAAGAGGAACAAGCTAATGCCATTAACATACTTATAATTTGTTTAATGGCCTTTTTTAAGAAAACATTGCAACATTCATGTTTTGGAGATATCGAATTTCAAGGTGTTTATTTCACACTTTAACAGTAACATAATAAATTGTACAGAATTTATGGCTCCATTTGAAAGTAAATGTTTCAGAACGGTCGTATTTAGTTTTATTATATTCGATCATATTCCCTCATTAATATATCCGGCGTAAAGTTCTCTCTTCATCGGTAGATGTCCACTGCTGGATGAGGCCTCTTCATAGAATAGACCCCTCTATTCTATTCTATATTCTTAGGCCGAGATCACCACGGCAAAAAAGCGTAAAGTTTACGAAATAAAGAGTTCCACTTAGCACACAGCACAGAATGTAAGAGTTGTCAAATTCCGTTCATCGTATCGCAGGTTCTTGCTTGGTAACCATGCGTGATGAAAGGTAATTCTCGTAATTATTTGACATTCAATTCTCAATAATATTTTGATATCAGTCATGCATGCGACAACTAAGTAATACTTAGTTAGGTACTACGTTTACGCACGCATTGACAACGTTACAGTGGACAAAAATGAGATTAGATTGTTACCTTCTTATTCATAATAAATTTTTAAACGTTTGATAGCTAAAATAACTTTTTGGTGTGGGTATTTCATATTACATCGGAGAGAACAAAATAAAAGCTATTTGATTAAAATAGCTTTGAAAAATGATTAAGAATAAGGGAATAAATGTTCAATAATTACGAGGATCTGGAAGCCCAAATTCTGAGATGAGATTACTTTGTGAAATGAATCCTATGCTATCCTACTAATATTATAAACGCGAAAGTTTGTGAGTATGAATGTTTGTTACTCTTTCACGTAAAAACTACTGAATGGATTTGAGTGAAATTTGGAATGGAGATACCTTATACCCTGGATTAACACATAGGCTACTTTTCATCATCATCATCATCATCAATTTTCATCATTATTCACGCGGGTGAAACCGCGGGGCGCAACTAGTGTCAAATAATTACGAGAATTGGGCGTTGGGCGGCTCACAGTAGGGTTGTGGAGTGACTGATGTTAAAAGAACCAGTGAGATGAAAGTGTTAAATAAACCTCATGTAGGCTTTTTTCATGCCCAATTGAGAAAATGGTACTAACATAATTTGTTAAAAAATGTTTTCGAGTGCTACAAAGTGCACTGCGAAGCGTCTCGTTGATGTCTTTTCTTTGAAGAAACGCAAAGGTAATTTTCTACTTAAACTTGACTCAAATTATTTAACTTCTTCATCAACAGCCTTAGGACGTCCCCTGTTAGACAAAACCTCCTCCATAGAATTTAATGGGGGCATTTGCCATAATCACCACGCTGCGGAACATCATAGGCGGATTAGTGCATCGCGGTTTGATGTTAAGTACTAAGGTGGATGCTGCTGCCCATCCCCTGGGGTGATCTCTTAGTAAGGCTTTGACTATATCCACGGGAGTTGAAGGGGTATATTCTTAGAACGGACACACCACGGCACACTAATTACTTAACCTTTAATTTAGTGAAAAATCTAGAATATCTAAGTCTTGGTGTAAAATTGTCTTTAAAAATAAAAGAGGTGCATTTCAGAATGCGAAAGAAACAATAAACGAAAACAATCGCTACAACCGTATACCTCCAATTTTAGATCATAAAGCGCACATTCCATGTAAAAACGGCCACCCTTCAGCTTCAATAGAAAACACAATCCAAACGCTCGCTTCAATGTCTGGGGCAGTATATTATTCAGTAGCTTCACTTTGAAGATGAGCAGAGAATTAATAGTAGCACAGAAGTTTCACTACGGCAACGATGACAGAACGTTACGCACGCGCAACTCAACATTTTTAGGATCAAAATTCCACTCAAATTGAATCTAAAGTCAGAGTGATAAAGCTCATTTTTTAGTAAATACTATTTTGAAATGACATAGACACGCAGTTGGTTCACTTTGAAGCTTGGTTTTACAAATGGATGGGAAGTAGCGCGACGACAGGCGACATAGAATCGCAGCTGAAGCCGTTAGCGACCAAATTACGTGGATATGTTCTCAATCGCTTTGATACGATTTTAGGGCTTAGTGTGAAAGATTTAGTTAAGTATAAATATTATAAAGATTAAAATTGAAATAGTAACATTGAGTGTGAAAAATCACAAGGAATAAGTACGGAAAGATATTCTTAGATCGCTTAGACAGTATTTAAATTGTTAATAATGCATTTTAACATTACCACTTGTTCCTTCCTTCTTTTTATTTTTTACTGGAATGGGCCTGCGGCTTCGATTGCCGGATAAAAAGCCCATGTTTTAATCCATAGTGATAATGTATACCTTTCCACAATATTTCATTGCAATCGTCTCAGCCGCAACCCCGTTACGGCGTGATAGAGTAACAAGTATGTTTTCTTCCAACTACTAAGTAATTTAATAATTGTTTACCTAAAACGCAAGCATAAAATAGTAATTTTTATACTCATAAAAAGCAGTGCAATAATGTTCTAAAAAAATCTATCACATCCCGGTTTTCTTATAAATCAGTGCAATCATATATTTATTGTATGAAAATACATTACTTATTGTATTTACGTCCCGGTTTCTGTTCCCTAGACAACTCAAACACATTTTTTTTTGTTTTCTATTTGGGCTTCTATTAGTTGACCAAATAGTTTTCATATGTTTCTTATAAAGTGAATGCGTTCGTTCAAAAAGATTCAAAAATAGAACGAACTGGCCGAAAATAAATTTTGAAAAATGGCCGATGGGCCTTGTTCGTTTCAGCTTTTTCATAAAACGAAACGACATGGTTTTTTAAATCGAGAGCGCTCAGCTCTGATGGCCAACCGCTATTCGCAAACAAAAAGAATTGGCGCGAATCAAGTGTATGCGACTGAAAATTACATTGTAAAGTTATGCAGATTTTGTAAAAATGGATTCTTGTAGTTGAAAGAATAACAGATTATTAAAACTCACTCAGAGAGACTTCTTGTTGCACTCATGTCTAGCTCAACACTCGATGCAACAAGTCACTTTCAGCTTGTTACAACAATCTTCTATTTCGGATTTATGATATTTCCTTATTCATACAAGACGGACTGTACATTTAGGTGCAATTGCATGACTTTTGTAACCTTTATTGGAGCATGTTTTTTAAAAGAGTAAATTAACATTTTTATACTTAATTACTGTTCCTGTAGGCATAAATTGTAAACTACCTACGTATAAATTGTACGGCTTTTTTGTGAACCACAAATGTACCGTACATTTCTCAGTTTCCTTAATTTGACTAAAAAGTCAGGAAGAACACGGTGATGCATTCGTCATATTTTTTTTGTCATTGTTTCGTTAAATGTAAAGGAGTCCTCATACATGTCGACAAAGCTGGCTTTTGAATAAGGTACCAATGGTAAAGCGACACGAATTATCCTTGACGATACTCGCTCATGACGCTGCATTGGATACTTACAAATCACTAGGTAATAAAATAGATAATACTTAATTTATGATACTTTTAAAAAAGGTTTTAAATAATTTTTATAGCTCCTTTTCCTTTATTGTGTTGAAAGAGCAATCATTGAGTTTTGTCTTAAAAACAAAAGGCTTTAAGTAATGGTACTATTTTTGGACGTTTTATTAATCTTGTAAGTAATATTTAGTTTTAAAAGAGTGAGCATATAATTTTAAAGACTTGTTACATTTTCATTGGTTGTTGGAGTTGCCCTGGCTGCTGGCTTATTTAAGAAGTTTGTCATTTATTACTTAAATAATCAGTGGTGAGCAATAAGCTCACCACTGGTCACATCTATGTATATTCCTATTGAGGCCTTGCTTACCCCTTCGGAGAAAAAGGAGTGTGTCTATTATATTATGTATAATCCATATATCTAACATACAACCATCATGGCACCATGGAAACAATTTAAAACTATACCTTAGTTAATCGTAAACATAACATAGATTTTGTGCATTTTGATAACGATTTTCTAATTGCATAACTTAAATAAAATGAAATGAAAAAATGTGTTTGCACTCTGATAAAGCTATAATAGTTATAGTTGGTTTTAACGTCATCCAAGGTAAGAGACCGAGGATCTATTCTAAGGCCGGACACACCACGGTCAACCACAGCTTTAAAGAGTGAACACTGACAAATTTAATGTCATCAACGCAACTGCTACCACAAGAGTGCTGACACATCGACTATTATTCCTTGAATAAAAAGTAAGTTGACCGCTCGGTTGACAATCGGGAGCTCCCTGTATAATAAGCAGGCATTTACATTTCTCCGGCTCATATGTACCCTCATTGTTTCTTTAGTTTTACAATTTAAATTCCCGTCCGCAGTATATCGACAAGATTATTGTCTTTCCGTTACATGTTCAATTTAAAAACCTGACGGATAAATAATGGTCCCGTAACCTCAAAGTTTGACATTAAAATCGGTTACTTTCATGCATTCTACTCATTAATAAATAAGGTAAGCATAATTATATTATGCATAGCATATAGTTTGGAAACCACCCGCGCCTACACCGTCGCCGCTCTTTAATGAATTTCCAACAAAAACTTAATTAAAAATCGTATCTCGCGTGTTCGAAGGAAATGAACTCATTCTTCGGAGCCGCTGACTGACGGGCGGACTGACGGCCCGTCATTACGAGGTGCGTCCACCGTTGCACGACCCCCGATGCCCTTCATTGCTTATCTATTAAATTATAACCGCGGGCGAACTCAACGTGCTGTCAAAGGTCAGCTGGAGCTGGTCGAGTTGTATGTTTTGGGAATTTCGTAGTTGACGGTGCATGCAGTAAATGTTTACTACCTAATTATTATCTTTGTTAATTTTGTAGTTAATAAGCGTCCATCTTGTCGGCAAGGATGTCAGATTTGAAGAGTTGAAAAATCTTACAAGCGAATCGGCTACACCCAGAATAAATTCTATTATCGTTACAATGTGATGTGTATGTAACATTTTTTCACGTCCATTATGGATATATTCTTGGCAAAAAGTTTAAAAAGTCTCTCATGTAGGTATGAAGATGCTGGTTTCAACAAAACCAACACGGACCGCCACAAATTGGCGGTTCGGGGAGACTGGCACGTCGTGACTGAGCCGCCGGCGCGCACCGCCACGGCTGACGTGTATGCATGAGCGGAGCGACAAGCGGAGCATCTGGAAAGTTAAAGAGATTACGATAAAAATAGACAAATCAAAACAGTAGAACAGCATTTTCCTAAAACACAACAGAATGCAGAATTGGCAAACTTAAACTATTCATAAATCATATGTGTTCATACACTCCTATTTAGGGATCCGTACCAAAAGGATGCCAAACGGAATCCTATTACTAAGCCATCTTCCGTCTGTCTGGAGTTCACAGGGGTATATCACGGCAGCCGTAAGAGGAAGCCAATTAAAATTTTCGCAGATTAGATTTTGTTTAGGTATGACCCTATGCAAATAATTAAAATTTTGTAATACGAGTGACAAGAGGTTACAAGGGTTCTTCAACCAAGGAATAAATGGCGCGTTCTTATCTACTAGTGGTGACACCTAGTCTTGATTGGAGTAAACTTCGAAACCCAATACTGCGTGGTTTTAGAGGAGACGCAGGTCTGATTCTTTTTATGTTGACAAGTTTCCTGGTCCTAAAACTAATTTGGTTCGGTGTGCACATAAAACCTGAATGACGTAAACGTGGAGGCAAATTAGAGTCCTCTGAGCATAGGTTAAGTAGAACTATTAAATAAATTCAGTTTTTGGTAGAGTTCTGTAGCTATTATGAGTAACAGCATGAGCAAATACGAATTGGCAAATAACCGTTTTGCAATTTAGCATATTCTCAACATTGTTACGACACTGTATTCTCATCCCAAGAAGTCCACTGCGATTATTTGCTCAGTAATGGTAGAAATCCATTAAACGAGCTCCTTTTAGTGATTGAACAAAGACATGGCCAGAATGATTTTTTGAATTGCATCTAGGCAATTTGTTGGCGCTAAAGGAACAAGTGAAATTGCATACCATCTGAAATGAGAATCTTTTTAGCCCATTACTAATAAGGTAAGTATCTGAATTAATATGGCGGGATATTACCCTGGTTAAGACAAGCAGGGTACTTGTTTGGATACTTATGTTTGGATGTATACTTTCTGAGGTAGCTGTGATTAGTTTTTGATTAAATAGAAACGAACTCCAAAGTGAAACAATGGTATTGGGAGCGTTTTACTTAAGGCACGTCCAAAGTGGACGTGACCAATGAGGTATTTCAGTTGTAATAGGTTGTGGTTAAGGTGGGCCAAACGACAGTTGTGTCACTTTCAAAAAAAATGTATTTTTCAAAACAAGCTTTTATTAAATTAGTGATCGGAACCGTGAGCTGATCAAAATGAGCCCAACCACTGCCCAGGCTACTATTAATCATCTAGAAGTTCCGTTGTCCACCTTACATCGTCTCCATTATCAGATGAGTTCACCGTCAGTATAATATTGTATTGTCATCTGAACTTGACAGGTATGAAAAATTTCAGCTCAATCGGTTTGGAGGCACTGGTTCAAAACTCAGTTTAAGATTTGTCCCACACTAACTAAAATACAAACTAACTAACATAATAACAGTCCAAGTTAAAAATAAAAGCTTGTAAATGATGCGAAGTTATAGTTTAAAAGACAAATTTTAAGGCGAAGTAATAGGCCTTCCTATTAATAATCATTATTATAAAATAGAATATTGTCGGAAATAGAGACATACATTAGTAGACAGATCTTCATAGACCCTCCCATTTTTGAAGTCGAATAAGAATTTTATGTTCAAATTTTGTCACACCTACCAATTAAATTAAACCAATCCTATTTCAAAGACAAAAATACCGACCGCCCGATAGATTGTTCAATTCACATAAAATTATGATAATTCAACGTTGATGGAGAAAATACGTGAATAAAAATGTGTTGATCAAACCTGCGCTTTGAAGAATTATGTGTGTGAGTGCTTCTGGTTTCAACCCAAAAACTTTCTACCCATTTAGGTACTTATATCAACTCAAACCATTTTATTAAATTTATATTCTTGTTTCAACCAAATACTAAAATAGAACCCACACACATATTATAAAAACCTAAACACACAGTGTATTTGCAGTGAAAAAAATAAAATAAAGTGTATTAAAGCTATAACTCTATTTCTTTATTAATTTCCAGCATGGAGCTAATGAGAGCTTTCTTGTCACTGGTTAAAATTACAAAACTAAGTAAAAGTACAAAAATTACAAATAGGTTTTTTTTTAAATATTGGAGCAAGCTGATTGCCTGATGTTAAGCGCTAACCTCTTTAGCTATGAAAGTAACTAAAAATTAAGTGTTAAAAAATACTAAAATGTAATTATCATCAGCCGATCAAAGTCCACTGCTGGAAACAAGCGATATAATGCCACGATGAATATTTTGAGCCGCCTTCATCCACCGATCCCATCACTTTTTACCTATTGTACTAGATAATAGACGTATAGTGCATTTAATAAAGCGCTTGCTTTTATGGTGACCTCTGTTTTTTAATTTTTGCACATAGTACAATAATTAACTGATTTATTGACTTTGCGGAAATCCATTCTAAAATATTGACGAACAAATGTACATAATAAAACAATTCCGCTCCTCTTCATCGAAATAGAAGAGTGGAAGCAATTGGTGGAGGATTTCACACACTTTTTATTTTAGTTTATTAAATTAATTTGTAAACTTTTTTATTAGTGTATAGGAAAAATGCAGCAATTGTTTTTATGAGTACCTTATAATTTTATAGTTTTGGAGAAAAAACTGTGACGTTTAGAGTTCAATCAATAAATGGCTATACGAAACCCCACACAATGCGTTGTCTGACATTTTTATATATTTAACTATAAGATGTAGATAATTTTGTATTGGTCACAAAGCTTAATAATTTGCAAACAAGCGAAAATTTTAACAGTAGAACAAAATAATAAACTAACAATAGAATTGAAAATACATCCGATAAATCCATTATTAGTATTACAAAGAAGTTATTCATTGAGAATAATAATGCTATCTGGAGATCGGATATGATGTAGAATGTAAATACTGTCCATTAAAATATTCGCAATGTTATCGACGCAATTATATCGACGACTATACAAAGACCAGTGGTAGCCTAGTGACTTTTGATACAAAGGTCGCGGGTACGACTCTCAGCGTATACCAATCAGTTTATGCTATCCTATTGGGTGAAAAACGAATTTAAGTCACTTATTTTGTGCTAATTACTTCCTCTTAACTGATGATTAAAACATCGTAACGTCACAGGAAGTCGGTGGATGGAGGCGACTCAAGACCGTTCGTCGTGGCCTGGGGAGATTCTAGGGAGGGGGAAGCCTTTGTCCAGCAGTGGAATTCTATACCTACACTAATGTATAGACCCGTAGTGCGTTAATTTCTTATTTTATAAATGGTTACCAAATCATACATTAAAAAAAAAAACATTTATTTAAATCTGGCGCCCCTCGGATCTAAATATTAGTGTACTGATCATGTGTACCAAATTTAACGGAGTTTGATGAAATAATAGCCAAAATAGAAGCAAACTTCGTTCGAGGGCATAGCTCAGAGGTAACTCCTTTTCGAAGCTTTAATAAAAAATCGTCTTAGAATAATAATTGTGAAGACCAGTTATATGGTGGATGTGTCGTGGGCAAGACAGATTTCCCGTCGTAGCTGCATTAATAGCTCTTCAAGCATATATACTTTAGTTATAAATATCAGAGAAGTTAAATCAGTGGCAATCCAAACATACCATACATTCCTTTTATTGTTCTACAACAGAGAGATTACAGACATATAACCAGCAATGTTTATAGCACAAAAAAAAACACCGAACGACCGTCAACAGCCCAATTTGCATACGCCGAACATAAATTCTCGTTTGTAAGAACACACTGGCACTTTTATTGTACTATCGTCGTTGGGATCGCAGAGTGTAATGGAAATATTCTGGCTGCTCCTAGAGCTGTCCAGTTTAATGGTGCGTCATGCAAGTGCCATAAAAACTAAATTGTCTTGCGTGACCAATACCAATACTTATTTATGTAGATTGGTATGACGTCATACAAATTTTGCCCTGGAAATTTTATTTAAAGATAACAATCACATATTGAGATCATATTTGTTACGAAAGCAAGAATGGTAAAAATATAGCACTAACTGTAGTTTGTCTACGTAACTACACCACAATTTTACGAATCGATTGGAACACTTGCTAAGTTTTTTCGCAGCGGCAAAATGTAGTCTACTAGAAAGTTCACATCTATCTGAGCCGCAGAATTTTCAAGCTATCGCTTCTCTGCGGTCGGCAGCAAAAACTGACGGTTTTTTTATAACGAGATAGACCACCTTAACATAGTCGACCTTTGCTCGCTTCTATACAAATATTAATTCTTTGCATGTTGTACCAGTGAGCTAACTGAGCTAATCGTTTTTTATTGGTTACGGCGCGCTCGTGAGACCTTTTTTTATGTGGGAGGTATCTGCTATGATCGGATGAGGCCGATGAGCTTCGATCTGTAATTTACTAAACTGTTTCTTTCCATCGATTTACATGTAAATGCCGTCTGTACCAAATTGTTAGCTTATTGAAAATTGGTCAATGATTTTGAGATTTTTTTACGAGCCTCGTCTGGCTGCTACTCTTAAACCTGTCTAGTAAGATCGGTATACTGTAATTTAACTTTCAATAAGTTCAACATACACGTTTTTGCAATGTTTAACGGCTACGTGTATTTTTTTCCAGGAACATGTGTTTTCGCCATTGTTTTTAAAAAATCCAATTTAACGGTTATTGAAAATAACTGCTATCCTGTTTACATTTGACGTCCGTAAACGACACGCAACGATTATCGGAAACTGTAAACGTTATTTAATTTCGAAATAACGGATATGGATGAAATGGGTCAGAACCTGACAACATAGGGTGCGAACTCGTACAAAACTGGTACAAGCACCATGTCTCAAATGTCATAGAAGCTGACTAAGGGATTACAGCAGGGGATGGGCAGCAGCATCCACCTGAGTAATCAACTCTAATACTGCGACCATCAATCTGCCTGCCAAGCGTGGTGGTTATGACAGATCCCTCCATTACATTCTATGGGGTAGGTCTCGTCCAGCAGGCCTGAGTCGATAGGTGTTAGTTCATTTGTGAGCTAAGCGAGCCAGTAAACTGGTGCATGCTTTGTACGAGAACGCACCCATGTAGGACAATTCGCATTGTGCGCGTCCGCCACAAAATAATATTTTACGATTACGAGTGATCATTAAAAATGCTGTAAAATTGATTTACTGTTGGCTGGAGTGATTGCGTCGATATTTTGAGCGACGGCTAAAATTGTAAAGCTCAATGGACAGTCGTTCATTTGTTAATTTTGTACGCCGCACTCATATTTACTGGCCGTAAATATTAAAGCAATAAAAAGTCCAGAAAAATATTTCAGTTCTCTGCGGCGATATAGGCGGCGATTTTTCGTTTTGGGGTTGTAAAATTCGGACTTCATTATGTGGATTTTAATTATGCTTCTGTTTAAGAGGCCCCCGGTGTGAAGGTAAAATTATGCGTTGGATCACTGTTCCGCTCTCTTTTATTTAATCGTAGTTGTTTTAAAACAAACATTTATTTCAAACCTCGATAAATTTTATCTGATATTACCTAAAAAAATTGATCAAGATCTGACTTGTTGCTTTTATGAAAATTAAATTAGAGATTAGGAATTAACAACGAGAAAACGTATTTCTCATCATCAACCGTTAGACATCCACTGTTGAAATAAAGAAAGAAAGAAAGAAAGAAAACGTTTATTTGGCACACTAAAAAACAAAAAACGACATACAAAGCCGATACCAAAAATCCAACAACTACTTAATAACATAGGTACCTACTAGAGGACCGTCGCGGTCGCGGGCGGTGCCCATGATTAAGAGGATTAAGAACTCAGCCTCGAAACGACAGCAAAAGTGACGAAAAAAAGTGGCAATTAGCCGTTTTTCAAATTAAAAAATAAAGGCTTAAATAAATCGGCTCATGTGTCTGTGTGCCAAAATGGCGTTCAGCTCAGCATAAATGTTGGATGAGTTAACACCCAACGCCGACGAGGGACGAGGCCTCTCCTATGTAATGCTATAGCGGGATTTGCCATAACCATAATCACTACGCTTGGCAGACGGATTGGCAATCGCAGTTTGGAGTTAAGTACTCAGTTTTTTTTTTTTTTACAACAATAGACCCTCATTTGACCGCTATCACACCTGTTGGTAAGTGATGATGCGGCCGACGATGGAGCACGAAGGTCTAGAAGGCACCTATTCACTCTTGCCTTGAAAAGACCCAAATTATAGTTATCAGGAAAGACAGACGACGGCAGCGAGTTCCACTCCTTAGCAGTTTGCATTATAAAGGTGGAACAGAAACGCTTAGTACGAATAGAAGGTATATTAATGAGGTAAGGATGGTAATGAGCCGTGCGCCTGCTTGTCCTATGATGAAAAGGAGATGGTGGGATCAGATCATGTAATTCCTGGGCACATTCTCCGAAATGCAATCTATAGAAGATGGAAAGGCTAGCAACATTACGGCGGTGCTCGAGACTCTGGATCTTAGTCTCCACTATATGTTGCTGCCCTATAAGCCTGAAAGCTCTGCGCTCAATCGAGTCTAAGGCAGCGAGCTGGTGTTTGGCTGAGCCGTTCCAATCAGGTGGATGCTGCTGCCCACTCTGCACAGTACTCTATAGCTCAGGTATAGAGTATGCCTCAGTAAAGCTTTTACGTGCATGTACACGGTGGAAGAAGGAGGGGTCTAATCTCAGGCAGGACACACCACAGCAATCACCACGGCTCTATAACGTAACGTAGTTATAGAGATTATGAAATAAAAGTTTCAACACAATTAATGATAGTTTAAGCACGATTCCACCGAAAAGTTCGACATTCACTCCAGGGGTCTCAAAAAGTATTTTATTTTATTATTGCTAGTAAGAAGTATATCAATAAGTTCTACGATATATTTCATTTACACCTACATATTATATTCATTTTATATGCAACGGTTGCATGCATTTACCTGCTACGACCTTAGGTAGAAACGTTAATATTAGGGAACCGAACAATAAAATAAAAACATATAAAATATATGTATACAGATGTACTCTACGAAATCAAAGAACTTTGCTAAGGTGTAATTTTGTTTCAAGAATGTTCACTTTAGAATACGCTGTATAATAGCGATTCAACTGTAATAAACGTTCTGTTACAGCGGGACTATATCGGATTGTCACCGATGGTACAGATAATGTTATAGTTGCTTCGTATAGATGTCTTGTATCAGAGGCAAGACAGAACAAACACTACTGCACATATGAACCGTAAGCAAGGCAAGGCACTTATATATTAAACTTTAGGATCACAATTGGAACTCTTAGTACGTTAAGTTACAATTTTTTTTTGATACAATTTAAAATCAGAATAATCACAAATGAGAGATGCAGATCTGTAGGGCCTTTGTCCCCAAATGGCCAACGAAGGTGTGACCCCTCCTTCTCCTCCCGTGGATGCCGTAAAAGCCGACTAAAGGATTACATCAGGGGATGGGCAGCAGCATCCATCTGAGTACTTAACAACAATACTGCGATCACCAATCCGCCTGCTAAGCGTGGTGATTATGGCAAGTCCCACCATTGTATTAAATGGGGGGGAGGCTTCGTCCAGCAGTGGACGTAAATAGGCTTATAAAGAAAGAAGCCAACGGAGATCGCACTCGCAGAGATAAATAAAATGTTATGACGTTTGGTGGTGGTAATTGGTGATAACTGCCATGCAGTTATTTATAGAGAGTAGAGAGTCATCCGCAGCGCAGAGTAACGTATTCAGTGCAGCTTAAAGTTTCTTGTTCAGCACTGTCCCATTACTTTAACCCAATGGTTGGTTCACGGGTATTTTTTTCTTGAAATCGTAAGGATCAATACCGTGAAGTAGAGGAATTTCATTTCACTTATTTCTACGTTTTGTGATGTGTCTTTAATAGTTAATTTCAAATATCAAAAACCTTGAAAAGAATACATGAATTCAGCCTATAGACTATTTAGTAAGGTCGTTTATCGAATAGTTCCCCTGCCTACGCTCAGCTGTCATGCACGCTCTGTTCCACATTTTCCCTCAGATGTCTCGTGTTCACCATGGTCTGTCCGTTCTTGTGATCGCATGTTCCAATCCAAGGCAGGTTTATGCGGTCATAAATAACTGGACGATCTGTCTCGAGACCTCTGCGAAAGTCTCATTTTGTCTGAACTGTGCGACTGTTAAGTGTGAAACGCGAAATTCCAGAAATTTTGATAAGGTTACGTTGGAAAAATATAATTATTTTTTTTAGTTCTTGAATAGGCTAGGGTGCCTTTCGTCATCGGGCGATTTCATCATCGAAACAGACTGTGTGGGGCAAATTAGTCATCAGTCAAATAAATGTAAGAGACTGGTAGGCATTTTTGGACTACGAAACCCTTATAAGATCGTTCGACGGTTTTCCTTTCTACATAAATATTTTTCATCAAATTCAGAATCTTCTTTACAAAACACTGTAAAAGTAAATACAAAATAAAAAAAATATATCATCGTCATCATCATCAGCCTGTAGAAGCCCACTGCTAAATATAGGCCTTCCCCATAGAATGGCACGACAAACGGCCTTGAGCCCTTAAGCTTCTTGCATCCACCGACGACGCCCTGCTACCTTAACAATGTCCTTGGTCCATCAAGAGGGGGCCATCGTTTACTGCATCATCGCTTTGTGGTTGCCATTTTGGTTCCTCAACGGTTGTCAGTTCTGCTTGCTATTATGACCTTGCTAATCCTGAGATAATCTATATTATATTATGTATACATACATAAAATAAATTGTAAGTTGCACTCTTATTCGCAGTACGGACTGTATTACTTTAGATTTAGTCTGCAAACGATTTTAGATTTAACTGAAAGTTGTCGCTTGTCGACCCTTGTGTGTAGGTGTGTATGTATTAAAACACTTCTGTCGACAACTTCCACTGCTAAAATCTTTGAGAGCTGTTTTCTTACAAGTTCTTAAGAATAATCTCTCTTCCACAAGACAGTATTGACACAGATTTTATAAGAGTAGGCTATGACTGAACGTTTTTTAAATTCTTTAAGAAAAACTTGTACCTATATAGCTTACAATAGCGTTTCAAATCGATGTACCTAATGCGAGAGGGACTAAGTCGCGTTATGGCTAATTCTCGTAAGATTTTTACATATTGAACGGTGTTTAGGATAAATCAAAAGACGGTAATGATTAATTTTTCTGACTCTAAGAATTTGAAAAATTGCAAGACTGTCTGTTCATTTTCTGAAAGTAGATTTGTCACTGCTCGTAATGTAATCAAGCAACCTCTTTTTATACTGATACTCCTTAACCAACTTAGCCAACTGAAAATATTTGTTCCGGCTCCGGGTGTTATGGTACCATGGTACTCATAGTTCCTGATACCCACGATACAGGGAAACCTTAGTGTGAGATCTTGACTACGTATGTGACTGTTGGGTGTTATGTTATGTTATTTAGCACTAGTTACACAGTCAGCTTACTTTCATTACCACGGCTTAAAGCCTGGTTTACCTTCGTGTCCATCGCTCATGCAGCAATCGTGTGTTCATGGTAATTGTGCTCATTAGCTACTTGATTCTATTTACCTTTGTTCTGCAGCGCCACAGAATGCACCGCTGAGTAATTAGAAGCGCAAATTAAATAAGTAGAGACCGCATCACGCAATTGTAATTGCATTGTAAGTGGAATGTCGATGGACAGATTGGAAGTGTTTTATGAATTGAGTATTTAAAGAGCAACAGGAGCGCGATTTTTGAAAGTAATGGAGTGTCATAATTTTTCATTTTAAAAACCGACTTCCGCCATAGTATACGACAAAATAATTTTGGATGAAAAAATTTTTATGAAAGAACCATAGTGGTGAAAGGATTATGATACTTTCTGATTGCAAATGCTTGGTTTGTTGCTGAAAATATCAAAATCGCCATATGTATGCCTACAATATTTGAGGAGTTCCCTCAATTCCTCATGGATCCCATCATCAGAACTGGATTCTGAAAAAAATGGGACCAATCTGGAAGTATATCTACTCAAATAAAAAAAGAATTTTTCAAATCGGTTCGTAAACGCCGGAGATATGCGGTAACAAACATTAAAAATAAAAAAAAATAAAAAAATACAACCGAATTGAGAACCTCCTCCTTTTTTGGGAAGTCGGTTAAAAACTTCAGTAAAATTGTCGTATTTTCATACATCTGAAACTTATTGATAACTAAAATTCTTATTCCTATGATATTAATACAAGTGCCTCCTCCAATAAATCTCCTGAATAACTTTTCATTTAAAAAACCGACTTCCGCCATTGTATTCGACTAAATATTTGGATGAAAAAAAATGATGAAAGAACCATAGTGGTGAAAGGATTATGATACTTTTTGAATGCAAATGCTTGGTTTGTTGCTGAAAATATCAAAATCGCCATATGTATGCCTACAATATTTGAGGAGTTCCCTCAATTCCTCATGGATTCCACCATCAGAACTGGATTTTGAAAAAAATGGGACCAATCTGGAAGTATATCTATTCAAATAAAAAAAGAATTTTCCAAATCGGTTCATAAAAGCCGGAGATATGCGGTAACAAACATAAAAAAAAATAAAAAAAAATACAACCGAATTGAGAACCTCCTCCTTTTTTGGGAAGTCGGTTAAAAATTGCCGTATACATGGGGCTTAGTACGGGTTTTGATAGTTTACGAAACATTTCGGTTCCATCCAATACATTTACTAACAGCGTCTTCTCGTTTCGCTAGGGGTGTTGCAAGTATGGAAGGAAATGAAACTTCATATAGTTTCGTAAACTATCAAAACCCGTAATAAGCCCCCTGAAACACATTGATAACTAAAATTCTTATTCCTATGATATTAATACAAGTGCCTCCTCCATTAAATCTCCTGAAAAATGGTGATTTGCGATCTTTTTGATGATACTTAGTCACTCAGTGACTTTCAAAAATTGCTCCCCAGGCACAGAATAAATATTTGTCCCCAGATTCCATTGCATTGTTGTTTCATAACGATTTTATGTTAACCAACCAATAACGGGTCACTTATGTCAAATTTGAGCGATTTTTCATAGAAACCTGTCAATTCAATTATAATTATTAGCTGGTAAAAAGGGGCATCAGGAGTGTTTTGAGTGTTTCAGTAGATAGCGGATTTGTTAACACATACAGAATGAGAATTCACCATTTTGCAAGTAGTAGAGCTTCTTCGGGGAAGTACACCATACTTATATTTCTGCCGCCAAGCCAGTAGTGCTCACGTTTGGTTCAGCTGTTGTTCCATGTGTATGGGTTCCAGTATGGGTGCCGGGGAAATTACAGGCACATCAGGCATTTCACCTTTATGTCCCAGGATGACAGGCGCAGCAGTGCAGGACGTGAGCTAAGAGGAATTCCATTTGTAATGGGCTGGGGTCACCGCCTAACAATAGCAACATTGTCAAATCCATTTTTTTATATTAAAAACAAACCTTTCCCCATAAAAAGACACTAAGTGACTCGCAATTTAAAACTCGGGTAAATAATTGCTAAAACTGTAATAAACCTATCTTACGGTGGATCCTTCATCCATCCACAACATTCAGTTATAGCCATATATAAACTATAATGTACCTATCTATAGTTATAATTACTAATGTAATGTGTATATCAGGAAAAAACTAAAAATAAAGCTGATCTAAATCCTAAAACACAGATTTTTAATGAGTACCGACTAAACAAGAAGTAGGTACGCCACTAAGTTCAAAATAACTTGCACTGGCTCATATACAGGCCGTCGAGTCGCTCGTAAACATTGTCGGTGGTTCCGCACTTAGATTCCATTTGCTTTACGATCAGGATAACGTTCCCTTAAAACCTTAAATAGTTTCTAAGCACCCAGTCAATTAAAGAGAAAGTAGGTAAACATAAAAATAGTAAATTTAAAGTTTATCTTATCCAAAACAGGGCACAAACGATGCACTTAAAACCACAGCGCATAACTTTATGAATACAACTGTAATAAAAGCAGCAATGATATTATGGTGTTATTATACAAACAAGACATTCCGACTCTAATAACTCCGTGAATGGAGGTTATCTACCTTATTACTAGGCGAGATTTAATTGGCGTGTGATATAAACGAACATAAATTAGGACTTTTAAATAGCTTAAATGTTTCTGGAATTGCATTGTTTAAAGGAGGTTTTTTATCATTAATCTGTTTAGGGTAAAATCTTATTATTTTCGAGATGGAAGTACCTAATAATAGACATTTATTGTTCTGAGTATACTAAGTATACGTCATTTACGCCATAGATCAAGTGGAATAGCCAACACCACTGCCCACCTATATATTCACTAGGATAGGATAGGTTATCAATACCTGGTAATATAATGTATACATTAGTGTTTGTTTAATGTGTACTTCTTGGATATTTATTTGTTTGTTTTATAACGTATTTATTGTTTTTTCTCCCAACGTTCCAGTGGGGCCAGATAGGTGAGGGATGCTGGGAATATATACCTTCTTTATTGATGTTCGTGGCATCACCTAGGCCCTGTCTGAAAACCAGCGCCGCGCCCGCCGTACCGTCTCCGCAGCTTATGGGTGAGACAGGGACCTATTTGACCCCACTCAACACAAATATTGATGCTTAGTACTACCTAGTTGCTTGCCTAATATTTGTTTTTAATGTTTAATCTTTTCTTATGTCTTGTCTTTTGGTAATTTGTTTCATATTGTGTTGTTTTCTTTGTTCTTTTATTTCTTTCTTTTCTTAAATGTGTTTGGCAATGGATCATGCACAAAATGTATAACATACCTACTATAACCGTCATTATAATTCTGATCAACCCTTTTAGATAAATAATTAGGCTTTGCAAGCCAAATTTAATGAATCGTTGAAATGAAATCAATGTAAAATCATACCGAACAATTTTTCTAATTTAATGAATGACAGCCTGATTTATCGATGTTGCCGAACATGAACTTTATATCGTTTTGATTTTAATTCTCTTTGATTGTTCATCGCACGTCTATCGGCAGAAATATAATTTCGTACGGACGCATCGTTCATACATCATTGTGGACAACGACACGGACCGAACAATACCGACGAAATTACATGCGGTCAATAACGAACACGGCAAATAAATACTTTCAACTGACATTTGTTACATTTTTGGTCGTTTTTCGACTAAAGACAAAGGCTATATCCGCCCACAGTCAGACGAAGGGCATCGAAAATTATTACGGAGCGGCTCACATTTCGAAGCATTCTCGGCTAATGATTTCGAAAGATATCCACCCCTTGAATGTAAGCGTCACCGCCCCGCGAATGAATTGAAACACTGCTCTGGGTTTTTTATTTATTTATTAATTGTTGTTTTTTAACGGTTGGTGGCCAAATTGGCCGAATAGAATTATGTTTTTGTGAGCGGATTAAAATATTAATAACGATTGAAACTGGCCAACTTGGACCA
This sequence comes from Epirrita christyi, assembly GCA_951392215.1. NCBI lineage: Eukaryota > Metazoa > Arthropoda > Insecta > Lepidoptera > Geometridae > Epirrita > Epirrita christyi. Next base: position 10,834,578 of record OX595843.1, on the reverse strand, counting down.
AAACTTGTATGCTATTCATTATTTTAGTTCTGATGAGCAAGTTATAATCAGCTACTTAATATGATATTCGCACAGTGAATAGGCGCACCAATTAAATTTTATTAGAACAAGAATGATCGTATGTTAATCGATTTGAGCATCATCAAACAGATACGCATATTTTGACATGATGTGGTTACGCCACATCTAAATCTTAAGCCTGCCAAGCTCTCCCACACAAAGCAAGAATAGACTGACAATGCGAGGAATTAAGCTTAATTTATGGCATTTTAAGCCAATTTCAACCACAAAACCGATATATTATAGGATTTAAAAACTTGAACTAGATAGTTTCGATTTATAGCTGACTTTCCAATAATCGTATACAGTAGCTTGTTTAATAAAACAGTCGTGACTTTGAAATATCAAGGAAGTTCCGCTATGAAATCATTCAAAGCAAATTCGAAACGATATGTGGTGATTCACGATGTAATATATTATTTCTTGTATAGTCACCGCTTTTATAGTATTTATTCCTAGAATACTATTTTATCTATTAAAGTCTAGAAGTACTCTATACCTGACTCTAGAGGGCCACGATGAACGGTCTTGAGCCGCCTCCATCCATCGACTTCCTGCGACGTTTATAATATCTTTAGTTCATCGAGTGGAGGGCCTTCCTTTACCGCGTCGTCCAGTTTGTGGTCGCCACTCGAGAACCTTTATTCCCCAACGGTTGTCAGTTCTGCGAGCTATATGTATGACCATTTATTTATATTTATATTATTATTTCTTTGAATAAATATACGTTAGATTTATGTTTAAGAAGCTTATCTTTTATTGCAAACATTCTAAGTCCATATGAGCTAAAATGGGTCTCGTTAGCTCATTTCCTCTCTCCAATGTAAATGTCAGCACAATTAAAGGCAACAACACTAATGCTGTCATTGATCACAATCGCATTATTATTTGGCAACATTCCTCTGTTCGCAATAATGGCTATCAAACACAGTAGGTGTGTGTCCATCGGTATCGAGTCAAAGGTTACAATCCATTGCTTTGAAACAGAGATGATTGAAAATTAAGGATATGGTATTTGTTCATGATTCGTTTCATCATCATCATTATCAGCCTGTAGAAGTCCACTGCTGGACATAAGCCTCCCCCCTCGAATACCACGATGAACGGTCTTCAGCTACCTCCATACACCGACTTCCTGCTTTACAACGTCTTACGAGAGTCGAGAGTCAACGTCAAGAGTTACGCTAGGAGTTTCACTATGTGATAAAATCTGAAATTAGGAAATCCATAGAAGAAAAAGTTCACCAACATACCTCTCATAATTAGCAAGTTGAAGTGGCATTTATCTCGCAGAATTGTCAACCGTTTTGTGGTCGCCACTCGAGAATCCAACGGTTGTCAGTTCTGGGAGATAAATGCCACTTCAACTTGCTAATTATGAGAGCTATGTTGGTGAACTTGTGTCTTCTATGGTTTTTATAATTTCAGATTCTATCACGTAGTGAAACTCCTAGCGTAACTCTCTTCATAGCCCGCTGCGTTACGATGACGGTAATGATGATTATCAGCAGCCTGTAGAGGTCCACTGCTGGACGTAGCCAGCAATCCTCCCCACTGAAGCCACAAAGAATATATTTGAGCCACCTCCATCCACCGGCTTCTTACTAAGTTTAAAATGTCGTCCGTCCATTAAAAACAAATCAAATTTATGTTTTTTCGGTAACTTGACCTATTGGTCGCACATTTTCTTTGACTGAGATAGATGAGAAACAATTAAAATACACGGAGCTGTTTTAAACAAGTACTTACTCAATACTTATATAGTCCACGTTTTCAAGTCTTGTATCGTTTCAGTTTAACCGCTGCGCTGTGTTTTTAGTATTTGTTAGATTACTGAAATTCATGCACTGATATTTGCCACCTCCAAATATCTTCTTCCAAAGTTCTTGTCACGACTCACTCGGTCCGAATATTATTACACAATGATCAAAATGTACGCTTATGAAAGCTGATATGACGCAATTGAATCAAGAAAGACCTTTAATAATCTCATGTTATTTTTACCATTGCGAGAACTTGAAATGTATACGCGCTAATAAAGTACCAATGTGATGAGCTACTTAGGATCATAATTTAGGGTATTTTATATCACTGGCGACCTCCGTGGCGCGGCGGCGAGTAGCTGGCTGAAACGCAATAGGTGCGGGTTCGATTCCCGCTGCAGAACAAAGTTTGCAAGATCTGCGAATATTTATTCCAGATTTAGGTGTTGTGGTACCATGGTACTCGTAGTTCCTTGATACCCACCACACAGGGAATCCTATCCTGTCTGGACTATGTATGTAACTGTTGGGTGTTACGTTATGTTACTAAACGATAATGGTCAGAGCGTGTTGACTTACGGCACTAAGACATGGTTGTTTCTATAGCCGTAATATACTTAGACAAGCTCGAAGTTGCGCAGCGGGCAATGGAGAGAGTTATGCTAGAAGTTTCTCTACGTGACAGAATCCGAAATGATGACATCAGTAAAAGAACCAAGATCACCGAAATAGCTCTCAGTTGTAGCTGAAGTGGCAAGGGGCATCAGGTCACTTGAATTGGCAAGGGGCATCAGGTCACTTGAAGTGTCAAGGGGCATCAGGTCACTTGAAGTGGCAAGGGGCATCAGGTCCTATAGCTCGCAGAACGACAACCGTTCAGGAATAAAGGTTCTCGAGTGGCAACCACAAACCAAACGACGCACAAGGAAGGCCCCTCTCGAAATGCACTAAAGACGTTATAAAGGTAGCCATGAAGTCGGTGGATGGAGGCGGCTCAAGATCGACCATCGTAGCATTCCAGGTCTTTGTCCAGCTGATGATAATGATGTAACGATATCTTATGGTAAGGTGTTTGTTCTTTTCATGCGAAATAATTTAAGTGATTCACAGTCGATCGATCATTTTGACAAAATATTATCACTTTTGATATCAATGTGTCAAGTTTAATCATAAAAGCTATCAACCACTTGCGTGTGCCAAATTAAAACCCAGTCTCAAACCGTGACCTGCTTAAACAATCTTCTAGAGTAATTATTATTTAATTTGCGATAGATGGAGTTCAGAGTTGCTTATAATTAATATAATTGCAGTTCACTTTGTTCATTAATCATTATTTTCGCTTGCAATGTCCGGTTTTATTAATCGTCCGGATTAAATTAAAGTCGAATCACAAGATAAAAGTTTGGTAATAATGTTAATGTTAATGTTAAAGAACTCCCTTTTCCGCATTCGAACTCTATGATGGTCCATTATGCGTGAGAGTTAACTGGCTAGATAGTTAGCCAGCCTAACTCTGTCCAGAAGCACAGAAGTTTCCTGGGGTCTTCGCAGGCTTCGCGGAGTGATCTCGGGTTGTTGAGGATTTGTTCACGTTGAGCTGCTACTCCCACGCATTCCAGGACTACGTGGGCAGCTGATTCTTCTTCGGTCAGACACCCCCTGCAGAGTGGGCTGTCTGTGGCTCCGATGTTGTAGGGGTGTTTGTTCAGGAGACAGTGGCCTGTAAAAGTTTAGTATTAAAAGCTTAAAAATCCTTTCATCTTCATTATTTGGCTCCAATCTTTAGAGGATCCTTTGACTGTCCAGGATGTCTAACTTTGTTTGTCAAGCAGACAATGCTTGAATTATTGTTTTCAGGTTTACGATTTAACCATTAAGGACTTGTTTAGGTTGGTTTGTAAACGCCAGAGATGAATCGTCTATTTATGTATGACAAAAAGAGCCTCTTGGTAATCTGTTGGGTATTCCACGATTACGTTTTTATTTCATTTTATTTTTATTTATTTAGGGTAACAAGCAATAACACTCATGTGGTACTAAATATAGAACTAAAAATAACACAGTGATTCTAGCCCCGTTGTGCACAAGTTAGGTATGTTTACATTATAGGGCAAAGAGAATGTACATGACTTTTTTTTTTTTTTTTTTTTTATGCATACAAGCTTACGGCCCACCAGATGGAAAGCAGTTACCGTAGCCTATGAACGCCTGTAACACCAAAGGCATCACACGCGCGCTGCCGACCCTGAGACATAAAGATGAAAAGTCTCATGTGCCTGTAATTTCACCGGCACCCGTACCCTTCAAACCGAAACACAGCAATGCGAACACTACTGCTTGGCGGCAGAAATAGGTACGGTGGTAGTACTTCCCCGGACGAACTCTTTCACAAGAAGTTCTACTACTAACAAAAGTTCTACTACTAACACTTTTCTTGACTTTAGTTTAGTGTGGACAAGATAGGTATTTTATCTGCCAGAGCTGATTGCCCCCTGGACAAAGCACTGTTACGTTGCCTAACTGCCTTCTACTCTATTAAAATTAGTTGGTGTTGCCATCTTCTACGGACTTTAACTGAAGGTTGTGATTAGCAACCTTTAGACATCCACTGCTGGACGAAGCCTCCTCCATAAAATACAATGGAGGAATTGCCTTAATAACCACGCCTGGCAGCCAGATTGGTGTTCGTAGTATTTGTGTTGGGTTCTCACTCAGGTAACCCCTTAGTCGGCTCTCACGACATCCGCAAGAGGAGATGGAGGGAATTCATCGTGGAAATCTAGGGGGGGGATCTAGAGGCCTATGTCCAGCAGTGGACTTCTATCGGCTGATGACGATAATGATGATGTACATAATATTTATTAAAAATAAGCTATTTCTGGCTATATCTGAGACACTTCTAAACATGAGGCGTTCCTGTCATGCCAGACTAAGTCGGGAGTGACTGAGATATTAGAGTTATACAATTTTTATTATTGAATCCTTGGAAAAATTACACACTGAGAGTTGGTGTGACAGGAGGAGATTAAGTACGTACTTAAACGCATGAGAGTTATGACCCAGTGTGAATCAGGCTTTAAAATCACGCAATTGCGATCGACACAGCGCAAATGTGTTAAAGTGATTAATGTACGCCGAATCAAATTTGATTATCTGAAAAAGCTTCGCGGTGGGTTTGTGTAGGGATGGAAAAGTTGTTTTTATCGAAAGCTTAAAACCAAAATACCATCATTCAACCACCAACCAGCAAAATTAGGTACAATTTGAAAAAAAATCTGATAGTAATTTTTTTTTCAAATTGTAATTTTGCCGAATTTGGAGTAAGTTTATGTACTATTATATTATTTTTTTTAAACTTTTTCATTATGAGTTTATCACTTCTGGACGAGGCCTATTAGATACAATGGGGAGATTTGCCATAATCACCAGGCTTGGAAGTTGGATTTTTGATCGAAGTATTGGTGTTAAGTACTCCATTGGATGCTGTTGCGAATCCCCTGTTATAATTCCTTAGTTGTTTTTAATGTCTCCCACAGGAGGAGACAGAGGGTTGTATTCTTAGGCCAGACAAGCCACAGCAGATATTTTTATGTTTAAATAAAAGTTATACAAGCCAAAATATTAATTTTATCAACACTAGCATTTGCTTGCAGCTCCACACGCGTGTAACCTCTATTGGCTCCACCCGCGTAAAAGCGTATTACAAATTATAGCCTATTATGTTACGTTAACGTTTTTCGACCTCCAAAATAATATTCGATCTCTTTATTTTTTTAGAATGAGATTTTTTGAGATTATATTGATTACAAACAATGCAGCAGTATACCATCTTCTCAAGTGACTCGCTTTGACTCAGTATATCGATTGAAAATTCTGTATTTCATGTAAAAGCTTTCCATCGTCTTTGAAGTGCAGTATAGATCGGAAACCATACGTCAAACGTCAGTACTTTCAGTGTCAGAGCCTTCAATCCCATTCATTCAGTCAGACTGTCCTGTCACAAGAGTCACAACCCTACGTTGTCGCTCGCATAAAACCAGTTAAATCGCAAAAACGTTGTGTGAACGACCATTCATCCGTGACAATAATGAACATGTGATGAAGACAGCGGTTATTAACATTTGACCGTTGCGTAACATTACTCAAATCTGACGTTTTGGGTGAGTATCAATAGAAAACAGAATTCGGATGCCCGGGGCGAAGCGGGGTTTAGTTTCATTAATTCAAGCACGGTATAATTCACGTCTCGCTTAGTAATGATAAGAAATATTAGTTCCAAAAACCTTTTATAATACGACAGTAATTTTGGAAATTAATACTTATTAATTAAAGATTTACCAGCCTTTTTTAAACTATGTATAACAAAAATATCAAAATTCAAATTTAAATTTTATTTGAAGTTCCTTTGCAAAGTTTTGTTAGTAGTCTTGCATGCAAAAGGGATAAACGCTTGACTTGGCACCAATGCAAATTTTCAAGCTCAGTGATCTTTTTCTCCCAACTATCTATTCATCAAACCGAAAGTGAATTTAGCATCTAAAAGTACTCAAAATGTGATGTATGTGGCTGTGCCGATAGATGTCACCCTTTTAGAATGACTCAACTAGAAAATGTAATTCAAGATTATTATCAAAGATTATAATGAAATGAAATCATATAATTATTCCATTCAATCGAGTAGATCCGGTGGCTATGATCCGGTGAACATTGATGTTACAAAAAAATCCGTTAAATTTTTAGGCAGTTTTTGAATTACTTATAGATCCTGTCACAATCTTGCTAATGAAGTCTGCGGACATTCAAGGTATCATTAGGTAATATTGGAGACTAAGGAAGCAGTAAGTTGTTTTGACTCAATATTTGTTGATGAAAATTCTCGAATTAAAATTAACTATACTTAGTAAATGTTCTGAAGCGGTCTTCACAAGCGGTTATAATAATTAATTATGTATATCATTTGTGGCATAATCAAAACCGGTTGCGCATCAAACGACAACTTTGTCCCGTCTATAAACTTCCTTATTTAACATCAAAGGACCTTCGAAATATGGAATTCGTCCTAAATTGACCACACGCAAGCTTTACGACACTATCACCTTAATTACATCGTAAATTAGGTAGATATCAAACTGAAACAGTTAAAAGCATCGTTTTTAAGTAAACACACTTACTTGGTATTTCAATGATAACAGAATGCCTTAAGAAGGCGTAATATGTGATTTTGCTCAGCAAAATCGATCTAGAACTCAGTATCTACGGGTTCAACGAGTTCAATATTTTGGAATACGAAAATTTTATATTTTTGCATTTATTGTGTAAAGTTGAAAACACGATATGTAAAAATAACCTCGCTAGTTTTATTTAATGAAAAATCCTTGTTTCGCTCACGTTTTGAATGAGATCTCAGGAACCCTACGGTGTTTTAAGATAAATATTACTACAAAAAGTAGGTAATAACTATTTATTCTAATGCTAAAATCAGTATTTTGATAAACACTTTATTTTCGCCCTAATAAACAAAAATGTAGTTTTTTGTTTATTAGGACAAAAATAAGGCGCGCGGGTTATCGCGTGCGTTTATAAATTGTAGTATAGTGCCCCCTTAAGTAACAAATCTTCGACACTGTAGGTAATGTTAAGGTAATTTGATACGTGCACCTGTAGTAACAAATTGACACAGTTTTCTCAAGAGGTTTATGGAAAGGTAATACGGGTTTTGTTTGTTAAAGATGTATGCAAAACATATTAATGACGTTGAAAATTGTTACATATACTTACTCACGCTTTACATACATAGTCTCACAAAGTCACTCACACTTTGAAAAGTTGAAGCTCAGTAAATGTAAATGTCAAATAAAATGGGCAAGTACGAGCGAGACTCACGCCCTGAGGGTTCCGATATGTAAATAATTTTGAAATCGTCAGTGCCCTTTCCGAGTTTCAGCAACTTTTTCCTACAAACTTCACCATCCCATTTATGGGGTAAAAAAGTTGAAATTCCTTAATTCAAGACTTTTTCTTTTATTCAAAATTTTTAGAACTGTTATTATTGTTATCAGGTTATTGGAAGTACCCTAGGGGTTTTTTATTTTTGCAATTTCCATACAAAAATTAAACATTCATTGCATTTTTTTTCTTATTAGTTAGAAGCTTAATTTTTTACAGCACTATAGGATCACATACTTTAATATTTGGTATAAATTTCAACCTTTAGCCGTTTCTGAGAAAAAAGATCTTGACAGACAACAAAGTGATTCTATAAGGGTCCCGTTTTTTTTTGTTGAGGTACGGTACCCTAAAATGAGTATGTGACTGTTGGGTGTTATGTTATTTGTTATTATAGAGATAAATCTTCAGAGCATGTATCCACTGCATATCAAATGGAGTGGAATATTTTTTTAATAATAATTTTTCAAAGATTGTTGCTAATCATGTGTATGTTGTGTCCTTTTTCCTAAATATAGCCATTTATCTTAGTTAAATCGGCACAATAGCCTACAGTGACATCGAATAGATAAAAAGAAATAAATAATTTGAAAATTTGAATAAAAAATCAATCGCCATTGCCTGCAGCGGCCTTCTAGTCCAGACATAATTTATTCTGTGGTTCAATTCAAAGAGTTCCGCAAAATAAGCAATCAAAAATGAAGTTATTATCCCTTGATTAATTTAAATCTTGTTCTATAAACATTAATACACATTTGGTAATTATACGTGTAACGGCACGTAATCACAGTGGAGTTACAAGTCGTCAGTTTACTTTGACACAGTGTATTTTATAGCAGAAAGTTGTTTTTAACCGACTTCCCAAAAAAGGAGGAGGTTCTCAATTCGGCTGTTTTTTTTTTTTTTTTTTTTTCTGTTTGTTACCGCATATCTCCGGCGTTTATGAACCGATTTGGAAAATTCTTTTTTTATTTGAATAGATATACTTCCAGATTGGTCCCATTTTTTTCAGAATCCAGTTCTGATGATGGGATCCACGAGGAATTGAGGGAACTCCTCAAATATTGTAGGCATACATATGGTGATTTTGATATTTTCAGCAAGACACCAAGCATTTGCATTCAGAAAGTATCATAAACCTTTCACCACTATGGTTCTTTCATAATTTTTTTTTCATCCAAAATTATTTAGTCGAATACCATGGCGGAAGTCGGTTTTTTAAATCAAAAGTTATTTTTTTGACATTCGTTCATCAGCATCCTTTAGACGTCAATGGGAAGTTTTCTGACAGCTAAAAGAAAATAGTTCTAAATCCATGCATAGATGGCGCCTGTCCAGATTTGGTTCTCTAAATTTTGTCGGTCAGCCCCAACTGTCAGTGTCACTGACTTCACTCGCTCATGCTCGTACGCGTTCGTTGGTGAAATAACTGCGTAAAAAGTTTTTGTTGAAATTCTGTTATTTGTTAGTGCTACGTATGCTTCTTCGTTCTCCGCAAAAAGAATTTGTTCTCTGTGGTGCTTTTCCAAAATCTTTAGAAGACAGAACCATGTCGAGTCACCGCCATCTACCGGATTTTTAAGAACTATTTTTTCTTTTTAATTGCCTCCCTGAAAACTTCCCATTGCTGGACGAAATCTCTCCCATAAATTGTAATGGAAGGATTTGTCATACTATTATTATTGTTAGTAGTAGAACTTCTTGTGAAAGAGTTCGTCCGGGGAAGTACTACCACCGTATACCTATTTCTGCCGGCAAGCAGTAGTGTTCGCATTGCTGTGTTTCGGTTTGAAGGGTTACGGGTGCCGGTGAAATTTCAGGCACATGAGACTTTTCATCTTTATGTCTCAGGGTCGGCAGCGTGTGTTGCAGGCGTCCATAGGCTACGGTTACTGCTTTCCATCAGGTGGGCCGTAAGCTTGTACCTACATATAATATAGAATAAAGAAAAAAAACTAAATCCATTGCCATTATCCGCTTGGCAGGCCGATTGATGTTGAATACTCAGATGTACGCTGCTGCCCATCTTCTGTTGTAAACCTTTAGTTAGAGATGGTATAAAATATTAGAAAACTTTTGTGGGAAAATTGTTTATATTAAGCACTCCATTCTACTTGCTGTTGCGCGTCCAACTAAAGAATAGAACCCTCCGTTTCCTCCCGTGGATGTTGTAAAAGCCGACTAAGGGATTACACTTGAGGAAGGACTGCAGCATCCATCTGAGAATTCAATAATAATAATGCAATCACCAATCCACCTGCCAAGCGTGGTGATTATGTCAAATCCCCCCCATTGCATTCTGTGGGGGAGGCCTAGACTAGTAGTAGACATGTAAAGGCTGCTGATGATGATGATGATTCAAGTAACACAGCACAATTTAAGACTAAATTCAAAATAAATTGATATATAAATTAAATAAATAAATGCTGGACATTTCACACAACATTATCTAGCCCCAAGCTAAGCAGAGCTTGCGTTATGGGTACTAGATAACTGATATACGTAATAAAATACATTACATAGATAGATATTTTTTATTAAACATAGAAAATACCCAGAACATCCTGAACAGATATCTGCAGATTGTACAAATATTTGTTCCGAGGCGGGAATCAAACCAGCAACCTCCTGCGTCGCAGGCGAACCTTCGCCAGCCGCGCTACAGAGGTCGTCCAAGATACGTTGATAGAGTATTTTGTAAACTTAACTTGCTGTTTAAGCTTAACTGTGGCATAAAGCGGGCGTGTAATTTGGACGGAAACGTAGAAAAAGTTAATAATTATTATAGGAGTCGAGATACATAATAACGAATCATTATTATCATTATCATTCTATGGAGGGTTCCGCTAATGAAGGGACTGGGAAAGGAATAGCAAAATATAGCCCAATTACGTAATTTCCGTACGTATCTTATTATGACTTATGTTATGATGAGCAAAGGTTTATCGCCTGCAAAATATGTTTTTATTTAATAAAACGCCTAAACGCCTAAGGTTAGAATTTTATGCAATTAAGCTCTAATTAATAACAATCTAATTTGTATTATATTTAGAGAAATTACAGGATATAATTGAAAGCTCTATCATCATCATCATCATCATCTTTTACAAGTCCACTGCTGGACTTAAGCCTCCGCTATAGAATGCCACGACGAACGGTCTCGTGGCGCCTCCAATCAGCAACTTCCTGCGACCTTCAAAAATAATTATGTCATGTTCTACGAATGATTAACTGCACTAAAAAAAGTATTCTGGTTGTCACAGAAAATTACAAACAGAAAGGCAAGTTAAACGTCCCACAAAATCACAAGATCACGTTTTTATGGTGGACTTCTGCGAATAAAGTTATTCAATGATGACGGATGTCAACGACGAATAGTTTTTGAACTGAATCGCTATAAGAGCTCATGGTAAGGCTTGACTATGTATGTGACCGTTGGGTGTTATGTCATGTTTTATTACAAACTAGTTGCGCTCCGCGGTTTCACCCGCGTGAATAATGATGAAAATTGATGATGATGATGAAAAGTAGCCAATGTGTTAATCCAGGGCGTAAAGTATCTCCATTCCAAATTTCACTCAAATCCATTCAGTAGTTTTTACGTGAAAGAGTAACAAACATCTATCAGAACAGGAGTAATTTAATTTTATATAAGACGATTCAAAATGATCCTTATGATTTCAATGAATAAAGTTCTTTTTGACTTTGAATTTGACATCCATACTCACAAACTTTTGCATTTATAATATTAGTAGGAGTAGGATAGGATAGTTAAACAGCATTTGTGATTTTTATTCTATTTTTCTAAAAGAACAAGGATACAAACCAGTTACTTACCACATGGGGACGCAAGCCCCTATCTGCCAGCTCATTGCATCACAAGCCTCTAATACCTCTAATTACTAAATCCGATTCAAAAAGCCTACCGACGTAGAAACTTCTTTTCCGCATGAGGGGAACCAAAAGGCAACATCTACAAAAATAGTTATCGTATTTGTAAAGAATAGTTCCTTTACCAAATACTACAAATGAGGGTTCAGAGTAAGCAGTCCAAGCTATGAACCACGGGTATGAACACCGGGCTATTTATTAAGGTGCAGCTTCACTTGGTGTATATTCCCAAATGTTTGCGTTATTTATCCAAGGCAAAATCAACCATGACTCCATCACTACACAGTGTTGTTTGCCTTGGCAAAATAATGCAAACATTTACGCAAATACGCCAAGTGAAGTGCCAACATCAGAATATGTAATCGCACAACGCGCGACGCCGACGCAGTGAAAGCTTACATCGAGCTAAGGATAAGAGTGAAAATTTTTACTCTGTGGGACTAAACATCTTTTTTCCTTCCCATATGTTGTCATATTTCTTGTACCTTATTAAAAGGTAACCTATTGTTAGTTTTTTTTACGGAAATACAAACAGTCTTCAAATTCGATTGCTACCTGCGTTTGAGTGCAGATTTAAGAATTTCTGTGTTTTGGAAAAAAAATGGATGCTCACCGCAAACATTGTATCTTCCATCTCAAAACGATTGGCAGAGGTTGTAAACGTGCTGGTATAAAACTAATAGAGCATCTTGATCATCACCATCATCATTAGCAGCCTTTAGACGTCCACTATTGGACGAGGCCTCCCACATAGAATGCAATAGAAGGGATTTGCCATAATTACCACGAATTTATTAATATTGTCACGGGTATTTATCGCGTGTTACCTTATTATTTATTATTCCCAATTTTTCGGATGCGTTACTACAATCGTGGTCACGGGCTAAAAACAAAACAAAAAATTGTTGTTTAAATATTTTGATGTATACTATAATCACCACGCTTGGCAGGCCGAATGGTGATCGCAGTATTGGTGTTGAGTAGGTACTCAGGTGGATGCTGCTGCCAATGCCCCGGTGTAATCCTTTGGTCGGCTTTTACGACATACACGGGTGGTCTTAGACAGGACAGGACATACCACATCACATACCTTCAGTAGGTGTGATGTGGTGTGTACCCGTGTGTGTGATAAAAAAGTAGATAGCTGATATCGACTGTTTTATCCAACAAAAATGTCCATAGGTAAAGGCACTGAAGTAGTAAGAAAATTCGTTTATTTACTTGTTAAAATGATCGATTTCTAATGATCTACCCTAGGCAATTTTGAACTTAAGAAATCAATTTTCGTATATATCTTCTTTATGAGCCGAAAGAGACCATCAATGAAAGTCTATAAATAAATAATAAGGTCTATAAACTCCAATTCGTGCTCTAATGACAGTAAACGATCTTGAAATTACTTACAGTTATAGTCGTAAATTGCCTTTAATTGCAGCATGTTTTATGGTGGGCTTTTAAAGAAAATGTTTGTGATCTCTGCTCTCACGCGGCAGGGAATCACAAAAATAACAAAATTTCTTTTGGAGCAGGGATCTTTGTTGCATGTTCCTTGTCTGCTAAAGTTCAACTTGGACATGAGCGCGCTACATTGCTGCTTCACCTACATCAGACATAAAATCCGTTATATCAAAGGTGCAATGTAAAACGTACGATTATTTATTACCAGAAAATAGCAGTAATAAATCTAGTTGAATTTCGGCTGGTGAATGTTCGACGTCATATGGCGTTTGGTACGATGACTTCTTTGTTTATGGGATTATTAAAAAATTAAGTTGATTTTTTGCATTGTTTAGTTTTTAGGGCAGCCAATAATTTTATTAATGATCGGTTACATGACAATGGCTTGGCAGAATTTATGTGGTTTAGTCAGGCCCCTCGTAATTTACAGCTGTTCTTTTAAAGCTTGCAATTAAATATGCAAACGCCGGCGTTTTGCCTTTGCTTAAACACCGTAAAGATTTTACCTGACGATACTAGAAAATATAATTTGTCCGTCAATTTACTGCTCTCTTTCTAATATCAGTTGTCCTGGTCCCAATTACTGTAGCACATGGCAATGGGGAAGGCAACAATGGGGATCATTTTGGCAGCCTTAGTGCTGTCTAAATCATAGGTAACTTGAATTGGGGAAACTTCTTGACCTAAATATTCCTCCTTTCAAGTTTCAAAAGTTTTGGACTGCGCTAAGGCTGCCAAAATGATCCCCATTGTTGCGTTCCCTATTGCCATTTGCTACTGTAATTAGGGGGCTGTTCCTGTTATGTCATGAACCTAAGCATCTCTTGCACTTATTTTATTTTATTTATTTATTGAGAGAAACCAACAGCGATACAAAATGTCACTTAGGTAACCTTTTGACGTGATTTCTCAAATTAGTACTATACTACATAGTTGCGCCCCGCGGTTTCACCCGCGTGAATAATGATGAAAATTGATGATGATGATGATGATGATGATGAAAAGTAGCCTATGTATTAATCCAGGGCGTAAAGTATCTCCATTCCAAATTTCACTCAAATCCATTCAGTAGTTTTTACGTGAAAGAGTAACAAACATCCATCCATACTCACAAACTTTCGCGTTTGATGATGATGATGATGAAAAGTAGCCTATGTATTAATCCAGCGCGTAAAGTATCTCCATTCCAAATTTCACTCAAATCCATTCAGTAGTTTTTACGTGAAAGAGTAACAAACATCCATCCATACTCACAAACTTTCGCGTTTGATGATGATGATGATGATGAAAAGTAGCCTATGTGTTAATCCAGGGCGTAAAGTATCTCCATTTCAAATTTCACTCAAATCCATTCAGTAGTTTTTACGTGAAAGAGTAATAAACATCCATCCAGTTTATAATATTAGTAGGATTTAACAACATTTTTAGAAAAACAGCACCAGAAATATTAATTTTATACGTATATGTACAAGTTTCACGTCAACAAAATCTGAACTAAGAAAATATTTGCCACAAAGCTTGTATCGCCCTTCATTAAAATTTGAACGTAATACAGTACCTAATGAGAAAATTGGTACGAGACGGAATGAGATGGAATTTCACGTAATAATTGCAATGGGCACAAGTTAATGGAATAATTATAATAATATGAGCGGCAAAGAAGCCGATGGCCACCCGCTGGCCTGCGTCTTCGCCGATTGTTATGCCCAAAAAAGCAATTAAAAGTGAGCCAGTAAGAAGTTGCTTTGGAGTGTGAGAGATGATAAATTCAAGGTATATTTTGTAATGGAACATTTTGACTAGTTCTTTGTCCATCAATCATCATTCATCAATATAAACAAAAATGGACTTGTTGGGCAATATTCGTTGGTATAAGATTTGTCCTGGCTGCTTGATTATTTAGAAGTGTGTTATTACTGAAAGAGAGTGTTAGCCGAGTAGGTCGTGAAAAGCAATGGTGGCGATAAGCTCACCACTTGTCACGCCTTTATTCCTGCGAATGTGCAATCCACGGTGAAAAGATGCCTTTTGAGGCTCTGCCTACCCCTTTAGGGAAAAAAGCGTGTGTTTATGTATGTAGGGTATGTTGCATGATTGACTCATTGACTCACTCACTAACTGACTATCAACGCACAGCACTTACCGTTTAAGTGCGAGAGACCTGAAATTTAGAGGGTACATTCCTTTTGCGGTCTAGGGATGTACTATAAAATAAATTTCCAATATTCACCCCCTCAGGGGGGGGGGGGGTACAGCGGAGTTTTGAAGTTTGTATGGAAAAAACTTTTGTGAGTTGTGACTCACTGTAAACCATTTTGTATCCAAAATCCAGTATTCAGTCCAGCTACGGTTTTAGAGATAAAACAAAATATAAAATCATTATTTATTTCTTCATTTAAAGAAAGAATAATACAAGTGTATTAAAAAATATACAAATTAAACAGACGATCTATCTAAATACCGTTGGAAACGATTAAAGATAGCTCAACTGATCCAAATCATTACCAACAGGAAGCGTCCCCATGATGATGGCTGCATTGCCACGCTGAATGGCAACACTAATACGTTGAACTATATGGTCAATATATTTGATTATATTATTTATTAAATTGAATGCTCTCTGATAACAATTACTGTCTAAATAAGTACCTTGCTTCCTTATCCACACTGGCATCACAAGGCTTGATACAAGCATAGTTGTATTGAACGAAATCTACCCATCCGACTACCAAAATATATATCTTATTCCCGCTCTGATAAACCGAATCTTTAATGTGTTTTTGTGATATCAATACAATTGAAATTCACTGAAAATGGGCATAATACAACGTGGTGAGAAATTGATTTCGTTTTGTCGGTGCGATTCGCGACGCAGACGAATCCTATTACCTTTCTAGCCAGCAATGCAAGAAAAATGAATTTAAATTTGAATAGGCAATCTAAATAAAAAAATGGACGTAGTTATTTTGGAAAGGACAGCTAATTATTTGCGACTCAGTAGAGAAAAGCTCCCTCTCGATGAACTAAGACATTATAAAGGTCGCAGGAAGCCGGTGTATGGAGGCGGGTCTAGACCATTTGCCGTAGCACCTATGTCCAGCAGTGGGCTTCTATAGAGTGATGATAATTATGAATGAGAAAGAGAGTCTTTGGTTCATAAGAGAACTTAGTTATTGCACATGAAATTGAGCTGTCATCCATGTGTGTATTAACAAATGGTTCCCTATGAATATTAATAAACCATGGCATAGATTATGTTTGAATAGTTTGCTGTCGGACCACTGTTTCTCGGAACACCGCGCCGACTTGATTTATGAAATTATTAGTTTACCCGCTCGCAACTTCGCCTGAGCCGTTTCTACTCAATAGTTCTTTTAGCGGTTCCATTAAATGAACTGCTGAGCTTTTTCTGTCTCTGTAGTTCCTTCACAAAAGCTAAAGGACTCATATCAATTTGTTTTTTATAGTTACTTTAGCAGTTCCCTGAAGGAACTACTTCTTATTTATTTATATTGTCACGGGTATTTATCGCGTGTTACCTTATTATTTATTATTCCCGACGTTTCGAATGCGTTACAGCAATCGTGGTCGCGGGCAGACTGGAGTATATGAAGCTACCGTCGAGAAGTGGTGGCAGCTGCAGAAACTACCTATTGAACTACTTCTTTTCTTCTTTTCCCTGCAGTGCCTTCAAATACTAAAGGAACAGTTGAGACTAACCAAGTGCGTACTTCGTGTTTTCGTTGAAGCACCCCTATTTAGAGATAGTTTTGGAAAATCCTAATAGTACATGTTAGAGTAACCCAACCAACCGTTGGGGTAAGTTCTTGAGCGAAGGCCGCGTTTTAGCAAACAGCGTGGGGGCACTCTCCGGTAGGTAGAGCAAGGGTAGAGCAATGACTTACGAAAGGCGGTAGCAGAAAGAGGATTTGAAGGCCCAAATATTGAGCATAGTAACGCGTATTGGGTGAGGCGTATGCACACACACACACACACACACACACACATACACAAACAAACACACACACACACACGCACGCACACACAAACACGCACAGTCCAACATTGGATTAATGTGGGTTGATAATGACATGTTAGAGAATTTATCCCAAGGAAGTTATTGTAGCCGTGGTGTTTCCGGTCTAAGAATAGACTCCTCCGCCTCCTTCCATGGATGTTGTGAATCCGGCTAAGTAATAACACCATGGGATGAGCAGCAGCATCTACCTGAGTACTCAATACCAATACTGCTATCATCAATCCACCTGCCAAGCGGTGATTATGGCAAAGTAAAGTAAAGTACCTAATTCTTTATTGTAAAAATTGTGTATATAGAGGTGGTCTTAATATTCAAAGTTGCGACAGTTTGCCCATTTCGGGGCGTATAATAATTGTATGCTCTATTAGAACATATTTATATAAACCTAGTTAGGTACAAGTAGACTTATATTATAACGAGATCAGAATTTTAGACAGTCTAAAATTCTATCTAAAGAGGTACCTAAGTTGGTATATTTTATACTTACATACAACGAGATCAAATATTAGATATTAGATTTGTACATCTTTATCAAAGTATTCAGATAAATTATAAAAAACATTTTAAAAAAAAAAAGATTGGTCCATTTGCATTCCTACATTGCATTCTATGGAGTCTCGTCCAACAGTGGAGACCTAACGACTAATGATGATGCTAGCATACATATAAGTATAGCTATAGTTTCTTTCATTAATATTATCGTTCCAAAGTTTTTGCAATACATCCCGCGGATTCGAGAAAAACTAAGTCAATACTTACGCAGCAACTTGTGATTAATGGTTTGATTTATTCTGATGATTATCATAAAAAACTGGTCAAGTGCGAGTCGGACTTGCGTATAGAGGGTTCAGTACAAGTAGGCTACCAATTAGCTTATTAATCAACACAATTTTAGACGCATTTTCTTATTACGAATATTGACAGTTTTATGTGAGTACGAATTTAAAGACTTAGGATTTTCATTTAAGTTTTTCTGTAAACAAAGAAAGAGGACCATATTTAAAAAAAAAATTGTAGTCTGGTAGTGGGGGGGGGGGAGTGATTATGGTCAATTTATAGCATATTTTCTTTAATATAGTTGAAACCAACCTTTTTAGAATTAATTATGAGTATAAAAAAATGTAACATGACGCATTTGACACAAGTTTTTTTCATAATTTTCTAGTTTTCCCCTAAAATCAGCCCCTTCAATTCAAATTCGTTTATTTAAGCTAAACGTTCGTGATTGGGTCACCTAATTCTACCTACATAATTTATGTATCAAATTTCAACATTTTTGTTTCAATAGATTCGAAGAAAACATGCTGTGACAGGCAGACAGACATAAACTTGGAGTGATCCTATTATGGTTCTGTTGGTACCTTTTGAAGTACGGAACCCTAAAAACTAAAATAAACATTATCGAAGTGCTTCGTTCTTTCTTTGATAATCCATTAAGAGTTTCCGTTGTTTGTTTTGTCTTTTCTACAGTAAGTTGAATAGCTGTTGCTGAACTTTAAAATTAGACGTATTAAAACGATTTTGCCATTTCTAAAACTAGGAGCTAGCATACCACTGAAGCTAGAAATAGTTTTCTACTAGTTAAAAATGTTCAGTCTGTAATAATTTTGTTATATATCTTTACCACTTTCTATTCGTGGAAACCTTTAATTGGCTCTCTACAACTAGCATATTGTGTACCTACTCATTTTTATAACAGGTGTTAGTTCTCCTATTAATAAATAAATATATTTGAATTTTGATTTGTAAATCCGATAATTTTATTTCACAATACCATGGAACTGTATGTTGTTATTTCTACCTACATATCATTTTGTGGTATCTAGTGAAATTATTGAAAGTCTTCGATCGATTACGCATCACCGTCGATAAGTACGTAGCGTGTTCACGTCGAAGCGAGATGGATCGGCGGCTGCGAGCAATGATAAGATATTATCCTATCAACTCAATTAATAAAACTATTATTATCACGCGACAGCCTTTTCACACTTACGAAGTGGTCAAATATGCCACTTTTTATACACCCACTGGTTTTCAATACAGGTTTTATTAACCTCTTGGTAAGTTTTGATTCTATGGGTCTTTTTTCTTCGTTACAGGTGACATATCAAAAATTGCCGTTTGGCTAGACTCTTCCCACCTTTTTAAATAAATAAATAAATAAAATAAATTTCACTGTTTTTTTTTTGAGTAATTTTGGTGGTATTTTAGCCGGTGTAGCTTATTTAAAGAGCACCAGTGTGGTGAAATGAAATATAAAGACGAAAGACTTACTGTGATAAAATTATAACACTAATTAAAAACAAAAAGCCCTAGGTACATAAGACAGACGGTATGGTCTGAAGACTTAACAGAAAGGGCGAGAAGACAAAAAAATCTATTTGGCTAATTGCTTTAATATTGATTACCCACTGCATTGGGTTAGTGGTAAATTCAAGCATGCACCCTCGCCGAGAGAAGAACCCAAGTTCTAGCACTGGGAAAATTATGAGCTGGATTATGCCATACACACTGAGAAAGTGACACCAGTTGAAAGGCTCGTTTTGCCGACAAACATACTTATCGCCGTTCTTCATTTATTTTGCATGCAAAAACTAACGTGCAGTTTTTGGCTCAGAATGGTAGAATTTCTCTCTGGTGTATTTCTATGCACACCAAGACATTCCATGGGTGGGCGCCCTCTGTCAACTCATCAGTTATAACCACGCCCACAAAACCAAACTTTTTTCTTTCCAATCCAAAGTATGTTCACCGACCATGTTCACTTTTTGTTGATTGTGGGACAACGGACTGCCTGGAGGTATTACCATATGTGTTTACAGTCCTTAAACACAGGATAAGTAACAAGTCAGTCCAATAAAAGAATTCAATACTATTGCGAACACTGGCCATTGAATCGATTGTGTTGGTTTTGACAGTAAATCAATTTGAACTTATATCGACAAATTTGCACTTCGCACGCGAAATAAATAGAGAAGTTTTCGAGACCTTATGTCGTGGCCTTTAAGACTTAAATTAACGATTGTTGTAGCGCTAATAAATTAAATAACAGCAAAAAATGTTTCCCAATAGAATGTAACAAATATCGATCTTCAAAAAGATAGCCGTGGCCGTTGTTGAATCGATATAGACATGGCGCTTTGATTACTCGATTCAACTCGTATGCTCCAAGATCCGAAGGATTGGATCACAGACAGAGAATAATATAGAGCGTGCCACACACGAATTGTAAGTACAAGTACGAACATGCCAATTAAAATCTTTATAAGGTTCTCATAGAAAACTGCTATGTATGTGTCTGAGAACATTGTGATGAATATCGGTAATGAATTGGATAATCGCAAACGGGAATCACACTCTCAGTCAGAACTTCAGAAGTAATAATACACAGCGTGTTGTACGGAAAACAGCTAAACTGATATAAAAATATTGTTATCCTCTTATGTACTTTCGTAAGAAACTTATGAATAACTAGTTGCGCCCTGCGGTTTCACGCGCGTGAATAATGATGAAAATTGATGATGATGATGATGATGAAAAGTACCCTATATGTTAATCCAGGGCGTAAAGTATCTCCATTCAAAATTTCACTCAAATCCATTCAGTAGTTTTTACGTGAAAGAGTAACAAACATCCATCCATACTCACAAACTTTCGCGTTTATAATATTAGTAGGATTAGGTTATACGTTATGATATACGTTATTTCATTATCATCATAATTAGCAGCTACATATTGTGCTGCTGGAGGGGCTTCTTCCTTAGAATGCAATGGGGGATTTGCTGGATTCACCATTTTTGGCAGACAGATTAATGATAGCAGGTACTACAGAGTTCTCAGGTGGATGCTGCTACACAGTACACACTACACACCCCTTAGTTTCTTCCCCTAGTCGGCTTTCATGGTATCCACAGGACGAAATGAAGGGGTTTATTTTTAGGCCAGAACTACTAAGGTTTATCAGATCTTATTTAATCATTTATATTTCTATGGATTTGTTCGGTTGCTTACAAATAAGACGCTGTAATGCGAGGCCCAGTTTAGTTTCCCTCTTCTGTTGGACCATGTTGTGGATTGCGGTAATGTCTGATACCTATCTTTGTCGGCCTGACTGTCGGACCGGCGATCATTCGAATGTACACATTACATATTTATGTTAGGCAATTGATATAACTTGTTGAGATGTGTAGTACGATTGCAGGGTCTATAGGCCATCAGTTACACTGCATAGTACTTTTCTAAATTAACCGTTTTACAGTGAAACGACCGTGAGCCAAACTCTGTGGCGCGATGGGTGAGAGGTGCGGATTATATTCCTGCTGCGGGACAAATCTTAGTGTGATCTGCAAATATTTGTACCGGGTCTGGTTGTTGTGGTACCTTGGTACCCGTAGTTCTGATACCCATGAAACAGGGAATTCTAGTGTGGGATTAGGACTATGTATGTGACTGTAGAGTGATAAATCTGCTATGTCGCAAATTGTTATTTGAGCCAAGCGGAATAACACATTAAATGTTATGTGTTAAACATTTAATTTAGAAAAGTCTTTCATATATACCGTTCTTCGAGCGCATATTTAGAGTAAAAATGTATGGGTGGCTAACCCAAAAAGCTGCCATAGATGTGACATTCTTCATTTAAAAAGGTTAATTATTTATAGGCTGTACCTTTTTTCTTCTAGAGCTCCTTTTTTTGCTGCCATAATAAGAAATCATCAGCTGCATATTAAATTTGCTTTCAAAAGAGGTAGTTATTTCATCTCTGGCATGAAATGGCGCATGTTTTTTTAATAAAGTAATTTTGTTTCAGTTTTATTCGAATTATTTTATACAGAACAACTGATATGAGCGCTCATTTATAAAATATTTCGTCGTTTGAATCGACATTATGATATGCAATTTTCCATTAATGGAAGTTTATGCTTAGTTAGCTAACCATGAACCTAAATTTAATGTAAGTACACAAAATGTAAATACACAATCCATTAAGAAAGTCAACGTAATGTTATGGGTAACAAACAATATAGGTTCGAATACGAAAATTTCGTTCGTACATATAAACACTGGAAACATAAGTGTTTTCAGTTTATTGTGATTCTCCTCTAGGCAAGAATAAAAGACGAAGAAATAGATCAACTGAAGCCAATCGCTAGGAAATTGTATATGGATGACGTTGATACTGGCAGTGCTTGTCCATCGCTCATGGCAACTCTGTGAACCGCGATTCACTTACAGTTCGTTGTTTGACAGTCACTTGTCTAGAGGACTGGTCTTGTTAGCATGTATATCTACTTGGATATGTTGTATATCGTTCATCGTGGATACGAAATGTCTATGCCTAATCTGATCATGACATGTCCAAAATAACCCACCTCTGAAAGACTTTAATAGACTGAACAATGTAGCCAGATCCGAACCTTATGGTAATACTAATACCTAAATCACAAAACAAATACAACGCACTTTTCATTACTGCTTTACAAAAGCATTTTCAAGATTGAAACTCACTTACACTGCAACGGATTGTAAACGCTGCGATAAAGCAGTTTGATATTCAAACAGAATGTTTCGAAGTAACGGGTTATCGTTGATTATTCGGACGTTTTGACAGGTGACCATACTCGTTACCACTGTTCCCGTGAAGGGTATCAAGGCTAATTTAGTACAAAAGTAACGATAAAGAGAGAATGCACTTTATAATGTTGCATAATACCTGCTTAACCATTTTAAAAATAGAGTAATAGGTACCTAGGGATTGGCCAAGGCTTATCAATTCTTTTGTTTGTGCGTTATCAGTGAGCAGCCCACGCCTTGTGACACAACGCACCGTGAGCTCATTTACTCATTACCAGAAAACCAGCTACTCCCTGATAGTACCTACCTAAAATGGTATTGGAACAGTGATAAAATTATAGCCTTGTGGAAAGTTTTTTGAATTCTACTGAAGGATGCCAGTAAAAAATCTATGCTCAATGACGCTACCTATATCAGCGTGCTGGCCAGAGAAAAAAAAAACATTGTGCAAATACATAACTAAATGTTGTAAAAAGAGTCCTTCAGGGCAGGAGGCATCACCTATTGACATAATAATATTATGCACCCCTTGATGTTGCATAATATTATTATGTCAAAATTATTATGTATTATGATGCCAACTGACTCATCACAATCAGGTATGCTGCAATTAAATTAAAAAAAATAAACGTTTTCTATCTACAGTGCCTATCTTTGATGTTATGAAGTGCCATAATATTCAGTTCAAAACTGCTAAACAAAAATATAGGTAACAACTTAACAAAACATACAAAAAGAAAGCAAAATTATTCTACTGCGAATTATTTAGAATGTGGAATACTTTATGAAATTCTTTGTACAAAAGACTGTTCATGAGAAGCTCTATAAATTAGCTCGAGATTGCTAGACAAGTGATTAAAATTGTATACACCTGGTAGTGCGAGCTTCGGTGCAAAAATTCATACTGATTGGTGAAGCTGTTTTGTAGTTCCATGTCTTGTTATACAGTAAGTTTCAGATGTTCGCTTCTTTCATACTAGCGATGAGGTATATGTGCCTCACATCAATAATTTGAGCGTTCAGCTTTGCTCGCTTATGGCCTTGTCTTGAAAGGCTTTCGCTTCTCTGAAAAACTGAATTTATATAGCTAGCTTTTCGCAACAGTAACATCTGTAAGTTGACCTTGCTCTCTTCTCATTTACAGAAATAATGAGAAAACATGTTTGTACAATACTGACATCATATTGAATGGATGAAATCAATGAAGCTTTTTTTTTACCACTAGACCTCTCATCTAGTTGTAAGGCTAATATCCCGAGCTAGTGACAAAGCGGGCGCCTGGGGCGTCGCTACACGGATCCTGTCTCTTGCAGGTAATGACATCATTAAATATGGACCACTGCTTTCAGTTGTTTTCAAAGATGCGCTATCTGTTTCTAGAAGAACTGTAGAAATAATCTGTTTGTACGAGTCATCATCATCATTGTAGAAGTCTACTGCTGGACAAAGCCTCTCTTGAACCGCCTCTATACACCGACTTCCTGCAACGTTAAAAATATCGTCAGTCCATCGAGAGGAGGGTTTTCTATACTGCGTCGCCCGGTTCGTGGTCGACAATCGAGAACCTTTATTCTCTAACGGTTGCTAATGTTGCGAGCTTTATGGCCTACCCATTATACTATAACTCGCCAATTCTGAGAGCTTTGTCAGTGATATTATTACTTCTACAGATATTCTTTTTTCGGATTATATCACGTAATGAAACAGCAAATATAGCTCTCTCCATAGCCCGCTGTGCAACTTTGAGCTTGTAAAAATGCTGGACAAAAAATGATGTATATTATGTGACCAATAGTTAGCAATTACCACGTCTCAGTTCCATAAGTCATTACTGGCAACACGCACTGGTTATAGACTTTAGTCTTGAGGTTCTCCAGTATCTGCGACGAGAAGATATGGCATCAAACTATGATAGAGTTCAAATGAGTAACGTAGCAGTACGTTTTACAAGATGAACGTCTTATTAAAAACAAAGTAAAGGCCTGTGTTTAAATTTTTATAGTTTCTGTCACTACTACTATTATTTTGCACTATTATTAATAAGCCTGCGATGTTTGTTATAGTATGTATAAGTAGGCCAACGGACACGTTCAGTTTGACGCCACTGTTGGCTGCCAACATTCTGATGTTATTTTTTGTTATCTACATAGCTACCCTTCCTTGATAATTGCATCAATTTCATCCACAGGTTGAAGCGGAAAAGTACAGTCGGCTAGAATTTGAATTTTATAACATGTAGAGAAGAGACGTGAAAATTTCATATCATCTGTTGAACGGGCACCATTCAACGAACACCTGACAATTTCCAAAAGAATCCAATAATCAGTTTGTATAGCCAAGAAATATTTCACACACGTCTCCTAATTTGTAAAGAAAGTGACTACAACAATTGAGCCATTGTTTGAGGACAATATCGTTTGAAAGGTAGATAAGTAGTAAATAGTGTTGATTCCAAACTGTTAGAGTGTTAGAGCATTTAGGGCTTTGCTCGTTTAAAGGCTCGATAAAATCAAGAAAAGTCAAAATATAGTTGTGCTATATTATAATGTTTCTATTCAAAAAGAATCGATTATTTTTGTCGGACCAGATAGTGATTTTGTTAAACGATTTCGATAATTATCGGTTATTACGATAATCCTGTAGATTATCGTAATTCTAGTCGTAGTTTTAGTTAAAAAAATATTCATTTATATTATATACCTATGTATTTCTAAGTAGAGAAGACATAATGTTTCCATCAAAATAAGAAAGTGGTTCGCCAGGAAAAGAAGTTTATTCATTTCCCAAAAAACTTCCGAAAACAAAAAATATCAATATCTATCGGATAAATGTTCACACACATTGTAATCTCAAAACATTGTAGGAAACACTTCATGCTCATTCCGATAAGATATACAAAATAAAGTAACAGCTATTCTTTGAACGGTCTTATCGCTTCCTCTGTCGAACAGGGCCTATTGTCGTCAGATTAGTTAATGATTCATTACCTAAGTTCGGTAACTTGGAAGATAATGTCGGTCAATGACCGCCGAAAGCGGTTTCAGGAAAACGTTATCTACTCGCGTTTTGGACTGCATTGCAAATTTTTATCGGGTCAAATATGCGAAGATTTATATTACAAGATTTTCCTTCTTCAACTATTCTTTAGCCATAACTCCAATATAGCTGACTATTTTCGCTTATTTAATATGAATGAGATCAGCAGAGTAAGAATAGGTGGATGATTCATAAAAATGCCATTAGTCATGTTTTTTTGTAAGGTAAGCAAAAGTTTCGTCCTTACTTTGGTATAAATTGTGGAGCAGGCTACGGTACAGCAGACCAAAGGTCAAGGGGATTTTTTATTAGAATTAACACTATATAAAGTATTTTTCTTAAATAGTCATGACGACTTTAAATTAGGTACCATACCATTGACCCAGTAGGTAAGCTCTGCTAGAAAATTTAATTATAACTACAAAAACCAATATACCACAATAACCATTTGTCACTCAAATCTTCGACGATTTTAAACAAAAACAAACTCTTTTAAAACTGGTGACGTGTCCACAATACTAGTCACGACAAACATTCGAACCAAGTGCACTACCGAAGCCACTTATAATAACAACGGGGTAGAATTAAGGAACAGTTCCAATATAGGCGACCCAAGACTCCAGGCAATGCATAAGGATATAAAAGCGGCACAAAAATTACTATCAGCAAACGATACAGTTGCCTTACAGAGTGGAAATAGTTCGCTTGCAATATGAACTGTACTGTCTGCAAATGCTAGGTCTACTGCTGCATTTGATTTTTGTACAATGTGCATGCTCTTTTGAAACAAATTTGAGGCCCAGCAATGAGATTTTATGATAAAGACAGAATAGGAATGCAAAGCTACAATGCTAAGTACGCTTCTGGTCTTTTACAATTTTTAGAACATTATTTTATTTAACACAATGTTTAAATTGTAACGTGATTCCGAAATCCCAACCAAGGACTCGAACCTTGAACCTATCTTCGCCTCTAATCGTCATTGTCATAACCAATTTTAAGTTGTCAAACACAGATTCAATCGCTGTCACAAAGTTAAGTATAAAAATAAAAGAAGCAAAATTACAATTGTCATTGTTGGGAAATACGATTAATAATCTAGGTTCAGCAATGTTACGTCAGAGTTATCCCAGAAAGTGCTTAAAATCAGCATGCTATTGTTGTGGAAGCTTACTATACTCGTAGCAACCAAGCATGCTTTTGGAAAATAAAATATACACGCTTTAAACGTATCTAACAGTAGTTAAAAGGATGTCGTGGTCTCGAGTCGCGCTGATCGAGACCCCAATCCTATCTGCAAGTTGCCAGTCATCCTGACCCGTGAGGGTAGCTGGAGTGCCCTCACATCGATCGGCATCTGAACAAATTTGGATGATTGCGCCCGTACAGACTGTCAATCAAACTCTTCAATAGAAGCTAATGAATTTTATTAAAGTCCGGCATTTTTCGGGGAACATTGTTATTGTTGTTTTTTAATTTGCGCCGTGAATGGTTACCGTATGGTGTTAACCACATTTGAAATTGAGAGATGTTTTTTTTGCGGTTTAATCATTATGTGTTTGAATATAAAGGAATTTTAAAGAATCATACTCACCAATGTATAAGTGCTAAAAATTTGAATTTAAGAAGAACCAGTTTAGCCATTTCCCCTGTTGTAAGAGTGTTCTTCTAAAAACCAAGCTAACTAGCCTATTTAGTGGATCCCGCTGCAAAGCAAAGGCTTCTTTTCTTATAAGAAATTATTTCCTATTGGAGGACGGTTGATTTCATGAAAATTATTTATCTAAAATGTGTAAGGGTATTGTTAAAGTATGTAAAATGAGTTTTCCTTAGCAAAGAATTATCATACTCATAAGTTAGTCACTTATCCTTCAAAACAAGCTATCAATACACTGTTTTGTGTACCCCGTTTGATCTACGCGTGGGAACCTCTGCGCCAATTATCCTATTTGCAACATGACATGCTGTGGTTAGGCTGATATGTATGGACCATTACATTTTTTGACTGGTTTATTGTTTGAGGATCAGGAAGTGTGGGCTAAGCTTTTTAAGTTATGAGTCAGTTAAATCGGTATCATACATCGTTATCATCATCAGCCTGTAGAAGTCTGGGCATATGCCTCACCTCTAGAATACCACGACGAATGGTCTTGAGCCGCCTCCATCCACTGGACATCCAGCGACGTTTATAATATCTTTAGCTCATCGATAGGAGGGCCTTCCTGCAATGCGTCGTCCGGTTTATGGTCGCCACTCGAGAACCTTTATTCCCCAACGGTTGTCAATGCTTCGAGCTATAATATGACCTGCCCATTGCAACTTACCCATTGCATTAAACTTCAACTTACTAATTCTGAGAGCTGTCGTTGATCTTGGTTCTTCTACGGATTTCCCAGATTTTACGATATCACAGAGCAGTGATGTTTATGAATTTACATGGAATTTGATTTAGGTTTAGTCAGAAGAGACGTTTGTTAGATGGCAGATTGTTTGAATAATTCTATCTTTCTGTGCACTAGAAAGAAAGAAAGAAAGAAAACGTTTACTTGGCACACCAAAAAACAAAAAACGACATACAAAGCCGATACCAAAAATCCAACAACTACATTTTACTGTTTCATCATCATCATCATTTCAGCCTGGAATCTAGGAGATAGGCCTCTTTTTACCCATGCCAACCTACTGTTTACATAAATATAAGTTAGTTTTAAGCATTGAATGATTTTTATAATAATTAATTTTTGGAAAAAACATAAAAACCGACTTCAAGCCTGTGCCTATAATGTAGGTAATTCATATTTGAATAAACGCTATCTATCGGCGGGTAGGTATTTAAGTATTTCTATAACGCCATCTGTCGATGTCTAGCAGTATCATCTAGCGCGTACAGAACCAAGAATGGCACAGTAATAATATTAGGTTTTTTCTATGGAAACCACAAAAAAACAAATTTTTCAAAAAGTGCTGAATCAATTTCGATAAAATTTATATGGGACCACCTCTGAAGAATAACCTACCAAACAAAAAAACAATCATCAAAATCAATGCAAAATTGACGGAGTAATCGCGTAATATACATACAAAAAAAACAAACGTGTCGAATTGAGAACCTCCTCCTTTTTTTGAAGTCGGTTAAAAATCGACTCCTCTTTTAAATGCCTCACGGTCTTCTCTCGTGGATGTCGTAAAAACTAACTATAAGATTATACCAGAGGATGGGCAGTAGCATCCACCTGCCAATGTGGTAATTATGGCAAATCCCCCTTTGCATTCTATGGGTGAGGCCTCGTTCAACAGTGGACGTCTAACAGCAGAGCTGTTGATGAGTCTTACCTGATGGTCATAACCATGTCCATCTACAAAAATAAACTTATATTTTTTATACTCCTACCTATCTACCTATAACTCATACGTGAAATGGCCAGTGTGAGCGCCCGCTTTAATATATTCTAATCTATCACTCACTAGCAATTTTAGATAAGTTCTTTATTGTGTCTTCCTACATTAGTTATCATCGCTTCCAAGAATCTAACGCTAGCAATTTTCGCGTTGCTTATCCATCATCTTGCACTTACATTGGAAAGTTCTCAAGTGTTTCAGATAATAACGCTCATCTAAAACACTCGAGCGGATCGCGTCATTCCAAATTATGATTAATATCAAGCTTGTTAACGAACCATAGCGAGTTGGGTTCCAATAGAAAAGTAAATGATAAGTATAGAAAGTAGGTAAAAGTTAAATGTACAATGTCTTGTGCCTTTAAGAACTTGGTGCCGTAATGCCAGTGCAAAAACTGTCATGGATTGAAGTTATCGTTTGATAATGTTTGAGAAATTATATTGATTTTCCGTAGTATACATATCTGATTCTACATTTGGGTTATTTATTATGTTTATTTAGATATGAACTCATTTACTTTGCTTTTATTAGAAACAAGAGCAAGCAAGCTCAACAAATAATAAAAAAAGAGGCAGACTTCTTTCTTTTGC
This sequence comes from Epirrita christyi, assembly GCA_951392215.1. Classification (NCBI taxonomy): domain Eukaryota; kingdom Metazoa; phylum Arthropoda; class Insecta; order Lepidoptera; family Geometridae; genus Epirrita; species Epirrita christyi. The sequence goes on along the minus strand of OX595843.1, from coordinate 10,804,822 downwards.
ACTAAGATACACACTATCCATCTGTATGATTTAATTCTTCGGATCTCGCTACTATACGGCCTGCAGGCACGGATGTCCGTATCTCTTCCAGTCACATCATTTGTTTGGACCGGTCCAAGCTACTGCTTCAAATTCATAATTTTCAATGAGCTTTTTTTTGTACCAGTCGACAACAGTGCTTATGGCTCCTCAGATAACATCGGACTGTGCACCATTAGCCAAAGTGATTGACGTTGTTGGTTTGTTGTCAGTAATTTTGTTTGAAATTTAGAGCGATGCTTTTTTTGTTGTGCTAGAATGTTGACAAGTGTTGCGTGTTCGATAATGGTCTAAAAATATTTTGGCGTAACGATAAAGTGACTTCATTTCACTTCTTAAAAATAATGGCGATAATCTGCTATAACTTCAAAGGATGACAGCTGTTCAGTGAGAAGTATAGAGATGCACAAATATTTTAAGTTTTAACGTAACGCAGCCATGACAATATCACATAAATCACAAAAAAATCAGGGTTCTCTAGGATACCAGAAAGTGTTAGAAGCTCAAGTTTGACGCTATCTTTCGAAAACAATTTAAAAACATGGCTTGTGGATCAGACAATTTATTAATTTCAGGATTTATTTAAAATGAATATGAATTAATTATTTGATATTATTATTAGTTTAACACTGATTATTATTTTTTACCTATACCTACTTATGAATATTTTTAATTACCTGTAACCATTTTCGTTGTCAATAAACTACTATGAAAACTACTAATAAAATTATTTATTTGACGTAAGGTTAAATGTTGCAGTTTCTAACTTACCACCGCTATCTTAGGATAACCAGGCTTTACCAAATGCGCTCTACCCAACCTAATCTTCAACCGTAAGCTTGACATCAAACAATCCATTGGCATTACAGACAAATAGATATATTTCGAAATCAGTGAGCACAGAACAATGATTCAGAGTAATTATCAACGACACAGAGTGGTTGCGTAACAGTAAGCTATCACAATGAGGAAACCGGTCACGACCTGGTGACCGCCCCGGTCGGTAGTGTAGAGGTACGACGTTTGGTGAGAAGTTGTTATAGTTTAATTATTGGCTACAACTTGATAATGGGAATAAAGAAGGTTTTTACCAGCCATGCACTGACCAGCTCCGTGAGGGAAAAGTTAAATTTACGATGTGGTGTAGCAGATGTCCGCCAATAGCTGGAAGCAAGCCATCCACTCCAGTACAGCAAAGACGATCACGGTCTTAAGTCATGTGTTACCGACATCAAGAGAGAGAGAACCTCAATATCTTTTTTTTGTAGCCATGATGTTCATTAATTTTGACTAGCTTGGGCTATGTTCCCTAAAATTAATGAACAAAAAAAAGAGGTATAAGGAAATTTCTTAATTTAATTAATTAAATTCCATTGCTCCACTACACACGCAGTCACCTGACGTCGGAAAACCCTGGCATACCCTGCTCTGAGAAATTCTGTGTGTCCGACTCCGCTCAGGAGCATTCTAGAGTTCCCAGAATGGAGTAGTGCCATCACGAGTCTAACCCAAAAGTGACAGATGCCACCTGATGTCAGTAAGTCACAGCTTCCAGGCAAGAACCAGTTATAGGCCCTTACTCGCAGCTCAATAAAAAGCTGCTGATTACCCCATTGATTTGGATCTTCCAAGATCGATTGTAAAGAGAAGCAGACTGTTATAGTTCATAAAAATTAAAAAGTTATAATAATTATTAAAAGTTATCTTGTATATAATTTAATCTTAAACATATATAAATCAGTTGAACTGGCGAGTATCTGCTAAGTTCCGCGCCGCTAAGTTTCAGCTAACTGCAGCGGAGTGATAACACGCCATCACTAATCCCGTCGGCGGCGACCGCGCTCTGTAAATCTATCTGATACAACAGTGTAAAGGCGCTGGATGTGTCTAAATGTAGCTAAAATTCTTAGTTACTACTACTGGTAGCAAGTGAAGTTTAGCAGAACACTTGACTAGACGATGTGATAGACTATGTGACGGTGTGTTGAGGTTGAGGTGACGTCAGTTAAGCTATAATCTCTGAGGATAAGTAGAAAAAATCTCCATTTTCCTTTAGCACGATAGGCTTTATGTAAGTCATGGGTCTTAATGTATGCTCGAAGAATTCGTTGAAGAGGCAACGGGCAGGTCACTGAAGAACCAACTACCGCTAGGAAATAAAGGTACTTGGCGACCACGAACTGGACGACGCAGTGTAGGACGGCCCTCTACTTGATGGACTTGACATCGTAACAGTCTTAGAAATTCAGTGGACGGAGGCGGCTCAAGACTGTTCATCATGGCGTTCTAGGGAGGAGACCGATATCTAGCTGCTTCTATCGGCTGATGATGATGGTAATAATGATTATGACGAGAGATGGGAGTAGTTGCATGGTCCACAATAACACAGAAAAGTAATAAATAATATGTCCAGACTGATTTGTTTCAACATGCTCCACCAAGCTCGCTGCATCGATGAAACGGATGTCCTAGCCACATCCGCAACTAGCCTATCCAATCATTGAGATATTTAGTGGCTCTTCCATTGGTTTGCAACATGGAATAATCCACGTTATTTGGCGAAATGAACAGCAGAGTTGCATAATCCCACTCGATGCGTTTGTCGTTTGTCATCGTTCACGCACGACTGTGGGTTGTTATTACAGCGTAATGCACTTTCATTTTGGCTTGTTTTGTTGAATTTTGAGAAAGCCTATCAAGCTAATTTAATATTTTACGGTTTCAAATTCGAGTGAATTTTGTTAATTAATGGGTTCATTAATGGAGTTTTGGTAAAATAAATAGTCTGTATATATAATATTCAGAAAGTTGATCTTTAATTTTATATCCAATTTCCATACAGGTAACCGTAGAGTCCTTCTAGTATTTTTTTTATAACATCATATTTTTAGTAACTTAGTTTAGTAATTTCTTATTCTGTTTGTAAATCAGCATCTCCAGGGGTTATACGCCCACTCCTGAGTGTAAGCATGCTTTCTCCATTGTTTGCAATTGTTTTGAAATTCTGGGTAGATTTATTTGATACATAGTAATATTTCAGTGCCTTAAGAAATAAATACCTAAGACCGACAGGCATGTGTTCTATTTATCTCAATCAACTGTTCACTATATTCTTCACTTTATACTTACGATAAATTCACTTTGTCCGTACTAAATGTTTCACTAACGAGTAATATTCCAATGACGGATCGTCGTACAACCGTATCGGTGAATCTTTATACGGTATCCCATTTCCTTGGTCAGCATTTAAATATTTATCCTAATGAGGACCAAATCCATAATCCAGATAAAATTAAGAAATTCTAAGAGTTTAGACGGTAAATATCTGCGTGTTGATTTTATCTTCCTCTATACAATAACATGTTACATTCAATTACATAGCTCAGTTTTTATTATTCTCATCCTAGTAAATAGAATTTATTTGCGTAAGTAGCTCGGGCTCATACTTTCGTAGTTCATCAACTGTTTTTGCAATATGTAACTTAATCAAATATTAAAATGATTGTTTTATTTTATTATTAACAAAATATTGCAAGCCTTCAAGGCCCTCTACTAATTTGATTATAATAATAGTCATGATGCTCATTGCTTTTTAATTTGGCCTTCAGAAGACCCCTTAATGTCAACTAAGTAAACTATAGGAATTCTCAAGAACCGATAATTTGTGGGACGCGCGACACACATTTTAGGAAATTGCCACAGTTTTTTTTCCACAAAAAACTGAGGAGTCGTTACGTTGTTTATTTTCGGAGGAACTCCAATTTACCACATGGTGCTCTAATAAAAAATAATATCCACATGATTTGAAGTAATTTGTATCATGTTATGACGAAAGCTTCGTGTGTTTAAGAGTAAATTCTCCCTGGACCGTTATTAAGCAGTAACTGCTTTTTTGTGAATAAAAAAGTTAACAAGAAGCAATGATTTAAAACAAATCTAGTTAATGAACCAAAACGATGAAGAAACATCAAATTGGGGATTTTATTCGAACTACAGAAATAAATTGGTTTTCTAAAATAGGGTAGACTTGAACAGACTTTAATAATGGTATTGTTTTAGAACCTGTTTCTTTTAGTCCGTGGATTATTTATGTTATAATAACCATTCTGTGTTCTTATGGAAATCATGTTAATCTGGATTTTAGTTAATATTTAGACAATTTATTTGATTTTAAAGATCAATGTAGGGCTTAAATCAATAATTCAGCATTAAATCACATAAAACTTAAAGACTTTCAAGTACTACAAAATGTTTGCTTAAATTTTAATTTATTTACCAAAATGAATATTCTTTATGGCTCATATTTCAATACCAAAATGGTATTACAAACGGTATTAACAGAAGATCGTGAACTAATCGTTTGTGAATAGAAATTGCCTTAAGGTGCGATTAGCGTAGGCATACGGCCGGCTTTTTTTTATTCTAAAATGTCCGGCTATTTAATTTTATCGACCGAATTTTATCGGGTCCAAAATACGGATACACTCGGAACAAATGTGTACAATAAAAACCAGCAATGTCTGCGCCATTTCAGGATGCTTGGAGCAAATTTGCCTTTCAGCAGGGCTATGTCACCTCTTGGTAATAGGCGACATAGCAAAACCTAAACTAACTTGAATTTAATTTTGGGCTCAATTATGTGACAGCCACTCACATAAATATCTTCTAAATTATATTGAATCATCATCATCATCAGCCGTTAGACGTCCACTGTTGAACGAGGTCTCCCTCTTGGTGATCGCAGGTGCTGGTGTTGAGTACTCAGGTGGATGCTGCTGCCCATCCCCTGATGTAATTCCTGTTTTGTTTATTTGTAATTCTTGATGACGTAATATTTTGTTATTATATCTTATTATATATTATACCTATGTTAATATTTTCAACTCAGTTGGAAACTGACACGTGTTACGAAGTAAGCCAACTTACTTCGTGAACAACAGCAAATAAATTTGTGACAAACAACAAATAAATTTTGAAGCTCTGTGATAAAACGTCCAGCGGCCGGCTTTCTCAGAAAACTACAGAGTTTTACGACTTTTTTGATTAATTTGGTAAATCTCTGCTCAGAAAATAATATTTGGACGGACGTATCAACTCGAAATAAATTCTCATATTTATGTTATTCCCTTTATGGTGCTGAGCGAATGTTAGCTTATTGATTTCTATTACCAATTTTTCTTTAATAATGATCACCGAAGCGGGATCTAGTCATTTCTATCGCATGACTTCTATGACCGATATTTTATATCTTACGGTATAAGTTGTGAATGGTAGATGGTAGACTATAGCGAATACAAACAGCCTACTTTAAATTTTTCTCTGACGTTCTTGGAAACACGGTAGCAATCTCTTCGTTATAAGGAATTAAAATGATAATTAGGCTGTAAGATGCCGAGATTCCAACGTTTTAATTCAATTTACTTGTTCTTTGTGTTCTATTTTAACTTATTCATTGTTAGCGGTTTCATTTTCTGGCGTTCTTCTTGTTTAAATTAGCTTGGAAAGTATCACGGTTATTACGTTAATAAGAGCCGAAAAGGGTATTTTTGACTCAGACTATATAATAAAGCTTTTAGCTGTATTCCACGTTCTTGCTGAACCTATAGTGGTCACAGTCATCACTGCTAAGAGCAGACATACTTATTGTTATTTATTAAAAGAAAAGTCTATAAAATAATTGATACCATTAGCCTTTCCTGTTTCTGTTCCACAAAATAATTGAATACAGGAAAGTGTAATGTTTGATGGCAATTCATTTTAGTTAATCTCTAATAGTAAATCAGGTCGTGCCTTCGGATATCCTATTTCCTGCACTCATTCATTATTACACAAATAGGTTGTGCTTTTAAAGTAACCACACCGTTTAACATATGAAAAAAGTTACAATGTCAAGAAATAAGTACCTTCAATATTAAAAGCTTTCATATTATCTGTTTCGTAACCCTTATAATTAGAAGCGATTGCCGGAGAATCAAAAGTCGATAGAATTAAGTTATGCGTGTTTTGTTTATCTACTGTCAAGTTAACGAATTTATTATACAGCTTCAAATATTTTCTAAAAATATTTCAAAGTCTTATCAACAAAGCAATATAAATTTACAGTGAGCTGTCATAAATTTAAGTTTGTCATACATAAAACCTACATGTTTACTGCTGGCTTACGAGGTCAAAGTTAATTTATACTTTTTAATAGTGCTCTGGAACAAGGAAGACCTTTACGAAGTTAGTACTCCTTTGTTCTTATTTTACGCGAAGCATTGACTTGTCCAGTGTTTAAATAGTACGCATAAAAATTTAAAATGTCACTTAAAACATAGCATAAATGTTAGGTAAATTGGAGGTGTCATGTTAAGATTTAGATAAAGAGTTGAGGGGCCCGGAAAACAAATATATCACACAGTTTATTTTTGCAAATTGTGATTTAAACAGAGGTCTGTCAGTCAGCGGGCGAATTTATTATAATTGGCCACTGGCTGCGGTCGGCTTACAAAGATTTACGTGTTTTAAAGTTTTCTCTTAACATGCCTAACAAATAACATACCTACTAGTTACCACATGGAAGACCACTTTGTATAATGTACACAACATATTACATAGTGTAGGCTCTAGCAGCTAGACTAGTCTAGCAATAGTAACCGTTTTCTTTCATGGTTCCCAGGTGATTAGATTATGAATCAGTAACGTGTGTACATAACTGTTTGTCTGACATGAACTGTCTGTGAATGGTTAAATTCGTTTAAGTCACTGTTGGTATCATTAATGATGAATTTATGCTGAAAAACTCAAAGCTAGTTGCGAGTTCAAAATTAAATGACCAACTGCTGTAGGTAAACTGCTGCTCGTAATTTACTATGTTACCACAACAATGAAGTATTGCATTTTATCATGTTCATGTGGCTGTACGCAAATACGGAACTACTAGTAAAAGGCCCGCGACTTCATCCGCGTAGAGTGAGACAGGGAGTGAATTTCAGAAATGCCTTTCTTAGTGCAACCCTAGACTAGATAAGAGATTTATAGCCTCTTAATTCCTGACACAGGAAATTCTAGTGTGGGATCAGGACTACGTATGAGACTGTTGGGTGTTATGTGATTTAAAGTCTCTAGGACTTACCGTTTAGGCTGTGCGTTGATAATCAGTGAACTACAAATACCATGTTACCAAACCCTGACCCAGAACAATTTTTTTCAGATCATGCAAAATTTTGTCCCGCAGCGGGAATCAAGCACGTCGTGCCAGCTACGCGCTCGTTATGCCATGGAGGTCGTCTGATAAAGACGTTCTTCTGTCGAAAAAGAATTGTCAGAATGCCACTACTAAAGGCTCATAACTTCGTATAGAGCAGTGAAAAAGCCACTTCCAAAGCTCACCAAGATCTAGATTAAGCCATCAACACGTCCCTCTTAAATATCTAAACACACGTGATACATGATGAGTTATGACAAATAAACGTTGCATTAAATTCTGCTTGTTTATTGTTGGTAAGTCATTATATGTAAATTGTGAAGTCGTGATGATGGGTCAACAGATAGTGACGAGGCATGTTTTGCAACATGGAATGATAATTTTTCTTAAGGCTCTACATACCTGTGCCACTACAAATTAGGAGCTTTATCTCGCATAAGTTAGATTAAATAAAGCCCCAGACTGAGCAAGGGCTAGTAGCTGTAGCCATTGATCAGAATAACAGATAATGTAAGAATCTTTTATTATTTATTTTTATGTGTTTAAGAATTTGTTCCAAAGATTTGAATTTCAATTCAAACCATTGAACTGTGGGATGTCTGTCCGACGAAAGTCCATGTTTTATCAAATAGAATTGAGTTAACATTGAGTTACAAAATCACTCGCATCTGTAGTACGGATTCCTAACTAGTGTCGGTTTTTTTGTTATCGAGTGACACTTCTGTATATTTGTATTACTACTTCTTCTGTGTCGTAGCTACAGCCGTGTGGGTGCCTGCGCCGGCGCACCTGTACCTACGATCTTTCTCGGTAAACAGACGAGAGATCCCCTCGTAGATATAACTAGATTTAATATTTCATAAACGTGATCTTTAGAGCACGCTCCCATGAATTCCAAGTTTAGTGGTTTTGTACTTGTATGCTACTGTTGGTTTAAATGATACGTCGTAATATGCAGACAACTGACTTCTTTGGACCGATTCGTTTTATTTGCGTATTTTGGTTTACTATTCTAAACAAAACTGTCGTTATAATTTTTTCCGAAATTACTCCTATGTAGTTCAAATCATCATTAGCCATCACATCACATCATAGTCTACTGTTGGACAAGGACTCTCCTATAGAATGCTATTGTCAGCACACTTGGCAGGCGAATTGGTGCTAAAGTATGTATTTAGTACTAAGGTAGGTCAAAGCCAAAGTTAAAGTCAAATAGTTATTTGTTATACAAGAGTGCAAAGTTGCTTTTTAACCACATGCTCAATTTTGATGACCGAGCAAGCGAAGGATTCTAAAATTTAATCACGAGTGTAGCGAGTGATTTAAAAGTTAGAATCCTGAGCGTTAGCGATGGAATCAAAAGAGCACGAGGTGAAAAATCTTTGAACTCGAGTGCAGCACGTAACTTTTCATTCCACCTCAGCGAGGAAATGACTAAATGCAAAAAAAAACATTTGCGCATTTTTAACAGTTTCAGTCAATTCTGTTGCCGTCAAATAAACTTACTCGTCGCTAGAATCACTCATTTTAGGTTTTTCACTTGTTTTCAAGTTTCTTGTTTTTTTAACAATATGACGTGAAAAGAAAATGGCGCGCGTAAAGCAAATAAAAAAAAAGAAATACACCAAGAAGGTACCAAGTCAGAGTTTTTAACAAATTAAAAAAGGTTGTACGATAAATTCGGCACCATGGAGTTAGATGTAGGTTTAATGATAATTTGAATTCACAAACTTAGTGCACACGATGTTCTAAATTCAATTTTACTTTATCCTCTAGAGGATAAAAACGGCTCTTACACTCAGATATCGAATAGCAAAATTAAGTACTCTTTCCGAGATGGTGGGATGAAATAGTAGATTATGCACTAAGGGAATAAAGCAGTGTCTTATGTCGCGGGCGGCATATTGAACCCTGAGCGTAACGAGGGACTCTAAAGTTAACTCCCGAGTGTAGCGAGGGAGTTATATAGAGTCCTGAGTGAAGCGAGGGGTTCAAGCTGCCCAAGACGAAGACAGGCTTTATTCCAGAGGAGCATACTCTACTTTTCACACCTTCTGCGAGACAATAAAAAGCCAGGGCTTGTTTTGAATTTTGCGGTAGTAGATTATCAATAATCTCAAAAGCGTCTGTTTTGATAAACTCTAGAGTAGAATCACTATCGTTTGTAATTTTTTATCAACATGAATATTGCAATAAAATTTACTGAAAATCACAGCACCACACAGTTCACATTCTTTGTAAACGCACCTCTTTCTTTTTTTTTGAGTTCTGCTTATGGTGGCCATTTCTATTTTCGAACAAACCTCTTTACAATGCCATATGGGCATTTTTTTACTCAGAGTTTTCCACGAGTCTCCACACGAATTTGACGTTCCAAATTCAAATTATAAATAGGATTAAAGTGATTTGAATTTAGAACGTCAAATTTGTGTTGGAAACTCATGGAAAACTCTGAGTAAAAAAAGTCCATATGGCATTGTAAAGAGGTTTGTTCGAAAATCGAACTGGCCACTATAGCAAAACTCGAAAAAAAAAGAAATAGGCGCGATTTTAAAGAATGTGAAACAAAAGAGATGTTTGGTGCTGTGATTTTCAGTGAACTTTATTGCAATATTTTTGTAATATAATATTAGTGTTAACAAAAAATGTCGAGCGATAATGATTCTACCCCAGAGTTTATCAAAACAGACGATACTTATTTATTGGAGGCCTGGCCTTTTATTGCCTCGCAGTAGGTGTGAAAAGTAGAGTATGCTCCTCTGGAATAAAGCCTGTCTTCGTCTTGGGCAGCTTGAACCCCTCGCTTCACTCAGGACTCTATATAACTCCCTCGCTACACTCGGGAGTTAACTTTAGAGTCCCTCGTTACGCTCAGGGTTCAATATGCCACCCGCGACATAAGACACTGCTTTATTCCCTTAGTGCATAATCTACTATTATTAGTTGAAACTACAAGGTTTTTTTTGAATTTTGACTGTCTTTGTATACTATAAGATAGATAATCTTATAGTATTAAACGAGCAATATTTGTTTACATTACACACTTAATCTCATCAAAAAAATCGAAACACTACTCAAGATTATGTGTTTAACGGATTATTAGAAAAGTATTGTTATAAACGGTTTTTTTGTCATATATAACAGTAGTAGACCTACAAGGGTACGAACTGTCAGCAAATATAATGATGGCTTTTCTTAAAGAAATAATCCTCTTATTTGGTTATTTGTCGTCAGAAAGAAAATCTTCGTAGTGTTTTATGTTGTTCAAAGAATTTTGTATATTTTCGCTGTACTGTGTTTATTATTTTTCTTTAAAACAGCACCTAAGATAATCATATGTATTATCATCATGCTCTTATTGAACTAATAAATCGATTGCACTATTATTGCACTGCATTAATAGATAAACTGCACTACTTGTATGTACCTACTCAAACTGCACGTAGTCCAAACTCGCGTTAAAATATCCTATAGAATTACACTGTGATAAGTAGCCTAAATAAATGCTGGTCATTCTACTACGCTATTTTACCAACTACGTGTGTGATGGGCAGACTAGCACAAGCTTTATCAAACGCTTATCCTGCATTATGTTTTGTCGATCCCAAACATCAATATCTATCTAATCAGAGCCCAGTCTTATCTACAAAAGCAGGACGTTATAATCATGCTACCCACTAGCTAATTTAAAAACTTGGCTCTATTTCGGTGATACAATCGCCGAAGATTTGGCATGTTCAGTCACAACCAGGTGCCTGGCTTATTTGGCTGCAGAATAGACAATTTGGCTCCAACGCGACTTTGGGAGTAAATTTTGTTGGCAGGATCCTACAATAGGCCCCTTCGTCTTTCCTAACAGATAAATTTTGTTTGCTTTTCCGTATCACATGTGTCTTTATTGAGTGAATAGATATCTAGTGCCTGTTTAATGGAAGAAATCAAATCGTAGGTAATCCGGGTATAACTTAAGAGTAATAAATTAAGTGGTGCAAAATGGTTATCAATATGTCAAATCGTTGCATTACTAACTCACTAACTGACTGACTATCAACGTACAACCAAGCAAGGCAACGCATGTCCTAGAAACCGGACATTTGGAGAGTAAATTCGTTTTTGAAACTAATAGAGGTATTTCCGAAATTCACTTCAAGGGGGTACAGCCGGGTGTTGATACTTATATGGAAAAAAACTCCACGCAGATAAAGACGCAGGCATTCAACTAGTAAGTATATAAATAATTTTAATGAGATAGCTCCTTGTAATCCAAAAATCTGAACCCATTACGTGTATTTTGGAAACTTCTTGTTGTCTCAAATAAAATCTTCTTACCATGGCTCTATCTTCATAATTTAATTTAACTTTATTAAAATGTAAATTAGCATTTAATTGCCGACGATTCTGCATGAAATATTTATCTCTGCATAAATAGCAACGTCATTATTCAGTTGTCACCGGCGCCCGACATTGTCGGCCGATAATCTCGCTCTACATGTGCTAATTAAGGACATTCCCTTAAACAATGATCCCGGCTGTCCTCTCCAGCAACTTGAATGGCACACGGCATGCAAGCCTTTCTTACCAGTCAATGACTGACTACCAATACTACCTCTGTAAAGTAGGCTTTTAAAGTCCTTACAGAGAACGTTTTGCTTTATCGCAACCTCGTGATTTTGAGAAATTTCGACAACCCATCCTCTATTGCGTCTTTACTAGATAGACTGTTGTAAAAACTGAAGCAAAGCGAGCATTGGATGTTATTTTCAGCGATATTGTGGTGTGAATACGTTGCGCGGTGGCAATTCAGTGATCTTCCAGTGATAATCGCGATCACGGCCTACTGACGTTTCTTTTATTTTATCGCGGACGGTCGCAGGGAGATAAAACGGCAATAAATAATCTGGGCAAGACATAGGCGGTACGTGTGCCGCTGCCTTTCCATTTGTTGTATTATACGCGTAATTATGCCTTACACAACTACCATCGTATTTATAGGAGCTTCTCGGTAGCTAGTAAAAAGGATAATCGTTAAACGGCCGTTGAAATTATGTTAATTTATATGTTGTATTGTTTTAAATTATAGTTTGGACGTAACAGACTGCCGATTACAGAAAGATTTATGTAAATTCCTGACACAGGACGAGATATGGAACATCCTCGCTTCACAATAAAGAATTAAAAAGTTGCAATGCATACTTTATTGGAACAAAATAAATATATCTACCAATTTAATAGTAAAAATATTCCAAAGATGTTGCACAAAATATTTATTCCAAGAAATCTTTTAGACGCCGGAATATCTATAACAGAATAGTTTACACAAAACAAAATAAGAGATTATGCGCGTCGCATCTCTACCGTCGCGCCATATTCCTGTATATATCTTACATCTAGTTGTTATTCCCATCACGTAATTCCTACGGGATGTGTTAGGGAAGGGCTTTGAGAATAGCGTACAGCGAACTAAAAAAATGGGTATGAGATGTCGCGGCACTGTTCATTGGTAATATGGTGTCTAAAAAACCAGTCAAGTGCAAGTCGAACTCGCGCGTAGAGACGATTCCGTAGGTTACCGTAGGAACCACTAGAACTAGAACCAATTGAACTCATTTGGCAGTCAACTCATTTTATCTCTTCACGAATATTTTCCGTTTTTCGTAGGAATTTAAAGACTTCGGCAGGGCGATTCTAAAACGTCGGAAACGTTTCCGATCGGATACGTTAGTTTTTTATTTCGATGTGGTAAGTAACTTAAACAATTTTCTCTAGTAAAACACAGTAAAAAGCAAATTGTATATGTGTGTTTACTAGAGAAAATTGTTAATAAATTGTTTTAGTTACTTACCACATCGAAATGAAAAACTAACGAATCCGATCGGAAACCGTTTCCGACGTTTTAGAATTGCCTTGCTAATTACCACGTAGGCTTTCGTTTAAACTATGTGTACAGTGTTAATTCACGTCCCTAAACTAGACTAGATATTTTTTAGTTATTGCTACTTGTGAAGCCAGGCCCTTACTGATAGGCACATGATACACGGTATTGAAGGAGTTTGTGCCTGCTATCGAACTGTGTACCATCCCAAATATGCATCATTGTATTTTTACGTCCCATTGGTATGCGGCCCATGTGGTTGCGTCATCTGTTTCGTCACAACTTTTAAATTTGTGCAACGAGTAGTTTTGAAGGGGAAGTAACTATTATATTTGATTTTGAACCGCGAATTTTCTGAACGTATTCCTCATATATCAGAATCCACAAGCATATTAAAGAAATTCCTGAAGGAGTGAAATGTTTTATTAAATGGCTGAACTTTTAGTTCTTTGAGAGCAAGTTCTGCGAGTCCAAATAATTAATACTTACAACAAATAAATGCTAAAAATAATGTATTCAAAATTCTGAAACGAACGTTTTAATATTACCGCCCTTTTTAACAGACTTCACAAAAAAGGTTCTCAATTCGGATGTATTTTTTTTTTTTTAAATGTTTGTTACTTCATATCACCGGCGTTTATGAACCGATTTAAAAAAAAAATATATGAATAGATATACTTCCAGATTGGTCCCATTTTTTTCAAAACCCAGTTCTGATGATGGAGTCCATGAGGAATTGAGGGAACTCTTGAAATATTGTAGGCATACATATGGCGATTTTGATATTTTCAGCAACAAACCAAGCATTTGCATTCAGAAAGTATCATAATCCTTTCACCACTATGGTTCTTTCATCATTTTTTTTTTTCATCCAAATATTTAGTCGAATACAATGGCGGAAGTCGGTTTTTTAAATGAAAAGTTATATCTCTTGAACTAAGTTTACTCTCGAAGTTACCTACCTATGGTATTTTTGTAAGGTTATTTTTGACTAAGGGATTACGGCAGGGGATGGGCAGCAACATTCACCTGAGTACTTTACATTAAACTGCGATCACCAATCCGCCTGCCAAGCGTGGTGATTATGGCAAATCCTCCCCCCATTGCACGCTTTCGGTTGTTTGCTATGCATGCGATGCGAGTAGCTTCATCCAGTAATGGATGTCTATGCTCATGATGATGATGATGTGCATTTTTGTAGATTGAACTGAATCCATTAGGATTACATCACGCATTTTCGTATGACATGACTGAATTATTTTTGATTGTAATTACAAATTCATCCATAAACACCGTCACGGTACCGACAACTCACACCAAATCTAACGAATTACTCTGTCAATCATGTCTCTACAAAATCTCTACGCCGCCGACTATACGACCGAAAGTTATTCGGCTACCAATAAGGCAATGTCGCTTTATAATCTTGTGTCAACATAGTAAACAGCGTAACAGTATCTCAACTCTAAACATCTGAGAGCGTACTCTCAGACACAAAATATATAGGTACAGAAAGCCAGCTCTGGACAACAAGCGATAACAGGGAACGCACACTTTGAAGCGTATCTACGTCAATAAATTATGTGATATAGCGCCAAGAAGCACATAATAAAAATTAGGACTTGACACACACACACAGTTTGGCCTCATTTAGTCAAACTGTGAAAATCCCGTTTCTACTTACGTTAAAAATTGATAATTTGGGTGGAGTAATTTTCCAAAATCTTGCGTTATAACTCTTGGTGGAAATGTCTTGCTTAAAGTTTAATTTGGCAGGCGATACCCGCTTTATAATAAACAGAATCATCATCATCAGCTTGTTGAAGTCCACTGCTGGAGATAGGCCTCCCCCTTAAAATGCCACCATGAACACGGTTTTTTTTTTTTCATAAATTATGCTGAGACTGACGGGAACACAGTGATACCATAATGTACCACATTACATACTGAGACACGTTCATAAGTTCGTGTCTGAAAATAAAATACTGGCTCCATAGTCTACTTTGCGACATGGAGTCATCTAGTAACTCTATGGTCGGTGTCTTTGACTTCCAATCTTCTTAATGCTGTACCGAACTTAATATCGGATTATTCTAAAAGGCTGTTATGTAGACACGGGCTAACGTGATTTGGGTGTCAATTGAATTCGGTGCGAAGCGAAGGATTAATTTATTTTTGATTGCGATAATTCTTTCAATGGCCAGTAGTGGACACCTGTGAAGTAGTGGAAGCCGGATTTATAAGTACATAGGTATTGGTGTAGGAATAGGTAGGTGTTGGTAGGATAGATTTACAATTATAGTAAATTAAAACAAATAATATAAAACAAATTTTTTCAAGGGTAATTAATGGAATTTTAGTTGAACTGAATTTTAGTCAGCTCTGTCTAAATAACAAGTTAAGAAAATATAACTCCCCAATTAAATAGTTAGCTACAGCTAATATTTAAATTTCGTTTAATTCAAAGAATTACTTTCAAAAGACAAAAACTTTAGCTGATTCGAACCGACAAAGTTAAATTCAAAAACTAATTTGAATATTAATTCAAAATATTTGATTCACAAGCACAAAGTCTCGTTAACCTTAAAGTTAAGAGGGTTTGACGTGAAATATTTTCATTCCTAAACAACGTTATACAGCGTGGTAAGCACAGAAAAAAATAAAAGAAGTGAAACTGCCTAGGCATGAACGAACAATGTGGTTTTTAGTGCTTCTACAGACAAAGGCACACTATGCTGCATAACCAACCATTTCAAATAGCGTAAGAGATAGGTACGTATTAGTACGGCAAATTCTAAAAGAGTTGCGCTTCTATACGCTATCGTGTTATAACATAAGTTTAGAAATAGTTACTCGTACCAATGTGTTTTATGTTACCATTATTTACTAATAATTACTCGAAATGGTATGTGACAACGAGCAGCCGAAAGCATACCAAATAAATTTTGGCTGCCATAGAGAACATGGGAAAATAATCAAAACGTAGAGTCGGTGTAGACACGCAGCAGTTTAAACAGTTTTGTTGCTTGGATAAAAGTAAACATTGCAAAAAATAAAATGACTCACAGTTCTCATTCATTTATGTTGAACCTGAAATGAGAATTTTACGAAACGAGTTTGCTGTAAATCTTCTGAAAAATAATACTACTAATATTATAAATTTGAAATCCTATAATTTGGCGAAAGTTTGGATGTTGATTTAAAACATAATCATTAAATATACTCTTTTTATGTAATTTGGTAGAGATTATAACTGGGATTAATATATATTAGATACTTTTTACTACACGAGCGAATCTTCAAAAATCTATATTCTTAAGCGATCAGATTCAAATGAAGCGATAAAACTGCATTTAAAATCTATTAAAAACTAATACCCTGTATAGCCTTGGGCATTTCCCGCTAGAAGAATCTTAGATGGTATCGGGAGCTTAACTTTATGTGACTTATGGCACTATAAATTAAAGTACCGTTTGTTGTGACACCTATACTACGTCATCAACCGTTTCCTGGTTTTTAGATAATGGGGGAATTGTGATTGTAAGTAATGAACGATTTTTTTATTTGGTATTGTTCTTGTTGTTTCTTCAACTCAGGGATTCTCGTAAAGTGAATGATGGTTGTTGATTTATGTTAAAACATAAGCTACTTACATTATCTTGTGTTCCCTTTTTTTTAGCCAAAGCTACTAATATATTTGTTCTTTTATTAGCCAGATTACTATGGGGGCATCTGTTTTGATTGGTTGATTTCACAAATATCATAATAATTTATCGTGAGCGCGTTGTCGGATAGGTGGGACTGTCCTATATTACACCACTGGATGCGCCTACATGATGGGTTTGCTATAAATGTGTTTATTTGATTTTATATGTACCTCCCTAGTAACATTATTCTAAGTTTTACTAACAAAATTATGGACATTGTCTGAAATAAATATATTTGATTTGATTTGATTAAATTAATTTAATTATATCATTAATAATTAATAACTTAATAATTTATTTATTAATCAACAAATTCATTCAACATAAGGTATACATTACACAAATATTTAACCATTGACAATGCCTACGATAGGTTCTGTCATATATATATATATACATATATTATATACATATGTATATACATCAATTATGATATATGCCGTGGTAAGTTTGCTTGCCGTGGCGTGTCCCTTGCCGTGGTGTGTCCGTATAAAATAGGACTCTCCGTCTCGTCGTCCGATGTCGTAAAAGCTGACAAAAGAATTACACCAGGAGGACAAACAGAAACATCCACCTGAGTACTTAACACCATACTGCGATCACTAATCCGCCTGCCAAGCATGGTGATTATAGCAAATCCCCATTGTTTTCTATGGGGGTCTGTTCCAACAGTCAACGTATAACGGCTGATGATGATCTTATGATATCATTCTTTTCTAAAAAATACCTTTTTTATTATAACCTATTACAAAAAACAACAATGTAAATCTATAGATGCGAATTCAATATTTGACTTATTAAATTATATACGGGGAGCATGCCATTTGTTAATAAGACCACCAGAAAAAAGCAATATCGATTTAATGCCATGAGGTCTTATTATAAACGATAAATGCATTTAAATTCCATAATCACTTGCGACCTAGACGGTATGTGAGGAATAAGCGTAAAACCGTGAAGACAGTCGCATAGTCCCGAACGTTTAAAGTCGACAGATGAGATGTCGGCAGAAAATTGGATTTCGTAAAATAAATATGTCGCATTCGCTTTGAATGAACTATCAACTTTCAAAAATTAACCTTATTTTACCGATAATAAGGTTTAGTTTTGGAAGGAGACTGAAGACGACTCGAGGGAAGTTAATTTTAAGTGTGACTTTGTGCACAAAAGATTGTCCACTATGCTGAAGATGGTTCTTTTTGTGAAAATATATACTTTATTTGTTCGATGCAGGCGTAAAGATTAATTCTTCAACAGTGCCTTGTTATGTTTTTGAGTGACACTTGCCTGTTTTTAATTTAAACGCGGTTCTAAATTGGGATGAAACGTTTTAATCCTTTTGTTGGCTTTTGTTCGAGTGGTAATCCTGTAAACCTGTGCCTTTGATGGGTAAATTGTTTCTAATCCTTGACTTTCGTCCTCCATTCACTTTTCACTTTTACTTTTGCCATTCGCTTAATCTGTTTTTGTTTGGATTTTGACTTTTAGCTTGAATTTTCATAATAATTCTAAAGAGATTTTCACCTATCTATTATTTGTGTTTATGTCAATTGAATTCAAATTAAATTAAATTTTAAGTTTTTAAGATCACTTAACTAGGTCCTCTAGCTTTATTAACATGCGACGGTGCGACACATGAGAGACGCATGATGTATATTTGGTCTATCAAGCAAACAAAACATAATTATAACAACATTTGACAGTTACATCCGCAATCCTGATCCCACATTAGGATTCTCTATGTCGTGGGTATCAGGAAACTACGAGTACTATGGTACCACAACATCCAGACCCGGAACAAATATTTGCAGATCATGCAAACATTCGTCCCGCAGCGGGAATGGAACTACCGTCTACTCGCCCACTGCGCCACGGACTTCGTCGACTATGAGTTTCAGAAGAATAAATATTAGGGTGTAATTCACGTTTGGTTTGCTCAGACCCATTGAATTCCGATTACCTTTACAATCTATTATAAAGTGCTAATTTGTATTATCTCACACATCACTTCGCGTGTGGTCTCAATTTCGCATCTCTTTGACGTTGGCCTATTATCTTCTTGGCTTTAGTAAACATCTGCCAAGTGATCGAAAGAATCCACAGAATTCATAAAACTTATGACGAAACGCTTTCCGAGGTATGTAAGTAATGCAGTATAACACCCACACTGACCTTCCAGAAATTATGGATTCTGAACTATCGACCGCGTAACTTAAAAACCTGTTAATGCCCAATAATTTATGCCTCATTTATCCGTTTACTAACACACTATCATATTTAATAGAATATAAAAACGCATACAAATGAAGTAATGTGAAATTGAAATGTTCTTGGAGCAACACGCAAAACAAACGTTGTAAAGGCATAAATTTAATGCTTAATGCATCGCCTTCGCTCTTAATCTTATTGAAAATTCGTTCGTTAACTGTATAAAATCGTCTTTTTATTGAGTTGCCTGATTTATTTGACAGCACGTACAAGTGGACAAGACCAATAAATGTTTCGTCTTGGGTCTGGCCCTTGTTTTAAAAAGGCATACTCGATAAAATGAACGTTAAAAGCAAGTACAAGATCTGTCTTAAAATTAACTTAACAAGTACCATTTCAGTTTATGTTTCATTTCTAAGAGTAATTATTTCGATCATTGTTTAAATAGTTTTAGTATTTGAGCACGCAATGACAAAAATTACATATTTTAGCAAATGTCAATTCTTAGTAATTCTCAATATGAAAAGGGTTTACAAACTGACCGAGCATAAAATTATTTTCGAGTTTTATTGTTCATCGTTAAAAACATATCAGCCGACAAAGATCAAATTGAAATTGTATAATAATCAAATTCAAAACTTATAAGAAAACTTATGTAAATTTTTGACCATGAACTACAAATTTAACCAATAAAATACCCAATTAGTAGTTTACACGTTACTAAATTATGGTTCTTAAATATTTACTGGTTATAAAATACACAAAAGAAAACCGACATCCTGGCACTATAAAAAGAAATATGCAACGAATGCATAATTTTTGCGAGCAATTCTACGAATAGGTATGATAATTCCGTTCATAGAAATGATCCCTGACATTCATGGACTACAAATATCTTACTATGCGCACGTTGTTGATGTGTCACACGGTATTGGAACACTACGGAACGTCAACGGAACTTGCGGTGTGTCAGTGAAAGGAAACGGAAACCCGTGGCCGTTTGCGGACAATACCGCATATACTCGTAGGTGTATGTTTAGCCCGTTGTATATGTGTGGTTTACAATGGGAATTAATAATCTCCTGAATTAACTGAAATAGGGCCGGTACAGCGGCTGATTCGGCTGAGGATCTTAAAAGGCGCAAATATTCAAGTATCGATAGATCTTACGTATTGGAGGCTTTCTGGGTCCGTGAGATACCGGGGGCCCTTCGCGGCATCTTTCAGGGCATCTGCCCCGGAATTGCAGTAGCAAATGGGAAACGCAACAATGGGGACCATTATGGCAGCCCAAGCGCTGTCCAAATCTTATGAAACTTGAAATGAGGATATTTAGATCAAGAAATTTATAAGATCCTATTAACATTTTATAAGATTAAGATAGCGCTAAGGCTGCCAAAATGATAATTGTCATTTGCTTCTCTAATTAGGGAGTTGGTCATGGCGACGCATGATTCGAGAGCTGGCTCTTATCTGGCTCAACGTGTAGTATTGTCATTCAGCGTGGCAATGCAGTCAGTTTCTTGGGGACGGTTCTGTCTGGTAATGATTTGGATCAGTTCAGCTATCTATAGATCGTTTTTAACGGTCTTAAGATAGCTCAACTGTTTAATTTGTATTTTAGAAATGTTGTATACTGTAGTGTTATACTTTTTGTAAATAGATAAACTTATATTAAACAAATTAATTTATAAAATATACAAAAGATCCAACTGCGAAAAAAACTAAGAATTAGTATAAAGCTTTCAGCATGAACCCCATTACTCCATTTCCATTTCCATGATGAGATTTCCATGATGATTAGAAATCTTAGTATTGGTGTTACGTACTCAGGTCTGCTGCCCACCCCCTGGTAACTCATTAAGTCATTAACTAAACCTGGCAAACATAACGTGTTTTTTTAAACGTGTTGAATGTTCTGTTATAGTTATTTTGTATCTATTTCTGCCACTATGTGAACATTTTTGTGTTCCGGTTTGAAGGGTATGAGTGCTGGTGAAATTACAGGTACATGAGACTGTTCATCTTTGTGTCAGGGTGGCGGGCGTAGTGCTACACTACGTAGGGCGCATCCTAGGTGGACGTGACCTGTGAGGCAATGCACTATTAGAGGTTAGCGCTTAACATCAGAAGATCCGTTAGCTATTTAAAATAATAAATCAAATAAAAAAAAAAAAATTAGTAAATTAATGAGTAGTTACTGATAGATCATGTTAAATTTAGTGTTACTAATCGATCCTTTAAATGTTTAGGCAGTTTTCGAGTTAGTAATAGATCCGTGACGAACTTGCAATTGAATTAGTACAGTCAGCGAAAATTCAAGGAGTAACTTATTACTTTATCTTCAAACATTACATTACAGTGCCTATGCGTACATTCAATTATATACCAATGAAATCGAAATGTACATTACTTTCGCTGACCTTGGCTGTTGTTGGAGGCTATCTAATAATAATTTGTGTTGTGTAATAACTGCTACGAACAATCAAAACATAATTGCTCAATACGTATATACAGAGGATGTGTTAAGTTTGCCATGCAAAATAATCAAGACTGTTAATATTCCTTTAGGACGTTATAGAAAAATGCAAAGCAATCTACTTTTAACAGTAATACTTTAAAATAATTAAACACATTATAAGTGTCTATAATTTACAATCAACCTTCGAATGCTTATGAAATATGCGCAGCAAGTGATGGTAATATCTATGAACCAAGTAACACAAGGGTATTCAATACTGAAAAATACACATACTATCAATCAATCAACTGACAAACTGAAAGTAATAGAATTTGTAAATTAAATTAGCACCTGCGATCTTTCTTCAATCTCCACTAAAGAACTAAAGCTCACCGGTCTGGTCTATCTATGATGAAATGTTGAACACCCAGTACCAACTATGTCCATAATTATGATGGTTTAGCAATATTCTGTATACCACTGTCAAAAATTCCGTGTCAAGATCGTGTTTTTGTCATTTTACTTCGGAGATTCCTTTGCGCAAAACGTGGAATAGAATAGTTCGTGATACTGTCATACAGAATAACGCCCCTTCCTAACTCTAATCATCATCATCATCATCATCATAATCAGTCTGTAGAAGTCCACTGCTGGACATAGGCCTCCCTCTTAGAATACCACGACGAATGGTCTTGAGCCACCTCCATCCTCCGACTTCCTGCGACGTTTAATGTCTTTAGTCCATCGAGCCTTCCTCTACCGCATTGTCCGGTTTGTGGTCGCCACTCGAGAACCTTTGTTCCCCAACGTTTATCAGTTCTTAGACCTGCCCATTGCCACTTCAACTTGCTAATTTTGAGAGCTATGTCGGTGACCTTGGTTCTTCTACGGATTTCCTCATAACTCCAACAAAGACTAACTCTAACTAACTTCTAACTCTAATAAAGAAGAACAAATTGCCTGTGCGGTACTCGTTATCCATAGTTAAATAGTAGAACACGCTGTATCTTAGTTGTAATGACCATATCAACTTATTATTTTATTACATTACTGCAGACGCTTGGGGCCATGCACGCGCTGATCCCTTCAATTTCGCAATATCCTGCATTATGAGCACTTGAATTAAAAATAGCATTTCATAACATGATACTGTTACAACTTATTAAAGAAAATCATATACGACTATTAAGATTTATTAGAGAAGGGTTTTAAGATATCTAGGTATTTATATTTTTTAAATACTTTTAATAATGACATAAGGACAAAATTGTTTAAGTATAGAACATACCATGTTTCTTCACGATGGTAATGCAGCCTACTTTTGATAGAATTTTGAAATTAAAGTTTTAGGATTAACTATTAAGCCCTTTTTGAAAAACCCTATTTATTTAAGTACTGCACTTTTTTTTAAACAAAAGTTTCAGTCATATATTTTATTAAAACTGAAAATAAAACGAAGATTTTACAGTTAGGTATTTAATTCTTAGGTACAAGTACCCATATTTCAAAAGTAGACAACTATGAAGCCTACCAACGTGAAGCCGGCGGCTATTATAATTTAAGAAACATCGTTCAACAAATAAAACGTAGTGATTCCATACCCATACAGCGTAGTCTAGCTATTACGATTAATACTCACTATAATTACATATATATTACAACATGTTTGTTAACAACTTTTAACTGTAGGTGGATTTGGATCGTGACTATGGAACGAGCAACGCTTTGCGGAGTTGAAAAAGTTTCAAACTAAACGTAGTTATAAAATGTTTCGATTCTGTTACATTTTAGCCAGCTAAAAACTACTGTAAAAAAGAACATTGTAAACCAGGTCTAAGTTAAAATAGTTGTGTAACAAATAAATGACTACCAAAGAAAGTATGGACAAATTAGAGAATTGAAATAACATCATAAAGAAATAAAAATATCAAGTCTCCAGAAAAAGTCAATATAACATCACTAAAATAGCATTTTTTGACGTCACCCTCAAAGCTCACTCACACACACAGGTGTCGCCACGGAATCGACATAATGAAGTGAGTTCAAAGTGAGTTGGTGTCGAGAGAGTGCACGGCTGAGTGAACTGTCCGGGACAATTTGACCGACGAGACGGAAATACGCAAAGGAATCGCACCAAACAGGGGAACAAATACGATCGACGTTAGATGTTATTTTGTTTTAGTTGGGCTTGTTATCTGTGAATGTTTAGCACCTAGTTTTTTCCAACCTTGCCTAGGATTTTTTACTTATTATCTATCACATTGCTTTAAATTGTACCTATTTCTCTAGTAGCATTACTATTCTCAACTAGAGTCAAATACAGTACACATTAATCATCGCCAGCCCGTTTACATCCAATGCTGGACGAGGCCTCCTCCATAAAATAAAACGGGAGGAATTGCCACCAAGCTTAGCAGGCGTCCATCCGCTGGTGTAATCCCTTAGTCAGCTTTTTACGACATCCACGGGAGGAGATGGCAGTGTCTGTTCCTAGGCATACCACGGCTGGCTCATTAACATTCCTGTGTCATAAACATAAAATACACATTACATAACTATAATACACATTGAATATTTTTTTCAACAAAGCTCGTGGAAGATGGATAGCCAGTCCTTTTGACGTGAAAACAAAAGTGAGACTTCTTATAGGCAGTTCTTCAGAAACCTCAAGGGATTGAACAAAATATAGCGATAACACCTAATTTTCTCCCAACGCAATAAACTCTAAATAAACAACAAGATAATACACGTGCTTATAAAATATGCTTCTGTCAAAGGGCTATTTGTCTCTTTCGAAATTGTAGCAACATTTCACTGGGATGTACTCACATTTTATCTTTACCTCTGTTTTTCTATTTTCCCTGGTTGATGTATGGGACGCATTTCCGCACTTTCGAATAGCACTTCTGTATTCCCTTTTATGTGCGCATAGCTTTAAAAATGTATTCGCAGTTAGGGGCCGGCTTCGGCAATACGAAGATATGTAAAGGAATTATTCAAGAATGTCTAGTTCTTGCGATAGATATTCGTTCGCGAGATCGATCTGGTGAACAAAGGTGAATTAGGAGCGTTACCTGTGGGAATCTTGTAACGTAAGTACATCTATAAATAATTCTACATAGCTCTCAGAATTAGCAAGTTGAAGTACCAATGGGCAGGTCATATAGCTCGCAGAATTGACAACCGTTGGGGAATAAAGGTTCTTGGGTGGCGACCACAAACCGGATGAAGCGGTAGAGGAAGGCCCTCCTTAACAAAGACAAAGACATTAAACGTCGCACAGGAAGTCGGAGGATGGTTCGTCATGGAATTCTAGGGAAGAGGCCTATGCCCAGCAGTGGTCTTCGATAGGACGATGATGATGATGAATTACAATTAGAATTTGATAAGAACATCCAACAAGAATCTTTTAAGAATTGCTAGTAAGAAATATTGTAAGTAATCTTTTGTCCATAGTTTGTTTAGGAGCCAAAGATTATTGTAACTATTGTTTCATGAATTCAAGTTTTTGCCAAAACGGAAGTCGCGAAAGTGACATATTCGGAAGTTACGGAAGTGACGTAGTTTACTGCTACCAATCTGACTTGACACCCTTGATATAATCTATGCTTGAAATCCAGTAATTCATTAAAATTAGTCTAGATTGTATCAACAAAATATTGCGATCACCAATCCGCCTACCAAGTGTGGTGATTATGGCTAATCCCCCCATTGTATTTAGCTGTGGACGTCTAAAGGTTGATGAAATCCTACCTACCTACTTTGCACTATACAACAATTTAACAAAACTAGGTACCTACATCAACCTAGATAATGATCGTTGTAAAGCAAGCGCACGTACTAACAATATAACAGCATATCTTGTTCCCTTCCAATCAATAAGTAGGTACACATCATTCCAAGCGCACCTTATAAAACTTATCAGACTTATCTACGACCACACACAGTGATGTTTTTGCACCTAATACAATTTCTAATGACCATAATGAGTTCTACGGCTCTGCCTATCCCTTCGGGGATAAAGGCGTGTGTTTATGTATGTATGTACCAATGTCATCATCAGCCTGTAGATTTCCATTGCTGGACATAGGCCTCTCCCTTAGAATGCCACGATGGTCTTGAGCCGCCTCCATCCATCGACATCCTGCGACGTTTGTCCATCGAGTGGAGGGACTTCCTCTACCGCGTCGTCTGGTTTGTGGTCGTCACTCGAGAACCTTTATTCTGCAACGGTTATCAGTTATGTATTGTATGTTATAAGAAGCATAAGTATCGGGGAGCTGAAAATTACATTTAAAAGCTATAAACAAAACTTGATGCTAGCACACTGCTTCGTTTGTATGGAAATAATTGTCACGTTGCTCCATAATGTGTATTAGCCAATACAATATATACCTACTAGTGTTCGAGGCTTATTTCAATGGCGTTGTGATATTGATCGGGCGGCATTTCATCAGGGCGACAGGGCGAGTACTATCTGGTCGGACTAGGAAGAGATCGCGCTCCTATCGCTACTCGTATGCCAATTAGCCAATTAGAGAAAGCAAACAACGAACTCACCGAGATAAGATTGCTTTTCGTGGCTTCCCGGACCCTAAGGGATCATTAATCGCAGACATTGTGCTCTGTACCGTATTTTTGTTAAGGCGACACACCTAAATGCCATCGGGATTAGTTAGAAGGCTATAAGGCTAGCAGGAGTTTTATATATTGTGTCCAGTCATGACAGATAGCGAAGAGTTTACACGTTCTTCAAAAAAATATTTTGCTTGGTGAGATGAGAACTGAGAACTAACTCTGGATTTTGTTACGGTCGTGGCTACCGTCTATTCCCAATTATTCACCCCTAGCAGCAATTTACTTACGTCATTTATGACATTTGTAATTTGTAGACATTGATGTCATAGGGAGGTTATTGTATGCCTAATTATTGCAACCCGGTGGTTATTGATGTGCGTGGCTTCACCTAGGCTCTGTCTGAAAACCAGCGCTGCGCCGCCGACCTGGGAACGGCACGCCTTTTCCAGGTCAGGTGCAGCTTATGCTGAGACAGGGACCTATTTCACCTCACACAACACATTAGTCTATATACCTACTTATATCTTCATGTTTATTTTTAATGTTATTTTTTTTTTCTGTTTATTTTTTCTTTTTGTGTAATCTTGTGTTGTGTTTAATGTGTGAAATAAATAAATTTTCTTTCTTTCTTTTCTTTCAATTTCGTTATTTTGATGGCTTGATGACCAATACAATCAAATGTGTGACGGATTGCACTATCTGACCCACAATACTTATAAATAACTTATAATACTCATAATAAGAAATATTTTAGTACAAAAGGATCGAATATAAGAATTAAATTAAATTTATAGAATATTATGAATTAAAAAGTTAAAATCAAAAAGGATAACTTTGAATCGTCTTGAAAATTAAAATTACTCCTGTTCCAACGCGACCAAGTCTTTGAAGAATCAGGGAAACATACACGGCTTGAGTTGATTTGATGACCCTTCTAGTCCCTTTAGTAGTACTAATAGGTTGAAAACGCTTGTGTGGTGTTTTGAGAACGAGGAGAAGCTGATACATATAAAAAGAGAACTTTAAAACCTTAGGTAGGTAGTCCAAAGTAACATGTAAAGAGAAATCGCTGACAAGTCAATCACAGCCTACTAATCTATGCTGTGGTCAGGCATGGCTCTCGTATCCACTTGCCCTTAAAGGTCTCGACCGCTATTTGTATGAGAGGAACTTAATTTTCGAATTAAATGGGCTTATGAAGAATATTGTAATTAGATAGTGTCAGATGACAGATTACAAAATGGAAACATTTTGTTTGGATTCCATTTATGGGCTTTGTATTTGGGAGCTGCGGTACCCACCATAGCAGTACTTTATAATTATCCCAGCAAGCTAAAGCCATATACATGAGTAACTTTATGAGTTAACTGATAGATCCTGTGGCTATCATCCGTTGTGCTAATAGATCCCGTATGCCTATAATTGAGTTACTGTGTGATCTTGAACCTGAATAAATTAACAATTCGTTTTTCATACTATTCTGTTCAAGCAACTCTTTGACTTCTAAATTATTCTCAATGTCTTCTCGAATTCCCAAATTAATCTGTCACCATTTAAGTTGTCTCGAAGAAAGTTCCATAGCTGTTGCCTAATTTGGCGAGTAATTAAATGTCACAGCGAGATCGTGACGGGTGGATGGACAGACCGACAGGCCAGTGGTCGTGAAGCCCCATACCACTAACGAATTGTAAGAGGTATATGAAGTCGCTTCGTCAAATACCTATTGTTTTGTTACTTCTACTTTAGTACGATTGTACTCGTATTTTATTGTTTGTTTCAAAGTACATACATCATCATCTTCATCATCATCATCATCATCATCATCATCAGCGTGTAGAAGTCCACTGCTGTAATGCTGGAGAAGGAGGGAGATTTACTTTTATATGTATATAAAAGAAATTATATGTATCTTGTTAGAATCTAAGCGAGTCAGAATACTTTTCCAACCATCTGGTTTTGCATTGACGGTTTCTTACAAGATTTAATAGTAATTCAGAATTTTTAAACAAGTATGAATTAATTTCAAAAATGGGGTTCACACTTTTTATTGAATGAACGACGCAAACTCTAAATTGTAACATTATGCCCTTATAATAGCAAAGCAATGTTATAATGAAAAACCTTGTTTCCAGTAACTTATTAGCAAACTCCACTGTGTTTGGGGTGTATCAAAGAGCTTAATCCTGCGTTAACGAAGGTCGGGATTGTAATCCCGTCACTCCCGGATCTCGTTGGACACAATTAACAAGCTGTCTAGTTATACATACATGTGTAACGTTAGGGTTTACTTTAAGAACCTTTAACAGAGCTTAATGTGCCTATGACCTTTTAGGTACTATTGGGGCAGGCTTCTCTGTTTTTGACACTAATTTTATAAGTAAACATGAGCCTTCCACACGTGCTGTCAGAATAGCGGATTATGGTAATTTTAGTGTCCTGCGTTGAACCTAGAATGACACCATGGCCCCTCTATTATTTAGTGTCTGATGTGTTTTTGATAATCTTCAGTAGGTAGTGTTATTTTTTTCTGGTTGGTTACCGCAACAAAACCAACTAGGTAAGGGTGGTTTGGGGATTTTAGTTGCGAGTAAAACCACAAATAACCAATCTTAATTGAAGTTATGGCATTTCAAATTGATCTTATTTTGACACGGTTGGACCGATAACTTGAAATTAGGTGCTTGCATGACGGATTTTGGTGACCGCACTCGGATGATTTTAGGAAATCGGTCGATATTGCGATCGTTCATGCGTTTATAGCGTTTCGTAATGGTTATAATCTCGATACTTTCAAATCAAACTGAATTTCATCATATTTTGAAAAACCATTTCCTAATTGGATAGCTATTACAATAAGCAAGTTGGTATGTAAAAGTGTTGATAAGTAATTCTCGCATTAGAATATCAACTCATGAAGTTGGAATTAATTTAACTAAAAGAATCAAAATAATGTTAAAAATTAAAAAAATATGGAAAAAAGGATGTTTAAAAATGTGGATAAAGGATGTTATTATTGTGTTCCTTATTAACCCTATTTATTAACTTATCTACTATTCTATATTTAACAATAGAACCACTGCTAATTATATAATTCACACAAAAACATGACCATAAACATTCACTCACTGACAACGTTACTGACAACGTTGCTGACAATGGCGAGCCGGCAATCGCTGGCAATCCAGTTGATATCAGGGATGGGACAATCGCTTAGTAGTCGCCGCCGACAAGCCAAGGAATCCTCTGTCACCTGACTCACCTATAAATTAACAAATATGTCCAGTGTCTACCACTGCGAAGTGTGTAAAACTCCATTTGAATAAAGCTTGCTTTGAACGGAGCTTCTAACCATATCATAGACCTATCATGATAAATTCTATACTTACCAAAATAGTTGACTGCAAACGAATTAAATTTTTAAAGCTTACAAGGAGTTTCTGTTTAAGAGGAGTGCGCTTGATACCTCCTGCATATTTTTCCTATCTTAGATATTATCTCAATAAACTCCATTTGTAAACATGATCAATACACTAATATCTATTATCTAGACCCATATACCTAGTTTGTCCGTTTCTTTTAAAATTAATAGTTTTCTAATTACACTGACTTAAAGATTTGTATGGAAAGCATTGTATTGACAGCAACCAAGCATGGGTTTGTCTTTTAACCCTTGCTTGTATGATTCTATACAATTTAATGCGAAATCATTTTATAAATATTTGTATCATTCTTTCTGTAAATAAAAATGTATTTTATTTTTATAATATTTAATGTGTCATTGACTTAAATTAATTAATAAACAAAATGAAGAGTAAGCATCGTTTTGAATAGAGCGGGCTGGCGGTACACTTCGCCTAAAAAATAATTAGAAGATTTTGTAAGCAACCGTATCTATTGTTTATAATTATGGCCAAATGGAGAAAAAAAAAACGCATTTAAAATTTTGGGATCCTATTGGCGAATTTCCAATGCCTGTCTATGAAAGGAGAACTCCACTATTTTGACACGACGATGTTTCGCTGCAAAACATTGACTGCCATGCTTATTAAATTGAACATGGGCCTTCTGGTATCCACTTAGCCTTCGTGTATAAAAGCCTTACACCCGACAAGCAGTCACTAAAGCTTCGCAGAAGCCGCGCGGCTTGCTTTATAAATTTTTATCCCATTGTATGACCCAAGCAGATAGGTAAATTGTATGACAATCGTTTAATGAGGTGTTCTCTGAATATAAAGGCACTTGTATTGGTATTATGGGCCGTTGTTTATAAATTGTTAGAGTGTATAGCTTATTTGTAGCTTTTAATCGTCGGTTAACAGGCTGTAAGGCTTATGGTCGCATCCGGTTTTACTCCGGCATATTAAGCGAGGTTTGTAACGTGATTAACATTTATATTGTTGAGAGTTACCTATTTATATAGAGACTCAGTTATTGGAAATTATAACTGTTATCAACGTGGCAAAGTTATGCTTAGATGCAGTTTAAGATTTAGGGTATCGAATTCATGCAATCTTCTGTTTGAAAAGATAGTTTCTTGTTGATAGATAGGAGTGAGTAAATGGAACTACAATTTATTGATGATTTACTTAATGATTCTAAAATAGATATAGCAATCATTGCTCAGGCCCTACAAAAAGCATTTATCTATCTCTTTTCAAAAGAGTATCAGATTTTTAGACAAGTATTTGTTTTATTGCTTCATATATTTGCGTTACAACACTGTATGTGAAACAATTTATTTACAGAGCATTATAAGCGCTGTAGGCTTTACATTGTTGATCGTTTGAGACTTTAAAATTAACCTAAGATCGCGAGCCATAGATTATTCGTACCGTTAAGAAATTCGAATGTGGATTTTCTTTAATAAATCATGGACAAGTTCTTGGAAAAGATTACATTGTATTTGTTCAGTCTTGAGGCTTTATGGCTCATTGTTGCTTATATTAAATTTAGCAATAATAAAATTGGCATTTATGTTCGTCGATCACTTTAATTTTGTTACCAACCACATCAGGCTTGCGAAAAAACAACGTAGTTTTTTTTATTTTTATATTTATAGTTGAATGAATCACTTTATTTTAAAACATCATCCAGTGCATACTATCTTTTTCACAAGCAATAGAAATAGAGAAAGAGAGAGAGACAGTTCAGGGACTTCATATCTTACCCTAAGCAATAGGTACAGAAGTGCTACAGATTTGCAAGACTGCTTCATAATATAATACTGCCTGAAGATTACATGATTTAAATGCATCTTAGATGGATGTTAATGTAGCTATTAATTTAAAAAAATCAAATACTTACTTTAAGTCATGACGAATAGTTACCATGAGCAACTTTCTTGAAAATTTGATAACTGTGCAGTATTTTATAAAACCATAGAGTCAACTAAAGTGTAACAGGTTTTCTTAGAGTAAGAAAACAAGTCATTGTCTTTAGAAAAAAAGTAAAGAAGGGATACTATACACCTCTACTTTGAACAGGAAGCGATGACTTCAGGTCAAAAGTCCTTTCAACGCTCTACCCACCAACACCACAAAGCTTCTGCCCGAAATATGAAGTAATTTCATTCAAAAACATCATAAAATATTCATGAATTCTAAACACGGTGACAGTCAAGGCAGCGAACACCTTAAAATAAAAATAAACCAAACATTCATCGTAATAGTAAGACAACATACCGTGAATGTAAATTAGCGAGTAAAAAACATAATTCATATGCCTTAAACGAAAATGAACGATAGACGACCGTATCTAATACAAAATTTATTGCCTTATTACGATTGTTTTCTATTAAGGAACAATAAAACCCAATGTGTATCTCAAAGTTTCAAGAGTGATCGTCCAAATTAGACACGATAACGTTTTGAATAAGAAATAAATATTCCCAAATACGCGCGAAACTGTAATTCCGAGTATAATTGATATAAATAAAACAAAACGTACCAGGCCCATAAATTAAGCTAAGCGGAAAGGGACCGACGCATATCGAAGGACCTTTTAAGAAACCTGTACACTTGAATTCCATTCCAAAGAGCATAGTTAAAATGCTCAAAGAATAGCTATTCATTAGTGGGTGCGAGAATGAGAATTCTTCAGGCAGTCTGAATATTCCATCGGCGAAGAGGCTTGTATTGTCTTAAGAAAAATGCCTTGGTCCTTCGACGCTAAATTATGTCAGAACGGTGTTCGCAACACTCGCGTAGACTCACATCCTAGTTCATTATCTGCCGATTCCATAGATTTTATTGCGAACGGCCACACTGTATGGAATAGTTTATCATGTGATGAATTTATATTTAAATAATGTGGGAATAAGAAGAGGATGGTGAGTAAAAATGCTGGTCAGATGAAGTGGAGAAAGATTTGAATCTTTTCTAGCAAACGAGCGCTAAAAGTGGATCTCACACTAATGGGTATTATGCTCAGATAAAAATATGAGTCTTAAAACGTGGGAAAGGTTGCAAAGCTCTTATCAGTAGTCTTAATCTGATCTATTTTTATCATTTAAAGCTGATTTTAATATGTCACACCAAAAGGGCAAATTAACGACACGCAACCATTAAGACCGTGTAAAATTATTCAGCGTCCTGTCGAAGGTACAAGGAGGTTGCACTTTGCATATTTAAAGAAACACTCGCCTTATCGGGTTCATCGGTGATTCTGTTCACAGATATTCTCAGGAGAAAAACGAAGTCCTACCAAGGGCAGGGACATAGTAAAACTAAGAAAAGAATCGCAGCACTGGGCGTGTTTGAAGTTGGACCATGTTTAGTAAGAAGATAAATGATAAATGAATTTATTGTTGATAGAACTAGGTAACATTACATTGGTGTTAAATTTGTATTGTGTATCTCTAGTCTACCATGCCAGGCCTCCAACATTTGTATATTTAAACAAAAATAGGTAGAAATAATTAATCATAATAAATATAATATAATAAATAATAAAAATAAAAGTAATTTTAAATCAAAAAGTTATGCTCACTTTACTCAACCATACTTTCTAAATATTTTCTTCCTCGAACAGTTGCAGTGAACTTTTACCATTAAAAGACAAAGTAGAAAATTTTTTATTCATTGTTTTATCATATCCTAAAAGAATCGGGGTTATAATTTTTGAAGATCCTTCTAACTTCTAAATGGGAAGCGCCTGTGGTGCCTATTGAAAAAGGAGAAGCTGATTCATGGAAAAAGAAAATTTATAAACCTCAGGGAAGTCAAAAGTAAAATGTGAAGAGAGGCTATATTATGTGAAAACTGAAGATGGAATACTATGTCAATATTTACACTGTGTCAAAGATTCTTACGGCCGCCGGGTGCTCGCATTAGGACAAAATTAAGTGCTGTTATGTGTTCAGTTGTCACATTAAAATGCCTTCGGCTACTTCACACCGTTGGAAAAATAAAGCTTTGGTACTGTTCAAGCATTGGCAATACAATAATTCGATGAATGCCGATGTATTTTATGTTAAAGTAGTATCGATTTATTCTGTAGTCAACGTTGAATTATGTCTTCAATGTATTCACTTTAAGTGTTTTTTTTTGCTATAACTTTCCTGCGTAGACGATGGTAAGACCTGCTGAATAACACTTTGTATTGCAGGTGTTGAAGATTCTGCAAGATTTTCAGTTGTTTTTATTATGTTTTGATCGAACCGTCAATATTCACCTAACTTAACGCGACTGTTACATAAGCTGCAAGACTGCTGTGGGAAAAGATATTCATGAAGAGCTATAGCTGCATAACATAATCTTTTTCATTGCCAGACCATTGTCCAACCCTTTTACAGCGCCAACAGGCCGTGTCAACTCATTTCCGTGGCGACCCAATTGGTTCCAAGCATTGAGATCAATTAAAATGTGAGGATGGCCACTGAAGTGTGACGGTACGAGATGGAATCCCGAGGGAAGATCGTGGTTATCAGGCTAAGCTTCTTTGGGAATTAAAAGATTAAACGGTCAAAGATCACGGTTCACAGGAGTCTATGTACTTAGTTTTTACATCGTTTAGGATGCCTATTGATAAACATCTTTGTAAAACCTTTTAATTTTACCTTTCAATGCTTAATGGCGTCTACTGAAACCTAGGTGTCATAAAACTACAATCTATCAAGATCATGTTGAGTTTTTTCTTGTCTACATTTTCGTTCATAATATTATTATGTAGGTATATTGTCATAGTAAATAATAATACATATATTAGTTGTAGTACTTATATATTATTGCACACAGTTTAGTCAGTTTCAAAAAGAATTCATTTTAATACAATATGAAGCTCATTAGCATTAATAAAAAAAACATTGCTATGATATTTCTCATACAGTTTGAAAAACAGAGTTACAAGAAACTTGTATCAATGCTTGTTGTTAATTAACCGACTTCCCAAAAAAGGAGGAGGTTCTCAATTCGGTTGTATTTTTTTTTAATGTTTGTAACCGCATATCTCCGGCGTTTATGAACCGATTTGGATTTTTTTTTTTTATTTGAATAGATATACTTCCAGATTGGTCCCATTTTTCAAAATCCAGTTCTGATGATGGGATCCATGAGGAATTGAGGGAACTCCTCAAATATTGCAGGCATACATATGGCGATTTTGATATTTTCAGCAAGACACCAAGCATTTGCATTCAGAAAGTATCATAATCCTTTCACCACTATGGTTCTTTCATAATTTTTTTTTCATCCAAAATTATTTAGTCGAATACAATGGCGGAACTCGGTTTTTTAAATGAAAAGTTATACAACGTCATAATTAATTTTGAGCCAATGGTTGTACAACATTTAATCGACTGTGAGCCAACTGGTTTGCACGTTGATATCTGGCAAATAGCTTGAAGGAAAGTATGAGTAGTAATTATAAGATTAAATGGAGTTACATTTTAAACGTTAAACGGAAGTTGATAGATGGCATTTTATGAGAAAGGCCTTACATTAGAATCCAACATTAGACTTCTACAAGTTTGTTGAAGATAATGATGATGATGGAATAGGTAAATCAAACAGAATAAATAATAATAAGGTATAACAACTATTATTTGCGAATTAAAGGGAATTCAAGATTTTCGAGTTGCGAACATGACCGGACGACGCAATAGAAGAAGGGCTCCCTTTCAATAGACTTAAGATATAATAAAGGTAGAAGGAAGTTGGCAGGCGGCTCTATACCGTTCTATGTGGCATTATATGAAGGACGCCTATGTCCAGCAGTGGACTTCTACAGGCGGGTGATGATGATGATTATTCTAAGAATAGTGTAATGTTAGTAAGGGCGTTTTCAGACATAAAACTTTTAAACCACATCATAAAAAGGGTGCGAAAGAGAATTTTAGACCTGATTTTTGTGACAGCTGTCACAATATTGACCACTCGCAAACTCAAGCTACCAAAGCAACTACAACACAACTAATAAACAGCTACAATGCTTCTGGTGAGGTAACCCTTTTCCGAATGTACTGAACAAGTTCACAAGAGAACCTACTTAGTAACGTTCTGTGCATGAAGTGTGGTTCTAAATTGTTTTGTCTAAAAAGGGCCTTAACTCCGTGTCATGTTACTTGTAGATTGTAGAGCAAAATAGTGACAGCTACCGTTTATTCCAACACGCGAATTAATTACACAACCGTTATGGTTGATAGGAGTATAATGTAAATAAAACTGGTCCAAGATGGTCTGATAGCTAGAGAGATAATATGAGATTTATAATGGCGTTATATGGCGTGTGGCGTTGTCCACTACCGGACAAATATGGGATAAGAGATTGAAAAAAATAAAGGAAAAACAAAAATAGATGATAGATTATCATACAATCTGATAAGTAATTAGCTAGAACTTTAAAAACTGGAAATGTACAAAAAGTTTAAAATAGGAAGCAAAACAAAACTTTGAAACGGTCTAACACAAAAATTGTAGTCACAGAGAAACTGTGGTGAGTGACTAATTTGTACCAGCAGTGATGTAAGATTATGTGACCGTGCTAAATAGAATCTGTACTAAACGGAAATAGTTCGAAGAATTATACCATCACAAAAAAGTCGTACGCTTCATAAGTTGCGAAATAAAGAACCCAACGATAGGATTCCATTCTCACACTAAAATTCTGATATTGCTCGTTTTTTATTCGCAATCGCTGAATACCACATTTTCTAAGCTCACATTCTTGTCTAGAACCGCGTTAGATTTATTGACGTTAAAGCTGCGTTTTTGCTTCTAGTAGCAACAATATTTAACATAACATAATAATTTTGACATAATACCCAAAAGTCACATACATTACATAGTCTTGATCCCACACTAGGATTCCCTATATCATGGACATCAGGAACTACGAGAACCATGGTACCACAAAATCCAGATCCAAAACAAACATTTACCCCACAGCGCGAATCGAACCCTCTTGCGTCTCAGCCGACTACTTGCCCACCGAACACACCACGGAGGTCGTCAAAACTGGATGATGTTAGTTTGGCTTGGATAAGTGTTTTTTTGTTCAATTACACTGGTAAAGCAAATTGATTAGTTTGGTTTCCATTTCATTTATTTTTCCAAAAAGATTTCAAGACCTTGGAATATTTTACTTTTAAATGAAGCTATATAGGCGTACCTCGCAATCATTATTCTTTAACAAATTAAAAAACCTTTTCCCTTCTCTTCATTACTTCATTTTGCTTACGGAATATTTTAACAGTAAAAAATATATTTCATCAATGCTTCCGGTTAATAAGCTACCAGACTTGCCTTATTATTCTACATTACGCGGCGTCTACGTTTTTTGCCCACAAATGATCATTTCACAATATATGAGCAGAGTTATTTCTTTAAATTACCTCGAGATGGTATCAGTCGCAAAATCCATTATATTATTTATCAAGTATGTAATTTGAATCATCAATTTTATGGTACCACTTACCTACGGGCGTGCATTAAGTGTTTTCAATTTTACTATGTGGTTTACCGTTAACAAAATACTGGTATCAATCTTAATCAAGTTTGGCGATTCGTCCGAATATTTGGACGGTTATTATTAGCAATTGTCGGAGAAAATGGGCATCAAGTTGTACGTAATTGAATTTTAAGTTGTCTGCTTTGATTAATTTTGAATGATAATGGTGTTTAGTGTATGGTTATTATTGTTTGGGAATTAGAGCGGTGAAGATATTTACCTACTATAATATTTTGAATGATCTTTATTGTTTTCAAAATCAGTGAGTTTCATCCTATGAGCTCCGTTTATTTGTATTTCGTATTTTTTCAATATTTTGAAAAACGCAAGCCAAACTATGATAAGATTTACTTTTTTATCAGTCTGTTATGCAGGTAGAAGGACTTTACCTTTTTAATGAAATCGAACACATGTGATTTTTTTTGCTATAAAGAACGAGCCATAAATTATTTAGTAATAATTATAAAAAAAAATATTGGTTCATTCCATGAAGACACAGCGGAGCTGGAACAACACAATCCCTAAAGTTTTTAACAGCCTCTGCCCGACCACGATTATTTATATTTTTGTGTAAAGTTATCCCGTAAAGCTGGTTTTTAACCGACTTCCCAAAAAAGGAGGAGGTTCTCAATTCAGTTGTTTTTTTTTTATGTTTGTTACCGCATATCTCCGGCGCTTATGAACCGATTTAGAAAATTCTTTTTTTATTTGACTTTTTTTTTTTTTTTTTTTTTTTTTTTTTTTATATACTTCCAGATTGGTCCCATTTTTTTCAGAATCCAGTTCTGATGATGGGATCCATGAGGAATTGAGGGAACTCCTCAAATATTGTAGGCATCCATATGGCGATTATGATATTTTCAGTAACAAACCAAGCATTTGCATTCAGAAAGTATCATAATCCTTTCACCACTCTGGTTCTTTCATCATTTTTTTTCATCCAATATTATTTAGTCGAAAACAAGAAGTCGGTTTTTTAAATGAAAAGTTATTTTAGTTAATATTTAGTAGGGTTTAGTTTTGGTCAAAGCTATGTTTTTGGATCCAGCTGTTCTCTAGGACTGTGACAAAAAGTTTTAATGACCAGATTTACATAGGCATCAATAAAACTGCATAAGTAATCTAGTAAAGCAGTTAGTGGTAGGTATAGCATAATAATTTTGTGTTTCGTCGAGAAATAAACCATTGAAATAAATATATTTTTCAGATAAAAACACGCTGCATTTTATTTAGAGTCAAAAAACTGAACATAGCCAGTGAATGGAACATGGAACTAGTAAAGAGTAGATAGCGTATAATCGAAGCAAATTATTGTGACCTAGTCATACATAGGTATGCTACTGCTTTGATTAATGTTTTAGAAAAGGTAGTCAAAAAGCTTTATAGACTTTATAACCTAAGCCCATCAAGATCTATCTACCGGCTCCTGTCACCAACTCTTCCACAACTGTCATTTGTCCGATACG
This sequence comes from Epirrita christyi, assembly GCA_951392215.1. Taxonomy (NCBI): domain Eukaryota; kingdom Metazoa; phylum Arthropoda; class Insecta; order Lepidoptera; family Geometridae; genus Epirrita; species Epirrita christyi. The sequence continues at coordinate 10,766,361 of OX595843.1, read as the reverse complement.
TCGATTCGAATTTGTGTTCGGTAGTTATTCAAAGCTCAGACTATCGAATTAACCCATCATAGCCAACGACATTATCTTATGTCGATATCGGTAGCAGTTTGGCTTTTTTTGGGTTTGACATGCTTCGAATGTCACTTGTTTTAAAGCGTCATTAATGCTTTTAACCTTTATGTCTCGTCTTGCTGTCTTTAAAGAGGCTGCCTATATTTTTTGTCAGCCACTTTTAATTTTATTTTTATCAAGCTCCTATTTTAGAATAGTTTGTTAAACTCTGAGTTGTACGAACGATAATAGCTGAGTTAATAAATAAAGTAAATTAAAAAAAAGAAGTGTATGTTTTAGCAGAATACGTCAGAGGCAACTCATCATTTTATTGAGCCTAATAAGTAGGTTAGCACAACATTTTTTGTTTTTCCATTCCTGTCTATCGACCGTCATCTCAGTACATTCCTTTTTTACCCATGCCATCTTTCACACAATACATCCATCTTTTCTTTGGTCTACCACTACTTCTATAGCCATCCAAATTCATATTTAATGCTCTTCTCGTCACATGACATTCTTCCCCCCGCATAACATGGCCATACCACGCTAACCACTCAAACTTCCTCTGATGTTCCTACCTACTCATTTCTTATTTCATCTAGTATTGAAAGATGAAGAAAACTAGTGTAGTCACTAGCTTGCGTTTTATCCTGATTGATATACTCTTACTTGCCCAGATATCGTGTAGCTGAGACAGGTTGTTCTTAGCCCTAAATGAATTTGAGCCTAAAAAATGGTTATTTCAACAAAACAACATATTTTAAAATTAAGAAACAACTTTAGTACAAATAAGAACACGGGAGTTTTGATAAATCAAATCAGTGCTTTTGGTTTTATTACGCATTTAAAGAAATAACGCATCATCGCACCATGAGCACAGCTATTTAAAAACTATAAAAGAAAACTGAAGTTTTATTAACCCTCGAAGGATACATTTGGTTAAAGAGTGGTCTGTTTTGTGGTTTTAAGTTCGTATTTTATGAGATTATAAAAATATTGGTGAACCACTCGGAATCCTGTTAGACACCCCAGGCTGCTATTTTACTAGCGTTAGGAATCACTTTTGTTACAAATGCTTACGGCCAAAATAATGATTTGTATATATAAATATAGGAAATGTTTATGAATAAATCTTGAATTGTAACCTAATTTCAATATACCTACACAAGTTAAAGTTTACCGAATTCGATAAACCTAAGATATTATAATTTGCCATAGACTAAAGACGAGACAAATAAGTAGTTTGGAAATCAATGGTGTTTCAGTTTGTAAAAATGTTTTTTTTTCTTATAATAATAAATGAAATTAATTAAATGAATTAAATGTTGATATTTTGGATTATACATACCTACTTATACAGTCTAATGGTTAGGTTGTGTTTTGAATAAAACTCATTATTTGTGCACGTATAAAGTAGCTGCTCCGGTTGTATAGTTTATTCTCATCAAACAACCCGCCAGCCTCCATCCAAAGTAACTGGTCATATTTCTGGTTCGTCTTTCAAAGAACAATTTCGGTTAATTTGTTTGCATGTACCGATCTCGGTAAGCATTAAACGTCGGTCGGGTTATGTATGCGATCTTAAATAACAATCATTGCGTGTTCGAGTGAATGAGCCACTCGATTGGTATTTCGACTTCATGTTTGGTTTTAAAGAGCGTTGTTTATGTTTTAACGAATTTATTATGCAGTCGTACCTACTTGACGCGAATTAAGTTATCAAATTTTATATTTTATGTGTAGGTGGATGCTTAAGAAGATAGTTATATATGACACAGAAGAAATAATAAACACAGATCCCTTACAAGCATGATAATTTTCAGAATTTAAGTTTAATGTGTAAAAGGAAAACAAGAAATGGTCAATGGACAAATTGTGATATCATAAAAGAAAACTAAAACCCTGCACGGAACAAGTTGGCAGTGGCTTCAGTCCTAAATGCACTAGGTACGAGCTTTCACCAGTAATGTACCTAATAATGCTAATAATCAATATAGATGAGAACCCTCAAACAATCCACCATTAAATTACAGTCACTGGGTATTAGCTACCTATATTGAGCAACAATTTTTAATGACATTCAAAACTCCAATATAACTTCCAAATATCAACATGTACTTAGTATCGATCGTTTATTGATACAGCCAAAGAATGATGTATTGTGTATTCTGTCCCACGCATCTTTAATCAGATGAAGTGCAAGAATTAGCTATCCATCATGCGACGATAATAACATTTGACGGGCTTTTTGATTGTGTTCTCGATAAACGTAAATACCGGAGAATGAGAGTAAGAGGAAGTATTAATTTGTCCCTGTACATGAGAAAAGTTATCATAGCGGTAAAATACTCACACATTGAGCTTTGTATGATTTATTTATGCTACTGTATCATTGTGAGCTGATTTGAGAATTGATAAGGGTTGCAGAATGGCTTTTCCTTCTCCGTTGTTCCCTGAATTCGGTTGTTGTTGCAATGGCTGAGGATCGTAACTCCTTCGTTGCAGTATGTTTACTGCAGTTTGTTTTCTTCTCAGTTTTCAGTAGTCAGTTGTTTGATAGAACGATGTCTGGCATCTCTACTTGCTTAGCTGATCCATTAATTGTTAGATTAGACTTCGTTCTTGTGGGCTTATTTTCATTAATTTTTATTCATAATTACAACCATAAGAAATAAAGCAAGCGTAAGTAATTTAACATATATACAGCATCAACATCTTTTATACCATGGGAACACAACGCAATGATAAAGTTACATGAGACATGTATAGCATATAGTAGCATCTATTACAAAATTGATACCCAGAGCCTTGGTATTTAGGTGAACAGTTTAACCACTGACCTTACTCTCCAATTTAACGCTTTTCTATTTATTGCTCCTAATATTATACTTTAGACACAGCATTACGTCCACGGAAAGTGTCAAAAGTGACCGTTTCTTGGTCACCACCTGCTGAGCTTTATTTATTATATATTATGTCTCTTGAAAGCTACGCAATGTTGTAAGAATATTGTGTTTCAAGTAAACAAACTGACTAGTGTTTATTGAAACTCAGTTGGTAATTAAATAAAAACTAGAAAATAGTAGTTAATACGTTATTTTCTAGTGTTTGGTACAATCATTTTAGGAATTTTCCTGTTTTCCGATTCAAGAGCGATCGAAGTCGAATTTTTTTACTACAAATGGAAGTGGCTTCGGACGAGGCTGCCATCATGGCTTATGGCAGAAGAACAGCTGTCTCTTTGCAAACATGCAAAACGAAATAGAAACAAGTTGATTTCATAAAAATTTTAAAGCCAGCAATTTTTTTGTAGTTTTCCGGTAAAATTGGAAAAACAAAACACATAATATGGAAACACACATCATATTATACAGCACAATATTTATCAGACCATATAAATCACAACAAATGGCAAAAGTCTATGCAGAAAAAACGGTCGTTACTATCGCTTTCGGAGCATTAAAATAACAGTATTTACACGTCATTTAAGTGTTTAGTTTGTTCAAAAATCGTGAAGCACTTAAAAAACAATCTCATCCATTAGGCTCCCGATAGAGGCAATCCAAAACAATTGTTCATCGCAAATTGGGGCCTTTAGCGTTTACCTGACGACAATTTTGATCAATAGACTGAACAGTTTGATATCTGCTATTTTGTAAATTGATTTTACCATCTGGCGTTATTATGACTAACGGTTTAAGAACAGTTTAAAGTGCAAAACTGAGTACAGAAAAAGAGGTAGTCAACTTTACGATGCTGATGTGCATGGTGGTAAACCTTCATGTCTCGTTACTTTGCCAGCAGTACTTCACTCCCTTCTCTTCTTCGCGTCGTATTCCTCAAGGCTGAGGGTCGTGAGAGGGTGTTCCATGGATTATTTTTTGCTGGACGATGTTCTACCAAAGAGATCTGTTGCTGATGAGCTGCTTGGATTAGTGGAGCTTTGAACCGATAGTGGTGTGGATCTGCAGGGCTATTCTAAAACGTTTGGAAGGGTTTCCGATCGGATTCGTTAGTTTTTCATTTCGATCCACATCGTAAGTAAGTAAAACAATTTTCTAACAATTTTCTCTAGTAAAATAAAGTAATAAATAATATTTATTGTTTTTTAGTGTGTTTTACTAGAGAAAATTGTTTACTACTGTACTTACCACATCGAAATGAAAAACTAACGAATCCGATCGGAAACTCTTTCGAACGTTTTAGAATAGCCCTGCAGTCCCCTTATTCGCTATGACCAAACGTACCATAACGCGGGCTCGTTACGATATCTGCGTGGAATCATTTCTGAAACGTATGGGTGATGTCACACGTAACCACCCAGCTCTAACCAACGTATATGTTGGATAGACGTAGAAGTCTATTATAATGGACTTCGGCCTCGTGGTCCTATGATTTTGCTAGTGATAACGAGCAAAGTTGTCACCAAAATACTCACGGAGGTAGATGAAGGATATGAATATTGAATACTTATAATATAATAAGTGAAAATTTAAATATGAAGCGTAGTATTACTGCGAGAACGACACAACAAAGTATGCACTCTGAACTAAATGCACAAAAAGGTTGGTAGGAGTTACTGCGTCTGCAAAACCGAGTATTGAGGTTGGTGGACTTATCATCGTTATCATAAGCCTCTATATTTGTAAGTTGTTGCTGGAGAAATTAACCCCGATTTTAAAATCTTTTCATCCACTTTCTACCAACCGCTTTGACCGTCGCTCAACCTAGCCACGGGGTGCTCCACACTACGTTTGCCAAGATGTAATCTCCACTCAAGATCATGTTTACTTCAACTGTTGTCGATTGAAGCAGCCTGATTGGAAGACCAATTTCAGAAGATTGTTCAGAAATATAGTCCACACGTGAACAGCATGACTCTAATAGTCTACAATCAAATCAGTCGTGTGTGTTGTCGCGGCACCATTGTGTTTACATCGTGGCGCGTGATCTTGGATTTGGACGCCCCACTTCCGAGGTATGCGATGGTGGCAGAACTGTGATAAATCGGAGAAGGCATTGCGTTTCTTGAGGTGGTGTGTAATTTTCTATAGAAAGTAAATAGATCACGTACTGGCTATTGAGGATCCTCTAAGAAAATACTTTTAGTGAACTCTCTGTACCAACTTTGTACCAACTGTTGACCAGGAAATAAGAAGGAAAGAGAAAGAAAAATTCAGATCAATGGCCGAAGCGTACATTCTAACAAGCATTCAAACGGTAAACGAAACCTATCGTAAAGCGAAAGCAAAGAAAACGCAAGCATGAATGAGATATCACCTTTTCTCTAAATAGAAATACAATTGTTAAGACAGATTCACACGATGCGTGTAATTGGCGCCAGTATAACGCACGAATGATTTATCTTACAATGTGAATGTAGCATTAATATTTAGGTATTGTTAATTTTATGAACGCTTGTGTATATTTTGTGTTAGAATTCTAACAAGACTTCTAGTAGTGATAACGCAAAAACAGTTGTTGAATGTGTAAAGGTAATTCAGTCTTTGTATAGCACTTTCTATCCATATCTCCGGACTAACTAAATCTAGTTTTATCAATTTCCTTGCTAAATACGCTGCAAAACCTTAACACAGAATGTTATAAAGTAAAAGTCAGCCTTGTTCTTCAATTATTCGTTCTTAGATCCACGTCTCGTGCACCGGATCCAATCAAATTTTCTTCGGTACATATTTCACAACACATTTGTCAAAACCACTGACTTTGTAATTACTCATCGCAGCAAATTGATATTACAACCGGTAATAATATTAGAAAGGGGATATATTACCGTAACGAGACGTGATCAAAAACGTTCACATGTATAGAAAGATCTGCGTCACATCAAATCAGTATCAAATGAGCTTTATCGCGCTGTCTTTAGATCCATTATGGCGATGGATACGATCAATTCGAATCTCTAAATATGAAATGTGATTCTTGTATATATTTCATAGTTGTCAAACGGAATTGAACCTTGACAAGCTCATATTATTAGTTTCAATATTGGGTGTCATAAAACTTTTGTAGGTACAATAGGTACATTCGTTAGTACTAGTATCAACTATTGTTTCTTCTTTGGTATAGATACGAATCTATAACAAATATGATATGACAATAGTGTATTAACAATGAAGTAGATGATACGGTAACCGACACGGTAGGAGATAAGGATCGGTCCAGTTCATTCATCATTTTGAACTTCGGTGGGAGACGATACTATCGACAACATTTAAACTATTAATAGTGGCGTTCGTATAAGATCATTTTTTAATATCTGTTCTGTTGTGACACCGCTCTCATTCTTATCTCTAAATCCAACTTTTGATTCCACATGGTGATGAGATCTAGCAAACGCTGTTTTTTCTCTTAATTTTGTTTTAGATATTATCAGTAACATTGCACGCTTCCATCTCCTGTCACAATTCTTCGGATGATATGGCACCGGACTTAGCGGCCTTATTACAGAACATGGACTAAACCTGAATTTAGTCCAGGCGTACTAGTCTAGGATTAAATATCGATTTTAGGCATATGCGACTTTGAATACGAAAGCAGATGATTTGTTTTCCGAAATCAATTCTCGCAAAACTTCGCAAATTACCAAAGTATCAAACTGACGGATTGTGTCACATCACAATTGAGATGTCCAAATTCTTACCTCTCTCACAAGCAATCAACTGTCAATTTATAGACCATTGCTAAACTAGGGGGCTGCCTGGTTTTAGATAAGCCAGAGATAGTCCAAGCTTATGTCATATCTAGCTCGAAAGTTGCTTCTGGAAAACAAACCATCTGCTTTTGTATTACAGTCGTATACACCCTAGATCGATATTTAAGCCTAGACCGGTAGTCCTGGTTTAAACCCAGACTACGGGCATTTTTTATAATAACACCACTCTAATGTCCTGAAAAATCATGGTAGTTTTCTTTGTTACAAACACTGTCCTAAATTCACCCCAGGATTAACCACTACCACTACAACTGTGTTAATGCTTTTACTATTTTTCTCATGTTTCGCTAGTTTTTATTTGGCCACGTTGCTCGAGGTGACTATTAGTGCTCTGAAATGACTTTACCAAGGACTCCTTTTGTTTTTGCAAATCTTCGCACTATGTATTTTTAATCAGGTATACCAGTGCTAACTGAAGAGTCTTTTACCTTCTTGCATGTCTCGTTCTATTAATTTTAAACTGGTTTCAAAAGGATGCATCTCTATGCACCCGCCCGGAAAGGGCTTGTTTAATTTTCTTTTATACAGATTTTTTTGTCTTATTCATGACAAGCTAATCAGTCAAATGATTCATATAGCATTTTAATTTTAGTTCAAATGACTTTATTTGTGTTTAGTACAGGTGGATTATGCAGCTGGCATGTCAGTAAATTAATGAATAAGTTAATTTGATTAAAATAATAATTGTACCTAATCATTAGCCCCGTAGAGATACACATCAATGTCTACTTCGACTTTCATATGTAGTCTTTTGTAGAGTAGACGTGCTTAGGTCTGTGTCGTCTGAATGAAGTAAAGATGGCACTTGAAAAACAAAACGTCTTATTCCTGTCTTCAAAGTCAACTGACTGTAAAATGAACCACGTTTAATGCTACTTTCCACGCGATTCCACGACGTCGTGCTTATGACTATGTAAGAATTTTGTGTCTGTAATCCCGCGTTGCTAAATCCATCGATCTTAAGCGGAATGTACACTAGTTGATTCTGCCGGGGCGTGGGAGCAACGTCACCATAAAACATTATTGTAGGACACAAGCTGTACCGCCCGCGAACATGATTGAATTTTATAGTGTGCTTAGCGCTTTACTTGGACACTGCTTTGCATATTTCATAGCAAAATATTACGACTATTGTAACAGTTCGATCTTTGGTAGCCGGATTGTGAAGCATAAAATCTATGTTTAGATACGATTTTCCATGAATTGTTTATGAAGATTGAAAACATTGCATAAATAATGTTACATAATTGCGTAGAACTATTTCATCTGACAGCAGTTTAGGATAATAAGGCCTATATTCCTGGCTTATCCGTTGAAGAGTCTAAAATTATGAAAACAGTTTGTTGTTCAAAACTCATGAACAACATCTTACTTCAATAAATACATATTATACACAAGAGTCAATATGGTAAAATCATAATATTTTATCAATAATTAAATTATTGTAATGAGCTGTATTTCTGAAGAGATTTTAATAACACTGATGTCACAGTCCACTTTTCCGTTTCCGCTAAGTTCGTCTGTCGTTTTGACATTTGCAACTCAGCCTACCACAAATGACCACATTGAAATTTTACTATTGGCACATCTCCCAATAAAATCGACGCCATAAACGCACCCCCTGGGGCAGATAAAACACCATCCCACCCGGATGATGTCACTATAATATGCATAGAGTCCATTTTATTTGAGGTTTACTACCAAATTGCAGTAAATAGCGAACTGTTGTACCTTCAACTGACAATCTGGTCCTTGAGGGCTGGGATTTCGTTTTTACGTGCTCCTGAATAATATATTAACTCTGAGGGTAGGATTTATGAAGGGTGGCAAGGGTTTTAATCTTGTGAAACGACCATAACAAGACGTATGGGCAAATTACTGAATCCGTTATTAGCCTAGAGCGATTAAATGGTAACTTGAAGTTTGGTAGAACCCTTTTAATATTTTAATTTAATAGATCAAATGGTAGGATTTGGGTTGCGATTTGCATGCGTTAGCTGAAATGTGTTTTATGGACGATTAAGTAAAGTGTTAGTGGTTTTAGCACATCTATATTAATGTGCTCCCGCAGTTAGTAGGGGTGTCCAATTCCAGATCAAAAGCTGTTTACTCGATTTTAGTAGTTTTCGAGCTCATGTTAAGTAGATTAAACTAAGATAAAAATCGATCAAAGATCGTCGCTGCTAGGTTAAAGTTTTTACAGGAGTACAAAACTTTTGTATCCTGGATGGAACGCTCCTATTTAAATTACTTGGTATGGTATAAAAACATTGTTTTTTTTGTGATTATTATCTTAGACACAAAATTTGAAATTCACACTGGATGAGTGACCGGATTAAAATAAATAATATATGTTTTATCAACTTTATAACTCAACTGCAGCCATAAAAGGCGTTGACACGTTAAAAATATTACTTAATTAATTTTATGGCTCAAATATCCTTGAATTATGCAAAATCTAGATTATAAATTATGTGTAGCATTTAATCAACCGCATCGCTGGAATTTTACGATATAATTTATGATAATATGTCGTGTACCAGATTCACTCACACAATATCACAGGTTTTATGTCTCGAGGCCTGCTTGAAGGAATTTATCATAATAAATTAGGAAAGTTAATACTAAATAAAATAGAAATCTTAAGCTGTTTTGATCTAGATTTTTGCATAATTTACAAGCTTACTTTTTCTATAGGCTCATCGAGGGTTTACAATAATAATTCCAGCTTAGTCATTAAAATAAAAGAATATGAATGAGGAAATCCATAGAAGAACTAAGATCATGGACATGGCTCTCAGAATTACTAAGTTGAAGTGGCACTGGTCAAGTCATAGAGCTCGCAGAACTAATAACCGTTGGGGTATAAAGGCAACAGTGGAGAAAGAGTGGCAACCACAAACCAGATGACGCCGTAAAAAGAGGATGATGATGATAGGGAACATTTCATAAGTTTTATGGAATGTACATTTTTTATCAAAAAACTTCATCATCATCATCAGCCAATAGAAGTCTACTACTGGCAACAAGTTTTCCTCCTAGAATGCCATCATGAAAGTTCTTAAGTCACCTATATCCTATAGTCCTGCGAGGCTTATAATGTCTTTAGTCCATCAAGAGTAGGGCCTTCCTCTACTGCGTCATCCGGTTTGTGATTGCCACTCGAGTACCTTTATTCCCTAAAGGTTGTCAGTTCTGCGAGCTAATTATGACCTGCCCATTGCCAGTCCAAAAAACTTATATATTGCCATATTATACCTGTTGTATAAGTAACCTATGTGGAGACGATTATCTGCGAGGATTCATCATTATCTGCCTATAGAACTCCGCTGCTGCTCATAGGAATGCATTCATTCATTCATCGTGGTATTCTACGGAGGAGGCCTTTGATAAATAATACACTATCAAAAGGGGGAGGCATATTATGTCTATGCCATGATGCTGATGATGATGAGCCATTTCAATAATCATCGAGGTAACCATAATCAATTTTTGGTTTGCAACGCATTATCAGCCAATTTCTACTGCGTCGATTCAATGTGGAACAATGGTTTCCTGACCATTTGTGGCTATTTTAACGTTGATACAATATTAGTGAGAATCATATCTATCGTTAAAGTACAATGGCTCATAAAGTAGAGAGACATTATTTTGATATACGAGTACCTATACCACCCAAATGTCGTTACGTTTCATCGCTTGGCTGAGATTCAGTCTTTGAGGTAAAGGTTATTTTGAAACAAAGGATTTTCTTACAAAGGGCCTCTTTCACCATCGATATCATTTAAGTGGTTGGTTATACACAGTTTTTTGACTCTCACGGAGATTACTTCCTTACTAGTCACTAGCCATGTTTCTGCTGACAAGTATCACAGACTAAGGAGAGTACTACGACAAGTATTTAGGCCTAATAAGCAAAGTCAAACAACTGACTTCTAAAATATGAAAGGTTTTGATCCAGCACATTTCGTCGATATTTAGGTACCTACCTACTACATCTTATAGATTTTTGAAGCATTGAACCAGAATCAAAAATGGTAATTCAGCCTAATAGTTTGACGAAATGTAAATGGGAACCAGACATGACAGGGAAAGGTTAAGAAAGGTTACATTATTTAATTTAAGAAATTGACGTCTTTATAAATATTTAAGTTCAAAATTATATAGGCCCGCGTATTCTAGAACTAAACTAACAACTGAATGAGACTCTAGGCATAGATTTTTAACAAATTCCAATGTCACTAAATCTATGCATGAGTCTCAATTTACACGTGAGCATAGTTCTGGAATGCGGGCGTAAATTTCTAAAAGTCCAAGCTACCAAAGTGGTCTCACAGTTCATTTTATACCAGGACTTGGTACCAACCACTGGGTGACCAGGGATAGGCTCCATAGGGTTATTAAAGTCTGTATCTTTATCATCATCAGCTTATAGAAGTTCACTGCTAGATAGAGGAGGCCTAGAATGTCACAACGAACGGTCTTGATCCAACTCTATCCACCGATATCCTGTGACGCTTATAACTTCTTTAGTCCATAGAGTGGAGAGCTTTCCTCTACTGCGTTGTCCGGTTTGTGGTCGCCACTCGAGAACCTTTATTCCCCAACGGTTGTGACTACTTATAAAAAAGTAAAGTCTGTATTAAGTCTATCAAATTAGTAATAGTTTATTTAGTAATAGTTTATTTATTCAAAAACTAAGTACAAATTACAAATTAAACAAAAATCAAGTTGATCCTTATAGATAGGTAGCACAGTACTTGTTAGCTGCCGTGCTAGGTGGCACGGCCACGGTCAAGTGACAACCCTCCGTACTAGTTCGCACTGTATGACGGCAGGGCGTCGTTGCTCTTCCATGTTTAACTAAGGAATGTTCCACATATCAATAATAATCTAAAACCATAATAATACTTAATACTAAACAATTAACTATTTTATTTAGAACTATTATAAGATACGTCGACATGTTAATAAAGAACCCTAACGGTATTATAATGACTAAATTGACACCTATAATGATAATATTATCGTTAAGTGCAAAAGAACAAAACGCTTTGCAGTAAAATTTTGGTGATAAAGATGTCGTCTCACCCTTTTAAAGGCGACAAAACATTAAAAAAAGAAACATTTCAGTTTTGCTTTTAGAAGATGATATAAATATGGCTATAATAAAACGAAGAGTTTAAAACAAATCCATAATACATACCTGTATAAACTCATATATCCATTGATGAACCAAGGTCACCGACATAGCTCTCAGAATTAGGAAGTTGAAGTGGCGATGACCTCGATAACAAAGGTCAAAAAGTTGCTGGAAGGAGACGGCTCAAGACCGTTCGTCGTGGCATTCTCTGATGGAGGCCTAATGTCCAGCAGCGTACTCGAATCCTCCATGCTGATGATTTTCTTCTTTTTTTTTTTCTTATGCTTCTTGGCAATCAGACAAGCTTACGGCCCACCAGATGGAAAGCAGTTACCGTAGCCTATGAACGCCTGTAACACCAAAAAAAAAAAAACACGCGCGCTGCCGACCCTGAGACATAAAGATGAAAAGTCTCATGTGCCTGTAATTTCACCGGCACCCGTACCCTTCAAACAGAAACACAGCAATGCAAACACTACTGCTTGGCGGCAGAAATAGGTACGGTGGTAGTACTTCCCCGGACGAACTCTTTCACAAGAAGTTCTACTACTAACAAAATGATGATGATGATGTTGAATTTGATGATGTGTGATTAAAGAGAATTTGAGAAGCATTTCGAGGCATTTTAAAGCTCGCAGCTTTAGCAAGCGTAGGTATTTATAATGTACATAGTTACTTTATTTACTCAGTATACAAATTCTCAAAACTCATTTTAAACTCTACTAGAGATTGCTACTTTGATGATGATTCTACGAAAAAGTCTCTTCTCTTTCCTGTGAGTCGGTTGCAAATCGTTATTGTCACCTCGATAGAGCTCACTCGAGTTATTCGATGGTCTATGGAAACCAGAGAAGGCAAGGACTTTCCATTTGCCCGTAAATAATTAAACGTTGCACCTAATAAGCTGTGGAACAAGCCAGTTGCCATCTTCTTCAGAACATAATTTATTATTGGAAATTCTCTTTGCTTTGTGTATTAAAGTCCATTCTCAAAGACTTTTTTAAAATTTAACAATTGTAAGGATCATGATTTTGTATTTATATTTTATAAAAAAACTAGTACCTACTTATTTATTTTTAATTATTTATTTTATTTTATTTCTGTTGTAATATCTTCTGTACACATTACTACTACTACACTACTACTACATACACTACATAAACATAGTACTAGTACTATATGTATGTCTTGTACTGTTGGTACTTTTAGGGTTCCATATCCTAAGGGTGCAACGAGACCCTATTACCCTAGCTCATAGTCTGCCTGTCTGTAACCCTGTACCAAGATAAAAATGATACGATACGACGCGACGGCCAGTGTTTTGTAAGACGGTTTTATGTATTTTTAATTACCTAAACTCTTTAGTTGATATTATAGCTTCTTATCGGTCTCCAATTAAATCTTTAATTTCACTTTGATAAAGCTATAAACACCATCCAAAATTATATAATTGTTTTTATACGCATCCTAAACTGTTATGACATCTTTAAGCGACTTTCACGTGGTTCATCTGAGGAATTTCGAAACTTAGATCACATTACGATATGATACGAGTACGCCAGTGTAAATACCAATAAAAGAACATTATAATTACGATAACATCTCGCGCCCAATGTTTGGGCTTAATATCAGCGTGATCTCTTAGACAATGTCCACCGACGCTCAACCCACGCGTGGGCACGCCCCTTTACGACCTCACATTGTTTTCATACTTCGAAATCTCACCATCGATGAGCTTCAAATAACCAACTTGATAGTTGTGAACCGCTACACGAAACGTGAAACGTTCCAAACTCAAATTACTCCATAAATGGGCTTTTGGAGACGGAACGATCAGGTTATGGGGCGTTCGTAATGGCGACATAAGCAATTATGGAGACAATATCGATAGAAAAATGTTTAAACCTTTGTGAAATAAAAATGTTACGAGAGCCGTTTGTTTCTACAATTTCATTTGATAGAATTCAGGCGTAAAAGATTCCGTGCATTGAAATTATGGTAAAATATGTGATCGTTTGTTGGCACCACCTTAACATACTTCGGTGTCTCTTTGTGTTTTTTGATGATCAATTTGAAGAAACAGAACGCATCGAGTTGACTTTCATCGGGTTTTGTATTACAAAATAGTATGGAGTTCGCAAGGAGATTTACAAAAAGCGGAATTAATATCGGGATCATTTCGCATTCGACTCGTGTGCAAAAAGGGCTCCCAATTATGCGCAAACGCAGCGTCCACTTAAACCCGTACATTGGCTTCTTTATCGTACTAAAGAATTGCAAAAGTATATTAAAATACTTACGTCTTTAAAAAATATTTACGATGCCACATGAAAAACTATGGAAAAATTATTCGATTTTGTATGCGTTTGATATTTTTACATTCTCGTCCCTAACGTCAAACAAAACTTACTCCATATGTCATTGTGTCAAGCGATGTCGATGCATAATGCATTGTTTCCATTACACTACGAATTTTAACATAAACCCGATGTTAACGTTTTCTTCCATGAATAAAATACGATTTTTTAGCCGTCTGAGTCAAGCTAAGATGGGTTTGATTTTTACTTTGGACCCAAATACGATAAAAACGGCCTGTAGTACGTTTACATGCGGATAGCTCTTAGTTATATCTAAACATGGTTTTCTTGGTAGCGTCCATCTCTACCGTTTTACTGTTAACGTTCACTTCTTTGTAAGAAAAGACTTGTTTCTTTCCCATTTCTGCTATAAGTCAACCATTCAACCAATGAAAAATACACAAAACACCTGACATTATCACTCTTTCGCTTCACACATCGTAAAAGCTAAATACAAATAAGGTTTATATCTTTAGCGACATTCCAATGACGTTAACAGCTAACTGTATTTAACATTCGCTCTGTTTACAAAATAAAAACCTGCTTTAGAGCTTGACCAAGCAAAAAAAGCCCAACAAGAGAAGCGACAAGCAGCGTGGGAGAGTCATCATCCTACCATCATCGAACCTGCAATATCAGAATCATCTTTAACCTCTTCAAGACCAGAAAGTTATGACAATAGTTTTCGGTCTTATAGTCAACTCAAAGAATAAAATTGACGCTATTATTATATTGTTATAACTCTTTGGCTTTGCCTTCAATTGCTTGATGCTACAGCAATCACTCATTCATGCCATTTGGCATTGTATTCAATGAAAGTTTACTTTAATTTGAGTAAATGAAGGAGCTGGCATATAACATAAAATAACATAACACCGTACACACGTAGTGGTGATCTCACACTAGGATTTCCAATATCGTGGGTATAAGGAACTACGAGTACCATGGTACCATAACACCCAGACCAGGAATAAATATTTGCAGATCATATAAACATTTGAACAAGAACACTACTTTCTACGCCGCTTATTTTTATGTTAGCCTCTTTATTTTGCTCCCGCTTATCGCTTCGCCTTAACACAACGCCCATCGACAAGATGCCACAAAGTACGTCTCTTGTACAAATAGTATGTGATTTGCTATTCCATAAGTACGAGCGTGTTCGTGTTTGATATTTGTGTTGTCCAAGATAAACTGAGCGTGCCCATCCGTTGAGATGGGTACTATCAACTTCAAGTCGACTTGAAAATTGATTTTGGATCTCTTGTCTGTTTATTGTTACTAATTGAAACATTTTGACTGGTCTCTTTTTGTACTATCAGTTTAGATGCTACTTTAACATCTGTAAGATAAAAAAGCAAAATAACTATTCTAATAGCATAAATGTGAGTCGACGTGTTTTTTTTTTAATTCTACTTTTTGGTATGTCCGGGTGCCGTGCTGTGTCCGGCCTAAGAACAGACCCCTCCTTTTCCTCCCGTGGATGTTGCAAAAGCCGATTAAGGGATCCATTAGGGGATCAGCAGCATCCATCGAAGTACTTAACACTAATACTGCGATCACCGATCCGCCTGCCAAGCGTAGTGATTATGGCAAATCCCCCATTGAATTTGATGGGGCTTCGTATAGCAGTGGACGTAACAGGCTGAAAAAGAAAAATACTACTTGGTAAGCAAACAAGCATACGGCCCAGCTAATGGAAAGTAGTTACTTCATTATACAGTTTTCTATCGTATTTTAACTTCCAAAGAAGCTGTAGAGAAGAACCTATATACATACTAAAAAAAACAGACAAGCGCTTGTCGGACCACGCACAGTGAAGGCTTCCAAAGTCAGTAGAGTCAGTGTCAATCCAGGTCTTTATCTGTTTACCAAATTTCAAACATCCAAATATTCAAACTTTTGCATTAATAATAATACTGGGATAGGATTAAAAACCCATACACACACATGTAGCATAATTAAAATTTACATCAAAAGCTCCCTTATTATAAACAAGGCTGTACACTTCCGCATTAAAAATCCTGTTTCAATGTAAATTCCCTACCTGAAGCGTCAAGGTACTAGCGGCACAAAATAAATAATAGTAACTACCAAGCATAGGCGTTTCACTTTGACGCAATGGAACGACACTTAACAGATACTATAGTATAAAATCCAATAACATTCAACAGTTACATAATACGTAGTCCTGACCCTACAAAAGTTTTCACTGTGTCCTGTGTATCAGGAAATACGAATATTATCAGTTTAATATAAATTTAAATGAACTTTGTTTGTTTCATAAATTGTTTCATTAATAAGAGAAGACACTTATTTCTATAACAAAGGTCATTGAACTTAGCTCAGGAGTCAGGGAATTCACAGATGTTAGTAACATTATCTTTATGTCAATAAACAAAATTGATTATTATTATTATCATGTGCATAATGTGAATATATGTGTATATTGCAACTGCAACACCTAGACACTGAAAAAATTCCACCACGCATTGGAAAACATGTTCATCGCCGAACCATCGAAATTCAGAGTGATGAATTTGTCATTGATACCCGTTGAGAAGGAACCCCAAATTTTAAGATTACGAATTCCTTACTAACCATATTGAACCTTAAATCAAAGTGATAAAACTCGTTTTACATTCAATTCTAATTGAAAGTAACACAAGCCTGCTAGTGGAAAGGAAGACCCTGCCTGGAGCGAGTTGCAGACCACCAGCGCGCTACTAGACATGCCGCGACATCATAATTATTGCCGGCCACTTTGCTATCTCGGACAAGATCCACAGCAAATAGGTAACAGTATCTAAGCTCTTGAAAATACGTGCACACATACAGGATCTTAATTGAATTGGCTTTTTATCTAAATATTGTTCACCTACTGTCACTGCAGTGTATTTTATTTATCCGAAAAGTTTACACGACTGACTTGTTGTTGAAAAATAGGTTATACAAAATTGATAATGATGAAGAAGAATTTCTATGATGACCTGAATAAGGTCATTGAATTATTGTAGTCTAGTGAGAAGCATACACTATTACACTATGGGTAGCATGGGTAGCTGTCGCTGCGTGTGTGCCAATACAAACCCGTTAGCTGTGGTACTGATGCGAAAATATGTTGCTCACACATAATAATGTTTTACCCACCTTCCAACCGTATAATAAATTGTGTACACTTGATTATACGTCGCTGACGTTTCAATTTGATAGTTTCCTTATCACTTTTATATTATTGATCGATTCACCGATGTCTATCTCGATCTAGGGTATAAATTACCTGGGGTATTGTCAAAGCAGTGCATCGGTTATTGTTAGGGTCGTTTTGCGTTTTATCTCTGATTCGCGATCGAGATTCAGCCGCGCGAGAGCTGCAATTTATCTCAGCTTTCGTTTTGATAGTCTGGTTTTATTGTTGGAAATTGTAAGGTGAATTGACGGATTTCTTGACCTTTAAGCGCTATGATTTGAGATGAGACAGGCGAGGTGCTTTTTTGATCCCGTAAGTCAAGGTAAATGTATAAACAAAAAGATGCTATCCATGTGAATATTACGGAGGATTCACCTCAGTAGATGTACAGGAAATTATACATTTGAAACATGTTTTATGTACCGTGGTGTGTCCGGCCAAAGAATAGACCCCTCCGTCTTCTCCCGAGGATGTCGTAAAAGGAAACTAAGGGATTACAACACAGGATGGGCAGCAGCATTCACCTGAGTACTCAACACCAATATTTCGATCACCAATCCGCCTGGCAAGCGTTGTGATTATGGCAAATCCTCCCCATTGCATACCATGAGACTACTATGGAGGCCGCGTCCAACAGTGGAAGTCTAACGGCTGATGAAAATGTCTCAGGGTCGGCAGCGCGCGTGTGATGCCTCTGGTGTTGCAGGCGTCTATAGGCTACGGTAACTGCTTTCCATCAGGTGGGCTGTATGCTTGTTTGCTTGCCAAGTAGTATAAAAAAATAAAAAATAAAACTTTTTTTTTGTAGAAGTAGCATTTTCTGATTTAGCACATTGAATGATTCACTAATAATCATTCACAAATAACGTATATCGTATCAGGACACAACATTGTGATTCAAAATAGTCTTTATCATCAGAGACTCCAATTTTCAGCAAAAAAGTTATAATAACGTATTTTTTGCTAAAGTGGTTTGAGAAGAGTAGTATTAGTGTTAATCTAGCACCCCAACATTTCGACTCTCACAGAAATACCGTTCGATAAAATCAGAACGTTAACTAATTCATAAATCTATTGCAATCGTTTGTGTACGTACCTAACATGTCGTATTGAGTGACGAGCAATCAGTATAATCGGTTTACAAGCTTCCTGGCCCAATTGTTATTATAATGTGCATTGTACTAGCATTTAATAATGTCATATACATATACGATGATACGAGACAGCGTCACGGATAATTTGTTCATACGATACAAAATGTAATGCAGACTTGTAAGTCAACGATTCGGAACTAAAGTTCTAACGTTAATTATGAGTTTAATTACAAAATGCGTTTACATTATGCAAAGTTTGGTGGTATATTTCAAGAATGTCAAGTCACGTACGAAACAACACGTGAAGCTACTTCACCTGATGACTGAGAAATACCAAGAGATCTCACGACCTTTAAGGCTCATAAAAACTTAAACAAAGTTGTAATAAGTAGAGTGAAAGATGTAAGATGTTTGACGATGAATTCACTTTTATGTCAACCCGTAAAGCTTATTACATTTGACCAAATTAAAACCCAAATAGCTTCAATATCTACAGCGCATTGATTAAACGTGTAGCATGAAGATATATTATTTATCCAATCCGAGTGGATAGGACCACACAAGATTTAAATAATTTGGCGATTTATCGATGCTAGAATATGATTTGATGCGGAGTTGCACCTACTAATGTCAAGCGATATCCATAATGTAACCGAACCCGAGATTGTAGGTATAAGTTTTTATTTGCGGTGGCTATATAGAATTTTTATAATGATTAATGATAGTCATTATAACAGTTGATTTGTTTTGATTGAAGCTATTTAGTTTTATTGCGGCAGTATTAATCCACGGTTAATTAAAAGTTTTTATCTAAAATATTCTCGATGCTGAACGTCTTCAGAGATTATTTTCTGGTATCTTAATGGCCGTCTAGGGAACGAACAACCCCTATTTCATTTATGATTTATTGAACTTTTCGATCACCTATAGGTTGTTAAACCGATTTATAATCTGCGTGATTTATCGCCATGGTAAAACTTTTTACATCTCCTGCCTCATCGTCATATTTACGACACTTTTTCCTTCAATACTTGATCGTAGTTTTGTTTTGATATAGCTTGTTTGTTTTTATTGGCTTGCGTTCGCACGGACTTGTCTATACATTTGCGTGTGCTTGGTTTCACGTGTAAGTGGCGTATAATAAGTACGCGTTTTCCAATTGAAGATTCTGCAGATTGCTGAAGTAGAGTCCCATTGCGTTTTTAAGGTAGCCTGTTATTAACCGTTTATTGCTGTTGAATTTATACGTCGTCGGCGTCACGGACGAAACGCGTACAATTGCTATCCGAGTCGCGATCTCCCCATTGTTGTCGAAATTTAAAACAAATTTCCTGTACAAGGGGGGTCGCGTTTTTCTGCCCTGCCAAATTGGATAAGCACTGTAATTACTCGTTTAAGTTCCAAACGTCGGTCTGTGGGTATTTTTCTTGTGAATATCTGCAGCGTTTATGAGCCGGAACGCGCCTCATAAACCGAGCGGTTTGAAGCGAGAACCTACTTTAATGATAATAACGTCTTTATCTTAAGAGGAGACTCACGTTTCCCCTCTGCTATTTGACGAGGGATTGCTTCATCTTACTTTACTTTTTAAATTGTTAAATAGGTAGAAAATTGGTGTACTTATTTCGTCATGGATATTTACAAATATACTGTGATGATATTTACGTCAAAATACTATAAGGCATCTTTTTCTTGTAGCGATAAAAACATTGCAATATGTTTTTAGCACACGCGTTTGAGCGTAGGTGTATTAGGACGTTTCACAGCTACTGGTCGGTGGTCTTGGAGTGATAAGGCTAATATCAAACGACATACAAGAACGGGACATCGCGGGCACGTCTGAGGTTGATTCAGGGGACGTGACACTGATGGATGACAGATGAATGCTGTTATTGTCGTCGCACCGAAAGATATTGGAGGGGTCAGATTCACGTACGAAAAAAAAGTAGGTAGGAACCATCAAACACCCATCTCGTATTGGGCCAGCTTTAGCGGCCAATAAGGTGAATGGATCATCAAGAAGATACTCTAGCCAGGTTCTTGACTTTTGTGACAAACCTATTAAACACAACACTACACACACAACACAACATCCACATACCTACATATTCCTGTTTCCATACTAGGATTCCCTGTGTCGTGGGAATCAGAAACTACGGGTACCACGGTACATTAACAGACAGATCCGCCTTAAATATTTGCAGGTCATGCAAACATTTTGTCATATAGCGGTAATTGAACCCGCACCTCTCTCGTCTCACCTGGCTACTCGCACTCCACGCCACAGAAGTCGTCAATTAAAGTTACGACAATACAATTAAGACATTATAAAACACACAGCAATACAATTTAATACAAATTAAATTTAATACAATTACCAACATCAATTACAATAACAATTTTAATACAATTTGAAA
Organism: Epirrita christyi; assembly: GCA_951392215.1. NCBI lineage: Eukaryota > Metazoa > Arthropoda > Insecta > Lepidoptera > Geometridae > Epirrita > Epirrita christyi. Next base: position 10,745,382 of record OX595843.1, on the reverse strand, counting down.
GACAATAAAATTAAATGAAAGTGCATGGTCAGGTGTTTATATTATTTTACGTTCTAATATATATTTAAGATGCTCCCTAAACATTAACGTTGGTGTCTTTAGAGAAGGGTTATACATTTCTGCAGCGATAAGTAATAATGTACTTAACCCTGAATCCGACATGGTCTATTCTATAAGATACAAAGTAATTTTTTGAACTACCTACTGTCCGTTGAACGAAACAATGGTCAATATACTTTTAATAACCTAAGGTTTTAGCTTGAAATTGAAGCTATCATAAGAGCTATCTTAAACTAAGAGGTAATGGCATTGTCAAGACGAGATTGAAGATATCAGGACATTGCCTACTGGTTCACGTTCAGGGTACGAGGTGACACCGCATGACGGATGAGATTGCAACCATTATTAATAGTGGAGCTGTTTACTCCCAGGTGAAATCAACTCGGGGATAGCAGATTCAAATACCTTTGATGTTTGCAGAGTAGGAAATTGAGTTAAAGTTGAACCGTCGAAAAATAGCCGTAGTAAGTTTCAAGGCATCTAATGTGAATATAAATAAACGAGACGTGTGTCTCCTCTCAAATCACGCATAGAGTAGGGTTCCGAAGTTTACTCAACTCAAGACTAGATGTCGCCATTAGTAGATAAGAACGCATTATTGGTTTTATTCCTTGGTTGGGAGAACTCTTGTATTGAGATTTCCCTTGTGATTTGGTTATTTGCTTTTTATTATTTGCATAGGGTTCATGCCTCAACAATACATAATCTGTGAAAATTTCAACTAGCCACCTCATACGGCTGACCAGAGGCCAAACCATGAGCTCTTATAGCGATTCAGTTCAAAAAGTATGTAGTATAAAATATCGGTTCGTCGTTAACATTTTATTATTATTGAATAGCTTGAATCCAGAAGTCTACAGACCGTTTGCTGCTGTTCCTTTAAATATAGCTGCAGATACAACGGAACCGATATTGAATAGTTTTTGAACTGAATCGTTATAAGAGCTCATGGTAAGGCATCTGATATACTCCTGTGACATAATACAGACATTCATATTATAGACTGACAGACAGACGGCCGGCGTAGTAATAGGGTCCCGTTCGGCCCTTTAGGGAAAGAGCTCTAAAATCTGTCAAACTCTAGTGACAGGTATGTATTTTTTAGTTTCGGTCCAAGCCATGTTTTATCTGTATCAAACTATCGCAGCGACTTTTAGCAGCGATGCAGTCGCGAAACGACAGTCATACGAATGCAATGCAGCAGAAATACAGTGTATGATTTTATTTCGATTCAACGCATTTCCAAAGCGATGTGGTCGCGCGACATCAGCGATGCAAACGCACTGCTATAAGTCGCCGTGTGTGAGCACCCTAAGGTATGTCATACGGACAATAGCCGGAAACAAAAGTTATTAGTAGAGCAGGGGTTGTTTCCGTAATATTAAATTATGTATCTATTTTACAAGCTGTAAAAATTAACTTGCCTTGTATGTTCTTGCAAACTGATTTTACGTGTATCTTAGAACACCCTACTTATATGAAATTGCTTTCGTCTCTTGCATTTAACTTGGACACTTTTTGTAACACCCACGTTAACTTTTGACAGATGAGATGTCAGCAGAAAATTGGATTTCGCAAAATAAACATATCGCACTTCTTTGAATTGCAATTGCCGTTCACACATAAAAATCACCTCTATAGCTCTGGAAATAAAGAAAAGTTTTGAATGGAAAGGGGTTGCCAGTTAAACTTAAAAGCGGTTATTTTGTACCTGTTCCGGGGTAAAGATTGGCAACCTACAACTGTTGGACGGATAAGGCAAGATTCTTTATTTGCTTAAGGCTTCTTCATTCATATGCAAATTACATTGTAACGATCGCTGATAGCTGTTTGATGAGTTTATTAAATTGCGAGTGAATTAGCGTGGGCGTTGGGAATTAAGTGTCGATTTCTAATAAGATGTTGTAACGTTTTTAACAATGGCGAATCGATGATTCATAAGCACGTTGGCTACAAAATATAAAAAAAAATGTTTTGGGTCATAGAAAAATACCCCTAGGTACAATTTCTAAGCGCTAACGCATCGATACGAGCCCTCCTAGGTAAATGTCAAATTAGCAAAAAAATACGGTCGTGTGCTGTGTGATGGGCTCAAAGTTCTCCAAATCACTTTAATAAGTTTAGAGCCTAAGTTAGATGCTGTTACACGGGTTGTTATTCGTTGAGGATCATCATCATCAGCAGCCTTTAGACGTACACTGCTGGACGAGGCCTCCCCCATAAAATACAATGGGGGATTTGCCATAATCACCACGCTTGGCTGGCGGATTGGTGATCGCAGTATTCGCGTTGAGTACTCAGGTGGATGCTGCTACCCCTGGTATATTCATAGACAGATTTTACGACATCCACCGGAGGTTACGAGATATCTCGTTAGGATGTAACTCGTTGAGGATACTCCTAGATAAATAAGTTACAACGGGTAACAGTGCACTAGCAGTGCAGTAGCACTGTGCTTGTCGTTCGAAAACGGTCCTTGTGGTTACGAATTAAGGATTATTTTATTTTTACGTAATGGGTGTTGCAGGTGTCCATAGGCTACGGTAACCGCTTTTTTATCAGGTTCGCCGTATGCTTGTTTAAATACGCAGCAGAATTTAAAAGTAAAAATAGTTGGGTGTTCAGTTTTAGATTAGAAGGGGCGTCTAATCTAAAACTGACCACCCAACTATTTAATTTTTTTGAATACCTTCTAACACTGATGATGATGATGACTTTACCTACTTTATGTTTTCATAGTAAAACTAAAGCTATTACTAAAATGAATATAACGTACAGCCAGCCCGACATATTCCCCTGGGACATCCCTACACAAGTCAAACGTCAGCAGTGACGCGTAATCGACGTCTGACAGGTTATGTCACGTCAAGATGTACGCTACGTTGTGATGGTCCGAAGGGCCAACAATGAGTAACGTCATTGGAATTTAAACCTTGACCACTTCTGTAACATTTTGTGTTTAAAAATACGGTTTTGGAACTTTAATTTATATTCCTATACCTATGTTTGAAGTTTAAAGAAAGATCTAGATTTTAGATGCAATCAAAAAAGGTATGTCAAAAATACTGGCAAGTTTATTAGACTTAATTCAACCTGGGTGTATTCAGTCTACTTAATGCACCTACATTGGGTGAACCTAAGAAATCGTCTCAATCTTTAGCCCCTAGGCGTATTAGGTAAAAAAAAAACCTGAAATTAAAAAAAATTGAATTCATTTAGGTATAAAGTGGGCAAATCCATTCAGTGAAATCAACGGATCTGTCCCACCATTGATCTTAACTTTAAAAACACTTCTTCATCATTATCAAGTCTGTAGAAGTCCAATAAAGAACACACAAAAGTATTTAATTTATTAAAATCACAAGGATCATTTGAATCGTATTAAATAACTAAAACTATGTATAAACCAACGTGACTAAACCAAGAATCAACACAACAAACATGGCTTGGTTTTTTTTGATGATCCTACTTACTACTAGGTGGGAAGCGTCTCTGTGGTGCCTATTGAAGTAGAAAAAAGATTAATTATATAATATTTATAATTATTAATTATATTATTATATTCAATATTGACATGATAGCTCAAGGAGCGGAGCGACATCTGGCCACGCAGCTTTATCATTCATGTAGTCATCTAAACTGTAACGCTTCCTTCGTTTGTATTACCACTTATAATTATACTTATATGACACGTCCTCTGCCATCGTGCTTATTAGATTTAGACCGTCCCCTTATAAGATTTATAAACATACGTTAAGATAACGAGTTTTTTTTGATGATCAATAAAATTATCGATGATAGATGTGGGCGTAAAATATATTTTACTCGTGATGCTCATTAGCATGATTAATTATACAAAAAAAATGTTGCAATAAACACACAGGAGATATCCTTCCTACTAATATTATAAATGTAAAAGTTTGTGAGGATGGATGTTTGTTACTCTTTCACGCAAAAACTACTGAACGGATTTTGATAAAACTTTACAGTATTATAGCTTATACATCATAATAACATATAGGCTATAATTTATAATAGAGGTTTCACGTAGGTGGACTTTAGAGGTCCCACGCGGGCGGAGCCGCGAGCAAATGCTAGTAATATTATAAACGGAACTATTTTACTATCTATTGATCAATTTTTGAATGTCACTAAGTTGGTACTAAATAACTTGACAAAGGCCGTAAATCAGCGTTTTTCAGGAGATGTACTGGAAGAGGCACATGTATTGATATCTAAGGTATAAGAAATTGGAGTTATCGGCAATTTTACTGACTCTTTTAGTCACTCGATGATTTTCAAAAGTTGCAACCCTGAGTATCGCTCAATAAGATTCAACATTTCGAAAGCTTCCAAAGCTTTTTTCCTATGCACTCGTTTGCATGACAAAATTATAGAACCTTGTTTGAGAACAAAAAGTCGAAACGAAAAAGTATTTTATTCAATGAAATCACAAGGATCATTTTGAATCATCTTATAAAATAAAATTACTGCAGTTCCAACGCAACCAAGCCAAAAAAAAAATAAAAAAAAGTTTATTTGCAACAACAACAAGACAAATTTAACGCATAAAAGACAAAAATAAAAAAATAACACAGTGAAAAAAAAATCAGAAGTATTGCTGTTACAAAAAGGCCCTAACTCAGCATATGCAGGTCGTAAAAAAAGAATCAGAGCAACAAACATAGCTTGGCTTGATTTTGATGATTCTTCTTACTACTAGGTGGGAAGCGTCTGTGTGGTAGGTACCTCGAAAAAAGGAAGAAGCTGATACATACAAAATGAGAACTTAAAACCCTAAGTAGGTACACTACACATACATACAAAACACTCAACAGTCACACGTAGTCCTTGTCCTACACTAGGATTCCCTGTGTCGCGGGTGTCAGGAACTACGAGTATCTTGGTAACATAACACCCAGACCCAAAACCAATATTTACAAATCATACAAACATTTTTTTCGAATCGAACCCGCAATCACTCGCATCTCAGCCGGCTACCCGCTCGCTGCGCTATAGAGGTTGTCTCGTAATAACCCGTAATAATCTGGAACATCTTGACCATTGACAAAAAAATTACATTATCATCATCAACGTTGCATCCACTACTGGACATGAGCTCCAGTTGGGCTTGGCTAAATTCTACTTTTAAATGAAAACGTACGAAGCAAATAAGAGTTAAAAAGGGAAATAAATGGGATTTTTATGCCACGTCTGATTACCTGGATAAATACACCCAAAATGCAATAAACAAATGTTATACATTCCAATAGCCTGTAATAAAGAAGAGAACATTAGTGACACACACTGAGAACCTTGCAATTGGTATCCTTGAACCTGGAATAGGTCACCTACTGGACATGACATTACTATTCTCTTTTTTCCACTATAATAATAATAATAAATAAAATAAATGCTGGACATTTCACACAACATTATCTAGCCTCAAGCTAAGCAGAGCTTGTGTTATGGATACGAGATAACTGATATACTTAATACAATACATTATATAGATAGATATTTTTTATTATACATAGAAAAATACCCAGAACACCCTGAACAAATATCTGCAGATTGTACAAATATTTGTTCCGAGGCGGGAATCGAACCCGCAACCTCCTGCGTCGCAGGCGAACCTTCGCCCGCCGCGCCACAGAGGTCGTCACTAATAAGTAATGACCCCTTTGTCTCTTACTAAGGGAATGAACCAGGGGATAGGTAGTAGTATCCATCTGAGTATTTAAAGCCTATATATCCACCTCACCAATCGCAATCACCAATCCGCCTGCGAAGCGTGGTGATTATGGCATATACCCCCATTGCATTGAATGGTGGGAGGTTAACTCCAGCAGTAAACATCTACAGGCTGATTATGGTGGAATGAACACATGAATGGGTGCGTAAGCTAACAAGATACAGCGTGGAAAATATATAAGAACACAAATTATTGAAAAATGTATGTTAAGCTACAGGGAAAAGCTGTTTTATTAATTGTAATTTTTTGACTGAGGTTTATAAGTGAACAAAATTATAATTATTACTACTGGTATGTATGAACAACGATATCATAGAATAAATACCCAGCAGACATAGTCCTACTCCCACATCAGGATTACCTGCGTGTCGTGGGTATCAGGAACTACGGGTACTAGTTATGTATAACACCCAGACCTACCCCCCCCCCCCCTTTACAGTAGCAAATGGCAATGGGGAACACAAGAATGGGGATCATGTTAGCAGCCTTGTCCAAATCTTTTGAAACTTGAAAGGAGAAATATTTTGATCAAGAAGTTATATATACCCTATCCTATTCAAGTTTCATAAGATTTAGATAGCGCTAAGGCTGCCAAAATGATTCCCATTGTTGCGTTCCTCATTGCCATTTGTTACTGTATTACAAATTATGTGCCGCAGCGGGAATTAAAACTTCACCTTTTTCATGCCAGCCGACTACTTGCCCGTTATAATATTTTTTTCATCCCATCTATTCGAAAAGGACGACTTGGTTCGCCTTTAAGTGTACCCAAAGGTGGTGTTTTCTGTATGAAGCTTCTATAAGTGCGCCGCAATTATCTTTGCCGCGCACTTTTTAAATTTGGAACATATCGAACTCAAATAAGTGCGCCGCAATTATCTTTTCCGCGCACTTTTTGAATTTGGAACATCATGAAAAGAATCAAACACAAATAAGTGCGCCGCAATTATCTTTGCCGCGCCCTTTTTAAATTTGGATCATCTTAGTGTTCAGCGCCAAAGAAGGCGAACGCAAATATTGTTTATTTGAAGCCAACAGAATTGACTGAAACTGTTGAAAATGCGCAAAAGTATCATGTGTTTATTTTTTTGCATTAAGTCATTTCCTCGCTGAGGTGGGATGAAAAGTTACGTGTTGCACTCGAGTGCAAAGATTTTTCACCTCGTGCTCTTTTGATTCCCTCGCTAACTCTCAGGGTTCTAATTTTTAAATCACTCGCTACGCTCGTGATTAAATTTTAGAATCCTTCGCTTGCTCGGTCATCAAAACTGAGCACGCGGTTAAAAAGCAACTTTGCACTCTTGTATAACAAATAACTATTTTATAATGTTGTATGCTTATTTTAATAATAATGTTGGCGTAGCACGTACGACGTTGTTCTCGTAAAAGTTTATCATGAGTTAAGTTTCGCGTCCAGTAATGACCGTCCTAGTCTCTAACGCTATAAATTGATTGTACACCCAGCATGCAGTCCGTTCCAACATCGTTTATAAGCGTTTTATAAATGAGTCTGATAATAAGAACGTAATACACGTCAACGTAAAGTCTCTATAATGTTGCATGTTGAGTTTTATTTTAATGAGGTATGACGGTATTTGCATTTTAAATAGAAAATATGCAAAGCAGTTAACATTGTAACTTCTCTATAGTGATAAATGCAATGTCGCAGGCTTAAAGCACAAAATTCTGATGGTCTTTTTGTAAACAATTTTTTCAGATGATTGTACTCATACCTACTCTTCTCATTGGTATTATTAGGGTTCCGTTTCTCAATAGAAAAAACGGGACCCTTATGGGATCATTTTGTTGTCCAGCTGTCTGTCTGTCAAAACCCTTTTCTCAGGAAAGCTAAAGGTCTTGAAATTTATATCAAATATTATAAAAGTGTGTTAGTTTAAAGTGCTGTAAAAAAATCAAGACACATTAAAAGGAAATGTTTGAAAATAACGAAACTAAAAAACTTCTAGGATCTTCCAGAAACATCACAATTTTGAAATTTGGAATCCTGAAAAGCTTTGTAGCACAAATAAAGGAAAAAGTCTAAGATTGAGGATTTTTTTTCCCTAAAATGAAGTTATTAGTGAAGTTTCCTAGAACAAGTGGCTGAAACCCGAAATAGGGTCTAACGATTTCGAAATCATTTACTGATCGGAACCCTCAAGGCGCTAGTCTCACTCGAACTTGTCTGATTTATATCTATGGATAGTTTATACCGGAGTTCATTTTTTAACCCCAACATTTATCAGGAAGTTATCCTTTTTGAAAATGATAGGTGTCTAATTATCTTCAAACTCATCAAATTTAAAGGCTCAGGGTACTCTGCAAATATTGTCCAACCACTAAAACGTAATTGCATTTAATTCGAATTCTTGTCACCCTTCCGGGCCGAATTCAATTAAACTTGTTCGTTTCCATTACAGTGGTTTGGCTCAAATTGGAGAATTGGTTTAGGGAAGAACTTTGTCCGATAAGTTAGTTTACATGTTATTATCGTCAATATAAAACAAAAAAAAAGAAAACACAAAACAGTTGAGTTCATTTGATGTTTATGACAGAAAATTACATAAGCATGGTAAAGACCTTATTAGCCTTATAAGCAGCATCTGTCGCCCTCTGTGGCGCGACGGGCGAGTAGCCAGCTGAAATGCAAGAGGTGCGGGTTCGATTCCCGCTGCAGGACAAATGTTTGTATGATCTGCAAATATTTAGTCCAGGTCTGGGTGTTATGGTACCATGGTACTCGTAGTTTCTGATACCCACTGACACAGCAAATACTTGTATGGGATCAGGACTATGTATGTGACGGCTGAAATGGTTTATAACACCCAGACCAGGAACAAATATTTGCAGATCATGCAAACATTAGTCCCGCAGCGGGAATCGAACCCGCAACCTCTCGCATATTAGCCGTCTGCCACAGAGGTCGTCAATAGCAGCTATATTCAGCTTTGAATCGGTACCCTTCATTAGTTGGTATGAGGCCTGCCAAATTTGGGAGAAGAAATCTTTCATTATAATCCTGTAGAATTTTCCGAGTTCTTGATGAAATTATTAACCAAGCCCTTGATAAAGTGTTTACTTACTTACTGGACAGTATCGTTCCAATGAAAGGGTATCGGCCAATTGGTACGTTTTATTCGTGTTTACGTCTATGATCTTATCTGTGGCCTGTCGGGTATATACGGGCGCCCGCCCTTTTATTAAACTGCCATGTTGTATGGGTGGAATAGGAAGGCAGTAGAGTAGATTTTGAATTACAAATATTTAAAACTAATAACCTAGATGCATAGGGATCGTTTCAATATAAAAAAAACAATATCAGAGGCCTTACCATGTGCTATTATAGCAATTCAGTTTTAAAACTATTCAGTACAAAATATCGGTTCGTAGTTGAATTAAATATAGCTGCGGACATAACGGAACCAATATTTTGGACTGAATAGTTTTTAAAATGAATCACTATAAGAGCTCATGGTAAGGTCTCAGTTCTTTTTTGGATGATACGTCAGTGTGGTTACATTGATGAAGGATGGTACGATGCGTGTAAGTTAGCATTTTCACTACTTTTTGACAGCGTTTAAGACCAAGAATTTATATAACTTTTGAAACTATCATGATTATTAACATAATTATCACAAGAACCGGGATATTTACCATGATTATTGATTACTTTTTAAATAATTTATTTCTGAACTTTTTATCCCACTATCAAACAAAGGTCAATATCAAAAAGTATAATAAGGTTATATCAATATCTAAAGTGAAAGTTATAAAGATAGCTAAACCAAAACGAAAACAAAAGAAACTTTCCAGATAAAAGCTAATTTGTTTCCTTTCAAATGATAGTACAGTCAAATTAGGTGATTTTTTGTAAAAGTGTCTAATTAGATGTAGTCATGAAAACTTTTCTAATTGTTTTGTATGGCTTAGAAATCACCTCTAATAATAAGCATCAGTAATTTCACCCTCCAGAACAGGGTGAAATAGGGTGAAAATCTTATTAATATCCGTAACTTCATGGGGGAAATAGAAGTAGTCGGTGCAATTTGGCATAGACTTTGAACCGTTATGATCTACATTTGCACCAAGTATTTTTTAAATCTGACATACGGAACATACAAAAAAAAATCATTTACAAAAAAAACTTTTTGTGGGTATTGCGGCTCCGGGAAAATTAATTTAGTCTGTGTAAATTGATAGACTTATCAGAAAAATGTTCGAAATACATTACCAGGTTTGCACCTTGGTGCGTCTCACTGAAGGCACTTTTCCATATTTTATTGTCGCTCTACTTTGGGGAAAATTAATGTAGTTCTGGAAATTGACTTAAACTTATTCATTTAATTAGTACTACATCCGCCGGAAGTTTTATACTGGTATTTATTTACGGAAGATGCATTTGTTCAACACTGTGTTCTCTACACTGCACGTGGTTTTTATTAAAATCATAATGCGCTAAGACAGTCTCTCTATACGTAATTTAACTTGCATCATGTAATTTCTTTCTATTTTAAAATTTACGGCCTTTTTAAGTTTGTACCTAATATTTAAAAGGGTTCCGTAAGCGCCAGAAACGGTGCAAACTTAGGATAAGCTTCTTTTCGTGTCATCTAACGTTTCCATAAGAATCCACGACTACACGACTTAGGTCCACACTTTTTGCTAATTTGCCTGTACTATGATCAGCGCGATATGAAATATCTTCTCGTTTTTGACTTGATATGTCATTAAATTGGCTTTCATAGTGGGAGGCAATTCAGAAAACTGATGATTACAAATGTTATGTTATGTTATGGACTGTGCCGCATCACACGTGGCGGAGGGGGTATTTATTTTTCATGTTTTTATTGTCGTTTTGCTTTGGTAAAGCTGATTCTTTTTTAAATAAGCGCGATTGGCCCTCTAAAGTTGAATTTTTAGAAACCAAAATAATAATTAAAGCTAAATTATTTTTCGACTCTACGATTTTTCTAGTCTGCTCGCATTAGAGGGTGTATGTTTAATGAAAACAGGACAAGAATCTAAATTTAATGTACATTTCTCGTGACTCCCTTAATATCGTTATTCGATAAGTTTATTGAATAACCTGAAATTTCATATCGATGAAGTTTTGTAGGGAAGGCTTAATAGAGAGCGTTTTGGTCGGATCCTATAACCGACATGGAAACTGTTTGATATTAAAACCTTCATTGTGAATAAGCTATTGTATTGACACAAATACGAAGAACCCTATTAATACCTATTGGCTAAATAAATCAACTGAGGGTCTCTGAAAAAAACTAATACTAAAGTTCACCAACACATCACACATACCAGCAGTCTTTAGACATCCACGATGTTGGACGGGACGAGGCCTCTCCTGGCCTGGTTGGTAAGAGGTATGCAATGTATACTATAGACAGACAGAAATAACAGAATATACAAAGACTTAGGGTAGCCTTAAACCTTTGTATCTGTTTTTTAGAACAGTGGTGGCCTATTTTATAACAAGCTTTTATTTAAGGCGATATGTAAAAATTTTGGAGTCTTGATCTTATATATTTATAATATATCTTATATGTTTTCGTTAGCGTGGGACGAATCTTAATACTGAATATTGAACCAGTTCCACTGAACCAATTGAGCTGATACAATACAATATTATGGTGACGGCTGATGATGGAGGCGGATGGTGGAAAACGGAACTCCTCGATGATGAATAGTAGCCTGGCAGTTTGGGCTCATTTTGCTCATCAGCTCACGGTTTCGACCACTAATGTAATAAGTAGTAAAAGCTTGTTTTGAAAAGTACATTATTCAACAAAAAATGTATGTTTAAATTAATTAACAATAAAAGAGTTTCTTAGTTGTGTAATTTTATTTTCAAGGACTAAACAGGTAGTTCCCTGGTAGTTCAATGAGTGCATCGACCTCCGAACCTGTAATAGCCGGGCACGTCACTTGCACGTCATTGCACGGAGAAGAGTTAATTTTCCTTGTGCACTTAATTTGTATATTAAAATAAAAAAAGCGTGAGAACGTCGCGGTGGCGTTGGTTCCGTACTGATTTTAAAATGTATTGAGATTGTGATCTTTGCAAAACCACACATAAATTCGTAAGAAAATTCGTTCGTCCGTCTTGTTAGTGATTCTTTCTTGGCCACATTGCCATGGTTTTAGGTCATTGACCTGTTTGAGATTTAGTGGCTCTTGTGACCAATCACAAAAAAACCAGTGTGGTGTATTGTTTTTGTTTTTATTTGTTATCATTATAAAGTTTTATGCTGGAGAGCTAATTTTCTGCCATCTTTCTACATAAGCAAATTCTATTGTCAATATTCAATATTAAATATTTTCAATATTCAATTTCGTTATATTATTATTTTTCTTTCTTTATTTTCTGTTTTGGTTCTACTTAAGCAAGACCAATTTTTCTTTTACTTTAAGGATTTAAACTTTGCTCCGCAGAACCCTAAAAGTGAAGTGAAAAGGCTGAGACCTCCGGCTGGAGTACGATGGGTGCGCATCAACCGTTGTTTATTATTAATTAGTTTGAAAAAGCTGACTCATAGTGAAGAGTTTATAGTACCTACCTGTCCTCCTACGCTAGCAATGTTGCATTGTTGTCGCATCAAATGCAGTAGGCTATCTGGCAATATCATCCCTACCTCCCCCCAAACGTCAACCCCCGCCCCAAACTTAACCGAATATGACCCCGACTTCCGATTCCTAAGGTCATGAGCTCGAATCCTCAATGCCTCCTGGCAGTGCACCATTATGACACATTTAACCACACTTGGTTTTTTTCACCGTCTGTCTCCCTCCGTGGTGGGGGGGATAAGAGCCAACATATATTATCTCAAGCTTATCTCTGACTTATAACGGTGACCAAGAAAGAACCAGTGACTCGAAGTAGAAACAAAAAACAACAATACTTACAAAGTATCAATAAATGATAATAAAGGAACTGGCATTGTAATGATCTTAAGTGGTAACCCCAGTCCATTACAAAAGCAATACCACTTAGGTCACGTCTATTTAGGACGCGTCCTACTTGGCATTGCACTGCGCCCGTCACCCTGAGACATAAAGATGAAAAGTCTCATGTGGCTGTTATTTCACTGGCACCCGTAGGTACCCTTCAAACCTCCAAAAAATAATGCTAAGTTATTTATAGGCATTACAAACTCTATTCTGTTGGAATAAGGTTCACCTGCAAACCAAACTGCCCCGGAACGATGAATGGAACAACGTAAACAAAACTATAGCGCTAGTCCTATTCCAGCGAGCTACAGGGTGAATACCCAGTATGAATTTTTAAAGAATTCCGTGTAGTGCAAACTGTCTCGCTACGTAGATGAAGCTATCTGGCGTGTGTCACTTTAAATGAACTTGCAATGCAAAACGAGCTTTAATGCGCTCAACTTAGAATCAACATGGCTAAGCTACCTTCAATTCAAATCCAGATAAATCGATTATGATCACTAGTACCTTTAGTAACTTCTTTGTACCTTCAAAGGAATTTGTCTTAAGACTTTTTTGTCTCTGTAGTTCCTTTAAAAGATCAGAAGATACTATTAAGATTTCATTTTCTCAGTACCTCGTAATTACTATGAAGGTACTACTGAAACTTTTCTGTCTATGTAGTTCCTTTTGGCTCAGTTGAGCTATCTTTAGATCGTTTGCGATGGTCTTTAAAGAAAACCAGATAGGTGTGATAGTGACTACTGCGAATGACTCCTAAATAATAGTAAAAATCTATCTACCTTCCTAGGGAGTTGTGTTGCGTTGTGTCTTAAGGAACTAATATTAAAGGAACTACTGAGCCAAAACAAGTTTCAAGTACCTGAAAAATAAAGCCTTAGGTAACCTAAAGGTACCTTCAATTGTACAGGAACGGAGACAAAAGTCACAGTCAGTAAGTCTCAGCAGTTATTCATGTAAAGGAAGTATACTTATTGAGAATAAGCTGAAAAAATCGGATGTCTATTCGGATATTTTTTGTAACTTTGACAATTAAAAATTAAGCTGTCTCCCACTCACTTTATGCTTAGAAATCACTCGCAGATTCATACACAATCTAATAATGTGTTATCAGAGTGAGATTTCTGTTTGTAAGTACTATTACTTCTTCAACGTTTCTATCTCATAGACTTGAGAATATTAAAATTCTTGCAAAGACCAGCTACTAAGGCACAATGCACATTGTCAACGTTTATAGATACAGTGTTGCTTTTATAACGCCATTGTGACGCAAGAAACTGCAGTTTCTTTACCATTTTCACCGTGTTTACTTTGCTTTTATTATTCATGTAACAAGTGAGTGCCTTATGCTAGGCACTGTAATGTTAATAATTGAAGAAGTCCGTGACAGGAAGACGGAAGTAGTCACGTGTACCGCGTAATGTTGTTTAGCTTGGTGTCATCATCCAGCTTGTTGATGTCCACCGCTGAATATGTGTATCTGAGAATGCAACAACAGACAATTTTCACTTTTTTTTTATTTGAGTAAATTACGGTTATGGCGTGAGGTCCCGTGGTTACCCCAGCCCATAATAAATACAATATCTTGAGACGCCCTTTGAGCTATGCCTACCCCTTCGAGGAAAATGGCGTGTATTTATGTATGCATGATATTATGTACTTGATATTACACTGCGCCCGTTATCCTGAGACATAATGATGAAAAGTCTCTTGCCTGTAATTTCACCGGTACCCATACCCTTCAAATTGGAACACAGCAATAAGTATGGTTGGCAGAAATAAGTATGGTTCTTTCAGAAAGAGCTCTACTACTAGTAGAATCATGTGCGCCTCCATCCATTGAGTTACAGGAATAGAGGAGCTGCCAGTTTGAATCGTAAGTTTATATTTTAGTTTCTGCTATACTAGTCACTGGTACTCGTAGTCGCGCAGCGGGCTGTGGATAGAGCTATGCTAGGATTGATACTGATAGAAAGCTAAATGAGGAAATCCGTAGAAAAACCAAGATCACCACTAATAGCTCTCAGACTTAGCAAGTTGAAGTGGCAAAGGGCAGGTCATCAAATCAAACCATTTTTGTTATAATTTCTGCACTACCTAAAAATATAAAATTTACGTTGCCCAAAGGTGCTAGAAAATGTGTTTATACAGTACATACACCTACGTACAGGGCTCCAATTCTACTAAACAAATTGTGTTTGACTTGTCATTTTTGACACTTGGTATAGCAAAAGTGTCAAAAGTGACCATTTTGGGATAATTCATTAACAATTCAAACACAATTTGTTTAGTAGAATTGGGGCCCAGTACGTACAGAGAGCTGATTCTATGTTTTGACAAGCAATTGACACGGACGTATAGTGTAGTGTAACACGGATTTTTGTATGGAAAATGAGGTTCACAGAGTGCACGCTAGGGGCGCTCATCGGTGTCGCCATACAAAAATCCACACTACACTACACCAGACGTCCGTGTCAATTGTGTGCAAAATACTTAGAATCAGCTCTCTGGAGTGCGATTTTCAAATGTCACCGAGTGACTAAATGTCATCAAAAACGCCGTAAATCACCGTTTTTCAGGAGATGTACTAGAGAAGGCACTTGTGTTGATATCATAGGTATAAGAATTTTAGTCATCAATGAGTTTCAATACAAATAAATTTTAAAATCAGGAACTAACGACTATTTTACTAACGTTTAGTCACTGTACACATTGTGCACATTGTACTGCTTAACTTAATGGTGTGCGTTTTTTTAGTCTCATCGAGTGCGATGAGACTAAAAAAACGCACACCATTAAGTTAAGCAGTACAATGTTCGCATACATATTATTTACTATTTACCATGGCGTGTCCGGCCTAAATGTATATACATCGTCTCTTCACGTAGATGTCCTAAAAACTGACAAAGGGTTTACACTAGGGACTGGGCAGCAGCATCCGCCTGCGAAGCGTGGTGAAGATGGCAAATCACCCCATTGTATTCTATGCAATTCCCAGCAATGGACGACTAAAGGCAGAGAGCTGATAGTTTTGACAAGCAATTGACACGGCCGTATGGTGTAGTGTAACACGGATTTTTGTATGGAAAATGAGGTTTACAGAGTGTACGCCAGGGGCGCTCATCGGTGTCACCATATTAAATCCTTATTACATTATACCATACGACCGTGTCAAGTGTGTGCTAAAAACTTAGGTCCAGATAAATAGAACGTACTTCACGGTGTCTAAGTCTAAGTCTTACTTTGAAATCGTCCCTGTCTCTCTCTAATAAGCATGTTTTAATATTTGTGTGACAGTGACAGGGACAGGTCTAAGCATTAGTACATGCTAAGCTTGTGCTAAGTAACGTCTATTTATCTTGGCATTAGAATCAGCTCTCTGCTGAGAGTTATGAGGGTTAGGGGCCTTTCGTCATCGGGTAAATTTGTAACCTAAAAATAGTAGGGTAAATTCGTCACCGATTGCTTTTATACAGTCTGCTACAATGCCTAGTGGTAGTTTATAATACGCGGACATCGGAACTTCAATCACCATGTACGTTGTAACCATCATCATCAGCAGCTTGTACAAGTCCACTGCTGGACATCGGCCTCCTCCCTAGAATGCCACGATAAACGGGCTTGAGCCGCCTCCATCCACCGACTTCCTGCAACTCTTATATTATAATGTCTTTAGTCCATCGAGTGTAGTGTGCGTTGTATTTAGGTATAGTTTTTTTTTACTGCCTCTACCGAATGCTAGACAACTTTTATTTTCATCTAAACATCTCAGCCGTATCTATCCAATAATATTTATATATTGCAAGACGTGCTTGAAATTATGCAAATAAAATGTACAAAGTCGTATATTACAGAAAAGAAACCCCCATTTCTTATAGGATAGCATTATGCGTTGATATAATGCGTATTTATGGCTCATTGTTTTCGATACATTATTAAACACTAGTGGAACGCCTGCAGCTTCACCCGAGTAAAGTCTTTTTAACTATCCTGCTAATATTATAAACGCGAAAGTTTGTGAGTATGGATGGATGTTTGTTACTCTTCCACGTAAAAACTACTGAATGGATTTGAGTGAAATTTGGAATGGAGATACTTTACGCCCTGGATTAACACATAGGCTACTTTTCATCATCATCATCAATTTGCATCATTATTCACGCGGGTGAAACCGCGGGGCGCAACTAGTTATTCATATAAACTTTCGTAATTCATATTATCCTTAGGTGTTAAGTGTCCCGTGTTGTTTCTGGCCTAAGATAGACCCCTCCATCTCCTCCCATGGATGTTGTAAGGCCGACTAAAGGATTACCAGGGGATGGGCAGCAGCATCCACCTGAGCACTCAACACCAACTCTACGATCACCATCCGCCTGATGCCAAGCGTGGTGATTATGGCAATTCTTCTCATTGTATGTAATGGGACCTCTCTAATCCGTTAAAGGACGTTTATAGGTTTCTGATCTGTTGTTTCTTCTAGGCTTGGTCGCGTTGGAACAGGAGTAATTTAATTTTATATAAGACGATTCAAAATGATCCTTGTGATTTCAATGAATAATAGTAGATTGTATCATAAGGGAGCAAAATAATAATTTTACGGTGAGGGCGCTTTTTTGAATCCACAGCGAAGTGAGGGATTCTTTAGTAGAATCCCGAACGTAGCGAGGGATTCAAAGTACGTCGCCCGAGCCAAAAATATGTTTTGCGCCCGAGTGTTACACTCTACTTTTCATCACCCACTATGAGAAAATAAAAGGCGCCTCATATTTTATTTCAAAACAAAACCATGAAACCGTGAATAACTTTTCATTTAAAAAACAGACTTTCGCCATTGTATTCGACAAAATATTTGGATAAATAAAAAATTATGAAAGAACCATAGTGGTGAAAGGATTATGATACTTTCTGAATGCAAATGCTTGGTTTGTTGCTGAAAATATCAAAATCGCCATATGTATGCCTACAATATTTGAGGAGTTCCCTCAATTCCTCATGGATTCCATCATCAGAACTGGATTCTGAAAAAAATGGGACCAATCTGGAAGTATACTTATCTATTCAAATAAAAAAAGAATTTTCCAAATCGGTTCATAAACACCGGAGATAATATGAGGTAACAAACATTAAAAAAAATACAACCGAATTGAGAATCTCCTCCTTTTCGTAAAGTTGGTTAAAAATTACGAAATCGCGGGCGTTCTAATTTGTTTGTTTTTATTCAGCCGGTGGCGCGACTATGGGCCGTCGTACCAGCCAGTATTTATTTAAACAACATTTGCGTTCGACTTCTTTGGCGCTGCGCTGAACACTAGGATGTTTCAAATTAAAAAAGGGCGCGGCAAAGATAATTGCGGCGCACTTATTTGTGTTTGATTCTTTTCAAGATGTTCCAAATTCAAAAAGTGCGCGGAAAAGATAATTGCGGCGCACTTATTTGAGTTTGATATGTTCCAAATTTAAAAAGTGCGCGACAAAGATAATTGCGGCGCACTTATAGAAGCTTCATACAGAAAACACCACCTTTGGGTGCACTTAAAGGCGAACCAAGTCGTCCTTTTCGAATAGATGGGATGAAAAATTCTTTTTGACTTTGACTTTGATGAAGTTTTATTCATAATAAACTTTTTTTTCTTTCATAACACCCAACAGTCACATACATAGTCCTGATCCTACAGTAGGATTCTCTGTGTTGTATATATCAGGAACTACGAGTATCATGGTACCACAAATTTGCAGATCATGCCAATATTTGTCACACAGCGGAAATTTCGTAGAAACTACTTTCTGGAATTCCTTGATTAATGCAACCAACATTCCAGGTCTCTAGGTTCAAGCTGCCTGTTTATTGTCTATCAGTCAGAATGCAACAGTTTATATATCTAGAAGATTTAAATTTCACCCTTGATATGGCCTGACCTGAGACATAGGTCAAAGAATTTAAAACAATGTCAGGCTTTAAAAAGTGTGTGATAGCTTATGGGATCAAAGATTAGATGTTACCATGACGAAGTAAAGTTATGTAGTAATGGAATGTAAAAGGCTACACCATTATACAATACAGTTCAGTAGGGTTATTCCCAGTCCTCCGATCGGAACTCCGATTGGTAGGAGGAGCGGGAATTTTTTTTCCCGTTCCTCCGATTGAATGGTTTTTGTTTTTATCACAGTAGGTGGACGTAGTCGATTTACTGAAATTAAATGCTGACAGAGATATATTACTAGTTTGTTCAGAAAAAGAACCGTTGTGGGATTTGAGGGCGCTGGTGTGCTTAATTACCTATTTTGTTTTGCGGGCAATACGCGTCTGTTCCATTTTGATTATATTACAACTAACTATTCTTTTATTTTATGATTAAAAATACCGACAGAAAGAAACTAGAGACCCAATTCACTAACTAAAAAATAGTAAATATAGAGTTCGGATCATGTTTCGATCTTGTGTCGATGTCTTAAATGTCAAAAATGGTATTCTCCTGAAATAAAATACAACACTGTAATGTGATTATATCGAAATGTGACCGAAACTTGAACGATTCAAAGTTTTTTCGATAACTTAAGCATAAGTAGATGGAGTCTCTCTTTACTCTTTCCAATTATATATATAACTATCCTACTCTAATGGTGGTTACCATGAATTGAAAGTAGACTAAATTGTAATTTATGAGGGACTAGAAATTCAACTTTCAGTCTATTTACAATTCAGTCTCGATTCGGTCAACTTTCAGTGTAGTTTTAAAATAACTTAGACAATTGGGCCTCAGCTCTTAGTTATGGTTGAAATACGCAGTTCAAAACGTTAGTTCACAATTTGGCCACGACGGTTCTTTTTCTGAACAGACTCTTTCATATGATTTTACTTACTTCATCATTACCAACCTGTTGACATCCACTGCTGGACGATGCATTGAATACAATAGGGGGATTTGTCATAATCACCACGCTTGACAGGCGGATTGGTGATAGTAGTTTTGTGTTAAGTGCTCATGTTGATGCTGATGTCCATCGTAATCCCTTAGTAAAGCTTTTACTACATCCACGGGAGGAAAAGGTGGGGTCTTTTCTCAGGCCAGACCCACCACTGCTCTAACTTACTTATAGTCGTATATTACTAAAGTAACTATGTAGTTAACTTATCCAGCTATGTAGTGTCATCATCATCATCAGCCTGTAGAAGATAGGTCATAGGTCCCTCCCAAGAATGCCACAATAAATGGTCTTGAGCCGCCTCCTACCACTGACATCCTACGACGTTTATAATGTGTTTAGTCCTTTGAGAGGATAGCCTTTCTTTACTACGTCGTCCGATTTGTGGTCGCCACTCAAGAACCTTTATTTCCCAACGGTTGTCAGTTCTACGAGCTATATGACGCCCATTGTCACTTCAACTTGCTTATTCTGAGAGCTATGCCGGTGATTTTGGTTCTTCCATCTAGTGTTAGCAATAATATTATATTGCGAAGGAAATTTATTGTTATTAATTTTTGTACGTGTTTAAGCCGAGTTATTTCTAAGCCGCCGCGCAGCGTTTCGATAATCTTTAAAATATTTATTTTCATATGATTTAAGATACTTTCTGTAAGCTTAAAGTGTCATTCACATTGCATTTTAATAACAAATTCGTCACTAATTGGGTGTTATGTGACCATTTTAACACTTATCTTTAATCGTTAATCTAAATAAAAGTTAATGTTACAATAATTTAAACGTGTCAGAGAATTTATTTAAACATGTTTTTAATATTCGTTTAAGAGGCGGCATATTATTGAAAATCATTTTACAGTAAAAGCTTCTGCATATTTAATAGCGAAGATGTCCTTGAATTAATCAGGATAGTCTGCTAAGAGGGTAGCGAAAGGCAAGTCCAAACAATGCATTTGGCACATTACCACCATTATGACCTTATGACCGGTAGCAAAGCCATCGCAATTTATTCGAATACGATAAACCCATCTTATTCCAATAAATAACATAACATAACTTAACACTATAACATCCAACAGTCAAACAAATAGTCCTGATCCCACACTAGGATTCCCTGTGTCGTGGGTATCTAGGAATACCGTGGTACTACCACACCCAGACCCGGAACAAATATTCGCAAATCATGCAAACATTTTGTTCCGCAGTGGGGATCGAACCCGCAACCCCTTGCTTCTCAGCCAACTATACTCGCCCGCTGCGCCACAGAGGTCGACAAAACTTATCTAGTTAAATCCATTCCAAGCAAAACCAAGCCAGGGATTAGATTTTGCAATCTCTATCTAAAAAGAAACCGGGCAAATTTTAAACATTTCAAAGTTTACTTACGTCTGAGATGTTTAATTATTATTACTTTAATACTTAGTAGAAACTAGAAAATTAATAAAACTTATTAATATATTTAAAGTCGTCGTTTCATGCTTTTGCAATAAAAATTTAATTGACTTGCCAAATTAGTTTGCAAAACTCGTAAATTTTTCGCTCCAACAAAGACATTAATTTAGAAATAGTAAAACGAAGACATATTTGCGTGACCGATAAATTTTCAGGTCGTAACATTTCAATAGTTAGAGAAATTAAAGACGACGAGACTCACAGCGCGTAGCCCTATGAAAACAAGTCCAATGGACCCATTGTATTTTTTTACGTCGGAAGTATAGTTTAAATTTTATGACTGAAAATAGTTATTATTGGAATGATCAGTACATATTGTCTTCATTCTGTAATACTAATTTGTTACATTACATTCTGGTTAGGTTGAAATCAACATCATCATCATCAGCATGAAGAAGTCCTCTGTTGTACATTGACCTCCCCTCTAGAATGCCACGACGAAATTTTTGAGCCACCTCCATCCACCGACTGCGTCGTTTTATAATGTCTTTAGTCCATTGAGTGAAGGGCCTTCCTCTACCACGCTGCCCGGTTTGTGATCGCCACTCGAGAACCTTTATTCCCCAGTTTGTCAGTTCTAAGAGATATAGGTGCCCATTGCCACTTCAATTTGCTAATACAGAGAGCTATGTTGGTGATCTTGGTTTTTCAACGGATTTCCTCATTTCGGATTCTATTCCGTAGTAAAACTATTGGTCTCTCTGGTTAAAATAAACAATATAATACTTCTTCAGCCTAAGTGGTTGGTCGCAAAAATAACAAATAAAATCTAGAACAAACATTCTTGTAGTGGCATATAAATTCAAAGTAATGGTCGAGAAATAGGGTATAACAGCTCTTAAAGTTTTTACCGCTATATTCCATTTTCACCGGGAAACCGCCAAAGTTTTTCCAAGAGACATAAAAAGGTAAAAGGTAAGGTTCGTGAAACACGTGCTAGTTACTCGCCTGCAATGTAATACTGCTAATACCTTGTAAGGAACTTGCTTGCCAGTTATACTGGTGCACCAGTAGATCGCAAGCCGACAAATGTTTTGCTTGTCTGTGTACGCGCGGGGTACCTAGTAGGAACTGAGAAAAGACATTGGTTTAGTAGCTGGTACGAGTGTCAATGAGTCATGTGTATTGTGTGTATTGTGGAAATGACTCATGTATTATTTTGAAGGTCTTTAGGCATTATTGTCTGTTACGTGTGTGAAGTCTTTATAGGAACAACCTCCTCAAAAAGTGTGCTGGGTTGGATTGGATTTAACGTTTTGTTAAATGCTCTACGGTATTTAAAATCAAATCACATAGGTACGTCCATGGTGTTCCATTAGAAATTAGCTTAGGTATATGCTAGTAACTGGCATGCTAGTCGCTAACACGCTAATCACTGGCATGTGTACACAGGCTAACTTTGTGCCGTATTCATAATTAGACCACACGCGATCGTAAGTAGGCGGAGGAATTTAAATTCCTACTGTTCGAGGAAAAAATTCATGTCGTTCCCTCGTTGTTAATACTTTCGTTTTAACAAAAAATGTCTTTGAACTGTACGTTATGCGCTGGGTCACAGCTGATTGAGGATAGCTGGCTCAAGACTCACTTTAAATTACCCAAGTACTTGAATTACCAGGGGATGGACATGCAATCCCCAATCCACCTGCCAAGCGTGGTGATTATGGAATATCGCCATTGAATTATAAGAAGGTGGCCTCGTCCAGCAGTAGACGCCTGCCGGCTGATGATACTGATATAAATTGCTAGGATGATAAGTATGTATCCAGGAATGTTTGCAATTTCCTGTAAAAACGCTTTTACTTTTCATTAACTAAAAAAAATTACGTTGGGACGATAAAAAAAATTAGTAAAAATAATCGCAGATGGTCAAAAAATTTATATAATATAAAAAATATTACCTTTTATTATAATTATCTAATACGTTTTCCGTATGCTGGCGGAACTATGAGCGATATCCAGAATGGGTTCCAAATGGGCCACGTGAAAGGCCCATGCTGAGATGGAGAGACGAACTCAGACGCATACCTCAAGGAGTGACCTCAATTAGCCAGTAATATAAATGAGCAGAGAAAGGAAAGGGAGGCCTTCGCCCTGCTGTGGGACATAATAATATATAATGTCATAATACAACCCACGTAAATTACAATCGCGGAGTTTCAAAGTGAACAAGCTGACCGCTCTTTGGCTGTGGTTTGCTTCTGGGAAAAGTTTAGTCCTACTCTTAGGGCACGCGAAGGAAACTATAGCAATTTACGATGTGTTACATAAAACTGGCGTTCCTAAATCCACTAAAAAGCATCTACTTGGGTGGCCTTTGATAGCCATTAACGTTATAAGGGTTTAATGATCGGTAATAGGAACTCTGCTTGTTGTTTTTTGAGCCAAGTGGTTGCACATTGTTACGATTTTTAAGAGTAATTTACAATTTGAAGGCGTTACATTGTGGGAGACTGTTAAGAGCAAATTAGAACGTGAATGGGACGCGTGGTTTGAATTACATGTAAGTCATTCTCTTACAGAGAAATACACAACACTTATATATATATATATAATTACTTATATACTTATATAATTGATAAACAATCTAAGATCGTTTTTTTTAAAAATGTTTTCTAAAAATGTATCGGTATGTACTCGCTCATATTTGACTACTCTTTATCTAGTTTTAGCCTTGGTTAGAGATTCAGAGTCAATCCAAATACATATCATATTTACACTATTGTAGGACCTCAAAATTAATAAAATTGTTATAACAGTCACAGATACTCCAGATTATAATTCCTTTTTGTTATTTTTTCCATAAATCTTAACACCGTACTCAATCGCTTATTTGTTGTTTGTTTGTTGTTGGCATTTTTTATGATTTGACATAGAGCTCGACCAATCACATAAAACAAATTGTCGAGAACTATGACAAATTATTTTTTTACATTTGAAATGTAATCCATTTAGTAAACGATATACCTAATGTCCTACATCTGTTTTCGAGTTCTAATTGGTATTACTTTGTGCCACCGGTTTCTTCTTGGTCACCCTGCGTTTGGTCAAAAACCTGCTTCAGGTATGGTGGCCTTGAAAAGGGCATAGAGACCTATGTTAAACTAGTGGTTCGCCCCGAACTGAGACCTCGCGATAACACCTTTATCAGCCCGACTACTTAACTAAGTAATTTCCATATTTTCTATTATTATTTTTGAAAATTTTGCCCTCGAGGTCTACCAGTACAGTACAGGATCTACCAGTAACTACTCTAATTTCCTACACATCATCGAAATAACCTTTGAATAGGGCTAAGCAACGGGGCGTAGTTATACTACATACCTGTTAGTACCTATATCAAGTACCTGACGAATTAATTGATCACGTCCTTTTGATGAAAACCATAGAACTCCAACGTCATTCAAATTCTTAGAAATGGGAGGTCAACAATGGATGTTATATTCGTTTTGTTTTATGGAGTACATGTTTCTAAATCCTTCAATTTCAGACTTTTCCCTGTAGTTGTGACACAAAAGCCACTAGCATACCAAATTTCAGCATTGTGGGATTGCTGGAAATACCCTAGAATTTTGGGTTTTTACGTTTTTTATTTTCCCTAATATCTCGAAAACTACTAAGGCTAAATAATTATTAAAAACAGTTTTGAAATGTCCAACCAAAGCGCTTTCATTAAACACCCCACTTGATCTGACTGTCACACTTTTATTTTTTTTACCCCCTCTTGGACCCCAATATCTCAGCAACCCCCTGATCGATATAGCTCATAACCTTACCTACAAATTGTACCAATACTATCTACCTCCATATCAAATTTCATGAAGATCGGATTAACGGTTTGGAAGTTTTCATCGGACAAACATACATACATACATACATACATACATACATACATACACACGCCGATTCTTCCAACTTGACTAAGAGAACTCGCTTCGCTCGTTCAAAAATAAACTAGTGGTACGCCCCGAACTGAGACCTCGCGATAACACCTTTATCAGCCCGACTACTTAACTAAGTAATTTCCATATTTTCTATTATTATTTTTGAAAATTTTCCCCTCGTGGTCTACCAGTACAGTACAGGATCTACCAGTAACTACTCTAATTTCCTACACATCATCGAAATAACCTTTGAATAGGGCTAAGCAACGGGCGTAGTTATACTACATACCTGTTAGTATCTATATCAAGTACCTGACGAATTAATTGATAACGTCCTTTTGATGAAAACCATAGAACTCCAACGTCATTCCAATTCTTAGAAATGGGAGGTCAACAATGGATGTTACATTGGTTTTTTTTTATGGAGTACATGTTACTAAATTCTTCAATTTCAGACTTTTCCCTGTAGTTGTGACACAAAAGCCACAAGCATACCAAATTTCAGCATTGTGGGATTGCTGGAAGTACCCTAGAATTTTGGGTTTTTACGTTTTTTATTTTCCCTAATATCTCAAAAACTACTAAGGCTAAATAATTATTAAAAACAGTTTTGAAATGCCCAACCAAAGCGCTTTCATTAGACACCCTACTTGATCTGACTGTCTCACTTTTATTTTTTTTACCCCCTCTTGGACCCCAATATCTTAGCAACCCCTTGATCGATATAGCTCATAACCTTACCTACAAATTGTACCAATACTATCTACCCCCATATCAAATTTCATGAAGATCGGATTAACGGTTTGAAAGTTTTCATCGGACAAACATACATACATACATACATACACACATACATACAAAAGCCGATTCTTCCAACTTGACTCAGAGAACTCGCTTCGCTCGTTCAAAAATCAAAATAAAAAGGGATTGTAATCAGTACTTAATTTGAGGTCTGGGGGTGCACTGAGAAAGGAATTTCCAAAATTCACACCTAAAGGAGTGCAACGGGGTTTTGAAGTTATATTGTAAGTGTATTGAAAAAAAACACCATGCGGACGAAGTCGCTGGGCGTTCCGCTAGTAAACGATACAACCTTTGACTTTAACAATACCGACGAAAAAGAATGCGCGGGTGTCTAGAAGTGTCGCATTCGTACGCAGGAGTGTCCCGGCTGTCTGTTTCAATTCATGCCCTAGTCGACAGAGTTGGGAATGCAGTGAGAAATGTGCTTGTAGACGTCTAAGGCTGCGTTTATATGAGCGAGAGATGTGCGCGAGGGATGTGTTTAAAGGATGGACGCGAGTAAGAAACTACTAGCAGTCAGTCTGAAAAGTGCCCGCTACACATCCTCGCACCGCTCATCTGTGCAACGTTCCTCAACCTCGCTACGCATCCTCGCACCGCTCATCTACCTCGCACATCTCTGGTGGAAACACTCACATCGATCCACGCATACGCTCACCTACTTCGCACATCTTTGGTGAAAACGCAGCCTAAGGAGGAAAAGTTACACTAAAGGTACACTGTTTTTTTGTCGTCAGTGTAAATTTTTCAGGGAGATGCGAGAAAATTATATGTCTTTCACTAAGGAAACTGGTATTTTAGTGCAATGTAGGCATATGTACCTAGTAAGTAGAGTACATAATTAATAGTGGAGAGTGCAGTTTTAGACTGGATGCACTCTACCTACAGATAGCGACAGTTTGCCCACTATAAGCTGTTTTCTGTGACACCACCGCGGAGTTGAGTGCATTCTTTGGTTACACCAACAATATCGGTTTTAAAACGACTCTCGGAGACAGATGCTCCTGTCTACGTGACACAAATGTAAAACAAGGTTCGTGAAAAGGAGTGGAATATAAAAATAGATGTCAGTTAGAGGCACAACTGTTACAAATTCGTGGGGGAACCGCAACGTTACATCTATCAGTAGCAGACCGTGTATTTTAGTAGAAAGCCATTTTCAGATTATTTTTTATACAACATGCTAAGATGGTTCTTTTAGTGTGACAAAATAATGTGTTTAAGGCGAGGACTGATCTCAAAAGCAGTATTTTGAACGATTAGTGGCGACGTGACGAGATAAAGTAATGAGGTGTACAAAAATAGTGTAAGTAGAACAATATACCAATAATAGTTTGTAACCGAAGAGAATTTTGAGAAAAAGTTGGGATTTGCAAAAAGAAATGGCCTCCCTACAAAAACTTAAATTTTACTTAAAATTTTACGGCAACAACACAATTTTTTTACGAATGAATAAGTAAAACTTGTATTTTAAAGTTCGAATCGCATATTTTTTATCTATGATTTGTATAATATATTTCGATTAATTCAAAATAACCCTCAAAATGAATGCAGTGTCATCGTCAAACATGACATGCGATTTTAAACTTAAAGCAAAGTTGTTTGAATAAAATTTTTGGATTTTTGGATCATCACCCCTTGATGAGCCTTAAAATACACGTTGCAGAATAGAAAGATTTGCAGAAGTTCTAGATGATAATGGTGATTAAGGAACTAGATTAATGTATTTATTTCTAACATTTCTCAAGTCAATCTCTATGATGGCTCTGTGATAGAGCCAAATTGCACGCTATGGGTTGAACGCTATGCATGCTATGGGGGAATGGGGGAGACCTCATACAGCAATGGCATGTCTAGCACAGCTGATGAAGAATAATACAAATCTAGAAGAGTTCATGATGTTATTATTCAATCACGCGGTAACGATCTGGATTATGACCTAGATTGAGCTATATGCAACTTTTTATCGCGGTTGAAAGCAAGCGAAGCCATGGGTGGCATAATTTACCAACAAACCAAAATCAAATCAAATCGAAAGTATTTAATTTATTGAAATCACAAGGATCTTTTTTAATCGTCTTTTAACTATAATTACCTACTCTTGTTCACAATTGAAAGTTTTAATGCTTATCTTTTCGATATAACTATTTTATATATACTTAGGTAGGTATATAGATAACTTAATCGTGTCATGCAAAATTTTCTCTTTTTTGCAAATTATAAATCATGATAAAAAAGTATCGTTTCAAGCCCTTTTAGTACTCACATGCCGAACAAAAAAATACTAATACAAAGCCGAAGGAAAGTGAAACAATGAAAGTAACCTTCTATGTAACTACATTTTTGAACGCTTAGTTTAAATTGTTTAATAAAATCGGCAGTAAAGTCTATTTGACAAGGTACACGTAATTTCACTTACCTGCGCAAGAGCACCTTGTTGTATCAAGTCGGTTCTCAGAGTAAGAATAAACTAGTAGAAGACTAAGATGTGAAACGTGGGCATCTCAAGCGTATGAACGAAATACCATTTGTCAACCTCTGTGGCGCGGCGGGCTAGTAGACGGCTTAGATGCAAGAGGTTGCGGGTTCGATTCCTGCTGCAGGACAAAAGTTTGTATGATCTGCAAATATTTGTTATGGGTATGGGGGTTATGGTACCATGGTACTCGTAGTTCCTGATACCCACGACATAGGGAACCCTAGTGTGGGATTAGGACTACGTATTGGATTGCTTGAAAAATGAAAGATACTGTGTTTTTACCTGTAGATGTTTCTCATCATATGTATATGCCAACTGTGACTGTTGGCTGTTATGATATGATGAGAAACATCTACAGGTAAAAACACCTTGATATCTTTCATTTTTCAAACAATCCTGCCGTTTAAAATGAAATATAGAAGTAATAACCTTGAGCCTAGATAAAGCTAAAATAAGTGGGTACAGCTTGGTGAACAAAATAAGCAGGATCTCAGATAAGTTCTACCAAAACAGAACCAATAACGTGCAGATTGTTGGAAATAAACCGTAGGAACTGGTAGGATGCTGTCCTGATTCTGGTTTTACCAAATAAGGCCATTGTTCTGTAAAACAGGAAGCACTAGTAAAGTTTTATACAAAATTCTCATCGGAGTTCTATCTTGATTTTTAATACTCTGAGTACCAGCCATCCCAAGCATTTCGCGTGCCAAATATTTAGCTCATAGGTATTTATACCCTTTTGAAATCTTCTCAGAATTAAAAAGTTAAGAGAATCGACAATACAGTCGCTTTTATTTGTCTAATTTACACGTTTATTCAATATCAGTTTATCTTCCATTCTTTGGTTTGTTAATCGATTCGATGTAACCCTTAGAAACCTTGTTTAGATGCAGGACGTAATAGTGCGTCGTTTGTAGACTGTATTTTGAAATTTATCGTTTTCAAATATTTGAGTTCTTATCATGAGGTTTTTAAGCTTTTAAATTGACTGCGAATTCTTCGTAAAACTACTTAGCTCGTGCTCTGCTTGGTAACTGGTCATTTACACTTGTGGAACAAATCATGTATCCTTAATGAGATCACTTTGATCGGAATTTATAAAACATTTAAACAAGTATTCATAAATAGGTTTTAACCTTGACAAAAATAGTTCTCACAATAAGGTTTTTAATCACAATGTTGACATAGAATACGATAATAATATATTATTATCAAAAATAGCAAGGCTTCCCAAATTCTGTAAGACTAGAATTCGTTTCTTCACACCATTGGGTATTTGAGTGGTGACAACAAACCGGACGACGCGGTAGAGGAAGGCTTCCTCTCGATGGACTAAACGCATTATAAAGGTCACAGGAAGTCAGTGGATGGAGACGGCTCAAGACCGTTCGTCGTGGCATTCTGTGGGGGAGACCTATGTCTAGCAGTGGACTTCTACAGGCTGGTGATGATGATGATAATGAGGTAACCTAGGTATTTTTGTTTAAATCAGGCTACTAGAAATGTA
The DNA here is from genome assembly GCA_951392215.1 of Epirrita christyi. NCBI lineage: Eukaryota > Metazoa > Arthropoda > Insecta > Lepidoptera > Geometridae > Epirrita > Epirrita christyi. The sequence goes on along the minus strand of OX595843.1, from coordinate 10,715,557 downwards.
CACAGAACTTTTAATGAGTAGGTAACGAAGGTAATGCTTGAATATAACTTCAATATCGTGAAAGGAAAGATATACGACGGTTTTTGAGAACAACAAAAAAATGCGAAGTTTTGCAGACGGTACAATCAAAAACGCTAAAATTAACAACAGTGATGTCATCATCATTATCATCAGCTGGTAAAAGTCCACTCCTGGACATAGGCCTCCTAGAATGCCACGATGAACGGTCTTGAGCCGCCTCCATCCACTGAATCCCTGTGACGTTATGTCTTTAGTACATCGAGAGGAGTACCTTCCTCTACTGCGTCGTCACTCGAGAACCTTTATTCCCCAACGGTTGTCAGTTCTGCGAGCTATATCACCTGCATAAATTCAACTTGCTAATTCTGAGAGCTATGTCATTGATCTTGGTTCGTTTACGGATTTCCTTATTTTGGATTATAATCACGTGAAACTCTTAGCATAGCACTCTCCATAGCCCACTGCATGACTTTGAGCTTGTCTATTAGGCCATAGTGGAGCGACCACAGTGACGTAATGGTTGTGTTAAAGCGAATTTTTATATTCCAGGAATAACTATGGTGTCACTGTAAGCCTACAAAATCCGTATCCTACCGGCATTTGGCAAAGTGCTGGGACGTCCCGCCGCTGAGCCATTCCGTCCACGACAACACTTCGCACTCTGTTCGTCTCCGGCCTACGTAGATTAGGAGCAAAAAAGGGGAAGGTTTTTCACACTGACTGACATTTGGGAAGTAGGTATCACTCTTGAATAAGAGACGCGTCTGCGAAAATCTGATTTTCACGACCTTGTGTTTACCTCGTCAATGGCTTACATTGTGAATCAGATATAATTTAGGAAGTGTCACTTGCTATTTATTTATTACCCGACTACGAGATGACCACCACGCTTGTATAGGTAGCCTATGCTGCTACCCATCCCCTTGTGTAATCCCTTAGTCAGCTTTTACGACATCCACGGGAGGAGAGGGAGAGGTCTATTCTAAAGCCGGACACACCGCGGCACATACATAAAATATCCATGTAGTAAAAAAAATATTATCTACTAGTTGCGCCCCGCGATTTCACCCGCGTGAATAATGATGAAAATTGATGATGATGATGATGATGATGATGAAAAGTAGCCTATGTGGTAATCCAGGGCGTAAAGTATCTCCATTCCAAATTTCACTCAAATCCATTCAGTAGTTTTTACGTGAAAGAGTAACAAACATCCATCCATACTCACAAACTTTCGCGTTTGATGATGATGATGATGATGAAAAGTAGCTTATGTGTTAATCCAGGGCGTAAAGTATCTCCATTCCAAATTTCACTCAAATCCATTCAGTAGTTTTTACGTGAAAGAGTAACAAACATCCATACTCACAAACTTTCGCGTTTATAATATTAGTAGGATAACCGCCACTGTGGCAATAAAAAAAGAATGGACAGGCTTGGCGTTAGTTGTTGCTCTGGTGCGTTCATGTTGGCTCAAAATTGCAACATAGAGTATACCCTCGCTTCTAAACTAGAAGCTGCATAAACAAATAGGGCATCTGATTGACGGCATTAAGATCGGATGGTAAAGGATGGGGAGGGTAGGTACCTACGTTCACGACGAATTGATATAAATCGACCTAATGTGATCTATCTTCTTTAGACCATCGACTTAACGGGACTAAAGGCTTAGGCATACTGGCGCTATGCATAAATTTAATATTTACTAAAGAAAGTACTTAGTTAAGAAGTGGGTTAGATTTGTATCATCATCATCATCAGTCTATAGAAGTCCACTACAGGACCACTATAATGCCACGACGAACGCCCCTGAGTAGTCTCAATCAAAATGTTGTAGGTCCATCGAAAGAAGACTTCCTACACTGCATCTTCCGGATCGAGGTCGCTACTCAAGAACCTTTGTTCTCCAACGGTTGTCATATCTGCGAGATATATGGCCTGTTTATTTCCACTTGAACTTGCTTGGATTTCTCATTTTTTTTAAATTTTTGGTTAATCTAGCTTCTTCTTCAAATTTATTATAGTTTTACCTGAATATATCCATAACTCTGTCAAAAAATGGGAAAACTCACGTATGCCTTTGGCGTCCTCGATTTTCCCTCTGGGCCCAGGGATCCGTAATGTATTTTTGCTAGTTGGTTTTCTTCTTGTCTTCAGCTCTCAGGTATTGGCAAAATGTTGTTTCAGCGGTGATGAATGGTTAAGAAGATATTTTTTACCGCACACAACATAACTTGTTATGTTATGTGCTAGCATAGCAAGCATGTGTAACATAGCTTGTTAACAAGTAAGTAACTTTAGTGGTGTCTCACAAAACAATTTTTTTTTCTTAGACAGTGCTGCCATCGCTGTGCCGTGGCGGAGAGCTACCCAATTGATAGGGAAAAAAGATGCATTCCGTTTTATCAAGAATTCGCAAATCTTTATAGATTTAATGCATTTACAATACTAGCCATTGATTATGGAGTCGTTCGTTAAATCGATTTGCATCAGTTGATGCGTGTTGACGAATTGCAAAAATAATTTCATTTTCATTCTTCACATGGTGACAAATATTAACACGTTCAGTGCTAAAAACACAGATGCCTGCGATTTCTTCCTTCAGCAGTGCGGCATTACGCAGATAAAGACCGAATTATTTTTAATGGAATCGCAGAAAAAAGAGTCCGCAGTGAAAGAGTTAAATTATGCTGTTAAATATCCGATGTCCATTACAAGTAGTGTAACGTATTCAAGTAAAGCCAGATTTTTCAAGAAGACATCTTGTAAAAGTTACTTTCTTGCTACGAATTATTTTTAGACAAATTAAGCTTCGCACTAAACTCTGCCATAAAATAAGCCATCAAACTGTTGTGACTTATTACTTCTCATGTAGTGCATAAGCTGAGTTATTAGTAGATTTCTTATTCATAATCACGTTTAACTATGAGATTAACTAGCCTGTACTAACCTTTACGACCGTACGTGAATAACGGACGAATGACATCTATCTCTATCCGGTACAGCCTTAGAGACAAAATACAATACGCGCCTTTGCACTACGAACTGTAAGCAAATAAACTCGTCACAGGAAAGCACACTAACTAAACGTGGCCTTCATATTGCGCTCAAATGTTGGTATTACGTGAGTTTAATTAAAATCAGCTTCCTATTCCATTTCCTCTACCATTTCAGGCGTCCCTATCGATGAACTGATTCAATTTTACAAGTCGCAGTTAATTGAGGTGACTCAAGGCCTACGTGGCAGTTTACAGGGGCCTACATCATGCAGTGAACAACTACAGGCTGATGATGATGATGAGTTTTTTTTCTCCTATACGAGCATACTGCGCTCGACAGTCGGACTGTTTTGCGGTCTCTAACCAAGTATTCGGAGCCTCCTTGACGTAAGGTTTAGCTCCTAAGCCTTCTGGCATGTGCGCTGTATTATATTTTTGCTCTATTCAAATAACAAATGAATATTTAAATTAATTCGCCGCCAGAAATGTTCTCTTTAGCGTTCGATAGACATTTATGGTCGATAAAAATGAAAAACTATTTAGAAACTAATCTGGTTTTAGGTAACGCGATCAAAAAGCATGTATTAATTAGATGATTACCATTTCGTTGATGGCAGGAGCAAGATAAGAGGTTGTTTTGCAAATATTTAATTGTTTAATGCTAATTTTGTTAACTCAATAATTATGTCAATTATTTTTTTCTAGGAATCAGCCTTAGATGTCCATTGCTCGACGAGGCTTCCCCCACGGAATGCAAGGTGGGATTTTCCATAAGTACTACGCTTGACAGGCAGATTGCAATATTGGTGTTGAGTACCTACTGAGGTGGATACTGCTGCACATCCCCTGATAATCCCTTAGTCGGCTTTTACGCCATCCACGGAAGGATACGGCTGTTTAAGTTATTTTAATGTTATCCATTACTTTTCCTTAATCTATTGATTAAAACCACGTACAGCTTCTCAAGGGAATATAGTTATGCTGATCGAAAATACTGATAATATTTAAAATCGAGATAGCACGTGGCGCTAATATAAAAACCAAAGCTTCTTAAAGTTAGATATTGATATTTTGTTATCCTTTACAAATTAAAAAAGGCTCTATTTGGAGCTCTTTTGATATAGAGCCACAGCGGAACATTAAACGACTGTGAACATAAAAACTGGGTCTATAAATTAAACAATCTAAATATTGTTTTAGTTCGTTATCGTCAGTCGTAAAGATAAAAAGACTGGCCCAATTATAATTAAGATATCAAAATCTTGACAATTTGTCATAGAGAATAGCCGTATCGAAAGGTTTCAATCTGCTACTAAGCAAGCCTTTAATAAGATTGTACTCGAATTTTATCATCTCGTTTTTGTTATTCTCTTGTTTTTGTTGCCCTGATTTTTCTAGGTTGGTCACGTTGGAACAGGAGCAATTTTAGGAGTAGTTTATAAATTATTCAAATGATCTTTGTGATTTCAATGAATAAAATTATTTTGACTTTTACTTTGACTTTGAATTTATCTTTTTATGATCAATCGGTAGAAATACTCTAGTTACTTACTTTACGAAGTTGTATTGTCAGACTACCAATTATATTCAACTCAATTAATTTCGCGAATAAACTCGTTTACGATTTAAGTTATTGCATTTTTATCTTGTTTAGTGGCGTATCGGCCATATTGTTAAATGATATTTTTCTTTATTGCTGGTTTTATAATGATGGTAGTTTGTTCGTGTTTATGGGGTTTACTCGTGCATGTTTTTATTTTAATTCAGCACGTTCAATTAGTTTTGCATCTCATGATTCACCATCATCAACATCAGCCTATAGAAGTTCACTGCTTGACATAGGCCTCCTCCATAGAATGCCACGACGAATTGTCTTAGTTCCCTGATAGCTGCTTTTAGTGATTTGGTTCACTATTACATAGAAAAAGAGAGAAAGGTGTAGAATTGTGACATAAGTATGTTTTGATATCACTGTAGTCTTTTTATGATCTTTGTACGAGACGAAGATGATTTAAAAGACTGTAATGTTGCGCTTTTTGAGTTTGCACCTAATTTTTTATGACATCATCATCATTAGCCTATAGAAGTCCACAGTTTTCATGATTACGAAGCCTACATCACCGCCTGCGATCATTAAAATGTCATCAAACCAAACAAGGCAGTGTAGGAAGGCCCCCACTCGAGGAGCCGACAACGTTTTAAAGAGGCGGTTCGTCGTGGAATTATGTGGGGTTGGCCTATGCCCAGTTGTGAACTTCTATAGGCTGATGTTGATGATGATGATAGCATTAGTAATTTAGCCTTGATTTCTCATCGTAACACTACCCAGACGCGTACAATGGCACGCGCGCAGACTAAACATAAAACACAGGTTACTATTAACCCAAACTAAAACTAAAAACTTTCCATAAGCTTTATCGTTTGCTCACGTTTTCATAAAAACCTGAGTAAATAAGTAATTTAACAAATCCCAGGTTAAGTAGTATGTTCGGTGTAATCTCTGCTTTGATCAAATTAACTAACCCTATGTCCCACGTGAGCGGTGGAAAGCACAAGCGCGAAGCGATGCGATGGACACAGCAGTGCTCTAATAAACACATGTCATGTGCAAGTGAGAGAATCCAAACTTCCGTTCAAATGTCTTCTTGTGTTTTGCTGGCACTTCACTTGTTGTATATTCGCAAATGTTTGCGTTATTTTACCAAGGTAAAATCAAGTCTATCGGTATATAATGTTGTTTTCCTTGCCAAAATAACGCAAACATTTGCGAACATTTTTTTTTTTAACATCAAGTGATGTGCCACCATAAGAGGCAAAATGTGGGCATTTGCCAAATACAAGATTGAGCTTGCTTCTGGCTGCTCCTTAGTTGAAGGTTCTCATAGATCTGAGTAAGTCCTGAGTATAGTCTTTATGGGATTTAAGTCGCGAGCCTATAATGGTAGTATATGGTTTGTACAAAGCTGATGCTACGCACGTTGTGCTCATCCAGGACGTGGCTCTGCGCCTTGCTCCTAAAGGTTTATCTAAGGATAATGCTCTCGTTATCCTAATAATAAGTGAGGGCTCGTTATAAGTGAGTAGGAACAGTGGTGTAGTTAGCATACAAATGAAGGTAGATACTGGATAAGGGATTGTTATAATTGAATTGATAAACAAAATGAGTTTTGAAAACAATATTGTAGGTACAAGCAATGACCATTAAGGTTCCCACGTACATCTCGTCAACTGTTTGGTAGAATTACGCTGCAAGTCTTTCTAAATTTTTCTGGTTAATTATTTCAAAAATCTAGAACGCTGGAGAGCCTTGATAAATCTTATCCGATTAAACAAAATTTTATAAAGAACTGACAAGTTTTAAAATTAATGAGAAACTAAATTTTTTCGTTCCGTATGGCATTTGTTTGTATTTAATTTAAAATCTACAAGTATAATCATAAACATATCACTGGATAAGACTTATTAAGGTTCTGCAGTTTTCGATTTTTTTCAAAACAATGAAGCATATACATTGTACATTTTTGAGAATGTTGAAGCGTAATTCAGCCAATTAGTTCGACAAGGTATACTTGGAAACTTTGAGTTGCAATAGATAACTTTACAGGGTTAGGAAGGATAAGTGGCTTTTTCACCATCGCCGAGTAACGCTACGTCATTTCGCTACACATAAAAAAAACATTCATAGACACGCTGCCATCGATTGATTATTTTATTGAAATGATGTTTTTCACAAATTACGTAAAGAATTATTTTTGTCAAACGTAAAATTTTGTCGTACACGGTACGTAAAAATCACGGCAACTATTTTCATAACTCTGGAAAATTTTAGATTGCATTAAAATCTGTGGGTTATTTTAAATTTCATTATATATTTTGTGTTAATATAAATTGAAAATGCATTTCGTTGTTGCTAAATACTTTTAAAACGAAGTTTATAAACATGATACGGTGCTTTATTTCTAAGAAATAGCTGTAATACCATATATTTTTGGCACATGTTTATAACCTCTATTTTGGTCAATTTCGTGAGGGGTTGGTGTCATTACAATTTACACAAAATCTAGAATTAAATTTAAAAAAGCCAACACACTTTTACTCAACCTAAAATGTTTTTTCTACTGATCAAGTATTGTCAAGAATAAAGTAAAATTTAGGGAATTCTTGGCTTGTGGAAACACCACTTTTCAAGCGTTTTCGAATACTGTTAGTTGTGCTATTTCTCTGAATGCCTATTTTTGTAGGCATAGACACAAAGTAGAAACAACTATGAGTAGTAAAATCTTTATCATTTACCACTCTTACCACACGAACAAGTAATTAGTGAATAGCAATAACAAATTGTCAGCAATTACATTCCAATTACTACCATAGATATAAGCAATAATAATGTAAATTAGTTATTTGATTGCACTGAAAACCAACTTCACACATTTAGCTGTAGCTGTTAAATTAATGTATGATTTAATCATGATGACTCCTAATTTGCAATAGAAATGTGGTATCAATTGCAATTAAATTACAGTTGCAAGCAATGCAACCTGAAGTTATTCATCATCATAAAATGATGCAGTAAACAAGGAAGAAGGAAATGGAATGCAATAAGGAGTCACGTGGCTCATCTTGGTAGCAGCTAGACTTAAGGTACAGTTACACATGCTCATTACTAGCACAAAAGCATGCCACTATTGAGCAATTGCTACTTAGTAGCATGTGTGTCGAAAAATTGCTAACAATGAGCATGCTCATTTCGAGTTTACATGCATGCTACCATGCTATGGCATGCTACCTGCAGCGCGGGTGGAAGGGGGTGTGCTTTTAGCGCGTCTGAACAGGTTTGCTTATTGAGCATGCTACTATCGATTAGTATTGATTTTTGTGACCATAAAAATCTTCTTCTAGCCTTTCTACTAGCAATCGAGTACTTGCTCCAAGTTTTTCTCTTCTACTTAGCCAATCACGAACCCAAATCGTGTTATTCCTTCTCTTTTTCTTTCTTGACAAAAGTTTTTGGACACATTGTATTGCAACCAAAATGATGATTCAATTCTATGGAGAGGGCTACTTGGTTTTCCATTTTTCACTACACTGGAACACTGGCAGAGAATACCGAAGCTTCCAGCCAGCGCTTAAATAGCATGTGTGTTTGCACATGTTTGTTTTGTTTCGAGCACGCTTATTTAGAAGCAGAGCACGCTTATTTATAAGTAAATGTGTCGGTTTGAAGAGCACGCTTGTTTTATGCATGCCAATAAGCATGACATTTTAGGAGCATGTGTAAGTGTACCTTTAGCAACCTTTAGTGTCTATACTGAAAGATCCTTCTTACTAGGTCTTTATAACAATTTTCTAACCCAACCAAAGGTTCTTTGTTCTATATTGTACACAAAAATACAGACAAAAAAAACTTACACAAAGGATATGTACAAAGGTGAGCATAACCCTAAAAAAGTTTTCTTCAAGCAATGCTAAGAAGTCCAAAAAATAACACTCTTGTGTTAAGTATCTGCGGGTTGTACACTAATAAATTGTGGCATAATTATGGCAGTTGGTAAAACGAATTCAAACGAATTGATATAAGAATGATCAATGACAGTTACTGTCAAATCTTCATCATAATTATCAATCTATTGCAGTCTAATGCTAGACATTAGGTCTCTCTTATTGCGTGCCACTGAGCCTGACCCTGCCTCGTCGTTGTCTACATTTAACTCGTTTGCCTAGACGTGGTCTCCACTCAAGAACTCATTTTACTCCATAGGTTATCAGTTCTTCAAGATATACATATACTGACCAGCTCACTGCCACTTCAGCTTGCTTATCTTCTTATTTCGAGAAGGTGAGTTCTCAATCGGATAACGTCGTTCCGGATCTTATCCATCAGAAAAACTCCGAGCATAGCCCTCTCCGTAACTTTTTAAGCTAACTTTATTCACTGTATGTTTTATCCAACAATATTTTGCATATTATTAAAGATAGACCTTCATCTTCAGCAGCCTATATAAATCCACTGCTGGACATAGGCCTCCCCGTGAGGGGCGGGGCATAAACACCACACTTGGCAGGCAGATTGGTGGTAGCAGTATTGGTGTAAAGTACTCAGGTGGATGCTGCTGCCCATCCCCTGATGAAAACCCTGAGTTGGCTTTTACGACCTTCACGGGAAGAGAGGGAGGGGTCTAGAGGCTGGACACACCACGTCACATTGTTCTATAAGATGCTAAATTTTGATACGAATAGAATTTAGAAGTGGCTAACAAAACACTGGCCATTCTGCCAAAGTAAGCAGCAATCTAGTGCAGCAACCATCATTCAACACAACCGGTTGCTGATTGCAGTCCGATTTATAACACCAATTAGTCAAGACGTGTGGTGACGACGACAACTGACAAATCGTCCCGAACTGCACGTGGGTGGCGTATATTACAACGATAGGTTACTTTACAAATTGATTTGATTTAATCCGCGATCCCGTTTATTGGTGATCAATCAGTTCGGATTGAAAGGTAAGCCAAAGTCAAAATCAAAAGTATTTTATTAATTGAAATCACAAGGATTATTTTGAAACGCCTTATAAACTAAAATTACTTCTGTTCCAACGCAACCTAACCTAGAAAGCAAGCCTAGCTAGTTCTCACTTGCTAAAAATAAGTACATACCATAATTTACAGACGAGGAGTTCAATTTGGTCTAATAACCCAAAAAGGGGTTGATATTTGAACAAGTTTTTCTAAAATACTTTTTTAATTTACAAAACATAGCCAGCAGTTTCTTGAAATTAGAGAACTTATAGGCCAGTCATATTGTGGTTACATAAGGACTTTTTTGTTTCATATAGAGCAGATTTAAGGATAAAAGTGACCATAATTATTAAATAAAAAAAAATTACTACAGTGGCGAATGAGAACGAGATTAGACGATATGGTACGATTTTCTCAGACCAGCTTAACTTAAAAGATCAATGGTTCACATCAAGCAGTCCTGAAAATTTAAAATTTTCGCTTCATGCTTATTAATTACATTTGATAAAACAGCCAATCAGGGCTCATTTGTAAACGTTCCCAGTTCATTTACACCATGTGCACTGAAGAGTAATTTGAACTCTCTGGAGTGTGTTTTTAATTGATTTAATTTGAATACCTTGCGTTGGAAAAAATCTTTTCTTTTAACGTTTCATTTACACCTTCAGCTACCAATTAATAGAAGACCACAAAGATTTGAAAACTGGGAGAGGCATTTGCGCAGCAGTGTAGCAAAGTGGGCTTAAACAATAACGTACAACTAATTAAAGTTACATAGTTTGGTGGATAACAGTCTGTTGTTCTCGCTTTTCGAGAGTAGTCATTATGATGATGATATTACATTATTCTGTGGCATCATTTTACTGAATTCAGAACAAGAGTGATCTAATCGCTATTCTTAATCATGGTAGGATTGTTTGTCGCACTTTCACGTCATAACGGCTAAGCCAATTTTAATAAAATTTGGTACGCAGATAGAACATAATCTGTATTTAAACATCGTATACTTTTATCCCTAAATTCAGTTCCCTTGTGACAATAACACGGGTGATATTACACTAGTAACAAACAAAAGCATGAAACAATTACCCGCAGCATAGATTTGAATAATCAACCTCTGCCCTATCGTAGTGACTAGAATACATAATAATATACATTAGTTACTAACCCATATTGCAGTCAGCTATTAGGTACCTAGGTATCTCATGAATCGTGAATCACAAAGGATTTCGTCAATAACCGCACCAAGTCGACACGCTCATAAATGTCAGAGAAATGGAACCAAGCGACAGCCTATAAAATAGAGACAAAGATTAGGCAAAACTATTGTTTATTTTTAATTATTGTTATCCTAGGTGGTCTCTATGGTTCCATAACAGCGACGCGCGTCGCGTTGCACCTACATGCAAAATGTGGATGAACTGTTAACTGAAGCAGTACACTGAAAAAAATAAAACGTGGATTTTAAATGTGCGAGGACAGTAAATAAAAAACGGTAAAGAAAACTGATTTTTAATTAATAATAAATGATCTCAAAACGTGCAAACAAATGTTCAGAAACAGTAAGAAGCATAACAGTTATTTGAAATGATTGAACATTACTATTCACTGTAACAATCAGTTTCCGATACGTATTACCGTTTTCTGACTTTAACTAAGGCTGAAAACAATTACAGTGACACAGTAAAATCGACTGTTACAACTTAACTGTTTTCCGCCCAGTTAAATTTAATTGTCAAGTCAATTGGCTCCATTTTTACTGCCCAAAGCAATAATGTATACTGCTTATTTTTTTCAGTGTACGTAGGTAGCCTAAGCCGAGGTGAGTCGCAGGAATATAGACGTGACAAGTGGTGAGCTCATCTCCGCCATTGCTTTCCACGACCAACTCGGCTTCTTCCATATTCACGTCAAAATACAAAATTATTTAAAATTGATAATATTGATCATTTTTATAAAATATCACCTTTGATGTAAACCCGCCCTCCCTCCTCCCTTCCCCAACAGTCACATAATTACATCGTCCTGATCTTACACTAAGATACCCTGTGTCTATAGAACTACGAGCACTATGGTACCACAGCACTAATGTTTATTACGAGAATTGGGCCTCAGGTTTCAAGTACTCTATCCGTCTATCGCTACTTCACGATATGATGTGAATAATCCAATCAAGCCACGATTTAATCTAAGCTTCAAAGCCTCTCACCTACGAAGCCCAATATTACCTGAATTCCAAATTCCTAGTAGGGTTCCTAGACTGGTAGGTATTATGATTCACTCATAAGCCATAGATGAAACTGATTGAATTTCTAATTAAACTGTTCAAGAGCCAATCATGGGTAGAAATTACAACCAACATCTCTATCTATTTCCAATAAGCAATCCAATCTCAATCTAAAATCCAAGGATTGATTGATCCGCCAATTTTGGATTGAGACAGCTTATTGGCGAGCTTCAGAGCATGGCTTAGTATCTACTCCTAACTGAAGAATAACTAGTGGTTCGCTCCGAACTGACACCTCGCAAATACACGCAATGTAGGTTACTTGCTAATACTTCCTTAACTATCGAACCGTCTTCAATAAAATTTTCACGAGATCACCTCGATATCTTTACCTGCACACATCGAAAGAACGAAGACAAATTTTACCATTACTCCTACCTACCTAACCTACGAACCTAACACGAAGTCGATGAACGGAGGCGGCTCAAGACAGTTCATCGTGGCATTCTAGTGAGGCTTATGTCTAGCAGTGTACTTCTACAAGTTGCTGATGATGATGATAATTACCTACCCACCATTTCATGAAGATCGGATTAACGGTTCGAAATTTAGACTCAGTGGTAGCTATTACAATGCCTAGATACAATTGCAACTCTAAAGAAGGTTCTTAAATTGATATAAATAGATCTATAAGATGTATAAGCTGAGTCTGTATATAAATAGAGCTTCATCGCAAAAGATAATTTTACAATTGTATTGAAGACTAGTCTCAATACAATCTTATCCATACGCATCGGAGGCTGCCTGGAATCCCAAATTTCCTTTGTTTCTAAAACCCAACTTTGTTTACCCAATTGCCGATGCTGTCCCTAACGAATTGTCCTAAAGTCCTTGTAAATAAGAAAGAATGGGGTAATGCAATGCTGCGGCAGGCAGGAACGACCGTTCGTGCGTAACGCCATCTGCTTCTTGGCCGGGTACGGTATAACACTGTCCTTCGTAAGTACTATACTACTATATAGATAGGGGAATATTCTGAAGCATGCTTATTCTGGTGAAACGTTGATCAACGATTTCAACATCATCAGCAGCCTTTAGAAGACCACTACTGGAGGAAGCCACCTCCTTAAAATACAATGGGAAGATTTGTTAAAATCACCACTTTGCTTGGCAGTAAGATTGGTAATCGCAGTGTTTATGTTGAGTACTCAGGTGGATGCTGCTGCCCATCCCCTGGTGTATTCTCTTAGTCAGATTTTACGACATCTATGGTAGGAGACGGAGTGGCCTATTCTTAGGCCGGACATACCACGGTCAATGACTAATAGTACAGTCAAATTAGGTGATTTTTTGCACAAGTGTGGAACTAATTAGATGTAGTCATGAAAACTTTTCTAATTGTTTTGTATGGCTTAAAAATCACCTCTAATAATAAGCATCAGTAATTTCAGCCCCCAGAACAGGGTGAAATTGGGTGAAAACCATAAAAATATCCGTAACTTAATGGGGGAAATAGAAGTAGTCGGTGCAATTTGGCATAGACTTTGAACCGTTATGATCTACATTCGCACCAAGTATTTTGTAAATCCGACATACGGAACATACAAAAAAAAACATTTACAAAAAAAACTTTTTGTGGTTATTACGGCTCCGGGAAAATTAAGGTAGTCGGTGCAAATTGATAGACATATCAGAAAAATGATCGAAATACATTACCAGGTTTGCACTATTGGTGCGTCTCACGAAAGGCACTTTTCCATATTTTATTGTCGCTCTACTTCGGGGAAAATTAATGTAGTTCTGGAAATAGACTGAAACTTATTCATTTAATTAGTACTACATCCGCCGGAAGTTATATACTGTCTTTTTTTTACGGAAGATGCATTTGTTCAACACTGTGTTCCCTACATGCACGTGGTTTTTATTAAAATCATAATGCACTAAGACAGTCTCTCTATACGTAATTTAACTTGCATCAAGTAATTTCTTTCTATTTTAAAATTTACGGCCTTTTTAAGTTTGTACCTAATATTTAAAAGGGTTCCGTAAGCGCCAGAAACGGAGCAAACCTAGGATAAGCTTCTTTTCGTGTCATCTAACGTTTCCATAAGAATCCACGACTACACGATTTAGGTCCACACTTTTTGCTAATTTGCCTGTACTATAAGTATATGTCACTTAGACGCCATGCGTCTTGAACACATTATAGGTAGGTAGGTATACTCATGGTGTAGAAATAACTATAGGATCCGATACACTACGCGGCTATGGTAAACTGGCATTGCAGATTATCATCATGATCACCATCAGCCTATTGCAGTCCATTGCTGGACATAGGTCTCTCCCATGATTCACCACAGAGCTCAGTCTTCGCTGTACCCCATACAGTTGCTACCACCATGCGCAAGCCGTTGCTCCATCTAGCTTGAGGGCGCCGTACACTACGTTTCCCTACACACGCGGTCACCACTCAAGAACTCAAAACGTTACTCCAACTCCAACTCTTTTACTCCAACGGTTATCGGTTCTACGGCAGACATTGCATTGGCGTTGCCGATGTAGGCGATATGACAACTAACCTATACTGAGACTGCGCGGTCACGTAAGCAGAATGCACCCTGAAAAGTAGGCATTGGTCAACAAACAATGTCCTACGGATGGGCAACGCCGAAGGATTAGAAAGTTGGCGTGACAACCTAGATAACTTTCAGGGGGGTTGGTCAGAAAAGGCTTTCGACCGAAATGTTTGGGACGAAATGGTAAGACTTATGCTACCAATTTATTTTGTGTTTTTGCATAGCAGTGAAGGTAAAAGTAAGTGTAAAGGTAAAAAAAAAAGCATAAAAGTTAGGTAAGTGTGCGTAAAAGTAAGGTAAGTACGAGGTAAAGGTGAGCAACTAACTTGCTATATCTGGTGCTAGTAACTGCAATGTAGGTATGTGATTTTCCTTTAATTTTACTAACAATTTCAGCGTAGTTTCTCAGAATACTCCCTCTAGTGGTTTGAAGGGGTTGTAAGGGTTTCCACAAAGGCGTAGGATGTTGCATAAATTCGGGCACGGGAGTGTGTTCGCGTGTACACAGCACGTGACTCAATTTGAGGGTACTTTCTGTATAGGCCTACGTCCCAATGGTAGCGAGCGCGATGAGATGGCTTGTCAAATCTTGGATAATTACTTAGATTTAGATATGATTTGCTGAGATATACCATGGTGTGTCCGGCCTAGAATAGACCTCTCCTTCTCCTCCCGTGGATGTCCTAAAAGCTGACTAAGGGTTTATTACACTAGGGTATGGGCAGTAGCATCTACCTGAGTACTCTACACCAATGCTGCGATCATCAATCCACCTGCCAAGCGTGGTGAATTTTGTTTCATATTGTATTGAGCCAGCAATGCTTGCGGCATGTGGAGATAGGAAGTTCATTGGATTAAATGCATACCTTATAGACTAACATACACATAAATCACTACATTTTTTATGATTACACGTGAAGACGGCGACGTGTAAGTGCACCTGTGCGGTGTCTCGTGTCAGTCGTCTAATAAACTTCCTAAACTTGACTCCCTTTAGAACTCCTCACTCATGAAAGTCAATAGAAGGTCAGTCGGCACTCTCACCTTAAAATAAAAAGAATTCACGTTATGGCAAGACTCCAACTTCTCGACGCTCATGGTGAGCTCGGTGTTCTGCTTGAGGAACTCCACCAACCCTTCGGGCTTCATTGTGTAGTCGACCCGTGACATGTACAGAGGAGGGGTGGCCCACTACTGGAGATATGTGGAGATTATGTGTGAGATAGATAGATAGTAGATAGATGCGGGAGATCTCCACAAGCAGCAAGCATTTCTGGGTCAATACTATATGAAATTAATAATAAATTAATTAAATTATTAATGAATGTCCTAGCAAATGCTGAGTTGGGGACCCTTTTGTGGTTTGCAACTGGCACACACATTTTGTCATTGTTATTTAATATGTTTGATTTTTTAGTGTTTGTGTGTTTTTTGTTAGATCATAAATAAACTGTTTTTCTTTCTTTCTTTCTTTCAAATTAGATTTCCTTTAGTCCCGACGGTGGAAACATTATTCAGGCTAATGCCGTTAATTTTATCGCTCTCTCTACCGCTACCGCTCATCGTTGTGAAGTATTAAGAATAAAACTTTGTGCTTAAGCAGCAAGTAACGTAACCTGTCTGTAAAATTAAGAACTTGTGAAATTATTTTATAGCGTCTCTGCACATTAGCACCTCAGAAATGTCTCACCTACTTTGCAAAAGTTGTTACATAGGATAGCTCTCAGAATAAACATGTGGAATAAAATTAATGAGATAAGTTTATATCTTGTTTTATATTTTGTGTTCAAAGATAAATCCTAAGAAAATGTTTCATTATGATTTACCGACTACGAGGTTACCTAAAAAGTGAGTCAACTTGGAAGAATCGGCGTTTGTATGTATATTTAATATATTATTATATTTATTGTTGTTATTAAATATTATATTCAGGTTATGTGTTTAAGTTAGTTATTCATAAGCAAATTAGTTTATGCCGTGGTGTGTCCGGTCTATAATAGACCTCTCGTGGATGTTGTAGATGTCCGTCTCCTCCCGTGGATGTCGTAAAAGCCGACTAAGTGATTACACCAAGGATGGCCAGCAGCATCCACCTGAGTACTCAATACCAATTCTGCGATCACCAACCCGCCTGCCAAGCGTGGGGATTATGGCAAATTGCGTTACTAATATTGCGTACTATAAGGCCTTATGTCCAATGGACGTCTAACGACTGATGAAAAAACGAATTATGTAGTTTAAAAGCTATCACGCCAATCACTGTTTTTGGATGACTTGCAGAAAATTATGCATAGCATTAAGTCCTCCATTTGGTTAGTGGTGCAATGAAGAATTAAATAATATTTAATTTGGTAATGACAAAGTTACCCTCAATGTATGGAACTTTAAATGTAGCACAAAAAATGCTTTTATGACGAAAAGTCCCTTACCTCTCAGATCTATAAAGATAAGTAAAAGCATTTGACTTTATGCCTTCCTTTAGAGTTTCTATGTTTAATCGGAAAAAACTCAGCAACAATAAAAGACCATGTAGGTTTTAAAAACAATGAGCTATTTTAATGAACTTGATTCCTATTAAAGTTTAATCCTCAACTGATAAGATCTTTTCCACATTTGAATACAAAAATAGTAACTAAACAAGTTGAGCAGATTAATTGTTCACGAAATCAGTGGTTCTCAAAGCATAATCCCTTTACAGCTTGCGTACGTTAGTCAAAGTTGGAATTTTTGTTTTACGCTTATAAGATCGAGGTAGAACTGACTTGAATAAGGTTATCTCTGCAAATAAAGGCGGTGTACATCAGACCCATTTAAGGGTTTTCCACGCCACAAATCGGTACAGTAGGACAAGTTAGGCCAAAATAAGGTACGGAAGCCTGGGGACGCGAGTCTTACTCGCAATCGGTACTCTTTTTGTTCTTACAACTTCTAGATATGCTATGAAATTATTTTTTTCAAAACATTATACGTAAATGTATGCCGTGGTAGTGTCGGCTTTTGATTAAGACTTCTTCAAGTCTTCCTGTGGTTGTATTACAAGCTTACTAAGGGATTACCTACACCAGGAGATGGGCATTACCTAACACGAAACTGCGACCACCAATCAGCCTGCCAAGCGTGGTGATTATGGCAAATCCTCCTATTGTATATTCAATGGGGGATGCCTCGTCCAGTGGTGGACGTAAACGGGCTGCTGATGATGATGATGATGATTTTTTAGGTAAGAACTATATATATATATATATATATAATTATTTATTCCAAAATATAATAGAATAGAATATAGTCTTCTTTATTGCACAAAAACCAAATTATGTATATATATAGGTGAACTTAATGCTAGGAAGCATTCTCTACCTGCTAACCTTTGTGTAGTGCGGATAAATTGATGTAGGTGGTGCATAATACATGGAGAAGAATTAAGTAATGCTTTATGTACTTAGGTATAGTTACACATACATAATATATGTAAACATACATGCACAATATTATACCAGGTGCACAATATAAATACATACATAAGGTACTTACAAAACAATAATAATAGTATAATACGCATAAACAAACATAACCCTAAATACCCAAAATATAATACGTAGTAGTAATACTATTCAATGCGTTCATTTGTTTTGTCTATGGTTTTAGTTTTAGTTTCGACATAGTAATAATAATGGCTTTTTACTCATAACAAAGCCATTGCCAGCCAAAACTTTTGCCTTACAATAGCTTAGTTTTGCCATAACCAAACAAAATACACACAAAAATTTCAGACCATTCTGTGTTGAATAATTTCTGATACAAGTCCGTTCTTATCTCAGTCAAGAGCCAACCATCAAGGAAAATATTTACCAAATAAGAAATCACGAGCGAAGGCGTCTGTAGATAAGTCGAGATAATGTCTAATTAGCTGACACCGCGGGTTTAATGGACTGATCGGATGTAGGAAGGTTTTAAGGTGTGAGTTGTGTTTTGATATCAACGTTGTTGATAGGGTTTAGGTTGTGTTATGCCACAAATCTCTGAGTAATGCAATATTATAGGTGTCTGTAGATTCAATTCAATAGGTAGGTATTTAATGCTACAGAAGACCAATCGTCAAGGGATTTAAGTAAATTAAAATCCTACATAATAATATTAATTACATAATAACTAGTGGTTCGCCCCGAACTGAGACCTCGCGATAACACCTTTATCAACCCGACTACTTAACTAAGTAATTTCCATATTTAACCGACTTCCCAAAAAAGGAGGAGGTTCTCAATTCGGTTGTATATTTTTTTTTTTTTTAGTGTTTGTTACCGCATATCTCCGGCGTTTATGAACCGATTTGGAAAATTCTTTTTACATTTGGATAGATATACTTCTAGATTGGTCCCATTTTTTTCAGAATCCAGTTCTGATGATGGAATCCATGAGGAATTGAGGGAACTCCTCAAATATTGTAGGCATACATATGGCGATTTTACTATTTTCAGCAACAAACCAAGCATTTGCATTCAAAAAGTATAATAATCCTTTCACCACTTTGTCGAATAAAATGGCGGAAGTCGGTTTTTTAAATGAAAACTTATTTCTACTATTATTTTTGAAAAAAAATCCCTCGAGGTCTACCAGTACAGTACAGGATCTACCAGTAACTACTCTAATTTCCTACACATCATCGAAATAACCTTTGAATAGGGCTAAGCAACGGGGCTTAGTTATACTACATACCTGTTAGTACCTATATCAAGTACCTGACGAATTAACTGATAACGTCCTTTTGATGAAAACCATAGAACTCCAACGTCATTCAAATTATTAGAGGTCAGCAATGGATGTTATATTGGTTTCTATTTTATGGAGTACATGTTTCTAAATTCTTCAATTTCAGACTTTTCCCTGTAGTTGTGACACAAAAGCCACAAGCATACCAAATTTCAGCATTGTGGGATTGCTGGAAGTACCCTAGAATTTTGGGTTTTTACGTTTTTTATTTTCCCTAATATCTCGAAAACTACTAAGGCTAAATAATTATTAAAAACAGTTTTGAAATGTCCAACCAAAGCGCTTTCATTAGACACCCCACTTGATCTGACTGTCTCACTTTTATTTTTTTTACCCCCTCTTGGACCCCAATGTCTCAGCAACCCCCTGATCGATATAGCTCATAACCTTACCTACAAATTGTACCAATACTATCTACCCCCATACCAAATTTCATGAAGATCGGATTAGCGGTTTGGAAGTTTTCATCGGACAAACATACATACATACATACACACATACATACAAACGCCGATTCTTCCAACTAGACTCAGAGAACTCGCTTCGCTCGTTCAATAATAATTGTAAAAGTTTGTGAGGATGTATGGGGATGGATGTATTTTTGTTACCCTTTCACGCAAAAACTTCTGCACGGATTTTGATTATACTTTAAAGTACCTATTATTCTTTTTCAATAAGCCAGTGGACATTCACTGCTGGATGAGATTCCCCTATAGCATGCAATAGGGGATTGTATATGTAATGTTGTAATATTGTATAACAAAGACGTGTCATGATTAGCAAGCGTAAATACGAGAGCTCTTACCAGGGGTGCGATTTTTTAAAGTCACTTGTGACTGAATACATATCATCAAAAAGGCCGAAAATTACTGTTTTTTCGGGAGATGTTCTGGAAGAGGCACTTGTATTGATATCATAGGTATAAGAATTTTAGTCATCAATGAATTTCAATATGATAGAAATTTGGAAATCGCGGATTAACGGCAATGTTAATGATTAGTCAACAGGTGACATTAAAAAATTGCACCCCTGCTCTCTGAGGAGTTTGTATTTAGAAAGGCAAATATACTTCTAGTGATGACACAGTAGAGACCTTAAAATCATCTCAGCCAGTACGTTTGCTATAAAAGTGAATACATTCTGAAGGAATTATAACAATGTTTTAATATCCAGACTTCGTGCAAAACCATCGAACGCAAATCCTACAAATTAGTACAACAGATCGTGGCACAAATCTGGGAGTACCTTTTAAAATGATACAATTCTCAGGAACAAACTAACGAAGCCAGTTAGCATAACAATATTCGTGTTTCGACTTTGTTATATTCATACAGGATTGTTCTGATACATGATTACTATAAGCAGAGCTCTGACAGTTTGGTAACTTTCATCAAGTCCTCGAAGGGTTGTTGGATGGCATAGCGTCAACGTCACTAACAGGATATATATGCACATTGAATTAGACAAACCTGAAGAAACTATGTGTTCGTTTTTTCGCGCTTATTATCTTCATAACATTATCGACATAAATAGTACCATAAAATAATAAATTATCGTATACTATGTCTGGCTTGGCCGTGCTGGTAGTCTTGGATTTAGAATAGGACTGCTCCAACTCCTGTGAATGTCGTAAAAGGTGACGAAAGGATTACTCCTAGGTATGGGCAGCAGCATCCACTTGAGTATTCAGTCACCTGAACAGTCAGCGATCAACTATAATTGTTATTACACAGAATCATACATCAACTGAAAGTTTCTAGAGCGAGAAAGTAGTCGATCGCCTGTCACTTCCTCGTCGGCGGTGGGACAAGTGCCTAAAGTTCTTTATATGCTCTTCAAAAGCTGTATAATTTCACCTTTCATTAAACCCCTGAATGTCAAAGCTGTCCCTACAATAACCAGAGTTTAACAACGTGGCTTTTATGTAAATAACGTTCCTGCCTCGGGTTGTGTGCTGATTTAAAAAGCTTTTGTTGCCTCTAGTGAATGGTCTGACAATCTTGTTGGGTTGGGAGTGAACCTAATCTTTCTACCGAGTTACCTAATCTCGTCTTGGATTTCGGTGGCATTTTCCTACGTGCAAAAAATAAAATGCTAGTTGAAACCGGCGCTTGGCAGAATCTACATTTAAGAATAATAATAATACCTTATACCCCAACAGTCACATAATTTACGTAGTCATGATACCACACTAAGACTCCCTGTGTCGTGGGTATCAGGAACTACGAGTACCATGGTACCATAACCCAAGATACAGGCCTCTTATAGAACCAAGGAAATCCTTGTGTTTTGTCGTACTTTAAAATATAATGTGAAACTTTATTGGCAATAAACATTATCTTATCTTATCTTATAACACCCAGACCCGGAACAAATACTTACAAACATTTATCCCGCAGCGGGAATCGAACCAGCAACGTCTCACACGTATCTCAGCCGTCGCCCGCCGCGCCACAGAGGTCGTATAGATAACTCAGTAACCTTTACTATAGAGTCAAGTTTTCTTATTGATTGCAAATCCATTTCATAATTATGTCAGTGATAGTCATGGAAGAAGAAATCCAATTCATTCTTCCGTGGTGAGTAGAGAGTTTTTTTGTGAAAGAGTTCGCCCGGGGAAGTACCACCGGAGTTATTTTTGCCACCAAGCAAATGAGCAATTGAGCATTGCTGTGTTGTGTTCCCGTTTGAAGGGTATGGATGCCGGTGAAAATCAGGCACATGAGACTTTTTAGCTTTATGTCTCAGGATGGCAGGCGCATTGCGATGCCACACGGTGCGTTCCAGGTGGACGTGGCCTTGTAATGCATTGTTATAGGCAGGAGTTACCGTTTAACATTAGGTTGGCCATCTGCTTGCTCCGTAGATCATCATCAGCCTGTAGAAACCACTGCTGGGCATAGAATACCACGACGAACGGTCTGAAGCTGCCTCTATCTACCAACTTCCTGCGATGTTTATAATTTCTTTAGTCCATCGAGTGGAGGACCTTCCTCTACCGCGTCGTCCGGTTTGTCGGATGTCCAGTGTGTAGGTACGTATAAATAAATAAATACGTTAAAATTAGCTGAACAGTTATTAAGTAAATGTAAATGTTTACGATAGAGCACTTAATCTTTTCAGCGCTATGGTTCTTTCACCGTCACGATTGAATTTGGCTCTTTTTATGGATAGGTTTCTCTTCATCACCCAAACGTCCACTGCTGCATGAGTTCTCCCCATAACATGCATCGTAGCGTGCAATATGCTGTAATTACCACGCTTGGCAGGCGGATTGGTGAACGCAGTTTGGTACTCGGGTGAAGCTGATGCCCATCTCCTGTCGTAATCCTTTAGCCGCATTTTATGACATCCGCAGGAGGAGTTGTAGGAGTCCTATTCTCATATATAGTCACCTTTATACTGTGGTTACAATTTCAGTCAGGTGTAATTTATTTGACAGCGCCTTTATTATTGAAACTTGTTCAAGTTTAGTCTTTTCTTTGTACAGTAAAATTTATTATCTACGTCATTAAAAATCTTGACGGTCGAGCGTCATAAAACTGAAACTTTATTCTGTACCTACATTATATACCAACTAGTAAGTACAAAGGGAGATTATTAAGAAAGCTCCACGAGACGAAATCAGATTTGCATATTGATGGAGGACACCATCATTAACTCAATGACTCTCGGAGACAATATTGACAAAAGAGTTTTACTTAGTAATGCAGAAAATATGCAAAACAAAATACAACGAGCTACCTCACTAACAATTTTATCTTTGTGTGGTCTGCTACTGACATATTACCATAATGAATAAAATAAAGTAAAACAAAAAATCTTTTAATGAGTGAGAAAAGACAAATATTTCGAGAGCCGATTTTATTGGATACAATAATGATTTATTTTGGTTGTTCGCTATAGTATAGCTATTAGCGTCTCTTTTGTCGGAAGGAGAAAGCAAACAATTTGCAGCAATTTGTTTACTGATGCTAATTTTAAAATTAACGTCGTGGAATAACAGAAACGTGCTTTACAAAGGACCACCGTAGTTGAGTGGCTCTACACAAGTATCGTATGCATAACATAACAGTTTCTATTGTTGCGAGGTTGAATATAGGGAAATCCAGCTTGTTATACAATAATTGATGTATACAAAGAGCCTATTAAAACGATACAAAACGGTCTTGTTTTGTTTTAAGTTTTTATTTGAGTAAATGTTGCAACTGGCATGTTAATATGATGTTAAGCGGTAACCCTACTCTATTACAAATGCAATATCTTTTAGGTGACTTCCACCCTAAATGATGTTTCTTTTGTGGCATTGCAAAGCACCCGTCATCCTGAGGCATTAACGAAAGGTTTTATGTGCTGGTATCTTCAGCGGCACCCTTCAAACCGGAACACCAGTAATGTGAGCAGTACTGCTTGGTGGCAGACATACCTTCTTCCCCAGACGAACTCTATAATGTAGGCTGCGTTTGTCATCGAACGATGTGAATACGCCAAATTATTTTGCGATTGTTACATTATAAACAATTTGCACCTCTCTTCGCTTATCTCAAATGATCGTAAACTTTACCATGTGCCTTTATTCTTGATTACACACACAGTCAGATACAAAACCTTTCTTATGAGAAGGGGTTAGAATTCGCTTAAGGCGGAAGGTTTCGCAAATGGCGCGAAATTCTTTTTTTTTGTGTTCCTTGCTTAGACTTAACACACTTCTAGTGAAAACTAATTTTGTGAAACTGATCCCCAACACACAATATGTTTTTATTGATAATATCTCATGAATATCATACGTTTAGCTAAGCATGTTCTTGAACCAAGAAAACACTGTAAAAATCACTTAAAACAACATATAACTAATCAATTAAAAATGTGTTACTTTTTTGTGTTTTGCTCATCAACACTCAATTAATTTCGCGCCATTTGCGAACCCTTCCAAAATAAGTCTACAGTAACGTAAACGTTCATGTCAATAATAAGTAAGAGGTTCAATTAAATAATTTCCTTGATGTCATTACACTTCGTAAAACTTGAAATCTTTTGAAGAATTTTCTCGACCAATTTAGGGTCATTGAATTTTATTACCCAAACACAAAATGCTTCCTTAATTATGCGCACTTTTGCCAATCAAGCGTTGTTTTAATAAATGCAACGAAATTATTGCATAGCATATTTTTCAAGTACAGTGGGTTCCACATCACATTTATTAACAGCCTTTAGACATCCACTGCTTGACGAGGCCTCCCTCATTGATTTCTATGCCCATTCTATGCGTGGTTATTTACTTGGTGGTTGTAGTATTGGTGTTAAGTACTCAGGTAGATGCTGCTTCCAATCCCTTATTTTGTCCCTTTCATGACATATACGGGAGCAGAAAAATGGGTTTATTCTTAGGCCGGACAAACCACGACTGATTTATTTTATATCATGTTTAATATTTTGTGATTTGATTGATTAAAAATGAGGAAATCCATCGAAGGAGGGAAAGAAGCCGAGATTGCTCAGAATAAGCATGATTAAGTGGCAATGGGCGTTAAGATTATTGAAGAATATTCTAAAATTGAAAACTATTGAATACGCATTAGTGTTTCTTTCTTAGCTACCTTGCTTTATTTCCAGCTTGAAGTATGTAATTTCACATATATATTCGAATTCTTTGTGTGAATGTTAATCTTTACCGTTTGAGAGCACTTAATATTGTACACATTTTTTTTCGTGAAAAAATCTATTTGGTATGTCTTGGATTTGAACCCATGACCTTAGGATTGGAAGTTAGAGCCGACCAGTAGACCATCAGTCCTCAAATTCTAATGAAGACCTAAGATAATGTGTGTAGTGTTATCGGCTTACGATTTTCTGAGCACCGCTTAGTAATGCCTCATGTACCTAGTTACCCTATAAAGGCCACAGATAAATGAGGTACACTATTGTAAAGTCAGAAAGGACTTTGAAGAGTTCATTCTGAAAAGAACTAATTGTCAAAACTGTTTTCATGGTACTATCAAGCCTTTTGATTGAACAAGTTTGACAAGCGATATTGTTGATCAATTATTAAAGAAATTTGAGTCAACAGTCTTGGTAGAGGTTCTCTAATTTACTTACACACTAGGATTCCCTGTGTCGTGGGCATCAGGAACTACGAGTACCATAATACCATAGCATCTAGACCCGGAACAAATATTTGCAGATTATACAAGCATTTGTCTCTCAGCAGGAATCGAACCCGCAACCTCTTGCATCTGAGCAGGCTGCTAGTCTTCCGCGCCACAGAGGTTGATGACTAAAGTCGGTGGACAAAGCTACTGTGTACTTTCTATCTGTACCTTAGCTGTTCTCTGCCACAGGGCAGTATACGGAAGCTTCAATTTAATTACATTCAACCGTTATAACGACAAGCACTGGACTCTGGTCGGTATCGTATTAATCATTGGCTGTGTTGATTTATGTGATAATTCCATGGGATATCTATCCTAGTTATTGAGATGCTTTGCGATGGCGTATTGAGACTTTGTAAATAAATCGTGTATTGTGTGACAGAAAATGTTTGCGAGAAAGCGGACAAGATATAGAGTGGCATCTTAGATACTACCTTGTATTATTTTATGAAGTCTCTATTTTATGTAAAGTGTGAGCAATTCAAAGAGAAAATATAGTTAGAATGAAATCTGCTGAAATAGTAAAAAAGCCTTGTTACTAAAATATTCAATGCGAACCCTTTAATTTTATTCAAACATTTGGCTCTTGAAAAGTATACCTTGCAAAAAAAGAAAGAAAGTTTAGTATAATAAATAAATCATAAGTACTCCTGCTATATAAGTTAGTAACACTGCTACCTATGTGGCTAATCGACCAATGACGTGGAATGATTTGGGTCTACCCCGCAGAAAAGATTCTGTCGCGCACAATTCTGATTAAAATAATAGAATTATTCATAATATATAAAGTAAAAGGAGTTTGAGATTATACTAAAGCTGAATTTCCGGGAGTTTCAGTCCGTGGCGAATCCCTATGACACCGCTTTACTGGCCTAGTGTGGGGAACAGAGCCTAACCTATGGTAGATACTGTCATTTCAAACTACCGATTATACCTACTTAATAAGAAATGTATCTACCTCAAATACTGTTATTAAGATTAACTAGTGGTTCGCCCCGAACTGAGACCTCGCGATGACACCTTTATCAGCCCGACTAATTTAAGAGGGGAAGAAAGGGTTTTGTATTTAACGGCTATGTAAGTATGTTTGTATGGATGATCCATCAGAAATCTAAAACTATCGAGTCAATTTCTCTAACATGAAAGAAATGTGAAGCAAAATAAAAGTTTTTTTTAATTAAGCAGTGCCATCTAGCTGTAGTTTTGCTACCTAATTTTTAAAGATTTAAGTTCTCTACTCTAAAAATGCATATTACAAAGAAAAATCCTCAATTTTCGACTTCTCCCCGTGGAACAAAATATACTTAAATAATAAATTTCAGCATTACCAGAGAACTTGAAGTATCTTCGAGATATTTTTTTGCATATTTTACTTTCTTCACCCTTCTAACCGATTTCTAAAAACATTTACTGAGAAAAAAATTTAACCTCTATAGGTAATTATTATACACATCATCGAAATAGACTTTGAATAGGACTAAGCAACAGGGCGTAAATACTACATACCTGTTAGTATTTAAAGTACTTGACGAATTAATTGATGACGTCCTTTTGACGAACACATAGAACTCCAACGTCATTCATATTCTTAGAAATGGGAGGTCAACAATGGATGTTATATTGGTTATTGTTTTTTATGGTTCAGGTTTCTAATTTCTTCAATTTCAGACTTTTTCCTGTAGTTGTGACACAAAAGCCACAAGCATACCAAATTTCAGCATTGTGGGACTGCTGGAAGTACCCTAGAATTTTAGATTTTTGCGTTTTTTATTTTCCCTAATATCTCGGAAACTACTAAGTTTAAATACTTATTAAAAACAGTTTTGAAATGTCCAACTAAAGCGCTTTCATTAGACACCCCACTTGATCTGACTGTCTCACTTTTATTTTTTTTACCCCCTCTTGGACCCCAATATCTCAGCAACCCCCTGACTGATATAGCTCATAACCTTACCTACAAATTGTACCAATACTATCTACCCCCATACCAAATTTCATGAAGATCGGATTAACGGTTTGGAAGTTTTCATCGGACAAACATACATACATACATACATACACACATACATACAAACGCCGATTCTTCCAACTTGACTCAGAGAACTCGCTTCGCTCGTTCAATAAACGATTAAACGATGAACAATTTGCCCTTTGTGTCTCCAAAGGTAAGTCAGTTCGAAAGTTCCGTCAAGTTCCGTTGGACTTTACCATTGATTTTATTTGCAGTTGTCGCTGTTGCATTCTTGGTTCGCAGCTATAAAATACAAACTTGAAATGCAATCTTTCCTGATATTCAATCTGAAATTTGCAATTCCCATTTCCACCAGCACTTGATCAATCAGCAGTCTAGTATTAGTGTCACGGGGGCCTACTGCGATTCAATTATAATTAAACGACGGGAATGCTCTACTTGTGTCCAAATATGGAGAAAATATATTTATTGGGTATCAATGAGGAATTACGACTAAGAGCTTAGTTGTGAAGCTGACAGGTTGTTTGCTAAACTATTCAAATAAAATAAATCAGTACAATTTCTCGTTTCGTGTAGTGAATCAGTTGGACCTTTAGTTTCAATGGTTGTGGAACTAGCAAACAGTATTTCCAAAAGGAGATATAAAACATTGGACGAAACGGCATGACTCAAAACTTGTAAAAAATGTGACACAAACCAAACGACCTAGGTTACAGTGGCTTCATTAGCATTCAATAAAATGAGTTGAAAAAATTGTGCTCAAAATTATATTACAATAAATCCTTTTAAGTTGTAAACGCAGGCTTTCGCTGTTAATTAGTGTTTAAAGTTTATTGAGTTCGTAAAATTTATTGTGTGAAATATTTATCTGCAGTTTAAATTCTACTGTGGCATTTCTGCTAATTGCGTTGTCCAATAGCGAATTTTCAGATTCGATGACACATTTTATCTTTATTATCCGTAAATTTGCGGCTTTTTATCACATTAACATATAAATTGCTGCCTATCTACAAACCTTCATTAATACCCGAAACTATAATAATTAGTGAGTGTGAAGGAGCGAGAAAGAATTATGGTATTCCACGAAGGAAATTACGACGCGACAACTGAGGCCCAATTCTCTAAAGTTATTTTAAAACTACACTGAAAGTTGACCGAATCGAGACTGAATTGTAAATTGACTGAAAGTTGAATTTCTAGTCCCTCATAAATTACAATTTAGTCTACTTTCAATTCATGGTGATCACCATTAGAGTAGGATAGTTATATATATAATTGGAAAGAGTAAAGAAAGACTCCATCTACTTATGCTAAAATTAACGAAAAAACTTTGAATTGTTCAAGTTTCGGTCACATTTCGATATAATCACATTACAGTGTTGTATTTTATGTCAGGAGAATACCATTTCTGACATTTAAGACATCGACACAAGATCGAAACATGATCCGAACTCTATTTTAACTATTTTTTAGTTAGTGAATTGGGCCTCTGAGCATCGTTTTTCCGTGCAATTGGACGGCAACACAGGTCAGAAAGAATTAACGATAGTAGATAGGCTGTTATATCGATCATTTTAAGGCTTTAGGGGTGCAATGTCCTTTAAATTCCTATAAGGTCATCAGCTCGTATGAAAAACTTTCTATTTTTCATTCCATTAGGCTTCAGTTTTCTATGGATGATTTGATCCCTATAGTTTTTGAGCCAACTACTTTTATTTCTGTCTCGGCAAGGCCTCACTGTGGTATGACAATTTTGTTTGATTATGTTGTCGAGTAAATTTTATCTTGTTACTTGCTTTACTGCTGTTAGGATGCTCCAATTTAATTTCCTCTTCTTTCAATAAATCTATGGATGTACAAATTTATTAATTGTTATCTTCAATGAAATCGTGCCATTTGTTACCATTCATTTCACGTTTAATTTAATATTAAATGCAATTTGTAATTTATAGCATGCGTTCTTTTTACTTCTCTCTGTGTTCATAACACCTTGCTCTATGATTTATTAAGATTACTATCGTGAGCAATTTGCTATTTCAATTTTATTACAACATTGATATTGCTACTAATTTGAGGGCGTGCATTAAAAGAATATATAAAAACAATCACGCTGTTGGAGATCTTAATAATAATTAAAATCAACAAATAATTATTAATTTTATTAAAATTATTTTTGTTATAGACGGTGTATTTATAATCAGTACACTGAGACGTGGTCGCTAACTATCAGACTTATACAGAAACTTAAAGTCACGCAGCGGGCTATGGAGAGAGCTATGCAGGAGTTGCACTATGTGATAGAATCCGAAATGGGGAAATCTTTAGAAGAACCAAGAACACCGACACCGGCAATGGCAATTCTCAATTGAATATTTATCGCATGCCCACTAAATAATAGCGGAAGAATTAAAATGAAGTGCGGTCGTTACTATAATACCTACACTGAAGCGATCATTACTGTCTGTGTGTTTGTTTTGAGCAATCTCGCGGTAACCTGTGATTAACTGGAAACTGGATAATGTAAGCCCAACCCGTTCAAGAACCACACAGCTACTGGAGAGAGTAACTGGTTCAATCTATCTGCATGGCTCGTTCATACCAAACGCTACATATAAAATTTAATTGAAAATTGAGTTACTTAGCAGAAATTGATGCAACGCAACATGCATTATCATCATCAACCTAATATATGTTTAAATCATAATATAATAATTTTTGAATTTGGTGACCAATACAATTATTTTACTATGGTGTGTTTAGCCCAAGAATATACCCTTCCATCTCCTTCTATGGATGTCGTAAAAGCCGTCTAATTTACACCAGTGGGGCAGCAGCATCCATCTGAGTACAATACGAGTCAATACGAATACAGTGATCACCAATCTGCCAGCCAAACGTGGTGGTTATGGTAATACTCCCCATTGTATTCTATGGAGGAGGCCTAGTCTAGCAGTGGACGTCTAAAGGTTGCTAATGAACACAATTTTGTAAGCAATTTATTTGAAAGACGGCAAATAATCAGCTCTCTTGGTTTATTTATAAGGTTATTTGATGCACTGCAGAAAATAAGTAATGTGGTTTTTACATTGACCCTCTGGTCTGGTTCAGTATGTAATTTTTTGTACTCAAAACGAATACTGCGATCAGCTATCCGCCTGCCAAGCGTGGTGATTATGGATATTCCCGCATTATGTTTGTTAGGCCTCGTCCAGCATTTGACGTCTAAAGGATCCATATTGTTGGTATACAATACCAACAAGAGTCTGTCTATGGGATTTAGTAATATTTAGTTCAAGTTACGAACAGAAAATACAACGATTCTTAGTTTTATGGAGTAAGCTAGCTGTTACACTAATAAGCTAAGACTATAAGCTTAAAGCACTTATTTGTAAAATACCTCGATTAAGAAGGGCGATGAATAAATAAATTGCTGTGGATTTTTCGGCTTTATCGGAATACTGTGGGAAAAGATGGTTTAATTACTCAACTTATATATACTTCTACAAAAGACGTACATAATATAGAAGACGCAGGCACGTAGTTGTAGCATTCAATACGATTAGTTATTTCCCGACTGCTAAAGCAGGGTTTTTTTTGTGGCTATGTGGTATTCTTTATTAAGTTTTCCTCGACGTTTTTTTTTTGTTTTTTGTTTCAGAAACGAGGTACCTTTAGAAGTCTTAACAAAGTTTTAGAAAGAATATGCATGAGAATGTGATAAAAACCTTACTATGGGATAAAACAAGCGGATGGGCAGCAACATCTACCTCAGTGATTAACACCAAAATGCGATCACCAATCCGCCTGCCAAGCTTGGTAAACCCCCCCATTGTATTAAATGGGGGAGGCCTCGTCCAGCAGTAGATGTGAACAAACTGGCTGGTAATAAGGGATAAGAAGCCTTCCACTGAGAGCACCGATTTGAAGAGCACCGATCCTATTCCACTTTGAGCATAAGATAATTTCTAAATGATCTTTGTGATTTGAATGAATAAGATTTTGACTTGACTGTGGCTAAGAAATTAAAAATGTTGTTCCCAATGTATACCGTGATCGGTTACTACCGAATCGTCTGCCCATAAAAGTTACTAACAAGTAACTTCAATTAAGATTACAACAAATTCGTTAAGAGACCATTTATCATCACTGATTGGCAGCCCTCTATCATGATCTGAACATAGCTACTGGCGAAATTGCAGGTTAAGTTCAGAGTAGCTGAGAGCAAGCTGTAGAGTGAGAAGAGCACGTGAACAATAACCAATGAGATGCGGTAACCTATAAAGATAAATCAGGATGTGAACACCCGCTAGGCTGCTGATAAGCACCTGTCTGATTTTTGTACTCTATTTTTATCATCACATTGGTTTATTCTACGAACAGTGTCAGTCAAAAGCTCTTTTAGGAGACATATACCTCAAGCAAAAACAAGGTAACCTGGAAAGAACCAAGCTCAAAAAACGAAGTGCACATTAACACCAAAGCAAGACATCATGCACCAAAAACGCAAACAAAACACGGCTCTACAGCTGCTGCTCTACACAAGGCATTTGAGAAAACGTTCACACACAGCAGTCTGCCTATGATAAATACTGCAGTCCTACATGCATTATGTTATTACTCCGCTAGCTTAAGTCAATTATCGTTTTGTTGAGTTTCTGATGGACAAATAACGGTTGAGCTATTGAGTATTACTTATTTCATATATGACTAGTCAAAATGCTATAATGAATTACGCTTTGACCGAAATTGAACTCTTGAACTTGAAGTACTTCTGTTTGGCGTATTGTATGAGGTATTTTATTGGCAAGTATAGGTACAAATCTTTGTGATGGTGATGACAGATTATAAATTGATTTTGTGGTATGAGAAGCTATTCTTATTATCATTGAGAAGCAATAGCAGGTATCATGGGAAGTAGGCTTTAAATGGTTTGTTTCTATAATACATGTATTTTATTTAAATGTAATTCTTGATAAAAGTACATCTTTCAAAAGTTATGTTCAGTGCTAACTACACATCTATCTGTGTTTTCGGTTTTTGGATTCAGTTATGGCCAAATACACATTATTACTTAGTGCATTTTGGTGCGGTAGTTGCATGTAAGAGAAGCTGTTGAATGTGAATTAAGCTGTTTGTTTTTAGTTGTAAGTTTTTCTAACAATAACGTCATGTGCTATGTTTTACTAACCAAATTATGGATCTAGCAGGTCTGAAATAAAGCCTCCGTTTCAGTAAAACTACTAAGAAGTACAACTGGTAGTACAAATGACACCTTTGTATCTCTAGTACAACTA
The DNA here is from genome assembly GCA_951392215.1 of Epirrita christyi. NCBI lineage: Eukaryota > Metazoa > Arthropoda > Insecta > Lepidoptera > Geometridae > Epirrita > Epirrita christyi. The sequence continues at coordinate 10,683,034 of OX595843.1, read as the reverse complement.
CAAAAAAATCAAGTAAATTCACTCGACTTCATTCGACTTTTTTAATTCTAATTAAGAAAAAACTTGGGCGTGCTTCCACCATTTTCGTGGTTGTTTACCTTCTATTCTTTTTTTATACTAGAGATACAAGTTTTCTATTATTTTTTTATAAGAAATACAAGTGTTTTGTTGTTTTTTACACTAGAGATACAAGTTTGTATCATTTGTACCACCCGTTCAACTTACGTTTTAATTAGAATTCAAAAAGTCGAGTGAAGTCGAGTGAATGTACTTGTATTTTTCGTAGTTGTACTAGAGATACAAAGGTGTGTCATTTGTGCTACCAGTTGTACTTCTTAGTAGTACTGCTGACACGGAATCGAAATAAAGTATTTGTAATATATTTATTTTTTATTTTAGTAAAGTAAGGCCCCTCGATGGACATTACAAAGGTCGCGGAAGAGGCTCAAGACCGTTTGTCGTGGCATACTGTGTGTGTCCTATGTCCAGCAGTGGGCTTCTACAGGCTGATGATGATGATGTGGTATATTAGCTAATTAATAAAGAACATTTTTTTCATGTTTTATTGTTTATTGCATAAAGGTTTTATAATACTTATCGTAAAACTGAAATAGCTCACCGTAAAAAACTAATAGCATGCCACTTATTGCTCCTTACAGCACGGCATTTCTATCACAATAAAGTGAAAAATATTGTGAAAACCATTAAAAAGACGATTAATAATCGCATGAATCAATACCAAGATATTTATGGTGGTTCTTGTTACAGGACTCCTATAAGCTTGTTCCAAAGCCAACCCAAACAAAGTGCTGAATAAAAAGGTAATAAACGTAAAATACCCGAGACAATAAATAAAGTGCGTAAAAGTAAAATATACACTGGAATATTAAATAACTTGCCATATGCGAGCATGTATGTTACCTCATCATCATCATTAGCAGCCCTTAAACGTCCATTGCTGGACGAGGTCTCCCCGTAGAACACAATGAGGTGATTGCCATAATCACCCGTTTGGCAGTCAGATTGGTGATCGCAGTATCTAGAGTGCATACAAAGATACATTATAATATCTTTCATTGAGACTGTAATCAGACACTTGTCTCCCAAATATGGGTCAGGTTAGGAATAAACTGAATCACTTTGTTGTGCCTGCAGGGTTCCTGTAGGTCCTTACGTTGATGTTAAGGATCTGTTCATATTTTACAATCGGAAGAGATGGGAGTTGCAGGTGATACAATCAATATTTAATCAAACGTAAAATTTGTTTTGAGATTTGATTCATGTTTTATTACTACACGTTAAAATGTGGAAGCAATCTATTCAGAACTTGTAAAAATAACACTATCTTAGATATTCATATTCATATTCCTGGATCAGATAAAGAAGAAATGAATGCTACCTGCTATAGTATACATTGGCCAATGCAGATAGCAATGAACAAAAGAAAATCAAAATAAATCTCATCTTTGAAGTAATTAAATTACCTGCAACTGAATACAAACAAGTTTTTTGGAAAATTGTTACTATCGCCTCGGTTTATTATGTACCCTACCAAAATACGCAACAAATTCCCTCACTAAGACATCCAATATCGGATGTTGTTGTAGGCTTTTATCCTCTTCAGAGTACTATCATAAAAGTGTCACGCGGCCGCAAACGAGGATATACGGCCGGTTCGTGCAAATGAGCCGCCGATGAAATAAATCGGCGGGGGATTCGATAGTTGACGAGATAACGTGGATGGTCCTCGCTTTTTGTGATGATGCTTTAAAAGGATTACAGGTGTCATGGGTATTGGAGGCAACAGAATAATTATCGAATTTGTGGTTAAGTAACTATTTGTCTTTTCACAAACTTTAGTTATAAAGTTACTGTTTGTTTTTTGCACATTTGTCCATAAAACAGAGAAACCTTTTTACCCCTAAATATCATCCGTTTTTTTTGTATTATAGACACTATACATAACATTGTGACTTAGAATTTTTTTGAATTTAAAATTATTACAATTTCACCTGGCTTGTGGCCAATCCAGTTTCACTTGATGTCTTTTCTGGAAATCTAGGGTCACTTCTCAATTCAGAACATCTATTTTCCCGAACGTAGGCAGTTCATCTTTATGATCTTGTGACCAATATGGCTGGTCTTGATTTAAGAACGTTAAAGGAGTTAGGTGAAATCAGTTATCAAGTTTGGTTTTTACTTTGGTACGTATTTTATTAGAAATTAATATCCTTACCTCATCAGTTACTATGTTTCACCCCTATGCAAACATTGAAAGCTAAACAACATTAATTTTATGGTCCAGTTGTAACAATACCTATTGGTTTTATTATTACAGCCCGACATGCGATGCTATAATTCAATAAATTTACTTTCGGCACTATTATAGTCTTTACTACCCTTTTGTTGAACAATAGTAATGAATTTTTATGAGTTTTATAGAAGCTTGTTATAAAATTTAATAGTTTGCACCTTTTTCTATTTTGCTAGGGGACCAAACCGAAATAAATTCAGCTGATATCTTTGATGCATAAAATTATCGAATATCATCATCATCATTACCAGCCGGTTGATGCCCAATGCTAGACAAGGCCTCCTCCGTTGAATATAATGGAATTTTTCATAATGACCATGCTTGGCAGGCGGATCAGTGATCGTCAGTATTGTCAGCTTTAACGACATCCATGGAAAGAGACAGAGGGGTCTAGTTTTAGACCGGATACATAATCACAGCATAGGATCTTGAATATTCGTGATAGCTAACAGTACCAAATAGCTTGGTTTTGTCAACAAGTTATGAATAAGTCGCTTCTAAGCTATAAGACCACCCATTGTACTTTTGATAGCCCTGTTAAGTTTTTTTTTTATAAAGTTGCACAATAAATTATTTTATATTGTTTTCTATCCTATTATTTGAATACCTGCTTAAATAAATACTTAATAAGCGGTATTTTTTATGACGTCCTACGTAGATATGTATTTTTTGTTTTTGATTGCAGTAAAAACATGTAATTTAATAGATTAAAGTTTCCGTATAAAAAACTAACATAAACAACGGTTATTTTAACCATGGTGTATTTATAATTCCGATCTAGATTATCGCAGAGACGAGAATATCAAGAATCATTCTTCACATATATCTTCTCTTTGATACGATTTCCCACATAAACCATTACCATAATTTTTTAATCACCATCACCTTACATAGGTTAGCGAAGACAAGCACAAGTGATTCGGGTAAAGCCTACCCTTGTTAATTTAATTTCAACATGCCATCTGTCGACCAACCGCCTGTCTCAGCAAAGATATCCAATTACTTGTATGTAAAATGCCTTTGGATGGAGTCCATACAGAATGCACTGGAGGCTATTTTCATTCAAGGGATTGTAAAGACGAATATAATTGAGCTGTTGTGGGGATAAATTTCGCAATAAATGGCAATGAATCGTAGCTCAAACTCAATGCTGAAGTTTTTGCATATGAATCAGATGATTTTAATAAAACAAACATTTCCTTCGAAAATACAGAAACGAATTAAAATGTTGTAAAATCAAAAAAAAAACAAATTCAAAATGTTCTATTTCAAAATCAGAATGTTTCTCAATCCTTCTATCTTTTATAGGTTGAGAATCGAGAGGTTGCGGGTTCGATTCCCGCTGCGGAACAAATGTTTGTATGATCTGCAAATATTTGTTCCGGGTCTAGGTGTTATTATACTTATCTGGTACTAGTAGTTCCTGATACCCATGACACAGGGAGCCCTATAGTGTGTGATAATGACTATGTATGTTACTGTTGGGTGTTATGTTATGTTGTTTATTTTTTCAAACTTATGTCCACCTGTTATCATTAAACTAGGGTAAAAAAATATATCTATTATCTATTATAGGTACCTCATCGAAATCGGTTCTGTCATTACTTACAGCGTAAATAATAAATAAAGAAACATCTAAACATGTAATACATCCAAACTTTTGCATTGTTATGACGTAGTGTGAGCACTTGTTTAAGTTCAAGTATGGCACTTATTATCATCATCATCACCCTGTAGAAGTCTACTGCTGGGCATAGGCATTCCCCCTGAATGTAATGATGAACGGTATTGAGCCGAGGTATGGTAATAACGATCGGAAAACCCTAAAGCGTTTTATTTAAAGAGCTAATTCAAGCACAAAAAAAACCAGAGTCACCCTTTTATTCAAGACTGACGTGCATATCTAAATGATAGTTGCAAAAACCCTTTCGATGTAGGTCCTTACATTCCAACTTTTTTAGGTCATGTCAAGCAAGCTGCTGTGATCAGGGATGTCTATAATCAAGGACCACCTTAACCAACATTGAAAAATCAATTTTTCTCTGTCGGACACAGTAATTGCCCAGTCGGGCCCGTCGGACACAAATTGCAGGCAATTGCACCTGGCGAGAGTATCCCAGAGCTATTTACATTGTAACGTAGTAAAAAACATAGCATGGCAATGAGTTATTTAAAGATGAACACCGACAGTATGGTTTAAAGTGAGCATCAGACTTTATGGATGAAAGTCAGGGTACTTTACCCAACACACGCTCAACTAAATTTAATGTAAAATTGCGGTGCAAAAGTATTATACCACTTATCGTTTCCAATAAAAATGCAAAGTTAGTTTAAAATACGTTGGCACCTAGTTAATTTTATATTTCAATAAAAAAGCATTTTAATATCAATAGTTTAAATATTTTATTTGAATTTTGTGAATTCCAACCATTTTTATATAGTAAGTCTATCAAAAGCCGTACACTTTCAGGCCGGACTGTTTTCTGCGATTTCACGGTAAATACGGTGAATGTAACTCAGGCAGTGTAGCCTCTCTGTATGGCCGCGTCAAACAGACGTCTGAGTATGGAAAGTTGAACTAATACGATCAATATTGCCCAGTAAGTTCTACTGTTATAAAAAATATCAAAGTTGGTCTTATTGGACGTTTTTTGTCCAATAAGTTCAATCAGTTGAACCAAGTTGAACTTATAGTTGAACTAAGTGTAGCAGAGCGAGTATCGCCGCCCATTCAAGGAAAAAAATAACCCGAAGATTTTTTTTTACTCAATAACCAAAAAACTAAAAACACTGACGTTGTGTTTTCAGCGTCAAACATTTTAAACTCTTGTGCGGTTCTATATGAATTTAACACAAACTTTGTAGTAAAACATTTCATATTCGTCTAGTCTTTATTTACATGTTTTTATTACTATTTCTAGTTTTTGCGTGAAAAATACGCTAATTACTGAAATTTAATCATACTTAACTTATTTTTTACTTAGTTATTACCACATGAGATTTTCAACACTGATTAACATAAAATTCGAACTATATGTAGAGTTTAAAGGGATACAATTTTATCGTATTGATGTTAAATTTTATTTAACTTTAGTTTAATCCAAAACTATTTAAAAAAAAAAGAATAAGGTAAAACCGTTAATCTCGAAATATTATGAGCTACTGACAAAATATTTAGTGTTATAAAATAGTTCTTACAGCATAGATGCCGTTGAGGATCTGCAATGCAGGTTTTTTCTGATATATACAAATCCTACTAATATTATAAACGCGAAAGTTTGTGAGTATGGATGTTTGTTACTCTTTCACGTAAAAACTACTGAATAGATTAGAGTGAAATTTGGAATGGAGATACTTTACGCCCTGGATTAACACATAGGCTACTTTTCCGAAAGTTTGTGAGTATGGATGGATGTTTGTTACTCTTTCACGTAAAAACTACTGAATGGATTTGAGTGAAATTTGGAATGGAGATACTTTACGCCCTGGATTAACACATAGGCTACTTTTAATCATCATCATCATCATCAAACGCGAAAGTTTGTGAGTATGGATGGATGTTTGTTACTCTTTCACGTAAAAACTACTGAATGGATTTGAGTGAAATTTGGAATGGAGATACTTTACGCCCTGGATTAACACATAGGTTACTTTCATCATCATCATCATCATCATCAATTTTCACCATTATTCACGCGGGTGAAACCGCGGGGCGCAACTAGTAATATAATAAAATGGACAAGTTTGAGCGATACTCGCGTCCTGATGATTCCAATCCGTAAATCATTACGTAATCGTCAGAACTCTTTTCGAGTTTCACCCACATTTTCCTACAAACTTCACCATCTTGAAACTAAACTACTTGAGAGGTTGAAATTCCTTAATCCTTAATTTTAGACTTTTTACTTTGATTGTGTCACAAAACCTCCTAGGATTTCAAATTTCAGGGTTGTGAGGTCACTGATAGATGTTATTTGTTTTCTTGAGAAAAAGGGTATTGACAAACAGACAGACAGACAACAAAGTGATCTTATAAGGGTCTCGTCTTTTTTCAAACAAAACCTAAAAATAAAAAAACATGTACATATTTTAAGAACGAACATCATCACCTAATTATTCATTTCATGTTTCTTTAATATAGCTATTAAGTACCATGGCGACTGCTAAATGAAGCCATAAATACACTTTAAAAAGCATTTCTAAGAACGCACAAGAAAATTAATTATCTCTGACAGATAGATCGATATACCCATCTGTCTCATCTCTACTTCTAACAAAGTCTGCTATTTTTAATCTTTCTATCACCATAGAATATTTAAGTAAAAGTAAACCAGTAAAACTGTGATGCGTTTAATGACACACATAGTTTTCCTCCAATCCCTTTACCTAGTCTGTTTCAAAAGCTTTTATAATCATACATAAATTATTGTAGTACCTGGATAAATCGGAAAAACGCGTTTTCCCAGCGACTAGACTTGCGCCTTGATTTTAACCCCAAAAACCCCTATATAGCAAATTTTTCGAGTTCTCATGATTACATTATATATTATGTACTATAATGTATATAACTAGTGGTTCGCCCCGAACTGAGACCTCGCGATGACACCTTTATCAGCCCGACTACTTAAGTAAGACAATTCCATAGTTTCCATTTTTTTTTTTAAAATTTCACCTCGATGTAATTTCCTACACATCATCGAAATAACTTTTGAATAGGACTAAGCAACGGAGCGTTAATACTACTAGAGACAAGTAACTTGTCTCTGATACTACATACCTATTAGTATATAAAGTACTTGACGAATTAATTGATAACGTCCTTTTGACGAAATCATAGAACTCCAGCGTCATTCAAATTCCTTGAAATGGGAGGTCAACAATGGATGTTATATTGGTATATGTTTTATGGAGTACAAGTTTCTAAATTCTTCAGTTTCAGACTTTTCCCTGTAGTTGTGACACAAAAGCCACAAGCATACCAAATTTCAGCTTTGTGGGATTGCTAGAAGTACCCTAGAATTTTTGATTTTTACATTTTTTATTTTCCCTAATATCTCAAAAACTACTAAGGCTATATACTTATTAAAAACAGGTTTGAAATGTCCAACCAAAGCGCTTTCATTAGACACCCCACTTGATCTGACTGTCTCACTTTTATTTTTTTTACCCCCTCTTGGACCCCAATATCTCAGCAACCCCCTGACCTATATAGCTCATAACCTTACCTACAAATTGTACCAATACTATCTACCCCCATACCAAATTTCATGAAGATCGGATTAACGGTTTGGAAGTTTTCATCGGACAAACATACATACATACATACATACAAACGCCGATTCTTCCAACTTGACTCAGAGAACTCGCTTCGCTCGTTCAATTATACAAATGCTGCTCGTTTAAAAGTATTAGATTTTAACGTGTACATATTGGGCAGTCTATACAATAATCGGTAAAATAAGGTCCCTTATTTGATGACAACGTGATAATAACTTGCTGTAATATCCATTATCCTTTTATTTATATTCAACTGTACTCTAATTACTTTATGCCAATTGTCAAGCTAAAGGAAAGGATCTAAATGATCAAAGAATTACAGTAGGTACCTCTATTCATGCGCAAGGCAATATTATTATTTTTTATAACGATTCCTATTCAGTTCAGCAAAAATTTAGACAAATTTTGGCGTGATTTGAAACCCCCAAATTAAATCCTGCGAAACTGCTCACAACCGTGGAACGCACCACTCGTACAACAATTACTTCCGTAAAGAAGTTATTCCTGGTTTCGTTCCATCAAACGATGTGTTCGCGCTTTATAAATAAAGCTGAGGACAGCTTGTCGTGACGATTCCTTTTGCAATATTTCAGAGTCAGGACGCAATGAATGCTGTACATTTCAGGATTGGTATAAGACCGGATAGTGGTTTTTTTCCCGACAACGGCGATGCTGAAAAGAAAGATGCTTCTACCATAACGAACAAATTGTTGGACCGATTTTAATAAATGCATAGCCATTTGCATTTGTCTTAAATCAAAGTGAGCTTGTCTATTATTGAGGGCTTTATTCATAATCATTTTTTAAACCTATTTTAGCTATATTAGCTTTTGTTTTGTTCTCTCGGATGTAAAATGTTATACGTATAAACAAGACAAAACATATTTTTACTAAAATAGGTTTAAAAAATATTTTGAATAATAAGTAAGTAATTAAGACAGACTTTTAACCGTATTCAAATTCAATATGCTGTAATTATGCATAGATACATATACACAAATACACGCCTTTTTCCCCAAACAAGTAGGCAGATCCTTAAAGGGCCTCTTTTCACCAAGAGTTGCATAATCACAGTAATATAAACGTGACAAAAAACGAAGAAAAGAAAAAAAAAAAAAAAAAAAGAAGTGACTAGTGGTGAGTTCAAGCTCATCGCCAAGCCATTGCTTTACACGACCAACTCAGCTAACGATTTTTTCCAGTAATAACATTTCTAAATAAGCCAGCAGCCAGGACAAATCTTATACCAACAAAAATTGCCCAAAAAGCCCGCTGCTGTAATTATTTAATATTTAAAGTTTATTCTCTTACGAATTAACACTTTCTCATTCACTTTCTTTTTAATTTTCGGGTTTTTAGCGCTATCAAATTGCGCATAATAATCATCTAACTATAAAGTGAATCTTCATTCAAAAATCAAATACTTAAAAGAAAAGCCAGGGTCATAAGTATCTCTTTCTCCTGCCTCTGTTACAACCTACCTGAATATTTTTTTACCCGCTACGAAACGGAGAAATACCGTAAAAGTCTCTAGGACCTATACTGTACTATCCTCAAGTTCTACAATCCAAGTGAGGAACGCATCGTGAGCCTTTTGATGATGCTACTTATGAATATCTTGAGTTTGATGTTGTGACAGCTCAGCGGTTGTAAGATCTGGAAGCAATATATTATTTGAAAATTTGACTCGCCTGTTTACATGAAACTTTGTTTAACATCATGAAATGCAACTTTGTTACAGCTTTATTTATCTTAAAGGCTATGTTCAACGAGTACCACCACTTCGTGTCACTGGTTTTTTCTTGGTCTGCGTTGGTCAGAGACCATTTTGATGTATGGTGGCCTTGAAAAAGCCTAGTGACGGATGATGAAAGGATTCAGTGCGCCTCACAGGTTTATTTCTTGCACATGTCACCATGTTTTATGAATTAGGCTCAAAGACATGGCGCTTACCTCACGATGTTTTCCTTAGCCGATTAAGAGGACGTAATGTTGCGCGCACACATTTTTTGACTGGAAAAAGCATTTGGTGCACATCCGGGATCGGTAATTGAGGTCTCTCCCAAAAGACCATCAGTTGTCTCTTCTTCAATAAGTGCAAGGTAAGTAAGGTAAGGTCATCACCATCATCATCAGCAGCATTAAGACATCCACTGCTGGAGGCCTCCCCCATAAAATACAATGGGGGGAATTGCCATAATCCCCCCATTAATCATAATAAGATGGTATTGGGTATTTTCTTAGGCCGGTCACACCATGGCACATAGGTATACTAGTATAGGTATAGGTTGGTATGCACTTTCCACGTCAGGGCTCGGAGGAAATCCAGCAAGCAATTCAGAGAGCTGATTCTGAGTTTTGACAAGCAATTGACACGGACGTATGGCGTAGTTTATGTATACACGGATTTTTTGTGTAAAAATATATACAAAAATTCACACTACACTATACCAGCCGTCCGTGTCATATGCTTGTCAAAACTCTGAATAAGCTCTCTGGTTTTGATAGTATTTTCACCCATTGGTATGCCTTATGAAGCAGCCAGCAAGTTTGACACCTCTATTGTGTTTTAAAAATGCTTACAATTTTTTTGGACTTTTAATTAAATAAAACAATCTCGTTTACACTACCAAAACCACAATGACGCACAGAAGCTTAGTACCGACCGCCAAAACGAGAATCTCGAGTGACCGAAAAAAAAACACAATTTTGTACAAATTGTCGCCGTAACGAGACGGGCTCACTTGCGGTGAGATAATGGACGCTGGCTGACCGCAAGATGGTAGGCTAGAAACAGCTGGATGATACGTAGTTCTGTTTAATACACAATTTGCAACGTATAAAGTAGACTAAGCAATGCTAGAGTTATTAAAAAAACAAGGTCTTATAATTTCTTGACTGGAAATTTTAGGGAATTTTAACAAGCTATACAATTCAATTGAAATAATTATCATGTATTCCTAATCAACAGTATTACTAATTATGGGTGTAATAACGACCTGGATTTAATGACGTCACTTTTCGAATAAAGACGAGTACTATATTTTATAACAAAACGTAACATTGATTACAGATACCAGAGGGTCAATGGAAAAACCACATTATTATTAATTAATTAATTCATTATTATTTAATTAAATTATATTAAATGCATTCAACAACCTTATAATATAAACCAATATAGCTGATTACAATGGGGGGAGGGGGGAAATGCCGTAATCACCATGCTTGGCAGTCGGATTCGTAATCGCAGTATTCGTGTTGAGTGCTAAGGTGGTTGCTGCAGTCTATCTCCTGGTGTTACCACGGCGTCTTTATAGTATTTTTTGGGGTTACCGTTTAGTTGGTTTTTAAAACATCCACAAAAAACATAAATGTTAAAATACGTCTCAGTTCACGTTTTATTTTATCATTGTTTAAAATTTCATCAAAAATGGTTTAGGCGTTAGGACGTGACCGAGCAATAAACAACAAAATTTTGCATTTATGACATAACATAACATAACATCTCAAAAGTTGCCCGCAGCGCCACAGAGATCGTCACAAATTTAAAAATTATTATATTTTAAAATATTAGGACCTACAATTATGCAGGTTTCGATAGTTAAACACGTATTTATGTATATTTAAGATCACTAAACTTAGGTAAGCCACTCTGCCATAAGGTAATCAGTCGATAAAATCTAAGAAGACTTTAACGACCGATCAAAACTATGCATTCTTATAACTCCTTCATTCAACAAGGTTACCTATCGGTAATTTAATTATTCAATCAACCTATAAGGTACCTATTGTTCTTAGGTTCTTGGTCTCGACAAAGGAGTCCCCACAATGCTTCTATTTGGACGAACTTTGACCTTAGAAGTCTAGCTCGTTTCGTATGCGGTTTAAAGCCGATCGTCTACCACCAACTAAACTAAGCGAAAACTAAGCTCAGCTAACTAAACTAAGCTAAACTTAACGTAGCTTAGCTGCCATAGTTTGCAGTGGACGTACATGTATGAAAAACTGGCTCAACTATGCGGGCTAAGCTAAACTAACTTAGTTTAGTTGGCGGTGGACGATCGGTTTAAGGGTAATTTTGATACTGAAACCGCTTATTTTATGCCCTGTTAACAATTTAGTCTGAGATATAGGCATTTTGGCATGCCGTGGTGTGTCCAGTCTGTAAATAAAACCCTCTGTCTCCTCCCGTAAATGCCATAAAAACCGACTAAGGGATTACACCAGGGGATGGGCAGCAGCATCTAACTGAGTACTCAATACTGCGATTACCTATCCACCTGCCAAGCGTTGTGATTATCGCAAATTCCATTACTCCATTGCATTCTATTAGGGAGGCCTTGTCCAACAGTGGACGTCAAATGGCTGATGACGATAGGCATTTTGCCCGTTCAGAAATGTTAGGATCACTTGCACTAACACCTAGAAAAGGCAGATTCATTGCGGGATTTGAGGGAGAGAATTTTAATCACATTTGGCGTTTTTCCATTAGCCGGCCGTGCCGGGGAAGCAAAAATGTATGAAAAGTTTGGCTCGCTTTTTCACTTACAAGGTAGCTAGCCGTGTGCGTGTGTGAGTGCGCGAGGCGGGTAGAAGGACGCGGAGTGGAGCGTCAGTACTGTATCACTCACCGGGCGTAAACTGGCATCGACACCGGCGGAGTGGATAAACGAAGCCCTGGGCGCCGGTTCCGGTGCACGGCCATGCCAATGCCGTGCCGGTGCCGGGCCAGATAATGAAAAAACGCCCATTTTGATATTGAGACGGGTTGGGTACCGTTTATGTGTATGATCCTTTCCACTAGATTTGAACTCGCGACTTTTGGATCAGAATGTGACGAGTCAGCTATGTTTTTACCACTGAACGTGGAAACAGACGGGTACCATAAAAATAGATGGTCACAGTTTAAACTAGTAGAATCTATAAAGGCCATATCAACTGGCGGACAATAACATATTTATTAATTTCAGAAGTTTATTCGAATTTTAGCTGTTTATTTTATGGCATTTCCAGTAAAATTTCAATCATCAGAGTCGTAAATAAACATTTCAAACGTATGAAATAAACAATCGATAATTCAATACCATATCAAAGTTATTCCATTATATTTTATTGATCAATAATTTTGTAAATTAAACATGAAAAACTCAGTTCAAAGAATCACCATCACTTATTTACGCTGAGACAGAAAATGATGTGTTGTTGGCTTGTTGCTCAATGCTCATTTAGAGCAATAAAAGTTTACGATAACTGCGATAGCAGGTTCAGATTATATAACCGAGGATTAATGTTAAAGAGTATGTTTAAGCTATAAAGTACCTACTTTAAGCATCTTTTGTATTATTCTGACTTATTTCTTTGTATTCGCTTGCCGTGGTGTGTCCGGTCTAAGAATAGACCCTGCGTCTCCTCCTGTTGATGTCGTTACGACCTCTGTGGCGTGGCGGGCTGAGATGCGAGAGGTTGCGGGTTCGATTCCCGCTGCGGGACAAATGTTGGTATGATCAGCAAATATTCGTTCCGTTTCTGGGGTACTCGTAGTTCCTGATAACCACAACACAGGGAATCCTAGTGTGGGATCATGACTACGTATGTGACTGTTGGGTGTTATGTTATGTAAAAGCTGACTAATTTAAAGCCGACCCACCCCACTGCCAAGCTTGATGATTATAGCGATTCCTCCCATTGTATTTGTGGGAGAGGGCCTCGTCCAGCAATGGACGTCTAAAGGATGATGATGATTTTTCTATTGATGCAGATGAGCAGCAGAAATTTATGCACAAGGAAACACATGTAACAACCACCTATACAGGGTGTCCCACGGATATGCCACATGGAGGGAAAGTACCTTGAATATTGTAGATGGAACATTTTACTGAAAGAAGACATTATTTTAATTTAAAAAACAATTAAAACTGCATTCATAGATATTTAAATGATTACATGGCTGAACCGGGAATCGAACTCGTTACACGAGAAAAATAATCAACCTGTAGCTTTATTATACCGATCGAAAGGCTTCATCATAAGGATTATTTTTTGCTAAATAACATAGTGTCAGAAATAAAAGTAAGACCATGAATTTTAACATTTTTTATACAAAATTAATCAATTTATCAAATGCTTAAAACGAGTCCCTTCCTGTTGAAAACAAAGTCGCACTCTTTTGATTATTTCGCTCCCTGTCGATTTTTTGATCTTGTTGTGGATATTTAGAAAAACTTCTGCTTGTAGCTCGTGGACACTTTCATACTGGTTCTTGTAAACTAAATTTTTACTCAGGATACGGCTCGATTTGTTGCATACAACCAGGTACCTACTAATTACATATCTCTTTATCATTTTATGATGCACCTAAAGTAGTAATAGGGAAATGATGCGTAACAGTGCGTTAGTAACAGGTACTTATGATAATGTCAGTTGTATGTCCTTACGGCAATGTCAGCTTTTCATTTTTCTGAACAAAATTTCACATCAAATGTTAAAATTCTTGGTCTTCCTTTTATTTTTGACACTATGTTATTGAGCAAAAAATAATCCTTATGGTGAAGCCTTTCGATCGGTATGATAAAGCTACAGAATGATTATTTTTCTCGTGTAACGGGTTTGATTCCCGGTTCAACCATGCAATTATTTAAATATCTATGAAAGCAGTTTAAATTGTTTATTAAATTCAAATAATGTCTTCTTTCAGTAAAATGTTCCATATACAATATTTAACGTACTTTCTCTCCATGTGGCATACCCGTGGGACGCCCTGTATACTTACCTATAGTTTAAGTATACTAGGTAGGTATTTGGTTTGTGATGTCTGGGTAAACGTAATTTGTAACATTACAGTAAAAAGGTAGGTAACCCTCCTTTTCGACAAGCTGGTAAAAACAAACAAGAATGTACCGGGTCAAAAGCTACGCCAGACTCTTTTCCATTGGCCAAAGATGTTCTTCGATTTTCAGTCTCAGGAATTCAGTTAACTAACAATGGTTTGTCTAACCGTTATAACAAGACAAAAGTGCACATAAGTCATGTAACTCATTAGTGCACGCCAACGTGTTTGATCCCATAACCTTTAGATAGAGGGCGGGCCGGCTCCCATTAGGCTACCACTATTTAGAAAGTCTCAATCCTGCACAAATCTTAGCTTAATACCATTGTGCTGATGTGGGAATAACTATCCCACACGAGGAAAATTAAGGAGATTTTCTGTAAAAAAATTTGGCCGTAACTTAATTTTTAACCGACTTCCCAAAAAAGGAGGAGGTTCTCAATTCGGTTGTATTTTTTTTTTTTTATTGTTTGTTAACGCATATCTCCGGCGTTTATGAACCGATTTCGAAAATTCTTTTTTTATTTGAATAGATATATTTTCAGATTGGTCCCATTTTTTTCAAAATCCAGTTCTGATGATGGAATCTATGAGGAATTGAGGGAACTCCTCAAATATTGTAGGCATATATATGGCGATTTTGATATTTTCAGCAACAAACCAAGCATTTGCATTCAAAAAGTATAATAATCCTTTCACCACTATGGTTCTTTCGTAATTTTTTTTACACACCTTACCGAATAAACCCGGCTTGCCGGGCGCGCGGCGGCCCGGGTACTTGTATACTTATACCTAAAGCACGGAGTGCGCCACGCCTGGTCTTGGCCTAAGAATAGGACTCTACAAACTCCTCCCGTAGATGTCGTAATAGACGACTAAGGTATTAGGTCCAGGGATGAGCAGCAGAATCCATCTGAGTAATTAACACAAATACTCTGATCACCAATCCACCTGCCAAGCAGACGTGGGCTGGTAATTATTAATGATGATGGTAATTTATTGTGTGATGGTAATATATGATTGTATCATAATTTAATCAAATAAAATTAAAAAACAAATGGTTATTATGGTAGACGTATGGTAGTGTTCGCATTGCTGTGTTTCGGTTTGAAGGGTACGGGTGCCGGTGAAATTACAGGCACATGAGACTTTTCATCTACGTGTCAGGGTCAGCAGCGCGCGTGTGATGCCTCTGGTGTTACATGGTTCATAGGCTACGGTAACTGCTTTCCATCTGGTGGGCCGTAAGCTTGTCTGCTA
Source organism: Epirrita christyi (assembly GCA_951392215.1). Taxonomy (NCBI): domain Eukaryota; kingdom Metazoa; phylum Arthropoda; class Insecta; order Lepidoptera; family Geometridae; genus Epirrita; species Epirrita christyi. The sequence continues at coordinate 10,667,354 of OX595843.1, read as the reverse complement.
GCCAAGTAGCATAAAAAAATTAAAAAAAAAAACCAGCAGTCAGCATCTAACGGACTAAATTTACAAAAATTACTGTATTGACAGTACGTATAGTTCGAGGCGAGGAACTCGACGGCTAAACTGGGGTTATCGAATATCTTTATCATAAAAGCTACTTCTTTTTAGGCTACAATCGTGAAGATGCAAGAATCTCGCAAAATGATCTGTCACAATTAATAACCTCATCCAACATGCATGAAAATCTAATAGTTAGTGATCTAGCAGTGACCCGCTTTCTGCTTTCTCTCGCACGAAGTCTTGAGTTGTATGGCTTTAGAACAAGCGATTTTAACTGACGATGCTCCAGTGAAATTATAGGTAAGTAAGTACCTACTCAATTTTGCAATTGTTCGCTCTGACGCTAAGAATATAAAACTACTAGTCGGTATAGTATTCTGTTTTTCCCTGACGGCGGCGCCGCGGCGATGCAGTCCATCCATACTTACATAAAAAAAAAAATAATAATTTGGAATTAGTCACCAGGGTCTGGCTGGCCAATCTTTGCCCGGCTGAAGTAAAGCCTAATGGGACTAACTCATAATTATGTAATAACTGCCAGACTATTTCTTATTTTTTTTTTTGTGCAAAACAAGATTTAAAGAAAGAAAGAAAGAAAACACGTTTATTTGTCCCCACTTAAAAGAAACAAAATAAAAACAACAATAGGTACCTACCTACCTAAGTAGTAGGTAACCTTACAAAAACAAAAAAAATAAAAATATACACCAAATGGCGTAATACATGTTGTGTGGGGGTCAAATAGGTCCCTGTCTCAGCATACAGCTAACCGGACCTACAAGTAGATACGGAGCGGCGCTGATTTTCAGACAGGGCCTGCCCGAGTGACATCACGAAAGTTGAAGACGAAAAAAATTCAAAAAAAAAAAAAAATGTTTAAACAAGTGGGCTTAACGCTAAGAGCATTTGCTACCAGCCAACTTCAAAGGTATAACACTACACATAATTACAACACTAAAAGGAAACTGAAAGAAACAAAACATTTATCAGGTAAATATTCTAGTGAGTAGGTACAGCTTGAGAATGATTTTAATGACCTTGTGACCTGATCCTGATGGTAATACAAGTTACGTTAAAAATCAAATGTAAGTTGGATGTATTTAAAGGTGTCTTCTTTATACTGGAGATCACAAGTTCGCTTCTATAATGTTGCAAGCAAAACGTGAGGCAGTGAAATAAACAATGTGAATTCTGCCAGCATGTCTCATTTGTACCGGCAAGATCATCTTTATATTCGCATTGTATGTTCACAATGTTTCTGCAACTTATCAGCGAGCATCGCTTTCCTTGCGGCCTCGGCTGGAGGTCGTGAGTTGAACTTAATTGGGCTCGGCCGGTTGACATGGAAAGGAGATGCATCACCCGACTTTATGGAACGCGTAAATGCTGATAGACCCCAGGCTATTTGTCCCATAACCCTGGATACATGTTTCATGATGTTTGAAACCTCAATTAGCTAGAACTAGGTTTCTAGCTCCAAACTTAGGTTTGTGAAGTTTTAAGTTCACTAGTTCAAGGTCTAAAGGTTGGAATCCAGTAGCATACACTAATGACTTCAATGGCGATAAAGTATAGGCAGTAATTGTACATTATTTCACTTGCTCGAGAAACACTGAAGGTAACTATCATAATCCTAAAGGATATAGCGATAACCACTACTTTCATTACTGTTACAGCGAAATATCGTTGAATTAGTATCGTATCGTAAGAAATTAAAAATAATAACAAGAAGACATTAGTAAAAATAAGACCTATTACTAACTATATTGTATGTACATGTGAGCAATAAATAAATACAAATACATTTATTCATACAAAGTATACACAAAAACACAATAACACATACACTACATACAATATACACATACACAGAAAAAATATTAGAAAAAAGTGTATATACATACATGTTCAAAATTGTACGAAAAGCCCTGAACCCAGAATAAGCTGAGAACGAATTCAAGGTGACGCACGAACACAATCAAAAAATGTAACAAAAATTAACCATTAGCAGTAGTACCCTTTATTCGTCCATTGCTGGACGAGGCTTCCCCCATAAAATACAATGAGGAGAATATCCATAATAATATAAGCGTGGTGGCTTGGCAGGTGGATTGGTGAAGTTTATGAATATAAAGAGAACCATAAAATATGAAAATAAAAATAAGCACTACCTACGTAATTAATAAAAAGTATTAAATAATTAGGTATATGTATACGTGTAATGTATCAACAAGATCAGAATAAGCAGGTACCTTTGGACAGTAATTATTCACAGGCCATGCCCACCTTTAAAGAAGGTCAAAAAATCCAAGAAAGCCATAAAAATTATATTATTATACGTTGTAAAGGAAAGACTTGAAGAGGTTTATTAGTATAAGTTCAGGTGCATAAACAAGTCAAAAAGTCACAATAGACAACTGGTTACCAGTAAACGAGAAAGAACGTGAGCCGTTGACACATTTGAAGATAATGTTCACATACTCTTTCATCAGGTGATCGCCGCAAGTAATAAACGGCACGAGTACCATACGGAAATAGTGTTGAAATAATAATTATTGTGGTGTTCTGAATCCGAAACCAAGAGATCCGTAAAAAACCAAGGTCACCAAGGACATGGACTCTCAGAATTAGCAACTTCAATTGGCAATTCGAAAAAAAAGAAAAGTACAAAAGCAGCAGCAGTGTACATCAGAAACCATGAAAACTATGCCTGGACCACGCACTCAGACCTTCATTTACGAAGACACTGCAAAGCTTATGACTTGTAGCTCACCTTCATGAATACGGGGCGAGAGTCGGCGTCGCGTAACGAGAGCGCATTTACATTTCATCTGCTACAAATGATTCGGTGCAGTGGTTGTGCCAGTCCTATGTCACTACAAACCGACCTTCAATGTAAAATTAACATTGTCACTCTAACGTTAGATTTATATGGCTCAGATACTAGCAATATGAATTCCAAAAAGAAGGATGGCTGCGTGCTGAATGGTCCTTTAGTTTCGTCAGATGGAATATGAGTCATTAAGCTTGCAGCCAGGTTTATGCGTAGTGTTAGTATCTGCCGGAGAGAAACTGCTGGTACGTAGTTATATTATTTATTCTGTGGGTTGTGCGACCACATTGAGAGCTGATCCTTGACACTGTTGTGATGTGACAACTTGTTGGACTTACAAATTCTTGGCGTTTGATGATTTTCTTTTTTGGATTTATGCTATGACTGACTTTATTGTAGGGTTAGCAATTGCAGATATATCTGCCAGTGATAATAGATGACAAGCTGCATAGCAATGTTTTGATGAAGATAAAAGATGCAACTGCTTGATAGTAAGATATCGTTACAGAAGATGATAAAGGCTTGCACAGGATCAGAGCCTGGAAAGGGAATGGCGAGGAAGCGTAAAGAAGCAAAGCTACTTATATTATTTGGGTTATCTTGATTAGACTGAAAGTTCTAGGCATCTGGTATTTCTCAGTATTAGATACGAAATTGTATAGTCAGGTATCCATTTTATCAACCTGAAATTATCAACAAACTATACATTGACTGTAGCATATTTGAGTCAGTCTCAGAATACAACTGACTAGCACATTATTTTTGCTAAGTCCAGCGTCGGGTAAACGTGATGATGCAAATTGTGGCAATACCACAAGGTAATGTTGTAACTTGATAGAAATATGGAGGAAACGCGTTCCACGACACAATGTTCGGCATGTCTCGGAAATTAACTATTTGCGCTGATAAATGACTCAATATCTGGGTGTAGGTATTTGCTTGTTTCTTAATACCAATTAAGGCAAAATAGATACTATCAATGTAAGGCAGGTTCATTTTGTTTTGAAGCAAAAATTTACAGAAAATGCAGTAGATACAGAAAACTGGCACGTCTTGGAACCAAAATTTTGCAGGTTTGTATTTTTGAACCTAAACCATCGAGCATGTATGAAGAATGATCATCATCAGCCGATGGAATATACTGCTGGACATGGGCTTCCCTCTAAGAATAACACGATGAAAGGTCTTGAGCTGCCCCATTCTACCGACTTCTCATGGGTCTTTTTTCGTCACTCTAGAACATTTATTCCCTAGCGATTGTTGGTATGAAGAATACAATGAGATAATGAAGCAATTTGTGTCAGGATCGTAGCAACAGGAAATCCGTGTTCTCTGCCTACCCCTCCGGGAAACAGGCGTGAGCTTAGGTATGTAGTATTTCAACTGCGGTTCAACGCTCAGGTGCTGGATGTAGCTGATTGAAAACCAAGCTCGGATAATCAGCGGCAGTAAGAACACAAGACTAATTTGGACTGCAGTAAAATAACTTTGTTTTATTTTTGTTATTAAAAGACAGATGACTGAGCTGTCTTAATAAAATAATTAATAAATCGTCGTCACCACCACGGGGACCATAGAATTCCACAACGACCGGTCTTGGGCCGCCTCCATCCACCAACTGCCTGTGACCTTGAAAAATGTCGTTGGTCCAAAGAAAGGTTTCCTACACTGAGTCGGGTTCAACCTCAAAGTTGCACAGCGGGCTACGGAGAGAGCTGTGTTTGAAGTTTTACTACGTGATAGAATCCGAAACGAAAAAATCCAAGATCATCGACAGAAATATCAAGTTTTTGTGGCAATGAGCAGGTCAAATAACTCACAGAACCAACAACCATTATAAAGGTTCTTAAGTGGCAATATAATTAAAAACAAATAACAAACAGAGTGGATAATAACTATGCAGCAAAAATGACTGTAATCTAGATCCTTGCGCAATTAAAACAATCTAAAAAGTGACGTTACAGATAGGGCAGGAAAGAGAGCCAAAGGACTGTATAAAGATATCCGTGTCGTACAAAGTGAGAGGGATTGCTCTTAAATAAAATAAGGCAGTTATGTAAATGACTGTCCCGCTCCGAGGTGCACTGGTTACAAAAAAGCCTTTGTTAGCCTTTTAAGGTGAGGTTTTAGCTGGTAGGGACGCGATTTAGGAGTCAACCGTATCATTTGAATAATGAGCTGGTATGTGGGAAGAAAGCAATGTTTCGCTATAGAATGAAGCTACAAGAGAATCCTTCGGATACTTAATCATCTTAATTTTACTGTAGGAATATTGCAGAATTGTACCAATCGCTCATTGTACGAACAGATAATTTGTGTAAACAGAAAATTGTACGAATTGAGAGTTTGTATGGGGGTGAATTTCCCGGGACCAAAAATTGCGTGGCATCGATGAAATCGGTACTAAAAAACATGGTTATAATTTTCTAACATTTTTTTCTGGTTACATGAAATAGTTATTGATGTGAAGCAATAAATATTTTATTAATAGGATTAATAGGTACTCTAAAAAAAATATTTAAACCTCGAAATCTTTCATTGCCGTGTTTGTCCACACGTCACCTTGATGTGTTATTAATAAAATTCATTGATAAAAATCTATTGGTTATTTATATTAAAACCTAATTTTATTTGATACGTGAATAGTTAAAGTATTGTTACGGAATACATTTATTCAAATATTTAAACAATTCAACGAATGGTTACTAAAAAATCATTTGTCCCAGAACTACCTTTAATCGCCGTGTCCTAAACATTTGTAAGAATATTGTCTTAACTAACGACTTGCATCTCCCCCTCTGTGTTCAAAACGTTGCACATTTGTGCCGGCCAAGCACCCGACGTGGAAAGACGTACACACGTGCCTGCGTTTTCGCGCCATAAATTTAAGTATTCCATTTTTATGACACTGGACATTTTTTCTTTAATCGCCGTGGATAAATATAACTTCTATTTGAATAAGTTGGTCCTCTTGATTAAGCATTCGATAGAACGCCATTTCTCTTATGTTTATTCGTGAAGTGTTTATTACTTTGAATAATTAATAGTTTTTTTGTTATTTTATATTTTTGCCTTGTTTTTCATCGCCGTGCTTTCATTGCCATGGTTTCCGTGGGCTAAAATTGCTATGGCGATGAAAAAAAAAAAACGGCAATGAAAAAAAATTGATTGCCAAGCCTTGTAGTTTCATTGCCGTGGCCTGGTGTTTCATTTCTGTGGTTTATGTTTTCATCGCCATAGTATGATTAGGCAAAGAAATCATCTTTACCTGTAATACAGGTAGTACCGAATACTGACAGTACAGGACTCATCATGTTAACTCTCTGCAATATAATAAAAGACTTAAGGATAGGGGTGGAACTAAGCCATTGTTTGTGGTATGGGAAGAATTCATAGGATCTGATGGAGAGACATGGTCTGGGTATGCCTTTCCCTCTCGGAGACAGGCGTGTATCTATAGTATGTAAGTATAATACTCAGGTTAGTATACAGGCTGTTTTTTTGAAATGGGACAGTATGGGAATATCCGAATCCATAAGAGATACGGGAAAATTGTTTTTGAAACCATTTACTCATTTTGTATGAAAACGATTTTGGCATAGTTATTTTTTTGGTCAAGCGTGAGTTCTCCATAAAAATGAGTTGTTATGATGAAACCTTTTTTAATGCATATCGATCGACTCAGTTTCATGTGAGTATTGTTTCATTGTATTGGAAGAAAAAATGTGAGAAGTAGAAGTTAGTCAAATTTAATAAAATGTTTTCTCATACAATTTGTAAGCAATCCAGTAACTACGTTAATAAAACTATCGCAATAAATTTTCAAAATGGTATTGCTGTAGGTACGGGCACGTTTCAGAACACCTCTAGTAGCCTTAGACAAAGATGTGTGATGAATGTTGTTCTACTGGTCTGATGATCTTGTGAAATGAGAAAAATCAGAGCTGTAGAAGTTAGTCAAATTTTAATAAGAACATCTTTGTCTAAGGCCACTAGAGGTGTTCTGAAACGTGCCCGTACCTGGAAACAGCAAGCGGGAGGTCATTTTGAAAATTTATTGCGATATTTTTATTAACGTAGGTACCAGATTGCTTACAAATTGTATGAGAAAACATTTTATTAAATTTGACTAACTTCTACTGCTCAGATTTTTTTCTTCCCATACAATGAAACAATCCTTAAATGAAATTGAGAGAAAAAAAAATTAATGCGTATCGACGCATTATTTTTTTTTATCAAAACTACTCATTTCTATGGAGAACTCACGCTTGACCAAAAAAAATAACTATGCCAAAATCGTTTTCATACAAAATGAGTAAATGGTTCCAAAGACAGTTTTCCCGTATCTCTTAAGGATTCAGATATGCCCATACAGTCCCATTTCAAAAAAACACCCTGTATAAAATATTATGTTTAATATGGATTATCATTTTCGTGGATTGACTCGTGCATACCCGTGGCACAGTTCTTTCATTGCCGTGGCCGCTTGTTTCATTGCCGTGCAAGCATGTTTCATCGCCGTGGCAAGAAATTTTTAATCTTGTATATCTCTTTAGTTTTTTAAGATATCTGGTATATATTAACAGGAATACATACATTATCGAAAACTTTAAAAAACGTTAAACATTTTTTTAGAAAACTTTAAGATAAAAAAAACCACGGAAATGAAGATTTTAATGGACCTGCTGAAATTCAACCATGGATGGCGTGCTTTCATGAAAATTTTATGACAACATAACATTACATAACACCCAACATGCCACATACGTAGTCATCATCCCACACTAGAATTCCCTGTGTCGTGGGTTTTAGGAACTAGGAGTACCATGGTACCATAATACCCAGACCCGAAACAAATATTTGCAGATCATACAAACATATGTTCCGAAGCGGGAATCGAACCCGCAACCTCTTGCATCTCAGCCGTCTACTCGCCTGCCACGCCACGGAGGTCGTCACAGAGGTACCTATAATAATGAGAGTTTTTTCTATGAATCAGCTGCTCCTTGTTCGAGAGGCACCAGGCAGGCGCTTACCCCCTTAGTAGTAAGAGGATCATCAACATAAATAACCGGCCAAGTGCGAGTTGGACTCGCGCACGAAGGGTTCCGTACCATTATCTATAAAAACGGCAAAAAATTCACGTTTGTTTTATGGGAGCCACCTTAATTTTTTTTTATTATTTGTTGTTATAGCGGCAACAGAAATACATCATCTGTGAAAATTTTAACTGTCTAACTATCACAGTATATGAGAAACAGCCTGGTGGCAGACCGACGGACGGACGGACAGCTGAGCCAAAGTAATAGGGTCCGTTTTACCCTTTGGAACGGAACCCTACAAACGGACAGGGGCGAGCGAGACTTGTACAACAAAGTGATCCTATAAGGCTTCCGTACTTTCCTGTTGAGGTACGCTAAAAAGCAAGTATGTTGCCCTGATTTTTCATGATTTGCTTGCGTTGGAACAGGAGTAATTTGAGTTTATGAGACGATTCAAAATGACCCTTGCAATTTGAATGGCTTGCTCAAAATGCTTTTTGATTTTTAGTTTGAGATGTCCGCTTATCTTGCCACCAAGTGCACAGCCCAAGTGTAGTGTAGAGTTACACAATCGGCGTAGTGCAAGCGAACTTGATTACAATGCCGTGCACCTCCGCACTATGACGGACTAATCATTGTGCGTAGGACTTATTATTTTAGGATTATGTTTGTGGCCACCGTGATACAAGGTTACAAGGCTTAGATAAATGCCAAAAAGGTTTTCTCCATGTATCTACCTAACTCTTCATTGATGAGTGAATATAAATGTACTAAAAAATATATGTTGCTTCTTTAACAGCCTTTAAACGTCCACTGCTGGATGAAGCCTCCCCCATATAATGTAATGGGGGGATTTGCCATAATTACCACGCTTGGCAGGCGGATTGGTGTTCGCAGTTTGATGTACTTAAAGTACTCAGGTGGATGCTGCTGTACATCCCCTGGTGTAATTCCATCGTAAGGTTTTTACTACCTCCACTGGAGAAGGAGGGGTCTATTCTTGCACTGGACACACCACGGCACGATCATAATAATAGTGCTCACGATATGATAAAGCAATTTATTTTAAACTGATGAACGTTTTCCTTCCGCTACTGTAAATTAACTTGCTGTGTTTTAGGGTTACATGGTAAGCGATGAGTTTTGCACCGAGTCAATTTGTATAGAAATATACTCTTCTCTTTCTGACGCACTTTATCCAGCGCGCAAAAGATAGTTAGGATCATGCATTTTTCTGTCTAACCGTACCAAAATCCATTATTATAGGCTGTGGAAAGAACCCGGCCTATAGAAGAAAAATAATATTTTATTTTTCGTGGGATGAAAACGGCCTACTTCTTGGGATAAATCCGGAAACAAATATTCGTGGGATGAATACCTGGAAGGAATACGCATTCTTTTATGTATCTAGACTGAACATGTACCCATCAAAAGGTCGTTGTGAAACTCGTGGCTTCTTAAGTACATACAGTAGTACAGTAGTTCCATTATTATAGGATGTGGAAAGAATCCAGACTTTATTTTGGGACTAAAACGAAGAAAAATATTATTTTATTTTTTGTGGGATGAAAACGGCCTACATCTTGGGATGAATCCGGAATCAAATATTAGTGGGATGAATACCTGGAAAAAATACGGACGCACTCATTTATTTATCTTGACTGAACATGTTAACCATCAAAAGGACATTGTGAAACTCGTGGCTTCGTAAAATCGTTCGCTCGAGTGCGGTGTATTTATTTTTTACTCGTTTATTCAAGTAAATTATAGATAATTTCACTGGTACAGCTTTCCAAGATCCATAAGTTAACTTTGATGTCTTATTTCACTACAGTTTTATCTGCCACAGGCTACAAATACATTTCCTAAGATCCATGTTTTGTGTGGTGAAGCATAGGGAGAAAGAAACAGCTACAATTTTTATTTTCATAGGGTTCTGATACGGTAATAGGTTTTTTAATGCAGTCTAGCACATATACTTTATTGTGACAAGTGGGTATGAGCGGTGATTATTATTATTAACACAATATTTTCATTAAAGTATATCATATTGCGAACAGGTAAAACACAATTATTTTTTGAAAAATATTTCTACAATAAAAAATAGAAATATTTTTCAATTCAATTCTTTCTCAAAAAACCTTTAAAAACGCAAAAAATACATCTAGAAATACATGAGGTATGATTTATTTTCTATTTATTAATTTTATGAACATTATTTTTGAAATATATTTCTCATACGATCGTTACCCTTCCTTCTCAAAAAACCTCTTACGCAAAAACGCAAGAAATACATGTTGAATATACTAATAATATTATTAGAATATACATGAGCTAGGTATGATTTGTTTTCTATTCAGTAATTAAATCAAAATATTTTGTTTTGTATTTAGTTTTTAACCTAACTTTATTCTGTAACAATAATATACAACTATTATTTTGGATGTTACATTAATAATGTATAATTTATGATCAAGGATTCTAAATGCACTGTAAATCAACACCGCACAAAGCTTTCACAGCGTAACACCCATGCCTACTATGCAAATTACTAGTTATATCTCAACCCTGTGTTTTCTAAATCTATCTAGTTTACATTTTATCGCCAGCCATTCAGGGGTAAGCTGCTGTAGTTGAGCCATTCGATGTTTACGACCGTCTTGAGACAATACGGCTGTAATTATGTTCAGCTTACTTACTGCCTTACCCTATCTTGGATTGAAGACAAATTGATACCTTATATATACAATAATATAATTATTAAACTGACAGCGTCCTTAGTTTTCTTCTCATTTTCGCTAGGATACGAAGGATACGAAACTTCATATAGTTTCGAAAACTAACAAAACTAGTAAGCCTACTGGTGATTATTAGGAAAGAACGGAAAATCGCACAAATGAACACCCTAAAAAAGCTTAATGCTCTTAATTTTGAATGGCGACAACACAATTTTTTTTACGAATTAAATAGTTAGACTTATTTATTTAAAAGTTCTAACCGTATATTTTTTATCATTGATATTTTGTGTAACTCAATTAATTCAAAAAACCCTCAAAATTAATACAGTCTGAAGTGCAAACTTGCTTTAGTCATTATTCTGAGTGCAAACCAGTTTCATCGTCAAATATGAGATGCGATTTGTATATTTTTTTAGATTGTTGGATGTTTGGATTTTAGGGTCATACCCTGCCTTAATTAGCTTATATTCTAATGTTCGATGTAGGTAGAAGTTTTTCACCATCAAACCTAGCCCAATAAGGGAGGAACACAACAATCTCATTTCACAGAGATTGTGAGATAGAGAGTTAATCCTAGTTAATTAGAGACTACAGGCGATGTTAGACATCGCTGGACATTGTCAGAGAACACCAGAATACCTAGTAGGACAAGGGATTATGCCAGTATTTCCGGTAGCATTATTATCAGCCTGTTGAAGTCCATTGCTGAACATTGGCCTCCCCCACAGAATGACACGACGAACGGTCTAGATTGCCACCATCCACCGACTTCTTGTAATCTTTTGAATGTGGTCGTCCATCGTCCATCGAGAGGAGGCCTTACTACACTGTGTCATCCGGTTTGTGGTTGCCAATCGATAACCTTTACTCCCCAATTGTTGACGGTTTTGCGAGCCATAAGGCCTGCCCATTTTAACATCATTACCCTAGAAGCAGTGTACAAGGTCACTGCTGCCGATTACCGCCAGGTTTACCTACCGATGTTTAATTTCGACTAAAATTAGAAAGATGGACTTAATGAGCGATCAATTAGATTTGTATAATCTTGAAACAGTGAATTTTTTTTAATAGACTTTTGGTGTTGGATGGACCCCACAGACAGACTATCACAGTAGACTCATTTCACTTTTTTGTTATCGATTTTCTGCCACTATAAACGATTTTCGCTCTGTTTATAACTATTTGCTGTGAAAAAAGCGAAGAGGAAGACAGTATCTGATATTCAATTTACAGAAATATAATGGGTATTCTGTACCTTCTCCACTGTATGAGTAACTCTTAGATCCTCTTGTGAGGGGGATATTAGAGCAGTAATAGCAGCAGGTGCGTTGCTAAGCCCGTGGCTCGCATGTGGATTGCTCTTTTGCATGTGATCATGCATGAGGCATATATAGACAAGAGGCAATGATGGTAAAAGCAGTTCTATTTCGTGTAAACCTTCGTAGATTTACTCTTATTTGGTTGGAATTTTATTTGCGAACTGTGAAAAGTGTTTTTTATTATAAATTTACGAAGAAGAGAACGTCTTTAATCAAATTTTTTTGTTAAATAATAATCTTCCAGAGCCTGAATTCACAAACTTCAGGCCTGTCATTACTCGTGTCATTAACATCCTTCACATTATTCAAACTAGCTATCCACCCGGCTTCGTACATGAACTATACAGCAAGATAATCTGGGTAAGTACCCATGCATACCTCCAAAAACAACATCCAGTAATAAAAACTGGAACAAAGTCTTGCACGTTATTTGACCCATTAAAACCGAAGGGGCTACGAAAAGTTAAAGCTAAGGTTAAAGGCACATAATTATCACCCCGGCATCGAAGCGCCATCGCCACCACTTCGCTTCACCGTCACACTGTCAACCAGCCGTCAATGCAACGTAGGCACTGAGTAGCTCAGCATCGGCGAGGCGCGTAGACAGAGAAACCAATAGACAACTACATATCTTCCATCGCAGTCATACAAGAAAGAGAACAACTTATGCATACGTCATGTAAAGAAATGGGACGGAATGATATGACTTTTTGTCTCATGTCGCGTGCCGGTTTTTTCCAGCACAGTCTACAACTGTGCTAAACAAGTTTGACAGATCACCTTAGTGCCGTATGGTTTATGTGAAAAATATATTTGAAATTAGACATTGAGCACGGAAATACACGCTGAATTAGTTTTAAATTGTAAATAACAAATTCCTCTAACGAATTTCCTTCAAAAAATGGTTCGGTGTAGTGTGTTTGGACGCAAAAGTGGTAGTGAACAGAAATTTCCTGATTTGTCTTTATACTCGTAAGTACGGTATTTTTGATCAGTTATTAGGTTCGAAATTGATTGTTATAATTATATCCCAGTAGACAACAATATTAAGAATATGTTCTTGTTCGATTAAAGGCCTAAAAGTTGAATCAAATTATTCATAACAAAGACATAATGCAGTTTGGTGTTGCCTGCATTCGATAGTAGTTTTTCCCCAGACTAGGTACACATTTTTATTTAATACATTTTTAAATGACTATTAACTTGTTACAGTTTTCCCATAAACCACAATTTACGGATGCATTGGATAGAAGCCACAGGGCGAAAAACTTAGACACCAAAAAAGTCTTCAAGTATTTGTAGCACTCATTGTGGAAAAATGTCTTTATCAAAAAGAATAAGCTAACTCTTCTGTTTCCTGGTGCTGTTCCAATGCTGGTAAGTAAATATTTAGTTTCATCATCATCAGTAGACATAGACGTCCACTGCTAGACGAAGCCTCCCTACAAAATACAATGAGGGGGACTACCATACCATCAATGCCCCATGTTAATTTTATGCAGTCCATTCCATTCAAAGGTTGTCTGGTAGAAATCGCTGCAAAGTGATAGTTTAGTTTTTGGTTTTGTTTCCAAAATTTATTAACTTTTTGTAAGTTAATAAATTTTAAAAACTTTTTGTATATTATGGTGAGCAATAAAGTATTTTCTATCTTTCTATCTAACTGCCATACCATGCATCACCACGCTTGGCAGGCGGATTGGTGATCGCAGTATTGATGGTAAGTACTCCGGTGGTTCGTAATGCCTGTGTTTACGCTTCCAGGTACACCCTCTGGGTTCATACCTTGTTGAACCGAATCCGCGCACAACGGATGACCTTGACGGTTCACCTGGTTCCTGCATCTAATTACTTGAGCAATACCAAACGGGACTAACAACCAGACAGGACGGGGCTGTGGGCTCGATTATATTAGTATTTCTCGACCGGAACAGTATGGAAAATGACCTTGGCCTGACCGTAGACCTTACGACCTAGCTTCTTTAATCTTAATTAAATTTGTATGGACCTATTTTAAATTGTGTTTAATTTTGCTCCTTAATTAGTTATGTTTTCTCTTTCCATGACACTTTACGTGACTAATGGCCACTCAAGCTTTTATCCCTTATAACGCACCTGGTTTTACCCGCGATCCTATAGAATCTGTAGGATAGCGGGTAAAGCCGCGGGGCGCTGTGTTCATGAAACAGATGCATACATTTAGATATGTACTTCCGTATCTGAAACCTGGTTTGCTTAAAACCAGGATAAAAGTTTTCAGACGGCAACACTACAAATCCATCGTTCTATCACACAAGTGGCACGGCAGCCATTTGTCTATTGGTTTCTCTGTCTACGGCGAGGCGCAACACAGCTACAACTGGTTGATAGCACGCTTACGGCGCGGGGCGACAGCTCGTTGACGGCTTTTTTTTCCGAACATCTGCTGTATCTAGCTACGGCGTACTGTCCCCTCCTGTCCCCTCAGTGACTGCAAGTCGTAAGCGTGAAGACGGTGAAGACGTTAGCGTGACTACGCTGAGTTGACCACGAACTACACGTTCTAGCTTGTCCCGAGGTAAGGTGTTACGATGTTGATAGTGTGCGTTGCATTATCGAGTTTCATGCAACGAGTTGGAGCAATGTTGCATGATATGGTCCCGAGCTGATATGGTGTGCGACAAACTTAAAAAACTACAGCTTCAAGCTTTCCTAAATAAAAAAATAAACCTACATTTGAACTCTCAAAGTAACATTTATACTCCAAGTCATTCCAAAGCGAGAGATAATAAAAGGCATTCATACCACCCCACAATTTTCCCGCTCATTGGAACTGTTCCAAAAATACTGCTGCTTACATAATCCGCAAATCGGACTAATAGTCACTGCTTTAGTGTAGCGACACACCACGCAACTGGAACTTATTTTTGGTACCAGCTATGCTTACAACTAACCAGCTGTGTTAGTGGTAAGCAAAGCAAAAAGGAGCTTCCGTACGTGGTGGCAGCGTGGATGCGGTGAAGTTGGCAAACCACATATTTTCTTCTCGTCGCCAGCCAAGGTAACCCAGCATGGAAACCTTGTAGCTACAAATAACATTAGTTTTTAATTTGGATGTAAAACTTGATCAGTTATTCGATTGAGCTTGTTGTGTCTACCCGTAATCCGCAAATCGCACTAATAGTTCCTGTTTCACTAACAACCTGTAATCTGTTACAACTCTGTCCCATCCTGTCAAATTATTCCGACTGAAATAAATAGACCTTTCAACGGGAGAGGACCTTCTGTGTTCGGAAAATTAAGAAGAAAAAAAAAATCTTGTTTTTTGGGGCGTTTGGAATGGATGAAATGGATTTATGGACTTACGAAAATGAGGAAGAAAAAGTACTTGTACCTACTAGTTTTTAGGGTTCCGTACTTCAACAGGAAAAAACGGAACCCTCATTGAATCACTTTGTTGTCCGTTTGCCTAAAGTCGTCAAACTCGGGCTTTAAATGTTTTATCTTGGAACATCTAATTATAATGTTCCTTCAAATATATTTTTTTCTTTAAAGTTTGAACAAAGGAAAAATGCGTAAGGTTCACTAAAGCAAGATTGGAGCATTATTGAATTCACTCATTCAATATCCTTTAGCCAATGGATTTCATAAAAGGATTTCTTCAGATAGAAAGGCGGGCTCCAGTTACACTTGACTCTTGACTAATACTCTCACTTATCATTTATTACGATAAAAACACCGACAATAAAAATTTATGACTCAACTGTACAATATTCTCGACCAAACTCCAACCCCTTAGTAAGATTAAACCTTAAAAAACCCATTAGTTTTCTTTCCGATTAAATCATCAGTGACTCCATACCTTTTTGCATTGTGCGTTCAATTATTGCAGATCGCATTCTCAGATCGTGTGCCTCATGACCACAAAACCAGTGATGTTGTATTGATTACCATTGATTGAGAAGCCAGTTTCTTTGGGCTTATTTTAAATGCCTGAATCTGTTTAAAGTGAACGTGATTGTTATTCATTTTGGTTTCGAAAAGTTGGCGAGACTTTGAATTCAATCATGTTGCACATTTTTTTTGACAAATATAAGGAACTAGCATTTGCGGCTCCACTCTAGTGAAACCTGTATTATAAATTATTCTCTAGAACTGTATTACGTTATTTTGTTCTATTATCAATATTATAGTTTTCGTAGGGCACGCAAATTTTATTGTTATTTTTTTTTTACTCCTTCAGTCACATTATTTGAGTTTTCGTAGGGATGCCTAATTTTTTTGACAATAAAACTATGTTATTATTGTTATTGTATGTTAATATAACTTACTTAGTTGTTAAGTAGTCTGTATTATCATTATCTTTATATTATTAAGTAGTATATATATGGTTTTATTTATATTTTTAGATTTCACGTTGTTTTGCACACTTTCTACCAACTTTATCACCTTCTCTCTAGCCTCAAAGGTTTGCTGGAAGAAAACTCTTTTAAGGGTTAAGCTCGCCTTTGTACATGTCTTTCTTTTTTACTTATTTATATAATATTTTCTGTGTGCAATAAAGAATTATAAGAATTATAAGTTATTACATATTGGTGAAAAAAAAATTCAAATTGGTCCAGTTAATTTGAAGTTCATTTATTACAATAAAAATGCAAACCTTTTCTATGTATTATAATTAGTGTAGATTATAAATATACCTACCTACTTTATAAGTCAAAGTACAATTTCTTCGGATGCTTGAGAGATGAACTAGTAGATAGGCACCGAAAGAATTTTAAAAACGAATGAAATAAAAGAGTCGTCAAATAGGCTTATCTCACTATGGAATCAGGATAGGCTATTGAATTGAAATGTCTGCTTACTTTGCCTCTTAAGGTTAAATAGCCGTCTCATTATGGCAGCTTTAGTAGTTTTTTTCAATACAATTTAATCAAGAATAACTTGACAAGCAAAATAACAGATTTATTAAATTTATTTTATGAAAATGTTTTAGTAATGCTCTTTAATATAATGTTATCCCTATTAGGTATGACACATAGTTTGACAAACTAAACGATTACATCAACAAATCTAAATATTGAATGCCAATAGTTTTACAAAATCAACTTATTTCATTTATGTATGTGTTTATAAGTAACAAACGAACACAAAGCTAATACGAACATTTTTCAGTGTAGAATGTTGCGCACGAATCTTGCGACTAGTAGTGACCTCTGTTTTCATAGAGCGACAAATTTATTTTTAAATTCTGCTGATAGATGGCGGCGCGAGTCACAATAAGGAAAAAAGCTTTTGTACGTTTCAGTTTTAAATTTTAACTTTATGTAACAACATAATTATATGTGCATACATTAATAACTTGTACCCAATTGTTTAGGTATTTGAACAGGAAATGGTATTAAATCGTGATAAAAAAACACTAGGAAAGTAATAAAAAAATGTCATGTCGTGGTATGTCTAGCCTAATAATAGAACCCTCCTCCTCCCGTGGATGTAGTAAAAGCCTTATAAATAGATTACTCCAGGGGATGAGCAGCAACAACGTGGTGATTATGCCAAATCTCCAATTGTATTCAATGGGGGTGGCTTCGTCCAGTAGTGGACGTAGACAGGCTTGGTAATGATGGAAGAAAATAATATGATCTGGAATTTAGAGTAATATATTCTTCCAAATAAATTCCTATGATATTCACGACAATGTCCCAGTTTAAAAAACCCACACTTGCATTAAAGTTTTTTTCTTAATTGAGTTCATGGCATGACGCCAAAGGAGTTGGCTGTATACCTACTTTATTTGCATAGATAGCCTGTAGGCGAAATGCCTTTCTCTACAGAATGTAGGTAAATCCCTTGAGCATCGTACTTACGAATAAAATTAAAACAACTGAAGTTAAAATAAAAAATAAAAGTTTTTTTCTCGTGATAACACGTTTTCTAGACTCAAAGGAATACGTATCGCCAGTTAAGTGGCAGGGTAGCCTTTTGTTAATTTCTTAAAAAAACTCACCTTTTGGTTTGTAAAAAATGCAAAATGCTAAAAATGCAAAAAATGGGACCATCATTATCATCAACAGCCTTTGGGCGCCCACAGCTGGATGAGGCCTCCCAATAAAACACAAGAGGGGATTTGCCATATTTACCACGTCGTTTTATTTCGTCGCAGTATTCGTGTTAAGTACCCAGGTGGATGCTGTTTCCCATCCTCTGGTGTAATCCCTTAGTCAGCTTTTACGACATCCACGGGAGGAGACGGAGGTGTATATTTTTAAGTCGGATGCACCACGAGTAGCACCAACTTAAGTATAGTTCTGTTAAATAAAATACATTTATAATTCTCAAATGAAACTCTTCTATTTATGACTAAACATTATACCCCAAAGAAAAGTCTTAAAATATCTGTCTGCCAGCAAAAACTTTGAATATAACGACATAATACAAATCGGGTAATTAACCACCTTATAGCGCCCTAACGTGAACTTATGTCTCGTTTCCTTAGCTTTTAAATTAGAACACTGGAAACCAGAAATATATCAAGATAGAAGTGCCATAGCATTATACGATTGACCGCTTTGGATACAGGATGTATTGTATACTCATACATCCTACAGATGTATATTCATGCTACAATACCTATTCGTTGCGTATTAAGAGCATAACAAAGGATCAAAATCCAGCATCTCCGCAGCAATCAAAAGGGTACGGATTATTAGGTACTTCATTAAACACAATGAAAACTTTGAAATCAAGTTTTTGAATCTTTTTTAGACGGATTATCATGAGATTCATCTTCATCAGCCGGTATACATCCACTGCTGGATGAGGCCTCCCCCATAGTATGCATAGCTTACAACCCATAACTTGCAATTGGAGGGATCCCGAGACTACCAAAAGCTTATGATGCACAATCATACCGACCAATAATGTAACGAAAATCAACGTGATATCTTTAAGAAAACCATTCTATCTTTTTAAATTGTTTTACTAAAGGGATTCTTAAAGTAATATACTCTAGAAGCAGAGATGATGGTGGAAGTCGTTCTTAGTTAATAACCCTTAACTAAGTGACTGCTTAATCATATCGAATGAGATCTATTTTTACCTTAGAGGAATAAAAATAGAAGAAATAAGAACAGTTCTAGTCAAAAACTTAGCAGTTATTGAGAGAAAAGAGTCATGAACTTTTTAGGGTTGGTTAAATACACCATTTTAGTACATCTACTGAATCATTATGATCTTGAATTCAAGCCTCTTCAGAGCTGCAAGGGAACAGCGAATCAAGCTCAATAATAGATCTGCACATATAGGCACAAAGAACCTAAAGGCGACGCGCTTTTAGTATTTTGTGCTAAAAAAATTGCACAAAATAATAATCCTACTAATATTATAAACGCGAAAGTTTGTGAGTATGGATGTTTGTTACTCTTTCACGTAAAAACTACTGAATGGATTTGAGTGAAATTTGGAATGGAGATACTTTACGCCCTGGATTAACACATAGGCTACTTTTGAGCATCATCATCATCATCAATTTTCATCATTATTCAGGCGGGTAAAACCGCGGGGCGCAACTAGTATAATAATAATTGTGTATCATTTTCTATGTTGAAGAATACCTAATACCTACTTAAAACCTAGGGCAAATGAATTATTCGAATCTACTCTATATTTTTAGGGTTCTGTACTTCAAAAAGTATCAACGAAACCATTATAGGATCACTCAGGTGTCTGTCTGTCACATAGAGTTAGATGGGTGATAAAGTAATTCTGATTTCAAGGGTTAATTTTGGCGAGAAAACTAGATATTAAAAAATAACTTGCGTCATATGCTCCATGTAAAAATATGCGATCCTTTCCCCCCTTATCTCTGAAACTGAAAAAAGTACATAATAATAACAATAAAAGTACGGAATATTAAACTAGATTTCAGGAATATCAAAATTAAAATCCTAAGTCTTTAATTCACACGAGAAACGGAAAATAGTAATGAGAAAATGTGTATTAAATTGTGTTGATCAGCTAAGAAGTTAATTAGTCCACTGGTTACTCTAGTAGCCTTCTTGTGCGGAACCCTCTCAACGTGAGTCCGAACCGCACTTGACCGGTTTTTATGGTTAAATCCACCGATTGTGCCTATAACATCGATAACAAAACTCACCAGGTGGTATGACATCTGCCCAATCAGATCTCTTGCCAAATTCAGACACAGTTGGAGGTAGTCCAAGTTGGCACTTGACGCTATGACCCGTATTAATAAGCGAATATACGATGGGTCTTATGCAAATGTTGTGGCGGAGATTGCTATCTATTGTACACTCAAACCTAGTGAAAAGGATCTTGTGAGATGAAAGAAACCGCTCAGTCGAGTCAACTATTTCAAGTTATTTAGATATTCATGGCCACAGAATATTTTGATACCTGTTCCTATATAAAAACGAAACCTCAATAAAAATGCTTGTGGACAAGCATGTACCGCTATACTGATAATAATACTTAGCTCACTGCATCAGGTGCATTCCTTAGCCTTTGCGTCACAAGAAGGGGTAAGTGAAGCAGGTATCTAGATAATAATAATATTTTAAGCGCAGGTAACAATTAGCTAAGTAGGTAGAGTTTTGTAAAATTTAACAGGACTTAAGTTTGTAGTTATAATATTACTACATAATATTTATAGATAAGTAATATATTACTTGTTAAGAAATATGTATAAAAAAACAAATAAACTGTGTATAAATTAACGAAAGTAGCAAAAATTGCTGTTAAGATATTCACTTTTGGTATAAGTGTGAACTTGAACCATTTGGGGACGAGCGGGAAGTTTTTTCCCGCTCGTCCCCATTCAAATGGTAGTGGGGACGAGTGGGAAGTTTTTTCCCGCGGGAAAACTTCCCGCTCGTCCCCAGTGGGGACGAGACGTGGGGACGTGCGGGAATAACCCGTAATTTCTTAAAAAAAAATAAGTAAATATTTTACTATGAGTTGATAAACGATATTGAGCCGCTTCCATCCATTGATTTCGTGCAACCATATCACAGTATCATCGACCCATCATCGAATGTGGCCTACACCGCACTTTTTTATGAGTTTTATGATATTACTCAATCTCATAATGATTTTAATCAATTGTTAGCTCCTTACTGAAATATGAATATACGCAAAGCGTTACAAAACTTCCAAAACAGGAACCGCAAATAAATCCACATCAATCATGCTGTCATCCCCTCTCATCTTTCGTCTCTCTTCAAGCGTATTACCGCATAATCCTAAAGCCACAGGAGAATGAATAGTAACCTACAGAAGATTCGTTACATATAACATACACACACAACTTTCATCTCTATTTTGTATATCCTCCTCAAATCGGAGGGTTCCCAACGAGTAACACCCAAACGAGTAACACTGTTACTCGTTGGGAATTTTTTTCCTATCGAGTAACAGTGTAACTCGATGTGATACAAATTAAAAGAAGTATTCCCAACGAGTTACACCCAACACTGTTACTCGATAGGACAAAAACATCCCAACGAGTAACATCGCTACAAATTAAGACATTTTATTTTAGTTCGGTTATAAAAAAATGTACGTAGCTATTTAGTTGAAAGTGTCCATACTTCGTTGCTATATTCTATCTTCGTTAGTCCATTTTTTATTTTTGTCCATACACTATTAACGCCAAAATATGGCATCTTTAAACATTCACCATATTTTATTAGCCTGATTGAAAAAAATAATATTCAGTGCAAGTTCAATCTCTAGTCCATCAAATAAGTTCAATAATTAAACAGCAACGGATAAATCTTAGTGAAATAACGCAATCGTGCAGTTTGTAATTTTTATGTAGACAACACTGCTCTATAAGATATTGCACAGAATTGCAGCAGAGATAAGCATTTTGCGAAGTGTTTCCAACGTGGTTGAGTTTTATTACTGGTGAAGTATGCAATGATATGATATAATAATAATAATATACATGAATATAATATTATATAATATATGAATACTGCTCTATATATTTTGGTTATACAAACCGAACAGATGGAAAAACCCGGTAATAAACTTTAAATCTTTGTCTTGTATGTACTTTATCCCCCATAGCATAGGACAACTCAGGAGTAAGCGCAAGCACATTCTAACTATACTCTTTCTACGGTGAATCACACCAAGCGGCTGAATCTACGTTTGGCACTCGTACTTTTTTTATGGTGAGAATGACGAGAACTCCCCCTAGCGCACTTTTTGATCAACTCTGTATTGCAATATAAAAAAACACATATCAACTCTTGATTCTGTAGTCGGAAGAACGAGTGCAATTCTAAGACAAGGCCTGCAGTTCCGAAAATTTACAATAGTGATAGCAACGTTGCCAATGTCTTAAAAAGGATATTTGGTGAAGTTTCCTTAATGGTGAAAAATGGTTACCTCGTGTCCAGAATGAAAGTAGGTGCTGGCAACACTTTTGTGCAGTCAGGTTGTCAGTATGAGTCAGTGCACAGGACACACAATAACGTAAAATAAATTTGTATACGTGAAAAAAAATGGAGGTAGTGTTCTTCTTCGGGGAGGACATCAGTACTACGCCTCAAGAAGACACGACAGAGGTTTGGAAGTGTGGGCGTGTGTAAAAAGAAAAATTTGCAACGGACTGTTTCGAGTCAAAGTAAGTACCTAACTAATTATTATGTGCTAATAGTGTTATACATTCTGCCGATGGATTTTGGCTGAGCTGAAATTGGCCAGTAAAGATGGGCATAAACAAATTAGTTCCTAAAAAAGTATGAAACAGCTTAACGACTAACTTTGAAGTTAGGCGTTTAGTTGCGGCGGGCAAGTAGCCGGCTGAGATGCGAGAGGATGCGGGTTTAATTCCCGCTGCGGAACAAATGTTTGTATGCTCTGCAAATATTTGTTCTGGTTCTGGGTGTTATGGTACCATGGTACTCGTAGTTCCTGATACCCACGACACAGGTAATCCTAGTGTGGGATTAAGGCTACGTTTGTGACTGTTGGGTGTTATGTTATGTTACACTGGTACCAATCACCCAGGTATTTGCCTGATTTAGTCTAGTGACCAATCCAAAACATTTCTTGCTGAGTGTTCACCGTCCTTTTATTTAATCCTTAGAATAAGGACTAAAGCACATTTAATCAAAGTTTAATTGTAGTCTAATGATTAGTGGAAATAAATAAACTCTATGATTATATTATTAGTTACTCATTATAAAGAGATTAATCGGCCATAAGTTCAGATTCTCGCGGGAAAAATAACATTTCGAAAATATCGATAGCAGCAGTCTGACTAAATAAACTGATAGATAGAAAGATTGCTTATATCTTTATTTTACACCATTATTACAAAAACACATCAAAAAGAGATACAATAATTATATTTATATCTAATTATATTTTGTTTCAAAATGAATGGCCCGTGGTTTTATAACCGGAACGGGAAAAAAAGAACGATTCACTTGAAGGAAAGTGGTCGGAGGCAGCAGCGCGGCCTGTCTGTTTCGCATACACCTATCGCTAAGTTAAATTTTGTTGGTCAATAACTGGACATAATAGTAATTGTCAATAACTGGATTTTTTATTTCCTTGTGTTTTATGATAATGTAGAATGTGGTTCATAAAAAGTAAAGAAAATAATCTTAAATTTTAGAGCACAATTAATGTAAAACTGTAATAGATCCAAAAGTTTGATTTTAAATAGAACTTAATACAAATGTTGTTCGACACTTCGATGTTTATTTTATTAAGTTGATTGTTTTATTTTTAAATAAAAAGCAGTGATCAGCAATTAATTAAAGTGTTTTTTTTTATTTTCAGCTTCACCCTGAATAATATCTAAGTGTCACTCGTTGGGAACTTTTTTCCTATCGAGTAACACTGTTACACTTTGGGATTTTTTTTTCTAGAAATATTCCCAACGAGTAACACCACTCCTTGGGTGTTACTCGTTGGGACAAAAATTCCCAACGAGTAACAGTGTTACTCGTTTGGGTGTAACTCGTTGGGAACCCTCCCTCAATCTCACTCGGATCCATGAGAACATCATACTAAGCATAATAGTCTATCAGAGGGAAGACTGCACATGATTTGTTGGTAGTTAGTATTCCATACGTGCCTGCTTATATAAGTATGTTGGGCATTAGAAGATCATAAAAGGTAAGGAACACTGCAATCAGAAAAAAAACAAAAAGGAGAATATACACCATTAGAAATCACGAATGGAGATGGACCGGACTGCATAGAACGGAGAAGTAAAGCCGAAACATTAAAAACTGGTATCCAAAATACAGGAAGATGAAACGCGGCAGACAATTTAGACGATGCAAAAATAAATTAAAAGCAATAGTGTGACAGACATGGTCTAGAACAGCCAGAGCAAGAACTGAACGAAGTTGGAGGAAGCCTTTGCTTACCAGAAAGGGGATACCCTGGTAATTTTGGTCTTTTGTTTTGACCCTAACGAGATGCTAAAAACGTGAACGACATGTTGGCTACCCGTGCCACCACCAATGGCTGAGAAACCACCGAGACCCTTCTCCATTTCAGTCTGTGTAACAGAAGAGCTAAAAGTGGCAATTTTATAAAACTTGAACTTCCATATTGAATCTTATGTTAGCGCGATAAAGCTTGGTTTATATTGAGATACGGTTTGGAGTGACAAATGTTACAATTTTCACACCATTCCGCCATTCAAGTGGTGATTAGAGTAGTGAATGCTCACTATTAATTTGTCAGTTCCAATTTGACGTGTCTCCCAATAATTACGGAATTGCGGTTTATCGAATGGTCCCTGTGAAGTGAAACATTTTGTGTTCCCTCAAAGGACTGTTCGAAATTTCTGTCTATGGAAATTATGTCATCAATTACAATAAGCCGACTAGTTGTTGGGTGACGACCTCTGTGGTGCGGTGGGCGAAGTTTCGCCTGCGACGCAGAAGGATCGATTCCCGCCTCGAAACAAATATTTGTACGATTTACAGATATTTGTTCAGGGTTTTCTGGGTATTTTCTATGTATAATAAAATATCTATCTATGTAATGTATTTTATTAAGTATATCAGTATAACACAAGTTCTGCTTACCTAGGGACTAGATATGTTGTAAGTACTTGCATTTAACATCGCCTTAGGGCTTACCTGTAATGATGTTAAAGTCTCAATAAATAAAAAAATAAATAAAATAAATAAATGTGGTGGGAAATGTCCAGCATTTATTTATTATTTATTTATTTTATATTTACCTACCGTAATTGTGCATGAAAGGATTATTTCACCAAACTTGCTCATTTTAAAAACATACCTCAAACCAGCACCAAGAAAGAACTTTTACTTATAATGATAAAAACTGTCTATAAAATGAGCAGTTATTTGGTAGAATTTGCTGTCTCTCAGCAGCACTCAAGACAGTGGTTTATCGACGGAAGAATAGAGAATAAAATTTACAATTACGAGCGAAACTCGTGCCCTGGAGGGTTCCGATCTGTAAATTATTTCGAAATCATCAAGCCTTTTCGAGTGTCAGTAATTTTTTCTTACACACTTCACCATCTGATTTTAGGGGAGAAGTAGTTGAAATTACAAAATTTTCGACTTTTCCATTTATTTGTGTCACAAAACCTCCTAAGAACAGTGAGGTGACAGGACGTGGTTTTTTAATTTCGCAATTTCCATAAAAAAATTAGATATTCAGTTGCCAAAATTTATTGCTTTGAGTTTTAACTGAAAAAAAAAACAGATTTTATTTCAGCTCACAGACGTATTTGGTACTTTCAAGTTTAGCAGAGGGCGTATTACAAGTTATGCATTGCAAAAACCGGAATGCGAAACGTGAGCATTCAACGTGACTTACGTAGTAACTATTTACTAATCTGCACTGTTTTTACCGCCTGCGCGGCACAGAATGAGGAATAGTTACTACGTAAGTCACGTTGAATGCTCACGTTTCGCATTCCGGTTTTTGCAATGCAAAACTCGTAATAGGCCCACTGTTCAACACAGACTGACAGACAAACAGACATACAGACGTAGAACAAAGTGATCCTAAAGGGTCTTGTGTTTTTTTGTTGAGGTAAGGAACCCTAAAATTAGCATTTGGATGTAGACCAGAAACATTTTGTACTGACCTCAAGAATGAAGTGAAAGAGAAGTTTCCGTGAGTGATGTGCTGAGTTTATCTTTGACATTAATAGGTAGAGTTATACTTATCAATCCGGGAGTGTAGAAAGAGTTTTGTCTGATACTCAAAAAAGTCATGCTATGCCTGCTTAGTCGACATTGTCGACAAACTCTTGATATAAGTAATGTTTATCTACATAATTGGACATAAGGACATTATTTGCCCCACATTTTCAAACAAAACATTCCCCTTTTTTCCAGGAGTGGTTCCCTAAAAAATACATGTAAGTACACAAATATTTACTCCTTAAGTAAAGTTCGCCATCTCATGTCATAAAGAACATTACGTAATTTGCATAAGAAGTTTGAATGGGCCAGAAATGGGCAGGGATGAAAGCCTTGGGTCGCGCTTCGCATGTGAATTAGGTACTTTTTATACAAGTAGGTAAAGGCACAATATCCTCAACTGTAAACAGCTGGCTCAGTATAGCATAGGCTTTTACGATAATTTACCATTCTACTTAGATTTGACTTAAGAGAGAAAAAACAAAAAAAATAACTTCTTGTGCTTTTAGTTTAAAAACAAAAAACAATAGAACAGCAGTCTTGATCACTAAGGGAGTGTCTTGTCTTGTCTTGAGCTCAGTCGGTAATTAGCTATTAATATTTATGCGTTTTATTTTATTTATTTATTATTATTTATTATTTATGTGTATCTTTTATTTACATGGAATCATACATCAATAGTACGTTTCTTGAGTGTCTTGTTCGATGGCGGTGGGATAAGTACCTATCATGGTACAATATAGTTCTTAACTATAATCATATTTTCATTAATTTAGAATACTTTTTAGTTTTGCTTTGTAGGTACCCCGTAGTATATTATAGCGTTGTTCATTTAGTTCCTTCCAAAGGTTATCTGGAAGAGATCGTTTTTAGCGATAAGGCCCCTTATGATCGAATTACCTTAAAAGCGAGATGCCAATGAGGGCATTATACCTAAACACGAGATTTGCCAAAAAAGCTGTTTACCCTAAACGTAAGATGCCAAATGAAGCAGTATGCCTAAAATGTGAAATTGACAAAGAAGCAGTTTGTCTAAATTGGATGCCTACAAAACAAAATGCCTAAGTGGTTAAATGCCTACAAAGGTGAATGTCTAGGTGGTTAAAAGCCTATACAGGTAAATGTCTATTTACATAGTGGTTCGTTTTTTATGGTTTTTATTTTACCTTTCAGCCTTTAAGTAATAATTATGCAGGCTACCTTCTATTCTGACTCATTTAACTGATGACTGTCTCATTCCAGTATAATTCGTATAATATACTTCAAATATCTACTTCATAAAAAAAAAAACCACAATAACAGTAATTTTCAATAGAGATTAGCAAATATTATGAGACAATATTTTACTATGAAATCGACTTTATGGCTGCCAATTCTCTTGATATTTAAGGCTTTGCTAACAGTCAACTGACTTATTTGACTTACCGCTTCTTGGTCATCTTGTATTTAAGGCAAACTGCTTTACAGGTAATTTAAATTTAGACTAACTGCTTCTCTGTCAATTTCCCATTTTAGGCATACTGCTTCATTTGGCATCTTACGTTTAGGGTAAACAGCTTTTTTGGCAAATCTCATGTTTAGGTGTAATGCCTTCATTGGCATCACGCGTTTAAGGTAATTCGATCATAAGGGTGTTAATCTATCTATCTATCATGGTGTAAAATTGCTTTCTTCACCATATCAGCGTTACTTTGTTTCATTCAAGCTTTTAAAGAAAACCCCCGCAGATTGCGTGATACTTTCTGGCAGGACCACATCAGCTTTTCCTTTTTTGATAGTTTAATATTCCTCAGTTGACATTTCACGCCAAAACGAAAGTAAGTATACTATACTCTCTTTGGTTCTATACAAAAGTAATACGCCTCTGCAATCTTCGTATTTTCGAATATGAGTAAATGAGTGAAAATTCAACAGTTACCTACAAATAAAGATTTTCGAGGCTCAATACTTTCGTGATAGTATAGGTACTGTACCTATGGACTAGTAAATCTTTACAAAGAATTCTTTTTTTTGTTTTACTATTTCGATACTCAAAAAATGAATGACCTAGCTGAATTATTGAGTCATGTGGTGGGTATGGGCTCATATTTCGCTAATATTGACTGTTTTACTTATAACCAAGAGTCTGTTCCATCCATTATCGCAGCGGTGTTCGATACATGACTTCACTTTTAAAATTCTGTAATAATAATCCACATTTGTAATAAAAACCACAATAACAGTAATTTTCAATAGAGATTAGCAAATATTATGAGACAATATTTTACTATGAAATCGACTTTATGGCTGCCAATTCTCTTGATATTTAAGGCTTTGCTAACAGTCAACTGACTTATTTGACTTACCGCTTCTTGGTCATCTTGTATTTAAGGCAAACTGCTTTACAGGTAATTTAAATTTAGACTAACTGCTTCTCTGTCAATTTCCCATTTTAGGCATACTGCTTCATTTGGCATCTTACGTTTAGGGTAAACAGCTTTTTTGGCAAATCTCATGTTTAGGTGTAATGCCTTCATTGGCATCACGCGTTTAAGGTAATTCGATCATAAGGGTGTTAATCTATCTATCTATCATGGTGTAAAATTGCTTTCTTCACCATATCAGCGTTACTTTGTTTCATTCAAGCTTTTAAAGAAAACCCCCGCAGATTGCGTGATACTTTCTGGCAGGACCACATCAGCTTTTCCTTTTTTGATAGTTTAATATTCCTTAGTTGACATTTCACGCCAAAACGAAAGTAAGTATACTATACTCTCTTTGGTTCTATACAAAAGTAATACGCCTCTGCAATCTTCGTATTTTCGAATATGAGTAAATGAGTGAAAATTCAACAGTTACCTACAAATAAAGATTTTCGAGGCTCAATACTTTCGTGATAGTATAGGTACTGTACCTATGGACTAGTAAATCTTTACAAAGAATTCTTTTTTTTGTTTTACTATTTCGATACTCAAAAAATGAATGACCTAGCTGAATTATTGAGTCATGTGGTGGGTATGGGCTCATATTTCGCTAATATTGACTGTTTTACTTATAACCAAGAGTCTGTTCCATCCATTATCGCAGCGGTGTTCGATACATGACTTCACTTTTAAAATTCTGTAATAATAATCCACATTTGATGATATTTTTTTTAACTTGCATTTCAAGTAAGTTCCAGCTAAGTAATAAAATCAATATATTATCACCAGTGGTTTGCTCCGAACTGAGACCTCGCGAATACACGCGATGTAGGAAACTCATTTTTTTACTTTGTTTTTACCATATCAAAATACAGTTAGATGAAATTTTCACGAGACCACCACGAGAGTATTCCCTAAACAGCATCGAAAGAATCATTTGAATCGGACTAATCAAGTGAAACTAGACGACGCAGTAGATGAAGTCTCCTCCTCGATGGACCAAGGATATTATAAAGGTCGCAGGAAGTTGGCGGGTGAAGAAGGCTAATGACCGTTCGTCGTGGTATTCTATGAAAGAGGCCTATGCCCAGCAGTGGGCTAGGACAGGTGGATAATGATGAATGAACGTTGCGTAAAAATTTAATAATTACCTACATACATAGGCTTCCCCATAGAATGCCATGAGAAACGATTTAGAGACACCGCCAACCAACGATTTCCTGCGGCTTTGAAAATGTCGTCGTTCTAATGATGTACTAAAAAATTCACACTTAACATCATAAATAAAGTAGTTTTTCAACAAGATATACTAGATATTTGTAATGTTCCCCGAAAACTATCTATATAATTTAAAGTTCCAGCTAAATACAATGAACGACTCTCCAAATCTGTATCCAAAAAAATTCTGTAGTTGGCAGTTTACGTTCCCGACAGTATAAAATAATGGTTTAACAATGAAGTTGGCAATCCCAATTATGCTAATTCCAAGATTCATAACACGAATTGAATTAAATTCGCAGATTAGATAAGCGATAACGATTCAATTTATATTTCCTTGTTTGTTCCTGTCACAGAATATATAAAAGGTAGTACCTACTACGATTCAGCTTCTATTTTAAATCACAGCCCCCAAATGTTTGTGATATCAATCTTCTCCCGCAGATATTTGTTAGGAAAAAGATAAAAATCTATTTTGTTATGAATTTATTGCTTTGTTTAATCTATGGGAAACTAAATGGATGAGAAACTAATCGAACTGATTAATGAAAGGGTAGTTTATGTTATAATTTAGGTGAGATAAAAGGGTATGTTATCACATTAGTTGTAGAATGTTATATCGGTTACAAAGCTTTGTAAAATGATAAAGTCTTTGTTCATATTTCTGGGTATAAAATCCCCATCACAGACGTTATTCAAATTAAAACATTAAAAAGCAATCAATTAAAAGTACTTTCAATTCATCATTCACTTTTGGTTTTCAATGTAAATAACTTCCGAGTTGCAATAAAACTAACTACAGAATTAGGAATCCACCATCATTAGCGAATGATCCGCACTCGTATTTTCCAGCAAATTTTCTATTAAACAACAAAAGCAGCGTTCATAAACACCTAGTTTCCTACACAAATTTAAAGCACCAACATAAATTAGAACAAAAAGCTTTCCTCTAAGCGATCTGATATCGCCATTGTTTTCAGGTCAAACGACTACTTAACATAACATGGCTTGAATTAAATTAAATTCGGGGTGGTAGTTTTTGGGGCTGAAGCCGAAAAATTTGATGAAATGTTAAGAACGTTTTAGGAGTTTTTGTTTTTTGATGATCATCAGACACCTTATCTCAGTGATAGGAAGCCAAAGCTTAACTTTGGCTTCCTATGGAAGGGAAGCCAAAAAATAATATCTTAGAAATAGACGTGGTAAGCCACAAGAAATTAAAAAAGTAAGAAATTGTAAACAACCAAGTCAAAGTTTTCGCTACGAAAGCGATAAATCCGAAAACGCACAGTGCGTTCGTAAGTTGTATCCGCTCTAAACGCAGCATTGATATTGCGAGCTGTATCAGCTGCGTTAGAAGTTAGAACCACGTAACTGGTATTCAAAAATTACTCAAATTTTTGAGGTCTCCATGTTTAACTGAATCTGAAAACAATTGAAGTTCAAACAATAGAACGTCATAAAAATGTTGAATTTAAAATGTTATAGTTCTGTGTAAAATGTTTTAATCACGAATCTTGGACCATGCAGGTTTCATTTTAATGTAAAGTGGCCACTACGTTAAAACGGGAACATCATACTTTAACCCCTATTATTATTCGAATTCCTTACATGTTCCAGTACCTATTTGTGTCGTGCAAAAATTTACAATCTGCAGGAAACAAGTTACAGGTTAGACGAATTCTTCTTTTCCTTTGCAAACATGAAACATAGGTAATTACATAACTTTACAAGTTACATTCCCCCTTTTTATTAGTTTAATATTTAGTTAGCTCTATAGTTCACCTAGTAAAAGCTGAGATTCAAAGGAGAATTAATGATGATGATTACCGTATTTTCCTGAAGTTTTGAATGTGTTACAACAATCGTGGTCGCGGTCAATCAGTCAGTGACAATATATAAAAAAAAACATGTCTTGTTGACTGAAATTCAATTTTCATAACAAATAATTAGTCCAAATAAAGCTCCGTTCACTGTCGATTTCTTAAATTTCAGGAATGGTATTCTCATAACTTAAAATACAACACAATAATGTGATTATATCGAAATGTGACGGAAACTTGAACGATTTAAAGTTTTTTCGATAAT
Source organism: Epirrita christyi (assembly GCA_951392215.1). Lineage (NCBI taxonomy): Eukaryota > Metazoa > Arthropoda > Insecta > Lepidoptera > Geometridae > Epirrita > Epirrita christyi. Next base: position 10,635,492 of record OX595843.1, on the reverse strand, counting down.
TTTAGCTTAAATAGATGGAGTCTTTCTTTACTCTTTCCCATAATTATAATAAATATCCTACTCTAATGGTAGTCACCATGAATCCAAAGTATACTAAATTGTTATTATGAGGTAGCAGAATACTAACTTTCTGACAATTCGCATTTCAGTCTCAATTCGGTCAACTTTCAGTGTATAGTTTTAATTTTTTTTAAATAAAGAAGAATTGGGTTTCAGATCGCGTAAGTTCAAAAATACTACTTTTGTATAGCTAGTAAACCACAACATAAAACACTCATTATCATCAACATGTTTTCACATGTAAGGATTTAGAAAAACTTGTTTATGAGTAAGGTCTTTTCCATACACCATATATAGGTAGGTAGGGTTACTCGTACAAGTTTAGTTCCATGTAGTACCTGACCACGTACATCAGGCCACTCCAATTAGCAACCAACTGTGTAGTGGCTACATGACACGTCGGATAATCTAGGATTACAAGCAGAACTGTACTATACTACTAAAATCGTGCACAATGTAGTGCAGGTCGTGTCTTTGAAGCATATGACGGGATCAAGAGCCTTAACAGTGTGCCTGGCTGTGGCTAGGATTGGCTGTAAGCTGTTAGGTCAGGGATTAAGTTTATGAGGTTGTTTGATGGTCTATTGATATTTGCTAAAATTTTCTAACTTAGGTTTGTCAAATCAAATCAAAATAATTTTACTGTGTACATGTTAAAATTACTCCTGTTCCAACGCGACCAAACCTAGAAGAATCAGGCAACAAAGACAGCTTGGCTTAATTTGATGATCCGTCTTACCACTAGGTGGGAAGCGTATGTGTGGTGCCTCGGAGCAGAGAGAAGCTGATACATAGGAAATGAGAACTTAAAAACATTAGGCAAAAAAACATCAGCAAAAGTTAATAAGGCAGCACATATGCTACGTTTGATATACTTATAAATAACAACCTAATATAACCATGTAAATAGGTAGGTACAAATATTGAAAATTTTAATTTTTAGTTTTTAGCAGTCGAGTTTAACATTTTGCTATGGTTGAACATATTAAAGTTTTTGACTATGCAAGCCAAGATAAATGACGGCTCAACTATTTTTTACCGCTTCTATAACCCCAAATAATGATCAAAAACCATGTTAGTATTAGCCGTTTTGTCTGTCTGACACCCAAAAAACCGACGTCATGCGTCAAGTGACGTCGTTTGTCCTGCTGCTCTAAATAAATCCGTGATAAAACTGTCAAGCTACTAGAATCTATATAATCTCTTTATTGATGAGAAAAAAGTAATAATTTAAACATCATCACCAGCCTGTTTACGACCACAGCTGGAAGAGGCCTCCCCCATTGAATACAATGGAGGGATTTGCCACAATCACCAGGCAGGGGGATTGGTGATCGCAGTTTGGTGTAAATACTCAGGTGGATGCTGCTGCCTAGCCCCTGGTATACCCTTAGTAAGGCTTTTACTACATCCACGGGAGGAGAAGGAAGGGTATATTTTTAGGCCAAACACACCACGGGAATAAAGGAATAAGACCACAGTAACTTTAATTTCACCTCTGGTACTCAGTGATTGAAATCCGATTCGCCGTCTGCCAACCCGACACTCATACGGTCGACCATTTATCAGGTGATGTAGTTTTTCGTATGTGAGATATACATTATGGCTTCAAAAATTTGTGATTGTAAAACCACTGCAATCTGGTATTGGTTAAGTTCTTGAGAAATGACAAAGCAGACGTACAACTAATTTTGATTTTACCTCTATCCCCTAATGATCGAAAGCCAACTATTAGCCGTTCATTGTCTGCCCGGCACCCAGGCGGCCGGTACCATTCATCAGGCGACGTCGTTTGTCGTCCGTCGTACATAACTAATTACAGCTGTAAATCGTCCGGCACGCGACATGGGCGCGTCGACGCGTCCAAGCGAGCGAACGACGAGTGAACTTCGGTTTTTGGCCGTTGAGTTGGGTTTCCTTCCGTTCTTTTTTAAACGGTTTTAGAGCCATATATGAACTGCTATAGATCAAGCTTGTGTATGAACAAGGTTGAGGGTGCTAGTTAACTTGAGCATAAGGATCTTGCACTCATGAAAACGTGCTTGGTTCTATAAAGAAAAACGTTATCGTTAAGAGGATAATATTATGATAAACAATTATAATAACATAAATATAATGGTAAAAAATAACCAACCTACACACAAAACAGACCAAAATATGGGACACAATGTCAACATCCCAAATTTTTACTTTCATAACTTTAAAAGCTGATAGCATCATAATCAGCAGCAGCCCCATTAAATACAATGGGGGTATTGCATCACCACCCTTGGAAGGCGGATTAGGGATCACAGTACCCATTTTCATGTTTGGTACTCAGGTAGTCACGTATACTGCCCATACCCTGGTGTAACCCTTTAGTCGCCTTTTACAGAATCCACGGGAAGAAATGGAGTGGTCTATTTATAGGCCTTGCACATCACTGCATGAGAAGCTGTAAACCTCGTCAAAATTAATTTTTGATTTCTTTTGTTATTAGAATTTAGTGCAACTGACTCTGCGGTCTGTCTACGGCGGCTAATAAATTAATTACTCTTCTTAACGCATGAGCTGCGGCGCATCGTCAGCTTCTATTTTAATGTCACCTAATTTAGCTCTTGTGACGTCATCGAGCACACTAAAACATGTTCTAAATATAGGAACAATAAATTCCATCACAACATTTACCTCAACAGCGAAACAAGACTACATTGTATCTTAGTCACCCACGCAGTTTTAAGGCTCTGCTCTCACCTATCGATGCGGCATTGTGTTTGGTATACCGAGACGATACTGATGCCCTGAGTACTTACCACTTGTGTGCCTCTAGGTACCTATTGTCATCGTCTCCAGCCTATAATATACCGGCAGCTAGAGGCTCTGGCTGGAACAAGCCTTTGTACCTACAGCCACCATACGAAAAGCATGTTCTGCAAGATGATATACTTTTTCATCCGTGATTTTACCAGGGAAGCAGGTATTGCAAGCAGCAACTGTTTGTATCGAAACGCATCATACTGAAACTATTTCGTATTCTTTAAACATTTGGTGAAAAAGTTCAATAGTTCAAAAAACCAAGGAAATCGATACCGCACTATCAAAAAAGAGCCTTATAACTCAAGTACGACGTTCACATTGCTTTGACGTGTATTGTTTCGGGATGGCTCTGAAATCGTGATAAATGACGGTTATTCGACGGAGATTGACAAGGTTCTGCGGTTTCGAGGGCGAGATGTCTCCTAATCTGATAATGGATGGCTTCTATCGAGGTCTGATTCGGACTTTTTTGTATCAGGTTTTGGAGGTCCTTGCCCTTCTAGCTCTAACTATCAACTACAAGATCATGTATGACTTTAACTATGCTAGGTAGATATTATGTTGCTCGAATATTTTTTATTAAGTTCCAAGTAGATTTCCTACTTAGAAGAATCAGATTCAATTTCACCAGCTTTGTAGAATTGAGCTTAGTATAACTAACTATGCCTCAAGTCAGTTTCAAGATAATTGACACAGGAATTCTTTTTAGAAATTTGAATTTGTTTTTTTTTTCAAAATTGCCCTTAATTAATTTCATCCATCGTTTATGAAAATCAGCTTAAGGTTAGAACGTTAGGACTCACTAGTCCAATCAGTTTCATCGAAAGATAAGTAAAATAAAATACGCCCTACTGAGTTTAAAAATTGTGTGGGGGTAATTATCACCACTAGACAAGCTGCACTCCAAGCGTTAGCAATAAACGTAAAATATGGTATTGTACTTGACGGAGTTTATCAATTGTTTGGATTCCAGCTTACCGGCAACCTGGTAACCGTACCGACAGATTTTAATACAACCGTAGTATTTTAATTAACAGGAAACGAATATTAATCTGGCTTTTGTAGCCCAAACGATTTGCGAATATCTAATGATCAAAGAGAGGGTCAAAAAGGAAATACTGATTACACATCTCTCTTCTCATGGGCCATTTGATTTACAACGCTCGCAAACCCACGTGAATATCCCTGGCCAAACTTATCCAAAACTCAAGCTAAGGAAGATTTAACCTTAAGTCTTTCAGATAGGTGTTAATGAAATTGAAGGTTAGTCTTATATGATGTTGGCGATAATTGAGTGATATTTCATTTCATTTGGTGTCGCTTGGCGCCGTCTGCTAAACGCCTTGACGAAATAATCTCTTCGGTTCAATGTATGAACCTAATGATTCTAGGAATATTATTATTGTGTAAGTACTCTACTGATATTTATTAGGTTTTGGCATAGAATAGAAATGTAAAAGATAAAATTTTAAACGCAAACCAATCAAAAACACAAAAAAAAAGTTATAATGCATTACATTATAAAACTTTGGGATAGGACTCCTGAATGAAATTAAATGAATATATATGTTTAATATATACAGGGGCAAGTCAGGTGGCCTTGGAAAATACACACACTATATATTACCCTGTAGGTCTATAATATATATTAGTTTATTATTTTGTCCACAAATTCGGCTGGGGGAATGGGGTGACAACTCTTTGCCGCCGGCGCATCCATTAAAAACAAACAGGGCAGAGGCTATTCGTCTATGGAACAATATATGGGGGGAAAACCGAGAACAAGAAACTTATTGTGAAGATGGAAAAAAGGTGTGTTAGAACAATAAAATCAGCGGCTGTGTATCTGTGTATCAAAAACTAATAAACCAAAATGAATACGAATAAGTGATAAATAAACGATTGTGCAGTGTAGATGGACTACTGTTTCATGGATACCTTGTGAAAATTGGTCTGGGTGAGTTTAGATTGATAAGCTTTATTTAGTATGTCTATTCTCCACTATTCACCCCAGCATACAATTCTGATAACTCCACAGTAAGCTTGGAGCCAGTGGTATGTATTGATTGTAAATCAAACAATATACGTGCAAAATTCGTTTGTATCATAAATAGGCAAAGTAATTAAAATGATGACCGGCCATACAAACAATATTATAACAAGCTTATTTGAAAATTCGTTTTGAATAGGGTACAATTTTATCGAATTGGGTTTTCATTCAATTGCCGGTTGAAACAAACATTGATTTCAATTCTGATGCTAATAATGACGTCTGATTTGAAGTACTATGTATTTTAATGGAATTATCAATCTGTGTATGGACTTTGTTGTGTTTACAATGCATTTCTTGTAGAGATGGTAACTCAGGTCAAGTCTTTTTACAAATGGTGGCTGACATACAGAATCTGCAGCAAATTAGGATTATGTTAAAAAGTTCTAGGTAAGTATTAGTTAACTATTATTATTTTATTTATTCTATTAGTTTCTAGCAACTAATCTAGCCTGTCCTATAAACACAACATAAATAAAATTGTTCAAACCGAGTGCTTTTAAACCCATAAATGGGATAATCATCATCATTATCAGCCTGTAGGAGCCTATGCCACTGCAGGGCATAGGCCTCCCCCTTAGAATGATACGGATGAACGGAACCACCTCCTTCGACATCCTCATCAATCAATCAATGGGGTCATAAGGTATTTATATCGATTTAACATGCATCTATCATTAGATATACCTACTCATTAAATATATTAAAGGGAATCCAGTATCCACCACCAGTATCAACAGCTTGTTAAAGATCACTGCTGGACAAGGCCTCCCCCATTGAATATAATGGGGGGATTTGCCAAAGTCACCACGCTTGGCAGGATAATTGGTGATCGCAGTTGGTTATAATTTCTTAGATGAATGCTGCTGCCCATCCCCAGGTGAGGCTTTTACTACATCTGCGGGAGGAGAAAGAAGGGTCTATGCTTAGGCCTGATACACCACGGCATCAATTTAGTAATATGGGGACAGCTATATAACTGTGGTAATACAGACAAATTGCCTGAGTATTAAATAGCTATGAAGTAAAATTCCGCCTATCGATTACGTTCCGGCTGGCACCGTATTTCGTATGCACATTTAATGCAATCATCTAAGCCAGTGGTCCGGAACCGTAAATATTTATGCAAAGCTAGTCCTGCGGCTGAATCGCAGTCGACGTTCCATACATATAACCAAGTAATTATGCTGCATATATTATTTTATGTGAATTTTTGAAATACACTTAAGTACGTTTATTAAATTTCTGTGGAGTTATATAAATCAAAAGTAGATATTCATTTAAAATTATATTTGATGACGCATAGTTTAGTGTTCTAAAATGTACAACATACGAAAAATAAAAAGGATTCTATCAGATACCTACATAGAAATAATTTGGGTGAACGAGACTAGAAAACATACTTATAAGAAAAGGCATACAGACAACAAGTGAAAAAGCTGTTTTTATAAGGTACTACTACTTGAGCATATAAATTATATCAAACAATAAAGCAAAATGGTTATATTAGGGAAAAGACACGCACTGCGTTACAGACAAATGTGTTATTTTGTTCGTGAAATTGGGCCTTTCATCTTAATGTAAAGGAAATGATTAAATGTAAAGAGGTATATTAAAAAGTTTTCCAAAAATTTGGATCATCATTGGCCTGTAGAACATAGCTGCTGCACATAAGCCACGATGAACTGTCTTGAGCCGGCTCCATCCACCGACTTCTTGCAACGTTTATAATGTCTTTAGCCCATCGAAAAGCAAATTTGCTTCAAGCAAATTTGCTTAAAGCGAAGTTCAAATTCTATATCAATAGAATAAACTCAAAAGCTCGACATGTATCTACCTAAAAGTTAACGTGGGGCTAAGTTAACAGTTGCACAAACAATGTAATGGTAAAGCTTGAAACAAAGTAAAGACGTATGCTATGGGATGTTCTCGATAAATACATCAACCCTACTAAGCGTTCTACGGTTTTAGATGTAAGTCGAATTAAAAATGGTACAGTGTCACTGTGATATTTCCACTTAAAATATTTAAGGTCTTCTGGGCTTTAAGTTTAATTCAAATACAACATGCAACCTAAATAACAATGGCGAGTTTCGGATGAATGTCGTCTCATCTGTGGATCAATTTAAACTTGTACACCACAGTAGAAATTGAGGTGCACTGAGGTGCCTAGATAATATTAGTTTTGCATTGGACTTTTGCATAGAATTCAAGTAATGTACCAACACTACACAGCAAAAAAATCAATTATAAAGGAAATTATTTTGTGGAAAAATATGATACTACCATCTATTTATATATATGGCAATATAAATAACATATTATTCCTGCTTCAAATGTAGACAACAATCAAATCATAACAGGCCTACGCATGTCGCACATTGAAGCTACCGTGTGACCACTTTTACAACCTTTCTTATACAAGTAATAACATGTAACACATAGTAAAGCCTCTGAAAAGAGCAACTTAAGGCCTTTGACGACAAACTGCACTCGAGGCTACAATCGATAGACAATGGATTGTTTGGCTTTTGTTCGCAAATCGTAAAGCCTTCTATCTTAGAAGTTCTTTGAGAACGTCTACTCCACGTCCTACTCACTGGAATGGTACAATACTTCCAGTTTTGTTTTAGTGCAGGACGACAGACTGTAGATCTGTATTATTGACCAATTTTCTTTTTAGTTTCGCTGCTTTAAGAGGATTAGAATCCTTTATGGCTTTGTTCAGAATTACTTTAGTACAATTCACAGAATTTTTCGAAAGACTGCTTTGATTACCTCAACAACTTTTTCAAGCCTCTTCATCTTTATTATAAGTTTGACTGGATAAATTTTTTAAAGCATATCCCCATATATTTTAATTACTTTTGATTGGTAAAAATTTGTATGTGAAAATTTTAATGGACCAGTTAATTTGCAAGATTGTAAATCTAAAGATTGTAAACATCCATGCAGGAAAGCATGACAAAATTCATTGGAAAAAAAAAATAAGCGGGTACGCATTAGAACAACGACTTTGTTGCTTGCCAATCTGTGAAAAGATTTGTATAGCTGAAAAGAAAGCAAAAAGCTCGTAATAATGCCAAAAAGACATGAATATTTACTTTCACCAATGTATGCTTTTAGGTAGACCCCGCATTAAATGATTTGAGACCAATACCAATCAAAGCCCAGTCAAGCGCGAGTCCAGACAATCACGTGGCTACACAACACTCCCCTTTGCCTGTATCTCTCTGGAGGACTAAAATTGCCTCATTTGCGACACCGATGCAATCCGTTTTAATTCGTCACGGCAACCCCCTAGATAAAAGCGCTAGGGATTAAAAGAAAATTAAACGTTCTGGGAGTGATGTCAATGCCAATGCAACAAAATCTTGCACGGATAAGCCCTTGCTGCTTTCGACACTCTTATTTCTTTTGAATAAAGCTCAATCTATGCAGTTTGAGAAGGATTGCGACGGTATAGTTATCTATAACCATAACACAAGGTCTGCTTAGCTTGGGGCTAGATAATGCTGTGTGAAATGTCCAGCATTTATTTATTTATTTATTTTATTTATTTTTATAACCACAAACAGTATGGAACTGATTTTAGCCCCTCAAGAATTATTCCACGTTTGGGGCGTTCCTCTGGTAACGGCTTTGTGCTGCTTAATTAAACTGCATTATACTGAAGCAGTGCAATTTGAGCAAGAATTGGCCGCGCCTGCTTACTTATTTATTCCCATTCATATTTGCTTATTGTTGAGAGTATGCGATCTTTTATCGTAATTTTTTGAGTGATAACGTGTATCTTAGTTTTGTTTGATGATGGTAGCGTCAACACACCAGTGAAAATTGATATTTTTGGTTTGATGTTGTTTATCTAAAGTGATCATAATTGTTGTTTGAATTACTAAAATTGCATAAACACAGCCAATACACAGTAAAATATTGTTTTGTAAATTAGGACGATCAACAATGTCTGCCTTATTTCCCAAAAAAATACAACATCAAAACCGCTATAATTTTCCCTAATAACATTTTTGCAGTCTGACAACATGTCTGTGTTTATTTATACAATTTTGTATTTTACTTTTACTGTGGCAAAAGAATCACATAATGTAAGGTATGACCTTAGACTAAGCAATTTATGAAATATTTTATTTATGTACTAAACGTTACAATTTCTTACAAGATCGAGACCTTATACGTATTAAAATAATTGTGTCATAAATAAGACATAATTTTTCCATACATAAAGTATATTTAAATGTCACAGATTTGTATCTTACTAAAATCAGAAAATTTTAGGAAAATGAAACTATTCGTAATAATCTTTTGTTGAAACTTATAGTATTTGAAAGTCAAACACGACCAACTATGGCACGTGTCTCAAGAGTTTCAAGTATTACAGTAAACACTACGATAGCTCTACAAATATTTGACTCAAGAAACGGTGACTTTAGTGCTTTGTCATCAATCTCGATATAAATATCAAGAAAATCTTATGAATGTTTATGTTATAGAAAGTACCAGATGGAACTCTGTGAGTAACTGTCTTTCGTAAAGTATTATGAAGTTTTTTTATAACTTTCTAAAAGTTTTCAAAGTCAGTTAACTTTTCAAAATGAATTTAAAATTGTACCAATTGCACATTCTCCTTTTAATACCAAAATATTGGGGTTAGGGGCAAAAAGGAGATAGTGTTTTTACAGCTATATGACAGTGGCTAGTTGATACTTTGTGAAGCCCATTCATGCATTGTTGCTAAATTCAACATAGATATGACAAGATGATGGCTACTTTACTAAATTGGTTTTTATCCTGGCCTCGTGACCAAAAGTTCTCACAGGATTTTTCTTACTTATGATAAAAAGTGACAAAGCACTTTCCACTATCTAATAGAAAATACCCCGAACCACAAAAATGATTGACACTTCCCTCTTATACGTTTAGCTCAAACTATCCATGAAAGGCTTCGTGAATAAGCGCTTCTCCGATATTGATGTAACCTTTGCTAAACTATGATTGATAGTGTTCTATTGAATTGTGAGTTATCGGAGATAACTCCCAATCTACGGTGAGCGATTTGTTGGGATATTAGAAATTTTCTATCGTCTTGGGCCTTTTGTAGTGCTGGAAAAATTAAAAATATCGTGTTATGGATGCTGATACATTTTTGTTGATAGATTTCCCAGTAGATTACTTTCACTTCTTGTTTGTAACTATATAATCATCTATCCAATTTAGCTTTATTGTCTTTGAATGATTTAGAATACTTCATTTATGATTTGCTTTTATTGAATACCGTTTATGATCCGTGGTTATGTAGTTTATCAAACATTTTTAACTGATTTATTAATTGATGATATATCTGGAAACTACTAATATAACATTGAAATACCCTTAAACTAGGACAAGGGCTACTCTCAACTTACGATAGTCATGGTAGTGTAATTAACATAATATATTTTGTGCATAAACACATCCAAGTATTTCAACCCAATTCATACAAATATTTACATAGTATCAGCAAAAAGACCAGTCAACATATCAACCACAAGAGTCTCTAAGCTATCAAAGGAGCCACCACTACTGTTGCCAGTTGACACAACTGTCAGGTTGACACAGAAACTAGTAATGGCTCATTAGCTCTCCAACATCGCAAATATTGGTTCTGCACTTCAAATCTGAACTGACAACCTTACAACACTTTTGCTTTATGTAATCAGCTCGTATTTCCAAAAATGTTTGATTTGATTCAGTTTTTTCAGCTATTTGGTAATTCTTAAGATATGTGCGAACTTTTTATAGACTGAATAAATAAATGAAATATAAATAAGACCCAAAAGGCACACACAAAGTCATGACGCCACACTAGAATTCCCTCATGGTCTGAAAAAACGACATCGAGAAATTACCAGTATGACCCTGAACAAATATTAACAAATCATGCAAACATTTTTGTTTCGCAGCGATAATCAAACCAGCACCTCCCACGTTTCAGTCAGCTACTCGCCCGCTGATCCACGGAGGCTGTTAAAGATGTCTCCCAAAACACATTTCAAGGCGAAACTTCTAAGATCCTTCTAATAAAAATGCCGTACATTCACGTGAAACCTTAGCAAAACTAACCGTGTATTTAACTGTTTAATATCCACATCCCAGCGGTTTTTAGCATTTCTCAGTATCATTACAGCAGTCACAGCTTTAATAAATTACCGCGAATAACATTAAGATAAGCATTTTAGAAAAAAACAAGATATCATAAATCAATTAGACCTACTAAATGTGGGTTGAATTTAGTTGTAACACTGTTGGATAGAAATAGCTAGGTCACTTAACCATTGATATTGGTGGTTAAGTTAGTAATTTACACGTATAGAGCAGAGAAGCTAGTGTGTAAAACAAACCAATAGAATCTCGTGTAGATGATTTGAAATCCATGGACTGACAAGTTTTCCTCTCATTGTGTGACTATAGCGATACGTACGTTCTCTACTTACGTTTTTCAGTGTACGATACAAGAGTTTACCAACTGTTTCCTCCCAAACTGTGATGTTATCTTGTTCTATCTCAACACATAATTTTCTCCCAAAACCAGCTTGGTATATTTTCATTTGAGTCTAATGTTTATACGATAAGCGCTATCTAAACTGCTGTATAATATGACTAACAAAGTTATGGTGGATTTAATAACGTCTTTATCGGTAACAAAACACTCCTTTTACCGTTTTTAGGTTACCGTTTTATTATTTAGGTGGTAATTTGGTTTATCGTTGTATCTACAAAGGCTTTTTTATTGTTACTGTAATTTTAGGGTCTGACTTTAATGTTCGGTGAAGGTGTATTTTGTGAGTGATGATTTCAATGTGATTAAGCTCTAGAGCTTAATCACATTGAAATAATTTTTAGTTCACATTATTTTGTGCCTAGGCACAAAATAATGTGAACTAAAAATTTAAATAAAAAACATATTAAAATACAAATTATACAATTCATAAGGCATTAAATACAATAACTTTTGTAAAAAAATCTATTTCGCCTACAATTTATTTCAGGGAGATATCTTGCATAGTTTTAAGAGACATCTTGTCTCTTCGAAGTGATCCCTTTTAATTTCACGCTAGTATAGTTTTCTTTAGCTTTCTACAGCAAGTTCGACCATTCCATAATGTTATATCCTAAAAGCTAATCAATGGTTATTTATTAGTTTGAACCTTGTGGCACAGTATTGGACGATCTAAGAAAGAATACCTTTAAACCTACATACCTTTTACATATTTCTAAGTGTTGTATTAATATACTAGATTTTTTTATGGGAGACGATAAAGTATTTGAATATTCTGAATTTATTGAAAATACACCCGAAGCTTATTCGATTCCAAGATTTTATTGCTTATTGTAATGATATGATGTTTATCCAATATTCTATTTGCATTTTACATGGTGATTCAGTGAGAAGTATAAAATTTAAAGTTGCGACACATTGCGACAGAAGTATCTGATGTTTACGACTTCTGGCGGTCACTTTTATGTGACACTACTTTTATTACTCTTAACGCTTGTTATTGTCATTGTGATATATTTTTATTTCTACACACTGAACTCACGTATTTTGCTGTAAACATTATTTTACGGATTCTTGTACATAAATACATCTTTCTTTGTAAAAGTATCGAAATAAGACTACATATATAATATAATATCTACTTACTTTTATGTTGTACTATAGACAAGTTGTTTTTGTATTTAGTAGTCTGTTATTTCAATTGTATACCCTTACCCCTTACTTATACCCTTTTATCTTTTTTTTTACTTATATTTATCTATGTTATGTGTTATGCGGATGACGTGGTGGAAGGATTGAACACATCACTTCACTCCACTCCACTCGATGGACTAAAGACATTATAAACGTCGCAGGAAGTCGGTGTATAAAGGTGGCTCAAGACCGTTCGTCGTGGTATTCTGGAGGGAGGGAGGCCTATGTCCAGCAGTGGACTTCTACAGGCTGATGATGATGATGAACTATCTACTGAATAATTTCACAATTTGGCTTAATTTATGACGATAACTCGACGTAGAAGATTCCTTGACATAACTTGACAAGTTCTTATCTATCTATTCTAATACTATTAAACGAACTACACTTGTATTTGTATGTTATGTTGATTTTGAAAACGGCTTTAAAGATTTCGATAAAAATATTATATGTTCTTGGGGGCAAAAACCCGATCTAGCTAGGTCTCATCTCTGGAAAAACGCGTTTTTCCGAGTTTTCCGAGCAAAGTTCGATCACGCTACTTATTCTTTACATACACAATATTACCTATATATATACATATATATATATAGGTAAAATTGTCTCTCACGATAAAATGTTAAATTGATTTTTTAACTAAAGTTATTTTATTAGTGTAATTTTGGTATTAAGCTGTCTAAATTATTATTATAGTATATACAACCAATAAAGTTAAACGGATACGTTTTTGGTCACAAAAAATGTTACTCACACCTATTATTCATACTTCTAAATAAACCAATTTGCTTATGCGGTGTGACTTGTGACAAACCATGGAACACCTTTTAATGTTGTGACCTCACGTAGATTAATGCTTATAGATTTTAGGCCGATATGCTCACCGCAAAACGTGTTGTTCCTACCTAACAAACGCTTGTTAGTCACACTTTTGACTAAATCAATATGGTTTTGCGGTGAGACTCGTATCTAGCTAGACCCATTGTTGACTTTTTTGTGGCCAGGTCACCGTTTGTTTCGGCGAATTGATTTTAAGATCTTATTTGCAAATAATAAGATTTAAATCAGTTATAGGGGTGAAAAAATTGCTTTTTCCGTCATCCAACACTACTATTACTAAAACCATTTAAATTTTAGGTAACAGTCAGTGCACCTTGTGAAATCTTTCGTTCAGGGAAGTACTACGAACATACCTGTTTGTAACGCCACCGATTAGCATTGGTGTGTTTCGCTTGGAAAGGTATGTTATGGCCCATTAAATGATGTAACAAGACACTATTCACCTTAATGCCTCATAGTGATGAACTGAACGCAGGATCACTTGGTATGGTATATCTATTATCCATCTAGGATATGTTAAACGCAAAAGTTACCACTTAGAAAATCAATTGGCTATTAAGAACAAAAGATAAATGGACCCTAAATCACGACATCTTTAACTGCAATTTCGTTACGTCGTTTATAAGAATAGTTACTGATAGATCCTGTGGTTTAGATCCTGTAAACTTTAATGTTACTAGTAGATCCTCTAAATTTTTATGCAGTATCCGAATTACTAATGGATCATGTGACGAACTTGCTGTTGAAGTAGGTACAGTCTGCAAAAATTCAAGGAGTAAGTATATTGGAAACGGGGCTCTGAGCGTTATAAATGATCGATGTGCTTACTTAAAATATCTTTATATAACTTACACGCAGTTATTTTTGTTGCTGAGACAGTTAAAAAGAAGTAAACGTTTTATAATCCTTAACCAAATAATCTTAATCTACATCGTTTGCAGAGAAGCTTCTCCAGATTAGCGGGTGGTCTGTTACCTCCAGGCAAACATTTTTTGTCCGACCAATTATTTCTATAGACCCCATACAGGTTAACAAGCTTACATATTTATTACGAAAAATATACAATAAATCTACATTGAAACCTTAATAATACAGTGAATGATTTTGTTTTATTAACTACGAGCGTTGAAAGATGTATTTTATGAATATTTTGTGATATTTGGAGAGCCAGAGATAACTTGCTTACGTTATAGTGATATAATATCTCGAAAAATCTTAACCAAGATGGAACTTGAAATAAATAAGCATGTTAAAAAAATATTATTTACATTATTCAGAAAAATAGAGAACACTATTTTGGATGACCTTCTTTTATCTGGAACGCATCCACGTAAAGCTACCTTCTTTTTGTTAGTCGGACGCTCTTGACAGAGTGGTATGTTCGTCGTAGTGTTACTGATTGTTCTTGGTTAGGTTAGGACCAGATACTGGGGCTCTGAAAATGGCCTTGTGACTGTTTCTAACCTAAATCAAGTGATCAAGACATAACTATTCTATTAACTACTCTACTATTACTCCTCTTCCCTTATTCTTCTCTTATTTTTTTCTTTTTGTTCTCTATTATTACTTAACAATTCTGCTTGGAGGCCTATTTCTGCCGCCAAGCAGTAGTGCTCGCATTGCTATGTTTCGGTTTGAAGGGTACGGGGTGAAATTACAGGCACATAATGAGACTTTTCATCTTTATGTCTCCGGATCGGTAGCGCGCGTGTGATGCCTGTGGTGTTGCAGGTGTCGGCTACGGTAACTGCTTTCTATCAATTGGGCCGTATGCTTGTTATAAAAAAAAAACAAAATAGTGTAGTATTCATTTATTTCTGCTTGATTATTATGATGATTATTTTATGTGAGTTCAATGTGATTGTACAAGCTTTTATTCAACTTACATAACATAGATACAAAACATAACATCCAATAGTCACATAAATAGTCCTGATCTCACACTACGATTCCCTGTGTGTGGAACTACGAGTACTATTAGTACCACACATGGTACTTCACCCGTTAGTATGTATGATAGTTAGGCCCGGTTTCCACCAAAGCAGAGAGGAGAGGAGACGAGAGGAGGTGTGCTGCAAAGCTGGCAGGTTATTTCCACCAAAGTGGAGAGGAGAAGTGTAGCGGAGAGGAGATGTGAGCTTTGTGTAGCTAAGATGTGAGCTGTGAGAGATCGATGACAAACATTATTACCTAGATGTTTATTATAAAGTTTGATTTTATTTCCAATATTGTGTATAGCGTGTTTGGTAATTTAATTGAATTTAAGTTTAATCCACCACTTTTATAATAAATATGAATGGTTTCAATGGAAATGCATCACCGGCTTCTTGGCTAGAAACAATGTCATAAATTTCACGTTGTAGCTTTAATGATTAGTCGATTGAATCAGGTTTTATGGGATTTGATTGCTTTGTAATTTTTATACGAGGTAAAGGGTCAAAATAAAATGCTCTGTTTAGAGACTCATAAAAAGTTAAATGGTGTAGTTAATGTTACATGAGATTTTATTGTTGCTTTACGTATCGTTATTTATTTATTTATTATTTATTTTTGGCTTTTTTCATATGACCAGTATGTTTTATTTACAAGGAGATTTTATCATTGTTTGAAATTATATTTTATATCTTTGGAAACGCAGTAACAACATTTGTATTGGAGAATAAATTTATGAATGAAGCTTAAGTTACTAAGTGTTTATTCATATACAGTGTTACTAATAAATGCGGCACGCAGATTGGTGATCACAGTAAGTATTGGTGTTTAGTACTCAGGTGGATGCTACTGCCAATCCTTTGATGCCCTAAGCCGGCTTTTACGACATCCACGAGAGAAGACGGAGGGATTATAAATAAGACCCTAAGGTCTTATTTATAATCATTTTTTAAACCTATTTTAGTTAAAATAGCATTTGTTTTGTTCTCTCTTATGTAAAACGTCAAAACAAGACAAAAGCTATTTTAACTAAAATGGGTTTACAAAATGATTATGAATAAGGGGGTAAGACTAGACACGGCATGATGTTGAGTAAATGCTATCAAATTATCCGTTGTCTCTCAGGGAGAGATGCTATACTAATAAATGCCCGTAATTTTCGACTGGTGGCGCCATCTCTGAAAAAACTGCTGCACTGCAAGCACGAAAAGACGCTGCACTGCACAAACGTCTACAAACACCATACAGACACAGAGCTACGAATCGACTTCTTAGTGGAGTGGGCTTTTGGTACAAGACAGTTGAATTTTCGTGAGTAAAGTAGTTCTATGGTTGAGACTTTGGAAAGTGGATCGCATGTTTTTTTTTAAATAATTATCTTCTCTGTGCCGTCGAGCATATATGAAAACCATTTATTGTGCTATAGAGAAAATGTAAACAAATTTAAAATTACTTAGCTCACTTGAAAATAAGAAAACATTTCTCAAGCACATGAAAAATTTTCATCCGAGAATGAATAAAATTCTAAATAGACCACCCGGACCTATACGAAATTAAAAAGCACAATATTTCAAAGACTGGAACTGCACATTAATATCATCAGAAACGTTCCAAGTACGTGAGAAGTGAGCGAAGTTTGGATTAAATTAACTTAAATAGCACCGAAGTGACCCAAAGAATAATTTAACCGTGGCTCTCTGCTACTAATGAAGAGTAGTGCCCTCTAGACGCCTGTTTGCTTTGAACTTACCCCATTAAGATATTACAAGTCTGCTATTGTTGGAATGCTAAGAAGCTAAATGCAAATGGAGAAGTTCATGTGGATAAAACAGTTTTCTTGTTGTCTTGTGTTTCTTGGAATTCTACAACTCCTTTTAAGTTGAAAATTCAGACCTTGGTGTTGTAAAGGGGTGAGAAAGTAAAGAATCATAATCATCATCAGCCTGTAGATGTCAACTGCTGGACAAAGGCCTCCCCCTAGAATGCCACGACGAACTTGAGCCGCCTCTATCCACTGACTTACTGTGATGTTTATAATGTCTTTAGTCCATCGAGTGGAAAGCGTTCCTCTACCGCGTCCGGTTTGTGGTTGCAACTGGAGAACCTTTATTCCCCAACGGTTGTCAGTTCTGCCCATTACCACTGGAACTTGCTAATTCTGAGAGTTGTCGGTAATCTTGGTACTTCTACGGATTTCCTGATTTCTAATCAGGATCATAACTTTTCTATCACGTAGTGAAACCCCTGGCATTGCTTTTTCCATAGCCAGCTGCGTGACTCTGAGCTTGTCTAAAATAAAGAATACATATCGAAAATTAGCAGATTACAAGTCAGATTTGCTACTGATTAGTAACGTAAATTAAACGTTTTTTTTACGTAAGGTACTTTTGATTCTCACGATTCGCGTTCGTCTAGTCTTGTCTATTTGATCACTTAGACATATTATCGTTAGCTCTTGTTATTTTTAGATTTTTCATCTTTATGTATAGTCTTTCATTTGATGACACTTTTTGAATGGAATCGCACATCTAATGTACAAAAGGGTTATCTAACAAAATAATGAATTCAATGAATCAATTTGATCCGCGATTAATTGCACAAAATATAATCATCATGATAATAATAATATACCTGTATGAATGATATGATATTATTTATTATTATGATAATGATATGATATTATATTATTATGATATAATGATATATAAATGATATTTATTCAAAACAAATAAATTATCTTATCTTATCTTATGCAAAAACTATAAATTTTGACGACTTATTTTTAGGTCACGTCTTTTGTAGCCCTGGATAACATAGGACTCGTTATCCTAAATCTTAGGGTATCAAACTCAATTACCAATGATGCGTAGAACATGTTTTAGGTACCTAAACATGTCTTAAGAGCTACGAGACAGAGATTTGCCCAGTGCCGTGGCTTACTCACATAAAAGGCTGATTAAATTGTCGAAACAAACAATTACTATCAAACAATCGTAAATTCCTTCCACTATCTATGTTTTATAATGTTGCCGTTCAATAAATCAATCGCTTTATCTAACAGATATAAATAATTAGAATTCTCTTAATTATTCCATTTTTTGTATTATTTAGATAAAGGTTCAGTTTTGTTGAGATCTATCCATTTCTATGAAATAACCAGTTTGTAATGGATTAATCAAAATGCCTTTTGTTTGGCAAAATATAGAAAATCAATACCTACAATAACAATTATAGAGTAATTTTTCAGCAGCAGAAAAATGTGTGGAGATTTCAAGACTATTTTGTCGTGGCATTCTATGGGGTAGCTACAGTGGACTTCTATCGCTTGATGATGGCGATGTTGAGCAGAAAAACACAGAATTAATGTTTTTCTGAAAATGAACTTTATTCTGAGCTTTCATTACCCGAAATAAAGTAAAATTGGAATGTAGGTATATGACGTGGTAGCGAGGAAGTAATTTAACACTCAAAGCTTTATCTGCTTTAGAATATTCACCACTTTACAAGTTAATTTGTAATCTCATTAACAAACATTAAAGCTAAAACTTCAGACAAACATCTTCAGAATACCAAATACCTTAACTAGTCAACTTACACCAAAAGGGTCAACTCCGCTAACTTCCTGCCCCTAATAAGAGGCTGTCTCATTTTAGGCTGAAGAGTCTCGGACCTCTTGATCTTCAAATCAGTGTAACGTTTCAAAGGGATCCAGAGCAGTGATCTGATATGTTTGAGGACTTAGGGTCTACATTCCTCACATGGAATCATCTTGAAGGCACTCGTGTGTTTGAGACCTTTATTGATTACCTTGCCTATGTGGCTCAAGTCAGCAACATGGTATGTGATTAGGTAATTTCAAAGAGTTTGAATTTACGCCCAGTTTTCTATGTAGATAAAAAAATCAGATATCTAGCTGTAAATTTTGCTTTTG
Source organism: Epirrita christyi (assembly GCA_951392215.1). Taxonomy (NCBI): domain Eukaryota; kingdom Metazoa; phylum Arthropoda; class Insecta; order Lepidoptera; family Geometridae; genus Epirrita; species Epirrita christyi. Next base: position 10,616,139 of record OX595843.1, on the reverse strand, counting down.
TATTTGCTAGATAAGATTATCGTTAAGAGATTTATCGTTAATAAACTGACTTGTAATTAAATAAGGGCAATTAGAAAAATCACAATACCTCCGAAACTGTGCAAGATATCGTATATAAATAATAAAATATATTAAAATTTATAACATACGGCATTGATAACAAGGTTATAACAAAGTTTTGTAAAAAAATAGAGTAGTTACTGATAGATTCTATGGTTTAGATCCTGTGAACTTAATAGTAACATCAATCCTTGAAATTTTTAGGAAGTTTTCGAATTACTATTAGATCCATAAAATACTCAAAATGTTCAATGCAAAGTATTCGATGGAATAACGACATTTTAAAAGTCGGTGGATGGAGGCGTCTTTAGACTGGTCATCGTGGCAGTCTATACAGTTTGCAGTAAACTTCTACAGGCGCGATGATGATGATAATCATGATGATGAAGCTAAGTGTGGGTATGTACCAAATAATTTGGACGCCTCTAAGTACAGAACAGAAAGCACGATTATGGTGAATAAAATAACTAAATTCAAATATGTTTTTGTAGGGGCATCAATTGCTGATCAAGCAAATTGGCCCACTACATACTAATCTGTGGCTCGGCCGGCAGGCCAGTCTCAAACCGTCCGCCGCCGAGTATAGTAATCTACCTATAATAAAGCATACGTTTAATAGTAAACGGTCCATATTAATTAATTCCTCTCATCGAAGCGCAATGCTGTGCAGTCCGTGTGTGTCCCTTGTGAAGTCCTACAAGTGGTGACCCGCGACGGCCTTCGGTGAGGAGAGGTAAATTTGTGAAAATTGTGACAAGAATTCCATCATCGAAGTTATGCGTCGTGGTTTAACCTTCAAGTACATACGTCGACAGATCTCCCTGTACAATATGGGACCCACGACGACCTTCGATGTGGTAACAAAGGAATTTAAGAAAATGGTGCGACGGCGAGAGACTCCCTCCTGAGATGATCCACCCCTCAGGAGGTAAAAATAATATTTTGAAGAAATTGCACACCGACAACCAGACGCCACGAGAAGCCGGATACGGATGAAATGCGGTTAAGACATCCGAAGCTTGTTTTCCAGCCACCATCATTGCCGTTTGAAAAGGAAGCGTCGACGAGATTGGCGTGTGTGGCCGGGGAAGTGATTGTGCCATCCACCCGCGGTCCCCCAAAGACGTCACGCTACGGTCTACATAGGCAGCACGGGAATAGTATATGCCAGCCATCACTCGGAAAATAGTTGCCCGGGAGCTCACCGGAGGATCTGTTGCGGACTTGGAGGATACTCAGTCGCACTGCTGCGAGTGACTGGCATGATACTCGCGCTATGTAGACCGGTAACGAGGGGAAGGTGCTGGAATAAACAAGGCTGCATAACATAAGCATAGGTGGGAAGTCAGTGATTTAAAAGTGGTTTACAGAAATTTTTATTTTTTGAAGCGATTTTAGTTTTTTAAAATTTTTTTTACAAATCGTTTTTTATACTTGTTTTTTGGTAAATTTTTATACATATATATTTTTTGTGCGGATAATTTTACACAGTGTAGTTATGTTATATAGTTATGAAATTTTTGTTTAATGCTAAAGTAGACAGCAATTGTTATATTCGTTTAAGGAATGTGTAACTAGATAATGGCCGGAAGAGTTCTTAGAAATTTTGCTCGACTTTGTTATTGTAAACGGTAGGTAGTAACCCGTAACCGATACCTTGTTATAGAGAACTCGTTCAATTTTGCTTAGCATACATAAAAGACTATATTGTAATCTACATTGGTGAAGCTTTTGTACAATTTATAACAAGTTTAGAATTTAGATATTTAGAATATTTTTGATTTATATAACAAAAATATTTTTTAAGAAGGGGATGACTGTAGGGGCATCAATTGCTGATCAAGCAAATTGGCCCACTACATACTAATCTGTGGCTCGGCCGGCAGGCCAGTCTCAAACCGTCCGCCGCCGAGTATAGTAATCTACCTATAATAAAGCATACGTTTAATAGTAAACGGTCCATATTAATTAATTCCTCTCATCGAAGCGCAATGCTGTGCAGTCCGTGTGTGTCCTTTGTGAAGTCCTACATTTTATTATCTACCTACGTTTGTATACAAAGATGCCGAAGAAATTACCTTTAAAGTATAGAACTTGAAAGTAGCAAAAAAATGGTCTGATGACGAAAAATCCCTAGTTCACCGATCAGACAATGAAAATTAGTCGACAAGCCCCAATGAAGAGGTCATCGGTAAACCACGCACGTCCAAACGTGTCCTGAAATGATGTACTGCATAAATTAACACGATTACCGACCGTGATTGGCGGCTAATGGTAGAGCTGTTTGAACTGTCCCCTCCCTGTAAATTTGAACCCGATGGACAATGATACTTTTCTTACATCATACTGCTAGGTGCTGGAACAGCTGGTAGGAGACATCTTATAAGTATCTGAAGAGAACTGATGACAGAGTTTGTTTAGATATTAACGAGCGAAACGGAAATATCCAGGCAAAGTAAACTTATCAATTATTATTGTGCCATTGTATGTCCGGTCTAAGAATATGCCTGCCGTTTCCTCTCGTGGATGTCTTAAAAGCCGATTAAGGAATTATACAAAAAATTGCAGCACCATCTACTTACTAACTTAACACCAACACTGCGATCACCAATATAACCTATAACATAACACCCAACAGTCACATACGTAGTCCTGACTCCACACTAGGATTCCCTGTGTCGAGGGTATCAGGAACTACGAGTACCATGGTACCATAACACCCAGACCCAGAACAAATATTTGCAGATTATATCAAACATTTGTGTCTCAGCGGGAATCGGACCCGCAACCCAAGCGTATGGTGTATGCCTGCCAAGTGTGAATATTATGGCAAATCCTCCATTGTATTCTTCGGAGAGAGCTTCGTTTATCAGAGTACATGTATCGGCTGATAATAGTGATGATTTGTAGCTATGGGATGTAGATTGAAACTTTTTAGGAGTTTAGTAATTGTGCTTTACATCATAACATTCTATTTCGCCTGAAAAAAACATCATCAATATGACGTAAAATATCATCAATGACTTCCAATCTATATTGACTCGGCTGGGCATTTGCTTTTGTAATTAAAAGTACATAGCTGGATGTGGACGGTGGTTGCGTGGAATATTGTGATTAACCTAATGAATAAGGAGTGTTGAAGCTTTCCCTGTACTGCTGATTTATTTTTATTTCAAGATTTCAGGATAAAGTTTGAAATAACATGAATGATAGACCACCCGTGCATCCTTACAAATATATAAATGTGAAAAGTTGTTTGTACATTTTTTTTTGTTAGCTGAGTCAATTTTTATGAAATTTGGTAAAAAGGCAGACCAAACCTCTACTTTTTATCTCTAAATTCAATACCACGGGAAACTGACGATGATGGGACCTCGGGCAACCGCTAGTTTAATAAACATTTGTAGCTAATGAATAACACTAAATTAAATAAATTATTAAATAACAATTAATATAATACAATATAAAATAGACGAACAATAATATAGTAACAATTCCGCTCCTGTCCAACGAAAACTCTGAAAGAATTCGACACGTGTTTTGCCTCTCAACGAAGCATCCTCACAAAACAGTAGGCTCACTGCGTGCTGGAACAACAAAGACACAATACTGCAAAAACTCCGCAGCCATGTTGCCTCGTCGAACGCCGAACAGAAAGACTATACACTACTGCTACTATACTACTTGTTACTTGTTACCAAAGATATCTTTGCTTGTTACTATATATTTGTTCGTCTATTTTATATTGTAGAATGGATTTCCGCAAAGTCACGCTTGAATCAATTAATTAATTAGTATAATAATAAATAATGATAATGAAAATGCAGGAGGAATGTATTATTAAAAGCTCAAAAAGAAAACTTGCAAAAAAGTTGGTAAAGTAATTTTGTAAGCAGTATTTCTTGAAAATATTTTCTCCACTGACCCTTTATTATTAAAATAACAAACAAACGAAAGAAAATGGCTATAATAATAAAGCTTTACGAGTCAAAGCTCAAGTTACGAAATTCAATTTCTCCAACAGTTGCTCGTCACGGTCCTGCAAATGTTTATACTTAACGCGTTTAAAATAACGAAGTTCATTGTTTATATCCAATGTGAGTGGAATTAACAATTATTATGTTTTGAAAAGTTATTTTTACCCGCAAATATGTACTTTGTATGTATCTGTTTACATTATAAGCTGGGTAAGAAATTATTGTTTAACAAAAATCCGTGTGCATAGTGCCACTGTAAAATATCGGTTAATATATTTACGTTTTAGAAAACTTTTTCTCCTTTTGTGTTAATATTTTGAGCGTATATATATACATATATATCTAACGTTCTTGCATTTTTGTACAAAAAAAGGGCTCTCTTCATTAAAAAAGCCTAAAAAAAATTACTTTTCTACTAATAATACTACTAAAGCCATACATCTTGGCCTTAACTTGATCAACTTGCACAAGTGACGGTAAGATTGTAGTGCTGTTCCTGTCATCAAATTATATCATGACCAGAACAACACTACGTGATAGTGCTCTAGTAAAGTTCTTGAATACGGCAGGAAGAGTTTCTCAATGAATGCGGCCTTATTTTTTATTCAGTTTATTTTGAATTTAAATCTTTAATTAATACCTTAGGAAGTATCTTTCAATAACCAATTTATTCCAAAGTTTCGAAGAAGCTCACGATGACAAGCTCAAAGATGACTCGAAGCAAACTGAGTCAAGGACTGATTAATTGTACACAGACAGGCAATGTATTGGAAGATCAAATGGTGGTTTAGATGGGGCGAGGAAATTGAGTATGAATCTTGTTAGGTCTCTTGCATAGCCAAGTCAGTGAAGGATTTAACTTGCAGTTTATTAACTGCCATTTGTATAATTTGATATTAACAAGATTCACTGATAACCATAGCAATGTTGCTAATTTATGAAGAATATCAATGTTGCCATGGTAACTATCTATCGGTGGATCATACATAGTTGGTCATTGGTCGTTACGAAGAATCGGCGTTAATTTCCTTAGGTTTTTAAAATGATCCAAATAGTCTAATAGTAATGTCCTATTGTAGTTAGAACAGCAACCGAAGATTATTTAACCCAATGATAGCCATAGAATCAGAAAATAGAACCCAATCTGTAAATAAATGACGTGATGGTTCATTAGTTTGTTCTCACTGCCAAAACGCCAGTAGTTCAAAAGATGGGCAGTTACTGTCAAAAAAAAAAAATTTTTGCAGATTTGAGCAGAATACAGTGTGCTTCAGTCTCAGCTAGCTAGGTAGGATACCCAAGTAGCTTTCTCTATAGATTAACATGACAAAGATTAGATTCCAGAATTATGATACGTACTCGCACTCTGATACACAATGCTCATTTCCCCATGAGTTTCAACATAAAATCTCTGCAAAACGCAGTGCATGTGAAGGAATCCTTGGTAGGCACATATCCTGTTTCGAAGTCAGTCGCCACTAACTTATCATGTTCTAAATAAATACAAACACGGCTAACGAAGTGCTGAAGGAAAGTTAAAAGCGTCTGGTGGGGAAGGAGATAGGCCTTACTAAGTTTTTAAGTCGAATTAGTTGATGCTTTGGTGACATAATCGTGAGTTTTGTTTTGAAGATACAAATAAAACTAAGATGATGTTCCACATCAGACAATAGTCTGCAATATTGAAACTGCGAGAAAAATTCTAGAGTGGACTGGAATCAACCCTTAAAGAAATAAGATAATAGCAAATTTCTAAAACTCAAAACCTTCTTATATTAGGTTAAGTTTGAGCAGTTCTGGTTCGTCAATTATTCCACATGAGGATTGGCGTTGTGGGGTGAGAAATAATTTAAACTTTAGATAGATAGATAGATAAAATAGATATAGATTTAGATAGATATTGGCCTGCGAAAGTTTGACCATGTTTCTCAGTTCCGTTCCCAGTTAAAATGGCTCCCTATTCGCCGTCGACGTGATCTCCACGTTCTTTCTTTTCTCTTCAATGTTCTTTTCAATCCTCTTTTTCCTTCTTATCTCCGTGAGCGCTTTGATTTTCTTGTTCCGAGAGATAAACCTTGCAGAACGGCTACTTCTTTCCTCCTTAAAACTCCTTGTCACTCTTCCAGCCGCTATGGTGGATCTTTTTCTGTCCATGCAGTCAGGTTATGGAATTCCCTTCCCCACTCCATCCGCGCTAGTCAATCTAAGTAAGTAGTAATCAAGTTAACGAGCACTATCTTTCCTTATAATAGTTGGTATGTATTAATTATGTATGTATTAGTTATTCTTATGTATTAGTATTATATTATGAATTTAGTACAAGTACATTTTTATATAGATATTTATTTTCTGTAGGTTTAGGGTTGGTATGTATTTGTTAGTATAGTATTTTAATTTTAGTGTAATTAAGTTAGGTATATTATGTTTTATATTGTCTATTTTTCTTTTTTTGTATTTTATAGGTACACATTACCCACCACTTTTTTAATTTCTCCCACTCCTCTAAGGTTTGCTGGAAGAAAACTCTTTTAGAGTTAAGCTCGCCTTTGTACATGTCCTATATGTAAGTTTATTTTTCTGTAATATTGTGTGTACAATAAAGAATTAAGAATTATGAATAAATTCTTTTATGCACACCAAATAAAAATACAAAAACAAAGGAAACATAAAAAAATATAACGTACAATAGACGGTATTATCGCTAAAAGCGAATAAACTTTAAAAATAATAATATTATTGATTATTTTGTGCCATCTGCTCATTTGCTCAAGCTTCATTTTCAAATAATTGAAGTTTCATGACTTTCCTTTCGAAAATTTCTAGTATGCGAACTGAATTTATTAATGCTAACGAAGCGCTCGCCACTCTATTAAATCATATCTGACCGAGCGGCTAAAAATGTTACTCGTTGCGACGAAATAGCTATTTTAGGATTAAGTTTACTTTTCAATAACCTTTCCGAAATCGAGCTGCAAGTTTGGTTCGAAGATTTATAACTACGTTAGACTAGACAGTTATACGTAAGTAAAACCAGTGTTTATACATAATTACGATAGTACTGTTTTTTTAGCACTCAAACGACTATAAGGGCCATTTTTATCTAGGATAAATGTTGTTTCTGCCTAAGCAGGTACCTTAATCTTATCTATGACCTCTCAGTTCTACAAAACTTGTAATCAACATTTTAGACACATCAGTCTTCACGAGTTAAATAAAAAAAATTATAAATTAAAAAAAAGTTATTGTTATGATTTCCACCTCTCGTTACTCAATAGGTAGGTACGGATCTTCCGTAATGAGTTTGTTCCTACAATATTCATTCAGTAGCGTTCTTGTCGTGTAAAAATTTATATTTATTTCTGTTCAAGCCAACTACTGACGAAATGTTTATAGTGATTTCATTAAAATTTCTAACTGAACTTATAATTTATTGAAGCATCATTTGTATAATGACATCACTCTATATATAAATCTCGTGCTTTGTCATTTTAAATGACATCAAATGCTTTGTTTTCAGTTCATTAACCTCAAGCACGATGTAGGTAGACCTAATTGAATCCAGCTTGAGTTTCATGTTTAACAAGAGTGACAAGACCAACAAGAGTTGACTTCGCACGCTGATTGTTGTTAGGAATCTTAAGGTTAAATGATTGGACCCGTTCACGCACTCCCTCTTTGTTTATTTTATCAGAATTCTAACCTTTATCTGTACCATACAATATTTATGAGAATGCAAATCAAGCTTACGTAAGCCTTCATCGATGTTACAGTGACCTATATTTTCGGCTCTATTTTCATCAGTTTTATTGAATACTAAGTGTTTATGTTATAGGTACGAAGACGCTCCCATATGATAAACGTTACATTTCTGAAGTGATTTAATAACAACCATTGTTATTCAGCCTTGGCATAAATTGGAGTAACACAACAAACAGTATTCCAAATTTCTCAATCTTGTTTATTTATCTTACAAGTATAAGATCATCTTCAATAAACAGCTCTGATACTTGAAGATTTAGATTCGCTATTATATTACTCGTTAGTGCATCAATTGACGGTTATTGAAAATGATAGTTGTCACGATTTCTTTTTTGGATGGTTCATTTAGCTTTATAATGGGTGTTCATTATGTTGATTCAGTATGATGCGTTGTGTGTCAACTACTGAACTTTGTTATGATTTATCTGGCCTTGTAACAGTTTAAAAACTCTGTATCAATATAATTACATCAACAATCACCGCCATTATTCAGTTTAATGTTGTTTTTTACTTAAGTTGCATCATTCGCTATATCCGTTACTATCTCAACAAATTTTTAAAAGCTTCTTTTATCAGTGGTGACAGATAATAAGATACTATCTTCTAGTTTCAGTTTATTGCTTAATTAATGTTTACTGTGGCATAAAATGCCGGCGCTTTGGTCAATCGAGATACGGCAAATCTGTGATGGTGTAATGCCCTAAACGGAACCGGTATATCGTAAACATAATCATAGGAACTATAAATTTAATAGTCTCATTTCTTAGTAATAAAACCAACTATAAAATTTCAATGTGGTGTCTCACGCACGGGTTTTGAGTCAATGAGCTAAATCGGCTACAATTGAATTCATAGATTTGACGGCACCGTGAAGAATCGGTCAGAGACGTTACATACAAAAGATTATGTTCATACCGATCCGTTTTGAGTGCATGGCTGTGAGCTTGTGTAATAAAATATGACTTGTGGGTCAAACGCCTGTTATAAGTACTCTCGGACACACGATGCAACTTTTATGTAATTTTTTTGATATTAGAAGATTCCCAGAAAGAAATTTGAAAGTGCTTCTGGTGGTATATTTCACAATATTACAAACCAGGGTATAGGTATTTCTGACTGTATTGTAAATATACCACTTTTTTTGCTCTGACCACAGCATACACTGTTCTATATATATACCTGTAAGTTTCTCTTTGAGCCGTGGCAGTCTCGGCCTAAGAATAAGACTATTCCAACTCCTAGTGGATGTCGTCAAAGGCGACTAAGGAATTACGCCAAGACATAGGCAGCAGCATCCACTTGAGTAATTAACACCCAACAGCGATCACCAATCCGTCCGCCAAGCGTGGTGACTATGACAAATCTCCCCATTAACCAAACCGTGAAACAGCGGGCGAGTAGCCGGCTAAGACGCAAGAGGTGTGGATTCGATTCCCGCTGCAGGACAAATGTTTACATGATCTTCAAATATTTCTTCCGGGTCTGGGTGTTGTTATACCAAATTATAGTACTCGTAGTTCCTGATACCCACGACACAGGGAAACCTAGTGTAGGATCAGGACTATTGTACCTATGTGACTGTTGGGGTGTTATGTTGTGTTATTTTGGGGAGGCCTCATTCAGCAGCAAATGACTACCGGCTGATGAAGGTGTTCCTCAGTTGTTAATTTATATTTTGCGAGTCAGCTTTCTTTTGAGAACCTAGTAAGGTAGAATATTCTAGAGTAGCCGCTAGCAAAATAGTCCAATGAAAAACTGTATTTTAAAGCAGTTAGGTAGTCAAAGGCGCGGGACGGCGCGTGGCCCGAGCTCGTCTCGTTTGGTGGTAACCGCAGTATTATGCGCTTGAGCGCCTTGTAATGAGACACGGGTGGCTATGCTGCTTAAGGGGATAGGATATTATTTTAATAAGAAAGATATTTTTTGAATAAGAAATTTTTTTTTTGTAAAACGCTTATTTTTTGAATTATATAGTTTTTTTTTATTAAGGTTTCCATGCATTTGATTAATCATACTATCTTTTTATTTGAGCCGCCTCCATCCACTGAGTTGCTGCAACGTTTATAATGTCTATAGTCCATCGAGTGGAGGTCCTTCCTCTATACCTCATCTTCTGGTTTGTGCGCCACTCAAGAACCTTTATTCCCCATCAGTTGTCAGGTGGATGGAGGCGGCTCAAGACCGTACGTCGTGGCATTCTAAGGGGGAGGCCTATGTACAGCAGAGGACTTTTACAGGCTCATGATGATGATGATGATGACTAATTCTATTCATTTTACAAACGAGTAAAACTACCACCCCTTTACTATAACATCAGCAGTGCATGTACGTAAGACTCGATTCGGTAAATTTGACATTAAAACTCGACAAAACGAGACTGTTACTTTTACATAGTCCCGTTTTGTCGAATTTTAATGTCAAATTTATCGAATCGAGTTCTACGTACTTGCAGCCCTTGACTGAGACTTTGACGACTCGGAAAGAGCGTGACGTTGCAAATCGCAAACTTTCCTTAGAATAATGACTAAAGGTGATGATGAGGTGGTCATGATTCTGAGAAATTACCTAATCTAAAAATACTCTGTCAAACGCACAAGCCGTGCAAAGCCAAATAAAAAATAACTAAACTTAATAAAAATCACTGCTATAACATGGTCTCCCTAACAAAATGGGTGCAGAGAAACGGTGGAGATCAAAAACGTAGACCGCAAATGAGTTTTGGAATCAACTGAGAAGGGTAAACCTTTCTTTGTACAGTGATTATCGCAAATTGTGTAACGGAAGCTATGATCTCGTTTTTGCACAAATATCATTATAATTGAGATAAACTTGAGGCAAAAGTGCGCAGCTTTGAAAAGATAGTTTGTTTGGAGGAAGAACTATTGTAAAAGGATACCCTAGTGTTTCCCTACCTACTAGTTCAAATCAATCAAAACAATGGCGATTTTTTGGTGACATTTAATTGCTGCTTGCGTGTTGTTTTTCAAATTCTATTTTAGATTTGAAAGAAAGAAAGAAAAAAGGTTTATTTATGGCTTAACAAAAAACACACAACCGCAAAACAACCAACAGAACAGAAGAACTAAAAAAATACACAACAAATTAACAATGACAAAATGTGTGTGTCAGTTGCAACTTTGCAAGCCACAATGGGTCCCCGTTTCGCTAGGCCGCGTAGACAACCCAGCGCTGGTCTTAATTAACATTTAATTTTCGACCTGTGGCGTGGCGGGTGAGTTGCCTGCTGAGATGTGAGAGGTTGCGGGTTCTATTCCCTCTGCGGGACAAAATATATTTGTATGATCTGCAAGTATTTGTTCCGGGTCTGGGTGTTATGGTACTAAGGTACTCGTAGTTCCTAATACCCATGACTTAGGGAATCCTAGTGTAGGATCATGACTACGCATGATTGTTGGGTGTTATGTTATGTTATTTATTAATATCATGGCAAGCGCAAGACGAAGGCGTCAATATTAGATTTCAAATTCGTGCAAACGAAAACACTACACCAATTTCGGACCCCTGCCGACACAAAAGAGCAACGCGAGTGTTGAATCGAGAAATATCTGGGAAAAATTAAATTCTGAGATGTATTAGTCACAGCGGGGGGCTCTGTCACATGATCTGGACGGCTACCGTTTACGCAGTTCCATCAGACTGATCATTCGAGCGGCGTAGGCTATCGGGTTTCATACTCGATAGATTTAACACGACACTAACGGTGAATAAGAAAAGTCTGGGGGCTTAGTACGGGTTTTGATAGTTTTTGAAGCTATATGAAGTTCCGTTTCCATCCATCCATACATTAGTTTTCTTCTCTTTGTCGCTACAAGTATGGAAGGAAACGAAACCTCATATACTTTCGAAAACTATCAAAACCCGTACTAAGCCCCCAGATGTGACAAAAGAATGTCGTTATACTTTTACCCCTACCAGCAAAAAGAATGCAGCTCATATATTTTTTGCAATGCAAGCTTTATGCTTGAAAAAAAAAACAACCTAACTTACGAACTTAAAATAGTCACTAACCAACCCGTTGTTTGCAATCAGCAGCTCGAAAACGCTTTGTGACCGCAGGCTCGATTTACCCCCTGTTTCCTCTAGTTAATGACAACATAAAAAATAAAACCAACATCTTAGATCCCTCCTCGACTAGAAAAACTGCGTTCCTTGGTGCATTGACGTGGAAAATTACAAACGTCTGCATATTTTATTTATACGACATTTTTTCTATTAAGTTCCGGGATTGTTTAAAACAGCAACAAAGAAATGGAGTCTTTCTTTGAGGCTTTAAACTTGAGCACTGAATACGTTAGCCATTATCATCATCACCAGCCTTTAGACGTTCACTGCAGGACGAGGCCTTCTCCATAAAACACAATGGGGGATTTCCATAATCACTACGTTTGGTGATCGTAGTTTTGGTGGTGTTGTTCTCAGATGGATGCTGCTAACAATCCCTGGTGTAATCCCTTGGTCGGCTTTTACGGCATCCACGGGAGGAGACGGAGGCGTCTATTCTTAGGCTAGACATACCACGGACCTGGGCAATGCGCTATTATAACTGTTTAATTTTTAAGCTCCAGTGATCTCTTTGTTTGCGCTTCTTAATGAATGTTTTTACTTAAGAACCCAGCGAAGGATGAACTGCCCATACAAACGTAATACCGACGTCATTTGTAATTCGAGCATATTTCCACCATATTATGCTATTATTCGGATTCGGATAGTATTTATCTATGTTCCCAGATAGTTTTTTTTATCAAAATATATACCTAAAATGAAATGTAAGCGAATTACTTTTTGTATATTTTTACGACCTAAACGACATGTTTTCATCTTATTTGTTTCGTATTAAAAACAACGATATTTTACGTATTTTATGTGTAGGAACATAGCTTATATTGTCAAGTAACAGAATAACAACACGATATAAAAAAAACAACAAGTTTTTATTCATCATATTTGGTATTACGGAACTTGAACAAATTTCTAAAAAATTCTGAACGCCCATATTGCTATCGCGTCAGAACCGAGGGCCGGTCGGGGAACTACGGTTGTCTGATGTTTGACAACTCGACAGGCACTCACACTAGTACACTGTGTAACCCCGCGCTTCGCTTGCTCTTGTGTTTGTTCACCTATTTATTTGTTATATATGACATTGCAATATTTTTGTCATTTTATTTAGATTTCCCTTGTGATTTGGAATGAAGTAACCTAGGTTACTAACATACCTACGACTTGTGCTTTGTTTACCATTCAGTACCTAGTTTTTGCGTGAAATAGTAGCGGCTCAACTTTCCAATAGCGACTGTGAGCTCGGAGGTTCATATTTTTATCACATAAAGTTTCACATAACACAAGCCTAAATATGAAATGGCGTACTGCGGAAACCAATAGTTTTAGCATTGTGAGCTATGACAAAAAATCAAAGAAAAATATTTCAAAGTTAATGCTCAACTTTCCTTTAGCGACTGTGACCTACGAGGTTCATATTTTTATCATATGTAGGTTCACATAGCACAAGTCTGAATATGAAATGGCGTACTACGGAAACCAATAGTTTTAGCATTGTGAGCTATGACAAAAAATCAAAGAAAAATATTTCAAAGTAGGTAAATGCTCAACTTTCCTTTAGCGACTGTGACCTACGAGGTTCATATTTTTATCACATGTAGGTTCACATAGCACAAGCCTGAATATGAAATGGCGTACTGCGGAAACCAATAATTTTAGCATTGTGAGCTATGACAAAAAAACAAAGAAAAATATTTCAAAGTAAATGCTCAATTTTCCTTTAGCGACTGTGACCATATTTTCATAGGTTCATATTTTTATCACATGTAGGTTCACATAGCACAAGCCTGAATATGAAATGGCGTACTACGGAAACCAATAGTTTTAGCATTGTGAGCTATGACAAAAAATCAAAGAAAAATATTTCAAAGTAGGTAAATGCTCAACTTTCTTTTAGCGACTGTGACCTACGAGGTTCATATTTTTATCACATGTAGGTTCACATAGCACAAGCCTGAGTATGAAATGGCGTACTGCGGAAACCAATAGTTTTAGCATTGTGAGCTATGACAAAAAATCAAAGAAAAATATTTCAAAGTAAATGCTCAACTTTCCTTTAGCGACTGTGACCTACGAGGTTCATATTTTTATCACATGTAGGTTCACATAGCACAAGCCTGAATATGAAATGGGTACTGCGGAAACCAATAGTTTTAGCATTGTGAGCTATGACAAAAAATCAAAGAAAAATATTTCAAAGTAAATGCTCAACTTTCCTTTAGCAACTGTGACCTACGAGGTTCATATTTTTATCACATGTAGGTTCACATAGCACAAGCTTGAATATGAAATGGCGTACTGCGGAAAAAAAACAGTTTTGGAGCTATTCATTGTTGAAATGTGCTAAAAACCGGTTTCCGATCTCCATATTTTGGTGATATTTTACTATTTGTCAGTGTTCGGATACGATTTTCGGCTTTTGACATTGACCCCCCACCCCTCCCCTCCCCCCTCAAGCCTTATACTTACAGTCGCTAAAGGAAAGTCCTTCGATGAATTCTAAAACAGGAGTAAGCACGTAAACAATCTCAACTCTGAGAACACAAACGATTACAGAGTTCATTGACGTTCAAGGAATACGTAACCGACTGGACCGTGAGAGCAAAAAACACGACTAGTTGAAAATTGAGAAACCACCAATTTTTAGCAAAATATACCATTTGGTCTGTCACTGTCATTGTCAAAAGCCGAAAATCGTATGGGAACACTGATAAAAAGTAAAATATCACCAAAACATGGCGTTCGGAAAGCGGTTATTAGCAAATTTCAAAAATGAATAGCTCCAAAACTATTGGTTTCCGCAGTACGCCATTTCATATTTAGGCTTGTGCTATGTGAACCTACATGTGATAATAATGTGAACTTCCTAGCTAGCAGTCGCTAAAGGAAAGTTGAGCGTTTACTTTGAAATATTTTTCTTTGCTTTTTTTCATAGCTCACAATGCTAAAACTATTTGTTTCCGCAGTACGCCATTTCATATTTAGGCTTGTGTCTACATGTGATAAAAATATGAACCTCCTAGCTCACAGTCGCTATTGGAAAGTTTAGCCAAACTCAACGATCATCAAAGCACCAACCTGCCCCCTTATTCGCTCTGACCAAACGTAACATAACGCGGGCTCGTTACGATATCTGCGTGGAATCATCGCTGAATCGTATGAGTGACGTCACACGTTATTGAAAAGAAATCTCATAGGTCATAGCGAATAACCACCCTGATCACAATTATTGGAAAAAAGTTTGTGCTCGCGAGTTCTAACTGTTCGCAGAACTAGGTACCAAGGAGTTTTTATTGCTAGATATATAAATGTAAAAGTTTGTGACAAATGCCAAATATGCCAAGAAATTATTTTTGTCAAATGCTAGTTTGCATAAAAAATAAATACCACCTTCGAATTATGAATGGTAACGGCCACAGAATAGAAATAAGTGTTCGGCTGTGCCCCGCGCGCGCCTGCGTTAGCCAAACAGGGACAGCAATATGCAGGCCGACTTTTGCGCTATTCTCGAGTTGATTTAGCGTCCGGCCATCCCCGCCACCTTAAGCTAAAATTTGGTTTAACGCATATTTTAATTAAATTTTTTGTGCAGATGTTTGTTTCGTGTTTTGTTTAAAATAATCTAAATGTAAACAAACACTACTTCTTCTTTTTAGGGTCACTAGTTTTTGAAAAATTCTCAGATTTTTATTATTATTTTTTTATACTTCTTGGTAAGCAAACAAGCATATGGCCCAACTGATGGAAAGTTTACCGTAGTCTATTGATGCCTGCAACACCAGAGGCATCAAACGCGCGCTTTCGAGCCTGAGACAAATATGAAAAGTCTCATATGCCTGTAATTTCACCGGCACCCATCAACCGAAACACATCAATGAGCATCACTGCTTGGCGGTAGAAATAGGTACGGTGGTAGTACTTTCCCGGACGTATTCTTTCACAAGAAGTTCTACTACTAACAAAATCAGATCAGTAATCAGTAATCATATATTATTTATTTTGCACCATGTAATTTATGCAGGTCTTACAAAATATCACATAAAATGGTTGGTACATGGTGTCCTGTTGGGGCGCAGCAATTATAATGATCATTGTTTGATTTGTGGGTAGAATGTAGAAAAGCCAACATAAAAGTGTTATAGATTTATCAATCGATCAGATACACACTAGAAAACTTTTATATCGGTAAATTCAAAATACCTTTAAAAAAATACCTACATAAGAGAAATAGGATTGGGTTCGTTGTTTCATTTACGGGAGTAGGCGAAGTGGACGTTAATCACAATTTACGGCATATTGAGTCTAAGGAACATGCTTCGAGCTCTAAGCTTCCAAAATATATCGAATTTAAGAAATAAATTAAATTAAAATGAGCATAAGTCGATTTTTATGGTCTCGCTTTTGACACAAAAGTGAATTAGATTCTGATAAGCTCCTGTTTTCTAATAATGGCTTACAAGAAAGAAAAAATCAAATTGTCTTATAGGATTTATATAACTTGAGTAACTTAGGTATTTTAAAGTGAGAAAAATATTTTTAGGTTTACCAAAAACAATTATGCATTTATAGACCACACACCTTAACATAAATTAGCACCCAACAGTCACATACGTAGTCTTGATCCCACGCTAGTGATTGCTGTGTCGTGAGTATCAGGAACTACGAGTACCATGGTACCTTAACACCCAGACCCAGAACAATTATTTGCAGATCATACAAAAATTTGTACCGCAGTGGGAATCGAATTGCCACTGCCATATAAAGGCTCAAAAAGTTCCATAACGAACAGCCTTAATCCACTCACTCCCGTAAGAGCAATGTGGGGATAGTCCTAACTGCATCTTTTGGTTCGTGGTTGCAACTCGAGAACCTTTATTTTCCAGTGTACTGACTTATTAGGTAGACGAAAGATCGCAGAATAATAGTAATTCTACGATAACATAAATAATACACAACAGAAACACAAAACAGACACGTACAATTTAATTAAATAAGCTGAATTGTTTAAATAGATTACTTATTATACAATATTCACAATTGTCTCTACTCACGAGGTCGGACAACCAACACCACGCCGCGCCGTCCACCTACACTCCCCATTTATCAGTTTTTCTCATTTGACAGTTCAGAAATTCCTCAATACCCAAAAGTTTATTGCATTTGACATGTAACAATGTTCATAACGTACTGATTTTTGTGCCCAAATGTAAAAGGGGTCCGGAATCATATTTCTTCCGGATGTTGCATTTGTCGTCGTGCATCGTCGATGTTAGGGTCACCTCTAACTTTATGAAAATATTATTTTAAAACATTATTAGCTTAGGAAAATGCTTAGATGGTTTACAGGTTATTATTTTCTATTTACTGGAGTCTAGTAAATCCATTACCTATGAGTAAATCCATTAATAAATCAAACAAGTAATGCTGTTTATCAACAAATCCAGTTGGTTTTTTTAGTGATGGTCAGGTTCACTGCTTTTTCTTATAAGCATACTAGCATCTATCCGCGGCTTCACACGCGTGTTACTGGAACAAAAAGTAGATCTGTTTACTAAACGTAATCAAAATAAGTTCAGCTGTTATGATGATTGGGTAAAAATATCCAAACTTTCGCATTCATAGTATTAGTAGAATAGTAGGAAATATTATGTCTATACCTAGAAAAAGCCACTAGACACTTTAAAGGCCTGCCATACCTCAGGCTGGTCTCGGAGTTAACGTTGGGTAACCGAGAAAGAACAGATAACACGAAGAAGTAGTAGTACTTACCTAGTCTAGAAAAGCTTATTTAAGTATAACAGACCAAGCGAGCTTATTATAAGCCTTTGAACTCTCTAAAAGCTTAAGAGCTAGCCCTGCCTATGCCCATAGAAACGCCATTCTTCCCCCGTCTAGACAATTCGTTCCAGTCAAGCGTGTCCAAAGACTGACGCGCGTTGTCAAGTCCAGGCCACGCGCCTGAGCTCAATTTTGGATTACCAAACATAAATAATGTACATTTATTGAACCTTATCTCAAGGCAATAAGACTGGTAGATAAACAAACTTTAGACTATAGTTTTCGATTACCAAACTGTGATACTTAATGGGGATAATGAACTTTATCTCAATCAAATAAGGATAGATGAAGATGGGAAAGCCAACTAGTACATAATTAGGATGCAAAGAAAGATTTATGTAGTTATTTGTGTAGGGTTGTTTGCGTAGGGTTTGGAACATTTCGTAGCATAACACTCTAATAAGAAATATCCTATGAGTTAATTAAATTATCCCATTTCTACCATTCAAAAACATTTAGAAAAGCTTATTATGATATAGTTTTTATGATAGAATATCCAAAAAATGACAACTGTTGGGTAATAAAGGTTCTTGAGTCGCCAACAGTTAAAATGGCGGCAAGACAGCAACGAAACGGACGACGCAGTGTAGGAAAATCCCTCTCTTGTTGGACCAACTAAATTTTTAAGGTCACTAGAAGTCGGTGAAAGGGGGCGGCTCAAGACTATTCGTCGTGGCATTCTATGAAGCAGGCTATTTTATGTCCAGCAGTGAACTTCTACAGGCTTATAATGATGATAATTTACAAAAGATTCGTTAGAACTGAAAAAAATTAAGATCTACAACTACAACATAATCACTTCATTGATAAAACATACAGACCAATGCTTCGCTAATGTAAACGAGTGCAATTTATTTGCGCCAACAATAGCCAAATTAGGTAATCCGCAAAGTGGACCAGAAAAGGGTCCAATTAAAGCATCGCCTTTTGATTTCCGAGGATATTTATTTTTCGACCTCTGATGTCCGAGGGTCGAGGGAGTCGAGCCCACAAGACGAACGCACCATGCGTGGCAATTCGATTAGGGTGCAGCTAGGGAGAACTGACGGTGCATGGATACGAGACTTGTCAGGACGTATCTATTGCTATAGCTATAGAGTTGAAAATGAGGTTTAAAAGTAACACAGCAAATTCAGTGGGTACGTCATTTCATAATACAAAACACTCGCAAAATAGATCGGTGACGAGAGCCCTCACAGTACCATTTCGGAAAAATGAAATTGCTATGGGGCGTCTTTTAGGCGTATTTTATGAGATTTTCTAAGAACACTGTTATTATATCGGACACAATATGGTGACATTTTGAAAGTATTAGAGGGTTTCGCACTACGTCCGATCCAAATCCGATCCGAACCCGTGAAAATACGGTCGGGAGTAGTCGTAGAACTATT
This sequence comes from Epirrita christyi, assembly GCA_951392215.1. Taxonomy (NCBI): domain Eukaryota; kingdom Metazoa; phylum Arthropoda; class Insecta; order Lepidoptera; family Geometridae; genus Epirrita; species Epirrita christyi. The sequence goes on along the minus strand of OX595843.1, from coordinate 10,597,034 downwards.
TCTATGGTAGTTTACGCACTAGATCCGGCTTCCGTCACCCGATTTCTTCATATATCCAAATTTTCACGGATACGGATCGGACACAGTGCGAAACCGCTCTTAGAAAGCAAAAAAGTCGATCGTTGTTCTAAGAGCAAAAGTGTGTCGTTCTAACAAACAACGCCATTATACCTATTATAGTGACTTCCAGTTTCTTCTAAGAAAATAGAGTAAGAATGGAAGGAAGTGGGTTAGTATTTTTAAAATAGATTGGAAAAATCTCTTACCAGGATCTGGACTTAACGAATGAAATACATATTAATACCTAAAGTTTTTTGAAAATGTATTTATCATAACAAGCTTTTATTAAATTAGTGATCGGAACCAACAATTGGCTGATCAACATGAGCCCAAATACTGCTAGGCTACTATTAATCATCGAGGAGTTCCGTTGTCCACCTTTCGTCTCCACCATCTGATCAGCTCGCCAACACCAATATTGTAATGTCATCTGAATTTGAAAGGTATGAAAAAAATTCAGCTCAATTGGTTAAAGATAACTGATTTAAAATTCATTTGAAAGATTCCACCCAGACAAATATACATGCATTTCAAGTTAAATAAAAGCTTTTAAAAAAGGACTACAATTATCAAATTATATTATAATACTTCGGTGTATTAATAGTAGTTTATGAAACTGTTGCATAATAAGGGTAAAAACGAGCCGGAGGTGAGTTTTTTATAGCATCACACGAGTGTTTTAAGACCAAATTATGTGCAGTTTCATACACTACTTTATCTAATCTCATGAAATAGGTACATATTATATTTTAAAGTCTTGGTAACATTTATTGTAATACCTTCTAGATTTCGCCGGTATAAGAGGTTCATTTGTTCGTTGCATCTTTGAGAATGTCCGGTGGTGTAAAATTTTCTTCAGTATCGCTACTGTCGTTTTCAGACATTTTTTAAAACAAAAACTAATTTGACAATGAAACTTGCGTAAAATTAAAGCATATATTTGCATTTATTTGTAAACGTTTAGCGCCAAAATCCATACGCGCGAGCGAGTTGCGCCGCGTCCACAGATTATGTATAGAAAAACTGCATTGCAACCTCCTTGGTCCAAGTGAAGTTGTATCGTAATGGTAAAAAAGTTATATTATTTAAACAGTTGTCCAAAGAAGAGCTGTATCGTAATGTAATTTTTTAAATTTATATCGGTGACATGTGCATAAAGACTGTCATTTTAGTTTTGTTTTTTGTTTTTTAATCTTTATATTTCAGTATGAGAGTAGATAAACTTTTTAACATGATCCTTTTTTGGCTGTAAAAATTCCCAAGAAATTCAAACAAATTAACAACGAAAGTGGATTCACCTGGAACGTAACGTTATCAAAAAGAAAAATCTCAATATTTTTATTATCATTGAACTACTTTGTGCTATTCACATCTCTATTATTATTTCCAGCAAAGAGTTCACAAAGGTACATCCAGCAGTCAAATCATAGATTGCACTTATCAGCAGGTCAATCTTTAGTTTCTACCATTGAATACGAAAAAATGAATTTGTTTTCGAATTGAATCGAAATGAAATGAACGTTTCCCCTAAAAATAGGGAGAGCAGCAAAATAAAGATGGATGCTTATCTAGATGTAGAAATGTGGAGTATTGTGGATTGTAAATGAGGGTAAGGGTAGTAAAAGGATACGGATCGACCCGCCTCACTTCAAAATAATTGAAGTTAAATTTGTTCATTTAAATTAGGTACGCCCTAATGATACAAAGGGTATTCAAGCTATTGATGAAGACTCTTTTACTGATAAGGAATACTACAAATACTGAGTGAATAGTTCAAGGTAGTTAAAGTTCCACCTACTGGGGAAACACCGCAGTTAACCAAGCGTATTTAGTTACTAAAGTTGGTTTAGTTAATTGATGCCTGCTAATTCTCATGATAACAGGTTTTTTGAATCCCACATTGAAAAAGTAGGTTTCCATCATCATCATCATCAGTCTGTTTACGTCCACTTCTGGACGAGGCCTGTCTCATTGAATGAAATGGAGGCATTTGTCATAATTATCAAGCTTGGCAGGCGGATTGGTGATCGTAGTTGGTGATTATGTACTCAGATGGATGCTGCTGCCCGTCCTCTGGTGTAATCCTGACTTTTTCTATATCTACGGGAGGAGGAGGAGGAGGGGTCTTTTCTTAGGCTGTTTTAGGTTTAACCCAAAAATTACTTACTAGACGAAAATCGAACCCTCAGCATAAAGCCTGTGACGTCGTCATACATATATACATAGCTTCGGTATAGGCAAGCACATACTGAGAAATTGCTATTTCCATGTCAATATCCCATGTTCGCTACAATGGGACAGATCTAATTGCCCACAAAGCGTGTTAGCGCTGTCCTATTCCATACCAATTGTCCGTTCATGTTCAATTTCAAATTAATAGGGACTGGGTTAGGGTTTGAAGATGGGGTAAGTGCTTTGCTAATCACCACTTCATATGGCACATGCTCATTTAAATGAAGTTAAATTTTGGAATTTTCGAGTGTGTTTAAAACCACAATGGGAGTACTCTCCCAATTACAATCAAACGAATTGATTCAATACCGATCCGCCATGTACGTATTAACGTTATAGAAATAATATTGCGAACGTGACAGTCAGACGAATCAAATCGGAGGCCCAATTCTCTAATTTAAAAACATTCCAGTCACAACATAATCTCGTGTCAGTCGCACTGTCACGTATAGTAACTATTACATAATCTTCGCGTATTATGCGAAGATGAAGTAAAATGCCAAAACTGGAATGTTTTTAAATTAGAGAGTTGGGCCTCTGACCGGCATAATTTTACTGTAGGTATTCCTAATCATTTCTTCTTCTTTAACAGCCTTTAGACGTTTACTCTGATGGACGAAGCCTCCCCGATAGAATGCAATGGGAGAATTTGCCATAATCTCCACGCTTGGCAGACAGATTGGTGATCGCAGTTTGGTGTTAAGTACTCAGGTAGATGCTGCTACCCATCCCCTGGTGTAATCCCTTAGTAAGGCGTTTACTTCATCCACGGGAGGAGAAGGACGGGTCTATTCTCAGGCTGGACAAACCATGTCTGGTGGATCCTAATAATGCTGCATAGGTACATTATTTACAGGGCATTGCTTACGTTAGATCCCATTAACTTTGTTTAATTTTTGTTTGTGGTAATGGATCTAGAGGTAAATATTTTCAGTTGATCACTTGCTATATAGCTCCTTGAAGATTCCTTGACATAGGTGCCAAAACCTATTTAATTATCACAAAACGCAAAATTCAGGCAAATGTTTTAGTTTAAAGCTGAATTATGAATGTTTCACGATAAAATTGTTTTTATCTATTAATAACCTTCGAAACAAAACTTTCTTATTGTTTTGCTGATGGCTCTAAATCGTACCCATAATTCACGTTCCCACGAATGACAACTTAAGTGCACCCCGGAATGCCATCACAGTAGAAAGTACGAAGAAGTCACGTCTGCCTCAGTTTGCGTATAGGTACTTTCCCACTATCGGGCTTCGTCGCATCTGTCAGGTTACTTGATACCTGTGGTCTACGGGCAAAAAGAAATAGTACTGTACTGACGCACAGAAGTTTCACTCCAACACGACTCAAAAACAGACTTTGTACATGCAATATTGAAACAAAGTCAATGCCAGCTCAATAACATCTGCGCGGCCAGTACCCAATGTTCGGCTATGTACAATTGCTCACATCGTAGGTGTTATAAATATTATGTCACGGGATAAACCTCATTTTACATTGAAAACCACTTTGAAGTGACACAGCCCTGATCCGTGCTGCGCAAAAGCAGTCACTGGGTCACAAGAATCTGATACGATTCAGAGAATTTGCTTCACTGTCATAGAACATTAAATGATGTTTGAAACGTACCTATTGTTAAAGGATTTGAAGGATTTTGCACACGTGTAGGCGTGTGACCGAGATTGCGAAAAAATATCCTAAAAGCGCAACGCATTGCATTATTAATTCATTGCATTCATAAATAGTCCAGGTAAGGAAGGCAACACGTGGAGATGAAGTGGAAGTGTGAGGACACAATGTGAATTAGAATATTTTTAATGTGGATCACTCATGGGAAAGTTGCATATTACATGCGAATGTAAAACATTAAAAATTAAATTAAGTAATTCATCTAATTGCGCTCGCTCTATGCTCGATAACTGCTGGTGTTTGAGTTTTGTGTCACCACAAGTGAATTAAACTGAGTTGAGTCGCACATAGAAAATCAAAATTGATCTTGACTAATTTTAGGTTCAACTTGTGGCACAAATGGGTTATGTCATGTGGTTTACATGCAGTGCTCGGACAAAATAGGTGACAGCGTTTGGGCTTTCATTAACCAGATGATACGCGAAACAAGAGTCCTTGAAGCATTCAGCTGTCTTGACCATCTGAAAGACCCTGACATGTGTTGTTTTCACAAGTTTTTGTCTGGACAAGGTTTTATAACCATGGGTCGCAGTCGTGTGGACAGCGAGTGGATTTAAGGGCGCACTGGCAACCGTAGTACATGGAATCATGGTCAGCCCTGGCATACAGTTAATCTGGTGATCTGATTATAACGTACCTATATGCTTGCTATAGGAAGGATTTTTGATTTTAAATATATGTTTAACAGTACAATGCGCCAGTTTTAATAAGGCATTTAAAGTATTCAAACAAAATGACCCGGGGCGACAATCCCTTAATGGTTTTGCTCATACATAAATTTGTAGGCCGTGACCGAGCTAAAACAAACTGCTGTTCCAGTAATAATTAATGATCGTCCACCTCTATTCGGTCGGTGCCTAAAAAAGTTATTAACTAATCTAAAAATGTTCACCATTTACACACCTGCAGTGATTAGATAGATGATGACCTTTTTGAAATAACAAATTATCAAGACAAATAAATTGTTTCTTTCGAAGATTCTTTTTGTTTTCTTATTTTATTCATGTCTTGGTTTTGTTTTTGCTTTGTTTTGTCTAATTAAATTAATCCTTTTACTCCAAACTTTGGAACATCTTAAACTATTTTCTTATTATTCAATTAAAATTTCTTCAGTGCTCAAAACCATTTATTCCAAATTGTCTAAGTGGAGCCCTTTCTATAGAGTCACTGTGGTAGGCGTGACGAAGTCCAATAACTTCAAACAAAGCTCTTAGATGCGATGATTCAGCTATATTTCAATTTCTACCAAAAGCTTCTGAGAAGTTGGTTTTATTTGTACACGTTTAATCGAGTAATCTATTTTGAGTATTCCAAGAAATATAATTTTGTACAAAATCTTTTCTTGAGTGAAGTTCTAAATTAATTGGTATGTAATATTATGAAACTGATGCTCATTTTATTTTGATTATATTTATTTTGATCATACTATATTCCTATTAACCGTTACTACTAAAGTTTTTTTTTAAACTAAAACAAAACAACCTATGATAGACTGACACCTATTCCACAGGACTCCACTTAAATTTTGATAAACTCACGTATCCACTTATTTTTATTTCAATGCTTCAATCTAATGAGAGTTTTTAGTACCTACGTAGAGCAATTTTTCAAACAGCCCCAATAACACTTACTTTTGCTATATTTTAATTATCCACCTGAGTTTTTTGAATCATCGCTTAAGATAAACAAGTTCTCGTAAGTACGTTGCTACTCCAGTTAAACTTTGTGCCTTTTATGCAGTCTTTTTAATTCACTGTTTGATCTTCAATGTTGCTAATATCAAAGCCACCCCCAGGGCTGTTCTTTGAGTAATCCCGTTAAACCTGTGTATTTTTAAGATGCAATTTACAACCCCTGTAAGGGGATTCATTTTTTAAATTTTGAGTATCTAAGTACCTTCATCGACAGTGATACGTTTTATCATTAAATATGTATGCGCTTTTTGTTAAGTAGGCAGTAATTTGCGATGCTTTAAAAATGTTTTTATTTTGATTTAGGCAATACAAATTCTGTCTTGAAAGAAACGGAAACAAAGCATCATGTCTGATCATGCCCTTATTTTCCTGTTCATCTGATATTTTTATGCGGAAAATTTATTTATTTCAGAAAACGCGGTCTTTATAATCGAAGTAAATTAAATACCCTGGTAGAGTTAATAATTATTAACAGTAAATTTAAATAAACAATGGTCTTCTACGAAACACTCCCATGATCACAGGTTACTATTAATGGGTAAACAGAATCGATGGGTCTCCTGAGATGTTCCTCCACCTTTATAATAACACTATAATATGTACAAGGGCCATTTTATTGCTTACCTATCTTGAATGATGGGGCCCTTCCGAGGTGTTGTTGGAAATTTATGAAAAGGCTTCAGGGGTCCTGTGGGGTCATGTAAATAATATATCGTACTTACGGTGATAACGACGGCTTAGTGACAGCGGTTTTTTGTGGCTTTCTATTATGAATGTGGCATTTTTGCATATAACAACGTGGACTCGTAAAATGGGTTTCATGACATCCTTGTTCCTAACGTTAACCTTTATGGAGTCTTGAACTTTGTACATGATGAACATTATATACATGCTTGTTATAGCGAGTTTATCATCAAAAATACATCTTTATCATCATCATCACCAGCCTCCATTATTGTTGGACGGAGCCCCATAAAATTCAGTATGCCATAATCAACCACGCTTGTCAGGCGAATTGGTAATCACAGTATTGGTGTTAAGTACTTAGTTAGGTGTTGTTAACCATCCCCTGGTTTAATTTCTTTGTCAGCTTTTACGACATCTACGGGAGGAGACAGAGCGATCTATTCTTGGGCCAGATACATCACGGCAGATTATATCTCTAAATAATAATTATATGTATCCTAATTGTAGTTAGTATCTATAATCATCAACATCATCATCATTACCCTGTAGAAGTCCACTGATAGACTAGTTTCCATCAATGAAATCATGCCAGCTATAAAAAACCTTTGAAAATATAAATAGGTGCTCAAATGGGAATAGGTTCGGTGCTCTTCAAATTGGTGCTCTTAGTAGAATGCTTCAATTAGCCTTCCAATGAAAAAAAGACAGACTTTTTTAGTGTCATGAATGTTTCCAGAAGTTAAAAATATAATTTCTGCCAATATTCATGAAAGTTTAAATCCTAACGGTACCCACAAACAAGGCAGTAAGTGAAACATCTCGACGCTATTATTTGTAACTCAAACTACATAACGGGCCACGTGTAAAGTGCTAAAGCCAACAACATCAATACACTCTTACGGATAATGCCACCTAGTGTGATCGTGGAGCTACGAAAATAGTCAACTGACTCCAAACTTAACAACTATCTTTTGGTGATCTTAGGATAATAAAATAAATGCAATTTAGATATGTAACCTTTCTTCGATACCGTGGTGTGTCCGGCCTAAGAATAGACCCCTCCGTCTTCTTCCATAGGCGTCGTAAAAGGTGACTAAGGGATTACAGCAGGGAATGTGCAGAAGCATCCACCTGAGTACTGAGTAAGCGTGGTGATTATGGTATTATAAGTATCATCCCATTTGCATTCTGTTGGGGGGGGGGGGGGGGGGGGGCTCGTCCAACAGTGGACGTCTAACAGCAGATGATGATAATGATGAACATTTTTCTTACTAGTACTGTAATGTTACTCAAATCAGTTTTTTTTTGGCGGTTATTGTAGTTACAATCAAGTGATCTATCATCAGTCAGTTACTAGTCCCTGTAACTTGATTCACGTTTGGTAAATTAAATACACATTCGATTCGTATCAATAAAACGATCTTGATAATTCTTATATCCATTGGGACAGATCTCAAATCACTTAATTCATATCTTACCTACTAGATTGTTGCAATATTGTTTGACATATTTCTTCTTCGCACATCCTAGCTTTTAACTTCAATGTCACTCTTCTTTCTGAATAGATTTGGTTCGAGATTTGCTTCTCATGGAAATGTCACTTCCGTTTCACAAGAAAACGAAAATCTTGACTACGTACCTTTTATACAAAACCATCCATTTGGAAAATATTTGGTGTTCATATACCTACACGTCTTGTTATTGTTACGCTACTAAGAGGATAGTTCTAATCTTTTATAATTTAAATATAATTTGTTTGATAATCTCTTATATTTGAAAATCATTTCAATTATTCACAAATATTTGATGACTAATCAAGGTTGTTTTATCTTTGCTTCCTACGATTATTAAGTATTTTGCTCATATCAAAATTAAAGAGAACAAAAAGTTTCATATTCTGCACCCTGTCATTATGCCAGAGTAATAGCAAAGTCACGAGTTCTATTCTTAAGAAACTAATAGGTGTCATTTCATACATTTGTGATTCAGCCGCAGTCGCGAGTGTATAGGGATGGGCACTTCATCGTTCCCTGTTTAATAGACTGCAAGTCTGTTTACTGTATAGTCGTACTATTTGCAAAGAAATTTTATGAGTAAATGTACCTACACTTTGCCTCTGAAGTGGGAATTCTTCACTCTCGATTTATTGAACAAAGAGTAAGTATATGAAACAATAGCCAAAAACAAGTTATGGTATAATAAGCTTTTAATTTTCGAATGAAAACTGTTTTTAAAAGTCAATACCATAAAGTGCAGAATTGCAAAATCATTCATCAATAAAATGACTTCCCCAGCTGCGACAGTTTTGCAGATTTTGAAAGTCAATTAAGAAATATAGAATAGCATGAATGGTTTTAACATTTGTTTTGACGGTAGGTATCTTTCTGATTCTATATTTATTTATAATAAAACTTAATCAACAGTTAAAATTATTAGACTAGTCTCATGATTCCATTTGCAATGGACTATTTCAATCACTAGCCAGTCATATTTGTACGAACCTTTTATACCTGCATTTGGCACTAATACGGCCTGCAATATTACAGACTGTGGGCCGCCGTCTGCACTGTCTTATCATACAAATGAGTCGCATTCCATACGAATGCAGTTTCGCACAATAGCCAGTAATTTTGTGACGTCATCATGATGCAATATGTGAGAGAATATTCCCGTTAGTCTGAATATTGGATGAAATAGTTTCACGAAATATTAACTTTATCACGCTTATCCAATGTAGGTTAGTGGATGCTACTACACAAACATAAGTACCTTAGAATTTTTGGTAATAGGACAAGTCAGTTTCTTCACGATAATTTCAATTACCATTTTAACCATGTACCTATCTTGTTATGAAGTTCATTAAATTTTCAAAAGCCTTTTGTTCACGCCCCTAAAATCTATAGGATTACTCAGAATAAATTGGTTCCAAAGGATATAAACTAACACCTACTTGAAAGTAGTCATTACAAACTGTTTGTCTTAGAAAGTTCAGGCAAATTAGTTTAACCTTCTCTTAATTAGCGTTAACTGTTGAACGTTATGTTTGACTAATATCTAGTTTAGGTCATTGTTTTTGGAGAATAGGTGCCAGTTACAAGAAAGTCACAGTCATTTTGAGGCGATAGATTTTGTCATCATCGAATACTATCTACTAATTATTCCTTGTTTGAGTCAATCAAACAAGGAATAAATAGTAGATTCTTCACTAAACAGCATGCCTTTATCTATATAATTAAAGGTATTTTTAACATCTACCTTTACAACCACCTCCATGTAATTTGCAAATTTTTCTGTAAATAAAAAAATTACTCTTGTTGCACAGAGTGTTAGTCAATGAGGGCTCTAGGAACACGAGTGTAATAAGAAGTCACTCTCAGCTAGGTTTATCATCTACTTTTCTAACTACAAGAATCCATTTTTAGAAAATCTGAATAATAAAAACTTTACAATGTAGGTAGTTTTCAGCTCACTCGATTCGCGCTGATTCGTTTCGTAAGCGAATAGAGGTTGGTTTGGATATAAAAAAATTGCCTTTCGGCCAGTACTAACGTTCTTTTTTTATAATTTGAACTAATGTATTCCATTTTTATGAAACTTATGAACTATAGAACTTTTTGGTCAATGAGGGGTTTTCACGGCCGTTTCAAATCATGCTTTCAGCGTTGAAAATAGATGGCGCTGCTCTGTAACGTAGCAGTTAAGTGTCAAAATAAAGCGAAATGTCAACATCAACAACGTAGAAATAATTTTCGTTTCGTGGTATTTTTTGCTTACTTCTAAAAACACCACGAAATCACTAGAGTACACTCAAGAAGCAAACACAATTAGAATATCATGACTAATAGCCACAGACTACTTAGATAATGATTTTGTACGCGTGCACCACAGACAATCTTGATTGATACAGTTGAGTCAGCGCCATCTATCGAACCAATTTGAACTACTTTTTTTTCTTTTGAATCGAATATGAAAAGCCCTCATTAAAAGAAAAACGTAGAAAACAAAAATAGTGTATAGTGTAACTAGTGTAATCTACGGGATTGAAACCAATAATGTAATAATGGATTTCACATTAAATTACTTTACTGATTTTATAACGAAACCTTGGTGTAATAGATTCTCATACTATGTATATTACTGCAAAGTTCATCAATAAGAGCATACAATAATGCTATTTTCTGCTTGCGTTTTAGGGGAACCAGAATTAAATTACTTAATAGAAAAAAAAATTGATGGAAGAACTGATCTTCATAGTTAAAGGTCATGGACAATATTTTCCACGGTTTTTTATTCTATCACCCTACCTGTTGTTCACATCGAATTGAATTTAAGTATTGCATGTCAAGCAGCAGTAAAATTCAAAGAGGCCACGAAATAATGATATCAAAATTTCAACAACCATTGTTACTGTCAAGGGTGAGAAGATAAGTTAATAATATAATGATCTATATTTCTACTCCCTCTATGGGTTATGCTTATTCGACTATTTCAACTATCTTAGCCCAGAGAATTATCATTTCAATTTTACCGTTTTCGTAGACCTTATGTTGTGGGGAATACAGTTCGATTTTCTTTGGTGTAGTTTGGATTTAGTTTGTGAATATAAACAATCGTTCCGTTATTATGTTTATGGTATAATGTCAAAATAAAATGTTTCCAGTAGGTAAGCGCGTCATTAATTCGAAATTTATTCACATTAGCTTTCGTGACTACTTATTTATTTGGAGTGGAATAGTTTCGATAACGCATCTTAATAGGTCATTTCCATAAACAGCGTGATATTACTAGTTTATATATGTATGTATGTATGTACAAATATGGTAAGGTTCTTAATGTTATAATTAAGGCCAACGCACACTATTGGGCGCGCTAGAGGCAGCGTTGAGCTGTTCATGCATTTGGTCATGTCTGAGTTTCATTATCATTGCAGACTCATTAGCTCTATCAACAATAAATTCATTTAGCTAAAAGTGTTCTTTACACGACACGTCTCGGTACACACAATATTACAGGTTGTTTTATAATTTATTCAGAATGATGAAGCTAAAATAACTGATATTGGTAAACTGAGCTAAAACCATAAGTACGCGTTGTCGTACCGTGTTGGTGATATGTGAAGACCACGGCACACTGTCGATTCTCTGTATTTCCATAGATTTAACCATTTTATGCGAGTCTGAGGTCCAATTCTGTACTTAGTTCATAGATATTAATAGATTCACACAAATCTGACACGATGCCTACATTTTTGATGAGGTGTAAATGAGCCTTTATCAGAACTGAGAGCTCATGTTGGCTAAGTCCGTTCTCTGGAGTCAACAAAGCAAATTGTCTGAAACTAACACAGTGTTTATACAGGGAACTATTAATGAAGGTCTAAATATCAAGGCGGAACACTGGGATTATCATAATATTCTTGTTTTCGGGAAGCAAGTTTTGTAGCATCTTAAATTGATTGAGTAGCATGTTAATTCCATTAACTACTTATTAATCATCCTAAGAAAAGTTGATGTTTGTTTGGAACTCAATTAGGTACCCCGAAGTTTGGTACCACAGATTTTTGCTAACTTTTAACCCTGGATATAACGCTAGTAAATTCGTGGGCAGAATATGTTAATATGGTGTGTCCGGCCTAAGAATGGACCCCTCCTTCCCCTCCCATAGATCTAGAAAACGCCTTACTAAGGGATTACATTACACCAGGGGATGGGCAGCAGCATCCACCTGAGTACTTAACACCAAACTGCTGTCACCAATCCATCTGCCAAGCGTGGTGATTATGGTAAATCTCTCCATTGCATTCTATGTGGGAGGCTACGTCCAGCAGTTGGACGTCTAAACGCTATTATCATAAATACGATAAGAATATTGTTATTGCAAAAAATAAGATTTAAGATTTTTTTTTTAAACTTTAATCATCATCGTGTTCAGCTTATATGGGTCCACTGCTAACCCCACACTAACATGGGCTGACAAAGACCCCATAGAATTCCATTAGGGATGGTCTCGGCGCAAATATTTTAGTAGTTTCAGGCTGCCTCTTAACCAAATTCCTGCGATTATATGCGACATAGGTCTTTGAATTAGCTATTGGTAGTGGTAATGGTATGACCATTATAGCTCACAGAACTGATAGCCGTTGGGGAAAGAAGGTTCTAGAGTAAAGACTGTAAACCGGACGACGGAGTTCAGGAAAGTCCCGCTCTCGATGGACCAAATACATTATAAAGAACGCAGGAAGTCAGTGTAGGCTAATTTTAACAAAACACTGAAAATTGTAGAAGGTTTTTAAGTTTTATAAAATTAACTTTCTGTAATGTATATGACTAAAACAGGTAAAAAAAATTACAAACCGAGGTAAACGTGAGATGGATTATATCTTAATAGCCAAATAGCATACTGTAAAGCGTAGGATTAAATGCTCATTTCGCTAGGTCTTGTAATTTAAAACCTTTAGATAAGAGATAGCACTGTCCCCTTAGTTAAGTTGCAATACAAGAGCAAGCGTAGCATTCGTAATGTGTGTGAGGAGCCTTCTTGCGTGGCGCATTAATAATCCTATATATTTTACTGGTTCTAGAGAACCAGTAAAATATATAGAACCAACGGTCATAAAGCCCCATCCAGGGCCACCAGATACCTCAATCTAGACAAGTAAACACTGACCAAAAAAAAACAGCAGGCTGTGGCTGTATCGTGGATACGGCCGCGCGGCCGTGCGTTTTACGTAAATACGAAATTATGTGACACAGCGAAACGACCTCAAAATAGCGGTGCTTCTCCAGCGTGCATGATTGCGTCACAGTCCTCATTCAACGTAACAAATTATTTGATCTATTAGCTATCGAGTGGTGTAATTAAATTTTGGATATAGTTTATAGATGTAGCTGCAAAACCAAACTGTATCTCCCGATTTTGTTATCAACAGTTTTATGGATTGTCTCCCACTGTGGAAGCAAATTTAATGACGTGTTCACGTAAAAAAATCATGACGGAATTTGTCAATCTTGTATGTCATCTTCATACTTAACCCCTCATTCATAATCATTTTTGAAACCTATTTTAGGTAAAATAGCTTTTGTCTTGTTTTGACGTATGACATTTTACATCAGAGAGAACAAAACAAAACCTATTTTAACTAAAATAGGTTTAATGATTATGAATAAGGCCCTTAGCGTTTTGTATCTGATAAACCTTGACTAAAAGCTTTGAGGCGAAACCTATATACTAACTAAAGTATGATATGCGACTGGCAAACGTTGGTACAATTTACAAAATGATACTTGTGATTTAAATGAGTGAAACAGGCAGTTTGACTTTGAATAAGCTTACGCTCGGGTGAATATTTGTCTAAGGGCAGGTCTGCCTCGTCGTGAGTTTGTTTGTATGTGATACTCGTAGAGATTACACCGATGAAAAGACAAATGGGTTCACTATGGGGTAATTAGGCAAGTAATGAATGCAGAGTTTTATGGCTTGAATGACAATGAAGTGGTTATTAGATGGTAATCATAGCTTAATGGGTAGTAGACTATTCTGACATTACTAAACACGTAGGAAGCTATAACAAGACAGTTAAGAAATGCCTGGACGACCAAAAAATTGTATTGTATTGTATTGTAATTGTAAAAACATTAAAACAAATATCCTACTAATATTATAAACGCGAAAGTTTGTGAGTATGGATGGATGTTTGTTACTCTTTCACGTAAAAACTACTGAATGGATTTGAGTGAAATTTAGAATGGAGATACTTTACGCCCTGGATTAACACATAGGCTACTTTTCATCATCATCATTATCAGCAATTTTCATCATTATTCACACGGGTGAAACCGCGGACGCAACTAGTTTTTCTATAAAAGCATCGAGGTTATAAATATATACATCACTAGAAAAATGATTTAAACTTTAGATATCAAATAAAAGTTGCTGCTGGCAATAAAAATGCTGAGGTGATAAAATCTGGTTTCCCAGAGAATTTAAAGCTTAGAAAAATTCAATTCAGTTCAAAAAGCTTTTCTCAGCAATTATTGGCAGTGACAAGATACGAACCAAATATGGACGTGTTTCGTTAATAATGTGGCCAATTTAGAGGAAAAGTAAGAGTATTTTATGAATATAGAGTCTTCCGATAAAGCATGTTGTGGAATTGGTTTTAGAAAACTGAAAGACGTTTTAATTGCAAAGTACTACTATGTTTGTTTACCGTGATACCATTAGAATGTACCATTGACGTATGGTGTTTTTTTTCGTTTCGCACCACGGGTTTAGATGTTAGCGAACTGATCATATTGTGTACAAAGTTTAATGGACTTTAAAGAAATAATAGCCAAATTAGAAGCATGTTTCGTTCGTTCCTTTTGCTAGCTATCGGTGAACTTAACTTACCCACTGGATGAAATTTAGAAAGTGGTAAACTCACCCATAGGTGATGTTTTTAGTGGGCAGCCCCCGTATAGCCTTTTATGTAGGTACATCAACAGTTTTAACGCATATATCCAACATCTTTCTGACAAACCTCTATAAATTCAACGAGCAATACTCGTAATACTTAAATGCAATATAAAACGGAGTGGGCAGTTATGAAAAATTTAATACATCCACTTTGAGGACTTTCAAAAGACTTCAAATAATCCTCTTTCTGAATAATCGTAGATAAAATACACAGTAAAGATATAGAGATAGAAGCAGTAAATACACTTCGAATAACTATCCATTTGAAGCTCCGCTCCGCTCCCGTAGCACACAAAACGCGCGGTTCGGGACACGGATTTTCTCTATAAGGTAGCTTCAATGTTATTTCAGTCTTTCAAGCCCGTGTTCCATAACTAAAGTCAGACATGTGACATAAACATAGATTTTTTGGAGTTTTTTCAAAAAATCTGTGATGTCTCGATTCACACTAGAACATAATAATAATATAGTTTTGGAATGGTGTACCTAGGTCCTTTAATATTTCACATGCTAAGTTAATAAGCAATTGACAGTATCATTTGTTGTCGAGTCTGGCGGGATATCTAAAGGCTTTTGTCCTGCAACAGGTGGAGTATTAATTTAATTATGTTAGAGTTCTAATAAAAAGTCGAAGTTTTTGACCTCGGGGCGCAAGCGCGAGCCAATCTTGGATAGAAGGTGGCAAAATTTGGGTTTTTTTTTAAATAACGCTTCAACAGTTGACCCTTTAACAAAGTTGTAAGTAAAAAATGCTTTACATTTTTTACATCTACATTTTTTCCTATAAGGCGAAAAACTAATAAGTTATAGTGTCCGAAATTAAAATGAGAAACCTCATAACCATAACAACATACAATAGCTGAACGGGTGAATCGTCAGGTTAACAAATCAGCGATAGCGGAACACCTAGTAGATTATGGACCTAATCACTGGATTGAACTTCACGATCCCAAGGTACTTTCAAATGAGCGTCATTTCTACAAGAGAATCATTCATGAGGCTATTGAGATCCAGAAGTACCCAAATTTCAACCGTGAAGACGGTTTTAGACTCACTTCGTCCTGGAATCCTATCATTGGTTAGGTGTGCGCGTCGCGATGTGTCATCTCAGTGCGTAGATACGGTTAGTGTGGTGTGTCAGACTATGAATACGGCCATTTCTAATTCTGAAGACCAAATGAAGGTAGTTTCCTCAGCTGCCACCACTTCTCGACGGTAGCTCCATGTACTCCAGTCAGCCCGCGACCACGATTACTGTAACGCATTCGAAACGTCGGGAATAATAAATAATAAGGTAACACGCGATAAATACCCGTGACAATATAAATAAATACAAAACAACATAATAAATATAAAAAAAAACAGAATTTTTTCTGCTGAACCACCAAGAATTATTCTTATTTTAGCGATGAATTTTTACGAAATATAAAAATTTATAAATCTTGACGTTTGTAGTTAGAATATTTTTCAGTGTACAAGTTTTGCATAAAAGGAACGGACAAGTCTCGGTCAGAGGATCGTGTCTCGCATCTAAATAACGTCTTATATCAGCAAATATTGACTCTAGCCCGTACCCTTTCAAAGGGGTCCGATCTGTATTATCTTAAGATAGTTTAGCGAGTGCCAAGATGGTTAACATGGGTCTAAAGACGATATTTTTCAGTAGATTCTGATAATGTAAGCGTGTGCATGACTTCGATCAAAATTATATTTATTTAGGGACGAGAAGATAATAACCTAAATAAAAAACCTGCTATTCTTTTAAGTTTTAACTACTCACGCTCGTTGTTATAAGCAGATACTAGTATAAGGTTTCTTCTAGACATTGCACCATCATACTAAAATGTGTGTATATCCTAGACTATCCTATAACGGGCAAGATATGGAAAACGTCATTAAATCTTTATCGTAAGGTAGAATCGAGTAAAATGTTTTATAACGGCCGTCATTTATAACGGTCACTGCTTCTTAGATAACCTGAGCTTAACTTACCACTTAAGCTGATTAGCGTCCCTTTAATTTATCGACTCAAAATCCAGAGAACTCGTAAAAGTGTATGAATCACCATTTTTGTCCAGGCTTTGGCATTCAGAGGCAATAAATTTGCAAATCATGTCTAGTGATTCAGTTGCATTTTTTCTCACAGGCCACTCCTTTACTGAGAAAAGGGTTTAAAAACTGTCAGTTTGTTAGATTTTATCGACGTGCGATTGTTAAAGACTGTAAGTGTAGCTGCCCGAGATTTTTCCTCATGATATCTGGCGTAAGGAGAATCAGGAACAAATATTAATACAAGTTCATCTGTCATGCGGGAGGTCGTAAGATCCTTGGCTTGTGGTAGTCGACCGCAAGAAATAAGATATCGCAATGATATTCTTATTAGGTTAAGTTGTATACAAAGCAATGTAAATATTTGTATGTTTGTATTTTTAGCACTAAGCATGTTTTTATACTACTTATCTAGCAAACAAGCACCTGATGGAAAGCAGTTACCGTAGCCTTTGGACGCCTGCAAAACCAGAGGTAACACACGCGCGCTGCCGACCCTGAGACATAAAGATGAAAAGTCTCATGTGCCTGTAATTTCACCGGCACCCGTACCCTTCAAACCGAAACACAGCAATGCAAGCACCACTGCTTGGCAGCAGAAATAGGTAGTAGTACTTCCCTGGAACTCTTCCAAAAGTTCTACTACAAAAAAAAAAACTATTACTGCTGCTATTTATAAAGTCTTGATTAAATATTACAATAAAAAGCAGCACCAGTGATTCACACAATTCCAAACTTCCATATAGTCCTCTCCATCTCAAGGTTGCCTGGAAGAAATCGCATGAGCAATAAGACCACCCATTATGAATTTCTTTTGTTGTTAAGTTTTTGTATATCTGTTGTTATGCCAAATGAAAAGATAATCTATTTATCTAGCAAACAGCAATAATAAAACTATCACGAGGTAAACGTTCTCACGTAACTTGACGTAAGCCACAACAAAACAGAATATCTCCGTGGACTCATTTTGATCCACCACTTCCAAGGAGTAACATTAGTCAGTATAATGAATCAAGAAAGGAAAACCCTTTAGACAATGACATGAGTTTCTAACCACACTACATCGTGCACAGATACTCATCAAACGTGAGTCGTGAGCGACGCGCCCAACTTTCGCTTATTCATGCGTTTTGCAAGGATTTGGGTGGAATACAAATTAATTTAATTCCTTTACGGTACTTTTTAATATGGAGTTTTAAATTATCTGTTTTGATCACAGTGAGCCTACTTACATGAGAACTACTGCTGAACTATAGCTTCTCCTCAGGTCTTAATGGTGATTGCGTATTTTTTGTTTGACGGCTTTAACAAATAACTAATCAGTGGCTTGGCAGTCATTATCGGTAGTCAGCTAGTATGCACCATTTTGTGCCCTATGTGCGTCGTTTTTAAGTCCTTTAAATGCCTCTCCTGATGTTACCTTGTCGCATCTATTTCCGCCTTCGTTAACTGTACATATCTCAATCAAAATAATAGCTACCACGATATTTTCTGAGGATTTATTTAATTCGACATCTACACACTTTACGTTTAATTTACTACGTTACATAAAACTACTAATAAAACACTAATTTGCTACTTATTAACAATCGTGATGGAATCTCGGAAATATTATTTGTGGCAGGAAATGTCAATTTGCTAATTAAAAAACTACAGCAACATAATTACAGTATATTATTGTCTGTCACGGTGCAATGATTTGACGAGTGTAGTCAGTGGTTATGGGAATTAGGTGTAAGAATGTTAAAGGGGTTCCAAGTCAGAAGAAGTTCTGAATTTAAGGCGTTATCGGTTCACGAAATGCTTATAGTGAGCTCTAGAATTTTCAAATTTTTGATAAGAGTTCACTTTTCCAAAAAGAAAAATATGTAGGTACGGTATTATTAAGCTTTTTATGTAGTAGCCTAGTGAAACCATAAATTTAATAAACAATATAAATTACTTCACTTTATAAAAAAATAAAGAAACGTATACCTTTTTTAAATTAATATCCAATTTTAGATACTCACGTTACACGTTAAGTACACGTTTTAATATAAGAAACACTTGGTAACTTATTAATTATTAATTAACCCATTATGAGCTAGCGTTAAAAGGCAGTTTTATATCTTATTTTATCTACAAAAACACGGTATCTAAGCGTGCGACCCCCCATCTTCAGTCCGGTTACAGACCATTCGATGAACCTTTAGCGCCTTAATAGCATTAAATTTGAACTGTCACAAATATCTCCTTCTTATGTAATGTCACCAAATCACACTAATAGTCATATACTTAAAGAAAATAAAATTGGTAGGTATGTAAGCAGGTGTGAGTGAGTGAGCCTATACGATTTATCTGAATTAAGAGGTCTCCGTCAACAAAATGATGACCAAGGTGAAAGACGGAAATGGTCCTAGTTATCCAATATCGATCAAAAAACACAAGACACGGGAAATAATTTGTATCAAAAGTAACAAGAGTATCATCATGATAGATTGGTCCCGGTGCAAACCACATTAAGACCCAACAAAAAAGCAAAACTTGAAACCAATGGGAGACATGCACCTCTGTGGCCGGAAGGGACAGAATAGGTACAAAATCCTGTTTTTTTTAATCCTGGTTCTAAAGGCAACCTAAGACACGTGATTGACAAGTTATGAGACACACGTGTAAAGGTATTTCGCTGGAACAATATCCTTTGCAAGTACTTTTTTTTATTTGTGGTATCTATGTCTTGTTGCAAATAAACTTTGTCTTATCTATTTCTTTCCTTGTTGCAAATAAACTTTGTCTATTCTATTCCTTTCTACCATCCATTTTTCTTTCTTTTTCTATTCTTTTCTATTTTTTTCCTTGTTTTATTTTCTTTTCCTTTTTGCCACAAAAAGTTGACATGTTGCTCGACCAAGCTTGATCATCTTGCACAACCAATCGCTAATTCTTATCCATTACTATGTAAATCTGAAGATCGTGATCGAAATATGACATAACATTCTCAATAGTCGCAAAGTTTGGATTTTGACTTGAGCTCTTTTTGAGGTTAAGGCAATGCAAACCAACAATTATATACATAGGTATCTACTCCAAAGATTTTGGCTCTGATAGTGATTGACAATCAATATAATTATAGATATATTGATGTAAGCAAGTGGAATAACCAACTCGTGGTTTCCGTGGTGTGGCGGTGAGTAGCCAGCTGAGGTGCAAGAGGATTCGAATTCCACTGCGGGACAAATATTTGTATGATCTCCAAATATTTGTACCGGGTCTGGATGTTGTTTTAGCATTGTACTCGTAGTGCCTGACCAACGATACCTACAGGGAATTTTAGTATGGGATCAGGACTATGCGTGTGACTGTTGGCTGTTATACTATTAGTGTCGTAGCTAAGGTCATGAGTGCCCTGGGTAAGATTTGAATTTTGCGTCCCCCCAAATCTTATTATTTAGGAAGTGAAACAATACAACAACTTTAAAAAGTAATCAAAGTTACACATTGAAGCATTTTAACAACAAAAGTAGGCAACACTGTAACAGAAGTTAACGGTGAGCAGAGCGAGCCACAAAAATTTGCGGCTTTTAGGAGTGAGAGCAGCCAACATTGCAACAAATCAAATCAAATCGAATCAAAAGAATTGATTCATTGAAATCACAAGGATCATTTTGATCGTCTTATAAACTAAACATGAAGTAACAGCCTGTACAGTAACAGTAACGACCTGATAGTAACAGAAGTTACTATCAGATTGCGGGTCTGCGAGTGCGCCCCCCTGAGGTATGCGCCCCTTGGCAGCTGCCCTCGTGGCCCCTAGCTACGACACTATAATTTTTATCGGAAAAAGAAACACGCTAATAAGACCAATCAGTGAGATTGATATTATATTATTAGAACTAATGTTATTCAAAACCAGCAATACCTACTTAAAACTTAACTTACTTACTTGCTTGACAAACTAAACTTGAAATGAAAGTGTCTATGGTAATCTGTGACGAGACAACACCCATTTCAAGAGTTAGTGGTTTGGTTCTCCGTCGTTAGTGATTGAGCTTGCGGTGAGCGCCAATGTTTGAAATGCGGTCGGAAAGAACTGTGGCACCGATTTTCCAGCCCATTTAGCATGCTCATTATGTGTTGGTGCTTGTTAACTTTGGAGTAAGAAAATATTTATTGAGTCTGGGTGCAATTATACGTAACAAGAAATGCATATTGAAGGTTATTAACATAAAATTACAAACCATACAAAAAATTAATAAGTAGAGGATGTTTAAGATTATTACATAAGCCTCTTATGTTTTATGCAAAGTAGGTATAATCTGTTAAGAGTTTTCAAAATAAACTTGCGTGCAATGAAATAGGATCACTTAGAAAAACCATAATGCTCCTGAACTATGCAAGATATAGAATTTAAACTTAAAACATATTTAAATTTACTTCATACTGCATTATCCTACTAATATTATAAACGCGAAAGTTTGTGAGTATGGATGGATGTTTGTTACTCTTTCACGTAAAAACTACTGAATGGATTTGAGTGAAATTTGGAATGGATATACTTTACGCCCTGGATTAACACATAGGTTACTTTTCATCATCAGTATCATCATAAATTTTCATCATTATTCACGCGGGTGAAACCGCGGGGCGCAACTAGTATACAATATATTATTTTGTATACAAAATACTTATTATTTATTAAATCAAAATAATTAAACAAAAAATGAGTTTTTAAGAGATTGTGGTTTTTCTAAATGCCAGTTTCATGACGCACGCTTGGCAGGCGGATTGGTCATCTCAGTATTCATGTTGAGTACTCAGGTAGATGCTGCTGCCTATCCCCTGGTGTAATCCCTTAGTTGTCTTCAGTAGTTAAGTAATCAGTAGTAAATCAGTAGTAGGTACAATCAGTTGTTAGATAATAGTGATCCTCTAAGATGTATAAGTGAATGAAATAAATTAGAAGCTCACCTAAGCAAACAAATCAGCTATGGAAAAGCTTAATAAAGCCCAATAATACAGTACTTACAACGTTGACTCTACACATTAGCAACATCGTGTTTTTGTAATCAAATTAAACCTTACCAGATAGGTAATTGAGAAACATCGATTTGTTTGTCAAAATGATCTTTAACCACTTACTTGATTCTGGCGTCTCTATCTATTTCGCGGAGAAAGAAAAAGAGGGACGAAATGTTTATGTTTGCAGGAACCCACGTAATGTTTATTCGAATTTCAAACACCTACAACGGAAGTTTGTTCTCGCTGGACCGGTTGCTTCTAATTTAACATAAAAACAAAGCTAGAAAATTCATTGAACGATTTCTCTAAAACATTCCTGTCTAACCACCCATCTATTCGTATCTGTCTCATCTAGCCCTAATCCCATAAATGACATCAGATAAGATAGTGAGCATATTCGAATCATTTTATGTTGAAAATTAAAATCGAGATATTATGTTGCAAGACTATCGGATACTGACATTAAATTATCTCGAGATCTTTTCGATGCGTTTGCATCTTCATGTTGTGTTAATGCGTTTTCGATAACCTCCTTATTATTTTTGAATTAGCCTAGTTATAAATTATCTGACTGATAGATAAGTACTACTTAGTTTAAAACATAGACATTATCTAACAAAATTTTTAAATTTTAATAATATTTTATATCAGGAACAAAGCCTCATGTTTTCTTATGCATAAATACCAACAAGAATATCAGGATATAATTACCGACTGTTGAGTCATTTTACTAAACATTTCATACATCTGCCTCATTTCCGCTTCCTGTCCCATTGTTACAATCCTTGCTCCTCTCAAAGTTATAAATGAAGATTTAAAAGATGGTTACAAGAAAAAATCCAATTAGAACATGTAAAAGGTGGCCAAAGACTAAAAGTGTTGACAATATGAATGACGAATTATGTCCAAGAATATCGAAGTATACCATAATATAAAATAAACCGGACGATAACGCAGTCGCAGTGTAGGAAGAACTTGATGGACCGACAACATTGTAAATAGTGAGGAGTCACTGGATGGATGCAGATCAAGATTGTTCGTTGTGGAATTCTATATGGTAGGACTATGCCCAGCAGTGGACGTCTACAGGCTAGTGATGATGATGATGATGATTAATGAAAATAATAGTCAGCGCTGTAATACAAATACAAAATACAAGTAGCGGCACAAAACTCTAGCGCTGACCGTTAGCGCAGAAGTCAAAAGTAAGGTATCTTGGGCGGGATCTATATATCTATCTCTATCTATCTTATTCTAATAGTATTGCATCCGCGAGTAAACATGCGAAACTATCCCCTCCAGGTTTCGTTCAGTCCTAGACTTACGTGCCGCTACTCATATGAAAGATCACAATACGATGGCTTTGGTTAATTACTTAGTCAAAATATTGGCCCATAAAATCGCTTCCGCCCAGCCCGCCACCAAGTGCTATCCTGATTATCATGTCCTATCAAAGTCATCTCGGGTGACAATATACGATCAGAGACATCGGCTCGACCTCCGTTAGCCGCTTTGAATTGTACCGAACCGTAAATGTTATAGAAAAACTAACATAATAGATATGAAACTCCGATATAAGGTGTGAATAGGCAAGTAGATATGAACAAAAGAAATTCATATCTATGCGTTAAAAACATTTATGACCAAACTATCGTATTAGATGTTCTTATGTTTATATCCAAAGATTGAAGTGAAGGAATTTGGAAAAAAGACGACTTCGTACCGATGAGTTTTTGTTTTGTGTTTTGTTGTGTGTGGAGGTGTGTAAGTAGGAGTATAATCGAGTGTAAATTAAATTAACTTAATTAGAACCATAGTGGTTAAAATTTAAAATAATCTTTACTTACTAGAGTTGATTGAGATTTGTTTTTCTATGAGAAGATACAAACTCCTTTGTAAGATGATCGTTACAAAAACCACTTTTAAGACCTTTTCGTATCTCTATATAGGTTAAGTGCCTATCAGCAATAGCATTCTCTGTCCAAAATCTGAAAATAACTAACCCGAATAATACTTAAGGTTACAGAAATATTGCCGTAATAACAGTATTTTCCCAAAATACTATATTTATTTCCAATCGGCCAATTCCCCTAACTTCGGATAAGGAGTAAAAGGTGGATTTCAGTCTACCTTTGAACGTTTTACAAGGATAAAGGTATTTATGGTATATAATGTTTTCAACCAAAAACTTCTGCGTTTGTTAAGTATGTTTATAATTTAATGAAGTAATGTTACTATATTACAAAAAAGTTGATGCTCAATGAACTTCCATTACATTTATTTCTATAATGTTGATTAAGTAGATCAGTGGTTGCTCTACCGATTCTATAAGTTTCGTGGCAAAATTGTCTGTAGTACATTTTGTTCCATCAAAGAAATATCGCTTATTTTGTATTTTAATAACTTCCATGCGGTGTGACGTCTAAGTTTGGTACCCTCATTCGCGCAGCTGCCGCCACACAAACAAACTATCCAACAAATTCTATATTAGCTTTCGACAGTTCTATAGGGTTTTTATATTAATTAAAATGTCATATTCTGTTTATTGGGGAAATTGACTTTAACAAACTATATAAGGTCGTGCACGCAACTTACGTAATAGTTAATATGCGTGGGACTAATACTAATGTTTATTGCATAGCTATTAGGTTAGAAATTATTATAATTGCAAATGAGTAGGCCATTATTACTGGATTTCAACGAGTTTTTACCAGATTTGTTCACTAGCCCACGAAAACCAACAGCACTTTCAGAAATGTTAAATGCAAAGTAGCATAAATTCATCAAAGTTAGAACCCATATTTCGATAAGATTTTGTTTTTATGTTAATCTTAACAATTTATTGAGTTGAGCTATCTTTTATATCGTTTGCAAAGGTCATTTGATAGCTCATTCATTCATTCGTTCATTCATTCATTCATTCATTTATTAATTTTTATTTAATAACTATTTATAATTTTATTAGTTGTATTTTTCTATCTATAAATAAAGTATTGTACTTGCTTTTCAAAATCAAACATGACCGAGTCCCAAAAACTTATCGGACCACCGATCGAATCCGATGTTTGTTTGCCATATCGAAAGCTCAAACTTCGATATACTGAATCCTAGAGATATATATGAGAAGAAATATATGGCGATAAAACAAAAGAGACAATTCGATCTGCTCTGGGTCTACTAACCAGCTGACCTGCGAACCGAAATCAATACATGCGTGACTCACAATCGGAGGGAAACAGTCGTCTTTGTCTAGTTGACACGTTACTTAGAGGCTCTATTTGCGAACCTTTTAGCGCCCTTTGCAACGAAAAGTTAGAGTAAATAGTCGACCGCTCCGTTGTTTAGCATGTGTGAGGTCACATAGAATCGTGGTAAGAATTTAGATTCTGCTGAATAGCTCGGTGAATTTATTGAAGAAAAAACTAATATTTACTAAATTTGATTGATAGAAACGAAGGTTATCGTAGTTTATACGAGAGCTTTGACGTAAAATATATCATGGGCAAACAAAGTTTAGCTTATTATGCTGTCAGAGGGCCTAGTCTAAAAATGTAACAAGCTACAATTTTTGTATGGAAACACCGAAAAGCGCCCTTTAGTTTCACTTGGATTCAGTAAATTTTTTAACATGAATTTTCTATTAATATTTAAGGTAGATCTTTTTTACCGAATGAATTGTTATTTAGCTTAGAAGCTAATAATGGCACCCTTTCGTTTCCAAATTGTGCTTTATAATAAAAAGTAAATGCTTAGATTTATAATAATTGACTATAATAGATGTAAATAGTGTGACGAATCTGCGTGAGAGTAATTTATAGACATTCGATGAGCGTATGAAACTTTCCCCTTGAAAAATGAATAGTGGTATTGATAAAAAATATTTTAAATGACGTTTATTGAAATAAAGTACCCTCATGTTAAGAATCAAAAGTAATTTTAAGTTTTTGATGACCTCTGTGGTGCGGTGGGCGATTAGCTGGCTGAGATGCGAGAGGTTGCGGGTTCCATTCCCGATTTGGAACAAATGTTTGTAAGATCTGTAAATGCACTCGAGAGCAATGAATCCGGGTCACTTAAAGAATCCTAAAAATCTCGGAAACTAAAAATGCTAGGTTAATGCAATAAATTGTATTTAATAGACAATGTAATACTCCTTAAATGAAGGTATTAAAACTTCTTAGTTATTGTAAAGTTATATCATAAAAAAATCAAATTTGAAAAAGGGCCACTTTCGAAGATGGAACTACGAAATTACAGCATTTGGTTTTGCTTTTGTTTATAATCTGTCATTTATCATTGTTTGATTTCTGTTTTTTTGTTGTTTTTTTTCTGCGTAAACGCAGTAATGGAAGCACGAGGAGGCAATACGAAGTATTAAAATTCAAGAAAATCGTAATAAAGTTCAAAAATTTCATGTTTCCTATTTTTGTTTTAAGGAGAGATCAGCAGTTTTTTTCTTTATGTAATTTTGTGTTAATAAAATGTATGGTGACTCATATTTTTTTTACCTTCATTTAAGGAGTATTACATTGTCTATTAAATACAATTTATTGCATTAATCTATCATTTTTAGTTTCCGAGATTTTTAACATTCTTTAAGTGACCCGGATTCATTGCTCTCGAGTGTATTTGTCCCGGGTCTGGGTGTTGTGGTGCCATGGTACTCGTAGTTCCTGATACCCAAAATACAGGGAATCCTAGTGTGGGATCAGGACTATACCTACTATACTGTTGGGTGTTATTTATTTATTTATTTGTAAATAACACAAATATTTTGATTTCATTTCATAAATGGCGACTGGAATCACAATGACTAAAGATTTTTCAAATAAATATATCGTTCGTCATCTCTTCATACTTTCTAATCTATTATATAGATTCTACGATATTCCTAGCCAAAAATGTTAAAAAATGTATTTAAAATATTTTCGGGGTTCGTGGTTATTGCAATAGAATAATAATAACAATAGACTCTCTATAGATATAGATAGATTATGTTATATAAATCAATACCCAACAGTCACATACGTAGTCCTGATCTCACACTAGGATTCCCTGTGTAATGGGTATCAGGAACTATGAGTACTATGGTACCACAATACCCAAACCCAGAACAAATATTTGCAGACCTAGCAAATATTTACTCCGCAGCGGGAATTGAACCTTGCTTCTCAACCGGCTACTCTCCCGCCGTGCCACGGAGGTCGTCAAAATAATGTTTTGTATTTTTCTCAGAAATACTAGTTGCCTATTTCTTAGTCTCCTCACAATTTTATTTTCTTTAAGTATTCTTTGTTTTATGACTCTTAATTAAGAACCTAGTTTTCGGACCGTGTGCTCATTTATTCCAACAGACGAAATAACTAAATACATCTTTCATATTGCCACTTATGGCTTTTCCTGCAAAAACTAGCATGTCCTTTAGTTCTTTGGTCGTTAATGAATTCTAGCTCAAGTAAATGACTTCTCATGTCAAGCCCTAATATAATTAAGTCAGTGAATGCCTAGACTAGGAACAAATTCAGAGTTAAAGCAGTTTGCTTCCTATCGGACCACCGGCGCCTACTGGTGGCCAGATAGATAAATAAATAAATAAATAAATGCTGGACATTTCACACAACATTATCTAGCCCCAAGCTAAGCAGAGCTTGTGTTGTGGGTACTAGATAACTGATATACTTAATACAATACATTACATAGATAGATATTTTTTATTATACATAGAAAATACCCAGAACACCCTGAACAAATATCTGCAAATCGTATAAATATGATAGATGCCCGCCGCGTCGTCGTGATGTGTCACGGAATAACAAAAAAGAGGCAAATAAATAAAAAAAATGAGATGTCGTAATGATAAACGATGAAAATAGGCAAAAGTATTATAGTATATGGCCGTGGTAGTCTCGGCCTAAAAAAAGGGATCCTTCAACTCCTCCAGTGGATGTCGTAGAAGGTGACTAAAGGGATTACGCTTGGGGATGGGTAGCAACATCCACCTGAGTACCTAATTAACACCAAACTACGGTCACCAATCCGCCTGCCAAGCTTGCACGCTACCATGCTATGGGAGAGGCTTCATCCAGCAGTGGATGACTACCAGGTGATGAAGAAGATGCTAATAATTTCACGCTGTTGGTAGATTGTAGGATCGAATAACTATTCTAAAATCTTGAAAACCAACCGGAACCGGTTTCAGCCGGTAACAATCGGTTTGCTACATGAATTGTTCTGGCACATTCAGAGCTTCCATTAGGCGCTGACTACCCTTTTTTTCTACTATCGTCACATCTAATTAATTAATACCAGTTTTTATTCGAACAAGTCGTAAGTCTGTCATTCGGTTGTAGATTGGCGTAAGACAGCTAGTGATGGGACGTAAGCTCCGTTTCAGTACAATCTCGTTTCAAAAATTTAATACTCTTTTGGGACAGAATAATACTATGTTGTTTATTCAGTGGCTTGTAACTGAGAAGCATTATAAGCTAGAAGATTACTGTCTGTAGGTAACCCAAAACCAACCTTTGTTCTCTACCTCTTACATTGTTTTCAGCTCAACGTCAATTGGCATTATTCATGTTTGCATTCATCAAATCGTTCTTAGCTAAATCGTCTGACTCAAATAGACATAGTGGTCAACAATTTCTATCGTTCCTGTTTGGACCAGCTAAGTGCGACATGAGCATTTGACATGAGGTTCTCGAGTGGCGACCATAAACCTGATGACGCAATGTAGGTCCCTTCTCAATGGACCAAGGACAATAGAAAGGTAGCTGGAACTCGCTGGATGGAAGAGGCTAATGTCCAGCAGTGCACTTCTATAGGCTGATAATGATTATGATGACGAATACATATTAAAATTATTTTGCCGGTTTTGATCTGTTCAGAAACGAGTTTTGTTGGTTGGTACAACATTAACGTTCCAGAATTGTGTTCATAGAATCTTTTCCCAGTCATTGGTCTTCAATCTTGTAAGTATGCACAGCCGCACCACACTACATTACAATCCAAACATCTCTCTCGCCCACACAACGCAGTAATTAAGCTTGAAGCTGCTAACTGACTTAATGCAATCGTTGAACTGATAAACAGCTGTTTGATTTGCATTCTAAATCGATATTCCGCTGTAGCTCGTGGCTGATTGACTTTGGCGTTTAGTTATTCACCTTAAGGGATAGTTTATTACTTAATTTGAGTTAAATTACAACTTAATTCATTATCTTTCAGAATTAGCAAGTTGAAGTGGCAATGGGCAAGTTTTATAGCTCGCGGAACTGACAACCGTTGGGGAATAAAGGCTGTCGAGTGGCGACCACAAACCGGACGACTCGTCAGAGGAAGGCCCTCCACTCGATGGACAAAAACATTTATAAAGGAAGCAGGAAGTGGGTGGATGGAGGCGGCTCAAGACTGATTGTCGTGGCATTCTAGGGTAGAGGCCTATATCCAGCAGTCTCCACCAGTGGGCTTCTACAGGCCGATGATGATGATGACAATTTAATTACCGTAGATGTATTATGAAAATTACAGAGTTGTTAAGTTATACAAATGATGTCAATTAGTTGATAATTTAACGACAAGATTCAAAATTAGAACTCTCGTCTACCATTTTGTTTTTCAAATAACCCACCATATCAGATCACCCAAAAAAAAAGATTGATTGGTTTGAGTTCTCTGATTGCCTTTGCTCTTTTATTGTAATTGTTACCCTTAAAACTTTCATAACAAAACAATAAAAACCATTACATCATTTTTCATCCATAAAAATCACATACTCATCCCGTATTCGGATGTGATTTGTTCCGGAGCGAGGCGAATGCGCGCCGGCGCTCGCTGTCATCGCGAACGGTGCGCTTGCGCAACCCACGACGCGCCAACGCTGTCTCATTAGCCCGGAACAAACTGAGTGTGTAATGCGAGCGCTGAAACTGTGGAGCCCAAAGATTTAAATTAATGTTTTGTTGATTTGTGAATACCGGGACCGCACTGTCCAATGGCTCATTTTTCCTCTGCGTCTTCAAATATAACTGTATAACGCAGTTGCTCGAGAAAGATACTGCTATTTTGATAGAACATGCTGGTTTGGTTTTGATTTTTGTATTAAACTGATTTTGTTTTCAAGGGTTAGGTATTTTAAAATAAATACACCATTTCCATTCCATGTATATGCACTTCTTTGTCACCAAGTTATTACAGCAAATCCAAACCAAATTAAGTTTGTAGTTATCGTAGTCACATTAGTTACTCCACTTTGACCCAATTTGGTCTTCTCTCAGATAATAACTTCTCACGCTGAGAAGAGTGTACAAGGATAGTACATTAGTGATAAAAATATACCTACTCTTTCTATTGTCATACCAAAACTGTTGCAATAATTCGATATGACTGTCAAGTACCGGAAGTATATCAATACTGTGCATTTTGCTAATGTGCATAAAAAAGGGGAGTTTTTATAAAGAAAGATGCATAAAAGATGCTGTTCATAGTAATTTGTTTCATGCATGCCTTTTATAAAATACAAATAAGTACCTACAATAACTTTATGATCTCTTACAGCAGAACAAATCAAGCATAGACGAATGAAAGAGAAGGGTTAATTATTAACTTATTCTTAAATGTCATTGGTTATTTTCTAGAAATAACAGTGAATAAATTACACAATTCGAATCCAGTCGATGGTTTTGGAGTAAAATGACAAAGCAAAAAGGAATTTAAAATTAAATAGTACCTGCTAACAGTGATACCGCAAAACCTCAAAGCGAAAGTATTCAGTGTGTGTCGCCAGTGATGACTTACGGCACCGAGGCGAAGTCGCTAACTATTGCTCGTATCGACAAGCTCAAAGTTGTGCAGTGGGCTATGGAGAGACTAGAGGAAATCCGTAGAAGAACCATGATCACCGACATAGCTCTCAAAATTAGTAAGAAGTGTAAATAGGCAGGTCATATAGCTCGCAGAACTAACAACCGTTGGGGAATAAAATAAATAATAAATTCTCGTGTGGCGACCACGAACCGGACAACGCGGTGAAAGGCTCTCCACTCGATAAAGATATTATAAACATCACAGGAAGTCGGTGGGTAGAAGTGGCTCAAGACCATTCGTGGCATTCTTGTGGGGAGGATTATGTACAGCAGTGGACTTCTATAGGGTGATGATGATGATGATGATGATGATGATGATGATGACGATGATAAGCAATAATAATGATCTAGAATCCATATATTTGATACGAGTACCAGCAGTAAGAACTCAGCTGATATAATTATGCTCTCTAATTCTATAGATTCCTCAAAATCTTTTATTTTTGATTTCTATACCCTTATCCAAATAGAATCGTTTTTCCGTAAAGTCAGTTAGAAACGCCTTCTAATTGAATAGGACGGAATCAAAGGGAATGATTGCATTCCCCTAAAGTTTTGAAGGGGATGCGCTGAGGGTAGGTTCCGATGCGTGGACGAAATACTTTTAGGGCTGCTTCGCGATTTACGAAAATATGGATGTGCCAGATTTCAAGTGTTTAGAAAAAATTCAAATCGGGTAGCATAACCCGTTCCGATCCAAACACCGTGCATATAAAGTCCAGTCATAATATCAATCCCAGTACCAACAATTTGAGATTCTGGTTGGTTATAATAAATAAAACAGACCACATAAGCCAACTTTATTTCATAAAAGCGATGTCACTGGTTCACTGTGAGGTTAATTAAGTTTGTTTTTTTTTGTAAATTTTAGTTTTTTTTTTATTGACAGTGTATTTGATACAGGCCACCGGGGTTTGCGTGGTAGAATGGATCGTTGACTTTCGCTTGTCAAGAAAAGGCCTGAGTACGAAGTGAAAATAATATTCTTGTTAAATTATGAAATATTATTTTATTGCCAGTTTTCTTACATAATATTTCAATAGTAACATAACAGTTATGTTATTAGTTTCGTTTGACCTTATCTTTATGTTTAAACATTTAACTACACAACAGTTAAACTATATGATAATTACTATGAGTAAATAAAACAAATCGTTTCCCAGATACGTTTATTTAGCAACTTGTTTGTCTGTAAGTCATATAGAATGCCAGTGATGACGTAATATTTCGTATTCTGAACTATGGGTTAGTTAGATGATTCGATAAAAAAAATCGAACCTATGATAAAATCGTCTCAGTTGGATGAAATGTCAAATTTCAGAATTTTATATCTTTAGTAGATCACCGATTGAAATGAAGGTTTTTTTATCCTTATGCACCTTTAGCATCTGAATTCAATCTAAATAATGTTTTAACAAATTATATTGACTTAGCATGATATTAATCGTTGTATTATACTTTTGACGTGAATACTTCATTAAATTTGCTTCCGTGGTGGGAGGCAATTCAGAAAACTGATGATATTAAAATTGAGGGATACAGTTAGGTGTTGCAGCTAAATAATATCAATCATCTACATCCAAAATTTTATTGCATCGGTAGGAGATATTTCCACGACCTTCAGTGCGCATCTGGTCTCTGCATTTGAGGAACTACCCAATCCAATAAATTCCAACATCTCTGTTTGACTCATAGTTTCGACCCAAAACACGGAAGGCGAGATTCCGTTGCAGTAATGTCATTGCTAAGATTGTGGGCAAAATTGCTTTATGTAATTTGTGGATCGGGGTGGACTTATCCATCTTCTGATGTTTTGAGGGGTTTTTGTGTGGTTCAAATTATTGAAGCCGTTACGTGAAAGCTAATTTGTTGGAAGGGTGGTAAAACTTTAATGCTCGAAGGACTTTGTGAGAAATGCCTGATTATTTGTCAAAGTTCCCGAGTTGAAGAAAAGTTTTGTATGGCTGAGAATGAATTGACAGAACTGAGAGATGGTATGCTTGATGTGGAGTGGTAAACTCTGCCTAATACAACTGAAATACCACATGACATTGAATTTGAAACAAAATTGAAATTCCCGTATGAGCCGGTATAGCAATCCTTCAGTGCACTCAAAAACCAGATAAAATCTCAGGAGGGGAGACATAAAATAGAACAAGCTACATATTAATCGTTATCTTTGAAAGGGTTTCTATAAACAGACTGAAGCCCACTTCAAAGGTACCGCCAACTTCCTATAGACACTTATTTATACATCTCTTTTACATGGGAACTCTTTGTAAGCTTTACATATACGTGTACTAATTAGTTAACACTTTGCATATAGGCGTACATAAATTTGATATTATTTAAACTTGAAATTCTATTTATAGCTAAAGCATGAATTTGTTTAGAGCTGAGTTTAAGAGGATGATGAAAGGTAGACCTAGCCATCTATTCTCAAGTTAAACAACGGTGTGGCATGTGAAATATTCTCATTCTCACGAGAAAATGTCTACCAAAATGCTGAAAAACATTAAAGCTTAATTTAATTCCTGTCTATGAAGTCCAGCTCAGGAGATATTCTGCAGTGCCTTTCTGATGAAGTGGTATAATTAATGAATGCAGGGACTAATAGGCGGCTACGCTTGACGAGAGTAAAGAAAATATACAAAAAAATTGGAGAAATCCAATTGTGGGCTACTATAGTTTTGTACCAAACTATCTCAGCCTCCTTCGCTACGTTTTATAAATTTAATTTCTTGTTTGTATTTCTTTATATTATTTTGTTCTGACTGCCATCTCTTCAATAAACTCTGAATTTAAATTATTGTGGTTGCGGGAGATTCGTTAAGTAAGTGGGCACCGTAATTTTTCAAAAATTTCATTGACTTTAACGAGGAAGTGGTTTTGATTGGAAAAGTGGTGGTGTTGCAATAGTTTCTGATAGGCAGACCCCTTTCATTGATCTTTGACACCCGTAAAAATGTAAACCAACTTCGAAAACTAATCAAATTTCAATGGATGATATAACTAATTCCAAAACCAAAACATGACTGCTTAGCAGTAGCTCGAATCTCATTAATTTTCAAATGTTTCGCAGTAACGTAACATGCATAAATTTTGCTCGAAACTAGAAATTGAACCAATGAAAACAACATTAACCCAAATATTGTGATGGGTAACAAATGTGACCTACTCGTATGAAATTGTATTTTGTTATTCGACACAAACTCATCTTTGTTGGAGATATTTTAATAGACTTAATGTAATCATAAAGTAGTGTATTGAATATTCGTGATTTTTTGTGGTAATTTACGAGTGTATAGTTGCAAAATCAAGCAGCCAGTTCACTTTCTATATGAAAACAATTACAGATCAAGTTGTTACGCATATAGAGCGATGGATGTCTTTGATGTTTAAGACAAGATTAAATTAGGTACCTACTAATCATTAACTCTTGGCAGGTAGTTGATGTAAATACATAATATTGTTATGATTTACTTTTAAGTTTTAGTAATGTTTTTAAAGTGACTCTTTGTGTGCAGCAGAGAAAATGAATAATGGAAATGAGATTACTGAGAGTCCACCTCTTGTTACAAAATTTCTACGAGGAGTGGCAGGCGTGGAAATAGAAAGAGTTGTTTAGAGAATCGTAGCCTGAATTATTTATTGGTTAGCTTATAAACTAGTTACAGGTGTGGTTAAAACTATTGAAGTACCAATTATACAATGTGAATCTTACAATTATGGATCCTTATTTCTTTATAAGCTAAGTTTACACATCCGGATACCAATTTCCTACGACCCACCAGACAAACGTGAGAAAACCTGGCTAGCTGAGCAGGTGGGTTCATAAGTAAAGGTTAGACGAAGATGAGACAAAGATTTTAGTTGTATTACTGATTCTAAGTGGACTTCCTACCACGTAGGACATGAAAACTACTGAAGATCAATGGGCGCCAGAACGGAGCTCTTTCAGAGCGTTAACCCGTTCAAAAGTGTATGATAGACCGAGGGAGACCCGTGGCTTTCGGTTTGGTTGCACTGGTAGAAAATGGAGTTACAGTACCGACTATCCAACGTAACGCGTGGCAGAGAAACGGGCCGCCGCGTGCGTCGACTCCACGACGCGTACTGTACTCGGCTGTGCACGTTCTCCGGGTTTCGGGTTTCGTCTCGGTCTAGTGTAGCGAGGCACTTAAGCCTCAGCCGACCACTAGACTAAAACTAGACACCTCCTGGAATTTGAGAAAACAAAATGTAAGAAAAAGCTCAAAGCCAGGCGGATAAAATAAAAACAGGGTTACAATACCGAGGGGCACTATGCGAAGGCCGTGAAAGGAAAATAAAATAAAGCAGAGAAAAAGGCTTCCCATAGGCTCCCTGGGTAGGTAGTATAATCAGGCAGCAGTATGCTAGAGGGCTTGGCCAGCTAGGATGCAAAGTATGGTTCTATGATAAAAGAACATGTGGTCGACCGATCTGTATCTCCTAGGGAGTAGAGATGGTCGATTCACCACGGCAAGCTTGATGACTTTGCCTAGCAGGATGATTAATGAATGCTTAATGGTTATTTGGGTTAATAACATGTGGTAAAAGGCACCTTGAAAAGAATACAGGCAAGCATTAAATGTGCCGGTGGCTGCTAGAGGCAGCATGAGGCTTGCTCTGTTTGCAGCTCAACCGAATGAATAAAGAAAAACGGAGGTAACCAGGCCGGGCGCACGTTGGCGATAGGCCATTCGTTGGTTCGATGCGAAGGGAATTCAATCGGCTTGAACAACGAAGAAATGGAACCGTGGGACTGTACCTTATTTGGGGGAGGCGTCTCGTGCTTGCTTCAACTCAGCTCGAAGGGAAGATGACCTGGCAAAGGTCGCCGGGGATCTTGTGGTCGCCAGGTGGTGGGCTCGAGGCGTGTCCCGAAGTCGTCTCGGCCGCTGTCCTAGGTTATTGTTGGACGATGGTGCAGTTGCGTAGTTGAGTGAAAGGCTGGAATTAGATTTCACAAGTTGATTCCACTGTTGGAATAGCGGACGGGGACCCGCCCCTCGCGGTCTATGGCACTCACGGTATCTTGCAAGCGTCCACTGTATGCGGCACGAGATGGCTCCGAACAAGACCTCAGAGGCGCAGACGCGACTTATTTATAGGCCGCGTTGGCCGGATACGATTTTTAGAACATCTCCTAATAAGGTAATGTTCTTTCTCCAAAAATAACAAGACCACCGAGGCGATGACGTTTTCCGGATACGTGGCAGTTTTGTCTTTGACAGCTACTCATAGAGCTGTCTATGGAAAATTTGGTTACAAGGGATTCCTCAGGAATTACCATAACAAAATACACCGGATTTTTCTACAACCTGAAAAACTAATAAAAGTAGGTATTTCCTGGAAGAAAAGAAGAAATCCCCATTTTAATTCAAAGATGTTAAGAGCGCCCTCTTGTGGCGAGGTGCGTTCCTGAACGCCCTCTGGAGAGAAGCGGCGGAACCAACAACGTACCCGTTCGCCATCTTTGGAGGAGTGTCCAAACTAAAATGTGGAAACAGATAAATCCGGGGAAGGGGTGTACCAAAAAATATTTGTTACAATTTTGACTAATCGTAGCAATCCTATCAAAGAGAGTCAATGAGTATCAAGTAAATAAAGTGAAAAACTTGACTCCTTTTACTTTTACTTGACTGGATTTATTCCAAGTTCTAAAGTTATCAAAAAAAAGTTTTTTACTCATTTATTAAAATACCCTTAATTTCGTTGGTGTATTTGAGATATTTTTACGGCTGGCGGTCGCTTTATTTGTTTTTTGACACTTTATGTCACTTTAAGGATCTAGACGAGTTTTACGGCATCTCATTAAAAATTAATCCTACGTCAATGGATTTTAAAGACCCGACATAGCCAAATAGCCACATATCCACGCGTGACATGCATAACCCTCTTTCCCATAAGCAAATGACTGAGGAAATTTAATCTTCAATCACTTGCTTGTAACAGCGTTACTTGTTCACTGGACCAGCCGTTTTATTTAGCTATGTTTATATAGCTCCCTAAAATAAAATGCATTGAATACGTGAACATTTCAACTTTTTACAGTGATACCAAACAAAGCTTATTTCGGAGTGTTGTAAGAACAGGCAGGTTTAGTTAACCATTGTTGGTCGGCCATTTATCTCTTTTATTTATGGGGTACCGTCGCGAATCGCGAACATACTTCGTCGGAGGCTCACGCATTTGACGCTTTTAGTAGTGCCATAAGAACAGCGCGATTTTGATTTCTTTTATTCTTCTTCTTGATAAAGTGTGTAATGGTATGTTTTAAAAGCTCTATAAAGATGTTTAAAATTATCGTCAAAAATGTCGTAAATAACATCATTCTTTTTTTAAAAACTAATAAGAAGACTCGAATTTTGAGTCAAAATTTACCGGTACGTCTTGTTTTCACAAAATCAAACTATGATAAGGCTGCGTTTCCACCAAAGATGTGCGAGGTAGACGAGCAGTGCGAGAATGCGTAGCGAGGCTGTAGAACGATGTGAGTGTTTCCACCGGAGGTGAGCAGCTGAGCGGTGCGAATATGCGTAGCGACGCTGTGGTAATGGTACATAGATGAGCGGTGCGAGGATGTGTAGCGGGCTCTTCTCAAATATACAGTATATATATCACACATCCCTCACGCGCATCTCTCGCAACACATTCCTCGTACATATTCCTCGCACACTTGCCTCGCACACATCCCTCGTTTGTTTTGTGTACGTATACCTCGCTCGCTAAGCTGTTTCCACCAGAGCTGCGCTGAACGAGGCTATGTAAATGAAATGATTCTATTGATTCCTAACAAACACATCCCTCAATACGCATCCTCGCTCATCTCTGGTGGAAATGCAGCCTTTAGCTCAAACGTTAAACAAGGGACTGCCTTTTCACGAAATAAAAAATGTAAAGAAAAATCCTTTTTAAACGTAAAACTTAGACAAAAATGTCGACAGACATTGTCATGACATGTTGTTAAAAGGGCTCATTCCTCACAATTCAGGCTACCACCATAAAATACACCACCGACCTCCCCGATTCGTTACACATCCACATTGCAACCATTGTTTTCTCGTCACAAGATTTTCTCTGGTTGACCATTTGTTCTGGTGGTCGGCATAATAAACCAACAGGCGTTGACTGAAGAACAAAGACCACCAAGATTCGGCTACTGTCTACGTACTGTTTAACTTTAAACCGGACATACACCTGTGGTGTTCCCCGAATCGCTTGAATGTGAGTCATACAAAATGGTAGCACTTTGAGCCTATAAATTGAATGACTCATTTTGCATGACATTAAGCCGGTTTGTGTGGTACTTTGCTTAGAATTGTAGCATTCTATTCTCTACCTTTGGAGCCTTTTGTCACAGAACTATGATGTATTGTGATCTTGAATCGTTGTATTACAATAGTTTTTCTAGATAGCAGTCGAAAAAGAAATAAATAGTTAATATAGAAAACAGTTTTTAGCTAGAATCGGAAGCCCTCATTAATGATGTTTCTAACCATATTTGCCTTATAATAATATTTTCAAAATAATAGTCGGTAATAAACATATCTAAGACATATAGACATGTAAGACACATATAATACACAACAATGCCCTAATTAGGTACTGTATTCCGGTTTGAAGGCTATGGATGCCGGTGAAATTACAGGCACATGAGGCTTTTCATCTTTATGTCTCAGGGTAACGGGCGCAATGCATTGCCAAGTAGGGCGCGTCCTAGGTGACGTGACCTATTTAA
Organism: Epirrita christyi; assembly: GCA_951392215.1. Lineage (NCBI taxonomy): Eukaryota > Metazoa > Arthropoda > Insecta > Lepidoptera > Geometridae > Epirrita > Epirrita christyi. Next base: position 10,558,536 of record OX595843.1, on the reverse strand, counting down.
TTTATCGTGGTATTTAATTTTAAATGGGCTAGAGTTACCTGGAGTTACATCTGATTGGTCACTTGCCAGTTCTATAATTTACTCATATAAAAACTAAATATTAAATTAGTGATCGGAACCGTACTAAAATGAGCCCAAACACTGCCAGGCTACTGTAATGGTAATCATCGAGGAGTTCTGTTATACAGCTTCCGTCTCCATCAGATCAGCTTGCTGTCACCATAATATGGTATTGTCATCAGAATTTGACAGGTATGCAAATTTCAGCTCAATCCGTTGGGTGGAACTGCTTTAAAATTCAGTTTAAATATTTGACCCAAAAAACAAACCGGGCAAGAACAATCCCTTCGTCGACCAAGACACGTTCTTGGTGACCCGGATGACGAAATCACCGCCGCGAATGCGGGGGCGTCGTCATCCAATCACGACAGAGTAAACACTACACAGTTACAGCGACCCCGCCGGCGGGGTCGAAGACTTTAAGTACCTTCAGTACCACACGCCTTAACCGGTACAAGCATGTTCCGGGGCGTTTGCTCCTATCCTCCAGTCTTATCAGTACCTTCTGTACCACACGCCTAAACCGTTACAAGCATGTTTCGGGGCGTTTTCCTATTCCTCCCAATCTGGCAACGGCCGAAGCCGAGGTCCGTACCTAAGTGGTGCCCTTGCGCTAGTTGCCCCAACCTAATTTTAACGGTTGAGCCCCCTCCGCGCTCACCAAAAGTCCGGTAACGCAGCATCGGCCATCTGAGGCCAACTGCATTTTGTCCTTCAGAAAAAAAAAAAAACCGGGCAAGACAAAATATAACCGTTTAAAATACAATAAACTTATATTATATATTTTTATATATTTCAAACCATTATTTGACTCACTCAATTTTATGTCTCTCAATTACTGCAATTTATTCATATTCATTTATTTATTGCTCTTATGCAGTAAGTACATTCATATTAGTAAGTATTGGTCTTATTATACTAGGTTAGTTAAGTACTTACACATAAACCCCGTTAGGGCGCTGCAAATTTATTAGATAAGATTAAACTATTATATTATTAAATTAAATTGTATGCATGCATGACTATAAGCGGGTCAATAAACAAATGTCAAAACAATGGCAATTTATGCAATTTTATGTCAATACAAATTACAAATAAAAATGCATTAAAAATGAAAAAAATCCGTTAGGACAAGTCAAATCAATGAAATAAAATTAAAATAAACCGGTAAATTATGTGTCAAGCGGACGGGCAATAAAGTCTTAATTAAAGTCCTAATTTAGACCTAAAACATTTGATCTTACTTAACTATTATTACACCAACTATTATGATACCGGCCCTTCAAACCAAAACACACTGTTGCGAATTTATTGCAAGAGCCTTGTTTATAACCACCTTTGTCTTTGTGTGTATAATCTCAATTCGCTGTATTTGATGCAAAATTAATTTTGGACGTTACGGCATTTTAACCATGCAGGTCGGCTCCGATAATACGAACATAGCCATTTTAGCGATAGCGATATTAATCTAGACGTAATTAGGTTTCATGAGCTAATACTGTACACACACATAGTATAGGTATAGAGTTGTGGATTTTGAGGTACCTACGTTAAAATCCACATCTAAGCTGTACCTAGATTAGATTCTTTACAAAGATTAAGATTGACATTTGATTGAAAGAAGAGTTTTATTAAGGGTAAGCATAGAGTAAAAATAATATATTGATTTAAATAGGCTAACCTATCTAGCTATCTTGCTTGCACCAAAGCAAATCCAATATTTTTTATGATATTTCTGGTATGGGTTATATTATAATAAAAAATGCTAAGCACGACTGTGCTAATTTCTGCGAATTTTTCCAATTATTTTTAGCCATTCAAAATTGAAATAAAAATTCGTACTTCCGTCTAGCTCGCATTAACCAGGCACTCGTAAAACCAGGCCATAAAACCTTATGCACTAAATGTAACACAAATCTCCCTGTAATTACGTATGGTCACGGTTCTATAGGTTTTAATTAATCGCTGAATTACACACGTATTTTATGTAGGGCCATCGACTTGCTTGTCGCTTGTCGTGTACTGGTTTATGGGGGTGAGTGTCCATTGCACGTGCGAGTCCGATAAACTCTTGTACCTATATTTTAACGTCTCTTTGCTTCGGTATTAGCATTATGTTACTCACGGGTACTATAAAAGAAGGTCCAAGCTAATTAAAGATCGCTAAGTATTCATACTATCAGATATCTTGAATAACGTCCTTATTGAAACTAAAGATTGATTTTGATCTAACGTTTGTAAGTTTTTAGCTTATCTGTCATGTTTTAACACTGTCTACACAACAATTAATTACACTTATGTGATTATCAATCTACCATCATTTTACTGTTTATTCTCTTCATGATCACACCGGACTATTTCAGTATATTTATGAAATAACTAAAGTAAAAATAAAGAAGTAATACAGACAAACGTACAGATAGTGGAGGTCAATGGAAACGCGCCCACTCATCGATCCCATAAGATCCAAGGAGCGATCCGAATATGTCGAAGATAGTTTAGTTTAGTGTCAATAACTTCTTCAATCACCTCGAACTTCCACCTGTTTAGCATTGACATTAAACCGACTTACAACACAGACGATGAGAAAATAATATTGTGTAAGATGTCATTGTGTTATTTTCTAGTGTTACTAGTTTTTTCTTGGTCAACCAGCCTGAGGTAGGTGGCACGTAAAAAATCCTTGTGATCGTTGATAAAAAGAACCGTTTATAAAAGAACTAGTGCGCTGAAATAATTGTGGACGTCTATCGGCTGCTGATGATAGTTGATGAAATTAAAATATTTTCGTCATCAAATTATTAATAGATTCAATGAATTTAGTCAAATATTTTGTAACACGAATTGTTCTTGATAGGTAAGAGTTTCAATGAAAAAAAAAAGTAGCGCAAGAGTTTGTTTCCATAGAAATGCTACAATTGACGACCTCTGTGGCGCGGCGGGCGAAGGTTTGCCTGCGACGCAGGAGGTTGCGGGTTCGATTCCCGCCTCGGAACAAATATTTGTACAATCTGCAGATATTTGTTCAGGCTGTTCTGGGTATTTTTCTATGTGTAATAAAAAAATATCTATCTGTGTAATGTTATTATATTAAGTATATCAGTTATCTAGTACCCATAACACAAGCTCTGCTTAGCTTGGGGCTAGATAATGTTGTGTGAAAGGTCCAGCATTTATTATTATTTATTATTATTATTTAATTTTAATCATGTTGTTTATTTCTAACTGTGGTAACATTATAATATCCAAAATTCTAATCATTCCTTGGGTGTATTCTCTAACTTCTTAACATAAGTGAAAACTGAGGTGCCTCTAGCCTCAATTCATTTCTTCCTAATGTAAATGTTATAGAGCATTTATGTAAATTTAAATTATTACATTAAGTTGGTATGGCCTTTAAACATATTATGTTTAAAGGCCATACCTACCTCGTATATTATATAGTGATCCAATTCCTAGCTAGTGTTACATAAAAGCGTTTAGCTTGTTACATAAAAGTGACAAACTTTTTTCATGATGATAATGACATAAGCGATCGACAAAAACTGTTCAAGTCAACGCCATTCCCATAAGTTGCTTAGTGTGTAAATAACGCTAACGCTTAGATTTCAACTTATCTTATAAGTCAATAAACGACCAATAAATAATATAAAAGCCACATACCGAGTTTGTTATTTACTGTACATACATTGAATAAACTTTTGTTGTAGACAGTAGAAAGTTCTCAAAGAGTTATGCTTGTGATCTTTGAATATTGGGCATTTTGTCAGAACAAGTCAGTGGTTCATAAATATTAATTTAATTAAAACAAGTAGCAGTAATTCAAAGTTATTTGAAAGAAAGGTTATGGTTGGTGCTGATATAAGACTTAGAATAAACTTCAATACTTTGGTAGAGGTTTTTGCAGTTAAAATATTATGAACCACTCGTTTACTACTAAGTAAAGAGAATAAGCTCTTTGCTAAAACAAAATGTATGATAAATATAATGTATAGCTGCTTATGAGCTGACTATAATGCATTTTTATGAAAATCGAGACGTTTCACTATCCATTTAATATATCTATCATTTCCTTGAGATTGGCTCGATGTCACCCTAAATAATATTTTTTGATATCGAAAATTGATATCCATAATATTCTATTAAAAAAAAACCTCAATCAAGTATTTATTTATTTAATGAATAATAATAAATACTGGACATTTCACACAGCATTGTTTAGCCCCAGTCTAAGCAGAGCTTGTGTTATGGGTACTAGATAACTGATATACTTAATACAATACATTACATAGATAGATATTTTTTATTATACATAGAAAATACCCAGAACATCCTGAACAAATATCTGCAGATCGTACAAATATTTGTTCCGAAGCGGGAATCGAACCCGCAACCTCACCCGCCGCGCCACAGAGGTCGTCAAATTAGTATGACATGAATCAATTACACTTATTAACATACACTATCAAATACAATTAACAAAACTTTAGTATTTACTGTCAACTGACTAAGTATTTATTAAGGTTTTGTACTATAGATTATTATTTAAATATAATATTTAAAATAATCAAAAAAAATAAAATAGACAAATTATTTGAATAACCGTACAGTAATTTAAAAATGGTAGGCGTACAAATCAAAAGTAAATAGAAACAGGTTTTCGGTTGCCGTAGTTTGTCCGGCCAAAGAATATTGGGGCCCTATTTTTCTTTCCGTGGGTGTAGTAAAAGCCTTAAAAAACGATAACACTAAGTGATGGGCAGCAGTATCCACCTGAGTACTTAACGCCAAACTCCGATCACCAATCCGCCTGCTAAGCGTGGTGATTATGGCAAAATTTCCCCCATTGTGTTCTATGGATTTGTATACCTTCATCTTCATTCTTCCACTCCTTGTCCACTGCTGGACAAGGACTTCCCATAACATACAATGGGGTGAATTGCTATAATCACCACGCTTGGCACGCGGATTTTGGTGATCACAGTTTGGTATATTAACTACTCTGGTGGATGCTGCTGCCCATCCCCTGGTGTAACTCTAAAGCAGTTTTTACAAAATCCACGAAGAGATTATATAACATGTTTATTCAAAAAATAGGTAGGCACACAATAATTAATTTAAAAAAATTATAATGTAAATTATTTGAATTAATTATTTCCAATAACACCCTATTACATACTACGATAACTCGTAGGTCACGTACACCTAGAACAAACCCACGTGGCATTGAACTCAGCCCGTCAACAGAGATAGAAAAATTAAAGCTCTTTTATACTAGCAACCATACCCGGAACACAGCATTGCAAGCATTCCTGCATCGTGGCAGAAATAGATAATTATAGTGTTAGTATTATACTTCCCAGGACGAACTCTTTCACAAGGGTGCATCCTCTGTTGAATTATGACATCTATATTAGTCTATCATAGCATATACAATATACTAAAATTCATTATATTGACAGGATCCCTGAATGACTGACGAAACTTCAACAGAATAAAAAAATTAACAATAATTATAATTATAAAATAATTAATAGTATATAGTCGTTTAAATTTATAAATGAGCCCACCACTGACCATGTCTTTATTTCCACGATTGTGCGAGCCATAGTGAAAAAAATACACATTTAGGCTCTGTCTACTCCTTTAAGGAAGAACGCTGCATCTACCAATCACGATAATTTTAATGATATGATCAGTACCTAATACTATGTATTTATTTAGTAACAGAATGTTAATACTATTTGAATGCCTATCTACATCTCTGTATTATAAATGCGTAAGTTTGTATGTTTGTTACTCCTTCATGCTGAAACAGCTGGAGCGATTTGGTTGAAATTTGAAATAGACATAGCTTACACCCTGAATTAATATAATAGACTACTTTTTTATGCGGGCAAAGCCGTGGGGCGCAGCTAGTACGAAAATATTTTGATTTGGGTGATTTATCGTACTTCATTATTGAGTCAATACAAACAGTTTTAAAGTAATTTCCAATTAGTCATGACCTTAATAAGATATCAGATTAAAGTACACAAGTGTAATTGTAAACAAATACATAATGATAATAATGTACTATTTAATTCGATCAGTCTATAATATTATAGGTATAGTACATCGGACATTTTGTAATTGAGAAGTAGAAATTTGCTGTTAACACTATGACCATACACAAACAATTCAACACACACGGTCAATAAAATGAAACAGAATACCCAACACTGATCTCATTCAAGAAATGTACTGGACCAGTTTATTATTTAATCATTATTTAACATTTCTATAGAGAACCCCACCCGATGATGATGAAGATAAAATGGCTTAACAATTACACAATTAGAGTTAAAAGTAGACCAACCTACAAATGAAAATCAAACAAATCAATTTTATTAAGTAAACGCGCGGCCACCCGTATGCCTGACACAGATAGGGATCATGGTATGTGTTAATAAAATTCTCCCCATCACGGTCCCATTGTCTCTCTCTGTAGATAAAGCAATTTACTTAATTAAACACCCACAATTCCGACGGATACCGCATATTGTGATAAACTACGCTTGTATTAAAACAGTAATGTTTGCTCTTTATATTTTATCGTGGCTGTACAGATTTTTATTTTAAGCTCCGTTAATAAATTAAACTTTGACAGAATCTTTAAGTAATAATTACTTATAAATGTATAAAAAGTTGTAGCAGAACCACCGAAGTAGATAATGATAGGCTAAGTCCCAAAAATTTAACAAACATAAATTGATAGACTATAATTATTCCGGGTCCGCGTTTTTTTTAAATGAATAATGTTATTATAAAATATATAAATAAAAGATGCAAAACTATTTGACACTTCATTAACCTTTGCATCGTAAATTGATAATAATATGAGGGTTTACATTATAAAGACTGGTAATATTGTAAAGTAATAGGTACCTTAGTTTATTTTATTGATGTTTAAAGAAATGTTATGTAAACCGCATCTCTGGTAATAATGTAAGAAGCACCCAAAGTAAGATAACTTTAGTAAAACAAATCACATAATAATCAATGGTGGTATAGAGATCTACGATTATCTGCCATAACTTTTCATTTGAAAAACTGACTTCCGCCATTGTATTCGACTAAATATCTGGATGAACAAAAAATTATGAAAAAACCATAGTGGTGAAAGGATTATGATACATTCTGAATGCAAATGTTTGATTTGTTGCTGAAAATATCAAAATCGCTATAAGTATGCCTACAATATTTAAGGAGTTCCCTCAATTCCTCATGGATTCCATCATCAGAACTGGATTCTGAAAATGGGAACAATCTGGAAGTGTATGTATTTAAATAAAAAAAGAATTTTCCAAATCGGTTTATAAACGAAGGAGATATGAGGTAACAAACATAAAAAAAAAATTACAACCAAATTAAAAACCTCCTCCTTTTTTGTGAAGTCTGTTAAAAATTGCAGTCTTTTAGCATCCAAGAAAGTTTTCATATTTTGTGAGCACGCATCGAATTCATGACACGGCACATACTCGTTTTACTGTATTGAAAATGATATCGTTGTGTTTATTTTTGCTTTCCAAGTATTTTGACGGTAAAAAAAGTTAGTTTTAAAAAAAAAACTAAATCCGACTTCTTTCAAAAAGTGCTTAAAATTTCGATTAAATTAATATGGGACCACCTCTTAAGTATGACCTACCAAACAAAAAACTAATCATCATAACTATTTCATAATTAGCGGAGTAATTGCGTAACAAACATACAAAAAAAATATACATAAGTACAGTCGAATTGAGAACCTCCTACTTCTTTTAAAGTCAATTGAAAACATGTTTCGTAAACTCTTAATTCTTCTTTTAAAAGAAGAATTAAGAGTTTGACTTTCTCATGTGGTTTAATTCATGAAGTAATATATATAATAATATATATATATATATGTGAAGATTTTCATCAGTATCCATAAGGAGTTTTAAATTATTTAATATTTTATAATTATTAATATTAGAATTTGAATTAATTTTCTACATGATCAACCTCAACGTATGATTTCCTTGTTTCACCCTTTTCATGCGTACCTAAGGCTTCAAAAATCAATCCATCTTTCTGTGATGTGTTGTACCAAAAGATTAGTTTGTGGTGTTGTTTGTGTATAATAGAAATCGCATATTGAGTTGAGGAATGCCGGCATCTCAAGAAGCAACAATGTGAAAAACTGTACGTTGCCGATATGAGAATACCCTGTCAGCTGCTGGCTGGATGGTCTGCCGGAGTCACCATTTGAAACGAAGTGCTGAACCATAACATAAGAGGAACCTACAAAGTAATAAAGATCCCTATATTTATTCCAAACTAAAGAACATTTTGAAGTTTTTTAAGTTTCTGAGAAAAAAGTGTAGAAAAGTCTGACTGGCTGATAACTCTACATACGATGAAACGGAGAAACTACTAACTTTGATAACGTAAATAATCCAGTAACTTATAGGTAATTATACTTTTTCTAATGTGTCACATTCACTTACGCACCCTCACACACTATCTTATAATATTTCCACGATACATATTGTCTACTCTACTGATGTCATGACTACAGTTTTATTTTCCAATCGCTATTTTTATTTTTTCATATTATAAACTCTATCTTGAACAAACTTATAGAACTTATAGCACTGTTTGTGCTATAAGTATATTCACTTACCATACTTCTTATTTCTTGTTTCAAAAATCTTGAATTTGTTTTTAATATTTATTTCATAAACTGTTGTAACATTATTTAGCGTACATTCTATGCAGTTACGATCGCAATTGTCGCACGACAAAAGAGGACTAGCTACCCACAACACAGGGTTTCCTAAGGTGGGAGTTAGTGCACACACAAAATAGACATTTTGTGTGTGCACCTACAAAACTATCATTGTTAGATTTATTGTACGTACATACTACCACATAGTTTAGTTTTAAACAATATTTGTAAAACTCTCGTTCCATATTTTTTTTGTACCAATTTTAATAATAAACTTATAATTATACTTATACTTAAGACCTATACCAGAAAAAAATACATGGACGCGACTGCAATGGTACGGTCATGCCATGAGGAGGCCGGAAAATCACATGACTAAAAAAGTGCTCGACTATAAGATAGGACTGAAAAACTGCCAAAGACCCCGACTTACATAGATGTCTGTAATTAAGAAAGACCAAGAGAATATTGATATAGACAAATAACGACCCTCTGGACCCCAAGGACAGATACCTTTGGAGAGGTACGATTAAGATAGCCGACTCCAAATAAAAATGGGACAAAGCCAGAAGAAGAAGAATAAATTGCCTCTCGTATACGAGACTTTTACAGAGTCATATTTTTAGATCAACTGCCAAACAAAATACAGCTTTAGGGTTACTATATTATCATAATTGTATATTTATCGAGCTACACGAGTAGGTAGTACCATTATCAATCATAAACATAGCAGCATTGTGCAACCTCCGCTTAATAGTGTGTTGGTATGTAATTTGATGAAAGAAAACAAACAAGCTTGTAAACCTTAGGATACATTAGCTAAAACTGGTTATATTATTTCCTCGTTATCTTATGTATTTTTTTTACTTACATGCATACTTTAATTAATTAGGTATGTTATTAATAAAATTAATCCAAGTATCTTGTAAAAACAGAAATTTGCATCGATGTTTGTTGGAGAAACAAATATATATTTAAATCTAATCTAATACTTAATGAATAACGCCATTTAAATACAATTTAAGTTATTTTTCTTCACGTCTTTTTAAGTTTTAATTATAAATTGTGCCCTTTTTATTCTTAAGCAAAATAAACCTATCACCGCTTAAGCATAATTGTGTTATATTTAAAATAGAACACTTGATAACCTCAAAACAAAAATTAAAACAGTCACACATAGTGTGTCAATGCCTTTACCACCGCTTATTTGCTAAGTGCCCCATTATTGTTATCAATGTTTTTATTAACCAACAATTTTATAATCAAAATTATTGTTTCTCACAGTAAAAAGCCGTACGATTCACTCGAATGTAGAGATGACAGATACATCATAAAAGCCGGAAAAATCATCAAAAACGTTGATTTAGCATCACTATCACAAAAACTACAATTAAGTGTTCAAAATTATTCTTATGATTTTAATAAATGAATAAGGTTTATATTACAAATGTAACACAACACCCAACAGTCACATACATAGTCCAGAGGCCCTAAACAAAGTAACATTCTAAAAAGTCCAAAATGTATGAGATTGACATAATAATATGCTATCGATATGTCACGTGGTATTTTGTATTGTGTGACGACTGTAGAAATAGAATCGCTTCAAAGCGAATACCGTTTGTCTAGGCCGGCAGATCCGACATTAGAATTCCCTGTGTCGTGGGTATCAGAAACTACGAGTACCATGGTACTACAACACCCAGACCATACACTGACCAGATTTTACACTACCTTTTAAATAAGCTCAGAATAACTTAACCAACGCAAATACTACAACTGGGTGTTCAAAATTATCTCTATTGTATAATAAATGAGTATGAACTATACTGTACACTGCCTTGTAAAAAAGCCCAGAATATATCTTTATAATAGCACCGGTATAGTTCTGTTATCTTTCTACTGTTTCTTTCCAAACTGACGGATAGAGAGACAGACTGTTATGTCAGTTTAAGCTTGTATAACCGAGTAGTTACTGTCGGATCCATAGTGAACATGAACCGGTGACTTTTGAGATTTTCATTTTTTAAAAGATTAGTTATGTTGTTTAGTTTTTCTACTAACTTTGTAATTAAAAAGCTGGTTGTGGGGATTTCAGGCTATACCTTAGCTGAATAGCCGGACTGTCTGGAACATAGAACGTTGGTCTGACAGCTCTACTCATGGCACTCCATTGATTTTAATTGCAGGTCATTTATATAATTGCTTCATCGGACTTTCTCGTTGAAAGGCTGTCGATTCTAATGCGTCCAATAAAGATAACTTTTCTAATTTCATTCATATTTAACGAGCTTCCAAATTTTAATGAGTTGGTATTTTTCAACTGGTTATGATTAGGTGATTAGGAAACGTTGTTTAAATATACGGTTTTTATAATAATAATTACTATTGCATTTCCTGATAGCGACAGCAAAAAACACACCTGCACAAAGTAGGTGTTTCGGTAATCCAATATACTTAGTTTGCTGGATTCAATATCAAATGTACCGCTGCTCTGTGGGAAAGCCGTGACAGAGATAAGTTATTTTATGAATCAAAATACCAACTAAAAGGTGAAAAATTATAGAAAAAGTGATTTCAAATTTAAAAATCAAAAGAAAACTGCCTAGAGTGGAAAATAAACGAAAGAAAAGGCAGTGATCCCTCAAAGTTGGGGCAAGTTAGTATGGAGCACATATTACCAAATCATAAAATCTTAAAATAAAACTCATGAACTCAAAAGTGTACAATAATGAACTTCACAAAAAGCCCGTTCATGTAATAAGTTGGTAAGAGACTATACAAACTTGTTAATTCGCTTCTATGTGGGATTACATCAAAAAGCACTCTAATCGTCTTATCACAAAGTTTACCCGATATTAAAGCTTTACATAAATTAGCGACGGTGTGTGGCTACAAAACCCCAAAACAATGGTCTAACCAGAAACAGCTTTCTAATTCTGAACAATCATCCAATTCTGAACCAGCAATTCTTTAGCGGTTAGCCGGTAGAGGCTCATAAATTAAAATGCACTCGGGAAGAAGCAGTCCATATGTCACCTCTTAAAAGCTCTTTCAAGTATAAAATAAACAATATTTTGCTACTGTTCCACTATAATTGAAGGTAAGCAACAGATGTCAACAAAAGATTCTTAAACCGTAACCCTATTATGTTTTCGCTAAGGAAAACAAATGGTACGGCAAAAACACGCGTTTAACAATTACTTTCGGTAATAATACGGCTTCTATGGAGTAATATAATGAAGGAACTACTGGTTGTGTATTTTTATTTTGTATAAAACCCCATGAATTCTGCTTGGAGCGACTGCCCACTGGGCCAGTCAAGCAGAGTTCTTGGAACATGAGTAAAGTTTTGGCAAAATATCATCCATTTTCTGTTCAATCTCAAGTATCGATTTAAAATGTTAATTATAACTTTTAACCTTGAAAAACAATTAATAACATGTTCGCTGTTATATATTGTTTTATTCTAAGGGCCTTATTCATAATCATTTTTTAAACCTATTTTAGTTATAATAGGTTTTGTTTTGTTCTCTCTGATGTAAAATGTCATACGTCAAAACAAGACAAAACATATTTTAACTAAAATAGGTTTCAGAAATGATTATGAATAAGGGGGCTAGTTCTTCGTTGCGTGCACTTCATTGGTAAAATGTGACAATTGATCCAAACTTTTTGTATTCAATACAACGACGCACAACATAAAAACACAGAAAAACACAAAGATCGTATATCAATACGCAATTTATCTATTGTACTAATCGTATAAGTTACTGTGACAAAACTTTAACAAAATTGCCCTGAAAACCCAATCGTATGTCTTTACAATAGAAGAACAAAAAAATACGGACAATTGCCCTTGTAACTTGAATAATGATCATTATCGGGATTTTGGAATAGCTTATCTATGTCGGAGCCGATCGTATTAGCAGTATTAGCTTGTAACTATTCTGTTGTATTTTTCCTCTCAATTACATTCTCTGCTCGAGCAGGCTGAATGTGATTAGGACAGGATTAAGAATTCTGTTTTATTCTAAAAAGAATTGAAGAAAAATAAAGACATTATAATTATTACTTTAAGATGTTTATTATTACAGACTTTTCATGCTCATAAATTTCTTGGTTTAGCAAGGTGGACTACACATAACATCCATCAGTCACATACGTAGTCTTGATCCCACACTATAGGATACCCTGTGTCGTGGGTAGGAACTACGAGTACCATGGTACCATAACAACCAGACCCAGACAAATATTTGCAGATTATACAAACATTTGTCCCGCAGCGGGAATCAAACCCGCAACCTCTTGCATCTCAGGTGACTGCTCACTCGCCGCACCACAGAGGTTGTTGACATAAAATAATTTGTGACAGATGGACAAACAGACACGAGAGATCCTATCAGGTTAAGTTTATTCATTGGATTTACGGAACTCTAAAAACAAGAACAAACTGTAACTACTCTTAATGATAATAATTATGAAATATTTAATTCTTATTGTAGCTCACCGATCACCGATTTTACCTTTTCCACCACAATGTTTTCTTATTTCGAAAAACAGCCAAATGTAATGTAAAATTGCCACTCTTTTGTACAAAAAAGTTTTCGAAGGACATAGTAGTGGTTACTTTGATCGATAGAGCACAGCTGGTTGCACAACAATATCAATGATCAGGAGTTTTGTCCTACAAAAACACTTCAAAACTTTTAAAGATAGAGAATGTAAGCTATTATTATTTGGTAGGGAGTTGCAATCTGAATGGTCTATTTAAGAAGAGTTTCGGAAAAAGCAACAACATTTTGAATTATACGCTGCTCGCAAAAATCTTTGATGTCAGTGGGTGCGTTCGGTATACCATGACCACATAAATAGGCTGAGCTATTAAAAATCACTTCAAAACTATTGTCCTATAATCGATTTCCAATCGTCCGCAAAGGAACAATGAATTGATGTAACGGTAGGTGTGGTTACACTTCATCGAGAAAGAATCGCTGATTTAAATAAAATTGTTATTTCTAACGGGCTCTTTGTTGGTTCGTGCAAGTTTCATGGTTGGTAATGGGCGTTGGCTCGGAAACTCTGCAGCTGTCATCCATATCTTGGACCACGACAGCCTGCTATTGTCCTCCAAGAAACGACTTCATATAAATGCAGTTTATGTGAAATTCCTCAATAGAAGCTCTCAAGATTTTAGTCTCACGCAAAAAATCTATTGTCATCGTTACAATAAATGTTGGTCGTATCACTGGCGCATTAAAAAGTATTCATGCGGTATTTTTGTAAGGTCCACCTTTGTGTCGAATCGCAAAAATCTTGACACTTTTACATTTGTCATCTTTTTTTAATCAATCCTCGTCTCTAAATGCATATGCATTGACGCTTCTATATTGTTTTACGTCTTTGGAAATAAAACAAGACGTGGAAACGGGAACCATTGGTCACAATTAAATGAGCGTAAAAACAATTGCGAAAGTGTTAATGAACTTGTGGTTGAAGCTTTTTCATGGTACAAATTGTCAATTCTTGTTATGGTCAACGAAGTCATGCTTTCTATTGGAGCAATAGCATTGTCTCGAGTCAATCAAAAAGCAATGAGCATCGCGTACAATGACCGCGGTTGCTAAATGATGGGGAACTGTTGGAACTGTCCTATTATGAAACTTGTTGGTATTCGTGTCACAATGTATTGACATTGTGGCATCATTGTACCTACGTTGTAATTATGGGAATAAATTGATGTCAGTTTGTAAATATTTTGGTGTTTACCGAAACACCTTCAAAAACACATAATTGTCAATACTCTGACTGTATTAGTCTTGACTATATCTAAACAGCATTTTTTACAAATTCATTGATTTTTCTTTTGTAGCAAAAGTTTTAAAGCAGCCAAACTAATAAAATAACAATAAATAACAACATACTGTAACTCTGAACCGGCAGTTTTAAAGAAAAAATTAAATATATTGTTTTTTGTAAAATGTTTTGTTAAGTTTTTGTATTTCAGTGTTATAATTGATGTTTTGTGCATTAAGAACAAAGAAACAGATCTATCTATTATATCTAATTGTATTCAACGGATTCAAACTATTAGTTTGTATAGACGCACATCCTTGAGAATCAACTTTAAAATAGACTCGTAAAATTAATGTACAAATTCCACGAGGCGCCAACAATATTTTTAATCAAATTCCTAAATAAAAGAATAGATTCGTTAGGGAATTCTTTGTAAGAACGTAATAAATCCGTCATAGCCCTTGTTAGCAAACGCTTTGATTTTATTGCGATCAAAGACACGTTGAAGTTCGGAATCTTGGTAACATCTAATTGGTTTAAAACAAGCAAAAGTATATACGTAGCATTTTGTATACTTTTTGTATTTCTAAAACAGTTATCATCATTCCAAAAATAGTTCACTGCTGAGTTATAGGCATACTAACAATGAGATTAAAGTTATGTCTCCTCGTGTCATCCAGCCCTACATTATGGTTTGGCTATATTATGGAGGGATACCCACAATATCTCGAACTTCAAATGGTCAAATGTTCAATGAGGGTTAACCCTGTTGAAAAATTTAAGTGTTTAACTTGCATTTGATTGCATCAGTGCAATTCTAAGTAACGATTGAAATTGCTTGGTGGTTTTCTCGTACGGAAGCTTTAACTCAGGTTGTTCACGAGCTTGGCTGATGATATCGCATGCCTTCATATTTTTATATGGTGTGTATTTTATTCACAGATCCGAGCAAGCGTAAGGTACATTATTTCTTCTAGTGAAAAATTGCTTTGCACCCTTGGTGCCCACAACCAGATTTGAATCACAGCCTTTGGACCATAAGACCGGTTTCCCCTGGACTACCAGATTATAAAATTATGTTTACAAAAGGCAGTAGCATTTCGTAGACATTTGTATTCTAAACACATTGGTGAGTAGCAAATATATTCGCGCTTGCGACTAATTTTGCTTTTTAAATGTCTCGTCACGTTCACGCAAGTATGTCCCAAATCCTGGCGCCTTTGAAAATTAACTATGTGGATAGCATTTTCTGGTAATGTTACGACTTACGAGGTTTTTGTTATTTTTAGGCGAATTAACATTTTTATGTCACTTTCAGTTTTTAGGGGTTGAGGTGTGCAGAACACTTTAAAATCTTCTAACTTTGAAAAGAGTGTTTTATTTTATATTATTTGAGAAGGGTATTTTTTGTATTATGGTATATGGTATTATGAAGTCAGTATAGTGTTAAATACTACCTGCTCAAAAACAAACAGGCTCGCTCCTTGCTAAAACGCTCGCGCGTACTAGCAAAAATCATGAAAGCAGCTTAGATGAACTGAGCGATATTGATAGGTACTGTTTCATTAAGATATTTAGGCGTGAATAACTCAATTGATTTCTAATAACCACCGTCATAATCATCATGATCATCATCAGCCCGTAGAAGTCCACTGCTGGACATAGGCCCTTAGAAAGCCACGACGAACGGTCTTGAGCCACCTCCATCCATGTGTTTAGCCTATCGAGAGGAGGGCCTTCCTCTACCGCATTGTCCGGTTAGTGGTCGCCAATCGAGAACCTTTATAACCCAATTGTTGTCAGTTTTGTGAGCTATATGACCTGCCATAGCCATTTCAACTTGCTACTAAAGGCCGTACGTATACAAAAACATGAAGAAAAAATTATCTGGACAGAAAAGCAATAGCAGTGACCATCTAAATTGGGCTCGCTTCTATAGATTCACTTTTGGTAGCTAAGAGCAGGTACCAGTCTAGCAGTAGAATTATATCCTGATAAAATATTTCTAATAACATCATCAACATATTTTTTTTCCACGCATGTGTGTTTTCCCACCGATTTATTTTTAAACTAGGCTGGTAATCATTACCCACACGGACCGGCTACTATATAGGTGGGTAAATCTTCACTTGTCCATCTGACTGCGTGCATCACTTCACATGACTGAACGGTTAAGGCTATGGATAAAGTGATGCCAGTTAAATAATAACCATTGATTATTTTATATCAACTAACTAGCTGCGCCCCGCGGTTTCACTTGCGTGAACAATGATGATGATGATAAAAAGAAGCCTATGTAATAATCCAGGGTTAAGGTTTATCCATTACAAATTTAACTCAAATCCGTTGAGCCGTTTGATCGTGTATAAGTAACAAACATACTCACAAACTTTCGCATTTATAATATTATAGTGTGATGATAGTAACGTTTCAGAAATTCGTAGAAATTGGGTTAATCAGCTGCTCTGTTAGCTCATAATTTTGTCGGTTCTCATTGGACTCCCTGTGTTAGGTCAGCAACAAGATTGGGGCCTGGCGACCAGGCCCCAATCTTGTTGCTGACCTAAAAACCTGAAAAGGATCTTGTGATCGACAGTTAAAGAACCAGTGTGGTAAAAGGGTTCACAGTGCGCGTTATCATCGCCAAAAACGTCCACTGCTGGACATAATATAGATCCCCAGAATACCAAAGAATGCTACGATGAATTATCTTGAGCTGCCTCCACCTACCGAATTCTTTGACTTTTACAATGTCTTCGGTCCATCGAGCTGGAAAGACGTCCTGCACTGTCTTCTAGTCTAGTTTGTGGTCGTCACTCCAGAACAGTTGTCAGTTCTGCGAGCTATATGGTCTGTCAATTTATAACTCCAAACATTGCTATGTCTTTGAATTTTTGGTTCTTAGTCATGCCGCAAATGTTTGTTGCCGCAATGTTTTTCATCACCATTGTAAGTGATAATGAGCACATCAATTTTTCGAACGGGAAAAACCATCAGTGCACGACCTATATTTGAACTCCCGAGCTGAGTATTGACAGGCTTCTAAGAAGAATTCATTAAATCCACTACAGGTCTAATGATGATAAGTAGAAGTAAAAATTCTGCTTCTTTCAAATGGCCCTTCTACTTGAGTCTTAACTCATAGACGTTTAAGTTGCACCTTCATTATTTTTGCTTCACGATGAAAGTCAATCCCTACAATCATAATTTTTTTTAATTAATTTTATCTTCTGAAATAACAGTACTTTTGAGTACTTTTTTGGGGAGGTACAAGACGAGTGTCAGATATTCGGAATAATATTTCGTCTGATACTCCTTGAAGTACCTACTTGACCTGTTAAATCGCAAGTTACAGGTAATTAAGAGCCCGCGTCCTCTCCCGCTTCCGTCCTCATCCACGTTCACGTCCGAGACACCACACGCGATAAGTCAGCAGAAGCGACCGCACCAGGTCAATCCACTTTGTTTTTTGCAGCGCCCATAAAAACAAATTACCTAAGCCTCATTTTTCGATTGGAATAACCGCATGCGACTATGCTAATAAAGGAAACACGCTACAAGGTAGATATTGCAAATATGCTTGAACTTTATGACCTACATCGTTGTCTGGATTAATCGATGTGGTGCCATCAGTTTTTCTACTTCCTTCTACATCGTGGATTATCATAGTATTTTGTCTTCCCCCAAAATCTAGTTGTTGTTCAACTCTTTTTAATATTATAACATACATTTATCGTCATTGAATATTGTTGTGGTATCACCGGTTCATGTTGTTCTTTGTACATGTTATGTTTTGTCATAATATTATGTGTATTCATTCAATATTTATATTTCCCATCTCTTTGACCAGTGATACAACGTCATGATAATTATTAATTCACTATAATTTAGTATAACAACAAAAAAACTACCTACACTTATAAGTCGATACCTACTTATATTTTCAAATTATTTTATAAAAACAAATCATTCAAAGCATTATAATAATTAATGATACCCGCAACATTAAGTAGAAAACTAGGTTTCATTCCAATGTCGTATCAATTGAAACCTTATTGAAACACTTTAATCTATTTAACTACGGTTCCACGAATTCTTCGCTAATTAATCTTCCAAGAACGGGTTATTATAAACTGTATTAACATGTGTACTAACTGTATTACAGGAAGCATATCCAAAACAATGCACCGCGTGGCTCCATTGAGAATTTTCCATTTCGCTGGATTTCAGTTGCGTATTAAAATGCCCAGGGTGCGGGTAGACACTAGCATTTAGATGACTGCATTTAAATGTGCATACAAAATATCGATGCACAAAGCAAATACTGGCCTATACTGACAAACATATATTTTTCCTCTATCAACGACAAACGCCAGGAGAAACTCAACTCTATTTTCAAACAGAAAGGCAACCTTTGTAATTAGAAAGTAGTGACGACACATAACTTTGCCATAGCGTACATACAATGACATCTACTTCAATGCAAAACAGTTTACATGTCATGGTACTTTAACAGGGTTTGTTTATAGGAAGCGCTGCATGCAAATGTATTTGTTTAGCTGTCTCTGTACAAACGATGTACATTTCGGGAGGCTAATTAAAGGCTGGACTGTGCTACTGTTTTTGGTACTGGTTGAATTGTGGTTAAGCTGAATACAGAAGTGGAGTTTTCAATAATAGTTTTTGATCTGACTTGTAGTATTCATATTAAAATGTAGCTAGAGCCCAAACGAAGAAACGTAAAAACCCATTAATTTAAAAAGTACATAAAAGTAAAAGTTTTTTTTATTAATAAATCGGATAAGGTTTGTCAAGGTTTGTAGCGTTTTAGATTTTAAAATAATGAACAAAAAAAAATTCAAGGGAGTAAAAACGTAATTCATCCGTAACGTTGGATGAGGTGTAAGTGGGAACCTTAACGCTGCTAAACGCTTTTTGGGAAAGTCTTATTAACCTTTAAATTGCATTAGTCATTTATTGTATAATGTAAAAGTCTTTAACGCACATATCTCAACAAACAAGTTACAAAAAACTACATTCAATGCACAAAAACGGAGTTATCACTGACCAAACAAATAAAGATGAAAAATAATTGTACAAAAGAACCGATCTGAAAGAGATACCGTTTCTAATTTATGCATAGAACCGCCTGAACCGACCGCAAACTTCCATTAAAGTGGCTATTAGAGAAACAAACAAGGAACAGACCATGCGATAAAATAATTATCGCTTTCATCTTCCCGACCTTTGAACAAAACCAACTCATCATAAACATAACATTAACGAACAAAAAACAAAATCATCCCCAATTAAAAAAAACTCATCTTAAAAAGGGACTTTTAAGTGACGTCAGCTAAATTTAAGAAATGACCTACAGCTATAGCCATCTGAAAGCGAAACAATTTACGTTATTTACACAGCACCGTAACGGACCTACAACAAACTTGATATTAGGGATGAGAATTCTTCGCCCTATATTTAAAGGATAATGATTTTAAAATACTTCACACACCTGTTTGTACCACCTGCCTTACTGACCGACTGTTAAAGAGCTTAAAAAAGTGTATTAGGTCGGTTGTCATGTTAACAATCGGGGTTTCTATACGTTTTAGTAATACTCCTTGCTCTGAAATTATTGTCTATAGTAAATCATCATCATCATCAGCAGCCTTGAGACGTCCATTGCTGGACGAGGTCTCCCCATAAAATACAACGGGGGAGGAATTGCCATAATCACCACGCTTGGCAGGTGGATTGGTAATCGCAGTATGTGTATTTAGTACTCAGTGGATGTTGCTGCTCATATACCTTGGAGATAGAGGGGTCTATTCTTAGGTTTTTTTTTTTTAAAACATGGTCGGACATACCACGGCAAAGGCCGGAAACACCACGGCATAGGGATTTCTACATGTTTTAGTACAGACGGTGTAAGTCAAGTTAGTCATAAGAAAAGATTTTTTGCTCTTTTATTTTTCTCTTGATTTCGTTTATGCAATCAACTCTTTTTTGTAATGACTATGTTTGTTTTTTCTATATGTTTATTTTGAAGCACTGCCCTGTTATACATTTTAGGAAACAAGAGTCAGGTACCTACCTTGTTAACGAATGCTATAAATAAGCTATTATCTCCTCGTCATTAACTTTAACCACAAACACACTAGTGCCTGCCTTCTATTTATTGTAATCATTCATTTAAATTGTTATTTTTTCTCATATTTATAACTATAAAATAAACAGGAGATCATTATTCCTTTAATAAGTACCCAGTTGTGGGTTAATTAAGTAGAATTCAGGCCGTTCGGGCCCCGAGGTATCATTTGCTATTGTGATGGGTCTTTTGGATCCTTTGGGTTTCATATTGTTATTCCTTTTAATAGTGAAAATGATAAATGCCTCTACTGGGAGAACAATTTCGTTGAAATTCATTCGAATAATTTATTATCGACTGTCGATTTTGAATCTAGCTAGTAAAACCCTCAAGAATATTATTTTACGATGAATTTCAAAAGAAGTTGATTGCTCTTTTTTTGGTTGGTCCTTTGTAAACAAAGTAGTTACTGCGTTAATTTCTGTTTACGTAGCATTTCTGCAATGAAACAACAACAATTATAACAACTTTCCGCTTATCTAGCAACAACCATAGAATTAACACCGGTCAAGAACTTTTGTTGTGTCAAGGAAATTATATCCGCAAGAATCTTATATCGAAACAAACTAAGCAGCGATTGTTTATAAAAGTCGAAAGCGGTTTTACTTCACCTCGCTGATCAACAAAAGAGTTGCGGTACAAAAGCGGATTTAAACGAGGTAGCGTATCATCCAACTTAAGACCATACTTAAGTTTATAGAAGAGTGTCGGCATTAGACGTTTAGCCACGACTTCCTTTAAAGGGTTGCGCTTTTTGTTAAATCACGTTTAAAGATTCCCTTAAGTCTATTACACTATGCTATACTCACCTCCAGTAAGGATTTTTTAGTTGCCTATTCGGGCCGGCTTAGAGCCACATCGTGGGGGTTCTAAAAGGTTTATGAGTGCACTTTTTGTTCCTTTGTTCTTGGATTTAATTAGTGGGTTTATGCCATATTGTTTTAGTTCTGCTCTGAGTCTAGAATCAATTTAAATCCATACCAATTTGGTTTGGTCTGTTGGAAATATTTTTATGACCATGCAACAGTTGAATTTTAATTTTACTCATTAAGAATGCTTACATTAAACATAAACATAACACCCAACAGTCACATAGATTGTCCTGATCCCACACTAGGATTCCCTGTGTCGTGGGTATCAGGAACTACGAGTTCCATGGTACCCTAACACCCAGACCCGGAACAAATATTTGCAGATCATACAAACATTTGTCCTGCAGCGGGAATCGAACCCGCAACCTCTTGCATCTCAGCCGGCTACTCGCGCGCCGCGCTATAGAGGTCGTTGGACACCTGCCACTTGCTGGACCAAAATCTTGTCTAAGATGTAAATTAAGTATGCCTCACCAAAATGTGGAAAATAAGCGTTTTTATATTAACCAGTTAGGTACAGCTGGTTTACTGTGGTCTTATCTAAGAAGGATGAAGCTTGTTGTATCAGTCATGTCAATCTTAATGAAATATATTAAAACGCCTCATTATTCAACCAGAAACTCCTTACATCTGACCTTATTTTTGGAACACAATGGGATATCCTTTTTTTGTCCGTCAAGTGTAAGATTCAAATATCCGACAAGGAAGGGGTTGGCCTAGTTTTTTGGTAGTGGATGGAAATTATCGTATCATCGCATTTTACTATTCAAATATTTATTGTTTTGTTTACTTCTCTGACGTCGTATTTACATAAGCCGCTTTTTACTGCCGCTAAGATAAAGGGGTTGTTATTTCTCGTCTAAAACTGAATGATGGATTACTTGTTGAAACTTTGCATTTAGTCAAGATTTGTAAGTGCTGTTTGGTTGTGATGTTTTTTCTTATGGATTTATAGAGACTTCAAATCTTAAACTGTGCAATTGTACAGTGATGAAAAGGAAAATTTTAAAGTTATAAATATTCGCACACTTTTTGTTTTTAATTAACACTAAACTCCCACAAGGTTTCATATTATGTGCACCGCACACAATCAATTTTAGAACACCGATCCGGATCGCTTTACAAAACGTTTTTTTCTTATCAAGCGAAATCGTCCGCTCGAATTATAAGGCAAAAAGCAATCGTTCATTCAGCGTTATATTGAATAGTCGTTAAGAGAAATGGGCGTGGGTCACAATAATGCCCGGCTTGTGAGACGCTCGACAATTTCAGATCACTCGCATACAAAATGCATGTAATATAAATCTTTCCGGTGAAGTACGAACAGCGCGACCACTCCCACTTGGCCCCGCGGTCTCAAAACGAATATTAAATTCCACTCAAAGTCTTTATTTAAAAACCATACCCACAAGCGAAGACTACCTTTTGTCAGCAGATCCGACCGCGTGTACCTAAAAAAAATTACACAAAAAGCGGTTACCCATCCAAGTTCTTTCGGTACTGAACGATGCTGCTGTTGTTTCCTTGACTTCCTTCACAGAATATTGATGTAGACCACATACCAAATTTAAAACTATGCATTACTTCTAAAAAGTTTCGCAATATTCTATAGTGATAACCGCTTTGAAATTCGTCCAGCTAAACTTATGTTATCTGAGTATATAACACACGTACAGACATACGTTACGTTTATAATTATAGAGATTACCGCGCGTTCTGCCTGCACACTTATTGTAGCCCGGCCTTTCGGCCAGCCAGCGGCATTCAGGGTATTAATATTTTTTAATGCAGGTTCTCGCATTGTGCCTTCGCTTGTTTTTTGCGACGTCCATCAATAATATTCGGTTGGACATTTGAATGTCTGCTCTAAAGACTTTATTGATCTGTCTTTAAAAATTATCTGTGGTTGTATCGGTGCATTAAAGTGTTTTGTATGCGAAATTAGTCAGGTTGTTTTTATTGATGGTACTTTTTTGTGTGAAAATGCCATTTTAAAATATTGAGGCTCATATTCATTGTTTTTAAAGTAATGATCAGAACACTAAAAATGTACCTATTGGACATAAAGGTCTAAAAGATCAATTAATCATGTAGGAGTATTTTGAATCATAAGACATAGAAGAAATCCTAAAGATAAACGTCTAATCAATCAGTTATTCTTCAAAGAATTGCTAATCCAAGAAGACAAACCGGGCAGCAATTCTTTGGTCGAATGCACCATTATTAGATAATTCAATAACAGTTACAACAAAGGAAGCGGCCCGTCCAAGTGACGCGTCGTATCAAATCGCGCTGACATTGAGGTTCAAAGTAACTACAATATCTTCTGTGGTTACAGCGATAGGTCTGGTCTAGTGGGCACCCCGATGATATCCGCTGCACTATATGAAAGGCCTCGGCAACTGGAGAGAGTGACAAGCGATAGCGAAGATTATTTTTCAGCCGTGATTCTACTGCAGGACAAAGGATTCAATCTTCGTGCCGGGTTTGACTTGGTTTTTTAAATATAATATGACCACGTGTGAGAATATGTTAATTTCTTGTTTTTTCATTGATTTTTAGAAATGTAAATATTCATTCAAAAATGTAACCGGTTAACTAGTATTTCAGTTTTCTTAATACAAACTACAAGATTTTGTCACTGAAAATATTGAGAAAAGTGACAAGAAAGTGATTGGATTGAATTTTGTTAATTCACACTTGACATGCTATTTTTTGCTGCTTACGTAAAAGTAGGGTTTTAAAGTGATATTTTTTACAGAGATCTTTGCTTTTTTATATAAGTTTCATCTTAACTCCTGTTAAGATGAAACTTATAACACTAATCACGTAGGACATGGTACAATATCAGTGTTTTTAGATAACCTTACGATCTACACGTATAGTACCTACACGCGTTTTGATATTGTTTATACCAACCTTATTACAGCTTTTGACCTTGTACGTTAATGTCAAAAAAATATGAATCTTATCGCCGTCAAAACCCTAAAATTGATTTTATTTTATAAGATTAACTCTTCCATACTTACAAAGATGCTTCCAATTTCTAGAAATCAAATTGAAACAATACTGATTTCACATCGTGACGAGACATAAAGATGCTCCGTTTATTATTTGTTTGAGCGCATTGCTCTAAAGTGGCTATGCTCTACCTAAGTATGTTTAACAATTTTGAACTTTATGCTGTTTGACATTTGGTCGATGAGTTTGAAGTCATGTCAATTGTATTGCTGTTCTCACGGACACTACTCGCTTATAGCCTATCGAGATCAGGCCACGACCCTGGTCGGGGGTTGAAAATGTTATGATGTACCTATTATACTCTGTAATTTTGTGATAATAGTTGTTTGTTTGGCCGTGGTTCACTGTTTCTTTCTTGGTCACCCTGCGTTAGAGCTATGTTGTCATGTGGTGGCTCAAAAACGGCCTTGTGACTGATTTTTTTCCTTCACCATTATGAGAGCATATTATTTGTTTGAGCGCATTGCTCTAAAGTGGCTATGCTCTACCTAAGTATGTTTAACAATTTTGAACTTTATGCTGTTTGACATTTGGTCGACAAATTTGAAGTCATGTCAATTGTATTGCTGTTCTCACGGACGCCACTCGCTTATAGCCTATTGAGATCAGGCCACGACCCTGGTCGGGGGTTGAAAATATTATGATATACCTATTATACTCTGTAATTTTGTGATAATAGTTGTTTGTTTGGCCGTAGTTCACTGTTTCTTTCTTGGTCACCCTGCGTTAGGGCTAGGTTGTGATGTGGTGGCTAAAAATGGCCTTGTGACCGATTTTTTTCCTTCATCATTATGAGAGCACGTAGTATTTGCATGCATAAAGTATAAATTCAAGTGGAAAAATACCATGGTGCGTGACCGAATTCGAAACCACGCCTTTAGGATTTAAAGTAAGGAGTCACTAGCTTTTTTTAACGTTTTCGTTCATCCTTGTTATTGAAAGTGGGTCAATATGTTCATAACTAAGCCTAAAAAAGTTAAATCTAGTAATCGATACAAATAAGCATTTCAATTAAATAAATAATATATAAAAGATATTTTATTATCATATAAGTGCGTACAGTAAGATATTGCGTATACAGTAAGTTTAGTATGGTGTGTCGGAGTATGAGCGCGATCATTTACAAATAATTCGGAAGACCAAGTGAGGGTAATTCTTGCAGCTGTCACCGCTTCTCGACGGTAGTTCCATTACTCCAGACAGCCCGTGACCACGATTGTTATAACACATTCGAAACGATGGGGAAATAAATAATAAGGTACTTACATGCGATAACTGCATGTAACAATATCAGTAAATACACTTCAATGAAGTTGCAAAAGGATTCTGTACGTATCATATTATTTTTAAAAGCTTTTATTTAATTTGAATAGAATAGAAAACACTTTATTGCACACAACATTAAAACAATCATAATTATAATTATACGAATGGAAGTACAATGGGCGGTCTTATCGCTGAGAGCGATCTCTTCCAGACAACCTTGTCTTTGTATATATGTTTGTCCGGATGGAATCTTAAAAATGAATTTTAAATCAGTTATCTTTAACCGATCAGCTCACGGTTCAGATGACAATAAAATGTTATGGTGACGTCGAGCTGATCTGATGATGGAGACGAAAGTTGGACAACGGAACTCATCGATGATTAGTAGTAGCCTGACAGTGTTTGGGCACATTTGATCAGCTCACAGTTCCAATCACTAATTTAATAAAAGCTTGTTTTGAAAAATCCATTTTTCAAGAAACTTATTACTCACCAAGATTTTGTTTAAACGTTACATTACATAACATAGCAATCATAAACTATGCAAAACATTACGTGCTTTGAACGAAGCATAATTCAAAGCAAATATTCTGTTCTGAGGTTCAAAGTGATTGTTTATTAAATTACACTTCGTAACAAGGGTACATAATGCCATAAAAAGTTGCTGGTGATTGCATAGAATAGGCATAGCAAAGACACAGTAAAAATGAAGTCAGTAAGGTATCTATCGGTTAAATATAATTTAAAAAACAAGCTTTACTGAAGTTAGTAATCGGACCCGTGAACATATCAATAAGAGTAAAAATACTGTCAGTCTTCTATCAACTATAAACTACTAAAGAGGAACACTCCATCATCAGCGGAGTTTGCTGCCACCAAAATGTTGATCATTGGGATTTGACAGCGAATGAGGTTTGCAAATTTCAATTTAATCGGATAAGGAAATTAGGTCGAAATCGGCTTGATCAGCTTGCAAGATTTTACAACAACACAAGTACACACAAACTAAAATGGTTTGTTCTAAAAATACATGTGAAATATTAGCATCCACCCACGGTCACCCAATTTTCATCAACATTGTTCCAGCAGTTTTTACATGATTGGGTAACAAACAGACATCCATGTTCTCTCATATATAAGAAGGCTGATTCATTGAAACGGCATTGTGTTTTATCTTTTCGTAGGGAACTCTTAATGTAACAGCCAGACTTTACATAAGCTTCGTAACAACCTACATACACCATCTAAAACTAGTTTATATTCATGATATCACGTCTCCAATTCTGATTCAAGGACGTGAGGCTTTCAGTTTCATTTCATACTAGAATTTATATAAAAGTAAGTACATTATATCAAAACCTCTTGATATTTTTCATATGAACCCTTTCGTTCGTATACTTGGTCAAACAAAATACCTTTTAAATATTTAAGATTCAGTCTGGATTATATCATTGGCTATTTTACATGCATTCAAATAAAGATACCTTATATTTTCAGCTTCTCTTTCATGACATCGTTATCATTTCCTATTTAGTTTCATATTTATTTATCTTCTCCGTATTTTGATCCTTTTATGAGCTTAATTTCACTTACCACTAACTTATTCTGTGGTCTAATGATTGACAAGCGCCCACAGTGTTGGTGGTCACTCATTCAAAACGTGATTTTTTAGACCTTTGCTTATAACCTTCATAACCCTTCATTTGTAAGTCACATAAAAACTAAACTATCATTAATGGCTTAATTCCGAGAATTTTGAAATACCATCTTTATTTTAATACTAGGGGATAATTAAATGAAGTAAAATAGATTGCGTCGTGGGCCGTATCATCATAATCATCATCATCAGCCTGTAGGAGTCCACGACTTCCTTCAACCTTAAAAATGTTTTTAGTCCATCGAGAGGGGGACCTTCCTCTACTGCATCGTCAGGTTTGTGGTTGCACTCAAGAACCTTTACTCCCCAAGAGTTGTCAGTTCTACGACCTATTTATAATAATCTGCCCAATATGCCCACTACCACTTCAACTTGCTAATTCTGAACGTGGGCTGAACAGTAAGCGGCAAATAAGTTGAGCTCCGATGCGCGTACCACGTGACTTTGCAGCAGAGGACTTTGTATTAGAACAACTAAAATGCGTAAGTTACATGGTTTGCCTGCAAGGTCTCAACTTGATTGCCTTCTACCACATTGGGTTAGGTGCAGGATTGTTGTAAATTGTACAAACAGGAAGGCAGAGAGTTAAGTTGGACTGAAGATGATGATGATGAAAATATAATTGTATGCTTTATAAACAGTTTTATTGACTAGAATTCCTCAACTAGACATAGGCCTCCCCAATAGAATGCCAAAAGAAACTGTCTTGAGCCACCTCCATCCACTGACAGAATTAAAGTAATTTAGTAGCTCTGTGAACAGTTTATTAACTTTATCGTTTTTATTCAGGGGTGTAGTATCAGTACAAAGAATCTCCTTGTTTAGGTTGCAACTATACTTATATAGAAAGTTTTTTTATCCTTAGCATGAGTTTTTATGATAATCGTCTGCGAGGCGTTGTAATAATAATGAATAAATAAGGATGCTTTCTATCAACGTCTTCACCAGATAGGTCATTGGCTCATCATAATACGACGATTGCGACAGACTCGGTAGTATATTCGATAGCGGTAGTAACCCGTGCTAAGAGTACTAAGCCATTATCACTAAGTTCACGGTTCAAGTTTATGGCTCGTTGAAGAAATGACACATTACGTTTTCAAAAAAAGCTATGTTATTTAATGATATATGTTACACGATGTGATATTATGCCAATTACTGACATTTCATTAAACAACAATGAAATAAAGTTACAATTTCACAAGCTTTTGTTTGGGAATATTCAAAAATACTTTATTCTTTTAAGTTCTTAATACCTATCAGAGTCAGGTAAGATGCGGGTTCGATTTCCGCTGCGGGACTTATGCTTTCATGTTCTGCAAATATCTGTTCCGGGTCTGAGTGATGTTGTATCATGATACTCGTAGTTCCTAACCCACGCAAGACACAAGGAATTCTTGTATCTGAACTTTGTATGTCACTGTTGGGTGTTATTTATTTAATTGTTACACCTTGATAATGATGTAAATGACATTAAAATGTGGGTTTCATAGAAATCAAAACAGAGTGATCCAAACGCAGCCTAGACAAAACATCACATCACGTTATTGTTTTAACTTATATTAATTTTAGCTTCACTATTGTTAACATTGTTAGTATTATTACAAATATAACAAAGAACAGGTTCATGCATATGAGTTTACTACTTCTATTGACATTATGCCTCGGGCGTTAGGCTTTAGATTTACATACGCTTAGCGTTGAGCGGATAACTTAAAAGAGCCAGTCAGTAAGTACAGAAGAAGAGTCTGTTACTTATGCTGCTAACACAGCTTACTATGGTTATGTGAACTCATTGTTGCAATACGGGATACCAATTTGGGGTAAAAATATTGATCAGGTTATATAACCATGGTAAAGTCATAAAGACGCGTTTGGTCTGGTCATAGAAAAGACCCGTCCATCTACTCCCATGGATATCGGAAAAGCCAACTAAGTGATTAGTCTATGAAATAAGCAGCAGCTTCCATCAAAGTGCCTACTTAACTGCAAACAACATGACAAGCGTGGTGATTCTGGCCTTGACCAGCAGTGGATACCGGCTGATGAGGATACACAAATATACAATAATTTTATTTTATCCTGTAATTTTGGCATCTGTGTTACTCAGGCCTCAAGATTCAAAAGGTTATTTTTCTTGGCTGCACAGAGTTCTTCGGCCAAGAATGACCGGGCCTTTTGAATCACGCTGACCCATTGCAGATGGAAGAACATCACATAACATTGAAGTTATTGTTTTGGACGTCAAGGAAATGTCAGTTTCTTCACTATGGCGTGCAACAGTATTTTGAGAACATACTTTTACACATATTTTTTGAGTGCTACGGATCTATCAGGCTTGGACTTTCGCTGGTCAACTGTTAATTTCAACAATATTATACAACGTTACAACAAATAATATGTTTTATGACACACAGTTTTAAGACCGAGGTCGTAACGTTTGACGAGAACTTCCTGTGGTTTAGTCGTTGTAAATTATCATTAAACTGTTACGAAAGTTTATTTTGTAAATTTCGATATTTGATAGATAAATCAAAACAGAATAAGAATGATTTAGTGCTAATTAGACCTTGACATAGTACCTAGTTCATTCGTTTCCAGTTTGAATGTATAATACTCATAACATAACATAACAACCTACAGTCACATACCCTGATCCCAGAATAGGATTTCCTGTGTCGTGAATATCAGGAACTACGAGGACCATGGTACCAGACCCGGAGCAAATATTTGTAGGTAATGCAGATATTTGTTCCGCAGCGGGAATCGAACCCAAAATATATTCGAATCGAATATAACTTATGATTATATTTATCAATTGCATAAAAGTAACTTTTAAATATTGCTAGCAGCAGAAAAGATAACTTTGTAGATTTATAGATTGTTTTTCCCAAAACGTACATACTTCGTTATTTTTTTTATTTCAATTTGAACCAAACAACTCACATAGAAATATCATCAAAAGATTTCATAAGGCTAAAAAAGTATTCATAGAAAGATCACAAAACTGGCGTTTATTGGGTGTCCGTTAGATGACACGACTTGCATTTTAAAGCGCTATAAAAGTAAAAGTTATAATATTTGACGATGTGATAGTTAAGATAAGTCGACGCGATGCCTCACGTTGCCACCTGCACTCATTCCCCAAAATTTAAAACGAACCTTATTTTGGAAGCTACAAGGTTGATAATTTAATCATTGCATTTTCCCTTATATAATTTTTGATGTGGTTATCTGGTATGCTAAAGGTTCACTATCAGCAACTTGAGGGCTGCCTGCGTTACACCATGACTATTATTTATCGATATTTCATAGAAGGGGAGCTATTTCGATGCTTATCTTCTGTATTAACACCTTGTTTACAAACAAAGATTTTTAATGGTAGGTAAACATTTTTTATACGGATGTAACCAGCATCTGCTTGAGAGTTAAAGGATCTCAAAAGATGTTAAAGCTGCCAATCATTTACATAATGATTTTCTAAGTAATTAAATTAATCCTGTCGATGCAAGGTTCAGAAGTAAAAAAAAATAGTAAGTTTGTAGTAGTTTTTTTTACCTTTTTTGAGAAGGCTGTATTTCATTAATCATAACGAAATTGAAGGATGAAATTGTCGATGGATCCATGCAATATAGTGTAATGTGGCGTTTTATTCGCGTTCACTGTATCTAGGTATTTACGAGTATGCTAGGAGTTTCACTTCGTGATAGAATCCAATACTAGGAAACCCATAGAAAATCAAGATCACCGACAAAATTAAAAAGTTGAGTTTGCAGAACTGACAACCGTTGGGGAATAAATGTTCTCGAGTGGTAACCACATACCAGACGACGCATTGTAGTGGGGCTCGATGGACCATGGGTATTATAAAGGTCGTTGGAAGTCAGTGAAGGCTACACTAGGCTAGATCCAGCAGTGGACTTCTACAGGCTGATGACGAGGTATGTACGAGTAAATAGATTTGAAGACTGATAAACGAATGAAATTGAAAGTAGTACTTAATTTATTTTTGATTGACTATAATGCACCTTACCTCAGATGGTCAATGTTGCGTTTTGTAAAAGTTCTTACGTGGACGGATGTGGTCCTATTTAGCTACTTTTGCCCATCTTATTAAAATAAGGTTCTTCTCATACAATTTTGTTTTATTATTAATAAATGTATCATAATGGTTTAGGTCGGTACTAATCTTAAATTAAACATACAATATGCAAACAACTGAGGCCCAATTCTCTAATTTTAAAACATTTCAGTCACAATATAATCTCGTGTCAGTCGCACTGTCTCGTATAGTAACTATTACTTAATCTTCGCGTATACATGCGAAGATTAAGTAATAGTTACTATATAGGTGACAGCTGACAGTGCAACTGAGACGAGATTATACTGCGAATTGAATGTTTTTAAATTAGAGAATTGGGCCTCTGACTTTCTCAACTGACGACCTCAGATCAGATACGGTGCGCGACCTTCTAGACAATCTGAGGTCAAACCGAGTCATGAAATAAGAATTAAGTGAGCACTCTCCAAACAATAACCGTGCCTGAGACTAAGGCCGCATTAACGTTGAAAGCAGGGCCACAATCGTCGAAAAACTCTATCACCAAGTGTAAATAGTAGGTTTTTTATTAAAATTCAATACCGGTACCGGAGGTTCCGGTTAAATTTTCCACATAAAACAAATGAAATATGCCACGCCAGCGCCGCTCTGGTAGGATAGACAAACTGGTCAAAAGTACCTAACTTTATTCAGTGAAATAACAAGGATCATTTTGAACCTTCATATCAGAATTCACAACCACATCACAACCCATGAAAGGTTAAAAAAATAGGATTTAGAGATGTAGGGTTTGGATATTTTTTAATGATAACGCACCAGTTTGATGAGTGTTTTTGATGGAATTATGCCGATGTTTCCGCAGACTGTTCACTAGTTGGTGCTGGCGGTTACCGGCAATATTTACATAGATAAATAAACTCGTTGTTGCACACCAAATAAACATATTAAAACAAAAACAAATATTATCGCTAAAAGTAATCTTTTTCAGACAACCTTGCACCTTGCTTAGACATTGTGAGTAAGCGCCGGCAATCTGTTTTTTTTGTGAAAATAGTCTGTGTTGTTTTCACATGACACACGACAGAATTGAAATTCACATGCTACTAAATTTGTTACAACAGATTTAAAAATGTCTTTGTTATTAAAGAAAATAAAAGTATGTTAATATTTTGTTTATTAATGACCTCGAAAATTGTAAAATAGAAAATTACTCCCTTAGAAAATTAAAAATGTTTGGGTCACACGAAATCCATAGGTCAAAAATCGCAAGATACATTAGAATTATAATGTTATACTATAGATAATATGATCTCGAGGACAGATCTAATGTCATTGTAAATTCAAATGAATCCATACGAACGTTTAATGAAGCGCATACAATTTTGTAGGCTAGCAATGAACTTAACAGTAAATTATTTTACAATCATGTTAATTAACAGATCAGTAATACTAAAGTGGACCAATCAACTGGTTATTGAATATTAAGTGCGTATTACTTTTTTAGGTGTGAAGACAGAATTTCTAACAAAATAAGTAGGTAACATACAAAACTTAAAATCGTAAAATGTTTATTTACCACCAATTTACTTACCACGTCGTTTGTTTTTAACTGACTTCCCAAAAAAGGAGGAGGTTCTCAATTCGGTTGTTTTTTTTTATGTTTGTTACATCATATCTCCGGCGTTTATGAACCGATTTGGAAAATTCTTTTTTTATTTGAATAGATATACTTTCAGATTGGTCCCATTTTTTTAATAATCCAGTTCTGATGATGGAATCCATGAGGAATTGAGGGAACTCATCAAATATTGTAGGCATACATATGGCGATTTTGATATTTTAAGCAACAAACCAAGCATTTGCATTGAAAAAGTATCATAATCCTTTCACCACTATGGTTCTTTCATCATTTTTTTTTCATCCAAATATTTAGTCGAATACTATGGCGGAAGTCGGTTTTTTAAATGAAAAGTTATACGGAATAAAGGTTCTCGAGTGGTGACACTCGAGAACCTTTATTCCGCAACGGTTGTCAGTTCTGCGAGCTATATGACTTGCTACCACTTTAGCTTTAACTTGCTTATTCTGAGAGCTTTGTCAGTGATCTTGGTTCTTCTACGGATTTTTTCATTTCGGATTCTAATTGAGGATGGCCCTCCACTCGATGGACTAAAGATATTATAAACGTCACTGGAAGTCGGTGGATGGTGGCGGCTTAAGAATGTTTGTCGTGGCATTCTAGGGAGGCCTGTGTCAAGCAGTGAACTTCTACAGGCTGATAATGATGATGATAAATTTTATTTACTTATGCGTTAAGTAAATTTCTGAACTAAATAACAAGCTGAAAAGCTGTCTATATAAGATGAGTTACGAAGCCACACCATGTTTTTGCTACGCAGACTTATTAATATGAGTTTGAGTATTTTATTAGTGCATTTGGAATAGAACTTCTACAATTTCAATAAAAATCTCATGACTACCCCAAAATAATTTACTAAACCATACAAAACAGGACCAACGATCACGCCGTAACCTGTTCATATTTATAGTAAAACAAAATTGACGAATGACGACGTCAAAACGAATTAGGTAACATCAAGTAAAATCAAGGTCGATTTATGACTTCAGACGACGAACTATAAACTAATGAATCTAGCTTCATTAGCCTTACACGACTTCTGCGATCAGCTACTCCGTTTTATCCATAGAACGAGATAAAAAACAATATGTCTGTCATTAATCCTGGCTTTTAATTTCAATTTTCTATGCCCTGAATAATAAGTATGACGCACACATTTGGTCCAGCCATCTTCATCTGTCATTTCAAAGTTGATCGAAATAAAAAAGCAAAGCGTGGGTGCTACGCCAAGCTACGGCCCAGTAGGATAAAAAAGTCTGACAGTCGGGTAGCAGCTTTATCCTTTTTCTGACACAAACTCCAGATCGCATCGCACCGGTCAAAGGGAAGAATTTTTCGTAAAAGCAATAGTTGCGCTATAAAATTTTAAATGTGAACACTTTTTTGTAACGTTCTATTCTATTTAAAATATTTCTGTTATTAAGGTCAATTTATAGTTCGGTGTATATTAAAAGGGTATTTTATTGTTGTAGGTTTAGGTGGTTGATTTTTTTACTTTTAAATGGACTGAGGACGATTTTATTTTAAGGAGCATGACGGAGTTTATGATATATCATCCATAATTTGTTGTAAGGTGGGGTGATACAGCTTCATTTTTACGTCGTTAAACATTTTTAAGTAACTTTCTGAAAAAGACGTTCAAAAATTATTTGAGGAATAAAATTTATATGATAACAAAATGATTTGTGCTGAACTCCTACAAGTAAACTTTGAACTCAAGTAAAATTAAGTCCGAAAGTTAAAATACGGCAAAAATATTGTCATTTGCTCTACCTACCGAAGAAATACCAAATCTCAGAGTAAAAATACATTAAAGAGCACTCAGGGAACCGTACACAGAGATACAAACATGCCAAAGAAATTGCTATCGGGTGCCAATAGACTAGGCGCTAGGCTTCAGATCATTGAAGTTAGTTTATCGAACCGAATAATATCATCTATATATCGCAAGCTAATTGTTAGCTAGCTTTTTGATGTTTTGAATTCTAGTATGTGCTAGCTTTGTGCTTAGCTATTAAATCATCATCATCATCCTGTATAAGTCTACTGCTGAACACAGGCCTCCTCCACATAATGCTAAAACGAACGGTTTTGAGCCCCCTCCATCCACCAACTTCCTGCTACCTTTCAAATGTTGTTTATCCATTGAGAGGGGTTCATTGTCTTCCTACACTCCATCGTACAGTGTGGTTGCCACTCGAGAACCGCCAGAATTTCCCAATAACAGTTATGCTTTAGGTAAAATGAAGAACACCTTACCTAGTGTCTTCCTAGTGTATGGGCAACTAAAGCAGTCACATGCTCAACATGATACGCTCTATGGTATATTTTTCCTGTACTATGTTAAACAAGAAGTCAACCGACGAATCCAACTTGGTTGGGCAGCGTTCTAGAAACTACATCATATTATCTTCTTGTCACAGATACCGCAGAGCCTCAAGACGAAAGTCTATAATCACTTATGGTCGTATAGATAAGCTCAAAGTCACGCAGCGGGCTATGTAAAGAGCTATACTATAGGGGTTCCAATACGTGATAGAATCCGAAATGAGGTAATCTGGAAAGAACCAAGACATAGCTCTCGGAATTAGCAAGTTGAAATGCCAATGGGCATATTATAGCTCGCAGAACTGACAACCGTTGGGGAATAAAGATTCTCCGATGGCGATCACAAACCGGACGACGCGACAGAGGAAGGCCCTCCACTCGATGGACTAAATACATTATAAATGTCCAAGGAAATTGGTGAATGGAGGCGGCTCAAGACCGTTCGTCGTATGGCATTCTAGAAGAGAGGTCTATATATGTCCTGCAGTAGACTTCTACAGGCTAATGATGATGATGATGATGTAAAACAATAAAACTGAGCTTAAATCTGCAACGGCTATAAACTTCGGTTTTCTTTTAGCACTTTGTTTATTGAATACCAACAATGGGTTTGTAACACCTGACATCATTAGTGCCTTTTAGCTCGCCGCCTTTGTAAAGGAAAATCGCCTTTGAAGTCAATCCATGACCAATCTTTACATGCTATAAATGAGTGTAAGTACCATGCAGTACCTATTACTTGACGTTTTGCAGACTGGCTAGTGTTGAAATCCTAGTGAACTATGCAAAGTATCATATTACCTACAAAAAATACTATGAACGCGGTTTTGTTACTAATTAGGTTAAGTCATGCGTACACAAAATGATGATTATGTGTGAGTGATTTGAAATCATGATCCATTCATCTTTTTTCAAACACATTAACGGTTAAGCACGAGGCACGTAATATAGACCTCTGACGAAGGCCTCGAGGGTACAAATAGTGTTTTTCAAACACCCAAGAATTCGGTTTAGGTATTTAGATTAGGATATTTTTCTGGTCACATGCAATATTTACGAAGACTACGTCTAAGTGATGCCGTGGTTTGTTCAGCCAGAGGATAGACCCCTCCATATCCTCCTGTAGATGTAGTAAATTACACTAGAGAATGAGTAGCAGCATCCACCTGAGTACTTAACACCAATACTGCGATCACCAATGAATCTGGTAAGTGTGGTGATATGGCAACTCCCGCTATTGCACGATATTAGGAAGGCCTCGTCCAGCAGTGATGTGAACATCAGCTAATGGCTGATGATGATGATGACGTCGAGGTAATAACAACTCTATTATGAGCTGCATAGCTACGAGGACAGAGATAATGAATACTGAGTAAAATCCAACTACTTTCTAGTGGACCCGACACTATCTTCAAGAGGGCTCTGTAACCTATTTCCATTCTAAAAGTCAATTAGAGAAAAACGCCTACTTACAATAACTGTTTTTTTTTAATCTACGATTAGCTAGTTGCAATAAAACCTTTACTGCCTATAAAAATACCGACAGAATTCACACTTACTTGACCCAGTTAAAGTTATTCAGGTTAAAACTAAAATGGTTACCTTCGTTAGTGAGTGTAGGTATCTTGAGTAAAGCTCTAGTTTGTGGTTTAATTGCTCTTGAATTTTGTATTTTTCTATAAATACTCAAGTGGCGTCCACAAACTGGACGAAGCTGTAGGAAGGCCCCGCCTTTTAAAAAATTGCAGGCAGTCTATGAATAGGGGCGTCTCTGGGCCATTCGTCGTGTCATTCTATGGGTCATAATTATGTGCAGCAGTGAACTTTCAAAAACTGATGATGATGATGATGTAGGTACCTAGTGGGATATTTAAAAACATTTATTTTCGTTTAGATATTTATATTTATTTCGTTATTAATCTATCAAACATTTCAAATAAATTTATAATGTAAAAATAATTTACTGCAAGTGACAAACGAACACCTTAGTTTATATTCAGAATCCGTGCCATCAAAGAAGATCCACGGCTATTTTGATGAACTAACGGTTTAACAGAGAAAATTTGTGAGTATTATTTATCAAAGGAGAAAATGGTCGCTTTAGCTCCTTTAAGCATAGAAACTAGCGCCCCAGTCACAGGACTTCATTCGTGGCGCTTCTATGTTATGTCATGACAGTACCTATGTTAGACCAAGGATCTAAGGTACTTTGATTTATATCCATGCGTTAGAAAGAAACAAAGGTAGTTTAAATGCAAAGTATAATTGTTCAAACTCGTTCTTGGTTTACTTTCAGAATATAAAAACATAACAAAACTTTTTAATTTTTGAACGTGCACTTCAATTATCTAAGTCATTCATCTCAGTCAGTCTTCATAAGCTTTCAAAGAGGAAGAAATAATTTTGATACTTGCTCAAATTAGTTTAAAATTTCATTTGACTTTGACCTTTTCGTGATTGGAGCGAAACATAAATCTTCTTTAGCAAAAGTTACTGAGTTTGTTGGCAGTTTTTTAGTTATTTTGTTTGTTTTAATCAAAGCTTTGAAGTTTTAATGATGCCATTGATTTTATCTTTATGATACTTTTTAAGTAGGCACTAACTTAAGAGTTTCTTTTACTGAAAAAGTTAATGAATCATTTTGACTCCTAATTTGCTGATTGGTACTGTCATTCAAATGTTTCTTTAAGAAAACACCATAATTTATTTTCTATTTTACTTGCAGATACGTGAAGCTTGCAAGATTTGAGGCATCATAGTACAGGCGAGAATGAGAAAAATGTTACAACTATTCCATATTGAGCTATTTTCTGAGGTGGCCTTGTAAAGGGCTTAGTAACCCACCCCCGCGCCGGACGAGCCGAGATGAGCGAGCTCAGAGCCGCAGTGCGAGGAAGGACGCGGAGGGAGTGTAGCGCGGATCCTATACCCACCCTGATGAAGACCCTCGATTAGGGTCGAAACCTGTTGGTGCTTCCACCAACATATCGGTACGTGAAAATTTGACGTTTTTACAAAATGAATGATATACCTAATTCACGAAAGTTACTTTGGCTTAGTAACCAATGGTGAACGATCAAGTATTGTAAAAAGACTCAGATCACCTTGCAGATGGCTCTTTTATGCACATGTCTTAATTTTTTTTGGTATTGCTGGTTTCCTTATAATGTTTTTTCTTCACCGTTTGAAAGCACGTAAAAATTGCGTACATAAATTTTGTGTGGAAAAACCCTAAATGATCCTTGAGATATGAAGTTGGGGTCCCTACCACAAAACATCAATGCTCTTAGAGAAATAAAAAATTTGGTACTATTACTACATTTATTATGTCCAAACCACCAAATCCACAAAGTCAGCGTACATTCAAGAAACGTCGAAGACAGAGCACCCTGACGTTTGGTGAACAATTCGAGGGTGGGTGTGAGTCAGCGGAATTAAGCTATTGCTTTTTTAAAGTACCATTGATTCAAAACAGCTCGCTAATGGCACCTTGTTTTGTTTGGAAAGATGACGGTAGGACTTTATCTGAGGAAAATATTTTCAATTAAACAGAAAAAAGTTACAAACAGGAACTGACAACAGAGACTTGGTTGAGAAAGGGATTCAGTTAAATTAGTATTCATTATTTTTACGAACCGGAAGAAGTAAACTTCTGGTCATAGGCCTTTGCCTTACCGTGCTGTGCCCGGCCAAAGAATATACCCACCCCTCCGTCTCTTCCCGTAGATTTCGTAGACGCCGCCTTGGGGATTACACCAGGTCGGAGATGGGCAGCAGCATCCTCTTGAGTAATTAACACTAATACTAATGACATCCACTTGCCAAGCGTGGCGGTGATTATGTAAAACTCTCATTGCACAAACCAAATCAAAATCGAATGGGCAGCGATCGGGAAATTACGCCATATCTTCCCGTCACAGATACTGCAGAGCCTTAAGACAAAAGTCTAACCTGGCGTGATAGCAGTGATGACTTACGGCACTAAGACGTGGTCGCTAACTATTGGCCGTATAGACAAGCTCAAAGTCATGGCTATAGAGAGAGCTGTGCTAGGGTTTTCAATATGTCATAGAATCCAAAATGCGGAAATCTGTAGAAGAACCAAGATCACCGACATAGCTCTCAAAATTAAGAAGTTTAAGTGGCAATATAATGGGCAAGTCATATTTAGCTCGCAAAACTGATAACCGTTGGGAATAAAGGTTCTCGAATGGTGAGCACAAACCGGACGACGCGGTAGAGAGAGGCCCTTCACTCGATTGACTAAAGACATAAACATCACAGGAAGCCGGTGGATGGAAGCGGCTAAAGACCGTTCGTCGTGGCATTCTAGACCTATAGCCTAACAGTGGACTTTTACAGCTTGATGATGATGATGATGATGATGATGAAACTGTAAAGATAAGCGCTCTCAATCTCTGAAACAGCTAAAACAGCAAAACTCAAACGAACTTTGAATAGTTTCAAACAAGTAGAATTTCACCGATGCTTCGGTACAGTTTATCCGTTGAGTTCATCGACGAAGCAAACCCATTCAAATACCGGTCAACTACATGAATGAATGGTTTTTAGAGGTCATGTCGTAATTCGTTTTCGGCATTCAATAGCATCGACTGGCTAGCTTGGCACGTGTTCTCACAATGAACTTAACTGTTGTTAGTATGCTCTACTTAGGTAATGCCGATCAAAATATATTATTTGTTGTAGTTCACATGTAAGTTTACATAGGTACTTGTTGTTAACATATTGTAGTACCTAAGTTTTTTTTCCTGTATCGACACATCCTACTAATATTATAAACGCGAAAGTTTGTGAGTATGGATGGATGTTGGTTACTCTTTCACGTAAAAACTACTGAATGGATTTGAGTGAAATTTGGAATGGAGATACTTTACGCCCTGAATTAACATATAGGCTACTTTTCATCATCATCATCATCATCAAACGCGAAAGTTTGTGAGTATGGATGGATGTTTGTTACTCTTTCACGTAAAAACTACTGAATGGATTTGAGTTTTGGAATGGAGATACTTTACGCCCTGGATTAACACATAGGCTGCTTTTCATCATCATCATCATCAATTTTCATCATTATTCACGCGGGTGAAACCGCGGGGCGCAACTAGTAATTTAATAAATAACTCAGGAAGTTTGCTCGCGTTCCCGTGCTCTACAAACGCATTGTGTTTGAAGGAGGGGTTTATTGTAAAGCCGGACACCTAAGAATAGACCCCCTCCTTCTCCCATGGATGTAGTAAAAGTCTTATTAAGGGATTATACCAGGGGATGGGCAGCAGCATCCATCTGAGTATTAATCACAAACTGTGATCACCAATCCAATTAATTACAATAAACAGTATCATACTGCTGTTGATTTGTTCAACTGTAGTGTTCCGAGGATGAGGCGTGTGTTGAGTTCCGATTTCTTTGGATCATAGTTTATTTAAATAATTATCATTAGTTTTCAGTTTTTCGGTTTCTTCTTCTTTCGGTTTTTTTTTATTATTATTCCTGTGTATCTTTGTAATAAGCTTGAATATTTTTCTTGATAATTTTTTTTTTCTTGTTAATTCATGTTTGCTACCTATGTATGTATTGCTTGCATTTATAGTTTTTTTTGCTGCTATAAGTGAAGACTTATAATTAGCCTTTTGATTCTAAATTTCTCTTTTTACTACGTTTTTATGTGCTGTTAGTTTTCCCAAAATAAATAAATCCACCTGCCAAGCGTGTGAGTGATGATGGCAAATTCCCTCATTGTATTCAATGGGGGAAGCCTCGTCCAGCATTAGACCCAAACATGCTGGTAATGATGTTTTTAAAAAAAAACAATCTTTTAGGATATTATTATTAATGATCAGTATTATGAGTTTTGCATTGCAAAAACCGGAATGCGAAACGTGACCATTCAACGTGATTTACGTAGTAACTATTCTTCATTCTGTACCGCGCAGTCGTTCGGTAGAAACAGCACAAATTAGTATTTACTAGTATTAGTAGTTACTACGTAAGTCACGTTGAATGCTAACGTTTCGCATTCCGGTTTTTGCAATGCAAAACTCGTAATACGCCCTCTGGACCGTGAGGTGGTCTAAATCAGCTCAAACGCGGCCAGTCTACTATCATCATCGAGCAGTTCCGTTGTTTGCCTTCCGTTTCCATCATTAGATCAACTTGCTGTTATAATAATATGGTATTATCATCGGAACTCGACAGGTATGCACAATTTCAGCTCAATCGGTTGGGTAGAACTACGGAAGAATGAGTAGAACTGTCTAAAAATTCAGTTGAAGATTTACGTGTAGCGTTTTCGTATTGCGTTTCTTTTATACCAAGTACATACTAAACAAGTGAAGTTAAATAATAATATAATAATAATAATATAAGCTTTTTATTTCCTCTTACACAACATGATGAACTTAAATTAAGTATATATAAGTACCTATTCTATATTAGTATGTATGTTTGCCGTTAATCTTATTGTTATACCTATGTTGCTAGTTATATTTCTTATTTATTTTTATTAGTATTGTATGTTTTAATTATTTGTGTAGAGATCACTCTTGGCGGTAAAAGCCTCCTCCAACTGTTTCCACCTATCTCTATCTCTAGCGTATCTAGTCCAGATTTTTCCTGCTATCTTAACTATATCATCACTCCATCTCTTGTGAGGTCTTCCTGGTTTTCGTTTTTGATGCATTGGATACCAATTCGTCACTATTTTGGACCACCTATCATCTGGTACTCTCTGAACGTGTCCTGCCCATTTCCATTTCAAACATAATACCCTTTTTGTTACATCTTTTGCTTTGGTCATCTTCCTTAATGTGCTATTTTTTATGCGGTCTCTTAGCTTGAGGCCCATAAAGCTTCTCTCTATTCCTCTTTGGCATACTGCAACCCGTTCCAGGGTCCCTTTTGTAAGAGGCCATGTCTGGCATGCGTATGTGAGGCATGGAAGCAGGCAAGTTTCCATTGCTTTGGTCTTTAGCTTAATGGGCAGTTTACTTTTAAAAATTTCTTTCATTGCCCAGTATTTGTTCCAGGTATTTTTCGTTCTGCGCTCTATTTCTTGTTCTGTACAGGTTCTGAAAGAGATCAGATGTCCCAAATAAATGTAGTCTTCAACGTTGAAAAGAAGTGTGAAGTTAAATAATAGCTTTTAAAAAATCTAGAGTCAAGTGAAAAGTCACACGGACTTTACTTTTATTCTCCCACTTGAAAACGCACGCACGGTTATAAAAAAAACCAGTTAAGTGTGAGGCAGACTCGCGTGGAGAGTGTTCCGCACAAGTAGGCCATAGTAACCACTAGACCAATTAACTTATTAGTCAATCAACACAATTTTATGTGCATTTCATTTTCTCATTACAAGTATTTTCCGTTTCCTGTAGGAATTTAAAGAATAAGGATTTTCATTTAGGTTGTCTTCTAAACTTGTAAACTGTCTTGTATAAGTGAAAGCCAATATTGATATGTTTTTCCAAAGTTTTACTCAATAGTTTCGGAGGTAAGCCCATTTAGGTACTTTATGGCAAATTTTCGCATATTTTCTCTAATATAACT
The DNA here is from genome assembly GCA_951392215.1 of Epirrita christyi. NCBI lineage: Eukaryota > Metazoa > Arthropoda > Insecta > Lepidoptera > Geometridae > Epirrita > Epirrita christyi. The sequence continues at coordinate 10,515,395 of OX595843.1, read as the reverse complement.
TAGTATTAAATAATAATGAAATTATTTCTCATAACTAGTCACAAGATGCAATTTACAATATTTTTAATTTTATATTTAAATAACATGTGAGTGCTTGATTTTCTAAAATGCACAAATACCGTAAATAAAGAAGGACGTCAAAATAAAATAAACTTTAAATTGGAGTTTTATTATCTCGCTATCATTTGTAAAACGATATTTATTTTATTACATTCAATTTGACTTCAGGTCACACTTTAGTAATGGACATTTCAAAACCACAGTTGAAAAGTGCTTGTTAACAATTTACGTTCATAGCTTGATGGTTATAGCTCATCACTTTTATTGAGTAAAATTATTTTGGACATTATTACGAGAAAGTAAGTATTTAACTGTTAAAATTTTATGCTGGGTTTTCTTTGGTTGGAATAAACGAATGACAGTAAATTGAAAGAAGTCAATACATCGGTGCTATTTACGAAACCATGTATTGTTATTCGAATGTGAAATTCAAAGTCAGACGACCAACTGTGGTGTTTGTTTTATTGGGGGTTGGTTGATTTCTTAATAACTTAGAATATAATGCATACTTATTGATTTCAATTTAAAATACGACCCTAAACATTAAAAACATACATTGCTTTACACATTATAATTGTAGCCGTGCTAAATTTCCTTTGTTTGACCTAGATTAAATGTATGGAAAGTGGCGTGTTTACATTTATACCCCTCATTTGTGAATAAAACCGATCTAGTGACTATTAGTTAGGATTTTTTTTAATAAACAATGATGTTCATGTGCTGAGCATAATAACTCAATGGTATTAGAAAGATAACATAACTTCCAATAGTTACATACGTAGTCATGATCCCACACTAGGATTCCCTGTGTCGTGGGTATCAGGAAATACGAGTAAGTACCATGGTATCATAACACCCAGACCCGGGACAAATATTTGCAGATCATAATAACATTTATTTTGTCCCGCAGTGGGAATCAAATCTGCAACCTCTCATATCTCAGCCGGCTACTCGCCCGCCGCGCCAAGAGGTCAATTAGAAGCTTGGCAAATGCCACACCACCTTATATATTTTCTTTTAATTCATGATACTTCAATACAACACAAAAAGGTCCTAGCTACACACTTTGTATGAAATGATTACGTGTATAAGTAACTAAAGCTGACAAAAATCTATCAACGGTTCATCGATGTAAACCAAACTGGTAAGGAATTCATAAATAGTTTTATTTTCAAACAAACTTTCATTCAGAAGTTGGTCATGCTCACTCGCTGGGACATCGGATAATGAAATCGTCCCGTAGTTTCCCACTCTCACATTTTTTCTCACTGTCGTGACAGTATTTTCGATGTGATTTATCCAAACTCAGCTTCCCATAGTACAGTTTATTTTCTATCAAGGTTTTATAGGTCATGAGATGAAAAATTGTTATTATCTTGTTTTGTACCAGATAGCATTAATAGAAATAACCTGTAAAATATTTTTACAACTTTATAAAAAGAATTTGGACGATACCAAACATCAAGTTGTGTTCTTTGGCGACAATATTGTTTGAAACATTTCGAAGAATAGCATTTTTTATCTCTTCCGTGTCAAGTATTAGTACAGTGAGAATAATGTAGGGACTGTGGGTAGTATTTATCAGGTCAAGAAATCAAAGAAGCTCTGTTTACTACAAACAGTTCTTTCTAAGATAAAACAAAAAAAGAATGTCTGTTAAAAAGTGAGTCATTTTTATCTTTAAACCATTTACATCAATTAGTTAACGATAAAACGTTATCATTAGTTTAAATTACTATTATTTACTAGTATTTTATCTTATTTGTAAAGGAAGGTTGTATTTATTTATTTTAATTACATTTTCATTAATTTTGAAGGAACTCATCATCTTAAATTATCCTCTAAGCTGGAGCTTATAAAACTCATATTAGGTAAGCCAAAATCCCTATCGTATTTGACGTCAATCATATGACAAAATTTAATAGACAAACAAAACACCCAGCTGACGTAACCCCAATCACTGTACAAACATGCCTTATTTGACTTACAATAATTTAGTTAGTGCTAACTCCGCTTCCCATGCTCCCATTACACTAACAATGTGCATCGGAATTGGCCAGAAAATCACGATAAGTATCTCTCCGTTGTCACGATCCAATTCCGGCCGAAACGCTCCTGCTCGAGATTTGAGTGAGAAGACGTGACCTCTGCAACGATTTGAACCAACTTCAAGTGTGAAGAGTCATGTCTAACCAGCGGGAGGTGTGGGTTGACCAACGAAATCTAAATGTCTGTGAACATCAAACGGATCAACTGCAGAGGAAGTCGCTCTCTCGACCACGTATACCAAGCGGACAAAACGTAGTGGAAATCAATCTTGCGGTATTTAATTGTGTCGCTTCACAATCAACAGTGAGACAATCACTTTTTAGTTTGTTTGAAACTAAATCAATTTATGCAATTGGCAACCACTTTATCAGTAGGTATGATTAGATACGATTTGCCATTGGGTAAATCGATTACGAGGATACATCACTCAAACTGTTGATAAATGCTATTTTCATGAGCACCGTTGCATAGAGATACTGTACTGATGTTTGTTTTATAAATAGAAGGAACCTTGCACTACGAACGTCCGCTGTATAAACATAAAGTAGAGACTAATCGTTTGTACAATCTGACCATCCTTTCGGATATCAAACGTCGATCAATGTCATTGCATTATCTGATTTGATCTGACCCTGGGGATTAGTCATCGGTGCTTTTGTTATGGTTCGGGAGATTCCTCAAAAGTCATAATGATGAATTGGTAAAGAATTTGAAATTATATTTGGGTAGAGTTAATGTGATTGATAGGGAACGAACGTCAGGGCAACCCCCTGTTGATTTAATTAACATTTATATATTTTAACCTTCATCTCTGTGACCAACTTATATGAATTCTGAGATGAACATATTGAAATGTAATGATAAAGACTTTCCACCTTCAAATATATTATGTAATCTCCAAAATGCCGCTCAGTAAACCATTCCCATTGATTTCACACAAATTGAACAAATCCGAGATAAAGTAACAATCCATTAAGCAAGAAAGGCAATCGAAAGGACTCGCTCTGATATCTGGTCAATTTCTTATCTAGTTTTGAGGACACGTTTGGGGATGATAGAGGTAGCCAATGGTGCGTTTAACCGTGAAATCCAGAGATAGGTCCGATATCCCCGGATATTGATAGCAGGTATCGAAACCAGAGATAGTTTCGGTAACTTAGGTATTAAAAATGAAATTGGATTCGGTTTTTGGTGAAACAGATTTTATTCGTATAGACTGCATACCTAGTAGTTTTAGATGTGAATGTAACTAGTAACAATCTTTAAAAGGTTTATGGTTAGGATGTAACTACATAGCTAGGAAGAAACTCAACTTTGGAGCTAATAAATATTTTATGTAATGATATATTATTATCTAGCAAGCAAGTTACTTTCTCAATACATCTTTTAGTTTCTGCATGGCATCCAGGTTCATCACCGGGCAACGTTGCCATAGTTACTATGGTAAAATAATATAATGGTTTATATTACGGTAGCAAGTAAACAGTAAGTACTAACCGTGCTACTGATACACGCAGAATAACCTTGGAATAGTTACACTGTGTTTTGTCTCTTTCGATCGAATTTTAAACTGCTTTGTCAATGCTACAAACAAAATACCGTGTAACTATTCCAAAGATAATCCAAGTTTTATAGTAACCTGGTTATACAGGGTGTTTTTTGAAATGGGACAGTATGGGGATACCCGAATCCTTAAGAGATACAGGAAAACTGTCTTTGGAACTATTTACTCATTTTATATGAAAACAATTTTGGCATAGTTATTATTATGGTGAAGCGTGAGTTCTCCATAAAAATGAGTTGTTTTGATCATTTTTTTTTAATGTGTGTCGACTCAGTTTGATTGAAGGATTGTTTCATTGTGTCGGAATCTGAACAGTATAAGTTAGTAAAATTTTAATAAGAACATCTTTGTCTAAAACCATTAGAGGTGTAGGTACTGAAACGTGCCCGTGCCGGGAAACAGCAAGAGGGAGGCCATTTTGAAAATTTATTGCGATAGTTTTATTAATGTAGGTACCACATTGCTTACAAATTGTATGAGAAAACATTTTATTAAAATTGACTAACTTCTACTACTCAGATTTTTTTCTTCCAATACAATGAAACAATCCTTACATGAAACTGAGTAGATACACATTAATTTTTTTTTTAAAAAAACTCATTTTTATGGAGATCTCACGACTGACCAAAAAAATAACTATGCCAAAATCGTTTTCATACAAAATGAGTAAATGGTTCCAAAGACAGTTTTCCCGTATCTCTAAGGATTCGGATATGCCCATACTGTCCCATTTCAAAAAAACATCCTGTATAAAACTTGGTATTATAAATATTGCAGCAATCTTAGAATTAATAGGTGTATAATTAATATCAAATTTTACTTACCATTGATCATCATAGCTTGTCAAATAATATATTCAGCTGCCATTCCCCAGCGGTCTTCTGATTCAACTTTTTATCGAAAAATCAGCAGTATTATTAAATATTAAGGATATTAACTATGGTGGGGACATAGTCACTATGGTGGTGGCCACGCAACAGAGGTCTCGATGTTTTTCAAGGAAGAAAAAAATGTGCGAGTCTGTCGGCAGTCACTTAAAGACACATACATGCATACATGCATCAAAACTCACTTTTTGAAACTATTCACACTTTTTGAAAAAAAAACAATAACTGCCCTTCGGACCGTGTCCGACATAAGGTCAAATAAATATACCTCTAACTAGCTATGAATACACCATATTATAAATCTCTTTTATAGCTACTATGGCGTATCCGTGACGGTTGAAATATTACTTGGGTGCGTTCTCTACCTGAAAAGGGACCATCATTATGGCTTTCGATGATTGTCGGCAAGCAGAAATGATTTTCGATCTTTTTTCTTCACTGAATAGTATTGGAAACAACGATTTTAACAGTTTCGACATTTGGTTAACACACAAAAAACTTTTGCTGGTGTCGGCAAAATTCAAAAGACTGGACATCTTCGTTCTTCAAACAAACCATATTAAATAAATGACTAGCGTTTTTAACGGTAATGATTTAATGGCACTCGTTAAGAAATGTTATAGCTTGTAGGAAATGTAGCCATTAGTAAAATTTAATGTAATGTGCACCTAGTTAATTGTGATAGTGTTCAAATTCTGAGAAAACTTAGTAAAATAAAATTTTGTCCAAAATGTTTCATGTACCTACCAGTTTAATAATGTTTATAGTAAGTGTTATTGAATGATCAATAAAAAAACAGTTTATTACATGTGCTTGTTCTTTTATTTTTAAAATGTACTATTATTACAATAACAGTCATTCAATTATATTAGGTAGGCATACATCTACCAAGTCAATGTTAACAATGTTACATGCACAATATACACTGTATTGATAAGTGTAATCATTGACTTTAGCAGCATTAATTTATACAATTTACAATCATTTTAACACTATCAGCTTCCTAGCTAATGACTAGTATAACTATACAATAACAATAATAATTATATTCATTAAGCTACAAAGTGTATCTACAAAATATTTGGTAACAATGAGATAAATTATACTATATGAAAATACATTATACAAGTACTCGCCTGATACTGGCAAAAGCTTATTATACAATACATAGTATCAGTCTCAAAAGATTATACAAAGTTTAAATTACACAACAAACTACCATAAGGCTTCTTTCTAGATAAACATTAGCAAACATTTAACAACGCAGTCTCTTTAAAATATGTAATTTTTACTTTATCTAGTAGGTAAGGAACATTGGCTAAATTATCTGACTCAACACGTTTGTAAAATTATCACCTTCTAAGTTACATTAAGGCAAGACCAAACTCAAAAACAGTATAGCCAACACATGTGCTTGGAATGTTGAGTTCCATTAGGAAATATCAGTTCAAGATAAGGGGTAAAAGACATCTTATCATCTGTGCGCGGCTGAATGAGTTTGAGGCAAGCAGTCGTGCACAGATGATCGAGGTTGTAAGTAACCCTGCTCATCGAGCATAGCAGGGGAATGGTGTCCAGCTTGAACTGGATTTTGATGTTTTCGCAATGTGTGAGGTGGTCGGACCCTACCACCGTATGGCTGCTCATAATTCTGAGTATCGATAGAAATGTAACTATGATGCAAGTTTTCTCCATCTGGAATCTGGCTCGTCAATGTTGTGTTCGTCAACATGGACGTGTCATCTTCAATATTTATGCCCACATTAGCGGCGGCAGTGGGCGTCTGAGGAGGGATAGCGTCGTATTTATACCAATGTTCCGGCGCAGTGGGCGAAGCTGTATATCTAGAAGGATGCCTCCTACCATTTGGACAGACGCCATGATTGTAATTCAGTGTGTCTTTGTTCCAATGTAAGTTAGATATGTCTGGCATCACAAACCTAATTTTCTCCCAGAACTTCTTTTCACCCCACAATAAGACGTTACAAGATTTTAAGTAATCTTGGAAATCTAAATCTAGGTTTAGCGCACTAACATCTGTGGTTAAAATAAAAACTACTCTATGTCGTCTGATTGAGGGGTGGATGGAAGTTATTACATGTTTTATAGCTGTTTTGAACGAAGTTTTTGACCATTCATTTTGTAAAAAGTTAAAAGATACAAAAACAAGAATTCTCTTTGAAGACTCAGCAGCATGTGTTACTTGCTCGGTCAAATAATTTTCAGGCACGTGTTGTAAATCTCTGTAATGAAAACACATCGTGTACCCAGAGTGTTCCATTTCAGGGGCTACTACTTTAGATACAAAATCATCGTCCAATAAACTGTACACAGCATATCCATCATACAATCTATCTCTGTCGAGTTCACTCTCTTGAATAGAAGCACTTTTGAATAATCTCACTCCATATTTAGAATGCGCCCATAACCGGACGTTTTGTCTGAACGAAAACGCTAAGGCACCAAACAAAAGAATGAGAATAACACTGATCAAAACTACAGCTAAAAGTGGAACAAAATTTAGTTTGATGGTGCTCACTTCTTCGTATTGATATGGCTGATTTTCAGTGGGAATTGTATTGTCCGTCACACTTGAATCATGGCACTTATCAATTGCATCAAAAACAGTGTAGTTTGAGATGAGTTCATTTTCACTAGCACAATACACTTCCGCGGGATCTTCGTGGATCTTCTTCAACCAGTTTTGCAGTAACATTACGTTATCGCAGGTACAAGTGAAAAAATTTCCTTGAACGTTAACGCTTTCTGTGTGTAGATTATGCGGCAATTTTTTATCGAGATCAAAAATTTTATTACCCTGGAGGTATGCGACTCTTAACGATGACAGGTTCTCAAAAGTCATGTTTGCGATACTTGTCAGGAGGTTATCATTCAAATATAACTCTCTCAAGTGTTTTGTTTGCGAGAACTCTCCTCCAGACAGCTCAGTCAGGTGGTTGTTTTCAAGATGAAGGACATTCAAGGAGTGTAAACCGTTGAAAGTATCGTTTTCCATATTGGCAATGTTACTGTTGTTTAGGTAAAGTTTGTGAAGTTTCTTCTTTCCAATGAACATGTGACTTCCAAGTACTCCAAAGTCATTGCCATCGAGGTAAAGTTCAGTAGCATCCATTGGTATTTTTTCTGGTACTTCTGTGTAACCCACATTAGAGCAGTCAATCACATTTGAATTCCAATTGCTATCATGGAAGCAAGAACAACCTTCCGGACAAGTCATTTTGCAGTCACAGGCTTCAAAATCGCAGCAAAAACAGCTTGATGAGCAGTGAGTTTCATACGAGCATAAGAATTGAGACTCAGGTACATCCATTAACTTAGCTTTCCCATCATATTTGTTGTTTACAACTTCGCAGGTTACTGAATCCAAATCCATAAACCTTGGGTATTGCCGCATGTGATTCCAAAGATTTATCTTTTGTAGCCAGATCATGTGACAGTTGCATACAAACGGATTATTTCCAATGAAGAATTTTGGCAACATTCTGTGCTTTGGAATATGGGGCAAAGTAAATGCTGACAGTTCGACCGTTTTCAATTTATTGTCTGTCATGACGATTTTTTCAATGTTTCTTTTTTGTAAAAACGAACCTGGATGAATCGTGTGAATTTTGTTGTTATTTAAGAAAAGGACTTCAATAGAATCAGGTATCGACCGTTCATCGACGTCTTCCAAAGCATTGTAGCTTACGTCAAGCATTCGAATGTTTTGTTGGGCGTTGTGTTCATTTTCTAGTTTTGTAATATTATTACTATGGATATCCAACCATTCAAGACTTTCTGGCATATAGCTGTAGTCAAAGTAAATGAGTTTGTTATCAGAAATATTGAGCCATCCTAGGGTTGTCAATTTTGTAAAAACACCTCGAATGTCGCTCAATCTGTTTCCATCTAAACGTATGGCCTTCAAAGTAGGGTTCGAAATAAACGCATCCTGATCAATACTCTCAATCGTATTAGAGGCCAAATTTAGAACTTGTAGTGATGGTAAAGTACTGAATGTATCTTTAGGAATGTTTAAAATGTTGTTGTCAACAAGACGTAAGCCATAAAGCTCTTCTAGACCCTCAAAAGACGTGTTCGATACCTTAGTGATGTTGTTCTTTCCAATATCAAGTGATTTCAAAAATCTCAACTTCTTAATGCCATCTGGAATCATATTCAAGTTGTTTCCGTTTATACCGAGGTCTTGCAAGTACGTAATATTCTCAAAACAGCGTTCATGTATTGTAGAAATCTGGTTATTGTCCAAATAGAGCTGACTCAATACAAACAAATTCGAAAAGACATGCTCGTTCAACGTTTTTATCTTATTATCAGAGATAGAAAGTTGGTGGAGATTCTTAAGTTCAGCAAAAGCACCGTTGCTAATTGTCTCGATTGCATTATTGTCCAAGTTTAAAACTTGCAAGTTGTTCAAGTCTTGAAAAGATTTAGGATCCAAGCGGACGAGAGAGTTGTGAGATAAATTCAATATTACGAGACGGATGAGACCGGCAAAAGTATCTCTGTTAACCCAATCATTTGTGAGGCGATTCTTTGATAAATCCAATTTCTCAAGTTGATCAAGTCCTTCCAGTAATCCAGGCGCCAACACAGACAGCGAATTATTCGCTAATGAGATTTCTTTGATAACTCTTGATGATTGAAATAGTTCCGGAGGGACAGCAACTAATTTATTGCCCGACAAGTTCAGAAATTTTAATGAATTCAATCCGACGAAAGCTCTGTCGCCTATCTCGCTAATTAAGTTGTTCTGGATTTTAAATACTTCCAATGATCTAAGACTAGAAAGACCGTTGTCAGGTAATCTCAATACGCTGTTGTGAGATAGATCAAGCTGCTTGAGGCCGGTATTGCATGATTTACCTGGAGCAATAGGTCCTTTACCCCAGTCAGAGAAACCAATTTCTGATATGTCTTGAATTCTATTGTTAGTAAGGTTCAATGACTCTAAGCTGAATAGAGGACAGAAAACTTCTGAAGGCAGCATGTAAATATTGTTATCTCCTATATCTAGCGTCCGTAATTCCATCAAACCACGAAAGCTTTCAGCGTGAAACTCCATTGTCATAGCTGGCCAGTCATTGTTGTAGGAACGAAGCGCCAAACTCGTTAAATCACGAAGCGGAGACAATACAGTAGCAGGAACGTATCGTATTTTGCAATACTCCATGTTCAATTCTTCAAGTTTCCGCAGCTGTCCCAAAAAGCTGCCGGTATTCATGTGTAACGAGCTTTCGAAGAAAAGCAAGTCAGTACAAGTCAACTTCAACTTGTTGATGCTATACGCCTGCGCAGTGGTGATGTTTTTAAACAAGAAGTCTACCGAACCGATGGTTTTGATGTTACACGTAAGAAAGTTTGATTCACTCAACTTTGCGTCCGAATAGTCCCAGTGACAGCCGGCGGGGGCAGGCGGCGCGGAGCGTGCGCGCGCACCGGCTACCACGACTAAACACATCCAAACTTTTAACGAAATCATTCCGTTAAAGTTTTCAATCATGTTTGCACAGTAAAACAGTTCATTGGTCACTGATAAATTCACTTCAAAGTACTTTAAAAACTTTTGTATCACTTTAAAGTCTGTTTACGAAAGTTGTTGTGTACACGAACTTACAGCGCATGTAAACACAGAGTGCGATATCGCGGTAAAACTTTTGACGCAGCCATGCTCCCCTGTGGTCGGGCGGTAACTGACCTACGAAGTTTGAACGAACGAACGAAAGCCGCATGGGTGTAAAGAGTGGGGGCAGGGTGCGCGGGGCGCGGTGGGCCTACTGACGGGTGGGAGCCGGCACGGCACTGCATCGGCTCACAACAGATGGCACGCGTGTTTTTTGAACACTTGAAATATTGGTAATGCAGCAGAAGACTTAGGCCTGCGTGATTCGTTGGGTGCATCTCCTCAGGTTACATCTCAAAGGAGGTCGTTGTGACATCTGAAACAGTAGCAGAGATGTTATTTTCAAATATAGATCTGTTTTGTTACTTTATGTTTTGGAAAAAATTAATAAATAGTAAGTCATCATCATCATCATCAGCCTGTAAATCACCTCTACTAGGCATATGCCTCCCCCTATAATACCACGACGGTCTTGAGCCGCCTCCATCCACATAATAAAGGATCTCGAGTGGTGAATACAAACCGGACGAAGCAGTAGAGGAAGGCCATGCACTAGATGGACTAAAGACATTATAAATGAATTCGGTGTATAGAGACGGCCCAATACCGTTCGTCGTTGCATTCTATGGGAAGGCCTATGTCCACCAGCGGACTTCTATAGGCTGATGATGATGATGATGGTTGCCAATCAGCGTGACAATACAGCCAACGTCTGCTCTACTGCATTGCCACGCTGTTAGGGTCGCTGCTGTCTGGTAGTGATTTGGTTGGATCAGTTTGGCTATCTTTAGATTGTTTGCAACGGTATTTAGATAGCTCAACTAATTTATTTGTGTTTATAATGTGGTAAAATATACGTATTCTAATATTATAGCTGCAATATTGTTATAAATTGAGTTTTTCGCAGTAAAAAATTATAAAATCAAAAATCATGATTGAAATAATATGGTAGGTAGCCAGAGTTAATAGGTAAAGTAAGATGCAATGATTTGATAACTTATTTCATCAGAGGTACAAAGTTAGATAGGATTACCCAACACTAGAATTCCCTGCACCGTGGGTTTTAGGAACTACGAATACTATATATACCACAACACCCAGACCCAGCACAAATATAAATATTTGTCCCGCAGTAGGAATCAAACCCGCACCTCTCGTGTCTCAGTATCTATAGTTTGAGTAAATGGGCGGACATTTTCATCAATGCAAAATAAATGATTGACAGCATAAGTCGAGTATATTATTGAATAAAAGTTGCTGTTATTTCAATTTTCTTATTCATTGTAAAATGATTTAAAACCAGATGTTCAACAGGAACCGTGATACAATGAAGAGATGACTCTTTAAATGTACACAATGCTTATCTCATAACAAGGCTTGTATGAAATCATTATTTCGACATGAATCTGGTTAACAGTATGATAAAAACTTGTGGTACTTTAATTAACAACAGCATAGATTAGTTGTATCGAAATAACTTGAAATAAAAAGTCTCTGAGAGTCCGGTTTGGTCATACGCGAATGCTTACATGAGTTCTTCGTCAACTTCGTCGACCGAATTTGTCTTGTCCGAAAAGTTTGTACGACTTTTTTTCATCATCCTCACTTTCACTGCGGACCATTTTCCGTGATTCCGCGTGTAAATACGGTTTTTCCAATTAAAACATAGATATGTGAGAGTCGGACTGAAGGGCTGCGTTCAAAACAAACGTCTGCGCATCATCACACTGATGAAAGATAAATTCACCCGAAGAAAAAAACCACAATAAAAAAGTACATTCACCTAAAAACCAAAAACACAGATTCCTGTTTTCTGCAAGGAAAGTGTTAATTTTGAACGTCAACAAGACTAAATATTTTTTTGCTTCAAATAAAAACTGAATGGAATACCGAGATAATTATTATGTTAGCGAGAGGAGTTGCAGGATTTATTTTATAAGTAGGTACCAAGACCTAGGTGCACTAAGGGAGTTATTATACAATGTTTTTGTGCCGATGATAAAGTACGTATGAAATAACTTCGATTAATGCCTTACAAGTACTGCCTTTTCCAAATTCTAACCCACTCTATCTTCGTCGATAAAAATAAACAACCTAAAAGCTAAGCTGAGCTTAGCTAGTTAAGTACAAAAACACGTCCATTCAAGCCAGCAGTCACCGCGAACTCTAATTGCGGGCCATCGGATGCCTTATCACGTGCGTGTCAAATTGCGTCTACCGTGGGAGACCGTCTGAACACATCTTCAATGACCTTACATACCAAGATACTCACCAAAACGACCAGACTAAAGCTTTGGACAAAGATGGCTCTTTGGTAAAGACCGAAGAGATTAAAGTTGGAATTTCTGTTGTAGGACTTATAGGTGAATGTTGTGATTGTAGTCGTAGTGTGTACAGTCAGTTATAGAAAGGAATAAAGAAAAGATCCAAGTGTAAGCGTACTTTTATGGGGTGAAGCTGGTCTGAGAGTTTTATCGTAGTTACCGTGAATATACGACTTGTCTTTCCATAGAGGTTTTATATCATCACTCAGTTTTATTTCGAGATTTCTAATCCTTTTAAGCATGACGCTGTAGGTGTGTTAGAAATCGAAACAAAGGTATTACAAACAGAAAGGAATTGATTTATATTGAATGTTAGTTCGAATCTTTCTAAGAAAGATGTTCAAGGTCATTATCAGGGCCCGACTATTGATCAGTCAATATTGGAAGTAAATATCTCACGTGCCCATGTGATGGATCAATATTTACCTAAGGACATCAAATACAAAATTACCACTTATCTCGTAACAACTGACTTCAAAAACATCTCACAGATCTTTCTAACGTAGTGTATATTGACATTACAAGATACTGATAGTTTGAGTTCAACAAGACTGCTATGTGAAAGAACAGATCCATTATCTAGGAATATTTATGAGCCAAACTATCTATTACAGAGTTTAAATGATCAATGAAACCATGTGTGGGCTTTTTATGAAGTCATTTGATAAAAATATATTATTTTTACTGTCTGGACAAAAGTGAATGAAACAACAATCGATAGTAGAACAGACAACGCCCTTGCATTGTGTCTATTAACCACAATGACAAAATCGATTTCAATAGTCTAGGTAACTCTACTAATGGACAACCTACAAATTATAGTAACAACGGAAATGACTCAATTAAGTTTCATTCAATTGATGAATTGTATTTTAGCTCCATTAAATTACTAGCAAACGTTTTGATGTAATTATAACGTTTTGAAATGTATGAAATGTAACAATTCCAACGGAAGCTTCAAACCGTGATAATAAAAGAACAGCACGAGTTTTGAAAGACAATCGAAAATGGGGTGCAAAATTGGTAACCAGAACCGACTCCCGAATGACAATGTTGGAGTCAATTCTTGTATCCGTATCAAACTCTTAACATTTATCTCAAAGCATCAACGTAGAATGGTTCATACTCTAAAGAAATGAGACGGCCAAAAACAAAAGCTTTCGAAACCCACCAAAGTCAACAATACGAGTTTCTCGAATTCCCAGCAAAAAAGTTGTAAAATACGACTTGCCATAAAAGTAGTATTCAAGCTATACCCAAGCTCGTCTCGATGAAAAGCCTACCGCAATTATGTTATTGCCACTATAAATATTGTTAAAGACAATACTTTTAAGGTAAGTTACATTATGGTTGCCAGCACCGCAAATAAATGAAGTCGCCTCGGTTAAGTTGGTTGTCTTATTGTAAATCATGTCCGCCATATCTAGTCTCGGTTTGTGTAATAAACAATTACTCTGTTATATTTTAGTTCGTTTGATATTTTACCACAAATATAACATTGACAAGACTTGCTTTCTTGAAAGCTTACATTATGCACCAGGCTTGTAAAACTACTTATTCTCATTTTGTTTGTACGTGTCATTTGTGTCATGTATATCAATGCTAAAGCTTTTATCTTTCATATGAGACACAAATGTGTGATTCTTTTTGTGAATTAAGACATCGCATCACTTACAAGTGAGTGTTTCGTTAAAGGTTTTATAGATAATCTCGAGAAAATATTGCTCTCGCTTCGATAAAGGTGGTCTCGGTAAACAGGTACTTCACTGGCACGTTTCGAATCAAATAACCAGCAAGAAAAGGTCCGAAACAGAAAATGCTTTGTGCTAAAAACGTCGACCCCTTATCTCTCTTAGATGGGTCAGCCATAGACTGAAGAACGTTATAATAACTGCAATAATAAAAAACTGTTTTTTGTCAGTTGATATAAAAAAATGAAATGAAATTTATTCGATATCATACAGACACAGAACAGACAGGTAAAATCAGGTGTTCTGCCTAAGAATACAGTGGATGTCCAATGGATAGAAAAAAAAAATACAAACGAAAAATTTGACGAGATGTACGTGAGAACTTTAAATAGTCTTTTGTAGACAATATATTGTTTAAAGTTAAAGTTTTGATAAAACAGAAGTTGTTTACTCTCAGTTTTGTTAAAAAAACTATGTACCTACAGTCTCTAATGCAGTTAGTTTGTGCTGGTTGGGTTAGGTTAGTTAGTAGTTAGTAGTTACTGTAAAATCGGAATTAAATCGGCACCAAAATAGCCTTTACACATAGAAAACAATAGCAAATTTTCAGTCTGTGATTTTGCAAATAGTTATTCTTATATGGATATCCGCGAAACGGATTTCCATATTCGTGGCATGTCTTAAGCGTTCATGTCTATCTTTAGCTGGTACCAGGGGCTCAGCACGAAGTCATCATTCATAGGTGGAGATATCATCGTCTCTTCGTGGCCACGGCTCTCCTTGTTAACAATAAAAATGTTATCCGATGTACTTATAGAGAATGTATCTCGGGAGAATGTCCGGCCTCACTCGTGTTAGTTTTAGTTGGCGATAATATGCTTGCGTTATACTTTTTTTCAAATACTTTGGTATAGAGGTTCATTATGTGGGGTATAGGAAGAATATTGATAGTTTTTTTCACATAAAATTGGTAAGTAATAAAATTAATAAAATAGTTGGTTATCTGGTATTTGGAGGCCAACCTTGTCTCTACCAAAACTCTACACTTTTGTAGAGTCACCAAATTACTATTTGGAGTTTACTATATTATTCTGCCTATTGTAGAGTCTTTAGTTGACATAGTAGAAGATTGGCAGTAAATAAACTGGCGTGCAATAAAATAGGGTCACTTAGAAAAAACACAATACCTCCTAAACTATGCATGATATCAAAATGAAATAAAAATAACAAATATCATGCGGCAAAATACAATGAATTTTGTTGAAAAATGACTCAACATTTGTTAAATCAAAATTATATTAATAAAAATAAGTTTCGCAGTTATTTTGGTTTTTCTAAATCACTTACTTTAATTTAATTGCAGGCCAGTTTATATTAGATTTGCACAAATTTTATGTTTTACAATGGTTTTTCAATTAACAACAAGATACTTTTTTATGCCCGTAAGATTCTTTGAGAAATTCAATGAGCATAAGTTTAGGCCATTATAAAACTTACAATAATCTTTTAAAATATGATAGTTACTTACTTAATTGAGCGGCTTAAAAGCCATAAAACTTGTAAACCCCTAATTAGATTACCTAATAGTCTTAGGCCTGAACAATTACCGTAATACGATTAACCAATCCAATGTTATAGGTAATGGCACCAACACAGAATCTATAGTAGTATCAACTGCAGAAGTTTCACTATAAGTACATTAATGTACCTTCCACAAATGGTTTTGCTGACATCCGCAAAAAAAAACTGGTTGCGCCAGCTAACAAGGTATTGCGTCTGGCGGGCGTAATCTCATACACAACCGATTAAGCTGACAGCACGTGTGGAAGCTTCACAAGCTTTTTCTTATACTGCTAGGCAAGCAAACAAGCATGGCCCACCGATGGAAAGTAATCAGCTGAATTGTATTTGACTATAGAAAATTAGCACTAGCAGGCAGTCATTGGAGTAAGAATTTCTCGAATTTAAGCCATGTTAAATTTAAAGTAAGTACGATAAAGCTCATTTTACATTAAAAATAGCTTTGAACTGACACAGGCCTAGCACCAGGCACAAATTGCCAATCAATAACAACCCTAAGGGCGTATAATTAACTGACGCATTAGCAGGCTGCATTATGCATGCCGTGGAATCTCTGTAGACTGTAGAGAACCTGTTATCAGGTCACAGTGTACTCGATGCAGTGACGCAACTTACAGTGGCTCTAAAGAGTGCTGTGTAAGCCCAGAATACCTAAGATTGTGTCCTGGACCTAAAAAAATAAGAATTCATTAAATTTGACTGTTGATATTCCTAGCATAATGAAAGTTAGCCTCTGATTGAGACCACTTGATTCGGCTTGATTCTAGACAGCTCGGTCCAGCAGAATTATTGAACCGATGCATACAAATTTCAAAATATTTTAGAGTTTAAAATAGGTAGGTTATTCATTATTACAGTGATGCAAGTTAAGCCAAAGAAAGTCTCGATTCTACGATGATGTTATATTAAACGATTTAAACTATGCACAAGTATATTATTTTTAAGTAAGTGAAATGATAAGTCGAAATTCTCCAGGACTCTACAATGCAGTTTATTTACTGTTACCATTACACTGTCCTCTTATCCATTCCGTATACAAACATTTACATACTACTGATGTTTAGCTCATTTTAATTTTAATAGGTCTTTGTATCGTTAAATTGACAACTGACGATAAACAATTGATTTATTAGGACTTTTAATTTCTATTGCGATAAGGTATCGGATACTGAATCCTAGTCGGCGTTACTTCTAACTACCATGACATTTTTGAATATAATGATTTACAATTATTTTGAAAGTGATCGTTCGTCGTATAACTGGTTCGTTCTTGGCCCTCTGGCCACGTGATCCTACTGCCTTTGTCCTACCGATCGGACCACATGAACTTTTTTTCCCATTAGTTCGATTATTAGGATTTGTAATTCCGTTTCGTCCTACCGATCGGACCACATGAACTTTTTTTTCCTATTCGTTCGATTAATTGGATAACAAGGAATTGTAATTCCGCTTCGTCCTACGGATCGGACCACATGAACTCATTTTTAATGGTGCTCAATTTCTCACCTCTCAAAAGTTAATAATTTTCTAATATGCATTAAAATGTACCCTATATCAAAGATTTAAATCTTTGCCCTATATTATTTACAATATTATTTTTATTTAACGGAATTTAATTTTTATTTTTTTTTATGTCCGTGACAGATATCTATTGACATACTACATACTACATTTGACATTGTCTTTATATTATTTCCTAAGAAATTACCTAATACCTATGAATACTGCGATGCAGGTCGTATTAGTCGCATTACTCATGTCTAGAATGCGTGATCCGATTAGCGGTACTACATGGTCTAAGAAAACGTCAGTTTCTATAGTCCGATTAGTTAATCGAACCAACAGGAAATCAAAAGTTCTCGTGATCCGATTAGTGGGACTACGTGGTCTAAGAAAACATCAGTTTCTATAGTCCGATTAGTTAATCGAACCAACCGGAAAAAAAGTTCATGTGGTCCGATCGGTAAGACAAAGGCAGTAGGACCACGTGGCCAGAGGGGTTCTTGGTTACCATGAGAATGAATGTAATATAACAAAGTGCGTTCCCTTTTAAATGTCCACAGGTGTCTTACTAAAGATTTTCTTGCTCTACCTATTTCTGCCGCCAAGCAGTAGTGCTCGTATTGCTGAGTTTCAGTTTAAAGGGTATGAGTGCCGGTGAATACAGGCACATAAGACTTTTCATCTTTATGTCTCAGAATGACGGGTGCAGTGCAATGCCAAGTAGGACGTGTCCTAGGTAGACGTGACCTAATAGGTATTGCATTTGTAATGGGTTGGGGTTACTGATTAACATCAAGTGGACCACATGCCAGACACTTTACTCGTTTAATCGAATTAAAAAAAACATTAGAACATCAATTTCGAAACTTAAAATTCGAGTTTAAAATTTCTAGCGAAAGATTATCGATAACGCATCTCTCACGTATAACAAGGATCAAATAAACGTGGGCCACAGTTTTTGTACATCACATAAGTGGCGCAGTCAATCTCGCAGGACGCATACAATTATTTTAATCTTATTAAAATCGTGTTTAGTGTACGGTTATGCTTAGTGTAGATAAGATAGCTTTTCGGTATCTTCCAGACTGCATCTCCTCTCTTACCAGGATGTACTCGTGTACTGTTGTACCTACAGTTGTACTGAAGTAGACTAGATGTCGCTACCAGTAGATTAGAACACGCTATCGGTTTTATTCATTGGTTGGAGAACTCTTGACTTGTACGAGGATTGGGATTTAGTTTTTTGCATTTTTATTTATTGCGTAGGATAGATAGATTAGCACTTTTTTGTGCACTAAGAATACCAAATAGTATTTACAACCTTCAGGCAACCTTCAGGGTTCATGCTCAAACAGCACATAATCTCTTGGGACTGCCGCCAAACCCCTGTGGCAGAATACAGAGAGAAGATGGACGAAAGGAAGGCATGGGCTTAGTAAAGGGTCCCTTTGGATACGGAACCCTAAATATGTACCTTATTATACGCAATATCACCCAGGATATAGCCTATCTAAAATCTGCCTGCTATTGTTTTTAACCTGATGCTTGGGTCAGGTACAGGGATCTCAACGAACTAACAGTACGAGCAAAATTTGGAATGAGTATGGATGGTTAAAGAAGAAAAAACAGTTAAATAACTTAAAACAAAATACAGCCAAATGAAGAACCTCCTTTTTATGAAGTTGACCAATAAAACAAATTTAAAAAAAAAAATGCTGGACATTTCACACAACATTATCTAGCCCCAAGCTTAGCAGAGCTTGTGTTATAGGTACTAGATAACTGGTATACTTAGATAATACAATACATTACATAGATAGAATTCTATACATATAAAATACCCAGAACACCCTGAACAAATATCTGCAGATCATACAAATATTTGTTCCAAGACGGGAATCGAACCCGCAACCTCCTGCGTCGCAAGCGAACCTTCGCTCGCCGCACGAAAATGCCTCATTATTATCATTAATTTAATTAAAATAAACTAAATGCATTATAGACATGAATTCATTGATTTAGATTTATGATTGTGTTACATAAAACAAATTTAGCAAATAGATAATTTGAACGTGAAAATAAGAACTTACTGTCTTTACAAATGAAGAGTCCTGTTTACGTCCACTGCTGGATGAGGTCATTGAATACAATGGGGGGATTTGCCATAATCATCACGCTTGGCAGGCGGATTGGTGATCGCAGTTTAGTGTTGAGTACTCAGGCGGATGCTGCTGCCCATCCCCTGGTGTAATCCCTCAGTAAGGCTTTTACTACATCTGTGGGAAGTGAAGGAAGGGTCTATTTTTTGGCCGGGCACACCACGGCACACAAGATAGCAAACATTATTTACTTCTTATTTAAACAAAATATCCACACTAAGCTAGCGCAGCTTGGCTTCTCTACGTATAAAATAGAAATAATAATCGTACACACCGCTTGTTAGACAAACATGAGGAGATTCAGACTGATACCGAAACAATGCGTGCGTGTGGGTGAGACAGGGTGCCCTAAAAATAAAGATACTAAGTGCGACTAAGGCCTTGGTTTTGGATGAGCTTTACCGCTAGGTGAGTCATTCGTCAAACCTTCAAAGAAAGACAAGCGTCAGACCGAGGAAGCTCCCTCAAATGCACCCTCCACTTGATGGACTAAATACATTATAACCCTCGCAGGAAGTTGGTAAATGGAGGTGGCTAAAGACCGTTCATCATAGCATTCTAGTGGAGTGTCAATAGTGGAGTGGTCAATCTCAATTTAACTATAGTCTTACTCTAAAGGCTCTCATTTGGTAGCCGCATTGTTGCTTCTCGCTCAGCTTAAGCATTGACAAGGCCTTAGAAAGCCTTACAAAAGGATATGAATGATGCAATGACCATGCAAACGAAGACAAATTAGTGATTAGATGTGAGATTTGTATGAGACTGAAATGAATGAATTTAGAGATTTTAATCCTTTGATGGTAAATGGTGTTTTGCTTAATTTATCATTATTTTGATGAAACTGCATGATTAGTTAATATTGCTTCCTTACATTATAATGTAAAAAAAATAATATTTATTAGGTGTAACAAAACGCTCACTCTCGCTAGCCGAGAGTAGGCCTGTCCCTGACAATTTTTTTTAGGTATACTATTAACTATATTATTAGTCTAAATGACAATATAATAGTATTAGTGACAATTGTATTATTTCCCCCTATTGTATTTTTTGGGGGAGGCCTCGTCCAGAAGTGGACGCCTAAAGGCTATTTGGTGAACAATTAACTTAAATTAAGGTATATGGGTACAATTATAATTACTATTGACCGTGGTGACAATTGTATTATTTCCCCCTATTGTATTTTTTGGGGGAGGCCTCGTCTAGAAGTGGACGCCTAAAGGCTATTTGGTGAACAATTAACTTAAACTAAGTTTTTGAGTTGACAAAAAATAAAAAGTAACAGTACGAAATGTTGGTATGTCGATGGATGATAAGTTTATCCTGGCTATTTCTATTTTGGTTTCTTTTTGCAATATCAGGCTTTGTAGAAAATACCTTTTGACATTCCACCAATTAATTTGCTCAGAACACCTTAACAGGATAAGTAAGGATAAGTAAATTCGTTAACTCCATCCTCTTAAGCAATCTTCGCCTGACTGTGCGTATGGAGGAAGGGCTTGGAAAAACAGAAAAGTAAATTTTGTTAAGGTGGATATTGTATGGGAAAGGGTGATCTAATTACGAACCTTTTACTTAGTACATTTACGAGTATCGAGTAAATGTGGTTACGAAACTTAGATTTTCCTACTCAGGATAATGAAAAAAGGAAAAATTATGTACATACGCTGTTTTTTCATTATAAATCTTTTTTTTTTAAATAAAATACCTGAAATCTATGCAGGTATTTTATTTAACACATGGAAAAAGATTTATAATAAAAAAACAGATTTAAATTATAGAACACCTCTTGCACATTTTCACAGCAATATTGTTCTTTCGTCGCTGGGGAATAAAGGTTTTTGAGTGGCGACCACAAACTGGACGACGCAGTAGAGAAAGGAGCTGGGAAGGGCTCTCTCTACTGCGTCGTCCAGTCCAGTATCGGCATACTAAATACAGTTGCACGAAGTCAGTGGATGGAGGCGGTTCAAGAAAGTTCGTGGTGGCATTCTAGGGGGAGGCTTATGTCCAGCAGTGGGCTTCTATAGATAGGAACACTAGGAATACTTGAAGTCTAAGCATTACGTTAACAAATATTAAGTTAAAATGATTGAAAGAAGTTAACTATCCTAAACATTATGTTATCAGTAAAATTCCAATCATACAGGAACGCCCAATCATCGGTAATGATGAAGAGGCGTTACCTACATAAAACTAAAATGTTGACATGTCAAGAATTTATCATGGACAAATCATTGGGTTCCCTATGCTAATGTTTCAATGTTTTATTTATTTGTACCTCATTTATTTATGTTTAGTCATCATATTTTAATATTCAACATGCTGTATTGATATCGCTAGCGATCAATCAAACAATTTTTTTAAGCAGTTTTGAACTCTATTTGTTGGTAGATATGTGTGTTAGAAAATATTTCTTTTTAGTAAGAAGAAACAGTTCTGAGGTTATTAGAGGGATTTAACTCTAATTAATCAGTAAGGTAATGATTAATCAAGATGAACTTGATCTTAGAGCATTTACTAAAAATGCTCTAAGATCAAGATCGGCTTTCAAAGTAAAATTTGACAATACTAAAAAAGATCACAATAGACAAGATTTTTCGAAAGTCACCTTTTTGACTTGAAATAGGTCTCCCCTAACTTCCCCTGCTATTTCAGCTTCAACCCCTGACGAATGGTCCTTGACTCGGTCGTAATTGATGAACGCTTCTAAAACGTAGTCAATAGATTAATGACCAACAGATAGCTAGGTCAGTACCATATAATTTCTGCTAGAAGTGAAACTCCTACTAGCAGAACTAATCACAAAGACTTTTTGTGGAAACACCTGCCAAAATAAAACAAATGATCATTTATTAGAATTCTCATATAGGTCTTAATCTTAATCGAACCTGATACTGATATTAGTTGAGACTGTGTTACTGAAAATGAATTGCAAAAAAAGACACAACTGAATAAAAGTAAAAGAACGCTTGCATCGAAAGTTGCCAAAGGTCCACAGCTAGATGGAACTATTTACAACTCTTTGTATGGTCAACCGTGGACACCACGGTGGAGTACTAAGGTTTAGAAAGAATATAAATAGGTTAAGTCGATATAACTACCTAAATGATGTAATTATTTGTTGTAAAATAATTAAGTTGAAGTTTGGGAAGGCCATATCGATAGACCGACGGCATTTTAAAGGTTGCTGGAAGTCGGTGGATAGACGCAGCCCAAGACCGATCGTCTTGACGTCCTATGAGAAGGCCAATATTCAGCAGTAATGGCAGTTGTTGATGATGAAGTAAGCTGTGTCTTTATTGTAAATTATTTCAATGAAAAGAAAGATTTTAATGATTTGCGTTTCTACACGCTAGTAACCACCTATTGAAGGTCGGTTCCAGATAATGTATCTGGTCAACTGGCTATTAATCCACTGTGGTTACTTAACTTGATCAATTCTAATTTATGTATCAGTTTACTCATTGCGAATTCTAGAAATAGATCTCTGAGAGCCGATTGTTTGTAATCGTTTGACTGAACACAGTGATCTATGGAACATTGTCCATTGATATGAAGTAAGACGAGCTTTAAATCTTAAGGATTTTGGGTTTGACGCCAGTAAAACGTTAAATGAGCTCTGGTTTCGGTGTTTTTGTAGTTATAATAAAATATACAAACATCCCTTATTACAATGCCTTATAGTTCACAATGCATTCCTTCATTTGTACACTTATGAAGGCTCATAAATTGAAAACAGTTCCCAGACAAGACAGTATCTGTTTCAACGATCATAAATCACATGAACTATTTGAGAGAACAGACGGACAAACCGTCGAATCATTACTAGTTATGAAAGCACTAGATAAGATATTATTTGCATCAGGCCATATTAATGAATGCAGCGACAACCCGTAATCAATTTATATCAATACCGCCATTGGACTGCTCTTGTTAGCTGGCATTAATATCAAATTTAACCCTAGGGTTGCACAAAACAAACATTCTGCAAATAAATTGGGCAGAAATGCCAAATATAATTGTTTAATGTTCCCACGTATACTTCATCAAACATTTCGGCTAAATTAGTTTCATTTTGTTCATGTTAATTGTTAAAAAAATCTAGAAATCTGTGTACCTTGACTCTTATTCAATGATACCCATCAAATTTTATGATGATCAGACTTGTAGTTTTAAAATTAATGAGAAACTACGATTTTCGTTAAAATTTTTGTAGATTTTAATACAATTGGGTAAGACTTATCAAGTCCGTACCTTGAGGTTGTAGATATTTGATTTAAGATTATTAAACAATGAACTAGAAAAAAACAATCGTAATTGAGCCGAAAAGTTCGACGAGGTACGTGGGAGCTTTAAGGGAACGATTCGTCTTTGCTACATACTCATTGTGAGAAGAGTAGTGATGATATTGGTATACGTGCTATTTGGGCAGGCCACATTGCGCGCAGAACCGACAACCTCTAGGGAATGAAAGTTCTCGAGTTGTGACTACGAACCGGACGACGCTGTATAGTATGGCTGACTTGATGGACTATATAACGACACTAGAAAGGTCGCAGATAGTCGGTGGTTGGAAACGGCTAAGACAATTCATCATGGTAGTATATGGGGTTGAGCCTGTTGAAATCCACTTGTGGATAAAGGCCTTCTCTGTAAAATGCCACGACGAACGGTCTTGAGCCGCTTCCATTGACCAACTTCCAGTGCCAGGAATAGCGGAGCTGCCGAGGACTGGAGGCCTTCATACCATATTTTTTACCATAATCAACACGCTTCAGGCATATTGGTGATCGCAGTATTAGTCATAAGTACTCAAAATGCTCCTGCTTATCTTCTGGTATCCCATGGAATGGGACGAGGTCTATTCTAAGGCTAGACATACCACGGCCTTCTGTTTGTTTCCATAAGCTCACTGATAAGCTGACTACTAACAATTGTTGGTGACAGTGACCAAAATCAGCCAACCCAAGAAATAAATCGATTTATATAATATATTAGTCAATGTCATTATCAACGAACAATACATACAGACTCTATCTCTTTAGAAGAATCAGTACAATCGTTGACATTGAAAGTATATTTTTATGCTTTCGCGGCCCCTTCTTACGGCACAATCGGGGTTTATTATTGCATAAGCCTTCAATGCGTTTTGATTTTGATCTTTTTGAGACTGTTGATAAAACTATGATTGTGATAGTTTTGACCTTTTGTTTAGCTGTCACCCGCGGTTTTGCCCGCGTTTTTCGTAGCTTACGTTTGACAAGTAAAAAAATCAATTGCATCAATTGCTCAAAATTATCATTAAGAATTGTCAATTGATGGTCATTTTACTTGTCAATTTTTAGTCACCGAGTGACTTTCAGCTAGGGAATAGGGGGGCAGGTCATAATCTATCTGCCATACATCTCTCTAAAAATCCAGGGTTTCTATAAACGCACGAAGCGCATCACAGTGCGACATTTCTTTGTTTGTGAGACAATACAGTACACGAAGGTCTAGCTAGTGGATGTTCAAAAGATTAGTTCCTGTGACCAATAGGCTGAACTAATGACTGAGGCAGTTTCGAGAGCTAAGGGCTGAACTGGGGTTACTGTGTCTTACCGACTGATGAGGGAAAGTGTTATGGTGGTAATAGCGTCAGTGTTAAATACAGAGGTCAGAATACTACCAAGTCTAATGGCTGTCGCTATTAGGATACCAAATGTATAGGTACCAAATTGTATAAAATAAGTTGTATAGTAACAATCATCTACTTTTGCATTTACGATATTAATCAATTTATAATTTTCCCATTTAATCATATGATGGAGATACTACTTTGAATGAATGAATGAATGAATAATGAATGAATGAATGAATAATGAATGAATTATGCTGGACATTTGACACAAAATTATCTAGCCCCAAGCTAAGCAGAGCTTGTGTTATTGTGATAACTGATATATTTAATACAGTACATTACATAGATAGATATTTTTTATTATATATAGAAAATACCCAGAACACCCTGAACAAATATCTGCAGATTGTACAAATATTTGTTCCGAGGCGGGAATCGAACCCGCAACCTCCTGCGTCGCAGGCGAACCTTCGCCCGCCGCACCACAGAGGTCGTCAACCAACGCCAACTTTCATAACACATCCACCATGTATCTGGTATAAGAACATGCAGAGTGCCAACCCTATGTATCATCTATTCGAATTAAGGCAGAACATGTGTGGCATCTGCCTATGCATCGAGGCGGGCTCATAAATACTCGTGTGCACTGTAATAGGGACATTTTAGTACGTAACATACCCAGGACATGTCGACAACGGTCTATTGTGTCTTGTATGTAGGTACCAGGTATGTAATTGGTTGTCACCGACATAGCTCTCAGAATTAGCACGTTGAAGTGGCAAGGGGCAGGCTATATAGCTCACAGAACCAATAACTGCTGGGCAATAATTGTAAATTACGGCCCAGGCCTGAAATCAAGCATTTTACGGCCGCGTATTTGGCCAAGTGATTTAAAAAAACGAGTCCGTTAATTGATGTCTCCGAGGCTTGTTTAGTACTTTTATCTTAATTGCAAGGAAATAATAATCAATTTATTCACGAAATTAGTTTCTACTCGGACCAGTTTGAAAGCCCATTATTTTTTCAAACTTTTGAATAAAAAGTGCATTCAGCCAGATAAAATAAATAATAATTCTGGCTCGCCAAGAATACCTGAGATGCCTGAATTCTCTTTTTGGCGTATATAAAAACACTAAGTAAGTATAGGTATACTATAGTGCTAGCAATTGTTGGCGTGTTATCTCCGTACAGAAAAGAGCCAATTGGCGTATTCTTTTTTATTTCCGAGTAAGGTATAAAGAAAAAGTTATTGAGCGGCAACCATGAACCGGACATTGCAGTGAAGGACGGCCTTGATGGACCAACGACATTGTTAAGGTCGTGGGAAGTTGGTTTCCTGGCATTCTGTCATCATCATCATCACCATCGTTATCATCGTCATCATCATCATCTGCTTGTTTAAGTGCTGCTTGACGTAGGCCTCCCCCCTAGAATGCCACGACAAACGGTCTTGAGCCACCTCCATCCACTGACCTCCTGCGACATTATTACCTTTTGGCATTCTATAGAAGGACCTATTTCCAGCAGTGGATGTCTTCAGCTGATGATAATGATATGAAATAAAAAACTAGTACTATGTGGAATTTCTGTAAGTCATATGTATGAATTTAAATTGCTACACCTAATGTAGGTCAAAGTTTCTAGTGGGTCGACGTTCACAGTTATTTAAACTCTTGAGTTCAATTTGTACCAAAATATTTTTGATTTTGTGTTATATCTTGAGCCGTGGCCTTCGACCTAAAAATATGACTCCTCCAACACCAATATTTTTAATTTGTTTCATAAAGATTATTTGCTGTTTATGTTCGTACCCGGTTCAGTAATCATTTTAATTTCAAAAATATAGTGTCAACATATGGATTAAATTTTTTGTTATTTTTGGTAACCCGCCGTAATCATATAATTATAACCGGTTATTTTAACGATGGAAGTGAAAAGAAATTCAAAATATTCAACCTTGATTATCCAGGTACCGTAATTTAAAAAGTTTTGCTCAGGATATCCTTTATAGAGAACAACAGGATACATTTTATCGAATCTTGAGAAATATTTTTGGGTTAAGTTTCCGAGCGCTGTAACATTCCACCGAATACGATAAAATAAAGTGTTTTACTTAAGTACTTATCCTGCTTTTTTTTAATCAGCTAGATTTTTTATAACTTGTACTTGACCGGTTTGCTTTTCCCTATAGTTTGATTGAAATACCTACCGTATGTGAATCACGCCAACATATAAATCGTTAGAAACGTCCACCAAATAAAAGATAGATCTCTGCTAAATAGATTTCTTATAAGAATAGTGATTTGAGCTCTCCCTTCCATTTTTATAATATTATTGTTCTTTTTCGTACACCTATCTAGTCCTGCATCCTCCATTTACCACCATAAATCCTTTTAAACAAATTAGGGACGTCCAGTCTCTATTACACTGACCACTAATGGGTACGTATTCAAACAGACAGATAGCGATTTACGATTGACGATAGTAAATTTTTCGCTTATTGGAGTTGCTTTCAGAAAGCCGTCAAAGAGAGATGAGGCTTCAAGGCAGCTAGATCACTACTGATGTTTTAGCAGCATCCACTGGCTCGCTCGCAATAATCGATTACAGATAACCAATTGTACCAATGTTGTTTCTATAGTTTCTAAAAGTATCGTTTTCACTATTAGTCTATCAGTTTGCCGGTTCATATCGGGTTCATTTCGCCGGAATTCTCATATCCTCATCTTATTCTTCTTCGACAGCCTTTAGATGTCACCAAAAAGTGGCAAAATTTGGTTTTTATCAAATAACGCCTTTACGATTAAACCTATGACAGCAATAACATAAAATTAATCACCGTTTTTTTTCATTCATATTTGTTGTTAGTCTATGTAACGACAATGTCCTTGATATACCTACAAGCTTTATTAATAAAAAAACTTTTTTTTTTGCACTAAAAATGAAAATCTCAAGCAGGCATCTAGAAAAAACCACGCGGTGTCACGAAGTAGTAGTAGTAAAAGAACTTTGTGCAGTGATCTAGCTGTTACCAAAGCTTTGCCGTCAGGGTGAAGGTCAGATGGTGTTAGCCTCTGGGAGGCTCATCAATTCAATGTAAATAATATTCTGGTATCCGCTGAGCACAATAAAACATGGCATTATGATGGATTGCACATTTAACAGGCATTTTCTGTAGTCTATCAGTTTTTGTGAGCTTTTGTACGGGTAGATTTTTGACCTTTTTCATGGTATAATTCAAACTATTTGGATTCGTCCTTTAAAGATTCTTTACATCTTTGCAGAAGAAAAATGCAATTTTGCTCCCTAGGGAGGAAAAATGACGGCCAGCTAGCCACATAGGTATGCAGTATAGGACGACTTCCCACTCAATTGATGGATGACATTGTATAATGGTCTCAGGAAGTCTGTGGTTGGAGGTGGCTTAGGACCATTAGGCATGGCATTTGACGAGGGAGGACCTTTAGCACCCAGTAGTAGATGACTGTAGTGTGACAGTAGTGTACAGAGATGATGTTGATGATGTACTTATTAAGTGCTATGGGTATAAATTTTGTCCAACACAAACATTCTACCTTGAGTCGCTTCCATCCACCAACTTCCTGAGATCTTTGAAATGCTACTATGTTATGTTGAAGGCCTATGTCCAGTCATTTATAGGCTGATGATGATAATGATGATGATGAAGCATTCTACCACTAAATCCTATTCGTCTCCATTCCAAAACCACACTCCTATCCTATCCCTATATCATCGGCCGTTGCTAATGAAAGTTAATTGCTGACCATTAAACACAGTGCACTGATAAATCAGTCGATGACCTCGATTTGTATCAATCAAACTCCAATTTGACTTGTGTCAAACGATGATTGGTTGCAACACTGCCTACGCCTAATTGGCTGAATGAGTTTTGCTCGCGTGCCAGTGCGGTTTTCCTAGAAAACTATTGAATGGATGTTCCTGAAGTAGAGTTCGGTTTTCAGAATCGATGATGTGCATCGGCCTAGATTAAGGTGAAAACAAATTGATATTTCTTTCGTAATATTCATGTTTTGTTTTGACTAAATTTTGTGCGATAACAGTAGATTATGCACATTTCCTAAATATGTATCTCATGCAAAAAAATCACGGCAGTGGAATATTACCATAAAAGCTCTATCTATAATATATTATTTATTCTGCCACCTAAAACCAGCAATTTATTCTGAAACCCTTGTAGGTACTAAGAATTTTTTCAAAGTGCACCTTTGACGACCTCTGTGGCGCGGCAGGCGAGTAGCTGGCTGAGATGCATGAGGTTGCGAGTTCGATTCCCACTGCGGGACAAATGTTTGTATGATCTGCAAATATTTGTTTCGGGTCTGGGTGGTATAGTACCATAAAACTCTTAGTTCCTGATACCCACAACACAGTAGTGTGGGATCAAGACTACGTATGTAACTGTTAGGTGTTATGTTGTTATTATTTTTGTGTTATTTTAAAATCAAAACATAATCGCAACTTTAAAAATTAAAAATCTATCCAAACCTTTCCTATCCATTTTACAGTCATTCATAGTTGCATGATTTGTTGAATAGGCTGCGTGATTGCGACCAACACTTTGGCCTTTGTTTTGAACGCATGTTGCGGCGCATCTATCAATGCTTGGTACAATATAACATTACTTTTACGAATTACTGAAATGTTTGCTTAGACTTAATATAGTCTGATCTAGTCAAATTTTTAATGTGTATGCTAAACCCCTAGGTATATCAAAAACCCTACTGTACGTACCTTAAGTATCTTGACCATGGTTTCCTTGATTTACAAGCTTTATTTTTGCCCTCAATCTTTCAAAATGAACTTGATTTGTATAACGTAGGTATCCGCGTAAAAACACACGGGCGTATAAAATCTTTCATTCCATGAATCGTAAAAGAATAAGCTCCGCAATTTCTTAGCACCATTTACTTGATTGAAGTGTAACTTACTATTGCGTGGAATAAATGAATATGATCCAATGATTTCTTCAAATAAAGTTGATTAGGCAATAAAATACTACAGAGAGCCTATATCAAAGAGCACTTTCATGCGAGCTCGCTTCCTGTTCGAGCCTATAACTCCTTTCACTGATCACACAATTTTATTTCCATGAACGCTATAATCATAAACATTTTATTGCTATACGTTCGGGGCTAACACTAACGGAGAAAAAAGTTTGTATTCGTTATGTCTCGAGAGGTTACTCGAGATATCTATGTCAGTTTGATCGTGTGTTCAAGCTTGATTTATGGGTTGGAAGTATAAATTGTAAGGTCATGTTGAGCATTCGTCAAGACATCGACTCAAGTATTCATCTGTACCTATTGAAAGCTACTAATTTTATACAAGAGTCAATGACTACGCAGCAAAGAAATTTTTGGATGTTTGATTGTTTTATTATTTTAACACACAATATATGATATGAAGTCAAGATTGAAATAGCTAGTAATATAACTGTACAGTTTTAGAATATAAAGAACAGGGGCTGTATTTCTAAGGATGCTGTTCGCAGATGTATTTAGATGTGGCTTCTACTGTCTAATAACTGCGACTATTATAGTCATCACTTGAACAATTAGAGAAAGACTATTAAAATTACAATGTTAACTACATTCATGGTAATCGTTTTCTAGTTTGACATCATAAAGTTTGAGAGTTACTCTAATGAGGTGCATGTATTCAGGCAGAATGGAACTCACTGCAGCATACGTAATTTACTAAGAAGTTTGTCGTTACTTAATAAGGCAGCTTCCTTTAGCGATCTAATTAAAGACAAGACCGAGAACAATAATACGTAATCTGAATATTTATGAATGCATCTGTGAATTTCATTCACTTATATCTCAGCCTGTTTATCTTGAAAATTGACTGTGATGAATAATTTATTGTGAGCAGTCAGTGACAGCCATATTTTAATATAAATCCATCTTACATATTGTATGCAAAATGCCATTGAATGCAGTGCAGCAGGATCATTATTCGAATGCTGTTGCGATATTCATCACGGGCCAGTTGTAGCATTTAAAACGAATCATCTTTAGAGTTGGATGCGAGGCTCAATGTGAACGCTCTCTAGATGGAACGCAGAATCAATTTTAATAATGCTACACAAGTTGTTTTCCAGCATACATAGTACATAGCAACAGTTGTTATTCATTTATTTAAAGTTTTTAGACTTACACCATAAACGCGTTCAAAAAAACCCATTAGATACCTTCATCGCAAATGATTAGTGTATAATTGTAGTTGCTTCAACGTTTGTTTTCAAAGATTGAAGGTTGGAATTAGAGGTCGTTAGTGTAATGGGTGCCCTACATTCTGCCGTTAAAATAAATTTCTTAATTGCCCACTCTATTGTCGACGGCAGAGATTCTCGGCCGATGATGCAAAAGTGATCTCACTACTTAACAGGGAATGTCAACAGCACTCAAATAGTCTTTGGTAAATTAACGAGGAATACAATTCAATTAATAAGACTAATTATAGAGTACGCCAATAAATTACCTTCTTAAAGTGCAGCAGAAGCGCATGATGGATACATTTTGGTGAAATGCATTGACGATTAAGTAAATGCTAAAATAACTAATTATTTTCATGATGCTACCTTAAAACATTTTACGATGATGCATTTTGGATCAACTAAAAATAAAATAAGGGTGTATGTAGAAAATAAATGATAGGCATCCAATTTCAAAACTTCCAAAGTATACTCATCGTTTTTCCGAGAAGTCTTGTTTCTCTACACTTTACATATTACTGAACCTTATCTCGGAAAATACCAAATTCAAGACCGAATATTTTTTCAAACTTCAAAGTTTCATGGAAAATTGTTTTAAGAAGGCCGGAACTTGAACGAAGAACACAGATGGTGTCTATTTAATGAATACTGATACTGTTAACTTCTGCAGGTTTATTAAAAATGAAAAGTTCACCGAGAGAATAATTCGCAAAGATAGGAATAAGTCTCCAAAACGACGGCACTGAATGATCCAAAAATAAATAACATAAGGAGTTGAAATTGAGCAATTTGAAGATGTCGTCAGCTTTGATAGTTTACCCTGCCATTGGAGTAACTTCTCGCCTAACATCTTTGATATCTATTTTAACCTTTACTACATTTACGTAGGAACAAGATCAAAAATCCAGATTCAAAAAACCCCGCTTCGTAACAAAAGTGAATACTCTATTGAAACGTCGATGGAATCGAATAAAAAATCTGTGTTTGTGTTGCAATCAATCAAACAAAGCTCGCTTCCAAAAGCCAACTTTCCAATTCAGGCTAATATTTAGTGTTGATTTTTGGACTACTGTTTTGTTGGGTTTAAACGCTTTATACGGATTTGGAGCCGTGGTAGTCTTGGCTTAAGAATAGAACTCTCTTCCAACTCCTCCGACGGATGGATGGTGGGATAGGTGACTAAAAAATTAAGCCAGGAGATAAGCAGCAGCATCCACCTGAGTACTAAACACCAATACTACGACCACTAATCCGCCTGCCTAGCGCGATGATTATGGCATATTCCCAACAAATAAATTGCAGGCTATATGTAGGTTCTACGCTATGCATGCTACTGGTGGAGCCCTCATCCAGCAGTAGATGTCTATCGGCTGATCACATCAATTCCTTCAATCAATTTCTTTCTTTCATCAGAAAGAAAGAAAGAATGTATTTTTTGTGTACATCTGTTCCAGTATACTTTTCAATGTTTTGAACAGACTTTCTAATAGATAATTACTTTTTCAATCACTATAATATCAGTAATATTCATTATTTTATTAATCAACATTAGGAAAAAAATATTACTAATGTTATTCACAAGCCAAGTTATGTAGTACCTAATCAACAACTGTTACATACACTATGCAAAAGTTCAACCCATGGTCTATAATATAGACTCTATATATTATCCAATATAGTACAGGCAAATTAGCAAAAAGTGTGGACCTATGTCGTGTAGTCGTGGATTCTTATGGAAACGTTAGATGACACGAAAAGAAGCTTATCCTAGGTTTGCACCGTTTCTGGCGCTTACGGAACCCTTTTAAATATTAGGAACAAACTTAAAAAGGCCGTAAATTTTAAAATAGAAAGAAATTACTTGATGCAAGTAAAATTACGTATATAGAGACTGTCTTAGTGCATTATGATTTTAATAAAAACCACATGCATGTAGGGAACACAGTGTTGAACAAATGCATCTTCCGTAAATAAATACCAGTATAAAACTTCCGGCGGATGTAGTATTAATTAAATGAATAAGTTTAAGTAAATTTCCAGAAGTACATTAATTTTCCCCGAAGTAGAGCGACAATAAAATAAGGCACTTTGCCTTCCGTGAGACGCACCAAGGTGCAAACCTGGTAATGTATTTCGAACATTTTTCTGATAAGTCTATCAATTTGCACAGACTAAATTAATTTTCCCATAGCCGCAATACCCACAAAAAGTTTTTTTTGTAAATGATTTTTTTTTGTATGTTCCGTATGTCGGATTTAAAAAATACTTGGTGCAAATGTAGATCATAACGGTTCAAAGTCTATGCCAAATTGCACCGACTACTTCTATTTCCCCCATTAAGTTACGAATATTATAAGGTTTTCACCCTATTTCACCCTGTTTCAGAGGGTGAAATTACTGATGCTTATTATTAGAGGTGATTTTTAAGCCATACAAAACAATTAGAAAAGTTTTCATGACTACATCTAATTAGTTCCACACTTTCGCAAAAAATCACCTAATTTGACTGTACTAATAGGTATTTAGCTGCCATTGGAAAATAAAATCCATAATAATTTGTGTCATAGCAAAGTCATACAAATCGGGCATAATTTTAAATACGACAGCTTTCATGGAAAACGCTCATAAAAGGAGGCTTACTTCCATTTCTTACTATTCCAACCACAGGATTATTTTTTTCAAATACCTATATTGAAATAATTGAATTCGGGATCTTTTAACATACACGTGAAATTTACTTAAAGTTGCTAATTTTACCCTTAAATATATACACTTTGCATAGAACCTTAAAAAAGTTGTTTGATTTGATCTATCTCCGACCAACGATCGTTAACTTAAGTTTGAAGCTGTCTAGCTTTGCTTGCTAATCTTTATGGGCGTGTATCTCTACAAACGATCCTCACCTCAAAAGACAAGCATCCAGTACAATGGGATCTTGTTTAAGAATTAACGTTGAAGGCATCCAATCAGTCAGACCATCGGTTAGTTGATCAAACATAACAAAAAGCCCACACTCAATCAAGACGAATGCAGCGAGGTGTTAACCTAGCACTATCAATCATCCGTATAGACTGCTTCGTTATCCACTTGGATTGAAGCCAAAATTGTAATAAAGACAAACTCGTTAAATATTGGGTGGTGGCTATTTAAGTGGTCTCATAGTTGTAAAGTGTTGCATTCCAAATGAAATTATGAAAATAGACTTTATAAGGTTTTTGGTGAGTCAGTATGTTGTTGGAGAAGTGTTAACAGCGGAGTTTTAACTGTTGGAATACTTAGGACAAACCTACATTAGGAGAGATATTCTGGCTACCTGATTTTAGATGTACGAACAAAGTTCTGCTGCAGTTGACCAGATATAAAAAAGTGCTTGCATGATTCAATCAGAACTCAACAAGACACAATTATTCAATGTCTCTCTCTATTTAGGAATCTACAATTAACATAATCATTGTACATCTTAACGTGGAGCAAAAATTTGGCTGAAACACGATTACAATTCATACTCTTCTTCTAGCATTGTTAGCTAATCATGAAAATATTTATAATACTATTTACTTTATTCATATTTATTAATAAGTGACGCATGACCCGAGACTTATCTGACTCAAACGCATTAGTATTGCAATTCAGTGTGGCAATGCAGTCAACATCTCGGGGAAGCTTCCATCTGATAGTGATTTAGATCAGCCTCCTTATTCGCTATGACCAAACGTAACATAACGCGGGCTCGTTACGATATCTGCGTGGAATCATCGCTGAATCGTATGGGTGACGTCACACGTTATTGACAAGGAATCTCTTAGCTCATAGCGAATAACCACCCAGTTTAGCTACCTTTAACTAGTTTGCAACAGTCTTTAGAAAGCTCAACTATTTTAATTGTAATTTTTAAATTTTGTATATACTTATAGCTCTGCTTAGCTTGGGGCTAGATAATGTTGTGTGAAATTTTATTTATTTATTTATTTATTAAAAAACTATTATAACACCTTAACAGAGTAGGACCTAAAGCGATGTTATATGCACATGATTATATAAAATAAAAACAAAGAACCAAGCTTAAAAATAAGTAGGTACCTATAATATTACTAATAGGCACCACAACTATTCAACTTTCTCCAAAACAAGCTGCGCTATCTCCATGAGTTTCGGCAGGCTGTGATGAAAAATGTCAACATTGTTCTCCGAAAGAACATTAACTAATCGGATGGCGTGTGACATTGGGGCAAATTTGAGTAAGTTTGTTCTAAATATTGGCTGGCAGAGCAAGGCGGGGCGGCGAAAAAAAAAAAAAAAAAAAAAAAAAAAAAAAAGTCCAGCATTATTTATTTATTTATATTTTTTGTACTATTTTTTACTTTTATGATACCGCATGTTGATTTCTAGTGCCAACTGACAAGCAGTCCTGATATGGAGTCAGGTTTAAATGCATTCTGTAATACACCCTGACCAAACTATGCTAACATATGTAATACCACCTTTGGTAGCACTAAATAACTCAAACAATTTACACACAACAAAATAAACCCACATCGACATAACATTAACTTTTAATGATGTGAACAATTTGTTTACGTATCATTGTATTACCATCGTAGTATGATTGATTGTGACTACGATCAAGCAGATTTGATTCATAGCGCTAAGCTACCTAGCAAGACAATGGGTAATCGCTCACTTGTACTTATGTATTTAGGTTACTGTTTGTAAAATCATTCTACTATTTCACTGAGTAATAAGCTTCCGAGACAACTGAATATAGGTAGGTACTAAAACAGCTTTTATGTCTAACGTTAGTTCTATGCTTAGTCGTGTGTATAACATCCATTTAGTCCACTACTGGACAAAACATAGATAGATATTCGCGACATTTTAAAGGTCGCTGGAAACCGGTATAATAGATGGGTCTCAGACCGTTCGTCTAGGCATTTTATGGAGAGACCTACGTCAGCAGTGGACTTCAACAGGTTGATGATGATGATGATGATGGACATAGGATTCTAGCCATACTATTTTTGATAAGATCAGAAATATTCAAATGATTATTTCTGAATGAGATGATATCTCATTGTTCTAAAAAATATAAGTCCTTAATTTGAAATAAAGTAAGTCTACCATTTAAGGGTAGGTTTACATTATCTAAAACAAACTTCTCAAGTAATTAAGGGACTCTAATAAAAGGACGTCGCTGACTCGCAAGAACTTAGAGCATAAAATCCTTTTCTTCATGTTATCGCGTTTCCTCAGATGGGAAAAATGTGTTCCGATAATGTGTCTTGGAATTTTCTTGTTTTTTCTTTGCTTCGAGGAAAATACGTGTGTAATATTGTGAGACGTTTGCAAAGTTGCACGTGTAAATATAAACAAAATGTAGGTATTATTTGTACGTTCCCTAATTTTGTGTAAAATTTATTTTTCTTTAACAGAATAATAGAGATCGTTTAGAGCAATACAAATTCAGATTGTCTAGACATTTAGACTCAGGCTTGCTATCAGAGCTATCATCATCATCATCATCATCATCAGCATATAGAAGTCCACAGCTAGATATAGGCCTCTCCTTAGAATGCCATGATGAACAATCTTGAACCGCCTCGCTCCACCGACTTTCTGCGACTTTTGTGATGTATTTAGTCTATCGAGAGGTGGGCCTTTCTCTACTGCGTAGTCCGGTTTGTGGTTACCACTCGAGAACCTAGATCAGAGCTCGAAAATTTCAAGTAAGACATCTAAAATTCGATTTTAGAACTTCCAAAAATTCATAAACACTTTACTAGGCTCATAGTTTTTCTGGATTCACAAAAATATATACCAGATCGGCCTATTTACAACAAAAAGATAAAAATATAGAAACCATGTTAATTGTCGTGAGTTTTCAGTAATCATTTATTAACGTTACGAAATTCAAGAGTTCAGCACACATCATCCCTTACACATATCTACTGAAAAAATAAACACCAACGCCTGTGCCGCATTTAAAAACCAGGCAGATCATGAATTATAAGACATAGAAACAGTATAATATAGTCGTAGACAAATAATTGAACAAGCTTGTTTGTACCGTCCTTATTAACTTTTAACTTTGTTCGCTATTTCCTTAAAGCTAAATGGCAGATAACCTCTGCCCAAAACAACTGCAATACCAGCCATGGTAAGCCGTACAACAGCTTTTCATGCGTAACCCTGCAAAAATAATTCGTTAACCCTTGAACCTAACCTTAAACCTTGACCTTTAACCTTAGTGTTTGATTTTATTGTATCTTTTGTTTTTATTTTAGTAAATTTTTCTGAATGTTGTTGTGAATAAATCTATTCTATTCTATTCTAACCTTAACCTTTTCTATAGTGGCTTTATAAGTACAGTAAAGAAAAATAACTTAACCGGATGTATAATTATATAACAATATAGAACACTCTTGTTTGCCGCTATACTTCTATGTCTTATAACAGTACGGTGCAGTCTAAACAATGAAACGGAGATTGCATGCGCGATGACATCAGATTAAACATTGCCTGCGTTTTTCCACGTCTCATTACGGGGTGGTTTTATTTTACTGGTGTACACAATGTTTTCAGTGTTGCTATTTCAAAAATAAGCTGGGAG
The DNA here is from genome assembly GCA_951392215.1 of Epirrita christyi. Classification (NCBI taxonomy): domain Eukaryota; kingdom Metazoa; phylum Arthropoda; class Insecta; order Lepidoptera; family Geometridae; genus Epirrita; species Epirrita christyi. The sequence continues at coordinate 10,477,447 of OX595843.1, read as the reverse complement.
AGAGGTTGTTTGTGTTCTTTTAATACTGTTGTAGCCTACTTCTACGGAACCTTCTTCATTTGACCGGCATTTTGAAATATCTTTGAATTACTCGAAACACAGTTTCAACTTCAACACTCTTTATTCCTATTACCGTTATTTTTTTATTACCTCTGTGGCGAAGCGGGCGAATAGCCGGCTTAGATGCAAGAGGTAGCGGGTTCGCTGCGGGAAAGATATTTGAATGATCTGCAAATATTTGTTCCGGGTCTGGGTGTTATGGTACTATGATACTCGTAGTTCCTGATACCCATGACACAGGGAATCCGAATATATATGTATTATAAAAAAAATTACTATCGATTTAATGTATTTATATTAAGTGTATCAGTTATCTAGTACCCATTACACAAGCTCTGCTTAGCTTGGGGCTAGATAATGTTGTGAGAAATGTCCTGCATTTATTTTATCGTGATACTTAAAAATTTATCCAAAACATAGTTATCTATTATTTATTCCAGAGTTTTATAATCTTTCAGTCAATCCACTACAGCTCGGTATTGTTGCATCTTACTAAATGTTATTATTCTATTTTTTGCATCAAAAGTCATAGGAAACGTTAATAATCTCTGTCTCATTTCCCATAAAATCCTCATAATTATAAAAACGCAATCAAAAGTCGGGTTAAAGGTGGACTTGCAAGTTTTTTGTTCCACCGGTCTGTCTGGCTCTGTGCTAATATTTGCTTCCGTGCATTATTACTGCGCTCCAGCCGAGGTACAATGTGGATAGAGGAAGAGGTATTTATCCCTGGATCATAGAAAAGCACTTTCGTTCATGCCAGTGAACCTGTCCAAAAAAGATTGGAACCTTTACTTGCTGACACCTACTATAACTCACCAGGCTCAGAAGTCTAGAGCACAAGGAACAGAGATACCTAGATAGATAATACCTATACATATCACACTTGAAAAAATTAAGAAAATGGCAACACTCAATTTTAACTCTATTCGTTTGCCATTTAAATTAATTGATCGATAAAGTGAACTCGATGCCTCGATCTAGTCCCGTTTTATCGAATTTTAATGTCAAATTCTGTCGATTTAGACATCCTTTCAAAACTTATTTACTAGACACTATCACACACAGTTCAATGGCAGACGTGTCAACAAGTAAAGCGTGTTCCAGTCTTCTCACCATGTATTTGCCATTTTATTTACTTTTAACAAAATTTTCGTCTCGTTCTTGAAGTATTCTAGCACTAAAATCACCTCTGAAAGCTTAATAGAGCTGCAACCATGATAATGGAATAAGTAAGTTCTGTAGATTGATCTGATTGCCTTAATTAATTATGTCGTTTGACGAACGGTTCAATACACTTTGTGGTCCGGATGTAATGTAATATCATAATATAACATAACATCCGACTATCACATAATAATATATCGTCTTAATCACACACTAGGATTCCCCAAGATTGTGTCGTGGGTATGATGGAACTACGAGTAACATGGTGATATCGTGTAATTTTGGTAGCATTTTAACTGATGTTACATTATTTAAAGAGCACAATGGTTGTGAATTTCAAAGTGTATCGCGTGTCTTTTCATGTAGGTGGAAAATTGTCCACCAGCATTTTGGTAAGACTGACATTGTTTTACTAATTTTATCAAAATAAAATTTAATTTTCTTGACACTGACAAAATTGAGGAGACTTTAATTAAAATAAGATGAAGAAGAAATATAGTCGCTTCGAAACGTTCGTCTAGGCCGGCTGATCTTGTTACATGTTTTCGTTCACAAAGAACCACATAAACGAGACCCACGAAGAAGCTAAAGACAGGCATAAACAAAATTCATATTCAAGTTGCGGAATGCATAGGTACGCTAGCATACCTCGCCTAGAAAGAACTTCATCATGAATGCATGCATCTTTCGTGCAATGAGATGACTGTTGACTTTATGCGAAGCACGTGTGACTATGTTATGAACAAACTCATTTTTGTTTTATTTCGTTTTGTTTTACAAAATGCGGATTGGATGCGAAAAGCTTTGGTGCCGTGGTGTGTCCAGCTTATGAATAGACCTCTCCGTTTCCTTCCGTTGATTTAATAAAAGGGAGAATGAGTAGCAGCATCCACCTGAGTACTTAACACCAAACTGCGATCACTAATCCACTTGCCAGCAAGCGTGGTGATAATGGTGAATCCCCCCATTGTATTCAATAGTGAAGGCCTCGTTCAGCAGTGGACATGATGATGATATGAAATGCAGTTTTGTTTTTAAGCTATTAGCATTAAACTAATAAGTTTAACAATGAAACCAATCATTTTTAATACTAACAAGCAGGTTGTAAACGAGTCTTTGACTAGGGTAAATTAAGAAGTTAAAATCTAATTTGAACCCTAAAATCAAGTTCGGTCAATTTTACCAGGGTTATCACAATGTTAGGCCGAAGCTAATCATATCACTTAGTGGTAAAGTACCTGTTTACCTACTTGGATTTGACTGCCCAAGTAAATTACAGATGAAGAAACTTAGGTAACTAAATTAGTTCTTTATTTAACTTATATAAGTATGTATTAATAAGAAATAAAAAACTTTTCATTTGCCTTACCCACAAGAACTGCAATGTCTAATAAGTCACGTCCACGGATGAACCATTATGATTGCACTGCGTCAGCCAATCAAAGAAATAAAGTTTAAAAGTGTCTGTAATTCACCCTGCAAATGGAAACACAACAGTAAGTACTAATTACTGCTTGGTGGCATTGATAGTATTGCTTTGAAAATAAAACTTTGTTACACTAGTTTACATGATTTAACCTAAAACATTACGTTAACAAAGCAATAAAGCCTATTTTATGAATGTTTACTATTACAATTAACTATTAGTATACGAGGTCATCTTGTTAGGGCATTGATAACGACGTCATTACTTCGATTTGAATGATTAGCATTGGTTTGGTTCGTTTATAATTGGCTTGGTAACATAGAAGGGTACTAGTAAGTAGCAAGTTAGTTGTAGAGTTTAGTTTATAAAACCATTATGAATCTTTACACAAACTACAAAAATCTGCCTGTTTGATGACTTCCGTGGCGCGACAGGCGAGTAGATGGCTTAGGAGCAAAAGATGCGGGTTCAATTCCCACAGCGAGAGGAATGTTTGCATGATCTACAAATATTTATTCCAGGTCTGGGTGTTATGGTACCATGGTATTCTTAGTTCCTGATACCCACGACACAGGGAATCCTATAGTGTGGGATCAGGACTATGTGTGTGACGGTTGGGGTTATGTTGGATGCCGTGTTACATAAATTTTATCAAGTTGTATAATTTTTAAAAGCGCAATTAATTTAGGATCTATACATTATCTTTTGATATAGAACTAGGTATGCGTATATTTATTAGAAAACTAGTGGAACGTTCATGACTTCATCTGCGTGGAGTTTTCTCTATTACAAGCTTCAACACCCCGCTGCACTTTCAAATTCAACAAATTCAGGGGTGAATTTCGAAAATTCCTAGCACCCCTAGGCTACAAAAGGAATGAACCGTCTTTTCTGGTCTCTCGGACTTACGGCTTAGACCAGTGGTGGGCAAACTTTTTTACCGTCGGTGGGCCGGGTTAAATGCTTTCGCGGGCCGTACTTTGCCCATCACTGGCTTAGACTGTGCGTTGATAGTCAGTCAGTCAGTCCGTCAGTCCGTCGGTCAGTCAGTCAGTCAGTCCGTCAGTCCGTCAGTCCGTCATTCAGTCAGTCACGCAACGATTTAATATTTACGTTGTGATAATTGGTTATTGACTACCTTCCTAGCTACCTGCTCTTGGATAAAACCTACAAATGAATATAGTTTTTGGCGCCTGAATTTAATTTATCCTATAACTAAATGAACAATCATTCACAGTTCAAAATCAATTACCTACAGGAACCAATACAATCAAAATTTAACCTCCCATTAACATTGAAATTGATCCACGTACAAACTGTTCAAACTCGAACATTTAGTTAATAAATCAAAGGCCACGCTAAAGTGTTCTTAGAGGTCAACAGAATCGTGGTTATTCAATTTTCCGCATATAAATTTAGCTCAACCACTGTTCTGTTAAACGATAAAACTATGCGATTAATTAAGTATTAATTACTTATTTAATCAGAGTGCAATTCTACTGCGTTGCCTCGGCCTCGATCCAATACTCGCATGTTCACACTTCTATGTGCATAATATCCAACGGAATGTAGGTCGAATGTTGATTGCAGACACTCTCCCCATATCGAATTCTCTTTTTTCCGACAAACGATCTTGGTGCGCGAAAAATTTCATAACGCGGCGTTTTGCAAGTAAAATCAGATAACTTTTGACACTTCAATTACGTAGATGGCCGTCTCTAATTTTTTTCGCCCAAAACACGTGTCACGTGCACGCAAGAAGTTTCTGAACAAAATAGTACTTCCGATTTTTTTTTTCAAACGAAAATGAAAGTGATTTTAATGGGAAGGAAATTTAAATTCGCTTTGATGTGGCTGGGTCGAGGCAGGTGGCGATCGAGCTTGTAGTTTGAGACCCTGAGGCTGTTTCGTATTGTTTTGTGTGTTTTAGTTTACGCTTGTTCGTTTCCCATTCAGTTGCAGCGCTATGGGATCTTTTATTAATTCGTTTGTCTTGCTCGCCTGTCTAGACGAGATTAGAATTTGAACAGCATACATCTTTATAAAATTATATCTCTTTAAAAGATACAAACATGAAGCATTTGCGTACGTGTTTATTATTTCGAGAATAGTTTGAACATCAGCGCGAAATCAGTTCAAAGGGAGTTGTAAATTAGACGATTCGTTTTTTCTTTTGTTGACGACGGGATAAAGAAATCCCTTTAGTGTTTCTCAGACCACACTAAAGTTAACAGACAGTTACAAATCTTCATTAACAGCTTGACAAAAAGTTGCCAGCTGCTTGTGTAAATCTAACGGGACCTGGTTTCTGCGATCTTTGTTCTTGCAATGACATCGGGAAATGTTTTGGATGTCAGAAATTAATCCTGGGATAATAATAAATAACACCTTGATCATCATCATCTATCACCATTGATTCAGCGTAATTAGCTTTTAACTTTCCTTAGTGTACCAGTCTGACCTACTTTATTTTCGGTATGCGCTACTTGTGTCTCAATCTATTTTGGAGTAAGACATTCTCTTAATTTTACTCAAGGAGATTATTATTTTTTTTGTTGATTGATTGGACAATGGTTTTGTATTTTTGTTTGTTTTTTATTGATAAAATATCTCTAGCAAACTTTAAAAATTTAATATTATGTTAAGTTAAGCTATAAGACGCCACGTGCTGTTTTCTGCCTTATTTTTGCAAACTATAAAAACAAGACCAAAACGACAACCTGCCAACTGACAGACGATCATGTTTACACTACATTTCGTTGCAACTAATGGCTCATTTTGTCAAATACCGCCTTCGTGATATCATGAATCACTCTAATGAATCACCGTCCGAGATTACTTGATATATATTCTAAAGCCGTGCATTAGTTGAGCAAAATTTGTTCCGCAAGTCTCGTCACTCTTGCAAAATATGTGTAACTAATTCCTAACTTAATGCGACATCATGTTAAATTTTTATAAATAATTTAGATACTTAGATAATTTTGAAACGTCTTAGGCCACTGTTCACCAATACATAAACAACTGTTTATGTATTGGTGTAAAACTGTTAAACGACTGTTTAGCCTAACCAATTCTTTTTGACAGATGCTTTTATACATTATCGGGTCACCTTACGATAAACATCCGTTTATTCGTTCGTGAACATGGGCCTTAGAAGTGCTGGTGGATTCTACGCTGGATCCTTACGGAAGGTTGTACACCGTTCTACATCCAAATTTTAATTTAGCTAGTTGCAACACGTTTAGCGACGTCTCACAATGTCTGGGCAACGAAATGTTGCCCAGTGTATACACAGCTTTACTTGATAAATCTTCTAACACTTAATATTAATAATTCACTTTACCGGATTAAGTGCTAGACGTAAATAAGTTTATATTTTATTCTGGAGTTAATGGTATCGTTAATATTTGAGGCACGTAAGTCACGTAACGCAACAGTGGGACCAATATCTTAATGTAGCCAATTAATTATTTGGTAGCTATAAATCTTAGATCACTTAAGATTTTTAAGGAACTTTCTGATGACTACTATCCGCTTGCAGCTTCGCTTACTTAGTACCAAGATAAAAGTACCTAACTTTAAATATCAATCCAGATCATTAGCAATATGAACAAATTTTTTTCGAAATCGCTACGGGTAATAGATTAACATGCGATAATATAAAAAAAAAACGCATTTAGTACCATTTTATATGTAGTATTTAGTTAGTTATTACTAAGTTTAGGAACTCATTGTATTTATTCGTGGTTTAAACTTCATCATCAGCCGGTTTTTGTCCACTGCTAGACAAAGGCCTCTCCCACCGAATACAATAAAGGGGATTTGCAACGCTTTGCAGGCGGATTGGAAATCGCAGTATTGGCTTTAAGTACTCAGGTGGATGCCTATCACCTGGTTTAATCCTTTAGTTGGCTTTTATGACATCCACGGGAGGAGACTGAGGGGTCTATATCTTACGGTAAACGGCGATAAACTTACTGCATTAGAAAAGTTGGTATTTGAAGGTAGGTGTATATTAGTAGGTAGGTACCTACGTATTCCGTGAATTATGTACTGAAATTAAAAAGTTCTAATGAATCATTAATTTGTTAGAGTCATGGTTATTTCAAAGGAAACAAAAAAGAGAGAAAAAAACGTATTCTTCTTCTTCTTTCATATGACTGGTTATTTCTTTGACAACATGCTTGAGTTACTGTAAAGTGCGTTTGTGAATTGCGACCGTTCATAGAAAAAATATTTAACCAATGATAAACCTATTGATATTATTATACATCTTCCTGCTGTTAACTACAAGGAAGTGGTTTTGTTCGTAAACAAACAAAAATAACTTGACAATAAACATCGGTATGTGGCAGGACATAAAGTCTAAATTAATAGTCGGGATTACATAAACCAAAACATCGAAAACTAAACCAAAGAACTATCCTGGACCAGATGTATCACTTCAAATCAGCTTACATTGTTAGTTAAGCTTTAAAGCGTTGATATTAGATTCAAAATGGCGATGGATTCAATCTACAGTTTCATTTTGTAGCAACCAAAAAAAAAACTGCAGAACAGGTCTTCTGTCGGTGTCACGGATCATAACATTCTGTAGCTGTAGAGTAAAGAAACCTCACTTACAGTATGATGAAAATTGGTCAAAAACTTGCAAATTTCTAAAATGGACTTTTTTAATTTTTGTTTTTTTATGATGACTGTCAAGTAGCTCTACACGTGTGTTCATTTAATGTCGCCACTACAGCGCCATCCTGTATATAAAATCGAGGAAACAATTTTTCTCTCTTTCGTTTGCGTGAGTGCAACTTATTAACACACTTCAAACTGCAAATTTAAGTGCTCAATTTAGATCACAAGTACGTTTTAGTGGTACGTGACCCTGATTTTTTGGATCCTAAGGTTTGAATCCAGGTCGTGCACCAATGAGCTATAGGGGAAGAGTAGAGGACTATCGGCTGAAGAAGAAGAAGATGATAATATATAACACCTGAATTTACCTGTATGTAAATTTTATTATAAGTTAAAGAAATAAACATTTTGAATTTTGAATTTTTGAACACTATGTATGTGACAGTTGGTGTCACATACATAGTCCTGATCCACACTAGGATTCCCTGTGTCGTGCGAGGGTATCAGGAACTACGAGTACCATGGTACCACAATGCCCAGACCCGAAACAAATATTTGCAGATCGTACAGTGAGAATCGAAACCGCACCTCTTGTTTCAGAGCTAGCTTGTAACTCGCCTGGCGCGCCACTGGGTTATGGCGGACGGATATGGTCTGCCCGTTGCCACTTAAATTTAATTTTGCTGATTTTGAGAGTCAAGCATAGCTCTCTCCGTAAACCCTCTGCGTGACTTTGAGCTTGTGTGTGAGGCCATTATTAAATAACCACATCTCAGTACCGTAAGTTATCTGTACCAACACTTACTGATTGTAGACTTTTCTAGACTTTTCTGGAGGCTTTGCGGTGACTGTTTCTCATAAGAGGTAGGCAGAGCCTCAAAGAACCTCTTTTCACCGTGGGTTGCACAGTCGTAGGAATATAAACGTTACAAGTGGTGAGCTCATCGCCGCCATTGCAGTATCTGTGACGTAAAGACAAGACGTAGTTTCCCAAGCTCTGACCATCCGAGTGGGATTTCTCGGCTGACCTCTTTTGTCTTTGCACAGTAAAATGAGTAAAAAAACATCTCTAGCAAAAGCTAAAAATATTGTTTCATTCCAAAGCAAGTTCTTTGGCTCAGCCACTTGCAATATTCATCATCTTGTTGGCTACTATCACTTTAAACGGCGCATGTCGGTTTTTATTATTTTCATTTCGTTCTTGCCGCGATCGCTGCCAGTGTTCATAAAACTATGTAGTTTTCCTTGTTTTACACACTGTTTTATATTTCAACAGCCATTTCAGTAGTAACAAGAAGTTTTATAGTGTATTGTCTTTACTGCGTCTCTGTCATGCATCAGTCCTCACCACTTCAGGGAATGAAAATGCATTGGGAATTATAAATGTGGTTTAAAATGTTAATTTTCTAAATGAAAAGGATAGCTTGAAATAATATAATAATTTAGTCATTAGCGCAATACTTTCCGCACTTAAATAACTTTTCATTTAAAAAACCGACTTCCGCCATTGTATTCGACTAAATAATTTTGGATGAAAAAAAAATTATGAAAGAACCATAGTGGTGAAAGGATTATGATACTTTCTGAATGCAAATGCTTGGTGTCTTGCTGAAAATATCAAAATCGCCATATGTATCCCTACAATATTTGAGGAGTTCCCTCAATTCCTCATGGATCCCATCATCAGAAATGGATTCTGAAAAAATCACAAAAAAATGGGACCAATCTGGAAGTATATCTATTGAAATAAAAAAAGAATTTTCCAAATCGGTTCATAAACGCCGGAGATATGCCGTAACAAACATTAAAAAAAAAAAAAAAAAAAAAATACAACCGAATTGAGAACCTCCTCCTTTTTGGGAAGTCGGTTAAAAAGTGAAGAGCAAAGATGCCAAAGTTGAAATTTTTAAATTTAGTTGTTAAGTATCCCTTATTTGTGGACTACATCACAACCAACAGATAATTTTAAACTGTGCTCTAACCTAGGTATAGATGAAAGTCAGACGTTTGGTTTGGGTGAAAATGGTTTTCATACAACTCGTTACAATGAACGTCACTAACAACATAAAGTGTTAATTGCGAAACTAGAGCTTCACTTCGAGTACTAGTACTAACAGAACCTCTACTACGCGTTTTACTGTAGCAATTATCATAACAGATAATTTGACAGGAGAGATTTTTATATTGTTTTTAGGCGGATCTAACAACTGGTTATAAACCACAAACAATAAACGTCAAAGGGTGTCGGTGGATGGAGGCGGCTCAAGACCAGCAGTGGACTTTTATAGGCTGATAGTGATGGTTGCTACGTGAAGGATGCCCTAATTTGTCATCAATGCAGGCAAATTCTTGGCTTGAAATTTTTGTTAGCCAAGCCGTGTTTGTTGCCTGATTCTTCTAGGCTTGGTCGCGTTAGAACAGAAGTAATTTTAGTTTATAAGACGATTCAAAATGGTCCTTGTGATATCAAGGAATAAAATTCTTTTTGACAAAAAAAAGTCAAAACTTTGACTTTGACTTGGTTTATTACTAAAACAGGTTGCATTAGCTAACATTCTCTACCTAAAATAAAAAAAAAACTGATTACTCTACGCTGTAGAGTTACCGCCATCAAGTACGGTGATGATATGCGCAAGGCTAGAAAAATACGTGATTACCTAGTAGACAAACCTCACTGTGTGGCACTCACATCAAGAGAGGTCTTAATGTGACTAGCATTAAACAGACAGACATCTATCAGGTGGTTTGTGGCAGTTGACCATCGCGAACGTAATACAAAGTTTGATATATCAAACTTCGAAAAGGCTCTCCAAAACCATGCTTTACAAATTTTACAGAGAAAAAACTACAGAACCAAAATAACTGATTTTGAAGATCACCGCTCTTGTCAACGAGCAAAAGATTTCGTATCTGAATTCAGTGTTTTTTTAAATACATTACACATACGCTATCTACTCGCTATCGACTTCACTATACTTCTAGTAAAGGCACAGAAATGGTCTAATTAGAAAGCTGAGGTGGTTCACGTGAGACCGGAATAATTAATATTGCGAACAAATATCTCTGTGTCTTGTGTTATTAGGTGCACTAGATGTATGTAGTTACTATTAAGATACTCGTAAGTTTACCAGTATGTAAAGCTAGGGTTTTCTAATATTGCGGTACTGTCATTATGAACGTAATATACAGTGGTGAATGTCGGCGTGGCCGTCAGTTTTAAGCTATGATGGGCCATCAATCATCAAATGTTTGTATGACAAAGATTGTAAAATTGTGGTAAATGCTATATTTCTGCCACAGTATCTGCGTCTGAGGCACTTCCAAAGAGACTTTACTTCGATTAAGGCACCGTCATATAACGGATATTATATATTATGTGTATAAATATATAAAAACATTTGTTTATATATTTTGTTGTTACATTTATGACAGAACCGTTATCTTTGGAATCCCTGTTTGAAGACAAATTGCTTTAAAACTAATTACAACTGGGTAGATGAACGGCAATTAGAACAAGTTGAATTTGAATATTGATAGTTCCACCTAGGAGTGTTTATGATAATTTCATATCAGATTTAAAATTTAAATTTTACCGGCACGTATAGCTTGTTTTACAGTTTTCTTTCCAGTATCTTTTAGGCATTTAAAATAGTTCAGAGTCCACACATGAAAAAGTCTACATCATACAATTTTGTACACATACATTATTGCGTATGATCAAAGCACATTGTATGCTCATGAAACATACTAACATAACTACGCAAAAATGATAAACTTAAAGAACAACTCAGTGCATTCTGAACTAAGTATTTATGCGTTTTGCAATCTCTAGTTGTTCTCATACGTTTAATATCCTAATTATCACCAAAATCGGTACATTTTTATGATTTTTGATTTGTACCGAGTATAATAATGGTGTAAATGGTCATAGTAAATATCCCGTTTAATGTGAAAATTATGTTCATAACTATTTTAGTTTCAAAAGTTATATTCAATATCCATATTTATAAATATCAGAGATACTTCAAATAAATTACTGAGTGTTCGTTTAACACGATCAACAATAACAATTCTTCAGCTATCAATTACGCTAGATAGGACATTACAATAAGTGTTACATTACACAACAATATTGTCAAGTGTTATGTGATAGAAATACGACTCCTACTGGGAAATGTGTTACCACTCCTATGGGTGCGCTCTCGATTCAATAACGTTATGATAACCGTTTCCTTATTGCTTTGGTAATTTTTCCGTTTGTTCTATTTTGATCTTGGATAAAGGTGTGATAGGGAAAATACTGGCAATGTTTGTAGGTTCAATGTTCATCGTCATCATCATCAGAAAGTAGCCGTTCGTTGCTGTACGCGGCCTCCTCCATATCACATATTATTTAGATTATAGATTTTTCATAATCACCACGCTGGTTGGTGATCGCATTATTGGTGTTAAGTTCTCAGATAGATGCTGCAACCCATATCTTGGTAGAATTCTGTAGTCAGATTGTATCATACAATCCGACATCATCATACATCAACAATCATACATTGTCTCACGTGGATGTCATGACATCCATGAAAATGGAGTATTCTTAGGGAGGATACACGGCACTCACAGACTCAAAAGAAATTTGACGTTTATTTTGATAAAAAATCTAATGTATTTTTTTTTTGGTTTAGGTCTTAAATGAAGCTTTGTTTATTATGAATATCAGAGAGATTTTTATGATTACCGGATCTACCAAAAACCTGAGATAGATACCTACCGTAAACTTAAAAAAGCGCATACCTACTGCCTCAAATAAATATCTCTTTACCAACTCTGTAAAATACCACGTCCATTTTATTGCAACCTACACTCTAGGCAGTAATTCGAATACTTGATTCGGACTCAACTTTATACTCTTTTTATGGTTGTGGAGTTGCATACTCAATGTGACTGCTCTTTAATAAACATAGGACAGAGGAGCCACACGCTCGCAAATATTTTTGAATGCGTTAATTTTCAATGTTTTTTATTCCAAAACTCATACATTCTACCAATGCTCGTAATCATTGCAGGAGAAATGAATATAATTAAATAAAGAACTAAACATTTATTTCTCTTGCATCTGTGACACAGGTTATCGTACCTAGCTCAGAAGCCAGGGACTTTATAGGATGTCTGTAACTGAATTATTTCAAGTAGCTGAACAAACTTTATTATTTTATTAGTTTAGTAAGTACATCATCATCATCATCGTCATCATAATCTAGTAAACGTCCACTGTTGGACAAAGCATCCTCCATTAAATACGACGGGGGATTTACCATAATAATCATGCTTGGCAAGCGAATTGAACGCAGTATTCGTCGAATTGGTGTAATACTTTAGTTGACTTTTATGCCATCCACGGGAGGACATGCAGGGGCCTGTTTGTAGGCCACGAACACTTTGGAATAACCACACTACTGCACTAACTCTTATCTTTATGTTTACATGGGACCACGTAAAAGATGGTCATGTCATGATCCGTTGGCAATATGGTTGGAGTCTCCGGGTAAGACACAACCAGAATTCTTCCACCATGCTGGTCTTCAGTGAAAGAAGACCAAGTCCTGTATTCTTCATTGAAAACCGACAAAAAAACAATGCTTAACTCACGTTTCTGTTGGAGATTAGTTCTGGAATATGGACGTTAATTTATTTCAATAAAATCTTAATGTCACAAAATGTGCTTTTAAACTCGATTTTAACCATGTTTTAATTGTTGTTTATAACGTAGGGTACTGTTGGTATAAAATTCAAATTCAAAGTGTTTATTGCTTTCATTTTGTTCTAATGGTTTTAAGTGGTAGTTTGTATGGCTTCAACATAAACCCTAAGGCAAGGCAATTAATGGCTAGGAGGTGTATTAGAACAAAATAAATTGAGATAAAACAAAATTCACAAAACTTCTTATTATAAACTGAATAATAATAACAAATCATATGATTGTAGGTGGTATTAACGACCTCCGTAGCGCGGCAAGCGAAAAGCCGGCTGGTTGCATGCGGGTTCGATTCCCACTGCAGGACAAATGTTTACATGATTTGAAAGTGTTTGTTCCGGTCTGATCGGTCTGGTCTGGGTGTTGTGGTACTATGGTACTCATAGTTCGTTGACATCCACGACTCAGGGAATCCTAGTGTGGGATCAAGGACTATGTATGCAACTATTGGGTGCTATGTTCAATACTCATGGATAAAAGAGGTGCCTAATACCATAAGGAGTAAGGTAATTTCAAAAAGTTCTTGTAGCTTGTATTTTAGATTAAATATTTTTAGAAGTGTTTGAATTTAATTATGTGGCTTTCGTTTTAAATAATCATAAATGATGTCATCATCATCAGCAGCCTTTCGACGTCCACAGCACGAACATTACCCCGCAAAATACAAGGGGGGGAATTGCCATAATCACCATTCTTGGGCAGGCCGATTGGTGATCGCATTATCGGTGCTGAGAATTAAGGTGGATTTTGCTACCCATCTCCCCCAAATACCTTGTGGCTTTTACAACATCCACGAGATAACCAGTAAAGCTTGCATTGCTGTGTTCCGGTTTGAATGGTATGGGTGCCGGTGGATTAACAGGCACATGAGACTTTTCATCTTTATGTCTCAGGGTGACGGGCGCAGTGCAAATGCCAAATAGGGTGCGACCTACGTGGACGTGACCTAAGAAGGTATTGCATTTGTAATGCGCTGGGGTTACCGCTTAACATAAGGTGGTCAACAAGCCAGTTCCGTCATTAACAAAAATAAAAAAAGTAGTTGAATGAATAGAATATAAATACCCTGAATTCCGATTCTTCGGACGTGGGTTCCAATCTTAGCCATGAACCCAATGTATTTTTCCAATCTAAAAAATATATATGCCCTATATATTATTTGTACGTACGGACGGTCTGTCAGATTCCCTTTCATTATGCTGAGTGATGAATAATATGATTTAGGTCTAAATAATTACTAGTTTGTGAAATGAGTCATAATCGTTCCCACGAACTTCTTAGAAATCGCTTTAGTTGTCAGAATGACGTGTAGTCTAGAAAAATAGCCCGCTGTAAATAAAATATAATTATAGAATATGTTTTCGGGTCTGAGTGTTGTGGTACCATGGTACTCCTATGTAGTTCTTTTTTGTATACTACTTGGCAAGCAAACAAGCATACGGCCCACCTGATGGAAAGCAGTTACCGTAGCCTATGGACGCCTACCACACCAAAGGCATCACACACGCGCTGCCGACCCTGAGACATGAAGATGAAAAGTCTCATGTGACTGTAATTTCACCGGCACCCGTACCCTTCAAACCGAAACACAGCAATGCTAACACTACTGCTTGGCGGCAGAAATAGGTACGGTGGTAGTACTTCCCCGGACGAAGTCTTTCACAAGAAGTTCTACTACTAACAAAATATATACGACACAGAGAATTCTTGTGAAAGACTATGTATGTGACTGACTTGGGTTTTAATCATCATCACCAGCCAGTTTACGTCCACTACTGGGCAAGGCCATTGAATATTGATCTAATAGGAGATATCTTCCGGCTGATGATGATGAAGATCATGAAATAACTTGGATATGACTGGATATTTGTTTTGTTTGGTCAATTTTAAATTACTATTCAACGGTTTTTTTACTGAATAGGTTCAATTTAGTAACCGGCAAGTAATTCATCATAATCATCATCAGTCTGTAGAAGTCAACTGCTGAAAATAGGCCTCCCCTTTAGAGTACCACGACAAACGGTCTTGAGCCGCCTCCATTCACCGACTTCCTGCAACGTTTATAATGTCTTTAGTCCATCGAGTGGAGGGCCGTCCTCTACCGCGAACAAGGTATTTGAAGACATAATATTATTCACTATCTATACAACTAAAGGCTACGTATACTCCATTCCACCCAAAAGTAGTCTGGTAGAGATCGCTTCTTAGCGATAAGACCGCCTATTGTTTATCATGATAAGTTTTCCTTTACTTGTTGAATTGTTATAGTTTTGGTTTGCAATAAAGTATTTTCTATCGATCTTACTAGCTTCAAAATATTTTAAGATTATCTCGACATATTTTGTATTCATCATTGCATCAAAAATCTAGAAGAACTTACTCAAAACATGAACAATCACTAACCACGTGCTTACAATCCCTCTAACACTTATTGCCGACATGTTTATTACTAACACAGCTGAAAGCAACTCGTAAAATGTTTCCAAGGCTAACTTTGATTGTTTTGAAGAGCTAGAGTTGCCTAGAACAAAAATGATAGAAATACTTATAGACAGAAAGTACTTCATTGCTCGCACCATAAACAAAACAATTCAATATGTAAGACAAAAGCAGTCTTAACGCTAAGTGACGATCTCTACGAGACACAACCTTTGGATGTAATCGACTGTACGTAATAAACTAGGGATATTAATGGTGTACTTACATAAATTATGTTGGTTATAAGTAAAAAATATACATATACCTAATGTTAATAAAACATATTATATACAAATTATATATAAGATATAATAATAGAATAGAATAGAAAATAAGTACTTTATTGTACACCTGAAGATATAAAAATAAACAATACCATGGTTAATTAAATTACAATGGGCGGAATTATCTCTTAGCAACGATTTCTTCCAGATAACCTTTGAATGGAGAGAGATCTGTAAGATTAGAAGAATGGCCAGCAGTTTCAATTTTTTTTGATTACAAGGACCTTCTTAATTAAATTACATGCCGGTACCTCCCAGACCCATATTTGCAGATCTTGCAAATATCTGTCCCGCAGCGGAAATCGAATTCCTGCATCTCAGCCGGCTACTAGCCCACCGCACCATGGAGGTTGTCAAAAATATATATTTATGAAACAAGCAATAGTCAGCGACAATTTAGACAAATGCCGCGTGGTGTGCCCGGCCTAAAAGTAGACCCTTCTTCCATCTCCATCCGTGAATGTCGTAAAAGCCAACTAAAGGTTACACAAGGAGATGGGCAGCAGCATCCACCTATCTATAACTCAGACTGCAAAACACCATCTAGGGCTTTCTTTTAAATAAAATTGGTACCGTACCTCAAGAGAATCCGGAAGTACGAGTGAAAAAAAATTTTTTTTGCCTTGCTGAGCTTGACTTAAATTATACTGTCTCTCTTTCTAATTCAACATATTCAAACTTTTTTCGAACAACTTTGAAAGGAAAATAGAGTTAAAAATAGCTAAAGGGAAGTTTCGCAAGTCTATGTGGTTTAAGGTCATACTTTTATTTAATGTGATTTCAGCAGGTCGGACTACAAAAGGATTAGTCAATGGATGGGTTCTTTGAAGAGCATCGTAAAAAACCTAAATGATTGGTTTGTATAATGCGTAATTTGTTTAAAGTTTTGGCTTACAAAACCTTGAGAGTGATCCCTTTTGTTGTGGTATTTACCATAGCGTATCAAGGTTATTGGATTTATTTTACTTCTTTTCATCATAACTATTAAGGTATAGGTAAAAAAATATTCGTTTCCAAATTTATAAATGGCTCTACAAAATTTTATTGTTTTGACATAATTGTCTATATAGATACGAGTAAGTTTATTTGGACCAGCAAAATAAGGTCACAATGTTAAGAAATTGTGTTTTAAAGTTAAGGTTTTCAAGATAACCAGATTCTTTCGCAAGAGCCCAAGCATCTTATCTCACGGTCCACACTCCACAGTATGTGCCTCTTGGGCAATATATTCACAAACACGCCGTAATAATAAACAAGCAATAACAATTAGCTTCACAAGCAATAAACACCCAGATAGAACAAATTACAATAATGTTTCGAAAAAGGAAAAGTCACAGTATGAATGTTTCCAGATGTATCAGGACATCTGCATCTTCTGAATTTAATATTCCCCAAGGCAATACACTAAACAGCAAACATTCTAAAATTAAAGCAAATCGTTCAGTCGATACGTTAACGGAAATAGAAGACACATGATCCCGCGGGAAGTAAAAAAAACTTAAAGGAGAAACACATGACCTCATTTGTCGCAACCGAGAATTATTTATTACGTCTGATACACCACCGGGCTCTTTGTCTCTGGTAATCATGTTGTGATTTCGTTTACTGTTATGTTTTTATGTGGTGAATTTCCCAAATGAAATGAAAAATATGTCTCGGCTTTTGATTTCTACGGTTGTTTAAAGATGGTAGGTATGGTGGTTTTGTCTTTGTCTAATGTTAATCGAGTATTATTATCATCTAGCTTTCGACATTTTTTATTTGATTCTTGTTATAATCAATTTATCGTACGCTTTAGAGTACGAAAAGTAGGTTAGAGGTACATTTTACTATTAATTTCATGATTCTGATTCATACGTCGTTATTGTATTAACCATAGTTTTAAAATTTTACCGTTTTCGATACCCACTCTAAACACAACATTACTAAATTCATCTAATCTCAAATTTGTACAGGTAAAAAAGTCCTATGAGTTAATTTCGTGGGCGTAGTGTTTTTTTACAAACCTTATGCCATCGCCATATGTTTATGCACGTAAGTAACGACTAATGACTTTCTGGCGACGATGTAAACATTCATCGAGAGACTGACAAAATCATCACAAGGGTGCTGAAAAAAGTGAGAGGAGATTTGTAAAATTCTTGTAAGAATAATGTAATGCATTAGCGACGAATGTAAAAATATATCAGTGGAAACGTATTATGTGAAGAGTCTTGAATTAATGTTAGTTTCGTTGTTTTTACACGGACTGCTATCAAAGTGGTAGTAATACAAAAAGGTTACCAAAGTCAGCTATTTTTATAGCAGCGTTTATAAAAATATGTACCCCTCACAAATTAACTTCTAAGATTTGTCTACGATAAAACATAATATAAAAAGATAAGCAATACAAAACCTATATATACGACATGAAATATAAATCCGAAACACAACTTGCTAAACAATTTAACATAGAAGCCAAACGGTGCCGAACAAAAGAAATCGTAACCTGATACAAGTCTGTTAAAATGTTTACGAACGCTTTATATTTGGCGAAATCAAACAAGATTTGAGTGGCATTCCACAAAAATACAAGCTGAAGGCAGTAGCAAAATTCAATGTAAACAATAGTATAAAGTCGAAGCGAGATTATTGAAGAATTTGTTTTAAGCCACTCGAAGCACTTGTAAATATTTGGTAAGCTTTCCTGAGCAGCGTTTCACCTGCCTGTGAAGGTTTAATGTTATTTGTTTCGTTAGAAAATTGAGATCCGACACTGTTTGGCTAGGAGTAGTTTGATTTGGCCATTTGTTCTGTGCTGTTCATATTTGTAACTCAGTTTTTGTAACATTCCTATTTTATATCAGGTTAATTTTTTTACAGGTACACACTCATTGAGATGAGAACGTGGATGAACGTAGTTTTTTTTTGCATTCTGTAGGTTAAAAGTTATTAGGTGTTACAAAATATTATAAACGTGACATAAAATTCATTGTTCCAGATATCCTGCAAGGATGGCATGTGTTATCAATCAGCGGCTCCACGCTCCACACGCTTTATGAGAGACAAACAGTAAGACAGTCGTAAACCTGATGAGATGATTGAAACCACGTTTAGATCCAGCCGTGCGTTTGCTTTTAATTAGAGGAAACTCAAGTTGGGAGGAAATAGAAGTTGTGCTGGATAATATTTCTGATGCTGTGTATCATAAAATAATGCAGCAAACACTGAAATTTCACTATTATAACTTTAAGTGAAAGCACAGTGTTCATGTTGGTAAATAATAATAACTGAATGGCAAAACAAACTTACTCTGTAAGTGATGTTTGACTGGAATTATGCCAAGTGTTATTTCGTTTGAGGAAGGATTACTAGACTATAGGCAAAAAACTGATATCAACCGTCCTGTCATGTCTGAGCCATCCTGTCATAGCTGTCTCAGCGGATCCGATAATAAGGAAATTTTGAAGAAGATCAACCAGGTGATTCGACTCTTATCATATTATGTTATTGGTGAATAAAATAACGATCATTGTTTAGTGTGTTCAGAAAACAGTGTCAAAATATTATTTTTTAATAAAAAACCTGCATTTGTTTGCAATACATACGTACGTACATAAAAAATAAAGAAGAATACGATCAATTTTGATTCAAGAAAGTCTTGTTTGGATACGAAACGAATCAGTTACCTGCATGCTTTTACGAAACAAAAAGTATGAAGCGATTTCAAAATTCAAGCTCAATTACTCGTTTTCAACGATACCGGAGATAAACACTAGGTACTCCATGCATGTCAGCCGCCTGAATTATACTGTCAGTAATAAGTCGTCCTCCCGCTACGGTTGCCATGTTATTACCGTCAAAACATTGATATAAAACAGCGCTGCTTTCCGCTGCTGACGTCTGAAACCGCAAGTAGCAATCATCATTACGAATCAATCGTCGAAAGGCAGATGTGTAACTGTTACACTTCATCAGTTCGAACTATTCAACAGTTCATATTATAACTCATTTTGTTCACAGAACGGCATAAATTTGAGTATAGATAAAAGGGATTCTGGTATTTATGTTGGTTGGGATAGAGACGGGGTTGCGGTAAAGCAGTTTCGGCACCGGATGGAAAACGCAAAGGGTTGAGTGCAAGCGGCTATATCGTCGTCATCGCGTGGATCCCTATATTTAGAACGTCACTTAATAGCGTACAATTTTGCAGGCAATACCATCGATTGTGTAGGTGCATTCAGAGCAAAATGCTCGACGGAACGGAAAATTTGTCGCACCATTATTCGCACTGGTGGCGCTCCGGACGATTAAATTCGTTTCGACCCGAGTTTAAGAATGATATGCTGTGAAACTGTTTTTTTCTCGCACGCTGTCTTGTTTCACATTGTACGATGGGAAAATTCGGCAAGTTTTTAGCAAGTATCCTCAACACTGTATGACTTCACAGCACGTATTCGTTAAACCATTAGTAATTCTGCCTTTCAAAAATAATTACCGCACATTTTCAAAGACTTACAAAACTGTCTTCAAAGTGTTCGAATGAAGCAATTTGTCATCCGCGATAACGCTGTTTGAAAACATTAAGTTGGCGAATAAAATAATCGCTTTGAGCAAGATTTCTGTCTCGACTCCTGAATTCGATTTGTTCTTACTGGATTGTAAGTTAATACCCTGGCGCCGTCGCCAACGTGCTGCGGTGCCCGGCGTTTGTTTATAATATCTAAGCTGTCGTTATGACAAAATGTTTACAAATTGTCATTGTCTTGGAAACAAACATATCCCCAAAGTTTTTGCGTGTTGGTAATGTTACTTTTCCGATGGATAGATGGCAAAAACAAAAGGTACAGTATAAAGATAATACTATAAGGAAATTTTAACATAGCACAAATTAGACAAAACCCTGACTCTTTTGGTTTTAACATGTCTGACGATTTTGAACGTTTCAAACTCATAAAATTACAAAAAATTTGTGAGGAAAAACAAATTTGAAATAACCTGATTTGCTTTAGTCTGAAACCAATGGCCAATATTCAGCAATATTCGGTAGTTACATAAAAAGATTACGTCAGGAGAGCTTCCGAAACCTACTTTATTCCGTGTACCTTTTTTATCCTAACAGACAATAGCAGACTTAAGATCGTCTTCATTGCAAGACTCCCGGTATTTATTCCCAAAACGACGTAAAGCAGATAAGCCTCTGCGTAGAAAAAATCCCTTTCAGATTTATCCGTAATCCCTTTGTTTCTGCCTTTATTGTTTCCCGTACAATAATGAATTAGACTTTCGTGTTCATATTATTTGCTTAGGGTCACTCTGTTTGGTTTGAGCAGTGTATCCCATCAGGGGTAGGGTTAGGTAAATCAATGGTGGGCGTTTTATAAGGGGGTTACTAGATTTATCGTTCACTGCTTTGCTCCCATTATTTTGATTTTCAGAAAATATTTTTTCTTTAACAGAGATTCAACAAATAAATCTCGCTATAGAAGACTTTGATGTAATAAAATACTTTTTCATCCCACTCGGAAAGAGTATTTATGCTATTCGATATCTGAGTGTAAAAGTCGTTTTCATCCGCTAGAGGATAAAGTAAAATTGAATTTAGAACATCGTGTGCACTAAGTTTATGAATTCAAAACATCATTAAACCTATTTACTTCTACCTCCATGGTGCCGAATTTACCATACAACCTTTTTTAAATTGTTAAAAACTCAGACTCGAAACCTTCTTGGTGTATTACTCGCGTGCCATTTTCTTTTCACGTCATATTGTTAAATCCTTAGGTTAAAAACAAGAAACTTGAAAACAAGGGAAAAACCTAAAATGAGTGATTCTAGCAACGAGGAAGTTTATTGACGCCAACAGAATTGACTGAGACTGTTAAAAATGCGCAAAAGTATCTTGTGATTGAAAGTGTTTTTTTTTTGCATTTCGTAATTTCCTCGTTGAGGTGGGATGAAAAGTTACGTGTTGCAGTCGAGTGCAAAGATTTTTTACCTCGTGCTCTTTTGATTCCTTTATATGATTGGTGTGTCTGGCCTAAGAATAGACCCTTCTGTCGCGAACACCTCCCCTAATACAGTCCTAATCCGCGATTACTACTATGTGTTATTTGACGTATTGACTGTCATGAGGTATTGCGAATGTGTCTTGGTGAAACAAAAGGAAACTACATTCGGTACCTTAAATCAGCCCGTGACATATGAAAGCAACGGCTCCCCTTACGACCTTGGAAGACAGCACCGGTGTGGCTCAGCACGTTGTCTCGTTCTCTCTCTCTCTCTAATAGGTAGCAGGATGATGACGCGTTTCGCATTCACTTGTTACGTCATTCTTGTCCTGTCTGTATTTATAAAAGAAGATGACTTACACGTAAGCTCTAAGTGATCCGGACCTTAGTAGTCTCGTTATTAGACATAAAACCAATCGATCTGAGTCGCATTTTATTTGCATTTATTATCGTCTAGCAATTATCGCCTACAGTTATCGGTTAGTAATCATCGTCTAGCAATTATCGCCTAGCAATTATCGCCTAACAGTTATCGGTTATTAATCATCGTCTAGCAATTATCGCCTAACAGTTATCGGTTATTAATCATCGTCTAGCAATTATCGCCTAGCAATTATCGCCTAACAGTTATCGGTTATTAATCATCGTCTAGCAATTATCGCCTATCAATTATCGTTTACCAATCGTGTAACTTCCTTACATACACGTAGAAGGTTCCTTGAACTCGAAGTTCATTTCTACGGGACGTACACGACATACGCTACAGTCAAGCGAGCGGAATATGGATTGTATCGCTAAAGCTCTGACTGATTGGAAGATATTAGTACAACGCTACTCTTACCGATCATGTGGTCTTCACGTACGATATTGAGAGTGAGTTCTAATTTCTTTTACAAGTTACAAACTCTATTTCGACTTGAACGCTAGTTGTCTATTTGGGACTATAGGTCAAATTAGATGAATCCACTTAGCTTCAGATCACACTAGACGACATGCCGTGAACGAGGATTTGTCCTCTTCCTTCAACATTTACACAACTTGTGCCAAACACTATGATAGATTACACCAGACCTAGGGCACCAAACTAGGGCTCCTTGTCCCCTTATACCAAATATATTTAATGATCTTTGTAACATCTTTCTCGTATAATAATCTTATTCTGTCTGACACTGGGAAAAAATTAGACTGACAATTTCGAACGCAAATTCTCATTTATTCAAATTTAAAGTTTACAAGTTTTAAATCAAAAGAGTTTTCACTCTATATAACAAGTAGTTTCGTGAACATTTCACGACACTCCCCACAAAAAACTAAAAAGAAGAACGACTAAGCTGTGTATCCACTTTTGAATTTTGTTAGAGTCCGAATGACAGCCTGCCTCTGAAATCTGCTATTCTGAATTCTTTCTTCAATTGTGACTTCGTCACCTTTTCTGTTCATATTCTCAACAGTCTCTATCACTCCGCTGGTTTGACATTCCATATCTCTTCCTAAAATCGAGGATGATTTTCTTGACTTTGCTGTATAGTACTGATTCTCTCGGAGAAGAGTGTCTTGAGGTTTAACAGGTGTACTTTCTGATATCCTAACAGTCCTTGTTGGGCTTATTGTTTCCATTTCCAATGGGTATAAGTGTGCAATTGAACGAGTAAAAACTGAATCTCCGACTTGTGATATCGATTTGTGAACATGACTTTAAATTCGTTGTTAATTATTTCTTTTAATTTTTTTATCTTTAAAAATTTTTGAGGCAATCTCTCGAAAGCGAGAATCTCTTGAAGGAGACCCTCTCGAAGAAAGAAGAAAACTTTTTATTTCCTCTCTTCACTCTTTTAATCATAATTTTCTTTAATTTACCTTTTTTTTTGTAATTTTGGACAGTAATGTTTGATATGTCCAGGTCTGAGACAGTAAAAACAAAGTTTCTTTTCTTTTATGATAATTGTCCTTTCTTTATAATTTTTAGGACATTTAAAACTCTCATGTTCACCTTCACAAATTATACATTTCTCAAACTTTCTCCTTTTAATTTCTTCGTCTCTCCTTTCATATGTGTTATCATCATTATTGTATCGTTTTTTTTTAAATTCATTGCTTGTTATTAATCTTCGTAAATCATTTCTGCTACTACTATTCTCTCGACCAACATATAACATATTTTGTTTTCTATGGTTAATTCTTTCGGTCACCTCTACCAACGTCTCCTCAGCAGACAACTGTATTGTTGTGAAATTTGATATATCATCAGCGTGTTGAAATGATGATACTGAGAAATAATTTTGTAATTCTGTATTGAATCTTGCTATAATTTTATCCAATTTAGCAGCATGTACATGAATATCTTCAAAATTTTCATTTGAAAAATTTTCTATCATCTTCACACAATTTGTTGTATTTAATAGCATCTGATCGGCAATCATGCTCAATCGTTTTATTAACACTTCGTCCATCTCTTTATTTCGGCAAACGAACAGATCACTTTTATTTCAATTGACGAAAATAAAATATTTTATTCTTTCCACGACAATTGCCAAGCAACAACTGACATCAAACTCATCACAAAATTTTGAAATGACGGAATTCAAATTCTAATTTCAAATTCGAAATCTCATTTTGAAAATTTTATTTTGAATTTTTAGGGTTCTGTATTTTAAATTTATTTATTTTGAAATAATTTTTTTTTAAGTACCTATTTATTTTCAAATTAAATAAAATTGATTGGTTTTGTTTATTTGTTTTATTGTAGTTTGTAATTTTGAATTTTATTTTGAATAACCTCGATGATGCAGATAATTTGTTTTTAGTTGTTTTATTCACAATGTCAGACCAATTTTACTATAACACGATATAACTTGCTCATAATATTTCAATAAATCGTCATAATTGCAGAATAGGTCGTCATAAATAATTATTCGATGATAAAATTCAATGTTAAAACTCAATGTTCAAATTCAAAGTTCAAATTTCAATTTCAAATTGAATGTTCAAATTCAATGTTCAAACAATTCTAACTGCTACTTCCTGATTCGCAAAGGATGTCGCTACCTCCCGGGTGTAAAGGACGAATACAGCTTCCAATATATTTCACCAAAACCTGTTGAAAGTTGGGTTACTAAATTTCTATCATACTGTATCTAAAATAAAAACAATTTTCCGTGGCCACAAGAAAATCATTTTTACATCCCTGCATCTCCACCATGTCGCGAACACCTCCCCTAATACAGTCCTAATCCGCGATTACTACTATGTGTTATTTGACGTATTGACTGTCATGAGGTATTGCGAATGTGTCTTGGTGAAACAAAAGGAAACTACATTCGGTACCTTAAATCAGCCCGTGACATATGAAAGCAACGGCTCCCCTTACGACCTTGGAAGACAGCACCGGTGTGGCTCAGCACGTTGTCTCGTTCTCTCTCTCTCTCTAATAGGTAGCAGGATGATGACGCGTTTCGCATTCACTTGTTACGTCATTCTTGTCCTGTCTGTATTTATAAAAGAAGATGACTTACACGTAAGCTCTAAGTGATCCGGACCTTAGTAGTCTCGTTATTAGACATAAAACCAATCGATCTGAGTCGCATTTTATTTGCATTTATTATCGTCTAGCAATTATCGCCTACAGTTATCGGTTAGTAATCATCGTCTAGCAATTATCGCCTAGCAATTATCGCCTAACAGTTATCGGTTATTAATCATCGTCTAGCAATTATCGCCTAACAGTTATCGGTTATTAATCATCGTCTAGCAATTATCGCCTAGCAATTATCGCCTAACAGTTATCGGTTATTAATCATCGTCTAGCAATTATCGCCTATCAATTATCGTTTACCAATCGTGTAACTTCCTTACATACACGTAGAAGGTTCCTTGAACTCGAAGTTCATTTCTACGGGACGTACACGACATACGCTACAGTCAAGCGAGCGGAATATGGATTGTATCGCTAAAGCTCTGACTGATTGGAAGATATTAGTACAACGCTACTCTTACCGATCATGTGGTCTTCACGTACGATATTGAGAGTGAGTTCTAATTTCTTTTACAAGTTACAAACTCTATTTCGACTTGAACGCTAGTTGTCTATTTGGGACTATAGGTCAAATTAGATGAATCCACTTAGCTTCAGATCACACTAGACGACATGCCGTGAACGAGGATTTGTCCTCTTCCTTCAACATTTACACAACTTGTGCCAAACACTATGATAGATTACACCAGACCTAGGGCACCAAACTAGGGCTCCTTGTCCCCTTATACCAAATATATTTAATGATCTTTGTAACATCTTTCTCGTATAATAATCTTATTCTGTCTGACACTGGGAAAAAATTAGACTGACAATTTCGAACGCAAATTCTCATTTATTCAAATTTAAAGTTTACAAGTTTTAAATCAAAAGAGTTTTCACTCTATATAACAAGTAGTTTCGTGAACATTTCACGACACCTTCCGTCTCTTTCCATGGATGTTGTAAAAGTCAACTAAGAGATTATAGCAGCAGATGAGCAGCACAATCCACCTGAGTACTCAACACTAATACTGCGATCACCAACCCGCCTGCCAAGCGTGGTGATTGTAATCACCGTAACCGATTGAAATCACCCCAAAGCATACTACGAGGGAGGCCTCGTCCAACAATGAACGTCGAACGGCTGATGAAGAAGAAATTATTCTAAGTACATTGAAAAATTGAGTTATGAAGCTATCCTACTAATATTATAAACGCGAAAGTTTGTGAGTATGGATGTTTGTTACTCTTTCACGTAAAAACTACTGAATGGATTTGAGTGAAATTTGGAATGGAGATACTTTACGCCCTGGATTAACACATAGGCTACTTTTCATCATCATCATCAGCATCAATTTTCATCATTATTCACGCGGGTGAAACCGCGGGGCGCAACTAGTATTCTACATAACTTACTTACAATCCTATTTTGTTTTGCTATCAAATTGAGCCCAAAAACGGCAATTCCGCCAGGCACCCTACCAAGGTATCCCTACTGGTAGCACCGAGGAGTTAAAAGTTCTGTTGTTCGGCTTCCGTCACCATCATCAGATCAGCTCGCTGTCACTATAATACTGAATAGTAGCTGGAACTGGATTAAAAAAATTGTATTAACAGATGTGTTTTTTTTAATCAATCGAATATCGGAAATGTTGGCATCATTTCCGAGTTTCACGTCAGGTGTAACGAGTCTCTTAATTTTCTTACGTTTTGGGTGGTTCATTTTGGTGATCTACCTGATTTATGTGGCTCTCAAAAGAGCTTCGATTGTGACAGTTAAAAGAAACAGTTTCGGGAAATTTACTTATATCTAGTTAATGTTCATAAGCATGAAAATATTCACGGATTCCGTAGTCATTAGTCCAGAAATTCCACGAATTTACACAGCTGACACGTGAATACTGTTTGGAGCTGTTATGGAATGCAATGTTACGACATTTGGGCCAAGCAAACCAAATTAAGCCGAGCTCATTAGCGCACAGGTTGAAATAAATAAGGTTCATGTGCATTAAAATGGCTCTTAAACAATTTTTATGCCTGCTTAGCAAATGGATATTTTATAATGGCAAAAATTTCAAAATTAAATTTTTTGGTGGATCATGTTATTTCAGTCAATATATTTTGGGATTACTAAAAATATAATCATCATCATCATCATCATCCGTCAGACGTCCACTGCTGGGTAAGGCCTCTCCTATGGAATGCTACGGGGGGATTTGCCATAATAGCCACGCTTGGCAGACGGATTGGTGAGTGCAATATTAGTGTTGAGTACTCAGGTGGATCGTGCTGCTGGTATAATCTCTTAGTTGACTTTTACGACATCCATGGGAGAAGACGGAGGAGTCTATCCTTAGGCCAGACACACCAATCCTTCAAAAATATTCCAACACAAAAGTAACAAAATATCTCATTCTCAACATCGGCATCGTGAAAAAAATGGCATATCTTTGAACCAAAAATTTGCAGGCCATCTGTTAGTATTCCAATAAGCACTAATGGGCTTGCGTACATCATGTATGGAATGCTAACTACCTACTTACCAAAAAGTGGGCATGTACCCAATATCATGTTGGACTTGTATCTGACTACCCCCTATAACCTTACCTTATTCTTAGTAGTGACTTAAGGATTTTTGGCAATTTCTTTTTACAACCTTGTTGATTTGGTATCCAGTGGCTTGTTTCATTGACCGGACTTCTGCGAATGACTATTGATGACTATGTTAGCTTTTACGACACAGGAAAACATAGACTATAAATTTAATTTTCCATGGCACAATAACCGTAAGACCAAAGTTGTACATCCCGACTTAACGCCACGAAGGGAACCAACACAAAAGCATGAATTAATTCACTTAAAACTGTTTTCCAGTTTATGCGGACGAGGCATTCTACTTGTTTAATTGTAAGAACGGTCACTCGCGCGTTTCTGATACGATTATGAGTTTATGAGTCTTGGTCGTATGCTTTGTCTTCGTCTTTGGCAAAGGGAAGAGAAGGTTTTATAAGATGCAAATACTCCTACAGGCATGACTGACAATGAGAACAATATAATAATTATTATAGACGTTGATTGCACCATTATAACATGCTGCGATTGGCGTTGTCCAAACATGTATTTTATTTTAGTAGCTATATTGCTAGCTGGTGAGGTAACGTCTATTTAGTCGTCATGCGTTGCATTGAAATTCTCATTTTCTCCAACCAATGATTTCTATAATTTTTTTTCATAAAAACTTGCTTGGCTAGGAATCTGTTGATACCAGAAGCCAATTTATGATCGTAGTTATTTAACAATCACATTGAAAGTTGACCAAATTGAAACTGAATAGAAGAGGCTTCAGGAAAAAGTAAATCCATGGCTCAATTGGGTTTAAGTCCCACTGGACCGATACATGAGCCAAAGCTCATGTTTAAAATTTACTTCTTTGCAGCTGAAACCATTTCTGCCTCTTGATTATATAGACCACTCGCTAGCTTAAAAAAGTAAGTCATGAATCGCTGACGCTAGTAACCACGTCTGAAAGACAAATTTAATTAGACCAAAACTTCTTTGCGATTCATTGAAGCCTTTCGAAAACAAACAATTGCGGTGCAATTTATCGGAGTGGAAATTTTGGCGAGTTTCCCGTAGATTTGTCTGTCTGTATCTGTACTGTGTCGTTTGTGATAATTATGACGTGGCCATGGGTTAAAACAAGTAAGAGATAGATACGAGCTGACTCATTAAATAAGACGGTAGTCTAGGAATTTCATATTGTAATAACTGAGACAGAAAATACATTTCAACAAACGGAATTTAAAGATAAGTAGCTACTTATCTACAAAACATACAAATGCCCTGCAGTCTTTGAGGAGGCCCGTTACTTCTAACACTCAGTTTGTGAACTTGCTATTTTGCATAGCTGTTGTCATCAACAACACCTACCTACCTAGTGGTACCTAGTGGGCTCATGCCCACTAGGTACGCACGCATGCGATAGAATTGAGGGTTCACAACGAGTAACACTGTAGTCACAAGATAATTCAAACAACTTTACTATAAAACTATGTACGTCGTTTTACCATCCGTTCTTGCACGTTTTGACATTCATTGCTCTACTAACAGGTCTGTTGGACCTGTTTTCTACGATGACTTGTGTGGTAGAAATCTCTTTCTCCTCTCAATCTAAGGTCGTGGTGTCGAGGGTAATTTCTCTGTGTCCATTTTGTTATGTTTTATTTCATGCCCCACCATCTTCACCATTTATGGTGGTTCTTTCTAATTGATTTATTACTTGTGAAGGTTGTTGGACATCATTTTATTTCTTGGTTTCACTGGTTTAGATGCTGGCTACTTTTTCTCAACATAGAAAATGTTAATGTATGTTTGATCGCACTTTTTTAGAACATGGAACTCTCTAGGTCTCTTTAGAGTAAGAATGAATTTATGTAAGTGCCATCTAGACCTTAGTGCTCCACCGACAGCCACATCGTTTCTTTCAAACGGGAGATTGTGGTTCTAGTAATAAGTATACTCAAGATCTTACTTACTTAGCTTAATTATTTTTAATTTTAACACCTACCTTCCTTGAATTTAAGTTATTTTTTTTTATTTACTTACAATCAAGTAAATAAAACTTTTTTTTACACCAAGTTTATTTTTAATTTACACCAAGTTTATTTTTATTACACCATAACGCAAATAATAACAAGTACATACAAAATTTTAAAAGTACAAATTAATCATTTTGATCTATCTAAAGACCGTTGCAAACGATCTAAAGATCAAGTGATCCAAATTACTATCAGTTGGAAGCGTCCTCAAAACTATGGCTGATGCAATGCAACGCTGAATGGAAATATTATGCGCGGAGCCCGATTAGAGCCAGCTCTCAGGTCTTCGCTTTAACCAGAAAGAATTTTGAAAACGCGAAGGGTTCCGTACCCTCATGCACTCAGAGCCTCGACTCCAAAAGGCTCAAATATGTAAGCTCTGTCTAGATTTCCACACAATATACCGTTTTTTTTACATAATTAGTATGTTCTATTAGTTGGTATGTAATTAAAATTTATCAACACTTCATAACATACTTTTTTTACCTATAGCTGAACATTTTTATCAATTTGATTCATCAGAAAACATCCCTTAAATTCAATATCATTAATTCTTACATTTACTTTTACTGCTTTATTTAAATACAATAACATTAAACTTCACAATGATCTTTGTGTCTAATTCAACCACAAAAGGCAACAGTATCGTGACGAACCAATAATTGAGTTGAGTAATTACCTTATCAAAATGAATAACCTACCATCTTAGATTTAATCCAATATCGTTATAATTTCGTAGTCAGCTGTTCGATTGATATTCACGGTTATCAAGGGCTTGTTGATTGATTTTGTGAGATTAGGTTATGGTATTTTGTTATGGGGGAATTTAGAAACTTATTATCATAATGGTAATTAAATCAACATTTGCGGATCCTGGTGCGCACATAATATATTATATTAGAGTGATAATACCAATGGTTGTATTACCGATTTAAAATTTAGAATTCTGGGACAAAAATAATGTAGCTGTTATTTCCTGCCTGGTTCAAATCCGGTAACACAAGTTCATCGCTTAAAAGCTAGATGGCGTTGCTAAAAAATACACACGCTATCGTATTGCTACAACGAAAAAGTGAGCACTATGTCGTCTAACAATGTACTACTATGCTTTCTGAATCTTCATTGTTAATCAAAATCTTACAGAACTTCATCATCATCATCATCATCAGCCTGTGGAAGTCAACTGCTGGACATAAGCCTCCCCCTTGAAGCCACGACGAATGGTCTTGAGCCACCTCCATCCAAAGACTTCCTGCAACGTTTATAATGTATTTAGTCCATCAAGTGGAGGGTCTTTCTCTACCGCAATATACAACTTAATCTTTTTTTATTTTAGTCTGGTCTGGACACTGAAAAAATAACAATAGCAGATCACTGAAATTGAATCATCATCATCGGCAGCATTTTGAAGTCCACTGGTGGACAAGACCTCTCCTATGAAATAAAATGAGGGGTATTGCCATAATCACCACGCTTGGCAGTCGGATTGATAATCGCAGTACTTGAATTGAGTACTCTAATGTTTACTGCTGCTCATCCTCTTGTGCCATACCTTAAATCAGCTTTATTTACATTCATAGGAGGAGATGGAGGGGTCTATTCTTAAGGCAGACACACCACGCCAAAAAAACGGTACCTACCTTTTGTGGTAATCGAACCCGCAAATAGTCCTTGATTATGTCTTTGATATTTAGTAGCGCTTTCACTTTTTATCCAATATCTTACTTTGGCTGATAAAGTACTCTATTAGTATCATTAGGGTCACCATTGATAAAAACCTAACTAGCTAGGACAATATAAAATGGCACACTTGCAGTTGGCCTACTTTTTTATCGCTCGCCTGCAGATAGATTTATGGATAGTGGTGATATCATGGTTTTATGAAACTGCGCTAGATTAGTAATGGATGCTTTACTGCTGAAAGGCTATTGAAGTACTTACCCTGTCATATTGCTGTAAAAATGCAATTTTGTATTATGTGTTGGTTAAACTTAAAAGTTTACTGAAAAGTGTACTGCAGTGTTATTTGCTTGAAAAGTTATATAGCTTTTGTGGGGATTCTCAAGAAAAAACAGGAAGAGTTTAATCCCATATCAAAAGTGCTAACTTTTGAAGATACTTCATTTACTAGTTTGTACGTTCGTTTTTGTAGAAGTTGATTGGAAATCAATTGTAACTCATTGATGAAGTTTTTAACAATATGAGCTTTATACAAAAGAGGTTGTTATTTAATTTGCTTTCAAATTTAGAGTTTGATCATATTTAACAAACTCTCAGCGCGCGATACAAGTCTAGAATATAGTACAGTTTCGAAAACCCTTAATTTTTTTCAGACATCTCAAACTTTTATGTAAACCTGAAGTAACTAAATACCTAGAAGTAATAAAATTATGTCAAACTAAATTTAAATAATCCAACTGAGTTAATTAATCCAATAGCTTCATCATTAGCCGCAATGTTGTTGCTTTTAAAAGCCGCTGTTTCGATTTGCTTTAAATCGCTTTTTGAATACCAAATGACGAATGACCTGCATGCAAATAAGCGCAGCCCGAGATTTCCACAAAGTCGGCTAAGAATTTTCATGAATCGCTTGGCTCTTTGTGAAGTTGCGATTACTCGTTTTGTGACTTTTTTTACAAAAAAGCTACGATAAAATGGTCTCCACTTTTAGTTCTTGTAAAATATACTGTTCTTCATCAGCTGCTGGTAGACGTCCACTGCTGGACGAGGCTTCGCCATAGAATAGGAGGGAATTGCCATAGCCATGCTTGGCATACGGATTGGTGATCACAGTATTAGTGATTGATACTGCTGCCCATCCCCTGGCGTAATTGCTTAGTTGCCATTAACGGAATCCACAGGAGGAGTTGGAGGAGTCCTGTTCTTAGGCCAAGACCCCACGGGCATGGTTTGTAGGGCATTGCTGCTGTTATATGCCTAATCAATGCTTAAGTTTACAATTAATTATGTTATTTTACATAAATTTAAACAATCCAAATAAAAACGGACATAATATAATTATACGGTCATTTCTAATTCTGAAGACCAAGTGAGGGTAGTTTCTACAGCTGCCACCACTTCTCGACGGTAGCTCCATGTACTCCAGTCAGCCCGCGACCAAGATTGCTGTAACGCATTTGAAACGTCGGGAATAATAAATAATAAGGTAACACGCGATAAATACCCGTGACAATATAAATAAAAATCCAAATAAAAGCAATCAGATGCTCCAAGTTTGTATACCGACCTATTCTGTGCATTTAAAAATGACTAACCTTTTTGCAGTAGTAATTTCAACGCCATTTACTTACGTCACAATTCAGAACCGCCCGTTTCGGCTGCCGAACCGATATGGCAACACTCTCGTTTCGACGATTTCTGGCAGCTACAATACAAAGTACAGTTACTTTCGTATGGTAAGTTAGCTCAATCGAGCGGTCCTGAATCAGAGCGTGATCGAATTCAAGTTTCCAATCCACTGAAAGCCGTACACAGCGTGAACAAGTAACACGGTCCGTTTGTGTTCAAAAGACCTGACTGAATCTATGGGTTCAACATCTGCTGAAATGCTAATGGACGTATTACTGATATAAATGGAAGGTAGTTTTAAATTATTCCCGTCGGTGCAGATTGAAGTGATTTTTCAATGTAGCATGAAGTTTTCAGTTCAGTATAATATTTGCACAATTGAAGAATGAACAGTATTTTTTTCGATTTATGCCCTCGCAAGTTATTGGAATACTTTGTGCCATTACATGGTGTGAAATATCGGTCAGGTTGTTTTATGTAAGCTGTGTGTATAAAAAAGATACATATCATATAAAATTTAGCTATAGGTACTAACCCAAAAATTTGTACCAATATTATGTAGTTTCAATAAATTAGAAATTCTTTCATTTTCACCAATGATTTGGCATCGTGACAGTGATCAATCGCTTAATTAACTTATCATCAATCAAAATAACTCAGCAAAGGAAGTTTCGTTGACAACCTTGGTGGCGTGGCAGCTGAGATGCGAGAGGTGCTGGTTCGATTCCCGCTTCGGGATAAACATTTGTAGGATATGCAAAATTTGTTCCGGGTCTAGATGTTGTGGTATCATAGTAGGTACTCGTAGTTACCAGTACCCACACATACACCACAGTACAGTGTAGTAGTTAGTATACCCAGGAAACAGTAAATCCTAGTGTGAGATCCGGACTCTGATGTATGTGACTTTTGATAGGTAGTTTTTATTTGATAATCTGTTATGTCTTAACAAGAGACATAAAACACAATGTTGCGCCAGCAGACATAAAGAGAATCACGTTGTATTAACACTTCAATGTATAACGTTTAATAATTCTCAGAACCCTTCACACAAGATTCATGTGCCGTAAATTTGCAAGTAAATGGCCCTTGACGATTTTTGCGTAGTCAGTAAAATAAAAGAAAACAGAGTCCACTATGCATCCTCAGAGGGAAAATATACAGCTCATCCTACGAGCCGTAGTGTGTGTAAGTCAAGATACAAATACTTACAGTAAAATAAAATTGTCATTGAAAAACAAAGCTTCTCCCAAAGCATGAAAATAAACATTCGTAGGGCCCATTCAAAAAGCTTTTCAACTTGCAGTGTTTTTTTCATATACGAACTAGTCTAGGCAATTTGTAGAGCTTTTCTTGGAATGGGCCCTTGTCTATGCTCAAATTAAGGCAACAAGCTGACAAAACAACTCCAGAAATATACTATCATAAAATGTCTCATGTCCATTTGAATTACAAGACACTCGGGGGATTAAGACTAAGGTTATTATGGAGGTTAATTTTTTATTAAGGCACACCGGAAATAATCTAAACGTAGGGGTAGGCCTTTGGGCGGGTTAAATTAAAAATTGTAAACAGTCTAACGTGAAAGAAAGAACTGCTACGTTTGTGTAAGGCGATTAGCGTGTTCTATAGTTTAATTTTACTCTATGCTTGAAATCCCACTGACCGCCCTCCCAGTGTCAGATAAAATATATTATCTAGCGAAAACACGAGTCACTGTGATAAATTCATACATTTTCCACCCTTTAGTGCGACTTTACCCGGCTTGTGTCACTCCAAATCAGCGTTAAATTTAGAATCAGCCTTATCGCGCTGATTTTTGATTTATTATGCGAGCAATTGGATTTCGATAAAGTTTAGGTTCGTGCGTGAGCTGATCGTATCGTTTTGTCTAATTTAATTGAGCTATAATAATCGTACGCTTACAATAAATATAATTGAACGAGCGAAGCGAATTTGTCTGTGTTTACAAAAGAGAATGAGCTTTCGTACGTATTTGGGTTTGATAGGAGTTTGTTCGATGATAACATTCGAACCGTTGGTCCAATTGCCATGAAATTTGGTAGGTAGGCTGGTGATACTAATACAATATGATTATAATTAATAAATGATTCGTTGAGATAAGGATAAATATTGAAACATAGTGAGTTCTCAGCTCGGGATAAACCACTAGATTTGACTGGTTGAAGTGAGGTTTCAGTGATAACTTGAAAAGGTTTGCTTTCGTTTATAAGTGGGATGTTTGATGGTTCGATTATAACTTTCAAACCGTTTATCTAATTACCATTAAATTTGTTAAATAGGCTTGTGATACCAACACAATTGGCAAATTTGTTGATGGGGTCGAATATCGATTCATCGCGAGGTCTCAGTTCGAGGCAAACCTACTTGCAATGTGTGATACAACAATGCCAAATGAGCCAATGTGTTGTTGTTTTACGTCTATTTTAATGCTATTTTCAATAAGTTAATTTTGATCTGTCATCCTTCTATGGATGTCCTATTCCAGACCTAACAGTCTCAATTCAAGAAACGTAATTTTATGCACATTAACGTTGCTGGGTATCTATAGCAATAATCTGCACAAATATTATGTTGAAAGTGGGGGGTTATTATAGTGAAAGTTCTAGACAATAGTGGGTTAACTACTGTTAATTCTTCTGTGGCACTACGTCAAAACAGGATATTTTATCTGGACACATCGATGATTTGTTTTAATGATAAATGGTAGGAAGCGGTTTATATCAATTATTCGATTTTCTATTCGATTGTTTGTGCGGACATGGGTTTAATATCAGAAGGGGAATTAGTGATGTTGTCTGTGTTTAGTTGCAATTTGGTTGAAATTGATTACCAAACGTTGGACAGTTCTCACACAATTTTCTCGCTGTGATTGAATCCACATTTCAATTATGTTGATAAATGGATTATGGAAAAATCATGTATTGTTATCGCATATAAAAAAAGTCTATGTTCTTGAATTTCTGTGTGGAATTTTAGATGACTACAAAATAAACACTATTACTAAATACTAATAGAAATACCTACATAGTAGGTATAATGTTGGCCATGGCTGAAATTTACTTATAATATAACACACAACAGTCACATACATAGTCATTCATCCCACACTAATACTCCCTGTATCATGTGTATCAGGAACTACGAGTACCGTGGTACCACAACACCCAGACCCGTAACAAATATTTTGAAGATCATGCAAACCTTTCTTCCGGGGTCCACGGAGGTCGTCAAACACAAATACAAATTTTCTGGTGTGTACGGCCTAAGAATAGACCCCTCGCCCTCCTCCCGTGGATTTAGTAAAAGTCCTACTAAGGGATTACACCAGAGAATAGGCAGGAGCATCCTGAGTACTCATAACTAAACTACGATCACCGATCCGCCTGCCAAGCGTGGTGATTATGGCAAATCCCCCCATTGAGTACAATTGGGGATGGTTCGCCTAGCAGTGGACGTAAATAGGCTTGTGATGATGATGATGACTTTTACTTTGTTGATCCTACAACCACCTATCGACAAAGCTGCAGACATCAGACCTACCAAGCATTACTAGGTAATCAACTAGGCACGTCTCTGCAACCGCCTATTTGCAAAGCGCACGTCGTTTCTATAGCAAGCTTATAAGCAATCGAACGTCCAATTGCAGTAGGCCTAAACTATCAAAGTGTTTTTGTCTGTCCACTTGACAGGAACGATAAATACCTGTCCCACATACGAACAATCGTGCAGGAGGAAGTGTGCTAAATTACATATTGTTCACTAAGCGGGACACACGGTGAGGTGCGGCGCTGCAAAACGCATCGAGCGTAACAACGTATTTACTACAAGAGGCAAAACGAAAGTTACAAAAGGCAACCCCATTCGTAGATATCTACTGTAAGTACTTGAAGCCAGCTATCCAGATAAGGTAGAATTAATCATTCTTATAGTTAACAGTTCCTCAGTCTCACTCCTTCCGCTGCCTGGCACGCTACTCAATTTGCTCATACCTAATGGTTTATTACCTTAACATTGTATGTTAATTGTATAATAATATCGAAAAACGTAGATATATAAAGTGCTTAATATATTTAAAAAAACAGTAGTTTTGTCCAAAAACTTTAATTGGCGCCTTAGCCTGTCAAGTTACTTCTAATTTTAAGCTGAATTTTACTAAACTGTATTTAGTTATAATAATTTGTATATTTTATAAGTAATAAAGATATTTTAAAACAAAAAAAAGTCACACTCATTCCTGCCGCTGTCTGCAGTAACTTACATTTTGGTTACCTTCCGAATCCTGAGAGTAACTAAAAACACTGGGAAAACGTTAAAAGTTTTTTTTTATTTTCATGTTTTTCGATTCCATTTATTAGCACCTAAAGGGAAAGAAGAAAACATACACCATCAAATTTGCGAAACAAAACGGCCTGTGTAGCGGCGAGAAGAGATACGATGTTACGGTGCTACGCAAATGCTGCAGTACGGCGCCGCACCGCACCGTACGTCTCCACTCTAATGTATTGTAATGAAATGCGTCTGCAACTGTCCTACGGTGATTATTGAACCGAGAAATTGCTTAATCACTCGACTGTGTAATGCGCGATGATTAGTCCGGTACAGATATGAAATCGACGGGAAAAGTGCGTTTTGTGGTGATTGCGTAATGGCTTGCAGCTGCAAATGTTATTCACCCTATCAGTCAACAGGATACTCCAACAACAAACAGTTCATACATATCTCAATAAAATTATAATAAAACACTTTTTATACCAGAAGGGCCAGAAGAACATCTTAAGTTCCGTGGTGTTTACGGTCGCAGGAAGTCGGTGGGTGGAACTGCTCAAGACCGTTCATCAAGGCATTTATTGGGGGAGCCATCTCTAGCAGTGAACTTCTTCCGGCTAACTTGCTCTGAGACGTCTCCTTCCTCTAATGTATTTATAATTTTTTTTTACTTGCCTTATGTTTGTGACTCTTAAAGTAACTTGATGAATTAATGTTAGTAGAGTGAATGTATATAATAGGTATATTATTATTATGTATTCACAAATTCCAAAATTCAAAAAATGCGGGACAAATGTTTGTATTATCTTCAAATATTTTGTTCCGGGTCTGGGTGTTGTGGTACCATGGTTTTTAGTTCCTGATACCCATGACGCACTGAAGTAAATCCTAGTGTAGTGTGAGATCAGGACTATGTGTGACTGTTGGGTGTTATGTTGTGTTGACATCCAAAGTCCACAGCTTTCTCAGTTTTTTCTGCTTTTCTTATCAACATTAAATTTAAATCTGGCCCAATATTTTGTTCCATTGGATCTCGCACATTCGCTTTGATTCGGCAAAGCGTTGCCAATTTCACTAGAGTTCGAGCTTTTATTTAAATTTTAGGCACTCACAATTTAGTGAGTGTAGCCTCCGGGCGATTTACCTAAATATCGTTTGTGTACCGATAGCTTCTCTTAATTAGGGATTTCATGAAAAACCAATTAGAAGCCAATTCAATATTAGCTTGAACTAATAACAAGATATAACTATTTCTCTACAACATAAAGTATAAAAGCCGTTTACACTTTAAAAAAAATGAAAATTCTCAATTTTGATATGTTAACTGATAGACTAATTTAAGAGCCTTCAATACCAATATTAATCAAAAGAAATTGTGAACTTAGTACCGGGCAGCCTCAGGCGATAGGAAAATAAGTCAGGGTATGAAAGAAAATTAATTAAAAACTTAATTTTGCAATAGTCGGCTTCAGATAATTAGAACGACACAAGAATATTGCCTTCGTGCTCCGCTCTTTCTGATGGAGGTGAACAAACGTGGAAATCTTTATTTAATTGAAGCTTTTAGTGCCAAAAATTACAATAAAGCATGGTTGGTGAGTTATCATTTTACTTATCATCATCATTTGGTAGACGTCTGGACGAGCCTTACCCCGTAGAATGCAGCGGGATGATTTGCCATTACCAATAATTATAATTAATTCTTTTATTATCTTAATATCTTAATTATCTTAATTATTATTTTAAGGTAATTCTTAGTTGGCTTTTACAACATCCATGGACGGAGTGGAAGTTATCTCTAGGTGTGTCAAGAAAAATCTCTTATATCTCTGTGAAATAAATTCATTATTTTTTCTATAAGGTACTATGCGATCAAAAATAATGGTTATATCTTATTTTTTAAGGGAATTTACGACGCTTTGATATTACCTATTTTAATTAAAAGTTATTAAAAAAACCGTCAAATGCAGAATACTGGGTAGTTCCAACAATGTACAATAATGTACATGGATGCAGGTGGCTCAAGACCGTTTGTCGTGGCATTCTAGAGGGATGCCTATGTTCAGCAGCGGACTTATACAGGTTGATGATGATGATGATGGTGAAAAATAAAATTGAAAGGCAGATTTCACATAACGGTTGGAATCTCGATGCAGATTCATGATGTATATTAAGTTTTACAATATGCCAAACTTGAATCTATTTTGGTCATACCTAAATCAAAACGGCAGAAGCTGTACTTTTGTCATATATATTTCTTTATTTTCTTTTTTGCACAACACAAAATTATGCTGTTTCTAAAACATATATTGTAATAACTATAACGAATTGCATTCAAAAACTACCCAAGTTGTGGTAAGCAGCAATAATGCATTGGCATAATTGTTGCTGGATCGCGGAACTTCTGGGAGCTGGTACTATTAAACTTTCCGTTCAGGCGTAGCGCACTAAGTAATAGCTAGTTCAGTCGTGAATCTCTCAATTCGAGCTTATGTTCAATTGACGATAGTGAGCTTTAAGCCGATCGTCTACCGCCAACTAAACTAAGTGAAAAGTAAACTAAGCTAAAACTTAACTTAACGTAGCTTAGCTGGCATAGTTTGCGCTGGACGCACATGGTATGAAAAACTGGCTCAACTATGCGAGCTAAGCTATACTAACTTAGTTTAGTTGGCGGTGGACGATCGGCTTTAGATTTCGATACGTATACAAAACGGTGAAGAAAAATATGTTTGGAACCGTTCGCGAACCGATTTCCAAAACCAAAAATGAAATACGTATGAGTTCTCTTTGACTTCATATTTTATATATGTTATTTTTAGATTTTAGTCAGAGTGCTCGACAATAATTTTGCTAATCAAAAAAAAATAATCATCATCATCGCCTGTAGAAGTCCATTGCTGCATATAGACCTCCCTAGAATGCACCAGAATCCACCGAAAAACCATTAACATTGCACTTATAAACAAACTCTTGGGCATTATCATTTGAGTTTTAAAGATAATAACAGAATGATTCTTCCTATGCTCATAACTATAAATCGCGCCACAGTTCATCACCAAAGATTGCATTTGTGCAACTAGCTCCAGTACTGGCTGCATGTATGGAGTGATTCAACTATTTTCTTTTGGCTAGTTCAGGCACGGACTGGATAATTTGCATTCGCATTGTCAAACCGTATCGGGAGTTCGGAACGAACGGCCATTGGCTAGCTGACTACGTAACAAACTTTTGTCATTTTGCAAGGAACAGGTTACAAAGGTCTAGAGCTTGACGCTAATAGTATTGAGCTGAAAGTTTTCAGACTACTTTATTCTAAGAATCATTCACGTTTTTAAATGTTAGCATGAATCTGTTTGTCAGTCTTCCTTCCTTCTGAAGTTGACTTTATGAATGAAAAGTGCCTCCCTAAACACAAATCCTTTTGGAGACAGACACACTAACTAATGCATCTTTTGAATAGACTTAGTTTAATTCCAGCATGTAGCTAATAACTGGAAATACTCACTTGTAAGTGTGTGGACAGCCTTATGCTTACAAAACATTACGTGTAAGCACCACATTTCCGCAAGTACATTCTATTTGTGTTTGACGTAATCCTCAACAAACAACTCGATACGATTCGAAGTAATTTTCGTATTTCGTATGCTGCCAAACGATTTTCCATCGGAAATCGAACTCGTTTCTTGCGTGTAAGTTCTCGAAGTTATTACAAAATAAGTATGTCTGGATATATTATTTAGTTACTCTGTTGGTTTGCTTACCGAGAAATGTAGCAAAGGTTTCTTAGATTCCTGAAAGTAGTTTGTAAGAAAGCGACGTTGACGTGTTTTCGTTTGATGACTCTCTTTAGGGCCATACATTAGAAAAGATGACCAACTAATAATGAGTATCGCAAGGTAACATTTGAAATGCTCCTTCACCTCCTCAGTCAGCATCTCACTGTTGAGAAACGTGACGCCTTGCAAGTACATCATCAACCATTTTTATTCACTTTCGATAATTCTCACGTTGGATTTTAATTGAAATTGAAATTGGATATAGATAGATAATTGCAAGAAAATTACATAAATTATTGGTAACTTAGAGACTATTAATTATAAATTTTTAAAAAATTTTAGTTAGAATAGCTTTTGTTTTGTTCTTTCAGAGGTAAAGAAAAACATAATTAAAAATAATAGTAATTTGTAATGTTTCTGTTTATGAAATACGTCAAAACAAGACAAAAGCTATTTTAGTTATTAAAGAAATTAATGAAAGGAATGAAATGGAATGATGAGGAGAAATGAATTATGAATAAGGAACATAGACAGTTCACGGTGGTACAATAGGCAGATTTATTGCTAAGAGCGATCTCTTCCAGGCATTCTTGG
Organism: Epirrita christyi; assembly: GCA_951392215.1. Lineage (NCBI taxonomy): Eukaryota > Metazoa > Arthropoda > Insecta > Lepidoptera > Geometridae > Epirrita > Epirrita christyi. Next base: position 10,435,580 of record OX595843.1, on the reverse strand, counting down.
AGCATCATTATGTACAGACAAATACAGGCTTAACCGATATTAAACTTCTTTCTTCTCTTACCGTGTCATATTTGGTTGCAATTTGGTTTGTCTGAGGTACAGTGGTCAGAGGCCCAATTCTCTAAATTATTTTAAAACTACACTGAAAGTTAACCGAATCGAGACTGAACTATGAATTGACAGAAAGTTGGTATTCTGCTCCTTTATAAATAACAATTTAGTCTACTTTCAATTCACGGTGACTACCATTAGAGTAGGATAGTTATAATATATATAATCGCAAACAGTAAAGAGAGACTCCATCTACAATGCTAAAATTATCGAAAAAACTTTGAATCGTTCAAGTTTCGGTCACATTTCGACATAATCACATTACAGTGTTGTATTTTATGTTTAGAGAATACCATTTCTGACATTTAAGACATCGACACAAGATCGAAACATGATCCGAACTCTATTTTAACTATTTTTAAGTTAGTGAATTGGGCCTCTGAGTGCAAGATCTTTAAAATCAGGTGACATTTTAAAAGTAGAAGGGAGTCTATAGGGGAATTCTACGTCTGATGATGATGATAATAGTCAAGAACCCAAGAATAAATCCCACAACCACTCACACCAGATAGCTGAACAAAATACACTCGCCAACCAATTTTCACAGCAGGCGACAAAATTAAAAACAAAAATGAAGCGTTTTAGAAAATTCCGAGCAAATAGGGTCTTGTCGATAATTGAAATAACAAACTGGTCTCTGGGACTGGCATAGCGATTGACGTTTAATTTTAGTGCGCAAGAGAACAAAACTGCTCGCCAACAAAAGCAACTGTTTAGTAGTTCTTAAACTGTGGCTAGGAGGAAATTGGTTGATAATTTTTTCCCGAAAATCTACCAGGAAATGTTAATGTTTGAAATTCGATTAGTCTCCTAACTGATGGCATATTGTGTGGGACCTTTATAGCCTTTAGAAAGCATGTGTTGTATGCTTTGTGCGTCTTTTCTGGAAATAAATTCCTTGAGGTAATAACTATAATAGGGTTTGGAGACACTTCTGTTTATTTTCTAAATTTATGTTTCAACAAACAGCTAAGTATGAGATCAAAGCATGACAAAGTCACAAAAACAACTGTTCAAAACCCATAGACATATAGCTTTATTCAGCTTCGTTTTAGAAAGCTACATTTGCAATAAAATCCGTTAAATTATCAATGCAATTATAAACTTTTTCTCGAGTTTAAGAAATGTTTCCCGATGAAAGCTTTGCCATTTCCTTTCATGGATGCTTTGGATGCAAGATTGGTGTCCTGAATACTAATTATTCAGAGTTGGTCTAATTACATTTAAACATGATTTATCGATGTTCTAAGGGTTCTGTAACGGAAATTCTGTTACTTTATAGGTAAAAATGGAACCCTTAGGTGAGACTTGTGAAGCCGAACTGTGTCGTGAAATGATCAGTACGTTTCATAGACAGGCTCCTTTTGAGCATTAATTTATAGAAGAATAGTCACATCTCATTTTGGAGAATACGACATAATTACATTGAGATTTGAGATCTAATTGTGGTCTGTAGAAAGAACTCTGGAACTCTGGACCTGTGGAAACTTTTAATTGGCCTTCAATATGCATGTTTGTATGCAGAATGTATTGGGGCATAAAGGTTCTCGAGTGGCAACCACAAACCGGACGGGTCCGAATCCCGCTGCGGAACAAATGTTTGCATGATCTGCAAATGTTTTTTCCGGGTCTGGGTGTTGTAGTACCATGGTACTCGTAGATCCTGATATCCACAACACAGGGAATCTTAGTGTGGGATCAGGACTATGTATGTGACTGTTGGATGTTATGTTATGTTAACAGGAGCTCGGTGGATGGCGGGGGATCAAGACCGTTCGTCATGTCATTATATAGGGGAAGCTTGTATCCAGCAGTGGACATCTACAGGCTAATGATGATGATGATGCTCGTGAAAAGTGTTTTGATAGTAATTCTAGCCACGTCCCATACCAAAACATACCCTTTCAGTCCTGATTTTAGAGCATAAAAATGATATTAGCAAAAAAACTTCAGACAAAGTCCAACAACGAAGGCTTTTAATATTAAAACTTCGGAAAACAATTCGTTTCAATAATGGAAAATTGCCCGCCAGCGCCGTTCAACAAAATAAAGTATGTATTTGAAATCGGTTGAGCACTGTTTTTAACGTAAATCTATTATAATCAAACTTGGGTTATTAATTCTCTGTTGAACTATGAAGTATGAACTATTTGTTTTAATTTTAAAGTTAATAAACGAAAACAATTTTGTAAGTTATCTTGAAAGCTTTAACTGGTGTACTGAAATTCAAAAGTTCCTGAGGAGTAGTCAACATTGAAATTATTCTGCTGGTTATAGATTTAAAAGACTAAAAATTCTAGGAAGATCCAGAAAGTTACAACAAAAAAGGACAATTACTGGATTCAAGATCCAGTCCACGAAATTTTGGTAGACTGGATCTTGTATCCTGTAATCGTCCACTTAATCAAGGTGCTCATACATGATTCATTTCGTCTTTGGCATTTATAATCAGAACAAAACTTCGTGTAATATTCGGGATGTTGACTTTGTGGCCTAAGGTTTGAGGACTATTGATTCTGCGTCCCATTTTGCATTATTTTCGTTGACGTTGTAGCCCAAAAAATTGGGTCTTAAAGTTAGTAGCAAAAACAAGAGGTTTTTGGTTGACTTTTTGGCCCATGCTACGGTCAATATAAAGTTCCCATAACTCCCGTCACAAAACAAGCAGACATTTTACTATGCTCCAACACGACCCTTTCCAATAAAAGGGTAAACCGTAAAATTTTATTTTATACCGGTTACTTCGTCTATTGAATACACCTCCGTATGCTAATGTGGCCATATCACAAAGGCATGAAGTCTTGCATTGCATTGTGGACTCGCCTACAAATTTGAATAAATATTTACTCACAGCAAGAAGAGTAGAAAGCTTTAATGTTGGCTTAAATTTTAAAAACGTCTCATATAGTGTTATGTATGGGCTCTTAAGCGTGGCTCGAGATATCATTAGGGCGTAGAGCAAGCGAGCTCTTCCAAGATTAAGACTAGGATTCTTAGTTCCACCACGACAATGCTACCTATTCTCTTATTCAGTTGGAAATAATGTATGGAATTAAAAGTTATGCTTATGATACTAAGTGAATTTTAATGATGCGAATCTACATACTTAATGCTATTTAACATTTGGCTTGAATTTTTATGGATTTTGTTAGAGATAATATTTTGAATCTTGTCTTTATATTATTATCATGATACAGGAAGCGAAACCCAGTCAAATTTAGGTCGTATTTAGTCATATCATGTCACGTCAGACGACATACTGACGTCAGTTGACCGTATGATGTACTGAACTTTTACTGCCTTTTTCTAAAAGAGACGTCGTTTATATTTATTTGATTTCAGTTTCTGTGTTTTTTGGAGTAATATCGTGTAATCTTGTTGTAATTTTTACCAGTGTTGCTTATTTACAGAGAGCACGTGTGTAGTGAAAATAAAATATAAAGTGTATAGAATGACTTTTCAAGTGTGTGGAGCTTGTCCACCAAAGCCTTTGTTAACACTAGCACTTTATTACGGCATGACTTGACTTTGACCTTGACGACTTGACCTAAAACAATAAATGTAAAATTTGAAGAAGAAAAATTCTAACTTGAATTAAAAATGAAAGACGAAGTCAAGACAAGGCGGTAATGGACTTGATTTGACTTTAACCTGCAAGAAAGAGTGAAAAAACAAAAATAAAACCTTAGTTCTGTCAGGATATGACTAAATACGGCCTCGGATAGGTATTTTAGTACAAGCAAATCCAAGCCATCATCATAATCATCATCAGCCTATAGATGTACACTGTAAGCAGGCGTCTCGCATAGAATACCACGACGACCACCAACCTTTATACCCTAACGTTTGTCAGTTCTGAGCGCCATTCTATTGCCAATTTTGCGAGCTATGTCGGTGGTGTTGATTGTTCTAAGGATGTCCTTATTTCCAAAACATTTTCAATCAATTATTGAAAATGTATATTTTTCTGTTGAATAATTATTATGCTCCTGGTTTTAACGTCGTTTAAATTGTTTTGCGATCTTTTAAGGATCTGTGCTTTGTAAGACTAAAGTTAAACCCATTCGCAACTAGTGTGAATACCTAAACCTACCTACTTATAACTTAAGACGACATCCGTGGCGCAGTGGGCGAGTAGCCGGCTGAGACGCAAGAGGTTCGATTTCCGATGTGCGACAAATGTTTGCATGATCTGCAAATATTTCTTCCGGGTCTGGGTGTTGTTAGTACCATGGTACCTACTCGTAGTTATCCTAGTAGGTATTCTAGAATGGGATCAGGACTATGCATGTGACTGTTGGGTGTTATGTTATGTTATTTTATTTTCACTACAAAAACGTTTAATTTCTTTCACTCGACTTCACAACAGACGTTTAAATCTCGAGTTATCCTCGAGCGAGACAATCAAGCAAAGCGTGGGTGCACCTTTGTTGCCTTGCAACTTACTGCAGTACACCTACACGCCACATTATGTTCTTACAATAAAATCTTCATCATTTCGAACGCGGCTGGCAGTAACAAATTGGTCATTCTTCACTGTATTTGACGCCCACTGTTTAAGGTGCTACCACACGCAGATCGTTTTGTTAATCGTGCTTAGAATACACAAGTACGCGTGCATTATATTATCTCGACACTCAATCATAAGACTGTATAATTGTGTTTTGTTTCAACGAGTTTTTTCATAAATGGTTTCATCATTCATCCTAACAAAAAGTTTTTCGTTTGTTTCGTCTCTTTTTAGTTAATTCAAAATGGTCACTGACTGGTTAGATTTTGTGTTGTAGATAGATAGATAGTAGATAGATTAACACTTTATTGATCACCACACGGAAACAATAAACAAAAAATATTAGTATAGAATAACGCAATACAAAGGGCGGACTTATCGCTGAGAGTTATCTCTTCCAGGCAACCTTTGGATGGAATTAAATTAGAAACGCTGTAATGGACTGCTCTGTACCTACAAAGCAAAACTAAAAAGTATTCTAAATTAATGAAAATATATAAGTAGTTATGTACTATATTAATTAATACCTAGATATGTATAATCCCAATAATTATAAATTTACAGAATAAATTAATATATATTTATAAATAACCAATTACAATAAGCTTAAATAACGATAGGTAGGATGTGACCAATAGGTATTGCTGCTTAACTCTTAGCTTGAAAGTGTGTTGATGTAGAAGCATTAGAAAACGATATTAGGTAAGAAAGAAAACTAGGTAAGTAGTAGGTACAGAATCTATCATTAAAAATTTGTGTGTAGCTTAAGATTGCTGTATTCTAAACATTGTTGCACTTTCCTGCCCATTGTGAAAGCCTCAGGATGCTCCCGATTCATTTGGCTCTTCTCGTGTGGGCTTATTGCGGTATCTTAAAATACGCAATGCATTTTAATGGTGCACTTCTGTAGGCAATGGGATTATGCTCGCAGCCAGACATTCTAGGCAAGATAAACAGTGGAGGCGTTCTGTAAGATTATTGCTAAGAACTGTGGCGTTGCTTCTTGAATAAGACACAGTATAACACAGTGTTTAGTTTCCCTTTGTGAATAACCTAAATATTTATCTAAGACTTATAAGCTTAAGCTCAGTTAGGAGTAGCAATTGTATGTGTTGGTGTAAATCTAGAATAATATAATAGTCTTACTAGTTCTGATTACATTTTGTATTCCATCGTAAATTTACTATTGCTTATGTATGTAATTAATTTAAGCATGCTCCACTGAATACTAAAGCCAAACTTTATAATGAAAATGTAACGTATTTTTCGTCAAAGACTTTAATAAGAATGTCAGGCCGATCAACCTATTAACGTTTCTGAATTCCCGACGAATTTATATTTTAACATAAATTCCGTAATTTCAGAGACAATCCGCTCAGTTCTATCGCACAATTTTATCCATCATATCGAATTGCAAATAGCTGAGGAAAATGTTGCGTTAAACGTCTCGCCAGCTGCGAATGACTTCCATGGAGCGGGTTTACTACGACGATTTTTTGTTACATGAAAGTTACACTTACATATCTCTACTTTCGATTTTAGCTTTACTCGCTTTTAGCGATAAGACCGCCTATTGTACGTTATTTTTATTTTCCTAATGTTTCCTTTGTTTTTGTATTTTTATTTGGTGTGCAATAAAGAGTTTATCTATCTATCTATCTACTTCTGGGGACATAGTAGATCGTGAAAATCCTGATTGTTTTCAACACAGAGGTTCATTCAATATTGGTCACAAGAACCTATTTCAAGCGGGTTCCTGATTAAAAGCAAGGTAACCAAGAATGAACAAAATATAGATCCTAAAGCATAAGATCATGTCTGATTGGGCTCTTGGTATGGTCGTAGTGGATAGTCCGTTCATTTTCCCATCGAATAAATTGTGGGATTTGCCATAATCAGTAATCACCTCACTTGCCTGGCACCGGCGTATACACCAATACTGCGTGGATACCGCTGCCCTTTCCCTGGTGTAATCCCTTAGTTGACTTTTACGACCTCCACGAGAAGAGATGGAGGGGTGTATTCTTAAGCCGGACACATAGAGGGCGCGTATTATACAAGACTTTCATGTACATCACTGACTAGACGATAAACTATTCCCAAAGAAGATGAACATATTACAACAATTTTGAAAAAGACTTTATTATAAAGGTAGACACAAACATGTCGGCTGAACCTAAAATTTATTTTGCTACATATATCATTTATTAATAACAGATAATTTTATTGTTACATATTGTCATTTAGGTATATATTATAAGTTATTAATTAGCCGTGGTGTGACCTTTAAGGACCATAATGAAGGATGGGACAATGATAAATGTCCTCAATGCACAGCTATCTTCTGCTTTTGGCAGCTCTTCCCCACAGCTCTACACCATACTGAAGAAGCGAGTATACAGATGCAAAGTAGCAACTTCTAGTCATCCCTGTCCAAGGTTGCTGACAAATGCCATAATGCAAATCAGGCCCAGCCCTGCAAAGTTTGTTGTTATGCAATTCCCAATTAAGTTCATCATCCACCATGAATCCTAGAAATCATTGACTGGAGTGATAGCTCCACCCCCAGGGACACATTTATCCGACTATTGGTACAGCCCGCTAGATGCACATAGTTGGTTTTAGTGGCGTTAATTAGGAACCTATTTTGATGGAACCACATGTACAGCAACAGTAACTAATTTCTTCTAAAACAACAGTAACAGTTTGAGACTAAAATTTGTCGTAACAAGCCCGCACAAACAACCGCCTGTAATCAAGCGAGTGCACGTGACAGTGTGTGGTCGAACTGGCCAGCGTCCTAGGGTTCAGAATATCAACACTGGACAATCGACACACGCTCGTGTAGTGACAGCCTTATTTCGTCAGGAGCACGTATATAGTACATCTAAAACTATAGTTAAACTAGGCTATCGACCATAGTAGAGATGGGCGAACGGCAAACAGAAACATCTAATTAATAACTAAATTAAATATGATGTGTATTTTTTCTTTAGTTTGCTTTTCTCTGCTTGGGAAGGATACTGTTGTGGTTAACATCAGTAGGTAGACGTCCAGTGTAAGATGAGAGTTTGTGATAGCAATATTAGTAAAAAAGTGAATACTGCCTGGTGTAATCCCCTAGTTAACTTTCACGAAATCTACAGGTGGAAACGGAGAGGCCTATTTTTTGGCTAGACACACCACGGCACTTATACTTGGCTTGACTTGGTATTATAATAAATAGGATAAATTGTTATAAATAATTAAACAATTGTTATGTTGTGTTGTTGTTGTTGTTGTTTTTATGTACACGAGCTTTATTGCCAAATACGTGGCTTTTCGTAACTGTCAATATTTCAAATCAGGTTTCAATCAGGTTTAAAAAAACAATATCTGCTGAATAACTAACCCACAATGGACAATACTCTGACACTGCTCTGAATCCACCAGAATAGCGTTTTAGAATACCAACAAAACTCAAGTGAACGTACCTCGAGCGAACTGCATTTACCAGATGAGCTCACGTAATAGAATCTGGTTGTAACAGCTTTCAATGTGGAAATGGATTCTCGATCAGTGTTTAAGACGGTAATAGTTTCTGGATGGCTGTGTTTGTTTATTTGTATCGGTATTTGTGGAATTACAGATAAACTAAAGTTTATTAGTTTTACTGGGAACAAACCAATGCAAATATATATTTTTACTCGATTTTTTTGTGGAATCGCTTTATCTGTCATTTTGCGAATCTTTTTACGATTGTAATGTGTGTATTATGTCACATTTGATCACTTGCTTTTTAGCTTCTTCACTGGTTCTGGTGGTGGTGGTTTGGTGGTTTCTAGCTGTTTTGGGTTTTGCATGGTAATTTGAATTTTTCTGTTGTAAGTATCCATTTCTACGGTAGCTATAACTACCCACGATAATAATGGACTCCATATTACCTATACCTATAGGTCCTGGGTGGGTATAGCTACGGCACAAGTGAGTTTTTATGTATATATAATAAACCCACATACGCTTGATTATGTTGTGTGCGTTTAATCACTCAGATACCTACTAAAACAAAGAGCGAAAACATCGTAAAACAGGCCAGGAACTATAAACTTAAGTTGGGTCAATCTGTGCCTTACTAACTGTGTGCAGTACTAAACAAAAGTTTTGTTTAGTTCTCCTGCTTATGCCCAAAACCATAAAACGATGTAGTTTCCTCAGTACCAAAATTTTATTAACAGTTGATTTCAAAAAATCTTAAAAGTATTACTAGTGGTTCGCCCCGAACTGAGACCTCGCGATAACACCTTTATCAGCCCGACTACGTAACTAAGTAATTTCCATATTTTCTATTATTATTTTTGTAAATTTTCCCCTCGAGGTCTACCAGTACAGTACAGGATCTACCAGTAACTACTCTAATTTCCTACACATCATCGAAATAACCTTTGAATAGGGCTAAGCAACGGGGCGTAGTTATACTACATACCTGTTAGTACCTATATCAAGTACCTGACGAATTAATTGATAACGTCCTTTGATGAAAACCATAGAACTGCAACGTCATTCAAATTCTTAGAAATGGGAGGTCAACAATGGATGTTATATTGGTTTCTGTTTTATGGAGTACATGTTTCTAGATACTTCAATTTCAGACTTTTCCCTGTAGTTGTGACACAAAAGCCACAAGCATACCAAATTTCAGCATTGTGGGATTGCTGAAAGTACCCTAGAATTTTGTTTTTTTTACGTTTTTTATTTTCCCTAATATCTCGAAAACTACTAAGGCTAAATAATTATTAAAAACAGTTTTAAAATGGCAAACCAAAGCGCTTTCATTAAACACTCCACTTGATCTGACTGTCTCACTTTTATTTTTTTTACCCCCTCTTGGACCCCAATATCTCAGCAACCCCCTGATCGATGTAGCTCATAACCTTACCTACAAATTGTACCAATACTATCTACCCCCATATCAAATTTCATGAAGATCGGATTAACGGTTTGGAAGTTTTCATCGGACAAACATACATACATACATACATACAAACGCCAATTCTTCCAACTTGACTCAGAGAACTCGCTTCGCTCGTTCAATTATCATTAAACCGGCCAAATGCGTATCCTCTCAAACCACGCATAGAAGTAAGTCACAGTCCTTCTATTTCTTGAAAAGTATTCATTACACACAAGGTTTGCTAGAAGAAAACTCTTTTAGGGTTAAGCTCGCCTTTGTCATCGCCATGTCCTTTGTGTAACTTTTTTGTCTGTTATTTTGTGTACAGAATGAAGACCAAAGACATTATTTTATCTTTTGAATTTTATTTTTATTATATTTTCATTATAACCATACTAAGGTTCATACCACAACAACAATAATCTGTAGAAATATACCTGTTACGGTTGCCAAATATACCTCTGTGACAGAATAAAGATAGATTGGCAGGCTTCCACAGGGTCCCGTAGAAATTAATAGTTCAAACTTTGAATACTGAACCTTAAAACTGCACTGTAGTTTAGGGACCAGCGATTTTATATTCAGTCAGAAGCTTCACAGAAAAAAATCATTAGGACTTCTGCAAGTACTAATTATGGCTGCTGTTACGTATCGGCTTTGAAGGTTTATTTTCAGAGTTTTCCTTCTCCTAGACGGGCTATAGACCAAAGTTAACGGTGTTGGGAATCTAAACGAAAACAGCCAAAAAATTATAGGAATCCTTGTTAGTTTCTCCACAGAAAAATGGGAAAAACAAAAAATATTATCATCATCCTCACAAACTAACCAATTACGAAACCAGTTTTAGAACTCTAACTGTTACTTTCACAAGTCCTTGCGTTCTAACTCTAACATTTCCACGCTCGATAGCTCAAAAACAAACAGGATCCTTGAACGCAGTATGAGCGTCATTCCAGTAATTGTTAGACTAGAACTTCAACAGAAAGTACAGTACGCGCCTACAAAATATAAAATATCCACGCAAGTATTCTATTCGGCTGTGTGATTATGGCATGGTAACAAGACATGCTAAAACAGCGAGCATCCATGTTGCTTATAGATTTGCTAGATTGAGCTATAAAACTTGCATTACAATGAATTATACTTATAAGAGCGAGATCCAATGAAGCCGCTACAGTAATCCAGTTATAACGAAAGTTGCGCGAAGTCGGCGTTTATTCACTTACCTACTTTTTACATAGCTATACGGCAAATTAACAGTTGTACATGTAATATCAATTGTTTATCTGATTCCTCGTAGCTCCCAAAATACTATTTGGATTTTGACAAATGAGGTATCTTTTGAAGTGTCTTCACGTTTCGCGCGTCATACGCATGACGTAACACTAATAATATGGTGGAAACAAAACACAAATTTCCAACCTTGAAAAATATAATGATATAGATAAATTTTATGAGTTTGGTATAAATATTATGCGTACTTGATGAGTTTGTTTAAAAAATAATCACAATATAAACTCTACTAAAAAGTTCTACAAATTAAAGTTAAAAACTAAACGACAAAGCTGAAAACAAGTGTTAAAAATTAGAGGAAGAGAATCTACGATTCTATGGGCTCTTCTAGGCTTCTGGAATTCTTTTAGGCTTTCAAGCTTTTTAGTTTTAAACATGTTTTAAAAGGCTATTCAAAATGACCTTTGTGATGCTAATGATAAAATACTTCTGATTTTGTAAAAGAAAAATGTTAAACTAATGTATGTAATGTACATTAGTTAATTCATTTGTTGAGCTTTTGCAAACAATATTTAATGTATTAAAAACTATCCAATGTCGCCGTAGCTCGTAGCTATCTTAATTCATTCTGTGCTCCGGAGCTACGAAATAGTTACCCAAAACGGACCAACTCATGATTTACTGTTGCAAAAATTTTGCTGTGCTAATGTCAGCTTTATCAGGTGCAAGTTTACATGGCACGTACTGTAAACCATAACAGTTGAACTGAAAGTTGCGTATTAAAATAATAACGGTAAGGAAATTGGCCGCGATGTGGCCGAAGTTAAAATAAAGACGTTAGGCGGTACATTGCGCTTTTGAATTACTTTAACCAGGCCTGTGTCACTTTGAATTAGCTTTCAGTGTAAAATGAGCTTTAACGTGCTTGTTTAAAATTCAATATTATTATTACTATTATCTGCTGCTCAACAACAGGATTGATAACCCGACCGCGCTGGCTCGCTGCGCGTTGTCTGCGCCGGAACAGCGGCTCCGCGCGCCGCGTCTGTTCGCGGCCCCGTTGGTTCGAACGCAAACCACACGGTATGCTCCGACGACTCAGGCTCTCAATTTGCTTAACGCTCTGGTTGCTCAGAAGCCAGATATCGATATATTTTTTTCAAATTTTAATATTTTTCTTAATAATGTTATCAGTTTTCTAAGCTAAGTAGGTATCTGTGATATAATCACAGTCACAATAATTAATAAGAATTATACCTGTAGTTTTGGCTTGCCGCACGCGTTGCTGTATACTGTAAGTGCAGTAAGCAGTTGAATTTAATAAATAAATAAATAAATATGACAATGGATTTCTTATCTTAAAAAGGGTACCGTCAAAAGGAATTCAGCTGTCACGCGAATTCATGTGTTAATATTTGATTTAACACTAACCTCCGTGCCAATCATATCACAGTAGTTTTTTTGTAGTGAATAGTTTTTTAGTATGTAGTTACTATTTATTCTGTGGTTCTACTTTTGATTGTCTTGACCGTAGTTTCAGTTTACAAACTGCGTTGAAAATCTGCGGAAGTTTTCCTTCTCTGAAATAATAATTTTTCTGTTTTCTTGTGAAACTAAATTTTGTTCAAATTGTTTATATGGTAGCAAGAAGACTTTAAGCAAACGCTACTACATCAATGTTTTCTTTTTCATCGTGGCTGTTTTTATCGACCCGTTCTAAGTATTCGAAAAGATTAAATTATTTCGTTCACCATTTTGATTGAACCAATTTTAATAAAAAAATATTTTGTGAAAATCGCTACATTTGAACGTATTTGCTTTTTCACGTCCCTCTCCTAATCTTTTCAAGAGGGCTGTAATGCAATTGACCCTATAACGTAAAGTGGCCGGTTCAAAGACTACCATAAGATCACCCTGAGGGGTTCCCTTTCATATCGCCCCAAAATCGCAGTAATTTATAATAGGTTAGCATATTAGTAAAAGGTACTGAGGGCTTTGCTCGAGGCGCATACGTAATGAGTTGTCTTAGGATTGCTTGTGTTGCAAACAGACAAATAAGATGATTTAAAGACAGCATTTCTTAGATTTGGTAGAGAATTTATTATGCTTTAGTGGATTGACATTATTATTTCAGCCAGTTATCGTCCACTGCTGGATAAAGACGTTCCCCATTGAATGCCATGATAAACGGTCTTCAGCTATCTCTATATCCAATGAGATAACCAACGATACCAACGATTTTAACATAAATATAAAGATATTAATGATTAAATATACATAATAACCCCTACAATCAACTTACTAAAATACGAGCAAATTCGAACTGTTTTTCTTTCGAACCTCGTATAATAGAATTATTTTAACTCATTTTCTATCGATACTAAAAGTCTTTCTAACAGTTTCTGTAGGTTTTTGTAGATTCAAACCATTGAGAATAATGGTTCTCAAGTGGCAACCACAAACGTGAAGACACAGTAAAGGAAGACCCTCCTCTCGATGGAGTAAATCCTACTAATATTATAAACGCGAAAGTTTGTGAGAATGGATGGATGTTTGTTACTCTTTCACGTAAAAACTACTGAATGGATTTGATTGAAATTTGGAATAGAGATACTTTACGCCCTGCATTAACACATAGGCTACTTTTCATCATCATCATCATCATCAATTTTCATCATTTTTCACGCGGGTGAAACTGCGGGGCGCAACTAGTACATTATAAAGGTCGCAGGAAGTCGAGGATGGAGGCGGCTCAAGACCGTTTGTCGTGGCAGTCTAGGAGGAGGCATGTCCAACAGTGGACTTCTACGGGACGATGATGATTATGAGTTCTTAAAACATAAACAAATCAAAATATAAAACATTATCTTCTAACCAAAACTAGAACACTTGCCAGTCTCGACGAATTTATTCGCATAATTGTTCGTTATACAAACAAGTACGAGAATAGACCCCTCGCACGTGCTGGTCACGTGACTTTACGGATTAAGCCGGTAGGTAGCTCTCTGGATAATTAACTGCACAAAATACTGGCTATCGCTCGATCGATGGCGTGAATCACAGTAATGCAAGTAAGGCAAGACAGTAGGACAACTGATAAGGCACGCACACAAAAAATAGATAGGAATTCATCATCATCGGCCAGTACATCAACTGCTGGACCTTGGCCTCTCCATAGATTGCCAAGACAAACGATCGACTTATTGCTACCGTCTTCTTCTTCGTCCGTCCTTCTACGCTTGCCAAAAGCTTTGTTAAGCAGCATTGACCACCTGAAGTCAACAGCATAACAACAAAAAACTAAGTCAATATAAAAAAATTACAAACTCTAAAATAGGGTAGGTACAGAGTCGTATATTGGGTTGAGATTCAGGAGGCCGCATTTTTAGTTTCAAGTTGAGTTACTGGTTCTCTTCTCTACATAAAAGTAGCGACTATCACCCACGATCGATGGCGTGAACGTTGGATAGGATTTGAAGGGCAGCGTCGCACGCTATAGCTTTGGCTGATCTTAATTAATTACTGGTAAAATAAGCTTTTTGATATCAAATGTCAACTTTGCGATTTGATTGAGGTGTTTATTGCGGTTGTGCTTTATCTTAGTAACGAAACGTTTGAGGTTATTTGACGAAAAAACGTCTATAAACTCGGTTTGGTAGCCAAGTCAACATTTTTGATGCAGCGAACTAATGCCTTATTTCGTGACGCAATAACTGTGTGAAAAATTTAAATATCGGGCTTTACTCTTTTTTAAAAAACCTAGTAGCGCTGATGCTCTTGTGGCCGTGTGCAAAAAAGTCAAATATATAGAAGTACCTAAATACGTAGGTATGCATTTTTTACAGGTGGTCTTCCCGCGTGAACGCGTAAAGTCACAGTCAAAGTAACAATCGATGTGTCCAAAGAAACCTCTTAAGTATTTCTATCCACAGGCTGATGATGATAATGATGATCTAGACACATAAATACATACATAATACTACACTTTCTCAATATGCAAAATATTGAGAAAGTGTAGTATTATGTATGTATTCTTACAGCTGAGGTAAATGTGCAAAAAACAACTGAATTACTTGCAAGTAAACTTGATTCGAGTCGAAGAACTTTTGAATATTGTTGAAAGATTCTTAGAAAATCAAAAGTTACACCAAGTCCCACGTATTCTAGCAAAAATTGAAGACACACACACACACCCACTCTTACAGAACAATTTTATCATGTCAAGTTCTAAGCCTCCGGTTTGTAACATAAGAACGTTGTCACCGTCGAGTGTAAGGCAAATCCTTTGATTGACGAAATTTGTCCCTTGCCCTAATGTCGGGGGATAAACACGACTTTACGAAGGTATCCTGTTTCCAAAGAAATCCTTCCTTCATAAAGATTGTGTCATTATGACTTTACACTTTTTAGGTTAAGAGGTTTATATTCGTGATACACTTGATATCAATGAAGGTTTGTTGAAACTTTCTATTACTGTGGGGTATTTCAATAGTGATCCCTACCTATACGGCATGTTCACTAACTCAAGTACAACAAAACTAACTTATGAGGATAGATATGTTGGTATTTTGGCGATTACAGTAACCATCGGTCAGGATGGCACTACACTGAGAAAAATGACATTTTGGCTTCATTATAAAATATCAATACGCCTTTCAAAAATACGATGAATTGTTCTAAAATAAGGTTGTATCATGTATATATAATAAAATAATCTAGTTTAAATAGTAAGTAATACAATATTATGATGACCATTCTCCGTAATAAACGGTGACAGAATATAAGAAGATTAAATCGATACTTTACGATGCTTTCCTCTTAAAATAACACTACGTAATATGAAATGGTCTGCTGGATGTCTGCTTGGCAGAAATTCGATGATACCTAAGATATAACAGTTTTCGTCACTTTATTTTTGTAGTTAGCATCAATTTTCTTGAAGCTTCTATGCATAAAATCCTTATAATATACGACTTCGGACTATATCTTCCGCCGTTTCGTTACTGCTTCGCTTGTTACTGTCCATCCAAAGGTTGTCTGGAAGAAATCGCTCTCAGCGATAAGGCCGCCCATTGTACTGCTAATTTTAATAAATCCTTTTATGTATTCCTGGTGTACAATAAAGTGTTAATCTATCTATCTATGTGACTACGGGCATACAAAAAATAATTTTAACAAATGAACAAACATCAAATAATGATTACGGAATCATAATATTTGACACCGCACACCAAAATACCATGACTAGTACACAAAAATACAATTACGTAACAAATTACCATCGAATATGATTACGGAACCATAATATTTGACGCGGCACTCCAAAATACCGTGATCATCACACAAAAATACGTTTATCGTTTTACTAAAGTATGAATACAGATTTATAATATTGGATGACCGGCATATTAAAATACTGTGAAATCACCAGTCTACTGCGAACGGCACGCGGGTAGGTCCTAGCCCGGTCATTTTATTCTATTTAGTTAGCAGGGAAGCACATGCGCTCCGCCTTTTGTTTGTAATTTTATTTTAAATATTACGGATTGTCTATAGTTAGTGTTACAAAATGTGAAGTGATTTGAAGCAACAAAGTGCAACAAAGATCAGCTGGGTTTCATAATACCTAACATTTGTTCGTGTACAAAAATAAGTGTTTTAAGATTAGTGCACCAGTTTATGCAAGCTGTTGATGTAAAAGCTTGTGACAGTACATAACCATGGCTGGTTGGTGAACGCCTGGAGGGCTCAACGTGCCTATCTTATTACGTTGGGTATCCTGGCAAAGCCCGAGTCTCGATCCCGTTCTCTGTCCAGCACGCCTGAAGTCGCGTCGTGTTCTAGGATCAATCACCAGGGATTTGAATAAGGTATTGATTTTAGTCTCGTATTAAGTAAAATATCTAATGTGAAAGCCCATGTTAATTAGAGATACTCTTTATGGTACCATAAAGTAAACATGTCACAAAATACTGTATTTAGGTAAATTTAGCTAATTTCCTTTCGAGTTTTGTAGGCTGACTTCGGCAGAATTTACTACCCCAAATTTAAAGCTACTTTCGACCCCCATATATAAAAATCTATTTGACCTAACCACTTGCAATTTTGTACAGGTGACGCGGATAAGGTGCAGTCAGCTTTGGAACAGTGGTCTCGACCCTCAGCTGGTCCGTGACAGGAGGTCGTGCGCCCTCTGGCAAGAGACGGTGCGAGCCCGCCTCCGTTACCCCAAAACTACTACTCCGTTACTCTAAATTATATATTTTGCGTTATTTAATAATATTTTGTAATTTTTAATTAAAATGTTAATCCGTCATATGTTTTTCCATTATAGCAAATAATTCCCCAAATCCCAAATCCACTGTTCTAGAATAATACCTAATAAAGTAGGTACTTCTGTCTAGAAGTACCTACTTTATTAGGGTTATTTTCTGTATTGCGTAGGTACTTTTTTCTGAATGTGCTTTCCTCTCATTTCCGAGTATTTCCTGTTATTTCATCCTACTATTTATCCATGCTTTCCTACTATTATTGATGTGCTTTCCTATTGTTTATTCTTAATAATTTTCTACGCCTCCTGTTGTAGCATGGCTCGGGTATTTTTCCTTCTTCTTAAATATGTGTGGGCCAATTTATAAAGATAATTGACACTTAGTAATCTACTCTGACCCATAACCGTGCAAAAGTACGGTTACGGGAGTGATGACGATGAACGACTATACATCATCATCATTCTCTTAACCGTACTCTTGCTTATTCTATGTGTCAATTATCTTTATTAATTGGCCCATACATATTTAAGAAAAAGGAACAATACCCGAGCCGAATACAACAGGAGGCATAGAAAAATAGTAAGAAAAATCAATAGGAAAGCACATCAATAATAGTAGGAAAGCATGGATAAATGGTATAGGATGAAATAACAGGAATTACTCGGAAATAAGAGGAAAGCACATTCAAAATTGTAGTAAAGCATACAATAATAGTAGGAAAGCATGGATAAATAGTAGGATGAAATAACAGGAGTTACTCGGAAATGAGAGGAAAGCACATTAAAAATAGTAGGAAAGCATACAATAATAGTAGGAAAGCATGGATAAATAGTATGATAAAATAATAGGGATTACTCGGAAATTAGAGGAGAGCACATAAAAATAGTAGGAAAGCATACAAAAATATGATGACAGTCATATGTAATGTTATGCTCTCTCTCAAAAAGTAATGGTCCATTACGATTACCGTCACCGTAAGTCCGGACATACGGTGATACGAACTACTAATGCATGGTGACAGCTCATCATAATATATGGTTAGCAGCAGCAACAGTAGTTTCATCGTACTTTATGGTTATTTCCGTATGCTCCCTACTTTACGTGAAATCACCATATTTTTTGATGAACTGTTTTCTCAGTGTAATGAGTCTAAATATCTGTCAAAAGAATCGGTTAGGCTAGACCTTAGAATAAGGACTGAAGCACTCAGTCCTTATTCTAAGGGCTAGACTGCCCATTTAAAAGTGTTGGTAAGCAATTCACTTTAAAAAGACTAAAGAAGCACTACAAACTCCACTTAGTATAGGTTTCGGGCGAAACGAAAATATAAATAATATTAATAAAATTAATAATAATAAAAATAAAATTGGTTGAACCGATAAAAATACCTAATGGAATGAACATATTATGTCGGTTGAACCGATAGGCGTTGGAAAGTAAGTGCCAACATTTTGGCTGTCACATCAATAGGTTATCAGACAAAAATAAAAAGTCAATTTCATAATGCAAAACAATAACTCCAACAACTGGATTTTTACACTCGAAAAATGTATGTATGTGCGTTATCATCACATCATCAGCAGCCTGTTTACGTCCACTGCTAGACAAGGTCTCCCTCATTGAATACAATAAGGGGGATTTGCCATAATCACCACACTTGGCTGGCGGATTGGTGATATCACCAACTCAGATGGATGCTGCTGCCCGTCCCCTGGTGTAATTCCATAATAAGGATTTTACTACATCAATGGGAGGAGAAGGATCAATCAGGCAATCTGTTTTTTACGTGAATGCAGCCATATTGCGTAATTCGTACAAAAACCATACGCGTATAACTGTCGCACATTACCCAGCCGACTGGGTTTAATTCACAATGTTTACGCGTCGTTTGCGTCCAACAGCCGACATGTCGAATTGTGGCATTTTTTGCCTACATTTGTAAATGTAGCCAGGATGTTGTCCCAGGCCTGAGGGGCAACACAACTAAATAGTTCAAAATTGGAATTATTTACCTAATTCAGTATTCCGAGATGAATGATTAAATAGGTACCATGAGACATAACTGAAAGAAAAGTGCCTGCTACACGGTTGACAACGGGCTCTCGATGAAGGTGATCTTGGTCAGTTTGAACTATTTTGGACGGCAGTTTGCAACAAAATTCCTAGTGAACCTTTGTTTCAAGAGCTGCTCTAGTGGCACCGAGTGTATAGAGGGCGTTGGTTCGGGGCAAACCGTGTAGACAGCAGAGAGTATTTCTTTTGCTGCCCTCGGATACACATGCTTGCAAGAAATAGCGGAGTGAATTACAGGGGAAAGAAAAGCTATTACTGAAGTAATAGAATAATAAATAATTTTAATTGGCCTTCAGCGTAATAACATGTCCTTGGCATATTATTTTTATATAGTTACTAGTTGCGGCCCGCAGTTTCACCCGCGCGAAAAAATGATGAAAATTGATGATGAAAAGTAGCCTATGTCTTAATCCAGGGCGTAAAGTATCTCCATTCCGAATTTCACTCAAATCCATTCAGTAGTTTTTACGTGAAAGAGTATCAAACATCCATCCATACTCACAAACTTTCGCGTTTATAATATTAGTAGGATAATTGCTATCTACTAATATTATAAACTATCTACATGTAAGTTTTCCGAAAATTTTAAAAAAAATTGACTTATACAGAGACTTGTTGTGTCTCTGTGATTTAAGCTGCAAGGAATATTTTAAATAAGTTGGGATCATTGTTTTTCCTCATTCGTACACTAAGAAGCTAAGAACTCCTCGAAAGTCTAGAAGTAACGCCTTGATGACGACCGTATAGCTGGAACAGACTGGACCGTCAGCCGTCCAAAATCACCGTTGGCGGGAGCCCGGTTGTCAACCGTGTAGCAGGTGCTTCATAGATAAACCAAAGGATGGCATCATCCCTTACCATGAAGAAGTAAGATAGAGAATTACTTAATATAAACACTTCGATCACCAATCTATCAGCCAAGCATGGAGATTATGGATGGTGTATTGAGGTGAATCAAGTCCGTTCATCGTGGCATTCTATATGGAAGGCCTATATCCCACAGTGGGCGTCAACTAGCTGTAATAATGATGCTGATAATAATGTCCAACTGTGGTGCTCGAAGTTTGGGCCAACAGTCAAGTGACGGTATGGTCTAGCCATGTAGTCGTCTGTTTAGCCCCATCCTGGCTACGTCCACGCGCATAGTGGTTATTCCCTATTACCACACGGGATATTGTTGCTCTTAATTGAATGCAATTTTTTCGAGTGACTCTTTTAGTGCTGTAGTTTTAGCAAGATGGGTTTCCTGCTCTAATTCCGTTGTTTTATTTAGTTTTTTGTGAGTTCTTTGGTCAACATAATAAAAATTTAGTTTTCCCTTAGAAGTGTTTTGTCATTTTCGTGATAATTGGTTTTCCTCTCTACATCTTTCATTAAACCTTGTTACTGTGTAAACCTGCTTTTATCCTATAAAGGTTCTCTTTATCGTCTATCTACTTAACTAGACGTTTACCTTGTACACATTAGTTCACTATCAATCGTTCTGAGGCACTATTAAGTACTAAAACAGGGCCTCACTAACCATTCATCATTGGCTAGGTCATTTAACTTAGAAAACGCACGTAATTTAATGCGAGTTATATGCATTGCAAAAATTCTATTAGTTTCGTTTGCCTACTCGTCGTAAAATGTATACACCGAGGCATTTATTCAAACCAAATTGCCTATTTTCATCACCACTATACCACGCCACGAACCTTCCATTCTATGTAAGTAAATTAGTGAACAATTTTTATTAACACTTACTGAAACCAATATCGTTATAAATGCACAATGAACACCATAAAAGCAGTGCAAACTGCTAATGCTTGTATTATACGCCCGTTACAGCTGTTAATACCTGTATTTACCTTCTAAATGAGCATCAAACGAGAACAAACTGTTATACCCGCAGGCCTCTGTCACTCGAAATTTTTTAATGAATCATCATCATCATCATCATCACTATCTTTTGCATGCAGAAGTCCACTGCTATGAATATGCCTCCCCATACAATGCCATGAAGAACGGTCTTGAGCCTCTATAGACTTCCTACGACCTTAAAAATATCTTCGGTTCATCGGTTTTCCTACGTAGCCTCGCGATCGCGACTCGAGAACTAATTATTCCCCAGCAGTTATCGCTTCTGTGAGCTATAAGG
The DNA here is from genome assembly GCA_951392215.1 of Epirrita christyi. NCBI lineage: Eukaryota > Metazoa > Arthropoda > Insecta > Lepidoptera > Geometridae > Epirrita > Epirrita christyi. Next base: position 10,414,311 of record OX595843.1, on the reverse strand, counting down.
TCTTTTATTAATAGCGAGCTATGTTGAGCTGATTTTAATATTTAATACATTGATTCTTTGTTTCAATATCACTTGCGTGCTCACGTACAACCATATATAGGAGTGATTCTGTTTGTATGGAGTGCTTTTATTTATTCTGTGGCTTAAACACAGCGGGTGTATCGATTTACATGGCCGTAGGTGGAAAACTATGGGTTTTTCTATTATTAAAATATTTTCTATAATAATCTACACGAGAAATGCCTATTAAGAAGATACAAAAAACCCTATTAAAATGTGCTGTTTTTTCATTAGATATGGAATTTTGATTACGTTTTTGTCACTTCATAATTAGAATTTGTGATTGGAGGTTTATTATAATGAGGTAATTAATTGTGTATATTATGAAGACCATTCAAACTTTAATTAGGGGAAAATTTTATTGCAATTTAAAAAAAATAGTTATTATTACTACGTAGGCGTTCATCTGGTATGTATAAAATTAAACGATGGTTTATCACTGTATCTTTATAAAATTATTTATCCTATCTTTCCTTTGCGAACGAACATGGACAATCATGGCACTGTACCTAGGCTGTTGCTAAAAATAAAGGCAGTAAAACTGAATGACGGGGTCTTTACAACTGAATACCGCACTATTTCATTACGTCAAAATAAAATATGCCATAATCCATGATCGCAAGGACCGTTTTTGAACGTCAAGCTTGAGTCAAGTCCCAAGTAAAAGCGGTGGAGGAGCGTTCAGTTTAGGACAATACAATAACTGTGGGTTATCATTTCCAAATCACACCTATTTGAATTCTATACAATTTAATGAGAAACTACAACTACTCAACTACTCTATTTGAATTTATACAATAGAAACTTGCAATAAATATTTACTCATATTTTAGGATTGGGTTGAAACAAGACTAGAAATTTAATAAAATGGGTTGAGTCGATATAAATACCTAAATGGGTTGAACGTCATTTGCTTGACAACAAGAAGTACTCGAAACTACCTACCACATAGGCCTAGATATTAGTTTTAACATTATTAATACAGAATTGAATTGTCTTGAACTAATTAATGTCAAAATGAGGAGCAAACATTGGTTTGTATCGAGCAGACAAGCAATACATTTATCTTAAGTAGGTACACGCCAATTAGACTTAGATCACTAACTTTAAATATTCCAAAAAAAAAAAAACAATTTTAAACAGTAAACACGAGGTTTTCAATTTAGATGACAGAATCATAAAATATCTGATAGCGCAGTTGGCGGCATTTTTAATAGCCGTCGTATCACTAGTGTGGGCACGCGGTGTTTCTCATAAAAGTGTTATGAGTTCATTCTGCGACAGTGACTTTGTGGCCAACAATTTATAGAAGCCTGTGGTTGCTTTTAAAGCCCAGACTTTATATGGGCTGAGTCACTATTTACTATAGGAGACATGCAAGTTGTACAAGTAGAGCTAGGTCTAAAAACTAAGGGATGTGAAGTATTGCTATAGACGTTTTATAAATTCATTATCATCAATTGATTATCATCAGCATCTTAGTTAACCTATTAGCCAACAGCAACCCACACCAGATAGGAAATTACATTCTTTTAACATAGGTACATAAGATTTTACTTAAATATTTAAATCAACTTAATTTTTTTTAAATCCGATATATTAATAATTATTTTTGCAATAAGACCGCCAATTGTGTAACCATTTTTTTTAGTATATTTTGTATATTGTGGTGATCAAAAAAGAGTTTTTAACGTATGTATCAAATATTTCTTTTGAAAAACATAAAGTTCTAGTTAAGTACTTATAACTGTAAGTAATTTTATATTTCTAAATAAATTCCCAACGCAATTTTGATGAGTAATTATTATTATTAACAAATCTTTTCAGAAGTTTAAGCAACTCTGTAACATAACCCTTCAGGCATCGAAAATTATCAGGAGCAACATTAAATGAGAGTAATCCTTTGAGCAACAAACTCATGCTATTGCGAATGTATCAAGGGGCAGATAAATTTATTATGTGTGTCCCTAGAAGCGTAAGAAATCCAAAGATTTGTAAAGTTTTCCCCCTTTATGACGAAAGCTTTGCCGATGTTTTCTGATATGAAAAACTTTGGCACATACATTCAGATAACGATCTTCAACCTTGTATACTTACCCGTAAGGTTTTAAGTAAATTTTAGGTAGAAAAATTCATTTGCTTTATTCGACAGTCGTTTAACGTATCTTTGTTTATGACTATACAAAACGACTGAAGACAAACTATTTATTGGTTCTTAAATTGGAGACAGATTGCAACGAAGTTATGACTTAATTTTAGGGGGGGGGATTTACTGGAGACTTTAGATAGATAGATTAACAAAACTCAACCACCATGAGAAAACTATATTATATTAATTGTGATATATGGCAGTGCATGAAACATGCATATTTATATTTTCTATGGACCACATGCTTTAGCGTATAGCATTCTAAACTCTCATCTCATAATAATTTGGTTCATTTTAAATTATCATGCCATGACGTAAGTGCTTCAATTTAGGAAAACACTTTTCAGTTCAAACACTCAAGGTGAACCTACCGTAAGTCCAGTCAAAGAGCGTGTAGGATCAAAGGGGACGTTCAGCTAAAGCTTTTGCATAAGTAGACAGAGCGATAAACAAATCGCCATTTAAAATCTACCATGATAGTAATCTTGCACGCAAGGTTTATGATGAGTAAATGCCAAGAAGATCCCGTTCTGTAACGAATAAGAAAAATTATAGCTATGTTCATACATATTATCATAACACCCAACAGTCACTTATGTAGTCATAATCCCACACTAGGATTCCCTGTGTCGTGTGCCATGGTACCATAACACCCAGACCAGGCACAAAATATTTGCAGATCAGACAAACATTTGTCCCGCAGGGGGAATCGAACCCGCAACCTCTCGGATCTCAGCCGGCTACGCGCCCGCCGTGCCACAGAGGCGTCAAGATACTTCGTGATCGCTATTTCTGCTAATATATCGAAAGTTTTTTATATCTGGTTACAAATAGCTTCCATCATGATATTTGGGTTTTTGTAGGCTTTGCTACCTTTGAATTCTAGCTTTGCTATACAGCCTGACTTTGAATAATTCAATAAATAAAAAGAAGAAAATAAATATTTTGGTTTCTTCATGATAGCTATTTCTGCTAATTATGTCGATTTTTTTTATGTGGTTATAAAAAAGCTTCCAGGATCCATCATGGTAGTTGGGTTGTTGCAGTCTTTGCTACCTTTGAATTCAATCTTTGCTGTAAAGCCTGACCTCGAATTTTTTTTATAAGTTCCCGCTTAATATATTTTTTCACTTATCACAGGAACACCAATCCTCGCTTTGATTATCGCTGAGCGTGTGCAAAACCACCGCCTTAATGTACTCGGAACCCGAACTTTACGTAAATATTGGTAACATCATGTCCCCTGTGTATTTTTCGGTGAAATCAACGAATAGACTGGGTTTTCCTGAATACTTTTCGTCGCCATAAAAAGTTGATGTTTTTTTTGAAAACTAGATTAGGTTTTTATTATAATATTATATTTTAATATAATGGGAGTACGGTAGTTTCCAGAATAGACGTAATGGAATTTTTGTGCTTTTCAAACGACTTTTATGATTATCTCACTCACTTAAAATAACTTGACTTAACTCTCGTTAATTCAAGTTATTTTAAGTCTTTAAATGCAGCGATAACATGGGTGAGTGTTATGGGATTTTCTTAATCGGGCAATTTTTATGTCTTAAGTTCCAATACTTTGAAAGACTTTAACTTCATCATCATCAGCCATAATTATCCACTGCTGGACGAGTCACATAAGTCTGGACGAGGCCTCTCCCATTAAATGCAATTCGAGTGATTTGCCTTACTTTTACTTTTTTACTTTTGACATGCGTCTTGAATTTTCTGCTTTACGAAATCCAATTAAAACTTCTGAAACCATAATCGGAATTTGCCAATTACGCCTAAATTGACAAATTAAACATTTACAAAACACCATTCATTATTTCGCAACAGTTGTCACCAACAATTTGGTCTAATGACCTCCGCCCCTGTGGAAAACTATGACGTTTCGTAGGCGGTAATTTTTCATGTCGCGGTCGCGATAACGGTCAGGTGTTAGAATGATTTGTGGGTCCTGATGTCGTATCTTGTTGGTTTATTCGAGTCTCTTTTAAAAAGTACAGTTAAACCTTTCTGGGAAATGTTCGAATGCCTACTATGACATAAGGTTGAACACCTATGCCTTGCGTTTGAGTGCTTTTGTATGACATAGATATATATAAAGTCTCTACACCTATTTAACAGTAATAACTGACACATAATAAACAAAGATCTGAACCTCAAGTCTAGAAATGTAACAAGCAACTACACGCATCTATAATACTACATCTATAATAGTATACTAGGTTAGGTATCATGTCATGACAAAAAAAATAATGATAATAATAATAATAATGGATAATGCTTTGGATAATGGTCCAAAGGTTGCAAATATGCGGCCTAATTACTAAACTCTTCTAGAACAATCTTCAATATCCAACAATAACTATTATAGAATTGAAGACGGTAACTTCAATTATATAATAGTTATTGTTGGATATTGAATATTGGTATCATTTTAGAAAAATAACGACTATACACGTACTTTACTAAAACATACTTTTATTTTTTTCAAAATGGTCAACGACACGTCAGCAGGCGAATAGTAAAGTACGTGATGTATAGTCGTTATTTTTCTAAAATAACTATTATTTCAACAATTAGGTAGTTTCATATTATAATTTATTATAATGTAGGTACAAACAAATAAAATTTCCCAAAAATGATGTAGTGTTGCGGTTATAAAATCATTTCTCCCAATATTATTGCCTACATTATTTTTTACGCAAGCATGGAAATCGTTTTATGGCACTCATGTAAAACTTTGGAGTTTTACCATACCAATAAAAACAGTTTGTCGAACAAACAGAACAAAACGTAGGAAATAGTGGCTGAATAAAAAGGCAGTTCTTTGCCGCATAAAGGGAAAAGTAGCACTTTTAATAGGGGCTGGAAATTGTGATTAATGCCGTAAGATAAGGATAGGCGGCACGAAGGAAAAATAAAGGTTTCGGTCAAAAGTCGCACACATTAACCTAATTAGTTTTAATTGGGTGGACTAATCATTTGTGAACTTATAAAGGGTTCGGCATACGGGTATAACGTGACGTAACGTTGTCAGTGACGCATTTTACTGTGGAGTGATTTATATTAAGAACTTCTCATCACGGCCCCCAATTGAAATGGTTAAATTTCTATGTAAATCTATACTCGGGAACCATTTTAATTGTCTCTGCATATCACCATTAGGAGAGTTATGAGGAATATGTATTCAAAACTTATTTATTACTATTTTGATCCAGCATCGAGACAATCAGAGAGCCGCAAAGGGTTTGAACCGTGGTAACGGTGACGCACTTACAAGTTTTAGAAAAAATATGAGCAATCTATGTGCTCGAAAAAATGTCACATAGGGCGCGTTCTAGGTGAACGGGACATAAAAAAGTATTGCATTTATTATAGGCTGGGGTTACCACTTAACATCAGAGGCCCAATTCTCTAATTTAAAAACATTCAATTCGCAGTATAATCTCGTCTCAGTCGCACTGTCACGCATAGTAACTATTACTTAATCTTCGCGTTTCTTGCTAAGAATATGGAATAGTTTCTTTACGAAACGGTGCGACTGACACGAGACTGGAATGTTTTTAAATTAGAGAATTGGGCCTCAGGTGGGCCACATGTCAGTTTCATCATTTAAATAAAAAAAAGAAACTAAAGTTGCCAGCTTGCGTTTCGCTTCGCTCTACCACGCCAACGCCACGCCCCCCACTTCCGTTGTACGAGTATGTCACACCTTTACAATTCAGGTTACAGGTTTTACTACAGAACCACGTTTTATATTGAGGATGATTAATGACCACAGTCAAACTTACGGCCTTGTCACGTAATATAGTTGAAATTAAAAGGGTTTATTACCATTTTATACTGCGTCAACACCTTTTTGCCGCAAAACAATTATATTTTACGTCTTAATTTAGTAGTTAGCGAGTGCGTTAACTTTTTTATAGAGTTTTGTCATGACAGTTTTGACCAAATTTGGTTAAGTATTAGTTCATGTATATTATACCACACACACGCATTACATGCTACGGGTTATACGCTATGTATGCTATGGGGGAAGCCTCATCCAGCAGTAGATGTCTACCGGCTGAGCAAGAAGTGGCTAATGTTCATTATAACCTTGTAACTTGACCTTGAAATTTTTTATCCGGTCATACCAAACAGGGACAGTTCAAAATGGGATCTAACAAAACCAAACCAAACGAATTAAAGCTGTGCTTCATTCATAAAAACAACGTTTAAAATTATTTTTAATTTAAAATAAAAAAAACCAAACGTTACCGCACCGTAAGTTGTCACTTTGTCGTCTTTCTTACAATATGTTCACAGAAACAAAGTTAATGTGTTGTGTAAAAAATATTCCGGAAAATATTCAGTGAAACATTTTAATGGAATAACTATGTTGCTAATTCTAGCAACATAGTTTAACCCATAACACTTTAGAATGGAATTCTAATTTAAACACAAATATAAGTACGTGAAAAACTGTTTTTCAAAGTCGATTTTCTCGTAAGGTATATTAATAGGCAGCTGTTTTTGTGATAAAAAATATCTTACAAAAATAGCAAACCTAATATTTGACTCTGAGCAGTTTCATTATTATGTGAAAAAAAGAGGCCTGACCCTCATAAAGACATGGTATAAGATGTTATTTTTGCTAATACACAGTTCTTTTTTAGAGTTATATAACTTAGTATTTAACACACATAAGTCACCTCGTGCACTTAAAGCCTACATTTTAATGACCTTTCTAAGGAAATAAATTGAAAGGCAAAAAACAAAGAAGTTACTTTATTATTTATGATACAAACATAGCTCTAAATAGCTTGACATACTTTAATATTGATCCGACGATGCAGGCTCCTCGATGGACCAAGGGTATTATAAAGGTAGCAGAAGGTTGGTGGATGCAGGTGGCTCAAGAACGTTCGTTGTGGCATTCCATAGGGTAGGTTTTCGTCCAGTAGCCAGCAGCAGACTTCTCCGAGCTGATGATGATGATAATGAATTATTGATCTGAGGATTACTAAACAGCTGTTTTAAGTAGACCGGTTCAAAAATAAAAATATAAATATACCCTTGGCCCAAAACACATCAAAAGCTGTCTCAAAGGGTGCATTGTGACAGTTATTAGATTTCATAAAATCAATAAAATTGAGAACCTCCTCCTTTTTTTGAAAAAGGAGGAGGTTAAATATGATCATAATATTCTCTCGCCAGCTCACTAGTCGTATTCTGTTCGAAAATTAAGATTTCTGAGGTTTTTCATTCGAGATTTCGTTTGTTAGTGGTGTTTCCCATCCATTGCCATATTCAATTTAAATCCACCTCGATTAGAGCTCATTTTACATTACAAACTCACTTAAAGTGACACATGCTTGCGATAGACACTTACCTACAGATTAATTGTCGCAGAAAGTATTCAATCCTTCATATTTCAATGTAAATAATATTTATATTGATGGATGGGAGACTTGTTTGGACGCCGGCCACACTGCAACCGTTTATCTTGAAGACTGTTGGCTATAAAATTAAATCGCGACGCAGTGGTACCGGACGTAACGGGAACCACGGGAACCAATCATAGTTTCCATGCTTCATTAAAAAGTTGCCCTCGAAACGTCAGCTTTGCAATAGCAATACCTACCTTCACCCTAGCTAGACGTACAAAAAGCGATTGGCACCGCACCGCCGCTGATATGCTAAGTGACCGTTGATAACCGTCACGTAGTGACTGTTTGCCTTGCATGACCATACATACCTAACTAGGCAATGCACAGTTATATATTTAACTAGGTAGGTGAACTACTACGGTGCATGTTTGTTTGGACTGTTTTGGGGTAGGCATATTATGATGATTGAACACAAATATCAGGTAGGTAGAATGGTGGCACTTCACATGGTGTATATTCACAAATGTTTGAGTTGTTTTGCCAAGGAAAACAACATTATGTAACGATAGACTCATAGTTGATTTTACCTTAGAAAAATAACACAAACATTTGTGAATGTATACCTACACCAAGAGAAGTGCCACCAGAAGATATTGATAGTTTTCAATATAGATAGGTTTAAATCCTAGATATATTTAATTTGTTTGATTGATGACGAGTTTATTCACAAAAAAGCGACGACGAAATTACCCGATGACGAAAGAAGCCTAAGAAATTTTCTATTTTGTTCTAGAAATAAAAATTCAGCTGCAGCACACGTTTCATCATATCGGTTCCAATAACCAACATTCATCTTCAGTTCGAGTTATAATAACTAAAAACTGTGACTGAAGGAATGTGGGGCGATCTGTTGTGGTAAGTATTTGGATTACTTTATAAAAAGAGCAAGTATACTGTATTTTGCACCATAATTACGAAAACACAAAAAGAGATACAAAATTTAAATTCACAGATTCAATGAGCGGTCTTATCGCTTAAATAGCTAGAAATGATCTATTTAACAAACAAGGATAGCGAAAATCACGTAAACGATCACGTATCACGTTTAGTAATAATCACGATCACAAGTAAAATACAACAAACTGATATTTATAATACTTGCAAATCCAATATAAGTTATTTCATATTCTATTGACATTCTCGGATTGCAGATCAAGGAATGTAATAAGGGTGCATGTCACACGATTTTCAACGCTGCTATAGCTGAAGTTCCCCGGACCATAGCCACCGGATCTATATCAGTAACTACTCGTAATCCCACCGTTATAAGAATCTACCTAGGTATGTATTTTTAAGCAAGTTACTACTCATGGTGTTGTAACTAAACTTTGTAAAAAGCACCTTGAATTTATTATTCCGAGCTTATCAACTGTAGGTACTAAAGTAACTTGAAGCTCACGTGAAAACTCAAGAATATGGCAAAAAGCTTTTTTACTTTATCAATTTTTTACTTTAACGACATAAGTAATGTTATTCTGTTACTTAGTGCGACTTTATACTCGCAGGTAAAACCTTTACCATGCGTAAATATGTGGGGTAAAACACTTTTACATTTTCATTAATTTTTTACATCGGAATTGTGCTACGAAACGTATTTGATTTATCCCTTATTTATGACTACTCCCAAAGATTTCAATTATTAACTCAATGATTAATTAATTAGTTTAATAATTTTCAATTGAAATCTTTGTTAATAAGATAAAAATAAAAATAATAAAGTTAACCAAATTAAATAATTTGATAAAAGGAAACATTAAAGCACATTCAAATAGTCATAAAGTTAAGGTGACAACTATGAATACCAGAGTAAAAAACTCTTATGTAATTTATAGTTTTACTAATAAAATAGTTGCAGAGGAAGAACTACACTCGAGAGCAATGAATCCGGGTCACTTAAAGAATCCTAAAAATCTCGGAAACTAAAAATGCTAGGTTAATGCAATAAATTGTATTTAATAGACAATGTAATACTCCTTAAATGAAGGTATTAAAACTTCTTAGTTATTGTAAAGTTATATCATAAAAAAATCAAATTTGAAAAAGGGCCACTTTCGAAGATGGAACTACGAAATTACAGCATTTGGTTTTGCTTTTGTTTGTAATCTGTCATTTATCATTGTTTGATTTCTGTTTTTTTGTTGTTTTTTTCTGCGTAAACGCAGTAATGGAAGCACGAGGAGGCAATACGAAGTATTAAAATTCAAGAAAATCGTAATAAAGTTCAAAAATTTCATGTTTCCTATTTTTGTTTTAAGGAGAGATCAGCAGTTTTTTTCTTTATGTAATTTTGTGTTAATAAAATGTATGGTGACTCATATTTTTTTTACCTTCATTTAAGGAGTATTACATTGTCTATTAAATACAATTTATTGCATTAATCTATCATTTTTAGTTTCCGAGATTTTTAACATTCTTTAGTGACCCGGATTCATTGCTCTCGAGTGTATGTACACACGTTTTGTACTTAATCCTACTTCCTACTAATACACTCGAGAGCAATGAATCCGGGTCACTTAAAGAATCCTAAAAATCTCGGAAACTAAAAATGCTAGGTTAATGCAATAAATTGTATTTAATAGACAATGTAATACTCCTTAAATGAAGGTATTAAAACTTCTTAGTTATTGTAAAGTTATATCATAAAAAAATCAAATTTGAAAAAGGGCCACTTTCGAAGATGGAACTACGAAATTACAGCATTTGGTTTTGCTTTTGTTTGTAATCTGTCATTTATGTGGGTACATAAACCATGTTGATAGTGCTCTATATTCATTATATGGAAGCACGAGGAGGCAATACGAAGTATTAAAATTCAAGAAAATCGTAATAAAGTTCAAAAATTTCATGTTTCCTATTTTTGTTTTAAGGAGAGATCAGCAGTTTTTTTCTTTATGTAATTTTGTGTTAATAAAATGTATGGTGACTCATATTTTTTTTACCTTCATTTAAGGAGTATTACATTGTCTATTAAATACAATTTATTGCATTAATCTATCATTTTTAGTTTCCGAGATTTTTAACATTCTTTAAGTGACCCGGATTCATTGCTCTCGAGTGTATTATGCTCAATACAACACACATCAAAAGCAAAACAGGTGTGACAGTTATTTACGGTTAGTAATGGTATGGTAGTTAGTTACGTTGTTAGTTCTGCTTCTGTCAAATTTAGCTTTTGAACATAAAAAAAATCTGTCCTTCAAATATGATAGTACGCCTAACAGTCGTATCTCTATCATTCTTGAAATTATCATGATGAAATGGGGTAACAATGAATCATAAATGTCCTTATAAAACTCAAGTGCTTTCAAATTACGGTTCTAGCAATTCATTAGCGGCCCCCGCTGTGTAATGAGGTCCTAATTTGAATATCTCTATATTTTAAGCAGTTAAAATGTTTTGACGTAAATCGTGACGTGAAACACGTTTCAGGGAAACGCGAGTTCAATGCTAAGGTATTTTGCTAAATGGTATTAAAAGGTTTCGTGTGACTTCTTTTCCTTCGATGTTTTGCTACATTATATACTTTTTACTGCTTTTTGAGTTTCTTAATCAGTTGAGGCTTACCTCTATGTAGCAAAACGATAAGCCTAATCGAAGTTGTTTATTTAGTCCATCAATAGGCATAGGTATCTCCTCATCCTCGGCTTAATTTGCTGATGCCAGCCTTTTCATCATCATTATCATCATCAGCCTGTAGACGTCCACTGCTGGACCTAGGCCTCCCCCTTAGAATGCCACGACGAACGGTCTTGAGATGCCTTCATCCACCGAATCCCCGCGACGTTTATACCCCTTTTCATCAAACCCTGCCAAATAAATTCTTATTTAAGGAATTTATTTTTGTTCCCTAACAATTTTGAAAAACTTCATCTATTAACAAAACCATAATAGCATAGAACTTGGATATCATTAAAAAAACTACTAGTTTTTTTGGGGCCGTGGTGTTTCTGACCTAAAACCCATCCATCTCCTCAAGCGGATGTCGTAAAAGCCGACTAAGGGTAATCCCTCTATCTGGGTAGTCACCAGAAGATGGGCAGCAGTATCCATCTTAAAACTCAATTTGAATACTGCGTTCACCAATCCAGCTGGCAAGCGTGGTGATTATGATAATTCATCGTTGTACACTCTTGTATTTTATGGGGGTGGCTTCGTCCAGCAGTGAACGTCTTAAGACGGCAATAGTGATAATGATAACTTGTTTTTGCATTCAATTGACCACCAATGATAAAAGGATATTTAATGCAGCAATCTTACAAAACTAAGTTATATTAAGGTTGTGGTATTCGTTAATTTATCGGTGGTTCGTTTCCAGGCTATCAGGATGTTTTGAACAGCCTGTTTGTTTCCCTCATTTGCATTGGCACAATTATTTTCTGGAGTTTTGCCTGTTTTGGTGGATTGCCAGATATGCAGTGTCAGCTGTTCTCGCTACCCCATAATTTACCTGTACAACTTCCAGCTATTGCTATGGTACATCCTATGGACAAGAGAATTAAAATAATAAATTTTTCTAGCGCCACGTTTTTCTATCGCTGATTCATCATTAACGTTTGATGTCACTGTTGACCTCTAAAGACATCTTTATCTTAAGCCATTAAACGTCCACTATTGGACGAGGCTTCCCACGTAGAATGCAATGGAGGGGTTTGCCCCTTGGATTTGTGATCGCAGTATTAGTGTTCAGTTCTCTGGTTGATGCTGCTGCCCATCCATTAGCGATCAGTTTTTACGACATCCTCGGTAGGAGACGGACATGCCGCGGCACTCTAGCTCCAGTACTTGTGAAGTGCGACGGATAAATCACTCCACAAACTGAAGCTTGGCCGATCGTGACAAATGGCCTACGATGTGCCGCAGTCACTGCCAATAACTGTATCTTTCCAGTAGCGGTTCCATGTTTACATTACATTTAATTAAAAATGTGCCGTTTTATAGGGTCCATCCATTGCTGTTCCATTTTGGCTATTTTACGAGCTCAATAACGTTCAAATGTGAATTTATATTTTTGTTGTAACGAGACGGAACAGGAACGGAGCAGAACAAAGTTAATAAACAATCTCATTAATATTATAAATGCTAAAGTTCGTTTGGATGGAAGGATGGATGTTTGTTACGCTCTCACGTAACAAACAGATTTTGATGAAACTTAACAATAATATTGCTTACACATCAGAAAAGGCTATATTTTAAGCTAAAATTTATTTACCAGTTATTAACTGGACCACTGCGCTGGGACCACGTGAACGAAGTCGCGAGTGGGCCGCTAGTATTATAAATGCGAAAGTTTGTGAGTATGTTTAATACTCCTTCACGCTGAAACAGTCAGAGTGATTTTGTTGAAATTAGGAATGGACATAGATTATACCCTGAATTAGCATATAAAATTAACATTAACATAAATTATTAACTCAATATACACTATTCGTGGGAACCTTTTATTGGCTCTCTATTGTTATTTTGTTGTATTATTATGTTAAAGTAAGCTGTTGGTTTTACTGAAAATCAATAAACAAATAAAAATAAATAAATATAGGCTACCTTTTATCCCGATATTCCAACGGCATCGAGACTCATGCGGGTGGAACCGCGGTGAGAAAGACATGCGTGTGGTTTAGATGTCCGGTAATTAGTAGATGAAAATCAGCCTCAAAATCCTTTTTAAACTTTATTCTTACTCCCTTAACCCATTAGAACGACACACCTACTGGAATCAATGAACGCTAGCGAGAGGAAACCGACATGAAATATAAAAATAATGTGACTGATGAAGACTTCTTCGAAAGAAATCTTTTCATGCGTGTATCCCGTCTCGCCCCGTTACCTCCCGCTGTAAATGAACAACCATGAGATACAATACTGAAAATGCATGAACAGGTTGTGAGTTTTATCTCACCCATAAATATTATTGTTTGGTTTAGAATATTGCACGATTTGTTGTTGTTTGTGGTACGATAACGTTGATGAGTTTAATTGAAAATTTGATTTATGAAAATTTCCATGGAGAGCGAATTTTGATGAGCTATTTTTACGTTGGATAGGCCCCGCTGATCGTGGCATTCTATAAAAATATTTTTTGCTTCCACTGAAAACCGTAATGTTGGTATGTTTAGAGACTAACCTGACAACGAGCACTACAATAATCCTACCACCACACAGCTGGCTCTAACAATAGGCAAACCAAAGACTCTTTTTAGAGCTACATAACGTGGCGTGAACAAAGAACTAGTGAACTAAGAAAATAATCAATTTGCTACGTAGTGGTATCGGACGTAACGGGAACAAATCTTTTTTTTTTATGAATTCGCTATACTTCACATATTCACACGTTTGAAACTCATAAAAATTATTAGGATAAATTTCATCACCAGTCTGTTTATTTCCACTGCTAGTTGAGGCCTTATCCATTGAAAACAATGGATATATTTGTCATAATCACTACGCTTGGCAGGCGGATTGGTGATCGCAGTTCGATGATCAGTTCTTAAGTGGATGCCGCTGCCCATTACCCTTATGTAATCCCATTGCAAGGCTTATACTACATCCATGGGGTGTCTTATATACATAGTGGGGTCTTATAGGCCGGACAAACCACGACACATACAAAAACAAACTCAAATAAAGAAAAATCTGACCCAGATTCACAAGAGAGTGAGTTCGTATCTTCGTGAAATTTTAGAGGCCTTAAAATATTGCAGTCATGAATTTTCTGAAGTCTATATTCTGAAGTGTAGTGCGTATTATCAGTTTGTGTAGTTCAAGCTCTGAGTCCAAGCAACAGCCATGACAAACTTTATTATTATTTGCTTGAGGCACGACACTATAAAGCGGACGATAAGTTTGTGCCATGGAGGAATTAATTTTGGACTTGCGACCAGAATTAAATTTTCATTGCGAAGTTTTGCTGGAGTTTTGTTATGGCTAATGTTTGAATCAAGTTTCCAATAAAAAACATGAATTTTCAAGTAAAGCCTTGCTGTCTTTTTAGAAATTGTTGTTAGGTATTTGTATGCTGTTAATTTATTTTTTTTATGCTACTTGGCGAGCGGAAAGGCTTACGGCCCACCAGATGGAAAGCAGTTACCGTAGCCTATGAACGCCTGTAACACCAGAGCAATTACTGGGTGACTCTCTGAACCTTGATAAACCGTTAAAAAATCATTGACTAACACACAAATATCATAGGTATATAACATATGTTTTTAAAGTGTTTTAAGCACTTATGATTTTGTCTTGGCTGCTGGCCGTAAAATTGGATTATTACTGGAAGAAAACCGTTACGCTAGTTGGTCGTGGAAAGCAATGGCGGCGATGAGCTCACCACTTGTCTCGTTGTTTCCTGCAACTGTGCAACCCACGTTGAAAAAAGGCCTTTTAAGGCATTGCCTACTTCTTTAGGGAAAAAGGCGTGTGCTTATGTATGTATGTATGTAATAGTTCTGGCAACTAAGTATATATGTAACATAACACCCAACAGCCACATACCTACATAAACTCTGATTTTTAAACTTAGTCATTTTTCGTAAACAAAGAAATGTCACTGTATGTATAAGTGTCATGTATGTGTATCATATCTGTATATACACATATGATACACATACATGACACTTTCTTAGACACATAGTGGCATATCTCGACATTTCTTTGTTTACACAAAATGTCTAAGATTAAAAATAAGTATAGTTCGCTTGATAATTTTATTGATCGGCCTAATAATTAATTATTTTAATTTTTTTTTTTTTTGGTGATTTTTTTTTTTTTTTTTTTTTTTTTTTTCACGTAAGTCAGTTGCTTTGCTTATGGGACTTATCCCATAAGCAAAGCAACTGACTTACGTGACGGTTAACGTTGTAGATATTTAAATGGGCAATAAACGCTGATTTATATGAGTTTTGTTGAATTTTTGAGTTGAATTGTTATTTTTTCATGACTAGAATGGCTTTTTATACAGGGAGTAAAAATTAAAAGAGCAATAAATACAACTCAAGAAAATATAACTTCTTGATTCATATTATCATCAGCTTGTAGAAGTCCACTGTTGGATAAAGGCCTTCCTATAGAATGCCAAGTGGAATGGGATGGAATCGGCTTGGAATGGAATTGGATGGAAGCGGCTCAAGACCGTTTGTCATGGCATTCTATGGTAGTGGGGAGGCCCACTGAGCCACTGCTGGACATATCCAGCAGTGGCCTTCTTCAGGCTGATGATGATGAAGTTAATAGAGCCAGCTTAGCGGTATTTTCTTACTAAACTAAGTATTTAAACTGTCTTATTTCGTACACCCAGTATAAATGTGTATAATTGATAGTCTAAATGCGTGTCATAGTACATCAACTGAAAGAATGCAGGGTATACGTTTTTTTATTCTGATAACATAGCTTACTGAAACGCAAAATAACAATGATAACAGTACTGTAAAGTACGTAAGCCAGTGAATAAATTTAAACAAATATACAGTTTATTTTATATACAATTACTACTATAATTTTTGTATATTTATAGTAGTGAAGAACGTACCACGTGACCACCATGTCCATACAAACGAAGTAGTAAGCTAGAACCGCTAGTTTTTAAAATGTATCTTGTCATATCTATGGATCTAATTGAGTGTTCAGAAGATTTTTATTAAAAGCTTTTTTTTTATCTTTATACATTTCTTGTCCGGCCTAAAAATAGACGCTTTCATCTCCTCCCGTGGATGTTGTAAAAGCCAACTAAGGCATTACACCAGGGGATGGGCGGCAGCATCCAGCTGAGTACTCAACATGAATACTGCGATCACCAATGCGACTGCCAAGTGTGGTGATTATGGCAATTCCTCCCATTGTATTTATGGGGGGGAGGGGTGCACGTCCAGCAGTGGTGATGATGATGATGATGATATACTTGTAAGAGTAAGTGTAGCAAATAATGTATATTAAAGTAAGTAGTTAATTCATCAAAAATTGTTGTGTGACTGGCTTATACTGACTATCAAACGCACAGCCTAAACCATAGGTCCTATAGGCGTGAAATTTGGAAAAAACATACATTTCATCGTGGTCTAAGGATGCACCAAGAATAGTATATTTCATTACAAGTGCGGAAAGGCTGTCATTGCAAAGAGTTCCGACAAATGTCTACCCGAGCCGAAGGCGAGGGTTGACAGTCGGAACAAGTTGCAATGACGGTTCCGCACGTGTACTGAACGACTATTTTTTAATACAGTGGCGAAAAAATGAAGCAATTTAATAAAATAATAAAAACAATAAACTCAACTAACTAATCATTTATTTCATATAAAAGTTATAATTCACATAAACATTGAAATTGGTACAGTTTTTTATACTAACTGGGGAAGTTTTAGGTTGCATATTTACTGTTTGAGATAAACTATTATTAATTTCGTATGATTGTTCATGTATATTTGTCATACAATGGCGTTTGCTAGTTGATGGAGTTGGATCTGATGAATTATCATTATCAACGAAGGTAGATGGACGAACGTTCTCTTCAACATGTGAAGGAGACGGACTGGATCTTAAATTAATGGATTGTGTGATTTTTTTCCCAGTTTCTAGTTTGTTGTTTAATGAATCACCAATATAGCTTTCTGCAACTTTGTCTGATTTCCAACCTCCTAGTCGCTTTAAGGACGTCAAATTGGCTCCTGAATCTGCCAATAATGTAGCAGAGGTCCTCCTGAAGCTGTGCCCAGTATAATACTTAGCATCCGGCAGACCAAGAAACGTAGCTATTTCTTTTGGCATATTACCAAATTTATTTATCCCGATTGCTTGAGCTGTACACTTCCCTTTTTGGTAATTTTGAAAAAAAAACGGTCGGTTTTTCCTTTTTGGGACCGCTGATTCATATATTTTTGCACTATTTTAAGAAAGTCTCCTTCAACAACAAAGCTTCTCGGTATCTTATTTTTTGTGTTCGGAATCTTGATTAGTAGCATTTCTCCATGGGCTTCAATATCTTTTAAAGTAATACTGGCTAACTCCTGTCTGCGGCAAGCTCCAACAACGCCAAAAATCAGAGCAACCTACAAAAAAAGGGATTTGATTAATATTTTTTTAAATAATGTATTTTGCGATTTCGTAAACTGAATACTAAAGAAAAATATAAGTACTTATTAATAAATTACCTTTGTGGATAAATAACGATCATCGGGAGCTTCGTTCAAAAACCTTTCCACTTCATTCGATGTTAATATTTTCGACTTTTTACTTGTAAAACCGTCTGATTGTCGTTTTAAGAAAGCATTTAATTTTGGGTATTCACTTATATCCACGTTGTTCCTTATTTTCAGCATACTTTTTATCATCGAAAACCTCGACCATAACGTAGAAGGTTTTAAATTTGCTGAGAGTTCGGAGAAGTATGCCAACATACGTCGCGTGACTCCTTGAGGGAGCGTTTCAAAGAAATCAATATTCTTACAGTAATATCGCAATATATCTATGAAATATTATTACATACACATAAACACTTGGATAGTTTTATGATAAAAAGTGACGTGCATGGTATTAACACGAGAAATAAACACAAACTAAATATACCAAAATTTCGATTAAAGAAAGTAAGTGGGTCTTTTATGGGGAATTCTGTACGGTTCTATAATAAACTTCCAGAAGGTGCATTTAAACTTCCTATTCGAAGATTTAAATCCTACATAAAGATGAATCTAATTAAGAAAGCGTATTACACTTTTGATGACTATATTAATGATAAAGCCGCGTGGCCTGATGTCGCTCTGCCCCTCGACTGCTAAAATGGAAATTTGCAATATCTGTACTTACCTATTTACATGTTTGTATTAGATTATTATTTATAAGTATAACAAGCGTAGCGTGTGCTGTCTTGCATATTTTTGCTGATGTTTATGTACTTTTGACTACCTTCCTAAGGTTTTTAAGTTCTCATTTACTATGTATCAGCAACTCCTTGCTCCGAGGCACCACACAGGCGCTTCTCACCTAGTGGTAAGACGGACCATTTATGTAAGCCAAGCCGAGTTTGTTGCCTGATTCTTCTAGGCTTGGTCGCGTTGGAACAGGAGTAATTTAATTTAATTTTATATAAGACGATTCAAAATGATCCTTGTGATTTCAATGAATAAAGTTCTTTTTGACTTTGACTTTGACTTTGACATAACATTTTCTGAAAAACTATTTGCTTTTTTCTCTTCTCTCCACGCAATAAATTCGTCGTATGTAGATATGTAGCGACTTTTTGACTTTTCCGGTAAAATGTTCTCCGAAGCATTTTGTGCAATTACACTGAGTTCCGGTGGTGTTAATTCAAAAAAACTAGGGTTGAAATTACTCATTTTGTGCAACAAACAACTAAACTCGCAAAGAAAATTTCTGAAAAATGGCGCCAACCGTAGAATATAAGCAGAGATTTTTTTTTCTTCACCCATTCTGGAAGGCAAAGGGATCTATACCCATACAGCCAAGTCTTCAGTAGATTTTTTTTATTGATATGAATTGAAAATGAAATTTAATGAGATGAAATGAAATGAAACCTAACATAACTCATTATTAAATCTGTTAATGAAACAAATTAGTAGCTTCTTTTTAGAAATATACGTATTTGCATGAATCATAAAAACTTCAATGAATTTTTTTAGTAAAAACTTCATGGTTGGTTTTTCTTTATAATAGACATTATTTTGACAGTTGGGAAAGAAAAAGCACAAGTGCGGGAAAGGTAAAAAAAAGCACGAGTATGTAATAGCCCACATCGCGAACGCTATACGTCCCTGCAATACGCCACTTTTTGAGCAACTGTATTAAAAAGGAATTTATTTTACAGGCTTAATGCAAACGTGAGTCACGAAATATATTTTTGTCTATGCTATATTGCATGAATTTTGTTTCAAATAACTTTAACCATGCGTAGGTGATATACAATTTACAGTGTCGCAGTGTTCTAAATAAACATGGAACCACCAAAGCTCACAGCCATGAGAGCTGGTTCAATCCATTAATTCAGAACCCAAGTTGTACAACAGAACAACAATAGAAACGCGCGCAGCCAATGCCGGTTCTAAACAGTCTAAAAAAATAAAATACATTATATACCATGTTTATTTTCATTTGGTTTTTAAGATTTTTTGGTTGTGGATGTAGTAATGTCACTATAGCCTCGAGACAGGATTAACTAAACTTTGGAGTCATAAGGCGGAGTCAGTTCCCAACGGGCTACCACTTCTTTTAAATCTACAATTTTTGTGAAATATGTATTCATGATATGAACGTTATAGCCCTAATAATACATTTCTAAGTATAATATCTATAGTAAAAGATAAACATGTTTTTTCTGTCATAATTTAATTTTCGGGAGAAAACGTTTTCCAACTTCTAAGAAAACTACCAACAAAACTTATAAAACTTCTAACAAAACTTTTTGAATTTGGTATGTCCGGCCACGGCCTATGCAATACCCCTTCATCAAAAGTAACATCCTTAGATTATCCATTACTTACTTAGTTAAGTTAACATATCTACATTATCATACTTTGTTAACCTTTATTGAAAATAAATACTTATTATTATCATTATTATTATTATTTCTTCCCGTGGTTGTCATACAAGCTGACTAAAGGATTACATACATCAAGGGATAGGCAGCAGCATCCACCTGAGAACTTAACAACAAAACTGCGATCAACAATCCATCAAGCGTGGTGATTACGGCAAATTCCACATGGCCTCATCCAACAGTAGATGTTTATTGCCTGGTGATGATGAATTCGGCTTTTTCCTTCTGGGCTGTGTTTGTATCGCGTGTGGTCACAGATAAGGGTGTCATAAGAATTGTCGCCGTCGGGACGCCGACGCCTGGTTCATTACTTTATTGTTCAGCCAACTGCGAGTCACGAATAATGTATATAGTATCATTATCATCATCATCAACCGATAGGTGTCGATTGTTAGATAAAGGCCATCCCTTGCCGCAACGAATGGTCTTTTTTTTATACTACCAGGCATGCAAACAATCATACGGCCCACCTGATGGAAAGTAGTTACCGTAGCCTATAAATACCTGCAACACCAGAGGCATCAAACGCGCGCTGCCGACTATGAAAAATTATATTATAGATGAAAAGTCAAATCGAAACACAGCAATGCGAGGTTTAGTGCTTGGTGCCAGAAATAGGTACGGAGATAGTACTTTCCCTGATGAACTCTTTCACAAGAAGTTCTACTACAAACCAGAGGCCTTAGACAAAGTAACATTCTAATAGCGAAGATGCCAAAAGAAAAGTCCAAAATGTATGGGATTGACGTTAGCTATCGATATGTCACGTGGTTTATTGTATTGTATTACGACTGTAGAAATGGAATCGCTTCGAAGCGAATGCCGTTTGGCTAGGCCCTCTGGACTTGAACCACCTCTATTCATCAACTTCCTGCAAAGCATAAAATGTCAAATAGCCGTCTTACACTGCATCGTCCGATTCATGGTTGTCAAACGAGAATCTTTATTCTCCAATAGTTGTCGGGTCTGCAAGCCTGCCCTGCAGAATCGCTGCATGAGCTGCTACTTCATGACTTGCCCATTATGTAACTTCTTGTTAATTCTAAGAGCTATGTCGGCGATCTTGGTTCTTCTACGGATCTCCACGTTTCTCGTTCTTGGAGCTACTCGATGCCAAAGTTAACAACACTTATAAGGTTTACATGGAAAGAGATAGCTAGTGGTAATCTCACCAATCTCCGATTCTCGGTTGCGAGTTTGGAAACCGGTTGAGAGTTAATTGATTTTTAACCGACTTCACAAAAAGTAGGAGGTTCTCAATTGTCATTCAATTGTATTTTTTTTAATGTTTGTTACCTCATTCTCCGGCGTTTATGAACCAATTTGGAAAATTCTTTTTTTATTTGTATAGATATACTTTCAGAATGGTCCTTTTTTTTTTTAAATCCAGTTCTGATGATGTAATCCATGAGGAATTGAGGGAACTCCTCAAATATTGTAGGCATACATATGGCGATTTTGGTAGGTATTTTCAGCAACAAACCAAGCATTTGCATTCAGAAAGTATTATATATTTCACCACTATGGTTCTTTCATCATTTTTTTTTCATCCAGATATTTATTCGAATACTATGGCGGAAGTCAGTTTTTTAAATGAAAAGTTATAAATACTAGAATAATAAAAAAATAATTAAATAAATGCTGCACATTTCACAACACATTATCTAGCCCCAAGGTAAGCAGAGCTTGTGTTAGGGTACTAAATAATGATATTCATAATACAATACATTACATAGATAGATATTTATTATACATAGAAAATACCCAGAACCCCCTGAACAAATATCTGCAGAATGTACAAATATTTGTTCTGAGGCGGGAATCGAACCCGCAACACCCTGCGTCGCAGGCGAACTTTCGCCCGCCGCGCCACAGAGGTCGTCAAGATGTCATCTTCCTGATCATATATACAATTTGTATGATCAATACTATGCTACTGTGCTTGCAGGAAGTCGGTGGATGTAGGTGATTCAAGAACATTTGTCAAACGTTGTCGTTTGTTTGTTTGTGGATTTTTTTTATTTTTTTTATTAGATGATCAACAGCAAATACAGTTTAGATTGTTACATGTATAACTTATGCTAATAATAACTTTTCATTTAAAAAACCGACTTCCGCCATTGTATTCGACTAAATATTTGGATGAAAAAAAATGATGAAAGAACCATAGTGGTGAAAGGATTATGATACTTTTTGAATGCAAATGCTTAGTTTGTTGCTGAAAATATCAAAATCGCCATATGTATGCCTACAATATTTGAGGAGTTCCCTCAATTCCTCATGGATTCCATTATCAGAACTGGATTCTGTAAAAAATAGGACCAATCTGGAAGTATATCTATTCAAATAAAAAAAGAATTTTCCAAATCAGTTCATAAACGCCGGAGATATGCGGTAACAAACAATAAAAAAAAATAAAAAAAACTTCCGAATTGAGAACCTCCTCCTTTTTGGGAAGTCGGTTAAAAAAGGCCATCAATAGATCTTTCTAAGGTAGATTACAATTAAAATAAGGTACTTTATAGCCCCCTACCAACAACCTTTATCCACCTGAGTACTCCATTGGGGAACCCTAGTTTTTATCCGACTTTAAAAAAGAAGGAGGTTATCAGTTTAACGTTGGATTTTAAGCCTGTTCTCGACAAGTAAGCAAACCCTAATGCCCAATGAATCAAAATAATTTCCCTGCTTTCTTTTAAAATAGTGAAAAGTTTATGTGAGTAAAGCTTTATTTAATTACTCAAGTTAATCGCATTTAATCATCGCGTGGCGTATTAACGCCCACGTGATTTGATTAAGTGTGAACTTACCAACTGAATTAAAAGGGAAAGTTTACCCTCAATAGTATCTTTTATCAAAATTGAACTAATACTCGTTGGCACGTCAAGCGGCAGTTATGGCCTTAAGTTGAAGCTCATAAATTAACCTTTAACTGTTTTGAAATTAGGTAGTATAGTCCTAAATAATATTTAAATTCATTCATTGTAACATTATGCATGTCGAGCCTCTGGTAAGGCACACTGATTCCTTTCACCTCACTTGTTATTTCACAATATGTCACAAGGCACGTTTTTATGGTTCCGTACCTCAACAGGAAAAACGGGACCCCTATAGGATAACACTATATATATATATATATATATACACTAAGGGCCACTTCGTTGTCTGTATGTCTGTCAAAACCTTTTTTCTCAGGAACGCGTGCAGGTATCAAGTTGAAACTAATAACATCAAATACGCAGGTTTGCAATCACTCGGAGCTTTGAGAAAATCAAACTTTAAAGTCAACGCAATCAAAATGCCGTTTATGCTGAATATTTATTATACACTAGCGAGGGAATCAAAACCTATAGGGTACTTCCCGTTGACCTAGAATCATAAAATTAGCTAAGAAGCAAGGTGTTATAGCACAAAGAGAAAAACTGGAAAACCGTAACTTTGTAGTTACACCACAAACTTATTTAGATGTAATTACAAAAACTGTCAAGACCCATTTTCTCAGGACGGGCTACATGAAATTAATTAAAAACGAATGTCTACAAAAGGGGGGCTGAGGTGAAAAACAGTTTTTTTTCGATTTCCCTGCCATAATATTCACAGCTGAAATGTAATATTCTGGAACAATGTAGAACAAACCTAGAACAATTCAGCACAACAGTCAGAAATTGGATTTTGCACAAGCACGGGGCTAACTTTTCACACTCTTCAATATCATTGCTAAAAGCAACACTCTACCTGTAAAATTAAATTGAGGCTCTTAAGCCTAGATATCGATTTCACAGACCCACTGCCAACGAGCGAAATTGAAAAATAACAGCAAACTAATTGGAACACTTTTGGTAAACCCTTTTCATTCGACTCCCAAGTTATCGACTAATTTAAATGGTCTGCTTGAACAACGGTGAGCTCCGTCGAGTTTTCGGAATTTTTCACCGGTAATAAATTGACAGCATAGTATACCTATTTTGCAGTAAATCATCTTCAC
This sequence comes from Epirrita christyi, assembly GCA_951392215.1. Classification (NCBI taxonomy): domain Eukaryota; kingdom Metazoa; phylum Arthropoda; class Insecta; order Lepidoptera; family Geometridae; genus Epirrita; species Epirrita christyi. The sequence continues at coordinate 10,390,144 of OX595843.1, read as the reverse complement.
ACAATTGTTATGGAATTCGAACAAGCAGTGGAATTTGAATATCTGATGTTGCTGCTTGTATTTTTATTAATGTCATTATAAACAATCATTATCGTTGATGTCCTCAACCTTATTCATATTGTAGTCACCATAAAACAATACAAAAATCAGCTCGTATTGTTTTAAGGTGAAGGAGTTTCTGGAGTTTGGCTTACTGTGGTAGGCCTGTGCTCAATAGAAGGTAGAAACAGATTGACAACAAGAATTCCGAAATTTTGGGTGGCTCGGTGACCGTGAAACTAACCAACGACAATCAAATGATGATAAAAATAATTTAAAATGAGTACTAACATAACCTAAATAAAATCACAACGAATACAAGTAGGTACCATTATACTAAGAACTACAAATTTGATTTACAAAGGGCTAAGCTTATTGGTAGCCCCACGTCACAATTCAGTACCTAACAGTTAATTCATTACCAAAATAAAATTTAAAAAACGTGTGAGTAAATAAATATGGCTATTTTATGTCAATGTTGCGATACTAGTTTTATATCTTCTTCGTTACTAGTTCTGTGCGTTGTAGTTCCTTGTTCAGTTTATGCCTAATTAGAAGTCCAAATATTGCATACAAACATTTGGGTGCCGTTGTCATTGATTCCTCAATACTTGAGGTAGTGGACTTGAGATGCTTCCAAGCATTAAACTACTGCATTCACTGTGAGCTAATGGAGAATTATGAACAAACATTTGTTGTATTGTACTTCGATTTAATTTCTAGAGTATGAAGTGGCTTGGTTTGCGTGAATCGTTGACATATTTTTGAGTAAAAATTAAGTACTTTTCCAAGTCATATACTACCTGAAGTTAGTAAGTGTCTTAAACTTAAACAGGTGCAAGCTAACAAAATTAACCCGAAGCACCCAAATACGGACACGGTAAGATTGGTCTACATAATATCTACGGCCACCGTAATAATGACCCCATTTAAAAATAACTACTAAACACACATAAAAAGGAATAAACAAATAATAATATTTTTATTCAATATTCTTATCAAGAATTCAACGTCGGAGTAATATTGCGTGCGAAATGCTAGCAAAGTTGAATTCATAAGATTTAGTTGGAAAATAAATTAGCTGCGATGGAAAACTTTTCGGTAAATAAGAGTACATTGGAATTTACGTGGATGCAGGAAATACTAGATAAGACGACGATAAAAGCACTCAACGGTCTAATGTAGTCCTGATCCCAAACTAGAATACCCTGTGTCGTAGGTACCATATTAATACAACACCTAGACCCATAACGAGTAATTTCAGATCATGCATTCGCCCGCCGAGTCCATAGGCGATTGCGATAAAAAACTGGAAAATTATGCCTCGCTACTCTGATTTTCATGGTGCTCATGGTGACGAAATCAATGCAACTTGTATACAATACAACACTTTACTTTGTACAATAGCAACTCTACGAAGAGATCGATGTAAGTTGTCCTTGACTTGTAGTTGCGCAGGCCTGAGGATACCAACATCATAAGACCGTTAAAAATGTTCAAAACATCTAGAAAAATCTAGAACCTGGTAATTTTTCTGACACATCCAAATATTTCTCAATCTCTTAATCCAAGTTGGCGGCGCAGGACCGATTGAAGTTTGTCTTAATCGCCTCTAGCTAAGAGATTACAACCAAAAAATTTTTTGCTGTCACTTTGATGATCCGACTTGTTATCTTGGGCACAACTTAGGCATATTTCTCTAATTGAATACTGTTTTCCAAAAATTGAAAAGGGTTGCTTTTGTTTTGTTTATTCAAAACTTCGTTACAACTTTTTGTAACTTCTAAATTAAATTTTAGGCTTCCGTAAATTAACATTTTTTATGAACGTGACGCACTTTCATTTTCTTGTTTTTTTCTTATTAAAAGTAAAGGTTAAATATTCAGTCAGCATCATCGTTATTATCATCAGCCTGTAGAAGTCCATTGCTGGACATAGGCCTCCGCCATAGAATGCCACGACGAACAATCCTAAGCTGCCTGCATCCAACTTCCTGTGACCATTAATTATATCCTTGGTCCATCAAGAGGAGAGCCTTCCTACACTGCATCATCCAGTTTGCGGTCGACACTCAAGAACCTTCATTCCCTAACGAAAAAAATCCTAAATTTTCAGTAACGATGCTTTAAGTTTCAGGATTTTTTTATTCAGTAACATATCAAAAACTAAAAATCCATCATTAGATCAGAATTTCTGAATTATTGCAAAATAATCAAGATTTAAAATAGCCCAAACTTGGGACCAACAATGACGTTTTTCACGCAAATTCAAATTAATGAGATTGGGAGCATCATGGAATTTTGGGCCCCACGGAAGATATGAGAGGCTATAGAAATCGGTCGACATGCCACTTTTAACAGGGACAGGGGTTGGATGCTTCCTCAGACTTGGAAACCTCTACTGGATGCTGCGTCGGCGAAACTTCACGTCTCCATGACCAACGATAGTCCGGATACGATTAGTTCAGTGTGCGTCGCTCTTCAATCGACATATCCAAGTAGCTCGGAGGACGAGGATAAGTCATCCGCGTCGCAACTCCCACCGCCACCGGCGATAACCAGCCGGGCCGCAAGAGCTGAGAGTGCCCTCCGCGTCGCGCAGCGGGAATAACACTCATACATGATTAAGAGCATCTAAATTGCTTGAAACCTCGGGTCGTATACTCGAAAATAATCTACGTAAGTTAAACCGGTTATAATCTAAATATGAATACCACTTACGAAAGTTTTTATCAAAAAATCATGGAATAAGCCAACAAAACACAGAAGTACCTACACGCTTTTTAGAGACACCGCAACTACAAACAAAAGAAGGCCGAAACCTTAAAAATTCTAACGAATCCGCATACTGGCTGTGTGGTGTAACTGCCAAGTGCATGTTAGACTATTCATTCTTAATCCACTTTCTCTGTTATCTTTTTGGCAGTTTGATCTACACTAGGGTAAGAGTAGCATGGCAGAGTACAGAGGAAAGTAGAGAATCTTCGTTTGCTAATACTATGGAGGCTTGTTTGTGTGCGTACCCTTTCTACTACATTGTTACATCTTGCTTAATTTTTGATGTCCTGTCTCAACATCTCATACAAATACAATTTATTGTAGAAACTTATTTGCGTGCCATTTTAGCTAGTAGAACGTTTTTAGAGTTCGTAATCTCAATGTCTACTTCATGTGTGTTCGTTTGTGATAGGCACGCTCTATGTTCGACTCAACTCTCCTGTATCTCTGTATTCTGTATCCTGTGTCACTGTTCATTTAAATTGCATGCAGTTAGGACTCATTACTTGCGGTCTATTTGCATTCGGATGCTGAGTATTCCTCGGGCGGTAGTTAAGCCTAACTAACAACCGAAAAATACTGCAGTTGCTTCGTTTTTATGTGATTACAAAGAGATTATGCAATTAGTTTGGTTATGGTGTTTTGTTTTTTTATACCTCTTTTTTTTATTTTTATTGCCGGACTTTTTCATTTTTTCATCATCAGAAGGCTTAAATTTCTTATGTTTTTATTTATCTCCAAGACCAAGTCTGTGTTGCCGTAAATGTGTTGCTCTAACTATGTTTTTAAATAGATCGTTTTCACTTGATATTTTATTTCACCGTTTTGAGCAATTTTAAGATGCCTGATACTGGATTCAAACTTACGACCTATCATCAACCCACCACTTTACCACTTAACATTAGGTGGGCCCGTAGCTAGTTTGTCTATCTATTTATTAAAAAAAACCTAAGTGTTCAATGAGGGCTAAGAAATTCATAAATTAACCTATTGTTCTTCATTAAAAAGGGTTATTCCATAACGTTCTCAGTACACAGTATCGTGTAAACAAATTCGACTATGCAAATTTATTCTAAAATTTCGGCAATAGGTGATTGCAGAGGGTCATTCAAATTTAAATTTCGTTCTGTGCAAATCCCATGGCGAGGGTGGATGCAGCGAATGGGGGAGCTACGCTAATAAAGTAAATTAAAGATTAATAATATATTGTCTTAATATAGGACTAGGCATGCAGGTTGTTGCAACCCCAGTGTAATCCTATACCTACTGATTTAGCGTGAATTAGTTATAAGTCATATCGTGTACTGTGACAGCTGCTTATTGAAGTGTTCAAATTAATACAGCAGTTATAACAGGTTCGAAAAGTACCGTGTATTAACTCCTCGTGAGTGGTAAGAAGGATCACCAAAGTAATACAGGTGTTAGAAGGCTTAGATTTTGTTAGAACAGGAGTAATTTTAGTTTATAAGACGATTCAAAAATTTTCTTGTGATTTCAATATATAAAATACTTTCTTACTTGACTTGACTTCACATCATTGTATATTAGATCATTGAAAAGATTGGTTTTTCTATAACATCTTTACGAATAATCTAGTCTTGATTTACTAGTAACTACACAAATACAGAAACATTTGATTTATGATTTTTTTTAAATTAATAACTTCTAAGGTATACTTACAGTTCCCGTGGGAAATCAATGGCTTCCTCAGTTTGTGGAGTAACGTTTCCTTTTAATAATAAAATCAAATTTAACACACACCTTCGTCAGTTAACCGTGTTTATAAATAAATATTGAATACCTAGCGTATACTGCGCATATAATAGTAATACGTTGTATTACCATCCCACACTGTAGACTCGTAGTTTTTAATTATCCTGCAGCGAGAATCGATCCAGCAGCTCTTTCGTCTTAGCCCAGGCGGTCCCTTGGTTGGTTGCTCTTTAGCTTTTCAGTTGTTTTTGGTTTTTACTATGATGCTTTTCTGATATTTTGTTTTGAATACGATAACTTTCTGAATATAATATAGCTTAAAAAACAAATAAGCTAAAAATGAAGATTCTCGAGTGGCGACCATGAATGGACGACGCAGATGATATGTTAAGGGTTGCAGGAAGTCGGTTAATGGAGGCAACTCAAGACCGCTTGTCGTGGCATTCTTTAGAGGAGATCTAAGTTCAGTAGTGGCTGATGGTGATGAACTTTGCGGATAAAATAAAACCATTGACGATAATTATCGCTTCTTTTACACCTTTAATGATAAAAAAGGGTCCAAAACTGTAAAACAGTCCATAATTTTGAAGCCCCACTTTTTGTTAAATACCCAGACACAAAGTGACATTCCTATTTCTTTGGATATAGAGTTCAAAATGGAGTAAGTAGAAGCGGTTTTTTGCATTCCGTCTGGTTGACACGGCCAGCGGTAGGTAGATATCACCTGTAGAATGCTCCTATCGCGCCGAAAGATTCAAAGACTCTTGACACTTTTGTAAAAACCCCGAAAAAAGTTTACGTTATTTTAATTGACGGTAGATTCCCACCGAAAAGAAGCTCTGCTTTTTTTGTGATTTATTTAAAGTTTAATGGAATGAGAAGTATTTGAATGCCCACGGCTCGGGTATGCAAATAATTTATAATGACAGCTTCAACCGCTACCGGACATAACAAGGCTACAAACCTTGCTTGATCGTCCCAGAAAGATACAGAACTTTTTTCCACTAACTAGGTACGTTTAAGGACAACATGCTCGTGAGACGAACTTAGATCTCAGATGGTAAAGTGAATTTACCGTAGAATATTCAGAAATCTGTGATAATCAAAATTGTATGTAAATTATAGCCGTTTCAGTCTCCGATATATCTCTTTCATCATACGCAGGCATTAGATTAAATATGACATGATAAGCTGATAGTGGAGGAGCTTCACTTTGTGATATAATTTGAAATGAGTAAACTCGTAGAAGAACTCGCAACATGTTAGTCTAATAACTAGCAATTTGAAGTGGCAATGGGCAGGTCGTATCGCTAGCAGAACTGACAACCGTTGAGAAATAAAAGTTCTCGTAAGGCAACCAAAGTAGAGGAAGGCCCTCCTCTCGATGGACTAACGAAATTATAAAGGTTACAGGAAGTCAGTGAATGGAGGCGTCTCAAGATCGATCGTCGTGTCTACAGTAAGCAGTGGACTTCTACAGACTGATGATGATGAACCATAGTCACTATTTAAACATAAACTGGTAGAAAACCACACCCCTGCGGGTCGTCTCCCTTCTTAACAGCAGACGCATTTAACGTCACGAGGTACTTACAAAACTTTTACCTACTACTCAGCTTATTGATTTCCCGTAAAGAATTACCAAAAGTCATTCACCCTAAACTCCTGTCTGATACTATACAAATACTACTTTATCGAGCAGAATTAATAACCCAAAAATTACTATTGCCAAAAGTTAATGCAACGAATAAAAGCGTATCGTTTCTATTGGGGTTCCATTATACAGAAAAGAAACCCACCATTTCTTGTAAGTTTATCGTGTTTAAATTATCTTGTACAAGTATCTTTTGTTATTTTACAAAGGCAAAACAAACAAAATAACGAAAACATCAAAACACTTCGAAGTGTTCTAGTTCCGAATTCTCGAGCTAATAGTCAAAATGCCGAATTCAACATTGACATACAAATATCTGTCAGTTTTGACAGAACATAGATAGATTGTATGAGAATTCAAGCTTGACTTTTACCTAAGCGCGACAGTTGGCCTCCAGATATTCTGTAAGATGATTTGGGTACTAATTTAGATCATCATCATCATCATCATAATCAGTCTGTAGACGTACACTACTAGACGAGGCCTCCCCCATAGAGTGCAATAATTTGCTATAAATGATGTGTGCCTACGCTTGGCAGGCTGATCGCATTGCGCGTATTGGCGTTGGCTTTTAAAACATCTATGGAAGGAGACAGGAGGTGACTATTCTCTGAGGTCGGACACATTCCACGGCATTTTAAATTTATTCATTTTAAACTTTCTAAGAGTCAATATTTGAAAGCAACGGAACTCTTACTTACGCATATCCCAACACACAATTGACAAGTTTTATTATTATACGGATTTATTCTCGAGTATAGCATACGGCGAAGTAATCTCATAAGGTATTAAGAAAGTTATTAAGGATACGGGAAACTTTACTACTGATATTGCGCCCGAAACTTTCGACAAGGACAATTTCCGCTCGTGTGCCGGCCAATTTTGAAATGGAATACGAAAAATATTTATATTATTAATATAGCTCTATATAAGTAATAAAAATGTAGTATCTATTATGGAGTATGAATTTACATATTCTCATAGAAAAATTGAGTGCTTTTTGTTTCAACCCACAAATGTTCATCCTATTAGGTATTTATACAGGTTCAACCCATTTTATAAATCATGTCGGAAAGCGTGTCTAAAGCGGATATGGGTCGTCATCAGACAATTTTTTGTGCTACTTTTCAGTTCCATACTTTGAGAGAAACTTCGTCATCGGTACCAATGAAGCAATATTTACTTAAATATTTTAAGATTAGCGTGAATCTAAGCCGTCATTTCTGTGTAGGTGGTGAATATATAAGACTTGCAAGGGCTCTGATACCTACTTTATAGGACTACTACTTTAATCATCATCATCATAATCAGCCTTTATAAGTACACTATTGGACATGGGCATCTCCCATAGAACGCTACGACAATCGGTCTTGATCTGACTCCATCCATTCACTGACTTCCTGTTTGTGAGCTTTAAAATACTGTCACTCTATCAAGAGGGGGGCTTCTGCACTGCGTCATCCAGTTTGTGGTTGCCACTCGAGAACCTTCATTCTTCAATTTTATTTAACTACTTTAATAGTTTGTTTATAAGAGAAACTTAATAATTCAAACAAGTTAGGTACAGTTTCTTGTCTTAAGTACTTATATAATTTTTCAAACGAAAAATAAAATTATGAAGCTGTAAATGCTCTTTATTTAATAAACATTAGTTCACCCGTGCGAACACCTACAGTTTCCCAACAAATTGTTTCGGTTTTTTTCTTCAACGTTCCTAGTTTTGTTCTTTGCTAGTCTAGACATAATATTTTACTTTTTAAATGGTTTTGCGTTATTTAGGTAGAGTCGATAACATGATTCTTTATTTTGCCATGATATATAAAATAAGCTTGCTCCTTTATGATTTTTAACTTTTCCAAAGTTCATTTTTTTACAGTGATTTTAGTGTGTTTAAATACCGAAACTAAAATATTATAAGCAGAACAGTCACGGTAATTTTCAACTCATATCGTTGTGAAAGTGATAACTAATTAAGTTTTGCTCCAAATTAATATTTAGAAACATAAAAGTAAGCGTTGTCATTTTGTCACGGCTATATAATTTTGCCAACGAAAATTCGGTCATTAGACAATTATATTTTATATTGAACCAAGTTGCAAGGATATTTCTAAATCGACCCAACCCAGTCTATTCATACAGCACTGAGACAAATTGCCAGGTGAAATAGTGCAATTGGAATCGAAAGAAGTAAAAATCAGCAACGGATCGGTACTGGAGGCCGTGACTGAAATACCCAATGAGTAATTTTAAGATTCCTCAAATGCCCGGGTACGGCAAGGGGCAAATGTCAGGCTTGTAATAGCATTGCGAACATGATACGGACGCTGGCAATCGAACTTGTTGCCTTGTTGCTCTTATGTTTTTGTTTTTGAAAGTATTGTTTGTTTATGTTAGTTTAATTGTACAAATGAGTTGCTATTGCTAGTCACCATGCTGACTTAAGGTGGTAATAGTACCTATTGCCAACATAATATTACGTAAGCTGGCAATCAAACGTGTAGGTGTGATGCTCCTGTGTTTTCAATTTAGTGAAGCTAATGAGGTTCTAGCATTATTAGTTTCCTGTCACCTCAAAGATTCCATCAAAAAATAATATTACTGAAAATGATGAATGCTCCCTCCGACCATCTGTTTGACGCTAAGCAAATAGCGGAACAGATTGTCACTAAACTAACAAATTTCTTTAGAAAAAATGCCAGCTTACAAGAAAAAAAATCCGGTTTAGTAGGGAAAATGATTTATAATGTTATTTAGGATACATTTGGTGTTTGTTTAGAAGTCGTATACGTGCGGTGTCAAGTTTCTTAGACGATGATGTGACGTTTTATTTTTAATTTTATGTAGGACATTTATGTGAATCAACTATCATCAAGAATAAATAACTATTACTAAGGTTTTCATATACTACTTAGAAGTAGAAGACTAACCCCCTTATTCAGAATCATTTTTTAAACCAATTTTAGTTAATATAGCATTTTTGTTGTTCTCTCTGATGTAAAATGACTTACCTACGCCAAAACAAGACAAAAGATTTTTTAGCTATTAAAGATAAAAAAATATTATGAATAAGAAGGTAAGATTTTCTTAAAAAGTCCTTTTGATTCTGTGTTTGAAATTTTTTCTAACAAAGATTAAGCATAGCTTATTTAGAAGATGTGTCTGACAATAATTACATAATAAAGCGAAATAAAGTGCATCTAGAATAAATAGCATTACAAAGAAGAAGACTAAGATTTACTCAGAAAGTCCTTAAGCCGGGTCTGCTGCGCCAAATTTTCTAACAAAACATGTTAGCAAAACATGTTATATGTTTGTAAAACACCAAAACATGGCGCAGTAGAGCCCGGTTCGTAGTATGTAGTATAGTCTCAAGTTAGTTTTTACAAAATAGCAATAAAACTCATAATATAGCTTGCTAAGAGGATGTCACTGTTCATAATTATTATTATAATTATAATTAAGTTTCCAGACGTGCTGACATTGATATTGCATGGATTGACGTGTATTTCACGGTTGGCACAGCCGTCAACCTTTTCAACATGATCAAGGAACATAAATACTCTTTTAGCAGGTCCAGATACAAATTCTCAAGTTACCCATAAAACAATACTAAAGTAATGAACTGCGTGATATAAAAATTATGTAGATACTAAGAAGGATATCTATAATATGACACTTCTAGGAAAAGCAATCACTAAATTATCAACTTGACTACCTACACCACAAGCATCGAGTTTAATTTTACCTACGTAGGTACCTACCTAGTTTTAGATTGTGTACCTGCTACGAAGCCTTTCAAAAAGGAAGTACCAAAGTGCTAAGCTAGAAGTTTTACTCCATTTGCTTCCCATAACTTCCACGTCTCAAGAACCTGATCCGACAGTCCTCGCACGTGGCGATGTCACACAAATCGCCCGTTTGTTGGAAAAGTATCTAGTTACTCTGCTGTCAACATTTCGTGTCACTTGAGAGAGCTTGACTGTCTTGGGATTTGAATTGAAAGGACAAACTTAACAAAAATGTTGCTATTCTCAAAAAGTAGTACCTACCTAAACGATGAGAAATTATAACACATTTAAAACTGGGGGCTTAGTACGGGTTTTGATAGTTTTCGAAACTATTATGAAGTTTCGTTTCCTTCCATACATTAACTTGCAGCGCCCCTAGCGAAAACGAGAAGAAAACTAAGGACGCTGCCAGTAAATGTATGGAAGGAAACGAAACTTCATATAGTTTTCGAAAACTATCAAAACCCGTACTAGACGTAATGACCGTTTAAATAGAATTTCAGTACAATAGCAGAGTCAGAGATCACCATAATAATCAGCCAGTTGATGTCCACAGCTGGATATACCTAGGCATCCCGCATAGAATGCCTCGACAAACGCTCTTGAGCCGCCTCCATCCAATGGTATTCTGTGACCGTTCGATGTCATCGGTTCATCGAGTGGACGGTAATTCTACACTCCGTCTTCCGATACCTGCGTAATAACAACAATAACATAAAATACCCTATTTTCCGTTCGTATTTTTAGAGTGAAATCTGTATAAAATTATAGTTTTTAATTGAACATGCCTCAGGTTTTAATTGGAATGCAATGCTTTTGAATGTATTTAGTAACCTATGCATTAGTATTGAATCATTGCAATTTATTTTAACTGAAACAAAATTGTACGAAAGATCACCTAAAAAAATTATATCCTTATCTTTTTTTGCTTATTTCATCGGAATCCATAGTTTTTATACTATGTACGAATTGTGGTGGTTTTATATAATATTCCCACATATTTCATATTTCTATAAATATTTAACATTTATAAAATTACTGCCGATTTAAATGAAAGTGGTCTTCAAAATGAATTGATGGTTATAATGCAATTTAAAATAAATAATCTTCCGCTGCGTTTTCCAGAATCACCAAGACGTCCAATTAAATTTACATAACAATAACTCTACAAACTTAAAGTTACAGCTGGTTTATTAAAGCACACTGTCCACTGAAACATTTTGTTGTGCGCCAGATTGCTGTGTTCTTCGGTAATATTTCATGGAATCCGTGACTGACAACAGCCATGAAAGCTTATACCATTGCCATAGCTATTTTTTTATTTTATTTTATAAATAGGTACATAGGTAACTGCTTGTTTATAAAGCGTTAAAATGTCGCTTATAACATGTCTTATACAGTGGTGCTTTAGTGGATACTAGGCCTTACAGGTGGTTTATTCATTTCGTAATAAATAAGTGGAATCATTGTGTTGGCTTTGTGAATCTTTATTGCGGTAATAATAGTATTTTTCGTGGTTTATTGCCTATCCCGGCGTGGAGTCTGCTACCGATTATCGAAGTGACAGTTTTAATCTCGTAAAAATATATTGAGTAAATGCAGGTTCTTTTACAATTTTACACTGTGTGTACAACGTAAGGAATTTCAATTTTCAAACTGATATTGGATGTAGACCACAAATCAAAAATGCAGAACGGCCCCCTCGACGGACCGATGACATTGTAGTAGGAAGTTGGTGGTAACGCCCCGAGAGGAGTGATTCTTGTCTCAACCCATTTAGGTATTTATATCGACTCAACCCATTTCAATAGGCCTTGTATATCTCATGCGGATATGGTGTTGATGATAATTTTGAGAAAAATTACATAATTCTCGGATCCGCTCATAATATACGCCCCTCGTACAGGTGGGGTGTACTTCTGAAAAGCGCATACAGCCGATCGATCTGAAATTTGGTATACTAACGTATTTTGACCATCTACATCATCGACGTTAATGCCATTGATATTGTTAAGACATTTAAGTCACTTAATATTAAAAATACTGAAGACCTTTGGGGAATATCTACAAAGGTGTTAGGTGTTATAATTATTGATATTGCGCCGTGTATGGCCTATATTTTCAATGGATGTGTTGACGAGGGAGTCTTTCCTGATCTTATGAAACATAGTAAATTAATTCCTTTGTTCAAGTCTGGTAATGAAAAAGATCCAGGTAATTATAGGCCAATTTCTATATTGCCTGCGTTAAGTAAAATCTTTGAGAAACTTATTCTTACTCAGTTATTGTCACACTTCAACCTCCACGGACTTCTTCATAGTCATCAATTTGGATTTACTAAGGGTCGTTCGACAGCCGATGCTGGTACCATGCTCTTAGAACACATATTTGAAGCATGGGAGAACTCGCAGGACGCGATCGGAGTTTTCTGCGACCTGTCCAAAGCTTTTGACTGCGTGAGGCATGATACTTTAATTTCCAAGTTAAAACATTATGGCATACAAAATCAGGCAATTAATCTTGTAAATTCTTACTTATCCAATAGAGTCCAAAAAGTTGATGTTGGTGGTGAAAGGTCTTCAGGATCGACTATTGTCATGGGGGTGCCACAGGGTTCAATACTAGGCCCATTTTTATTCCTAGTTTACATTAACGATCTCCCTTTTTTTGTGAAAGACATATGTGACATAGTTCTGTTTGCTGACGATACTTCTTTGATTTTCAAAGTTGATAGATCTAAATCTAATTACGATGATGTAAATGATTCACTATCGCGTGTTCTTGAGTGGTTCACAGTTAATAATCTTTTGCTTAATGCTAAAAAAACTAAATGCATCAAATTCACATTGCCAAATGTAAAACATTATCCAACTAATATTAAAATAAATGGGGAGACACTTGATCTTGTCAAGTCTACCATTTTCTTAGGGCTTAATATTGATGCGGGCTTGCAGTGGGCACCACAAATTGTGGCTCTTGCTGGTAGACTTAGTTCCGCTGCATATGCAGTTCGTATAATAAGGCAGCTTACTGATGAAGCTACAGCTAGGCTTGTTTATTTTAGCTACTTCCATAGTGTTATGTCATATGGTATCATACTGTGGGGTAAAGCAGCAGATATCCAAGCTATTTTTGTCTTGCAAAAACGGGCAATACGTGCCATTTATAAAATGAAGTCGCGTGACTCCTTGAGAGAGCGTTTCAAAGAAATCAATATTCTTACAGTAATATCGCAATATATCTATGAAATATTATTACATACACATAAACACTTGGATAGTTTTATGATAAAAAGTGACGTGCATGGTATTAACACGAGAAATAAACACAAACTAAATATACCAAAATTTCGATTAAAGAAAGTAAGTGGGTCTTTTATGGGGAATTCTGTACGGTTCTATAATAAACTTCCAGAAGGTGCATTTAAACTTCCTATTCGAAGATTTAAATCCTACATAAAGATGAATCTAATTAAAAAAGCGTATTACACTCTTGATGACTATATTAATGATAAAGCCGCGTGGCCTGATGTCGCTCTGCCCCTCGACTGCTAAAATGGAAATTTGCAATATCTGTACTTACCTATTTACATGTTTGTATTAGATTATTATTTATAAGTATAACAAGCGTAGCGTGTGCTGTCTTGCATATTTTTGCTGATGTTTATTTACTTTTGACTACCTTCCTAAGGTTTTTAAGTTCTCATTTACTATGTATCAGCAACTCCTTGCTCCGAGGCACCACACAGGCGCTTCTCACCTAGTGGTAAGACGGACCATTTATGTAAGCCAAGCCGAGTTTGTTGCCTGATTCTTCTAGGCTTGGTCGCGTTGGAACAGGAGTAATTTAATTTTATATAAGACGATTCAAAATGATCCTTGTGATTTCAATGAATAAAGTTCTTTTTGACTTTGACTTTGACTTTGATCTACATCTCACGAATATCATAACGAAAATTGGCGCAAACGCCATTTTGAATAAGAAAAACGGAGGAAAACCTCTTTTCGTTCGGTGTGCATAATCGCGCATTCTTAATCGATTTAGACTATTTTAGCTTTCTCCAGAAAGGGTATGTGTGTACCCAGAAAGGGTATATTAAGTGACCAATAACGCAAGCACTGAATATTTTCCGCTATAGCATTTCTACATTTTGATGATTTTCCGTTGTAGGACATAACTCGCTGAATACTTTTCGTTATTTGAGTCAAACTCTGTGAATTTACATATACCCTTTCTGGGGAAAGCTACAATAGTCTAAATCGGTTAGGAATGCGTGATTATGGACACCGAACAAAAATAGGTTCCGTTTTTCTTATTCAAGATGGGGTTTGCGCCAATTTTCGTTATGATATTCGTGATTAGAAGGTTAAAATACGTTGGTATATCAAATTTCAGATCGATCGACGGTATGGGCTTTTCGGAAGTTTATCCAATAACCACGTACTTTACTATTCTCCAGCTGACGTTTCGTTGACCATTTAGATTGTTTTTTTGTTAGATTGATTTGGGTGCCCTCTCACGACCTTCGAGCGTAGTCGCGGTTGGTGCTCATGAGGAAGGACCTCTAAATGGTCAACGAAACGTTAGCAGGAGAATAGCAAAGTACGTGGTGTAATAGTTGTTATTTTTCCAAAACTTTTATATATGTTACATGATGTGAAATTGGTTACACAGATTTGTGAAACTAATTTTCTTCTTGTTATTTTGATCTGGGTTCTGGAGTTTCTAGACAATTTAATGAATTGAGTAAGAATGAAAAATGAGTGTCTTTAACAGTTGGATATGATTTTGGTACCTATAAATGATTATATGTCTAATGTATTCTTTATCTGGTAGCCGTCTACTGCTGGACGAGGACTCCTTATATAGAATGGAGAGGATTTGCCATAATCACCACTCTTAGTAGGCGGATTGATGATCGCAGTATTGGTGTTAAGTACTCAAATAGATGCTGCTGCTCGTATGTCTGCTGTTGTAATCCCTTAGTCGCCTGTTACAACATCCACGTGAGACGTAGGAGGAGTCCTATTCTTAAGCTGAGGCGACCACTATACTTCGTCTACATAATTATCAATGTTAAATTTACTATTTTACAAATTAATGTACAAACCAAGTAATTTTCAAAACCACTTCACTCTAAATCACTTAATTTCTGAGATAGCAAGGCATTCTGCAAAATCTCTTGTCCCTACTAAAATATTTAAGCCGCAATTAAGAATGTCTGCTTTGGATGACCGGCGGTCTGAGAGCACTTGACCTACCCTTAAACTTGTGAGCGCTTAGCAAATGATCCATGCTAAATTCCTCGTGTACGGACAGTGGATTGTGCCTTGTTCACACAGAAGATAAAGTCGAAGCAATTCTGGTTCCGTTAGGTTGTGTTCACCAAAACACAAGTAAAGCTTGCATAGTATTACAAACGTTACGTCATCGTTATTTCAGCCCCCACTTGATGGACCGATGGCATTGTAGTTTCCATTACAATAAGAATCAATGCATTGAGGTGGATAAAGACCGTCGTGCTTTCAATATGGCAAGTGTTATGTCCAGCAATGTACGTCAATCGTCTGACGATGATGTTTGAAATACCATTATCATCAAAAATTACATTTGAGTCTTCTAAAGTCAGTGATTACAAAATTTTACACTCACGCAACAACAACCCCTAACAACAACATCTTAAAAACCCTCCTCGCAACAACTCCAACAACTCCTTTTTGACTTAATGAAGTTTCAAATTAAGTCAAAATTATAACTAAAAAAAAAAAAAAAATTGGTATTAACTAGGTACAAAACCTCTTTTAGGTACTTAACTTACTTCCTTAGTAATGTAACTTATTTAGTAACTAGTTGCGCCCCGCGGTTTCACCCGCGTGAATAATGATGAAAATTGATGATGATGATGATGATGAAAAGTAGCCTATGTGTTAATCCAGGGCGTAAAGTATCTTCATTCCAAATTTAACTCAAATCCATTCAGTAGTTTTTACGTGAAAGAGTAACAAACATCCATACTCACAAACTTTCGTGTTTATAATATTAGTAGGATAGGATGTATGCTTCAATATAAATAAAATAATATTTCTCTAAAACTCATTGCTTAAAGGATGCAAACCTATAAAACTAATCCATGTAGACAGGGCTCTAGCAAATTGACGGTAAACTCACTCCTAAGCAAGCAATTCGGATGTAATGTAACAGTTTTGCATATTAATTATGCTATAACCGTCTAAGTGCTACGGACGTTGGTTTTATGTCTGTCTGGTGTTTCACTAAACATTTTGTTGTGCGAATTATTATGATACACTTGTTACTTTATAACAATAACATGAATTAACTGTAGTTTTTTTCTGGCATAACATAACACCCAACAGTCACATACGTAGCCTTAATCTCATACTAAGATTCCCTGTGTCGTAGCAGTCGTAGGTATCAGGAACTACGAGTATCATGGTACTATAACACCTAGAACCGGAAAAATATTTGCAGAGCATACAAACATTTGTCCCCGAATCGAACCCGCAACCTCTTGCATCTTAGCCGGCTACTCGCCCGCCACGCCACAGAGGTCGTTAAATACACTCGAGAGCAATGAATCCAGGTCACTTAAAGAATCCTAAAAATCTCGGAAACTAAAAATGCTAGGTTAATGCAATAAATTGTATTTAATAAACAATGTAATACTCCTTAAATGAAGGTATTAAAACTTCTTAGTTATTGTAAAGTTATATCATAAAAAAATCAAATTTGAAAAAGGGCCACTTTCGAAGATGGAACTACGAAATTACAGCATTTGGTTTTGCTTTTGTTTGTAATCTGTCATTTATCATTGTTTGATTTCTGTTTTTTTGTTGTTTTTTTTTCTGCGTAAACGCAGTAATGGAAGCACGAGGAGGCAATACGAAGTATTAAAATTCAAGAAAATCGTAATAAAGTTCAAAAATTTCATGTTTCCTATTTTTGTTTTAAGGAGAGATCAGCAGTTTTTTTCTTTATGTAATTTTGTGTTAATAAAATGTATGGTGACTCATATTTTTTTAACCTTCATTTAAGGAGTATTACATTGTCTATTAAATACAATTTATTGCATTAATCTATCATTTTTAGTTTCCGAGATTTTTAACATTCTTTAGTGACCCGGATTCATTGCTCTCGAGTGTATTAACTTTTGACTGTGAGATGACTTTAGGAAAAAAAATCCTACGCTTTTGTCTTCATCAGCCAGAACTGCCTATAAGTAGGACATATACCCCATTTTGAAAAATAGCATTTTTCCTCGCAGCTCTCCCTTTGCGTCTATCTTTGGGTGATGATCACACTCACCCTGAAGAAGAACCTCGATAAAGGATGAAACTTTTTGGTGCCTATACCGATATAATACGTAAAAATGTACCAATTTTCAAATATGGGTGAAATTCACCAAATTGATCTATGATCTATTGATTATCTATTAAAAAAATAACACCCTTGTTAATTGACGCCGCTGGTGACAAGAGGGCTGGCTCCTTCCTCGCACAAAGAATTTCTTTGGCCATTCAACGTGGGAATACAGCCAGTGCTCTTGGCACCTTGCCATATGAACCAAATTCTTTGTATAGTTAGCTTTCTGTTTTATATTTTTAGCATATAGATACTTAATTATGTTTTTTTTAAATAAAAATGAACATTAGAAAAGGCTTAAAATGAATATGAATATATGAATTGATCTTAGACACCTTGTCTACATAATTTTTTGATTAAGCCTTCATGCACCTCTGTACTTAGATACTTCAAAAATTATGCAAAGGTCAAGAATTGTACATCAAGGAATTCCGAGTCGTTGTGTTATTACTTATTACTGACAAATTTAACAAGGACCAGATTCAACAACTAAAATCATAACATAACAGTAGCGCAAGCTTACATGTGAAATGCATCCATTCCTGTCTCCCAACACCCTTATAAAAAGACTGTATTCTAACTACACCCGTGCCAAATCACTTAAAAAAATGGGCTACTCAAAAAGGATAATATCCCCACAAAATCATAACAGAACTGGTTTCATTTCGTGCACATGAATAGCCGTCGAGTGCTTATGTCACACCTTTTCAAATACCATAGGTTATAAAAGGATCACTAGATCACTCTACTATTATAAAGCTATGAGTAGAGAAGAAGAGTATTAACAAAGTAAGGGTTAAGTTGTTTCGAAAGTTGTTTTTTTTCTTCTTCCATGCCTATAGTACATGCATTATTAAGCAGTATAATTATGTATATAAATTTAAGAATGTTAGCAATATATTACATGCTTATTTTACTATTAGGAATAGCGAGCATCTTGCGAATGGATTCACTCCATGAAAAGCGCTTTACAAAAAAAAATCGGTATAATAATTTGAGAATATATAATATTCCTTTAAATATAAAAGATCAACCCTTTATGACATTTAAATTTGATGTATTTTACAGGCCTGGTTGCTGGATAATAGATTTTTCAACACACTTGCTCATAAAGTGGCTCTAATTTCACCGCAATTAGGCACATATTGACACCTGTAATCAAACTGTGACTTTTTCATTGCTATTATTCACAAGTTAAGACATTTAAGTCACTTAATATTAAAAATACTGAAGACCTTTGGGGAATATCTACAAAGGTGTTAGGTGTTATAATTATTGATATTGCGCCGTGTATGGCCTATATTTTCAATGGATGTGTTGACGAGGGAGTCTTTCCTGATCTTATGAAACATAGTAAATTAATTCCTTTGTTCAAGTCTGGTAATGAAAAAGATCCAGGTAATTATAGGCCAATTTCTATATTGCCTGCGTTAAGTAAAATCTTTGAGAAACTTATTCTTACTCAGTTATTGTCACACTTCAACCTCCACGGACTTCTTCATAGTCATCAATTTGGATTTACTAAGGGTCGTTCGACAGCCGATGCTGGTACCATGCTCTTAGAACACATATTTGAAGCATGGGAGAACTCGCAGGACGCGATCGGAGTTTTCTGCGACCTGTCCAAAGCTTTTGACTGCGTGAGGCATGATACTTTAATTTCCAAGTTAAAACATTATGGCATACAAAATCAGGCAATTAATCTTGTAAATTCTTACTTATCCAATAGAGTCCAAAAAGTTGATGTTGGTGGTGAAAGGTCTTCAGGATCGACTATTGTCATGGGGGTGCCACAGGGTTCAATACTAGGCCCATTTTTATTCCTAGTTTACATTAACGATCTCCCTTTTTTTGTGAAAGACATATGTGACATAGTTCTGTTTGCTGACGATACTTCTTTGATTTTCAAAGTTGATAGATCTAAATCTAATTACGATGATGTAAATGATTCACTATCGCGTGTTCTTGAGTGGTTCACAGTTAATAATCTTTTGCTTAATGCTAAAAAAACTAAATGCATCAAATTCACATTGCCAAATGTAAAACATTATCCAACTAATATTAAAATAAATGGGGAGACACTTGATCTTGTCAAGTCTACCATTTTCTTAGGGCTTAATTAATTAATTGATGCAGGGTTGCAGTGGGCACCACAAATTGTGGCTCTTGCTGGTAGACTTAGTTCCGCTGCATATGCAGTTCGTATAATAAGGCAGCTTACTGATGAAGCTACAGCTAGGCTTGTTTATTTTAGCTACTTCCATAGTGTTATGTCATATGGTATCATACTGTGGGGTAAAGCAGCAGATATCCAAGCTATTTTTGTCTTGCAAAAACGGGCAATACGTGCCATTTATAAAATGAAGTCGCGTGACTCCTTGAGAGAGCGTTTCAAAGAAATCAATATTCTTACAGTAATATCGCAATATATCTATGAAATATTATTACATACACATAAACACTTGGATAGTTTTATGATAAAAAGTGACGTGCATGGTATTAACACGAGAAATAAACACAAACTAAATATACCAAAATTTCGATTAAAGAAAGTAAGTGGGTCTTTTATGGGGAATTCTGTACGGTTCTATAATAAACTTCCAGAAGGTGCATTTAAACTTCCTATTCGAAGATTTAAATCCTACATAAAGATGAATCTAATTAAGAAAGCGTATTACACTCTTGATGACTATATTAATGATAAAGCCGCGTGGCCTGATGTCGCTCTGCCTCTCGACTGCTAAAATGGAAATTTGCAATATCTGTACTTACCTATTTACATGTTTGTATTAGATTATTATTTATAAGTATAACAAGCGTAGCGTGTGCTGTCTTGCATATTTTTGCTGATGTTTATTTACTTTTGACTACCTTCCTAAGGTTTTTAAGTTCTCATTTACTATGTATCAGCAACTCCTTGCTCCGAGGCACCACACAGGCGCTTCTCACCTAGTGGTAAGACGGACCATTTATGTAAGCCAAGCCGAGTTTGTTGCCTGATTCTTCTAGGCTTGGTCGCGTTGGAACAGGAGTAATTTAATTTTATATAAGACGATTCAAAATGATCCTTGTGATTTCAATGAATAAAGTTCTTTTTGACTTTGACTTTGAGTGAGTTATAGAGTTTTTCTTTTTAATTTATTGGTTGAGTTGCTTTGTTCTTAAAAAAGTTTCAATACAAAGACCGTGTTCAATAGAAGAAATAAATTAATGTACCTAATTGCTTGCTCATTTCATGTAACTTCGTATTTAAATAGATAATTTCAACTTGTACGTATTTAATAAATAAAAATTTTAAAGCATAAAAATATTATATTTAATTCACGTTAAGACGACTTGTTTTTTTTGTTTTTTAATAAGTTAAGTTAACAAATTTTAATGACTGCCCTTTGGCAAGAAACCTAAAGTAACAAGATCTAAATTCCGCAACTATCCTTTCAAAATCATAGTCGTATGGCATTTTGATTGAACCACCTAGAAAAAACTAGTGGAAACGTGGATAAAATATTATAAAGTTAAGCTAATAGGTATCAAATAAATTAATTGATGTTATATTCCCCACTGGGTACCTAATAACACAACTAGTATAATCTATTGAAGTGTCCCAAGAGTGAACCAACTGTTCCGTATAATCTAAGCTCTACTAATTTCTCTGTTAACACAATACGGGACCCTAAATCATGAATGAACATGAGCGTCGCATTACCCGTTAGAAAGGGTGACTTAAATGACCCGACGAATCGTATTAAAAGTTTCAAACCCATCGATTTAGGTAGGTAGGTACAAAAGTCTAAATTTCCTTGGTCTAATAAGCCCAACTTATTTTAAAGTATCAAGAAGTGTTTTGTGGATTAAATTAACAGTTTTAGAATGTTTTGCATGACGTTAATGTTGATGGATCGACGATGGTATAGGTCGCAGAAAGTCTGTGACTAGAAGCGGCTCAAGACCATTTGTCGTGGCGTTCTATGGGTGTAGCCTTTGTCCAGCTGTGGACTTAGATTTCCACTGTCTGTGGCTATAGATTGATGAAGATGATGATGTGCGTTGGTTGGTACGTTCGTGAAATATAATTAAAAAACTAATATTAATAATAAATTTAAAGAACTTGCTAGATTTCATTGCTGGACAAAGATCTCCTTTGCTTTTTTCCATTCATTCAAGGCTGCGTGAACGAGAAATCAACATACAATAAAGTTAATTTTTAGAAAAAAAAAAACAATAACCGACTTCTTTCAAAAAGCTTTGAATCAATTTCTATAATATTAACATGGCTTTTATAATGGCTTTATATACCTCTGAAGTATGAACTACCAAACAAACAATAAAAAAATTATCAAAATCAATACATAATTGGCGGAATAATTACATTACAAATATACAAAAACATACAGTCGAATTTAGAAACTCCTCCTTTTTTTGAAGTCGGTAAAAAATAAGCCCTGCTGCTTGAAAAAGACAATTTATTTGAATATATCGTAAATATAAAGATAATTTTACAAAATTCGTAGAGTAAAGCCAATCATTTTAAAGTGATTGTAATTATAAAAAAATACACAATAGCCTGCACCATATTGACAAAAATTACTAAATTAAAGCTAAGAAGAGATAATTTTTACCGAATTCAAAAACAGAAGGAGGTTCTCAATTGAATTGTATTTGTTTCTGTCAAAAATGTATTACTATTGTGTTTTTGATAAAGAGTCCACCCTCAGAATTATAATGTAGTAATCATGCATATTATTATGTAGCTGAATAATTGTATTTGATTTAGTTAGTTAACCAAAAAATCAAATGTACCACTGGCATTTTGCTTTAGGCCTAGCCTGAAGGGCTGTTTTCGGTTAGTTTGCAAAAAAACTGTTGAAAAGCTTACACTGTCTACATTATTATCAAAGAGGGTGAATTTTAGAGCTCTTGTTACTTTCTCATAACTATTTTCATAGTCAAAGCCATAAAAACACATAACTTTCAAGAACTAAACGACCCATTGACTGATATATTTACTGAGGAACTCTTGCCCCTCATCGATAAATCCATAGCACAGTTTAAAAAATATTTTAACAGATGCGTTACTCTTGACGGTATGTCGTGCAAAAAACGTAAGGGTCATATACCACCAACGTCATTGAGCCAGTAGTATCCTACTTAATCCTACAAGTTCTGTGTTATGATCGTTGGATTTTGGAACTAATACCCAACATGTGGCGCAGGATGAGTCATGTTATGGATAAGAGGACTATCTACATGTGTGGGATTTATTACATATTGGGGATAAATCTGGAACAAATTATTCGATCTGTTTTATTCATCAGTCTGTGGGACAGATTATTTTCAGTGATATTCGATTACTATAACTATTGATATGACAACGTGGGACTTTTTTCTCGTTTTTAGTTGACTTCTTAAAGGGAAACTATATGCATTGCAAATGTTTGATCCAGGTCTGGTTATTTTAGTATCATGGTACCGACGGATATTTTTAATTGAACATTTTGTGCCTTACAACAGAATTCAAAAATGAAAATTTAAAGGATATATTGGTGAAAAAAATACCCATTTCGTACTGGAAATACTAATGGTCGCGAGAGATAAATTCGCTTTCAATTTCGATTGCGAAACCCGTCACATAGCCCCCAAAAGCTTTCGCGGATTTGTTTTTCGTCGAATCGCAGTTACTAATCTACTTTGGAACTTAGTCCAAACACCAGAACGGTCCACTGAGTGTTTGCACGCTGAAATTGAATTAAACTTTTTGAAACTCGGCGGCAGCCGAACCGGACCGAACCACATAGCACGGACAGTTACTAAAAAATACAAAATTACGCGGCGGTATTGTTTGCGCAAACCCTTTTCGAATAAATTTATGCACCCTTCCGAATGCAGCATCAATAAGTATAGGTTACATGGCCCATTTGAAAAACTTCCTGTTGATTTTTAACATAAAAGATATAATCTACCGCACTGGTGTAAAATAACCGTACATTTCTTTTGTGCTGTAATATTTGTGCGCCCTAGTGAATGAGCGGGTGCACTTTTGGTTATTGTTCTCGTGGTTCTGTTTGTTTTGTGGTTACGTTTTGAAAATGTTAAATTATTATTAGTTAGAAGTAGCAATATAATAGTTAAGATTATAATATAACATAACATAACAGACAAATAATACGTAGTCCTGATCCCACGCTAGGATTCCCTGTGTCGTGATGGGTATAAGAAATTACGAGTACCATGACACCAAGACCCGCAACAAATATTTGCAGATCATACAAACATTAGTCCCGCAGCGAGAATTGAACCCGCAACCACTTACATCTCAGTCGGCTACTTGCCTTCCATGCCACAGAGTTCAAGGCTCTACTAAGTTTAATTACCAAAGAAGAACAGGATGAAGACAAGTAACCTATTAAGTTAAACGTTGAATAGCTTTTCTTCACAGAGCAGAATATGTAAGGTAGGTATATATTATCTATAAACATGGTAATCGTAGCGTATGACAAAATATCTCCTAAGTACATAAAAAAGGAACTTATTTTCATGACTATTATGCAATTCGAATACCTAAGTGTTAAAACTATCTTTATAACGTTCACTCAACAGCTACTCGCTCATAAAAATAGCACAAATGTGTTTCTTAGCATCGCATCCGCACCACAAAAACTATTATTTACGGCCTACCTTTTACACTTTCAATTTGCAGCTGAGATAAAGCACTCAACACTTTTTCACACTTTTCAAGAGCACGTGGCGTGAACTACAGAACAAAACAAGTCACTGAAAAAAATTTAACCATCTCACACAGAGCTTACTGAATCCTTCCTCAAGTTTAGATAGAGATGAAAAAAACTTTTTGCTGGTAATGTGAGGTTTCCATAGTTTCAGGCACTTTATACTTATACTAATATCAAACCTAGCCGTGTTTGTTGTCCTGACTCTTCAAGGTTTGGTCACATTGGAAGAGGAGTTATTATAGTTTATAAGACGATTCAAAATGGTCCTTGTGATTTCAATTAATAAAATAATTCTGACATTGACTTTGACTTTGATATTGTGTAAATTTTCTGCATTAGCCCATGCATTTTCTGCATGGCTAATAGCTTAGCAATTACGTTCCGGTTAGGCAGAACTGAAAAATTTTAGTGTCTATACATTTTAACATATCTTAGAATAGAATAGAATAGAATAAATTTTATTTGCAACAACATTATATATACAATTTAGCAAACAGTTACACAAAACAAAAAATAAAATAAAAAATGTTGTTGCAAAAAGGCCGCAACTCAGCATATGCAGGATGTAAACAACCTACGCTGGTCTTCCGTTGGAGCCATTTTGCAAACAATATAATAAATTTGTCAAAAAAAGTCACGGACACAATGAAACACGAAATAAAACATAAAAACAATAAAGTTCAAAAAAAGAAATAGAATGAAAGTAAATAAATAATATTTAAGTCTTCATGACTAATCAAATTAAAATTTGTTATTAAAACCGATAATTTTACTGGTTTACTATATAGAATTCAAGAAATAAGGATGATCTTCGATTATAACCAATAATGGCCACAATAGTGCCTCTAGTAGCGGACATTATTTTCTGCTCTACGAACCACTTGAAATGCAAACCGTTTTTGCGTGATATTAGGGAATTAAGGCGTAATTTACGAGCTTTGCAGCTTCACAAGTTTGGCTAGTGTCTGTTTCAAGTGCGTGCCAGTTCCAAGTGCTTCTTCCGCTAAGCACGCCTGGATGTCTGTGGTTGGAGTTCCTGGAAGATGATTCGCTTTTGATGAGTTTTGAGAAGTGATTATTAGGCTGAAATGACCGCAGGTGTTTGAGATCTGTTTTCATACATTGAATAAAGATAGATTGGTTGGCTCTCGATACTTAAATAGCCCCTGGCTATTATTCTCGGGTTGTAGAAATATGTTAAAACCGATATTTTTTATAATAACATCGTCGTTTATGAAAATGTCGAGTTTGACATTATTTCTTAAATCTGAGAATTTATCTCTGACTAGAATAATTAATAAAAATTATTAATAATTTTGAGGCCTCTACGTTTCTGAACAATTAATTATATTATGAAGTGTGCCGTGGTGTTTCCGGCCTAGGAATAGACCCATCTATCTCCTCCCATGGATATGGTAAAAGCCAACTTATGAATGCGAGCAGCATCCATCTGAGTATTTCAACATGAATACAGCGATCACCAATCTGTCTGCCAAGCGTATGGTAATTCCCCTAATTGTATTTTATAGGGGAGCCCTCGTCCAGCAGTGGACATCTAAAGGTGGTTTATGATTGTGATGATGATGAATAGTAGATAAAACATAACAGCCATGGTCTTATTAGTGCAACTGATGTCATTATAGTCTATGATATTTTTTTATCAAACTAAGCAAGTGGCTTAGTTCCTATCCCATTTTAACAGCGAAAGTTTGGATGTGAGGATGTTATGATATTTGTTTTTTACCTACTCAAACATGACGTAACGAAATGTGGTATCTACACAGATAGGTTATGACCTGGACGCACAAAGGCTACTTTATTATCTCGCGGTACCAAGCGAGCAAAGCAGTGGGCAAGCAGCTTAGATTAACACAAGTTACATTTTGTAGCTATTATAAGTTATAAGTTACAAATCCTCATCGAAACATCCCCTACGCATACTACAAACTACAGCTTAATCTTGCATATTTCATAATTAACATAGCTACCAACATCCACTTATGCACCATTGAGCTCCCGAGAGAGGGAGCAGGAAGCATAGTACGGAACAACGATCCCGGGACGATATTGTGTAATAATTACTTATGCCGCACTGTTCCGTTTTGGGGTTTTATTGTATGGAGACGGCTTTTCGCAGATACACATTGTGTTTCAGCTGAAGTAAAGTTCATTATATTCATTAGTTTAAAAATTTAATTTCTAGAGGACTAGAACATCTATCAAAAGATCAATGATGCCACAGGAGAGAACGATTCTAGGACCGCACTGGTGGACAAAATTACCATGCGCATGTATTCGTGATGGCTTTACGGGAAAGAAAGGGATGGCGTTCGTACTTTTTGGACGAGTTAAATTCGGTCGATTTTTATATTTTTCAATTTGTAGGGTTCCTGACCTCAACAGATTACTTTGTTACCCATCTGTCTGTCTGTCTAGACCCTTCTTCTCCGGTACGGCTAAAGTTAGTAGTAGAACTTCTTGTGAAAGAGTTCGTCCGGGGAAGTACTACCACCGTACCTATTTCTGCCGCCAAAGCAGTAGGTGCTCGAATTGTTGTATTTCGGTTTGAAGGGTACATACATAAAGATGAAAAGTCTCATGTGCCTGTATTTCACTGGCACCCATACCCCTTCGAATCGGAACACAGCAATGCTCACATTTACTGTTTGGCGGTAGAAACATGCACGGTGGTAATGATTCGCCAGACGAATTCTTTCAAAAGAAGTTCTAATATCAATGAAACTTGGTAGCATTATATTTTAGTTGCTACATTATTACTTTCGACTTCAATCCTGGGTTTAAAGTTGGAAAAAATAGATTTATTTACATTAAAAAACACAAGAATGTTAGGCAAAATAAAAGAGAAAAAAATATTACTGCAAAAAGATCCTTACTCAGCATTATTATACGCAGATTGTAATCGAAACCTTCCCAAAGAAGACACCACTCCGCAAACTAAGAGCACCAATTTGAAGAGCACTGATTCATATTAATCAACTTGTGCTGTTGTTCCATATTTTGCTAACAAGTACGATTTGGTAAAGTCGCGGTTGTGAACATTAGGTACATTGTTCTTTCAGATAACACAATCGAAACAGTTTTAAATTTAATTTACCAACTACTATAGCTATGGTTAATTTATAGTTACTAGGCTAAGAGCCAATTTCACTTAGTAAATTTCTTGTTAAATCTAACCATTGGTCAAGGTGATAGATAATCTTTGAAAACACCAGTCAAAAAGCATTGGTTAGACTAAACAGTTGTTTAACCGCCTGTTTACTGTTGGTGAAATCAAACCTAAAGCAAACAAAAAAGTTGACTCCACACTTTCATAACCCCACGCAGTGCTCATAGACAGAGTCTATGAGCATTCCGCTCACCGTTTTAAGACGCCCATAATTCCGCGGGAGTGTTTCACACGTAATAATCTTATAATTCTGTATTCACTGCACGTGGTAAGTGCTAAATGCATTTGAGCAATGAGCAGTGAATTGATCTATATGTGGAGAAATTATCGTGTAGATATGAGAGTAAAGAGGGTCTTTTTTGAATGAATAGATATCGGTTGAGTATTTAATTGGCTTCTTAGCTACAAAGGAAGTTTAGATGCATCAGCTTCTCCATATTAGATTAGGCACCACACAAGCGCTTCCCACCTGGTAGTAAGAAAGGATCATTAAAAAATAAAGACAATCCCTTTTTTTCCGAGGTTCTTCTAGGTTTGGTCGTTGCAATAGGAGTAAAAGTTTTTTAGGATGATTTTAAATTACCCTTGTGATTAAATAAAATACTTTTGAATTCGAATTTTACAATAACGATTTAGGAAGGTACTGTATTTCCTACTAATGTCAACTTTCACTATAAATTATTTGCTTGTGCCGTAGTTTGTAAGAAGAATAAGAATAGAATCTCCCTCTCTCTCCTCCCATGGATATCGTAAAAGCTACCTGAGGGATTACACCAGGACATAGGCAGTAGCATCAACTTGAGTACTAGAATAAAATACTGCGATCACCAACCCGCTTGCCAAGCGTAGAGGTTATAGTAAATATCTTACTATGAGTATCTTCTTTGTTTTGTAGTCACTTCTAGAAACTTGATAATTTTAACCGGTATTGATTCACCATAAATTTTACTAGATCTAATGATACTCGGATCAAACATGCATTAAATCTATATACAAATCATTTCTTAGACTGACATTACTATATTTACTAACTTTGAAGCTTACACTGAACACAAAGCGAGATTTCTCAGTAGGGAAAGCATAACAAAATTATGCAACGCGGCGGTACAAAGCTGTACCGGACTAACCCTTATTACGAAGTTACATTAACTGGGTCTGTGCAGAGAAACGCATCAGAATACATACAAAATCCAAAACCCACAAATATAAAATGGTTTTGTATAATATTATTCATTTAGTGACAGTCGTATTGTTAAATTAAAAAATGTAAATTCGTCATTGGCTTTAAGTAAAGTACGTTAGACTTAGCATGTACAATTTAAGAGCTGTGGATTTTGCTAAATAAATAAAATAAAATAAAAGTTTTTTTACAGCAAGAATACAAGTAAGTACCAGCTTAAGTTTTTTTTACTACTAGGCAAGCAAACAAGCATACGCCCCACCCACATGATATGGACGCTTGCAACACCAAAGGTATCACGTGCCTGTAATTTCACCGGCACCGGTACCCTTCAAACCGTAACATAGCAAATGTGAGCACTACTGCTTGGCGGCAGAAATAAACGGTGGTAGTACTTCCCCGGATGAACTCTTTCACAAGACTACGACTAAGTTGTACTACTTTAACCTTCTGGGTACGTACGTTCTACTGCAAAGGATTACACTTCTCCCAAGGAACGAGTGTTAAAAAAAACTTACCATCACTTACCATCGCATCTGGAGCCACCGGTTGGAACGTTTTAAATGCAAATAACTAATGCAAGATAGGAATCAGAAACCATAATTCATTCTCTCAACTCGTTTACTGCGATGGCCAAAGGTTACCTAATTAATTTGCGCTTTTGTAGCTAAGAAGTAATAATATTTATACTCTATGGATTTTGATTACTTAAGAAAAGCTTGAAGCTTGGTTGACCATCAATAATATTGGAAACATTTACAAACTGAGTATATTTCGTTTAAATAAAATAGTTTTAGTATTTTAAAACTTTGTGGTTCAAAATGTACCTTTGGATTATGGATTTATGTATTCTGATATGCATTCGCATGCAGAACTTGGCTACATTGTAATACACGGTATCCACTGTACAAGTTGTCTATTATTTTGCTCTGGCTTGATTCGAATCTACACGTTGTTTTGTGCAGAACTGTCGTTGGTCGGGGATTGTTCAAGAGTTGATATTGCCTAGACATAGTATTGAGAAAAATATATGTGTAATAATAATGTGTATCATAATATTACGAGAAATAACATATCAAGCCTCGAGTATGAACACATGAAAGAATAACAGAATTATATTATTGGAAGACAAGATGCAAAGAAAAGAACTACAAAAATACAACTGAATTGAGAACCTGCTCCTATTTTTGAAGTTGGTTATAAAGTAACCAAAACATAAGTAATGAAAAAGGTCTTCAAAAAAAAGGTTTTAAAATGGAATAAAAGACAAAGAACCAATTTTTAAAAATACTCTGTGCAAGACGTAGCGAGATCGATATACTTCAAAGAAATAAAAAACTTACACCCGTTCAATTTCGGTGATAACAAAACATTTTTTGATACCTTCAGGGTAAGAACAACAGTGCACGTTAGATTAGCAAAACTCACCGGTCCTTTATTCGTGTCGTCACATAGTTACGTTAATACTGGCTCCGGGCGAATCTAGTAAGTACCCGTGTATCTGCAAATAACTCTGAAGTATTCCATTATATTGGATCCTCGCCTGAGGCAGGGGCGCGTCCATTTCTAATAAACAAGACAATATTCCAACGGGTAGAGGGATCCCTTGTTTGTTCACGATACTTTGTTGTACTAACCGTTCGCGGATTATGGATTTTCTTAGATATTTGGGTTTGGGAAATTGAATTATCTTTGATATTGTTTCACACTTTGAAAGAGCTTGTTTACGTAGCTTCTTTGTGACTTTTGGAACTGTTACTTATGTTACCAACAATATTCACTTCAATATCTTTGTTGGCTTTGTATTATTTTTTTCTTGAGCAACAAATAAGCTCAGAAAAGAATAGTCCAGACGTTTCTACCTAAATTAATATCTAAAGGAAGAAAGTAGGTATCGTTCATGATAATAAAATGATCACAATTAAATACAACTTTTATGATAAGCCAAGACAAATTATTATGATAATTGAATGTAAGTACTGTAATTATATCAAAAAACATTAACCTGAAAAATTATTGTAAAAAATTGAACGGCCTCATCTGAGGCCATTTTCATTAAAGTCAAAGTACTGTATAAAAGTAACTCATAATATCATGGTAATCATAATTATGCGTGTTTGTTCACATCAAAACAAGAACACGAAGAGAACTGCAATAAAGGCATTTGCCTCAGGGCTGCATGGTCAGCTAAGGCCACAACTTATTCATAAGAGTAAGGCGAAAAAAGAATGCTGTCTGAGTCATCGAAAATAAATTGTACTTAAATAAACACAAGACAGATATAGTTTACAAGACAAAATCAATGACACAAATTGATACAACCACTGAACTCAACTGATTTATCGGTTCGCTTCACAAAATGAGTGGTAAAATTAATTGTTCTGTATTGAAACCTACAAACTACTATAAGCTTATTAGCTAGTTGTTTGCAACTGTTTAATTGAAATAAGTGCCCTAAATTAGCTTGATATTAAAATTGAAATTAACTTGGCTTGGTGTCATTTTCGAAAAATTATGGCCATACACCACGTTGTTTACTATTCCCCTGACTTTTCGTTGACCATTTAAAGGTCCTCATGAGCACCAACCACGACCGTACCGTAGGTCTTGCGATGATAAACGGGATACAGGAAAATATTACGTGATGTTTATTCGTCAGTTTTCTAAATTGGTATGTTTGTTTGTTTGTATATACTTTATTGCACACAAAACTAAAAGTAAATGTACAAATGGAGGGCATATATGATATGGGTGGTATGATAGTGTTCCTACACTAAAAGTAGTTCTCGCTTTTCTAAAATGTTTGTACAAACCTTATAAATTTTTATATTGCTGTAAGTGATATACGGTCATTTGCTTTCATAATATATTTTATCTTTACATCAATTATGTCTTAAATAGTTACCAACAGACCAGTACCTACTGCATTTATATTCATACAAAGTAAATTATTTACAAAATTATTCAATGATTCTTTTCTAAAGGTAAACTTTAACAAAGATCGTTTATAACATGTATGGTATCCAGAGTTCCCAATAAACTTGACGGTGCAATAAATTGTCTAAAAACCATATCACTCCCTAGACTCATAAAGTTCTTCGAGGGTTCATAGTTTTTATGCATTTCCCTCACATCTCACTTTCGTAGCATTTCCACCTATCCGCTAGACATGTTGCAAATCTCAGCACTCCCTATCTCATATCGTATTCATTAGATTTCATTTGTCAGCGCCCGTTTCTTTGATGAATTATTCACAGGGCACGCAATTTGTTTACTAGTAGTGACTGTCAGGTAATCTGCGACATTAGTCATAGTTGCAGATTTACTATTTCTGGAGTTTGGACGCAGATGTATAAGTGCTATTACTCTCAAGACATGTTTAGACTTGGATTGTATTGCATTGCATAAATATTGAGATTCTTATTCTTTTGTGGTGCGCCTCTGATGCTTTCACCCTGCTCAACGTGGGTATGTATGTAAATAAGAGAGCTTTATTTTATATAAAACTTTCGTGAATGAATTCTTCAGCGACACGCAAGGGGACTTCTTGAGAAAAATCTTGAGATGACTTGGTACAAACTTTTTATCATTTGATCGTTGTGTCACTGGTTGCATCCTTGTAACGGCATGGCGAGGTCTCTGTAAAGGTTTATTTAGTACCTTTTAAGGTACGGAACCTTAAAAACGTCAATAACCTCTTCGTTCAAATTATCCACCTTTGTTATACATTGAGCTACATCTCTGGAATCAAAATACCTGAGGTTCCAAGACCTGTAAATAGTTTAATAACACGTCAAGGCAACAAAGCCGCCCGCGCCTTACATCCAACAAAGCAAATCCTGTAAGGCAGAACAACGGTTTTTCATCACTATCTCATATTTCATCAGCCGAACGTCCGCCAAAGGCCTTTGTGAGCAAACAGGATCTGCTGGCTATGTTACAATTCATAGAAAAACAGCTAGTCCAATCCAATGTAGATTATAGCGTCTCTTTTCAGAGTTTGTCTGACAAAACCGA
This sequence comes from Epirrita christyi, assembly GCA_951392215.1. NCBI lineage: Eukaryota > Metazoa > Arthropoda > Insecta > Lepidoptera > Geometridae > Epirrita > Epirrita christyi. The sequence goes on along the minus strand of OX595843.1, from coordinate 10,357,681 downwards.
CAAAACGTTGGCAAATGTCAAAACCGAATTATACGTACGGGACTTTTCCTTGAAACTACGCAAAATAAACTGATACAATGTTCACGAAAGAAAAATGAAGGTAGTTTATGTAATGTAATTAAGGCATAACGAAATGTATTGACAGAAATATAGAAAAGAGATTGCAGCAATCCGAGCCCTGATTCTCGTAGTTATTAAACATTTAATCCAAGTTCTAATCTCAGTCAACTGTCGTCTGTCTCTGCGTGCATAGACCTAGTAGTAATAATTACTTAATCTTCGCATGCATATCTTTCTCGCTCTAATAAATGCCTTTTCTCAACGTCAGAAAGGTAAAGAGGAATGAGAAGAGATTAAATTGTGAATTTAATGTAAAAAAATACGAGAATTGTCTTCTTGATTGATTGCTGCAATCTCTTTTTTAACCGACTTCCCAAAAAGGAGGAGGTTCTCAATTCAGTTTTTTTTTTTTTTTTTTTTAATGTTTGTTACCGCATATCTCCGGCATTTATGAACCGATTAGGAAAATTCTTCAGAATTCAGTTCTGATGATGGGATCCATAAGGAATTGAGGGAACTCCTCAAATATTGTAGGCATACATATGGCGATTTTGATATTTTCAGCAAGACACCAAGCATTTGCATTCAGAAAGTATCATAATCCCTTCACCACTATGGTTCTTTCATAAAAAAAATTTCATCCAAAATTTTTTAGTCGTATAACAATGGTGGAAGTCGGTTTTTTAAATGAAAAGTTATTATGATTTGTACGCAAAAAAAAAATCCAATTCCAATTAACTACTTTTCTATTTTTATGGCTCAGATTCCTAATACAAAATTTTAAACTTTTTCAGAAAATTCTTGTTAGACTGAATTAGCTGTTCCCTAGCTATAGTTCTACGACCTCTACACCAAAACTTTTCAATAATCATTGACGAAATCCTTCAGGCGGACCCGTTCACCTTTTGTTCCCGATGCTGAGATACACACTGTAGCCTATTTGTTTAGGGGTATTTCAAAGTTGAAGGCTTTGGATGGAAATATATAGCAATAGCTACGGATCTAATCTATTTGATTTTACCCTATTACGATATTTAGTTGGGAGTCTAAATATAAGGATTAAATGTTACTGAAAAATACACTTGTTAAGTATAGATAAACGTCGTGGTGTGGCCGGCCTCAGAATAGACCCTTGCTTATCCTCCTGTGGATGTTGTAAAAGTCGACTACGGGATTAAACCAGCAGGCGATGGGCAGCAGCATCTACTTGACTACTTTATACGAATACTGCGATCACCAATCTGCCTGCCAAGCGTGGTGATTATGGCAATTCTCTCCATTGTATTAATGGCGTGGGCTTCATTCAGCAATGGACTTGGACATCTATAAATGAAGCTGCTGAAGGTAATAGGTAAACGCATTTGGTGTGACATGATAATGATATGTTTTTCGCACTAGCTAGTAAAGAAAAGATGGCGCAAACAGGCAATTTTTCTTCTTTTTCAGCAGTTTTTAGACGTCTACTGCTGGACCAGACTTCCTCCATAGAATTAAATGTGGGGACTTGCCATAATCACCTCGCTTTTTGTTTGATGATCACAGTATTGGTGTTGAGTACTCAGTTAGATGCCGTTGCCCATCCCCAGTAATCTTGGTGTACAACACCATTTGTATCTTTGCCGCTTAACAAATATGCAATATGAGAACTGTTGTTGTTACCAGTAACAAATAAATAAATATAAAAAATAGGCATAAACAATTCTATAAATTAAGTTACACACGTTACTAAAGCAGAAGTCTGTATCTAGCATTTTCTGGCAGAAAAGCATCTCAACCAAAAATATAAAGGTCCCATACACAAAAGTCGTAAACAAAATGATGCCTATTCCTTTCCACCATCACCATGACGGATCGCTTATACCAGTTTTAGTGTTATGCCTGATTGGTGATAAAAATAAGCAAAGACAAACATGTTTACCGACGTTTTGTTTACACGGATGAAAATAAAAATACTTATTTAGGCTATGAGGTCGTATTTTCGTACCTTGTTACATAAATATGCGACACTTTATACATTTGGTTAACTGCTCAGACATTACAATGTATCTAAACATTAGCGCCAATTTCTATGTGATGAGAACATAATATGACATAAATCATCATCATTAGCCTGTAGAAGTCCACTGCTGAATATGGGCTTCCCCCTAGAATGTCACGACAAACAGTCCTGAGATGTCGCCATCCACTGACTTCCGAGCGAAGCGAGTTCTCTGAGTCAAGTTGGAAGAATCGGCGTTTGTATGTATGTATGTATGTATGTATGTATTGTATGTATGTTTGTCCGATGAAAACTTCCAAACCGTTAATCCGATCTTCATGAAATTTGGTATGGGTGTAGATAGTATTGGTACAATTTGTAGGTAAGGTTATGAGCTCTATCGATCAGGGGGTTGCTGAGATATTGGGGTCCAAGAGGGGGTAAAAAAAATAAAAGTGAGACAGTCAGACCAAGTGGAGTGTCTAATGAAAGCGCTTTAGTTGGACATTTTAAAACTGTTTTTAATAATTATTTACCCTTAGTAGTTTTCGGGATATTAGGGAAAATAAAAAACGTAAAAACCCAAAATTCTAGGGTACTTCCAGCAATCCCACAATGCTGAAATTTGGTATGCTTGTGGCTTTTGTATCACAACTACAGGGAAAAGTCTGAAATTGAAGAATTTAGAAACATGTACTCCATAAAACACAAACCAATATAACATCCATTGTTGACCTCCCATTTCTAAGAATTTGAATGACGTTGGAGTTCTATGGTTTTCATCAAAAGGACGTTATCAATTAATTCGTCAGGTACTTGATATAGGTACTAACAGGTATGTAGTATAACTACGCCCCGTTGCTTAGCCCTATTCAAAGGTTATTTTGATGATGTGTAGGAAATTAGAGTAGTTACTGGTAGATCCTGTACTGTACTGGTAGACCTCGAGGGGAAAATTTTCAAAAATAATAATAGAAAATATGGAAATTACTTAGTTAAGTAGTCGGGCTGATAAAGGTGTTATCGCGAGGTCTCAGTTCGGGGCGAACCACTAGTTATAATGTATTTAGTCCATCGAAAGGGGGACCAAATAATAGACCCCTCCTCCTCCAGTGGATATAGTAAAAGCCTTAGGTACTCAGAGATTATAACAGGCGATTGGCTACAACATCCATCTGAGTATTTATCACCAACTGCGATCACGAATCCGCCTGGCAAACGTGGTGATTATGGCAAAACCCCCCATTGTATTTAAGGGGGGAGACCTCGTCCAGCATTGAACTTCTATAGGCTGATGATGATGACTATCGTGTGTTGTAGGAATTACAGCACAGCGGTAAGCAAGCACTATGGCTTGAAATGGGTTCAATACTCGTGCCAAAACAACCATCGTTTGGCACACTATGAGTTACAATTATGATACTTTGCTAAACTAACATGGGCACATAGGCCTAATTCAAATTAGAACTATACAATAAATAAAACGGATACATCGACACTTTCGTCCTAAGGGTTCCGACCCGTTAATTATTTTGAAATCGTCAGAGCCTTTTTCGAGTTTCAACTACTTACTAGCAAATTTCCCCATTCCATTCAATGGGTAAAACAGTTGAAATTCTTCAATGTGACATTTATTGCATTCCAAAAGCAAGTTAAATTTCAGAATTTTGAGATTACTAGAAGTACCTAAGAGGGTTTTCAGTTTCGCGATTTCCATAACACAATAGGAAAGAAAGAATATAAATTTAATTATTAATTTAGTTAGTTATATTTTTTTAATATATTATGTACTTACATTGCTACATCTTTTTAATGCATTGAATTAGAAACTTACATACACAGCACTTTATAAGCTCAATTTTTTTTACATTTGACATAAATTTAAAGTTGATATCTTTCAGACAGACACAACAAAGTGATCCTATGAATGTCCCGTTTTTTCCTGTTGATGTGCAGAGCCCTAAAAGTTATCTTAAACATGATCCTATGAATTTTTTATGGCTGGTTTTCATAGGTGCAGGTAGCGGTATCCAAAGAGGAAGGCCCATGCCACTGACCATCAAACGCTGTTTCTCACTGTTGTTCGACCAGAGGGCCTATTACGAGTTTTGCATTGCAACAATCACTTTGCGGGTCGTGAGTATTCAACGTGACTTAAATAGTAACTATTTATGAATATGTGCTGTTTCTATCAACTGCGCGGCACAGAATGGTGACTATGTAAGTCACGTTGAATACTCACGACTCGCAAAGTGATTGTTGCAATGCAAAACTCGTAATAGGCCCTCTGAGCACAGAGTGCATCTCGCCTACTTCGTTCACACGGTTCTCTATGTGACCCTGCTCCTTCGTCTAGGCGACCAAAATACTTACATATCTGCGGGTAATTAAAGACGCAAGTCAACTTTTGGAAATCAAGGCATAATGGTGTCAACCTCTGTGGTGCGCCGGGCGAAGATTCGCCTGCGACGCAGAAGGTAGCGGGTTCGATTCCCGCCTCGGAACAAATATTTGTACGATCTGCAGATATTTGTTCAGGGTGTTCTGGGTATTTTCTATGTATAATAAAAAATATCTATCCATGTAATGTATTGTATTAAGTATATCAGCTATCTAGTACCCATAACACAAGCTCTGCTTAGCTTGGGGCTAGATAATGTTGCGCGAAATGTCCAGCATTTATTTATTTATTTATATATTTAATCCGCTTTTTCGTGCAATGCAAAATTCTCATTAAATATACAGTATTCACAATTTCAAAATTTACATTCTTTTCATTCATTGAAACTTTCTTAATAAGCTTAATGACAAATCAATTCATCCTGACTTCACTGAAAAGTTCATTATAACTCAATTTTAATGAGAACAACTTTGTTAAATATAATACGGTCAATTATACAGAGTGATTCTAAAAAGTGTAGTAATACTGATATCATTATCAGCCTGTTTATATCCACTGCTGGACGAAGCCAATTAATACAATGGGGGGATTTGCAATAATCATTACGCTTGGCAGGCGGATTGGTGATCACAGATTGACGATATGTACTCGGGTAGATGCTGCTGCCTATCCCCTAGTGTAATTCCTTTAAAGGCTTTTACTACATCCACAGGAGGATATAGAGGAGTCTATTATTCTTAGGCCGGACACACCATGGCACGTATAAATAAATATATATTATACTTATTGGATAAATAACAAAAAACTATAGTTAAAACGAAAATGGATTTTTCACTTAAACAAATAAACAATCTGCTGAAAACAACACTCCTGTATTACTACATTTTTATGATTCACACTGTATAAATACGGAATTCCAATCTCATAAATTTGGGCTGGCAATAATGAACAGACGGCGCCGTAAACTATGGGGCATTTAATTTAGAGTGTTGGGACTACTGGACAAATTTTGGCTGCTAGCTGTTCGATTGGACTTAATGGGCATTCGACTGTTGGCTGGTTGGACTGGGGACATTGGAACATTGGAACATTGGACTGAAACCATGTAAGGCCTCTGGACATGGTACAATCGGAGCTTTTATAGCGATTCAGTATAAAATATCGGTTCGCCGTTGATATTCGTCATCATTGAATAAATCTTCTGCTACAGTTACTGTGCCTTTAAATTATAGCTGCGGACATCACGGAACCGATATTTTGTACTGAATAGTTTTTGAACTGAATCGCTTTAAAAGCTCATGGTTAGGCCTCTGATTTAAAATGTGGAAGTCAAAACGACATTTAAATATTTATTTCTCAGGCAAATCAACACTGTTATTGAAAATACACAACTTTAAACATATAGCACGAGTATTTGATCAGATAAGTTCTGTGAAAATTATATAAAAAGAGAACTAGAAAAATGTATGGAAAGAGCCAAATATCGGGCTAAGGCTGTGTTTCCACCAAAGATGTGCGAGGTAGATGAGCGGTGCGAGGATGTGTAGCGAGGCTGTGAACGATGTGAGTGTTTCCACCAGATATGTGCGAGGTACTGATTACCGTTGGGGGATAACGGTTCTCGAGTGGCGACCACAAAGTAGAGGAAGGCCCTCCAGTCGATGAACTAAAGACATTATAAACGTTGCAGGAAGTCGGTGGATGGAGGCGGCACAAGACCGTTCGTCGTTGTATTCTAAGGGCCTATGTCCAGCAGTGGACTTCTTCAGTCTGATGATCATGATGACCCGCAGTTTCACACTCGTGGAGTCAAAATTAAATGTAGGCTATGTTTATGTATAATTTTATGTAATTGTTAACATTGTGACATTGTAAAAATGTGTTTTTACCCTTAACACTTATTTATAAATCACTTACAAGAAATAAATGATTGAATTGCATTGAATTGAATTGAATTGACAATAAAACAAACAACGGAATAACACCCATTTTAACCACAATATAATTTTAAGCAATATTACATTCCTTTATGTAAATGTAGAGTCTAATGTGTCTTCATAAAACAGGAGAGTAACCTATGATAGTGTTAATATCCCGGGTAGCAAGACTTATTGGTCGTTTGCCGTTTTCATAAAATAAATGGGATAGCCTCGTTGTGCTATGGTAGTTGATCAGTACTTATATACAGCACATGTATACAGGGTGTAAACTTGAAAATGTTACGCTTACATCGAACTTCAAGAACACTTAGCAGGCGTAACCCCAATGTAACAATAATGTATAAAATCATAAATTTCAAATTGATTTATTACCACTTAACATAACAGTTTGAAAAAACCAAGTCAACAAATCTAGAAAAACAATTTTAGGAAAACTTACAGCTAGGTATGAACGATAACAATTATTACTTATATAAAATAACATGTCAAGGACATGGTCATTACTACATACTACTATTATATTATACACTACTCTACTATATACACTGTGTGTTTTTTGTAATACCTACAGATAAACTGTCTTGGGTACAGTTAGGTCAAGCGTGAGTTTTCCATAAAAAAAAATTAAAAAAAAATTGTCTTCGAATATGATCACGTGATCAGAGAGGTCTAGCTAAAAATGAAATTTCTGTTCTTTCTGATGCCGCGCTATACTACCTTTAATACCTACTAACTTTTATTTTAGATGCTTAAATAATAATATATATACATTTACACCCTTTATATTAAGTGCCATTTAGTGTTAAAATGAAACTGTATTTATAATTTATTACTTTAAACCACTTTAATAGAAAAATGGAACATAATAAATCTAAAAAATTTATTGGTTTTAGAAATGTGGTCTAGTTTAAAATGAAGTAGGGTTCATGGATACTTTTAAGTATTTTATGAAAATAAATACTTCTTTCAGACATCAATTTACGTATATAAATTCAAAGGCATATCCTAAATAAATTGAGTCCTGGAAGCTATAATATAAAAAGTATAGCCAGTCAGCGTGGCAATGCAGCCAGCATCATTAACAAGCTTCAGTATGACGATATTAAAAAAAATAGTTTATAAACTGAAATGTTATCTAAGAAGAACATTCTTTCAGATAGCCAAAGTACAGCCACTACAGTTCTACCTAGATTGGGATGTATATATCACTTAGTTATAAATTTTCAGTTCAATTAAAATTCTTTCACTCAATTATTCACGAAAAAAGTCGACAAACGTTCGTGTTATGTTAAAACTTCACCCAAGTTATCCAGTGTCCGTCCAACTCGATCCTACAAAAGGCTGCATTCACAAAGAAATCAGATTGCCCACTGTGTGCTGACGCGTCCCGTCACCCCATACATAACATAGGATGCGCTATAGTAATTTAAAGCTGAAACAGGCACCCGTGTCCACAAGATTGATTCTCCATACAAAACAAATGACGAAAGCCGGTTAGGTGTGGCGTTCATTTGTTTCCAAACCGAGCCGATCAACTAATGCCCAATTTTTAACAAACCGTAGTCCAAGGTGCGTGATGATAGTTGGCAGTTACCTGCTTTCTACGTAAATACACCCTAATATTGAATAAGTTTTAATTAAAAGCCCTCGCTTCGAAGTTCGGACACAATTAGCGGGATTGGTCCGAATCCTGAGTTTCGCGGGAAAAAGGGATTTGTCCCATTAGTATAAGCAAAAAGAACATCAGTTTATCGGCAGGTCTGATTCAGTCTGTGATAACTGATTTTAACCTAACTAATAGATAATAATATATTATTATAAACACATACTGAAAAAAATGTACGGACTAAGTATAATTATAAAATAATGTATTACCGTTACGTCGGATACCACCACGTAGGGAATAAAAATCTATTGATTATGTGGCTTAGGTAAGATATTTAATAAACAAGAGGTTAATTATTTTTTAAAATATACTATAGGGTGTAAAAAGACAACTCCCGAAACCTGAAGGCACAGGTAACTAGTAACAAGGATAGGGTTAAAAAAAATCGGTTCACCCGAAGGATGTTTAATTTACTAATGTTTTTGAATTAACCCTGTTGGACGAAACATCGTTAATCGTTTTTATAAATTGTAATTGATCAAGAATCATAGTCTGAACATCCTGTTCAAGTAACCCGAGGTCACTCCGCGAAGCCTGCAAAGACCCCAGGAAGCTTCTGTGCTTCTGGACGAAGTTAGGCTGGCTAACTATCTAGCCTGCCGGCCTAGACAAACGGTATTCCCTTTGAAGCAATTCTATTTTTACAGTCGTAATACAATACAAAATACCACGAGACATATCGATAGCTTACGTCAATCTCATACATTTTGGACTTTTCTACTAGCGTCATTGCTATTAGAATGTTACTTTGTCTACGGCCTCAGATAACCCTCACGCATAATGGACTGACTATCTGTTCAAAAGGGAATTATTTAACATTAAAATTAACATTATCCCGTTCAAGTTAACGGGAGAAGTTTTTTTACACCCAGTATATCTGGTCAACGAACAACAACGTGAGCAGGACAAAACGCCACGCGAAAGCAAGGACACCCACAAGAGAGATGGGCAGATGAAATCCTGAAAACAGCAGGTAAAAGATGGGTCAAGATGGCTCAAGATCGAGAAGAATGGCAAAAAATGGAGGAGGCCTTTACCCAAAGAGGGGTCCTATAATGTATTTTTTAAGATTTAGCATGTAATTTTTTTATTAAGGAATAATTAGGCTTTATTATTATTATTCGATTTGTTACGTAAAATCAATTCTTCAAACGTCCATACATCGAAAGCTTCGCAAGGTACCTTATTCCGAAAACGAATACATATTCACCTAATTACGTACGACGAACATTTTCACCGTTCAGTTATTAATAAAGTGTAAATATTTAACAAAATTATTATACCAAGGAGTTGAGCTAACAACGAACGTGGCTTGCTAATATAATATTAATTAATTAAGCCAGCGGAGAGAACACAACACCGTGTTAACTCCGGTTGCTAACAAGTTTGCTAGAGGCGTTTTTAGCACTTTTATTGTTACAGTGACACTTTTTGGTCATTGTTACATAATATATGACCCGTTTTGTAAAATTAAATGTTATAAAATTTATTTAAAATAGTAGGTTGAAATTACAGTAAATTGTATAAATAAATAAATTGCTGGACATTTCACACAACATTATCTAGCCCCAAGCTAAGCAGAGCTTGTGTTATGGGTACTAATAGATAACTGATATACTTAATACAATACAATTACATAGATAGATATTTTTTATTATACATAGAAAAATACCCAGAACACCCAGAACAGTTATCTGCAGGTCGTACAAACATTTGTTCCGAGGCGGGAATCGAACCCGCAACCTCCTGCGTCGCAGGCGAACCTTCGCCCGCCACGCTGCCACGCAGTTGTATATACGTAATATGTATTATTTTGTAGATTTTACAAAATTCACGCACCATTACGCCCAGTGAAGGGCTTTTCATAAAACAATAAAATTTAAATAATATAATATAATAAATATAATATAAGCACTTGCCACGTTCAGTATTCAGTAATTAGGTCAGGTACTTTATGCTCAAGAAAATTAGGTTTCAGACGTTTTTTAACCTTAGCAATGATGAAACGATATATGAATTGATGATGAACGGTATGGTAAATTACGGATTATAGACCAGTCACAACCAAGTATAATTTATTACAACAAGTACTATCTCCCCCATTCGCACTCGCTATGAAACCGTAAAGCATCTGTTATTCGGTGCGCAGCTATTAAGAGCTCCAGAACTAATTATTCGCCTTCAAGATGCTTGAATTCTGACATTCTTCAGCGGTTGGTGCTCTACATGGAGCTGAGAAGATTTTGACGAGCAGATTTATTGTTGAAACTGTAATAATATTTTATGCTAATAACTTGCCGGTAGCTGACCGAGCGAGCGAAGCGAGCGAAGTCTTTGCGAAAACTGTCAAAATTTGCTTTTGCTGTCTGGATGTATGCATTTATGTATGTACGTACTCGCGTACAGGTCGCATTTTGCAATGAATCTTGAAGAAACTATATACAAACATGTTCCACAAAACCGTATTTTTTTGTCGTCGATTTTTGATTGGAAAGGTATTTCCCCCAAAAAGAGGGGAAGTTTGCTGTTGTGCTATTTACTGTCAAGTGACGTGTCTTAAGAAAGGGATATACATTCCAATACTATATTTAAATTTTGATTCTATATAATATAATATATTATGAATAATTTTGGAGAAAAAATTCAAAAATAAATTTGAAAAACCAATATAACGTGAACTCTCAATTGTTAGAGTTTCACCGACTTTTTAGTTCAGGTAAGATTGGGTATATGCTATAAATGTGATTTTCAAAGTATATCAAAAAATTTAATAAGAAAGTTTGTGCTCGCGATGTATTGTTGGCAGAACTACTATATAGTTATCATTTATTTTCAAGTTAAAAGGTTACTTGACAGTTGATCTGAATTTTGAAATTTTCGTGACATCCCTATATATGCTTGTCTGTTTTTAGGGTTCCGAAATCTGACAAGGAACCCTAATCCTTCCTACCTAATAAATAAATAAATAAATAAATAAATAATGCTGGACATTTCACACAACATTATCTAGCCCCAAGCTAAGCAGAGCTTGTGTTATGGGTACTAGATAACTGATATACATAATACAATATATTACATAGATAGATATTTTTTATTATACATAGAAAAATACCCAGAACACCTATTAGTACCTATTAGTAATCCTACCTTATCCTACTTCTTTCTCACCTCTCATCATACCGCCTCAATGCGGTTACTGCGCCTATGTTCCATCCTTGTTCATCTAACAAAGCCCAGTACCTGACGGCACGGAAACCGACCCTCAAGGTATGCTGATGGAGACGCTCTGACTAATTAGTCTGAGTTGTGGTGAACGATGAATTTTCATACGCAGTTTCTGCAATAGGTTTGTATATTTTAAGTCTGAAAATAGAAATTACTTTCAAAGTATAACATCTAACAAAGTTTTTAATAGTTTCGTTTTATTACGAATAGTTTAAACTAAACACTTTAACTTAAAAAAAAACAAATAGGTTTTAATAACATAATATTGCATAAACAAAGGTACTGGTCTGCCTACAGAGGAAAAAGGCGTGTATTTATGAATGTATGCATATGTCATTTATTATTGGTCAAAACATGAGCAGCCATAACCAGATAAGACAAAAAAACCACCATCTTTAAAGAGTGTACGTAGATTAAAGTTAAGCTTTAGGTAAACAAGAAATTTTGATGAACACTGAAGCTTATCTTACTATACACACAAAGTGTTAATCCTCAAACCAGTTAATAAACTGCAAACGCTGATGAGGTAATCAAATTGCATAAGACAGCATCCAAAACATGTGATGGGATTCACAAGCGGGATCATGTACAGACGCCCTGTTTTATTGGAGCCTTGGAACGTATAGAATTGGCATAATCTAGAATTCGATAATATTTAATTCAAACTATCGTGGTTTACGAGTTAATGTAATAAGTTAAATGTCACATGGTTAACAAGTGATCTTTGGCTTAAGCCACACTCTTAAAAAGCCCACACCCCCTTGCCTTAGCACGCGAGCTAAAACAGGCCAGATTAAAAAAGGGCAAAGGTTGTCTGGAATAGATTGCTCTCAGCAATCTATACAGCCACCCTTTGTATTGCCATTCTTTTGTAAAATTACTTGTGTATTGTTTCTGTGTGGTGATCAATATAGTGTTAATCTATCTTTCTATCTAAATAAATCATTATTTTAACACAAATGCAAATTCTTCCATCGATTTCTAAGAGCCTTATTTATAATCATTTTTTAAACCTATTTTAGTTAAAATAGCTTTTGTCTTGTTCTCTCTGATGTAAAATGTCATACGTCAAAATAAGACTAAAGCTATTTTAGCCAAAATAGGTTAAAAAAATAATTATGAATATTTCTTTAACATTTTATTAGCAAAAAGTCTAGACTAGACGTTGCCGCCTCGATACTTTTTAATATCTATGCAATGGGTTTATAATGACTGAGGTAGGTGTCTTATGAATACTGACTACTAGGACTTAAGGTGTCAACGGTGTTATGGATGGAGTGAGGGGTTATCATGTGATTATGACGAGTGATAACTTTATGTTATTAGTTCTACCCACGGAACCCTTGGTGATAAATTTCAATTAACTACATAGTTTATTCCAGTGTTTATGGTTGAGAGTATTTGTGGGCATACTTTCTAAGATCCAACATATAGCTACACTATAAAGCATTCTACAAATCTCTTCGGACCTTACACAATATCTCAGACAAAGTTTCACACCGAATGCGTATGCAGCACGTAACATAGACACGCGCGTCTCTCCGTACACGCTTGCGTGACGCAAGCGGTGTGCCATGTCTCATACACTTCCATACATTACAACATCATGGTACGTCTACGCGTACGCAACCGGTGTGCTGTGGCCTTTAAGGTGCGTTCCATGTGTGATCATTTCACGTTCTGACAATATCTTCGACGTGGGATAACGAATTTTCATCTAAATTAATGTAAGAATTACCTTTGCCAGATTAAAGATTTATGTTACGTGATGCTTCGTAGTAACTCATTCATTATTCGTGTTGAGTGTACAAACGGGCGACAAAAATTGAGCAAAATAGGTGACTAATTATTATATATTTTCAAAGTATTTAGGTACTCGTTTAATTAAGTTGAGATCGACTCCATAGTGATTGAAATTATTTTAATAGCCAATAGATCACCTTAAAATTACCAATTTATGTATAGTAAATGCTACTAAATAAACTTTGGAAAACTAACTCGTATACATTATATAACTATGATATAAATGTGCCCAGCAACAGTCGCCAACTAAAATAATAATAATTTATTGTTCTAAAAGTTGCCCGTGTATAAACTTTTAATACACTCACGGCATTAGTCTTCTTAAATACAAACAGATAGCTTAGACATAATCGAAAATCTGTTCTGGGTGTTCAGAAAGAGATTATAGGTAACCTTTGATGGCTCGTGAAAATGCTTCATCCGCAAAACCATATAACTTAAGATAATGTCTCGTGGCATTGTAGTAGGAAAAGCAGCAGAATTAAATCTTTAATCCAAAACTGTCAAAACAAAAGCTCAAATTTTACCTATTTTTGGTTTTTTTAAAACGAAATATTAAGTAAGAGATAAATATAAAGTTAATAGTAGAACTTCTTGTTAGTAGTAAAACTAGTTATGTAAGAGTTCGTCCAGGGAAGTACTTACCACCTATTTCTGCCGCAAAGCGGTAGTGCTCGCATTGCTGTGTTTTGGTTTGAAGGTTACGGGTGCCGGTGAAATTACAGGCACCTGGGACTATTCATCTTTATGATTAAGGGTAGATTAGGGGGGGGGTATTAAGGGCAGCGCGCGTATGATGCCTCTGGTCTTGCAGGTGTCCATAGGCTACGGTTACTACTTTCTATCAGGTGGGCTGTAATTAAAAATCCAGGAGTTTATTGAATTAAGAGAATTATTCATTTCAGATTTATAAGAATTAATGCCATTACATTTTATAGACACTGCACTGTGCTGTCGTCTGTAAATAATGTCAAGACTGCATTTGGCAGGTCATTTAAAATATAATATGATGTTGTTAAGATGTTGTAAGAGGTTTGTACATTGTCTGTTTTAGAAATGGTTATGTAAGAACATAATTCCCTCTCTAACCCTAAATGAAGTACCCTACTGAAGTTGCTACAAATCTAAAGATTCATGTGAATTAACAATGAGTTTATGTGATATTGACCCCAATTTCAAAGATTTCCCTTCTTGGAGGGTCAGTTGCAAACCTCGTGGGGGTAAATATCGCTTTACATATTGCATGGCTAATTTGATAGATACCGAAATGCTAATCTTCGGACCTCTGTTTTGAATATTGTTTAGATAATTGTTTGATACCGGAAAATCAATAAACGGCTTCGCTTAAAAGTTAGATGTAAATTACTTCAGTAGTCAATTTGCATTGTTTTTTTTTTAAATTGGCATATGGTACCTCTGTTATTTATGCTAATTGGTAGATATAATTAGTTGGCTATAAAAACTAGCCAGGGAAGAGCTTACAGTTATTACTTACAATAACTGATTTATCAAGAAACTATGGAATTTTCAGGACCATCTTATGAGTTATAAATGCGAGTTACGTCATGTTGCATTTATTAACACTGGTACACTAACTGAATAAAAGATTGTACTCAATTTAATAATACTTTATATTACATATTACAAACTTCGATATAATATAGTTATTTTTAAGAAAACAGGTTATAATTAGACGAGGCCTCGTGCTAACGCGCTCGTTTCTTCAATCGAATGGCATTTTTACATCTACCCTCAAAAGAAGTCGTCGCCGACCCAATAACAGTTGAATTCCTAATATTATTCCGAGAAACATTAAATAAATGAATGATTATAGTAAATATTAAATAACATTAACCAGAAATGAATCCAGAATATCAGTAAAAATTGAATAAAATCCTATTACAATAACGTGTTTGCTAACACATTGCATTCGTATAGATCAAAAGTCGTATCACACAGTCACACAGATCCTGTGCTGTGTTACTATGAGTTGTAACAAAGATAGCAGCAAGCTTTTTGGTACTTGCTCCAGTTACAAGTATCGTGTAAACCCACCATTAGGAAAATTGAATCGTTGCGAACAAGACACTATTTCGGCGTTTGATCCCTTTTCAACGTTGCCATGGTAACTGTAATAACAGTCTCTTGCAAAGGATCTGTACAGAATGTATTGTGAGTTACGGTCTACGTATTTTTAGAAGGTTTTTACCTGTTTTTGGGTTACGTCACACATCATTTGAAGATAACCTGACTATTCATATAAAGGATTGAGTAAACATTATTATATTATAAAAATAAAATAAAGAATTAGCATAGGTAAGTCATTTTATTTCATATTTTAAATGTGCATGTGAAATTACAGGCACATGAGCTTAATCAACTTAATGTACTTAAGATATAGACTTGGCTGCTCTCCACAACCTTTGGATAGACTAGATTGGACTACTGGCCTCTCATGACCTGCCTCCAAGTTTGGCATTTGTCTTTGTGACAATGGCCTTGTGGACATCAGTGTGGAGAAGTCCACTACTCTACACAGACCTAGCCCTGTTGAATGCCATGATTAACAGTCTTAAACGGCCTCCATCCACCGACTTCCTGCTACCTTTAAAATGTCTTAGGCTTCTCTATGGACGTCTTAGGCCATATTTATGCTTCCTCCGGTTCGTGGTCGCAGATCGAAAACCTTTAGTCCCCAACAGTTGTCGATTCTGCGAGCTATAATGCCCCATCATTGCTATTTTGACTTACTACTTCTGAGAGCTATGTCAGTAATATTTTACACTATACATCATTTTATATCGCTTTAGCCGATTTGTAATATTTTTATTGATTTGTATTTAAATGAATGAGGACTTATTTTGCCGTAAATTGTGTAGATAAACCAAACGCCCACCAGCGATCAATCAGCTTAAGCGCTATTATAACTTTTTGATGACATAGCACCAACATGTCCGATTTACTGGTTTTATTTGGATTTATTGAATTAGGACATGTCAGTGGCTCCAGGCAATCCGACAACAACTATGTTGTATAAAATTTAGCGGCATACATTTTCACCAAATTGTCATGTAAATTCAAAGGGTTTCAATCCAGTAAGCAATTAATCCTCAATTAAACTGCAGACACAGTTTAAAATTAAAATAGCTGGTTTAATAATTGCGTATCCCGAGACTCACCTTTTTTTTTCAATAGCAGATATCCATCACTTTTACCACGGGGTCTCATTTTGCTTTTGCTGCAACTGATGATGTCATCATATTATTTTAGTCCACATCATTTACAAGATTGTGTGTCTAGCGACATTTGTCTTTTAACTAAGAACTTTTACTTGTAGAGTTGATTTTGAAATGATGTGATACTTTTCGAATTATTTAGTTTAATAACTCATCAAAAGTCTTAGTACCTAATATGTTATTTTATTTTATTTCACAAATTTTGGGAAAACTTACAGCTAGTAAACATACGGATAATAAAACTAAAATACACGTAAGAGCTACATGTATCCTGACGGCCAATTAAAAGTTTCCACATATAGGCCACAAACGAGTAAACATAAAAACGGTAATCGTAGAAGACGAAGAGAGAAAAAAAATAAAGAAGATACAAAAAACTAAATCAAATTAAATGATAAATGCGAAGTTAAGTTACATATAACAACACATGTTATAACATATGTAATAGTCATATAACTAGTTAACTTGTCTCAAAAAATAAAGGCACGTTAATTATTAAAAAGAATAAGCTATAGGGGCGTTTTTCTGTATTACCACTATCAAAGACTACACGCCAATTAACACGTGGTAAAATCAAATTAGAAATCAATTAACGATATTGAAGTGGACATTTCTATAGAGGATAGAGGTTAATAATGCCCCAGCTGTTCTGTCAATCCACATAGTAGCGTTTAATTAAACGTTGGACTGATTTTGGCGAGGCTGTAATTTTGTTTTGTGCCTGTCCTATTGTCGTATTTTCAATAAGGGATATTGAAGTCTAGGCAGCAAATTACACGCAATTATCTCATTAAAATTCCCGCTTTGATCTGATGACTTGTTTCGGGAATTTTGTGGAAACAAATTGATCGGATTAGGTTACTATGTTTGTGATTTTTCTACATAATGTGATAACTTCTCGACGGTAAGTGGTTCATTGGAACTACAGTAGAAGGTAGGTGTAGAAAGAAGTTCATAATATTTCGTAGAAAATAAATGCATACGTAGGTATGCATTTATTTTTGTTTACCAGGTTTTTCTTGGAAGGTTTTTTCCAAGAGTCAAGGTCCGACCACTCTGCATTTATGAGATTAAAGATAAGATAAGATAAGTTTTTTTTAAAACTAACATAAGTTGAGCTATAACATCAAACAAAATGAAATTTACATAAATAAAAATACTTATATATTTATAACATGCAATAATGAGGCACAGATTTTACAAAGGTTTCCAAACTAGGCTAAGCCTGTATCTTGATGACCCTAAACTTGATATTTTGACCTATAAAGTCGGTATTCGCAACTACGGGTTATATTAGAGGCCCAAGCACGAATATCTAACGCTACTGAGACGCTAATGAGACGATAGTAAACGTCAAATATGAACCAATCAACTTACTAAGATTTCAAGTTACGCTGATGTCAGTGGCCAATATTTGACAATTGCAATCGTCTCGCTAGCGTCTTGGTAACGTAAATTATTCGTGCTGACCCCACTGATAGTAACATAATTCCGTAAAAAATGGGCAAGCATGGAGCAAGACTCGTGCCCTGAAGATTCCGATCCGTAAATTATTTCGAAATCGTGAGAAGCCCTATTCGATTTTCAGCCACTTTTTCCAACAAACTTCACCATCCCGTTTAGAGGTTTATAAGTTCCTAAGTTTTCAGTCTTATTTTCGTCAAAAATACTATTAGCATTCCAAATTTCAAAATTGTTAGGTTACATACTTTAGAGGTTAATTTTCGCGTTTTGAATGCAAAAACTAGACATTCATATTGCATTGCCATATCGTTTTACTGTTATAAACTTAGAAGATTGTTTTTTTACAGTAAAATAAGCCGGATCTTTGATTATATAATCAAAGAGCCAGATATAAGAAAGACAGATGGACAACAAAGTGATAAAAGAAAAGAAAAAAAGGTGAAATCATAAAATGCTATTTAAGGAAAGGTGAAATCATAAAAGGGTTTAGTTTTTTCCTGATGAGGTACGATACCCTAAAACCACTCAAAATATGTCTCTTTTTGTAGCTCTTAACAATTGACTTCACACAATAACTACAAACTTGAGTGCGTCCGTATAAACCTCTGTAACCATTTTGCTTCCAAAACACAACTATATACAATAGCTGACTTAAACCCAGTGGCGCAGTAAAAAATCTGGCAGCCATTTTTTAATTTTCAATAGCCTCGAGGCGCCGCGAACAGTCGCGATACTGTGTTTTATACCTTTGCAATTTCGGGTTTTGACCCAAAGGACAAGCTTTTGTGGTTTGGTAATACAATTTAGTTTTTTTCATAATTACTTGTATTAGCGGTTTAGTAAGTTTTCCAACGACTAATTAGAGTAGACCTAAACCTTTCTTTCCAACAATCAGAATCATTAATTCATACTTGTCTATTATACAAGTCTGATAAAAGATAAATTTAGTAATGAATGATGGCATCATTTATAAAATGATCGTCACTATCATTGCTCCAAGGCACCACATAGGTGCTTCTCACCTAGTGGTAAGACGGGCCATTTATGTAAGCCAAGCCGTATTTTTTGCCTGATTTTTCTAGGCTTGGTCGCGTTGGAACAGGAGTAATTTTAGTTTATAAGACGATTCAAAATGATCATTGTGATTTCAATGAATAAAATTCTTTTGATATAATTGATAGATTGCATTTATCGAACTTGGGCATTTGGCTTTTATGATAGCATTGATACTCAAATTTAATTCCTAAAATTATGTTAGCAGTTTAAAAACGCTTACGCCTGACAACTTCACCACACGTTTGCGAATCAAAACGCAACGTTACAATATTATACGATCTAAAAACTCTGACTTTATTTTAACCTTTTTTAAGCTTTCTTCCTTTATGTGCTTAGCTACCCTACACCTGTTGGCTCCGGGGCATTGCCCTTATTTTGTTAGGTTATAGCGGTAACTGGGGGTTTTGCGGGAATCAAAGCGGTTTTAGGGTCCCTTTGGCGAACTTTGTTTATTACCTGAATCTGTATCGTTTGAGGGTTAATTGAATTGAAAAATGGACTCTGGGGAATAAATTGGATTGCTTATGGTGATTCATTTTATGAATAATATTTCTTGAACAAAGGCCCTGTAAACATATGATAACTTTTTTATGCTCTAAAAAAATATTCATTATATTAATACTGTTCTTTATTATATAGGTATTTATTTAGCATTTTGTTAGAATGATCATCAAATAACAATTTTTCTAAATATTATGTTGAGGCTTCCAGAAAGCAGCCATTTTCACTAATCTTCACCTATTTTGAAATCAGGATTATAATAATTAAGAAACTAACTAATAAATATGGAACCATACATTCAAAATAAATGACCCCGTTCAACGGAACACCTCCGTTTTTATTACACAACAATATTGCGTTTTACTTTGTTTTTACAGATCCTAAAATTTAACCCATTTCGTTTTGATTATCCTAAACAAATATTACGCATCGCAAACGTAAATGTTTCCTTACCTGCTTGTTTTGTAAACAGGTTCAAACAAAATTTCTAAAAAATCTGTTAAATATTCTGTTTTTTTATTTTTTCCACAGTCAAAGTCGAGGAAGGCCCTCCTTTCGATGGACTAAAGACATTATCAACTTCAGTAGATAGAGGCGGTTCAAGACAATTCGTCGTGGCATTCTAGGGGGGAGGCCTATGACTAGCATTGGACTTCTACAGGCTGATGATGATAATGATGATGACGATGATGATTGTAACTAATCATAGTACTGACAACGATTCGTTTACTTTATAAATTTATTTAAGTTTAAGATCTCATTAGGGACCAGTAAACTTTCAGTTTTACTGCATAAATGAATCTAAAATTGAAAATTGTTAATGTAACATACTGTCTTAAATAGGTTCGATTTCTACAAGCAAGATCGGAGGAGGTTGCTCATAGAATTTAAGTAGGTGTTATGATAGTGGATTTCCACTTTGCTTTCCTAACAAATAGAGATTAAAAGAGAAGCAAAAATATGTATTAAAACTTCCTTAAAATTAAACGGAAAACATTCTGTGTGCTTTTATTAAAGGAGGAATGGTAGTTTTGAAAATAACTTGATTTTTGTCATGCCTAAAGAAAGGGTGAGAGGGGTTTGCTCATGGGTTTTGAGCAGGAGCTTGTTAACAATTTTCAACACAAATTTTTAAACAAAATTACTTGGAGATAGGAGTCAGAACCTGTATGGATACTTTATTAGGATTAAACTGAAGATATTCTGTGTACGCTTGTTAAAGGGAGGGCTCATAGTTTTGAGAATAACTTATCTTAAACAAAAAAAAAAAATTATAAATATTATCATTACAGCACCTTCCTTTATCATAACTAAATAAATCAGTTTGATATAAGTGACTCAGATTGGTTATCATGATATTATGGGGGGTTTTAATGTGATATATCATTTATTTCCATCAGTTACTGCAGAAATATTATAACAAGTGGCGCCAGTGCCACCTAGTACTGCGCCACCTAGTAGCGGAGAAACAAAGTACCACATTGAATGATTTCGATTGCGTGCATTATTCCCTCTTGACACTCATATTGAGAGAGATTATTGTGGTCAAGACTATCAAAATTTTACAGAATTTAATTATGTATTTATGAATGAAGTAAGTTCCATTAAAGTTAGATTAGCAGATTTTGAGCATTCGTTTGCCAACAGAATGTAGTATTTGTTTACGATTGTTGCCACGACGGCGCTAGTAGTAAGGGAAATAAAATTCGGAATAGAGTGAAGTGTTTGCGGACGGACCGACACACACAGATACAGATATGGATGAGACGAGTGGTGATAAAAGGCGAAGCGGTTCATTTTCGAGACCTTTCGACTGCCGACTTTAGACGAGAAAACAGGTGAGTTTTTGAACCACTACTAATTTCCTAATTACCTACTTGTGTGTGCCTTTGTGGAATGGGGAGTTGATTCCATGGAATCCCAGTGTAGACCTGAGCTACTGTGGTTCAGAAATACAGGTTCGATTCCTGTCGTGTGACTCCTTTCGATCTCGGATTGCGGACGAGATCACAGGTGAGTTTTTGAACCACTACTAATTTCCTAATTACCTACTTGTGTGTGCCTTTGTGAAATGGGGAGTGACTCCGTGGAATTTTGGGGGTAGATTTGTGCAACTGAGGTTCAGAAATACAGGTTCGAATCCTGTTGCGAGGCCTTTTGATTACAGGCCTTGAACGAGATCACAGGTGAGTTTTTGAACCACTACTAATTTCCTAACTACCTACTTATGTGTGTGTTTGTGAAATTGGGCACTGCGCGTGTGACCGACTGAGATGCGGGAAATGCGGGTTCGATTCCTGTTGTGGAACGAGTAGGTATTTGCTTGATATTGTCTGAAATCCGTGGAACCATCAAGGTTGTGGATGGAATCTGGTGATGAAACGGAATTGTGTATGTGAATATAGTGTAGGTACTTACTAATTTTATTGCATATTCTTCGATTAATACTATTCTGAATATAAAATGTTTGAGTACCCTACAATTATGACCTCAATGATGAGAATTCGATTCTCACTGCGGGACAACTGTTTGCTTGATCTACAAATATTTGATCCGGGTCTGGGTGAATTGATGCCATGGTGCTTGTGGTACCGGATACCCACGACACGGGAGTGGACTGTGTATGTGACTGATGGGTGTTATGTGTTTTGTATGTTAATTATTTTGTGTCTAGATTTCAGATAATTGACTTTGTGTTCAGAAGTACCCTATTTTTAATTCGTGTCTTTGTAGATTTCTGATAATGGGCTTTGTGTTCGGCGTTCGGCATAGGTAGCTGCGTAGTTATTGCGTTGTTGGGTTTTATTGTTCTAGTGAGTAGTGAGTCATATATTTCCCGAGGTTGCTTTGTTGAGAGGTGATACACGTGTTGAATTCTTCCAGAGTTTTGTTGCAGAGGAACGAATGTGTCGTTGTTTTTGTTCGATAATTCAAAATTGTATGTAGATTTATTTTATCCTTGTTGCTTTTAGGGTACAACCTTAGGGTAAGTGTTGTTTGAACCTACCTTCACTAAAGCAGCTAATTATGAATATTAGGTGTGTGATTTTGTCGGTAAGCATTGTACGAGTTGGTTGATGAAGCGATTAGCTAGCCATTAGTCGCACCTATGTATTCCTACCATTGCGCAATACACAATGAAGGGAGACCCATTAAGGCTACCTACCCTTTCAGTGCGGGAGCCGAGAGCCTTAAAAGATTCTTATTGACCTTGATACCTACTTTAATTTAATTATACCTAAGTTAATACATCTGTATTATATTAAATATAGTTGTGTAACTACCTAGTGTTTTATTCCTTGATTATACAGAATTCTGTTGACCTTGTTACATTCTGTAACTATTTGATTATCTCTTATCTGTGCGGCAAATTTTATTTTGGATTAGTAGGTATACCATTTTTGTATACCCTACGTGTTTTGTCGTTACTTTACAGAAACGACTGATTATTTTACGTACAATCTACCTTATTGCGTATGATCTTATTTCATTTGTGCAACTAATATTATTTTGATTATTTCTTTTTTTGTGTACCCTATGTTTTATTTTATGCCTATATAGATTTATTTTGACCTTGCTGCTTACATACTACATTTAAGCGTTTATTTCATCTTATACACATTTGAGCGGCTAATTTTGAATATTTAATTTTATGGAAACTTTACGAAAGGTTTTTACGTGACTACGTTTTACTATTGTTCATTATTTGAACTTATCAACATTTGTGCTACTAATTTTATTTTGAATTATTTCTTTTAATGTGGATTTGAGTTTTGAAATCGAATCGTTATGCACCTAATTAATATTACCTACCCTTATCCTACCTGTAGCAAATCGTAGTTAGTGGTGCATGGAATAGTGATAAGTTATAATAATCCCTTCCTAAATCTCAGGTTAAGTGCGGTCTGGTTATCGTTGTGTCTCCTGAGAAACTAACCTACCCTTTTCCCACCTGTAGCAAATCGTAGTTAGTATTGCATGATATAGTGATAAGTTGTAGTATTCCCTTCCTAAATCTCAGGTTAAGTGCGGTCTTGCTATCGTTGTGTCTCCTGAGAAACTAACCTACCCTTTTCCCACCTGTAGCAAATCGTAGTTAGTGGTGCATGGAATAGTGATAAGTTATAGTAATCCCTTCCCAATTCTCAGGTTAAGTGCGGTCTTGTTATCGTTGTGTCTCCTGAGAAACTAACCTACCCTTTTCCCACCTGTAGCAAATCGTAGTTAGTGGTGCATGGAATAGTGATAAGTTATAGTAATCCCTTCCTAAATCTCAGGTTAAGTGCGGTCTTGTTATCGTTGTGTCTCCTGAGAAACTAACCTACCCTTATCCTACCTGTAGCAAATCGTAGTTAGTGGTGCATGATATAGTTATAAGTTATAAAATTCCCTTCCTAATTCTCAGGTTAAGTGCGGTCTTGTTATCGTTGTGTCTCCTGAGAAACTAACCTACCCTTATCCTACCTGTAGCAAATCGTAGTTAGTGGTGCATGATATAGTTATAAGTTATAATATTCCCTTCCTAATTCTCAGGTTAAGTGCGGTCTTGTTATCGTTGTGTCTCCTGAGAAACTAACCTACCCTTATCCTACCTGTAGCAAATCGTAGTTAGTGGTGCATGATATAGTTATAAGTTATAATATTCCCTTCCTAATTCTCAGGTTAAGTGCGGTCTTGTTATCGTTGTGTCTCCTGAGAAACTAACCTACCCTTTTTCCTACCTGTAGCAAATCGTAGTTAGTATTGCATGATATGGTGATAAGTTATAGTATTCCCTTCCTAAATCTCAGGTTAAGTGCGGTCTTGTTATCGTTGTGTCTCCTGAGAAACTAACCTACCCTTTTCCTACCTGTAGCAAATCGTAAATAGTATTGCATGATATGGTGATAAGTTATAGTATTCCCTTCCTAAATCTCAGGTTAAGTGCGGTCTTGTTATCGTTGTGTCTCCTGAGAAACTAACCTACCCTTTTTCCTACCTGTAGCAAATCGTAGTTAGTATTGCATGATATGGTAATAAGTTATAATATTCCCTTCCTAAATCTCAGGTTAAGTGCGGTCTTGTTATCGTTGTGTCTCCTGAGAAACTAACCTACCCTTTTCCCACCTGTAGCAATTCGTAGTTAGTAGTGCGTGATATGGTGATAAGTCATAGTATTCCCTTCCTAATTCTCAGGTTAAGTGCGGTCTTGTTATCGTTGTGTCTCCTGAGAAACTAACCTACCCTTTTCCCACCTGTAGCAATTCGTAGTTAGTAGTGCATGATATGGTGATAAATCATATTTAACCTGCCCTCGCCCATTCCGTGGGCTGCAAAATTTAAGATAAGCATGCATTAGTAGAATATTAATCTATAATATTGACATGTGGAGTTAATATTCATTATCCATTGCGGAAGACTTGGTTTTGGTCCCCTAGGTCGCTGGTCACCTGGATAGGATTTTTAAATAAACAATTTTAACTTTCCTGTGTTTCATTCCGAGACTATGGTCCTTGATACATGCTGTTTTGTTTGATTTTATTTTTCTGTGTGGTAAGTTTTATATGAATACTCCATTTCTGTGTATTCTCCGATTATTATGTGAAATTACAGGTACGCGATCATTCCTGTGTACTATTTATCTTTAAGTAGGAACTTAACCTTGATTTATTAAATTTTATGTGTATTCTCCAAACGACTTCTAAGTGACTTTGCAGGTATCTACTGAAATTATTGAACTTAACCTACATTTTTTACATCTGAACTTATTCTTGATAGTGTTGCTATTTTTAATCTTGAGTACTTTATTGTACACTTATCTACTTAATGGTTAGCTTTTTCTTGATCCTAAATTGGAAAGAGATTGATAAAATGATTTTCTTAAGCTTGAAGGGCTTTCAATTGAGTCATAAAAGCCTTTTCGTCCTCGTACAATTATGCTGACAAGTTCCACGAAATATTTCTCAATGTTTGACTCGCATTTGGAAATAACCTTTAGCTAGGGTTTATATCCGATAGGCATCTTCGAATTGCAGCCTAATACTTATTATGAATCTTATTCTTTGAATAAATCTAAAATCCAACCCTTTTGCAAAAACTTCTGTGTTGAATTCGAAAGAAATTATTCACAATTATTTACATAGTGGTATCGATTGAGGAGAAAGAGAACTCAATTTTGATATCTTCGATTATACACATGCCAAGCAAAGCCGTGCAAAGAGAATCCTGACTAGAATAGAGGGAGGACCTTGATGTCCCTAATCGAGTTTATCAAACCCTGATACCTACTATCTTAAGTTTTTTAAAAGAGATGTTTTGAATTTTGAATTTAATCCAGAAGTTCCTTTGATCGATTTATCTCATTTTTAAATTAACAAGTTAGATTTATTTAATATTTACTTGGTCAAGTTGTGATTTTGGATTGTTACTTTGAAGTCAAATAAATCAATATTAAATTGAATATAAATAAGTACCAAAATAGTAGCAAAGATAGGTACTCAGTTTTGATATCTAGTTAAGAGAATCCTATCTACAATAAAAAGATGATCTTGGTGTACCTGGTCAGATTTATTAAAATACTGTCGGTTCTCTTCTATGCTAATTTATATTCAAAGTCAATTATTTTAGTACTTACCACTGATAGTTCTTCAAGTCAAAACAATTAAGCTCACTGAACGAAATCAAACCATGGCCATATTTTTATAAATAAATATTTACCATCATCAAATCATGGTGCTACTGGTTCTAAAATAGGTCGTAGAGTCTAAAAGAGCTTAGTCCTATTCATACCAAAAATTCATTAAGAGTGCAGGTCAATTTGAGTTTTAAAACCCTTAAGAGGCGGGTAGTTATAATCTTACCTATTCTTAGCTATTTAAGTTCTAAGTTAATTTCAAGCTAATCAATTGTAATTACTGTCTTAAAAGTAGACAAGCATATTATAATTACACACCTATAATATTCTAAGATGAATTTCATAGGTTAAACATTATTCTTAAATGAATAAATTACCTTCAAGTTATAAACGAAAACTTCTGTCTTATAAATAGACATACCTATTTAATCAAGACATACCTATTTAATAGTGAACTCTTAGTGTTCTTGGATAAAATTCTTAGTTTGAACATTCATCTAAAGAGTTAATAGTTATATTTATTCGGAATCAATAGAAATCCCAACATCTGTCTTATAAATAGACATACCTATTTTATCATGAACTCTTGGTGTTCTTGGATGAAATTCTTAGTTTGAACATTCATCTAAAGAGTGAATAGTTATATTTATTCGAAATCAATAGAAATCCCAACATCTGTCTTTTAAATAGACATACCTATTTAATCACGAACTCTAAGTGTTCTTGGATGAAATTCTTAGTTTGAACATTCATCTAAAGAGTAAATAGTTATATTTATTCGGATTCAATAGAAATCCCAGAAACTTTAAAAACAAAGTTGAAACTTACAGTTTATAGATAAATGAACTTATTCGAATTATGAACCAATAGAGTTTAAACTTAATTAGAAAGTTACAAGATAAGACTTTATTCAATTAATAAATATATTTAAATATATATATAATATTTACAATCCTATAATATTCTTAGATAGAGTTTCTTAAATAGTTATACCTATTAGGAATCAATAGAATTCCCAGAAATATTTGTACAATAAAACTTATAGCTTATAGATAAATAAGCTTATTTGTATAATAAACCAATATAGTTTAATTTTGGTTGGAATTCATAAAGTAAACATTATTATCGCAAGTTCGAAAATAAAGATAATATTCAATTTATGAATATATTGAAATATAAATATTTTACCTAAATAAAAGGGAATTGAAAATATCATCCCTTAATTTTAAAGGTATTGTCTTTGGAGTTTTCCTAATCTATTAAATATTTGTTCCTTTTCCGCTATTAAATATATTTATATTTGGCGTTGGTTTGGAAAGACAGTAGTGGGGAGGAGGCTGTACTGTCCCGCATAAATTTATTTATGCGGATTTAAGCATTCTGCATAAATGTAATTATGCGGCCCTTTGTTTGTCCCTATAAAGAACTAAACAGACATCGATTTGAAAAGCAGAGTCCTTTGGTTTTTAAATTGGTTTCTTCAAAATGATTTTCAACCCCCTGATTCAGTATTCATATATATATTTAATAAACTCGTAGAAAGTTTTAATTATTAAATGATGTTTATATCTTATGAAATTCAACTAAATATATCAAACTAAATATATTCATTTAGGTTATAGGAATTAAAAGTTTCTAAATAAAGAATACTAGTGGATGTAATAGGAAATTATAGGATAAACATTTATAAATATACTAGTTTTACTACCGTTCTAAATATTAAATAAGGATTTTAAAATTCTAGTCTTAGGAAGTTTTCGATCTTAAAGTTTATTCTTTAATATTCTTTGTTTAATTTATATTATCCTTTAAGAATATTGAACAGTAATATATTAGTTTATAACTTTATTAGGTATAACCCTTTTATTTTATTATTACTTTATCATTTTCGTAAATAACCCTTCAATTTAGTACCATTTATTTATTAGAAAATTTAGTTAGAAATAAAATAGGTAGTGTAGGACTTGACTTAATAACTTAAAAGAACTCGGATTACTGCGATCACACAACGTACGGTCCTACCACTAAAACTAGACGATCACCTTGGCCATTTCAATTAACAGCAAACCCATATCTAGTAAAGCATAACACATTTCAAAGATCCATGCATTACCTACTATGATAATATAAATCCGCAGCAGTAAAGTAAGTACGTAATAGTTCGAGGGTAACAGTAAAATTGGTGTTGAGTTAAATATAGGAGTTCTAGTTAAGAGTTTAAGTAGGTTCCGAGGTAGGTTAAAAAAGTATAGAAGAGAGGGGGTTCGATTGATGAGGGGGCGGAAGTTACATGATGATGATCTGGAAATAAAAAGACAATCTTGTAACACTACACACTGTTACTCTAACTTGATTTACAAAGTGCGAGTCGTGTATCAACTCCAAGATTTATTCCTACGTTTTTCGGAAAACTCCCAAGGTTTTAGGAAAAACAAAGGAATTTTAAAATCCTGATCACGTCGTGCGGGCATGTCTCACATTGTTAATGATTTATAAACCATTAACCTAAAAGCCGAAAGAAAAAAGAAAGAGAATTGGATACACAGGGGATTTAAATAGGGGATGAACTCTCACTTTAGTTAATGTAAGTTTTTTTTTGTACCAAATTATCTATACCGAAGTTTTCGGCGATGAAAATGGAATCTAGAGTGAGTATTGAAAATAATCCTGAATTTTTGAACTGAGGGTTTAAAGTCAAACAATTATCATCATTAGCCTGTAGAAGTCCAGTCCTAAACATAGGCCTCCCCCTTTGAATGCCACGACAAACGATTTTGAGCTACCTCCATCCACCGACTTCCTACGTTGTTTATTTGTAATCGCCGTAATACATTTTGCATTTCGCCCTTTGATAAGTTCACAGTTCCCCTTTGGCCGCGTTGACAACTAAGTTTTCACAACTCTTTCACAACCAGTTGCGAAAGAGTAGTTTGTCTTCTTTAACCCTACATAAGCTATTAGAACTGGAGGATTTTCTAGGAGTTTTTACCTTTTTGTTTCTCCGGCTGAGACTTTGTGAGCCCAGATGAATGCTTCGCTTTTTTTGATGTGTTTAATTAAGTTATTTCATCATTCATTATTTTCATAAAATTTACATAAATACCTAGGTACTGGAGAAGTGGGAGAAAAAATAAAACTCTCTTCTACAACAATGATTGCAGATAATTTAACAGAAATATGAGTTTGTATAAAACGTGTCACCACTACGTAACTCGTTAATAATTTAAATTAATTTCGCTTCATGTTACAAACTAAACGTTTCTTATTCATTACGTTTCCTTAATTAAGCAATCTGCTTACAAGGAAGCAATTAATTGGCATTTGTATTGTTCAAATTCGCTCTGAAATTTATGAGCGAAAGAGGGTAAATTTGAAACAGGAACTGTTAATTTATTGGCTGGCCAATGGGAAGTCAATTAAAATTGTTCTATTAATTTGTTTGTATTGTTTTTGGGTATTGATCTTTCAAATTATAATAGGTACTTAATTAGTGTACCGTTTTAATACAGTAAACTTATTGAACGTGTTAATAAATTTACTAAGTAAATAATAAATATGTATAATTTTCTTTTCCGAAAAAAAAGCAACCATTTTTCCGTCCAAAAATGCCAAAACAAAATTGTTTATTCAAGGCCTAATAACTCCGTAGCATTTTTCCTGCGGTCGCATGCTTTCTGGCCATTTATAAACAGTTGGGTGAGAGCCCTTAATAGACCGACGACAGCTAAATGTCACCACGTTTATTTGCTTACTTTTGCGCCACTATATTCACGTTACTTTATTATTGGTAAGAGCAATATGTTCTGTTATTATCGATGTTTTAGCCTTCGATGTTTTTTTTATCGAATTTGGAGTTGCCTGTCAGAATAATGATAGGAGAGCTCATCATTATCAACAGTCTATTTAAGTCTACTGCTGGACGAAGCCAAAACTAAAAATAGAAATATTTTATCGTTAAAAAGTCACTTTTATACTTTTACGTATACCTACTGTGGTATTCAGCCTTTGAAATAAAGCGATTGCAATCGAGGCGCCTCCGTCGAATGTCATTGCTTGGACAACGTTCGGACCGGACGGGCGAATCGTTTGTAATTTATTACTATCCGTTTGTTTGTTCTGATTTCCTACCAGTTCCCAGACCCATAAATGGGTGTCTGAACCCCACATTGGCGACGAGGATAAAAATTGTGAGTACCTAGTCGATAATTCGACTAAAAGTTGCGTAGTGTTGTGTTAATTGAATACCGACATACATGGAAAACTTTTCTAAAACTCGAGGAAGGATACTTATTCTTAGTGATTTAAATCAGTCGTAACGTGGTCGTAACTAGATATTTTTGACTTGATTTTTAACCGGCCACACGAATTTAAAAGTTTTTACTAAGTACCCTCTTACTTGAAATAAATTTATGGTGGCTAATTATCTCGCAACACGTCGCAACCATAATGAAATGACAAAATAATGAGGCAAAATGTTCCAGTTCATGTCAACCAATTTATGAGTTTATTTCTGGTACCTTGCTTATAGCAAACAACTACCTATAAAGTTCTTGTTGATGTGAACCAACTCCAGGGAATGGACAAAAGTGTTACGAGCTTCTATAAAGTTGTTTTCAATGAGTCAATTAAACTTTTACCTACTCAGTGAAATTGTGCCACGTATTTATTTTACGCAAGTTTGCTTAATGAGTCAATTAAACTTGTACCTACTCATTGAAATTGTGCCACGTATATATTTACGCAAGTTTGCCTAAAAGACGAATGTTAATGTCTACAAAATGGTGACAGTATGGAGCGATAAATGGCAATAACCTCCGATACCTACACATGTTTAATGTAGATACGTACTCTAAGGTAGTGCATTTTGATCCCTCTGTTAATCAAATGAAATGAATTTTATTCATTGAAATCACAAGGATCATTTTGAATCGCCTTATAAACTAAAATTACTCCAGTTCCAACGCGCTCAAGCCTAGAATAATCAGGCAACAAACAAGGCTTGACTTACTTTGATGATACGTCTTACCACAAGGTGGGAAGCGCCTGTGTGGTGCCTCGGAGCAGGAAGTTGCTGATACATATTAAATGAGAACTTAAAAACCTAAGAAAGTTAGTCAAATGCAAATAAACATCAGCAAAAGTTTATAAGACAGTACACGCTCCACTTGATATAACCAGAGACAAGTAAAACTAGTCTCTAATATAACCTAATTTCTAAATATAATGTATGACGCTTAGAGAATTTATAGTAATTCTCTAAGGTATGACGTGACCAAGTGTTCTTAATAATTGTTCCTATGGTTTTAATAAATGAGTATGAGTATCAATATGAGTATACCTACTTATAAATAACAATCTAATAGAACCATGTAAAGAGAAAAGTACAGATATTATAGCAAATCAGCTCAAATCAGATGTAGCAATTATCTGACAAGGCTTATGTGCGGCCGCTAAAATGTATGTACACCATAACAAAACCAAGTGCTCCCAGTGTTCCTACGGTGAATAAATGATATAAATATGAATATGAATATGAAATTTCCATTTATCTTCGAGTAAGATGTTTGGATGCACCTTCTGGAAGTTTATTATAGAACTGTACAGAATTCCTCATAAAAGACCCATTTACTTTCTTCAATCGAAATTTTGGTATATTTAGTTTGGTTGTATTTATAAATCCAAATACCATGCAAGTCACCCTTTTTCATACAACTATCCAAGTGTTTATGTGTATGTAATAATATTTCATAGATATATTGCGAAATTACTGTGAGAATATTGATTTCTTTGAAACGCAAGGCGTTCAAGGGGTCACGTGACTTCATTTTATAAATGGCACGTATTGCCCGATTTTGTAAGACAAATATAGCTGGAAATATAGCTGTTTTACCCCACAGCATGATACCATATGACATAACACTATGAAGTAGCTAAAATAAACAAGCCTAGCTGTAGCTTCATCAGTAAGCTGCCTTAACATACAAACTGCATATGCAGTGGAACTAAGTCTACCAGCTAAAGCCACAATTTGCGGTGCCCACTGACCCCCTGGATCAATATTAAGCTCTAACAAAATACTAGACTTAACAAGATCAAGTATCTCCAAATTTATTTTAATATTTAGTTTGATAATGTTTTAGATTTGGCTATGTGAATTTGATGCTTTTCGTTTTTAGCATTAAGCAAAAGATTATTTACTGTGATCAAAACATTATTTACAAGAACTCGTGACAGTGAATTATTTACTCTATCGTAATTTGCTTTAGATCTATCAACTTTGAAAATCAAAGAAGTATCGTCAGCAAACAGAACTATGCCACATAATGTAAAAAAAGAGATTGATAGTGTAAACTAGAAATAAAAAGGGCCTAGTATTGAACCCTGTGGCACCCCCATGACAATAGACGATCCTTTCACCACCATCAACTTTTTGAATTCTATTGGATAAGTAAGAATTTACAAGATTTTGCCTGATTTTGGATGCCATAATGTTTTAACTTGGAAATTAATGTATCATGCCACACGCAGTCAAAAGCTTTGGACGATCGCGTTCTGTGAGTTCTCCTACGCTTTAAATATGTGTTCTAAGAGCATGGTATCAGCATCGGCTGTCGAATGAACCTTAGTTATTCCAAATGAATGACTGAAGAAGTCCGTGGAGGTCGAAGTGTGACAATAACTGAGTAAGAATAAGTTTCTCGAAGATCTTACTTAAAGCAGGCAATATAGAAATTGGCCTATAGTTACCTGGATCTTTATCATTTCCAGACTTGAACAAAGGATTAATTTACTAAGTTTTATAAGATGAGGAAAGACTCTCGTCAAGACATCTATTGAAAATGTAGGCCATACACGGCGCAATATCAGCACCTAGCACAATTACTAGAGAAAAACTATCAAAGGCATTCATGACCTGAATATTTTTGATAACATAGTATTGTTTATGTTTAAATTCATCTGGTTACTACAAGGTTTAGATTTACCTGTTTTATTATTAATTTCCAAGTTGTATTAATTTTATTTGCTGACTTTTCTATTGAATTGCTCAAATGCAATGATTTTAATGTATGACAAACTTTTTGAAGGACTTGGAATAGTTCTTTATGTACAAGATAAACGTTGGGTCGTGCAACATTGATTCCCCAGCCGTATAGAGTTCATATAGGGTTGTAGCCCAATCAGCTAACCCGACATTCGCTCTAGCTTTACAATCTCACTATGTTCCTCACTTATCAATTTAGACAAACTGGTAAAAAGGTCATTCGGATCATCTACGCACGGTACGTACAAGGGGCATTTTTAGATCAATACTGCCGTGGAATTTCATAATACGACTATCTGTGATAAGTGAAATTACAAGTATTTAAAGCACTGTGCTGTGACCATAGTGATCTGAGGTGAAATGTTTAATTACTGATGTATCAATTGGAACACTACTACAATAAATATTATCAAAACAGGTGGATGTTGTTAGTGTCACTCTTGTTGGTTATTCGAAGAGGTGATGTAAATTAAAACATTTAAACAAATTAAGCAGCCTCTCAGAAAAAGAACTAACCTATATTGAAATTTTCGCAGACTATAAGCATTTTACTATGTACAAAAGTTTTGAGCAATACTTTTTCCATAGTGGATTAAAATAACGCGAAGTCTGCGTCAGGGGGACGGTAAACACACAATGATATGCAGCTCTAGCTCAACAGCTCAATAGTCCTCTCAATAGTGAGATTTGCAACATAAAGATGTTTCTTGCATTTTAAAGTATTTCGAACAACAGTTAAGGAACCCTATGGCGTTCTT
Source organism: Epirrita christyi (assembly GCA_951392215.1). Classification (NCBI taxonomy): domain Eukaryota; kingdom Metazoa; phylum Arthropoda; class Insecta; order Lepidoptera; family Geometridae; genus Epirrita; species Epirrita christyi. Next base: position 10,323,938 of record OX595843.1, on the reverse strand, counting down.
GCGTTTGTATGAACTTACAATATTTTAATTCTCATAATAAGGGAGTAACTCAAATTGTAACATCCAGTGTTCAGTTACATACATGATAATGTACATTAAAACTGTTTAAAAATGTTTCTAAGCCTAAGATTTTGCTGGGAAGGGCTTGTACATTTTGTGTGGCCGGCCTTCTCATTGTCGAACTAGTTTAAATGACTGTCTGCTGACACTCCTACCCTCATTAGTACTACCTACTTCTAACCACGAGCTCGTGAACTGCGTTATAGTAGATACTTATAACGAGATCAAAAATATGAAATGCTAACAATTTAGCAATTATTAATTTACTATGTCTGCCGTCTGTTTTGACTCAAGATACTATGTATCAACAGTATCTCGTATCAAAACAAAATTTCTAATAAAATTATTAGTATTAAAATACAAAACGTCTCTATGACGACATGTCAAATTGTGCAACATTAAATTAAGATTAAAAATTAATTGATTGTCTGCACTAACTTACAACTAGCTAATAATATCATATCGCATGACACCACACTTTCACCTAATTGTATTATCAGAGTGGTGTCGTAGTATCTTTAAGTTTTGTGAATGAAGGCATTTGGAAAGCAATTATTTGTGACAACTTGCCCTAACAGATCACTGAGTAGCAAACCCATCCCAACGCCTATCTTATCTGAATACGCCACAGTCTTCCAAGTCTGCCACCAGAATTTAACCTGTCTAACCGGAGACTGCGTACAAGCAGAGGTGGGAACTACTTCAATCTATACAGAAGGTGTAGGCTGCTTCTGCGATGCACATGGATCAGAAATCTGGAAGGCTCTGATACAGGAAGATCGGGAGTATCGTTGGAATATAATACCTACACTTGAAAAGAGTAGAAGGTAGTAATTGGAAGATCGGTGATGAAGAAATTGAGGAGGACAATAATAGCGTACCTAGTAAAGAGATCGATAATTGTATAGGTACTTAATTAAAAATTACATCAACGGCGTAGTTTAATTACCGGTTAAAATAAAATTCGATTTAAAATAATAATTATGTTGTAAAATCATAAGAAGTATCACTTTAGAATAATGATGGCTTACTTTATGTTGTAAAATCACTAGAGGTATATAGTAAAATAAGAATAGTAAGTTAACTTTTGGAAATAAGCAATTGTTAATTTTTAATTTGTTAAAAAGGAAGAGATGTGGTATTCAGCCTTTGAAATAAAGCGATTGCAATCGAGGCGCCTCCGTCGAATGTCATTGCTTGGACAACGTTCGGACCGGACGGGCGAATCGTTTGTAATTTATTACTATCCGTTTGTTTGTTCTGATTTCCTACCAGTTCCCAGACCCATAAATGGGTGTCTGAACCCCACACCTACCTACATTAGAACTTTTTTAAAATAATGGAGAATGTACGTCATTAATGTTGTACAAATGTGCGGGGGGGGAGGGATGGGGAAGTACTATAGTATGAAAATACATTATTAACGTGCTGAGCGGGAAGGAATAGTAGATTGTTGCATCGAGCGGAAAGTGACTTCTTACTGCACTGAGTGTTAGTTCTCTAAAAACATGAATGCAATAAGAAGTCACTCTGAGCGAGGTTCGCAATCTGCTTTTCTTTCAACTATAAGAATTCATTTTACAAAATATATTATGAATAATAAAAACTACACAATAAAATATTCAGTCGCATTCACTCGATTCGCGCCGATTCGTTTCGTTTGCATATAGCGATCGGCTATTTTTCACGCGGGAGAAAGTGCGATTCCCACATCGTGTGTATCAAAGCCAAACTACACCCTCGTTGGGAATCGGTCACTTTCTTCCCTCGGTGGACAATTTCTATTTTATCAAACAAATACTCAACAATATTTTTCACAAACACTGTTAATGGCTTATTTACAAAACCAATTTTTAAAACAATAGCGTGAATGATTAACCGGCGTTTGTTTTCACTTCATTAATAATAACACTTTCATTTTAATAAATAGGAGCTAGTTTATAAATAGTAAATGAAGGTCGTAGATCACGTTAATTGGAATACTGAAGGGCCAGTAGAAGTTTATATGAAGTAGAAACGCACGCACGCGAACCGATAACGTTTGAAGTGTTAGGCCTTGTTTTGTACAGCAAAACAAAATTCGTTTTGTGGTTTATATTACTACTGAGGAAAACCAACAAAACGATCATATTTTGATGAGTAAAAATGGTTTCTACAGTGAGGAAGCGTCACGCGATGACTTCTTTCAAACGCGACTGATATCACTCAAACAATCCTTAGCTCCCTAGTCCTCAGTAGAGTTCCTTGTGAAAGAATTCATCCAGGAAAGTACCTACCATACCTATTTTTGCCCTCCAAGCAGTAATGCTCGCATTTCTGTATTCCGGTTTGAAGGGTATGGGTGCCGATGAAATAATACACATTAGGCTTGTCATCTTTTTATATCTCAGGGTCAGGAGCGCAGTGCAATATCAAGTAGGGCGTAACCTAGGTGGACGTGACCTAAGAGGTATTGTATTTGTAATGGGCTTGGGCTACCGCTTAAAATTAGAGGTGACCACATGCCATTTCCGTGATTTACACAAATTAAAAAAAAACACGTGCCAACCAACAACGCCACGGCAATATCGAGCTTCAAGGCTTTTATAGCGAAGCCTGTTAGTATCTTTTCAGAGGCTTATATCTTTTATTACTAGGTTAAAATCGTCGCTTATTTTTACGGTTTACGCGTAAATTAAGTACTTACTTAGCTCTCTATTATAAACTCAATTACACTGTGTTATTTTTTAATTAAGTTTTTAGGTACTAAGGCTCGGCTGCAATTTTGTCGTGTATTTTTCTTGGGTTGGAAATGTTCTGTTTTTTTCTAAAAACAGTTATAAAAACTGATGCCCGAGATTTCAAATTAACATTTATTTGAAGGTAGCTTAGGTAGAATTTGTATCACAATACAAATTTAGCAAAATTATTTTTTATCTAATCATACTTACATTCCTAACGTTTATGTCTTAGCTAAGACTCACTAATAGCACTATCTCTACAAACCTTGGTGGATTTTTAAGTGCCATTACAATGTTATAGTTTTAATACAATGATAAATAGTAAATAAATAGAAAAATCCCTAACTGCATTTACATAGGGACTCTATATCTACATATTTATATAAAGGACATGTTTCGAACAGAGAAAAATTCCTTGGTTTAGGATTTAGGATTACTTTTTGACGTATGAACGTCTATCAAGTGCTGTCAAAGTTTACAATAACTGGGCCGGACTTGAGCCGGACAAACTATGCTTTGGTGAGTCCGACCTAATAATAAACCCCCTCCTTCTCCCAGGGATGTCATAAAATCCGACTAAGGGTTTACACTAGGCGATGGACAGCAACATCCACCAGTCCAAATTGCGTTTTATGGGGAAGGCCTGTTCCTAAAGTTGATATCTAACGGCCAAAACAACAAACAACAAAGGTTAGGTTAGGTTTTGGCTAATAACAGCCAAATGAACATGACATTACACAATTAACAATGAAATATTCATCTGATTATCATCAACTTTATAATGTAAAAAAATCTGAGCAACTCTTTACTAGGTATATATGATGAAAAATCCTAAGGTTTATTCCCAACGTCCAAAAGACTTGTATCTTTACAGATAACCATCAGCATTTGCTGGCACTTGCTGCAATGGTAAGTGTGATAAAGCCGCTTGGTCTGATGTCACTCTGCCCCTCGACTGCTAAAATGGAGATTTGCAATATCTGTACTTAGGTACCTATTTACATGGTTTTATTAGATTGTTATTCATAAGTATATTAAGCGTACCGTGTGCTGTCTTATATACTTTCGTATTTTGTTTATTTCATATAATATATCGTTAAGGCGTTCGTTAGAGCGAGAAAGATAATGTATGCATGCAAAGGTTATGTCATAGTAAATACGTCTACGCATTGTGTTGTTATTAATTCAGTTGGATGCTGCTACCCGTGACCTGCCCTTAGTTGGTTTTTAAGATATTCGCAAGAGGAAACGTAGAGATCTTTTCGTAGGCCAGAAGCACCACGACATATATTTGATAATTCGAATACTTTCTGTAGTTTTTATTTCATTCACCCAGACTCTACAAAACCTTCATAAAAACTCACACTACTCTGTTTATTTTATAACTTTATTACTTAAAGCCAATGCTCATGTAGAATCTCCTTAAAGCTTTGATTAATAGCGTAGATAAAAAGTCCAGTCTATAATTTTTTTTTGCTTATTTTCATTTTATTTTTGGAGATCAAAAGCTGGTGTGACTGTGAACTTGTTCTCCAGTTAATGTTTGGTCTAAGTTGTAGAGTAAAGAAAAATAAAAAATAAAAAAAACTAAACAGTGTTATTCAAACTACACACTTACTACGCTTCCGTCTGGTAGTGTTTTGGATCAAACATTTGGATTATTTTAGGTGAAACAGTTGAGCTCTAAATAATAGGTATCTAAATACCTTTGCAAACGATCTAAAGAAAGCTCATTCTTTTAATTTTGTTTAAACTTGCATTATTTGTATACTTTCTGAAAATAAAGATTATTAAACAAAACAAATAATATCTATTGCGCTATAAAAAATAGTAGATCGGTGTTCAAAATTAAAATTGATAGCTAACTTAACGTTGGTTAGTATGAAAATACATTTGTAATTTTCCTGCTTTTCTATTAAATTTTCGTGTTTAATATCCTTCTTACAGTAATATGGATTCTACCTACCCCTCGGAGAAATAGGTATGAGTTTATATATATAATATGAATAACAGGTTTTCACGATAAGGACGAAACAGATTTAGTTAACTGCGCCCAGCCTACGGTATTTATTTTTAAAAAGGTTTTTCAAAATTACCTCAAGTTTTAAGTAAGTAAATTTACCATTCCCGCTACCACTTATAACTTAAACACGTTTCACCCAAAACACACCAAATAAATGTCAATCACTTTTATTAGCGGATAAATAAAAACAGTAGCAAACGAACCGCGTACCCAACTATAAATTTTATCTTTTAAAAAGGTCCTGATAATTATCTTCATGCTTAACACTCCACTAATTTACAACTTTCGTGATTTCCAGGGAAGAACCCAGGATTAGTATTTGGGACAAAGTGAAAGCACCATACAAGCCTTGGGGGTTAGTTTTGGAAGACTACGTTTCGAGTGTTACCATAGTGATTTCTTCATGGCCGTTCTTCTACTCGTCATCAACTAGTAGACGTCACTGCTGGACGAGGCTTTTTCCATAGGATAGGGGGCTTTGCCATAATCACCATGCATGGCAGGCAGATTGGTGATTAGTGTTTATGTTAAGTACTCAGATGGATGCTGCTGCTTATTCCCTGACATAATATGACATGCCTTTTAGTAGCTTTTTACGCTATTCATATATTATTGTTTATTTTAATTCATAATTTTTTTAACTGTATGATTTATGTTAGTACAAAGACCTTACAAAACTGCATGTTAAGTTATTTATTATTTATTTTGATGGATGTACAAATTTTTGAATAATATGTGAATATCAATACAGAACAAAGAATTCAAGTCTAGGATAACATTAATTGCATTTGAAATAGATTTATTTAATAATATCAGAATAATGGTAATACTAACCCGCTTGTTCATAATCAGTTTTTAAAACCTTTGATAGCTAAAAAATAGCTGTTGTCTTGTTTTGGCGTATGTCATTTTACATCAGAGAGAGCAAAACAAATGCTATTTTAACTAAAATAGGTTTAAAAAAAATTATAAATAAAGTTAGAATTTAAATTAACAATTATACCTCACCCGTGGTAGTCTCGGTCTATGAAACAACAACCCAATACAATATATTAACTATTGCAAAGTATGTCAATAGGTTCCTAACTTTTATCCCCCAGCCGTATCCCTTATACGGCCCTGGCTGCGGCCGGTGTGGTTTCATTGAAGTATTTTTGGCCTAATTAAAATTTTCAACTATTAAAAGGGTGGAAGCTTAGGATAGTTGGAGAGAGGCTATTAATTTTGTCAACTATTCGATCAAACCCGCAATAGTTAGGAGTTTTGGGTAATTATGCGCAAAATCTAAATTAGGTGGAAATAACCTAATTAATGGAAGTTATAAGGTATTTTACCCTATTAATAGAGTGGTTACCTTATTCTGGATGTTTTGAAGTAGCAAGTTACATTATCAATTCAATTTTGGTTTGAATATTATCATAAATTAGTTAATTAATTTGTCTAAAATGTATAATTTGGTAAATCATAATATAAAACAAATTAAACTAATTGCCAATACGTATTAAAAAATTGACAAAACGTTCACATTTTAATTAATCGATTTAAGCGTGACTTTGCGTAAATCCATTCTACAATATAAAATAGATGAACAAATATATTATAGTAACAATTCCGCTCCTCTCCAACGAAAACTCTGAAAGAATTCGACACGTGTTTTGCCTCTCAACGAAGCATCCTCAGGAAAGAGTAGGCTAACTGCGCGCTAGAACCACAAAGACACACTACTGCAAAAACTCCGCAGCCATGTTGCCTCGCCGAACGCCGAACAGAAAAGAGCAGAATTACGTAATCGCCTTACTTCCAGAGTGGTGATTACGTAATCTGTTTCTATTGATTTCAATCGATTTCAATGTTGTTTTTGTTTAAAATTACGTTCATGGGATTACCTAAGGTAAGCAAAATGCGTAAATTGGGAAATCGCAATAGCATCGTTTCGGATAGAAACAGCATTGAAATCGATTGAAACTAAAAGCAATAGAATTACGTAATCGCGACACAGAAACAAGCTCAAACTTAAATGAGACTCAACATAGTGAAAAACTGTAAAAAGTCGATGTCCTCTTTAATATATTGAGTCCATATCCAGTCAGTTTAAGATTTGGAATATAACCTCAAACTAGGTCTAACATAAACAAATCAAAGCTCTCTCTCTAGATAGGTCTCATATGGCGATAAATTTTCTAATATCTGGGTGACAAGCGGTTTAAGTCAACTAAATCAAGATAAAGTGCGAGCATACGGGTCGTACTTCAAAATACGTTGACGATAAATCAATGTTCAAATAAGAAATTCGCTTTAACTAATTTTAGACGTCCTCAAAGACAGTTTTAAGAGTAGGGGTGAAGGGTTAACTCGTAAAAAGTAAGTGTTAACATAGACGATAAAACAACACGGTTTATGGTTATTTTCATTTACGATATAAAGTTGCAATAGATTAGACAGGAAAATATTTTAGCTTTGTTCTTTTAGAATCTAAAAAGTGTTTTAAATTAGTCATGTGAGCGGTTTGCAATTTATAAAAAAGCTTTAGAGAGGACACAATCAGAATTCTGGTATCACTGCCGTTTCTACGAAGCAAAATTGTTTTGTCTGTCTCGGTAATATTTGTAGAGACTTTTTTTTATTCTGAATCTGAATTTTGGACTATAAATCCGACTATCTATGAACAAATCTGGAATAATTTTATTATTCTATTTTCCGAATATAACCAAGCCGGACGACTCGGTAGAGGAAGGCCTTCCACTCGATGCACTAAAGACATTATAAACGTCGCAGAAAGTGGGTGGATGCAGGCGGCTCAATATTGTTCGTCGTAGCATTCTAAGGAGGAGGCCTATGCACAGTAGTGTACTTCTACAGTCTTGGGCTGATGATGATGATGATGACTCAAGCCTGTGACAGCTATCGCACCTGATGGTAAGTGTCTAAGATGGATCACGTTTGTCTAGAATTACCCTAGCAGTGCGTATTATGAAAGTAGATTAGAATCGTGTGGAATCGGTTAGATTCTCAACACTAATTAGCTGAAGTGACGTAAGCCATATTGGTGGTTTTTTTTTCTTGAATAAATGACATAGACTTGCTTTGTGGCTCACTTGAAGGTAAGCGTCTATACTCTGATTTCTAATCTAAGACAATTTTTGTAAACAAAGAAATGTCAAGATATGCCACTGTGTGTTTAAGTATGATACTTATTATATGTGTTTATATACATGACACTAAACTTGTGGATGGATGTAGATAATACCTTAATATACCGTGCTTAAAGTTAATGGCATAGTAGCCATTCGTAAGCCAGGATATTATTACAAAGTTATAACTTAAACAATGCATAAAATAAATCGATTCCATAAATAACGACCGTTCGTTTGTAACACAAACCGGTATCATGTAATGGATCACTTAATTTCGATTAACCAGACGGACACGGTAGGCTACATTTACGTATAAAGCAGGTTGCCGCTGACTGTTTTACTTACCTTACCGCTTACCGGCACGAAACAGCCCTCATCCAAGACGTTCACGGTTAGACGAGGCTTTCCCATAGCATGCAATGGACTTGCCATAATTACAACGCTTGACAAGCGGATTGGTGATTGCAGTATTGTTGAATGCTGTTCCTGGCTGGCCGTGGTAATCCCTTAACGTTTTTTTGTATGATTTTTATAATTACGCCTTAAGAATATTGATTTAATTAAGTAAACAGATATATTATGTCCTTTTAATCCAGGAAAAACCCTAAAAGGTTGTAATAGGGTATGAAAGTTTCTAATATGGAAACGTAATTTAAAAACAACATAGCAGCGGCAAGATAAGTTGGTAGTTCTGCGTGCGAAGTTATAATCTCGCGGCAGCCAAAATAAGTTGATAGTAGGTTGGCACGTAGGTACTTTGGATAGTTTTTGTCCGCATGCCGGTTTTCAAACCAGCGGGACCAAGCGAACGAGTTCGCAAGCGGGCGCTAGTATATCAAATAGTTATTTCATGCTAGCCTTTGTGAATACTTGCTCGTTAATTGTTCTTTATTATTGTAGGTCAAGGCATGAAGGTGGCAACTTAAAAAAGCTGGCAATACTGTCTGGGTTCTCAGTGTCATAGAGTTTGAAGGAATTAATAAGGATTGAGACAACTTAACTAAAATAAAGAATTACTGCAATTACCTGACTAAACAACTGGTTACGGAAGAGTCGGTGTAGGAAAACACTGTGAAACCGGCATGTCGTAGAACCAAAAACTCGAAGACTTGTGCATTCCTTCTTTCTTTCATTCCTGAGTGATGCATACTGAATCCTTTCACTAAACTGATTCTGTCACCATAAGTAACTATGCCCTTTTTAACGCCACTATTACTTCAAGATTGGTCTGAGACCTAATTCACGGTGACCAGGAAAGAACCAAGAGTTTTTACAGAAGTAGTTGTGAGTATCTAGAAGCTACTTAAGTGTAACGAATGCGTCGTTTTTGTTGAACCATTCCCGGTTTTAGACAACACAGGTGGTGACCGGCTTCCTACATAAATGCGGCTGGTCAAAACAATACCCACCGGATATTACTCGTTTTCGCTTTTTGATCGTTTTTCACGTTATTTTCGAGCCATGCCGATCTTAAACAAATAACAACACACCCGGTATAAGCTGACCCCTCAAGACCGTAGCCCCTCTCTTTGGAAATATTGAAATTTTTAACAGAGAAGGGATAGGTAGATCTTTATATATTGGCTGCTCGATATTGTTTGACGAAGAATGCCCTTCGGCTCACAGTCAAAGCTTATAAAGAAAACAGCTGTCGCATTCTGTGACACAATAATTATAAGCAACTGATAGTTTGATTAGCGTTAAGTTATAGTCATCTACTGCATTAATTGTTTGTCAAAAACTAATCATCATCATCATCAAGATCCTGTAGAAGTCCACTGCTAGACATATGCCACTCCCATAAAATCAATTAACGGTTTTGAGCCATCCACCTACGCGATCGCCACTCGAGAACCGTTATTCTCCAAAGGATGTCAGATCTGCGAGCTATAATAATGACCTTCTCATTGCCACATCAACATGCTTATTCGAGAGCTATGTCGTTGATCTTGGTTCTTCTATGGATTTCCTTGATTAAGATTTTATTACGTACTAAAACACTGATACATATGCTTCTCATCTAGCTTATGTAGCTTTATTGTTTATCTTATGGTGTACAATAAAGTATTTTCTATTCTATTTTATTCTACTCTTCTCAAGCTTGTTTGTCCCATCACATACATTTACAAACACAAACACTATGTGGTGACAAAAATCACATACTCTTAAATTCACTTAAACACACCTAAAAATTTACAGTTTCCTTAAACTGAACCTAACTTTGTCAATTCTCTAGTTTATAAATCACCCTACCTTGTAATCAATATTAATTTTTATTTTTCTATATTCTTTTTCTTCATTATCTGGCTCTTTTATCTGGTATTTTGAAACGCTGTATCCACAATATGAAAGAGGGCGTTGATACATGTAACACAGTATTTTTACTTCTGCGGGTTTAATAGTTTTTCATTTATTTTAGTACAATGTTTATTGTTCCAAATAAAGATATTTTACTTAGTTCAATTATATTATTAAATTTATTCTCACTAACTAATTTTTAACTAAATACAACTTTATATATCACTTTATACGCTGTCTTATCTGATCACGTGTAACCGGTCATGTACCAATCTGATCGCGTGATCAGGTGGACTGCACTTAAACGATCCAAATACTCTTCCTTTGCAGTGAGCCAGCTGTTCTCCTAAACTGTGACACATTCGTTGAAGCGTATATCGTTCAAACTTGAGCCCATTATTTTAATGGCCAATCAATATATTGCCTGTAGTTAAACAACATATTTCATGGCAACACTGAAGATATACTAATTAAGTTTGTTTGAATATTTACTTTAGAAATTGGGTTTCGGTATTAAGACATTATTTGCGGTGTCCTTAATTTGTACAGTAAGCATTAAGGTTCCCACGTACACTTCGTTGAAATTTTCGTCTGAATTACGCTCCAACTGACTATTTTTTCTGGGCCTATGTTTTTAAAATCTAGAACACTGTGAATCTTGATAATGTCTTATCCAATTATTTCTACAAAATTATATGAAGATCCGACATGTAGTTTTAAATTAAAAAAGAAACTACAGACAGATTGAATAAGTTCGTTTCTCATTAATTAAAAAACTTCATGTTAGACCTTCATAAAATGTTGTATGTATTATTGAATAACACTTATCAAGGTTTGCAATGTCCTAGATTTTTGAAACAATGAACAAGAAAAAATTAAGAGAGTGCCAGCCGAAAAATTTGAGAAGGTGTACGTGGGAACCTTAACCTAGTTGATAAATGGGTTGAGATGGTATCAATGGTTACGCCGTAGTATAATAATTAAAAGATTTTTCTGTAGCTTGAAATGAGTACATTATTTTTTTTAAATCAGTTCTTCAAGCGATGTCTGAACCGGCTGCTGAAAAAGAAGTTTTGTTAGTAGTAGAACTTCTTGTGAAAAAGTTCGTCCGGGGAAGTACTACCACCGTACCTATTTCTGCCGCCAAGCAGTAGTGTTCGCATTGCTGTGTTTCGGTTTGAAGGATACGGGTGCCGGTGTAATTACAGGCACATGAGACTTTTCATCTTTATGTCTCAGGGTCGACAGCGCGCGTGTGATGCCTCTGTTGTTAGGCTACGGTAACTGCTTTCCATCTGGTGGGCCGTAAGCTTGTCTGCTTGACAAGTAGCATAAAAAAAAGAAAAAAAAATAAGAAGTAGGAAAAAATGCGCCTCTCGTAAGAAATTAAAATAAAATAATATCCTAGATGAAAAGATGATTTAATTCATATGTCCCCCTAATTTAGCTGTAAAATATTTGTCTACTAACACAAATGGACTTTCTCACTTACTCAAATAATAATATTGTGCTACGCTCAATATCAGCGAGCGTCGTGAACGAAAGAATAACTTTCTAGAATAAATAGATGTTTTTATTGAACGAAAGTCTATTCAAGAATATTTGTTCTTGAACAGAATTGTCTATTCAGGGATATTTATTTAACAGCACTCTTATTAATTGAAATGTTTAAACGAATGAAAAAGCATAATCGTGGCCAACAAATCAATAAGAGTTTTATTCCTTTTCTTTATGGTCTATATCTGTGTTTCTTCTGGTTTAGGTCAGTGACCAGCTTTAGATTATGGTGGTCCTGAAAATGGACTTGTAACCAATGGCAAAAGAGCCAGTGTTGTGACAGGATTCAGTACATGCCACGTTTTTGAATTTTTGGTTTTATGTCGGTTTCCACACATGAGCACATTACCAAGATTTGAATGCACGGTCTTAGGAACAGAAGTTGGGATGACCCTACGAGCTACTACACCACCAGTTCACTCAATTCAATTCCAATACATATGATATTTTTTTTAAAGCTTTTATTTAGGTTGCCCTGTTTTTTTTTATCAAATCTCGAAACTGAATTATGGACAAGTTCCACCTAACCGAAAGCACTAAATTTTTGCGCATTCAAATAATGGAAACGGAAAGGTAGACAATGGAACTCCTCGATGATTAAGAGTAGCCTGGCAGTGTATGGGCTCATTTTAATGAGCTCGCGGTACCGATCACTAATTTCATAAAAGCTTGTTTTGAAAAATATATTTTTCAACTAAAACTTGTTAACATTTATGCAGCTACTTCTGTCTTCGTTTCTAAACTAGTGATTTCTTTGACGTCGATAAAGATTCTTTCGATTGGAAAATTTCTAAAACTTGACGGTTTTTTTTTCCACCTGTGTGATTTTTTCTAGCCCCTAGCTATAGAGTTCATTTATTGGCCAATTATTGGTAAAAATATTGCTTTTACTTCAAAAAGAAAAATTTTCTTGTTAACTTACAATTATGATACCTAGGTTCCATGTTTACTTTTGCTATTTTTTTATGTTAGTTTTGTTGTTTTGTGATGATTTAATTGGATACCAATTCATCTTTTTATGTCCTTGATACCTTTGCTTATTATATCTTTACCTTTAACATAAATTTTTATCGCATAATTCCCAAGACCTTTTGTTTCGTTAATCTTTTGTCTTGACATTATTCTACTAAAGAATCGTAATGCCATAGAATCCTTACAAAATAATGATCAGACAAATCATACATTCCTGACCGCATGCATTTTTATGCTTCAGTGAAAAGTCTTTACAATCGCTAATCTAAACTTTACCGAGATCAAATTAGAGTCCAAAGCTCTTAATTTATTTTGTATTGATAAAGCAATGTCCAGCACACGAGAAAAAAAATTAAGAATCCGCCATGTCTGACCATTTCCGACGGCTATTATTCTGTCTCCCTCTATATCCGTTTCCGCCTGTCGCCGAAACAAAATACTGCTGCAGACAAAACAGTGGGTAGGTACTGTGCAGTTCTCAGTAAAGTTATCCCTTCGGTGATTGACGTGTTTTGAAGCTTTCCAAATAAGAAATGGTATCACGTATTTTTGTGTGTACAAAAATATAAGTTAAATTAAACAACAGACAAATCACAGAAGAATTGAATACCTGATCAAATTTAGCACGCATTTTCGTTCAATCTACCTACTGTAACACGTTTTAGTACTATCATCTCTAATCTTATATAGTAAAACAGTTATACCCAGTTACTAAGGATACGCAGGTGTTAACGGCAATGTCTATACTTTTTGTATGGAGGTTGTTTTTTATTTCAACAATAATATAACCAGCCCAAAACTACAAAAAAAAATCCGTGATAAAACACAAAACTGCAAAAATAATATTTTTGCCGTTATTGAGGTATTTTTTAATATAAGTAAATTATTTTGTTTATATTGTGGTAATAAAATTTTTTTTATAGTCGACAACCCAAAAAACAAAGCAGCATTGGACAGTCTGTTTCATACGTTTCGTATGAAACTGACAGCTTGTAAAGTTGTCAGGTAATGAAGCGACTTTAATATTATGTTACTAAACGATTTTTTAAGATCAGCCCCCCTTTTCCCTGACTTCAGGTTACTCGGTGACTAACATTTGACAAGTAAAATTACCCCTTATGATAAGTTACCGTTTGACAGCCCTGATTGCACAATTTACGCCTGTTGCAAATCTGTCGCGAGATAGAGACGTTTGCACCCTGAAACTTTCAATAATTGACAATAAAATTCTTATACGGACGGACGGACGGACAGACAGCGGAACCTTAGTAATAGGGTACATTTTACCTTTTGGGTACGGAATACGAAACCCTAAAAACATGTACTCAAAAACGGGGGCTCTTAAAAACAATCAACAAAAAACTATAACTAATTCACAAAAGATTGATTCAGGTATCTTAATAATTGGTGGTTGGTAAATTTGTATTTAATTTGAATGATTAATAATTATATAACCACTTAAGAACATTGCATTTAAAATAGTACTAAAATTAAACCCTTCTAGATAGATAACGACATTCGAGTCGTTTTCCGCAATCTACATGCCGATACTTGTATCTAATATCAATATGATACTAAGTTCAAAAGAAAATATTGAGTAGGTACAAATTATATACCATTAGTAAAGTGAAGATACAGGCTTCAATAATTTTAACCCGTTACGCTGTCTTTGCTTTCTTCACCTACTTAGTATTTATTTGTATCAAATCTGACACAATTTTAATCTCAAAGCGTCGAGAAATGTCCCAACAGGTAAACTGTTCAAAGTGTTTCTAGAACGAAGAAACAGAAACTTGAGCTCAAAAAGTCTTTAATTGCCACATAAAATAGTCTTCACCCTTTTAATCATATCAAAGGAGCAATCTTCCGGCCGGATGAACTATGAACGACATCTCAATACCATCCCACTGCTGATATAAACTTTATTTATATCGTTATAGTGGTCAAAGTCACTTGACAATTAGAGTAATTTCGTAAGCTCCAGGAATAAAATGATCCATCGTATTTAAAGTTTGTTTTTCATTCGTGAAAATCTAATTTGGTGGTTTAGTGTTAGTTGTCCTTTAATCTTTCAGTCGGGTTGGGTTACCTACGTTTGCCTTTAATTATTGTGTAAATGGTTTGCAAAGAAAATTGGAAAGTTTGCTATAAATTGAGCTTGCTAAATTTATTCAGGTTGAAATATACTTTGATCTTACTGAAAAGATAACACAGATAACTTTAAGGTACAAATTATAGGCTATTTATCTTTTTTCTTTTTTCTCAAAACAACTTTACTTATAGTCTGTTATTTGTATCTGTATGTCTATCTCATGTCTATCAGGATTCTGTCACAGAGGTATATTTAGAGAGAAGTAAACTATTATTATTATTTTTATTTCAGAAGCCGTATGAGGTAGCCAGTTGAAATTTTCACAGATTTTGCACTGTTTGAACATGTCCAAACAGTACAAAATCTGTGATAATATATGTGATAATCTGTTATGCATATAATAATTGTAAAAAAATATTATAATAAAACAAAGTATCCAAATCCCAAGGAGATCGCCATACAAGAGCTCTCCAACCAAGACATACAACCGATACCGCGTTCTCATCTACAAGTAGAGATATCTAGCCTTGAGTTGAGTAAAGTTCCATCCACCGTCTTTTTAATACCTTTAGTTTATCGAAAGGAGCGCCTTCCTCTACCGCGTCGTCCAGTTTGTAATTGCCACAGAGAACCTGGTTGGTCTGGCGGCTCAAGACCGTACGTCATGGCATTCTAGGGAGAGAACTACACTCAGCAATGACCTTCTAAAGACTAATGATAATGATGATGATATACCTATGGTAGGTATCTTAAAATTTCTACAAGCTTTCAACACACGAACTTATATTTAAACTATCAGTCGACTTTCTATTTCTACCAAAAACTCAGGAACAAAGCGCGCTGCTGTAAAGATCAGAATCTCTAAGATCAAGTAAAGTTAAAACAGTTCCCATATTGCATACATAAATCAATTTAAACACTGAACGGACAACGCAGAACTTCCATATAATGTTATTCATTCAACGCGTTTATATCACACAGACTATAAAGAGAAAAGCTCGGTTACTAGACCGTGGTAGGGCTCTACGCACGCGCTACGTGCTCTACGCTTTCGTAGACATCATCACGTTTGTTAAAGTAATTAATTTCTTTTAATTGGCTTCTTGTTTAAACAACAAAAAAGTTAAGACTTACATTACAAATATTATATGAAATAGATAATTTAGCACAAAAAATTTAAAAAAATAATTTAATTTATAAACTTTTGTGTGAGTACCAATGTAAATTATAGAAATCATAATGTTATCAGACGCCACATCTTTAGTTTTTTCTTACCATTAGTTCTTGATTGGTTTGTCAGAGTATTTAAAATCAAGACCGTTTCCAAAAATCAGTACAGTGCTCTTAATAATATAGCTAAAAATAAGAAATCCTTTCATTTCTTATTTTTAGCCATATCATTAAGAGCACCGTCATATGTATGCGTATTTATACTTTTATTAATTTTACACCATCATGCTTTATCGTTCGCGTCAATTCTAGTACATCCCAAGGTTCTGTGGAAGAGATCGCTCTGAGCGATAAAACCGTCCATTGTTCTACCATACTCATCTGTTGATTCTTGTAATGTATTTATCTTTTATGTG
Organism: Epirrita christyi; assembly: GCA_951392215.1. NCBI lineage: Eukaryota > Metazoa > Arthropoda > Insecta > Lepidoptera > Geometridae > Epirrita > Epirrita christyi. Next base: position 10,307,496 of record OX595843.1, on the reverse strand, counting down.
GTATGCAATAAAGTCAATCCACGAACAAAAACTCCACAAGACAGAAATGCGTATGTTGCGATGGGCAGGAGGAGTCACACTCAGAGACAACGCAACGAACATATTAGAGGGAGCTTCAAGGTTGCAGAAGTAGCGGATAAAGTAAAAAATTCCAGGCTGAGATGGTACTGTCATGTACTTCGACCTTCGCAGGAAGTCCGTGTTGCTCGAAGACTTCGACGAACAGATGACTATGTCGTTAAAAAGTGCTTTTCCATTGCTACAATGAAGAAGGGAAGAGGAAGACCGCAGACCACATGGATGAAGAGGGTCCAAAGGGACATGAGGGAGATGGGATTTACGAAAGATGACGCACAAGACCAAAATAAATGGCGACGCATGATTGGGAAAGCCGACCCCGCGTAACGGGAAAAGGCGAGACCGAAGAAGAAGTAGTGGTATGCCGTAAAGTGTTATATATCTTTCGTCATTCATCAAACTCTACGATAGTAAATAATGAATATCGTCGTATAAAGATTTATGTATCAACTCGCCCAAACGTCATGACGAATGGGTGAGTTGATACATTTTTTTCTTTTTTACTTTTATGCACCAACTTGACCGCAGTTTTGTTTAGGTCAAATATTGATAAGATTTGGTAGGTACAGTAAGAAACAAAATTGTTAAGTTCGATGAATAAACTAGCTGTTATGTTCCTCAGCTGTGTTTTTACTTCGGAAGCTCGCTGAGCTATAAATATTAACTTGCATGTTTGTTTCCACCTCTTAGGCCTCATAAAATTAATGCCTTTGTATTAATATTTATTAATGTAATATAAACTAATTCCTTCGCTCGACTTCACTTGCTTGCGTCCTGTGAATTTACAGGATTTGAGAAATACAGGTTTACCTACAATGTGACATTGAATCAATTAGAGTTCATAGTAATCAGCCATGGATTTTGTGCGTTTTTTTGCTATTCAAAGAAAGAAAGAGAGGGAGTGGCGCTCTATTAATTGTTATATTAATTTACTTGCCACTATCCGTGTAAACATTGTTTTAATATTGAAATAACATTTCTCAAGTCAATAATTTCTTATTCATAAACAGGCAAACTTAATAAACAGATAAATTATTAAACCTACATAAAGAAGAGAGGAATTAAAGTTTGCAGTAGAGGAAAATCCTCCTCTCGATGGACTATAAAAACAGAAGTCAGTGGATGGAGGCGGCTCAAGACTGTTTGTCGTGGAATTATGGGGGAACCGTATGTCTAGCCAGTAGACTGCATCAATCGATGTTTCAATTTGGGTCGAACTAGCTATCGCCAACTGTAACGGGTTCTTCATCATCATCATTAGCCTGTAGAAGTCCACTGCTGGGCATAGGCTCTAGAATGCCAAGACGAACGATTTTGAGCCACCTCCATCCACTGACTTCCCACAATGTTTGTTATGTATTTAGTACATCAAGAGGAGGGCCTGACTGAAGAAGAGAGTAGAAGGAAAGAATGTTCGTAGTTTTTTAAAGTAATTTTATTTATTTTTTTACCGTTAGGACCAACATGCAAACAAACAGTTTTCTTACATGTATTATATTATTTATGTATGCAAGTCTAGGCCTTCGTAGTAAACTGATAAAAGTGGACTTTACGATGCAATAACGACTAAATATTGTTGTAATGAATTTTTATGCCATGCTTAGCATCATTACGTTCTCTCGCTTCCTCGTATTAGGGAAGTAAGTGACGGATATAGTTAATTTACTATCAAGTTCTTATGGAACATTGTCGGTGATTAGTGTAGAATCGTAGATTGTTGCATTAAAGTAACGCCTAATTTGTTCATGATTTCGGTGACATTTTACCCATACAAACAAGGGACAAGACAAGACTAAGTGTAGTGAAAATGTACTTTTCATCCCATTTATTCGAAAAGGACGACTTGGTTCGCCTTTAAGTGCACCCAAAGGTGGTGTTTTCTGTATGAAGCTTCTATAAAAAGTGCGCCGCAATTATCTTTGCCGCGCACTTTTTAAATTTGGAACATATCGAACTCAAATAAGTGCGCCGCAATTATCTTTTCCGCGCACTTATTGAATTTGGAACATCTTGAAAAGAATCAAACACAAATAAGTGCGCCGCAATTATCTTTGCCGCGCCCTTTTTAAATTTGGATCATCTTAGTGTTCAGCGCCAAAGAAGGCGAACGCAAATATTGTTTAAATAAATACTGGCTGGTACGACGGCCCATAGTCGCGCCATCGCGCCACCGGCTGAATAAAAAAAAACAAATTAGAAACGCACGGACTACGGCCCGCGATTTCGTCAATTTTAACCGACTTTACAAAAAGGAGGAGGTTCTCAATTCGGTTGTATTTTTTTTTAATGTTTGTTACCTCATATCTCCGGCGTTTATGAACTGATTTGGAAAATTCTTTTTTTATTTGAATAGATATACTTCCAGATTGGTCCCATTTTTTCAGAATCCAGTTCTGATGATGGAATCCATGAGGAATTGAGGAAACTCCTCAAATATTGCAGGCATACATATGGCGATTTTGATATTTTCAGCAACAAACCAAGCATTTGCATTCAGAAAGTATCATAATCCTTTCACCACTATGGTTCTTTCATAATTTTTTTTTCATCCAATGATTTAGTCGAATACAATGGCGGAAGTCTGTTTTTTAAATGAAAAGTTATTCACGGATTGTTAGAAATTCATGGTTTTGTTTTGAAATAAAATATGAGGCGCCTTTTATTTTCTCCTAGTGGGTGATGAAAAGTAGAGTGTAACACTCGGGCGCAAAATGTATTTTTGGCTCGGGCGACGTTTTTTGATCCTCGCTCTGCTCGGGATTATATTATATATAGGTATATGTATATTTTGCTCCCTTATGATACAATCTACTATTTATAAATGGGTACAAATTGACAGTCAAAATGTTTTAGTTAAACAGCACTCTGTAAAAGCCTCAATCTAATTTTAGAAAACTTTGCAAATCACAAACCTCGATTTAATCAAATTTATTTAAAAATACTTAATTAGTGAATGTACAAAACAAATGACGCCAATTTTTTTTTATCTTTAGTACGATTCATTAATCGAACTCGGTTGACGACCTCTATGGCGCGGCGGGCGAGTAGCCGGCTGAGATGCAAGAGGTTCCGGGTTCGATTCCTGCTACAGGACAAATGTTTGCATAAAAATATTTGTTCCGGGTCTGGGTGTTATTGTACCATGGTACTCGTAGTTTCTGATACCCACGACACAGGTAATCCTAGTGTGGGATCAAGACTACATAATATATGACTCTTGGGTGTTAATATTTGTATATGTGTATATGTAGGTATTAATAGCCGGAGGTAGGTTTTAATGTTTGTCTCTTTTATAGAATTCCATTATGAAAGTTCCAGGGCCACCTCCATACACCGTTGTCCCACACCACAACTATCTCTACCAGTCCATCGAATGAGCGGTCTCTTTTGGCTTAAACAAAGAATTAGCACATTTGATAAATTAAAATCTTGGTTTTATGTGGATGAAAACGTGGAAAAATATGATACCCAAATAATAACTGGTTAACTGGAGTCCAAAGATTAATTATTTCATCAAGTTCATAACTTTTGTGTTAATTAAAGGACTAGAGAATATTTTGTTCATTTGCATAAAATTAACGACTTTTAGGAAAAAGATCCCTCGAAAAAGATCATTTACATGTCCTCCTTCTACGGCAGCACTGCGAAAAAGCAGCTAATTAATTAGTGCTATATTTATTTCAATTCTCCATAAAAATGAGTAGTTTTGATCAAAATTTTTTTTATATGCGTTTCGACTCAGTTTCATGTAAGGATTGTTTCATTGTATCGGAAAAAAAAATCTGAGCAGCAGAAGTTAGTAAAATTTTATAAAATGTTTTCTCATACAAATTGTAAGTAATCTGGTACCTACGTTAATAAAACTATCGCAATACATTTTCAAAATGGCCTCCCTCTTGCTGTTTCCAGGTACGGGTACGTTTCAGAATACCTCTTGTGGCCTTAGACAAAGATTTTCTTATTAAAGTTTGACTAAGTTGTGACAGCTCTGATTTTTCTCATTTCACGAGACCATCAGAGCAGTAGAACAACATTCACCACACATCTTCATACAAAATGAGCAAATGGTTCCAAAGACAGTTTTCCCGTATCTCTTATGGATTCGGATATCCCCATACTGTCCCATTTAAAAAAAACAGCCTGTATAGTACGGGTTTTGATAGAAGTATGTAGTTGTACATGTATGTATGAAGTTTCGTTTCCATTCATACATTTACTGACAGCGTCCTGATTGTTTTCTTCTCTTTTTCGCTAGGGGCGCTGCAAGTAAACGATGTATGGAAGGAAACAAAACTTCATATAGTTTCGAAAACTATCAAAGCCCGTAATAAGCCGCCAGATTTTTCTTATAGCAATGTACATGCGTTCTGCATAGTGCGAGTTGACTCTTCCTAAGATTTGTATGATAATATTTTGCTGACCATAGGACGGGGCGAAGGGCAAACGTCATCTTTTCATTAAAATAAAAATTGTTAATGACTCCATCTCCATATTTTTGCATAAATATCATGCTTTTTCAAATGAAAATAATGCGTAATTATAAGAGACTGGATTATGAATGCATATTTTTATATGCATTATTTAGAATGTTTTATGAGTTTTCTAAAGTTTTGTGGTGTATATTGATGACACTTCTTTGAGACAATACTAATTATCTAGATTCATCTAGACATGTCTGAGATAGTGGCTTATTTCTTACATCTGTCATATTGCATATTCAGGCATTTTAAATGCATATTTTAGGTTAATTTTACATGATTTTCATGCATATTAGGTTATATCATAATCCGGTCTCTAGATAATAAAAACAAATCTCCATATCTTTTGACGCCATCTTGCAATTACTTGACACATGGATGGATATGTTTAATGTTCTGTGTCATGACTCGTTTTTATTGAGATGAACCAGCCGAGGTTTCTCGGTATAATTATTAAAAGTCTGCTTTACTTTGTAATAAACTTAATTATGAACGTCAAATTAGGTGATAGTAATACAAGTTTAAGGTTTGTAACAATTTGTTAGATAATACTAAGAATTAACAAATTCTATGTTCGCGGGAAAATTAATTTATTAAGTTTAGTAATTTATTTTATTTTTCTGTGTAATTTTGATTGAGTCTATTTTTGTACACAGAAAGAAAATTATGTAGAAATTTAAAACCAAACTTGATATTTTCACTATTGCGTGTTCACAAAAAAAAGGTACCAATAATAATTAAACGGTTGTACTGAAACGAATCCGCAAACGAATTCAATAAATAAAATCATACAGAAGCGGATCTGCAATTAATAAAAATCACCCGATATGAAACGCGAAACAAAATTCAAAAGGAAGTTTACACGTTAAAATTTGCGGATTCACATACGCACATGTTAGGACTCTGTGTTTTTCACATATCAAATTTTCTTTTGAAATTGAAAAGGAGGTGATGGATTTCTTAGAGCGATACAGTTCTAAAGAAGACAGTTACATTCGAGACGCCTAAGATAATTTGTTTACTTTTTACATGCGCCCTCCGTGCTAATGTTTACTTTCCACATTTAAGGATCCGTTTAGCATTAATAAAGTTCGCATTCCAACGATTATAGCTTTAGAAATACAAACTTGGAACATTCGCAAAGAGCGTTTTATATTATATTTGTTCGCAAATTGTGTCTTATGTATTTAATAGGTATACTTTCTTTGAGTGAGTTATGGATACCAATGTTATTTTTCGAAAGAAAAAGCAACGTCCCCTTTTATGGTACATTAAATTTATTTTTACACGTTTTTTCGTCGTGAAATTGGCTTTGTGATTTCTGTTTTGTTTTTCGTATGGCAATGTTGTTTTTTGGCTTTCGCTCTCGAATTTTATTGTAAGTTTCAATTGCTGTATTTTTTCAATGGATGTTTTGTTTTTCTTTGTGAACTTGAAAAAAGGTGATAAAAAATATTGTGTGCTTATTTACCATGAATGCGGCGTCAAACTTAACAAAAATTACAACTGAATTGAGAACCTCCTCCTTTTTCTGAAGTTGGTCAAATAAGGACGTACTGTCACGGGATGGTCGCCCTATCAAGACATGTGTGTAAGGTATCATGTATATAGCCTACATACATAAAAAAATATGTAGTCTAAGTCCCGGATATAAAAGAACCGATTAGCAAAAATAGCACAAACTGCCCAAGGAAATGAGGTAAATACTATCATCAAAAAACTGCTACATAATTACTTTATAATAATAATATGCTACTCATAATAAGTAATCTTTTATAAATTTTTAGTATACAAAATAAGTACATCATCATCATCATGATCAGCCTGTAGAAGACCACTGCTGGACATAAGCCTCCTCCCTAGAATGCCACGACGACCGGTGTTGAGCCTTCATCCACCGACATCCTGCGACGTTTATAATGTCTTTAGTCCACATACCTATATTATAACTATAACTATGTAATATTTATTTATTTATGTAAGTAAGTATAACTTAAAGTACTTGATTTATATAGAGTCGGTGGCCATCCACCACCATGTTGACTCCATAGTCAGCTCGAAACCGTTCGTTATGGCATTCTATGGAGGAGGCCTATGTCCCGCACTGGACTTCTACAGACTGGTGATGATGATGGTGATATAAAAATGAGATCCCATAATTAGGTTCTAAGCCGTTCTTTATCGTTCTCATGAATTCTAGCCCTTCCCATGTTTGTCTGGCAGATATCACTGATAATAAGACCGCCCATTGTACTTCCGTCCATGTTTGTATAAATTTTATGTTATTTTTTTCTTTATTGTATAAGTTTTTTATCCTATATATATCTGTATAGTTATATACCTTGCATTTGTTTTTATATAAAAAATCAAAGATTCTCATTTATTACACATGTATTTATGCAACATTCCTAAATTATTAATTGATTATTACTCACTTCCCGCGTAAAGTTGACGATATCCATCTCACGCTGAATCAGGACAGCTCAATGCTCTTGATATATCGATGAGATTATCCACTGACGAGTGCTATGGTCGGTTGCAGACGTGCGACTTATGTTGGTTGATATGAAACAAATTAAATTCAGGTAAATTTATATAAAAGTTCTTTGTCTTTTCTTGATGGTTGTAGACATTATAGAACTTTAAGGAGGTTGTTTTCAAACTTTGATATTATAAAACAACCTGAAAATGTTAAAATCTGTCTACTATTTCTTGCAAAATAATACAATACCACCGACAAAGATAAAACATAAATAGTTTTAGTATGAGTCCGAGAATCGATAGCAATTACAAATTACGTACTCGTTCCACTGAATGCAATAAGCTCAAAGTTTTAACAAGCAATTGACATAGATGTATGGTGTAGTGTAATACGGATTTTTGTATGGAAAATGAGGTTCATAAAGTGTACGCAGGGGCACTTATCGGTGGCTCCATAAAAAATCCGAGTTAGACTATATACAACCATTGAGTACGTCGTGTCAATTACTTGTTAAGAATTTAGACTCGAGGCTTAGCGCGTGAATTGGCAAAAACTGAAAGAAGCTTTACCAGCAATGTATGAGGTAGTAACGGCTAAATCAAATGGTTATGAATATAATATTTTTTTATTTGGTATCTCATTCTGCACATTGCTACATAGCCAAAACGCAAGAGAAACTAATGTTTAGGAGGTTTTTAGTTGTATATCGACTTGTTTAAGTATAGAGTTTAAACTTTTGTGGTTGCGAATCATTTTAAACTGAAAAAACGGCTATTTAAACCACTGTTTTTCATCACTTTTTCTGACGTTGCGAACTGAGTTTTAAAGCCTCATAATCATGAACGTCATGAACTCAGTCTCGAAACGTCAGCAAAAGTGATGAAAAACAGTGGTTATTAGCAGTTTTTTAAATTTTTTAAAGTATAGCAAATTTGTGAGTACTAACTTAATTTTAGGGTACGTTAATCACAGGATGTTTGTAATATTTTAAACAGCCTGTCCTTAATATACCCTGAAATTTGATAATACCTATAAACCCAATGTGAGTTAGTTCGTGGATGACACACTCTCCTTTATCAACAAGTCGCGCTACAGTCTCTCGTCTACACCGTATCAACCAGAGCCCGCAGTGTTTATTCAGATGCAGACCATCGTGAGTACCAACGATTTGCTGGAAATTAAGAGGACGCCATCGGGGATGCTACAATAACATGCCGCCAAAAATACAACGACTGTCCCTGTCCTATTATTTATTCTGTGGCGAAGTGATGCGTACAAAAATATGTCACCAAGCGTGAGATAAATTTTGAGGTGACTATTTTGTTTGTGGATGTGATTCAAGCTTTATGTTATGAGAAAATAATATCATCTTAATAACCTTTAAATAATGTAACCTGTAGGTGGTGTAGATATTAATATAACTAAATCAATTAATATTTGGGTCATTATGACTTGTTTTATCGGTAAGGTAAATAATCAATTTAAACAGATGCCTTGGTCACCGTATCTAGAGGAGGTATCTAGGGTACAGTAACTAAATTGCAAGCATAAATGATCTATGTCTAGTAAAAAAAGGATCTAAATCACAGGCTCTTTCAGTATTTGATGACAGTTTGTTTGTACATTTAATACATTTTTTTTAGCCCAGCTCATTTTTTTTCCTGCGAAAGTAAATAATTGTCTCCAACATTTTCCTAATATATTATGTAGTGACTAATATCTAATGAACATAAATGTCCCAAATATTTACGAGAGCATTATACTGATAGCTTAATGACTTAACCACAATGCTCCAAGTCTAATCTAACCTCGTACTTTAAAGTGTTAGTCATAGATTCGTCAGAGTATCCAGTACTCTGTTTGGTATCTTATCTGTAGGGACGCCACTCTTCAGTTTTAGAAGAAGTTCTCTTTAGTTTATAGATAAAAACTTATTATTTATCAATAAGGAACTACAACATAGTGAAAGCTATGCTCGGAGTTTCCCTACGTGATAGAATTCGAAATGAGGAATTTTCTAGAAGAACCAAGATCAACGACCATAGCTTTTAGAGTTAGCAAGTTGAAGTGGCAATGGGAATGTCATATAGCTCACAGAACTGACAACCGTTGGGGAATAAAGGTTTTCAATTGTCTTGGAACCGTAAAATAGCATACAGGTTTTATTCAAAGAGGTACAACCAATACAATCCAATTGACTAATACGGCCAATAATTTCGGTCCACTCAAAATAAAAAAATATGGTACATTTTTTATTGTAAATTATATTTCCGTCCCATCGCCAATACTAATAATAATCAATAATCATTTATTTGGTAAGAGTATTACACATCACATAAATCCTACTAATATTATAAACGCGAAAGTTTATGAGTATGGAGGGATGGATGGATGGATTTTTGTTACTCTTTCACGTAAAAACCACTGACTGGATTTTAAAGAAACTTTACAATAATATAGCTTATACATCAGAATAACACATAAGCTACAATTTAAGATAAGATAAGATAAGATAATATTTTATTTGTAACTCTAACTTATCTTTAATTTTATATCATGTTTTGTATGATATAAAATTAAAGATAAAAAAAAACTTACAAATTTTTGCATCGAGTCACAAAATGGTCTCTGTCTCAGCATAAGCCAGTTGTAAATCACGTTACAACCAACGCTGGTCTTCCGACAGAACCACTTGGTGACGTCACGGAAGATAACACATCAAACACTAAATAATCAAAAATATAACAAATAAGAAACATAATCTACGGCAACTGTCGGCATATACAAAATAACAAACAAACGGGCATTACCATAATCTAGGTATTTACGGTAACAAATTGTTTTTACACACATCACAAGAACACAGAATGAAACGCTGAATTATACTTTAGGTAAATTATACAAAAATAACTATTTAATTAAAGTGATTATATGATACTTGTATCGTTTCTATGACTCTCCTATCCTTTCTGACCTTCAAAAATAAAAAATAAATTTGCGTAGTTTGAGTTTAAAACCATTAAAACTTTGCAACTTATAAAGATATTGTGTGAATTGCCCATAATATGACGATAAGTGTCAAGTAAGTAGGAAAAAATCTACCATTGCGAGCTATTCTGGCGTGCGCTGCCAAAACCGCTAGAGTTACACATACGTAATGTATGATGGAAATGTTTATATTAAATAGTCCTACAAAAAAGCCCGCGCCAGTATATATATATAGTTTCTATTCTTTTCTACGCCCCGCTAATAAAAGCTACTCGAAATACTAATCCTGCACAGACGATGTCGCGGGCACCAGCTTGTATAATATAACATAACACCGAACAGTCACATACCATCCTGACCCACACTATAGGTCGCGGGTACCAAGGAACTATGAATACCATGGAACAAATATTTGCAAATCGTCCAAACATTTGTCCTGCAACGGGAATCGAACTCGCACCCCTTGCGTCTCAGCCGGCTACTCGCCCGCTGCGACATTGAGGTTATATGTACTATACTACAGTATAGAGTGTAATTATCAGCCTGTTGAAGCCCACTGCTGGGCATAAGCCTCCCCATAGATGCCATGCCGAATATTCTTGGCCATTACAAATTCCGTCAGTCCATCAGAGCGAGGTTTTGACACTATGTCATCTGGTATTCGCCATTAGAGAACCTTTATTCCCGAACGGTTGTTGGTTCTGCGAGCTATTATGAACATACCTAATATGACTTGTTAATTCGGAAAAATAATTTTTCGAATTTCCAAAAACCAACATAGGTTGGTTGTAATTACGTACCAACATAGGTGGTAATCTTAGTTCTTGTATAAAATTAGTAGAAAAGTATTTAACTCAACGAAAGAAACTAAAAGACTGAAATACTGATACAAACAAATATGATGAAATTGCTATAATAGCTGCTATTATAGCGATTTCATGATTACCTATTAATCATTATATGATTTATGATTATCTAGAATCTAGATAGTATTGATAATCTCTTCAGAGATTGATTAGACTCAATCCCTATAGGATCGGTCTAATAGATGCAACAATTTTGAAAGTCAGTATTAATGCTTTTTCGAACTTTGAACCATTCAATCTATGGTTTAGCGTCAAATTAGAACAACCAGTAACAGATAAATTAAAAAAAACAAAATTCAAAATATTATTCTACGTATAAATAAATCACTGAACAATTTGAAGGCAACGGATTTTTGTATAAATTATTAAGTTATAAAAGTTCAGATGGAATAAATAAAAAAACAAAAAATGAATGAATAAATCTGGTAGGTGACTTCAAAATAAATGCCATTATAATTTATAATATTGATATACGAGTGTTATTCTTCCGAAATCAAATATTTCTTCAAAAATATTATTATTTATGTCTATACTATTATTATCTATGTTACCTTGAACATTGTTTGCTGTTGAGAAGTGAGTAAATTGAGCCATTTTATTTTTGGTTGTTTGCTTTGCTAAGTGGATCGATCACAAGATATTTCCGATACGTTTACATAAATCTGAGTGAATCTATTTTTTCTTTATCTCGTTTCAAAATCTACGTTTTCTCGAATACACAAAACCTAGCTTCTAAATACCAATAATAAATGGAGTGCCCCTAAAAAGGTAGATGAAATAGAAATTGAAAAATAATTTGATGTTTTTAAAAATATTAATTTCTTAAATGATTAAATATGTACAGCATTCAATTGTGAATAAGCCATAAGCCATGTAAAATGGATCTTTCAGGCGTCACAATACTGACAGCCAAATTGTTTATATAAGTGCCAAACTACAAAGGTCGAGTACAGCTCCACCCATACAAAACTTATTTGTCTTTCAGAAGCTCTATATCATAAATACAGGTATCAGGACCCAAAAAAGTGACAACCCTTGAAAAAGAAAATCCACTTTCTTATCCACACATGATAGGTTTAGAGGCACTCTAAATAATGACTGATTTCATTAAATGCAGACTGGTTTTAGCTAGTGCATTGATAATGAAAGCTTAGTTTCCAAATGACATTGTTTGAGCTGCAATAAAAACAACAAACAGCGATAAGCTGCAGCTTTTATCCTCAATATTTTCAAATTAAAATCTTCCTCTTGTTTCGTGTCATTTGTATTTTGTACTAGCAGTGGAATTCTAATAGGCCAATGATTATGATACCAGTATTTACATTTTAATTTACTAGATAATATTTTACCTGCCACGGGGTGGTTAGAACGAAGTAGCAGTGAATAAAACTTCAAATCGTTATTTCTGGTATGTGCTTTTGATTTTGTGTAATAGACTTAGACCCTATTTCACTAGATCATTTGTTTGATTTTGAGCATCAATTTGGTACCGAAAAAATAATATTTTAGCATCAACAAAACTTTAAAAAAAAAACCTCTGCAAAAAATAGCAAAAGCAGCAGTTTTGGTCAGGCAAAAGTACCTTGCCTTCTCGTTGAAAAATATCTTAGAAAATCAATTGTAGGCTAAATTTCAATGGTATATTTTTTGGTTAATATTTTGAACATGAAGCATCAGACTTCTGCACGGCTTGCTAAGTATACGCATACCTATATCGAATACAACTACCGCAAGTCTAGCACCACCACCGCCACCATCACCTCACATTAAATATGTATGTATGTATATACATATACGTAGACTTTCGCAAATCACACATAAGGAATATTAACTTTACTGCACTACATGCATGGCTGTAACCAACGATCTTTAATACAAGATCGTTGGCTGTAACGTTCTATTCCAAAAATGCTGTGACGGTCGAAGTCTGACACTATTTTCGGCCTAGACCTAGGTCTGGATTGTAACGTGCGATACGGAACTTCGTTCCAGAACTATGCATGAACTTCATTCAAAAACTTCAGCTTTTCACATAAAACACTGCCTTAAAACTAGAGCACTGAAATTGAGCAACAGCTAACCAGAGCACACGATATGACAAAATGCATTCGAATCACACTCGGGTTGATATCGTCATTTGTATGGAGATTTGATGGACTTTGTGCTAGTTTTGATGGCTTCCGGATAGGCAGGTCATCAACACGAATAATTTTACTGAGATTTGTGAAATATAAATTGCCTACTTCCAACTCAATATTATGGACTTAGCGCATACAAATAATTGAAGTGTTGGCCCAGTGATTCGTGGATTATGGTCGAGAGATACCGGGTGAACTAATGATTTTTCCACTCAAATAATGTATGTGAGCATTTACACGGTAAAGGATGCTTACATGCCTTTGTACTTCTATTTTTTTCTTGGTCATCAGAGTCATATTACAATGTAGTTTCACCTAAAACAGGCGTGATATGGCTCTGAAAGGGTATTGTATTGTTAAAATAACCAGTGGATTCACATCAAAAATCTCTGATTCTATTTTTTCGTTTTGGAAAACCGACTAACCTAAATAGATTTGCATTTTTGTCTGACTATGTTTACTTTCGTGCAAACGGACTTTGACCTAGTTTTTGGAGTGAATTTTATTTTATGTTTGTTATTCGCTAGAAACTGGTGTAGCCCAGTAAAAACGAACTCCCCTTTTGATACTAGGGTCGTGGGTTGAAATCCAGTTACAGTAACAGGTTATTTTTACATAACATAGATTATGATTAACATTGGTGATGGCCTTTATTAATTTCGACATGAATTTTATAAGCAACTACACGGGAGTGTCAAGTATTATGTTGTACACGCATTTTTGAAACCAACACGTTAGGCACTTCCGTACACTTTAAGAACTTCAGTTTACTTCAGAACACGTGTGTGAAACCGCAGTGTATAGCCACTTTATGTTTATGACGCTCGTTTTTAACGGTTTTTTATAAAATTACTAGTCTATTTGCAAAATTTGTTAGCTACACACGCTTATCTACGATGAAAATGAACGTAAGTTACACCTACAATCTACATACTTGGGTCTTTGGCCGTGTGAGCCTCATTACACTAATAATTTATGATAAATCCTTGCAAAATAGTGATTATTTTATAATTTAGACAAAAACATAATAAGAAAAATGCTAGTCACTTTAATATAGTCTTACATAGAAGCATAGAAAAACTATAACATAGTGAATGTGCAAACGCTTTTTTCCTAAAAACATACAGTCTTTTTAAATAAGAACAAGAGACTTGCAGTGATAACACGCGAGAAGGAAAGAAGGTACCTAAGTAATATATCTGAGATACGTACTTATAAGTACGAAACAGACAATACAAGACATTTCAGAAGCTAAAATCCAAAGTCCTTTACGCGTTAATGGAATGAAATGAAGAACAATAAGAAATCTGATATGAGTGGACAGGACGAATGTTATTTCAATAGCGACGTGAATGTTTGCTTTGTCCTACGTGTGAATTGTTCATTACGAACCAGTCTGGCTCTCAATTGGTCCGATGAGCTTTGAAAAAATAGAGAATTGCTTGGAAACCGCCTGAATAAATGTTTAACAGACCTGGCTATTTGGTTTTGAAATATAAGTTAGCCTCTGGTTTATAGACGCTAGAGGTAACGATCAATGAAGATTTTACACTTCTGAATCAAGGAAAAGCGATAAATATTATGAGTATCTTATTTGTTGAATCAAAAACATTATTGTTTAAAATGGTATTAGGGTGTTCTAAAGGTCAATTACCATAGATGTATTTTTTGAGAACTAAAAATGGTGGCTTACTGTGGTGGCTGGTACCTTGTCACGAATATATACATACATAAACATAACATAACATAATATAACACCCAACAGTCACATACATAGTCTTGATCTCACACTAGGATTCCCTGTGTCGTGGGTATCAGGAACTACAATGGTACCATAACACCCAACAAATACATAAAATCACGCCTGTTTCCCGGAGGTAGATAGAGGCCGCGGATTTCCACTTGCTACGATCTTGATCTTCTCTTTTGCTGCATTCACTCTTATTATATTCATCATATATATGTGCGTCAGTTTAGGGTACTTTTGACCTGGCCTTTCAGCAAAACGTCTCCGATTTATCAGAATTAGTACCCCGAGGTCTATTTTTTCCAACAGGCTCATTTATACTCGCCTTATGCACCTGTTTTGTCAATCTTATTTCATCCATCTTTTTTACAATGTGCCTGTAATATAATCGGCACTCAACCGGAACCGGATTATAGCAATGCAAGCTGCTTATGGCTTGAAATGGTATGGTGATAGTTTTCCCTTGTCGAACTCTTCTGCAGCTTTACTACTAGACACATTTTGAAGAATTATATGCGACAAAGTATTCTATTCTATTTTATATATAACACGTAGCCGATAAGAGCTCTGCGTGGACACCAGGCCACTATTTAATGCCTCAAAAGATTAAAATGGATTTGATCGCCCCTAGTTATTTCAGAATGTAACTGATTATACCTACCGTAATGTTACACCTGACAAATTATCCCTCATAAATTTTAATTAAGCATTTGATACTTTCAATGCGTTGATGATTCTACTTTAGTAATAATGTTTATTTTATGGGATCGTTATGAACTAACTAAGGAACACCGCATCTGTTTTCTTTCAGATATAACATGAATGAAAGCAAGAGTTACTTTTCTTTCTACAATAAAGACGTTAAGGTCCAACGTGCATACCTCGTCAAACATTTCAGATGAAATACGCATAAAAATATTATTGATATTTTATTTTTATATAGAACACGCTTTACCTTGTTAAGTCCTTACCGATTATAACTACCACATTTTATCAAGATCATATCATATCCTTATCATGAGCTCTTATAGTGATTCAGTTCAAAAACTATATTCAGTACAAAATATCGATTCCGTGTTGTTCCGCAGCTATATTTACAGGCACAATGTCGCAGAAGGTCTATAGACTTCTGCGTTTAAAGTAATTCAATGATGACGAATGTCAACGACGAACCGATATTTTGTACTGAATAGTTTTTGAACTGAATCGCTATAAGAGCTCATGGTAAAGCCTCTAACTAGAGGTTTTTAAATTAAAAGCAAACTAGTGCCACACGGTACTTTCTCATTGACGGACACACCACGGCTGTTTTAAACCTTGTTATTTATTCGATGTTTTGTTTTGTTTTGCTGCTACTCAACTGATGAGCCATTGACAACCTTGTGGCTTATTCCAAAAGACATAAGTTGGTTATTAGATTCCTGATTGAGATTTCTGAGTGAGTTTGGTTAAATCAAATTGTAGGCCACCGTGCTTATAAAAATAGTTTAAAAAGAGCTTGAGAGTTGTGACTAATACATTTTTAATAGTGTAAAAGAGATTATTTTCTAAACCGTGTCGGATGAATTATGAGATTGTATGTATTTCTTAAATAGGTACATACTGGAATTCAATTATTTTTTTTAAATTGTCAGATACAGGATACTTACCTAAAACTCAAAAAGCTAGCCATCTTGGTAAACCTGAGAGACCACGTGGTAAATAAATGGACTGACCATAATTATGTAAGAGTTCTCTTAAAGTCGCGGTAAATACCTACTCATTCGTGCATACTAAGTCTGCTAATCAGTGCGGATTGGCGTGCTATCCGCAAACTATGATTAAAATACGTGATGTCTTTGAAATGATCATGTAAGCATAAGATGTATGATGGAGTATTTTTTTTTTGCTCCATTTAATTTTGAAGGCAATTGTAGCTACCTATGAGATAATCATTGAAAGTAGGTAGGACAGCATGACGGAAGACAACCCTGTTGGTCGCTGAGGGCGAGCGCGGGGCGTGGTGATTATGGCAATTCCCCACATTGTATTTCACTGGGGAGGCTACGTCCAACAGTGGACGTTTAAATGCTGCTGATGATGATGATGATTATACGGGATCCACAAACAGCATGTTGCACTTAGTTTTAGTTGTAACCTTACCCCGATATTGTATGCCATATGTTTCACACTGGCTCCTTATACGGTTACATCAGAACCTATTGTCTCATTAATTAGCATAAAATGCAAACTATGCATAAACCTAACTTTGACGGATTTATACACCCCCAGCTTCCGCAATAAACCATGGTCTGATTTACCCCGCATGTAACCTTAGACACGTGACCCGATCATATTGGCACCGGTGCAACAATATTGTGCCCATGAATGTAGTAAACTAGAGGACATGACATAAAAAACAATACTGCTGTGTTAATTTAAGACTGCTGGTATCATGGACCCACATGACCAGCATAACAAATGAAGCAGTAGGCTAAAATTCCCAGTTTTGGTCGTATCTTAGCTTCCCAATATCAATGCTCCATTAGGTATACTGTTACATTTTATAATTGTTTTGATAATTATTATCTTTAAAATGCTCATAGAATCTTTAGTACATGTATAAACTAAAAATCAAAGTAATGTGTGTATTAGATGTCAAATAATATTTCATCATCATCATCATCATCATCTAGACATTAGATGTCGACTGCTGGACGAGGCCTCTCCATAGCATGCTATAGGGAGATTTGCCATAATCACCACGCTTGGTAGAAGATTCTTCGATTTTCTTCGATTCAAGAAGAATCAGGGCAACAAACACGGCTTGGATTAATTTGCCGATCTAGTTAGTGAATCTCCTGTATTTTCTAGGCTCAAAGATTGTAATCTATTTGACTCGAACAAGTCAGCAAAGCTTTACTAATCTTTGCTGTAATCTCACGTGAAAAGGCACACGAATACCAGAAACAAAGCTTGGCTTCTTAGTATAGAACGCGGTAAACTACCTCGTGACGTAATATCGGCTTGGAAGGCTCGGAAGTTTCGATATGGCGTATTAGCTTGCAAATATAGAACCCATACAAAACACTTATTGATCGAATGTTACGCGGTGCAAGTTGCAAACTGAAATTTATGAGCTGGTTGCTGCTGGTTTGAATGCCAGGGCTTTCTTAAGATGGCGGCGATTTCGTCAGTGCTGAGATTCTATTTTATAACCGACTTTTTAAAAAGGAGGTTTTCAATTCGTCTATATGTTTTTGGGGTTCCGTAACAAAGGGTGACAATGGTACCCTATTTCTAAGCCTACGCCATCTGTCTTTCTGGACTGGTAGCCACTTAAAATGTTCAAAGATTAACTGTTTTTGGGTCATGAGGAAATGCAGCCCTTTGGATAAGAGTTTAGTAAACCAAGGAATAATATCTTAATTGTAATTTAACGTCCCGTTGATCAAACTGGCATTTGTTATTATTTACAGTTCACTGTCATCGATAAATCTAATTGTTTTGATTTACACGCAAGTTACCTTATTAACTTATTAGCTCCTACCTCCTCCTTATCCTCCTTATGAGTACCTATTAGCACTTTTAAATGCTTATTTAGGTTCAGTCATATGACATTTGGAAACTTAAGTCGTAAGTAACGCCATAGCGAATGAAGACATTTAGTTCTGTTATTTATGTCGGTCGTTTAAAGTGATATTATCAAAAAGAAAATGACATAAATTAAAGTCGTAATATTATGACCGGTGATGACGGAACCGCTTTCTTTGAAAACCCCGGCTTAGGACCTCTTCGAGATCGGTTACTTTGCTTCACTACACTTGGAGCCGGCTTTGTTTATTGCACGCTTCAGATACACCATCTTGAGCTTATGAATATTGATGGCAGACTAGCTTTCAGTTCAAACTTTTTGAAACGGCACGATATTAATATTGGATAGCGGTTCGCTTTAGAAGATCCCGTTTTTCGCCAAGAAATTGCTTCAAGTAGTTTTTCTTACTTTAAAAAGCAATAGTTTTATTCTGTTATCTTTGCTGTTTACTGAGATAGGTAGATATTACTCTGATTTTTAATCTCAGACAATTTTTGTAAACCAACAAATGTCAAGATATGCCACTGTGTGTATAAGTGTCATGTATGTGTATCATATGTGTATTTACACGAATGATACACAATCATGACACTTATCATATGTGTATTTACACGAATGATACACAATCATGACACTTATACACACAGTGGCATTTCATTGTTTACAAAAATTGTCTAAGATTAAAAACCAGAGTATAGATAGATAGAAAACACTTTATTGCACAACATAAAAAATTAAAACATTCAAATAATCATGTTATTAGTACAGAAGTCTAATGAGTGGTGTTATCGCTGAGAACGATCTCTTCCAGACAACCTTGGGATGGACTGGAATTGATCAGAATGATAACGGGACTGTGGTGGAAAAACAATAAAAGTATATGCAAATATACGGTGTACACAATAATATTAATGTACTTAAGAACACATACAATAAAAAGAAAAATAAGATATATGTAGTATATTACTAGAGCTAGCTCAACAGCTTTGGGGCACTGACTAAGTACCTGAGTATCTCTATATCTCTATATATCTATCTATATCAGTTCATCTAGTAGTAGGTATAGTGTTAGTCATCTAGCTACTAACAAACGTCAATGACCTACATTTATTCGTGAGAAAATTTGTCTATTTCACAATAACTACCACCTATTTACCTTGTACATTTAGCATTATAATTTGTCTTGTTTTTCCATAGAACTTCACGTCCAATTAGCGAAACTCTGTAAAAAATTTAACGAACCGAAATAGTTCTCAAGTTATCAAGTAGGTACCTATCACCTGAAGCTACAAGTCTCAGTGAATCATAGGAAACATTGACCGACATACCAACAGTACCAGTACTACGTGTACTTGAAGTTTGAGTACGTACTTAGTCACTGTGTTAGCTGAATCAAAGCGAACTTTCTCGTTTGTCACAATTTTCGTAGAATATTATTGTTTAGCACTTCATGTAGATTATCATACCGATACCGGCTACACCATAATTTATGTCAAACAAAAAACGTATTAGTAAGAATGTCTACTTGTCAGCACGAAGCGAAACTAATCTAGCGCGTAGATTATTATAAGAGCTTTTCATTTTCAACAAAAACTAAGAGTAGTTTCAGCTGACTCGATAGGTGGCGCTAACATAACGTCGACCCTCCGTCGACTATCAAAAACTCAGACTTTTGTTGTTTGTCAAAGTCACAATGTCACAAAGTCATAATTTCTTGACATTCTATCACGCGTTCAGCGCTACCTATTTTCAATGCTAAAAGCTTTATTTGAGAGGGCTGTGAAAATCTCTCATTATATTTTGTTATGAATAGAAAATAGTTTCTGATTATCAAGGTTATCTTCATTATTGCTTACCAAAATCTTCTTTTTGGTAAGTTTTTACTAATCATCACTTGATATCTTATTTAATCTTTGCTACTGAACTTATCCACCATCAAAACTTTCTGTTCATGATAACGTTTGCTGTATATATAATATTATTGTCTGCATTAGGAAAAAATTGTTCATCACATTCCTAATAATTATCACTTAATACCATATTTCAGCTTTTTTAAGCTAAACTTATCAATTTCCAAAACCTCCTAATTATGTTTTAACTCGAAGACTGTCGACAACCTTTACTATAAGTAAAGGTAGTAAGCTAAGATCAAATATATTGGCTTATTATTGATCGTGTAATCAGATATTCTGATTCAAGCACCCTTGTTTAACTCGATGGATATGAAACTCCTTCCCATTACAGACGCTGTCAAAAGTAACTGAGCAACGTATTTGTTCAAATCTGATTACTCACTCAAACTGACCAGTAAGAGTTTGTTTTTAACCATCTTCAAAAATAGGGGGAGGTTTTCACTTTGCCTATATTTTTATGTAGTTTCTTAAACTTAATAAGTTTTAATTTTGAAAGTGTTCATTTATAAAATTTATTAAAAATGTCTAAGATTTGATGAATACCTTCGGAGATGGGGAACAAAACCCGTCAACGGACAACATTCGTTCTAAAAGTGTTGTGGTGTGTCCAGCCTTACAATATATCTCTCCGTCTCCTCCCGTGGATGGCGTAAAAGTCAACTAAGGGATTACACCGTCTACTGGTGTAATCCCTTAGTCGACTTTTACGGGCAGGAGCATCCACCTGCAATACTTAATACCAATATTGCGATCAACAATCTGCCTGCAATCAAGCATGATGGTTGTGGCGTGATAATTGTGGACAATCGTCCCATTGCATTCTATGAGGCCTCGTCGTCCAACAGTTGAGGTCTAACGGCTTATGCATACATAGCATAACATAAACACCCAACGGACATATACATAGTTCTGATACCATACTAGGATTCCCTGTGTCATGGGTATCAGGAACTACGAGTACCATGGTACCAACACCCTGACCCAGAACAAATATTTGCAAACATTTTTCCTGCAGAACCCGCACCTTTGCGTCTCAGCCAGCTATACTTACCCGCAATGCCTCGGAGGTCATTAAAATCACATTGAGTGCGTAGATTTATTTGGATTGCTCAGCTACTTCTGATAGTGACTGTACATTGTACAACCTAGCTATTTCATTTGATCCTGTTACGTTCATCAAATATTTAGTCGGTTTAAACTTGACTGAAAGATGTGGCGATACGCCAAGGAAGTTGGATGTGCAATGAGTTGAGTGGATTTCACTTCTTTATTTATCAGGGCTTTCAATTTTGAAGCAATACTTCACGTGTCTTCATCAGCAAAGTTAGTCTTTCTGAGAATCAAAAATATTTTTGCAGTCATTTAACTAACTTAACCTATTTATCGCAAAAATGTACATAACTAATACAGTCGTTGATATGGTAAAACCACGGAAAGTCGGGAAGTCTATGTCCAGCTTCTAGAGCGGATCGGCTAATGATGATAATGATAACTAAAATGAAAGAACATGTCTAATGAATACATAAATACCTGATGTAAAAAGATATGGCGGCCAAATACATACTTTTTTTTAATTCTTCAAAATATACTAGTACTTAAAAGTTGGATTTAAGTTTGTACAGGTACCTACCTAAATTCCAAGTGAATTAGAATTAATGTTTTTAATAATAAATAAAAGGTGCACTGTTCAGTGCCTCATTAAAAATATCACACGGGAATAAAAATAGGCTAGTGGATATAAATAACCACAACTACAGTATAAATCTTGGTTTGAGTTTTCAGGGTTGTCGAAAAGCAAGGTTTTTTTACTTTCTTTAAAAAATACAGTACGTGCTTCGGTCGCTGCATGTAAAAAATTATAGTACCTATATAAAGCAATAAAGGATGATACAATATTGTCTATATGTATTATGAAAACGTATTTATTACGCTTGTGCGGAAAACTTTAAACAACTAGATAGTAACGGCATTTGGTGCTCCTCTTATAATAAACATAGATATTTTTAACATAACAAAACTTTAGCATCTAAATTACCTAGATATCACCCGGTAACAATTGCACCAAACCGATTTACCTTACTCTTAGGTAAATACTTTTCACAGCTGCTGACTCAAAGAAGCACACAAAATAATTAAAACTGCCAAACTTTAACCTACATTTTCACACGTTAACCTGACGAATTTCACAAACCAACGAATACATACCTACACACTTTAAGTTGAGGAAAATTTTCACAAACGAATATTCGCAAATGTTCGTCAACCCTTACGAGCTCGGCTACCCGCAATGAATACTCGAGTTTTCCTCAACCGTGGGGTAGAAACAGCAATATGGGAATAAAATCCGGGATTTAATCTTCACGCAAGTCGCCGTTTAATCTTGTAGCGGATATGGCATGGGTAAATAATAAATGAATAACGCAATCACTGTGGATTGCATTGTGGGTACTTTCGACCGGAATCGGTGGCTGAGGGTTAAGATTTACTTCTATGTGGCTTTTTAGTACCTACCATGACTACAATTTTCAAAGTGTTGCTAGCGTTAAGGCTCACAAATGATAAGGTAAAATAGCAGAGGAATAAGGAGAAATTTTTAGGCCACGTTATTAGGAAATATCCACCACAAATAAGTAGTATCTTAATTTTCTGCAACGATAATTTTCACGTTGTAATATTGGAAAATGCAAAAAATTCAAAAAAACAGCCAAACGCGTGTCTGACCATTCACAATGAAAGCTTCCAAAGTGAGTAGTCAGTGTCAATCCAAGATCTAGTATCTACATATCCTAGTGTGAGATCAGGGGGGTTACCATGAGCTCTCATAGCGATTCTGTTCAAAATCTATTCAGTACAAAATATCGGTTCATCGTTAACTCGTCATCATTGAATAACTTTAATTGCAGAAGTATATAGACCTTCTGCTACTGTGCCTTTAAATATAGTTGCGGACATCAAGGAAGCGATATTTTGTACTGAATAGTTTTCGATTTGAATCGATATTAAGAGCTTAATTATGGTAACCTAGCAGGACTACGTATGTGACTGTTGGATGTTATGTTATATTTTTACCATAAATCATAGAAAATTGGTTCTGCCTTTAAGGAGTGATTGAATATAACTTTTCATTAAAAAAACCGACTTCCGCCATTGTATTCGACTAAATAATTTTGGATGAAAAAAAAATTTTTGGATCGGGCGACGTACTTTGAATCCCTCGTTACGTTCGGGATTCTAATAAAGATCCCTCGCTAGAATCCCTCACTTTGCTCTGGATTCAAAAAAGCGCCCTCGCCGTAAAAATATTATTTTGCTCCCTTATGATACAATCTACTATAAAAAAAAACCGGTCCAGTATGAGACTGACTCGCGTGGAGAGGATTCCTTACAAGTAGGCTACCATAGTGGCCTAGACCAATTAAGAATTTCCCCGAAGAAGTAGGTAGAGCCTCAAAGGGCCTCTTTTCACCGTAGGCTAAATAGTAGTAGTAATTCAAAATCATGTTTATCATTTATGTAAAATCTGTTTACAAAGATAGATTACCAAAATTTAACAACATCACCAAACAATTTATACCTATCAGCAAACACATTAATAATAAAAAGTCTACAAGAAAAGAAACACGAAATATTGGTGTAACTAATAAAAATGTCTGTTTGTTTGTTGCATAATCTAACGTTTTAGGTGGAAGTAATAATGTATTGTTATAAGCAGAGGTTACCGCTTACAATCAGGTCATCTGCTTGTATGGTGAAATAACCAAAATAAAAAAAGATCTGGATTCTGATTTCTATGGTCTAAGCACAGTTGCCTATAGAAGTAGCTTTGTAACTCAAGTCTGACCTCACGGACTACCGCTTTATAGTAAACCTGAGATTATAATTTATTTACCCAAATCTCTATAAGCTATTTAATTTTAATAACTTTCCCCGTTTTGAGATACCTACCTATACCTACTATATTTTCAGTACTAAATTCTCTTCCGCAGTGGGTGAGTAGCCGGCTGAGGCAAAAGAGGTGTAGATTCGATTTCCACTGTGGAACAATTGTTTGCATGATCTGGAAATAATTCTTTTAGGTCTGGATGTTGTAGTACCATGGTTTTCGTAGGTCCTTGATACCCATATTATGACACAAGGAATCCTAGTGAGGGATCAGGACAATGTATAAGACTAATTATCACTAGAAACGGGATATTTACCATGGTTTTTGAGTCTAGGGGTGTTCGTAATAAAAGAGTGAGAAAGAGGGTAGATCGTTACGGCTACCTATAACAATAAAAATGTACTCGCAAAGACTTCAGTTTACCCGTGATCATGGCGCATGAAACTGTGCCGAAATATCGGAAATCAACAAAACTCAAAAATCATGGTAAATATCCCGTTTCTAGTGATAATTATGTTAATAACCATGATAGTTTCAAAAGTTATAATGTATAAGACTGTTGGGTGCTATGTTTACTCAATGTGATTGCTTTTTATATGCGATCAAAGTCGCTGGTAGTAGCTAGTTATACAAATCTTGGTTAGTCAAAACGCCCACGTAAGCAAAGACAATACTCAATTACATCGCCGCCTACTGTTACGTGTATAGAAATGAACAAACTTTCATGTATGGAAGCAAGTATTTGTATGGAAGCTCATTTATCACTCAATCCAAAATGCATTAGGATGTTGCCCATTGCATTTACAATTAGGTATAGAAACGTGTTGATGGTAATATTCAAATTTGTATGATAAGTATAATCATTAATATAACAGGATGTTATGTATGTATATGGTGTTTCTTTATAATGAAGGGTTGAAGTGGCGCCAATGCTATAGAATAAGTTTTTATCAAAGTAGCCTTGTCTTTATGTCTTTATGTCTGTTTAAGAGAAGTTTACCGGTAAAGCGCTTAAACCTTTTTTTACACGAACGAAGTTTGCTTCTAATTTGTCTATGATTTCTTTATTAAACTCCATGAAATTTTGTACACATGCTGGTTATTCGCAATGATCTAAGAGATTCCTTAGGACCTAGCCAAACGGCATTCGCTTCGAAGCGATTCCATTTCTACAGTCGTAATTCAATCCAAAAGACCACGTGACATATCGATAGCTAACGTCAATCCCATACATTTTGGACTTTTCTACTGGCGTCATCGCTATTAGAATGTTACTTTGTCTACGGCTTTTGGTCAATAACGTGTGACGTCACCCATACGATTCAGCGATGATTCCACGCAGATATCGTAACGAGCCCGCGTTATGTTACGTTTGGCCATAGCGAAAAAGGGGGCTGTACTCTAATATCTAGAAACGTGGTGAGTCAGTTAAATTTTTTTTTTTTTTTATTTATTATTTGTTGTCCATATATTTGTTTTAAGAAACTAAGCACCACGTGTCTAATTAGTGTATTGATCATGAGTACAAAGTTTCATGGAGTTTGAACAAATAATAGCCAAATTAGAAGCAAAATTCGTACGCATTTAAAACAGGGTAAGCCGGTCAGTCCTAAAATTTAGAGGATACATTTTTTTGTGGTCTAAGGATGCATTAAGAAAGAAATTTACTTAATTCACCAATTCATTGATTTGAAGGGTGTTAAAGTTTGTATGGAGGCAGTTGTGTTGCAGGAGGTTGCGGGTTCGATTCCCGCCTCTGAACTTATATTTGTACGATCTGCAGATATTTCAGGTTCAGGGTGGTTCTGGGTATTTTTCTATGTATAATAAAAAATATCTATCTATGTAATGTATTGTATGTATATCAATTATCAAGTACCCATAACACAAGCTCTGCTTAGCTTGGGGCTAGATAATGTTGTGTGAAATGTCCAACATTTATTTATTTATTTTATTATTTATATATAGTAATTATTAAAATTTAATTACATAATAAAAGTTTTATCGGACATGAATTCACTAATTTTATGATAAAATTTATCAAACAATATGGTTTATAAGTTTTATTTGCAAGTTTTGTTGTAAATAAGCACAATGTGATTAACCAACACCGAACAGTTAAAGTTATTTTGTAAATCTAACACAAAATAATCAAACCCAAAAAAATGCAGCCAAATCAAGCAATAAGATTTATCTCCCTTCGATAACGTTATGTGAATTTGCTTTTAGAGCTTTAGAGCACGTGTAAAAAAGGAGAAACAAAATCAAGGATCATATTACAAAAATCCATTAGAGCAAGCAATAAAAATAGACTGGGACATGTAAAGCGACCTTAAATCCAGTGATTCGAAATAAAACATAGATAAGAGAAAATCGAACATCACTGATGGCAACGATAACATTTGTAATAAGTTCGATTTTTGATAAAATGGAGTCTAGAAATTTTATCAACCAAAAAGTTTCTTTATTTTTATTAAAAAACTTATGAAGCTTTGGTAAGAAGGTACCTAAATGTCTGATGCTGGCACTTCACTTAGTGTAGTTTCGCAAATGTTTACGTTATTTTGGCAAGGAAAACAACATTATGTACCGATAGACTCATGGTTGATTTTACCATGGAAAAATAACGCAAACATTTGCGAATATACACCAGTGAAGTGGCAGCATAAGATTAAAAATCAGAGTTTTTTATTATTTAATAAATTAGGATGCAGCCTGAGGCCCAATTCTCTAATTTTAAAACATTCCAGTCACAATATAATCTCGTGTCAGTCGCACTGTATCGTATAGTAACTACTACTTAATCTTCGCGTATGCATGCGAAGATTAAGTAAGAGTTACTATATAGGTGACAGCTGACAGTGCGACTGAGACGAGATTATACTGCGAATTGAATGTTTTTAAATTAGAGAATCGGGCCTCTGATTAAAGAATAAAAAATACTTTAATTGTGTAATACACCTTAAGATGATAATCAAAAATAAACAAAATATTAACGTAGTATTTAAAAGTACTGGGGTCTTATGGGTCTTATAGCTTCTAATTTCTTCTAGACAACTTTCAAATGAAGAGATATGTTTAAGATGCATGCATAATTAATTATATAATTATGTTATGCAAAGATATAGACAGAGGTTACCGCTTTACTTTGGGTAGGTCTCTGCCAGCGTCTTCGCCTATAAATATTACAACATAATATAGCATAAATCAGGACTTTCAACAAAACTAAATTAACAAAATTACTTGTATGTATGATGTATGAGTATGAGTATGTTGGACGTGCGAATTATATCCATCAATGTAAAATCTACCATATTCAAAACAAATAAATTATCTTTTCACACCACCTGCTCGACAATGTCCAATTACAAATCATGCAACCTCAACGTAAAGTAAAGCATTGTCTCTCTAGGGATATAAAGTTGTATGAAACTCCCTAGGGATTAAAGTGATTTGAATTTGGAACGTCAAATTCGTGTGGAGACTCGTGGAAAACTCTAAGTAAAAAAATGCCCATATGGCATTTTAAAGAGGTTTGTTCGAAATTCGAACTGGCCACCATAAGCAGAACTCAAAAAAAAAAAAGAAAAAGGTGCGTTTGCAAAGAATGTGAACAGTGTGTTTGGTGCTGTGATTTTCAGTAAATTTTATTGCAATCTTCATGTTGATAAAAAATTACAAATGATAGTGATTCTACTCCAAAGTTTATCAAATTAGACGCTTTAGAGATTATTGATAATCTACTACCGCAAAAATCAAAACAAGCCCTGGCTTTTTATTGTCTCGCAGAAAGTGTGAAAAGTAGAGTATGCTCCTCTGGAATAAAGCCTGTCTTCGTCTTGGGCAGCTTGAACCCCTCGCTTCACTCAGGACTCTATATAACTCCCTCGCTACACTCGGGAGTTAACATTAGAGTCCCTCGTTACGCTCAGGGTTCAATATGCCGCCCGCGACATAAGACACTGCTTTATTCCCTTAGTGCATAATCTACTATTAACCAACTGGACCTCCTTCAGTAAGTTTGATTAAAGTCATTCATACAAGCAATGTATATACACAAGTTTAAGATTGATAAGTTAAAAATAAATAAGATTGAATGTCGTATCTTTACATTTTACAAACTCATAAAATTACTTCATAAGAATACGGAAATAGAGATAAGATAATAAAATAAGTATGCGGATCCCAATAAAGTAACTATAGAAGGGATTCCACGAGTATACCACAGAATGTTTAAGAACTCTTTGTGCCGTATACGGAATACAGATACGTATTATATGCCTTCTCAGTTCATAGGAATCCTATTCTGATACGTTTCATAAAGAGTTTGCATAGTGAAAATTTTGACAATTTGAATGCCTATTATTTTCGAAACGAAAAATGTGTGAGATTTACAATTGTGTTTATTTGAAGCTCCAATAATTCGGTTTTTATCAACATCAACAACTAGTTTGTTTGCATTTAGTTTGTGTGTATTTTAGGACCTAGTTAAACTTCAATGGAAGAGTGTCTAGGGAAGGACTACTATACCTATTTCCCACTATAATAAGCAGTAGTGTCCACATTAGTGTGTTCCGGCTTGAAGGGTATGGGTGCCGGTTAAATTATAGGTACAATATGAGACTTAGCATCTTTAAGTCGCAGTGCAATGCCAAGTAGGGCGCGTCCTAGGTGGACATAACCTAAGAGGTATTACATTTGTAATGGGCTGGGGTTACCGCTTTACATTAGGTGGGCCACATGCCAGTTCTAATTTATGTAGGTACAAGAAAAACAAAAAAAAACATTTTTACCACCTGCGTGGCGTCGTCAGCGAGTACAGGCTGAGACGCAAAAGGTGCGGTTCAAATTCTCGCTGCGGAACAAATATTTGGTGTTTTGGTACCATGGTTCTCTTACTATAGTTCTCGATACCAACAACACAGGGAATCGTAGTGTGGGATCAGGACTATGTATGTGACTGTTGGTTGTTATGTCATATTATTATGTTATATGATTACGAATCATTACCAACATTTCACTACACCATTACACCATTTTACATTAACAATTTACCATTTCATTTTCAATGACAATGGTACTTAAATATTCCAGAATACTCAAAAAAAGACAACGATATCTTTAGAATCAACACTGCACCGCCCACAGCCGATAGCCAAACAAGATCCAAACACATGATGGGACCCTAAATTAGCCCCTTGGACTTTTACGGCGGTACTTTGACAGCAATGTTGAAACCAACACAAGAGGTGGTTAGACGTGTCAAAATGTGAATAGGTGTGATTGCGGTGACAATGGTGTGGATTGTGCTGAGGATCACGCTGACGCAATGACTTGAGGTTGACGTTTGTTGAGTTCCATTTTAGGACCTAAATGATGTCTGATTAACGATTGGTCAAAAAAACATGGTTATGCTGTGACATTAATTCAAAATACAAAAGCAGTTGCACAACCTTTGATAGAACAATTATTTTATCAATAATTATTAATTATTGTAATTTTTACAGGCCTTTGCATCTTTGCCTTTAGCATCCATTGCTGACCTCCCCCCTAGAATGCCATGTTGAACGGTCTTGAGCCGCCTCCATCCACCGACTTCCTGCGATCTTTACCATGTCTTTGTCCATCGAGGGGAGGGCCTTTTTCTGCGTCGTCCGATTTGTGGTCGCCGCTTGAGAACTTTTATTCCTCAACGCTTGTCAGTTCTGCGAGCTAATGACTTGCCCATTGCCACTTCAACTTGCTAATTCTGAGAACATCACTCATTTCTCATTTAGTATAACAGCTGAATAAAGTCACTGAATATTCATCATTCGTGATTGTGAGGACAAATTGTCGTTTCTAAAATGATATTACACTTGTGTAGTCTCTTGAGACTAGAAATTAATTAGAGAAAGTCTCAATCATTAAGAAAATACTAGGCTATAGTATAATGATAAAAACACCGATACAAAAATACCAATAATAAACACCCAACAGTCACACCCATATTTCTGATCCCACACTAGGATTTCCTGTGTCATGGGTATCATGAACTACGAGTACCATTGTACCACAACACCCAGACCCGTAACAAATATTCAGATCATCAAACATTAGTCCCGCATCCAGAATCAACCAGCACTTCTTGCACCTCAGCCAGCTACTCGCTCACTACGCCATGGAGGTCGTAAACCAGCCATAGATTGCTCATAAATAGCAAGTATGAGAACAAATTAACCATCTCTCAAATATAAATAAATAAAAGAGAGTCTTCATCAAAAACAAAAGATTTAAATGCAACGTCAGAAAACCTATACAATAAACCATAATAACTTTACAAAGTGCACTAGGAACAAAGTAAATAGGTACTTGACAATTTGACATCGAGTTAGTACTATGTTGAATTATTTATTTTATACTCCTGGCGAAATTACTTGGAACATAAAACAGCTTTGCATACTTCAGCGAATAGTGTCAAACTACCCAAAACAAGTAGAGTAGGTCATAGCGTCTTTTCCTGAACTTGCGTGTTATAGCAAAATCGTCATAGATCTTTCCCTAACAACGTCTGTTTTGTACGTAGTAAAGTTACCGTTGCCCCCAGAACTACTAAACTTATCTTACCAACACAGGGGTTGTTCAGCTCTACATTTCGTTTTAATTAAAACGTCTAGAAAACATAACAAAATATATAAAGAAATAACCATCACTAAAAACGAATATTCATTCGGTAGCAACACGTAAAAAAAACTACACTACAATGTTATGGAAATTGTTACGTCATTTTAGAAAAATATGATAGAGACACAAATGTTCAGCAATGTCTATTGCTGAACATTTGTGTCTCTATCATATTTTCTTTATTTGTCTACCGGGTGCTTATTGATGATTAATTTAGAGTGTATAGCTAGATTTGGTCACTTTATTTGTGAAGCCTTCTGTGTTTCTTTTGTTTTGTGACTTTGTGAACTTCAGTTCCAAGAATTGCTATCTTGAAAAAGATCCATTTCAATATTTTTTTGTGTTCGTTTTCTAATGTCTCTTTCAAAATAAAAATCCAGATTGACCTCAGGCCACATTCAAGCTTCATGGGCAACAAAGATTTTTGTTTCAATTAAAGATGGTTTTCCGATACTGCATGAATCAGGCATAAATTTTAATGCAAAAATGTATTGAAGATGAAAAATTGTATGTCTGCGTGCTACATATGTAAATGCGGCCCGTATGGCATGTCTTTACACCAGCAAGACTACCAACTATATTATCATAAAAATCATAATGTATCATAAAAATATATGTATAAACTACAAAACATTTTAATTAGAATTGTGTATCCAAATAGATAGACAGAAAAATAAACAAACTATTTATTTTTCCGTAATTAGGCTGAAAGAACCTTATATAGGTACCTACCAACAAGCAGGCGTACAAAAAATATTTATTGTTTAACGACCAATAATTGACGAAAATAATGATGCCTTCCGCCCTATCACGTTAATGTTTGCGCATTGAACCGTCAAAAGGGATGTTGAAATGTTTATTTATATTAGGTCTAATGAGGCAGCATTTACAAAGGTTTCGTATATTTGTAACCAATTATTTTTGTTTAACAAAATAACAACAACATCAAGAATCAAGAAATTACCTGCACAAAATTATGTTGACTTTATCATTGATAGAAATCAATAATCATCTGTAGACAAAACAGATATCAAGCTTGTTAGAGCACGCACATCAAAGATGGCGGCAGTAGGTGTGGTGAATGGTGCTGCTCTCTGATTGGTCCACTTCATCCAATTAATTTTATCACTCGATTATGACAAGTGAGTGCATTGCTACCGAAACTGTACTCAATTTACAATACAAAAAAACACAGTTATTTATATATTTTTTTTAACATAGAGTTTAAGTGTCAAAATCCATTGTATGTTAGTAGGTACTAAAAAAAATGGATTTTAATTATCTGAATAAATAAATGAATGATTAATTATTAATAACTTTAAGTGTTCCTAAAAGCATTTTTTTTTTTAAATCTTTAATCACTCCTTCGCTCGTCGCTTTCCTATACTACATTTTATTTTATTTTTAGTCACACCCCAGCCAGCGTATTGCGTTTAGTCTAGCTTTTTTTACCGCTAGTATTTACCATACTCATTAATACTGGATAATAATAATCATCATAATATCTGTCCGTGCGCGTCTGTTTTTTGTTGTGTTAATTTTGGTTATTATTATTTTTTACTGAAAATTCTTATGCAATTATCTTCAAAAAGAAGTATAAATAGGTAAACAAGCGCTAAAGGTATGTTTCAGTTCTGCAATATTCGCATGTCGGCATTCAAACCTACTCCAATTATGTTAAATAGCTTATGAAAACCACTATTATGTTTATTAACGAGTAAACCATGGGAGGTCGATTACCTACTAGTTACCTAGTTTTCAACTATGTCACAGATAACATGATAGTTTATAGGCAAGTATATGTATGCCTTCGTGCAAACGTCAACGTTTTAACAGGCTCCGAAGTTTTGCCTTAGTCACATTTCTAAAGTTGTTTCATGCTACGTTTCACCATTTGCTGTGTAAGTGTTGTACAGTATCAGTAGTATACAATTCTTAGTATTTTCAATAAGTAAAACATTTTCGAAACATAAAAACGGTGTTCAATCATTCTATGTATTATTTGTCACTATACTAATTATGTTGATTTGAGAACCAATATGATCACCATAGCTGAAATAGATATTATTCGTAAAAGTAACATAAAAAATGAGACACCTCAAGTTTTGGCACCAGAGTTTCTTATTCAATCTGATTGTGACTCAACTCACTGTGGTCTATAATAGGTACAGTATCTGTAAATTCAAATAAAATTATTATGTAGGTAACAACAATCCCTTGTGGTACTTATTTTAAGTTGGTTATTATATTTATGTAGTTTGCTTTTACAAATAATTATTAATTGGGAAAGATATCAGGAACGGACTCGATTGGTTTTTTAGGTTGTCATTGTTATTGTTTTTTTTTTAAACTTAAAATAATCGCATGAAAAAGCAACTGTAAGGTTAATTTTAGACTTTCGTAGAAAATTCAACTTAACTCAATGTGCCTACTTACCTGCGTGGCCTATTCGAACACGACAGTCAGAAGTTTGTTCTTCACAGAAATACTTATTCGTTCTTTGTACATTGTTAGCCATGCTGGTATTCCTATTATTAACATGCAACTTTCTGCAGTGGGCCCACGTTAGAAATGTATTGATCAAATTACGAACAGTCTACGGTGAAATATCAAATACTATAAACGGGTGGTTTTCTGTATGTGTCTAGCACATTGCAAATCCTGTGAGCTGTGCTGATGACACACCACATTATTTGGCGAATAACTTCGTTGAGGATTTTATTTCTAGAAGAAGCCCTGAGCATAGATCATTCCATTGCACGACATAGCTTACTGACAGCCGTTGGGGTAAACGAGTGGAGACTGCATGAAAACATAGAGTGGGGGCACCCATCAGATGAGGCGGCTGGCCGAAAGTGGATAAGAAGAGCCAGAAATCGGGCTTGATGGCACGCATTAAGAGAGGTCCATATAGTGGACTAATACAGGCAAATGATGATGATGGAAACGAGCATACAGCAGCTGTTTAACCTTACGAATTTGAAAGTTATTTTAATACAATTACTATCTGCAAATTTTACCGATGCATTAATAATATATTGTTAATCATCCACATACCTCGTGACCAAAAGCAGGAAAGCTTAAAAGAGGATGTAGCTACGTAGAGTTTCTAATTGTTGGAAATAAATTAGCCCTAAAAAACATTTAGGATGGAAACAGGTGCTAAAAAAGGAAAAATAACACTGAAATCTGCAAAGTAAACATCGGCTATGTTTTTTAAAAACAAAAGCAACTTACAATTAGTCGAGGTCAAAAAAATCTAATCAAACTAATTGGTCAGAGAAAAAATAAAACACTAATGGAAACTAAGAGGATTTGATACCCCAATCGTAGATGATAAGGTAGGAAATTGGATGGCAATTTTTGACTCTTGTTAGCGCAATCCAAAAAAAACAAAACTTGAAACCCTTGGGGCGGCATTGATAATTTACCCATCCAAAGGGCTATCATTAACCTCGTTGAGAATACAATGATTGTCGTTACGTACATACATTTACTCGATGTCTAGACGATGCCGGCGTCTTGGTAGAAGAACAAATAACGATTCGGGTCGTTAACAGCGAATTACACTGACAAGGGTGTTATTATAGCAACGAGGCTAAAATTGAGATCGTTCGATGAGTTTGCAGGTACTTTGTTTGAGGTTTGTGAGAGCAATTTAATGGCTATGTTTGCGACAGGTCAGTAAAATCCATCCCCAAAGCGACGTGTTACGAGTTTATGTTAAAATCAGGACGAAACAGTTTGGTGAAAGAGTTGGCCAGGATAGCCCAGATAGGCCAGGTAGAGAGCCGTCTTTATACAAACTTGGCATATTATTAAACCTTCCCCTTTCGATGGCGATGACATTGTACCTCGTCTTGGTATTCTGTGGAGAGGCCTCTGTTCAGCAGTGGACTTCAGCGCTATTCAATGATATACCTACCTCGTCTCCAAAGCGATGTGATACGAGCTTTTGGTCAAACCAGAAAGAAATAGATAGATAGATAAACTGTTTATTGCACGCCTAATAAAAATACAAAAGTAAAAAATAACGTGCAGTAGGCAGTCTTATCGTCAAAATCGATCTCTTCAAGACACATTTTAGATGGAAAATACAAGGATTTTTTATGCAACGTACATAACTCAAAAAATCCATTGTCGAATTCCATCTGACATCAACACTAGATCGAAACATGATCCGAACCTCAGAATAATCTTTAGTTATTATACGTAATGCTTATTTTTTTTTATTACGAGAGTTGGGCGTCGTCTGCCTGGCGTAATCCTCTAGTCACAACACAACACGGCAATGTTAATAATTCTATAGTACCTAAGTATTCCTGTACTGTTTTTTTTTCTTACAGACCTTTTGGTTGCATGCAAAGTTTTTGCTACATTTATTTTGTTCAACATAACAATTCAACATATTGTTACAAAGGAGCAACAATCAAATTGTACACACAATAATCAATTGATCAATTTTGTCGTTCACCACCAAAAAATTTTTTGTTGACATCCGTCGTACATATTAACATTTTTCTTCCGGGTTTCATTATGCCAATTTGGCTTGTAGTCTTGTTGCATAGGGTTTAAATTTCATTGCAACATCTCTTTTCTATTTCTGATATTTAAAACTGTTGCTATCGATTGTTATATCCTGTAATTGTAAACCGTTGATCAATTAATTTTATTGCAGACAGTGAACCGTGTTCCTTCACCGAACACCTGCTGCAATGAACAAAATACGAGTATGCAGGGTAGAAAGTTAAGATGAAAAAAAATAGGGCAGCTACCAGAACCGTTGTCTAGAAAAAAAGGTTCTTCGTAGTTTAATTGAAACTTTTTAATTAATTTACTTTGCATTTACAGGTATAAATAAAAAAGTTTTTCGTTTCAATATTTTCTTACTCAACTTTCCATCTTATTTATCTTAATATTATAAATTTAAAATTTTGTGAGGATGGATGGATGCATGGATGTTCGTTGACTCTTTCACGCAAAAAATACTGAACGGATTTTAATTAAACTTTACAGTATTATAGCTTTTACATCAGAATAACTAGTGGTTCGCCCCGAACTGAGACCTCGCGATGACACCTTTATCAGCCCGACTACTTAAGCGAGGAAGAAAGGGTTTTGTATTTAACGGCTATGTAAGTATGTTTGTATGGATGATCCATCAGAAATCTAAAACTATTAAAAAATTAAAAATTATCTAAAATTTTTATTCTATTGAGTCAATTTTTCTAATATGAAAGAGATTTTGTGAAGCAAAACAAAGTTTTTTTTAATTAAGCAGTGCCATCTAGTTGTAGTTTTGCTACCTAATTTTTAAAGATTGAAGTTTTCTGCTCTAAAAATGGATATTACAAAGAAAAAAATCCTCAATTTTCGACTTCTCCCCGTAGAACAAAATATACTTACTTAAATAATAAATTTCAGCATTACCAGAGAACTTGAAGTACCTTCGAGATATTTTTTTGCATATTTTACTTTCTTTACCCTTCTAACCGGTTTCTAAAAACATTAACTGAGAAAAAAAATTAACAGCTATAGGTAATTATTCTACACACCATCGAAATAGCCTTTGAATAGGACTAAGCGACAGGGTGTAAATACTACATACCTGTTAGTATTTAAAGTACTTGACGAATT
Organism: Epirrita christyi; assembly: GCA_951392215.1. Taxonomy (NCBI): domain Eukaryota; kingdom Metazoa; phylum Arthropoda; class Insecta; order Lepidoptera; family Geometridae; genus Epirrita; species Epirrita christyi. The sequence continues at coordinate 10,271,049 of OX595843.1, read as the reverse complement.
CATTGATAACGTCCTTTTGACGAAACATAGAACTCGAATGTCATTCAAATTCCTAGGAATGGGGGGTCAACAATGGATGTTATATTGGTTATTTTTTTTTATGGTTCAGGTTTCTAATTTCTTCAATTTCAGACTTTTCTCTGTAGTTGTGACACAAAAGCCACAAGCATACCAAATTTCAGAATTGTGGGAAGTACCCTAGCATTTTTGATTTTTGCGTTTTTTATTTTCCCTAATATCTCGGAAACTACTAAGTTTAAATACTTATAAAAAACAGTTTTGAAATGTCCAACTAAAGCGCTTTCATTAGACACTCCACTTGATCTGACTGTCTCACTTTTATTTTTTTTACCCCCTCTTGGACCCCAATATCTCAGCAACCCCCTGACCGATATAGCTCATAACCTTACCTACATATTGTGCCAATACTATCTACCCCCATACAAAATTTCATGAAGATCGGATTAACGGTTTGGAAGTTTTCATCGGACAAACATACATACATACATACATACATACATACAAACGCCGATTCTTCCAACTTGACTCAGAGAACTCGCTTCGCTCGTTCAAAAACCACATTACAATCAGATTACAATCGTTTTGAAGATAAATGGTAACAAACAAACACAATTACAACCTCTTAAATAGACATTCTTTTAGATCTAAAGCAATCACATTGAATGGCGATGGTTCGACTATTACACGTCCCACCTTAGGTAAATGACTTATCAAAGGTTTAAAAATAAGAAATAAGAAGTTCGTTTCTCTCTCAAGCAAACTGAGTAACAGAGCAAGTTCAATTAGTTGCACAAGCAAGGTAGGAATAGTCTGTAGCTCTCATTAGTTGCCTTGTCCTCCAATTCGATTCACACCCTGGCCTTAAGGGAAGTCACCAGAGCACTGCGTAAAATAAATTTAAGGCTTCGGGATATCCCCTAGAGGTGTAGGTCAAATACATTTACCGGTGCCTGTCGTCAATTAAAAAATTTAAATATTTATCAAAAAAAAATTAGATAGTCTCGTCCTTGACAAAAGGATTTAGTTTCATTATAATACCTATCAATATATTAACAAAATTGTAACTTCATGAGCACTGATCCTTATCACTTATCCATGTTAAGTATCATGACGTTTACAATATACAAACTTTAGGCACTCAATCCCCTATAGGCTGCCAATTTTAATCGGATGACGTCTGATGCATCGTAACGCATAATTACGAATCGGAAACTCTCACGGGACCCGATTCCGTATTAGTTTTGACATTCAGATTGATTGATGGACTACAATCTCTGGACGAATCTCGTGAATGAACGCCCGTATATGGCACGGCGCGCCAACTTATCTGTGCACTTGTTATCTACCTTATATTGATGGCATAAGAATCAATTTTGTGTTCAAAATGATACAAAAACGGTATTAGATGGCACAGATACCTAGGTGTGTCAAATTGGAAGCGTCGGGTTTGGCGTCAGTTTGACAGAAAATGGACGGATAGTTGAATTTTAGATGGATTGCTAATGTTGATTTTTCGATGCCCGTAAAAGTTGTTACATTTTGTTTGAGTGCTTTATGAATGATTGAAAATACTAAAAAGAGTTTTTGTAACACCTAATAATTATCACACACATAGTCCTGATCCACAGTGATTCAGGTATCAAGAACTACTAGTACCTACTAAGGTATCACAACACCCAGTCCCTGAATAAAAACATATTTGCAGATCATGCGTACTTATTAACACCAATTACTGTGATCAGCCTGTGGTTATGGAAAATCCCACCATAGCATTCTTTGAGCAGCCTAGCTCAGCAATGGATGTGTATACGCTGATGATGATGATGAAGATTACTTGTAAGAGATCCCCAAGTTTATTTCATTCAGACAGCTAACTTTAACGTTTCCAAAGCCTGTTACGTGACTTAGCTGTAGATTTGGTGACGAAGACAGGAAGGGTCATATAGGTGCTCTTTGTGGTATAGCATTGGTGCTATTCAGAGAGTCTCTCTTCAAATTTGTGCTCTTTGTTGAATGTCTTCCAACATTTACATTGCGTTATAGTTTATTTGAGGCAGTGCGTGCTGCCAGTGATGACGGCATCTAGACGTGGTTGCTAACTATTGACCTCATATATATGCTCAAAGTCGCACAGCGGGCTATGGAGAGAGCTGGCTCGGAGTTTCACTACGTTATATAACCCAAACTGAGAAACTATTGAACCCATTGAAGAACCAAGGTCACTACTGAAAACCGTTAGGGAATAAAGGCTTTCGACTGGCGACCACAAACCGCAAGACGAAAGCGCACAGTATCGAAAGGAAGCCTCCCCCTCTCTCGATGGACCAAGGACATTACAAAAATCTGGGAAAGTCGGTGGTTATACGTCGTTTCTTTAGCCTATGTCTAGCAATAGACGTCAACGCCTTAAGTTTGATTTCAGTCAGCTATATACTACAACTTCGTTAAAAATTCTCAAAAACTCCATTGACCTAACTTGGTCGACGTTAAAAAACTTAGCACTTTCAAAACTGCTTACACAAACTTATTAAAAGTTTCACTATGTCCCCGTGACCTGTATAACCATAAATTGAACTTGTTAATATATAAGTGCGACAAAACTTGTCGCAAGATGTCACAAGCTACACTTTTCCAAAACTAATTTGCGTTCGATGTTTTATTATGCTAAGTGACCGCAGTGGCTTTCGTTGTTTTGTTATATGTTCTGAAAACAGCTTTATGAAAGCATGTATATATGTTATATGTATGTATATCAAAAGTACATATTGTTGGTGACTAAGACAAAGTTTTACTTTGACATCGTTACAGCATCGCTTTTATATAAATATATAGACATACTATGGAACTATATTTTCAATAATAAAACACAATAAAATAGAATTTATTCGTAATATTTTGAAGTATATTTAAGTATATGTAAGTGTATATTTTGCGCACTGTGCGGCATCGCATGTGCAGTCCACACCAGAAGTGGCACACAACTCAAACTACAATAGTAAATTGACACTCAAAATAGCCACTATGTCCCACGGTGGTTTAGCTACCACTAGACCAACATAATAGGTAACATCTTAACCATATTTGAATTTAAGGTAATATTAAAGTTAGCTATATAGAACTACATTGTTGTTTTTGATAACTCCTGAGTGAAAAGGAAGTGTCAAGTAAGACTTTTCACTATACAGAAGAATTGGTTTTTAAGCTTTCGTATTGATATAAAAATATTTTTTGAATAAAATGTATTGTTTGCATTAAGGGTACATGAGACTTTTCATCTTCATGCCTCAGGATGACGAGCGCAGTGCAATACCTAAGCATTCCACCTAGGATCCATTATATACAGCTCACATAGACACATACGATTATTACGTCCATCTAAGGCCAAAGAGGCACATTAAAGGAGGATTACATTTAAGAATTCCTTATTATATTTTTCTTGGAAACTTTATGAACTCTTATCAAAAACTTAAAAATTGTAGAGCTCATTATAGGCATTTTCTGAACCAATAAAGTACCGATTGAAGGCACACGTCTTTCTTGTTTGCGGAAACGGAAGTTGACATTGTGATCTGCTAACATCGAACTAACTAGGCTTTGTTCCGTTGTAAAGCATAGATAATGGCTGATAGATAGCTGCGAGCTGAATTTAAACCTCCGATTGTCAGAGGATTTGGCGGGAAGAAGTAGTTAAGTAAACATATACATCTGCCGATAAAATATGTGCCTTAGTTTGCTCGGCCTAAGAATATATTATCCTTTCGTCTCCTTCCTCGGATGAAGTAAAAACCTTACAAAGCAATTACACCAGGGGATGGGCAGCAGCATCCACCTGAGTAGTTACTGTGATCACCAATTCACCTACCAAGCGTGGTGATTATGGCAAATCCCCTATTGTAATCAACGGGGTAGACCTCGTCTAGCAGTGGACATAAACAGGATAGTGATGATGATGATATTGTAGACACCTAGAACATGAAAAATATCGATTTTCATATGATATAAAATCATTAACTTTTTTTGCAAATACCCGAGAAGTTCTTATAAGACGCTTCCTTTACTTGTTAGACAATAGGCCAAGCCTACTACATACTACTATAAGACTACTATTTACTAAACTTATAAGCCCTTGTTGAACTGCAATTAATACTGGCGACAGAGGATTATGTCTATGTGTATTTGTTCAACGGATTTTAGTGAGACGTGTAGTTAGTTTTTTAAATTTTAGGGCGAAAAAGCCATGCTATCTCAATAAATAAAAAACTAAGACCTTTTTTAATAGAAAGTCATAAAATTAATTAAGTATGTTTTGAAGGCACTTTGTCTATAGAATATAGTTTTATGTACCTGTACAAGCTAGAAATATGTCACAAGAAAACTAATTGCATTTGTATTACAGCATGACGCTTCCGTGTACCTAGAGATATCAATTTTATATACCTTGACTGCAAAACTGCCAACAATAAAAATAAAAACATTTATGCAAGTTCTTTATGATGGAAAGGCAACATCCGATCAGAGCATTGGGTTAAGAATTATATCTCTTTTGAACTAATTGCTTTTAAATTGGCAGGGACTTGTAAAATATGATTTAACTTTAATAACCCATCAGCCATAACTTTAAACTTAGTAAACGACATAGCTCCACACTTTTATTACACAGCGTTTCATAATCGTCAACGGTCTGGAAAGCCAAGAAAATATTGACATAAAATTTCCATCTAAGGATCTATGCCAAGTATTCTCTTGTAAATTTTTTATTTTAGATAATTAAGTGTTTAGAGAGCTTTAAGGCTCGTAATAGTATCATCTTCATCATCAGTCTGTAGAAGTCCACTGCTGAACATAGGCCTACCCTGAATAATGCCACGACGAACGTTTCTTTGACATCTTCATCCTAAAATGAAATGCAAGACAAACATCATTTAACAAAACATAAAAAATAAATGCTGGACAATTTTCACACAACATTATCTAGCCCCAAGCTAAGCAGAGCTTGTGTTATGGGTACTAAGATAACTGATAGACTTAATACAATACATTACATAGATAGATATTTTTATTATGCATAGAAAATATCCAGAACACCCTGAAAAAATATCTGCAGATCGTATAAATATTTGTTCCAAGGCGGGAATCGAACCCGCAACCTCCTGCGTCACAAGTCACAAGTCACTAAGGCACCTAACTATGCTGTACCAAACGTGTACCTTAGGCATAAGTCCAGGCATGTGGTAGCGTGAAAAATAAACTTTCAGCGGCATCAAATTATTTAGAACCACATGCACTAAATTGTAATAATTATCATCATCATTAACCTGTAGACGTCCACTGCTGGACATAGGCTACCTAGAATGCCACGACGAACGGTCTTGTGCACTAATTATGATAATAATGATCTAACATCGCAAGTCCTCATTATCATAACAAGGACTATGAACAATAGCCTGATCAGTAAACAGAGTCGTGTCATATTATGATTATCGTATGCAAATACTCATTCATGATCGACAAATGTTGACAGGATAGCAGGATCATGTTTGTGGTTGAACGGGTTATGGAGTCAAAACAAGAACGTTAATTTTGTCTATTGAACCCGGAAAAGCATAATATTACTGCACGTGATTGGCCACTCAACTTGTTGGGCAATTTTAGTTGGTATAAGACCTTGACTGCTAGATTATTAAGGAGTGTGCTGTTACTGGAAGAAAGTTAGCTGAGTTGGTCGTAGAAAGCAATGGCGGCGATGAGCTCAACACTTGTCACGTCTATATTCCTGCGATTGTGTTACCCGCGGTGAAAAGAGGCCATTCGAGGCTTTTCCTACTCCTTCTGGGAAAAAGGCGTGTGTTTATATATATCATACTAGGCCTGACGCCGCTCCATATACACATACAGCAGGAGCCAATGGCGGCAGCACTGAGAATAAAATCCACGGATCAGTAGAGGGGACATAACAGAATAACAAACCACTGTAAGATACTGGAAAAGGCGACTGACATAATCCCAGAAGCCCTAAGGGGTACGGATAGAATAGCCACCACATATCTAACCAACAAAGGGTACTAAGTGGCGGCTGAAGTTACGGAGGTGACTCTCCCTTCCACCCCGCCTTTCTACCAAATATACACGGATGGGGCCAAACAGAGAAAAGGAGCGGGCTGTGGTTTTTACTGCCCTGAAACTGGACTCTCAAGAACGCAGCCTCTAAACAAAACCACCACCGCTTTCCAAAAAGCCTGGGGCTTTAGCTGGCGGCAACGGACATAACATCATCAATAGAGTCCACAAGTACGGAGACCATTGAGGGACAAATAAGGCTTATTTTCATAACAGACAGTGCAGCACTAACAAATGCGCTGAGGAGACCGGACACCAGGTCAAAATCGGTCGCAGAGTGTCACACTGCGCTTCAAAGACTGATAGATAGATATACTGTCACTATCAAATGGACAGATAGCCATGGCCCCTGTCTGGAAAATGACAGGGCCGACTCCCTAGCTAGGGAAGGAGCTAAACTTACCCCAACTCAAGCTGACATCAGCCTATCAAAGCCACCAACTGCGGAAATCAAAAACAGGCTGAGTCTGCATTCGGAAACGGAGCACTAAAAGCTATGGGAGCGAAGGTCGGACTACAAGCACTCAAGATCTATGCTCCCTAGACCTGACAAGAAAGTGACGAATACACTACTCAAAATGAAACGTGAGGACCTTCAAAGAGAAACTTTGAGAAACTTCAACAATGCCAAGCATTGATACAAACTTAATGTTTGGTAATTCACAGAATACGTTTCTAATAAGATTCATTCACGAAAATAATGTTTTGTGAGTTTGTAAAAAGAACAATGTTAACAAATTCCGGGTTGGCTGTATTCCCAACAAGATTAATCACAAAACTAAGGTACCTTGGCCTTTCCAGTCTGCGTCTGCATCGGTGAATTGAATAAAACTCTACACTTCCCAAATAAGTTTATCTTGAAGATGCTCAGATTATCCCTAAAGTCTCGTTCGGACTACTTTAGTGACTTAGTCGAGTGGCGAAAATTTAGTATATATTCGCTAACAGCAAAAAATCGCTTGCACTACAGTCGTGTAAAAAGGCCGAAGTCTAAGTTTTAACATGCAATTAACACGGACGTATGGTGTAGTGTAACACGATTTTTATATAAAAATGAGGTTCACAAAGCGTACTCATCGGTGTCTCTATATGAATTACGAGTTACACTACTACTCAAGAAAGGAAAGATATTTTCACGTGAACTTAAGAACTCACCTAAATTAACAAGTTCAGACTTATTTCGTTGATGAACCATTGATCAGTGAAGCGTGGGCAACGGGGAGGCTCACTCGCCCCAAAAATAGGACAAAATGGATTGATTAAACTAAATAACATACTAAACTGACTGACAACGTTTTTGGGGTTCAGACATAGTAAACTACTAAATTACGTACCACTCGACTAAATTACTAGCGTAGTTGGAATTAGGCCTAGGGTCCGTACCGCCTACACCCATAAAAATTACCGCCGTATTTAAAACATTGCTAGTCCTCTAAAACCGCGAGTTCCTTGCCTTGTGGATTGTTTCTGACGACAGTAACAGTAAACTTAATAATTTTATGTTCGCCACAAATGTAATGGTGACGTTTACGTACGCTTAGAATTTGTTTAGGGGCGATAAAAGCCGAACCTCATAATTAAATGTACGTAACTTTGGTTGGAAACACATTTGGTACATACACATTTTCTGAAAAGTCGGTATTGTTTTGTACTGCAGCAAATAAATACTAAGGCCAAATCCAAATAATTTTTTTTCGCAGGTAGGCACATAATATACCTCAGTAGGAAATCTCTTCTTAGACTAATAAGAAACAAAATCTTGCCAGTAAGCTTTTACCAGTACCTAGGTAGGTACTTATATATTTATAGTAATATGCATTTTATGTTTTTTCTATTCTAGTAGGTATTTGTTCTTTTTATTAATGGTATGTAATGTTTGTTTGTGTTAAGCATCATCACCATCAGCATCCTATATAGACGTACACTACTAGAAAAAGCCTCCCCCATAACATGCAATGGGGGGGAATTGTTATAATCACCACGCTTAGCAGGCGGATTGGTGGAAACCATAATGGCTATTGTGTATAATATATAGGTGTATAATTTTGACTGCCGTGGTTTTTTCGGCCTGAGAATAGACCCCTCCTTTTTCTGTGGATGTAGTAAAAGCTATTTACACCAGTGGATGGACAACAGCATCCATCTGAGTACTTATCAGCAATTAAGATTATCATTCCATTTCATATTATGAACACGCAACATTCTTATCTATTCACAATTTAATTTTGTCTTGTTGGAAATGAACAATCATCACAACTACTCATCATCATCAGCCTGTAGAAGTCCACTGTCGGACATAGGCCTCCCCCATAAAATGCCATTAAGAATGGTATGAGCCGCTCCACCTCTCAGCAGAGAACTTCTCTACTCAGTAGAGAATACTTTTGTTTATATCTTCCTTGATTAATATTTTAAAGCAAACAAATTTAATGACTTTCATCGGCTTATCGGCTTCATTTTGCTGACACAACAATCAGCCAATTAGAGTCCACACACGATCATTGTTATTACAACAATGTTTGTTTGTTCAATTAGTTCCTATCTTGTGAATAGCTAAACAGCAAGTACTATATTTCTGATAAGATTTCTAAGGGTCGTTCCTAAATAAATATTTAAATACCGGGAGCACATCTTGTAATTAAAGAAAATTGTACTCTGTCATAAAAATATGGGCCACAAAAAGAAGACAATGTTAATTTCTGCTAATTTAATAAAACGAAATAATAGTGTTCTTCCTGAAACGTTAAAGAAATTGATGAATTAAAAGAGCCTTAATGAAACGACGAGTATTTATTTTAATTTAATTATTCAAAGACATTTTAATAAATGAAAGACAAACAGTAAGTATCAAAACGTCGTATAATTTATTACATTCCAAGATATTCTTTGTACAATTTTATACAAAACAATACTTTTTTAAGACTAATAATTACATTCGAAAATTACATATATTTTTTCAAGTTTATCGTTAAATCTAATATCACGATTTAGCTTAATTACTTTTAAAATAGGTACTCAAGCAATACATCTATGCCAACCAACTATAACAGAGCAAACTATACATTCTATGTAGGTATATACACATCTATTACATATAGCACATAGAATTACGAATGTTAAAATATAGAACAGCTTTTGTTTACACCTATTACATCAAAGCAACAAAACTCTTTCCAAACATAAAATCATTAGAAATGAAACATACAATCTAAATAGAAGAACATAATAATAATATTGAAACACAAATTATAGAAGAGAATTTAATTTCAAAAATATTTCGGAAAAAATACAAAATAAAACTTAAAAAAATAATTTATAAGTAACATTGTGATTACAATTGTATTAATTAAACATCCTAGCCTATTTGGTGTTGCGTTACAGTGACTGTTTTGTGAATATTCACAGTTTTATGACGGTAAAATTTTCATCATAAAAGATAATCTTTTTAACATTTGAAAAAATGTTTCCATGATCAGACTCAACATTTTCACACGAGCTTTGTACAAGTTACAAATCAATACATTCACAATGATGTCTTAGATTACGTACGTGACAAATTGACGAAAAGTATTATAATGAATACATCTTTATTTACATGTTATAGATATAGGAAGATAATTAAAATTTTAAAAATGTGCAAGCAATTAAAAGTGCGAGACAAAATCAAGTAATGGTACAAAGAAATACATTTTCAAACAAAGTACGTACGTCCCTTATTAGATATACTCCCGGTTAAAGAACGGGGTGCGTTGGGGGATATATCGTCTACCCTAGAATATACGTGACCGCTGCTAGGGGACAGCCTCAGGTCATAATTAAATCGAGGACAAGTCCTGTTGTCGATTGACATGTAGCTATTGTTCGAATTGTTCCCTTCACCGTAAGTGTTGTTGTCCGATGACGGAGAGCTTTCATTCTGAGACGATTCCCCATCGCTCCTCTTACAATACTGTAAGGAATTTGCAAAATTCTGCTTTGAGCAACCATCGTTTGTAACAGGCATTGTTGTGTATCTCAAAGTCGGAGTCTGACGTAACGACTTCTTAAAGACGCTCTTTTCGGAGCCTTTTAGCGTAATAATAGTGTCGGTCGAGTTCAACAGAGCTACAAATCTATCCCAGAAACGCGGATCGCTCCACGACACATTTTTGCATTTATCTAACGCGAAACACAGTTCTTCATTAATTTGTTCATTATCTACAACCTTAATAAATATTACCTTGTTCAAGTCACTACGATTAAGTGACTTTAAATAGCTATAAAAAATATTTTTAAAGTGAATATCGTATAGATCGTTGCAGATGAAGTTTGTGGTGAGCACTATAAGTAAGCGTTTTGAAAGTTTCGACGACTTTGAAAAGCTGTCTAGAGTTAGAATATTTAATGTGGATTCGCTGGCTGAAAACTTTTTAGAGGTCATTTTTCTGAACTCTATCTCCGACATTATGTTATGGTACACGAAATTGGTGTCTTTGGTATTACATATCACGTAGTAGTCGTACATGTGGTTAGGGTTTCCCTCCAAAACATGATCGACGTTGGGGCAGACCTGTTCTTTGAACAGTGGTACTCCATATTTTGTATAGAACCAGTCACTCACTTCATACCTGAAAGCGTAGAAGATAGCACCTATCAAACAGATCACGACAACAATAATAATAATGCCACAGATAATGGCAAAGTAATTATCAGGAAGGAAAATAGATTTTGACACAGTTTCGTCTCTGGAAATGGTCGGATCACTTATTGATCCCATATATTCCTTGCAGTGACTTAGTACTGACGCAATAGTTATTTTGGTCGGTTTTCCTTCTGAATCTGTGCAAAGCATTTTTTCCGGATCTCCTGGGTCCCTCCGTAACCATGAATCTAATTCGGCTATACTTTTGCAGTCACAAGAATATTGGTTTCCTTCAATTGATACATGAGCCAGGCTTTTGGAAGACGAAGCAAGTAATTTCCATGGGAAGAAATTTACGAGTTTATTATCATCGATTCTAAGAACAGATAATGACTTCAATGCAGAAAATGTGTTATTTGCAACATGGACTATAGCATTGTGGTCTAAATACAATTCATTCAAATTATTCAAATGTAAAAATTCATCACCTTTCAACTCGACAAGTTTGTTATTTTCTAAATGCAATACCCTAAGCGAATCAACGCCTTTAAAAGTTTGGTTATTAACTTCTTTTAACTTTGTGTTGTTCAGATATAAAACTTGAAGTTTCTTTTTGCCTATAAAAACGTGATTTCCCAAGTGGCTAATGTGGTTCCCATCTAAGTATATTTCGGTGGCGTCCATAGGAATACGGTCAGGCACTTCTGTGTAGCCGGTGTTGGAACAATCGACTACGTTAGCATTCCAAGTAATATCGTGATAGCATCTACAGTTATTGGGGCAAATCATTTCACAGTCACAAGCGACAAAGTCACAACAATGACACAGCGCAAAACAATGGCTCTCGTATGGACAGAGAAAGTCAGAAGGTGACATGTCTATTATATTTTTTTTTCCTTTAGCGCGAGAGTGGACCAACGTACACAAAGCTTTATCTAAATCTAGCACGCGCGGGTATTGTCGACTGTGGCTCAAATAATTAATGCGCTGAATCCATTCCATTGAACAATCACAAACAAACGGGTTTCCGCTTATAAAGAACTCTGGTAAGTCACTATCTTCATCTATTTGGCCTAACCTAAACGCGTTCATGTCAAGTTGAACGAGTTTGTTATTATTTAGCGTCACAGTCGATAGCCTTTGTAGTTTAGAAAAAGAACCGACTTGAATGTTTTCTATTTGGTTGTCGTTTAAATAAAGTTTTTCGACCGATTTTGGTATTGAAGTCACGGCTATTTCACTTACATTATTGTAACTCAGGTCTAATAGTTTTATATTGATGTTTGAATACATGTCGTCGTTAATGAAATTTTCAATAAAATTTTGGTGCAAATCTAGCCATTCTAGGCTGCTGGGGAATGTGCGAAAGTCATAAAACGTTATTTTATTTGCGGACATATTAAGCCAAACTAAGCTATTTAGTGTGTTGAATATGCCGTCAAACTTTGTAATTTCATTACCATCCATACGCAGAAGTTTCAAATTCACGTTTTTCCTAAAGCACCCAGGTGCTACGTGCTTTATTTTATTTGAGGCTAAATTCAGTACCTGCAACTGTGGTAAATGTTCGAAAGTATCTTCGTTCAAATAAGGAACTTTATTATCAACTAAGCGTAAACCGAAAAGTTCGGATAGGCCGCGGAAGTTTTCCCGGTTCAGGTGGGTTATATTGTTGTTGCCGATGTCCAATGACCTCAGAGACCGAAGTTTGCGAATCGCCCCGGGTATAGCCGATAAAAAGTTGTCGTTTAACCCCAAGTCTTCAATAGCCGTCATATTATCGAAGGCGTTGTCGTCGATGTGCTTAATTTTGTTGTTATCAATAAAAAGCTCATACAAAACGTGCAAGTCAGTAAATAAATTGGGATGAATATGGGCAAGATTATTACCAGAAAGTGACAGAGAGTGCAAGTTTCGTAGCTCCCCAAACGAGTGCTCATCAATGGAAGATATTTCATTATGCTCTAAATTTAGCTTTTGCAGACTATTCAAATCTTGAAACATATAACGATCTACTTTAGTTAGCCTGTTGTACGACATGTTAAGGATTACCATTCGCAGTAATCCTATGAACGTGCCTTTATTAATCCACTGACTAGTGAGCTCATTGTATGAAAGATCTAAAGTCTGAAGTTGTTCTAAACCTTCGAAAAGCCCGGGAGGCAGATTGTTTATTGTGTTGTTGCTTACGTTTATCTCTTTCAAAAACTTCGCGTTTGAGAAGAGGTCTGGTGGGAGTGTATTCATAAAATTACTAGATAAATTCAAAACCTGTAAACTGAGCAATCCTTCAAAGGCACCATCTTCTAGAGTAGAAATCGCATTGTTTTGCAACAACAACTTAGACAGCGATCGCAACTTTGACAAGCTGTTATCAGTTACAACAATCAAATCATTATAAGATAAATCCAGAGTCTCTATAACTAAATTACAACTCCTTACACTTAAGTTTTGTTCCTGCAGCGATTCAGAAAACCCAATAGTCTTTATGTTTTGCAAGTGATTATTAGTCAGGTTTAATGTTTTTAAACTGTACAGTGGGCAGAAAGTTTCAATTTTAGTGCTCCAGATGTTGTTGTAGCTTAAATTGAGCTCTATCAACTCGTTGAGGCTCGCAAAGGCTTGCTCGTTCAACTCCATCGTCATAGCAGACCACTCGCTGTTGTGAGTCGTCACGTGGAGACGCTTCAGGTCCTTGAAGTTTTCAAAAGCGCGGGCTGGGATCTGACGTATTTTACACTTATCGATCACTAAGTCCCGCATCTTTCCTAAGTTTGTCTGTTTTCCCGACGTTTTCTCCGTTTGAGCAGTTAGTATACTCTCGAAGAACAAAATCTCACTACACTGGACGTGCAATGAAATCACTTCGTCAAAATGCGTGCGACTTATATTTTGTAACAGGTGGTCTAAGTTGCTTATCGTCCGTATTTTACAGAAGAGAACCGCATTCTCCGACGCTTCCGTCTCGGAGCTGCGGTAGGCGCACTCGTGCGGCATTTCGGCCGTGGCGTTTTCGACGGCATAGCAATAGAACAACACGTACACTATTATTCGAATTAAAGTTCGGTCCAGTCTTTTCGCGGCTGCTTTTATTGGCATTTTACGTTCATATGCGAGCTGCGATGATGCATCGATGTCGGCAGTGCCATTTATGAGGGAGCGAATTGGTCGATCGCGTCATAAATATTTACGCGGTTGGTACGACATCGCGACTCGCGTGGCATGACTCGTGTTCGCGGTAGTGGCGAGCGTATGGCTCGGACGGCGGCTGCCCACCGACTGAGGGACGCTTGGTAACTCCGCCCCACGGCGGCGTCACAACGCCCCGCACCGCCGACCGCCCCGGCGGCGCCTCTGAAGAAACTTCATCTCGTATTATCAAGGGTGCATATAAACCGTGGAATTATTCCCGTACGGGTGTATCGGGCATTAATTATAAACAAACTGAGATCGAGTTTCGCAGTTGTTTGTATCGTCTAGCCTTTTATTAGCGTTGATTTATGAATTAGACACATTCACAACATTTTAACGACAAATCGCTACTTTGCGTCACTACTAAATATACCTTTCAGTTTTTGGTAAATTCTCTAAGCTAAGTCCATTAGAAAAGTTTGCAATCACTTTCATCACAAGCACTCTTCTGAATTTAAAACTTCTTCAAGAAAAACTGAAACGCTTTTTGAAAAATGTTGCTTAGCGTAACATAACACCTGTTGTGTGTAGAAACCTTGGCCGAACTTTTTACTCAGGGCCCTCTTCTCGCGAAAATGGGATAAAAGACTTGTTAAATAGTTATCTGGGACACCACATGCTTACGAAGAAAACGTGTATCACTTAAGGTTGAGGAAACCACTAAAGTCAAAGTAACTTGGGATATTTCCATTTGGTACCTACCTACACTCTTCAGCGTTACAATTTTTTGCAGCTTTCAGGAAGTCAAAGTTTTATGGAACAACTTTAGTTTCAGCTAAGAGGTTTTTTAAGTTACCTACTTACATTTTTACTGTGTATAATATGTTTTTTAAACTATAGTTTCTATTTATATGAACTACTTATGATAAATTGAGTTACGCTAAGATAAAACCTTAAAACTTTACACAGTATTTTTAGTGATAAAAGGTGGAACCACTTTGAATTTTCCGGTCATAAATCATTCAACTCTTTTATAAAAAGCTCATCATTTCCCATACATTTTATAATCATATTCTTTGTTTCTCCATAAACATGATTCATAGGCTAACTTGGTTCCCAAGAAATAACAATCAAAATCTCAAACAGCAAACAGATCGTCATCGAATACCTGGTAACTATCTTCATCATGATCTCAAACAAGAAATTCTACCTTATTATTTTTCTTTACGACCATCATTTTACCGAATAAATAATTCAATAGCTTAGAAAAAATGTAATTCAAAACAAACGTAATTATAGTTTAGTTAGAGTAGGTACGTATTATATAACTACGTTGAAGACTCAAAGTATCTTTAAGTAGAGGTGCAATCGCCTCCAGTACGGCATGACTCCATCCAAACTTGAGCCAATCGAAATTCTAGCTAGCGCAGTGATTCGTTTCTGACTCCCAACCAAACATTATAGTTTTTTTCTTATGTGGTCATTCGTTTGTGTAGGCGATTGAATGTACACCCACGGGAAAGGTTCATGTAATAATTGACTATTCGATAATTGAGCTATGTGGGCTTTGGGTATGCACAAACGAGCCAGGCAATTTGTAGGCTGATCGTGTCGTTAGACCACCCAGTTAGAGGTTTTAAGATGACTTCTAACTGGAAACTGGAACTCTTAAGAAACCATTGGCAAAGGCTTTTCCATCCATATTTTTATAAATTTATGGGTATACTTTTAACAGATTTTTTATGAGTAGTAAAAATCTGTCAAAAGTCAAGCAATACTTAAAATATTACTATCCCTTACAATTGCATACTGTCAAACAGTGATAGGACTAATTTTAAGCAAAGCTTAAATTTAAGTAACGGTGGAGGGGTTAGTTTTTTTGACAGTTTTTTTTTACAAAATGAGCTTATTCGATACTTTTGAATGTAAGTTAGGATTCCGGAGGTGACCTCGTAGATACCCACGACACAGAATCCTAGTATGGGGTCGAGACTCATACAGGTCATTAAAAAGAAACTTTATTTACGAAGATTGGCAAAGATACAAACAAATAATCTCTACTGAGTGTAAGTGTGAATGGAGGCAGCTCAAGACCTTCTAGAGATTTTATGGGAGTGAACTATTGCTCAGCAACGAATTTCTAAGGGCTGATGATAGAAATTAAAATAACGATCACAACATTCAACATTTTTATCTCTTTTGTCTTCAATTCTGTAATATTTATGAGAATAGTAATATTTGTTGCCTTATTCAAAACATGTGTGTGGTTCCTTTACAAATCACATTCAAGACGATATTCAAATGCGTTTCCGTGCAGTACATTTCCATTTAACGTCGTCTGTTATATACGGTCGAATGTTTTATTTGTAAACTGTATGACTAATAGGGTAGATTTGAAATTCTATAACTAACTGCCTTTTAGCATACAACAGTTAAATAGCCACAACAAGGGTGCGATTTTTTAATGTCACTGAGTCTTCACTGAGAGAATAAATATCATCAACAAGGCAGCAAATCACCATTTTTCAGGAGAATGTACTGGAGGAGGCACATAAGTATAAGAATTTTAGTCATTAATGAGTTTCAGATGTATCAAAATTTAGAAATTGTGGATAAACGGCAATTTTACTAAAGTTTAGCCACTCGATGAATTTTAAAAAATCGCACACCTGGCATGAAAATAAAAAATATATTGCTAATTATGATATTGCTTAAACATGACCGGGTTTGATACAGAGACCAGATTTCAACACCAATTTAAAAAAAAAATGTTTTTTAATATTCCATCTCCTTCACCGCACTGAATCCAGCCACCGCAGTGGTGCTTTCTACTACGACAGACAAAGCAAGTTATGAAATGCGTCTACCCACAATTATAGGTAAACTAGTTGCGCCCCGCAGTTTCACCCGCGTGAAAAATGATGAAAATTGATGATGATGATGATGATGAAAAGTAGCCTTAACACATAGGCTACTTTTCATCATCATCATCATCATCATCCAGGGCGTAAAGTATCTCCATTCTAAATTTCACTCAAATCCATTCAGTAGTTTTTACGTGAAAGAGTAACAAACATCCATCCATTCTCACAAACTTTCGCGTTTATAATATTAGTAGGATAGTAGGATTATGTTTGTGCGTCTCAAGAGAGGCGTGATGTTCAAGTGTCTGTTGGTATGAAGACTTTTAAAAGTAATTTCAAACGTCATCTGTCCAAAAATTGTAGTATTATCTCAGAATGTATCAACCTAGTAGGTACTTTGCAAATAACCTGAAAAATATATAAGGCCTTTACTTATACTTAACCGAGAGACTGATGTTTTCTATTTTCTGGACAATCGAAGACTTTCTTTACCGAGAGACCGTTTTCTATTTCACTCTACTGAGAGACCGTTTTCTATTTTCTTAATAATCTGCTCAGATTCAGAATCTGCTTACCTTTTTTCCTAACCATTTACTTTCCTTTTCATAAATTGTTTGTTAATTTTGAAAGTCGTTCCTAACCAAGCCAAAATTATATATACTACAAAACTTATTAACGCACCACTGCCTTATTGGCAATGCCCACCATGATTTATTTTCCCATGAGTTGGTTTAGGTAATTATGTTCACCGCTACGCGAGCAATTGAGTGGGCTCGCCACGCCTCTGCCGATAATCACCTTGTTACTGTTACGATATTATCGGTCTTTATAAAGTTACAAGTGAAAATCAGAAGAAAAAGTGGTGTGAAATAATAAATTATAAGAAGGATTAGCGCTATAACTATAAAAAGCGTTACCTACTTAGATTTGTAATATTATGAAAATTGATGTATCATTCAAAATCATTTTTCGATCGATGCTATGGTATGCTATTTTCGCGAACGTGGCAATTGCCCATTTCTCAAATATTTTTTAGAGCTATGTGAATGTGTAAAAATTTGAAATAGGTAAAATTGTATGGGCTACAAGATGGAATATTTTTTTTCGAAAAATTTCAAACTTCCTCCATATGCGTTAGATTTTTTTGATAATCTTTAAAGGACCCTTAAAACCGTTTTATTTGATTGTTTATTTTTGAATTATCTAGAAGAGAATTATTTCTCAAGCCTGTTTTTGGAATTGGAAAGATTTATTTTATTGTTTTGGACATATTACACAAAGCATCAAATTATTAGAGCTATCATATGTTAGTTTACATATTATGCTATTTTTCATTGTATGGCGCCAAAATGAAAAATAAATAAAAAGATAGCTTAAATAAAAACTGATGGTGTAAAGATTTTTTTTTCATACGGATGGTTTGTTTTGTTTCTTAACTCGTTCTCTGCATTATGAATGATCTTAATCATAATCATAATCATTTATTCATTTACAAACATGGGTAAAATAGTAAACGGTGACAAATAATTTATGGAGAACAAGCCATGCTTTACCAATTTCTGCATGCAAATGGTAAAGGTACCTCCTACATATAAAATCATTAAAAAAATCATAAAAAAAATGAATCAATTTTGACAGTTTTCCAAAAAAATATAATGAACGAATTTTTCTTATTAAATAAATTCTGTATCATAATTATCAAGTCCCAGTTACATTTTCAATGCCCCCTAATGTTTGCGTAAAGCACAAGGTCTGTTATTTTATTCAGGTTTAGGGATAATGATGCGGAATTACTTTTCATGGAAACGTAATAACGTGAGCAAGGAAGCTTCGGTAACAACATTATTAGAAAAACTTAGTTGTTCCCTTATATTTTAAACAATATGTGTGACTTCGTCAACTTAATTTAGGTATGCATGCATTTTTAAAATTCTATTTTCAACTTTTGGGCTCAAGTGTGTTTTTCCAAGAGCATGAACTCTTATAAAACTTTAGCTTTTAAGAGAAGTTTCTATAGTTATAGTTAGTTTAGTTTATAATAAAAATTATTTATGCAATTTGCAGTTTTAAGGTGGATCGTCTCGCATGTGGTACGAAATTCAAATTTGATTGTGTTTTTTGCTCGTCACAGCTCATCAACACTTCAGCGAAAACGGGGTTTGCGAAAACTAGGAAACCCAACACACATGTTTTAATTGATAGTATATCAAAAATGTCATTAGTTAAGCTACGGATATCCGTGATCCAAATAACTATGTAAAAATCATTGAACAGTAATTTTCGCTATCACAAGAAGTATTGATGAGCTATGATGAGCAAAAAATATGAATATATTTGAATTTCGCACCACTTGTGAGACGATCCACCAAACTCCTTGCTATTTTTCAAATACCAAGATTCAGCTGATACAGACTATTTGTAAACTTATTTGTAAAAGCATTTTATTTTAAAATAAACTGTTCAGTGTGAAATCCGTCGTTTTCACAAAACTTTCAATCGTCGCAATAAAATATTTTATTTCAGGGAGTACCTACGGTCTTGTTTTGGTTCACGGGCAGACGCACAGAGAAAGTTTCTTCAACTGGCTAACTTGCTTCACGTTTTATTTAACACACGCCGTACGAACAAAACCAATCTTCTCTAAAATATAAACTTTCCCCTCTGTATTTGTTTACACTAGTCAGGATGAAAAATTGAATTTCGCTTGGGAAATGACAACGTTACGTGTGTGTGAATCATCTATGATCTCACCAAAATCATTTTCACACTCAAGCCAATACAAACCCTATACACACAGATGCAGGACTTGCTTTCTATTTTGAAGTGTATGCTAATGATTTTGTAGTTTATAAAATAAACATACTGTAAACTAGTTTTGAGAGCATTTGACAATTAACACGTAGACAGAAGACATGTAGAATCCAAAGTCATTAGTCATGATCAGAGGCCCGATTCTCTAATTTAAAAACATTCAATTCGCAGTATAATCTCGTCTCAGTCGCACTGTCAGCTGTCACCTATATAGTAACTCTTACTTAATCTTCGCATGCATACGCGAAGATTAAGTAGTAGTTACTATACGATACAGTGCGACTGACACGAGATTATATTGTGACTGGAATGTTTTAAAATTAGAGAATTGGGCCTCAGACGATAATCTTTGAATAACACCCTTTGTCATTTGGGATTGTACATCTGTTCTCAAGATGGAAGCTTGGTTGAGGTGTGACTTGGGGAAAATTAGAACTAGAATAATTAATAGAGGTTAGTTACAAAAGTATGTAGATTGAGTGAGTATCATACGTGTCAAACATCATTACAACCATGTCAACATTGTTATATCTTAAGATTGCGGACTCCAATTTTTCTAGCTAACGTATTTCTCAATATTTTCTATGGGTTCTGGCTTTAGTAGAATATTTTTTATCAGGAATTAGTACGTACGCTTTATTTAAAAAAAAATGGTCTAAATGGACCAAATAGGGAATTATGATCGTGAAAAGTGCAAGGAGACTGAATAAATATGTACCAAACCACGTCTTTTTCTTTGAAAGTCTCAGAAATCCCAACTAAACCGAATTGATCTCACCCGAAATGGTAAGAGTTAAGGTTCGCACTGTGTTGCATGTGCTCTAAGCGTCGCTACATATATAATAATATAATGTAGGTAGGCCCGAATAAAGTCAGTTGTTTCTTACAAGATGAACAGAGTGTTTCTCTTATCCTTTACTAAATACTACACACTGCTGCAAGCAAATTATGAACCCACTTTGACATAGCCATCACCCCATACAAGTTTGTGTGGTTGTCAGAATGTCTGGAGGCTCTCTATCTATATATCTACATTAATTTGTCACTATTCAGATTTCGCTGTGTGTACATAACATAATACTGTCGTGAGTACCTATCAGAGACTACAAGAATCATGGAGCCACAACAGCCAGACCCAGAATAAATGTTTGGATACTGTGCAAATATATGTTTCCTACTTCAGGAATCAAACCAGCACCTCTCGCATCAGTCAGCTAGTCACCCGCTGCGCCATGAAGATCGACAACTATAAACAAGTACATACACGTGTGTATAACACAAGAAAAATATTATATAAGAACAGAACGTATAAAAAAAAACTCGGGGACAGAAACAAATAA
Source organism: Epirrita christyi (assembly GCA_951392215.1). Classification (NCBI taxonomy): domain Eukaryota; kingdom Metazoa; phylum Arthropoda; class Insecta; order Lepidoptera; family Geometridae; genus Epirrita; species Epirrita christyi. The sequence continues at coordinate 10,250,143 of OX595843.1, read as the reverse complement.
TAACTTTGCCACAAACAAAATACACTGGAAACAACTTTTATAATAAAGTGAACACAGATTGCAATTCAAATTTGCCATATCCCACGATAAAGTCAGATTATTGTCCCATAGTTGGCTTATCGTATGAATTGACAAACACGCAATTATTACTGGTTTACCTTTGTTTAAGGGATTTGTACAAATTTGAAGTTAGTAATTTGGTTATTATTAAAATGTATTATAACTACAATGGTGTTAAAAAAACAAACATCACTGAGTATTTGGTAGTGATACGCTTAGTAGATACACCATAAATTGAATGCGTGTTTACTGTAAGGGTACTTTCCGGTACGGTTAAAATAGTAATTGAAAACCTTGTAAATTTCATTCAGAAGAACATTTAAGATCTTGATTACATACTTTGGGAAGTAACAAAAATTTGTAAAATAAATACATTTCTACAAGATCGAGGATATAAGAATGCTACTAGATGCTAGATGTTGGGTATTGCCCAAGGGTGCCATATCTACTTACGTAGTGATTGTAATAATCTACGATTGCGCGAGAAGAACAAAAGTGTCCATTCTAAATAAATTAGAAATATCTCAAAGGCTTTCAACCATTTGTCTATAATAACCTATGTCGTACATTGGAATAATTTGGATACATAATAAGACGCAGCCCTGACAACTTAGTACACGAGTAAAATCTTAATAGTCAGGTATTTTGTTTTAGCATAATAATAATATATTATAATAATCTTTATTTGGAACGACTAACATAGTACAGAAACAAATTAAAAACGACAATACCCGCAGAAGTAAAAATACTGTGCAAGTATCAACGACCTCCTCCATATTGCGTATTAGGTACAGGGTTCCAAGATAATGTGTTAGACAAATAATACCTGATTATACTATACATGGTAGGGTATAAACAATGTAAATTATATACAAGAGAATTCCAAAGTAGTTATTCAAAATTAAGCTCCAGTAACAAGATTAAAAATCAAGCCAAAAAATAAAAGCTGTAAATTAAATATCAAAACCACCAAACTATTGTAATCAATGACTCCTTATCTATTCCGTTTAATTTTTATGACTCGTAAAACTTAACTCAAAAACGTAATAAAAGGTTTATTCTTACGCAGTAAACTCTATCAGATTTCCATATTAGTGATAAAAAACATTGTCTGATGTCATTCACCCTTCGAATCTTTATAGGCAATACGAATGTGCTGTCACAAAAAGTGGTTTTCCGAAAGTGTGTACGGAATATTTTATTTTTTTACGACGAAGATTGCGCTGATAGTGGCTTGAATCGAATAGTTTTTATTGCCAGCAATAATGCCGGTGTTTGTACAATGATTGCAAGATAATATTGTTGAGTTTTTCTCGAATAGAGAAAGGCTTATCGAAACATGATTCGGAATAAATATAACCATCCGGCAATCGGGTATAACAAAACTATTTGAACTCAAAGCTCTCTCTAACTCTGAATCTCAAAACTCCATGACATAAGAACCAGAAGAACATAACAACCAGTCCTGTTGTTTATGAGAAATGATCTATTTTCCGAAGGCACCAGGTAGGATTTTAGCTGTCAATCTAGATCTTTCCATAAGCTCTTGAGTTCATCAAAGCAATGGCAGCGATGAGCCCACCATTCCTGTTTATATTCCTGCAATTCTCTGACCCATGGTGAAAAGAGGACCATCAAGGCTCTGTCTACATGAAAAAGTGTAATGATGATGATCTTAATAATGCATGTTCTGTCTTATCAGATTGGTACACAAAATTTGCTGGAAGTATCATGTGTCATATGACATTCCTCTTGTTGTAGCTTCTACTATTGAAAGTTATACGTAAGTTCTATGAATATTGTCAATAAAATGTTAAAACTACTCCCTTAATAAGACAATGATATCATAACCGTCTCCGGGGTCTTAAATTAACGACATTAAAACAAGCTTCTCTCATTCAAGATAAGACCTTTGTAAGGGGAATAAATTGGATGATAGTATGCAGGAGCACAACAGATAATACAATTACTGATCAATTATAGATAATTACAGGGTGAAAATATGATTAGTTAAGCTCAATTAATATTTACAACGAATAGAGGTTGCTTCTGTTTTGCGAGTAAAGAAATATCGGTTGCCACGAAATTGAGGTACAAGACAAATCAAATTTTAATTATTTATTAATTTATTACATTTATCACACAAAACATAATACAACCGAAGCAACTATAACTAGTAGATACGTTACAGATATTTCGAACTAGGTAATATTCCAAAGCATGTTTATGTATAATACCTACTTCATAATTAATGCCCCTCCGTCTAGTCCCGTGGAAGTAGTAATACAATAAATGAAATAAAAAAGGTAAGGAAATGCTCCAGGAAATGAGCAGTAGCATCCACCTGAGTCTTCAAGACCTAACTGCGATTACCAATCCGTTTGCCAAGCGTGGTGATTATGACAAATCCCCCCCCCCCCCCCCCATTATGTTCAATAGGGGAGGCCTTATCCAGCAGTGGACGTAAACAGGCTGATAATGAAAGTAAATTTAACATAACACAAAAAACTAAATAAAACAGAAGTTGTAGGTAACTCATTATTTAGCAAGAACGGCTAATGTATTGTTTTTTAATTTATTTAAATGATTATATAAAAATTTGCATTTTCTTCCATTTAACCTTGTAATTTGGTGCTTTATTAAATAATATAATAAGTATAGGCGATGATAATAGTGCTGTGTGGTTTGAGAATATGCATTTCTATTTTTAATCACTGAAATAATTCTCTAGAATTAAAGGGTTCCGACAATACAGTTAAGTGTAAAACGACAGTTTCTAAATTGACTGATTTATCGATACTTAATTCTCTTACACCCTTATCAAGTTTAAATCAAATAAAAATATAATTGCAAGTAACTGAACCGAACGATAACTGAGAGACAATCCTACACAATACAAGGAAAAAATAAACTAAAACCACATCAAACACTCCACACATATCAAATAGACATACAAATTTCCTAGAAAATGAATCATAGAAAATTTGCCTTCAGGTGAGACGGCATAAGCCCATCCGCATTGTTGGTGTATGATATTCTTAAAGTCTCCCGCAAAATTTCCCCCTAACTCGAGTCACGTTCCAGCTATTAGTCCGAGTACTTATACTAAAGTTTCATCGCAAAACGATCAATGAACCACTTTAAAGAATATTTTATGAAGCGCGGCCAATGAACCGCTTTAGACAGGTGGTCCAAATATGGTTAATGTTGAGGAGTGGTTAATTAGAGCTTTGATTGCGGTGAAGATTCGAAAACTGTAAAATGTGCCCCAGTTAGCCACACTAGAGGATCTGGGGGGGTATTGCCATTCAAACTAATAATTGCTTTTGATTAAAATTTTGCAGTACATTGCACTGCGTGTTTTAGATTTTTTTCCAAGAGCAGAAATATTCGAAAAATAAAGTGCAATGTACCTTAAAATCGTATTCGAAAGCGATTACCAGTTTGATAGACAATACGGGGGCTGGTTGTTCTGGTTACACTTTTTCAGTGCCTATACATAATATGACATACTTCGGCGTGAAAAGGGCGTATTGACATCGTCTTTGTATCACTGGTTCTTTCTGGGTCTTTGGGTGGTTTAGTTAGATCACCTTTAGGTGCTTAGGTCAGCTTAAATTTTGTTGGGTTAACTAAATACATGTAAATCAGTTTAACGCCTTATTTTCACTTATAGAATGACACGATATTAAGTAGAATAGGTAGGACACAAGAAACAAACAGAGCACAATATGCCTGATAAGCTATTTTAACTAAAAAATATATTTAAAAACAATTAGTATTTAATAAAAAAAATATCGTTTATTACTACGAAAAGAGAAAAGACCCACGCACCCACCCTGCTCCACTCAAACCGTCCAAATGACGCGCCAAAATGACGCGCCAAAATTACATTCAGCTCAGCATAATGCTGAGTAGGTAAGTTATTCTACCTACTTGGCGCTGATTTTCAGATGACACCAAGCACTGACGTCACCAACGATATGAACGATATGATAATACAGAGCCACTCATTATCAAGGATTTTGTTATGATCCCAAATTCTGACGATGAGAATGATTCTGTTAATTTTTGGAAATAACTGGGCATTTTACGTTATATTAAACAAAGCATTATTCTGTAAGGGTCTGCCTAAAAGCCTGAATATATTCAAAATTAATCGAAATTATATACATAGACAAGAAGATGAAGATGGCTAGATAGATGGAATGGAGAGATAGATAGATGGGAAGATGGCTTTTTCCCTGAATGGTTCATGGTGGTTCATACAATCACAGGAATATAGACGTAACCAGTAGTGTGTTCCATTCCCATCATTGCTTTCCCATGACTAACTAGTTAACGCTTTTTACTAGTAATAACATATTCCTGAATAAGCCAATGCCAGGCGCAATCTTATTCCAACAAGTCCGATTTTAATTAACGCCATCACCTTTGTAACTTTGAGAACATGTAGGTACTTAGTCATGCTTCGGTAATACCTAATACAGGTTGCAAAAAACCGAAACCTTTAAGTACAGCTAGGCCAAAATTCAAAGCAAAATTGCTTTATCACAAAGAAATTGAGCAAGCTATAACATAACATAACACCGAACAGTCGCACGTAAATAGTCCTTATCCCACACTAGGTTTCCCTGTGTCGTGGGTATCAGGAACTACGAGTACCATGGTACCACAACACCCAGACCCGGATGAAATATTTGCGGACCATGCAAACATTTGTCCCGCAGCGTGAATCGAACCCGCAACCTCTCGCATCTCAGCCGGCTACTCGCCCGCTGCGCCACATAGGTCGTCACAACACGCTATGACTATACTAAGTTAAATATGTTCCTGTAAACTAAACAATTTTCAACTGAAAATATAAAAGAACCTTATCACCACACCGGTTCTTTTACCATCGGTCATCAGGCTCTTTTGAAGACACTAAACATCTAATTAGTCTCTGATCTAACGCAGGGTGATCATGAAAAAGTGATACGAAGTAGAAGTGGTGCTGAAAAATTCATTATTGTTACAAGTAGATTTTAAGAATAACAAACGGTCCAATTACCAAGTCTAAAACTGACCTAAACAAATATTTTAATCAACTTCCATACAAACCTAATGATCTTCCAATTTCAACAATTACTTCAAACTTTGTTTTCTGATCCAGACACTCCTATGTAAATTACCCTCGAACGGGTGCCCTCAAATAGAACTCGAAGTTAACAGTTATCGACCCTCAAGGGCCTTTATCTGAGAAGTTACAAATCTCTCGTTAATATTTGGTCCAATTAGCGCATAAAGCCTCATGTTAGATAACGTCCCTAAGACTAGTAAATAAGATATTAAGTTAAGTTTAAATAAAGTAAACAACTGATTAATATACTTACATTATAGTAATAACTTTCCATCTCTAACGACCCTAATCAAGTAAAAGGAATTTTTTTCTGTTTTCATCAGTAAACTTTCCCATGAGTCTTACACTTATTTAGTATTATATTAAAAGCTCGGCTCTTCTTAAGAACTTTACTTCTATTTTGTCATTCAACACCTACAATAAACGTTTTATAAATAAGGCATTTACTTTATCAAGCATGGCATATTTTACATTTTATAATTTATTTATAAGGCAAGTTTTGATTGATATTTTCAACAAAAACATACACAGCTTGTGACGTCATATAACGATTTTAAATAAACTAAATCCCTATACAATTTCACGATGTAAAAGCGAACAAAAAACAGGGGTGACGAGACCTCGAGGCTCCCATTTCACGCTATACCTCTGAATGGGAAGATTTTATGAATATTGCACATTTATAGGGGGCAATCTTGGGGTTAATTTTTGAGGCGCTTATGGATATTGCTGATTGTATTAATGTAAGTATATTTGCCGTGACGAGTTGTGGTGTGTCCAGCCTAAAAATAGACCCTCCTTCTCCTCCCGTAGATGCCGTAAAAGCCAACTAAGGGATTACATCTCCTGACATACAGCTAACACTAGTTCAAGAGCCAGGGCTTCAACCTTCACTGTATAACGTGGTTTGTTTCAATAAAAACTTTTTACTTTACTTATTTTTCTGTACAACCCTTCGGTGGCTGTTTCTTCTTGAATGTGACAGCATGACCTATCATATAGTTATATTAATTAATGTACATATACATAAATAATGGTATGTAGTGATTCTAGGCATCATTTTCTAATTTTAAACTGCGCTAAAATGATTTTATTTTAGTCTATTAGAATAACAAAGCTTTCAAAAAGTCCTCAATCAAGAATGCCTCTCATTCGTAAACAAACGGAATATTACGAGCTATCGACGAAGACTGCCTTATGCAGATTTATGCAGTCTCAAGCTTATCTCACGGTCCGTTTGCTCAGTTCACGTGCAGGAAAATAAAGGCACAGCTAGATCAATCTAAAAAATCTTTTCATGTACCACAGAGGGGATAAAGAAGGCAATGGGAAACGAATTCAAAATTAGTAGAAAACAATAATTAGTAAGCCAAAAAAACTGGCAGGAGCTATAGTGTAGAAAAACCAACATACGCTAAGTAATTTATACTATACAGAGTAAGGTGAGTTAAGTAAGATAAAGTTTTATTATTGTTTAAATAAGTCGGTGGATGGAGGCGGCTCAAGACCGTTCGTCGTGGCGTTGTAAGGGGGAGGCCTATGTCCAGCAGTGGAGTTCTACAGGCTGAAGATGATGGTGATAAAGTAAGAACATGCTCACTTTTTATTAGAAAAGTTGTAACTTGTTGTAGAGAACATAGTAGGTCATGGACAAAAGATAACAACACAGTAATTCACATATGCGCATAGGGACATAGTAATGCACAAGCTCTCACACAAATGCTTGCCTCTTCCAATGGTAGTTATAATAGGTTCTTACAGTAGTTGGCGGTATCACTAAGGTAGGCGTAGGAGAAAGTAAAAATATATATATAATATGCTATATAGTTTTGGCTTGGAGACGCATGTTTTTTTGTGGTTATCACACAAGGATTCCCTGTACGAGTGGCTCAAAACGAACATAATTATCAACGCTTGGTTTAAGATACTGGTCTGACCAGCAGATCAAAATCAGAGACAGATGCCATCGTGCGCCCTCTTTTTAGCAATTCAGTCAACACGACCAAACCTTAAGAAATTAGTAACTGAAAAACTAAGGCAAGTATCTATGTGTACCTAAGCACAACTTAACTAGGAAGAACAAAAAGGTATAATACTTGATAAAGTGAATGAAAAGAGCCAAGGAGCATACTTAATAGAACACAGCGTTTTAATAAAAAACAAGCTATTCCTCTCTAAACTGTGGTTCAGTTGCGCTCCATATCTCCAATGTCGATAACCATTCGCTTTTGATGTGAATATTGTGATCATGCATGAGGAGGGGTCAGATTGGCATAGATCTGCACAATGTGTAGTCGTGTATTCGTTTGAATAATTTGTGTGGAACTTATTCGAACGAAAATAAATCACACATCCCAATTGTGTTATCCTGTCAGCGTGTTCCCACTTCTGGGACTCGGATCTCGACTTGGACAAGTAATCAAGCCATCCGTAAATCACCACGTTGGTACCTATATCGGCCTAATGTGTATTTGGTTCCACATAAAAATTATAAAACTTAAAATGTTTTTTATTTATTTGTTTATTTGTTGTGCTTTGACGTCAAAACGGCTATGCCATTGTTTGAAATTTGTTACATGGATAGATTAAAACATAATCTATCCATGTTTTATCCCGAAATTCAAGTTTTGTTGTTCCTTCGGGAGAATATCATGGATGAAACTACGGCAACCGCTAGTATGATATAATATACCTTCACCATATACATCATCAGCCATGACACGACGAGGCCTCCTTACCTAACCTCCTAACCTAACCTACCTATTATATTATTTATTATGCTACTACTATTGAAATATTGTAGGCATACATAACATTTTGGGTAGGTAAGTAATAATAATTATAATAGGGCTTAAATTAATTATATTATCACCAACCTTTTTGAGAGGTCTTCGAGGTAACAAACGAAACTTGAGGAATACTAATTTTGGAGAAACAGATGTAAAACAGAAATTAGAGGCCTGAAATTAATTTGGGTGAAATAGGCTTTTCAGAACTATAATATTCAATTTACATAATTAAATTTTCAATTAAGGCATCGAAAATCATAACAAAGACCTACTATAAAACTTTTAAGCTACTTGAAATTAATTTGAATATTAAAACTAAAACATAGTGCCAAAATTTTAAATCTCCTTGATAAAATTAACGCTTTTGACAATAAAATAAAATTATTAATGATAAAGCCGCGTGGCCTGATGTCGCTCTGCCCCTCGACTGCTAAAATGGAAATTTGCAATATCTGTACTTACCTATTTACATGTTTGTATTAGATTATTATTTATAAGTATAACAAGCGTAGCGTGTGCTGTCTTGCATATTTTTGCTGATGTTTATTTACTTTTGACTACCTTCCTAAGGTTTTTAAGTTCTCATTTACTATGTATCAGCAACTCCTTGCTCCGAGGCACCACACAGGCGCTTCTCACCTAGTGGTAAGACGGACCATTTATGTAAGGCAAGCCGAGTTTGTTGCCTGATTTTTTTGTTTTTGATTGTAGGCTTGGTCGCGTAGGAACAGGAGTAATTTAATTTTATATAAGACGATTCAAAATGATCCTTGTGATTTCAATGAATAAAGTTCTTTTTGACTTTGACTTTTGACTATCCTTAAATGGTACCGTTGGTATATTCGGTATGGAACCCTAAAAGCCCAAAAAATTCTAGCCTACTTAAAGAATCAAAATACTGCTAAGCGTATGCTTAAGCGTATGCACAACGACACGGTTAATTAAATCCTTCATTTGAAGGCTAATTCGTTATCACGTTTCATTGTGATAATCACACGTTGAAATTCAGGACACTAGTTTGCTTCACCAATTTTGCTAGTAAACTACCTGCTCATGAATGTACAAAATTTAAATTTAGATAAAAATTATCTGTATATACAGAAACAATAAAAAAACTAATATAATATAAAAATAATAATGCACTAAATATATAGTCAAATTTAAAAAATACAAATGTAACAGTTGAGCTATCAAAATCCGTTGTAAATGATCTAAAGACCGTTGCAAATGATCTAAAGATAGTTCAACTGATCCAAATCATATTTTTTTTTTTTAAAGTGGAGCACCAAATATCCAAACAAGGTTGGTACTTCAAATATTATAACCGATACCAAGAGCAGAGGTATCATGTTAATCTCTTTCAAGGTTAAACAAGGGTAAATCCCTAAAGTGTCTTACAAAGATATAAATCTTTGGTGCCTATTTTATATTAAAGGAAGACCTAGAAAGATAAACTTTGTAATTTAATGTCATCGTTTGGATAGGCCGGTGATCTTATTACATTATTAAAATTGGATTATATATCTGAAACCTACATTTTCATAAACAAAATTTACTTTTTAATTAGGAAGCCATCTTGTTTTATTTGTGTAGTCTGTATAATGAACAATGTGCTTAGTTGTAGGGTTTTCAACGTAGTTTGTTGCGGTGCTATTAATATAATATTATTATATATTTTATATACAATTTTGCGTGACTGACTGACTCACTTGTGACTTGATTTACTGATTATCAAGCACATCCTATATACGATAAGAACTATTGCTTGCAATTTTGAGAGTACATTCTCTTTGTGGTCTAGAGGTGCACTAAAAACGGATATTCCGAAATTCACCCCTATAAGGGAGTGCAGCGAGGTGGTGAAGTTTTTTTGGATGAAGATGTAGGAATTCCATTAGTAATAAATAAACTCGTTCATATGGATCATCTTTATTACTCTAAATTATTTTGAGCAGTAGGTACATTGTTATCAGTCTGCGGCCAATGCTTTAAAAAAACATACTGTCTGATTTTCATGCTCATATTTTTTCAATAAATTATAATGATTATCTCATATTTTAAGTAAAAATATTATTCCTAGCCTTTCTCCAAAAACACACCCAATTTATCACGCTCGATATAATATTTTCTAACCGAACATTCTTATACAAACAAAATTATGCCATGGAAACAATTAAACCCAGTATCATAAATGCTTACGTTACAGGGTAACCATCATCTCCCTGTCCTTATCCCAATTATAGGTGGGGTTGGCACAACATGTTCTTTTCTTCCATTCTACCCTGTCTCCCGTCATATCAGTACTCACACCTTTTCTTCACATATCATTTCATCTTTCACACAGTCCATCCGTCTACGTTACACGCGTAACCACCATAGAAAATTGTAATTCGAATATTGGCCCTACAATTACAATAGATTTACATACGGATTTGGTCGGATTGAATTCCCAGTTGTCTTGTTAATTTGCTTAAAAGGGTGGTAATTGATAAGGAATTTATATGTAGTGTGAAATTGCGTTCCATGTCTATTTTTATAGGTTGCATTCACATGAATTTGGCTATAAAGTTCCTAAGAAAAAGTTTAAATTGCAATATAATTGCGACGTATAGTTATATTTTTCTAGATAAAATATAACTTTGCTTTTATTTTTCAACTATTCCTATAACGTGTTATTTCCTCCAATAATCCAACATTATACACCGCTCCAGTTCAACAAAACAATCTCAAATCATGTCTAAATAACACAAATGATCCATCAAATTGCTCCAACTATTGTCGCTGATAAGCCATTTATCTTGCTCTAGCACAAAAAAGTTGAAGTACCTACCATCGTAAAGAAGTTTCACTCCTACGTCGAAAAAAAAATGCAATAAATACCGTATGTTTGAGTCTGTGCTGTTCAGGCGAGCTCTTTTAAAACTTTACGTCACAGCTCAATTCTATCGACATAATTACACTCTGATTTTTAATTTTAGACAATTTTTGTAAACAAACAAAAGGTCAAGATATGCCACTGTGTGTATAAGTGTCATGTATGTGTGTCATATGTGAATTTACACGTATGCTACACAATCATGACACTTATACTCAAAGTGGCATATCTTGACATTTGTTTGTTTACAAAAATTGTCTGAAATAAAAAATCAGGGTATAGAAGATCAGCATCATGTAACACCCTGATTTTTCAGAATCCGAATCGGTCGCAATCAAGCAATATTGAATCTTAAATCATCGCCAAGAAACTCATATAACATTAACAGCCTATATAGAGTGACACAGAGCTATTTCTAGCTAGTAATCGTTTTATTCGCCATGATTGCGTTCGATTGAATAGGTAAATTCTCTTTTTGCCCTTCAGTTTCCGTCGAATAATTGTAACTATTCGAGAATTGCGGCACGTGGCGGTCTGAGTGTTATTATTGAAAAGTGCATAGCCTGCAGTTATGTCTTTATATAAATTTTATGAATGCATTCTCTGAAAGTATTGTACTCTATTGTTCTAAAAATATGAAAATTTATGATAACTACGGTTGTTTTCCCCGAATAAAACTACCTAACAGATTTAAGTTGTCTACTCCTGTTTGCTAATGCTCTTAAGTATTTAATACACTGACCGAATTGCTAAAAAGGTATCTTTGGAGTGATATTTTCTGTGTCCGTGCACACTTTTGACTGAACTGTATAGGTAAAGTTTGTATAACACTTAAGGCACATAAAATTGCATATCAATTATATTTATTGCTGTTGCTAAAAATCCAATAAAATTATGCGTTGAATTCAATTACTTTGAATTCCAGTAATAAAAACCATTGTCGTCATCTAAGGCGTCTGCACATTGTCATATTTTCTCGTCCCCCAAGCTTTTAGACAAGTGTGATGCTAGAAGAAATTTATTTGTAAATTCACCATGTGGCTTCATCCCTTTGGTGTAATAGGACTATATTTGCCCAAATTTAATGCATTTTAAAGGGTGCATAACTTACTTTAAGCTAATTATTTTGTAATAGGCCCGTCCCAGATGGTACGGTTTAAAATTGGGGCTAAGTCAAAGAAAATTTTCTGTGACAAACTTTGTTGGAAAATTTTAATTAAATTGCCTCATCATGTGAATAAAATATCGACGGGGGACGTCTTGATAGAAAACGCAGATGAATATTTTGATTAATGTTTTGCTATTTTATCAAATTCTAACAATAAAATTTAATGTTTTATTAGGTTACGTTTGAATGAAGCGCGTGATTTAAATTAGTTATTTCGAATTGTGTTATTTGAAGATTGAGCTTTATATTTTGAATTTTATTTAAAACGTTTTTGTTCTATCTAGAATTTGTACCTCTTATCACTGAAACATTGAAAACGCCTTGTCAAATAATAAGGTTCAGTTGCATCGTTTAAGGTGGATAGTCTCGCATGTGGCGCGAAATTTAAATTTTATTGTGTTTTTTTCTGGTCACAGCTCATCAACACTTCTTGAGATACCAAAACAGGTTTTGCAAAAACTAGGAGACCTGACACACAAATATTAATTGATAATTATCTCATAAATGTCATAAGATAAGCTACGAATATCCCTGAACAAAAAAAAACACTGTAGAAATAATTAAAGGATATTCGTAGCTAAAACAAAAAACATGTGTGTTGGGTCTCCCAGTAGTAGTTTTTGCAAAACCAGTTTTCGCGAACTCGCGCCAATTTCGAGACGATCCACCTTAAGTGGAATAAACCCCGATAAAGCCATTAAGATAAAGTTATTAAATTAAGATTTAATAACCAAACAAAAAACACTAGTTAAAAATTCAAACACATTTCGAAATTTGGACAATTCGGCAAAATGAGTTTCGTTAATAGGAAAAACCGGTGAATTCTGGGCTCTTCGCTCGGTCCAGTTTCCAATTTTCTATACGTGACCTTTTTCACTCCGGATGTCACATGTTCAACAAACGAGGTGTCTTTGAAAACGTAATTAGAAAATTCCCGAACGTCGGATTTTCTGTTCTCTGACTTCGACGGGATGGGAGTCGCAAATTAGTTTTGTTCTTTTATTGTTCGTTGAATATGTTGCGTTGTTTTTTGTTTGTTCTGGGCAACGTTTGACCACTACATACCTAAGGACCGGTTTCCAACAGGGCGGAGAGGAGAGGAGACGAGAAGAGATGTGCTGCGAAGCTGGCAAGTTATTTCCACCACAGCGGAGAGGAGAGGTGTAGCGAAGAGGAGAGGTGTAGCGGAGAGGAGATGTAAGCTTTGTGTAGCAGAGATGTCAGCTGTGAGAGATCGAATCTAGTCAAGAGGCGCGGGAGAAGGCAGCGGGGGTGCGCCGCCCGGCCGCCCGACTAGACACTTCTCCGCTCTGCCCCGGGCCGCTTGCACGCTTGCTTCACAAAATTCTTTAAAAAATGAGACATCTCTACTCCTTTCCGCTTGATCCATTTCCACCGAAGCTAAGCGGAGAAAAGATGTGTAAATAACGAAATCGGATTGTTTTATTCAAACACATCTCCTATCGTTTTCTCTCCTCTCCGCCCCAGTGGAAACCTGCCCTAACATTTGGATAGAATTACAGTTTAGTGAGTAGCCGGTTGAGATGCGAGAGGTTACGGGTTAGATTCCCGCTGCGGGACAAATGTTTGTATGATCTGCAAATATTTGTTCCAGCTCTGGGTGGTACCATGGTATTTGTAGTTCCTTATATCCACGACTCAGGGAATACTAGTGTGGGATTAGGAAACCGTATGTGACTGTTGAACGGTTATTTAAGTAGGTATTTAATTATATTATTAGTTTTTTTTATTTTTTGTAAGCAAGTAGGTATACAGGGCTGTTTTTTTTTAAATGGGACAGTATGGGGATATCCGAATCCATAAGAGATACGGGAAAACTGTCTTGTGAACCATTTGCTCATTTTGTATGAAAATGATTTTGGCAGTTTTTTTTTTGGTCAAGCGTGAGTTCTCCATAAAAATGAGTAGTAGTAATGGTTCCAAAGACAGTTTTCCCGTATCTCTTATGGATTCGGATATCCCCATACTGTCACATTTAAAAAAAACATCCTGTATAGCTCATACTCTATCCTGCTCTAGTTTTATTAAGTTTCTGAGCGTAAGGACTTATAATTAGCCTTTTGATTCCAATTTACTTTATTTGTATGATGTTAATACGTGCTGTCCTAAATATAAATAAACAAAAATACCTACAGTATAAAAGTATAATTTATTCAAGAGAGCGTTGTATTACGTAATATGAAAAAATACCACATTATTTAATAACCGGAAACTTAAATGTTCTAATGATACAAAAATTTTTTTACTTAGTTTTGACAGATAAATAGACTTCCACGTCAGGTCAAAAAGCAACTTTGTGTCTATTGGATACGGGTTATAGCCTTTTGTAGTAAAATTGTAAGTTTTCAATTAAATGTAAAATAATAGGTAGAATTGTAATTCCCGATGGCATCGCGGGCGCACTTCTGTAATTGGTCCGGATAAATTAACAAAGTGGTTTAAAAGAGTGATGTCCCTCGGGCCACTGTAATTGTAGGTTCCACCAATAGCAGCTTGCACGATTTTTTAATTATTGCTTTTATGGTTTGTAGTATGGCTTTAAAACTGGGTTATCTAGGTTTCTAAGGGAATAGATCCATTACTAGGTTGTTGGGTTTTGCATAAGCTGAAAAAGCTATTTATAACAATCATACCACAACACCACACTCTCACGTCATAGTCGCACAGATAGTCCCGATCATAATTTCGAGTTATGAACATAATTATCACTAGATAAACTCTTATCTCTTATGATGAGTGTTATGTTCATAAAGTTTAAGATATGTTTAAAGATAAGTTTTCCAAAAATTTATAAAATAAAAAATAAATAAATAAAATTAATAGATAGACAGATAGATTAACACTTTATTGATCACCACACAGAAACAATAAATAAGTAATTTTACATAGAAAGGCAATACAATGGGTATGGTAATGAATCGCTGAAATCGATCTCTTCCGGGTAACCTGTGGATGGAACGAAATGAGCAACGCTATAATGAACTGCGGTGTACCTACAAAGCAAAACTAAAAAGCATTCTAAATTCATTCAAATATAGGTAAAAGTAGTTATGAACTAGGTAATAGCTATATTGATTACTTAATACCTACCTAAGTATAATCCTAATACATATATTTATTATACAGGGTGTAAAAAGACAGCTCCCGAATACTGCGGTAAACCTACCTATATCATAGCTATATAAAATAGCTTACGCCTGAGAAGTGATTCAATCCGGAGAAAACCTGTTTTTTCGTTTCGTATCGTATTTGTCGGCCAGCAATGTACACATTTATTCTGGCCGCGCGAGTTCAACGCTCCCGGTCGCAGCTGATCGACACGTAGGGCCAAAATTTCTCATGTGGTTTTCATTGCTTTTTTTGACGTTTTTATTTATTAACGTGTTTTCAATGATGGAAAATAGGTTTTTGCGTTCGTTTAACGGTATTTTAAGGATATTTATAAAGAAAACACGAAAAAAGCGGACCAAAAGTGAGCATTTTTTTTTCGTGTTTTTTTCAGCTTAAATATTTTCCGAATTATGGTCTGAATGCACTGTTTCAGTTTTCGGGAGTAGTCTTTTTACGCCCTGTATATTCACTTAATAAACTAATACATATAATATACCAAGTTAACCGTAACAATAGAATAAAAAGACTACCAATTACAAAACCTTAAATAACGTTGGATAACAATATGTAGTGCTTAACTTAATTTAACTTAGTTTAATTAGTAACTTTTAGCTAGAAAGTGTGTTGTGAGGATGCCTGTCTAATTTCTAGTGGTAACGCGTTCCACAGCCGCACAGCTTGTACCGTGAAAGAATTACCATAGAAGGAACTGTGGTGTAATGGGGTTCCAAGTAATAAGTATTACGGGATATTTATATATGATCATTACAGAACATGCAAACATTTGTCAAACCGCGGGAATCGAACCCGCACCTCTCACAGCCCGACTAAGTACTTACCCGCACTTCAAAGATCGTCAAATTTTCCGGTTACCCTATATTCGAGTCTTCACGTAGTTATATATAATTATAATATATTTATATTACTTATAGGTATTGCGTGGTGTGTGCGGCCTAAAAATAGACCCCTCCGTCTTCTCCCGTGGATCTTGTAAAAGTCAACTATTACAGCAGGGGAATGGCAGCAGAATCCACCTGAGTACTCAAAATGAATATTGCGATCACCAATTCACCTGTCAAGCGTGGTGATTATAGCAATTCCCCCCAATTTTATAGGGGAGGCAGTGGCAGCCAGTCCAGCAGTGGACGTCTAAAGGCTGCTGATGATGATGATGAGACGTTTGGGCCTTGTTTGTAACTTCCATAATAATTATGCTCTCACTATCCAGGTCCAACATCTAGACAGAATGACACGAATAAAGCCGTGGCTCCACCACACAGCCAGATGACTCTGCCCATGCTGTCCATAAGTAGGATGTAAACATTGTTTCTTTATGTATTTAATTTGAACGCCAATGGACGCACGCAATGGCGGCAGCGTGTCGCAGTGGTTTGGCGGATATGTGCCTGTACAGCACGGATGTAGAGTTTTTGGAGAAGACAGACACCTGGGACCACGATCTCAGTCTGATAGCGTTTTTTAATATACTGTGACCACAAACCATGACGTAATTTTACAGTCACCAGAAAACCTTCTACTCCCTCCCTCAGTCCTCCCACTGGGCCAACACGGCACTCAAACACAATCCAGTAATACTTGAGAGCCGTGGCGTGTCTGGCCTAATAATATACCCCTCCGTCTCCTCTTATCTCTCTCTAGGTCATCCAGGGATGGGTAGCAGAATCCACCTGAATACTTAACAGCAAACTGCGATCACCAATCTGCCTGTTAAGCTTGGTGATTATGGCAAATCCCTGGTATTCGATGGGAAAGGCCTCGTCAGGTAGTGCACGTAAACAGGTTAGTGATGGTAATGACTACTTGAGAGGTAAATATTCATCCTAACAACAGAAGCATTGCACTTACTATTAAATATTATATAAATATAATGTTAGCCAGAACAGAACCAGAACCTCATTACTGCCTTCACAAACATTTTATTTATCTATTTGGTTTTCCTTACCACTAATGTATAATATTAATTGCTGTTTTAATTTTTAATTTTGTGTTTGCAGACTACGCTCGCTGTCACTTCTAGTAATCTGGAGTCCCAAGTTGCACCATGTGTATTTTGTAGGATAACTATAAATTTCCTGCGGTGTGTTGCTATTCACTGTGCTCACATTCAATGGCCTATAATCGATATTGCTAAGGTTAGGTGTGCATGGAAGCTAGAGTCACCGTCCAGCTAACTAAACCATCGGTCAATTACAACAACTGGTGCTAAGTATATAAGCGTGCATGGACGATAATCAAATAGGCCGATTTCAAAACTCTAAACTCAGCCGATCACAACTGGCCGATTACCTTTAGCTTCCGTGTGCGCCTAGCCTAAAACTGCTCGCTGATAATAGGTACAACATGCTTATTAGAGAGATTATTATCGAAAATTTTAAATCTTCAATTATCAATTTTTACCCGAACTTGTTCCCCTACCCCTTCGGGGGAAAAGGCATGTGTTTATTTATGTATAAAATATAGCTAAGTGAACTAAATAATTTCTTTTTATTAAAAATCACAGAATTTAATTTATACTCAACACTAGATTCATCATATTTAAACTCATTGTGGGATAAACAATTAACTTTGCTGTCTCTACATTAAAGTGTTAGTAGATCAATCATGGAACACCTGAAAAATGCGACACTGCCAGGATAAATTAAATGAAGGCCATTTAAATGAAGTACCTATACTTAGATTTACCCAGTGTAAGAACAAATGACAAGATACGTAATAGTTTCGTCTTCAAATACATAAATTACACAGAGAAATTACAAAATAGTTGATTTTATCCCAGAGTAAAAAAAATATTATTAATCAAAAGCTCAACGCGAACAAATTAAACTTTCCGATGCACTTTTCGGCTCACCAGTACCACTTCAGGGCAAACAAACCATTTTGATTAACAACTAGCGTGGAATCAATCAATTTAATCGCTTGAAAGTACCACGGCTTTACAAGAGCATTACCGGTGGTAAAAATACACGCAATTTGGGAATTAAATTGTGAGCTTCAAGTAGGTAGGTAAAGGATTGTTTTTCCAGTCACAATCCCATTGCACTACTGGACGTAGGCCTCCCCATGGAGTGATACGACGAACGTTCTTGAGCCTCCATCCACCGACTTCCTGCGAACTTCCCAATGTTATCGGTCCATCGAGAACGTCCTATTGCGTCGTCCAGTTCGTGGTCGCTACTCAAGAACCTTAATTCCCCAGTGGTTCTCGGTTCGGAGAGTATTGTATGCCCTACTGCCTCTTGTACGAGTAGTCGAGTTACCACATATTTTGAGAAATAAATAAATGTTCCATAATAAAAAAAACCTGCCGTTTCTTTCCACTCATAATATAAATAAATAAATAAATGCTGGACATTTCACACCATTATCTAGCCCCAAGCTAAGCAGGGCTAGTTTTATGGGTACTAGATAACTGATAATATATACCTACATATTACAATAACATTACATAGACAGATATTTTTTTATTATATACATAGAAATATTCCCAGAACACCCTGGACAAATATCTGCAGATTGTACAAATATTCCAAGGCGGGAATCGAACCCGCAACCTCCTGCTTCGTAGGCGAACCTTCGGCCGCCGCGCCACAAAGGTCGTCAGATATAATGTACCTAAATAGGTACATAATTGAACGAGCGACGCGAGTTCTCTGAGTCAAGTTGGAAGAATCGGCGTTTGTATGTATGTATGTATGTTTGTCCGATGAAAACTTCCAAACCGTTAATCCGATCTTCATGAAATTTGGTATAGGGGTAGATAGTATTGGTACAATTTGTAGATAAGGTTATAAGCTATATCGGTTAGGGGGTTGCTGAGATATTGGGATCCAAGAGGGGATAAAAAAAATAAAAGTGAGACAGTCAGATCAAGTGGGGTGTCTAATGAAAGCGCTTTAGTTGGACATTTCAAAACTGTTTTTAATAAGTATTTAAACTTAATAGTTTCCGAGATATTAGGGAAAATAAAAAACGTAAAAATCAAAAATTCTAGGGTACTTCCAGCAATCGCACAATGCTGAAATTTGGTATGCTTGTGGCTTTTGTGTCACAACTACAGGGAAAAGTCTGAAATTGAAGAATTTCGAGACATGTACCCTATAAAACAAAATCCAATGTAATATCCGTTGTTGACCTCCCATTTCTAGTAATTTGAATGACGCTGGAGTTCTATGATTTCGTCAAAAGGACGTTACCAATTAATTCGTAACAGGTACTTATGTAGTATCAGAGACAAGTTACTTGTCTCTGGTGGTATGAATGCCCCGTTGTTTAGTGCTATTCAAAAGTTATTTCCATGATGTGTAGGAAATTACCTAGAGGTGAAAAATAAAAAAAAAAATGGAAATTATGGAAATGTCTTACTTAAGTAGTCGGGTTGATAAAGGTGTCATCGCGAGGTCTCAGTTCGGGGCGAACCACTAGTATGACTTAAATAAGTCATATTGCTTTCTAGGTAGGAAGAATACGGACTACAAAAATTACTTGGGCAGAATCTGGAATAGTTATTATTACTTCTTACTTGCTTGTGGGATTAGGTATTCATGGGATGAATACTGACGACGCAACAATAACTTATCCTTAGAATCTAATAAAATAGCCACATTATATTGCTGACTCATTCCTATAATAATAAGAGCGGCACTCGTTACCGATTAACCCAGATCGGGGTAAAATTGCCAAGTCCATGGTTTGGGGCTGGAATACCTTTAGTTGTAATACAATTTAACAGATATATAGTTTGGGTGCCAATAGATTAGAGTGTTCTCCTGAAATGTGCGAAAGGCTGTGAATAAGCGCTTATGTTAATTATGTACGCTTGTTCAGAAACAGCCTTTCGTTGTATCATTCGCCGACTACTGACTACGCAAATGCTGTAAAAAAAAAACATCATTATGTTGCTGAGGAAGGCCATATCAGGTAATAGGCCTTTAACTTAAATAATAAAATCAAGATTTTTTAAATTATTATTTATTATTATTGTACCGCAGCGGTAATCGAACCTGCACCTCTTGCATTTCAGCGGATACTAGCACGCCGTGCCATGGAGGTCGTCGTTAACGCCATTTGAAGTTATAAATCAGTACAGCTAACACAGGCGAACTACGTTACTAAGACGCTAGCGAGACGACCGCAGCTGCAGTTAATATTGACCAATGACATTGGAGTAGCTTGAAATCTTTGTAATTTGATTGGTTAATATTTGACATTTACTATCGTCTCACTAGCGACTTGCTATCGTTACTAACGTTAGTCAGCAGGTCGTGTACTGCAGGGCTGTTCTCTATCTCGCGACAGGTTAGCATCAGGCGTAAATTGTGCAATCAGAACTGTCAAACGGTACCTAACTTTTGTATGAGAAAAGAGACTTTTGAAAGCTCTGATTGCACAATTTACGCCTGTTGCAAATCTGTTGCAAGATAGAGAATAAATAAATAAATACTGGACATTACACACAACATTATCTAGCCCCAAGCTAAGCAGAGCTTGTGTTATGGGTACTAGATAACTGATATACTTAATACAATACATGACATAGATATTTTTTATCACACAGAAAATACCCAGAACACCCTGAACAAATATCTGCAGATCATACAAATATTTGTTCCGAGGCGGGAATAGAACACGCAACCTCCTGCGTCGCAGGCGAACCTTCGCCCGCCGCGCTACAGAGGTCGTCAGAATAGCCCTGCGGGTCTGACAACAGTATGGTTGTTCGTTTTTTTTTTACTTTTTACTGCTTTATGAGAGAGTTGCTGATACTGTTTGTTGTATATACAAATACTGTCTCGATTCGCACACCTGAATAACATCATTTATTTCAATAAAGCTGCGCTAGATTCGCATGGAACGACGCAAACAGACGTAACCATTCCACGTATCGTCATAAAGGCTATTTTTATTGCTTACAGTTAACATAAAGTTCATCCTGTTTCATGCCGTTTCATCCCCTAACGTCCCTGAATGCAATCCAAACGCAGTAGAAGCACAAAGTGAATGGTTATACTATCCTAAAGAAATGAAACTAATGAGCCCTGAGAGCTGATTCTATGTTTTGACAACCAATTGACACGGCCGTCTGGTGTAGTGTAGTGTGGATTTTTGTATGGAGACACTGATAAGCGCCCCTAGCGTACACTCTGTGAACCTCATTTTCCATAAAAAAATCCGTGTTACACTACACCACACGTCTATGTCAATTGCTCGTTAAAACTTAGAATCAGCTCTCTGCCCTCCTATTCCCTAACTGAAAGTCACTCGGTGACTAACGTTTGATAAGTAAAATTACCATCAGTTGTAAATTTTCAACAGACTTCAAAAAAAGAAGGAGGTTTTCAATTCAGTTGTATTTTTATTTATTATGCTTGTTACCTCATATCTCCGTCGTTTATAAACCGATTTGGAAAATTATTTTTTTATTAATAATAATTTTGAGCAATTGATGGTAATTTTACTTGTCAAACGTTAGCCACAGAGTGACTTTCAGTTACGAAATAGGGGGGCAGAGCATAATATAAACCATTTCCCCTCACATACCGGTCACTAGCTACCAACTTCCTTTGTTTCAACTCTCAAGAACTCATTGGACCCAATTCTTACAGTACCTACTCAAACTCTACTTTATCATACAAGATCTGTCAAAATTCTGTAAAAACTGACAGATATTGTATTAATTCGCCATTTTGTTTATTAGCTATATTAGTGTCAACGATAGTTACATTTCATTATTAAAAGACGCTGGATTAGCGCGTACTACGTGTGAGTGTCGCTTCTACGCGCTAGTATTGACTATTTTATGCTAGAAGCAGGAATTATACCAGTATTTACTTTCAACGATGCAGTCGAGATATCTTGAGGCAGCGGTGTGAGGGTTAAGCTAGGAATTATTTTTATTTCAATTTATTACTGTATCTGGGTCGGGAACGGGAAAAATCTAAAGGTTTTCTATTTCTAGTAGAAAACGTGGTGATAGCTTCTTTGATTAAGTTTTACAGTATTGCAAATTGGAGAGATAACTTGGGATTGATACATCATGTCACTGGTTCTTTCGTTGTCACCCTTCGTAAGGTCAGAGACCAGTTTGAGGTATAGGGTGGCTTTGAAAAGGGCCTAGTGATCACATGGTGAAAGGATTCAGTCCGCTTCACTAACTTAATCGAACTTTCATGTTAGAATGGTGAAGGTTACTGATGCACGCTTCAAATGTTGCCATTTTCATAAACTCATACCGTTGGGTAACTAAGGGAAGAATTCCACTTAGAGCACCAATTTAAAGAGCACCGATCCTATTTCACTTTGAGCACCTATCAATATTTCCTATAGGTGCTTTAAATGGAAAAGTAGAACATAAAAGGTAGCCAAAAAATAAAAATATAAATAAAGTCATTAGTCATCATTATCAGACGGTAGACTCTCAAACTCTGCAGCAAATTTTTAAGTAAGGTAAATTTCGATATAAAAGATGGCATTAGCGCTAAAAACTCTTCCGGATTGAGTTGCAAGAGCTCTTAATATGGTTTGCAAGTTAAGGTTCCTACGGTGACACCTCGTCGCAAATTTCAACTTAAATACACAAAACAATCTGGAATATGTCATACCTTCATAAGACATAATATTCATGTTACTAATAGATCTGTTAAATTTTTAAGTAGTTTTCAAATTACTTATACCTAGATCCGGTGAAGATTTTGCTACCTATATGAAGTACAGTCTGCGCTTTTGGCGCTGAAGCAAAAGGCCTTATTACAAGGCCTCCAAGGCCTTGGCGCGGCGCGCGAAGGTTCGCCTGCGACGCAGGAGGTTGCGGGTTCGATTCCCGCCTCGGAACAAATATTTGTACTATCTGCAGATATTTGTTCAGGGTGTTCTGGGTATTTTCTATGTATAATAAAAAATATATATCTATTGAAATGTTATTGTATTAAGTATATCAGTTAACCAGTTCCCATAACCCAAGCTCTGCTTAGCGTGGGGCTAGATAATGTTGTGTGAAATGTGCAGCATTTATTTATTTATTTATTTACAAGACATGGTTTAAAGTTTAGTAGCGTGAGAATTACGGAAAACAAACTATCGGCTTTCGTATTAATGTCGTATGTGCCAAATGTTGATATTTAAGCCTGGACTATGTTCAGATTTAGACCATATTTTGTAATAAGGCCAAAAAAGTTCGGAGGTGCATGCGTGAGTGAACCTTAAGTTAAAATTTCTTCAAATGGATACTTTATATGCCAGCCCCGTAGCTTTGACCGTCTGCTTATTTCACTTATTTCGATATTGGCTCCCTACTAATTTTGTTTACTTATTCATTAAAATGGAGAGAAATGGGGGATCCCGTAACGTGCCCTCTATTACGTTTTATGGAAAACTGAAACGTAAAAGAAGATGTTCGAAAATAACATTTTCAAGTGTGTTTATGGAAAAGCTTTTTGGGATCTCATGATTTTATTAGCCTATGTCCTTTGTAAACGAGAAAAAAATTTGAATAAAATTACTTAAAAAAGAAGGAAATAACTTTCTCGTATATCTAAAACATGTAGGTACTTATTACTTTCTTCTTCCTGTCGTGTTGATGCATCACTTCAAATAATAATTATGTAAAATAATATAATATTTTATAACATAAAACCCAACAGTCACATACATATACATATATAGTCCTGATCGCACACTAGGATTTTCTGTGTCGTGTGTATCAAAGAACTACGAGTACCACAACACTCAGACCCAGAACAAATATTTGCAGATTATTTCTCACGCAGCAGGAATCGAACCTACATTTTCTTGTGTCTCAGCCGGCTACTCGTCGGCCGTGCCACTGAGGTGAGGTCATATGCGTTTGAAGCAAGGTCTCGTGGATGGGACCCCGATTTCAAATCCTAAGGTAATGGGTTCAAATCCTGGTCGTGTACCATGTGAATTTTTCCACTTTAAATAATTCTGTGCGCAATATTACGTGCTCTAAAACAACGTGAGGAAACAAAAATGCTGTGATATCTGACATGTGCATGAAAGAAGTCTGCAAGGCTCACTGGTTCTCAGAAACCTCAGGTTCTTTGATCTAATGCAGAGTAACCATAAAAGAACCGATGACATGAGAAAGTATAGTACTTTTTGAATCCTAAATCGCACCTTATCATGTAGTGAAAACTAGTCACATCGCATCAAAGCTCATAAGCACAACCATAATATATTTTATGTAGCTTTGCATAAACTACAATTCACAGCAAACAAATTTTCGAAGCACTAGCACATTTTCCAAAATAATACCGTAAACAAGATAGCATTTGAAACACCTCTAGACAAAATCTCAGATAGAAGTGAAAAATCTTGGCCGTGAACACTGCATACGATATTCTTATAACAAATCAGATTTACAATATGCATCGGTCTGGGGGAATCCTGACGGACTGCCGATCCGCACTCTGAATTATTCATACACCACCCAAAACTTTGCCACAAAACTATCGAAAATTGCTTTATTTTACAGTTTATGAAATTTTACGTCCTGTTTTATTTGAGTTTTTTTACATTGAGTTTCTAAGTTTGGGTATGTAAATTCAATTTGTGTGTTATCGGAAGCATTTGAATAAGTTCTATTTTTAGGTACTTCTTCAGACGAATGATTATCATCAGCATTAAGATCAATATCTTAGTTTTTTTTCTGTAATAAAGAATTTAAAATCACACCTTGATTCATTTTTTATATCAGAATTGATTTAAAGTCAGCATGAATCTCTCACTGCTCCTAAATTTTAAATTTACTTCGAAGACAGGGCATCAATTCAGTTTCAATTCACTAATAGACTTCAATGAGCATTCCAATAAGTCTACCAATAACTCAGGCTGGACACGTGCCTTCATGCAACATCCGTTACCCATTCGCAGACGCACAAATCGCTTCGTTTGCGAAGACAAATGACTGCTGTCTACTCCCCAGCATACATACCAAAACCATTTCCAAAAATTACTACAAAAGAGTTTAATACCCAATATCGGGTGCAAGCCTTTTTTCTTTAATCTGCACCGCATTTTAAACTTTACGCCTCTGAATTTAGTTGGGAAGTATTGATACCTTATTTGGCAACAAAGTGACCCTAAAAGCCAAGCGTTTAGCGTTTTTGGCTAACAACAATAGAATTTATCGTCAAAAGGTATGCTGTAATGCCATTGTTTGATTATGATTAACCATCTGCAGTGTTTTGTTGACACTGTGTGGTATTTGACGCCAACGATGGCAATGCAAGGCGCTTCATTAAAGCCCCGTCCAGCATCTAAATTGCAGCATTAAATCTGTAATTAAGATAAATTAGGAAAGATAAAAGCTCAGAACTGCATACCATAAGTTAAAAACTAATATTTTAGGTTTGATATCTGTGGTAGTCGAGCAATGTTCCGCTGCCACGGATGGTGCTTTTGTTAGTACCTTAGGTGTTTTTGGTTCTGTGCTGTGAATGTGATGTGGACCAAATATAGATTCCATATCAACAGATACCTTTATTGGAACACGGACCGTTTAATGTGCAATGATTGAAATGTGGTTATTCGTGCCGAAGACTTTGCCTTCGTTTATTTTCTTATCAGAAATAGCATCTCTTAATTATAAAATCAAGCCTCAAGACGAAAGTCTGTGATCAGTGCGTACTAGCAGTGATAACTTACGGCACTGAGGTGTGGTCACTAACTATTGGCTGTATAGACAGGCTTAAATTCACGCAGCGGGCTATGTAGAGAGCTAATGAGGAAATCCATAGAAGAACAAAGATCTCTGACATAGAAGTAATATTTCAGAATCAGCAAGTTGAAATAGCAAGGGGCAGGTCATATAGCTCGCAGAACTGACAACTGTTGGGGAATAAAGGTTCTTGAGTAGCCAAAAGCTAAGCTAGCTTTAAGCTTGGACGACAAACCGGACACCGCAGTAGAGGAAGGCATTATCTCTCTCTCCTTGATAATATCCATTGAGAAGGACTCTCGATGGATATTATCCAGGTCACGAAAAAGGTCAAGGAAAGTCAGTGGATGGAGGCAGCTCAAAACCTTTCGTCGTGGTATTCTAGGGCCTATGTCCAGCAGTGGACATCTACAGGCCAATGATGATGATGATGAATTATACAATGAGCTTTTGCATATTTTTATTAGTTGTTTAGAGCCACTCCATAGTACAGACTGCTTAATTGCGTCTTATGGAGGAACCATGAAAAATAGTACTGTGCTTTCGTTTCCTCCATATTTTCTATCATACATTTGGATAGCGTCACTAATGGAGCAAAAAATTCAATTTAGTCATTAGCAATAAACAAACCAAATGAAAGAGCTGTTAAAGTGTCAAATAAAAGCAAAATCGAAACAGAAAAACCCGGTGATGTACAACGACGTACTTGATATGGTATTTTATAGGTCACGAGCTTATTTAATAGCTTATTTCTAGCACTAGTTTAGTAGTTTGAGTTATTATAGCGAGTCGATGTGAGTGGTTTAACGGGGGTATGGTGTGGAGGGTATCGGGGGTAAAGTTACACCAAAATAGTTTAAAAGAGATTTTAAATTGAGCATTCTCCAGCTATCTCAAATAAGCGGCTTGGCTTTCATCGTGCCTCGTATATTCCACGCCAATTGTTCGTATTCAACGCAAAAGGTTTTCAAAATTAAAATTTTTCAAGGTTACGTTAGTGTGGATTTTAAATAAAAAAAAGTTCATCCACCTTTTATTCTGTAACGAATATTTTATATTATATTTTATCAATGTGTGCGTGACGTGGAGTACAATACTGCAAGAAATACGCATGAACGAATTTTAACTACAATTAGGTTTTTTGTAAAACAACCTAATTGATGTAAAATACTGTTTTTACTATTTCGGATAAGCTAAGATTAATTAATTTTATTGTAAATAACAATGCTAGGCATGGCTCTGCTCACACTCGCGTGTTTTATTTCTTTTATTTGTGTGATGATTTATAAGAAGGTTTATACTTCTTCAAGTATGCATTTTCTAACATCAAATCAATTTTCTACCGTCGAGTGATTAAACAACCAGTATGTAATATAGGCTTCACCGTAGCAAAGCACGAGTATTCAGCTAGTCTTTAATGAAAAAGAAAGCCAAAACCTTACTATCGCACTGTAAAAAGCCGAGACCTAAATTTAGTTTATTATGAACTTTTACCAGTACCTACATGTATCTGAAGATAGGCAAGCAAAAAATACGAAAACATGCACAACCACATAATACTACAGCACGTAGTTCAATAAAAAAAATAAAAAGAGTTGCGGTGAGGTTATGTTACGGCAATGTCCAGTTGCAGATGCCAACGTGACGGATGTAGGTGACAGTGACCGCTTACCAAGTTAGAGTTGGGCCGTAAATACAAAATTGTATGTACAAATTGGATAAGTCGAAGACATATCAACACTATTTTCAATATTCAAGCACTTGAAAGTACACAGTCCGTAAATCTTAACTTTTGTCGGCAATCTTCGCGTATAAAATCGTTTTAGTGTTGGAACACAACATACCGATATCTATCTTTAGGTACCTATCCGTACACTGAACAGTGAGTAGTGATTTGCTAAACGCACCGTTCTGATTTATACGTCTGGAAGACCCCAGACACCTACACAATTTTCAACCTTATCTGTAGGCATGTAGGTTTAAAAGAGGGAAAAGTTTTGGGTGTAAAGTTTTTCAGTTACTTAATCTTGTGTGCATGCGTTCCGGGTACGGTTGAACGGATTTAATATCCGTTTTATTTTTGTTTATTTTGTTGGCAAGTTATCACTTCTTCAGGAGGCTGCCTGATCGTGACGCATTTGATTTAAAAACACGGTCTTAAAAATAAAGTTAGAATCAGTTTGTGATAACAGGATACTGACTAACTATTTAGTAAAAAAACCGACTTCCATTGTATTGAAAAACCATTGTATTCGGCTAAGTATCTAGATGGTATTTTGATTGTTAAAGAGTCAGTTTGGTGAAATAATTCGATCAAGGCCACACTTAACATACATCTCAAGTAACGTAATTTGAACGCGGGATACTACCATTAAAATAATTTAAAGCTAGAGTGCATCTCATGGCAAATCCAAACGCGGCTAGGAAACATTCATCAAAATGATCCTTGAGATTTCAATGAATAAAATTATTTTGTTTTATGACGGAGTGCTGGTGCCTTCATCAGATCAGTTTGATGGTACCATTTTCATCAGAATTATTTATTTCAATTTGCGTCATAGTTGCTGTTTTAATTGAGATATCTTATGTCGCCACCCGTGAAATACTAATCATTGAGGAGTTCCGGTGCCCATCTGTGGTCTTCTTCATCAGTTTCATTTCACAAAATGATACTTTCTCTAAAAGTCTCTAAAGTCTAGTAGTAGACGTTTATCAGTGGATTATGGTTTCAAAATCAAGATCTTAATAATAACACCATTCTGGTTATTCTATAGCAAATGGTTTTATAATCAAAGAATAGTTTCAGTGTCATATACCTGGGGTAGGGTAAACAAGTGAGACAATAGAAGGCAATTAATTGAACCAGCAAAGTCATGAATAATTTCATTTTGTATGAGACAAAGAAAAAGCGCTAAAAAGCCACTGATGTTATTGACGCGGACATTGATTGCGCATCGAACAAATTGTCGCGATTGATTTATATCCTTTTAAATGGCATTCAGATGCGGGTTTGAAATTGACTGCTAATATAAATATTTGAATAACCATTAAGCAAGTTTAAATTCATTTTAAAGAATTTAGATTATTTGGTTAAGAGGCTGATCTCTAATGTTAGTAAAATTATTATGAAAGGCTTTTATTAAATGTTACAAACATATTGATAGATATAAAACAACATGAAGCTCTGGGTGTTTGGGAATTGAATGTTGATTGAAACTCCCACGTCAATGGTTTTATCTTTGTATTGGACCTCACGCACTCACTTTACGTTTTTACTTACTTGTAATAACTTATTTATTTAAATAATACATACCAAATGTAGTGTGCTGTTGTACCTACAGAGAGATGGAAGATAGAGGGTAAACATGATGTGATAGGGATATACTACATTACAACATTACAATACTAGACAGTGGGCTTTAATTCATACATAAAACATACAACATAACACCCAGCAGTCACATTAATAGTCCTGATCCCACACTAGGATTCCTTGTGTCGTGGGTATCCAGAACTACGAGTATCATGGTACCATAACACCCATATCCGGAACAAATATTTGCAGATCATACAAACATTTGTTCCGTAGCGGGAATCGAACCGCAACCTCTCGCATCTCAGCTGGCTTCTCACACGCTGCGCCACAGAGGTCATAAACATGAAACCTATCGTGATCGTGTCAAATAATGTTATTTACTTATAAACTTTTGCACTTGGCCCCATTCCAAGTTTTCACCAAGTGACAGACGAATTTATTTTTCACTTTGCGGAGCTGTTTATTTTTAACCCACTTCAAAAAAAGGAGGAGGTTCTCAATTCGACCCGTATGTTCTTTTTTTTGTATGTATGTTACGCGATTTCTCCGTCAATTTTGCATTGATTTTGATGATTCTTTTTTTGTTTGGTAGGTTATTCTTCTGAGGTGGGTCCCTATAAATTTTATCGAAATTGATTTAGCACTTTTTGAACAATTTGGTTTTTTGTGGTTCCCATAGAAAAAAACCTAATATTTTACTGTGCCATTCTTGGTTCTGTCAGCGCTAGATGATACTGCGAGACGTCGACTGATGCCCTCTGGCCACGATCCCCGATGCCCGACGGCCTACCGATCGGACCAATGGCGTTATAGAAATACTTAAATACCTACCCGCCGATAGATAGCGTTTATTCAAATATGAATTACCTACATTATAGGCACAGGCTTGAAGTCGGTTTATGTTTTTTCCAAAAATTAATTATTTATAAGTACATCTATGGTAAAGCTGAGCCAGTAATTATTATCATCTATGGTAAAGATAAGTCAGTTATTTAACTACAAGCTTAAGCTTACTTTTCACACTAGATAATCCCTTTCTTACCCTCAGCACTACCAACCTCCACTACCGGTAGTGTTGCGGGGATTTTTTTTCCTTCTGCGCTGCTTATCAGTAATGTCATGGGTATTTTCTAAACGGGGGCATAATCTGCATTCCCCATAACAGTATATTACAGAGTTTTTTCATCATTGGTCATCACTTCAGGAGAGATTGTGGTCAAATAAAGATTTAGGAAATCAAAAAGATTGTAATCGTTGCGTTTGCAAGAATGTATATAAAAATTCTATATTTAATGCAAAACAATTTTTGTGAATGATAAAATGGAAATAGGTACGTAAAAAACCCCATGATTATATTTTGGTCTTTATAATAGAGTCCGATTTATCAAATGCTTACATCACCAGCATCCCTTGACCCTCGGCCTCTGTCCCGTCATATTTCAGTGAACCCGATGTTAAAAGAATCCGTCACGGTACTGGAATGAATCTGTTGTTTCATTCCATTGTAGTGATGGGATCTCGTCAATGTTACTTTTTTTAATACTTTATTCAACAGTTTCGTGGTAAAAACTGCTTGGAAAAAGCTACAAGGGGCAATATTACACCAATTTAAGCATCAAAATCGATTAAGTATATGAAAAATTTTTTGTACCAATTTTTGGATAACTTAAAACTTATTTTTGCAAGATACAATGGAATTCGATCAAACCTATTACTATCTACTGATGTTTGTTACTGATTTTTTGACCAGCACAGTTTGAGTTATGGTGACCAACTTGAAGTATGGTGGCCTTGAAAGAGGCCGGTGAAAGAACTAGTTCAGTGCGTCTCACAGAGTTTCCTTTGTGCACATGTCTTTAAAGGGTCGATTCAAGGACATGTCGGTTTCTTCCCAAAGTTGTTCTTCATCGTATCATATCATTGATTTCCCATCACTAAATCAGAGTGATCACTCACCATCAAATGCTTTAATTCGATCAGTCGCCTCTACCAACTGAATGATGTAAGCGATGAGGTCAAACAGCAGTTGAAAATTTTAAATTTATGAGTTTTAAATTTGAACAAAGTTTAAAATTAAATTAACCACTCCCTTCAATTTTAAAAGATAAAGTTTTGATTGCCTTATCTACTCTCAGTTTAACTTTCACCTATTTCGTTTTTTAAACGCTACTGATTTTTAATAACTGCGTTTACGAGATATTTTTTTAAGTAGTAGCAACTTACTAATGAGTTGGACAATACTTACCTGGAAAATTTGTTTCAGTAGCACCAAGTACTCCAATCAGTAACAAATTATATTCCTTTGAATTTTATTTTAGTGAATCATATACATCTGAATCTGATTTTAATTTAATGAAATAGCGTCACTTACAAAAACCACAATACCTCCCGAACATATTATTTGTTTATATATTTTGTTATTTATAAAATGTTAAGTAATTTTTTGCAATATGTACTATGCTTAATGCCGTATAAAACATATTTCAGTTTTTTTTTTATTTGATATCTTTCATAGTTTGCGAGGTATTATGTTTTTTTGTCAGTGCCCCTATTTTATTGCACGCCAGTTTAGTTTGTCACATGGCTCTGGTGAGCCAGCCTAACAATAGACCTCTCCATCTCCTCCCACGGATGTAATGAAAGCTGACTAAGAAAATACCCCAGGGGATGGGCAGCAGCATTCACCTAAATACCAATACTGTGATCGCCGATCCTAGTATTCTATGGAGAAAGTCTCGTCGAGCAGTGGACGTCTAAATACTGTTAAAGATACAAAATCGTTTATTGCAGTAGGTCACTAATAGGTGACATAAAAGTAATTTGAAGTGGATGACCTACCTAGTGCTTGATATGAATAATTCTATTAAAACCAACAATCACTTCCAAAAGATCTAACAAAACAAACACATCACACACTAAGCTGTGAAATATGTGTATTGTATTAATATATTTATGGCGTCTGTCTCGCAGGTAATGGCATGAAAACACCACAAAGCATTACTTTCAGCAATAACTGCGGGGAAGTAAAAATAGAAATAACACAATTCTGGCCCCTCGCACTCAAGAGTTGAATAAATAATGGCTGATTCACAATGTGCTAGTTGCTGGAGCCAGTCACTTCACGATGATGTTTAAACCCTGTCACAATTTGATTTTGGTGGGAAACGCACTAGAAATTTGATGTGGAGTAAAAATCAAAATACATTACTCCAGAGGGTTTTTGCCAAACGCATTAATTTACTAAGAAGTTTTATGAATGGCAGTCGAGTTGTTAAAGGTTCTGAAAATGTTCCCAAGGGTTTTAAGGGCCAAAGGTAACATTATAAATTTCCAAGGCCCAGGCTCTCCAAAAAATATTTACTTATTTGGCTAATTGCTTAACTTAGTGTATGACGTGACAAGTTAATAGTGCAAAGAAGTTAGCAAACCCTGGCCAGTTTTTTTTTTTTGATCCAGTAACTGTATCAGTGTGAACGTGCAACGAGCTTGTATAGAAAGATGCATTTCATCAATATAATATGGCTAGTAAATTAGATTTGTTACTTATTCACTACCATTATTTATCACCTTTAAACATCTTTTGCATGAGCTCGAGAAAATAGGTTATGTCTTCTTCATTTGTTCTCACAAAGTTTAAATTACAACAGAGGCCAATTTATGGCTCTGTTCCACTTAGTTCAACTATAAGTTCAACCAGTTGAACTTATTGGACAAAAAAGTCCAATTATTTAAACTTTGTGCTAATTAAAAATAATTATGTAATAGTTGTAATACGTCTTATTAGTTTTTATTTTAGTGTTTGAATTTTTGTAACTATTCCAACTGTTTCAAGGTTTATCTGGATTAAAATATTTATTCTACCGATCGCTCCAATGCGGTTGCGTTGTACCAATAGTCCAAGAAGCCGGTGCTTTGTTCTTTGATGTGTGAAAAAAATCATAACCTTTTTAATTTTGACATACACGACAAATATTACCATTCTCCAAAATTATCTCTACACATTTGGTATTCCAAACACAATCTATAAGTTCTTCATTACTTATCTTCAAACGCATCGATACGCAACATTTATTACGCTACCAATCGCAAACTTACCTTTCCCATTCTTCAAAATATTCCTCGCTTCTATGTTTATAGCTGTAGGATTGAAAGTTGTATCAGATTTCAGATATTTGAGGACGCTCATAAATTAGTCTGCGAATGTCTAGAGCCGTTCTATCACGTCAAAACAAGGAGCTAGGGGACAATGTATTGCAGTTGGCAATCTTAGCGCCCTTTCCACAATATCTTTAGTAGACGCCCTCTTATATGAATAATGTGTCATACGATTGTGCCTTTTGATATACATGAGGGGAAACTTGTAGATTTGAGGAAATATAATTTGGGGTCAAAATCAGAAATGTTTTTATTTCTATTATATTTGGCTGAGGATTTATTTTTTACATTTTGACCTCAAATAAAGTTCACAGGTAAATACAGCCCAAAAAGAAACCCAAATCCTTTTCAGAAGAAACACGAATTTTCTGAAAAGCCTTATTATTCTTAATGTTGTGCTGTTTAGAAGCTATTTTTATTTTTCCAGCTAGCAGTAAAAATAATTTGTCATTAAATAGATTAGACTTAGAATAGTATAAAATACAGCGTAGAGAAAACAGCTAAGGTAAATGAGAAGCTGCAGAGGATAAATTTAAGATGGACCCTATGAATTAGCTGCATCTCAGATTTAAACTATTGCAGCATCGATTATTTTTTTTGTAAAAGATTGTTTTTTTTATTATTTATGATTATGATTATTATTTATCCATCAGTAAAAGCATTTTTGGTTGATCTTGTGTGGCTCTATAATGTTTTTAGAATGATGTATAACTATTGTCGATTATAGACGATCTCTGTGGCGCGGCGGGTGAAGGTTCGCCTGCGACGCAGGACGTTGCGGGTTCGATTCCCGCCTCGGAACAAATATTTGTACAATCTGCAGATATTTGTTCAGGGTGTTCTGGGTAATTTCTATGTATAATAAAATATATATATATATGTAATGTATTGTATTATGTAAATCAATTATCTAGTACCCATAACACAAGTTCTGCTTAGCTTGGGGCTAGATAATGTTGTGTGAAATGTCCAGTATTTATTATTGTTATTATTATTTTCGTTACAATAAGTACCGTTTTCCTTGCAAAGAGAGATTCAAAAACGATAGCCTTGTAGAGGAAAATTTTGTGTCCTGGCTGTGATGTAACAGTGAAGCAGATGTTTTAATTATCCTGTGTCAATAGTTACGAGTAAAGGGGGACAATCAACTAATGGTAGGGATTGACTTTATAACGCGAGACGTAATTCTGTCCCACGAATAAACAAATAAACGGAATTGTTTAATTGTTTCCCAGCGGAATTCTTATAGGGGAAAATAGCTGCGGTATCTAAACATTCCAGATTTAATATCATTTTATTATCTCTTTGTTTAGAAGTTATCTCAATCTGAGCTATCCTTAGAATTTGGTTGGAAGCAATTTTATAAACACGATAACAAAAGTCACACATTTATTTACTAGGATAGTACGTTGTGACTTTGAGAGTATTCGTCAAATTTGGCACAAAATCCGTACAATTGTTGCAACCCCAATAAATAATATTAAACTATCAGCTGTTTGGACAGTGGTCAATCTGCCATGCGGGCTTATGGGCGCTTGTGGCGTAGCCACAGCTGTTCCTTTAACAAATAACCCAGTTACAAAAAATACTGCTGAAATTGGGAAGGAAAGTGCTTGAACGCCTCAAAAGTAGGGGTTGGTAGTTTTAACCATATCCATATTTAATCTAATTTAATAGGCTGTCATCAAAATGTTTATTGTTCTTTATTCGTTTAATAATAAATTTGAGTTTTAAGTATTTTTATTTGTTGGCTGTGAAACAAGAATAGAATATCTTCGCCAGCAACTAAACTGCGCAACAAGGTTTTTTTTTAGACCAGTTGTGAAACTCGCTTGCAGAGGCTGGAGGGGAATTTTAGGCGAGGACTGTGGGCCTATTACGAGTTTTGCATTGCAAAAACCGGAATGCGAAACGTGAGCATTCAACGTGAGTTACGTAGTAACTATTCATCATTCTATGCCGCGCAGTCGGTAGAAACAGTTCAGATTAGTAAATAGTTACTACGTAAGTCACGTTGAATGCTCACGTTTCGCTTTCCGGTTTTTGCGATGCAAAACTTGTAATACGCCCTCTGATCTCAAAAGTAGTATTTTGAACGCCCTGTGCGACATGACAAGATTAAATAATGAGATCCAAAAAACAGTGTAGGTAGAACAATATACTGTAGGGAGTACCTCCGCATAATTAGTTTTTAGTCTATGGTTTTGTTACTCCTCTATCTATGTTAACGGCGATGCACAACACTATTTTGAATCGGCGTGCCCCGCCGGGTGTTTGATCGCCGTCAGTTGAAATTTTGTGATAAGAGCAGCGACACGCTCTCCTACACTGGCGCCTAACTAGCGGCCATAACCGACGCGTCTTGAAAAGTAACATTTCCGCGTACCGTGTTGTGTGAACCCAACCCCAATTTCAACATTTTCAACTCATTTAGTGGTGTGATGTGTGTGATCTAAAATGCCTAGAACGCGTAACCGTAAATCCACGGCACGCGCGCGCGACGACGACGACGAAGACAACGTCTCTTTCGACAGCGCCGCGGAGCTCCCTACGCCGGCATCGACGGTTCCTGCCGCTGGCGTGATGCTATCACAAGACCAGCTCTCCGCCATGTTCGCCATGTTTGCTAGAACACAGGCCGAGGCCAACATGCAAGTGCTAGAACGTGTGGACCGCCTAATTGCGTCGAGCACGCCACGAAACAGCGAGGCACCGACGCCATCTCCCATCCATCAAACAGGCGAGACCACGACGGCGCCAGCGCCGACGCCAAACGCCGCTGCCGCCATCAACACGCTGGCCCCGAATTTCACCGGTTGCACCGCCCGCTTCAACGGCTCCTCACGCGACGCCGACGATCTTGAAGCGTTTATAGACGGCGTAGAAATATACAGAGAATGCGTGGGCATGCGGGACGACCACGCACTGCGTGGCCTACCTCTTCTGCTTGCAGGTCAAGCCGCGGTTTGGTATGTTGGAGTAAAGAGTTCGACGATTAGCTGGACGGATGCGATTCGGAAGTTACGCTACGCGTTTGGCCAACGAAGTCCACCTCACCAGATTTACCGAAAGCTGTTTGCCCGAGAACAGGGGGAGGATGAGAGAGCTGATATATTCATAGCCAACGCCCGCGCTCTGTTAGCCAAGCTCCCGGTCGGGGATGTGTGTGAAAAAGTTCAGCTGGACATGATTTTTGGCCTACTTCACCCCAGCTACAAAAAACGCCTCCAACGCTCCCTACTCAAAAACTTTGGTGATCTACTTGACGAAGCGAGAGCAATAGAAGAAAGTCGGGAAGCCAAACATCAACACAGTACAACGCTGCAGAGCCTGCAGCCGCCCGAAGTCCAACGAACGAATTTCATAAATTCGCACCCAAACACCAGACAGCATCATACGCAGAACGCCCCAGCGCGCAGCGCCAATGCGTCCCAATGGCCGATGGCGAATCGCGACAATTCACGGCACTTCGGCAATGATCGTCAACAATCGCAAAGATTCGCTCGCTATTCGTCGCCGTCTCCCGTAGTACGCAATTCCGCCACCGAGGGGGCTGCAACGCAAACACTTCATTCGCGACCGCGTCAACTTCACTCCGGTCCCGTTTCCTCAGCGCCGCGTTCCGCCGAGCGAGAGCAAACAGCTCACTCACCTAATCCATCTGTTAAATTCTGTGCGATCGAAACGTCAACGTCACGTCGTCCCTTTGAAATGTTTTCATCGGCATCATCATGCCTGAATAACAAAAACTTTTCTGCCGAGAACGGGAGCTATTCTCCAGCTTTCACTACGTTGTCAACCTGGGATGGGAGCAACGCCACATCGCGTGCTAGTGGAGGCCACGTCCGTCGTCGCCGTCGCCACCGCGCTGCTGCCGAAGGCAGTTTGCGCGACCGCCCTGCGGACGTTTCCACTCCGATGCCGGGCAGCCCGGCGCGTGCGATGCTAAGTGTTAGCGCAGCCACCGCCACTCCGGTAATCGACTTAGTAAGTCCGACCGCGGCTGAACAACGTGAGTACTTTGCGTGTTATCAGTGCAAAAAGTGTAATAGTGTTATGAACCACAATGTGTTAGGTGTAACTAAAGACTTTAGTATAAATAACCCCTATTGTGATAAATGCATGAACATTGCCTTAGATTTAAGCAGTTTAACAATGCCTGGGAATGAAAAGGACATATGCCGTCCCATTTTAGAAATTCAGATAAATGGTTTGAATGGCACTGCTTTAATTGATACTGCTGCCAAGCGTTGCATTGCCGGATGTACTCTTTATGCACTCCTTCTCAAACAAGGTTTCTCATTCCGTGCTGATAACATGTTAATCAAACTAGCAGATGGTAGCATGCAAGAGACAGCTGTCAAATTAGCTGATGTAGAGGTTTCTGTGCATAACACTAGGCTTACTGTTCCGGTGACGTTTGTGGTATTGCCTTATGCAATAAATAATGAAACTTTGCTCGGTATCGACTTCATAACACAAGCCGGTTTAGTTCTTAACTTTTCTGCTATGACTTGGTATTTGCCAGACACACCTCAGATTGCCCATCACCTCAAGTTTGAAGATGCTTATGCCCGGCCTGTTGAATGTTACTCGGCCGAATTCTTGAGGGATGATGAAGGGACCATGCTCACTGTACATGAACGCGTTGCCCTGGCAAATTTGATAATGTGCTATGATGATGTTTTCAGTGAGAAAGGAGAATGCACCCCATTTGCTAAACATCATGTAAACACAGGAAACCACCAACCCATCGCTGTGCCCCCCTACCGTCTCACTCCTGCAAAGAGAGCTATCATGGAAACTGAGATCAACAAAATGCTGAATGATGGTGTCATCGAGGAGTGTGAATCAGCGTGGGTTTCCCCTGCTCTATTGGTACCAAAGAAGGATGGTACTTTTCGTTTTTGTGTGGACTACCGTAAGTTAAATGCCATCACTAAGATAGACTCTTACCCACTGCCTCTTATTGATGACCTGCTTCAGTACACAAAGAAGAACTGTTACATGTCTACCATAGACTTACGATCAGGTTACTGGCAAGTGAAGCTGGCGGAGCAGGACCGAGATAAGAGCGCTTTTACTTGCCCACTAGGAGTATACCGCTGGAACGTCATGCCATTTGGAATGTGCAACGCGCCTGCTACCTTCCAAAGGTTGATTGATCGGTTCAAGTCCGGTGCATCCTTGAAAGATCTTACTCTACTCTGTTACCTCGATGACCTGATCCTTATAACAGAGGGCAATTACTCGAAGCATCTTGCCGAACTACAGATTGTATTTGACCGTTTGAGAGTATTCAAGCTCCGGGCCAACCGGGCTAAGTGCATGTTTGTTCGCACTAGTGTCAAATACCTAGGGCATATTATCACTCGAGATGGTGTCTCTCCAGACCCAGACAAAGTCAGCGCCATCAGCAACATGGGGACCCCCAACACAATGAAACATCTTAAGAGTTTCCTACAAACCTGCTCATGGTTCAGAAAGTTTGTGCCCGGTTTTTCACAAATTGCTCAGCCCCTAACTCACCTGACCAAGAAAGACGTAGCTTGGAACTGGGATGATGCTCAAGAAGCCTCGTTCAGAAAACTCAAAGAGCTGCTTACCACAGCCCCCATACTGAGTCAGCCCGATTATACTGTTGAATTTATACTCAGGACCGACGCCAGTAACTACGCCCTGGGAGCTGCCTTACTGCAGGGGGAGTCACCTGCCGACGAGCACCCCATCGAATACGCGTCACGTCTACTCACACCAGCCGAGCGCAATTACAGCACCACCGAGCGTGAGGCGCTGGCCGTCGTGTGGGCGGTGGACAAGTTCCGCGGGTATATCGACGGACATCGCGTACGCGTCGCCAGCGACCACCAGCCGCTCAAGTGGTTGCTCACCCTCAAGTCGCCGACCGGCCGCCTCGTGCGCTGGGCCATGAAATTACAATGTTACGACCTCCACTTGGAGTACACTACAGGTAAAGCCAATATTATTGCTGATACCCTGAGCCGTCCTCCCTGTGAGGACGAGTCTCGTCCCACCTGCGGAATATGTACAGTCGTAGTGGAGACGCCCCGCTGGGAGGCATCCGCCCTTAGAGAGGCACAGATGGCAGACTCCGATGTTGGAAAAATTATAAAGGAGCTAGAAGGGATGGAGGAAGTGGCTAGTACTAGATGGGCTGAGAGAG
Organism: Epirrita christyi; assembly: GCA_951392215.1. Taxonomy (NCBI): domain Eukaryota; kingdom Metazoa; phylum Arthropoda; class Insecta; order Lepidoptera; family Geometridae; genus Epirrita; species Epirrita christyi. The sequence goes on along the minus strand of OX595843.1, from coordinate 10,210,646 downwards.
GCTATTGTATGACGCAGGGAGTGCTTTACCGCTATACTCATGATGAAGAAAATGAAGAGCCTCAGCTGGTTATACCAGGAAGCTTACGGCAGGAGATCATGATGGAGTGCCACGATAAGGCCACCGCCGGACATGGTGGTGTAGAGAGAACGCTGAAACGCGTTGCGCAGCGTTATTATTTCCCTGGCATGCGGCGATTTGTAGCAGAATATCTGAAAACATGCATAGAATGTCAGCGGTACAAATCACCCAACGTTAAACCTGCCGGTCTTTTGCAGACGCCCGTTCCCGCACAACGCTTCGAGGTGCTTTGCGTCGATCTGTTCGGGCCGCTGCCACGTGGAGAGCTCGGAGAGAGATGGATCCTGGTGGTGGAAGACCCCGCCAGCAAGTGGGTGGAGCTATTCGCGCTAGTGGATGCCACGGCCGAGGCCTGTGCGCGCGCACTCATCGACGAGGTGTTCCTGCGCTACGGTGTGCCGCGCCGCCTCGTATCCGATAATGGTGTGCAATTTGTTGCTGATGTCATGAAGTATGCCATGTCCGCGCTTGGCGTAACTCAGAACCTCATCCCGCTCTACCACGCGGAGGCAAATCCGGTGGAAAGGAAAAACCGCGATATTAAGACGCAGCTCGCCATTCTGGTCGAAGGAAAACACAAAGAGTGGCCGGAGGCGTTACCCGCGATTCGTTTCGCCATGAATACAGCGGTCTGCAAATCAACCGAGAGGACGCCGGCGTTTCTTACGTTTGCGCGTGAGCTCCGTTCCCCTTTGGATGCACAAGCCGACATCCGTGAAGTTGTGAGTGCCGTCAACTACGTGCCGCAGATAACGCCGTATTTACTTAAGCTTACTAACGCAATTGCAGAAAGCAAAGAAAGCATTGAGCATCAGCAAGACATAAGGAAAACAGAAAAAGATGACAAGCGACAGGAGGGTGACACTTTTATCTTAGGCGATCTAGTGCTTCTGAAGACGCACGTTTTAAGCAACGCTAGCAAGGGAGTCAGCGCGAAACTGATGCCAAAGCATGATGGGCCGTATGTGATCGTAAATAAAGTGAGCCCCACAACCTATATCTTGGCTCATTATCGAAAACAGGAGGAAATCGTTGGCAAATATCACATCTCACAACTTAAGCGGTATCATGCTAGGGATGATGAGCAAGCTGAGGTGTGTCAACCAGTCGCTCCGAAACGTAAACGCGGTCGACCTCGTAAACACATATAGTAGGTGTCCTTTATATCATAGTAATCTAGTAATATGTAGATTGATTGCACGTGGGGTCCACCAGTAGATCAATCGGGGGAGTATGTAGGGAGTACCTCCGCATAATTAGTTTTTAGTCTATGGTTTTGTTACTCCTCTATCTATGTTAACGGCGATGCACAACACTATTTTGAATCGGCGTGCCCCGCCGGGTGTTTGATCGCCGTCAGTTGAAATTTTGTGATAAGAGCAGCGACACGCTCTCCTACAATACTAATAACCAAACTACTAATACTGCTGTAGACCAAGCAGAATTTTGAAAAAAGTCTGGTTTTGCAAATAAAAATCGCACAAAATGACCACCCTAAATAAGCTTTGGCAAATGCTCTTAATTTTGAACGGCAATAACACATTTATTTACGAATTAAATAGCTAGACTTGTATTTTTAAGTTCTAAGCGCATATTTTTTATCTATAATTTGTATTTATTACGATTAATTCAAAAAAATCCTCAAAATTAATGCTGTATGAAGTGCAAGCCAGTTTTATCGTCAAATATGACATGCGGTTTGCAAAGCCATTAGGATAAAAAAAATATTTTTGGATGTTTGGATTTTAGGATTATACTCCACAATGTCTAAAAGGAAGCGAAATCAAATTTAGTGTCATTCAGCTAAATACTAAAAATTGATCGTGTTCTCATGAAACAGGACCTATATTAGTAGGTATATAAAAAGTTGAAAATGTATGATTTGTATTTGAAATAATGCCTGTGAGTAATAAATTATGTAGGAACGAGGATGAAACCGTCAACGCAATATTATTTTCAACCACAGTAGTAAATAAGAATGGAACATGCTCATAACTTTGGTATTAATATTAGAGATATTGAAGAGATATTCGTTCATATGAACTATTTAAATGAACATCCTCACCCTAAGGCAAGAAATGAAAGTACAAATACTTGTATTATTATTGTGGGGGTGATTCTGTAGAGTAACAAAGCCAATGTTTTGCTCGTGCATAAAAAAATGCATGGGCTCAATGCAATATTTTAATATTAACCGTGTTATGGCGTGCAGGGTGCATTCGCGGGGTTATAAAGAACATTGGAATAACATGGATACTACGTAAACTTAATAGATAATATGTTTTATGTCAACTGCTAATCTTGTTCAATATGTTTTAGATAACATGTTTTAGTTATAGAAACAAAGAAAAAAAGACAATTTATTTATTTTTCTACAAAGAACACAACACAAATAATTACCATAAGACGAACTATTAGAATATATAAAAAAAAAAAAAACATGTAAGTAACTAATAGGTAGGCATCATAGTTTATAGGATCAAATAGGTCGCTGTCTCAGCATAAGCTAATATTAAGAATAGCTATGATAAAATCAGGATAGAGAATGTGTTCTACCCAATTCCACGAACCAAAAGACCGTAAAAGAAGAAGAATATACCAGATGAAAAAATTAGATCGATGCTTACGAAGGCATACTCCGGTGTTGAACAACCAATAATAAGAAAGAATGGAAGACAAAGAAGAAGCCTTTTCCCAGCAGTGGGATAAAATATAAACCATGAAATATGTAGTATCAATCTTAGGTTAAGAAGCGTAAATAATAAATTTAATAAACAAAACTACTAAATAAATAAAAATTTAAAGCCTACAAAATTAAATAACATGAATTTTGGGTTGTCTAATTGCTTTGCTGATAAAGATAATGTGTATTTTTTTTTATTAATAGTGACTCTTCGCTCAATCAGGAAGTTACACAATAAAATAAGAATTTAGCCAAGTCCTTGTCCAGAGTTATTTTGAACCTCGCAAGTTGCAACAAAGGAATATCCACACTACGGGATTTTCACCCAAATTTTACGACATAAAAAACGCCCATACCCCGCGATGCTTCTGAGGGCAACATCGGTTTGCACTCCCTGATATTAGACTAATATTCGACTTACCCCAGCATTAAAAAAACCAAGGGCTATTTGTACATATTTATAGGTCTCAACATTACAGTCCCTGTCAACGGTAACCAACTCCCTATAGATTAATTATGTTAAAACTTTTTCGTGGTTCTTGTGACAGGAACCCCAGAATTTACTTTCGAAAATTCCGATACAAATTTATAAGCCTCACTTTTCAAATTACTATAACCCACCGTATTAAACGAGGAGAATACATACATATACAAGTGAAAAAACAATTTACTCGTAGTAACAAGGCTACCCTACCACCATGTGAGTTAACTAGCCTGGATGGTAGATAAACTGTCGTTTAGGTACCAGTCTTCAAGCATGATGGCTACAAAAACAACAAGACAACAACACGGACAACTATAAATCCTCGTTACATAGCCGTACAAAACAAATCTGAAATCCTTAACCACTCCTTTATAATGTCATCGACATAAACCATCTGTCTGGCTGGAAGAGGCCTCACCCATAGAATGCAATTAGCCATAAACACCACGAGTGGCATGCAAATCGGTGATCGCATTTGGTGTTAAATTGTTGGATAATGCCCATCCCATAGTGTTTCCCTCAGTCAGCTTGTAAGACATCCATGTAAAGGAGATGGACGATTTACTCTCTCGAATATCACTTTTTCACTTACCAATAAACAACACAAAACATTTATTGCACGTGCGTATCACTATCTATTATTTTTCCTTATAGCTACTATCAGTCATGGCCGCCACATATAAAACACAGTTTCACCCCGAATGCAATAAAAGATAAAAAATAAGAAAACATAAAATGTCTCGCAGTCTTTATTGCAATAACATTTTGCGGTAGATAGCGCTATCTGATTCCAATAAATATATTGTTTAAACAGTTTATGCTTAGTTTAGGAACTGCGTTTAAACAGATAGCAGTTGCAGTTTTGGTGGTAAATTGTTCAAGGTGTTTGAATTAGTGTTCACGTAGTTATCCGTTCATATTATTATCTACTATACTACTATTCAAAATAATATTGTGTAAAAGTTTAAAATTTGTAGAGTAATTGCAGAAATTTAAAACACCTACTTACCTTTATTAATATTATTTTTTCAGACGAATATGTATCTCGAATAATGTGAACTGTTGAGCCTATTTGAGGTTTCCAGCCTTTGTGACGCCATCCCGACACTTGACATGACGGAAAAGCTTACGAAAGTTAATGAACCACATTTAAAACATTTCTCAATCTAAAAAGCTCATCTCGACGAAAGCAAACGAATTGAGAATTGAAGAGATCCCTCAGAAATTTTAATAAAAATGTTTAAGGTGAAAAAATATCTGTAATTGATGAAGGTGCGAGACAATGAAATGGCACTTAGCTACCCGGGCTTAACAGTTGACAAATTGGCCAATTCCTTCCGCTCACACCCCAAGATAAAGGCGTTTCATAACAGTCGAGAGGGAGGCAGCTTATTACAGAGAGTCCAACTCTTATTGACTTTAATTTTCTCCTTGTTGACGTTCCCAATGATATATACCTCTCTTTAACAGCAAAAATGGCCCCTTCGCTTTTTCAAATAACAACCGTTGCCTCATCAATCGTCTCGCTGAAATTTCGGCGAAATCACGAGAACTACTGAGTGGCAGTCCAAAAATAATATTTCAGTTTGATTATTTTTCTATTGTAAATAATGGGAGAGTCACGTGGCAGCCTGAGGGTTTCTGTGTGTTTTTTGCTCGTGGAATTTGTTTGAGTTATCAGGATGAAAGATGGACTTTATTAGTTTCCATTGTTTACTTTGCTATAGACTTTGAGTGGTGATTCAATCGCTGCTGACCATTTTGTTACCGAAACTTCAGCCACATTTATTTTATTATTGGGCAAGCGAGCGAAGTACTTGTAATAACTGGCAACTTTTTAGTTTACTTTCATCAACCTCTGTGACGCGGCGGGCGAGTAGCTGGCTGAGACGTAAGAGGTGCGGGTTCGATTCCCGCTGCGTGGAAAATGTTCGTATGGTCTGCTACTCGATCGCCGCGCCACGGAGGTCGTCAGAGGATTTTGAGGAGGTAGTCTCAAAATAAGTATAAAATAAAAAAATTAACAATAATCAATAAGTAAGACCGTAACAAATATTTGCTAATATTTGTCTTGCAGCGGGACTCAAACCCACATATTATCCTGCGTAAGGCCCAAATCGCTAGGGAGGTCATAAAAAAATAATTTGTGAAAAAAACCGTGATATTTGCCAAGATCCCCATGAAGACATGAGATTGGGTGAGATTCGGCTCGACACCTCCCTAAACGCCTCACGTAATTAATGGACGCATTAATAATCAGCGGCTTGCTAGATAGTGTGGGTGGTAGGAAATTTTGAAGCTATCTAAGCTTACTTTGCTTATACTTACCATCTAGACTTAGTAGGTACGGTTGGGCCACAGTCCACAACTCCTTCCTTCTGTCTTCTACAACGGCCGATGCCGAAGAGTGCGGGATCGCCCTAGCAGTGTTTCTTGCTCAAGCCAACGATGTTTCCGAGCAACAGAAATGAATAGAGTTACGGGAAAACGCGGCGATGGGCAGGCAAATTCCATTTGTGGCTACATTTCAGCCTATTTGAAGCAAATAAACAATAAATTCTATTGATTGATCAATTTGATTAACTTTTATTGATGTGAACTATGACAACCTACCATTACCTGCGATCCTCTACTTGTTACAAATACAAATACATATATTTATTTGTTTAGACACGAAACTGTGAATCTTCGAATAATGAGTCTGTCAAAACCCTCAATTATTCCAGATTTAGTATTTATTTAACACTTTTCGAACCCTTTTCCCTACAACACCTTCCTTACTTTTCCTATTTAATACACTTAGGTACGTAAGTAGGTACTTTCCTCAATTAATTTAAATATTGAGTCTGAATACTGCCCTGTGCATCCGAAACGAATCGCCGTTGACGTTTTGGTGGTACGTTAACTGCGCTCCCCAAAAGGGGTAGATAGGGTAAGGACTATTCAATACACGTTACGGACAATCGATCTGACAAAAAAAAAACAGCTTTACGGTGAAACCCGATCAGTCACAGACAGGGTTGTTTGTGTGCTAAGTTGATGGACGAGGTATTTGATAGGTATGTAGGGAGAACATACTAGCATACTTACAACTTATGCTAAAGGTACCTAGACCTACGTATAAAATCGATTTCAACTCGTAGGTCCGAGTTAACTCGTACCTGCGAGCAAATATTTAATTTAATTTAATATTTGACTATCGATTCTATTATTTAACTTTGGAGAACTGTGCCGCCTCTGTACTCTAGGACAAAATTATAAAAAAATACAACCGAATTGAGAACCTCCTCCATTTTTGTGAAGTGGTTAAAACACAATGACAAACGCCTTACTATCACGCGCCATCACCGCGTTTTATTATGTACTCAATTTTTTTTTTGCAATATCTATGAGAGATACGAAAAAGTATACGAAAATTAACTACTTTCACAATAATATTTTTTTAATCAGAATCCGAGTTTTACATTAGCGCAATCTATGACGAGCTTTTGGAACCACTGGCTGCAGCGCTTTGTAGAGCTTTCTCTTACGACTAACACTGAGCTCCCAATTATTATCGTTACAAAATAGTGCAGACGTGTGCCGATAGGTGACGCTGTCACAATGCGTTTCAACGCCATCTAACCTCAAGAAGTTGTACTACAATGAATGCGCCCATCATTGCCTGTCGCCGCAATTGTTAGGACTTTTTTACACTTACGAAAGTAATGGTACTATCTCTTTTGTAAAGATTAATAAATAGCTCTTAATTCCGTATTTAACCGTAATTCGTTTTAGTGGTCGTTCTAAATGAAGCTTTTTCTGGTAACTTTTACTGAGCTTTATCACAAAATAGTGCAAATGGTGCCATTGTCAAGCGTCATACTAAGCGCCATCTACACTAAAGAGTTCATACTACAATGCCCCTCTACACTATTTTCCATCAGAACTTTGCCGCAGCGCCCGGCGAATTTAAACTACCCCTTTACGAGTATAGATGGCGCTTTCATACCCTAAAGCTTTGACCAATACCAGTGTTTCAGCGCCATCTACTCTATCTGAGACGTACTTTCACCATAGCCAGTATAACCAGCAGCAGTAGTTTTTTTTTTTCGTTATGTAAAGATTTATAAGTTGGCGCTGTCACATATTTCCGTGTTGCTAAAAAGAAAACACTGTAATCCGAGTCTCATGTAAAACAGTGTTTTGTATTTAGCATTAAATTGACAGGCAGTTTTATATTCGATAGAAGGAGACAAAACACAGTGGCACCATTTTGCAAGGATACACGTCCACGCTTATTAGTAGCACGGCAAAATTTTGGTTTTCGTTGTGGTTCATTGCATGACACTACCTGTCTTTTGTTAACCGAATTAAGTTTAACTACTCTTAAATAGATGGCGCTAAGCTAATTCCTATAACTTATGAAAATAATGTTGTACTTTTTTCCGCAAGGCGATGTATATACTTACCTACCTACTAAAAAGAACGCCGTAACCGTGTACCTAATCGGCAAACGTAACACCACTGAGAGGCCAAACTGGCAAGCCAGGCAGGATTGGCACTCGGAATAACACTCAGAGACTCGGGACTTGCTCTTGAAGTAGACCTTAGAACTAAAAATGAATGTTAGATTCTTACAAGCAATTCCTAAACCAAGACGGTAGATTCCTATATTAGAGTCAAAGTTGGGAAGACCCATGAAAGTGTGGAAAAAACGTAACTTTCTTTCTAGGTAGCTTCTGCATTGACTAAAATTGAGCTTTTTGCTATCTACCACTTTGGTATCTAGGTATACATTTTCCTAGCGAACTTATACACCCAAATAGCTAGTCAACCCAGCCATTTCACATGCTTTCAACTACCTACCAACTACATAAACAACATTAGCGGCGACCGCAAGGACCTCAAACTTCAGAAGGCTTGATTAATTAATAGTTTAGTAGCCACAATGAGGATTAGTGCAAGTTGTTAAGATGCCTCTTGAGGTTGGACTACCTATGGGTTGCTAAATAGCGTGGTGGACTTTGGGCTTGTACCTAAGTATCATGTTTATTCGAGTTAGTCCAACGCGTCATACTATGATTATCTTCATCGATTAATACCAATACCACACTACTGGTATTACATACCTACCATTACTAGGTACCTACCTACCTACTAAATAAGTAGAAAATTAGACCATCAAAATGTTTTCTCGATTAGAGATAGTAGGGTAGTAAATACTTACCATCCAATGTACTTCGTTTGTAGCTAGGTAGATAATAAGATAGATTATAACCGCTTTAACTTACGTCTCTATCTAATTATGAATACTACTAACGAAAGTTTTTATCAAATATAGCTTGGCTATTGCTTTTCTTTAACCACTCAACAGACAATTGGCCAGCTTGATGTACATTGTGGCAGCCCTTGAGAAGGCTTTTTACGGATGTGAAAGGATTCAGGACTCCTAGCACATGCTCTTTTCAACAGACTTCAAAAAAAGGAGGAGGTTCCTAATTCGACTGTATGTTTGATATGCGATTAATCTGCCAATTATCAATTGATTTTGATATTTTTTTTTTTGTTAAAAAGGTCATACTTCAGAGTTGGTCCCATATAATTTTTATCGAAATTGATTAAGTGCTTTTTGAATGAAGTCGGTTTTGTTTTTTTTTATTAACTTTTTATTACACAACCTTACTCTTTGACATCTGTGTTAGTTAGGTAGGTAGGTAGGATTATGGAATTCACTCATTATTATGTGTGTACCTACAAGGATACTTGCAGAACAAAATATTATATTCATTGAGAGATCTTTCTTCGACAGTCTTTACAGCTACATAAGAAACATACCTACTTACATTCTGCCAGATAATATCTAGTTTTGTTTTTAAGATTTTATGAGTATCACCAATTTGATTACGAAGGAAGATTTAATATAAACTCACTTTAAAAATTATAAATTTTGGCTCCCTGTACCTACTGCGGTCTCGTACAGTTTTCTATTTTATGTTTTCAATATCTTGTATTGAGCAAAACATCTTAGAAATTTACAGTAGGCACGGCACCTGAGGGGCATTTTCAATTTTCTATGACACGAGACTATCGTATGAATCGTCGAAGTTTGTAATCCTACATAAACCATAATCTTATTAAGAAAGCGTATTACACTCTAGATGACTATTATTATTAACTAGTTGCGCCCCGCAGTTTCACCCGCGTGAAAAATGATGAAAATTGATGATGATGATGATGATGATGAAAAGTAGCCTATGTGTTAATCCAGGGCGTAAAGTATCTCCATTCCAAATTTCACTCAAATCCATTCAGTAGTTTTTACGTGAAAGAGTAACAAACATCCATCCATACTTACAAACTTTCGCGTTTATAATATTAGTAGGAGTAGGATAGGATAGGATGATAAAGCCGCGTGGCCTGATATCGCTCTGCCTCTCGACTGCTCAAATGTTTTGCAATATCTATACCTACATGATTTTATTAGGGTGTTATTATTAAGTACTAGTTGCGCCCCGCGGTTTCACCCGCGTGAATAATGATAAAAATTGATGATGATGATGATGATGAAAAGTAGCATATGTGTTAATCCAGGGCGTAAAGTATCTCCATTCCAAATTTCACTCAAATCCATTCAGTAGTTTTTACGTGAAAGAGTAACAAACATCCATCCATTCTCACAAACTTTCGCGTTTGATGATGATGATGATGATGAAAAGTAGCCTATGTGTTAATCCAGGGCGTAAAGTATCTCCATTCCAAATGTCACTCAAATCCATTCAGTAGTTTTTACGTGAAAGAGTAACAAACATCCATCCATACTCACAAACTTTCGCGTTTATAATATTAGTAGGAGTAGGATAGGATAGGATAGAATGATAAAGCCGCGTGGCCTGACATCGCTCTGCCTCTCGACTGCTCAAATGTTTTGCAATATCTATACCTACATGATTTTATTAGGGTGTTATTATTAAGTACTAGTTGCGCCCCGCGGTTTCACCCGCGTGAATAATGATGAAAATTGATGATGATGATGATGATGATGATGAAGAAAAGTAGCATATTTGTTAAACCAGGGCGTAAAGTATCTCCATTCCAAATTTCACTCAAATCCATTCAGTAGTTTTTACGTGAAAGAGTAACAAACATCCATCCATACTCACAAACATTCGCGTTTATAATATTAGTAGGATAGGATGTCTAGTGTAGCGTGTACTGTCTTTTAAGGTTTTTAAGTTCTCGTTTTCTATTGCATCAGCTTTTCCTTGTTCTCGAGGCATCACACAGGCGCATCCCACCTAGTAGTAAGAAGGATCATCAAATCAAGCCAAGCCGTGTTTGTTGCCATGATTCTTCTAGACATTTCAAACGATACCTTGTGATTTCAATGAATAAAATATACTTGACTTTGTAATAAAAAGAAAAAACCTCAAAAAATCAATCCGACAGACAATAAGGCGTTGAATACTTTTTACGAGAACGTTTTGCCGTTATAATTATAACTGCAACTAATTAAAAGAGAGACACGAGGGAGGGTGCTTCCCTAACTTGATAAAGTGGCGATGGCAAATAAAGTCAGGACTACCATTTATGTCAAAGTCTACATCAACATGATTATTATTGAACACTAGTTGCGCCCCGCGGTTTCACCCGCGTGAATAATGATGAAAATTGATGATGATGATGATGATGAAAAGTAGCCTATGTGTTAATCCAGGGCGTAAAGTATCTCCATTCCAAATTTCACTCAAATCCATTCAGTAGTTTTTACGTGAAAGAGTAACAAACATCCATACAAACTTTCGCGTTTATAATATTAGTAGGAAGGATTGAGAGTGATAGCAGCTGGGTTACCATGAGCTCTTATATCGATTCAGTTCAAAAACTATTCAGTACAAAATATCGGTTCGTTGTTGACATTCGTCATCATTGAATAACTTTAATCGCAGAAGTCTATAGACCTTCTGCTACTGTGCCTTTAAAGCTGTGGACATCACGAAACCGATGTATTGAACTGAATAGTTTTTGTAATGAATCGCTATTAATTCAAAACGTTAAATATTTTGATTTTAAAGTCATGATCATCATCATCATCACCATATTTCATCACCATCATCATATTTACGTCCATTGCTGGACGAGGCCCCATTGAATACAATGAATTTACCATTATCACTTATATTATTGGTGATCGTAGTTGGTGATAAGTAGGTACTCACATGGATGCTACTGCCCATCATCTGGTGTAATCCCTTAGTGAGGCTTATACTACACACACGGGAGGGTAAGACAGTTCTATTCATTGGCCGGACACCACGGCAATCACGGCATGATTTGAAAGTAAATAAATCAAATGCCGCAATTTTATATTATAAGTACCTATGCGGTCAACTAAATGTCATCTCTTGAGTTTATAAAAGCTTATTTGAGAATAAAACACATTTTCTTTTACTAAATAAACCAGTCTGGAAAACTAACTCTTGAATAGCTGAGTAAATAAAGTCTTGAATTAATTTTACAAGACATGACTCAGCCTAGAATAGCCTGCCTACTTTACATTTTCTAGCCTCTGTTTTGCTGACGTTACTATAAGACGGCTTCTAATTAGCAAGTTGAGAGCTACATATTACATTTATTATATGCAAATTTTGCTCAGCACATTATCTTAGCTTGTAAAATGAGCTTTATCGTAACGAAAATAAGGTGAAAAGTAATTTTTGGAGTAACAATGTTTTCTTTTCTAGAAGACGGAGTCATTTCGTGTTATCTCATTTGTTTTATTATATTTAACTGCCGGCTGTTATTATTAAAGGAATTTAAAGGTAGTTCCAAGGTGAAATAATTTTCTTTTTGGTGCTACACAGTGCTACGAGTAATTTTCTCGCACAAGTAAAATAAGCAGTTATTTACGTTAAGGTAGGTATATTTACTTACCTACCTACCTGTTTTGTGTTGCTATTCCAAAATTATTTACGTATTTAGGTATCATACACAAGTACCTTTGTGAGACTTGAAATAAGCCTGTTGGGTCTACTTTTCTAGTTAAGTTTTGAGGTTTTGTGTGTGGTCATTTAAGGCGTGAGAATATCAAAACAACCTATTTAACCTGACTGATTTTAATGAAAATATAGTGTTACTTTAAGCTCACTCATATTACTTGTTAATTTCTGGTCTCCATTGAACTTAGGATCAGAACATTACGTTGATTGGTAGAAAGGTCAAATGAGGCCCAGGAATTGTGGTAAAGAAAATTTAGGGTATGACACGTACGGCTGTTACATTTTTTTTAAATGATTTGTTTCGGCTTACTTGCTTACGGCCTCCCACTTTGCAAACCTATACCTACCTATATACACAGCATTATAATTTTGAGCTAATACCTACAACAAAATATCCCATTAGGACGTACTCAGGTAAGCTAAAAACATTTTTTACTTAGTCACTTTTAATATTAGCTACATTCCATAAGTCACTGTAGCAAACCCTTCGCTGGTTATTGGAATAATGTACTAACCGTAAATCTATCTATCCCATTCTAAATAAAATCAGCAGACATTTATCGGATCTTGTCTCTATACCCCAGTCAGTCTGTTTTTAAAACTTATAGTCAAAGGTTAAAATGTTTTATTCTTTGAAATTACAACAATCCTTTTGAATCCTCTTATCAACTAACATTACCAACTCCTGTACAAACATAGCTTGGCTTTTATTTGATTATTCTTCTTACAACTAGGTGTAAAGCGCCTTACCACTTACAAAGCCTTGAGAACAAGTAGAAGCTGATTCATAGAAAAAAAAACTCAAAAACCTTAGTTATAGTTAAAAGTATGTAAAGAGAATCAGGAAGAGTTTCTAAGACAGCACCATGCTACGCTTGATACGTTCTTACAATGACATAAACTATCATATATACCATAGGGGGTTATTTCTGAAATCCCCTTTAGAAATCCCCTTTAAGGGGATTTCAAGATTTTTTTTCCTGAAATCCCCTTTGAAGCTGCTTGTTCAAAATCAAGTTTATAAGCAAAATATTTATTGAGTTTATAAGCAAAATATCATCTCGAATGTCAAATCTCGCATAGTCTGTGACGTCTGAAATATCTCGAATGAAAAATCTAAAATAAAGCTCTCAATTAACATTTTGTAAAAAACCCTAAATAAAACAATTTTGCTTTGTTTCAAAATTACTGTTTTTACAATAATTTACTATATTTTGTAAAAAAAAATCCTAAATAAAACGTTTTTGCAAATAAAAAAATTTCCTGCTTCAAAATCACTGTTTTTACAATATTTTTTTTTTTAAAAATTCCCGAAATCCCCTTAAAGGGGATTTCTAAAGGGGATTTCAGGAATAACCCACCATAGGCGCTAGGTTTGACGACCTCTGTGGCGCGGTCGGCGAAGGTTCGCCTGCGACGCAGGAAGTTGCGGGTTCGATTCCCGCCTCGGAAAAAATATTTGTACGATCGGCAGATATTTGTTCAGGGTGTTCTGGGTATTTTCTATGTATAATAAAAAATATCTATCTATGTAATGTAACGTAATGGTATTAAGTATATCAGTTATCCAGTACCCATAACACAAGCTCTGCTTATCTTGGGGCTGGATAATGTTGTGTGAAATGTCCACCTTTTATTTGTTTATTTATTATATTATTTATTTATTTATTATTATAGGCTATGGTAACTACTTTCCACCAGGGGGCCGTATGCTTTGTTTGCTTGCCAAGTAGTATAAAAAAAATATTTACTCAGCTCTTATTATCCTAATTAATGAACATTCAATTCACATTTAATCTCATCTCAGTCAACTGTCAAATGTGACAATTGCGTGCGCAGACATAGTTTTACTTAATCTTCGCATGCATACGTTATATATCTCGCTCTGATGAAAGGCTTCCTGAACGACAGAAAGGCTGATGATTAATAAAAAGATGACTGAAGTGAATTGAATGTCAAGTAATTACAAGAATTGCCTTCCCAACGAAAATCTATTTTCAGTTTTGCTACCGTATATTAACTGATACGAATAAACAAAAACAAGGAAACTCATAAACCAGAGCAGATCAACCGAAACAATTGTTTGTGTCCCTTATCAGCGAATACATTTTGTTGTTTGTTGAACAAACAATATTTATCCTCACGACTGTGGACGTAATACGTTGGTACTTACCTAAACGGTTACTTTGTGGTAATATTGGTATTGGACTTTCAATTTACTTCTATCTCAAAGAGCACATCTTGCAATGCTTATACGTACCTACCAAGGTACAAGCATGAAAACGTAGTACTACGTAGTAATTAAATGTAGTATTAGTTGCGATTTTAAAGTTGTTTCTATTTGAAATAACGTTTATGCGATTACCTAATTTACGCAGTCCAAATTTAAGTTACCTTTGTAAGTAAAATGCGTAAATGTGTCGCAAGAGCGTCATTTCGAATAGAAACAGGATTGAAACCAATAGCAACATGGTTACGTAATCCCCCTGGTCGCTAACTATTGGCCTCGTACACAAGTTCAAAGTCGCGCACTTGGCTATGAAGAGAGTGATGCTCGGAGTTTCACAACGTGGTAGAATCCAAAATGAAGTAATAACTAAGAACTTAGAACTAAGATCACTGACATAGCCTTCAGATTTAATAAGTTTAAGTGGCAATGGGCAAGTCTTAGAACTCGCAAAACTGACAACCATTGCGGATAAAGGTTCTCCAGTGGCGACCACAAAACAAGCAGTAGGGAAAGGGTCCTCTCTCAATGAACTAAAGACATTACAAAGGTAGCAAGATGTCAGTGGATAGAGGCGGCTCAAGACTGTTTGTCGTCGCATTCTACGGGACAGACCTATGAACAGCAGTGGACAGGCTGATGATAATGACGTAGTAACGTAATCCAATTCCTTTTTGGTACAAATATTACGAGACGCTTAATTTCTTCAAGGCCAAAATTAAATAATGATTATAATAGGTTTTCAATTGTTTGAGGAATAATTCGGCCCAAATCGGAATATTTAGGAATAAGTCCCTAACTTGCTACAGTCAAAAAGTCAATAAATATGCCTGTAAGCCTCTGCCTCAAGTAATTCGTTGAAAAGAAATAAGCCTTGAACATATACTAGGCCTAACGAGTACCTAAACTGTAAAGCAATGTCAGTATTCAAATGGTACAGGCAAAGTACCTAATACAAATAACTTACGTTGGTAATAATAGGAAAATCAATTTTCAAATATCACTTCAAACAGTGAAAGAACCAGCCTCTTAAGAGTCGTATACGAATATACGTTTAAGAATCTTACACTAGCATTTGCTCGCGGCTCTTCTTAACTTAATCTTAGAAGAATTCGATTGAATCACGTATTTCATAAACAGCTATGATTCACTACCTGCAAAAATAGAGGTTCAGCCAATCAATGCGTTAAATATTTTATCATTTTGACATTTTAATGATAACCATGAATGGGCATTTCGTCCAATTAGCCTGTCTTCGACCACATTAAGGTCCTGGATAAGGTTGCGGTGTATGAGTCATAAAGGTTACTTGTCGATCAATATGATTCGTGATTGGTCAGAGTCACAAGTGAGAGCGATTTGATAGAGCTGCTCTACAAAATCGCTATCACAGTAGCAGATAGATAGCGTGTGTATTTGCTACTGTTTTAGTGTGAAATTGGTAAGGTTTATATCAATTTATGTTTGCCCTGATAGGCGAGTTTAAGTGTTTTGTTACCTTACTAGATACACCCCGCGGTTTCATCCGCGTGAACAATGATGAAAATTGATGATAATGATGATGAAAAATAGCCTATGTGTTAATCCAGGGTACAAGGTCTCTCCATTCCAAATTTCACTCAAATCCGTTCAGCTGTTTTAGCATGAAGAAGTAACAAACATACTCACACACTTTCGCTTTTATAATATTAGTGTAGTTAATATGATATAACAAACAAACTGAGTTTTTTAAGTATATTTGGATGAATCGGCGCGTGTATGTATGTTTATTAATCTGTGAATGAACTTTCAAACTTTTAATTCGATAATATAAATTGAAAAATCAATTTTATCTGAACTTTTCGTAGTTGGTTAGAATGATTAAGAAAATATTTTCAAACATCGTGTGGCAAGGTCTCAATTCGGGGCAAACCATTAGTAGAAAGGATAGATACAAGATAGAAGGTTAATTCTATTAAAAATATTGCTTTCATCTATTATCTTAGTTTAATTTTACAGTCCAAGTCTCTTAACATAATAATCCCCTTATCTTTGATTCCAGTATTCTTTTGCCTATCTGCCCATAAGATGTGGAGTTGCAATGTAGGTAAGTAAAGTTGTACAATTCAAAAATATAAAACTCGCGACCGCTCTTCGCTTATGTACAGACCCGAGCCGGAATTTTAACAATACTTCCGTCGTTTCAATAACTCCGCTTAAAACATTGAACTAAGAATTTCTTGAACGACCAATCGTCTTTTTTTGACACATTAGCATTTAAAAATACCTTCGTTAAAATATTTTATCTATTACGCACGTGGAATTCCAAGCGCGGTTTCCGATTACTTCTTACGGTGAATGTGTCTCGAGAAATGCTATTCTACAATTCGGAACTTTACTATCTGAAAGTTATCTTTGTTTCCATACATACTTCATAATCATTCTAACCACAGTTATAACAGCTTGGTAAAGCCTCCAGCAAAGTATGCCACGTTCTCCTGTTTTGGGCTTGATTGCATCCTGCGATCTTTTTAGTAGTTTTTTCATGCAGTGTTTTATCGTTTTGTGAAGGAAAATGACTAGAGACATCATATACATTATTTATATGCATCGGTTTCGCTGTAAATATAGTCTTATTTATTTCACATTTTTGTATAACGATATTGGTGTTTGACTGTACTGGAAATTAGTAAGTAGGCGAATTGGGGAACGAAAATAATACAATTTTGCAATTCCCATCTGGACAAACGTTGGCGTGATTTTGTTCGACGAGTTGGGGAACAACTCGATATTTTTATTGATTTTTAGGGTCTCGTACCTTAACACCTCAAATGGAAAAACAACATCTCTTACAGGATCATTTTGTTGGTCGTCCGTCTGTATATCAAGTCCCTTTATCTAAAGAACGGATAATGGAAACTTCGAAATTTATACCAAATATAAAGGACAGTGCTGTAACAAATTATAGTGAAATTTGTATGAAAAAGTGGCTGAAACTTGAAAACGGCTGTGCCGATTTCGAAATAGTTGACGAATCGGAACCCTTAAAATGTAAATGTTGCTCGCATTTGGCTGTTTTATTTATTAGATCTCTACTTTTACTATAATTTGTCATAAATAAGTGGTTGCCTATCACCCCTTATAAAAACTTTAAACATTTACCTTATCCGAAGTAATGATCAAAGACAATCCAAAACAATTAAACTTCTCAACACAAGAGCTATTCATTAATAACGTTTTGGGACAAAAAAAAATGATGTTTTGTTTACATTTATCAGGGAAGTGGCGACCTCATCCATCAGTTACATCAATCAAGTCAACGAAGATGAATGGGAAGGTTTGCTGTATTTTGATGTCCGTTTATTTTTGCCAAATCGTCGATACAATTAATTTATTTTATGTATCTAAAAAGTATTCAATCAGTTAATTGGAAGTTTTTCTAAGTTGTATAAATTCGTTTCGCTCAAATAATTAATATTATAAAATATACCTATACTTGATTGATTATTTCTAAGTATTAGCAGTATTAGTATAACAATTGTTATACATTGTATAACAATTGTTGTTATTTGTATATCTGTTCTAAGGCTGAGGCTATCAAAACATTGGCATGTTAGAAATATTAGTAATGTGCTGATCTTTATATAAAAACCGGTCAAGTTCTAGTCGGACTGGCGTACAAAGGGTTCCGTACCATTATCTATAAAAACGCCAAAAAAATCGCGTTTTATGTATGGGAGCACCCTTAAATATTTATTTTATTCTATTTTTTTTCTGTTGTTATAGCGCCAACAGAAATATATCATCTGTGAAAATTTCAACTGTCTGACTATCACGATTCATGAGATACGCCTGGTGACAGACGGACGGACGGACGGATGGACGGATGGACAGCGGAGCATTAGTAATAGGGTTCATTTTACACTTTGGGTACGGAACCTTAAAAATTACCCTTTTCACCAACTTTTTGAAAATAAAAACTTTATTGGTTGAAATTCATCATTATAAATCTATAGGTACTTTTACCGTGAAGCCTCAAGACTAAAGACTGTAAACAGTGCGTGCTGTCAGTAATGACTTACGGCTCTAAGACATGGTTAACTATTAGGCTCATACACAAGCTCAAAGTCACGCAGCGGGCTTTGGAGAGAGCTATGCTTGGAGTTTCACCACGTGATAGAACCCAAACGCAGGGTTCTAAGGCCCCCCTTCCGATGGACCAAAGTCATTAGAACGGTAGCAGGAAGTCGATGGATGGAGGCGTCTCAAGACATCATGGCAGTCTATGGGGGAGGTCTAAGCTCAGCAGTGGACTTTCTGCAGGCTGATGATATTAAGGAACTGCTTATTATTGAAAATGTATTCATACTCATAAACTATAGTGCATAAATCCCCCCATAGTATTCAATGGGGGAAACCTCGTCCAGCAGTGGACGTAAACAGACGGGTGATTATGATGATGATTTTATACTCAGAATTGTTGTTTTTACAGTTTAAAAGTTTCCTTAAAAATTGGTCAATTTAACATGCCTAAGAATGCTACAAATACTCCAAATTGATGATGCAAACATTTTTTTACAGGCCTTGGGCAGTTATTCATACCTCTATAGAAATGTTATTATAATTAATTTAGATTTAAAGTGATGGCTCATTCATTTACATAATTCTTTTGAAATTATTAATGGAATGAAAAGACTTTTATGTTATAATTGGATTAATGATGCTTCTTTTAATAGGATAATGCGAAAAGATCAGACATTTGCATGCTTGTTTTTGCCCGACTGCCAAAGGAGAGTTTTATTTTTCATTATTATATGTTGGCTTTTTATAGAATGTTTTTTATTTGATTAAAGGACTGCGTTTGGTGATCCACCTGAAAATAAGCAGTAATCTCAGCTCATTACAAATGCAGTAACTCTTAGGTCACGTCCATCTAGGACGTAACCTTCGTGGTATTGCACTGCATCTGTCATCCTGAGACAACGATGAAA
The DNA here is from genome assembly GCA_951392215.1 of Epirrita christyi. Taxonomy (NCBI): domain Eukaryota; kingdom Metazoa; phylum Arthropoda; class Insecta; order Lepidoptera; family Geometridae; genus Epirrita; species Epirrita christyi. The sequence continues at coordinate 10,191,223 of OX595843.1, read as the reverse complement.
AGTTTAATGTGCCTGTTATTTCACTGATATGGTTATGGTTCGCATATAAGTTCATAGTCATTCCAAAACATGCTTTAAAACATGCATCTTTAACAAAGGTTAATTTTTATACATACACACAGGTTGGAAGTATGGTCGATAATTCTATACGTCTTGTAAAATATTTCATACCTACTTATAATCTATCCATACTATTTTTACTACTGTTTTTGTCACATTCATTCGTTTATTTAAAATATTTCACCTTTTAAACACCCCTGCGTAGGAAAAGAGGAGTCACATTTCTGACGCTCCACACTAACGTTCATTATTAGAGGGCACATGCTTCCTAACGACTTCTAAAAAGTGTCACTTTTTTTGTATGTCTGGCTACAAAAAGCGGCGTATTAACTTTTTTAAAGGAAACGATCTGTTTTGGATTGCCACGTGTGACATCGGTATCTATTTCGGAGGAGACGCCACATGGTACTCTGTTGATACTTACTTTGTCGTCAAATAATCCCTCATCATTGGGAATACTATTTTTAGCAGATTGATGACCCCATGTACGACGGCTTAACCTGACAATAATACGCCTTTGATATATATCGAACCTCATTACTAAGCTGAGGCACTGAAACGATTTATAACTTATTCCCTTTACAAAGGGAATAGTCAAATTTTGAATAACGCCTCAATCTGTATTTCATTTCTCAAACATATTCAATAGAAATAAGAAAATGACAAAACAGTTTTATTTCGGCTCTCAAAGGAATATGTGAGTAGTAAAAAAACGAGTGTACAGTTAGATAAAGGGGAGGAAACGTTCTTAACTGGTTCCGACATTATATTCGCATTTGTGAAGATCAAAGAGCATGTTGTGACACACGGGGAAAAAGTTCCGTAGGTGGTGAGGTGAATGCGGCTAGAGGGCTCTCGAACACACTTGAGGGAGCTGCTAGGCTTTGAAACAAAATGCGTTTGCATACATTAAACTGTAAGAATGTTGAGATAGGGAGGGTAGGCGGTCCCATGGGAACTCTGTTTCGGCGATTACGCGGACAGAATTTCTTGTAAGTTCGCCTGCTTGGTTAGATAGTTTGCACGTTACAGTAGCCTCTTTGAGTATTTTCACAGTCAAAGCACCTCTACAGAATACTTCTGTGTTTCAAAGTATTTGAAAGGCAAATTAGGAGCACATCTTGAGTTCCTCAAGAGCTTCTCGTGCGCTTGGTTTTGAGAACACGTGAATGTTTAATTTTGAACGTAATGTAATGGATGTTTTAGTGAGAAATTAAACATGAATTAAATTTTGTAAACATTTTTTTTGATTAATTTCGATATGAACCTGAATTTTATTTTACACTGCAACCAACTAAAACCATGCCATTGTAAGTCTGACGTAAGAATAGACCCCTCCATCTCCTCCCGTGGATATTGTAAAAGCCGACTAAAGGGTTACACCAGAAAATATGCAGCAGCATTCACCTGAGTACTAAGGCCTTGTCTGGCTGCGAACATTTTAAGGCTGCTGGTGAAAGAATGAAGACCTACTTATCTTGCATCAGAATTACTCAATTTATTTCCATTTCCTTATAATTATTTTAATTACGACAGGATAGAAGGAATAATAACTTTTCATTTAAAAAACCGACTTCCGCCATAGTTTTCGACTAAAGATCTGGATGAAAAAAAAACGATGAAAGAACCATAGTGGTGAAAGGATTATGATACTTTTTGAATGCAAATGCTTGGTTTGTTGCTGAAAATATCAAAATCGCCATATGTCCAACAATATTTGAGGAGTTCCCTCAATTCCTCATGGATTCCAGCATCGGAACTGGATTCTGAAAAAAATGGGTCCAATCTGGAAGTATATATATACAAATAAAAAAAGAATTTTCCAAATCGGTTCATAAACGTCGGAGATATGCGGTAACAAACATTCAAAAAAAAAATATAAAAAAAATAAACAAAATACAACCGAATTGAGAACCTCCTCCTTTTTTGAGAAGTCGGTTAAAAACAAACAAAATGGAATGCGTTTCTCATACCGGAGTTTTCAGCAAAATTTAACCGAAAATCAACAACATGCTCATCATGAATGGTGATAGTAATTAAGGTTAGGATTGTAAATATCAAGGGCTAATTTATGGTCCCTGCCCACTCCTTTAGAAAACAGGTGTGAATTTATGAAATTATGGAAACTATTTGACGTTATCTTACGATACTATCCTTTAAATGACGATATACTGATGTTAGCTTTGCGTTAACTTTTTTGATTCTTTTATTATTCTATCGTATTCATATGATTAACTTTTATGGTTTTCCACTCTTGTATATTCTGCAGCAAATTAAACGCGCGTGCAAATAAATAAAATTAACGTTACAACGGTATTAACCCCATTTACAAACAAATGGGAGTTAGGGGTAGCAGGTAGGCCAAACTGTCGAGGATTTCAGCGCTGATCCTTTATTTTGGTTAAAAATGTTGAGTGCTAAGAATGTTACACACGTACATTTAAATTAATTTATGAAATTTTTTTTGTTCTCATCAAAAATCCTCTTTATCTTAAACTTGCAGCTTCAAAGTGAATTTCAGGAAAAAAATCCCGAAATTTCTTTTAAAAGGGATGTCTACAGGGGATTTCGGGAATAACCCGATTTTTTTCAGTCTATTTTCGAGAAGACTACCTTCAGTTTTGCTAGTTTTCTCGGAAGCTTTTATCAGAGGCCCAATTCACTAACTAAAAAATAGTTAAAATAGAGTTCGGATCATGTTTCGATCTTGTGTCGATTTCCTATGTCGGTGATTATATCGAAATGTGACCGAAATTTGAACGATTCAAAGTTTTTTCGTTAATTTCAGCATAAGTAGATGGAGTCTCTCTTTACTCTTTCCAATTATATATAAAACTATCCTACTCTAATGGTGGTCAATATGAATTGAAAGTAGACTAAATTGTTATTTATGAGGGATCAGAATAACAACTTTCTGTCAATTTACAATTCAGTCTCGATTCGGTTAACTTTCAGTGTAGTTTTAGAATAACTTAGAGAATTGGGCCTCTGTTCTTCCTTCTTTGTTTTTGTATTTTTGCCTTCTAACCTTCTGCTTTAATTAGACACACTTTTACTTTTTTTCGCAAATTTGTGTGTTAATACGAGGTTATTTAATTAAAACATGGGCGTATTTAGCCGCTCTGTAGTAGGGCCACGTCAAACACGACTGTCTGCATATCGCCGCCATGTTGAAGGAAACAAATCGCCAAAAGAAAAAAATGCAATAACCAAAAACGAAACCAATTGACATTTGTGTTTTCAGCAATGAACGAGTTAACTTTAAAAATGGAAATAATTATCGCCTGTACCAACATCATCGTCTACGCCGTAGACGGTCTACGAGTTTTTTAGCACGTTTAGATAATTTTATGGTACCTACTTATAATTCCACAAGCAAAACTAAAGAGCCATGCTGGGCCAGTGATATCCCTGTCCAAACCAAAGGTTAGAATGCATGCGACATGGATTTTTGTCGCCCCCGAAAAATATACGTGATATTTGACACGTGCACAAAGTATCCCCTATTCAGTATTTACATTATAACTCTACAATTTCAGCAGTAGCTGATCAACCGATGATAAATTACGTTTCTTAGGAGGTGAGAGTAAAATTTTGGCGTAAACCTTTAGAAAATGACAAATATTAAACAATCAAATTGCACAGATTTCAAGCTACTCCGATGTCATTGGCCAATAATTAACATTTGCAATCGTCTTGCTAGCGTCTTGGTAAGTTTTGTTATTCGTGCTAACCCCACAGGACAAACCTGAGGTTAAGCAATTACGTTTTCAAATACCTTGCAGGTACATAATTAAAGAATGTTTTTATTAAAACTGGATTATATTAACTTCTCTAATTGTTGGACTAAAGATGTAATACAAATCGCAGAAAGTCGGTGGATGGATGTGGCTGGGGACAGTTCTTTGTAGTATTTTATTGGGAAGGTTTATGTCCAGCAGTGGACTTCGATAGACTGATGATGATGTTTAGTTTCAGTATAATTTTGATTAACTTTGACTTCTGACAGTTTCAGCTGAAAAGCTTCGAATAGTCCTAATCGAATACATTATGTTATTCAAAACATAACTACCGTCTGTTTAAAAAATCTAAAATCCTCTATTATTTTAACTAAGATACAGATTTATAAAATAAAATTCGATAATTTTTATACGACTTCCTTTAGGTAGGTATTTGAACATATTTACCGGCTGACATCCCCAAAATTTGCATAACTCAGTAAAGATCAACAAGGTAAAGTTAATGTAGCGTTTTTACAAAATAAATACTTATTAACTTTATACTACAGTCATAAATTATTTCGGTACGATTTGCCATTTCATCTTAACTATACAGTTAAAAGAAAAAGTGCCTCTATGACTCAACTGAACCGCATGGCGTTAAGGTTTAAAAAAGTTGAACTTATTTTCGAGATTGTTCCACAATGTCCTTTATTGCTAAGGGTGTGTTTATGTTGCTTTGTGTAATGCAATAACTGAAGAAAGCCAACTGTTGACATAGTAAACCATAAGTCAACAGTACCGCAACTGTATTAATACGATACTTGCAAACGTGACCAGAACAATGAGAAATTTTGAAGATGAGTCTTTATGCTACGGTGTACTATTGTAAATTCAGAAAGATATCAGTAGCCAAAGTCAGAGTTTAAATAACCAATTGGCAAGGATATAAATAGTACAGTGTAACACGATTTTTTTGTATAGAAATTGAGGTTCACGAGGTGTACGTTAAGGGCGCTCATCGACAACATGACGACCTCTGTGGCCCGGCGGGCGAAGGTTCGCCTGGGACGCAGGAGGTTGCGGGTTCGATTCCCGCCTCGGAACAAATATTTGTACGATCTGCAGATATTTGTTCAGGGTGTTCTGGGTATTTTTCTATGTACAATAAAAAATATCTATCTATGTAATGTATTGTATTAAGTATATCAGTTATCTAGTTGCCATAACACAAACTCTGCTTAGCTTGGGGCTAGATAATATTGTGTGAAATGTCCAGCATTTATTTATTTATTTATCATCGATGTCTCCATACAAAATAGATGTTACGCTACACAATCCATGTCAACTATTCGCTAATGCTGGGGCCAGATTATCGGACTACGGCGAATGATCGCTTTGTGCGTCCCTGTTTGTATGCATAATTCGTAAAACGACAGACAGGGACACAAAACGCAACAATTCGCCGTAGTCCGATAATGTGGCCCTAGCATAAGAACATAGACTGCGGACTGTCTCTGGTCAAGTGACGGTGTGTGACAAGAAAGTAGGGTTGTGCATTTCAAAATGCACAAACTTACAAAAGCAAAAGTTTAGAAAATGTGAAAAAGACAAGTGACTTATATTTTTACGGAACTTTATTATTATTTCTAAATAACAGTTGATTTAGCTGTACAATAGCTTCCGCTATATTTTTTTTTGTCCAGAAGTTGTATTTTTACCTATAAATATTGTTAAGGCCTTTGTTAAAAACCTTGAAATATCCTAGGTATTGTAACAGTCCATTTCTCGCTGGTGTTGTTGTATCGCAGCTCATTGCGTTGAGAATAGGAGCCTGTGACCGTAATAAAGAACTTGAGTTAGTTCCGACCCAAAGGATAAACCTAGTAATTCCACCTAGAAGGCCCCCTACTTGTCTTTGCACTGCGGCCATCATCCTGAGACATAAAGATGAAAAGTCTCATGTGCCTATAATTTCACTAGCAACGAAACACAAATGCTTACGATACTAATTGGTGGCAAAAATGTGTATGGTGTACATTCCCGGACGAGCTCTATCACAAGGAGCTCTACTACTTCAAATATGGTTGCAAGTGAGTGAAAAAGCCTCTGTTAGTCACTAACGAAGTTTGTCGAGGTTTACTTCCGTAGTGATACTGGAGAAATTTTGCGACATTTTAAACAGATACAATTTTTCTTGGTTGCAAAATAAATAGCTAACTTTAGAGTAACTATAAAAGTTGCCACTCGAAGTAAACTTAAAAACTTTAAGCGGAGGTGACAGCCCTGCTTTACCCGTTTTAATACTGGAAATCCACTGGGCACACTTACTTCCACTAAAAAATAAATAAAAGTACCTCTGTACCTTATTTTCACTTCGACAAAGACACTTGAACCTACGTATAAATCTATGGTAACCACTAGGTGTAAAATTAGAATATCATTTCAAATTTTAGCAAAATTTAGGAGATAAGAAACTTAATAATTGGCTCTATAACTAGAGCAATAGAGCTCATTTTACACAGATCGAAGATTTGGAGTAACACAGGCATGCCTCCACTGGGTATTGTGTTGTGTACCCTTCGAATACATGCGATATTGCGTTTTTTCTAAACCGCATCTTAGGGGCCGAAGCATTATTGCCTTCATGTTGCCACGGAAATATTTTTACTGTAAATAACTGTCTTTGAGTTGAATACTTAATGTAATCAAATAAAACATTTAAAAACAAAGTTAAGTTAAGTTAATATAATAAGTTTAGTTAGTTCATGCTTTCTAGGTTTTCAAAGGAATATTGGGAAATCACGTGAATTTCCTCAAAAAACAGAAGATGCTATTAAGATTGTTATGAATCTAACAACAGCCAAATTTTTCACTATCTAACTCATTAAAGTTCAAGTTGATAAGTTCGAAAGTGACAAAATAGCGTTCGCGAAACGAATTCGCGATTTTAATTAATAAGACGATTCTAAATAATCTTGTGATTTCAGAGAATAAAATACTATTCACTTTGTCTTTGTCCTAGGTAAATAATTATTTTTGGAATTTTTAAACTTACTTTATAAAACCTATAAATTGTGTATAATATTGGGAAATAATCTTTAAAAACACTTCAGGCGTATGAAAGTAATATAAAAATCTTGCGTAAATCATAAGAATCTTTTTATTTTTTTACTGAAAAAAAGAACAGTAATTATTTTTAAATAATAATTTATGTATTTGGACCACCCACGTTAAGAAAAATGAAGTTGTCCGTATAGTTCTACCGTTAATTTCTACTAGTAGGAATAAACAGAGAAAAAAATCCATTTAGTCCTACTATTTGTAGTATGAATTTTAATTGGACTAAACGGACAAAATAGTTATTTTAGTACTATTAATTTCAGTACAAAATTCATTAGGACTAAACGGACAGTACTAGTAGGAATAAAAATAGGCCTTCAAAGAGAGGTCTATATTACAGTTTGAGGTAACTAAACGTCGTAAGTAAACAAATGAATACCTACTTAAATACGAGTACAAACCTTTTTAAGGCTGAAAGTTCTCTATACCAATTTGAAACGGACCTAGATAACTGCCACAATCGTTAAAGAAAAGTACTAATAGGTAACACATAGGTCTTAAACACAACAAGTGCAATTTCAGAAATGCAGCTATGAACAAAATTAAAAAAACCCACACGCACACAAAATTAATTGGAATGTACCCACCAGAAAAATTGCATTGCTCTCATGGGATTTCCCATAGTTTTCTCAAAACCATAGCAAATTCCCAGATTACTTACGAAAACTCCCCTAACTGTCTTTTTTTCTGTATTTATTGCTCTCAGCCCCACGCCAAGTTATCGAAAATACCTCAATAATCCCTCTTACGCCAGAAAACTTCCACAGCTGATTACTACTTCACCATGATAGAATAGGAAATCTTTGTATGGATTTTGATTATGCTGCATGTTGAGGAAATTGTGACGTCGCGTCGTGGTGGCAAAGTCTACAAAAGAGTTAATCTCACCTAAATGCAGAACAGCAACGTGGAAGACCTCGCTGAATGAAAGAAATCGCTAAACGCAAATAATTGAAGAATTGAAGGAGGGATAGGATTCTTCATCTGTGTATGACAGTTATGTGTGTTTTTTTAATTTAATTTATTTAATCATCAAATAAACTTATCTTTTTTTATATCGTTATTGTGAATGTACGGAATATTTATGACATTTCAGGTTAAATACTCAATAAAAAAAGCTATAATGGAATTTGCTTTGAATCTAATAACTGACTTATTTTAAAGCTTACTGCTAACAAAGCCAAAGCTAGCTACTATACTAGATACTCGTGAAGCAATAACCTTTCAAAACTCAATAAGCCATTCTACAAAAACAAAGCCGCACAGAAAAATTTAAATTTGCCCCAAAACGTGAGGGTTGGACGAAATCGCTTAATACCTAATTTTCTTTAGCATCAAAGCCGAGATCACGTATTACAGAAGTTCCAAAAGTTTGAATCATAAAAGATCGTTCACAGTTTCACACTTTAATGGGATGTCCATGTTATTCTTACGCAGAACCATTTGGGGTTATTCTCAAAGTTCCGCGAATATAAGAATAAAATCTAACGAAATCCCCGCGAGATTAATATTATTTTATCGCTAACAATAAATAACGAGTGAATTCAATAGTCGGGCAGGCAACGGAGTTATAAGTTTTTTGACGAAGTGGTAGAAAAGTTTGCCGATTCAATCTTGTGGTGTATGAATCCCCCCTTCATAATCATTACTAAAAGCCCCAAAAGAACTTCTCCTTCTACTCTACCAAGAACGAATAAAGTTTACTATGTAACCAGAACCCATCATAGACTCTACAAAAATGGACCCGTAAAAGCATCACTCTAATGACAGCTTGTGTCTAAATTCCTTAAAAGTATTCCTTTAGTACCTAAGTATATATTTGTCAAAAACGTACAAAATCAATTTCCAAAATAATTGACAAAATAAATGTCAAAAATTGTTTTGTATAAAAAAGCACACACTAAAAGATACTACGCATCTATGTGTCAGTATTCTCAGTAAAAGTTCTATTTTTTCAAATTAAATTTTTCAAACTTTAATTTTTATTTTATTTAATTTAAAACCTCCATGTATCTAAAAGAAGCAATAGGGCTGTAATGTTACAGTAGGGATTTAGTGCGGTCGTTCTATATTCCGACTGGGGTAGGTAAGGGATTAGGGTGAGTTGAGTCCTAGTGTGGTATTGAATCCTAGTGACTATGTACGTGACTGTTGGGTTGTTATGTTTGCGAACTAGCCAGCATAAGGTTCGATAAGGGTTCCTTATAAATAAAATCTTTTGATATTTATTTTTACACAAGTGGTTTTCAAGAAGATGCAATAAAAGACTTCAGAAGTTTCTTAGCTGGTTAGAGCTACAACTTTCTCTTACCAAGTCCACTGCTGGACGTAGGCTTTTTCTTTTTTTTTCGTTTGGCTTTGTTCCCCTAGAATGCCACGACGAGCGGTATTGAGGCGTCTCCATCCACCGACTTCTAGCAAACTTAATAATGTAATTAGCCCATCGAGAGGGGGGCCTGCCTCTACTGCATCGTCGGGTTTGTGGTGGATTGTGGTTTGTAGTTTATGGTTTGTGGTTTGTGACCACAATATACACCATTCAGTGTTTATACTATACATTATCGTATTCTATTCCTATAATTCTGAATAAATGGAATTTAATAAATAAAAGAATTTCATCAATAAATCTGCAGCTTATCTGTCATTTGAAAAAATCAAAACATAATTTTCATAGTACAGTGAATAAACAGTACAATATTATTCTGGCCCTTTGTTAAAGTATTTGCCATTTCCAGGCGTTCTTATTAAGAAAAATTGGCAATTTTTACTTGTGTGTCCCACTTTATGTCGCCAAGATTGAGTTATAAATCAAGGGCTGAGTTTCATTTGTACATATCATCTAAGGATGGCACCATTCCTTTTCTCTTAATGTCAGCAATTTTGAAATATCGTGCCAATCATTCGAGACTTTAATAAGATGACGGGATTTTGTGAAGATCAATCAGTTTTACGTCTGCTGAGATTTGTAATGTTTTTTTCTTTGCTTTTTATTATTAGAGATGATAGCTTTGCTGAACTGTGTTTTTATTTGTAGTATGAATTAACGTAAATTTGAACCAATCTGACGATTTAATAAGATCTAAATTCCGAATGACATGTGTCAAATAATTTGATCGATATAGATGACGCAGATTTTGCAGAAGTTTTATTGTGGTATGTAGCAAGAGCAGTCTTTTGCAGAATGGCACAGGTACTTGCAAAACGAGGTATTGTATTGGTTGTATGATTCAAATTCATATAAGCAATACATGCATAAGTACCTACATATCAGAGCATCCAACCGTAGCTACACTCACGTGGAATAAAAAGTAAAATAGAAGTATCAATCCTTTCTTTTCCGAATTTCATCGAAATCAAATCAGCCTATACATAATAAGGTGACTGACAAGGAACAAAACTTTACTAGGATTGAATTGCTGCATTTTAACGTAAAAATAGTACAAGTTTTGTATATTTTGTGATCACAATTACAAAGTATCCAAAACTCGATAACATAAATACAGCAACAAAACTAATATCCTAAAAGTTACACAATCCTAAATGCATTTTATCTGCAGAATAAACAAGTTTGACAGAAGGTCCAACTATAACTAGGTTAATCACTAGATCCAGGCTATGATCCAGGTTCATGGATAGAACGAATGCCAAGTTTGGACAACTAACGTTCAGAGGGTGAAGGTTAGTATAGATTAAATGTTGGGGTTAATATGTTCACATACGGACTTATAAATGGTCTAGATTTGACGCAATTTAGTTTAGTTTGCATGTAAGGGTGTAGTTAAGTAACTACAAGAGGGAGGTAATTCTCGTAATTATTTTGTCATTCAATTCACAATTAATAATATAATCACATTTCAGTCGTCTTTCGATGAATCACAACCTTTCTGTAGCTCAGGATAGAGCGAGAAAGATAACGCATGCTATGTTTTTTTTTCTGTAAACTGAACCGCGGTTCTATTTTCACTTTTATAATAAATAATAAATAAATAAATGCTGGACATTTCACACAACATTATCTAGCCCCAAGCCAAGCAGAGCTTGTGTTATGGGTACATAGATAACTGATATACTTAATACAAATACATTACATAGATAGATATTTTTTTATTATACATAGAAAAATACCCAGAACACCCTGAATTACCTGCAGATGGTACAAACATTTGTTCAGAGGCGGGAACCCGCAACCTCCAGCGTCGCAGGCGAACCTTCGCCCACTCCAGCGTCGCAGGCGAACCTTCGCCCACTTCGCTTCGCTTTTATAATATAAGCAGGCAAAAATCCAAGACCTTGTTGTACAAATCCTGCAAGAAATTATATATAAGGCTGTATTGGAAAACTCCATACAAAAAATACGTTACCAACCATGAGGCGACATCAAAGAAAATTAATCACAGAGGCCAAACCACGCATATCATCTGACTGTACCTACTCGTAATAAAATCACTAGACCATAAAAATTTCCGACAATGGCCTGACCGCTTTTCCACAAATCGTATTACATTCTCAAACGTGTGATACATTTAAACCAATTTAGATTTTATTTCAATATGTATAGGGATCATGGTGACGAACATAGGGATCACGAATTGTTGATATTTCGTCATGTTGAATGGAATGCTGAACACAACGCGTCTCTACAACCCTTTACCTGCTCCACAAATTGGTCTTAGTCGCAGTATTTACATAACCATAAGACTCCTCAAGGGTGTGTGTATAGACTACTGTACATTTGTGTTGTGAAAGCAAAGATTTAAACTTAACTAAAACGGTAAAGAAGCAAGGAAAACGATTGCGAATTGACCCCTCAGTCAGTAGCCGTGGTATGTATCCTGCCTAAGAATGGACCCCTGAACTCGTCATCATCTCGATAGATATCGTAAAAGCTGACTAAGGGATTACACCTCGGGATGGGCAGCAGCATCAACCTGAGTACTTAGCACCAATACTGCAATGCGTGCTTCTCGTCTCGCATTAGACATCAACCAACTGATGAAAAAGATGAATACAAATCAGTCAAAACTTATTTTTTGTTAGCCGACACAAAAAACGGGGTTATTATGCTCCGAGCGGAGTTTTATGAAATTGTTTTTCCGAAACATTAGCCAGTCCTAATTATGTCTGAACCGAGAGCAATTTCCCTGGACATTTTCACGATGATGGTGACAAAGTGCGGAGCAGGCGGGCCCATTTACATAGAAATCAGGTTGCTGCAGACTATTTTATGTTACGAGTATGTCAATAAAAGTACAGTACGTTTTGTTTGCGTTTAGGTTTACTGACTTTTACTAACCGCTTCTTCAATCGTGTTACTAGTTCTTTTTTGGTCTTTCATCCCATAAAAAAGACAGTTTTGACCATTGGTGGAGAGGGCCAGTGTGGTGAAAGGATTTGGACTCGTATATTTATTAAGATCTTAATGGGGGGTTTTCACGGCCGTGTCGAACCATGCTTTCAACGTTAAAAATAGGTGGCGCTGCACACGTGATAAACTGTCAAAAGAGGTGAATGCTCTCGTTGCCTTGCCCATACAAAATAATTTAAGTATTTTTTCAATCCACAGATTGTCGTTCATTATATCATATTTTTTTTTCGATTTTCTAATGATTATCGTACTCGCAAATGGTTGTTTCAAATAAAAATTTACTATGGGTAATTTTTAAAATTAGTTTGAAATACGACCAATTTTACGTATGTGTGAGTGTTTTTAATGTCCATTTTGAGTCGCCACCTACCATCGAAGCGTGATATTTTTACGCAGAGCATCCTGTTTTGTTTAAGATGACAGAGATGGCGCTAAAATGGACCTCGAGCACCGAGTTTTGAGAAAGATAGTGAAAGATGGCGCTAAATAAATAAAAGTATGCCTCGCGTTATTTTCGGCTCTGTCACCAAAATTGCGAAACGCGAGGTTGCCAGACCGCCAGTCCGTCACGATTTGCGGCGTTGCCCACCCGCTACGTCACAAGTTTAGTGCTTGCTAGTCACCCGTAATTATTAGGCTTTATGAGCTGGCTCTGATAGGGTTGCCAACCGTTCGTTATAATCATAGTTTACAAAGTTATTTGCGGCTATGTTCTTTATACTTTGCAATAGCAACAAAGTAGGTACCTTCGAGAAAATACTTTATTGTAACGTACTTTATTGAAACTCAAGTTTCAGTTCAAGTTTTAAAATAAAAATAAAACAACGAAACAATATGTAAAAACTATACCTTCGTAACTTCATTCGCAGCAATAAAAAAAATATTATTATTCATTGACCGAGCGAGCAAAGCAAGGTAAGTCCTTGCAATATAATATGGCAAAATTTGCTATCGTCTGTTCGGATGTATGTACCTATGTACGTAAGTACTCGCGTACGTCGCATTTCTCAATTAATCTTGATGAAACTTGATATATGTACTTACTTATATATTTATTTTACAATATAGTTTTTGAGAAAAAATAAAAATGAAAACCAATATTACGTGAGCTCTCATTTGTTAGAGTTTCAACGACTTGTGGTTCAAGTAAGATTGGGTATATGCTAGATCGGGCTATGGATGCGATTTTTAAACTTTATCGAAAAACAAGATAGTTTGTGCTCTTGAGGTATTCTGTTCGCAAAACTACTAGTTTTTATAATCCGACCGTGTACCGTGCTGTGATTCAGAAACTAGGTGTAGCAACCCTATGATAATATATCAATGTCAAAGTGTAGTATGAAGTTGTAATCTCGCTCCTTAAATGCAAAAGGGCCACAAGTCGAAAATTCATTTTTTTACTGGAAAGCCTATCAAAGTTTTGATAGTAGTTTTTTTTGTATTTCTTTATAAATCTTTTTTTCTACATATATGTATGGTATATTTTAAGATGCGTATTTTGAACCTTACACTACCTTGAAATTTACATTGAGATCAATGTAATTAAATGCGGAAGAAACTTATCCATAACTATCACCTCTTCATCTAGCAATATTACAAAATAAAATACTCCATAAATCTTTGACTTACTAGTAGTAACGATGAGATCTACGATCAATAATATCTAAGTCATCGCAGTAATCTCATTAAGTGTTTCATTATTATACATAAATATCCTGTAGCTTAAATAATCAATTTTAAAATAAGTAAGTATAAAAAGTTTAACATTACTTTGGGATCACATCATTTTCAATCAGTTTTAGGATGCCCTGTTTTTTTGTCTCAGCAACTTGTAGCTTTTTGATATTATTTTATTTTATTTACTTGGGAAAAATCTGTATCCTGAGAAGTTTTGTATAAAATATATTTTAATGTTGTTGATCAGTTCTAATAACTTTGAGGTCTGCCCTTTACGACTCTTCCTTTTGGAAATCCATGTCAGGAGGCTGAACACTAGGAAGTACTGAATCAACTGATTGGTAATCAATCATCTGTACTGCTGTCTGAGCTTGAAGATGAGGATTCACTTGAGTTTATCTGAATCGCTGTCTGTACTTTCCTCAATAACTAAATTTGTTCATTGCTCTGGACTTCCAAAATCAGATAATGTTTTCATCAAGTAACGATAGGCTAGGATTGTGTTGGCTGTCTGTCTGGTATGGAATTTGTACCATTTTTGATAAAGCGATTAAGATAGAGACTCCAGTAAATCCTCATCTATAAGCTCAGACAGCAGTACAGACGATTGATTACCAATCAGTTATGATTCAGAACCTCTTAGTGTTCAGCCTCTTGGCAAAGATTTTCAAAGGAAGAGTCGTAAAGGCATACCTTAAAGTTATTAAAACTGATCAACAACATAAAAATATATTTTTATACAAAACTTCTCAGGATTCAGATATTTCCCAAGTAAATAAAATAAAATAATATCAAAAAGCTACAAGTTGCTGAGACAAAAAACAAGGCATCCTAAAACTGATTGAAAAGGATGTGATCCCAAAGTAATTTTAATAATCTTAAAAGTGATTATTTAATTCAAAGGATACTTATGTATGATAATGAAACACTGTATTTTAAGACTGATTGTACGGACTGATTGTAATAACAGTCATTTAACAAATATTGCATGTTTGTAAACAATTACAACCATAATCACGTTCATCTTATATGCAAAACAGACACATTTCCAAGTACTGCGGTTTCGTTTTAATAAAATAGTAATCAAACTTATTGAACTTTCATTCAAAAGAAACGCATTCCAAAACCTGACACTTTTATGTTTCGTAATAAAGTTATTATTATTATTATTAACTGGAAATATGGCTGCTTTGCTGTGAAGTTAGTCATCAAAGTCTCAAAATGCTAAATGGGTAGTTGTGTGATTGAACTATTTTAAACGCTAAAACCATGGGTGTCTTTTTCGAATATAAAAATTGGAATCATCTAAATGCCATTTTTGCATTAAAAACGATATTGATTTTTTTTTATTTGTGGCCCTTTTGAATTTAAGGTGTTCTGTTTGTCTGTGGTTACCTAGCCTAGTGCACTCCTTGACTTATTTTCTCTATGGTCCTTGTCTATGGTGCACTGTGGGTGTCATACGATTAATTTTCTTTGGGGCGGTGTCTTTGAAACGAGTGCAAGCCAGGTTAAAACGGTTTCACAGTGAAATTTCGTAAGTATACAGATATTTACATAATTTTAATGTGTTACTAGTAGAGTAGTACTATTATAGAAGATGCCTGCCCTTTGTTTGAAGCCTTCGTCGTTGTTGTTCTTGGACATAGGCCTCCCCCTTAGAATGCCACAACGAACGGTATTGACCACCGAACCACCGAACGGTATTGATTGGTGGCGACTCCCCGCGACTTTTATAATGTCTTTAGTCCATCGAGTGGAGAGCTTTCCTCTAACGCGTCGTCCGGTTTGTGGTCGCCACTCGAGAACCTTTATTCTCCAACGGTTATCACTTCTTCGAGCTATATGACCTGCCCACTGCCACTAATTCTGAGAGCTATGTCGGTGACCTTGGTTCTGCTACGGATTTCCTCATTTCGGATTCTATCACGTGGTGAAACTCCTAGCATAGCTCTCTCCATAGCCCGTTGCGCGACTTTGAGCTTGTCTATACGGCCAATATATAGTTAGCGACCACGCCTCAGTGCCGTAAGTCAACACTGGCATGTAGATTTTCGTCTTGAGGCTCTGCGGTATCAGCGACGAGAAGATTTTTTTTATGCTACTTGGCAAGCAGACAATCATACGGCCCACCTGATGGAAAGCAGTTACCGTAGCCTATGGACGCCTGCAACACCAAAGGCATCACAAGCGCGCTGCCGACCCTGAGACAAAGATGAAAAAAGTCTCATGTGCCTGTAATTTCACTGGCACCCGTACCCTTCAAACCGAAACACAGCAATGCGAACACTACTGCTTGGTGGCAGAAATAGCTGCTTGGTGGTAGTACTTCCCCGACCGAACTCTTTCACAAGAAGTTATCACAAAACCAACAAACTAGATATGGCGTAGTTTCCCGAACGCTGCCCATCCGAGTTGGATTCGTCGGTTGACCTCTTCATCTCATCACATCACACTAATATTATAAATGCGAAAGTTTATAAGTATGTTTGTTACTTCTTCACGCCCAAACGGCTGAACGGATTTAAGTGAAATTTGGAATGAAGATACCTAATAATAATAATAATAAGCAAGCAAGTACTTGGCCCACGAGATTACCGCCATGTGGGATGTGGATTCGACGATTATCGTCCCGATAGTTGTTTCTGTGAATGGACTTATAGCAAAGAGCCTCGACAAATACCTTGAGAGGCTCTCACTAAATGGTTGGATCAAGGGTCAGATTCTGAAGGCAGTACTCCTGGACTCGGCACGCATAGTCAGGAGGTTCCTCTCTCTGCAGCCCTAGCCTCCACCGCTTGGGCCTTTGCTCCGCGGTCGTTGGTTTACCGTTTTGTAATATATTTTTTACTATAATGTTTTTATATACTATTTGTTTTTATAGATAAGTAGTATTTCTTTATAGTGAAAAATGTATTTTATAACGAGTTTTAAAATAAATCAACGTCATAATAATAATATCATGGTTCACGCGGGTGAAACCGCGAGGCGCGGCTCGATATTTATATTACTTGAAATATCATTAAAAATTTAATGAATGAAAATGTAATAAGTAAATATGTTATGTTTTCAGATCTTATCTAACACCAAGCTCCCAATTTATGGACGAAATATTTTGAAGCCGAAATTGACGAAGCTGACTCTGGTTGCACGAAAAATAATAATGCACAACAGCAGTCAGCCAGGTTTGATGGCAGAAGATTTGAGAAATGGTCCACAACATGAACAGCATGAAAATGATTTATACGTTACTCACAGATCGGAACGTTTTTTGTTTATGCTACTTGGCAAGCAGACAAGCTTACTTCCCACCAGATGGAAAGCAGTTGCCGCAGCCTATGAACGCTTGTAACACCAGAGGCATTACACGCGCGCTACCGACCCTGAGACATAAAGATGAAAAGTCTCATGTGCCTGTAATTTCACCGGCACCCGTACCCTTCAAACCGAAACACAGCAATGCGAACACTACTGCTTGGCGGCAGAAATAGGTACGGTGGTAGTACTTCCCCGGACGAACTCTTTCACAAGAAGTTCTACTACTAACAAAACTACTAACTAGTCGTCTGACTGCGAGTCAATTTGGAATAGTGAGGGAGGCAGATTGTTGATTGTTTATCCAATATCATATATTTCCTACACAGTAATATTTGTACACTGTTATGTTTGCAAACGCCGTATCACCACACCCTAAATGAGTTTATCAGCAGCATGATGCCAAAGCTGGTAGCATTTTTCAAAAATGCGATTTTATCTGAAATATATATTGAGACGTGTTCGTAAAAATGCAAAGTGCATAGATCTCAATGAAATGACATCATGTACGTTATTTTTTCTCATAAAAATCCCTTACAACATTGTCTAAAACAAAACTATATCAAGAAATGTATTTTTTTCTAGCCGCTGATGATCAACCAGAATTAGCAAGTTGAAGTGGCAATGGGAAGGTCATATATGACCTTCCATAGCTCGCAGAACTGATAACCGTTGGAGAATAAAGGTTCTCGAGTGGCGACCGAAAAACGGACGAGGCTGTAGAGGAAGGCCCTCCACTCGTTGGACTAAAAGCATTATGAACGTCACAGGAAATCTGTGGATGGAGGCGGCTCAAGACCGTTCGTCGTGGCACTCTAGGGGACACCTAAATGGACTTCTATAGGCTGATGATGATGATGATGATGATGATCAACTACATCTAATGATGATGAAGATGATGATCTACATTGGCTTGAAGTCAAAGTGGTTTTTAACCGACTTCACAAAAAAGGAGCAGGTTCTCAATTCGGTTGTATTTTATGTTTGTTACCTCATATCTCCAGCGTTTATGAACTGATTTAGAAAATTCTTTTTTTATTTGAATAGATATACTTCCAGATTGGTCAAATTTTTTTCAAAACCCAGTTCTGATGATGGAATCCATGAGGAATTGAGGGAACTCCTCAAATATTTTACGCATACATATGGCGTTTTTTATATTTTCAGCAACAAACCAAGCATTTGCATTCAGAAAGTATCATAATCCTTTCACCACTATGGTTCTTTCATCATTTTTTTTTCATCCTAATATTTAGTCGAATACAATGGCGGAAGTCGGTTTTTTAAATGAAAAGTTATATTTAGAAGAGATGCAATGGGTACTAATGGTAACAATGAATACAAAATACGAAGGCATAATGTGCAGTTGCACTGATCGCTTACCTATTGATGAGTATTTGTTGACAGTGTATGATATTTCTAGTGGAAAATACTTGTAATTATAAACCAATAAAAATACCTAGTCTGTTTATTTTTTCTTTTTATTCATTTCTGTAAAAAGACATTCATTTTTGTGGGGGTGTTTGCCATAATTACCACGCATGGCAGGCTGATTGGTGATTGCAGTATCGGTTACTCAGATGGATGCTGCTGCCCATGCACTGGTGTAAACCCTTAGTCGGCTTTTCCGACATACACGGGAGGAGGATTATAGATTCTACGCCGCACACCACGGCACTTTTTATAGGGTGGCAGGAAGTCTGTGGATGGTGGCGGCTCATTCCTTCTAACAATCAATATCGAGATACCTTATAAATATTTTTTAACATCTGGGGATAATGACAACGCCATCTAGTGAAAAACCAAACAGTGAATGTAGAAGTGTGCGTGCGTGTAATTACATGAGGCAAATTGACAGATCTTATTTATAGTGAATTTGAAATTTATAACGACTCTTTAACGAAAATTCATGCAGCATCAAATTCTATGACCTACACCGTGCTCGCAAACGGTAAAATTACTCACCAAAGACGCTCGAGTTTTGAACAAAAAATAAAAAAGTCAATATCTGTTTTTCCACGCCATCTAGCGTGAAACGAGCTTTAAGTAATCGAAAGCATCCCCCTTAAGTAACTTTGACTAACAACAAAAGTAAACAATCTAAGAATTTTTGAAATGTTGAGTCAGCGCCATCTATAGAACCAGCTGAACCTGCTTTTTTAAAATCGAAAAAGTAAAAATCTCCTTCTCGTCAAATCCAGTCCAGTTTGAATGTTTAAGTAACTTTGACTAACAACAAAAGTAAACAATCTAAGAATTTTTGAAATGTTGAGTCAGCGCCATCTATAGAACCAGCTGAACCTGCTTTTTTAAAATCGAAAATGTAAAAATCTCCTTCTCGTCAAATCCAGTCCATCCGGCAAGAATTTCACGATAAGGTCACTCTAAGCGATAAGACCACCCTTAGGGCTTACATGATTATTTTATATAATATGATATTTATTCATTTATTTATTTATTTATAATCAGATGCTCACAAAACTTACAGCCGAAGCCAAAACGTTCTACAAGCTAAATTAGTTGACTTAAGGGGGATGCTTTCGATTACTTAAAGCTCGTTTCACGCTAGATGGCGTGGAAAAACAGATATTGACTTTTTTATTTTTTGTTCAAAACTCGAGCGTCTTTGGTGAGTAATTTTACCGTTTGCGAGCACGGTGTAGGTCATAGAATTTGATGCTGCATGAATTTTCGTTAAAGAGTCGTTAGAAATTTCAAATTCACTATAAATAAGATCTGTCAATTTGCCTCATGTAATTACACGCACGCACACTTCTACATTCACTGTTTGGTTTTTCACTAGATGGCGTTGTCATTATCCCCAGATGTTATATAGATGGCGTTAAAAAATATTTATAAGGTATCTCGATATTGATTGTTAGAAGGAATGAGCCGCCACCATCCACCGACTTCCTGCCACCCTATAAAAAGTGCCGTGGTGTGCGGCGTAGAATCTATAATCCTCCTCCCGTGTATGTCGGAAAAGCCGACTAAGGGTTTACACCAGTGCATGGGCAGCAGCATCCATCTGAGTAACCGATACTGCAATCACCAATCAGCCTGCCATGCGTGGTAATTATGGCAAACACCCCCACAAAAATGAATGTCTTTTTACAGAAATGAATAAAAAGAAAAAATAAACAGACTAGGTATATTTTTATTGGTTTATAATTACAAGTATTTTCCACTAGAAATATCATACACTGTCAACAAATACTCATCAATAGGTAAGCGATCAGTGCAACTGCACATTATGCCTTCGTATTTTCTATTCATTGTTACCATTAGTACCCATTGCATCTCTTCTAAATATAACTTTTCATTTAAAAAACCGACTTCCGCCATTGTATTCGACTAAATATTAGGATGGAAAAAAAATGATGAAAGAACCATAGTGGTGAAAGGATTATGATACTTTCTGAATGCAAATGCTTGGTTTGTTGCTGAAAATATAAAAAACGCCATATGTATGCGTAAAATATTTGAGGAGTTCCCTCAATTCCTCATGGATTCCATCATCAGAACTGGGTTTTGAAAAAAATTGGACCAATCTGGAAGTATATCTATTCAAATAAAAAAAGAATTTTCTAAATCAGTTCATAAACGCTGGTGATATGAGGTAACAAACATAAAATGCAACCGAATTGAGAACTTGCTCCTTTTTTGTGAAGTCGGTTAAAAACCACTTTGACTTCAAGCCAATGTAGATCATCATCTTCATCATCATTAGATGTAGTTGATCATCATCATCAGCCTATAGATGTCCATTTAGGTGTCCCCTAGAGTGCCACGACGAACGGTCTTGAGCCGCCTCCATCCACAGATTTCCTGTGACGTTCATAATGCTTTTAGTCCAACGAGTGGAGGGCCTTCCTCTACAGCCTCGTCCGTTTTTCGGTCGCCACTCGAGAACCTTTATTCTCCAACGGTTATCAGTTCTGCGAGCTATATGACCTTCCCATTGCCACTTCAACTTGCTAATTCTGGTTGATCATCAGTGGCTAGAAAAAAATACATTTCTTGATATAGTTTTGTTTTAAACAATGTTGTAAGGGATTTTTATGAGAAAAAATTACGTACATGATGTCATTTCATTGAGATCTATGCACTTTGCATATTTCCGAACACGTCTCAATATATATTTCAGATAAAATAGCATTTTTGAAAAATGCTACCAGCTTTGGCATCATGCTGCTGATAAACTCATTTAGGGTGTGGTGATACGGCGTTTGCAAACATAACAGTGTACAAATATTACTGTGTAGGAAATATATGATATTGGATAAACAATCAACAATCTGCCTCCCTCACTATTCCAAATTGACTCGCAGTCAGACGACTAGTTAGTAGTTTTGTTAGTAGTAGAACTTCTTGTGAAAGAGTTCGTCCGGGGAAGTACTACCACCGTACCTATTTCTGCCGCCAAGCAGTAGTGTTCGCATTGCTGTGTTTCGGTTTGAAGGGTACGGGTGCCGGTGAAATTACAGGCACATGAGACTTTTCATATTTATGTCTCAGGGTCGGTAGCGCGCGTGTAATGCCTCTGGTGTTACAAGCGTTCATAGGCTGCGGCAACTGCTTTTCATCTGGTGGGCCGTAAGCTTGTCTGCTTGCCAAGTAGCATAAACAAAAAACGTTCCGATCTGTGAGTAACGTATAAATCATTTTCATGCTGTTCATGTGGACCATTTCTCAAATCTTCTGCCATCAAACCTGGCTGACTGCTGTTGTGCATTATTATTTTTCGTGCAACCAGAGTCAGCTTCGTCAATTTCGGCTTCAAAATATTTCGTCCATAAATTGGGAGCTTGGTGTTAGATAAGATCTGAAAACATAACATATTTACTTATTACATTTTCATTCATTAAATTTTTAAAGATATTTCAAGTAATATAAATATCGAGCCGCGCCTCGCGGTTTCACCCGCGTGAACCATGATATTATTATTATGACGTTGATTTATTTTAAAACTCGTTATAAAATACATTTTTCACTATAAAGAAATACTACTTATCTATAAAAACAAATAGTATATAAAACATTATAGTAAAAAATATATTACAAAACGGTAAACCACCGACCGCGGAGCAAAGGCCCAAGCGGTCGGAGGCTAGGGCTGCAGAGAGAGGAACCTCCTGACTATGCGTGCCGAGTCCAGTAGTACTGCCTTCAGAATCTGACCCTTGATCCAACCATTTAGTGAGAGCCTCTCAAGGTATTTGTCGAGGCTCTTTGCTATAAGTCCATTCACAGAAACAACTATCGGGACGATAATCGTCGAATCCACATCCCACATAGCGGTAATCTCGTGGGCCAAGTCAAGGTACTTGCTTGCTTATTATTATTATTAGGTATCTTCATTCCAAATTTCACTCAAATACGTTCAGCCGTTTGGGCGTGAAGAAGTAACAAACATACTTATAAACTTTCGCATTTATAATATTGATGTGATGAGATGAAGAGGTCAACCGACGAATCCAACTCGGATGGGCAGCGTTCGGGAAACTACGCCATATCTAGTTTGTTGGTTTTGTGAAAACTTCTTGTGAAAGAGTTCGTCCGGGGAAGTACTACCACCGTACCTATTTCTGCCACCAAGCAGTAGTGTTCGCATTGCTGTGTTTCGGTTTGAAGGGTACGGGTGCCAGTGAAATTACAGGCACATGAGACTTATTTCATCTTTATGTCTCAGGGTCGGCAGCGCGCTTGTGATGCCTTTGGTGTTGCAGGCGTCCATAGGCTACGGTAACTGCTTTCCATCAGGTGGGCCGTATGCTTGTCTGCTTGCCAAGTAGCATAAAAAAAAATCTTCTCGTCGCCGATACCGCAGAGCCTCAAGACGAAAATCTACATGCCAGTGTTGACTTACGGCACTGAGACGTGGTCGCTAACTATATATTGGCCGTATAGACAAGCTCAAAGTCGCGCAACGGGCTATGGAGAGAGCTATGCTAGGAGTTTCACCACGTGATAGAATCCGAAATGAGGAAATCCGTAGAAGAACCAAGGTCACCGACATAGCTCTCAGAATTAGTGGCAGTGGGCAGGTCATATAGCTCGAAGAAGTGATAACCGTTGGAGAATAAAGGTTCTCGAGTGGCGACCACAAACCGGACGACGCGTTAGAGGAAAGCTCTCCACTCGATGGACTAAAGACATTATAAAAGTCGCGGGGAGTCGGTGGATGGAGGCGGCTCAATACCGTTCGTTGTGGCATTCTAAGGGGGAGTCCTATGTCCAAGAACAACAACGACGAAGGCTTCAAACAAAGGGCAGGCATCTTCTATAATAGTACTACTCTACTAGTAACACATTAAAATTATGTAAATATCTGTTTACTTACGAAATTTCACTGTGAAACCGTTTTAACCTGGCTTGCACTCGTTTCAAAGACACCGCCCCAAAGAAAATTAATCGCATGACACCCACAGTGCACCATAGACAAGGACCATAGAGAAAATAAGTCAAGGAGTGCACTAGGCTAGGTAACCACAGACAAACAGAACACCTTAAATTCAAAAGGGCCACAAATCAAAAAAATTCAATATCGTTTTTAATGCAAAAATGGCATTTAGATGATTCCAATTTTTATATTCGAAAAAGACACCCATGGTTTTAGCGTTTAAAATAGTTCAATCACACAACTACCCATTTAGCATTTTGAGACTTTGATGACTAACTTCACAGCAAAGCAGCCATCTTTCCAGTTAATAATAATAATAATAACTTTATTACGAAACATAAAAGTGTCAGGTTTTGGAATGCGTTTCTTTTGAATGAAAGTTCAATAAGTTTGATTACTATTTTATTAAAACGAAACCGCAGTACTTGGAAATGTGTCTGTTTTGCATATAAGATTAACGTGATTATGGTTGTAATTGTTTAAACAAACATGCAATATTTGTTAAATGACTGTTATTACAATCAGTCCGTACAATCAGTCTTAAAATACAGTGTTTCATTATCATACATAAGTATCCTTTGAATTAAATAATCACTTTTAAGATTATTAAAATTACTTTGGGATCACATCCTTTTCAATCAGTTTTAGGATGCCTTGTTTTTTGTCTCAGCAACTTGTAGCTTTTTGATATTATTTTATTTTATTTACTTGGGAAATATCTGAATCCTGAGAAGTTTTGTATAAAAATATATTTTTATGTTGTTGATCAGTTTTAATAACTTTAAGGTATGCCTTTACGACTCTTCCTTTGAAAATCTTTGCCAAGAGGCTGAACACTAAGAGGTTCTGAATCATAACTGATTGGTAATCAATCGTCTGTACTGCTGTCTGAGCTTATAGATGAGGATTTACTGGAGTCTCTATCTTAATCGCTTTATCAAAAATGGTACAAATTCCATACCAGACAGACAGCCAACACAATCCTAGCCTATCGTTACTTGATGAAAACATTATCTGATTTTGGAAGTCCAGAGCAATGAACCAATTTAGTTATTGAGGAAAGTACAGACAGCGATTCAGATAAACTCAAGTGAATCCTCATCTTCAAGCTCAGACAGCAGTACAGATGATTGATTACCAATCAGTTGATTCAGTACTTCCTAGTGTTCAGCCTCCTGACATGGATTTCCAAAGGAAGAGTCGTAAAGGGCAGACCTCAAAGTTATTAGAACTGATCAACAACATTAAAATATATTTTTATACAAAACTTCTCAGGATACAGATTTTTCCCAAGTAAATGAAATAAAATAATATCAAAAAGCGACAAGTTGCTGAGACAAAAAAACAGGGCATCCTAAAACTGATTGAAAATGATGTGATCCCAAAGTAATGTTAAACTTTTTATACTTACTTATTTTAAAATTGATTATTTAAGCTAAAGGATATTTATGTATAGTAATGAAACACTTAATGAGATTACTGCGATGACTTAGATATTATTGATCGTAGATCTCATCGTTACTACTAGTAAGTCAAAGATTTATGGAGTATTTTATTTTGTAATATTGCTAGATGAAGAGGTGATAGTTATGGATAAGTTTCTTCCGCATTTAATTACATTGATCTCAATGTAAATTTCAAGGTAGTGTAAGGTTCAAAATACGCATCTTAAAATATACCATACATATATGTAGAAAAAAAGATTTATAAAGTAATACAAAAAAAACTACTATCAAAACTTTGATAGGCTTTCCAGTAAAAAAATGAATTTTCGACTTGTGGCTCTTTTGCATTTAAGGAGCGAGATTACAACTTCATACTACACTTTGACATTGATATATTATCATAGGGTTGCTACACCGAGTTTCTGAATCACAGCACGGTACACGGTCGGATTATAAAAACTAGTAGTTTTGCGAACAGAATACCTCAAGAACACAAACTATCTTGTTTTTCGATAAAGTTTAAAAATCGCATCCATAGCCCGATCTAGCATATACCCAATCTTACTTGAACCACAAGTCGTTGAAACTCTAACAAATGAGAGCTCACGTAATAATGGTTTTCATTTTTATTTTTTCTCAAAAACTATATTGTAAAATAAATATATAAGTAAGTTTATATATCAAGTTTCATCAAGATTAATTGAAAAATGCGACGTACGGGAGTACTTACGTACATAGGTACATACATCCGAACAGACGATAGCAAATTTTGCCATATTATATTGCAAGGACTTACCTTGCTTTGCTCGCTCGGTCAATGAATAATAATATTTTTTTTTATTGCTGCGAATGAAGTTACTAAAGTATAGTTTTTACATATTCTTTCGTTGTTTTATTTTTATTTTATAAAACTGAAACTTGAGTTTCAATAAAGTACGTTACAATAAAGTATTTTCTCGAAGGTACCTACTTTGTTGCTATTGCAAAGTATAAAGAACATAGCCGCAAATAACTTTGTAAACTATGATTATAACGAACGGTTGGCAACCCTATCAGAGCCAGCTCATAAAGCCTAATAATTACGGGTGACTAGCAAGCACTGAACTTGTGACGTAGCGTTGCCAGACCGGCAACGCCGCAAATCGTGACGGTCTGGCGATCTGGCAACCTCGCGTTTCGTAATTTTGGTGACAGAGCCGAAAATAACGCGAAGCATACTTTTATTTATTTAGCGCCATCTTTCACTATCTTTCTCAAAACTCGGTGCTCGAGGTCCATTTAACCGCCATCTCTGTCAAATTAAACAAAACAGGGTGCTCTTCGTAAAAATATCACGCTTCGATGGTAGGTGGCGACTCAAAATGGACATTAAAAACACTCACACATACGTAAAATTGGTCGTATTTCAAACTAATTTTAAAAATTACCCTTAGTAAATTTTTATTTGAAATAACCATTTGCGAGTACGATAATCATTAGAAAATCGAAAAAAAAATACGATATAAAAAACGACAATCTGTGGATTGAAAAAATACTTAAATTATTTTGTATGGGCAAGGCAACGAGAGCATTCACCTTAAAAAACAAATACACATATATATAAATTTAGGTAGTTCTGTGTGAAAAATATCCGTTTATTCCAATCTTTCCTACCAACAGTTCGATAGTCTAACAGTTTGGACAAAATTATTCCAAACTGTTAGCCTGACCTGTCGGACAGATTGGAATTTGGATTTTCGCTCAGTTTTGTTCCATATAGTACTACCGCATGTGAAGTAGGTACAGTGAAATCAAAAATAAGATAAATGATTATCAATTTTTTATAGGTACTTACTAACTGATACCTATTTAAATTCTCTGGTCGAAATGATTATCCCCATTTTTTAGAGTAATAAATAAATAAAAAATAAGAATTCAAAAAAGTTGCAAAATCAAAATTTTGTTTATATAGAACCATTTCGAGTACCCCAAAATACTGCCTGGTCAAAATAATTTTCCCCATTTTTAGGGTAATTTCACCAAAGTCGGCAAAATCAAAATTCTGATTATACAGAACCGTTTCGAGTACCCCAAAATACTGCCTGGTCAAAATAATTTTCCCCATTTTTAGGGTAATTTACAAAAAGATAGAAAATCAAAATTTTCATTACACAGAAGCATTTCCAGTACCCAGAGGTGTCGTATGGAGAAAAGAATTTTCCCCATTTTTAGGGTAATTTACAAAAAGATGGAAATCAAAATTTTGATTACACAGAAGCGTTTCCAGTACCCAGAGGTGTCGTATGGAGAAAAGAATTTTCCCCATTTTTAGGGTAATTTCCAAAAAGTTGGAAAATCAAAATTTTGTTTATATAGAACCATTTTGAGTACCCCAAAATACTGCCTGGTCAAAATAATTTTCCCCATTTTTAGGGTAATTTCCAAAAAGTTGCAAAACCAAAATTCTGCTTATACAAAACCATTTCGAGTACCCCAAAATGTTGCCTGATGGAAATAATTTTCCACATTTTTATTTTGGAAATTGCCCTAAAAATGGGGAAAAATATTTTAAACAGGCTGTATTTTGGGGTACTCGAAATGGTTCTGTATAATCAAAATTTAGATTTTGCAACTTTTTGGAAATTACCCTAAAAATGGGAAAAATTATTTTGTCCGTACGACACCTCTGGGTACTGGAAACGATTCAGTGTAATCAAAATTTTGATTTTCCATCTTTTTGGAAATTACCCCAAAAATGGGGAAAATTATTTTGTCCATACGACACCTCTGGTTACTGGAAACGATTTTGTGTATTAAAAATTTAGATTTTCCATCTTTTTGGAAATTACCCCAAAAATGGGGAAAATTATTTTGTCCATACGACACCTCTGCGTACTGGAAACAGTTCTGTGTAATAAAAATTTTGATATACCATTTTCAACTTTGGTGAAATTACCCTAAAAATGGAAAAACTTATTGGACCAGGCAACACCTCAGGAGACTTGTAACGGTTCAGTATGAACAGAATTTTGATATGCCGACTTTGGTGAAATTACCCTAAAAATAAGGAAAATTTATTTAGTCAGGACACCTCAGGTTACTTGCAATACAAACTTTTGACTTATTTGTATAAACGAATAAAAATTGATAATAATTTATTTAAGTTTTTCTTATTGATTTCACTGTACTTCACATGCGGTAGTACTATATGGAACAAAACTGAGCGAAAATCCAAATTCCAATCTGTCCGACGGGTCAGGCTAACAGTTTGGAATAATTTTGTCCAAACTGTTAGACTATCGAACTGTTGGTAGGAAAGATTGGAATAAACGAAAATATCTACCTCTTGCATTTGGGTAGTCATTGTGTTGAGTAATGTGCATGGTATATAATTTTTGTTCTGTATTAGTAGATTATGCACTAAGGGAATAAAGCAGTGTCTTATGTCGCGGGCGGCATATTGAACCCTGAGTGTAACGAGGGACTCTAAAGTTAACTCCCGAGTGTAACGAGGGAGTTATATAGAGTCCTGAGTGAAGCGAGGGGTTCAAGCTGCCCAAGACGAAGACAGGCTTTATTCCGGAGGAGCATACTCTACTTTTCACACCTACTGCGAGACAATAAAAAACCAGGGCTCCATAAAATAAGTATCGTGTTTTGATGAACTCTGGAGTAGAATCATTATCGCTTGTCATTTTTTGTTAACACTAATATTGCCATTGACATAATTATATATTACTAGAATATTGCAATCAATTTCACTGAAAAACACAGCACCAACTTAACATCTCTTTTGTTTAACATTCTTTAAAATCGCGCCTATTTCTTTTTTTTCTGAGTTCTGCTTTTGGTGGCCAGTTCGATTTTCAAACAAACCTCTTTACAATGCCATATGGGCATTTTTTTTCTTGGAGTTTTCCACGAGTTTCCACACGAATTTGACGTTCCAAATTCAAATCACTTTAATCCCTAGGGAGTTTCATACAACTTTATATCCCTAGAGAGACAATGCTTTACTTTACGTTGAGGTTGCATGATTTGTAATTGGACATTGTCGAGCAGGTGGTGTGAAAAATATATAATAAACGTAGTGTTAGTTCATTCCGACAACCATTGGGGAATAAAGGTGAATAAGAAAGTTCTCGAGTAGTGACCACGAACCGGGATGAAGCAAGGTCCCCTCTCGATGGACTGCTGACATTTTATAAGTCACAGGAAATCGGATGGAAGTGGCTCTAGACCGTGCGTTGATACAATTGATGGCCTCAGTCCATCAGCAGAAGTTATTTATATCTATCTATTTATAGATGTTAACCGGCACGAAGCCACGCACTTCTTCAATATCATGCGTGAGCTTGTACTGGTAAAGCGGCGCAGTGCTACCTGCTCTCTGTGAGAATGTGGTTAGAGGAAATAATTTCACGATGCCCGCTTGTTAGCTGACTGGAAGCAATGTTAATTTAGGAGCATAAGTTATTTCATGTGCGTAAGCGTAGTAGGGCATAATTTTTACAACAAAATAATATACGTAGGTACTGGTACCTATGTACTTTTTTGACATGAAGAAAGATTCGATCGATGTATTTAGTTCGATGGATCGACAAAATTTTAAAAAATCGCGGAAAATCGGTGGTTGAAGTTGCTGAAGACCGTTCGTCGTGTAATTTTATAGTAAGAGCCTGTGTACAACAGAAGACGGTAGATATTTGAAATGATGACAATGATGACTTAGCTAGGCTGTTGCATTGTAAAATGGGAAACTTCATGACCTAACCTGTAATTGGGGGGGGCAGATCAGGGTAAACTAAACCATTTTACATAAGACTTTGTTTTGTTAGCTTGGCCTATTTATTAGCTCAATATTTTAAATATTATTCTAACCTACGCTCTCAGTTTACATGATAGGTACGTCTACCTAAATTTGAATTTTTCTTTCGTATTTAGGCCTTTGATTATAATAATATACCGTTAAAGCCCATGTTATTTTAATACCCTATGTAAATTAGGTGGTTGGATGTGTTCTTTTAACCAGTATTTTTTGTTAGCGCTATGTTTTCATTGAAATTCCCAAGAGCAAAATACCCTTTCTGTTGACTCGCATAACGTTACAAGGTATAGTATAGTAGGTATAGGATAACAAATACGAGGGGTTGATTTTTACAAAACTTTCTATACTATATTATACATTCTACCTACGCCTCTTCGAATTCTTTCTTCTTCTATAGGTATATTACTTACATACTACGTCCGTATACATACATACATACATAAAATAACGCCTGTTTCCCGGAGAGGTAGGCAGAGAGCACAGATTTCCATTTGCTACGATCCTGACATAGCTCTTTTGCTTCATTCACTCTGATTACATTTGCGTCGGTTTAGTGTACTTTTGACCTGGCCTTTCTCCAAAACGTCTCCAATTTGGTCAAAATAAGTGCGCTGTCTTCCCCGTCCAACTGGCTCATTCACACTCACCTTACCTGTTTCGTCAATCTTCTTTCATCCATCCTCTCTACATGCCCAAATCGTCTTAGCATACCTTTCTCAATCCTCATATATATATAATATATATATATATATATATATATATACATCCGTATATAACTATTATATAAGTAAGCACACAATAAAATTGTCTCTTTAGTCACGCAGTTTATTATAATCGTTACATCAAATTGTCATATTACATCAAGACATACAGTTACAGTTGATGGGTCTCCAACGTCACGTACCGTCCCTTTAGTGGGGGAAATGAAATAATTTGTCTTAGTGAGGGTGCATTTCATATTTTATACGCATTGGGGTGAATGAACTTTATGATGCGTACCACGTGTGGAGTCAGATGGTTTATTTAATGCAAACAAAAGAAAGATTGGTATGAAATAAATGTATATAATATGTATACTTACTCTGAACAAGCTCAACTCTTTTTTACATGAAAAGATAAATAAATAAAATAAAATAAATGCTGGACATTTCACACAAAATTATCTAGCCCCAAGCTAAGCAGAACTTGTGTTATGGATACCTGCTAGATAACTGACATACTTAATACAATATATTACATAGATATTTTTTTTATTATACATAGAAAAATACCCAGGACACCCTGAACAATTATCTGCAGATCGTACAAATCCGCAAGATCTGCAAGGGCGAACAAAATCCTTTCATCATACTGGTTCTTTCACCATTGGTAACTAGATCAGTGATCTAATGCTGGGCTAACCTACCTAACTTACCTACCTTTTGCCGCACCTTATCTACTAGTAGATCCAGTGCGGCTGTATGCTAAGACAGCGGCGCTATTTGACCCCACACAACATATGCACCTGAGTGGCGATTACGTAATTCTGTTGCTATTGATTTCAATCGATTTCAATGATGTTTCTGTTTGAAATTACGTTTATGTGATTACCCAAATTACGCAGTCTTGTTGCAATTACACTTTGTAAGCAAAATGCGTAAATTGGGTAATCTCAAGAGCGTTATTTCGGACAGAAACAACATTGAAAACGATATAAACCGATAACAACAGAATTATGTAATCGAGCCACTGGTAGCATATTTTTTTTAATAATTGCTAATTTCTAATTTTTTTAATGTTTTGAAACTGTCTGTTCAGTAACCTTTAACCGATTCAGCTAAAAAAAGTTCATACCTGTCAAGTTCAGATGACAATACAGTATTATGGTGACGGCGAGCTGATGTGATGATGGAGACGGAAGGTGGTCAACGGAACTCCTCGATGATTAATAGTAGCCTGACAGTATTTGGGCTTGTGTTGATCAGCTCACGGTTCCGATCACTAATTTAATAAAAGCATGTTATGAAAAATATATTTTTCAAAAAAAATATTTATTTTAAACTTAGCTTTTGCCTTCACGACGCAGCTTTGACCAAGTTTGAAGACTGATAGTTTGTAAGCTCTCAGCGTTTGCATGTTTTGTACCTAGTTAAGTCATTATTTTAACCGTAGCATGGTTTGTTTTCCGCTGCAATTAAAATGTTTTTCATTTTTTTTAAGTAGTTGATTCAGGCGGGCCCTTTCAGAAATCTATTCTAAATTATTCAATAGACGAACAAATAGATAGTAACCATTTCACCCTTCTATGAAATTGTAACTATATATTTTTTTTGTTTTTATAGAAATGGGCAGAATTATGACTATAATTTGTTAGTCTATAAAAAAATCAGGTATAAATTAATCTTTTACTGTTCTTTACTATGTCAAATTAATGTTATCATTTTCTATAGATTACGAATTAAAGTATAAAACAAACACAACCTCTTTTATTACTGACTCACTCGTTCCATAACACAGTTTCAAAAGAGTTATGCCAAA
This sequence comes from Epirrita christyi, assembly GCA_951392215.1. Lineage (NCBI taxonomy): Eukaryota > Metazoa > Arthropoda > Insecta > Lepidoptera > Geometridae > Epirrita > Epirrita christyi. The sequence continues at coordinate 10,158,792 of OX595843.1, read as the reverse complement.
TAACTACGAACCATTTCTCCTTGTGTAATTGCTCATTCATATAAGATACCATCAAATTCTTATCTCCGGAAGCGTATTAAGATAAGCCAGTCAGGATAAGGGCATTCTTATTGGACGGAACAGATATATTAGCTTATTTATAAACAGCTACTTACCTTCCAACCCGTAATTATGTAACAGGCTCTGCAATGACGACGTTGGCCTATAGAAATGATATTTGTAGATTCGCATGTCCTTATATGCCCTGATTCAGTCTTAAGGCCAAAGCACACTGGATACGTATGCAGCACGTAACGTAGACACTCTACGTATGTACACGCGTGACGTGCACGCAAGCGTTGTGCCATGTCTCATACAGTTCCATACATTACGACGTCATGGTATGTCAACGTGCACGCGTCTACGTCTACGCGTACGCAGCTGGTGTGGTGTGGCTTTTATTGATATGATAACTACGTAACTATTTGATAATATTTTTCGTTTCAGTTGCTTTAGTTACCTACCACATCGAAATGAAAAACTAACGAATCCGATCGGAAACGTTTCCGACGTTTTAAAATCGCCCTGCCGGTCTTGTTGGGCAATTTTCGTCGGTACAAGATTAGTCCTGTCTTATTTTATGAATGTGTTATTACTGTTAGATAGAGTTAGCCAAGTTTGTCATGGGAAAGCATTCATGGCGAAGAGTTCACCACTGGTCACGTCTTTATTCCTGCAATTGTGCGACCCACCGTGAATGGAGGCCCATTGAAAAAGACGTCGTCTGTCTTTGTTTATATGTCGATCCAGTCAATTATCTTACGCTGTACGTAAGACGCTGACGCTTTACACATAAATGAATGTAACGTCTCTTAAATTAGTTAGTTGAACTAGCTGTTTCCATTTTAGACTGTTAAAGATATATTGCTCAACGTTATCGACATGCGATGGACAGCCCTAGATTATGAGTAATCCTGTTAACGAAATTAGGCTCTTTGTTTATCTTTATGTGCTTGCATAAGGTAGGGTTGTACGTTTGACAGCTTTAATTGTTGAGTGACCATCTGTGTTAGTGCAGCTATTACTTCGACACGTTTTGTGGAGCTTCCTTTGTTATATAGCATAGATGGGTTGATGAATGAATGCGAATGTATCATTCGAAGTTGACACAAAAAGTATACAGTTTGTAAACATTTATGGAAGCCATAGATGATTTTCATTTACACGATTTCCACACAAAAATTCGAAATGTATTGCCATATCTTTGTCATGCATCGAGTAAGGAGCTAGATTTTATAGATTTCTTTCTGTAGCTTGTAATGTATTTGGTATAAATTTTAAATTGATACAATATGCCGTCTTTGACAAAGGGTCTTGACAGACAGACACAACAAAGTAATCCTACAACGGTCCCGTTTTTCTATTAGGTACGGAACTCATATATCTACATAATTTTAGTTATAATGTATATAACTATCTATGATGCTGGACACAATTACTTACACCATAAATATTTTATTTTTCTTGTATTTATTTTGTCTTTCTGTGAATAACAAGAACAAAGTTCGTTCATACATAGACACACGTCTTGTCACGAACGGGTAGGCTTAACTCAAATGGGCCGCTTTTCACCATGAGTCACATATTCGTAGGAATACTTAGACCAGAGGCGCTAGTCTGGCTTTTGCAGCAATTATCGTTACGTTGAAAATTACAATGATTGTCCTTGTAAAGTCGGGTCTGCTGCGTCATATTTTGGTGTTCTACAAATAATAATAATGTTTTGCTAACATGTTTTGTTTAAATTTTGCGCAGCTTACCCGGCTTACGCTCTTTAAAAGAGTGTAACATTGCAAATTAAAAATTAATCCAAAAATAATTGAAACAGGCAAAAACAAAAACCGAGAGACGCCAAATAAAAAAAACCTCAGTTGCCGCTTTCTTACAGACAGTCAATAGTCAGAAAAAATGTTAGACCAACGAAAAAATTTCTAACCTACGTTGGGCAAAATTGGCCTACGTTTACTAAATTAATAGTTTGTTCAGGAATGTTGCAGTATATACAGCGAAAACATATTTTTCAATCAAAATAGTTTAAAACTAATAGCTGTACGTGACTAACACTGAAATATGCAAGTGTCGGGCATTCATTGTGATGTGCAAATTGCGCCGTTTAGTTCCGCGTGCTGCCCTCTGGTTGTACAACAATTTGACTATCGGTGGATGTTCAGATTGGAAGACTTTTCCTTAAAATAACTACGGAGTACGTCGACCAGGGGTACGATTTTTAATGTTATCGAAATGAACAAATTCTTCAAACTCATTGACGACTAAAATTCACCCACGATATCAATGCAAGTGCCTTTTCCTGTCTATTTCATGATATTTATTCAGTCGATGACTTAAATATCGCAACGCAGTAAAAATTAGGATATATGTTTTCGTAGGTTATTTTTATGTTTGTGGTCAAAACACGAGAACCTTGAAAAGAGTGTCTGGCTTTTTCTTTTTGTCAATAAAATCTTCTATTCTGAACATACACTTACGCTTTTAGAGAAATAAATTACGCAAACAATTAAATATCGGTAATAATGCGAACAAGGGGTGCGACAATTTGTCTGGACCGGACGGCTAGGGTGACTTTACCTAGCTTTTATATATAGGGTGTCCGTTTTGCAAGACTGTTTTTTTGTACTATGTATTTTACCAAACCTCACGATCTACATACATCACAGATCTATCGATACACGATACGCCAGAACACAAATAAAAGATTCAGAAAACGACAGCCAGTAAATTTTAAGTCTTCTGAAAGTTGGTTCATCATCATTATCATTAGCAGCCTTTAGACGTCCACTGTTGGGCGAGGCTTCCCCATATAATGCAATGGGAAAGATAAGCCATAATCTCCACACTTGGCAGGCGGATTGGTTATCGCAGTTATTGGTGGTGAGTACTCAGATGAATGTTGCTGCCCATATACTGGTGTAATCCATAAGTTGGCTTTTAAAACATCCACGGGAGGAGATGGAGGGGTCTATTTTTAGGCTGAACACACCACAGCACATTGAAAATTGTACCATCAGAAAGTTTATTACATACCTAATCATTTATAAAATTTATTGCTAATTTTTTTTAAACATATATATCTTCAATAATTACCTAATAATAAAACCGTAACACACATATTAAAACGTCTGATGTTCCGAAAATATAGGTAAATATTTTATCTCCGTTTGTAAATTAACACACCCTGTATACCACTCCTGGATGTAACACATGCAATGCGTAGTAAATGTAATTATGAGACCGTAACGTAAACGGGCCTGACTTGTCGCGATTAAAGAGTGTCTCTGTAACAGGGATGAAAAACATTTTGAGAGAAAATTGAATTTTTGTGAGAATAAAAATGTATACTTGAGCAAAATAAATAACTGGGTGCTTCTGGATGAATTATTATGCACAAAAAACTTGTAGCAGTATGATGCGTTCATTCCATCATGTAAAAAATACCTACAAGTAGTGAAATTTCACAGAAACTTTTGATGTCTTTTATGTCTACCAGAATGAGCATTATCATACAATTTGGCAATGGTGCCAGTATTCTGGGGACGCTGCCATCTGGTGACGGTATAGATCATCCCTAATGAGCCTCATCATCATCATCATCACCAGTAGCTTGTAGAAGTCCATTGCTGGACATAGACTTTCCCACTAAAATGCCACGATGAACAGTCTTGAGCCGCCTTCATCCACCGACTTACTGCGACGTTTATAAAGTTTTTAGTTCATCAGCCTTGTCCATAGAACCTAAATCTGTAGAAATACAATGCTGTACATGGCCCCCCGCCCTACAAATTGCCACTATGAATGGACCTGAGCCGCCTGCATCCACCGACTTCCTGTGACTGTTATAATATCTTTTGTCCATCGAGAGGGAACCTTCCTACACTGCGTCGTTTGGTATATGTTCGCCACTCGAGAACCTTTATTCCCCAACGGTTGTCAGTTCTGCTAGCTGTATAACCTGCCCGTTGCCTTCATCTTGCTTATTTTGAGGGTAATGTCGGGTTCTTACCGTTTTGGAAATGGTTATCCCATTTAGGCAATAATTTTATTGCCCAATAGTTTGCATTGACAATGTAGCCAAATGTTTACCACCAATGTCGCCAATTGGAGGCAAATGCCTGTATTCATTGGAAAAGTTAATGAAACTTACCCCAATTCGCACTCCCCTGATGCACAATGATTGCGATTTGTACATCTCTGTGTTTATTTGGAATTCGTATTTTTAGCAGACATTTTTACTACTTTCTTTCTAATACTGTTCCTGCCTAATAGGTTAGGTTTTTACCTAGGAATTCAAAAATTGATTTGCCTTTTACATGTACAACGTATTTATCTAGTTCTCACGTATACCTCGTCGAACTACTGTGGGCCATAGTTTCTATTATTCGTAGAAATTCATAATGTTACTAAACTTTTCCTTATTAGTTTCATGTCTATTTCTGTACTGTATTTTCTGGTAATAAATGAATAAATTAAGCTTTTGGTAGATAGCTGAGACTATCCTGAATAATCATTGCTGTGGTGTGTCCGGTCTAAGAAAAGACCCCTCCATCTCCAAACATTCAGATATACAGAGTGTAAAAAAACAGATCTCGAATACTGAAAATACCGGTAAAGCTACTTATATTGTAGCTATATAAAATAACTTTTGCTCCCAGGCAAAAGTTATTTTGATTAATATCAGAGAAATTCTTTTTTTCTTCATTTCATACCGTATTTTAAATCCAGCAATATACCTACGCTTTACATTGCTGTTGTATCACTAATATTTCTTATGTGGTATATCATTGCTTTTTAAACGTTTTTATCTAGTAACGTGTTTTTAATAATGGAAAATAGGTTTTTTGATTACTTTTTTTATGCTTAATGTTTATGCTCTAAGTGCTTAAAGGATGTTTATAAAGAAAACATGAACAAAGCGGACTAAAAACGATAATTTTTTTTTCAGCTTTAATATTTTCAGAATGGACTATTTCAGTTACCGGTAGAAGTCTTATTAGTTATTACGTCCTGTATATTGCACAACTAGTTTTCACCACTTCATATTGGCTAGTCAACAAAACTATGAATCCCCCAGTTGCATAGACCTTATTCATAGTAATGTCTCCAAATGGTCCGCAGTGGGCAATTACTTACAGCAATAGACCAATTAGTAAAGGTCTTAACTACCAGACCATTACAAATGCGATGGTTATTAGTTGCTGAAGTTTCCGTGTATCTTGATAATGAAGATCCATGCACTTGTAGTTTCACACATCTTGGTTAGTTCCTCATTAAAATTGATCGATAAACAGAAGACGTAGATGTGACTCTTTACAATGGGAAACGGAAAATTCTTAATGAGAAAATGCGTAAAAATGAGTGTTGAATGACTAAGAAATAAATTGATCTAGTAGTTACTATGGTAGCCTAGTTGTACGGAACTTCTCCACGTGAAACCGACTCGCACTTGACCGGGTGTTTTAATTTGAGTCACCAACGGGTAGGAGCGCAAGCATAATCATCAAACACCATTACTTCAGCCTGAAGCGATGTCCCATCCAAAACAAGTCCAATTTTACTTTTTCACATGCATTTGTGACGTCACCATTTGCCCACAGGGGCACACGTGGCGTTTGAGTGTGACATGCATTCGCCCTTTTCTTCTTTTGTTGAATATTGGTAGGATTTTTGAATTGGTTCCAGGTTTATGTTGCTTTTAAGTTTATTTTGACGACATTTCAATAGACTTTCGAATTTGTTTTTGATCCAGAGTATTTCAAAGTAAACCAAATCATGATTTTCAGACCGATGTTAAATCATCATCATCATCATCATCATCAGCCTATAGAAGTCCACTGCTGAAGACAGGCTTCCCCCTTAGAATGCCACGACGAACGGTTCTAAGCCGCCTCCATCCACCAACTTCCTGTGACGTTTATAATTACTTTAGTCCATCGAGTGGAGGGCCTTCCTCTACCGCGTCGTTTGGTTTGTGGTCACCACTCGAGAACCTTTAGTCCACAACAGAATAATAACAAAAAAACAAATAATCGTCATCAAATTAACATCAGATTGAAATTAACATCAAATTAATATTTTGATATCTTTGATATTTTTGATATCAAAATATTACCCTCATAAATTAAAATCCTGGTGTGTCCGGCCTCAAAATAGACCCCTTCATCTCACCCCGTGGATGTCGTAAAAGCCGACACCAGAATTACACAAGGGGATGGGCAGCAGCATTCACCTGAGTATTCAGCACAAATACTGTGATCACCAATCCGTCTGCCAAGCGTGGTGATAATGGCAATTCTCCTCGTTGTTTTTTAAGAGGCTGCGTCCATCAGTAGACGTATATAAGGGCTGTTGATGATAAAAGAAAAACTACAATAGGTCCTATGATAAACTAAAATGTTTTCATCGAAAATCTTAAAATTATGTATGCTTGACCGAAACATCAAATCTACCAAGCTAAAGCTATAAACTATAATGAAATGACACAAGTACAAAACACAATAGACATTCGAAATGAGATGCGCAGACCCGACCGTCGAATGCCACATTCGTAAGAGAAATGAGAATTTTATGCAATCCTGATCTTAGATAAGACGAGAGGGTGCTGAGCCTAGATAACCATTATTTTAATGCAAACCGACAACAAATAACGAATAAATATTCCCCTTTTTATGAACGCTTTGATTTAAGGGTGATGGGAGGGTGAGCGACGAATTGCGGTCGAGATTGAACAAGGATATTAGAATCGTCAGAATTCAGGGTATCAAGTTCTAAAAAAATTTCGAAGGGCGATGACCTTAACGCTTGGGCAAATAGGTTCTCTGCGAATTGTTTTAAATTCAATTGATCTGATAAAAAGAGCTAGCCATTTGGAAAGGCATTCCGAATTGATAGGCAAATTAATGGTAGGAGTTGCGTGGGTGGATTTTTAATGTAAATAAAAAAAAGAATACGCCGAGTAGGTACAATTCACTAAACGATGCGAAACGTTTTTTGGTAAATGTAGGTTGATAAATAGCATCTTACATCGAATTTAGATCTAAGTGCTGTCTCTAGCGGTAAAGAATTTTGAACTTCGATTTCAATGTTTCTCATGTAACTACTAAGGTTTTCGTAGTTCAGGGTTATTGGTCGTGTATCAGCTAAATGTCTAGAAAACTAATAAAATACTCAATCATCTTGATTTTTAATCAAAAACGCTATCGCAGCTGCATAATGCTATATGTACAGGTAAATCATATGTACCTATTCAAAATTTAATTCTACCCCCATCGCACCCCACTTTGAGTGGCTATAAAAACAATCAGTTCCAATACTTGGCCGAACATTGGGGAAATAAGAAACAGACTTGGCTATCCTAAGGGCGAGATCAACTGGGTGCGAACATGTGTGGCCTACGGTGTAAGAAGCATCATTTGAGATAGAACCTTATGCGAAGGCATAAAAGTTTTCTTTTGTTTTTGAGTGTAATTTTATTGGATCAGTCTTCAGTTAAGGTTAAATTCTTACTATCAAGCATTATGTGGATCTTGATCATGCGGTCAACCCTTTATCATCATCAGCCCTGACTATATATAAATACAGAGTCATGAATAAACAATGCATATTACTTCAAATAACTCATCTATATATTTATCTATATATCTATATTTTCTCTATATATAAAAGAAAGTCGTGTTAGTTACACTATTTAAAACTCAAGAACAGCTGAACCGATTCGGCTGAAAATGGGTGGGGAGGTAGCTTAGAACCAGGAGAGGGACATAGAATAAAAATTTAATTAAAAATCCTAAATTATAAATTCATATTCTCGAACATTGAGACAAAGTGAAAGAAGATTATAATAATATATTTTTTGATGCTGAGAATACCAGGCGCTCATGGCAGGGTAGAAAGTGTATGCCTAATACGCAAGTGGTCTTAATTTGTTCAAAAACATGTCAATTAGGCCAAACACCGGGACCACGCGAACGAAGTCGCGCGCAGGCAGCTAGTTTATTATATTATGACTTATCTTTCTTAATGTTTTGAACTTTTTCATGAATTAATTTTGTATTAAAAATCTATTCTAATCAATAAAATATGTATTAATAATCTCTGCCTTTTCCCAAGATTGCCAGCTAAATGATACCAAAACGAACAAAAGTCATTATCTCATCATTTGTCATTCACAGCCTTACCACATCAAATTTTGATCCAAAATGTCATGTTTAATATTTTCAGGTTTTTTGGGGATTTCGATTATTACCCTATAAACGTGGATTTTTGTTTAACTATATAGAAGACCTGCGTAGGTTGTTTACAACCTGCTTAAGCTGAGTTAGGGGCCTTTTTGTAAAAGCAGTACTTCTTATTTTTTTATCACTGTCTATTTTTCTCTTTTATTTGTTAAATCTATGTCTTGTTGTTGCAAATAAACATTTTCTATTCTCTTCTACCTAAGTTTATTGGCCAAATTTTATACATAAACAAAAGTAACCTTTATTCCCATACAGTTGTCAGTTCTATGTGCTATAATGACCTGTGTATTGCCACTTCAACTTGTAAATTAAATTCTGAGAGCTATCCTACTAATATTATAAACGCGAAAGTTTGTGAGTATGGATGTTTGTTACTCTTTCACGTAAAAACTACTGAATGGATTTGAGTGAAATTTTGAATGGAGATACTTTACGCCATGGATTAACACATAGGCTACTTTTCATCATCATCATCATCATAAATTTTCATCATTATTCACGCGGGTGAAACCGCGGGGCGCAACTAGTGTCATATATGTGATGAAACCATTTTATTAATCTGGTGAAATGCTTTTGTTTCTGATGACGAAAAGACAAATAAATTTAGACAAAATATATAAAACTAATCACCCAAATCAACCTCATTCATGTTCAATGAAGTGAATTGGGCCATGAAGTCATCTAGCTGCTTCGTTTGATGTTGAATAAATGACCTTGTCGGGAATAGATATAAATAGATAGAAAAATCTTAATTACACATAAAAGAAGCACAAAGGCGAACATATAATTAATGGTAACGGTTAATTAAAAGTATCCTATAACTAATAGTAGATAGTGATCACCTGATCTTTACGAATCTTATATGTACGCAAAATAATCGTCAAAGCTTGAAAGAATTGTGCTAGCAGCGATCAAACACAGAGAGCTTGAAAGTGTGGAACGACCCTAAGCTGTATGAGGGATCCGGCTAAGTTCATTTTTTATAGGGGACCAGAAATTATGTCCCGGTGAAATATGGCGACACTTCTGCACTCAGAATTTAAACGTTCCGTTTTCAGAACAGTTACTTACAGCCCAGAGGTAGGGCGTGAGTGTGACCCTTAATAAATTCAACATGAAAGATACGGATTGTTGAAAAATTGTTTCTTGAGATTTAATAGAGTTTGAGGGTAATATGCTGCGAATTATTTTAATAGCTTTTAGTAGAAGCCTTTTAATCTGGCCTGGAGTTGTCTAGTGTAATTAATATTTAAACGAGAGTGCAAGAATCTTTCAGAGTAATTTAAAGAGCAAGCTCATGATAAGATATTGTTCAATGAATTAAATGGAAACAAAAGAGAATGCCATAAAATAGGTAACTAAGTAACAGCTTAGTAAGAAATATTCTATAAACTTATAACTATGGTCAAAATACTAGGAACTTGTATTTTACATTCTAGTTTGTAGGGTTTCGAAATCGACAAGGAACCCTTAAGAGGAAGTCACCGGTAGCTAGCAACACTAGCTACTAATATTTGGCTATTACTTCTTCAAACTCCATGAAACTTTGTATACATAATTATCACTAGAAACGGGATATTTACCATGATTTTTGAGTCATGTGATGAGTGATTTTTGAGGGAATCAACAAAACTCAAAAATCATGGTAAATATCCCGTTTCTAGTGATAATTATGTTATTAACCATGATAGTTTCAAAAGTTACTTTGACATGGTCTATTTAGACCCATCAATATCATGGTGGAAATTTTCATCACAAATTATTTTGGATATCTTGCGATGAAACCTTTTCAAGTTATGGAGGTTAAGTGTTACTTGATTTCGGAACCTTAAACTATAGGTGGATCAACACGCACTTGGCCAGTTTATATAATTTAATTTATTGTTGATCTTAATTGTTCCAATTCGTTCTATTGTCTTATAAGAAAGGCAAAGTTCATCTCGATTCTATAAAATATACATTAAGATTTACAATGTACGATAATATTTGCACGACTGATTCTGTCTTGACCCTAACCCTTAAAGTTCTGTTGTCGTTTGAGGAACACAAGAGTTCCTTATTCAAATTCAATGAATGCTTTGAGGATTTTTTTTTTCAATTCGATAGCTCCTACAGGTGGACCATGATGCATGAGCAAGTGACACCTAATCAAAAAGTTAATTTGAAAAAAAAAACTAACTTCTTTAAAAAAGTGCTGAATCAATTTCAATAAAAATGATATGGGACCACTTCTGAAGTTTGACCTACCAAACAAAAAAAAATCATTAAAAATCAATTCATAATTGGCAAAGAGTAATTGCGTAACAAACATACAAAAAAAAACATACAGTCGAATTGAGAACCTACTCCTTTTTTTAAAGTCGGTTGAAAAATACCCTGATTGGTAATGCATATTGTCATCAAATATTTCTGCCGCCAAACAGTAGCGCTCGCATTGCTGTGTTTCGGTTTGAAGGGTACGGGTGCCGGTGATATTACAGGTACACGAGATTTTTCATTTTTATGTCTCAGGGTCGGCAGTGTGCCGTGTGTGATGCATCTTTGTTACAGGAGTCCATAGGCTACGCGGTAACTACTTTCCATGAGGTGGGCCGTATGCTTGTTTGCTTACATAAAAGTATTAAAAAAAAAACTTCTGCACCACCTGATTTCACGCATTGCTAAGTGAGCAATATAATATATGGCATATTATGCCTCTCACTTGTATATTAGCACTTCTGACCCTTTATCCATGTGCATTTCAAGATGCTGTCAATTTCTAGCAACGCAGAGTGATTTGAATCAATGAATTTCTTTGTTCTACCACTTGTTCTGTTTCAATTCAGTGTGCCCCAGGGTCTTCTAAAAGTTAGACTCTTGTTCTACAATCGAATTATTTTTTTATCGATGTACAATACCCTTCGTTTGACACGTTCAGTACTGCCTGAAGCGGTTCTGTTACTATACATTCGTCCATTTACAAATTGTTCCTAGTATAGTAAAAGCAAAATTTCGAGGGGTGCTTCTCTTAACTTTTAATGGTTGATAAGTTGCGGTAAAATTCTTGAAAGTGCATTATATAATTATTATACAGAGTGAAAGTCTGCCTTTTATTTGTAGAGTTACCTAAAGGGTTCCAAATGGGACCATGTTACTAATCCTACGCCATCCTTCTGTCTGTCTGTATGTTTGTCTATATGTTTGTTATTCTGACAGAATAACTCTAGGCAGCAAAAAAGCTCATCCCCGTACAAGAGTTCTCCAACCGTGTATTAAATCCGATAGCGCGTTCTATTCTAATAGTGGCGACATCTAGTCTTGAGTTGAGTAAACTTCGGAACCCTACACTATGCGTGGTTCGAAAGGAGACGCATGTCTGGTTAATATTAAGGTTAAACTATCGATTTGGAAGTTACTAAAACGTTGATGTACAGTAAATTATAAACTCTATGCACTGGTAATAGAAAATTCTTTTCACTGCATTCTTAAATTGTCAAACTCCTAAAAAAGCACAGTCTTTCATACTTTCATCGTTCCACCCTCCTGAATTCCACTCTAACAACGTTTAACTCCAACATGTCGTGGTACAAAGTGTATGTAAATTGGCAAATGTAATAAATTGCATATATTTATCGGGTAATGGGGTCTTAATTTGTGGGGTGGGACCAGGGGATCAATTGGGAAGATTTTTGTTTGTTTAAGGATGGTTGTCTTTGCTGGTTTAGTGGTCTTTGGTGATATTTTATCATTATCAGCAATGTTTGGGCACGTTCATGGAAAAGATGCTGTGTTGGTTTTTTGGGGTATGTTTTCAATTTGGTCAATGAACCAGTTATTAAGAACTCCACTATTAGTTTAGGCGACAAACGATTGTGGACGGAAAGGTCGAGAGCAGAAAGTTTCACTTCGGAACTTTATTTGGACTAGTTAGGAAACAAAAATACTAAAAGTCTCCATTCCTCTGAGGTTAGCCCTAGGAAGGGGTCACAAAGAAGGTCCCATTTTAATTATTTAGCTTAAATTTCGAAAACTATTAAGTAATAGGATATGTTGTTATACTACCTACATATAAAAGCTGATAAAGTTATCTACAACTTTAATTTAGTACACTTTTTACCTATTCCCAATCGTTGTCTAGAGCTACAAAAAATGGTCGGTTTTCAAAAATGTGTTTTTACCTCATGTTTTTTGTCATACCTACTCTAATTTGCAAACAGTTCATCTAAGAAAAAAAATCTCTCAACATAATTTGTAGAGAGTTAAATTTACTTTAAAAATATGTACCTATACATATTATGCTAATTTGTCACCTAACTATTGAAAAGTTGTACAAATTTTACAAATTTCGCCAGTATACTTTTAGCATGTTTGTTTCCTAATCCTAACTAGTCCAAACAAAGTTCCGTAGTCAAAGTTTCTGCTCTCGACTTATTCATCAACACACCCTTTGTGAGCACTCATTTACTACACTGTATAAGGTGGTCTCTGTCTCATTCTCTGAAAAATATTTTTGGACAAGTAATAAGAAACTCATGACAGTTAAGATACCACACATTTCCACTTGCTACGATCTATAATTATTGTCGGGTTAGGGTATGTAATAAGTACTTAACTTATTTGCATGTTTTAACGGCAGATGACTGCTTGTAATCAACTTTGACATTTCATGCAAATCTGTTTCTGTCCTTTTTTTCTGAAGCTCTTTCGCTCGTAATGAGATTATGTACGGCCCCAATCGGGGTCTTTACTACACGTTTACCTACAAGTAATAAGAAACTCATGGCAGTTAAGATACCACACATTTCCACTTGCTACGATCTATAATTATTGTCGGGTTAGGGTATGTAATAAGTACTTAACTCTTAACGATGCCTTTATACAGCACACCTCCAATTAGGTCGATATTCTTATACAACTGTTTGCTATTAATTTAATAATTAACATGCCCAAATGTAGTACCAACATCATAATCATCATAAGCCTGTAGCAGTCCACTACTAAACACAGGCCCTAGAATACCACTACAAACGGTCTTGTGCCACCTCGATCTCTAGTGACCTTTAGGTAATGTCTTTAGACCGTCGAGATGAATTCTCTACTGTGAAGTCTTGTTTGTGGTCACCACTGAAAAAACTTTATTCCCCAACAGTTTCAGTCCCAGTTGTTATAATCCCTGTTATTCATTCTTCCTCTGCCATTTAAATATTGCCACAATAGAATATGTCAAAACAAAGTAATCAGTAGATAGTTTATCTGATGCTGTGATATATGTACGAAATTAACTCAGTTCACTATGCGGGTGCACTCAAATCTATCTACAGACATTATCAAACATTCAGTAGGGGACGGGATTCATTGGTCCAATGCGTATCATCAAAGCAATAGCAATCGAATCAAATAAAAGAGAAAAAAGTTTGGAATAATATATTAGGTCTGATCAAATGAATCTTTCAAAACTCTCTCAATGACAGCTTTACTTATATCTCATGAATTATTGAAGACTTACATTATTAGGTATGTTATGATATTAGATACATACAATCATACGCCTAAACACACATTATAAACATCCACTACCAAATCAGCTAGCGCTTTCTTCCAGTAAAAATACATTCCTAAATAAGCCAGCAGCTAGGACAAATCTTATACCAACGGAAATTGCCCAACAAAGCACAAAATATAGCAATCAAACGGAGCAGTTTAATTATTAGAGGTACTTTCATACATATTTACACATTCATACAAGATCACTCAAATTTTTGTCAATACTTTCATTATGTACGTCATTCATTCTTGCAACACAAAAATAGAGAAAGTCCTGAGAATTCAAACATAATTTTTGGACTAGATGAAAGTGTAGCTAATATAAATGTATCACCAATATTCAATGGGCATTGTCATTGAAACCCCTTTATTGACAGACACCAATTGCCTTTACTATACGTAACTGTACCTATTGACCAGTCCACAATTACAGTGGTTATCTTGACTCCATACATTTTGCAGGGGCAGCCATTATTGCTAATTTCCAAATTGGACTCAGGTCGAACTGACCTGAATGGTAAGTATCTAAGTAATGACTAGTACTATTGTTTCAATATATTGTGGCGTTTGCAATTTGTTTTATTACTTTTATGAAAATGTATGTGACTAAAATACGAATGCTATGATTGTGTGTTTTGAATTAATAAATACTTACCCCCTTATGCATAATCATTTTAAACTTATTTTCCCGACCTTTAAAAAACTAGTAACCAGTATTTACTAAGGGCCTTACTTAGTAAATACTGGTTACTTGTTTTTAAAGGTCGGGTTGACCATTACCACTAACCTACTGTAAAGTTTATGACTTGATTGAAACCAATAATCAGGCAACTAATGCAGAATGAAAAAAGCAAGAAGCTTCCTGAAATATACATAATTATCAAATTGCTGCACATAATAGATATTTACTTAAAGCTAGTATTTTTACTATCTATAACATAAATCAAGCCTTCTTTCATAAGATATAAATAAAACGCCACCTGTCTCCTTACCTATAAAAATCGAACCCCAGAACAGAATGCACCTAATGTGTCAAATAAAACAAGATTTTCTTCCCCTTGTACCAATTTATTTTGCGACACGTCAATAATAAAAAGAGGGCTCTGATCTCTACTCCCCCTGAGAAAGCTGTTTCGAGGAATTCAGTTATAGGAAGGATGAGTCAGTAAACGAAAGAAGAACTGAGTGTTTAATTAGCTGGTAATGAACGTATTGTTTCACGTTATAAGCTGTGCTTCTGAGAATAAGCGAAGCAGACTTTCTTAGAGCAAAAGGACATCTCAAATATGAAAAAACAAGGCAACTCTGTCTGGTCAAGTGTTCGTCTCAGTGTTTTGAAGATGGTCTAAATATAATTGAGGAGTCTTTTCAAAACATTATGGTAAGAGCAGGTCTAAAGCTAAAGGTAGCAAACGTAAAGATTCACTTTATGACAAATAGTGCAGTGGTTTTGACAGAAAATGAAATTGTCACACAATAAACACGTCGTGTTAATCACATTTCTTTCAACAATCAAATTAGGGCGGTAGTTGACTGACGAGAAAATAACAGCTTTTATAATGCCATCATTCCCAAAAGGTTCCCAAAAAGCGGTCGGCACGCTCCCATTCGACGTGGACAGTAATAATAATGATCGGTCTTCCTGTTGCCGCTCTGACTGCCATCGGAAGCATTTCACCATTGATTTTTCCGCAACTTATATGTTGTCTCCAAAAATCCGTTTGGTTTCCTCATTGTTTCGATGGTCGCCCCCATTCTCATAGCCCTCGCTTCGATATCGCATGGTTCTGAGTGCATTAGTTTCGCTCAAACACATCCGACGGTTTCCTGAACGGTGGTGTAGCACGTGACCTCCAAATATAAAAGACTTCACGCCTGATCGCAACTCTGATATAGATGTGTATAGAATTGCCCGTATTGTGTAATATTATATTGGGACGAATCTTTATGGGGCCGATGATGTGTGTCGATAACACCTCTGTGTTATCAAAATTACTTTCATCGGCAATCTTGAGTTCGATACCGTTTAATCTAATTGTTGCTCGCTACATTGTAAATTTGATCTGATTTAAAATTCTGTCAATGGCTGAAATTAGTTTAGTCTATAAGTTACACGTACCTACTAGCATTAAAATGCTCTGCTACTCTATACAGGGTGTCGATTTTGATTTATTTGAATTTGCATGTTTTAACGGCAGACGACTGCTCGTAATCAACTTTGACATTTCATGCAAATCTGTTTCTGTCCTTTTTTATCTGAAGCTCTTTCGCTCGTAATGAGATTATGTAGGGCCCCAATCGGGGTCTTTTTTGGGGCACTAAATAAGATACGACGTTTTCCGCCTCGGGCACCTTTGATAGTACTTTTTAAAGCTGTGTCACGAATTCGGAACCTCTCTTTTATTGGTCGCCATTATGATAATTACATTAAGGGTCGTCGGCAGCCGATACTTCGTCTTTCGAATTTGTTCTGTTGTTACGGTAAGGCGTTTGCCTCTTGAATATTGAGGGGCTCATTTGGAGAAATCGCACCTATTCTCTACGTGACACTTTTATTCCACGAACCCTTCGGTATTAACTCTTTGTAGGAATTAAATTAATCTAATGAAAAATATGTACCAGACGTTGACTGGACCTTGTTTGCAAAGTCAAATTTTAAGTTTGTTATTTAGAAATGATGAATTTATATTTTACTTTATGATACTTTGAAATCGTTTAAGTGCTTAGCAAAATTTATTTAAGAGATGACTTTGTTAGGACTCGCGTAGTTTTCTATTAAATAGCACTAATTAGCCGTGTAAATAAATCTTCTGAGCTCTCAAATATTGTAGAGCATTAAGAAAATGTTAAGAGAAATACTTTCTCAGCACAAAATTTATGCCCGAATTGAAAATAATACCCACACCATTTTCTGTTGTAAATTTCATTTAAGTAAATTTATTTACATCAAAACCCATACTGCCAATGATTCAATTAGATTGTTTACTGAATTCAGAAATCTCTCTGTAATTTTATAAAAAAACTTGACGAATTTCCATGTAAAAATAATTTGATAGAATCGATACAACAATCAAAAACGAAAGTTGTTTCAATTACATTCCGTTTGTTTATTCAGACAGATGAAACTTTTATTGTACTTTGCTTTTTTGTAAATCCAAAATGAAAATGTCTGCTATTATGCATGTTTGTTTTTTCATTATCTGACAATGAAGAAACACAAATCAAAACTTCAAAGTTTTACAACTTGATCTGTTAGTATGTTGGTTAGTTAGTTAGTGTGGAACAAATTTTGAAACTGAACTTTGAACCAGCTCCACCTTACCCATTGAGCTGAAATTTGTCACACCTATTAAGTTCAGATGACAGTACAATATTATCTTAATGGCGAGCTGATCTGATGATGGAAACGGAAGGTGCACAACGGAACTCTAAAAAAAAAAATCCTCTGAAAATAGTTGACTGGTTTTATTTACGCTAACTTTTATTAGCTCACAGTTTCAATTACTAATTCATCATCATCATCAGTCAGCAGAACGTTTCATAAAAGCTTGTTTTGAAAAACACGATTTTTTGCAAAATAAAATATTCTCTAATTATGAGATTCAAATCAGTTTTATTGGTATTAAAAACCATGGTTATATTATTCGTGCGCAAGTAGCTTTCTAATGGAATACCTACAATTATTTGTAGGTATATAATATACCTATGTTCATCAAGATTTTCTAGTCACTGTTATTAAGATTTTTTGTAATTTTTATTTATTTTTTATCTTTATTTATTTTACAACAAAATCCACAGCTCTTAGAAATAAGATATTAAACTAACGTTCCAAACGGATAGCCAATAACGGATTTACATTATAATTAATAATTAATTAATTCGTGATTTTTATACGAGATATTTCGATTCCTGTGACGAAAAACTCCTAACCCCTTTTTATCTTGACTATAATCCTGATTTCCAGGATTGATTGATTGATTTTAATTTTGATTTTGTTTTTTTTTTACATAAATACTTCCGGCCATCGCGATACAAGTGCTTAAGCGACGGCCAAAGCGAAAAATCAAGAATTCGGGCCACAGATGACCCGGCCAACATGAAACTAACCCTTATTAAGCTGAATTGAAATTAAATCAATTTGTTTGGTATGATTAATCTGATTCATCATTTAATTTAATGATTGAAAGTGTTGCTATCATCATCATTTTAAATCATTCTGAAATTGAATGAAATTCAGTCAATTACAATTACGTTACCTTAAGTGAACGGCATTCCCCCTGCGACCCCTAACGCTGAAACTAGAATTTTTGAAATAAAATTGTTGAATAAAACTTCCAGTCACTTCGTTTAGACCGTTTTGCACCACGCCTCGCAATTGAGTGCTAACGGGTGATATCAATCGTCCTGAGGGATAGTCCGTTTTTGCAAAATCACTGCTTGATGTGCTCAGTCACGCAATTTCATTTATTTTATCGCGTTAGAAAATGATTCTAGTTTTTTGCCGACAGAAATTATTGTCTTTTGAATAAGTTGTGATTAGGTAACGTTCATTAGCAATATCAAACAGTTGATGTCCACCGCTAGAAATAGGTATCTCCTTTAGAATGCAATGATGAATGTTCTTAAGCCGCCTCCATCCACTGACTTACTGCAACCGTCACAATGTCATCGGTCCATTGATTGGGGCCGTCTCACACTACATCGTCTAGTTTTCGTATTCTAATTACACGAGTTATTTAATTAATATATTGTTTTGCTAATTGTAAAATGCATTATGACAGAATTTTATGGTAGCAGGCTAAGCACGCGATATTGTATAAAAACTGCATAAATGGTCGGTATATTCCCAGCGTCCCCCACCTATCTGGGCCCACTAGGGGACGTTGGGAGAAAATGTGACATTATCCCCCACTCGTGACATTGCCAGAAATTTTATGTTTTTACAGTCGGAGAAAATTTTTTTCTGTTGCTATCCATGGGAGTATCCTGTTTTATCACAAATGTATTGAAAAAATATCGTATGGATAGGTGGATGGGTCTCTTCCCGTGGATAGGTCATCTTCCATGGATGGGTATCGTCCTGTGGATGGTTTTTATTCCCTATACTTTTTATTTTACACCCATAAACAACAAAAAAAAAATAGTTCTACTGTTTGAACATAAAATTTCTGGCGTTGTCACGTGTGGGGGACGATGTCTCTTTTCTCCCAACGTCCCCCAGTGGGGCCAGATAGATGGGGGACGCCGGGAATATAAATATTTTGCGTTTCAGCTTGGAGGATGCCGTTGATATGGAATGAATCAGCTGTTTAAAAATTATAGCAATGGAAATGTGAAAACTCCTATTTCATTTAAAAAACTTTAATTTAAAGTTTGTTGCAAGCCGGTATTTCTAGGCAGCGTTCGTGCGAGCAAACTGTGCACTGCCTTATAAGCTTATTTTCCTCAGAGAGACTCGAAAATTTTCTTTAGATTAGTTTCTCTTGTTGAGAAAAATAGAACGGAATAAGGAATAATAAGTTCCCGTCTCTTAAATTGGACTTCGCTTCTTTTGTACGACAATTTTTTGTTGGTTTTTCCGTAGATCCTGGGAAAATGGCGTTGCTTAAGTTATTAAGAACTTATTTCTGTGGTTAAAACTTTGTAATAAATTTCCACTGTGTTTAATAAACAACCACATTTTAGATTATTATTTTTAGCCGCATAGAATTTAAGTAAAACACTGTTTTTTTTCTCATCATCACCATCGGCCATTAGACGTCCAATGTTGGATGAGGTTAGATGTAATAGTAGAACTCCTTGTGAAAGATCTCGATGTTCTTCTGGGGAATGAATACCACTGCATACCTATTTCTGCCGCCAAACAGTAATGCTTTCATTGCTGTGTGTTCCAGGTTTACAGGGTGCCAGTGAAATTACAGGCACATGAGACTTTTCATGTTTATGTCTAACAGGCGCAGTTCAATGCCAAGTAAGGCGCGTCCTAGGTGGATGTGACCTAAGAGGTATTGCTTTTGTAATAGGAATGTATTACCGTTTAACATCAGATGGGACACATGGCAGTTCCTCAAATAAAAAAAAGCTTCCTCCAATGCGATGGAGAGATTTGCAATAATCACCACGCTTGGCAGGCGGATTGGTGATCACAGTATTAATGTTGAGTACTGAGGTAATGCTGCTGCCCATCTCCTAGTGTAATCCTTTTGTTGTATTTTAGGACCTCCACGGGAGGAGACTGGAGGGTTTATTTTTAGGCCACACACACCACGGCTAACTGTTTTACTAGTCTGTTGTTAATAATTAGTTCTTTAGTTCTTCCTCCTTGTATTCTTCATTGCTGAAGATCACGCCTGACTTGAGAGGACTTTGGAGGTATATTCATTATTATACTGTTTTATAAATAATAAAACTTTACAAAAACTTAATCAAAAACTGAAAATTCTGATGCATACGAACAACTTGAGACTTCTTAAGTCCAATGGTATTTGCATCTTAAAACCACTTCAAGAAATGAAGTCAAGCTTTTAAGCAATCCGTCCTTGTTAGTTTCATCAGACCGCTCTTATAAGTTTTAAAATTAAACAGTATTCAACAAAACGTAGCTTTAAGGGAATAATAAAATTATTTTCCGTCTGGCTCCACAAAATACTGTTGAGTTTGATCAAAAGTTTGCCGAGACGAGTGAAAAGTTGAGCATTTAAGTTGGATTGGAATTCTCTATCGTCTTGCTACTTCTGTTAGATCAACATGGAGTTATCATGAAGCTTTAAGAGGAGGCCACCGGTAGCTTACGCCCTTTTGCACGCAAATGAAGTTTCCTTCTAATTTGTCTATTATTTCATCAAACTCCATCAAACTTTGTACACATGATCAGTATACTTAATATCTAGACCCGTGGTACGTTAGTTTCTTATAAAATTATTATAGTAATTAAATCATTATATAAAAAAACTATTTATTTAAAACTCACTCACCACGGGTCTTGATATTATAGTATAGTTAAAATCTCACTGCAGACTTGGTCATAAATCATAATCGGATTAGGGATGTGCGCTAGTTGCGCGCGCTCAAGGCCATTATCGATAACAGAATCATTAAAGTTATCACGTAAACATACCGCATTCATTAAGTATGCAGGTTAACTAATGAGTACTAATGTGTTTTTACGAGACTTCCTTCTCGTAAGAACACATTAGTATCCATTAGTTAATTCTATAAACAGAAGGTAATTATATAAAAACCAATATGTTTTTACGTTCTTAATTACATAAAAAGAGGGTAATTAACAAATATGTTTTTGTCTCCTTTGCTACCCGCTAGTTGCGCCGTGTTATGTATATATATATATGTGTGTTTATATAAATCGCTACAAGAATAAATTAGATCAGTCCTATTTTGGATTACAAGAGTGACACAATGGCTTTTCAAAGTAACGTTTTACCTGTTGGCGACAACATTGCTGTTCAAGCGCGTATTACGTATATACGTAGTATATACGTTCTTTTGTGTCTATATTTAATATGCTTTGTAGTAAATTTGGTAATAAAATAAAAAAAAAATGTATTTATTTCTATCACCCATTTATAAATATATAAAACTATCGATATCACTCATCGACTGCAGTAATGCAGAGGACTACGTGTGGGCGTGGCCTGCCCATAAGGCCCGTGAGTGGGAAAGAGAGCGAAACACTCGAATGATTTATGACCGAGTCTGCAGCGAGATTTTAACTATACTTTAGTGTACTGATCATTTGTGCAAAACTTCATGGAGTTTGATGAAATAATAAGCAAAATAGAAAATTAATAAATAGAGATTGATAAAACGATTTATTTCTTTGATACAAAGATGAGTTTTGCGCTGCGCCACTGGCCGACTCCAACGCTGGACCAAATCGAAAAAGTGGGATGGTATCACTGGCTCAAAGCACCGCTTGGGTAATTTGTTAGCTGCTTAGGATCTTATTAAAACTGGTTAGCCGGTAACACAACCGTTGGGGAGTAGATTTTCTCAAGTAGCGAACCCGACGACGAAGTATAGGCAAGTCAGATAATGAACTGAAAACATTTTGAAGGTCGCTGGTAGGCGGCTCAAGACCTTCATCTTGGCATTCTATGGGAGAGACCTTTGTCTAGCTAGCAGGTGGACTTCTACAGATGATAATAAGTTCTTGTGTATCTATATTATGTTGGTGCTTCCACGTACGTGAAAATTTCCCGTTTTACAAAATGAATGATAAAATTCACGAAAGTTCCTTTAGTAAAAATTAAGTTCTTGTTTATTAATTCCTAGCCCATGCACAAATTTTGTCCAGATTTTTACCCACAGAGAGCGCATTATTAACAAAGTGCAAGTTTCTTGTCATATTATGGTGGGATTTAAACAAAAAACAAGTACACTGTCCTGTGAACCAAGTCTAGGGCCGAGATAAATAGACGTTACTTAACACGTACTAATGCATAGCATTGTCCCTGTCTCTCTCTAATACACGAGCTTTAACATTTGTGTGACTGTGACAGTGACAGGGACAGGTCTAAGCATTAGTACGTGCTAAGTAACGTCTATTTATCTCGGCATAAGACTAAACGCGTGAGTTCAAATAACCTGTAGATAATGAAAATGTGTGCTGCAATTATACTTCACACTTTGTTACTACATTGCATTATTTCTTGTTCATAACAAGGCCAATGTTCCACGGTTCTTCCAGTAAGTTAATTTTCCGTAACTCCTGGCCTCGCTCAAACTTTCCTTTGTCTGTGCAGGTAATGAACTGCTAGTATCGTTGGTAAGGTAATACAAAGTTGCCGTGCGCCACGCTACTCCTTCAACTACAGGATATTACTGTCGAAATTGTTGATATCTGCTATTATTACATAACATCATACCACATCACATACGTAGTCTTGTTCCCACACTAGGATTCCCTGTATTGTGGCTATTAGAAACTACGAGTACCAGCGCGGTGTACGCAGCGGGAATCGAACCAGCAACCTCTGGCATCTCAGCCGGCTATTCGTGCCGCAGAGATCGTCAAATAAAGGGGTATTTGGTTTTTGTTCTCGGCTCCAGAGTCTTTCTTTAAAAACGAAATCATGATTAAATATCTAATATACATACAGGTAAAATGTATTAAAATAAATTACATATTCTTTCGCAACTACGCAAACGGTTGAATATTAAAATTCACTCCAATTTCCAAAGTGAAACTTCAAAAACTTTTTCAAAGCCACATTTCAGTTTTATCAGTGCTTTTATTTATAAAAGTAGCGGTACGGATATTAACTGACGTGAAGGTTTATCTAGTATCTTTCTCTATGTAATTTTAGAATTAAAACATACGATATTCAAAAGGTCTCAAGAAGTCGGTGGATAGAAGCGGCTAAAGATCGTTTGTCGTGGCATTCTATGGTGGAGGCCTGTGTCTGACCAATGATATTCATCAAGATGATCTCTACAGGGATAATTTGAAATCGTTTTATAACTTTATGTAATTAATTTACATGTGTTTTTCGGACCAAACCTATAATCAGACAGAAAATCATCATTATCGTAGTTGTAGACTTCTAATGCTGGAAAAAGCCTGCAAAAGCAAAGGCGAAAACCTTTTTCCTCCAACTATCACGTAATTTCACAATTGTTTACGTGAAACACAAACACAAAGCAGCACTTAAATGCACTTATAACAAACTGTGCAGAAATCTCTAAAAACAGTGCAGAAATATTATATTGAAACCCATTATAGCCCGCTTGCTCTTGTTTGCTATATATTATAGAATCGTAGTGTGTTTTCGTCAGCGCGATCTAGGATTCGGGCATGTTTTATAGCGCCATCTAGTTCTAGTTAAGGGAAATTAACTTCCTCTAAAAATAAGTTTTAAAAATAAAAAGTGTAGATACTGGTCGAAAAGAAACAATGAAAAATAGCCGACCGCTAACAATGAACGAAACGAATTGGCATGAATCGAGTGAATGCAACTGAATATTACAATATAAAGTTTATATTATTCAGATATTGTAAAAATAGATTCTTGTAGTTGAAAAATAGCAGATTGCGAGCCTCACTTAGAGTGATATTCTTGTTGCACTCTGTTTTTAACACATGTAACAAGAAATTATTTTCCACTCGGTGCAACAATATACTATTATTCATTAAAATCACAAGGATAATTTTATATCATCCTATAAAGTATAATTACTCCTATTCAAACGCGACCAAACTTAACTATAGCTATAGCTCAACTGGGCAGCAAATACAGCTTCATAATTTTGATGATAACTTATAACGATGCTATTCTGGGCTTATAAATAAGGCAGAAATGCACAAAATATCACTTCTTCATGCACCGCTGAATACCACAAGCCAAATGCACCTCCCCTACCATACCTCTATACATTTAATATCATACATTAACTTTAATGGATTGGCCATTTTGCTATTAGCTGCAGTTTTCAATTGATGCCGTTTTCCTGTTTATTGGCCATTTGTGTTATTGGATTTCTAGTGGACTGTATGTAATTTGAAGTGAGTGATCTTGCCAATCATAGTTTTATTGATGTTGTAGCCCTTTTATTGTAAACAAACGCAACCGTCGATAACTTCTAATTTTGATAAAGAATCCACCTTAAAACCTGTCGTCATACACGCAGTGTTAAAATATTTGTTTAGAAACAAAATGGTGAGAGATTTTAGTGAGAGCTTCTAAAGCATTGCACTAATAAAATGCAACGCGGGGCACATAAGCGCTTAAATTCCACACATTCTTCTTCTTCTCACTCATACATCATCATTAGTCTGTAGATGTCCACTGCTGGACATAGGCCTCCCCCTTCGAATGCCACGACGAGCGGTTTATTGGACGAATGGTAGGTTGTATCCAGAGGAT
Source organism: Epirrita christyi (assembly GCA_951392215.1). NCBI lineage: Eukaryota > Metazoa > Arthropoda > Insecta > Lepidoptera > Geometridae > Epirrita > Epirrita christyi. Next base: position 10,134,098 of record OX595843.1, on the reverse strand, counting down.
ACAATCTACCATTAATTATTAATAATTTAATGAATAATAATCTAAAACGACACCTTAAGGGTCACGGGTGGTCAGTAGATAGTCCGATTTTCTGCAACCGTTAAAATCTTGATAGTCCTTCGAAAGGGGCCTCCCTAAAGGGGGCGTCGTTCAATAAACTCCGACGTGGTTCTCTATGGGGGAGGTATAATATGTCTAGTAGTGGGTTGCTACCGATTGATGTTCATATTGAATCTTAAAAAATATGAAACAAAAATATTACCTAATTCGATGCAAATTTGATTTGATTCAAGTTCGGTAGAAAGGTTAGCAATTTGCCAAATAAAATTTAATATTCAAAGCAAAAGAAAAATACCAGCTTTAAGGCTTTCATACAAGTATGTAGACATCTGCAGTAAAAGTTCTACTAAGTAATAATTCATATTTAACTCTAAACATGATTGCTTGTGTCTCAAACAAATCAGTACGCATGAACGTTTCTGAAAGCTCAAACTTTGAGTTTATAAATTCAAAGAGATATGAAGACAAACATTTCTAAATAATATTAAATATCTCCTTTGGATAATCAAATGCAAGTAAAGACTCACTATATCAAAATGAACAACTTTTTACAAATTCTTTCATTTTAACAGATTAAAGTGGATTTTCAGTAACATGGTTACTATTCTATGTCCATAGATATGTTATGTCTAATAATATAATAATACTAGTGGAACGCCCGTGACTTTGTCTGCCTGGAGTTTTTTCCATACAAAATTCAACACCCCACTGTGAAGGGGTGTTAGGGGGTAAATTTCGAAAATTCCTTTCTTAGACTACAAAAGAAATGAACGCTCCAAATTCCAAGTTTCTAGGACTAAAAGTTAAATTTGTGCGTTGATAGTCTGGCTGTGGCTGTGACTATCAACAGCCACAGCCACAGTCACAGCCACAGCCACAGCCACAGCCACAGTTGCACACAACCACAGCTGAGATCGGAAAAAATCAAGATAAAATAATTTCTCCCGTGATATTCTGAACCTTGAACATCCCTGTGGCTCTCCCGTTCTTTCGAACGGATGCGCGTCCACAGTAGAGTCTGCCCGTCGCATATGCTGATAACTGCCGGTGCGCCCTTACCAGTCTTTCCCGTTTAATGCTTCTCAGTAACAGAAAGTGATAGAGTTAAGGAGAAATGTGGTTCTGGGTAGACAGATGTAGCCTAACCCTTATACAAAATGTTTCCATTCAAAATAATAGTTTGCGAATATTCTGGTCTTCAAAGATATGCCTTCAATGTTTTTTTATCTCATGGGAAATTTGAGACTACACCTAATAGTATTCAAAGTATCGATTTTTGTTCCCCAAACGATTACAAAACGAACAATATACATACATATTACATACGGCTAATGCCTTTTATAGAAAGAAACAATACATTTCAATGGATCTCAGGAGAGTAGCTTTATGAGGGTTTTGAAATGTTAGTACTTATTTCCAGTAAATATTTTCGAATTGTTCTCGTTGTGCCCGTATTGTTGATGTTCTGATATGGCCGTCATTTAAAACCATTTATCGCTGTGTGGCCGGAAGTAGTTGTTTTTAATATAATTAAAAAAGAGGTACCAACAGCTGATTTACGAAGTCTAGAATAATCCCAAAAGGTTTAGAAAGGGGATATCATAGAATAGTACTTATCTTATCAACACGCAAAAGTAATTAAATAAAAACCGGTCAAGTGCGAGTCGGACTCGTGTTGAGAGGGTTTCCGTTCAAGTAGGCTATCAAAGTTACCACTTCATTCCTCTTTTGGTCCAATAGATTTGGAGAAAATAGGCTGTGATAGATATACACCTATCACCATAGAGTGATTCTATAACATTTCCGTTGGTACCTTTTGAAGTACAGAACCCTAAAACCTATAAAATTAACTAGTGGATCTACTAGACAGGATCTTGTACCAAGTGCGAGTTTGCATAATATGTTCGCATACTATCGTGAGCACGTTAACTATATTGTTGTATGGACAAAATTAAATGATGAAGCAAGCCGCTAAAGGCGCTGATTGTGATTGTTATGGTAAAAAATTCACATACAACTGTGCAAATGCAGCATTTGACGGTCAGCAGTCAATAAACACATTGAAAAACGATTTGGCTTTCAGAACATCTGGAAGCTCCAATATTCTAAATGAGTTCTGCAGGACTATTTTAAAACGTTCGGAAGGGTTTCCAATCGGATTTGCTAGTTTTTCATTTCGATGTGGTAAGTAACTAAAACAATTTTCTCGAGTAAAACACAATAAATATTGTATATTACTATGTTTTACTAGAGAAAATTGTTTTAGTTACTTAAAACATCGAAATGAAAAACTAACGAATCCGATCGGAAACTCTTCCGAACGTTTTAAAACAGCCCTTCTGAACTTTATTATGCTCTAAGGGACTCCTTTTACTGAAATACAGCTGAAAACTTACCTGCATATCGTGAATTTCTACCATATTTTAATCGAATAGATCAATAACGATGTCCGAACGTGTCTTGTTACGATTTTGCATTGCAATATTATAGTAATGCGGTACCTTTTTATCACATCATTCGCATATCGAAGCACGTTTCAACAGTAAATTCTAGAGCTGGCCATTTAGCGGACTCAACCTTACCAGCACAGAATAAATAAGCGTAGTGTAACGTGCAGAAATTTTACATCAACGTCAGATATGCTCCAGCACAAAAACAGAGACTATGTATGAATTGTGCCCTGCACGCAAGCTTTCATCGTCACCATCAGCGCCAGCCTAAAGGTTGTCATAAGGCGTCATTAGATGTAAACACATCTAATGACGGACTACAATCTAATGGAGGGGGTCATTATGCTTGGCAGGTAGATTTGTGTTCGCAGTTGTGGTCTTGAGTACTCAAGTTGATGCTGCTACTCATCTCGTGGTGTAATTCCTTAGTCACCTTTGACGACATCCAAGGGACTCATCTCGTGGTGTAATTCCTTAGTCACCTTTGACGACATCCAAGGGAGGAGATAGAGGGTATATTCTTAGGCTGGACATGCCTTTGACACTAGCATATAGGTATGTTAACCTTTTACTTATAAAATAAATTGAAAATTTGAGCATTGCTTAACATTAGCATGTCTACTGTTTGACATTATCATAACTTTTGTCAGATTTTTATAAAGGTTTTATAATAATATCCTAAAACTTACCAGCTAGCCGGGGATCAGAATGTTTCCCATAAGTCAAAGTGAAAGTCAAATTCAACGTCAAAGTCAAAGTCAAAGTCAGAGTACATTTATTACTGAATTACATGTTTATAAGATGTCATAGTTAAATAACATCTTATAAACATGTTTTGTTATGTTTTTTTTTTTGTCTTTTAATTATTTAGTTTAGTTGGTTAAGAAAACCGATTAAGTGCGAGTGGGACTCGTGTGAAGAGGGTTCCTTACAAGTAGCCTACAAGTAGGTTAGCATAGTAACCACTGGACCAATTTACTTATAAGTCAATTTTCAACACAATTTTATAGGCATTTTCTCATGACGAGTACTTTCCGTTTCCCGAAGGAATTTAAAGATTTTGGATTTTCATCCAAAAAGTAGATCGAAACGCTCGGATTAAAAGAGACAGAGGAAAGCCCTCCACTCAATGGACTAAAGACATTATAAACGTCGCAGGATGGAGGCGGCTGAAGACCGTTTGTCGTGGCATTACCACGATTATTACGTTTGTATTGGACTAGGGGGGAGGCCTAAAGTATAGCAGTAATAATAGTGGACTTCTACAGGCTGATGATAATTTAGGTGCCAGGAAAAAATTAAAGATAAACGCTGTGTGTTACTCATATTATTAAGAAATAGTACTTTTTGCATCCATATCACACTAATAATTATAAACGCGAAAGTTTGTGAGTATGTTTGTTACTTCTTCACGCTCTAAATATAGCTGAACGGATTTGAGTTAAATTTGTAATGGAGATACCTTGTACCCTGGATTAACACATAAGCTACTTTTTATCATTGTTCACGCGGATAAAACTGCGGGTGTAGCTAGTTGAATATAAAGTGCGATAGAGCTCATTTTACACTCAAAATCGATACAAGCCTGGGTACGTTATACAGGTACATGCATTATTGAAGCACCTTGTGGACTGAAAGGAATCTTAACATAGGTAAGGGAAATTATTTATGAAGTGAAGCTCTTGAAACGTGAAGTTGTGAGTCTAACTCTAGGTGCTTTTAAGTGAACAGGTTATTTTAAGAGCAAGCTTAATTTTTGCCTGGTTTTCAGAGCACCTTATACTGTACATTTCACATGATGATCGTCTTGTCCATGGTCATTTTAAGACTCAAAACTCTGTTGCTAGAGGGTATTGAGGTTTCTGAGCATTATGCCAAGGTCTTCCAGCGATTCTGCCATGATGATTATGATAAGGAGATTTATGTTGTAGTAACTGATGTATTCGCCGTTGATGTTGATGCTACATCCGTTCCAGTGCAGAAGCTTGAAAACATCCGCCAATGTAGAGGTGAACAGTTTCGGAGAAAAAACACCTCCCTGTCTTACCTCTTTCTGCAATTAGATAGGATCCATGTACTAGTCATGAAGACTGATAGACATAATGGGCCTACTGAACAAACAAATAACACTTCAATATAACGGTAGTTGATCTGGCACCGCTGTATAGAATGTAACACTGTTCATGTCTCGACTGAATCTAAAGCTTTCTCATAGTCCACAAACGCTAGACATAGCGGCTAATTGGCTCTTTGGTCTTCTGTTTAATCTATCGGAGCATGTGGATGTCATGTGTGTGTGGAGCGTGCTATGTCTCACCTATGCCGGTGCACGCTATGGAGAGAGCTATGCTAGGAAGTTTTAATACATGATAGAATCCGAAATGAGGAAATCCGTAGAAGAACCTAGACCACCGACATAGCTCTCAGAATTAACAGGTCGAAGTGCCAATGGGCAGGTCATCTATAACTAGCAGAACTGACAACAATTTTGTGAAACTTCTCGAGTTCTCGAGTGGCGACCACAAACCGGATGACACTTTAGACGATTTTATTTTCAGTGGTATTCAAACTATAATCGTCATCATCACCATCTAGTAGATGTCCACTTCTTTACGAGGACGCCCCCCTACCACTGATGTGAATGCCACAACGAACGGTGTGTTGTTGAGTCTTTTCCATCCACCGACTTAATGAGACCTTTATAATGTCCTTGTTCCATCTAATTGAGATCCATTGAGGATCCATTTCTACTCTAATGTCAGTAGTTTAAATATATAAGTAATTTGCTTGTTTGAATTCTTGTTTAGTACAAAATTTCCTATCAATTTTTATTTCGCCCTCCTTCCACCCAGTGACCTATAGTATGTAGGACATAAAATAAACCCATTTCAGCTTCGCAGCAGTTGTTGTATTTCACTTACCAAAATAGTAACTATATCGTGACTTTGTACATAATTTATGCCTACACACAGTTTCAAAGCAATAATGCGATTAAATATTTTATGTAGCCTAATAATTTTCATGGAACATGCAACATTGCGGTCAGCTATGTCAATAACAATTCTGACCATTATTATCGCTTTTCTCACGTTAGCAAAACTATTAGGGTTTGTTTTACGAAAAATATACAAACTTTGTCTATACGGAAAGAGGGCGGTGAGGGTGTGGGGTGCTTAGTTACTAAATTTTGTGTTGTTAGCAACACTGTCTCGTCAGTATAGCTTAATTACAAGATCTTAATAGTTGTTAAAAAAATAATACTTAATAAAACATAACATACCCCCAACAGTACGTAGTCCTGATCTCACACCAGGATTCCTTGTGTCGTGGGTATCAGGAACTACGAGTACCGTGGTACCATAACACCCAGACCCGCAACAAATATTTGCAGATCTGTATGATCTGCAAATGTTGTCCTGCAGCGGGAATTGAACCCGCAACCTCTTGCTATCATTACAATATGTAAGATTTCAGAATATTTAAAGAAATTTAATTAAAGATGTAATTCTTAAAATTCAAGGAATATAGTAATTTTAGGAATTCGCCATTCTAAACCATGTTTAGACAGACTGAATTTTATATTATATACGAATCCGTGCTCATTTTAAAATCATGTTCGGGTCATGATAACAGTATGGCTGCTTTTGTCAAATCTTCGCTCTGCAATATTTTATATATTAATAACAATAATAGGCCTTTTAATTCTTTTACTAACTAATTTTACAATAATTTATGGTTAGATATAAATACAATTAAGTGAGATTCTACCTAACCCTAAACTAATTTATTCGAAATTAATTTTTTTTATTGAATTGATTCGTTTTTTTTTTCAATTTAAAATGATTCCCAACCACGAAAGTTTCAATTCTATACTCTATTCTAAATTCGATTTTATTATAATTAAATTAGATTTGATTTAATATTGATTAATTTGTATTTATAAATACTTATACAAGGAATAATAATACATTTTAGAGCCGTACTATGAAAAGGCCCTTAAGCCTTAATCTGATAACTTTATTCTTACATTTCTTTCAGCACGAAATCCTTTCATTTACGGAAATTGATAAGCGGCGAACTTTCGCGGTACAAAAGCAAAAACGAACAAGATTTTCTTTCCCGTTGGTAACTATATTTACCTGAGTAATAAGAAACTTCGTGAAAGTTTTTCGGGTTCACAACTTTTGGGTGTATTCCGCAAAAATGGAACTGAATCACATTACCCAGCGCAAGTTTGTTTCTTTAATTTGAATATTGGACCCACTCGACGCTCGGCACTCTGGGTAGATTAAAATTTCATACAAGATGCATTTGTGTTTCAAATGTTCGCTGGGGGGTTCCTAAGTAACAGTTTTATGAATAGTGATGATGCCGACTTGAAGTCTGAGACGTGGAATAATTTTCTCGACGAGACTCGTTTCTACTCTCGAGTAGTGAGCGTAAAGGAGTTGTAATTAACCTACTATTTCTTGTTTGCAATGGTATGACTGTGTCCTGCCTAAGAATAGATCCCTCAATCTCCTCCTGTTTATGTTGCAAAAGCCAACTAAGGAAATACACTAGGAGATAGGTAGCATCATCCAAATGAGTACTTAGTGCCAATGCTGCGATCAACAATTCGCCTGCCAAATGTGTTGATTATGGCATATATAGGTCCCTATTTTGCATTCGATGGAATCCTCATATAACTAATGGGGGGGCAGTAGCCATAATTATTACGCTTGGCAGGCAGATTGTTGTGGTCTTTATTAGGTATTTAAGTTGATGTTATAATCCCTAGTCAGCTTTAACGACCTCCTCGTGAGTAGACAAAGTATTCTATTCTTAGGCCAGACATGTTAAGGTCTTTTACGCAAGCGATATCGAGTTTAAGGTAACAACACACCGGCTGTGTACACGTAGACGTAGATATGCACATCGACGTACCATGACGTAGAAATGTATGGAACTGTATGAGACATGACACACCGCTTGCGTGATGTGCACGCAAGCGTGTACATACGTAGAGACGCGCGTGTCTTACGTTACACGCTGCATACGCATGATTTGGCCTCTTCTTACTTATACGTTAGTCCTGTAACTGTTTGACCCTAGGTATCTAATAATAACAGATGACAATGTTGTAAGCATTGCTTAACTATTAGCCAATCTTTTGCCAGACCATGCCGATCGGTGGTTTGCAGGGAAGTGGTCCTCATTGTTCTGAAGGTCGTGTGTGCAGTGGTGCTATTCCTTAAATATGTTCGTGTTGGCAGTTGTTAGTGCGGTTCATCCGAAGACAAACAAAAGCGCAAAATCAAATAAAATTTGACGTTTACATATAAATGTTTACGCGGATTTTTTAGAGAATATAATCTTGCTGAATGTCCCTTAGATTTCCATCCCTCCTGTCAAAGCCAGATGTATCGATCAGCTCTGAATTAGAATCGTTCACAAGGAAGTTATTTCTCGACCGGGTCAACGCTTTGCATCGGACATAATGAGATAAGGAAAATGAACATTTGGGTCAGTTCGACAGGTGGAAATGGAATGCCATTTTCAGCTGACTAGTAACAAATAGTTAGTAAATTAAATTAGGCGGGAAAACTGTATAGTTTTTCCACTGTGCCTTAAATAATTGAATAATTTGATTTATGGAGGTACTTACCTAAGTAGTGCTGTAATAATAAAACGCTTGTGACACTGTTTATAACGCGTTGGTATCAAAACTGTTAGGTTATAAATTATGAAATAAATAAATTTGAATTTGAATTTGAATAAATGGTCAGCGTAACCATCAAATTATTTTGTCACCAGCCATGCTGACAGCATGTGTGGCGACAGGACTGAGACTCAGACGGCTGTGAACGGGTGGTCCGACATCATAGTCCGCTCGATCGGACGACGTGAACTTTTTTTCCTGTTTGTCCTTCATTCATTGGACAGCAAGGAATCACTAATTCTCATAGTCCGACTCATCGGACTAAAAGAAAATACGGGTTTTCATGGTTCGACTTATCGAAAGACGAGTAAAATATGAAAATTCAAAGTCCGACTGAAACGTTCGACTTTCCAACACTATTAATATATCAGCAAAATTTCTTTGAACTTAGTGAATTATATTTTTTTTTGGTCAGGTATTTTTGTAACTTTCATCGTGTCTGGTACTGGTACTTTCTTGGTCTTTGACCAATTTGATGTATCATCATCATCACCCGCCTTTAGGCATCCACTGTTGGCCGAGGCCTACCATAAATAATGATTGGGGGAATTACCATAATCACCACGCTTGGCAAGAGGATTGGTGATCGCAGTACATGAATACTGCGAGTACTCAGGTGGATTCTGTTGCCCATCCCCTGGTGTAATCCCGTAGTCGACTTTTTCGACATCCCGGGAGGAGATGGAGAGGTCTATTCTTAGGCTGGACACACCACGGCACGGTTGATGTATTGTGGTCCTGAAATGGCCTTCCAACCAATGGTGAAAGGGCTAATGGGGTGAAAGGATTTAATGCGCCTCGTAAAAGCTCGTTTCATGCAAATGTAACTGAAACAGATTTTTATAAAAAAAAGTCTTAATTTAGCTTAGTTTAAGTTAGCTTGAAACACATTTTTGTACACAAGTATACAAACAAGCAAAGCACTTTTCTTTCTAACATTAAAGTAGGAAGGCTTCCCCCTGGATGCACCAAGGACATTACAAAGATCTCAGGAAGTCGGTGAATAGAGGCGACTCAAGACAGTTTGTCGTGGCATTTTGCAGAACATCTACAGGCTTATGATGATGACGATTATAATTTTAATACCACTGTAAATACACTGTGACTCATGTTTTAGGATTGGGTTGAAACAAGAATATAATTTGAAACTGAGTTGAGTCGATATAAAAACCTGAATGCTTAGAATGTTTTTTAGGTTGAAATAAGAAGAACTACATTCTCAGAACCCACTTTAACCCCCCCACCGCCACTTTAACGTTTATTTTTAACCTTAACTTTTATTTTAAACCAGCGTAATTGCAGCTCAATTTTTATGGTTATGCTTTCAAGAGGTTATTTTCCAGTACGATGCGAGTGTATCCTTTGCTTATACTCTCGTTACTTTTAAAATGAACAACAAAATACATTCTTCAATTGCAAACAACTTACAAAGAGAATGTTTGTGATAGCGTTTTAATAGTGACTGGCTGCTTCTAGACTTTTTAAGGATGATTCTCCTTAAAAAGTCTGTGCTTGTCGATACAGGAACTCAGGAGAATTTGCATTGAATTAAGTTCATGAACCAGATGATGCATTAATGATTGCATTGATTGATTGACTCGTCCCATTGACGTGGTAGTTCCTCTTAACGGACTGAAGACGACGTTTTGAAGGTCGCGGGGGTTCTATTAGATGGAGGCAGTTCAAGACAACGTGGCATTATATGGGGAAGCCTAAATCCAGCAGTAAACTTCTTCAGGTAGATATTTATGAAGAAGGTAATGTACATCGTTAAAGCCAAATTGATCAGTTAATTTATAAGATTAAAGCTAAGAATTTATTCATAAAAGTTTTAAAAACAAAGATTCGTGCCTTCATTAAAAACATGGGATACAATTTGAAAATCGCCCGCATACTTCCCTTCTTTCCTTTAAGTACTATTATATTATTCTGTACCTTGGATTTACCCTAAGGCAGGCCTTTTTCTCTTCCAATCGGCTTGTTATATAATATGAGCTTTATCGCACTGGCTTTTTAAAACAATTTAGCAGTCGATGCGGTAATTTCAAAAATGTCGTATTTTATTGATAGATATCCAAAATTATCGTTTTCAGTTGTGTTCCTCTGTATCAATACGCGTCACAGATTCAGATGGCAGTATTAATGATAAATAATATCTATTTTCATTCCAACGGAGTGAGGCATTTGTACCGAAAGTCCTACTACTTATTCTGTGGCTGTGGCTCATCAGCTGTACAAATAGGGCGCGTCTAGATACAGATTCAGCACATATGTACCGACACTCCTGGGAAATAAATTGTTCACGGCACGTCTGATTGCAGCCTTAAAATATTTTTTCGTGTGCTCTCCCCCGCGGTAAAAAATGAAGCAAGTTTGCAAATAGAATTACAAGTTTGTTTGAGGATATATTTTCTATTTCGGATATTAAAAGTTTTGCAAAACATGTCGTGTTGTTTGTTTGCAAAGACGATTGCGTAACGAAAATGACTACGAAAATAAAAAATAAAAACATGAAATTAATTTATTTTAATTTTTGAAATAATAATAGGCTTATGGATCAAACAGGAGAAATCGAATTTAAATCAAGTATTATAAAATAATAAAGATTTCAGATTTCAAGATAAGGAAAAGATTCTGCAAGATCTTATCAAAACGGAAGAAAAAATAATAATACGCCGATTTAAAAAAAACCTGCAAAGATGTCCTTGTAATTACTTCAACAAAATTGAGACACTATTCTGCAATATTTATTTTCAAAATGGAAGTAATAATTGAACGTACAAAAATTTAAAAAACAGATGAAGGTTGTATAATAATTCTGTAAAGAAAAGTGTAAATTTAGACCCAATTTTACTTAATACTAAGGAATATAACTACTCTTTCTCAAAGCGGAAGAAACAATTGAACGTACGCCAATTTCAAAAACAGAACGAATTGAATTTATTACGCGCCTGTAACGGAAACGCTACTCTACCTGAGCGCCTTAAAGTTCTGCAAGACACTTTAATTTCCCCCGGGTGCGAGTGTAGCTCATAATTCATGCCAAGTTAACATTTTGTCAGTTCGCTGTTGAGCAACACCGACATAAGGTTAGTTTAAACTTTAGTTCGATCTTTGTGGATAATCCTACTTTGGATCGAGTTTCAAGGTTTCGCGTGTTTTTGAGGGTTAATTTTGATCTTTTTAGTTGAAACTCACCTTAAGCTGACTTCCGGTAGAAATCTTCATTAAGGGTGAGCCTCTGAGTATCTGCGTCAGTTCTACGTGTACGTGTGGTCTTCTAACTAAAATCTTTTTGTCTAAATAATTTGATAATTAAAAACCATTTATTTAGATTTTCTCATCTGCATTCCTGTGTTGCCCTGAACAAAATCACAATGCTCCTATATAGACTATACCTATACCTCCTATGTTGGCTAGTAACACAAAATTTGCATAGCTAAACAATGTTTATGAATGTTTGCCCAGGTTAATTAGTGCACAGAGCCAGCGTAACAAACAGAATACTATTTGCTTTGCCCCCTAAAGTTTAATGAATCAATGATTTTGTTCGACCCCCATAATTGTACTGTTAGGGGCGAAAGTGCTTAGCAACTCATATAGAATATGATTGAATTTTGAAAACTTATATGAGATTTTATCTTGAACTGACCGATCAGCCGTATTCTAAAACCATACATGACTTTTACATGAGCATTCTTGTCTACTAAGCAAAAGTCAAATCGTAGTGCTGTCTCTGTCTTACTAGTTAACTTAACATGACAGAGACAGCACTCATCATCACCATCAGAATCCCCCCCCCCCCACGTCCCTAGAATACTAAGATGACCTCTTTGTCGAAGTTGGACTTTCCTAGTTTAAGTGTCTGACCCAAATAGGCAATGTGGTCAACAACTTTTTCTCAGCAAAGAAAAACATTTTTGACCAAAAAATTTGGTTAGGATTTAACTTAGAGTTTTATTTTTACCCTTTGTAACTGTTTTCTATATCAGGTGAATTTATGTAGAGAATATTTTTTTTTTTATCAAATTCTTTTTTTACTTAACCCTTTGTGTGCATCTATGCACTGTTTTTTTTAATTACGAATTTAACTCCCACCACTCTTATTTACCCTACTAGGGAGAGGTAGCATTGTGTCAATTATTTATTGATGTTACTAATCAGACAAAATGACTAATCCATTAGATATACAGTCCACTAAAACCGCAATGTGATGAGAGTACCAGGATTAGGTTGTAATTGAATACGTCAAAAGTTTCGATTGATACGACATACGACGTGACAAGTGACATCTGACAGCTGTCATCTCTATACTTTAAGCAATACTTTACAGAATTATTGAATACAGGTTTCAATGCTGTTTGCTCCTTAAATTTTTCATACAAATGAAAATGCATGATATAATTTTGTTAATAATTTTGGCTAATAACTTTGTTCTGCCAAGATCTTAATTTTGTAAATTATTACTCGACATAAAATCAAAGTCATGTAATTCATTTGTTTGTTTATAAAATCAGCCATTAATGCAACTTTTTATGGGACTTGTCAAGTTTTATAGCGATTTTATTGTAAAACTTTTGCGCGTACATTTTTACTTTGGAATTTGAAATTGTGGAATTATTTACGGGATAAAACTACAGGAACTTAAGTAGTCAAGTACTCTTAATGGTAATAGCTGTTTCAATAAAGGTTGCTTGCATACGATAGATTCATTTTGAAATTGTGAAAGTTTCATTATTATTATTATTTATTTATTTATTTACTTTAATTAACACGGATAGACCGATAACATTAATTGATGATAATAATAATACTAACATAATCAAATTGAAATCAAAACAATAAAATGTCTGACTCACAGAAAAAGAAAAATCACATAAGTACCTATAAAATCGAACAAGTCAAAAAATAAAAACAAAATACAAAATAAACACACAACTATACCATATGAATAGCCAATAACCCAAGTAGAAATTATACTGGCACTAGGTGTCGTACACAGCCACGCTAAATATCTACTCACTCGTGCATACTAAGTCTTCTAATCTGTGTGGGCTGGCGCGCGGTGCGGGCGGCGGGGCGCGGCAGTGGCAGTGCGTAGGAGGTGCACGCTACTGCCACGCTATTGCGATGTAAACCGTTTGTATGTTGCTCACGCAATAAATTATGATTTTGTTTGAAATGATCATGCAAGTATTAGCATATTTTTTTGCTCCATTTCACTATGAATTTTTTTTTTTTTTTATCTAACTATGGTATGATTCCTATTTAATTATGTCCTTACTTACCTCTGGTAGTTAAGTGAGATACTAATAATGATTGAAAGTAAGTAGGTAAGACAACATGGCGGAAGACAACCCTGTTGGTCGTTGCGGGTGAGTGTGGGGCGTCGAGGAGCGTGGGGGGAAGTACTTAGGTATTTATCTCAGCAGCATCGTGGTATGCACTAAGATAAGAGTACTTACATAAGTAGGACTTCTAGGGAGAAAAGTTTATATATGTTCTATGGTTAAACATTAAGTTGGTGAGCCTTTTTTCCACCTTCGTTAGGCAGATAAGGGACTTTGATTAGTCTGGCTGGTATTACTGGACGCAGGAGTTACCATGATAATTATATCAACCTTCGAGCAACACGGAAGGGAGAAGCCATTCGCAGCGTTCCCCTCTGTCAAACTACAAGCCAAAGTAGGCATATGAGTTCAATAAAACTAGTTGTTATTCTGTGCAAGGTTTGTTAGTGTGAGTGTCGTCATTACAGTGTTGTATTTGGATGTGTATTTATGTGGAATTGCGCTTGTGTGCACATTTCCCCCGCAAAAAATGACAGAACTATTTGAATGGTAATATATCGCTAAGGCTACTCCCTTCCGGCCCGCAGCAGGAAGTCCGTGTTGCTCGAAGATACCTACGGCATAAAAACATATTTGTCAAAAAATACCATACCTTAATCTGGGCTCTGACCTAACGAAGGATTACCAAGAAAAAACCAATGTCATGACCAAGAAATTAATATACGCAAAAGACTTCCTCATTAATTTTAACGTCAGCCAATTTATCAGCATTCAATATCGCAAAAACATCAATTAAATTCTGTTTGTACGAGACAAGGGGTGAAATTGCCGATCGCACTAATTAATAAATCAAGAACTGTCTGTGCAAACAGTTGCCGCTGATACTGGAGCTTCGGACCGTGAAACCTATTAACAAAGTAGGCAGATAGTACAATATCTACTAACCAGCTATAGTCACAAAGGTGTCGCAGCTATAAACTTTAGCAGCGTCGTTGTAGGGAAGTAAAGTAGAAACACATATTTTTGGCTGGGATGGTCTTACAAACGATATTGACGAAGTATCCTTTGAGATCACCAAAATAAAAAATAAAAATAGAATAAAATAAAAACAAAATAAAATATTATTGGACACCAATAATATTTTTGGAGCTCAACGTGGTAATTGACGGCACACAGTAATTCCATTGATTTTAGAAATATCGATATAAAGCTGTTTGTAAGAGACAAAGGCTGGAAGTTTTGGCGCAAACAGTTGCCGTGAGTGAAGCTTTGGACCATAAAACAGTGACTTGCAGGACGACGACGGTACAATCCTCGCCCGCTACCTTTGTGGGTACGGCAAGGAAACTTTAAAGGTCACAGGTTTGATCCCCGCGTGGTTGGTAATTTTTGAGACAATATCAAATTTTAATATTTCCCATAAGTGTGGGTTACTACTTTAAAACCAATAACTATAGAATATTTAACTCTTTGACCCTATCGTTGAATTGATCACATCTGACCAATCATTTCATCAACGAAAATCGACCGTCAATAATAGGTAGGTTATTAAGTTTTTTTGTAGGATTGCGTAAATAAGTTTTTAATGTTTAGAATTTTTATTATTATCTTTCATGTGCACCCCACATCAATGATATGGCCAAACGTTAACGATTAAACAACAAGTATCGGTACTAGTTGGCTATTTCATGAATTTGGTCAAGCCTACGATCGGGCCACGACATATTATATTTACATCAATGTCGTCACAGGTGGTATACACAAATTACATAAAAATGGTAGTAAACTACCAAAAGGTCCGCTAAACAATGAATTCCCTACCAAATTATGAATGACGGCTCTGTACGTACAATGACAGCGAAGTGTCAACGATTTTTTCTCTAGCAATATGGTGGGAAAAATACGTCAGCCATTTCTCAAATTAACGTCAGAACTGGGAGTTCTAATGAGAAAAAATATTATAGAGCGCATCCCAATAAGCCGTAGGTTTTGATATAACATGAACATCTCTATTAGAAATCGCACTTGCGGAATGAGACACAGCGTTTTACATAAGAGTGATAGAGAATGAAAGACATCAGAGGAAGCTCGTCAAGGAGGATCAAAGGAAGTCCTCTGTTCTATGCAGTGAAAAACAAATTTTCGAAAACGTAGAAAAGAGTTGGTCATTGCCAACTAAGCAAGTTGGAGTAGCGCAGGCCATATAGTACGCAGAACCGACAAAGTTCTTGAGTGGTGGCCACGAAGAAAGACGCAATGAAATATGGCTCCTCGGTGGACCATTGCAAAAGAAAAGTTCGTAAAGGTTACCGGAAGTCGATGAGGCGGCTCAAGATGGTTGGCATTCTGTGGTCTAGGTACGGACTGATGATGATGAAGATAAATCGACCGCTTACCAATACCGCAAACAGGTACTTGGTATAGGAATTCGGCGCTGAGTGTGTATGCTTGTCAAGATGAGATTTAATGACTCTAGGTTCAAGCGGTGTGGTGGCGCGCTCTGTTGTAAATTTTTGCTCTATGGTTAGTCCCTTTCAAATATCAATTATGTCCCCCAAGACGAAGACAATGGTGATTAATTAATTAGGGGCTCACTGCAATTATGTCTGGAGACTTAGTGTAGCTTTTGTAAGAGATGGAATTATTTGAACAGGATGTCACTCAAAGTTTCCAGTGATCAATATTTCAGTTTGTTATTGTGAAATCTACGTCAATTGAGAAGATAATTGAATAGTCCTCTTTTCTTATGTCACGTATATTTCTTTGTCACTTTATATGGGGTATGTACATACAAGTGAACGTACTGTATTAAATCACACTATCTTTATAGACGTATTACTTCGTTGTTTCTGCTATGGACGATGCTGAAGTAAGTATTGTTATTTTTTTACGTGCATATACATACACACGCCTTTTTCTCCGAAGCGGTAGGCAGAGCCTCAAAGGGCTTATTTTCACCGTGGCTTGCACAATCGCAGGAATAAAGATGTGACATGTGGTGAGATCATCGCTGCCATTGCTTTCCACGATTAACTCGGTTAAAACTGGGTATGTTGGCTGTTAAAAATATTTTTGTTGTGTTTGTTGGTAGAAAGAACTATATTGAATTGTTGTGAAAGAAACTCGGGGTTGGCCGAACGAATGCAGTTTGCTTGAAATAGAATGACCTGACACACATGAGCTACTATTTATACCGGTACAATGCGAGTGAAGCCGCGTGCCAGGTAATTCTGTTTATATATTATATACTTAGTAGTAACTTGATAATGTTGTTTATTTGAGCCAACGAAGATACAAAATCATATAGCATGATAACGAATTATGTTCGATATTCACGGGAATGACAGCTTCTATACCCCAAAATTCTATTCGTACTGACATTAAAATTGCACACAATCCCTTTACCCCGCATTACCCCATAGATGGTTTCATATTTTCTGTTCAGCCATCCAACACCATTATGAATAGCTGGTTTACTCTAAACAGGCGACGTAATGCCGACGCTGACGGATTAGTTTATAATAAAATTGTATTTACGTTAGCACTAATTTCTAGCACTATTGAATGCGAATCCACCGCAAAGTTAAACACTGACCGTTTAAATCAGAAGGCTCTCAAATCATCCCTCTATCTCGTACTTGGGTAAACTTTTACATACATTTATACTGATTTACAGATACAGATTTTTTTAGATAAATATGTTCGCCTATTTGTAAGCAACAAACACGATATAAATTATAATGATATTTCTAAATAGGATACAAGAATAGAGATTTTAGATGCTAGATTTTTTAGTATAAGCACGCAAATGTGCCAACAGGGACAGCTGCATGCACAAAAACTAGCATACAAAACAATCCTAGTAAGTACTGGCCTTGAAAAGAACGAAGTGCTACACAGTTTATGAACGTGGTGAATGAGGTAGCTCTTCTATAAAATCTGTGACTCTATCCTGTGCAATGTGTCGTTTCGAGTGCGGCTGACAGGATAATAAGCCCACACCCTTACTGCATTGAAATTGGTATTATCAGTGTTATTGTAGTAATAAGTATAATCTTTTTCTTTGTTTGGATTGCTAATCGAATATTTGTCACAAAATATTGGCCTGACATAATAAATTGTGGTATACTAATAGGCATTATTTTTATTTGGATACTAACAATATCACAAGACTTGTTGGAGCAGTGTGACATCGCACAGTTACTGTTGTGGTCATTGACGATAGTCCTCCCAATTGGTCCTTCATCAGCCTGTAGGGAGGCATCCACTGCTGGATGAGGCCTCCACCATGGCATGCATAGCATTAAAACCAAAAGAGTGCAAAAGGGGATTTGACATAATCACCACGCTTGGCAGGCAGATTGGTGATCGCAGTATTGGTGTTTAGTACTCAGGTGGATGTTGCTGCCCATCTACTGGCGCCCTTAGTCGCCTCTTACGATATCTATGGGAGCAGTAATTTTAGAGAATTCCTATTCTTAGGCCAGATCATCCACGACCAGTCAATTGGTCATGTTATTTTGAATTGGAATATTGTAAGTGGTGAATCCATAAAAAAATACGAGACATTCGTTATCATCATCATCATCAGCCTGTAGACGTCCACTAGTGGACATAGGCCTCCTCCTAGAATACCACGACGAAAGGTTACGACACATAATTGGTTAAGAAAAAAAAATACAACTGAATTGAGAACCTCTTCCTTTTTTGTGAAGTCTGTTAAAAAATATATTAGAACATGTCAATTAGAGAAAAAATTACTTCTTTATGAGTAAAATTTCAGTGTTTCAATGAGAGCGCCGTATTTTTTAATTTTTCCATTTCAACTCAACAATATCCTTTTTACAAATAAATAGGTACCGCTTTGACAGAGTAATTTACAGATTCCGAAATAATTTCAATGGATCTTATTAAAGTGTCTAACTGTCATAGAAATTTTAAATAAACGTTTAATTTTTCTCATGAAGTCGTTTTATTAATACTTTGTGACATGCCTCAGAACAGTAGCAGTATTTAGTTGAATATATAAGTAAAATAATTAATAAAATACTTTAATAGACACAAGAGAACAATGAGTGATAATTATAACAAGAGAGTGACCAGTTTCTTAATTTTACGTAATTCTGTGCAGAAACACATTGGTCCAGTAAGATAACGAATGTACATAATGTTGTTACAATGGAAATATAAGGAGATTTTTCGCAGAGGATATAATTAAAAGAAGAAGCCTTCATGAAACTGTTGCGCTACTGACTGACCGTTACCATCTCACGTCCACCGAGAGTGGTCGCGGTCAATGCTCATGAGGAAAGACCTCTAAATGGTCAATGAAACGTCAGCATTAGAATAACTCTAACTCAATTGCAGTGTCTTTACAAAGTAGGTACATGATACTAGCTACCAAGCAACTTATTAACGTATTATGAATACAATTTATAAATTAAATTTAATCATTAAATAACCAGATCTGATGAATTGTTTGAAAGGTTTATCATAAAAGTAAACTTTGTAGTTGACACTATACTGAGCTGTATATCCAGCGACGTTTTTCTTAAGAAATGTTACGGCAAGTTTCGATAAAGGCTGCATGGGCGTGGGGTCCTGATTTCCTTTCATTTCCTTTTAGGAAACTTAAATACAACTGAGACTTCCTTGACGACGGGGTACCGAATCAATTATTTGTATTACGGAACTTTTCTCCGATTTGCTCCAAATAATAGTGTCGTAGTTTTTGTTGTGTATCTGAAAATAGTTTTTGTTTTGTTAAGTTGACAGGTTTAGTTGTGATAGACGAAAATACCAGTTATCAGATGGTTGAAAATGCACTCGTTTATATCCTGAATCGAATCACAAGTCAGTTATTATACCACAGTCTAAAACTGTCGTCTTCTTCTTGTTCTAATTTTGTCAGAACTCCACTGTTGAACATGCCGTGACAAACGGTCTTGAGCTGCATCCATCCAACGACTTCCTGCAACCTTTAAAATATCGTCATCTATCGATACAAGGCCTTCCTAAACTACGTTTTACACTTCGTGGTCTTCTTACACTCGAGAACCTTTATTTCCAAATGGTTGTTGGGTCTGTGAGCTCTATGGATTGACCATTGCCAGATTTTCATCAGCCGGTAGTAAACATCCACTGCTAGATGAAGCCTCCCCCATAGCATGCATAGCGTACAACTCATAGCGTGTAATGGGGTGATTTGCCATAATAACCACGCTACGGTAATCCCTTTAGTAAAATTTTATGATATCCACAAGAGTTGGTGAAGTCCTATTTTTAGGCCAAAAGACATACACGGCTTGAATTGCCACTTAAACTTGTCAATTCTGAGAGCTATGTCGGTGATCTTAGTTCTTCTACGGAGATTCCCATTTTAGATTCACTTAGTGATATTCCAAGCATAGCTCTTTCCATTGTCCACTGCGCGACTTTGAGCTTGAACCAAAACATAAAAAAAGATGCCAATAATAAAGCTCTCACGCGCTGTGAATGACAATAGTCCATCAAAGAAGATTATTTTTTATCTCCGAACTGTTAACGGTAAAAATACAAATAAAATGCGTAAACAAGCGTGTGTTTGTAGATCGTGACTACGGCTGAACGCGTGCGAATCAAACCCGATAGGGGCTTACTGCAAATCTTAAATGATAAACCGTGAAAATGTAGTTTTTAGTTATCTTTTTATATCATTGTGCCGTGGTGTGTCTGGTCTAAGAGTACACCTCTTCATCTCCTCCCGTGGATGTCGTAAAAGCCACTTAAAGGATTACACTAGATTATGGCAATTGCCGCGATAGTATTTTATGGGGGAGGCCTTGGCCAGCAGTTAACGCCTAAAGGATGATGACGATGATGCTAAGAAGCAAAGACACAAGAAGACAGAGGATGGAGGCGGCTCAAGCTTGTTCATCGTGTCATTCTATTTGGAACGGTATTTGGGCACAAAGGTTTTTCTTCATAATACATCTAATAACAAAATATTCTATTGCCTCATTAGAAGCTTTGTGTTATGACAACTCTAAAATTAAATAACAATTTTCACAATACATTTTCCTAAATTCGATCAATTTTTTTCCAAAATTTCTATGAATCTATACAAAATTGAATACTTTAGTGATACTATCGATTTATTCATTGAAATTCGTTGCATCACTTTAGCATAAAAAACTATGTCGAAATGTTTATTAGATCTGAAGTAGCTCCTCATCTAAATTATAGTCACTCGAGTGGTGCAGAGACAAGTTCAGCTAACTTTGCGATACAAACTTATGATTTTCATTAAATTTTCTCCTCACATGAGAGAGTTACTTTTTATTTAAGTTGGAAATATGAAAGCATTTATTAACATTAAAATGTTTTGAAATGATGTTTTTTGATGATTGATACATTTTGTTTCTTTAAAAAATGAAAATGTCTGTATATAGTGCAATGATAACCTGCATAAACCTAAATAAATAATAGATTATAGTTAGTAGATATACACTAATACGTATACTACACACCTACTAAATTACTAAGGTTAGGTCCTTAGTTTGTGTCTGCGAAAACTGATGGCGTAACACCTACCAAAATTAAACTTTTGACATTAATGATGGCAATTTAAGCATCCTTATTTTAAAGGCGAAACTAAAACTTAAACAAGTTAAGAAAGTTCGTATTTGCCTAATTTTAAAATAAGTAGGTAACGCAAAAATAAATATCTGGACTGGCACCCCGTGTTCTACTAACTCTAATATCTTACGGGTACATACGAGCCTAACTAACTGTATAAAGGAGCGTCTTCGAAACTCTGCGATACAAACTTTCAACTTGCAAGATTTGCGAAAACGCTGGCGGCTTCACAAGTAAAGATACAGTCACATTTATGCCGAAACTTATGCATGAGGATTTCTCATTATCACAATACGTATGAATAAAATAAAATTGTATGAAGCTTATGGAGTTTTCAGACAAAGTATGACAGAGTGTGCTGATAGTCAAATCGATTCTACTAAAGTTAATTAGTTGCTGTGACGACCATCAAAATCAGCGTTTGAAGGTTGGCACGGCCGATTTTATAAGACCAATTGCATGGCACGAAGCGTATTTCCTCCTAATAAACTCATCAAACGCGATAGAGGAAGGCCCTCCAGTCGATGGACTAATGAAGTCGCAGAAAGTACCAGACCGTTCGTCGTAGCATTCAAGGGGTAGGGATAGGGGGGTCCCAGCAGTAGACTTCATGCTGATGATGATGACGATGAACAAAATATTATCGGAATACACGGTGGCGTGTGGATGCTGCTGCCTATCCCCTGTTGTAACCCATTAGTTCGCTTTTACGACATCCACGCAAGGAGACGGAGAGGTCTATTCTTAGACCGGATACACCACAACACACACACACACACACATTAGTTAAAAGTGTTTTTTTATTTGTTTATAATTTTATTTTATTACTATTTTCTGAATCAACTACGTAAATTTGTGAAATAAGCCTCAAAGTTTTTATTGATGTCCATCATCACCGTATCGCATATTGTGATCAACTGTACTCTTTCAGTTTCTGATATTAGTCTAAATACAGCCTTATTTGCGACACCTACGGATACTAAAGTGGATTTAGAACAAGTTCGTTTCATTTTAACTTGTAGGTATGTTCTTAAAAGTAAAGTGATTCAAGTTTTTGATTGATTTTGACTGTGTGCTGCTGTGGTGAATAGCCTATAGACAAGACCCCCCCTCAGTTGTTTTCCGTTGTTGTATATGTGTTCCAGTGAAATTACAGGAACATACGACTGCAATAGGGCGAGTATAGTGTAATATCAGGTACGTAGGGCATTGAAGTTGTATAATGGCATGGTATCAGGTGGGTCAACTACCAGTTCCGACACTACGATAATAATAGGTCCATGAAAATTTTGCAAACTTGCTAAAAAGTAACGTTCATGCAGTTGGCTTTCTGCTTAGAAGTGGTTATATTTTGCTCTGCATTTCCAACTACATCATTGGTATTTAAAATGAAATGTGCTTTTGCGACTTTACAATTAAAGTACAAATAACTATCAAACAAAAGTTGAATGCGATTAAATGTTGGAAGTAGGCTAACTGGCACAAGAGTGTTTGGCACAGTTGGCACTTGGCAACCAGAGGGTATGTTCATCTAAAAAAGAATAACTGTTCCGTATATTGCGGAAGTCATTTTGAACAACATATTATTATTATGTTTACGTTTGCTTTATGTCAGAGAATGTTGGTTTATGATAGCAGTTTTATTATTTGTGAAATTGGGATGCCGAATTTACTGTTGAGATCAAAGATTTGATAGCAATACTATTTTTGAAATCTTAATTGAGCTGTTTTCATCTCAGTGTTAAAATATATTGAAAATATCATTTGTTCGCTTATGGCCAACTTAGCAAATTATAGTTCCCTGAGTAGCTTTTGGAAATAGGCAGCAGTGGACTAATTTTAGTATTTTAGAAAAGACGAATATTAAGTTCCTTTGTATTATTACGTTGTTAGTTGTCGTGGAATGTGTCCGGCCTTAGAATATAGCCCTCCGTTTACTCCCTTGGATGTTGTAAAAGCCAACTAAGGGATTATACCAGGGGATGGGTAGCAGTAACCACCTGATTACTCAACGCCAATAATGCGATCACCAGTTCAGGTGAACTGGTGATCCGATAAGGGAGGCCTCGTCCAGTAGTGGATTAGTATGGTGATGATGATGAGGATGACAATTAAGTTAATTTATTTTCTTCCTCAACTTAAATAAGTAAGGTGAAAAAAGAAAAACAGATTCAGAATTACGTCTAACAAAGTAAAACAAACAAAAAAGAACCAAAGGGTTCCAAAAGTAAATTTCGATTTTATCTCTGTGATAACAAAAGTCATTACAGCTGGTAAAACAATCTGAACACCGTGTTTTCTGTTCACCAAACAAACTTCATTATACTCCGATTAAAAGAGATAAATTGCCAAGTTTAACCTACATCGGGTACCGTACTCATAAAGGTTCCAGAATATGTTGTATACGGGGTAAAGGGACAAATTTATGTTGCAGAGACACAAAAACCTACCGCGACCGTCCAATGAGAGACATACTTGCGGGCACATGGAGTTTGACACCGGAGCAAATAAGGTTTATTTATTAGGAAAGTTGGAAGGCAACAGTAAATCAGCTACGTCCAGAGACAACTAATAATGATAGTGGAATTGTGAATGAGGATAGTGACATGGTAATATTTGTGTTTAACGTTTGATACTAATATGACGGATTCGAGTTGGGAAAGACCAACGGACTGTGAAAATAGAATTGCTGTTTTCGTTGGCATATTAATGTTGTTGTGTTGTTCTTTGAGTCCTAACATAAATAATGCGTTTGAACAACAAAATAATATAAAAGATTTCACATTATATTCGTTTTTTTATTTATCAATTTTGAAAGCTTGTTTGGATATACTATAATATTGATTTTAGTTATACTAGTCATAGATAAACGTCACTGTTAAAAATTGTATAGACACCGTATAAACATGGTAATTCAATGGCTCTGTGGGCGGCTAAGGTATCTTTACCATAAAAATTGCACCATTCTCAATAAACAACCACCAACGGATATTTTACTATTACAGCCACGTATTTACCAACTAATAGTAATTCAAAGTGACAAACTTGATACTAAACGCAATTTAATCATTTCTATGTAAAGTTACGCAGCAGGGGCTCAGAGGTTAAAATTCAATATCGATCAGTTACTATAACTGATGGGCGATTCAAAGAAGTTACTGCGTTTTTAATAGCTCAAAACAATGATTGTCTTGAATGTTTTATTTTATTTGTATTTCTAATATTGAATGCTGAATGGAGACAAACCCTAGTAAAAGTTCAACGAAACAGAGCGTGATGTGTTGGTAAAGCGCAAAAATACTGACTTCTGCTTAGCGTAGTGGGGTATGACGAGATTGTTTCTAGGGCGTGATTTGCGCACAAACTACAGTGGAGTGCGCGGCGCGTGTCGCCAGCAATTGCATTACAACTTTATCTTACCATCACTTAGAGATCTAAGATTGATGAGCATTACAATCTGACCCAGTACAACATCTACTTTGCTTGCTACAACGTGCTTCAGTTAGGCAGGCTGCTTGTACCTATTAGTTCCTACTTTAGAATTAGGAATTTGAGCTCTGTCAAAAACTTTACTATATTGTTTTAATTTTTCGGGTTCGGTACCTCAAAAGTACTAACGGAAACATTATTGGATCACTCAGCCAGGTGTCAGCCTATCTGTCTGTCATAGCCAATTTCCAAATCTACTGAAACAATAAAGTTGAAATTTGGCACAATATACAGAGTTAGTTAGGTGACCCAATCGCGGACATAAATAGTGTAAATTAACGAATTATGATTTCGGAGGTTATTATTGGGGGCAAAATTTAAATAGAAAAACTTGTGTCGCTTGATACATTCGTATGACATATCAAACAAAAGAACTCGTTCTATTCACACCAATTAATTAGGCCAGGCACACCACGGCACCTAGGTAGTACCTAAAACTGATGGAAAAACCCGTGTTTTTTATTTGATTGAAATGTGGGTGACAGGCTGACATACCTACTGGTGTTGGATTATGTGTATTCAGTTTAATTTTGAAGTTTTCGCGGTCAATGCACAGGAAATTGGTGACAACTGAAAATAAATTCAGTTGTCCGTTTGAAATAGTTCAGCTTTGTACCAAATATATAATATATTTTATAACACGTGTGATGAAACCATGATTATATAGTAAAGCTCTCAAAAATATTACTAAATTTTTCTTAAACATGCCTAAGATCAATTACAAAGTTAGCATGAATGATTTTAACCAAAAAATACCTACTTTAATTGTATGTGGTAATTATTTGATCTTATCACTGTACCTATATAAATTCACTAGCATTTGCTCGCAGCTCCGCCTGCGTGGAACCTCTATAAATTATAACCGATATGATATCCTGATGTATATAGTTTTTGCGTAAAAGAGTAATAAACATCCATCCATCCATACGTCCATCCATCCATCCTCACAAACTATTATATTTACAATATTAGTAGGTTAGGACAAGATGAAATATAATCTCTATTGAAAAATTTATAATCAAATTAAAGAATAAAAAAAAACATAAATACATTCTCACTTTTACCACCAAAGCAACATCATTCAATTAAATAATTTATTTAATCTTGTGAGAACAATAGTTTCTTAACTACGGGTCTGCTGCACTTGTCTAGTTCAATTACATTTAACTAGAAACAACCATTTGTATCAATTACGACAGCGTTTAATTTAGGTAAATACCTATTTTATGGGCATAGAGGATTATTGTGGTTAGAGTAAAGGGTCCAAAGGGTTTTTGAAATTTAATAGCGTGGCCTTAAATTAACGCCGTGACCTTTTGATGAGAATTTATTGATTTCATTTTAGACAGAATATACTATCAATTTCAAATCTAATTAGTCTAGACGTTTTAAAGATTTACCGATAAATAAACGAAGTAAATAAACACGGCCAAGTGGGAGTATCATGGTCACGGGGTTTCGTATATACCGTTCTTTATCTTACAACGTTGAAAATTGGCGTTCAGTAGAGATTTGCCATAAAACTTTTTCCTCCCAATTTGGTATTATTCACAAGTTATTTGCCTCTAACCAATCCTGAGAAAAAGGGTATTGACAGAGAGGCGGCAAAACGAGATCTGAATGAGTTTAATTTTTCATTCTAAGGTACGGAACCCCAAAAAGTAATAAAATGGGATTTTCATCTCGTTCAGGATGTATCATTGACAACAAACCATCATACATAATGACATGGCAGAATGAACAATTCGAAGTATAAATTGACTTCTAAGACCGGGGTCCACCCTATAATATTAACAATAACATCGATTGTATATCAATGGAGTTTCGCCCACCTCATCAACATAAGTACACAAAGGTAAGGAATGTTACATTACCATATCGATAGTAAAGAGATTCGATACCATTGTCGCTGCGAGCCATCGATGACTGCGTCTGATACCGATCACTAAGAAAAAGGTCGCTCGACCCTCCAGCACTGAACCAATACCTTCGCATTCGACTCCAAATCTAACTCAAACTCTATAACTTATGCTATAGAGACTGCTTTTGTCCTGATGATAGCAAATGGACGCTTGCATTTATATCTTATTCCATTTCAAATCGTTGGTGACTCATTCCATCGTTGGTTTTTTATGCAAGAAATACTTCTGCAGTTAAAATACTCTTTCTTATAATCAAATTTTAAATTGTTAACATGCATAGTCCAAATTTAGCTAGTGCTCTAGATTTTGCTAAAAGCAGACCTGCAAAAAGTCTGAGCTGAATATTCACTTAAATAGTTCTTTTTGTTTCCTGATGTTTGATGGTTTTGTGACTTACAATATTTTGGCATATTTCATCTTCATCACGATTTTTCAGCCGGTTGACATCCAGTGGTGGACATATACCTCCTCCAAAGAATTCCATAACGAATGGTCTAGCTAGAGCCACATTCATCCACTAACTCCCTGTGACCGTTATTATCTAATATAAAAACAAAGAATACATTAAGTTAAGGTGAAGAAATGTTAATACATAGCGGTAACCATAATTGGTTTTAAATTTTGAAATCAAACAATGGTATTGTCACAACCAGCTAGTAAATCCTAACTGGTATCCAATAAGATTTTGCATACAAAAACTAATTCATTTATGCATACGGGACTTGACAAAAGAATTATGGCCACGTGGGTCCAAGCCTACACATTCAAAACCGCCCACGTTGTTCGTATGTTTACAAGAGAGGTGTACCTAAAAAGAAACGATTGTTAGTGCATCTCCTACTACAGGTACATCATTTGTTTTTTTTGTATAAGTTATAATATTTTCATAACTATGTTTTTGTTTCTCTAAGTATAGTTTAGCTGCTATGTCAAATCATAATCATTATCGGCCTGTAGAAGTCCATTGCTAGACATAAGCCCTATCAGGCTAAGATTTGAGCCGCCTCGATTCGTCAATTTTCCGCGACCTATACAATGTATTTGGTCCATGGAGAGGTGTGGTCCTTCACTGCATCGTCAAGTTCATTGTTGCAGTATCTTCAAGGAAGTCTTACTGAAAAGTTATTTTCATTCGTCAAAATCATTCATTGAAATTCAACATCACCAGCCTGTTTACGTCCAAAACTGGACGAGCTCTAAACGTTTGTGATTTTAGTTAATGTTAAGTATTCAGGCGGATGTTAATAATATAAATCTTTATTTGCATAAATGTGGTACGTACAAGGTTCTTATGTATATTATAAAGTGGCTCACATTTACCATGTTGCTGCCCATCCTTTGGTGTTATCCCTTATTAAGACTTTTACGCCATCCACGGGAGGAGAAGGAGGGGTATATTCTTAGGCCGGAAACACCATCAGCATCCATCTGCGATCGCCAATCCATTTTATAACAATTTATTTAATAATATTATTATATTATTATAAAATATGCTCTGTTAAAGGTGCCACTTCACTTGGTATATATTGGTAAATATTTGCATTATTTTGTCAAGGAAAAAACACTATGTACCGATAGACTCACGGTTGATTTTACCTTGGAAAAATAACGCAAGCATTTGCGAATATACACCAAGTGAAGTCCACACCTTTGGCACCTTTACAAGCAAGCGATTGTAATGCCTTAAACGACGAGAGACTATTCTATTTCATTATATTCTACCAACCCACCTGCCAAGTATAACGTTCATGTTAGATCCTAAAATCCTAAATCCTATGGCAAGGTCTTGTCCTGCATTGTCTACCTACTTATAAACTTATGGCTTATGAAGTAGTAGTTGGGTACCTACTGAAAATCCTCTCTCGAACAAACTTGTTACACCATAATTTGTTAGGCAAAGTACGTAAAAGGTAGCTTAGTATTCAGTAAGCATCAGTGAAATTCAGGGAACAGACTAGCAAGTATACGAAGTACCTAATGTCAGCCAATAACCGTTATCGTCTAGCTTAAGTGGTTGCCTTTACTAAATGCCGGCAATTTAAGATACGGAACGGTTAATTTCTTTCGAGCTAGGTATGTCTGTACAAAATAGTTAGTATGGCTTTGCAGATACATTTTAGTAAAAACATTTTTTGTTATGCTACTTGGCAAGCAAACAAGCATACGGCCCACCTGGTGGAAAGCAGTTACCGTAGCCTATGGACGCCTGCAACACCAGAGGCATCACACGCGCGCTGCCGACCCTGAGACATAAAGATGAAAAGTCTCATGTGCCTTTAATTTCACCGGCACCCGTACCCTTCAAACCGAAACACAGCAATGCGAGCACTACTGCTTGGCGGCAGAAATAGGTACGGTGGTAGTACTTCCTCGGACGAACTCTTTCACAAGAAGTTCTACTACTAACAAATAACATAAAAAAACATAATAACATAGTAAACATAGCTAAGTATACTTTTTAAAAGCATGTTATAATGCGCTCATAGATTTTTCAAGATCAGAGTTTTGGAGAAAGCTCTACTCGGAGTTTCACAACGTGATAGCATCCGAGATGAAGAAATCTGTAGCAGAACATCACAGACATAGCCCTCAGAATGATTTCGTAGCACGTTTAGCAAGTTGAAGTGGCAATGGGCAGGTCATATAGCTTGTAGAACTGACAACCGTTTTGGGTATAAAAGAAAGTTCTCTCCACAAACCGGACCACGCAGTTAAGGAAGAACCAGGTCTTGATGAACCAGGGGCATTGTGAAGATCACAGGAAGTCGGTGGATGGAAGAGGTTCAAAACCATAGATCGTGGGCATTCTATGTTAGGGACCTATGTCCAGTAGTGGGTTTCTATAGGCTGATGATGATGATGATGATAGGGATATTATTCGAATGGACAAATCTATTGGTCAGGTTTTGAAGCAACAACATAAGGATCGTAAGACGGGGGGGTCCCACAAGACCATCAGTGTTTTCTCCATTTATGTGGTTTCTATAAAGCACCTATTTTGTTTTTTACCTGTTTTGTTTCATAGCATTTAGCTATCGAAACAAAATAGCATTTAGTGTAATTTATTTAACCTTATTATTAAAACATTTAATCACTCACGCACGTTTAAATCACAAATATGATCATTTTGATTTATTACCATCAAACAGAATAAAACGGGACGTCGTCAATTTCTTTGCTTCGTAATTATTATAAATCAAAGATAAGAAAACATCTGTTTTGTGTTTGTGTTCATAATAAACAGTTTCACAATACCTACCTACCATCTAATATCTGAAAAATACAGGATGTACCTGAATTTTTATTTATTCTCGAAAAGATTAATTCTGCACACAAAACATGACCAATTAAAAATCTAATTTTAGACATATTTTACCTAGACTTTTTTGAAGAGTTTATCAGGGGTTTTTTTATAACTTGATTTCAGAAAATTGGATTTAAAATATTCTTATATTTGTTATTATACGTTTTTTTATTTTATCAAAGTTTTTAGGTACCTACCAATAATAATGGGTAAAAAATACGCTGTGCCGTGGTGTTTCCGGCCTAAGAATAGACCCCTCCTTCTCCTCCCGTGGATGTCGTAAAAGTCAACTAAGGTATTACATCGAGGGATGGGCAGCAGCATCCATCTGAGTACTTAACACCAACAATGCGATCACCAATCCGCCTGCCAATCGTGGTGATTATGGCAAATCCCTCCATAGTATTCAATGGAGGAGATTTCGTCCAGAAGGGGACGCAAACAGGCCCATAAAAAAGAAAAAATACGCAGAATATCTGTTTAAAATTATTCAATTTACGATACCTATAATAAGATTGAATTTATGAATAGGTCCTAAATCGGTGGATTTTTATGATTCTGTCAACAAAACAACGGTACTTTTTTACATGGTATGAAAGATCTCCAACCTTCGTTTGTAAAAAATGTTCCCTTTTATGTGTTTAAAATCACGCTTATGAGATGACATACAATTTTGACACACCCTGTTTTCACGATGGGAAACTTGTCCCAAGCAGTTTCCTTACTACAACTTTTATGCTTGCTTCCTAAAAATGGGTCGCACCAAATTTATTCAAATTAGTTTCTATCATGGCCCACATCGCATAATATCGTTACGCTTTTGAATAATTTATTACGAATAATGAATATAAGGTGTGGTCATTTGGACTCCACCTGTAGTACAAATAGTTACGCCCATTACAAATGAGTTGTTTTTTTTTATTAGGATACGAGTATAGTTTATATTGACATACTAATAACCACAATGTAGTATCAAACAGTAGATGAACAAAGTGAGCGCAATAACCAGGATTTGAATTTGGAATTGTCCTCTCTTTCTATTGAACATACTGTACATAATATGTCTCATCATCATCATCTTCGGAAGACGTCCACTGATGAACGAGGCATCCCCCGTAAATACTTTGGGGAAATTGCCATTACCACGCATGTCAGGCAAATTGGTGATCGCAGTATTTGTGTTGAGTACTCAGGTGGAAGCTGTTGTAATTCCTTAGTCAGTTTTTACGACATCCACGGAAAGAAATGGAGAGGTCTAGGTCTTAAGTCGGACGCATCACGACGAATATATGTATATGTTCAATATGACTACATGCCTAAATTTTTAGAGCATTGCTTTGATATTTTTTCTGAAACTGCGTACACGCTACTACATTGTCTGAGCATGTCTGAGCTGTCAATTGCTATCATTTGAATCCTAAATACCCACTGAAATGTAAAAATACATCGAAACATGTTGTCCAAGATTTCGTCATGTACTGTGTAGAATACAAATTGAAAATTATGTTAGAAAATCGATGGGAAAGCACTTATATACAATAAAACCTATTGCATTATACACGTTGACACTATCTGTTGACCATCAAGCAACAATTTAAAACAATTATGTCCAAAATTGGTCACAGTATGGGTGGTAATTGGACGTTTATTTTATTTAATTAAGTAAAATTATTTTGAGAGGTGAAGGTTGAATAATTTTGTGTAATTTGTATAAAAGTTTGAGGTGATGCTTTATATCAATAAACCATTACTCTCAATTGTCAATAATGTTTGATTGTAATCTAGGTAATATCCAGGTGAGTTTAATAACTTGTAGAGACAGTCGAGATTTTAAATTACCATAGGATATCGACACTTTGACAAAACAAATTGTTTACAACTTGCCAAAATTATAATGTCTTAATTTACATAGAATTAGACATTAAAATTCGATAAAATAGGACCATTTCGAGATCGGTAGCATCAAACTCACTTTATTGATAGTTTGATAAAACTAACAAATCTTACCGAATTTATCAAAAACTCCAGCATGGATTTTGGCTTTTGGCGAATCCAACAAATTTTTTTTCGGCTTTTTTAGAGTTCATCGTGAAGAGAAAATAATTAAAATACAATTAATTTTTAAATTTTTGCTCATTATGAGCTAGGAGGTTGCGTTGGAACTCTGAAAGGACCAAGGAACGGCATATGAGAGAT
This sequence comes from Epirrita christyi, assembly GCA_951392215.1. Classification (NCBI taxonomy): domain Eukaryota; kingdom Metazoa; phylum Arthropoda; class Insecta; order Lepidoptera; family Geometridae; genus Epirrita; species Epirrita christyi. The sequence goes on along the minus strand of OX595843.1, from coordinate 10,102,068 downwards.
TATGTGAACGATGCTTTTGTCTTCAATTAGTCCGTATAGTTCTACCATTCAGATCTACTAGTAGGACTAAACGGAGAAAAATATCCGTTAATTTCTACTAGTAGGACAGATCGGATTTCAAAAACCGTTTTGTCCTACGAATAGAACTGAACGGAGAAAAAAAAAACGGTTGTCAAAAACAACTCCTCGAGATGACCGGAACATCGTTCGTATGGCAAAACAAAATCCTTTTAAAGGGTCCAATGAGCTTAGAAAAGAATATTTTGGTGAAAACAACCCTTCAGCAATCTCAGCACGCACTATTCGAAGACGTTTGGTAGAAGAAAAATTGCACGGTAGGATAGCAAGAAAGGTACCCATGTTAAAACTTTGCCACAGGCAAGCCCGGCTTGCATTTGCGAGAAAGTATGAAAACTGGACTGTGCAACAGTGGAAAAATGTACTTTTTTCTGACGAGACGAAAATAAACAGAGTATGTTCTGATGGAAAACGATATGTACGACGTCCCCCGAATACAGCATTCGACCCAAAGTACACGAAAGTTACATTAAAGCACGGTGGTGGAAATGTGAAAATTTGGGGTTGCTTTTCTGGACATGGTGTAGGACCTGTAAAGTTGATAGAAGGTAACATGGATCAGTTCCAATACAAAAATATACTGGAAGAAACAATGTTACCATACGCTGAAGACGTTCTACCGGTCATTTGGACATTCCAGCATGACAATGATCCAAAGCACACTGCACGCACCGTAAAGGAATTTCTTACAGCGCAATTAGTTTCTGTCTTAGACTGGCCTGCTAACAGTCCAGATCTAAACCCAATAGAGAATCTGTGGTTTGAAGTAAAGAAAAAGGTTTCAAATACAAAGTGTGGAAATTTAAGAGAGCTGTATGACGTTTTTTTAGAAGAATGGAACTCTATTTCTCTTGCGAAATGTCAAAAATTAATAGAGTCAATGCCTCGCCGGTGTAAAGCTGTAATTAAAAGCTGTGGATATGCTATTAACTATTAATTTTAGTTAAATATTTATTAAATTTCTTTTTATGTTTCCTGTGCTACATAATATTGTGATTTTTTTAAATCTAAGTGTCATACAAAACAATTCCCGAGCAGTTAAATAAATCGTTCTTAATTATTTGTCCAGTTTCAGTACTATTTGAATGTGTTACTTTGATAAAATCAATAAAATGTGCAAAAAATAGTTAGCGATTTATACTTTATTCTTAAGTCAGGTTGCTCTATTAATGTGACTATTATATAACATAACTAGTTGCTTCTCAGAAGGTACACATCTCTGTGTATGATACGATTTTAATAACAAACTTCTAGAACTTCAAATCGTTCTTAATTATATGACCACAACTGTATATCGCATGTGCTATGCGCATGCGCATATATATATATATAGCATATATAGCGCATGCGCATATATATATATATATATAGCATATATAGCGCATGCGCATATATATATATAGCATATATAGCGCATGCGCTACGCGCATGCGCATGCGGTGACGCTGCATGCGCTTCGCGAGGTGACGCATGACGAGGTAACGACGTATGACGAGGTAACGACGCATTAGTCATGTTTTTTCGAGCGTGCAGCCGGCTCCATCGATTTGTAAGACGTTAACACGTCAAAATCATGTAGTTCGTGTAGTTCTACGAGGAGTTCTACTGATAGAACAGAACCGACAGCAGAAAAAATATTCCTTTTTTTCTACGTCTACATACATATTAACTTCTTGGTCGGTCATTTCATAAACTCTGCATTACATATATAGTTAATTTATGAAAAATATGAATACGTCATTTCACTGTCGAATATTGGAATTTTGTACTGAAATAACTTTTTTGTCCGTTTAGTCCAATTAAAATTCATACTACTGATAGTAGGACTAAATGGATTTTTTTCTCTGTTTATTCCTACTAGTAGAACTGAACGGTAGAACTATACGGACAACTTCTTTGTCTTTACGTCAATTAGACTAAAATAGGTCCATGCGAAGCTATCGACATGATTCGATAAATAAATTCAGTTTATCGAGATGACACATTTACCGACCGACTAAATAACTACCGTATGTGCTAGACCACAAAATAGTTACCAACCCATAGAAGGTTTCCCAAGTTTCAAGCTATCGGATAACAAAGTGTCACCTCTTGATTTTTAGGTGAAATGATATCGATTACGTCGGAAGTGAAACTAAGTGACGTGGAAACTGTCATTTGGCGAGAAACCGAAATCCATTAAGGTGTAAAGTGACTCGTCTTGACATAATGATGGTCCTATATCCTTTTGGCATTTTTTGTGGAATCGAGTGTCATTTTAGTGATCGCTTTTGGGTGGCACTTGCGTCAAATAATGTTTTTTTAAGAAAAGTGTTCGAAATTTACGTCAAATTATAAAAACTAATTCGGTGCAAAATTAAATTAAAATCCCCGTTTTCATAATTTTTTCAATTTGACTTCTTAAACAACCAACTAGCCGTTGTTAGGGTTCCGTACCTCAAAAGGTACCAATGGAACCATTATAGGATCACTCAGGTATCTGTCTGTCTCTCTGTCTGTCACAGCCTATTTCCTTTGGATCTACTGGACCAAAAAGTTTAAATTTGGTACATATATAGATTTAATCCATTACGGACGTGTACTTAATGTAAATAAACGAATTCTGATTTCAGGGGCTAATTTTAGGAGGCAAACTAGGAAATTTTAAAGAAATCTTGTGTCAAATGTGACATCAAATGAAAGAACTCGTTATGAAAAGTAAAATAAAATAAGTAATAAGTACCATATAAATAGTTTATGGTATATACGGCCTAACTCATAGTTTATAGGGAATTATAATTGCAAATCCTAAGTTCTTGAATTCCTACGAAAAATGGATAATACACGTAATGAGAAAATACGTATAAAATTTCGTTGATTGACTAAAAGTGAATATTGATCTAGTGGTTAATTTGGTAGCCTACTTGTACGGAATCCACCCCACGCGAGTCCGACTCGCATTTGACCGGTTTTTGTCAATGGTTGTAAGTTTTAACAACTGATTTTTTGGCTGGTTTAGTTTAACCAAAAACATAACTACTGTACCGTTTAGCTTACCAAATGCACTCATTAATTCAATTAGCTATCATAATAATGTTTTAATGTCCTTAGTAGGGTGAATAATATTATGCAATATGACGTAATTGAGGTTGTAAAATAAAACAGTTTATGACAGCAAACCCTCCTTATGTTTGTTTGTTACATATTTATGGATACCCAATTTTACTTACATAATATAAGTTTAGTTTTAATTGAATTTAATTAACATAAAGGTGTGTTTAGTTTATGGAGATTGCAACATCAGCATTGCAATGAAAATAAACATAATGACAAAAAAAAAATGATTTGTAGGAATAATTTGAAGTGCTTTTTGGTCTACGAACTTCATGAATTTTCTTTAAGAATGCTTGAAAAATATCTCTTTTACATTATGTTTCCTAAAATTTAGAGGTAAAATATAAATAATTTTATATTCAGTAGCTTTATTTTACTGACGTCTCTAAGTTATGAGGTTTCTATCTATTTGCATTATGTCCAGAACTGTGGCCCACGCAAAAGCTAATTCAAAGAATAAAATAATAATAAACAAGGTTGTTAACATTTCTATCTGTTTTAAATATTTATCGAGTTGTCGAAATGATTCAAAAGTAGAACAAGCTTGAAAAACTTCGACGTTCCCACCGAATAAACGTGTAAAGTAAAAACTACAACTTTACAGGAGCAAATAAAAGCATAATAGTACATTATGGTACAATTGTGTACCTAATGTTAGTGATTACACGTGAGAGTCTTAAGAGAGCCGAGGACGGTAATCATAAATACACACGTGTATCATACGCTGTTTTTCAACACACATGTGAAGAAAATAACTATAATTTTAACAGTGAAAACGAGTTGTGAAAAATTTTTCGCTATGGCGGGATAAATTATTCAGTTTTCCTATGCGATTTAACAATGGCGATCGGCCATAGACTAAAGGAATGAGGACCACGTACAAAATGGGGAATTTAAAGTTTTCTTTATTACAGAGAAAACAAAAGTTATATTTGAGTGAAAGTTTTATTTATTAAACACGTAGAAGTTGAAATTATCTATTTAAATACGAAGTTGCATGAAATGACCAAGCAGGTACATTAATTTATTTGTTCTATTGAACACGATCTTTTTTGTATCGAAACTTTTTTTTGTTTGAGTGAAGCCTGGTGGATTTTTTCCACATTTTAGGGAAATTTCCGAGATTTTCCCTAAAAACGAGAGAAGTGAAAATAATGACCTTTATAATCAAAATTTGATGTGGCATCGAAAAGGAGGTCCATCCAAATGACATTTGACCATTTCCGTTGCTTCGAAGTGGCAACACTGGGAGCAGGCGATGTTTGAAAGGACATGTTCCAAAATGGCCTATATCGATGTACACCAGACAGAGAATGGCAAAAAAATCAGTGATTATCGTAAAAATACTCTTGCTCTCATTTGAATCATAATTTACTGCACAGAAATGTTGAAAATTCGTTTTTTTTTTACAATGGTAACATATTTTCCTGAGTAGCCATGACCGGGAATGTCAAGTTTATTGCTCTGTGGTTGCTTGCTTTATTCATTCGTTGGGATTGTGTGTCTACGTAGAATGCGTTACCTACGCTAGCTTTATTAAAAAAGGAGTTAAAAAAGGCTAGTTTAGGTTAGCTTAAATTTGAAGAAAAAATAAAAAATAGGTTAGGTTAGGTTTGTATTGGAAGGGCGAGTCTGTGTTTATCCATTAATAGTTGGTTTGGCCTAGCTCCGGTTTTGGATAAATACGGGCCTTCCTTGCCCGCTCCGGGAGCGGGTGAGGAGGCGAATGGTCTTGAGAGGAGCGCAACAGTCGTTGATCCTCAAGGCAAGTCTGGTGGTCATCCTTCACGTGGTTGCCGCCTGTTATTGGTCTATTTCCTTCTGAAATAGACGTAACTGAAACCACCAGGCGCCTTCACGATCCTTGTGGGCCGTGTGGGTTGTAGGGTCCGTGCCCCGGACTGTTGGCGCGGTGTCGTTCTGCTCGGTACCCGCGGGCCGGCTGTATGGGTCAGTCTTCTTGCGGGAATCTGGGCGGGGCGGCGCTTCAATATGGGTTGGGGTACGGTAGGGACGGGCCCGCTTGCGGGCATAAGTGTAGGGACCCCTGTTTGCGACTGGTAGTGTACTCGGTCTACCATGCTGTCGAGTGTGCTTCCACTTGCAAACAGGGAGGCGTTTCCTTCGTATCCTCTAGGTGTATCTAACAGATACATCTGGAGGATGCGCGGGCGTAGGTGTAGGAACCCCTGTTTGCGACTGGTGATGCACTCGGGCCTCGACGCGAGTGTGTTTCCACATGCAAACGGGGAGGCGTTTCCTTCGTATCCTCTAGGTGTAGGATCCCATACATCTGGAGGATACGACGGAGGTTTGGCGGGCGGTCTATCTCCACTTCACTGTAGGAACACATGCAGTGAAAGGGAAAAAGACTGCCAACGGGATGGAAGGTTAGTGTTGGGATGGTGGTCGGTTGGCTCTTCATCGGATGCTCCTCCATGAGGCTCCTCATCCATGGAGTGACCCATACATTGGAGGAGACTCATCCATGGGAGGTGACCCATCCATGGGAGGAGACTCATCCATGGGGAAACCCATCCATGGGAGGAGACTCATCCATGGGAAGTGACCCATCCATGGGAAGTGACCCATCCGTGGGAGGAGACTCATCCATGGGGTGACCCATCCATGGGAGGTGACCCATCCATGGGAGGAGACTCATCCATGGGGAAACCCATCCATGGGGAAACCCATCCATGGGTGGAGACTCATCCATGGGAAGTGACCCATCCATGGGAAGTGACCCATCCATGGGAGGAGACTCATCCATGGGGTGACACCCATCCATGGGAGGAGACTCATCCATGGGAAGTGACCCATCCATGGGAAGTGACCCATCCATGGGAGGAGACTCATCCATGGGGTGACCGATCCATGGGAGGTGACACATCCATGGGAGGTGACACATCCATGGGAGGAGACTCATCCATGGGGAAACCCATCCATGAGGAAACCCATCCATTGGAGAAGACTCATCCATGGGAAACTACCCATCCATGGGAGGAGACTTATCTATGGGGGTAGTCCCATCAATGGGAAGAGACGCATCCATGGGAGTTGACTCATCCATGGAAAGTGACTCATCCATGGGAGGTGACCTATCCATGGGCAGTGACACATCCATGGGAGGAGACTCATCCATGGGAGGTGTCCCATCCATGGGAAGAGACTCATCCATGGGGAGACCCATCCACGGGAGGAGACTCATCCATGGGAGGAAACTCATCCATGGGAGGTGACCAATCCATGGGAGGTGACCCCTCCATGGGTAGACCCATCCATAGGAGGTGACTCATCATTGGGAAGTGACCCATTCATGGGAAAAGACCAATCCATGGGGAGACCCATCCATGGGAGGTGACCCATCCATTGGAGGTGACTCATCCATGGGAAGTGACCCATCCATGGGAAGTGACCCATCCATGGGAAGTGACCCATCCACGGGAGGTGTCCCATCCATGGGAGGAGACTAATCCATGGGAAGTGACCCATCGATGGGAGGAGACTCATTCATCGGGAGACCCATCCATGGAAAGTGACCCATCTATGGGAGGAGACTCATCCATGGGGAGACCCATCCATGGGAGGTGACCCATCCATTGGAGGAGACTCATCCATGGGGAAACCCATCCATGGGAGGAGACTCATCCATGGGAAGTGACCCATCCATGGGAAGTGACCCATCCATGGGAGGAGACTCATCCATGGGGTGACCCATCCATAGGAGGTGACCCATCCATGGGAGGAGACTCATCCATGGGGAAACCCATCCATGGGGAAACCCATCCATGGGTGGAGACTCATCCATGGGAAGTGACCCATCCATCGGAAGTGACCCATCCATGGGAGGAGACTCATCCATGGGGTGAGAGTCATCCATGGAAAGTGACCCATCCATGGGAAGTGACCCATCCATGGGAGGAGACTCATCCATGGGGTGACCGATCCATGGGAGGTGACACATCCATGGGAGGTGACACATCCATGGGAGGAGACTCATCCATGGGGAAACCCATCCATGAGGAAACCCATCCATTGGAGAAGACTCATCCATGGGAAACTACCCATCCATGGGAGGAGACTTATCTATGGGGGTAGACCCATCAATGGGAAGAGACGCATCCATGGGAGTTAACTCATCCATGGAAAGTGACTCATCCATGGAAGGTGACCTATCCATGGGCAGTGACACATCCATGGGAGGAGACTCATCCATGGGAGGTGTCCCATCCATGGGAAGAGACTCATCCATGGGGAGACCCATCCATGGGAGGAGACTCATCCATGGGGAGACTCATCCATGGGAGGTGACCCATCCATGGGAGGAGACTCATCCATAGGAAGTGACCCATCCATGGGAGGTGTCTTATCCATGGGAGGAAACTCATCCATGGGGAGACCCATCCATGGGAGGTGACCCATCCATGGGAGGTGACCCATCCATGGGTAGACCCATCCATAGGAGGTGACTCATCATTGGGAAGTGACCCATTCATGGGAAAAGACCAATCCATGGGGAGACCCATCCATGGGAGGTGACCCATCCATTGGAGGTGACTCATCCATGGGAAGTGACCCATCCATGGGAAGTGACCCATCCATGGGAAGTGACCCATCCATGGGAAGTGACCCATCGATGGGAGGAGACTCATTCATGGGGAGACCCATCCATGGAAAGTGACCCATCTATGGGAGGAGACTCATCCATGGGGAGACCCATCCATGGGAGGTGACCCATCCATTGGAGGAGACTCATCTATGGGAAGTGACCCATCCAAGGGAAGTGACCCATCCATGGGAGGAGACTCATCCATGGGGTTACCCATCCTTGGGAGGTGACCCATCCGTGGGCGGAGATTCGTCCATGGGAAGGGACCCATCCATGGGAAGTGACCCATCCATGAGATGAGACTCATCCATGGGGAGATCCATCCATGGGAGGTGACCCAACTATGGGAGGAGACTCATCCATGGAAAGTGATCCATCCATGGGAGGTGACCCATCCATGGGAAGTGACCCATCCATGGGAGGTGACCATTCCATGGGAGAAGACTCATCCATGGGAGGAAACTCATCATGGGAAGTGACCCATCCATGGGATGTGTCCCATCCATGGGAGGAGACTCAGCCATGGGGAGACCCATCCATGGGAAGTGACCCATCCGTTCCGTGGGAGGAGACTCATCCATAGGAGACTCATGCATGGAAGGTGACCCATCCATGGGAGCTGACCCATCCATGGGAGGTGAACCATCCATTGGAGGAGACTCATCCATGGGAAGTGACCCATCCATGGGAGGAGACTCATCCATGGGGAGACCCATCCATGGGAGGTGACCCATCCATGGGAGGAGACTCATCCATAGGAAGTGACCCATCCATGGGAGGTGTCTTATCCATGGGAGGAAACTCATCCATGGGAGGTGACCCATCCATGGGAGGTGACCCATCCATGGGAGGTGACCCCTCCATGGGTAGACCCATCCATAGGAGGTGACTCATCATTGGGAAGTGACCCATTCATGGGAAAAGACCAATCCATGGGGAGACCCATCCATGGGAGGTGACCCATCCATTGGAGGTGACTCATCCATGGGGAGACCCATCCATGGGAAGTGACCCATCCATGGGAGGGGACTCATCCATGGGGAGAGCCATCCATGGGAGGAGACTCATCCATGGGGAGACTCATCCATGGGAGGTGACCCATCCATGGGAGGAGACTCATCCATAGGAAGTGACCCATCCATGGGAGGTGTCTTATCCATGGGAGGAAACTCATCCATGGGAGGTGACCCATCCATGGGAGGTGACCCCTCCATGGGTAGACCCATCCATAGGAGGTGACTCATCATTGGGAAGTGACCCATTCATGGGAAAAGACCAATCCATGGGGAGACCCATCCATGGGAGGTGACCCAACCATTGGAGGTGACTCATCCATGGGAAGTGACCCATCCATGGGAAGTGACCCATCCATGGGAAGTGACCCATCCATGGGAAGTGACCCATCCACGGGAGGTGTCCCATCCATGGGAGGAGACTAATCCATGGGAAGTGACCCATCGATGGGAGGAGACTCATTCATGGGGAGACCCATCCATGGAAAGAGACCCATCTATGGGAGGAGACTCATCCATGGGGAGACCCATCCATGGGAGGTGACCCATCCATTGGAGGAGACTCATCCATGGGGTTACCCATCCATGGGAAGAGACTCATCCATGGGGTGACACATACATTGGAGGAGACTCATCCATGGGAGGTGACCCATCCATGGGAGGAGACTCATCCATGGGAAAACCCATCCATGGGAGGAGACTCATCCATGGGGAGTGACCCATCCATGGGAAGTGACCCATCCATGGTAGGAGACTCATCCATGGGGTGACGCATCCATGGGAGGTGACCCATCCATGGGAGGTGACCCATCCATGGGAGGAGACTCATCCATGGGGAAACCCATCCATGGGGAAACCTATCCATGGGAGGAGACTCAACCATGGGAAGTTACCCATCCATAGGATGTAACCCATCCATGGGGAGACTCATCCATGGGAGGTGACCCATCCATTGGAGGATACTCATCCGCGGGAAGTGACCCATCCATGGGAGGAGACTCATCCATGGGGAGACCCATCCATGGGAAATGACCCATCCATGGGAGGAGACTCATCCATGGGGAGACCCATCCATGGGAGGAGACTTATCCATGGGGAGACTCATCCATGGGAGGTGACCCATCCTTGGGAGGAGACTCATCTATAGGAAGTGACCCATCCATGGGAGGTGTCTTATCCATGGGAGGAAACTCATCCATGGGGTGACCCATACATTGGAGGAGACTCATCCATGGGAGGTGACCCATCCATGGGAGGAGACTCATCCATGGGGAAACCCATCCATGGGAGGAGACTCATCCATGGGGAGTGACCCATCCATGGGAAGTGACCCATCCATGGGAGGAGACTCATCCATGGGGTGACCCATCCATGGTAGGTGACCCATCCATTGGAGGTGACTCATCCATAGGAAGTGACCCATCCATGGGAAGTGACCCATCCATGGGAAGTGACCCATCCATGGGAAGTGACCCATCCATGGGAGGTGTTCCATCCATGGGAGGAGACTAATCCATGGGAAGTGACCCATCGATGGGAGGAGACTCATTCATGGGGAGACCCATCCATGGAAAGTGACCCATCTATGAAAGGAGACTCATCCATGGGGAGACCCATCCATGGGAGGTGACCCATCCATTGGAGGAGACTCATCTATGAAATAGAAATAAATAGAAAATAGAAATAGAAAAAGTTTATTTGCAACAACAGCACAGATTTAACAAATTAAATTAAAAAATAAGACGACGTAAAAAAATAAATAAAAAATAAAAATAAATTAAAAGGCATTGCTGTTACAAAAAGGCCCTAACTCAGCATATGCAGGTCGTAAACAACCTGCGCTGGTCTTCCGTTAGAGCTTCTTTCAAAACAAGAGAACACTACAGCAGACGTACCAAAATAAAAAATAAATAAAAAACTATAGTATAGTTAAAGTGTACAAAAAGGAAAAACAAAAAACAAAAATTTATTGAATTATTTTAGAAAATAAACTAGTACTTATAACAAACAGATTCAAACATCGTGATTACAGGTGAGAGTCTTAAGAGAGCCGAGGACGGTAATCATAAATACACACGTGTATCATACGCCGTTTTTCAACACACATGTGAAGAAAATAACTATAATTTTAACAGTGAAAACGAGTTGTGAAAAATTTTTCGCTATGGCGGGATAAATTATTCAGTTTTCCTATGCGATTTAACAATGGCGATCGGCCATAGACTAAAGGAATGAGGACCACGTACAAAATGGGGAATTTAAAGTTTTCTTTATTACAGAGAAAACAAAAGTTATATTTGAGTGAAAGTTTTATTTATTAAACACGTAGAAGTTGAAATTATCTATTTAAATACGAAGTTGCATGAAATGACCAAGCAGGTACATTAATTTATTTGTTCTATTGAACACGATCTTTTTTGTATCGAAACTTTTTTTTGTTTGAGTGAAGCCTGGTGGATTTTTTCCACATTTTAGGGAAATTTCCGAGATTTTCCCTAAAAACGAGAGAAGTGAAAATAATGACCTTTATAATCAAAATTTGATGTGGCATCGAAAAGGAGGTCCATCCAAATGACATTTGACCATTTCCGTTGCTTCGAAGTGGCAACACTGGGAGCAGGCGATGTTTGAAAGGACATGTTCCAAAATGGCCTATATCGATGTACACCAGACAGAGAATGGCAAAAAAATCAGTGATTATCGTAAAAATACTCTTGCTCTCATTTGAATCATAATTTACTGCACAGAAATGTTGAAAATTCGTTTTTTTTTTACAATGGTAACATATTTTCCTGAGTAGCCATGACCGGGAATGTCAAGTTTATTGCTCTGTGGTTGCTTGCTTTATTCATTCGTTGGGATTGTGTGTCTACGTAGAATGCGTTACCTACGCTAGCTTTATTAAAAAAGGAGTTAAAAAAGGCTAGTTTAGGTTAGCTTAAATTTGAAGAAAAAATAAAAAATAGGTTAGGTTAGGTTTGTATTGGAAGGGCGAGTCTGTGTTTATCCATTAATAGTTGGTTTGGCCTAGCTCCGGTTTTGGATAAATACGGGCCTTCCTTGCCCGCTCCGGGAGCGGGTGAGGAGGCGAATGGTCTTGAGAGGAGCGCAACAGTCGTTGATCCTCAAGGCAAGTCTGGTGGTCATCCTTCACGTGGTTGCCGCCTGTTATTGGTCTATTTCCTTCTGAAATAGACGTAACTGAAACCACCAGGCGCCTTCACGATCCTTGTGGGCCGTGTGGGTTGTAGGGTCCGTGCCCCGGACTGTTGGCGCGGTGTCGTTCTGCTCGGTACCCGCGGGCCGGCTGTATGGGTCAGTCTTCTTGCGGGAATCTGGGCGGAGCGGCGCTTCAATATGGGTTGGGGTACGGTAGGGACGGGCCCGCTTGCGGGCATAGGTGTAGGGACCCCTGTTTGCGACTGGTAGTGCACTCGGTCTACCATGCTGTCGAGTGTGCTTCCACTTGCAAACAGGGAGGCGTTTCCTTCGTATCCTCTAGGTGTATCTAACAGATACATCTGGAGGATGCGCGGGCGTAGGTGTAGGAACCCCTGTTTGCGACTGGTGATGCACTCGGGCCTCGACGCGAGTGTGTTTCCACATGCAAACGGGGAGGCGTTTCCTTCGTATCCTCTAGGTGTAGGATCCCATACATCTGGAGGATACGACGGAGGTTTGGCGGGCGGTCTCTCTCCACTTCACTGTAGGAACACATGCAGTGAAAGGGAAAAAGACCGCCAACGGGATGGAAGGTTAGTGTTGGGATGGTGGTCGGTTGGCTCTTCATCGGATGCTCCTCCATGAGGCTCCTCATCCATGGAGTGACCCATACATTGGAGAAGACTCATCCATGGGAGGTGACCCATCCATGGGAGGAGACTCATCCATGGGGAAACCCATCCATGGGAGGAGACTCATCCATGGGAAGTGACCCATCCATGGGAAGTGACCCATCCGTGGGAGGAGACTCATCCATGGGGTGACCCATCCATGGGAGGTGACCCATCCATGGGAGGAGACTCATCCATGGGGAAACCCATCCATGGGAGGAGACTCATCCATGGGAAGTGACCCATCCATGGGAAGTGACCCATCCATGGGAGGAGACTCATCCATGGGGTGATCCATCCATGGGAGGTGACCCATCCATGGGAGGAGACTCATCCATGGGGAAACCCATCCATGGGGAAACCCATCCATGGGTGGAGAATCATCCATGGGAAGTGACCCATCCATGGGAAGTGACCCATCCATGGGAGAAGACTCATCCATGGGGTGACACCCATCCATGGGAGGAGACTCATCCATGGGAAGTGACCCATCCATGGGAAGTGACCCATCCATGGGAAGTGACCCATCCATGGGAGGAGACTCATCCATGGGGTGACCGATCCATGGGAGGTGACACATCCATGGGAGGTGACACATCCATGGGAGGAGACTCATCCATGGGGAAACCCATCCATGAGGAAACCCATCCATTGGAGAAGACTCATCCATGGGAAACTACCCATCCATGGGAGGAGACTTATCTATGGGGGTAGACCCATCAATGGGAAGAGACGCATCCATGGGAGTTGACTCATCCATGGAAAGTGACTCATCCATGGGAGGTGACCTATCCATGGGCAGTGACACATCCATGGGAGGAGACTCATCCATGGGAGGTGTCCCATCCATGGGAAGAGACTCATCCATGGGGAGACCCATCCACGGGAGGAGACTCATCCATGGGGAGACTCATCCATGGGAGGTGACCCATCCATGGGAGGAGACTCATCCATAGGAAGTGACCCATCCATGGGAGGTGTCTTATCCATGGGAGGAAACTCATCCATGGGAGGTGACCCATCCATGGGAGGTGACCCCTCCATGGGTAGACCCATCCATAGGAGGTGACTCATCATTGGGAAGTGACCCATTCATGGTAAAAGACCAATCCATGGGGAGACCCATCCATGGGAGGTGACCCATCCATTGGAGGTGACTCATCCATGGGAAGTGACCCATCCATGGGAAGTGACCCATCCATGGGAAGTGACCCATCCATGGGAAGTGACCCATCCATGGGAAGTGACCCATCCACGGGAGGTGTCCCATCCATGGGAGGAGACTAATCCATGGGAAGTGACCCATCGATGGGAGGAGACTCATTCATCGGGAGACCCATCCATGGAAAGTGACCCATCTATGGGAGGAGACTCATCCATGGGGAGACCCATCCATGGGAGGTGACCCATCCATTGGAGGAGACTCATCCATGGGGAAACCCATCCATGGAAGGTGACCCATCCATTGGAGGTGACTCATCCATGGGAAGTGACCCATCCATGGGAAGTGACCCATCCATGGGAAGTGACCCATCCATGGGAAGTGACCCATCCATGGGAGGTGTCCCATCCATGGGAGGAGACTAATCCATGGGAAGTGACCCATCGATGGGAGGAGACTCATTCATGGGGAGACCCATCCATGGAAAGTGACCCATCTATGGGAGGAGACTCATCCATGGGGAGACCCATCCATGGGAGGTGACCCATCCATTGGAGGAGACTCATCTATGGGAAGTGACCCATCCAAGGGAAGTGACCCATCCATGGGAGGAGACTCATCCATGGGGTTACCCATCCTTGGGAGGTGACCCATCCGTGGGCGGAGATTCGTCCATGGGAAGGGACCCATCCATGGGAAGTGACCCATCCATGAGATGAGACTCATCCATGGGGAGATCCATCCATGGGAGGTGACCCAACTATAGGAGGAGACTCATCCATGGAAAGTGATCCATCCATGGGAGGTGACCCATCCATGGGAAGTGACCCATCCATGGGAGGTGACCATTCCATGGGAGAAGACTCATCCATGGGAGGAAACTCATCATGGGAAGTGACCCATCCATGGGATGTGTCCCATCCATGGGAGGAGACTCAGCCATGGGGAGACCCATCCATGGGAAGTGACCTATCCCATCCGTGGGAGGAGACTCATCCAAAGGAGACTCATCCATGGGAGGTGACCCATCCATGGGAGGTGACCCATCCATGGGAGGTGACCCATCCATTGGAGGAGACTCATCCATGGGAGGTGTCTTATCCATGGGAGGAAACTCATCCATGGGGAGACCCATCCATGGGAGGTGACCCATCCATGGGAAATGACCCATCCATGGGTAGACCCATCCATAGGAGGTGACTCATCATTGCGAAGTGACCCATTCATGGGAAAAGACCAATCCATGGAGGGTGACCCATCCATTGGAGGTGACTCATCCATGGGAAGTGACCCATCCTTGGGAAGTGACCCATCCATGGGAGGAGACTTGTCCATGGGAGTGACCAATCCATGGGAAGTGACCAATCCATGGGGAGAACCATTTATGGGAGGTGAACCATCCATGGGAGGTGAACCATCCATGGGAGGAGACTCATCCATGGGAAGTGACCCATCCATGGGAGGAGACTTATCCATGGGGTGACCCATCCATGGGAGGTGACCCATCCATTGGAGGTGACTCATCCATGGAGACCCATCCATGGGAAGTGACCCATCCATGGGAAGTGACCCATCCATGGGATGTGTCCCATCCATGGGAGGAGACTCAGCCATGGGGAGACCCATCCATGGGAAGTGACCCATCCCATCCGTGAGAGGAGACTCATCCATAGGAGACTCATCCATGGGAGGTGACCCATCCATTGGAGGAGACTCATCCATGGGAAGTGACCCATCCATGGGAGGTGACCCATCCATGGGAGGTGACCCCTCCATGGGTAGACCCATCCATAGGAGGTGACTCATCATTGGGAAGTGACCCATTCATGGGAAAAGACCGATCCATGGGGAGACCCATCCATGGGAGGTGACCCATCCATTGGAGGTGACTCATCCATGGGGAGACCCATCCATGGGAAGTGACCCATCCATGGGAGGGGACTCATCCATGGGGAGAGCCATCCATGGGAGGAGACTCATCCATGGGGAGACTCATCCATGGGAGATGACCCATCCATGGGAGGAGACTCATCCATAGGAAGTGACCCATCCATGGGAGGTGTCTTATCCATGGGAGGAAACTCATCCATGGGAGGTGACCCATCCATGGGAGGTGACCCCTCCATGGGTAGACCCATCCATAGGAGGTGACTCATCATTGGAAAGTGACCCATTCATGGGAAAAGACCAATCCATGGGGAGACCCATCCATGGGAGGTGACCCATCCATTGGAGGTGACTCATCCATGGGAAGTGACCCATCAATGGGAAGTGACCCATCCATGGGAAGTAACCCATCCATGGGAAGTGACCCATCCACGGGAGTTGTCCCATCCATGGGAGGAGACTAATCCATGGGAAGTGACCCATCGATGGGAGGAGACTCATTCATGGGGAGACCCATCCATGGAAAGTGACCCATCTATGGGAGGAGACTCATCCATGGGGAGACCCATCCATGGGAGGTGACCCATCCATTGGAGGAGACTCATCCATGGGGAAACCCATCCATGGGAGGAGACTCATCCATGGGAAGTGACCCATCCATGGGAAGTGACCCATCCATGGGAGGAGACTCATCCATGGGGAAACCCATCCATGGGGAAACCCATCCATGGGTGGAGACTCATCCATGGGAAGTGACCCATCCATGGGAAGTGACCCATCCATGGGAGGAGACTCATCCATGGGGTGACAACCATCCATGGGATGAGACTCATCCATGGGAAGTGACCCATCCATGGGAAGTGACCCATCCATGGGAGGAGACTCATCCATGGGGTGACCGATCCATGGGAGGTGACACATCCATGGGAGGTGACACATCCATGGGAGGAGACTCATCCATGGGGAAACCCATCCATGAGGAAACCCATCCATTGGAGAAGACTCATCCATGGGAAACTACCCATCCATGGGAGGAGACTTATCTATGGGGGTAGACCCATCAATGGGAAGAGACGCATCAATGGGAGTTGACTCATCCATGGAAAGTGACTCATCCATGGGAGGTGACCTATCCATGGGCAGTGACACATCCATGGGAGGAGACTCATCCATGGGAGGTGTCCCATCCATGGGAAGACACTCATCCATGGGGAGACCCATTCATGGGAGGAGACTCATCCATGGGGAGACTCATTCATGGGAGGTGACCCATCCATGGGAGGAGACTCATCCATAGGAAGTGACCCATCCATGGGAGGTGTCCTATCCATGGGAGGAAACTCATCCATGGGGAGACCCATCCATGGGAGGTGACCCATCCATGGGAGGTGACCCATCCATGGGTAGACCCATCCATAGGAGGTGACTCATCATTGGGAAGTGACCCATTCATGGGAAAAGACCAATCCATGGGGAGACCCATCCATGGGAGGTGACCCATCCATTGGAGGTGACTCATCTATGGGAAGTGACCCATCTATGGGAAGTGACCCATCCATGGGAAGTGACCCATCCATGGGAAGTGACCCATCCATGGGAGGTGTCCCATCCATGGGAGGAGACTAATCCATGGGAAGTGACCCATCGATGGGAGGAGACTCATTCATGGGGAGACCCATCCATGGAAAGTGACCCATCTATGGGAGGAGACTCATCCATTGGGAGACCCATCCATGAGAGGTGACCCATCCATTGGAGGAGACTCATCTATGGGAAGTGACCCATCCAAGGGAAGTGACCCATCCATGGGAGGAGACTCATCCATGGGGTTACCCATCCTTGGGAGGTGACCCATCCGTGGGCGGAGATTCGTCCATGGGAAGGGACCCATCCATGGGAAGTGACCCATCCATGAGATGAGACTCATCCATGGGGAGATCCATCCATGGGAGGTGACCCAACTATGGGAGGAGACTCATCCATGGAAAGTGATCCATCCATGGGAGGTGACCCATCCATGGGAAGTGACCCATCCATGGGAGGTGACCATTCCATGGGAGAAGACTCATCCATGGGAGGAAACTCATCATGGGAAGTGACCCATCCATGGGATGTGTCCCATCCATGGGAGGAGACTCAGCCATGGGGAGACCCATCCATGGGAAGTGACCCATCCCATCCGTGGGAGGAGACTCATCCATAGGAGACTCATCCATGGGAGGTGACCTATCCATGGGAGGTGACCCATCCATGGGAGGTGACCCATCCATTGGAGGAGACTCATCCATGGGAAGTGACCCATCCATGGGAGGAGACTCATCCATGGGGAGACCCATCCATGGGAGGTGACCCATCCATGGGAGGAGACTCATCCATAGAAAGTGACCCATCCATGGGAGGTGTCTTATCCATGGGAGGAAACTCATCCATGGGAGGTGACCCATCCATAGGAAGTGACCCATCCATGGGAGGTGTCTTATCCATGGGAGGAAACTCATCCATGGGGAGACCTATCCATGGGAGGTGACCCATCCATGGGAAATGACCCATCCATGGGTAGACCCATCCATAGGAGGTGACTCATCATTGGGAAGTGACCCATTCATGGGAAAAGACCAATCCATGGAGGGTGACCCATCCATTGGAGGTGACTCATCCATGGGAAGTGACCCATCCTTGGGAAGTGACCCATCCATGGGAGGAGACTTGTCCATGGGAGTGACCAATCCATGGGAAGTGACCAATCCATGGGGAGAACCATTTATGGGAGGTGAACATTCCATGGGAGGTGAACCATCCATGGGAGGAGACTCATCCATGGGAAGTGACCCATCCATGGGAGGAGACTTATCCATGGGGTGACCCATCCATGGGAGGTGACCCATCCATTGGAGGAGATTCATCCATGGGGAAACCCATCCATGGGGAATCCCATCCATGGGAGGAGACTCATCCATGGGAGGTGTCCCATCCATGGGAAGAGACTCATCCATAGGGAGACTCGTCCATGGGAGGTGACCCATCCATTGGAGGATACTCATCCGCGGGAAGTGACCCATCCATGGGAGGAGACTCATCCATGGGGAGACCCATCCATGGGAAGTGACTCATCCACGGGGAGACTCATCCATAAGAGGTGAGCCATCCATGGGAAGTGACCCATCCATGGGAGGAGACTCATCCATGGGGAGACCCATCCATGGGAGGTGACCCATCCATTGGAGGTGACTCATCCATGGGAAGTGACCCATCCATGGGAAGTGACCCATCCATGGGAGGAGACTCATCCATGGGGTTACCCATCCATGGGAAGAGACTCATCCATGGGGTGGCACATACATTGGAGGAGACTCATCCATGGGAGTTGACCCATCCATGGGAGGAGACTCATCCATGGGAAAACCCATCCATGGGAGGAGACTCATCCATGGGGAGTGACCCATCCATGGGAAGTGACCCATCCATGGTAGGAGACTCATCCATGGGGTGACCCATCCATGGGAGGTGACCCATCCATGGGAGGTGACCCATCCATGGGAGGAGACTCATCCATGGGGAAACCCATCCATGGGGAAACCTATCCATGGGAGGAGACTCAACCATGGGAAGTTACCCATCCATAGGATGTGACCCATCCATGGGGAGACTCATCCATGGGAGGTGACCCATCCATTGGAGGATACTCATCCGCGGGAAGTGACCCATCCATGGGAGGAGACTCATCCATGGGGAGACCCATCCATGGGAAATGACCCATCCATGGGAGGAGACTCATCCATGGGGAGACCCATCCATGGGAGGAGACTTATCCATGGGGAGACTCATCCATGGGAGGTGACCCATCCTTGGGAGGAGACTCATCTATAGGAAGTGACCCATCCATGGGAGGTGTCTTATCCATGGGAGGAAACTCATCCATGGGGTGACCCATACATTGGAGGAGACTCATCCATGGGAGGTGACCCATCCATGGGAGGAGACTCATCCATGGGGAAACCCATCCATGGGAGGAGACTCATCCATGGGGAGTGACCCATCCATGGGAAGTGACCCATCCATGGGAGGAGACTCATCCATGGGGTGACCCATTCATGGTAGGTGACCCATCCATTGGAGGTGACTCATCCATAGGAAGTGACCCATCCATGGGAAGTGACCCATCCATGGGAAGTGACCCATCTATGGGAAGTGACCCATCCATGGGAAGTGACCCATCCATGGGAGGTGTCCCATCCATGGGAGGAGACTAATCCATGGGAAGTGACCCATCGATGGGAGGAGACTCATTCATGGGGAGACCCATCCATGGAAAGTGACCCATCTATGAAAGGAGACTCATCCATGGGGAGACCCATCCATGGGAGGTGACCCATCCATTGGAGGAGACTCATCTATGAAATAGAAATAAATAGAAAATAGAAATAGAAAAAGTTTATTTGCAACAACAGCACAGATTTAACAAATTAAATTAAAAAATAAGACGACGTAAAAAAATAAATAAAAAATAAAAATAAATTAAAAGGCATTGCTGTTACAAAAAGGCCCTTACTCAGCATATGCAGGTCGTAAACAACCTGCGCTGGTCTTCCGTTAGAGCTTCTTTCAAAACAAGAGAACACTACAGCAGACGTACCAAAATAAAAAATAAATAAAAAACTATAGTATAGTTAAAGTGTACAAAAAGGAAAAACAAAAAACAAAAATTTATCGAATTATTTTAGAAAATAAACTAGTACTTATAACAAATAATGTGGTGTGTAAGTACTTACAATATAGTTGAAATATAAATTGTAATAAAAAAAATATATATATATAATTAATATTATTACAAGTAAAAATAAATAAATAATAATAATAATTAAATACCTGTACAAAATGAACCTAAAATAACAATATAACACTCGTATCGTGCACGAGACCTTCCTGCGTCTTCTGCCCCTCAAACAGGTATTTTTTTAGTTTTAAACGAAATCCAAGAATATTTTGCAGGTTCCTCAACGGTGGCGGAATATTATTCCAACATTTCGATGCAGCGTACCGGAAACTGCCTCTAAAGGCTGCTGATCTGTGCCGTTGTGTCGATAGCTGCACCGAACACTGTCGGGGACCGTAGGCTCTTGAGCTTGACGCCTTCTTCAACCTCTCACTTAGATAAGCAGGTGCGTCGTGCTTAAAAACACTGAAAAGAAGACATGCCAAATGAAGCTTACGTCGATGTTTCATTTTCAGTATACAGTGCTTATTTAGGTATGGAGTCACGTGTCCTCTATACGGTATAGTGAAGCAAAAACGAGCACAAGCGTTCTGAACTCGTTGTATGAGTTTTTGCGTTTTGGCTAAAAGTCTTGGACCATATACAACATCCGTATAATTTAACTTAGACAAAACAAGTGACTACCAGCTGGATACGAAGCTCTTCCGATATGTATGGCCTCATCTTATACAATACCTTCAACCTATAAAAACAATTCCTGACAGAGTCGGCAATATGCTCCTCAAACCGTAAATTACAATCCATTTGCAAGCCCAGGTTACGTGCTTTGTAGACACGCTCAATAGGTTCATCCATAAGCATAACACTCACTGATGGCGTTAAACTAGCTAGTTGGTACTGACTCCCGAAAATTAAATATTTAGTTTTAGTTGGATTTAGAAGTAGGCTGTTATTCTGGGACCACAAAGCTATACTTGTTAGATCAGCATTAAGTTTAGAAATGGCGTTATTTATTTCGGAAGGCTTGCAGGAAATGTAGACCTGTATATCGTCTGCATAGATATAAAATTGACATGATTTAATATGCAAAGCGATATCAGCTGAGTACAAAATGAAAAGTATTGGTCCCAAAATAGAACCTTGAGGAACACCTCTACTAACAGCAACCCTGTCAGAAAACTGCGTGGTATCACTACTAGACGAGAGTTTGACATACTGATAACGATTACTAAGATAACCATTAAACCACTGTAAAGCACCACTGTCAAAACCATAATATACCATTTTAGAAATAAGAAGCTGAATATTTATGGAATCAAAAGCCATTGAAAAATCAAGCAGCACTAGCAACGTACACAAACCTTTATCCTGCGCATAGAGTATTTTATCAGTCACATCGAGCAGGGCGGTCACCGTGCTACGTCCTTTTCTAAAACCTGACTGTACTTCCGGCAGTATGTGATTTTTTTCTAGGTAGTCTGTTAGCTGTGCACAAACAGCTTTTTCGAGAATCTTCGATAAACATGGTAAGATACTTATTGGCCTGAGATCCTTTAGTTGAACCGGATCAGGAATTTTAGGAAGAGGGCGCACGATTGCTACTTTCCATATGTCAGGGAATGTAGACGTGCTAATCGACGTGTTTATTAAAACTCTTATTGTGTCAAGGGTATCTGGCAACGTCATAATAAGCATGTCTAAACTAATAAAGTCGCAGCCCTCGGCATTTGATTTTAAATTTCTAATTATTTTAGTAATTCCGTCAAGACTAATAGGCTCTATAGAGCCTATTAGTCCTTAGAGCCTTTCATATATGAAAGATAGAATCACAAAATTTCTGGGATAGGAAGTAGGTATGCTGCGAGGTGGATACAAACACGGTGCCAGGTATATTTAAAAAGTGATCATTAATAATGTCAGGGTCTTGAAAATGTAAGGGAAGTTCAATATTTTTCTTTGGCAGAAGGGTAGTTTTAAGATTTTTCCAAAGGCTTCTGGGGTCATGCATCTTGCTATTAATATTAAGATTGAAGTAAGCTACTTTTTCGTGGTATAGTGCCTGGTTAACAGTGGACTTCAGACTCTTGTAGTACTCCCTTTTACTGTCTAACTTGGTTCTATGATAATCCGAGCAAGCTTCATCGCGTAACCTCATCATAAGTTTTACCGTATCAGTAATCCACGGGTAGGAGCGATTTTTGATAACCAAAGTGGTCAAAGGTGCGTGAAGATCAAACAGGGCGATGATACTAAGGTTAAAAACGCTAACCATCTCGTTAATGTTCCCAAGTGTCGAAATAATATCCCAACGTATAGCTTGCAAGTCATTATTAAAGTCGGAAATGGAAATGTTTTTGATTGGCCTGTAAGTAATAGTTGAAGGTAAAGACTTTTCACGTTTAATATCAAACTTGCAAACGACAAGGCAGTGACCGTAAAGCCTACCCACATGATCAACAGTGATTTCTTTAGCGCGTAGATCAGTGCAGACGACATCAATAAGCGACTCAGTAGTTTCAGTAAAGTGAGTTGGCGATGTTACCAATTGCGAAAGATTAAGGCACGTAAGAAATATGTCAAACTTAGATTTTGTTTTAATTTCATTGAAATCTCCCAATAAAATTAAGTTATCATAAGTAGGAAGTGAATTAATTGAATCTGTGAGTGCATCAAAAAACAAATCAACATCAATCCAGTTTGGTCGGTAAGCCGTGCCGATTGCTAGCTTCTTCCCGTTGATTGTCACTGTGAGCCACATTTGCTCTACCAACACATGCAGCGGATCGACGGGGTGAGGCCAGGTACGCGCATTTACACCACGCGTGATGTATAACCCGACTCCACCTCCGCGCTTTCTCTTGCCTCGCAGCCGAGGAGTGTGACGCAGTCGGTACGCCGATAGAGTAGGGGCTCGACCCTCTTGGCCTTCATGGAGCCATGTTTCGTTTATTGCCAAGATATCCATATCGTGTCGGTCGACTGAGGCTATGAAGTTGTCATGATTTGTACCGAGGGAACCTGGATTAAACAAACCAATTTTCAGCTGTTTGTTAATCATAGTGATATACATAAAAAGTCGCCCAGAAGCAGCACGTGCACGAGTAAGTGCCATACAAGTTTATATACAGTGTAACATAATAAGATACGTTGGTAAATAGAGAATAATCTAAAGTGAACTTAGCTAGACAATTTAAGTAGAAAATAAACAAATATACGTAAATATAATTACACACACATTGGAATAACAAGCAGTTCCTAACATCTAGACATTTCATGAAAACAGATAGTAAGCATAAAATCAAACAGGGCCAGGCAAACGTGTACCGTTGGCCTAAAACATAAAACAGTGCAGTGGAAGAACTTACAATTCGAAAAACAACACCCTTACATAAAACAACGAAATAAAACAATAGATTATGGAAATAATAAGAGATCCGAAAGATAGTCTCAAACTGAGCCAGACCCAAAAACCCGCGAGAGGTCAGCCTCGCATCTAATGGGGTATGCCTGCTTCCCGTCGGACTGCCGGGTGTAAATTCGACCACGCTTCGTCCAGGAGTACCGCCATTGAAGCTTACGGCACTCCTCGCGGACGCGGTGGAAGAGATGCCGGTTGTCACGAGTGAGCCGCTCATTAAGGAAGATGCGTGGGCCGGCAGCGGCGGCGATGGCACGGCCGGCGTCAGCGGCAGTCAGCGTGCGGCGCACGCGCGCAGCCTGAAGTAATTGGTCACGCAGGTGGCGCCGCGGTAGTCGCGCAACCACCCTGCGGGGTCGCGGCGCCTCCCCACCAGTGCCTGCACCCTGCGCCACGCCGACACGCTCCGCGAAGACAACATCACGCTCCTCCAGCACCACGCCCAGCTTGGCAGCAAGCACAGTGATGGCGTGCAGCACGCTTTCTCCCTTTTCTTCTGGTAGATGCCCTATCTCGAGGTCCGACTGGAGGGCCTCCTGGTCACGATCATTCAGCTCCACCTTGAGCCGAGCGACAGCTCGTTCTAACTCAGCGACCTCGACCGCGGGTCCCGTCCGCAGTTGCTCAACAGCATCCAGCCGCTGCTCAATGCCGTCCATGCGAGTAGAGATACCTACGACGGAGATTCGGAAATCAGCCATCTCCCTCCGAAACTCGCGCATCTCGGTCACCCAATCAGAAAGTTCGCGACGAAGCACTTGCACATCCATCCTGGATGCAGCAGAGGCCCCGGAGGCAGGGGGCGCGGTGGCATGGGACGCAGTAGCAGGTGGCGTGACGGCCACATGCTGCGCAGCGCGCCGCGTACCGGCCGCAAGCGGCGCGGCACCACCAACGACGTCCTGACCAAGGCCCCCGGAACAGCCCTTAACTGGGGTATCATCGCTCTTGCGCACCTTTTTTTTACAACCTGGGCACGCCCATTCTTTGCTGACTAAGGCTGTTTCGCAGAGTGAGACGCACTCCTTATGGTAAACTAGCTGGCAAGCGCAGCAACCCGCTGACACATTGGAGGCAAGAAACTTGCCACACGCAGCGCACTTCAACATTTTGCAGTAATTTCCGCTTGCTGACTTAATTATACTCGGCAGAATAGACGTTGGCGCTTATATACAGTGGAGTTACTTATATATGCGATAGTACCGTACCACACGTAAAATAAAACAAAATAAAAACACAAAAAGTTAACTTTGGTGGGGGGGTTTGAACCCTCGCATTCCGCGCTATACCGAACTTTCACCGAGCCGTCGAGCCGCTTCGCTAAAGAGTCAGTTGCAGTAGCGGTCGAAATTGCACTTGTAAAGTACCAATCGCTGTTAGGCTGACTTAGAAACAAAACGACTGACTCATAGTTATACTGACTCAATGTTTGAATGTCAACACGAAAACAGCTGCACTGTTTTTGAATAATAACTTTTTAGATAAATTACCGAATCTTATGCACTTTTGGGATTGAATACTTTGCACAAAAATACACTAACTGATATAAATTTTGAATAAAGTTAACCACTTTTTGCACACTTTTGGAATATAATATTGAGACAAAACAAATAACACGTCCGCTGTGACTGAGTTTCTATGGACGATCCATGGATATGGGAAGTGACCCATCCAAGGGAAGTGACCCATCCATGGGAGGAGACTCATCCATGGGGTTACCCATCCATGGGAAGAGACTCATCCATGGGGAGACTCATCCATAAGAGGTGAGCCATCCATTGGAGGATACTCATCCGCGGGAAGTGACCCATCCATGGGAGGAGACTCATCCATGGGGAGACCCATCCATGGGAAGTGTCCCATCCATGGGAGGGGACTCATCCATGGGGAGACCCATCCATGGGAGGAGACTCATCCATGGGGAGACTCATCCATGGGAGGTGACCCATCCATGGGAGGAGACTCATCCATGGGGAGGGGGAATACACGTTTATTCGGTGGAGCCGTCGACTTATGTTACACGCCTTAGTTGGTTCATCTAAAGGTACAGTACTGTGTTGTAGTAGGTAGTGATCGAAGGCCTTTTTAAACAACCATGTCGTCAAAGTCAGGAACTCATTGAATAACAAATGAATATCCGATAATAGAGATCACAAAAACCTATCACCTGTCCATTCCTGCGCCCGGCGCTTTATATGGTTTGTAATTAATAAAAAATAAAAACTATCCGAACGATGGTCCTAAAACGCATTTAATTCTTGATAAGGGTAACAAATTGGATAAAGATAGCACTAACGTTGGAGACAGAGAGATCGTAAGTGCATTGCAGTGATAACTCATGTCAGTACGAAAGAAAAGTAAAGATTGTTTTCACCTTCACCTTTTCGAGACCCAAGATACAGGCTTTTATTTAAGTTTAAGTTTTTTATTTTAGTTTGGGCCTAACAGCTAACCACTACTAACTAAGGAAATCCTGGTGTTTTGTTGTACCTTACAATATAATGTAAAACTTTTTGGCAATAAACATTATCATATCTTATCTTATCGTAACTTAAGTCTTATAGCAGGCAAGCCATATAGATTCTAAAGTGTCTGAGTTGGCGCAACAAGCTTAATACTGAGTGTTGAAGTACACTGGGCCATTGTATAAAAAAAAAACTAATGAATAAGTGTGAGCACCGAAACCATGAAATAAGTAATTTACAGGTAGTGTTTATAAAAAGGAAAAAAATGATGTCACAAACTAATTTTTGAGACTGCATTAGAATCGGCCAAATATGAATACCAAAAAATTCTATAGAAGGATTTCTTTTCGCCAACGCAAAGGAACATGAAAAATACAAAAATAAGCATATTTTTTTATGGTGAGAAGTAGCCTGGATACTCAAGTACCTATCATAGAAACGTATATATTTTTGAGATGCATTGCGATATGGAAACCATGAGAACCTGCATTTGTTTTTACTCTAGGTTCTGGTTCACATTCAAGTGAACCTATTTCTTTTTCACTTAAAGACACAGCCATTCCACTCTTTCCTTTCCTCAGTACACAATCCACTTCTCAACATTGTCGAGTCGATGTTTGTAATCTTGAAATGTCAAAGGTATTTAATTTGAATATCATCTCTTATCTTATTCCCGGCCATTGAATTTATCGATGAAATATATATCGAATAGAGAACATATCGAACGTATTAGTTTGAAGAGGTTCATAATAAAAAAAAATTGGGTGATGATTTTGATACGAAAGTAGGTAACACTTTTTTCAAGAGGCCTTGCTTGCTCCTCATTCTCAACCAGAGAATCTATACGATAAACTAACGATAACAAGAGTGTGGCGACTCGTGTTGGCATATATCGCCTAGGCGTATCAGCCCCCAAATTACAGTAGCAATTGGCTAGAACGCAACAATGGATATCATTTTGGCAGCCTTACCACTGTTCAAATCTTTTGAAACTTGAATGGAGGAATATTTAGGTCAAGACGTTTAACGTTTTCAAGTTTCATAAGATTTAGATAGAGCTAAGGTCCCCAAGACAAAGAACCAAAGTAAAAGAGGAGTCTGACTACATAAAAAAATTTAAATGGTGTTCTGGTCACATAATGAAAGACAAAAGACAAAAATGGACAAAAGAACTGATAACTGATAGAGTGGTACCCACGGGAGGGAAAAAGAGTAAGAGGCAGGCAAAGGAAACGATGGGAGGATGATCTCAAGGAAGTTGCAGGACCAACATGGCGGCGACTAACACTGGACCGGACGGGTTGGAAGTCTCTGGAGGAGGCCTATGTCTTACGACAAGCTGGTGTTTAATTATATAAAACATGTGTGTATTTTTAAGCATTTAATTTTATTACTATAAATATGTAGTATTTAGATCTAAGATATCCAGCAATAAAGGCTATTATTATTATTATTATTATTATGATTATTATTAAGTTCCCCATTGCCATTTGCTATTGTAATTTTCTGATCTTGGTATATCCAAACAGTGATTGGTGGTTTGTATACATCTGTGTATCTATGTGGGTGTGTGTTATTAAGCTATTCCCACTTACCAGTTTGTGATTTGACTGACCGTCTAGTTGTAATGGAATTCGTCGTCCAATACAAATGCAATCACACCGATTAGAGCTCCAGCTTCTGTTGTAAATGGTTTCCAGCTGCGCAATTCTACAAAAACTAATTTTGTATAAAATGGAAGGTAAGGTCTTTTTCAGGGTGAACGAGTGACACAATCGGTCTGTGACTTATTGTCTCTTTTTCAAAATTTGCGTTTTTAACCCACTTCACAAAAAAGGAGGTGGTTCTCAATTCAGTTGTTTTTTTTTTTTTTATTGTTTGTTACCTCATATCTTCGGCGTTTATGAACCGATTTGAAAATTCTTTTTTTATTTGAATAGATACACTTCCAGATGTAAAACCCAGTTCTGATGATGGAGTCCTTGAAGAATTGAGGGAACTCCTCAAATATTGTAGGCATACATATGGCGATTTTGATATTTTCAGCAACAAACCAAGCATTTGCATTCAGAAAGTACATAATCCTTTCACCACTATGGTTCTTTCATAATTTTTTTTTCATCCAAATATTTAGTCTAATACAATGGCGGAAGTCGGTTTTTTAAATGAAAAGTTATGACATAAGCAACTACACGTGACTGTCTTTATCGATACAAGAGTATACCTGGTTATAGAAAACTTATCTTAAAAATTCAATGACGTGTGCTGTTTACTAAAGATATTGCTAGTAAAATTATTTTGCTATAGTTGTTTTATAAAATGAGATACAGATATGCGCAGTTTATTTATTATAATGTCTCTTTATCATTAAGTTTTAATTTAATACCAAAACTAGCAGATGTTGACCCAACCTCACACACGATTTCATTAAAATCACAGCATGAAAAACACTACCGGATACAAACAATTCATCAAAAAACCTAATAAAAATGATACACGGTAATTTTATTCATGCACTACTCTGCGCATAAAGATAAGATGGGTATTTTAATGCACAATAAACACGTTGTTCTAAATACTTTCGTACTTTTATAGTCATATGTCACGGCATGTGCCAGTAAACCGTACACAATTTTATATTTTTTTTACCAATGCCCAATTCACATCGTTTTAGCTACTTGAACACATTACTTGCACTCGAATATGATTCTAGACTAGTTGTTTAATTCCTGTAATTTTTGTAGCAAATAAATATTAGTTAATGCCACCAGTAGATCGTAAAACTATTGTTTAGATATAAATTTGTATTGGATAAATTACTGAATTTATTAACGTAAGTAAGGATAAGAAAACGATTTCTTATCCTTATTACTAACGTGTATAAATTCATTAATAATATGATAAGAAATCGTTTTCTTATCCTTATTACTAACGTGTATAAATTTATTAATTTATCCAATACAAATTAATATCTAAACAATAGTTTTACCATCTACTGGTGGCATTAACTAGATGACTGTGGAGGAAGCTTTATAAAATGATTTGCATATCTCGATAGTTGTCGCCTCTAACTGGAATCTTGCGTGTAAACTCACGATTAACTAGCTTATTAAATGTTATTGATGGTCGCTAACTCGTGTTAGTTAATCAAAAAGTTGATATTGGGGGAAAAGTTCTATCATGTAGATAACATTTTTAGTTTTTAGGGATGTTCTAAAATCATTTGCTTGCTTTATTGTAATAAGTTTTCGTGAACAGGGGGCTTAGTAAGAGTTATGATAGTTATCCAACTATATGAAGTTTCGTTCTCTTCCATACTGACAGCGTCCTTAGTTTTCTTCTCGTTTTCGCTATATAGGGGCGCTACAAGTAAATATTATTTGATTTGAGTATGTATTATTTGATTGATTGCAGCTAAAGAAAATGTTTAAGCATTATTAATTATGATCTATGTTAGCTTTTTGGCATGGCTTAAAATCTTGATATTTGGACTGTTCATAATAGTTATTTTCTAAAGACCCCGTGCTTCTGAACTAAACTGAAGATAGTCCTCATAAAATCGAAATGTTCAAAAACAGGTTTAGTATTTCATTCATAAAACGATTTATTTTTGTTACGTTCTTTACGCGTAACATAATATTTTCCCTTTCCAGTTCGTACTGCGTAAAAGCTAACGATGGAGTCGGGTTTTGCAATTTGTGTAGGATCGTGTGTCGTGTGCAGAGGTAGGAGAAAGATAGTTCAATCATAACAAGCAACGATATTTTGTTTTCAAAAAGTTTGTAAATTAAATATGGAAAGTGAAATTGCTTATTATTATTTCCCGTATCTGTTGATGCTTATTTGCAAGGACAGGGAAGGGTAAGACTTTCTTTCTTAGGCTTAGTCACAAGGATAGGGTTGTTCTCGATGTGGCCGCAAAAATTAGTCTCAATTTTCTTGTGATTATTACGACTATAGTTATTGGTGTGACCGCACCTTAAAGAAAAGTCACTTTTTTGAAGACGAATCAAAATAATTGTTTTACTTATCTTAATTCGAGTTATTTTTATCAAAAAAGCTCTGCGTGGCTACTCTTGACGCTCTATTCCAATCCTAATTCAGCTAAATCCTGAGTCATTTGGTACTCTTGAATTCAATACTAGCGCACAATAAAATTTGGAATGGAGATTGGTGGAATTTTATAGAACTAAGTGAAATCGACTTTCTGTCACTGTTGTTCTTCACGAGACAACACGCAAAGTCAATCGCGTGCTCTATCTCTATTTCAAAATTGATTTGGTTAAGTGTGCCAAACAAGCGTTATTAGGATTGAAACTGGATTGCGATTAGAATTGTTTTCAAGAGTGGCCCTTCTGGTCTAGAACCTTAATTCAGTTTATTTAGCAAAATATACTCATTTGGCCAAATAAATATAGTAGCGAAATTCCGTAATATATTTTGAGCTAGCTGTATCAGTCCACATACATTTTTAATGAGCATCACCTGACCCCAGTTTTGTGAGTAAATATGATTTTGAGTAATTAGAGCGTTTGCCGTCTGATTAACGCAAAACCGTCCTGTTATTACCCGACTTCTAAATGAAGAGTTTTGCTTTTAATTTTAACAGGACAGGGATATGCTCTGAGTTCACACTATGTGTACCGTTTTCCTTTTATTTTTTAAGTACTTACGTTATTTAATCATAGAAACATGCGTGGTAAGTAAAGTAGGTAGGTTTATTTTGTTACTTTGGGAAACATTACAAAGGAATATATATTAAAGTGAGATTCAAATTATTTTTTTGTAAGCCTCTTTCATATATTAAAAAATGGCAGTAAATGTGTCGTCCTAATATTAAAACTTGGATTATTCTTAATTATTATGACCTACACAAAAATCCAAACTTAAGGATCATTTAAACAAACGATTTAACTCTACCATTATGTTTAAAAAAATCTTAAATATTAACTTTATTTTGCTGTCAAGTCTTAAATTAGATAAATCATAAACATAAACTAGATTTTAATACTTGGACAAGTCGTGGGCGTCATCAAAAACATTGGAACGAAAAACTCACGCTTCGATTTTTGCAAAACTGACATCTCATTTGCTAGATGTTTGACTTTTGCATTATTCATGCAACTAAATATGACCCTTAACACGAGTTTCTTGTGAAATCGAATTGACTGGGAATCAGTCGCATATAATATTAAATTTTAAAGGGCGAGGAATAAACTCCAATATCTCGGTCTGCTAAGAGCGTTACTTATAATCTTAACAATTTTAATTTGTGACGGATTCTCATTTATTTTTATAACAATGCAAACTTGTGTTAAGGGTAATTCTGCCATTCTATATCCGAGTCAAACTACCCACACAGTTAACCGATTCGCATCGCCCGGCACGCAATACATAAATCACAAATCAAACACAATCACTAACGAACGTTGTTCAAACAGTGAAATCGAGTTCTAAATAAAAACGATCGAAACAATACCGAGAAGCCTCTATCACACTTCAATTTGTCAAAATATATCAGAATAATACTATTTGCGTTTGGTTCGTTTTGCTGTGGAACAGTGTTCTCAATCCACAATCTACACCCAGACATGGTTTCAATAAATATTGTATTATAGACTTGACCGTTATTAGAAGCTTATATATATATTGAGAAGGCTGACGTCATTTCCGTTGAGTTTCACTCGTCTCTCTACCCTATAGCTCTGTCTCTTTCGCACACCCCTGTCACCAGGCGGGGCGCGCAGGTGGTTAGCCTCCGAGCGCTTTGCTCATCATTGGTGTGAAAGTTCCCGTTGAGTTCACTCGTAATACTTTGAAAAAAGTCCATTTAAAATAATAATATTTTTAATTCTAAATTTAATTTAACTTATTTTTAACTGAAGTGAATTTTTATTTCTCTAATTTTTATTTTTCTTATACGGTGCTTTGAATACTCATTTATTCACGTAAGTTGCACAAGATATTTTATTTATACTTTATTAAAACGGTGTTACCGTTCGATATTTTAAATTTATTTTATGGTCTTGATAACCTTTTTATCAATTCCAGTAAACTTTCTTAAAATTATTTTTCTAAGTACCCTAAATTTTTATTTTGATACTTAGTTCTCTTTATGAACCTAAAATTTGTTGCCCCTTTTTAGGGTCGTATACAGCTATTAACTATTAAAATGGACGATCAGCTTGAATCGGCAAACGCGGTTGCATCTGGCAGTCGCAAATCCGGCAAATCGCATTTGCATGAGCGACGCTCGCCGTCATCAAGTAGTAGCAGTAGTACCAGTAGTAGCGCCTCGTCTTCGTCTAGTTCTCCCGAACCTACGCGAGATTCGAAGAAAAAGAAAAAGAAGACGCAGCGTCGTCGTTCTAAAAAGTGTCTTTTAAGTGAACTGTAAAGTTCTTTATGAGTAATAGACTTCTTTAAACCGAAAAAGCAGAAAAAGCGAGATCGTCGTCTCGACAAATTATATAGTCACGTAGGTGAATTGCGAAAAACAGTAGCTTTTTACGAAAGTACTCGTAATCGTTATGATAATGGAGATGAGATCTGCATGTCCGACGTTAGTCGTGAAATGTACGATGATTGCTGCGCCTCGCAGGTGACGGCATCTCCTGAAAATCCTGGCACTATATCAGACTTAGATTTCGATATCGAAACTAAGCTTAAAGACCCGGCTGTACCTCAAACTCCTGAGGAGTTTATAAAAATGTTAGATGAGGTTCAAAAGTTTGGTGGGACATCCTGGTCCGATGTTAGGTATTCGGAAACACAAAAGTTATATAACCACTCACCAGGATTTACCGAAATGGAAATAAACGAGGAGGTAAGGGCTTATGACAACATACGCCATTTGGCGTACTCTGATAAATCCTATGCAGCCATCACATTCTGCATTTTAAAGCAAAAAGAAGTACTTCTGAATAGCTTGCGTAGTTTGATATCATGGTCTAGAACCGCGGATGCCTCGCTAGGTAACCTCAAGGAAAAAATCGATGAACTGTTTTTGAAAGGTGATTTTCATAAGGTGTCTACTGACCTATTACAGATGGCTTGCGGCCACAGGGCAGAAACGATAGAGATGAGAAGGGATGGTATTTCAAAATCGGTCCGAGATCCATTGGTTAAAGTAACCTTAAATAAAATCCCTCCTTCGAACAGCCATGTTTTTAACCAAGATGCGTTCACTTCTGCCTTAGAAAAAACAGGTGGAGTTAGGAAAGCTTTTTGGCCTGTGAACCAGCCTAGCGGTAGGAATGCTTCGCGAGCGAAACCTAATAATGCTGCACGGCACCCCTCGCAGGGGCAAGCTCGTCAAAATGTACCATCGCACGGTCATTCTAATTATTATTATGATCCACCAAGCAACTACATGCGTTGTCATCATAACCAACCCTCGCAGGGAAACTACCAGTTTCAGCAGTACCCTCCGAAAGGGCAATACAATGCTGGTCCAGACCAGCGCAGCTATAACCCTAATAGTAGGGGCTCTTCCTTTCGATCTCGCGGATCAAGACCACATCGCCAGTCCCAAAGAGGACAAAAGCGTCACTATTCGTCCTCTGGCTACAAGGGTGATAATAAAAGACATAAACAATGACTCGCAACTTTTTCAGGCCGGTCGTTTAGCACGACATATCAATCGCTGGAAGGAATTAGAAGCTCCAAACTTTATTCTACGAGCAATAACAGGGTATCGCATACCTTTTCAGCAAAAACCACCTCTAAAAGTACCAAATCCAAAAAGCGATCGTCATCGCACACTAGATTCCGACGCAATGTCTGTAATCATACAACAAATGAAACGACAAGGGGTCCTAGAGGTAGCCGCTCTATCTCCGAGCTTCGTGTCATCCCTTTTTCTGGTATCGAAGAGCGACGGTACATATCGTCCCATATTCAACCTACGTCTACTGAATTATTATGTGCTAACAGATCGTTTTCGGTTGATAAACATGTACCGTGTCCCGGAGTTCCTCCAGGCTCACGATTGGATGTGCAAGGTCGATTTGTCACAGGCATATTTCCACCTACCGATAGCGCCGTCGCACAGACGATTTCTGCGTCTTCTCTACAAAGACGAATTGCTCCAAATGACCTGCCTTCCTTTCGGTTTAAGTACGGCACCCAAGGTTTTCGCTTGTCTAACGAACTGGATAGCTCAAATTCTCCGAGAAAAAGGTGTGAGAATAATTGTTTACTTAGACGATTTTCTAATCGCAAACCAAAATCCCCGTGTCATAGCTCGGCATGTAGATATGCTTCTGGAAACACTGGAGTTTCTCGGATTCCAAGTAAATTACGGGAAATCTGTCCTTATTCCGCAAAAACAAATAACATACCTAGGAATTGTTTGGTTGCCCTGGACAAATCAAAAGGAACTGCCAGCAGAAAAATCTGCTTCTATACGCAAGAAAGTTTCTCTGGTTTTAGAAACAGGCCAAACCACACTGACAGAGCTTCAAAGTCTGGTCGGCCTGTTAAATTTTGCCAGCTTTGAGGTCCCTCGCGGGAGGCTAAATCACCAAGCTACCCTCAGTTTTCTAAGCACCCTGAACGAGTTCAAAACTTCAACAAGCTACGCACTTCCCCAAACGGTAATCGACGAAATGCATTGGTGGGTTCAAAACTGTCATGTCGCAACTTTGTTACATGTTCCCCTGCCAACACATTTTCTAACCACGGATGCCTCAGATACAGCCTGGGGTGCACAACTGAACAATCAGGCTTTGTCAGGCGTTTGGAATGTAGAGGAACAATACCTACACTGCAATGTGAAGGAGCTACTAGCCATCTTAAAAGTCTTAGAATCCCACTCGAAATACATGACAGGAGGTTCGGTGCTCATTCAATCAGACAATCGTTCTGCGGTAGCGTATCTCCGCAACGAGGGAGGGAACAAGTCCCAATCACTCATGAGCCTAACACGTCGAATCCTTTATGTCCTGGACCATCATCAGATATATCACAAAATTTATCACATTCCCGGGAAGTTCAACAACCACGCGGATTGCTTATCCAGACACCGCCGAACCTCGGAATGGCATTTACTTCCGAATTGCACAGAGATGATCTTCGCAAAGCTGGGGACGCCTGTCATCGACCTGTTTGCGTCCAAGACAGCTCGAGTATTGGCGAATTACACCACCCTAGACCTCAACGATCACGAAGCGATGTTTCACGACGCCTTCAGCCTGACGTGGAATTTCCCACTAGCATGGGTTTTTCCGCCACCGTTTCTCATACCCCGAGTATTGATGCACCTCAACCAAGCGTCAGGAGTTTATTTGATTGTAGTTCCCCGGTGGGAGAAAGTTTTCTGGCGGGCAGACCTCAAATCGCGGGCGATCACAGCTCCCTTCACCCTGACGAATCTGAAACGGTTTCTAGTCGACACGACGACAGGACTGCCACCTCCCAAAGTTCAGGAGCTGGTCTTGGAAATCTGGAAATGTGGGGGTGGAGTCAGAAAATAAAAACATGGGACTCGAACCAAATATCTTTACTCAAGTCATCGTGGCGACCGTCCACGCTACAGACCTATAAAACGCCTTGGAATCGGTGGCTGTCATGGTCAAAACAGCATACAGTAAATCCATTACATCCTGAAGGATCTGAATTAGCTCAGTTTCTAGCAGATCTTTATCTGAAGTTCAAATTTTCCTACAGTACAATTCTCCTACATAAATCAGTTGTTTCTACACTGTGTAATGCTGATCTGTCTGGTAAGCTAAATGAAGATGTCTTCGTGAGGCATATCTTAAAGTCAATATCTTTAAAGAATCTTAAGTCCCCAAAACCACCTGTATGGGACATTAACGCTCTGACCACTTTTATGAGTAATTATTCTGTTAACAGTACAAATGTTTTTCAAACAGTAAGACATACAGCAGCATTGTTGAGTCTGTGTTCAGGCCAAAGAATTCATGATTTGACCCTGTTGAGCGTAGATAGCGAGCATTGTACAATAGAAGATGATTATATTGTTTTGTAGCCTCAATTCGGGTCCAAAACAGATTGTAGAGAATATAGGCAATCAGGTTGGAAGCTATTAGTTAATACGCAAAATCAAAATCTAAATCCTGTCTTCTGGATTAATAAGACTATATCAGTCCTAAGTGAAAGACGTGGCGCTTCTGGATCATCAAACTTATTCATAACCCTGCGAGGTTCGCCATCACCTGCCTCCCGCACAGTTATTGCAGGATGGTTCAAGTCACTTCTGAAGGCGGCAAACATCACAGCGACACCGGGAAGCGTACGTTCCGCTGTCGCCTCTAGAAACTGGATAGACAATTTCCCACTTGATGAAATTTTAGAAAGAGGTAATTGGAAATCTGCTAGAACATTCCAAAATTATTATCGTCGTGAAGTTATGGGTTCCCTTGCCACTAATAGTGTTCCCATTTCCACACTATTTCATCCAGTGCATTGAATTGTATAATTTTCTAAACACTTACACATTATAAGTTCCTCGATTGATTCTTCCGTCAAGTTTCGTATATATTAAAAACCTGATTAAAATTTAATGTGTTTTAATTACTAATCATAACGTAATGAACGTTATGAATGTTTACCTACTTACCTATTCGATACGTACCTAGTTAGGTACCTATACTTACTACTGCTTCTTGAAGTGTTAGACAAATTATGACTAATTTATGAACTATTATAATAGGTACCTAAAAGATAAGTAGGTACCAATGCGTATTTTTGTTGAAGAATTGTATCTTGTTGTTATTAAATTGAAAAATATATTTTGTTTCTTTTTCGCACACTTTTCATTTATTTTTTGCTGTAGGCTAGGTACATACCTACCCATATAATTTAGCAAACAGAATCACATTGGTGTTTTCCTCACCAGGCGATAACAAACAGGTCTCAATATATATATAAGCTTCTAATAACGGTCAAGTCTATAATAGACGCGTTTTACCTGAAATAA
Source organism: Epirrita christyi (assembly GCA_951392215.1). Taxonomy (NCBI): domain Eukaryota; kingdom Metazoa; phylum Arthropoda; class Insecta; order Lepidoptera; family Geometridae; genus Epirrita; species Epirrita christyi. The sequence continues at coordinate 10,064,851 of OX595843.1, read as the reverse complement.
AACGCTTAATATATACTTACCTTATTAGAAGCTTAACTTTTTACCGCTGCCTGGTGATATTTCGACACAATGATGAGCAAAGCGCTCGGAGGCTAACCACCTGCGCGCCCCGCCTGGTGACAGGGGTGTGCGAAAGAGACAGAGCTATAGGGTAGAGAGACGAGTGAAACTCAACGGAAATGACGTCAGCCTTCTCAATATATATATAAGCTTCTAATAAGGTAAGTATATAATAAGCGTTTTATTTCAGGTAAAACGCGTCTATTACGGGCGGGGAAACCTCAAAAAAGATAAAATCGAATACCTATAGCGGATTTTTGAAAAAGAGGACTGACTGCCACAGCTATTGCATGTGACACGACGTAGTTTCAAACGTTTTTAGTTTTAGTTGACACTAGTTTGAGTCCTTTGTTCCGGCTGTTCAACTCATTGGCATGGAAATGCGACGAGATAAAATATACTAGCATGGTTCAGTTCGTAGTATGACTTTTTCATGTACCTATTCTATTATTTTAGTTCAATTTTGCAACGTGGCTGTTTGAAAAGCTGTTATCAATAAAAACAACTCTAAAACAAAACTTGTATTGTTTTTTGGTTTATAATTGCAACAAAGCCTTGAATATCCACAATAATACTGCGCATTGAATGTCACAGCTTTTCATTCGATTTTTTTCAATAAATCACTCTGCTCTCTGCAATCCATGTGACGCTTCAACAAAACGGACGTTGCAATTGCAATTAGTGCGCACAATATGTCCAACGAATATCTGCATATTTATTAAAACCGTTTTTGTATAGAGCTTTTGCACGGGCACGGTAAAATTTCTATAAAAACAGCTCTGTCAAAATTGTTAAAGAAAAAACATAACTGCTGTTTAAAATGCACCCTGATTTAACATTCGAATTTTCATCGAAACAATCACTGAAAGAGAGACGTGCCGTGCAAAGGGTCTTCACTTAAAGCATTCGAATAAAATTCTCAAATATTCCGTTTTAAACTCATTCTTATTTCAAGTGCGCTGAGTAAAAATTTCAATAAAACCTGATAGGTACGATCACTTTTCCACAGTCATGAGTTATGATCTGTCGGAGTTCTCAGCAAAAATCTCTTGCATTCCAAACGGGTTCATGCGAAAATATGCTTTATCCGGTCCGCGTGGCAGTTCACTTTTACTGAAGATTGCGTTCGTTTTCGTTTTCAGAGCTTAATGTTTATTTTGGCTTGCATGCTGGAGATGGAGTGTTGATAATTTGACGCTTAATGAAGCGAGTCTGCTGCGTTGTCTCCGGCGGAAGATGGTAGAAAAATGCCCGGAGTGAATGCAAATTTTCTTCATCATTGTTTGTCTATTGTCTCGTTTATGAAGCGAGAAAGTGATAATACATTTTCAACGTTCGTTTTTTATTCTTATTTCATTTAGGGTGCGTTGATTTTAGGGATCTTACTTCATGTTAAGCTCGTGAAAATAACGTAAAGATCGTACAGAGCAGAAAAGAGCGCTGGCAACGCATCGGCAATGCTCGTGTCTGCCATGTTGCAGATGTTAAAAGATGGTAGCCGCTTACTAATCAGATAGGCCGTGGTTTAACGCTATCTAATGCGATATCGTTAATTTCTATACATTTTATCGGACCCCGATAAAAATATTAAGTTTGATAACGGTATATCGGATCGGATTAGTGTGAAAACGCTGTTAGTCTGGTCTGCTTAGCCATTATATAAAAACTGCCATTTACAAGATGCAATTACGAAGCCGCCATCGTGTTAATATTTTTTTGTTTTTTTCTTTAATTCACGATCTGAGTACGTTCCTAGAATATTGCCAATCTCTAAAATGACTCCTGGGAGAACAACCATGTCCGTCAGTGAGTCACCGTTTTGAATCCCTCGCATTGCCCGTCCGTGCCCTCGCGGGGGCTTTTACCGAAATAAGCATGGTTGGCACAAAAAACCTACCAAAAACTATGCCACCACTATGTACTTACATACCACTATGTCTATTTGGGTCAGACGATTCAACTAGGAAGGTCCAACTTTGACAATATTTTCAGTATAACAGTATTACATAATGACTATTTTTTAACCCGTCAAATAATCAAGGCTGTCAAAATCGAATCGTTTTCCCATCACTAGTTTACAAAATGTGCAAATGCGCGCTAGCCAAAGTGCTCATATAGTACCTAATGGTTTATAAAATGTCTATTGCATAAAATATCACCACTTTAGATTTATAAAGTGTCAAATATTTTACATAAATACTAATTTTGTTCAAAAACTTTTATAGGCGCCGTAGCCTGCCGAGTTGTTTATAATTTTAGATATATTTTACTAAACTGTGTTTAGATATAATATTTTTCTGTATTTTATGATTAATAAAGACCCTTTTAAAACAACTACAAACTAGTTTACAAAGCGAATCTCGCCGGTTCTTAAACTCGAAACTTTTTAATTGTATTGGAGATTAGCAGTTATCTGATTCTGCCTAGCGCGCATTAGTAATAACATATTTATTTTGTTCGTTTGACAGCTGTAGGCGGATCGATCTAGAAGATAAACTCGAGCGCGTAGAGCAAGGAAATCATTCAATCAGGTAGAGGAGATAGAATCAATACATTTAGTTCAAATACAAAACCCATGATGATGCACAAATGACTGAAACCATCGAATAAAGATAAGCTCAAATCAACAAGCAAAGGGAAGCTTGAATGGGAGACCTTCCTAGACTGCGTTGTCCGGTTCGTTGCTTGTCGGTTCTGTTGGCCATTGCCACTTTAACTTGATAATTCTGAAAGCTACGTCGTTGATTGTTCTTCAACAGATTTCCTCGCTTTTATCGGATTTTATCACGTTGTACAAATCCGAGCATGGCTTTCGCCAAAGCCTGTGGTGCTAATTTGTATTTGCGTATTAGGCCAATATAGTATTAGTATTGGTTGTTGATAACACAACAAAAAAACAGAAATACTAATTACAGAATTACTGCTAGAATCTGCACTGCCAGAAAAATCGATTATCTGGGGTTCTAATTAGAAATAGAATTGAAAATGTTTAATTGCGCCAAAAAACAGTACTTAATATAAAAAATAAAGTGACGACAAAACGGTCATCACTAAGCATTTGTTGCAGAAGCAAGCTGCTGCAGCACTGGTTTTCAGAGGCACCAAAGTGTGTAGTGCAAATCGTAAATAGAATTTAAATTGGAATAAACGCTGGTTTATCTGGGAAATACCGTCTCTATACGTGTGAACAATATTTTTCTCATGCCTGTGTCTATAAGCGACTGGGCATAATGCGAACTAGAATGCTTATAACAACTCACTGCAACTGGTCTTCAATTAGTTGAGTTCTTTTGTTTTTTTTTTCTGATCTTGTTATGGAGGTGTCGGAATGGAACGCGCACTTATCCGTTTGTGATAGTAGTTTTAAATAGTTTGAAAATTCTGTTAGTAATCGCTTTGTCAGGGATTGTATTTGGGTATACAAAAATTATACCAAAATGATTCAAAATATAATGAATTTCAACCTAACTTCGTTAAGACTAATTAATTTCTTTTTAATAACAAATAGTAGTTTCAAGTAGAGTAGATATCTCTCTCTATTGGCTTATAAGGACTGTAGAGTATAACTATTATAGAGGCTTTATAAGCCCAAAGTGGTTTCGGTATAGAACCGTTTTGTTACAGTGATATCTTCCTCCTTGTTCTTTCGCAAACGACAGACATGAGAAATCAGAGCTATACCTACCGTTGTGTCGGTACCATTCCAGTTATAGTTATTATTATTGGATACTAGGAGTGAGTCATTAATTAACTTCACGGTATAAAAAATAACTGAAATTTTCCTTTTTTGCTAGTGCTTTCACAAACTTATTAAGTTGGTCCAACGACGCGTGCCGATAATACAAGTCATTTCCCCATTAGCCCCCTGGCTACAGCTATATAAGCCGCATTTACAAAAAAAGCAGGATGCCCGCGACATGTATAAACTGCGCTCTTACATACCGGCACAATATATCAAAAATACTTAATAAAAATTATTTCTAAACAAGAAATATTTAATTTTATTTATAAAAATTAGAATCAAAAATAAAATTAGGTTTTAGAATCTTTTTGTTTGTTGTAACTGCGATAAAAGCAAGGTACGACATAATTGTACCGGCGCAGCGTGGTGCCGAAATGTCAGATTATAACTGAAAAAGCTTCACAAAATATTATTTACTTATTGCGTTCTCTTTTCCACTTATAGCTGTAAGTAAGGTAAGGGCATCATTAAATGCTGTTTTTTTTAATAAATATAAACTAAAGACAATTAAAGAGTATTGAATCTATGGATAGGCGCGAATTAGAATAACTTGTAAGCGCTGGTAAACAGTCAGAGCTAATGCTTTCTGTGTAAATGTGCCATACAAGCGACAACTCTGTTAGGTCATTAGAAAAACTGCATCTCATGTATTTAATAACACCATCAATGCACCCCACACGGGAAATCTATTAACGTCATGGACATAATCCATCAATTCAACCCCTTGGATGAAAAACGGTTTTGTGTGTAAACATTTACGCAGAGTTTTGTCATATTTTGTAGACATAGGGTGATTTTGTTATCAATACCTGCACAATTTTTTTGGAATAACTCTATATATATATATATATATATATATATATTCAAGTTGAAAATCCACCTACCAATTATTCTAATAAGAAATTGGACCACAAACATCGGACGGCTTTAGCCGCATGCCGCAGAATTATCAAAAATAAAACGAACAGTGCAAGTGACTCTCGCGTAATAAGGGATCGATGCGTATTTTTTTCAAAATCGTCAGAGCTATATACGGTTTTCAGACACTTTTTCCTAAAAATTCATCATAATCATATTCATTCATCTCATTTTAGGGTTTAAAAATAAACTAGAGTCTAGAGTAAGCTTCCAGTGACCTTACAATTCTGAAATTTTGAATGACAATCAATTCTGAAATTATGAATGCTTTGTGACATAAATAAAGGAAATCGACTTAAATTGAGAATTTTTTTTTTTACCCTGAATGTGATAATGAAAAACCTCAAGGTCTAGAGGTTTTTCATACAAAAATTGGACATTCATTCCCAGATCTTTTCTTCCGATTTATTACGGCACTTTAAGCTCACAGACTTTTATATTTAACGTGCATATCTAGTTGATAACTTCTCCGTTCCTGAGAAAAAAACAGGCAAACAGACAGACAGACGAACAGCAAAGTGATCCTATGAGGGTTTCGTTTTTCCCTGATAAACCATTAGCCATTTTAAGGTGTCTCTAAAAATGGCTGACTTTTCATCAATCGCAGTCTTCTTTTGATCTCGTTTCAGACAAAAATCTTTCATTATCGGTTAAAAAATAGGAAAGTAATTACAAATAACAAATATTTGAACTGAGAAAGTATGTAAGTACAGTATTTGAATTGATTTCTGTACTAATCGAGCTCAATTCGCAACAGCAGCAGACCAGAGTGATTGTCGCAGCATAATGCTAAACATCTAGCTCACTAAGGACGATGACTTACAAATACACTAAAGAGATTCTAGATGGAGAAATGTAGCTGTTGATACAATCAACGATTATCATTCAGTGATTTTAGTAATTGGGTCAATTAATCAGATTAACCAATCTGTTCATTTTAGTTTTTACAAGTAAAGTTTATTTTTATCATTATCATCAAGTATTTACAGCCAGTGTCATTGTAGTGCGGAGCATAGGATTGCTTTCATTTTTGTAATGTGCCCCTATCCTTCACCAACCAGGCAACTCTCGTTGTTATTTGACAATTAACTCAATATATATCCTCATCTCAATCACCTTTCGATTAATCACCGACCTGATTCATGATACATAAAAAAACCACATGCAGTTGTTAGACCACTTCTCAAACAAGCCCGACTACACAAACTTGTTCATAGTCTGAAGACTAGTAGCAGATATACTTATAAAAGAATAATTTAAAAAATCTGTCGAAACTTGTTCTTGGATCTCGATCAGTTTCAATAAATAATTGAAAAATAAAACCTGCTACCTCCTCCTCTGAGCTACGTAAATGTCGCCCCACGAATTGCGCAATGCGAAAGGAATTCTCCATCTAGATGGAGCTTAATGGGTGCAAATCATTGCAAATTGCATTCCCGGAACTCAAGTGAAGGTTTTAATAACAGCTGTTTATTGAGATTGATTGGTAAAACGATCATTTGAATTGTATTTTCTTTAATTGTGATTCAGATTAGTTTAATAGGGACTGTTTGCACAATTAATCGGCAAAACAAAAGCTGTAAAGAAATTAAACTTCAAGCAGAATGTAATGGAAGCTCACGATTAAACCTTCTGCCCTACCAGAAAATAAAATTTAAATTATTTTTTAACAAGTATTGATAAAAATTATACAAAATATTGAAACAGCTACTAAAGGCTGTTGCAAACAACTCAACTTATCCAAATCACTACTAGATGGAAAGACACTGGCTGCATTGTTACGCTGAATTGCACTAATGCGATTAGCCAGATAATTAAGTACTTAATATGTTATTAATTTGTTTTGAAATTAATATCATCATGCATTTTTAAGTTCCATTAAAATAGCCTCTTCATACAATTACGGTCCAATAGAATTTAATTTTAATATTAACAATTTTTTTATTTTGTCTAAATAAATCAGTCAATTCTCAGTTAAAAATTTTTGGGCATGATGGAGTTTTGTGCTTACAAAAAATTTACAAAGAACCGCCCCTATCAATTGTATGCCCCTTATAATGGACTGTATTAGGAACTAATGGTATATGTTCACAGAATAAGTTACTGAAAAGACAGGTATTTCATGATCAAAATTTATAAACAAAATCAGTTCAACCAAGAAAAGCAACGTCACCAAAACCAACAATTTCACCCAGAATTTAAAAAAATTATGGATGACTGATTTAGCAAGTTACTCTTTGTAGGTAGCTACCTAATTTATTATTCAGTATTATTTGCTAGCTAAATTAAATCATCATAAAAAAACAGACAAATTATGCAACTTAGACTCGCACCTTGAGGGTTCCGGACCCGTAAATAATTTGGAAATCGTTAGAGTTTTCAAGTTTCAGGCACTTTTTAACCGACTTCACAAAAAGGAAAATGTTCTCAATTCGGTTGCATTTTTTTTTAATGTTTGTTACCTCATATCTCCGGCGTTTATGAACCAATTTGGAAAATTCTTTTTTATTTGAATAGATATACTTTCAGATTGGTCCCAGGTTTCAGAAGCATACATATGGTGATTTTGATATTTTAAGCAACAAACCAAGCATTTGCATTCAGAAAGTATCATAATCCTTTCACCATGGTTCTTTCATCATTTTTTTTTATCCAAAATATTTAGTCGAATAAAATGGCGGAAGTCGGTTTTTTAAATGAAAAGTTATTCCAACAAATTTCACCATCCCATTAGTCGAAATTCCTCATGTTTAGAGATTTCTTTTTTATTATGTATCACAAAGCCTTCGTGTATTCTAAATTTCAGAGTTGTGCGGCTACTAGAATTAGGTACCATATAGGTTTTTTACAGACAGACAGACATATTATAACAAAGTGATCTTATAGGGGTCCCGTTTTCTCCTGTTAAGTTACGGAACCCTAAAAACATAATACTATACATATACTATACCGAATACAATGGTGGTAGTTGGTTTACTAGTTGAAAACTTAAGTTAAGTAGCTAAAACTAAACAAAACCGGTAAATTCTGTGTAAAGGATTATTCTACTCTATGATTTAATTTTGACAGCCTAAAATAAGCTCAGGTTGAATTACCTACAAGCTTGATTGAAGCCTGACCACTGAATCGACAGAAATTGTTGCTCTAATTAATTTGAATCTCAAAGCAATTTAGATCACATGGTTGATATCTTAAATATTACAATGCGCCTACTCAAGTGGATAATGTTTTGCATTTGATGAATGTCAATCGAATAGGTACACCTACACTTTAAAGTTTTATGATTAAAAAAAAACAACTAATGGTAGTGAATAAATACATACTTGATGGTACTAATTGAATTTTCTAAATAAATAACGAGATCATAATTTGTGAGGTAAGAAACAGCTAAAACATAAATTCTAATGTTCTTAACAAAATTATAAAACATTTTATCTACTCATCCAACTACAAAACTCACATTTGCCTTCAACGCATATAATTCCGATTCATTTTGATTAACCAAACGACCATTAATCAGTAATTTTATGGCACATCGTGTTCAATAAAACGATCATTTTTAATTCAGCAAAATACATCCACGCAATACTCAAGTTATTTTCAATTAATCGTATGGATGTTTACGTTGATACATTATTTTTGTACCAGCGGGGGGCCTCGCACTTGATAGCGCTACCAACGAATTTTAAAATAAGTGGCAATCAAACGTAAAGGTTACTTTAATATGCAGTAAAATTTGAAATCAATTTCTTTTTGAGCAATAAAATGAGTTTTAGTGAGCTTTCTGAATCACTTCGCTTTATTCCAATCCTGTATGATTTGTTGGTATGAAAGTGAGTGCGCTCAGCGAGAGATATCGTAAATCAAAAGTCTTGACACTCATATGATTCTTGCAGCAACACAAAATGGGATTCGGGAATTCGCACACAAAGATTTTTAAATATTTATGGGCTCTGTTGAGAAATTGCAAGCGACTCCTTGTACTGTAAAATATATTTGCAATTTGTTTTACAGCTTGGAAGTACATAATCTTCTTATAATTATTGTTAATTCATATTGCTTCCTTTTGTTCTGGAAGGTAATTCTCGTAATTATTTGACATTCAATTCACATCTCACCTCAGTCATCTTTCGATTAATCATCAAACTTTCTGTTGCTCTGGTAGGCGTTCGTTAGAGCGAGAAAGATAACGTACGCATGCGAAAATTAAGTAATAGTTACTATTTTTACGCATGCAGTGACAGAAATTACAGTTGTCTGTAATGAGATTGTATTGTGAACTGAATGTACAATAATTACGAGAGTTCAGGCATTATTCTTAATCAATAAAAACGATAATATATGTATACACAATAATATCCTATGACAACACACGAAATACCATTTGGCTACACACATTATCTTGCAAATATTTTCTATCCGTTAATTTGTTTGTAATTGATACTTCCTGTAAGCGACCCAGAGTCACAGAACAAATAGCAGCTACATATGTGTAAGTCAATATGGGAACGATGATTTGTTTTACTTCCGAATTTCTGTTCACATCGAACGATGTGCTACTAAGTATAGTAACACAATACTTGGAGAAATGAGATGTTTCCTTGAATTTTCTTTTGACGAGTTTCGGAAAGACTGCGCGAAATTGGTGTGCTGCGTGTGATGATGAGAACAAACAGTTGTTTGTTTGTTATTGCAGCATGTTCTCTTTACAAGTCACTAGTTATTTTTTGGTCACGCTTCTTTTAGATCTGAGACTCGCATTAGGAACAAATTGTGAAAATAACAGTGTGCCTAAGTAGTCAAAGGTCTCGTTGATCCTCTCAGGACGGATTCTATCATGCAAACCAAAACAACACTATACAAATCATTCATTGGCATTCTTAGCTAAACTAATAATCAAAAATAATATTTATGAGATAATAAACCAAGCATAAATTATCATAATAAAATTTGAATTTCGCGCCACTTTGCTAACCTTAATCGTTTGAGATCACGTAAAACTGCGCAAATACAATAATGAAGTGAAAAATCAATTGGCACATGACCGGGATTACCCATTGGCCCATGACCTTAGGGTTAGAGGTCGAGGTTCGTCCATCTTAGACTAATTCTTTTTAGGATAAATTATATTTGAACAATGTTGCAAAAAGTTTAATGCTATTTTACTTTGGCATTTTTATTCGTTTAATAAAAGCTTCTTGCATGATTATTTGAATATCTTTATGAATACAACACTTTAAATTCTCAAGTGACTGAAGCATTCACTAGAAACAAACGCTTCCCTCGTCTCAAAATTTGAACGAATCGCTAAGCAAAAACATTAGCTCCGGCTCAAAAGGCTTTTAGGCGTAAATTGTACGTGAAATTCGACAGCCAACGGTATTGGGGAACGAATCCAGGATCTTGATATCGTACTTACTGTTACTTTTAGCCGATTTCACCGGTTATAGACTTACTTTAAAAGACGATTCACAAAATGGGCCGCGTTGGCACTTCTTTCTGCGTGAGTACAATTTCGAGAGTGTAGGTAATCTGACTACTCTTCAAAACTTCAACAAGAAAAGACTGCATATTAGGTAATTTATATAGAGACTTGCTTTTATGTTCGCCGAAAACTTTTCATGGTACCATGAAACCCTCTGAGCATAAACGAGATCATTAGGTAGTTAGGTACACTTAGAGATCAAAAAAACAATACAAAAGAATAATCGATCCTCAGAATCACTCATCAAATAGTAGACAATTTATTCATAGTTCAAGTGCCACAAAAAAAAACTATTTATCGGCATATCAACTTGAGTCAGGGAGCTGGTGGGCGTATCAAAGTGTTTACACTGATCTTTGTAGTCTCCACAGAGTAAATACTTTTATCATTGTTGACTCAGTGTTCGGTTGCCGTCTACCGAATGCCTACTGGTATTTTAAAATAATCTGTGGTCTTCTTAGCAAATAAGAAAATAATTTTTATTGTTTTAGGCACAGTAAATGCTTGAAGAATGCTCCTATTTTACTCAAAGCGCATACATCAACTGCCTCATTGGTATTTGTATTATTTTATTATTATTCCAACATGTAAACCTTTTCGCTTTGAATAATGCAAATAATTTAATGTAATAAAAAGCAGACTGAGCCTTTTTTTTGCCTGGAAAAATCATCATTATCAGTTTGCAGAAGTCCACTGCTGAACATAATTATATGCCTCTCAATAGAATTTCATGACGAACACCCTCGTCGTGGTCTGAGAAAATCATAATTATTGCAAAAATATTAATAAAGACTACAAAAAAATTGTCAGCAATACAATATTAATCGGATTTGCAAATCATGCACGCGTCATTTAAATACAATTCCTTCTAGTTATACTTTAAATCACAAAACTTTTTTTTTATGTAACCGATAACAAATTGGGACAAGTTTGGAATGCGCACAGCGGAAACGAATTTAATTTATCGACATCTCATTCAGACTGGGAACGTCTCCATTGCGTCGACGACAATTACAATTTTGCAAACCTTTTTGTGTACCTGAAAAAACTGTAACGTTAAAGCCATAAGATTGAAAATCCTTTGAATTTGGCTGATTAAAAGTTTGCATAGGTAGCACTGAAGTGACAGAACTTAATAGGACTTTAACAAATAGCTAAACATTTTGTGATTCGGGGAACATCTTCAATGCTTAGTTTACTCAACAATAGATGGGCAGAATACCTTTTTGTTTGCACTCTTGTGGGATGACAACATCTGCCGTTTTTTCTAAACAATACCTGGACATCTTGAAATGTAGGTATTTGTTCAACTAGCCAGAAAATCAGTAGCTTTTGTTACCAAACAAAAGCAGGTGGTAATAAGTTTGTTTGGTTAGTAGAATTCGGTGCGGATGACCGATGCTAATCGTTGATGCAATATTTACAAGAACATCAATCACACATTAGTCTGATTATTGTTTCTAACAATAACAAACATTGTGGATTCAAAAAAGCCTCTAAAGAACTAAATTTAAAAAACAATCAATAAGACAAATACCAACTACTTTAGAATGTCTATGCGGCTGATGTCTTCCATAAACTATATCAACCAACGGTGGAGAAGGAAAGAAAGAAGGTATATTTGCCCTGCAATAGGATACCATGGATACCTAACAATAAATAATAGCATAACTGCAATAGAAGCTAAGATTATAAAGGATGTAAAACTAAGCCATAAAGGTTCTTTATTCACTAAAATCGTTGTTTAACCGTCTAATAACATCGGTGTCGCACGTATAATAAATAAAGGGGGCGGTGCAATATCTGTCTCAGTAGTAGTAGAGTGCACGTTATACGTTTAGATGACACACCGAGTACTTCGATGAGGCTTTTATTCACTTGCGATGGTCCACGTGTTTCTAACCAGGTTTTTGTGAAACATGGGTGTACATAAATGTGTACGTACGACTTTATATTGTTAGTTTGACAATCCATCTCAAAATATCATCTAGAAGTGTGTTGATATTATCTGTTTATTAAAAAAGCATACTTCACGGGTGCAGTGCAATGCCAAATAAGGTGCGTCCTAGGTGGCCTGAGAGGTATTGCATTTGTAATGAGCTAGGGTAACCACTTAACATCAGATGAACAAAAAGCCAGCTCCGCCATTTGTTAAAAAAAACTTCTCTCTTTTGTTCCTTTTCTTTCCTAGCGAAAGAAACTGCTGCTACTTTTAGTAAAAATATCTGTGCATAATCAAAAACTTTTCTTACCTTTGTAAGAAAAGTTTTTGATTATGAACAGATATTTTTACTCTACTGACAATAAGGCAGTAGGTACCTAATATAAATTATCTGAGAAATGTATCTCAATGAAACTGTCTGCAACATACTCCAACAAGCACAGTGAAAGTACGTCAGTAAAAAAAAATGAGTTTGATGAGGCCAAACTATGCTACCCAAAAATTCAGTTTCTTCTCTCTAACGGGCAATGCATAAATCTTAGTCAAATCATTATAGAAAAAAAGCCAACTTAGAAGTGGTTTTACATACGCAAGAAGAACAAAGAACAGTGAGAGTAAGAGAGAAAAGTGTGTTTGAGTAAGCTTTTGCAAACACATGCTCTCAGTGTGTCGTGACCCAACGCAGCCGGGCCATTTGCATTGGTAGTGAATGGGACGAAACGGCCTCTAGTGGAATTTAATAAAAATATCTTTCAGCTCAGCTTAGTGTTTCTTTAAAATACAGCCGACTTTATTGCTTTGAATATATTATCAAGAGATTGTGGTAAGGAAGTTTGTGATTATTAAGTGGGTTGGAATTGGCTAGGAGTTCGTTAAATACATTTTTTTCTTAATAATTATGTGGCTGAAACTCGAAAAGGGCTTTGACAATATAGAAATAATTTACGAATCGGAATCATCAGCTCGTGAGTCTTGCTTGCATGTGTTTTTTTGTTTGTTTGTCGGTTTGTGATTATGTCGTTCTGTCTTTAGGTTTTACGATTATATTTCTAGAAAATTTCCTGATTTTCATCTAGGTCGTGCACTGCTGCTCGAGACGTCCCCCATAAAATAAAATACAATGAATTGCCATATTCACCACGCTTGGCAGGCAGGACGGTGATCGCAGTATCGGTATTGTGTGCTCAAATGGATGCTTCTGCCTAGCACCTGGTGCAATCCCTTAGTCGGCATTTACAATATCCACTGGAGGAGATGGAAGGTCTATTTTTAGGGCAGACACACCACGATACCTATAGGCTCCATAATAATAAAATTACAATGTTATTTTAGGTATATTGTAATCAACCTATTGTTTATTCGTCTCATTTAAAATAACCAAGATATCAATAATATTAGTTGCGAAGAGCTGACTGATGCAATGGGACCAAATGAAGTCAATCTTTCACTGAAAATTAGCATTCATAAGTCGACTCAGACAACATAAATAACATGGAATATTTGCTCCAGTACGTATTGTGATAGCATTCATGGACAAACGACGCAGTATTTGATGAAAGAAATTAAAAAAATTACGCAAAGAGAATTTGGTTGACCGGATTCTTATAAGAGCAATATAGGCATTTGAAAAAGTATGCCACCTCGAGTTGTTTCTTTTTTAACCACGCCATCAACTTTTTCAGCTTATTGCGCAGTTGCTATAGCATTAATTTTTTTATTATTTGAGTTATTGACGGAACTGGCATTGGCCCATTTGATGTTAAACGGTTACCCCAGCCCATTGCACAAATGCCTCAATACCTCTTAGATGACGTCATCCTAGAAATTGCCCACTTGGCATTGCACTGCGCCCGTCATCCTGAGACATAATTATAGATGAAAAGTCTAATGTGCCTGTAATTTCACGGCCCCTACTTTCCATCACATGCAATTAACCCCTAAACCCCTATCTTGTAGATCTATTCTGTATTCGAGAGTCGAGTTTGTCTAGTTACTGAGAATATTGCTTCTTGCCCGCAAACAGCATGCGTCCTTTTGATAGGACGTCAACTTCATTGACATTACTTTTCTGGCAAGAGTCCAAATCGGATGGTGACTTTGTTTAACCTCAAGACATTGTATACAAAGGCTTTATCAGAGTCACAGAGCTACATTTTCTACAAAAAAAGGTCTAATGAATTGGAAGCTGATTCTGAAATGAACAGCAGGGCTATATTCTCTATCTCGCGACAGGTTTGCAACAGACGTATATTATGCAATCAGGGCTGTCAAACGTCACTTTTCTCATACAAAATTTAAACTGCCATCGATTTACTAGAACATGAATTGACAGAGGACTTGACGACTGGACTTTGTTTGATAATTATCTATGCTACTTGACATTGACAAAATTGAGAAAATCCTCAGATGCCATTAAAAAAAACCGTTTGAGAGAATTTTTTAATGAGGGCTTTTCAACTACGATAAAAAAAAGTAGTTCAAATTGTTTCGATAGATGGCGCTGACTCAACTGTAAATGCCAAGATTGTCAAATGTATTATCTGTGGTGTACGCGTAGTAAGCTATTATCTAAGTAGTCTGTGGCTATTAGTCATGATATTCTGTTTGTGTCTGCTTATTGAGTGTGCGCTAGTAATTTCGTGATGTTTTTAGAAGTAAGCAAAAATAAATACCACGAAACGAAAATATATCTACGTTGTAGATGTTGACATTTAACTTTATTTTGACACTTGACATTTACGTAACAGAGCAGCGCCATCTATTATCAACGCTGAAAGCATGATATGAAACGGCCGTGAAAACCCCTCATTATTTTTTTATTTGTTTTTTTTCGCCTTGCCGGATTTCGGCAAGTTTGTTGTTATACAAACTATGAGTTATATTACCAACTTTTAATAACCGTTGAGGAATAAAAGTTCTCGAGTGGCGACCAGAAACCGGACGACGCATCAAGACCGTTCATCATCATTTTTTGGGGTTCTATATGTCCAGTAGTGGACTTCTACTGGTGATGATAAAGACCGCTTAAGTTCTTAAAATAATTTCATAATATTCGGTTACTGGATAAACTATAACACCCAAAATCCGTACCACAATTTAAGAATCGATTGCTTCGCTATCCGGGTTTACCCAGGCGAGATTCCCAGCCATAATAATAAACCGCTCGAGAACTACTTTTGCGGAAAATCGATGTGTTATATTAAAAGCCGTTTTCATATTATTATGATCTGAAGTGCTGAAATTGAAACAGTTGGCATTTTAAATTAAATTTCGGTATAACCTTCCTTCGTGAGATTTTTTGATATTATTTGGTACTTTAGATTATAGGGTCAGTATGTTCAGAGAGCTGACTCTTATCGAGTTCAGCGTGATGATGCAGCTATAGCATCTTGGGAAAGCTTCCGTCGGGTAGTGATTTGAATCAGTCGAGCTATCTTGAGATCGTTTCGTTTGGTCGATTGTTAGTTGATCGTTTGTCATTAGATAGCTCAAATGTGTAATTTGTTTTTTTTTTAATTTTGTTTTTACTTCTTTTAGTTGTATTATTCTTGCTGTAAATAAAGATTGTATTGATGTAAAACATAATTATGTTGTTGTCTGCTTTCAAGTAGGTTTTTGAACACAAGTTTAGTGTGCGTGACCCCTAACCTACCTATAAGAATCAGGTGATGATCTATCTATCTTTATGTCTCAAGGTCGGCAACGAGCTATTGATGCCTCTGGTGTTGCAGGCTATGATAACTACTTTCCATCAGGTGAGCCGATCGATTGTTTTCTTGCCTAGCAGCATAAAAAAATACTAATACTCGTATAAAGAGGCATTTGGAAAATGATTCAGCTGAAATATGCTCTAATTGCAGCATTCAAGAAACTAAAAGGTTTTGTTAACTTCAAAGAACCTTTCCGGGAAAGTTTTCGGTCCAACTCACATCAAAGTTTTCACAGACACATTCAGGGTATGAAAACATTTTTTTTTTCATTGTGAATTATTATTACCGCTGTTATTATTATTGTTGTTAAGGATTATTTTCTACTTCACTTCACTTCAGTCAAATCGCGACCACCATTGTTGACACCATATTCAAAACGTCGGGAAAATAAATATTAAGGTAATACACGTGATAAATAACCGATATCAACAAATATAATGTGTTCATCGCGAAAGTTTAAAAATACTATTTTTCACAACCTACAACTAAGAAACGAAGTGAAAGTTGAAATTTGATTTTAATTTAGTATATTTAAAATGGAAGATATTAGTTAATAGCGTTGCTTATACATAATGAATGTAATATACGAAACCAAAGTACGAAAATACACAATCGGAAAACTATTTGTGGAAATCCAAATAGAGCCTACACACTCTCATTTTTTATCAGCGCGTTTCAAGAACGAGCATAAAATGTGCACTTATATTTATCCGGTTATAAATTCGTTGAAAATAAAGGAATATTCCAACACTCGACTGTATCGCTTTCAACGCGCGTCTATTTCGCGTTTGTATCGCTACACACGCCGTAAATACGCCGTGTGTAGAGCCTCCATTCCTTCAGAATCGCCTACTGAAAGAGCTCGGAATAATATTCTCAAATATCATTATAATTTGCAATAAACCCGGCACATAATTCCTCACAAGTTCACTCTTGACTACTTTATTACTTTTCTGGGAAGCAGTCTTTTATAACTTTAATATTTCAGTCCAAACACACTCCTTGTTTCTCGAGGTGATTGAAATTTTGATTTTATACCTCACTTTTATCGTGATGTGTCCAACCTAAGAATATAGCCCTCCAACTTCTCCCGTATGTGTCGTAAAAGCCGCTTAAGGGATACACCAGGGGATGGGCAGCAGTATCCACCTGAGTAATCAACACCAATACTTCGATCACCGATCCGCCTGACAAGCGTGGTGATTATGGCAAATCCCCACATTGCTGACGATGGGGAGGCCTCGTTCAATAGTGGACATGTAAACCAACTTAATTTTGTGCAGAATTTTCAAATTACTACATTTTAAAACTTTATTGCATCCTATTCCATTCCCCTTTTTAAAGGAGTTGACTTGTTCGGAACTGCAAAAATCACTTAACCGCAAAATTAACTCCATCATCTGCCTAAAATAGAACTCCACTGCTGGATATTCTCATATAACTGCTGGATATAGCATTTCCTGGATATGGACTTTATCCTCGAGATGAATACTGTAATCAGTCAGAATATATTTTTCAAGGGGGTGGTATTCAGGGGTAAGACCAAACAATGCACTTGGCATATTGCCTTCCCTTTTGTTAGTAGGAAGTTAACATTCAATTATTTATTCATTATTAAAAGTAGTATAAACCTTTTCAATTTAAAGTTTTCCATGGAATGGAAAGTCAATATGAGTTTCGTAATTTGCAGAGTTTATTTTTCATTCTCGGATCTCGTTTTTACTAACAAAGGCGTTCTATTCGGGTGCATTGAAAACTTGCTAAACCTCTGGTTTCCTGTTAAGCTGTGACCGTCAATGACGGCCGTTATATATCGATTCATAGGCGTTTTCAGTCATCATCAGCCTGTAGAAGTCTACTGCTGGACATAAGGCCTGTAGTTATTACGTATTCTATGACATAGGGCTGGAAAGCCAATAGGTATCCGGTAGTCTTTCTAGTACATAACTAGAAAGACTACCGATAAGATGTGCTTCTTACTATAAAGCGCTATTCCCACTTTATAAGTAGGAAAAATGCTTCATAGTATGAATTATTCCCAGTAGTCCTACTATTAGCATATTTAGTAAGACTACTGGGAATAACCTGGTTTTCAACCAGGTCAAATATGTAATTGTGGTTTGCCTGTAGTTGCTACATTACAGTTGTTTCTTTTTAGGAAACTTAGGCTTAAGCGAACTGCAGTGCTCTCATTTATTTCCATGCAATTTCCGTGAACAGAAGTTTCATTAGAAAAGCAAAAGTTTGAAAGCTTTTCGAGTGTTGTGCTTGTTTCATCAGCTCGCCCCAATATACGTTGTATTAAGCCTTTTTGTTGAATAAAACTTACCGTAGATACGCTATCAAGAGGTGCAATTGCACCGGTGGTGGTGCAATTGCAATTGGTGGTGGTGGTTGGTGCGGTTGCAATTGTTGTACGTAATTACGTATAAAGGTAGGGGAGACTCGTGGAAAATTCGATGTAAACCATAATAGTCATACGAAATGTGACGTCATCTTGTAGACGATTTAATCCGAGAATACCTCAACTCAAGCAACTCTCGGATGTAGGATGTAGGCGTGCGTTCATTTGTTAGCAAAGTCTGTACATCGTGAGGGAACGCACTTAGTCAACGAAATTTCTGTAGAGTGCATTTCGAAAAGTTCATTTATACTTTGGTGGCAAAACAATTTTATCCCACAGAAATAGAATCTTGTCTGCTCTAAAGAGTTAACCATGAAGTGTATAACCCTGTTCTTAATGATAGTTGTGTGGTGCACTGAAAATGCTTCTCTGAAACCCCTCTAGATTCTCGAGGTGGAGTTAATTTTCTTTAGAAATTACCTTACAACTGCTGCTGAAAATGAGCATACAATTTTCAAAACGATAAAGTTATACATATACCTACGTAAACTTGCGTTCTCATCATCTCTTAGGATAACGAAACCCTGAACGCGAATATAACTCGCCCTTGTTGCTAAATTAAATTTTTAGTTCATTTGATAGCGTTCACTTTCCCGTAGAAATACATTTACCCTTTAAAAGGTCAACATACCTAAAGCAAAGAACATTAACTATAACTGCGTGTGTATACAACAGTTCATACCATATTTGTCACATGGACCCCACCCGTATTTGCTCGCGTGCCGTTCTTGACCTTCGTGCTATCTCAATCTGATACAGAGATAACCATTGTTCCCAGCGGGGCACAACAAAACTCTTATCTTAAACCCAGAAGGTACAGAATAGCTCGTGAGATCAAATGGATAGGATGGAATCGTCATAAGACTAACATGAGAGGATAACACGTTGTTGTCGAGATTCTGTCAATGTTTCCCACAGTGGTTTGCGAAATGTTTTAATTTAGGATAAGATAAGATAAGGTACATAAAGGTTTAAGTAATTACCTCTAATATATGAGTACGTGCTTAATTTTGCTAGCGACTAAATTAGACCATTAAACCAAAACAGCTCAGAAATACACTTCAGTTCCGGAAAGATCATCATCATCATCATCAGACTGTAGAAGTCCACTGCTGGATATATGCCTCCCTCTTAGAATGCCATACGGTCTTGAGCCGCCTCCATCCACCGACTTTCTGCGACGTTTATAATGTCTTTAGTCCATTGAGTGGAGGGCCTTCCTCTACCGCGTCGTCCAGTTTGTGGTCGCCACTCCAGAACCTTTATTCCCCAACGGTTAACAGTTCTTCGAGCTATATGACCTGCCCATTGCCACTTCAATTTGCTAATTCTGAGAGCTATGTCAGTAACCTTGGTTCTTCCATGGATTTCCTCGTTTCGGAATCTCATGTAGTGAAACTCCTAGCATGGCTCTCTCCATAGCCCGCTGCGTGGTTTTGAGCTTGTCTATATGGCCAATAGTTACAAACCACGTCTCAGTGCCGTAAGTCAACACTGGCAACACGCACTGATTATAGACTTTCGTCTTAAGGCTCTGCGGTATCTGTGACGAGAACATTATGGCGTAGTTTCTTGGATTCGGCAAGATGATAGATAGAAATAGACAAACTATCTTGAACTGCCTCTATTCACCAACTTTTAAATGTCGTTAGATTATCGAATGGGGGACCATCATTGTGCTGCCCGTTTCGTGGTCGCCACTCGAGAACCATTATCCTCCAATGATTGTCAGTTCTGCGAGTGAAAATGGCCGTCCATTGCAATCAGAGACTGTATTTTCGGATAAATCTCCTTCACAGGATGACGTCACTCCTCTCAATGTTGTCCAAAAACCCATGAATCTTTGAACTAAATCCAAACAGAAAACGTTTATCTCATAAAAATTAAATATTTCGTTACAATATACCATAAAAGAAAATGTACGACTTTTAACTGACGTGAATACTCAATTCCGCTACCCTATTGTGCAGTATCCTTGCAAATGTTACGAGCGCAATTTCGTTCAAACGTCAGGCGTCACTTCGAATCAGCTTGCAGTGTAAAATGAGCTTTATCATGTTCGGTTTCGATACACAAAGGCCGGTCAGCGAGCAATACTTTATAAAAAAATCCAGTGTCCTACATTGGGATTAATTTTATGTCAAAATAGCTGTCATGTGCTCATACGAGTGTCCATATTTTCTATATCTCTGGCAAACGAGTCACAGATTCATAGAAAGTGCCAGATTTCGTGTAGTTGGAGTGAGTGCGTACGTGAGCTTCCTTCAGTGGCAATATTCTTAGAATATATGAAATACTTTGTGGATCGATGTGGCGAGGCAAAACCGCATCCATTGCAGTTTCGCCTTGAGTTTTATGTTGAACGTGGTACGGAAGTCTTCCGGTATGTATGGATCATATTGGTTCCTATCACTGGAACTAGTTTCTTCTCGCCAGCTGTGTAAGATTTTTTAAGCTCAAAAGCTGGGTTAGAAAAAAAGGAAAAAAAATCAGATTGGTCGTCAAAATTTAGGTGCACACGATTCGCCCTTTTTATGTTTCGGCCTATAAATTTTGACCAAAAAAATAAGAAAATGAGCGCTATATAAAAAGTTTCTAAGCTTATAAATAAGGGAAAAATCAGTAAAGTGCGTGTCGAAATACGCACAGCGAAGGGATCCGCAGTTGGAATGAAGTTCGCTGTTAAAAATCAAAGTAAACAATAGCATGTTACCCAAAGTACCCCATATCTCAAAAACTACTAAATATAATATCTTATTCAAACCAATTTTCGTTAAGTCTTCCTTAAAGTAGAAAAATGTAAAAAAATGAAGTACTTTGAGTAAAAAATTCAAATGAATAAAGTACTCCTTTTTTTCTGAATTTTCCACGAATTTAATAAGTTAGGGGAGGATATTTTTAGAAGTGCATATCTCCCATACTATTGACTTAATTAAAAAAATAGTTTCCAAACCTTCATATTCTTTTTTAAGACCTTTAAATAAAGATATCACAAACGCTTAAATGCATTGTTTTTATTTTCACCCCTCGATTATGGTTGGGGATTGTGTTGGAGTGCCAACACAATTTAAATTATGTAATTTCACTACACCATTACATAGCGGTTCATAGAATACAACTACATTGCACATTTCTACTATACATAATATAGTGAAAAAAGTCTCAGAGCAAAATGGCTGTGACATAAGAACAGACGGACGGGACAGAAATAATAAGAGTGATTTTTTTTGTCATTTTTTTTAGGGTTATGTAGCAACATAACCCTAAAAATGAGTATAGGAGAAAAAAAATACAAAGAAAAATGAATAAAAGTGTGTGAGTTTCTGCCAATAGTCAAGACAAATTGTTTAACGATATGAATAACGAAAACTGACAGCTTTGAATGTTTAAAAAGTAATTATTATGAAGATAAAAACAAGATGATACGATATCACGATAGAGTTGTATAAGCAAAGGGTAGCGGACAGATACAGCCGACGCAGCCTTATTCAGCTAGACAGTGCCAGACTCGGGTTGTGTCACTCCGAATCGTCTTTCATCGTAAAATCTGCTTTATTGATACGATTTACGATTCAATATGGCTTGAACAATAGTATAAATATAGGTATGCGATTCTATTGGATAAAAGTTTGGGATTTATATCAGTGTTGATTGTCTGATTTCGTCAACTTTTATGAAATGTCACATGCATATTTCTTGCGTGGAACTTGAAGTGAAACTTCTGCACGTTAATAATATCATTTCTTCTGTAGCAGTACATGGAATTCGTGACTTACATTCGGTATAAAACAATTCTCGGACAAAGGTACGGGTCAGAACAAAGGAACAATGACGTAGATGCCGTTGCCTCATTCCAACTGGACAGTGACTGGCTTTACATCCTGAATGCAAGACAGGGTGCAAGTTTCAATTGAGTTTGAAGGCCAATCCTTTTGTTGACTTTATCGCTTTTGAAGTTTAAATGCTCACATTTTTCAAAATCTGTCAAAAGTGAAACGTATTCTTAAGTATTGACATATTTTACTACAGGATAATGATAAGCTTTTGTTGAAAAATGTTTTTTTTTTCAAACAAACTTTTATTAAATTAGTGATAGGAACCATCCATATCAGGTCGCCTTCACCATAATATTGTATTGTAGTATTGTCTGAAATTGACAGATATGAAAATACCACCTACGTAGTGCACAGAATTAGCAAGTTAAAGTGGCAATAAGCTGGCCATATGTATAGCTACAGTGGACTTCTACAGGCTGATGATGATGATGCTCACAGAACCAAAAACCGTCGAGGAATAAAGATTCTCGACCACAAACCAGACGTAATTTAGGATGGCCGATGAAACAAAGACATAAAATAGGTAGTGAAAAGTCGGTGGATGGAAGCGGCTCAAGCTCGTTCATAGTGGTATTCTATAAGGGTGGCCTATACTCAGCAACTGACGTCAACCAACTGAAATAACCATGATAATTTACTAACATTTCGTAACAAGCCGAGACTACCAAATCTCTGCCTAAATAGCAACTCCTGCGGATTTCGTAAAAGGAGTATACTTAAAACCAATCTGCTTTCCAGGCATGATGATTATGGCAATTCCCCTCATTGCACGCTATGATTAAAACGCTATGCATGCTATGGAGGAGGCCTCATCCAGCAATGGATATTTACCGGCTGATGAAAATAAAGAAGTTTATCGTCTGGAGTCTGGAATCCTGTGGTGAAAATGTGTAGGAATCGAATAACTATGAGGTACTTACCAGCTACTCTTCCGGATGCCGTTAGCGTTGTGTGTCGAGGTGTGACAGAGAAACTGATGGTAGTGGTGTTCGTAATAAGAGAGTGAGAAAGAGGGTAGATTGTTACGGCTACCAATAACATATATCGCAAAGACTCCAGTTTAACCGTGATCATGGCACATTCAACTGTGTTGAAAGATCAGGATTCTAATAAAGCTCAAAAATCATGGTAAGTACCCCATTTCTAGTGATAATTAAGATGAAGAAGGTTTCGAATTCGTATAATATACAAATACTTCGACCATTTTTCTCTACAACCCCTGACAAAGTGTTGAAATTAAATTGACCAGCAGATGCAGATAGATGTCGCTGCCACGTTCCAACTTTTGCACCTCCATCGGCGTCCCGTTGTGTTTTACAGAGCTGACGAATACATTTGCGCAGTACAAAGGCCCTGTGTCTTGTTGGTGGGGCCACCCGTGAATAATAGAAGCTCCGTGATGATTAGGGTTGATACGGGGAATATAAGAAAAGCCGGTAAAGTATTACCATTGTAGTCCAGTCCGACTTCTAACCCGAAGATCATAGGTTTTAATTCGGCTTACAGGTGTACAACAATGATTTTTTCGACTCAAAAAATGTAAGTATTATCACGTGCTTGAAAATGGTGATGAAAATCGTGAGAAAACTGTCAAGTTTTGGACCCAAAAAACTCGAAGGATTGGATAAACAACTAGTGCATAAATAATCCTCCATTGGAGCCCCTCTACGAGGTGCATCCATAACCATTCACCAAACTGGTTCTGCCATGATTAGTGAAAAAAACGGTAATGCATTCATTCCAACCACCATTATTATTCACCATCGTCAGCTTCATTTCATATTTTATTCATCTTATTTATTTATTTCACAAACAATGCTAAATAATAAAAAATATACCTATAGGAAATAAAAAAAAACGGTAAAATTCCCTAATATCAAAATAGATAATATGTCATAATTATAAACGGTGATTATTAAAGCAGCAAATAAACTTGTAGAAATCCAATGCCGGACATAACCGAGATGACGAGAGGGCGAGCAGAGGGGTGTGGGGGGGGTGAGCGTTCTACGCTGTCTCATCCGGTTTTTGGTCACAATTGGACAACCTATTCGCCAGCGGTTGTTTTTTCAGCGAGTATGGGCCATTACCACGTATTAACCATGATTTTTTTTTTATATCCGAAAATGTCCGGCTTTAGTCAGTCGTTGGACAACATTACGCAGAACCTCATTGTCTGACCACGATGAATGTCAGACCGAACATTAGAGGTCTTGATTTTGCAATGTCTATTCACGATTTGGGTTCAATGAAAACACAACCAAAAGTCAACTATACGGTTTGTGGTTAAAATTGAATGTTTTATTGATGTGAAAAGGAATTGTGACGTCGAAGACATTTATTAGAATTGAATGCTGATGTTCGTGGTTTTGGCAATCTTTTAAGATCAGGGGTGTTATAAACTATTTCATATTAAGATCTGAAGTTCAACAAAACTGGTAAAATACATTTGTCAGCACATAATATAGTCTGAAAGTAGGTCATAGTTAACACAAAAACTGGTCCGTAAACGGCCAAAACGTGTTCGGCCTAGAATAGACCCCTCATTCTCCTCCCGTGGATGTCGTAAAAGCTGACAAAGGATTACACGAGGGTATGGACAGCAGCATCTACCTGAGTACTCTACACCAATTCTGCGATCACCAATCCGCCTGCCAAGCGTGGTGATTATGGCAAATCCCCTTTTTCTATTAGAGAGGCCTTGTCCAGCAGTGGACGTCTATCGGCTGATGAAGAAGAAGAAATTCGATTAACGGCCCAGGGCCGTATTAATAAAATTTGGAAATAGAACGAGACTCATTACATTCATAATATGCTACAATGAAATACAATCTCCATGAAAAATTTGTATTTCTATTTAAAAATGGCAATGGCTAATGGACGGATGGAAAAAAAATAAAACAAGGTTACGCACCGGGAACGCAAACTTTATTTTTGCCCACAATGAATGTTATGAAAATTCAGTTTACTTTATAAGACTTTCTCGCATTCATGATGAAAATGATAAATGTTATGAGTTATTCTCCGGTGTAAGCGATCAATTACAACTTCTAACTCTTTAGCGTCCTCGCTCACATCAATATATTATGAATAGGCTCTAGTCCAAACAAACATACCAGTACTTGTTTACTTACTTTTCCCTACTCAGGGAAAAAGTCCTTATCTATTCAGATTTTTCTGATTTAAAATAATAGTTACCAAAATGTTATCCTGATTATTTATCCCCAAAAGTCTATATTTCTGCAGTCCTCAAATTGTAGGTCTGAATCAAATTTTCCTGGATGAAAATATTACTGAAAATTTATCTTGATTTTTATCCCAACTGTCCATACTTTTTCCTCGCTTTTTAACGCTAAAAAGTTTATTTGAGCAATTAATACCTTCTGATATAAAACTTTTTTACATACGTGTTAAATTGTGAATTTATGAAAGGTGTGATAATAAATGAGTAGCAGTGCCCATGCATTATGAATATGACAGCATAAACAACGGATTCCCATTACAATGCAAATTCGCAATGAACGCCATTGCATAGTCGTCAAGCTTTTCACTTATTGGACTTTTTGTCCAGTAGAACAGGACAGAAGACCTGGTAGAAATTTCAGTCAAAAATAGTAAAGGCTTACGCTTGGGCTGGTATAAGCTTTGGTAGGGATTGGTAAAAGATTAACCCCCTTACGCATAATCATTTTTAAACCTATTTTAGTTAAAATAGCTTTTGTTTTGTTCTCTCAGATGTAAAATGACATACGCCAAAACAAAACTAAAGTTATTTTTGCTATGAAAGGTTTACAAATTGATAATGATCAAGAGGGTACCTTCAACTTTTCGAATTTCTTTTAGTGGATTTATACAAAAACAACCTCTATCTCTATGAACGAATATACTTGTACTTGAGGTCAATATGTATCTACATTGAATTAAATAATGAGGATTACAGTATAATCTAATTACCTACTAAAACAGAATTTCACATCTCAAATTGAACTTGGGGCGGCACCAAATTCGTTTTGAATAATAGCGTTATTAGTCTCAGAGAGTGTGTTCACATCACCCCTGTATTATTATTCCGCAAGCAAATAACATTTCTTTGAACGGTGATATTATATTTTAAAGATGTGACCTCAAAATCTTTTTGCGGAGTTATGTATTGTCATTTACTGCCATTTTCCATATGAACTTATTTGATCTTATTCATATGGTTCAGTATTGGATAACGTTTAGCTGCACGTGAAGGTGCAGAGAGCTGATTCTAAGTTTTGACAAGCAATTGACACGGATGTATGGTGTAGTGTAACACGGATTTTTGTATGGAAAATGAGGTTCACAGAGTGTACGCTAGGGGCCCTTATCATCTCCATACAAAAATCCACACTACACTACACCAGACGTCCGTGTCAATTGCTTGTCAAAACTCAGAACCACCGCTCTGATGACAACATTCCTTGAGTGTGACGCTGAAGCAACATGAGGACCACCGTGACGTGGCGGGTAAGTAACCAGCCGAGACGCGAGAAGTGGGTACGAATTCCGTCGTGGAGCATGCTCTGCTAATTTTGTTCCGGGTCTGGGTGCTGTGGTACTCATGTTAGTTCCTGATACTCCCTCCCAAGGGAAACCTAGTAAAGGATCATGTTGGATAGGTTTCTAACTGTTGGGTGTTATTCATTTATTTTTATAATAAATAAATAATTATAAATAAATGCTGGACATTTCACACAACATTATCTAGCCCCACGCTAAGCAGAGCTTGTGTTATGACAACTAGATAACTGATATACTTAATACAATACATTACATAGATAGATATTTTTTATTATACATAGAAATACCCAGAACACCCTGAACAAATATCTGCAGATCGTACAAATATTTGTTCCGAGGCGGGAATCGAACCCGCAACCGCCTGCATCACAGACGAACCTTCGCCCGCCGCGCCACAGAGGTCGTCAAATAACGTTTAGCTTGCCTGTCACCCATCTAAAACTAAACGTCATTGCTACGGCCAAATAATATTTCTTCAAGTAAACTAATGCTCCACTCAACTGTGTTTGCAAATATGATTATGAATTTCCCAAGAAAATATTTCAAGCTTGGCTAGGGAAATGTGGGGTATATTGATAAAGAAAGGTTTTTCCCATATTTCATTCAGAGAAACCTTTAGTTGGAAAATTATATTGTGGTGGATTACTTTCATGTTACAGGTTTATTTTTGGAGCTTTGCAACTTTTAATAGTAAAATGAACATCAGAGAGGCTTACTTTGGATCAGAAGGTTTCGCTTCTTACGTTTTTGTAGAAATAACAATATATACTTAGAGTTCTACTGGGCTACCGTTGAATAGTAAGTTTTCGTGATAACTTCTTCAATTACTTATCTTTTTTTCCTAACTACTTTAGTTCTACTATTAAAGTCATCAAAGTCAAACTCAAAGTCAAAAGTATTTTATTCATTGAAATCACAACGATTACTTTGAAACGTCTCGAGTTCTTGAGTGGACACCGCGTCTTGGCAAACTTAGCGTGTTCACCCCCCAGCTAGTTGGAGTGATGCCTTACGACAGGCGGTTGGGCAGAAAGTGAATAAGAAGAGCCAAACACCGGGCTCAGTAGGCATATGTCCAGCAGGTAGACTAATGTGGACTAAAATGATAATGATGACTTTAGTAAAGCATAGCGAAGTTGTCTCAATATTTTTATTTGAGAACTTTTTTTTATCGTATAGAAAATCAAACTGATGTTCAAACAAAAAAAATAAAAAAGTGTTTACAGTATAACAAAACTCTGTAGTTTTCATTTAACACCTTGTATGAAGATAGCATTGAAGATTGCCCGTGGTGTCCGGCTTAAGAATAAACCCTTCCATTACCTTCCAGGGATGTCATGAAAGCTGACTACGAGATTACACCAAGAGATGGGCAGCAGCATCCACCTGAGTACTCAACACCAAACTGCGATGTATTTCACTTTAAACCTGTAGTCTGTGGACTAAGTATACACAAAGGTCACTAAGCATTTTGCGTGTTCAGTTCAACAACACGATCGGTTCGCTGTTGCGACTGCTGCATTGGTACAGTGTGTCAGGCATGTTTGCTGACCTACGGGTTGGTTCCCAGCTGTGCTGCGCCAGGTACGTGCCAGCCGCCTCCCGGTCATTGAAGCCGATAGGTTTGATAGCAACATCACGGCACTGAACGAGGATGCACTCAGTGGTAGCGAGCTACACCTGTGTGCATATTGGTTCAGTGCTATATAAATTATTAGATCAAAAAAACATACCATTACATTTATTATTTTGGTATTACGTATAAATATACCTTCACTGAAAATTAGACTAGATTAATTAATCATAATCAGAGGCATAATTTTATTCCGTTGTCCGAAGCTTATCAATATTGGTGAAACTCCTAATAAACTGTAATGGACGTGCTGGTCAGTTTGCCCAAACGGGTATAGTATCGAAACATGAAGCTTTATATCTCGGAGTCAAAACAAGATACAGTGCACCAAAGTATGAACCAGATAATGTGAATAGAAACACCCATTATTGAGAAACTCAGTCAATCTTCCAAAAAAACTGTTTACGACTTCCAGAAGACTTCTCTGTTGCAATTTCAATCTATTTAATATATTAAGATAGCTCCATTGTTCCATTTCTATGTTTTCAATTATATATATTATATATACTTGTATTATTCATAAAAAAAATAAAAAACAAATACAAGTATATACTTAATAAAAAAAACGGTTGTCTGTAAAGTCGGTTTACTGACGATAGTTCAACGTGTCAACGTCGTTATTGTGCTTCTTTGTCGCTCGTTCCGCGCTCGCGCGCATGCGGCGTTAGCGCATGCGCATATATATATATATATATATATATATCGCATGCGCTATTCGCATGCGCATATATATATAGCATATATAGCGCATGCGCATGCGGCGTTAGCGCATGCGCTTCGCGAATGCGCATAGCGCATGCGCATATATATATATATATCGCATGCGCTTCACGCATGCGGCGTCAGCGCATACGCTTCGCGCATGCGCATATATATATATAGCATATATAGCGCATGCGCATAGCGCATGCGGTGACGCTGCATGCGTTTTGCGAGGTGACGCATGACGAGGTAACGACGTATGACGAGGTAACGACGCATTAGTCATGTTTTTTCGAGCGTGCAGCCGGCTCCATCGATTTATAAGACGTTAACACGTCAAAAAAACAGATGATTAAATAAATTATTCCTATCAGAGTTAACATCATTTTTTTATTAGAACGAAGTGCTCAAGTTCTCCCAATAACAAGATTTCCAAAAATTATTTTCATATCGAAGCAAATTGGTTCGAAACATAATTACTTTATAGTCCAAAAAATGGTTTCGGACAAACACTGACATATTATTGCTGACTGATCTATCTTGCTCTTAGCTTGTTTAATATTAGTACTCTCTTGAGGTTTTAAGACATTTAAGACTATTAATCAATAAGATATGCTGAATATTAGGAGGCTTTATTACCTCAGAATTTTATGTTCAACATCAATTTAATTAATCAGAACATTTAGATAACAAATAATGAATTTATTTATGTTGCCATAAACTTTGAAGTCAATAAAATGCCAGTACTGATTAGAATAAGGTTTTATATAAGCATACAACTTTTAAATATATAAATTAAGTGTTAAAAATATGATATTTATGTCTGAAACTCTCAAACATTTGCCCATGACGTCATTAACAACCACTGTGACGCCCACTGTGGCGCGGCGGGCGAAGGTTCGCCTGCGACGCAGGAGGTTGCTGGTTCGATTCCCGCCTCGGAACAAATATTTGTGCGATCTGCAAATAATTGTTCCGGATGTTTTGGGTATTTTCTATGTATAATAAAAAATATCTATCTATGTAATGCATTTTATTAAGTATATCCGTTATCTAGTACCTATAACACAAGCTCTGCTTAGTGTGGGGATAGATAATGTTGTGTGAAATGTCCAGCATTTTTAAAAAAAAAAATTATTACCGTGAAACTTACTTTTAACTACGTCGAAATACACTGCAATCTGGCTAAAGTGTCCCGTTATAAATTTTTGCCAGGAAATTTCAGGTAACGCTAAAACACGTGTTTGTTTATTTTGTTTGAGGAATCTACATATTGTTATATTTCAAGTGTCTACTTACAATGGTTTTTAAAAATAAAAAGCATTTAAAGCCCTTTTTGGACCCCTTAGAAGACGAATTTTCCAAATTTATTTCTTAGTACTTACACGAATTAATTTAAAAAGGAACACACCTCCAAAACAAAACACCTTCCAGTCTCTAGGTCCAGCAGTTTGGGCTCTGCGTTCTCTGTCAGTCGGTTAAGACTTTGATTATTATTATATTTGATGGTTAACTCATCTTATATTTACAAATTTCGTACAGAAAAGGCTTTTAAAATTAATTATACAAAAAGCGACGAAACAAAAATGAACCTTGATTAATTGATGGAGTGAGAGGGACATGGAAAATATTTTTGTGCATCATTAGTCTGATGACGCGAGCAAGAGAGTAGAAGTTACCAAGGTATAGAGCGACAACAACAACCTAGTTGTCTCTATAATGCGGAAGCAGAAGTTTTATACACTTTGTGTTGCATGAACTTTAATGTACACTCGAGAGCAATGAATCCGGGTCACTTAAAGAATCCTAAAAATCTCGGAAACTAAAAATGCTAGGTTAATGCAATAAATTGTATTTAATAGACAATGTAATACTCCTTAAATGAAGGTATTAAAACTTCTTAGTTATTGTAAAGTTATATCATAAAAAAATCAAATTTGAAAAAGGGCCACTTTCGAAGATGGAACTACGAAATTACAGCATTTGGTTTTGCTTTTGTTTGTAATCTGTCATTTATCATTGTTTGATTTCTGTTTTTTTGTTGTTTTTTTTCTGCGTAAACGCAGTAATGGAAGCACGAGGAGGTAATACGAAGTATTAAAATTCAAGAAAATCCTAATAAAGTTCAAAAATTTCATGTTTCCTATTTTTGTTTTAAGGAGAGATCAGCAGTTTTTTTCTTTATGTAATTTTGTGTTAATAAAATGTATGGTGACTCATATTTTTTTTACCTTCATTTAAGGAGTATTACATTGTCTATTAAATACAATTTATTGCATTAATCTATCATTTTTAGTTTCCGAGATTTTTAACATTCTTTAGTGACCCGGATTCATTGCTCTCGAGTGTATTAGTTAGACACTTGTAGCCACCGATATATTATATATTACTAAAGTAACTAGATAGCAGTTGTCACGCTAAGTGAGTGTTCTTAGACCTCGTTTAACCTTCATTCAGTGGCACACATAACGTCAAACAATAAATCAGTCTTACCAAATGTAAACGAGTAGTGAACATTTGTAATTCGAGATCATAAAATCAACCCAAAACATGCGGAATATTTCTGTACGCATATCATTAAAAAGTATATCAAAAATCTTATGAAACTTAATACACAAATGAATGAATTAAATTGGCTCGTTTGTCATAAAAATATGTCAAGTGTAAGTCAATCTTGGAAAACATCATTGTCAAACAAATAATATTGTTGTCTCTATTAAAATCGACGTCATGCTCGAAGGAGAGTAAGAGGCGTATAAGAGACAAAATATATATTTACTTCAAATTGATTACAAGGCTACGAAGTCAATTGCAAAAAGTGGCTTCACTATTTTGATGCGTGATACTGATGTATGAGACTTGTGTCTTTAGTAATTTCACTCATAGATTTTAGCTCTAATTTGTTAAAAGTGTATTGTTTGTTTTTTTTCAACTCTATGACTTTTCCGTTGAGGTAGGTTTCCGTTTAGATTCTGTGTTTCTGACTTGGTTGTATTAAAAAGTTCCATTCCGACGCGATGTGACGAAATAACACTTATAAATATCGTGATGTTTCCTTTCCTGCCAGAGAGAGACGCATTTACACTTACTGTGAAGCTACGTTCACAGTAATTACGAATGACTTCTAATGCCCCGGGATACAGTTCATACTAGACGGATGGGAACCATGGTAGTCAAGAGTAAAGCTTTGTCTTGCCCTTGATTAGGTAATTAGGTCATCGACAAGTTATTACATAAAATACATGTCATTATTTTCAGATTCTTTATTTATTGAATGAAAATGAATAAAGGCACTATAGTTTGTTTATTACTCTGATAACGCGAGCTCTATTCTCATGTATGGCTCTCTATGGCACGTGTATACTATCTTCATAATAAATTGAGTCGTTTGTTTACATTTTCTCTCATTTGGTCAAAAGCGAGTAATCTTAATTAAAATATTGTACCGTGGTGTACCCAGCCTTAGGTGCAGTGGTGTGTCCGGCCTAAGGATATACCCCTCCTTTTCCTCCCATGGATGTAATAAAAGATTTACTAAGGGATTACACCAGGGGATATGCAGCAGCATCCGTCTGAGTACTCGACACCAAACTGTAATCACCAATCCGCCTGCCAAGCGTTATGATTATGGAAATCCCCCCATTGTATTCAATGAGGAAGTCTCGCCCATCAGTGGATGTAAACATACTGGTGATGATGATGAGAGACATTGTTATGTAAAAGCACTGGGGGATATTCAACTATTTCTGTCATCAAGAACGAAGGCTTATATTTGTTTCTTATAGGTTCGAAAAATGTTCTTGTTGCAGCATGCAAAACCATTTTGGACGTAAAATTGATGGTTATCCATTTTTTGTCCGAGAAAGTATGGAATCATTATAATAATACTTATTCTGCTTCGATTTTGTTAGGAAACAATTTAGCTTTATAGCTTAGAACAATATAGGGACATTTGCAGTTAAATTAATTAGGCATAAGTTTAATACCAAATTGAAACTTAACACTTATATATCTTTATGATAATACAGCTATTAAACTGAATACGGCTTATAAAATCTCATAATTAAATCCGATATTGCACCAAGTTTAACAAAGAAGGTGAAGTTGAGAGCACATTACCAACAGTAAATTTTATCGTTATGTTACATTTTGAATAGTAAGAGGACCTTCCTGTACTAAAGCTTTTTTTCTGTTTATTATCTTTGATTAATGTTCTGTTTTTGATACAAAAAAAAATAACTTGTTTATTTTACCTGACAACAGAAAAGCAAAAGGATGATTGTTATTTTTGTAGTCTATGGTATGTATGTATTTATGTTAGTATAATACAAATTTGTTAATGTGTTCCCTCGTTGTTAAAATTAACACCAGACTTTTTTAACCGTCACAAGCTACATAAGTAGTTTAGTAGTTTATTAGACCATGTTAGGGGGAAAAAATATAGATTAAAAAAACTGTACCTAATATATTCATATTAGGTACAGTTTTTTTAATCTATATTTTTATTCAGTTTATTTTCCCCTAACATGGTCTAATAACCATTTTTAAACAGTCATTCGTTTCAGAGATATGAGCTTTAAACTAACATTTGTTATATCTCTCCCTCTCTCCCCTTACGGTCTACAGTTACTAATTCCACCTAAAACATTGATTAAACTTTGAACCAATTCGTTTCTTCTATTTTGAAACGGTAACGTCAACACTGAGAAATATGAAGTCGTGACGTTAATTACACGTTCCTGTGCGTGTGCGCACACGATGTTTGTTTATTCTAATGACTGGTAAATCAAAACTGATGTTTATCCCGTCTGCTTGATTGATTGTTGCTAACATTTGTGTGACGGTCGACGCATAGTGTCGGATAGAACAGTAATACCCATCGAACACAAGATATTTACAAGCATTGCAAAGATAAATGTTAGAAATTTGTATAGGTACCTAAGTTTATACTCTCATTAGACTTCTCTTAAGAGAAGAAGTTCTTTTGTCTCAAAGTGACTTGCTTTTCTTGGTGTAAACGACAGAACTGAAAATTTCCACCTGATGTTATGCGGTAAACCCTGCCTGTACAACTGTGTACCCTACGTGGTATTGCACTGAGCCTGCCACTCTGACACAAAGATATGGATATAGATGTTGTGCTTCTATATTAACAATAGGTTATACTATGGTTTAAGCCTGTGAAAAGCCTTAGGCTGAGTCATAATGATTCAAAATCCCATGAGCACTTATGCGTTTCATGAGCATAAATAAGCTTTTTTTACTAATTTGTCAGTTTCTCGTGTAAGAGTCTTCGTGAGAGATGCTTGTTAAGATACACACAACATTTGGACTTTTAACTCTTTATGAAAGCTCTTTCTTCTGTCCCCTTTCCCTTTCCCAGGTAATCTAGGGACCTAGTAATTCATCGTCTGGGTGTTCTATCCTGGATTGTCGTAGATGCGATGTTGAGAGCTTTTACATTCTTCTAGACAATGGAAATTTTTATAATACCTAAGATCTAAAATTTGTACATTTATGTGTAGAAGAAACTGGCAACTTCTTCATCAACTAGTAGACTTCCACTGCTAGACGAGGCCTCTCCATAGCATAGCAAAGATTTGCTATAATCAATACGCTTGGCAAGCAGTTGTTGCCCATCACAAAATAACTACTTTTTTTAAAATAAATAGATCAGAGAAAAATTTAAATATGTAAGTTATTAATATAAAACAAAGGCAGATAAAACAAGAAAAGTTAATGCAGAGCATTTTGAAATAACGATGTAGCTCTTCAATAAATCACAATTAAAAACCAATTCATTGAAACTTTATCATGAATTTGAATAAAACCACACTGTCCTTCAATAAAAGTAATGTCTTTCCCGAATGCTATCATTGATTGAAATATTTAAATAACGCATTGAAATAATTTAAAGCTGATGGTAATAAGGTTAAATTGATATTTAATTTACATTTCTTGCCCGTAAACAGAGTGAATTTTCATTGAATATACCATAAACGTTTGAATAAATTTTATTAATCTTTAGAGTTTAAAGGGTACTTACTCGAATAAACATTAGACCGTTTTTAAATATGGATAGTCCACTCCCGCCACTAACACATAGTTAATATCAATTTATAAGGTACCACGGAATAAAATAACCACCAACAAAAATGAGAAGTTAATTTCAATGCCTAAATATACGGCTTCTCTTTTTCTATGTATCAGCTCCTTCTTGTTCTCAAGGCGCCACACATGTGCTTCTCACCTAGCATTAGTGCAAGGTGAGAAGCGCAAGTGTGGCTTTGATTTTTTGAGGATCAAGCCAAGCCGTATTTTTTACCCTGATTTTTCTAGGGTTGGTCGCGTTAGAACAGGAGTAATTTTAGTTTTAAAAATATAATATTATAGATACAAGTTTATGTGATTACAATGAATAAAATACTTTGACTTTTAATGGCTTTTTAACCTCACAAAATATACCTACAATTCGTAATTGAACCTTATTTGAGAAAAACCTCGATTTTTTGAATAAAGTTTACTTTTTTATGTTCCTCTGTTGAAAGTTCAATAAGATACAATTAGCGTCATAAAAATCTTGTCATATCCATACTATTCTCTCTTGATCTTTCCAACGAACGAGGTCTGACGTTGTTTTCGATAAAGCTTTATTTAATAAGGTGAGTAAACGCATAACTAAGCCTGATAGTGTCGCCGACACTTGTTTAAGTGTAAACTGCTGTTCTTTTGTGATAAAACGTCACATTTTGATAATTTAGCTGCAGATTCTCCATCGAAACGGGTTTCCTATCGAATGTTTATGAAAATGAATAGTATTAAATTATTTATCAATACATAGATAAAGTTTTCCTCTCAAACCATCTCCAGTCAATTTTCAACCTTATTAACTTTAACGGTTGTCACTAAAAATATAGAGACACGCAATACAATGTTGGCTTAGATAAGATAAGACATAGATTGGTCGGATAAGGGAATGTTGCATGTTCATGTCTCATAACACTTAAAATAGCACTTGGTAAATCAGAATCATGATAACAGAGATACACTGATAATACGTAACACGGTTAGAAGCTTTTAAGAGTTATCTTATTAAATTCTTAACAATGGATTTTCTGAGCACTTAAACGAATAACTGAATAACTGAGCAGTTAAATGAAAATATGACTGAATCGCCCATAAGTTACAAATAGCTGATCAATAGGCCTAAGACATTTTAGAGGTCACAGGAAGTCGGTGGATGATTTGCATCAAATACTGTTTCTCGTGGCATTCTTTGGGGAGGCTTATGTCTAGCAGTAGACTTCTATGTGATAATGATTGAATTTTAGCCTCAAAAATACCATCAATATAATAATGGTCCATCTTTTAACGTTAGTCAGCTTGTACTAGCAGCTAATGTTAAGTGTGCTGTATAACGTTAGTAACGTTAGCGAGTCTCTAAAATCATCTAAATTAAAACGATAGCCAATTTCAAATATTAGCCAATCAAATTACAAAGATTTCAAGCTACCCCGATGTCATTGGCCAACATTAACAATCTCGTTCGTCTCGCTTGCGTGTTGGTAACGTTATAGTCTGCTAGCCGTACAGTTGCTAGATATGTCTATTATATTTATTTTAAATAGTAAACAAAAACATAACCGCGAGCAAAAGCTAGTGAAAATAAATTCCAGACCTCACTTTATGAATCAAAATACAAATTGGCGGTGTCTCGAAGATGCATACGCGCCCTCGGCTAAACACCCCATTGGAGGTGTTAAACCCGACTCTGATAATTAGGTAATAAATATTTATAAACGGAGTATCTCATCACAGCTGCAGTTTGCTCTTTTTTACTCTTTGCTCGTCAAAGGAGTTAATTTCCCAAGGCCTACCTCACGCATCTCTTTACCAACACAACGCATTCTCAAACTTATCTTCGGTTATGTAAAGCTGAATTTTCATAGGCTTGGTTTTGAGTTGCGGTGTTTTAGATTGGTGTGCAAAAGGTGTGAATAATCATTGGGTACTTATTTGCATGTGGCAGTAAGGCTATGCGAATGAGATTTCACAGTTAACTAGTTAGATGCGAGGAGCATTCTCGTCTTAAAACTCTATAAAGCAATAACTGGAGGCATCTGTCATGACAACCAGCGATTTAAATATCACAAGGGAGATTGCTTTTTATATGAGACTGAGGAAAATTCAACCTTTTGTATGTACTTATTTCTGCCGTCAATAAGTAATGCATGCATTTTTATGTTCCAGGGGTCATCTATTGGTGCTGGAATAAGTAAATACAACTTCTTACTGTTTCCTAGTCTCCTGGTAGTTTAATAAAGATAACTGCATACAAATTTAATGGATTCATTAATAGTGTGTGGCTTGTCCGGCCTCAGAATAGACTCCTCCATCTCCTACCGTGGATGTCGTATAAGCCGACTGAATGTTTACACTATAGAGGACGGGCAGCACCATCCACCTGAGTACTAAATATGAACACTGCCTGCCAAGCGTGGTGATTATGGCAATAATTCTTCACATTGTATTTCATGGGGGACGTCTAAAGGTTGCTGATTTTGATGATGATGATGATGCAATATGATGAAACAATGTTTTTCGGTTCCCAAAAACAAAATAGAAGTTATGGGCTACACGCGACAAAACGCACAAAAAGTAGGCAAGTAAGTATTTTGTTAAATTACCAACCGTGCAAGAACGGAAATATGTGCTGTGGATTTGGTTAAAATGTGTTTTTTCCTTTATCTTGTTTACTTATGATATAATATTATGATCTTGTACATTTCCGCTTGCAAAATTTACAAATGAAAGCAGAGTGCCACATGTATGTAATATACAATGTGTACAAAAATACTCCACTCCTTAGCAGTTTTTTTTGTCATTATTATAATACCAATGGAACCGTCATTTTTGTAGCGCGGATACTAATAGTTAGTTTATAACACTTCCGATCAAAAAGTATTTTCTGTACAGCGGTGCTTGAAACTGTTTAAAATCATGCATGGGAAACGAAATATTTCATTGTGAAAGAGGTATCATTTTTTTATTGGTTTATGTTAGAATGGATCACTATGAAGACAATAAAAGAACAGTTTATTTTAATATCGTGTTGTGTACAGTGTCGTTAAAATAGGTCTGTGGTCAGCATAATATTATTCATGATACACTTCAGTGAGCTGCAGGTTCACAGCCCTTTTTCTGACATTTCTGACTATCCTAACCAACTTGACCCATAAAAACATAGTCCTATCAAAAAATAAGTAAAGTCAGTATTTAGATGCAAGCTTAAAAATATTTATGACCTCTTTTACAGCTATAAACATTTTTGATATTACCTCTTTAAGTGTGTACCTACTTGCAAGAGCTTTATTTTTTTAACCTGTAGCTGCATTCACTGGTCGTTAAATTGAGACAATAAAAGTCTTTATAAATTATCCGTACGTCGAACATGTTACTCTTTAGGTCGACGAGACGCATATTGAGATAGTAAACTTTTATTACGGGAAACATTCTTGGTTTGATTGCATGTTGTGTTTTCCCTAAATACATCATGTTGAGATTGCTGCGGACATTGGTGGCTGGTAAAGTGATGTGACAGTGCGCATGCGCATGTCTATGACATATGAGTCTTGCACTCACTTACACCAGCTGTGCAGTAAAAGAACGAAATAGAATGAACTACACAGCGAGCTTGTTATAAAACTTCATTAGGATATATTAGCCTATTTGTAATTCGTACATTTACTGCTCATCGTAGGTATGTGTGCAACGGTGTCTACTCTGTCTAATATGTATTAACCTTGAACTATCCAATGTACATTTCTAATACATAATCATCATCGTTAGCAGCCGTCAGACATCCACTGCTGAACGAAACCTCCCCCGGGAAGTACAATGCTTTAATGCAATGAAGAATTGCTTTAATCATCATGCTTGGAAGGCGGCTTGGTGATCGCAGTTTGGTATTAATAACTCAAGTGGATACTGATGCCCATCCCCTGGTGTTATACCTTTGTAAGGCTTTTACTACATCCACGGTAGGAAAAGGAAGGGTCTATTCTTTGGTTGGACACACCACTCTCCAGTTTTCAATTATATGAATGTTAAAAATGGTATTTCCTAACGAGACTAATAATAAATTAATTAGCCTCCTCATGCATTGCAACGTTCACAAAATCTCGGATGGTTCTCATACAAAACACTAATTCCAGTACTCAACGACCATAACCAATTCCACCATTATGAGTTACACAAATTAAATTAAAAGTGCATTCAATTTTGGACTCTATTTCCGAGGCGGTGTTCAAAATCAGAAGCTGAATTTGTCTAAAGTTTGTCGCGTTAGTTTGTAGTCGCCATAAAACCTTCCAATTATTTCCGCTGTCTAGTTATCAGGTATCTACATCAATCCACTCGTATTACACTCGAATTTATGAGAATAGGTACCTCTTGGTCTAGCCATGAACCATTCCAAAAAAGATTGGTTCTTCGACTTTGTTTTATTGAAAACTAGCTGCAACCCGTGGTTTCACCTGCGTGAACAATTTTATGAAAATTGATGATGATGATTTAAAGTAACCTATGTGTTAAATCAGTATATAAGGTATCTCTATTACAAATTCCACTTAAATCCGTTTAGCCGTTTGAGCGTGAAGAAGTTACAAACACAATCACAAACTTTCGTATTTAAAATACTACTATAATATATTTAAATAATTATATATAGTGGGATTACTGCATTTTTAAATACGGAAAAGCATGTTGAATCTTAGTTGACATAAGAAAGAAAAGCTTGATCCTGTTTACCGAATGATGATACTAAAAAACAAGTTCGAATGTAAAATGTATCAAATTTCACGTCATTTTCCATACACTGTCACAATTTAAACTATACAGGGTTTGTTAGGTATTGCAATTTAAACCGATCTTGACCCTATTCATAATATTAAAGTATTGTATTTATTGCATACATCTAAAACCAAGCCATCATTGGCTCCTTCTATTCAGATAAATTTTATTTACAAGAGTTCAGTTTCTCGTCCCATGGCTACAAGGTTCTTGTCCCATGCCTACACGGTTCTTCGGTCATGATGAACTATAAATTGTGTCTTAGTAGGCCGACGTCAACCGTCTGCTCCCATCCATACTTTTACAAGGACACAACCAGCTGATTTATTATTTTTCTCTTTGTTTTCTGTTTGTCCTTTTGTTTTGTTCTTTTTTCACTGGCGCGTTATTCGAGACAATTCTTTTGTTTTGTTTAAGAAATAGAGCTTTTAAGAAATTAATTGTCGTGTATGTACTTTGACAATGTTGGCAACTGTTGTCGACTTACTTTATTGATGATGCTTCATTTGAGACACATTCAGTAACAATATTACTACTCTTGAAATATTTTGACTATTGCACATAACATAGCACCCAACAGTCACATACGAAGCCTTGATCCCACACTATAGGATTCCCTGTGTCGTAGGTATCAGGAACTACGAGTAATATGGTACCATAACACCCGGACAAACATTTGTCCCGCAGTGGGAATCGAACCCGCAACTTCTTGCATCTCAGCCGCCTACTCGCCTGCCGCTCCGCAGAGGTCACAGACCTATAAGTAGGTACCAAATTTTATCTTAAAAGTCAGAATTAAGTAGGTACTTCATTATCATCATCATCATGTAGAAATCTACTGCTGGTCGTCGGACAAAGAATGCCACAGCAAACGGTGTTATGCCGGTTCATCCACCAACTTTCTGCGGCCTTTAAAATGACTTTGGTCCATCAACGTTATCCTCCACTGCGTCGTCTAGTTTGTTGTCGCCACTCGAGAATATTAGTTCCCCAACGGTTGTCAGTTCTGCGAGCTATATGACCTGTCCATTGCCACTTTAACTTGCTAATTCTGAGTAGATACTTTCATTAATTAAAACCACATTGTTTCGTTCAAGGCCACCCTCCACTGCGTCGTCTAGTTTGTGGTCGCCACTCGAGAATATTAGTTCCCCAACGGTTGTCAGTTCTGCGAGCTATATGACCTGTCCATTGCCACTTTAACTTGCTAATTCTGAGTAGGTACTTTCATTAATTAAAACCACAATGTTTCGCGATCTATGCCCAGAGTGGCCGAAGCTAATTCATTCAGTTTTTAAAGAACAAAGCTATAATTACCATTTAATTGGATAAAGCAAAAAGCCAATCAAACTCAACAATTCCATGAATTTCGACGATCAGATAAAATTACCCAGAGCGGCGTATCATCATAAAATCAGTCCAATATCCTTAACAAGGGAACATGGAGCTAATTAAAAGTTTAAACTAAATGACCGCAGCGAGACCATGACATAAACTATTTACGAGCGCATAGGAGCGAAACTAGCATACTAGAAACTTAATACAAACTACGCGCTAATCACGTGCCCATTTGTGTGCGGACAAAAATTTGTATGGTTTTAGCGCCAACCATCGAAATATACTACATTTGGTGGCATTCATAGATACAGCCCACCAAATTTATTAACTGGTTTGGTAACGGTGGCGCTGATATCAAACTATAGTGTTCGTATAGTATAATCTAATTTAGAAATAACGTGGTTAGTCCGTCTTTTGCCTGGTAAGTTTTTATAGCAGTAAATTTTAACTTTCGTTGCAACAGTAGTGTGCTTTGGTGTATTCGGCCTAAGAATAGACCCCTCCATCTACTCCCTTGAGTGTCGTAAAAGCCGATTAAGAGTACCAGGGGATAGGCAGCAGCATCCACTTGAGTGCTCAACACCGATCCGCCGATCGCTGATTGAACTGCGATCACCAATCCATCTGCCAAGCGTGGTGATTATGGCAAATCCTCCTAATATGGAGGAGGCCTCGTCCAACAGTGGACGTTTAAATGCTGCTGATGTGTGAGTGCCACAGTAGTCAGCCAGTTTAAGGCATTTGGCATACATTTAGGTAGTACAATAATACTAGTAGGTAATTTATTATGCAAACTGCTTATGGAAGGCAAGCAGGAGTATAACTACTATCGGCGTAAAGGAACTTCAGTTCTATACAACACTAGTGTTACTAATTATTATGGCGAGACTAACAATAAAGTTGTCGAGAGGGCCGTAAACAGTGATCATTAAGTATAGAACAAATCGGGATGCCTTGAGATTGTCTAACGAAGATTAATGTAGTTTTGAAGCATCCCAGTCTATTTTCTTAGAGCTGGCAAGTCTTAGTGGGATGTTCTGTCTGCACTTCTTAGATACAACAAT
This sequence comes from Epirrita christyi, assembly GCA_951392215.1. Taxonomy (NCBI): domain Eukaryota; kingdom Metazoa; phylum Arthropoda; class Insecta; order Lepidoptera; family Geometridae; genus Epirrita; species Epirrita christyi. Next base: position 10,022,621 of record OX595843.1, on the reverse strand, counting down.
GGAAAGACAACAATTTCATATCACATAGTACCTTAAGTCATTCACATAATATCCGTAAAGTATGATATTGAAGTAAAGTCTATCTTTGGCTACAGGAAGTTACTCTCCTGGTGTTCGCGTATCTCGTTTCGATCAGACTCCGTAGAGACCGCGTTGTTAACGGATAATATTCACACTTACACACCATATTTTTTATGCATTCAAACAATTAATAATATTTTAATAATTCAACCAACAACGACTCCAAAAAAAGGAGGAGGTTCTCAATTCAGCTGCTGTTGTTTTTTTTTACCTTGGTTACCTTATAACTTCGTCATAACCGATTTGCAAAATTTAGACTTCCAGATTGGTCCCACTTCTATCAAAATCCAGTTCTGATGATGGAATCCATGAGGAATTGACGGAACTCCTCAAATATTTTAGGCATACCATAGCGATTTTGGTATTTTCAGCAACAAGTTATTGTTTTGTATACCTTTAGCAAGTAAAAACATGCACATAGCCGAATTTAATTCAATGGAAGTTGGTTTTTAATGAAAAGTTGGCTTAAATGAGATTCTATGAAGCAATTAAAAATGAACCAGATGATTTTTTTCATACAAAACATTGTTTTCTGTATGAAGAGTTTATGGCCTTAGCTCCCGCTGTTTCAATTAAATCACTGACAATACTTCGAATACTTGACCAGTCTGTACCAAAACATACCGCTTTCGGTCATTATAGCCCGGCTGAACAATCTTGATACGAGAGGTTGTTTTGGATGTATATGATGTGGATGGACGACCTTTGCGGGCGAGTATATAGACGGTTGAGATGTAAGAGGTGTGCGTTCGATTCCCGCTGCAGGACGAATGATTGCATGATCTGCAAATATTTGTTCCGGGTTTGGGTGATGTGGTACCATGGTAATCGTAGTTCCTGATGGGGGTGTCCCCTAGTGTGGGGTCAGGACGTGTATACGACTGTTAGGTGTTAGTTATGTTATGAATTTCTATGCATTAAAATCCGAATGAGAATATACGTAGCTAAGAACTCGTAGCTCATAATGAGCACCCAAAATTGCCCCTGTCGGCCATTTTAAAAACCGTGGTAATTTCGAGTGATTTGCGAATCCTTTCATTTCCATGTTGTAACTTCAAACATTGTAACATGTCATTAGATAATATATTTTAACCGGTTTAACTTACGTAGATTATATTCGAGTATACGACCCGAGGTTTCGAGCAATTTAGATTTTTTTGTTGGCAAAAAATTGTAGCTTGTAGTGCAAGTATCAAGAAGGTTCTACTTTTGAAGAACCTTGTTACGAGTCTCACGATGCGTGTACCGACAGAGCCCCGATACTATCTAATCCAGATTTCCCCTACCACTTAATTGATTATTTCATAAAGATTAATATGACTCGTCATTTTTAACGGTTCGTAATACTCAACATAAAAATTGAACGAAACAATCGTCTGTCGGTCACGATTAACTGCACCATTGTAAAGTGGCCCTTGCATTTCAAACGTCACTTCTTTGAAAATGCACATGCAAGGGATCAAGATTTTTTGGTTAAAGTAGTTCATACTTTGCAAATAAATTTCAAATTCAATGTCAAATAATTTGATCAGACTATATTGTCGCATTTAGATTAGAGCGGTTCACAGATTTATAAGTATAGTACGAGCGGTTTTATGAAGTCTGTGTATCTAACTAAATATTAATATGAATTATTCACTTATTAGCAATAAGACCGCCTAATTGTTCAATAGTTTTTTTTAATTGATTTGTCACCATAGCATCAATCCAAGCCGTGTTTCTTGCCCAGCAGGGTGATTCTAAAACGTCGGAAACGTTTGCGATCGGATTCGTTAGTTATTTTGATGTGGTAAGGAGCCAAAACAATTTTCTCTAGTAAAACACAGTAAAAAACACTACTACTACTACTGTTTTACTATAGAAAATTGTTATAAAATTGTTTACTTACCACATCAAAATGAAAATCTAACGAATCCGATCGGAAACGTTTCCGACGTTTTAGAATCGCCCTGCTGATTTTTCTAGGCTTGCGGTCGCGTTGTAACAGGATTAATTTTAGTTTACAAGACAATTATTACCTTTTTATTTAAAAAACCGACTTCCGCCATTGTAATCGACTAAATATTTGGATGAAAAAAAAATGATGAAAGAACCATAGTGGTGAAGGGATTATGATACTTTTTGAATGCAAATGCTTGGTTTGTTACTGAAAATATCAAAATCGCCATATATATGCCTACAATATTTGAGGAGTTCCCTCAATTCCTCATGGATTCCACCATCAGAACGTGATTTAAAAAAATGGGACTAATCTGGAAGTATATCTATTCAAATAAAAAAAGAATTTTCCAAATCGGTTAATAAACGCCGGAGATATGAGGTAACAAACATAAAAAAAAAATACAACCGAATTGAGAACCTCCTCCTTTATTGGGATTCGGTTAAAAATGATCCTTCGGATTCAAATTATTAAAATATGTTTATATTTGACTGTTTTTCTTTTACTTTATACGTTGTATACCTTTAAGTATATAAATAAGTTTCTATTAATCAATCAATGATTTCGATTCATGAATTATTTTAGACAAAAGATTATGATACTTTTATTGATGTAAAATAGCCCTTCAACAATAGTCCATTTAAGTTTAGTGATAAGTTATTTTATCAATAAGTATAACCGGACGACATAACAGTAACCCTATGTTCAGTACCAACGCATAGGTTTCACAAGCTAAATTGTCGATTGTCCTAGATTAATGAACCATATCATTACGGCTAATGAATCGGGTACGATCTTATCTACCCGTCAATGTCAGTCTCAAATCTATTAGTACTGTTAGCCATACGTGAAAGTAGCTACGCGCGTGTAGGTAGGTTAGGTACCTATTCGTACTTAGTAATTTGATAACGAGTAACTGTTTTAAATGCCCCTTCAAAATAAATGATGTTCATTTTATGCATACCACCAAAGACCCACAACCAAACCAGCAAAGACTACGACAAATTCAAATTTGACAATAGTTCAAAAAAAGGTTCGACAAATTCAAATTTGACAATGGTTCAAAAAAAGGTTAGAAATAAAAAACAAGCTAGAGTTTTCGGTAAAATTTGACGAATTTATCGGACAATAGATAAAGTAAGTTCAATAATGCTGATGTCCATTTTGTCAAATTTTTACGTAAAATTTTATCGATTTAGGGATCCATAGGTACTTGCAGCCTTATCTAATAGTAATTTTATTTTATTCATTGACTCTTCATGCAAATATAGTAATCGCCGGCCAAATCGATTATCCATATCATCGAAATCACTCATAGCCCGAGGCTTCGCTCAGGCTACTGCACCATGTTTCTTTATCTAGATATCTACATGGACTACGCGACATTAAAGGACTACCGACGATGCTTGGGGCATACCTCCATTGTTAGTAAGTTGGTTCGCGACATGGCTGTTATTATAAAGGGACATTCTACAAGCTCTAGAGATAAGGCAGATCTTGCAACAAGATAAGGTAACATGTCTCGTGTTTTAAAATTTTAGGATGAATATAATCTGAAAATGACCGCAGAGTAATGCATTTGCCGTTTACTATGAGGGTGAGTAGATACCAGCTATAGTATAGTTAAAATCTCGCTGCAGACTCGGTCATAAATCATTCGACTGTTTCGCTCTCTTTCCCACTCACGGGCCTTATGGGCAGGCCACGCCCACACGTAGTCCTGTGCATTACTGCAGTCGATGAGTGATATCGATAGTTTTATATATTTATAAATGGGTGATAGAAATAAATACACATTTTTTTTATTTTATTACCAAATTTACTACAAAGCATATTAAATATATAAACAAAAGAACGTATATATAAAACTAAAAATAGAAAATTAAAATTCTTCGTCTGAGTCATCGTCATCATCATCCACATGAATGATGAACTCTTCGCATAAATGTGCTTTTCTGAAGTCTTCATCTTGCAGCAATTCTGCATGTTCCACACATTTTTGCCAATTTTCAATGGAGACATTGGAAATGGCTCGATAATGGCCTTGAGCGCGCGCAACTAGCGCACATCCCTACTCCGATTATGATTTATGACAAAGTCTGCAGCGAGATTTTAACTATACTATAGTGACTAGATATAGCGAAAAAGTATGAAAATATTATTAAGGGGCCTGCGAAGGCTGCAAGCAAATTCAATTTGAAGCGAGTGTCAAAATCAGCAATAGCCGGTGCTGTTCGGCACCGGGGCCTCTCCCCCTGCATGCGCGATGGGCTTACGAGCCGTTCGGAATTTGTATCAAATTAGGTCGTGTTCCGTAATACCAAAAATTATGAATAAAAACTTAATGTTTTTTCATATCTTGTTGTTATTCTGTAACTTGACACTATATGGTATGTTCCTAAACACAATACTAGAAAGTACGTTGTTTTTAATACGAAACAAATAAGATGAAAACATGTCGTAAGAGTCGTAAAAATGTACAAAATGGAATTCGCTTAAATTTCGTTTTAGGTAAGTATTTTGAAATGCTATCCGAATCCGAATAATAGAAAGCAATTGAAGAACTACATATGATTTTGGTATTACGTTTGCATGGACAACTCATCCTTCCCCGACCCATTAATAGGCAAAAAAAAAATTTTTTTGACGTGCTCTATACGCGCGCTTGTTTGAACTTTGACAAAATTATTTTGTTTAAGTATAAAAAAGCAAACTTAAACTAATAAGACTGACCTAAGTTAACAGTAAAAACTTTATTAATTGACAAACGACTAGTTTAGTTTCTCCGTTCTCACATAATACTGCTTCATAAAAGTCTGAGTTCGGTAAGAGTTCATTCTTTATTTATTGTACTCTAAAAACTTAAAGCTCACCTTACTTAAGGCGATTTACGATCGGGTAGACTTTATAAAAAGTTGAATGCACCTGTTCAGTCCATTTAGCAGAGGTGACCGAGACTGGTACCATTAAAAAATGGTTGAAAGTTGCCACTAAGTAAAAAGTTTCTAAGAAAGTGCCATTGTTAATAAATTGCTCCGTTACCGTAAATCCAAAATTTGTTAGATAGGACCTTCTTACATTGTGGCGCATTGGCAAGACTTACGGATACATAAAATAATATTAAATTGCATAAAAAAAATCGTTGTTTTGTCTGACTCACTGACTGACTTTCAACTTACAGCCGGAGCCCAACTAGTTTGGGTACTATGTCATCTACCCAGGATTGTTTTTTTTTATTCCTATATAGGCAAGCAAGCAAGCATACGGCAAACCTGATGGAAAGTAGTTACCGTAGCCTGCAACTTCAGAGGCATCACACGCGCGCTGCCGACCCTGAGACATAAAGATGAAAAGTCTCATGTGCCTGTAATTTCACCGGCACCCGCTACTACTGCTTGTCGGCAGAAACATTTGTAGTACTTCACAGACAAACTTTTTTACCAAGAAAGAATGTGAGAGAGAAAGATTGTAAGATTAAGAGCCCAATCTGATGTATACACTGTACACTAATAGGTAATATTGTGGCAAATGTTTTTATTTTATTTGATTGTTATTCTGTTTTGTGAAGTTTGTTAACGGAATAACATTATTATTAATAATTCTGTTATTATTTGACTTTGATTTTAAATTCACGGTATAATCTCATCTTTGACGACCTCTGTGGCGCGGCGGGCAAAGGTTCGCCTGCGACGCAGGAGGTTGCGGGTTCGATTCCCGCCTCGGAACAAATATTTGTTCGATCTGCAGATATTTCTTTCGGGTGTTCTGGGTACTTTCTATGCATAATAAAAATATACATCTATGTAATGTATTGTATTAAGTATATCAGTTATCTAGTATCCATAACACAAGCTCTGCTTAGCTTGGGGCTAGATAATGTTGTGTGAAATGTCCAGCATTTATTTTATTTATTTATCTTAGTCAACTGTCATGTCTGCCAAACAATTACTAACTTTTAAATAATTACGAGAATATTGGGCGTCTGAACTTTGCTTTTTGGGTATATAGGAGTGCACTAACAAAGAAGTTTCCGAAATTCACTCCCTAAGATGTAAAAAAGGGGCTATACAGGTCGCAGGAAGTCGGTGGTTAGAACAGGCCCAAGACTGTTCACTATGGCATTTTATGGGTAGGAGCCTATGTTCAGCAGTGGGTTACCACAGGCTGTTGATCCCCTAAGGGGGTGCAGAGGGGTTTTGAAGTTTGTATGGAAAAATTCCACTAGTATATTTATAAAAATGTGATGACAATAAAAATTGCCGACGAAAATCAGAACCTTGTAATTTTCAGTGGTATGACATTGTTAGATTCTGGTTTCCGAATTCTGGGATAAACAGTAATATATTTAAAACAAAATTGAGGCATTTTGGTTTAAAAATTTATGTTCAACAAGTACCTCACTATCAGCTTGTGGGTTAGTTATACGCAAAGACAGTATAGCGCCTTTCGCGTTCAGCATAATAACGCATTCAGGGTGCTGGTGGGGCTGCCCCGGTTCTGTAGCGCATCGGGGATGTTCGCCGTGGCGCGTGTGGACTGCTTCTACGCCACCATGCGTAAGCGATGCACGTCCCTGGTGCGCAGGGTCCGGGCCAGCTCCAACAGCATACTGAAGGCTTTTTCAGACAGGTTTGACTGTGTGTACCTCAGCCACTGTTCTAGGATTCATTTTAATAAGGAACTAAATTATTTATTCTAATTCTATTTATTCAATGACATTACAATTTTGACATTTAATAACCTAATTATGACATACTTCATTCAAATTCAATTCAATTCTCAGGATAAGAACTAAAGCAAGTGTTTTATGATTGTGTAAATTCTATTTGATTTTTTGACCTTTAACTAATCTAGGATAAGAAACTAACTAACACAATATGATCCATATGTTGATTGAAATAAATGAATAATAATAATAGCTATCATAAACGAATTATTTTTCCAAAAGAGGTACCTATTATTTTAACCAATGTTATTTCAAATCCAACCCTCATATATGCTTCATAGAGCGTCATGTTTCTCATGAATATGCGGGTTCTATGATTATTATTCTGAACCATGTAAACGTTACCAAACCTAAATATTCAAATAGATTAAAGTTCAATGTAATTTTTTATATGATAACTTGCACGTAGTCCATCTGATGTAAAGCGGTAGGTAATCCCAACTCATTAAAAATGCAATACCTCTTAGGTCACGTCCATCTAGGACGCATCCCACTTGACACTGCACTGCACCCGTCATTCTGATACACAAAAATGAAAAGTCTCATTTGACTGTAATTTCACCGGCACCCTTCAAACCGGAACACAACAATGTGAGCACTACTTTACTGCTTGGTGGCCGAAATAGATACACAGTGGTAGTACTTTCACGGGCGAACTCATTCACAAGGGGCACTACTACTAGCAAGTCAACTCATAAAATACCTGAGTATCCTTATGAGAATATCACCGGTAGCTGCAAACGAAGTTTGCTTCTATTTGGCTATATTTTCTTCAAACTCCATGAAACTTTCTACACATAATCAGTACACTAATATCTAAACCTATGGCGCGTTTTTTTGTTATGCTACTTAAAAAGTAAGCAGTTACCATAGCCTATGGACGCCTGCAATACCAGAGGCATCACAAGCGCGCTGCCGACCCTGAGACATAAAGATGAAAAGTCTCATGTGCCTGTAATTTCACCGGCACCCGAACCCTTCAAACCGAAACACAGCAATGCGAGCACTACTGTTGCACTACTAGCAGTAGCTCGCGTTAGTTTCTTATAAAATGATTATGGTTACCAAATCATAAATAAAAAAACTGACTCGTCACAGGTCTTGATATTAGTGTGCTGATCATGTGCACAAAACACGGAGTTTGATGAAGTAATAGCCAAAATAGAATCAAACATCGTTCACGTACAACAAGGCGTAAGCACCCTACCGCTATAACCTTCCCTTGAATATATCAGACCTGAAAATAGCTCTTCGATAACGTTTTTGCATACCAAAATGTACGCAACCTACACAGGGACTAGAACCCACACTCTCAGTAAATTAATGTCGTCATTTGAAATCTCACAAGAATAATGTCTCGACAGATCATTTGATAACTTTGCGATGACAAAACTTATGTGGGTCTAACATAATTGATGTCACAGGTAAGCTGTAGACAGCTATTGATTACAAGTCGAAGATTTTAGGAGTCTTTTAATTGATCTAAAGGTACGACTGATCGATATCAAGAAGCGATTAATGTTATTCATGGGGACCATGTGCTTGAATGATGGTGGTATTTGGAATAGTTTAAATTCCTGTTTGGGTAACTCGGCATAGAAATTACTCCGGAAAACGCTAAAATACCTTTTAATATTTAAAAGGCAGCAATGCCTACATAAAAACTGGTTCAGTCATTTTGTTGGTCCATGTAAACACTCTCTATCATACACAAAGAAAAAGTTTCTACTACCCAACACACCTTTTATATGAACGATGCAATGAAAGATCACTAATATATAGTAGGAACCGGCCGACAAAAAGAGTTGGAACATGCTTTACAAAATATTAAACAGACTGAATAAATAAAAAATAAAAATTATCCACTGGAGTATGATGGAGGCGGCCTTCGTCCAAAAATGGGCATCCATATAAACATAATTTTAGTAGAAGAAACTTAGGAATATAATTATAATTTGATTCAAATTAATTAACAAATTATCAGTATGCATGTTAAGTTATATATTTTATTATTTTAATTAGAATGTAAATTAATATTGTTATTTATTTTTTGTGGAATTAAAAAGACTTTATTATTATTATTATTATGTAAACACTGAAAGAACTTTATCTTCATCAATCAGCTGTAGAAATCCACTGCTGGAATCTCACATAGAATGCAATGGGGGGGGATTTTCCATTATCATCACGCTTGCAGACGGATTGGTGGTCGCAGCAATGGTGCGTTGAGTCTTAGGTGCTAGGATGGTTAGGTGGTTAGGATGCTGCTGCCCATCCCTGCGGTGAAATTTTTTAAAGTTATCGAGTTTCTAAACATCGGTAAAATTGCCGTTTATTCAACGATTTCCAAATTTCTATACTTCTGAAACTCATTGATAACTAAAATTCTTATTCCTATGATATTAATACAAGTGCCTTATCCAATAAATCTCCTGAAAACCGGTGATTTGTGACTTTTTGATAATATTAAGGCCCATGTTCACGAAGAAATAAACGGGCGTTTACCGTAATCATTAGTTAAGGTGACAGATGATATATGAAAGCATCTGTCGACCTCTGCGGCGCGGCGGGAGAAGGTTCGCCTGCGACGCAGGAGGTTAAAGGTTCGATTCCCGCCTCGGAAAAAAAATTTGTACGATTTGCAGATATTTGTTAAGGGTGTTCTGGGTATTTTTCTATTTATAATAAAAAATATATATCTATGTAATGTTATTGTATCAAGTATATCAATTATCTAGTACCCATAACACAAGCTCTGCTTAGCTTGGGACTAGATAATGTTGTGTGAAATGTCCAGCATTATTTATTTATTTATCTGTCAAAAAAAATGGAAAAAAAATAAAATAAAAAAAACTGTCATAAACAGTCGTTTACCATCTGAATTGGTGAACAGTGGCCTTAGTTACTTAGACTTTCAAAAATCGCACCCCTGGTCCTTCTTTCCTTCCTTTATCATTTACTAGTTGCGCCCCGCGGTTTCACCCGCGTGAATAATGATGAAAATTGATGATGATCATGATGATGATGAAAAGTAGCCTATGTGTTAATCCAGGGCGTAAAGTATCTCCATTCCAAATTTCACTCAAATCCATTCAGTAGTTTTTACGTGAAAGAGTAACAAACATCCATCCATACTCACAAACTTTCGCGTTTATAATATTAGTAGGATAGGATTCGGCTTTTTTAAATCATCCACGGGAGAAAAAGGAGGGGTCTATTCTTAGGCCGGAAACAACACGGCACAATAACTGTATAATAAGGTATTTAATAATTATCCAGGGCAAAGAAGTGCTTATCTAGGGTTAATAAACTTTTGAATAGCCGGCTAAGGCGTAAGAACCATATCTAGACGTCAAACGAAACGCAACGATAGACGCATTTCGTTCTAAAATGTAATCATCCATTCTGACGAGTAATCTCCACATTTCAAAGATCAAGAATTTGTTGAATAGGATCATTTTATGCTGATGGAGAACGCTTTCATATAGCCTCTAGGCATGTCAGTTCTTTGATACACTACCTTGCAAACTCTGGTTTAGACGCAGGCTTTTATTTGCTCATAGTTTTTCTTTTCAGATAGGTTTATCCCACCAAGCTAAAAAAGCTTGAGCTTAAGCCCCCGATCTAGACAAGGATCAAACATTCAAAGACAAAGGAATAGAAGAAGGAATTTAAATTTTGAAATAATTTTAAATTCTTTCGCCACACTGGTTCACGGAATCAATGTTCAAAATCGATTTTTATAGCTATACGTGTTTCCCAAGAGCCAGTATAGTTGGAGTAATTCACAAGCTATATTGTTACAACGTTATTTTATTATAACATAACATTATATAGTTACATAACATAACACCTCAGTCACATACGTAGTCATGATCTCACACTAGGATTCCCTGTGTCGTGGTCTACGAGTACCATGGTACCATAACACCCAGACCCGGAACAATTATTTGCAGACCATGCAAACATTTGTCCCGCAGCGGGAATCGAACCCGTAACCTCTCGAATCTCAGCTGGCTACCCACCCGCCGCGCCACAGAGGACGTCATCAGGCTGTAGAAGTCCACTGTTGGGCATAGGCCTCTCTCCTAGAATGCAACCACGAACAGTCTTAAACCGCCTTCATCCACCGACTTCCTGCAACCTTTTATAAATAAATACGATTGCTAAATTGTTTTTTTAGAAATAAATAGAATTAAATAAAATGAACAAATTATGCAGATAGCTCCGTTTATCCATGATTGATACGTAATTGAAAAATTGGCCCACGGCCCACCAGATGGTAAGCGGTGTCATAAAATTAAAATTACGACATCTGTCCCTTTTGTCTTTCATAGCGTTGTCGCGTCATCGATATATAAAGCAAAGAGTACTAGAACAATATAAACAACCTGTCAATTGGTGAGTACTCAAATAAATCCCTACTCATCATCACCATGAGCCTATAGAATCTTACTGCTAGACATAAGCTTCCCCCCTAATATGCCACGACAACCGGTCTTGTGTTTTCCACGGACTTACTGCTACCTTCAAAATGTTGTTGGTGCATCAAGAGGGCGTACCTTAACTGTATCGTCCGATTTGTGGTTGGCACTCGAGAACACTTATTCCCCAACGGTTGTCAGTTCTGGGAGGTAATGACCTACCCATTGACACTTTAACTTGCTAATTCTAAGATCTTGTCGTTGATCTTGGTTCTTCTAAGGATCTCCGGGCGGATTCTATCATGCATGACTGATCGCTACGCAACTCTGAGCCTGGCAATAAAATAGGATTAAATAGGAAAAACTAGTCATAAATACGAAAAGTTTAGAAGAAAAAAAACATGTAATATGGCGCCACAGAAATGGAGCTCCTTAATCGATTGAAATCGAAACACTAATCTCAAAAATATCGGATGACAGAATGAACTGTTTATTAACAAAATAACGATCTATCGTCTTCGAGCCTCTGAAAAATAAAACCAAAAGATAAAATATCAGTGAAAAAACAGAGATTAGAATCAAAAAGTATTTATGTCGAGGAAACGAAACCCCGCGCTTAAAGGTTAACGATTCCTATCAATTAAGGTTATGGGTCGACACGACAGGTCTTTTGGACCCCCGCCGGGCAAGGAGTTGGCACCTGTCCTTTTCTGTTTAGTTTTAGTGTCGGCGGATCACAAATCAAAACAGGTGCAATTTTATTAAAGTGGCCATGATTTTTGTGTCATCATCATCATCAGCCTGAAAAAATCCACTGCTGGACACAGGCCTCCCCCCTAGAATGCCACAACTAACGGTCTTGAGCCACCTCCATCCACCGACTTCCTGCGACGTTTATAGTGTTTTTAGTCTATCGAGAGGAGGCCTTCCTCTTCTGCGTCGTCCGGTTTGTGGTTGTTACTCGAAAACCTTTATACGCCAACGGTTGTCAGTTCTGCGAGCTATATGACCTGCCCATTTTGCCACTTGATATTAACGTAACAAAGTAAAACAAATAAAAAAAAAACAATTTTAATAAAATTTATATGGGACTACCTCCGAAGTATGACATACCAAATAAAAAAAGAATCATCAAAATTAATTCATGATTGCTGGCGGAGTAATTGCGTAACAAACCTATAAAAAAATACAGTCGAAATGAGAACCTTTAGCTATTTTTGTAGTTGGTTAAAAACAGACACACATTATAAGAACGTACTCATACGAAACTTGAGGTGGCACTTACAATTTTATATGGATTTTTCGTCTAGTTGCTCTACCTGCAAGCAGGGATACCCAGAATCCTTTAACCACATTGGTTATTTTTTTCAACGGTCCCAGACACAACGGTTCTTTTTAGAGCCCACTTTAAGGGCAAAGGTTCCAAGAACCAGAATTAACTAGTGATACGACAAAAGATGCAGCAAACTTCTGAACCCTGTCTCAGTTTCTCAAAAACAAATGGTACCCCTACTACTTCTTTCATCAATATCAAAACAAGCTCTTTTATTTATCGATATAATAATTTTAATAGAAAGTGCCAAAGCCCTACTGCGACGAAGTGGAACAAATAGTTTCCTTGATAGGCGCCTTCTGAAGATCAATTCATTTTCTCCACGGGATTGGTAAATTTTGTGTTGAACTAATGTTTAGATTTTAGATTGCTTTATCGACAAGTGAAATAAATGCTTTTTGGGTCAAAATACATTGAAAGATCAATTTCCACGGAGGCTCCATAGATTGAAATGAGACCAAGTAATTAAATGGCACAAAGATGATGGCAAAATCAAAATAATAATAATAATGTATTTATTTTAGCCTAAATGGGAAAAGTACAATCCTATCCTACTCCTACTAATATTATAAACGCGACAGTTTGTATGGATGTTTGTTACTCTTTCACGTAAAAACTACTGAATGGATTTGAGTGAAATTTGGAATGGAGATACTTTACGCCCTGGATTAACACATAGGCTACTTTTCATCATCATCATCATCATCATCAATTTTCATCATTATTCACGCGGGTGAAACCGCGGGGCGCAACTAGTATACTATATCTTAACAATAAGGCCATATACTTGTAGACTAACATTATTTTATACCTAAACCTAAAACTTAAACTTACATTCGAGGGATTTCGTTCGAAAAAAAAACACTTCCCTGTAGCGTCGATAAACAATGACAGCAGGCCAGAAATTCAGATCAAACATCCTTATAATACTTACCTATTTTGCCTGAACCTGGAGAGCGTAGGACTTGAAGCCAGAATAATAGTGATTTTGCAAAGAAGTCTCTGGATAATTGAATGATTTTTTGTTAGAAAAATTTACTAAAGCATTTTTGTTTGACTCATAAGATGTAGGTATAATTAAAATGTTTCACCAACGAAAACTTCTTCAAAGCGATTCAATTGGATCTTTCCTTGGTATATTAATTTATGTAAACACCCTAAGTTAATGAACAGACACTAAATAAAGACTCCTTGGCGACGGATACGTTTAATTTTATCAAAGCAATGATGTTATATTTTTGAAGATGGTCATGACTGTCCTGAAAGGCTTTCAAAATGTGTACAGTTGAGTTCCTTAGTATTTTTAACCTACTTCACAAAAAAGGAGGAGGTTCTCAATTCGGTTGTATTTTTTTATTTTATATTTATTCTTTATGTTTCCTCATATTTCCGTCATTTATGATCCGATTTGGAACATGCTTTTTTTATATACTTCCAGATTGGTCCCATTTTTTCAGAATCCAGTTCTGATGATGGAATCCATGAGGAATTGAGGGAACTCCTCAAATATTGTAGGTATATAGCGATTTTGATATTTTCAGCAAGAAATCAAGCATTTGCATTCAGAACGTATCATAACCCTTTCACCACTATGGTTTTTTCATCATTTTTTTTTCATCCAAATATTTAGTCGAATACAATGGCGGAAGTCGGTTTTTTAAATGAAAAGTTATTTGATTTATTAACTGAAAGTAGATGGAAACCTCTGCCCATTGCAACTGCCTGATTCATTAACCAATATATAAATATATTTCATAGGGCCTCCCCCATAGTATTCAATGGGGGGATTTACCATAATCACCACGCTTGGCAGGCGGATGATCGTAGTATTGATGTTAAGTACTATAAGGTGGATGCTGCCATCTATCCCATTGCTTTAACATGTGAAGAGACGGATGAGTCTTAGAGCAGTTTCGCACTACGTCCGATTCGAGTCCGATCAGTATCCGTGAAAATTCGGATCAATAGAGAAATCAGATGACGGAAGCCGGTCTTAGTGCGTAAATTACCATAGAAATAGTTCTACGACTACTCCGGGCCGTATTTTCACGGGTTCGGATTGGATTCGGATTGAACGTATTGTGAAACCGCTCTAAGACTGGTTACACGGCTACCACGGCAAACTAAGTGTATGCATTTATTACATAGGACGGATGCTATACTAAGATGCTATATACCCTGAGATAATATGAAGTTGTCAAGTCTCACAGTCCCGTATTTTTACCGGCGCCCATACCATAACACTTCAAAAATGCGATAGTGGAACCAAAACACCAATATGGGTTTGGTCATAACAAACAGCAGAAAATTATAGTCAGTATTCCCAGGACGAATTCTTTCACTAGGAGTTCTACTACTCCAAAAACTAAAGTTGACATTGTTGTTCTTCGTTTGAAATTACTAATTGGAATTAAGGAAGATATTTTATAAAATACATTGGTTCTAGATAAAATATAGGTTATTGTATTTACAGTGAAACTAACCGGTGCTCTTAGTGGAACGCTTCAACTAAACTAGTCGACTAAAAAACGACGAATTGACTTTAAATTACTTTAGTTGCAATAAAAACTAAAGGAAAAAGTTGTTAAGAATTTTCAATTAGATAAATGGAGCACTATAATTTTTTAAAAGACAAAGGAATGTTGTGGCTGCTCCTGAATAGATTCTTCGAAAATAAAAGTCATTTATTCGCTCTGCGTAGGTAATACTTACATAAATACACGCTTTTTTCCCGGAAGGGTTTTAACGCTTTTTCCAGTAGTAACACACTATAAACCAGCAGCCAGGACAAAATGTTATACCAACGAAAATTGCCTGACAAGTCCGGGTTAAAACTGCAGGTTCTATTATGAAATAGAGCATATTTTTTTTTATCTGTTCTTGTCTGAGTTAGTTTCTTCATGCTAACTAGATGGCACTGTAGTACTATGCAATTTTTGTTCAATGGGTTAGATGCCTTTTGTATGTCTTATTATTAGGCGTGAAATCCACTAAAGCAGCGTCGGTTGGGCGTGGGCGCGGCGCGGATTTCAAAGGGGTGCAAACCGGGCGTGCCTCTTCTGTGGAGCTCACGCTGGCGCTTGGCGCGTCAGTTGACGCGCGCTGCGGTGCTTCATGATTTGTATGCATGTACATATTTAAGCGTCGAGGCGCACGCGCCACGACTGCGCCTGCCGCTTCTGTGGAGTTCACGCCTTTTGGTTTACTATTTTAAAACGTTATATCCCTAAAAGTATTTTCTCGAAGGAAGCTCACCAAAAAACAACAACCTCCAAACAAAATAAAACAAAAAACATAAATTATAAAACGCGTAAGAACATTAAAAAAGTTAGTCCCGTTCCGAACACCTTCAAAGTTTGTCGCTTAAATTTTTATGCGTCCCATAGCTGCAATACAAACGTTTGCAACTCAAACTATACCCAAGAGTCTTTCTGACCCCTGATACAGGACCGCTCGATTCAGCATTTATTGAATTTACGATATATAAAGCTGTAGGTACCTATTATACTATGTTTTGTACCATAAATCGGCAGAAGGACAGTTTTAAATATTTTTGTGTTTGCCTATCGGTTTGGCTTTCCACCGAATCAAGCGGTTTAAATCATGAGCTGTTGGACCATTAAACGAATAATGTCGTAAATAACCTCGTTTAAGTCTTGAAAAAATGCGGGTAGGTATTGTTAAAATGTCTTATCATCTGTTTTATATGTTAGGGACTTGGGAATATAGGTTAGGTAAATGCAAAACCTTCAGAAAAGTTTCAACTCTTGAAGTTTATTAGTAACTTGTAAATTTATTTTTTAATAAATTTGGCTTTTCTGTTTCATGTCTCATACATAACAATTGGCTAGGGCACGTGGTGTGGGTTGTTTGTGAATATTTTTCGTAATTTGTGAACGTTTTTCGTACGGTGTTGTTGATTGATTAAATCATTCATAATTAATAATCTTTATTTAATCATTCTTCAGAAACTTAACATCGTAAGGCTCAAATCACACTGCCGCGGAATTCGTTGGAATATAATTTTGTGCACATTGCATATTGAAACTTATGTACATTGCAATGTGCACTAAATTCTGTTCCGACGAATTCCGTGGCGGTGTGAATTGAGCTAGACCTTCTTAATATCATATAAATGAAACGAACTAATTTGCATAATATAGCACATATTTAAGACAGTACTTAAATTTCATAGACAGTACCTATATTATAAAAAATAGATAAGTTATTCACTATTTACGTAATATTCAATTGAAGTATTGGTTTATGCCGTGGTGTGTCCTAAGAATAGGCTCCTCCTTCTCCTCCCGTGGATGTATTAAAAGGCTTACTAAGGGATTACACCAGAGGATGGGTCGCAGCATCCATCTGAGTACATAACATCAAACTGCGATCACCAATCCGCCTGCCAAGCATGGTGATTATGGTAAATACCGCCATTGCGTTCAATGGGGAAGGCTTCGTCCAGCATTGTTCCCAAGTCATAGTGAACAACTATAGTTCTAAGACTTATAAATTTCGAAGTTTTTCATTCATGAAATGCCTCGTAAACTTTCCTTCAGAAATGTAGGTAGAGGTACCTAACACAACATGAGGCAGCCCTATTACAGCTGTTTTTGGCACCTATTATTTGAAGTGGCATGTAACTTTTTTTTTTTGTTATTCAAAGATTTACTAATGTTTGATTACGAGGTGCCACCAACTTAATCACGTAGGTTTTTCTGATGATTTAGTTAAGTACGTGTATGCGTAACAGCTGACACGGTAATAGTTAACAAACACTCAGGGTTGTCGCAAATTTCTAAGATAGTAATAATATTACTTTATTGGAATTTCATATACGATGTGTATATACTTTGCACACATAAAACGATTGAAAATATTGATCGGATAAATCTCATTTTGAAAAAGCAACAATATAGAATATCCAAGGCGTTAGACCTAGAACAGTAAATTTTTACAGGAAAACTTATTTATATGCTTTACTTAAAAAATAAATATAACACTTAGAACTTAGAATCGTGATCACACGTCTTATGGATCAAATCATGAGAGTAAGTTTTTTTTATACGGGTATTTGATTTTTTTTCTCGCTTCTTGTCGAAACCTATTGGTGCTTCCACCAACATATCGGTACGTGAAAATTTCCCGTTTTACAAAATGAAAATTTGAAAACATTGTACAAGAAGTATTTGCCACACATGCAGGAATGTTCGTTATTATAATATCAACCGTTTATATTAACAAAGTTATATCACTGCCACATTGGGCCACAGGCCACTGTGCCAAAACCGACAGCGGATTTGGCTAGCGGTGTCCAGCTCGACGGGTTAGCGCAAAATTAGTGCATAAATCTAACTGGAATAGCCTAGACAGGCTTTCGTTGGCGAGAAATGATTTACAATAGGAAGTGAATTATAGAATTTCGGACAAGAATCAGGTCAGTTCATAATTAATCTGTTTGACTGATATAACGTACTTATATCACATAAGACGTAGGTATATGTTGGGCCTGGTGACCCGATATACAGGTTTTATTACTAAACCTTTTGGGCACCAGCTCTCATTTATCCAGTATTTTATATTAGATTTAAGGTTATCCTATTAACTATATATTTGTTTAAGTGAGATAAATAAATAAATATCTTCTCGTTGCAGATACCGCAGGGCTTCAAGACGAAAGTCTAAATCAAAATTCTATAATCAGTGCGTGTTGCCAGTGATGACTTACGACACTGAGACGTGTTCGCTAACTATTGGCCGTATAGACAAGCTCAAAGCCGTGCAGTGGGCTATGGAAAGAGCTATGCTAGGAGTTTCACTACGTGATATAATCTGAAATGAGGAAATCCGTAGAAGAACCAAGGTCACCGACATAACTCTCAGAATTAGCAAGATGAAGTGGCAATGGACAGGTTATATAGCTCGAAGAACTGGTAACCGTTGGGGGATAAAAGTTCTTGAGTGGCAACCACAAACTGGACGACGACCGGACTCCACTCGACTACACACTGGATAGACATATAAACGTCGCAGGAAGTCGGTGGATGGAGGCGGCTCAAAACAGTTCGTCATGGCATTCTAAGGGGGAGGCCAATGCCCAGCAGTCTAAAAACTCTACTTCTACTAAACACTCTAGGACTTCTCTAAAAACATCATCATCATCATTATTCTAATGATAATGACTTACAGATATCACTTTAGATATCTTTGGTGAGATCTTAATGTATTTATTGTTTTAAACTGAAAATGTTTAGTGGTAAATCTGCTAAGCAAAAGTACTTTTATTGCTTAATTCTGGTTTTAAAAGCTCGGTCGCTATTGAATTGTGGCTTTCATAAACGACCGCTAGTTTAAAATATTAGAAGGATTGGATAGTAGGACTTTTAACCCGATTTTGAATTCACAACTATAAATAGCGCAGATATTCCAGGGACATGTCAGCTGGTGGACAGCCGTCCTCGGTCAGGCCAACCGGGAAATGGTACTGATTTTATGTTTATTTTAGGTATGGCTTGTGAATTATTTGTGCCACTGGACTTGTGGTTCGCGATTTCAATCCCGTGGAAGTTTTTAATGTAATTATTATGTAGTTGAAGCTGAACTATGTATAGTTATACAATTTTACACATTAGGTTTAAAGACGGAGAAAAGCACAATCATGATCTACTCTATGATGAGTGAGTGATGTGTAACTGCTAACATAAAGGACAGGCACACCACAAAAGAGTGCCGTAGTTTTATTTATGAAACTGCTTGATATGAGGACCAACCACATTATGTACTATGCTAGTAAAACTTCTCGTGAAAGAGTTCGTCCGGGGAAGTACTATCACCACGCTTATTTCTGCTGCCAAGCACTACCTGCTGCCAAGCAGGTAGTGCTTGCATTGCTTCCAGTTTTGTATTCCAGTTTGAAGGCTGTGGATGCCGGTGACATTGCAGGAACATGAGACTTTTCAGCTTTATGTCTCAGGATTATGTACGTAGTGCAATGCAATGGGACGTGTCCTGAGTGGATGCGACCTAAGAGGTTTTGCATTTTTAATAGGTTGGGGTTACTTCCTTGGGTTTTGTTAGTAGAGAACTTCTTGTGTCTATCGTACATATTTTTGCCGCCAAGCAGTAGTGCTTGCATTGCTGTGTTTCGGTTTGAAGGGTACGGGTGCCGGTGAAATTACAAGCACATTTTTTTCTTTTCATCTTTATGTCTCAAAGTCGGTAGCGCGCGTGTGATGTCTCTGGTGTTGCAGGCTACGGTAACTACTTTAAATCAGGTGGGCCGTATGCCTGTTTGCTTGCTAAGACAACGGATGTACCACATGCCAGATTATTGATTACACTAATAAAAAAATGCGATTTTGGTTTGTAGGTAGTTCTAAAGTAATGTATCTGAATAGGCCCCTGAAGTTTTAAACTGGATTGGTTCAATGTCCACTTGGTATAATATAATTAATATGGTATACTTTTTATAGTAATTTATGAGATATCCATCAAAGTAGTAAAACCCATACCAAGCTCTACTGAACATTTAAACCGATACAGAGGCAGTATACTGTCCAATATCCGCTTTGGACGCCGTTTCCGGACCGTCCAGAATGTCAGAAACATCTGCTGCTGACCAATAATTATAAAGGACGGTAGACCCTATTAAATTTGTAAATTGTCTAATAATAAGGAAAATGGAATAGAATTGGATGATGTCGACAGGTAAAGAAGATGAAATGGAATGGAAAGCGCTGACCTGGCTTCGTGGCTGAACTGGAAGGCAAAGGTCGAATCTACTTCTGTCATGTCACAAATTTTTTGGGGTCCTTTGGTTTTGACTGATGGTAGAAAGAACTTTTCGTGTTGCGGCAGAACAGGATGCATTAAAAAAAACGGAATAAAAACTGATTCTCTATTTTTAATGTACTTACAAAAAATGTTATAACTTTTGAAACTATCATGGTTATTAACATAATTATCACTAGAAACGGGATATTTACCATGATTTCATGGCGCATAAACTGTGCCGAAATATCGGGAATCAATAAAGCTCAAAAATCATGGTAAATATCCCGTTTCTAGTGATAATTACAATAACTGTTCCTACAGACATCCTACATACATCAACACACGCCTACCCAAAGGAGTAGGCAGAGCCGCAAAGGGTCTCTTTTCACCGTGGGTTGTACAGTTGACAGAAAAAAATACGAGACAAGTGGTGAGCTCATTGACGCCATTGCTTTCCATGAACAACTCTGCTAACGCTTTCTTTCAGTAATAACACACTCCTATATAAATAAGCCAGCTGCCAGGACAAATGTTAGACCAACAAAAATTGCCCAACAAGTTTGGGATATATCTTTTGTCAAACTAAATATAAAATAAGACTTCATCAGTTTCGCTTTCGTCAGCTGCTTCGGAAATACGTTCCAAAATTACTCGTTACAAAAAAAAACATTGAAAATGACACTAATGTCCCCAAGTCACACCCTTCTTCGATTTCTGTTACACTTTTGCTTAATTACGACGTAAGATTAATACGACACACTGGTTTTAGGTCGAATGACACTGCAATGGGCTTTTGGTTTTTTGTAACATAATATCTTCGGTAACAGAAGCGGATATTTCCTACTTTTTATTCGGGCTGAAACTTACCCTGCACTGGTGATGTTTTTAAAGGAATATGGAATACTGTAAATTAACTTATTTTAGGAATTCCAAGGTTTGGTAAAGAGGACATAGGCATCTCAATAAATCATGCTCGGGGTGGCGCTGTAAGTAACCGTGGCAGCCAAGCTTGAGCCAATGCTAGGAACTTGGATAAAACTGATGAGGAAGTAATTTTCTTACTTCAACAAACTAACCGGAAAACACTTAAAACTTACACATCCTAAATTGAATTCACCAGCAGTTTTCTTATTAACATCAAACAATGGTCCCTATTTCCGTACTGGGTCCATGGACGGTTCAACACGTAGACTGTCCCAATGATTAATGACTCTAGGGCAACCCGAATCAGATGCACGTGACGTCAGAGTAACGTCCAAATAATATTCAGCGAGCTAGTGAAATTGGCACGATATTTAAAATGGACTTTATGGACTGTGCAAATTAATTAAAAATTTGATAACACTGATGATATTTTTTACCCGACTACGGTACAGGAAAAGGTGGTTATGATTTACGCAGCTCCGTAACTACTTGACGGATTTGACAAACATGTTTTGCATGTCAAAAAAAGTATGACGTCAGACTTGATTGAATATGGCTGAAAAAAGCCAAAACAATAATAAATTGGCTCCAGAATTCAAATCCTAATTTTGGTTATGGTTACATAATATAAAATCACATGGATGTATTTTTATGTGCATATTTTTCATATCAAAGATTTATCGGTAAATATCTACCATAACTACAGCATCAAGAAAACTATTATCATATAACTTTATCATCATTCCATCTGTAAATCGAGCCGTTTTCTTCGGTATTCGCTCCTAAAGTTTACTTTTCAATATCCGGGCAAAGACGCCACTTCCTGCAGTCGCGGCTTGCTAGATGTTGCTACAGATTTCAACAAGTTTAAAAGGAAAATTCAACATTTTGTACTGACATAATAAACATGTACCTAGATACGTAACTCTTTTGTGAATTCTCCGTGCTGAAAAATAAGGGCTACACCGTCGTATGCTAGTATTGCGAGGATGTAATTTTATACATAAATAACGTTTTTTATTACATTAGAATGCGATCGCAAGCGTTTACACGTGCAGTTTTGATGACACGGGTCAGAGAGGTTGGAGTTTGGTAAACGGTTTTAGTATTGACGAAATTATAATAACTGAAACATAATTTGTACGCATGTGTAGATTGGGCCTAAGTATCCGTGCTGTCTACATGTCGCCGCATCCGTTAGCGTGATGCATTTGGCAGTACCTAGTAGATGTTTTTTTATATCACCATAAATAAAATAAATAATAAATAAATGATGGACATTTTACACATCATTACCTAGCCCCAAGCTAAGCAGAGCTTGTGTTATGGCAACTAGATAACTGATATGCTTAATACACACATAGATAGATATTTTTATTATACATTACATACATTACATTACATTACATAGATAGATA